>JARJIL010000004.1:8530000-13530000 GCA_038502395.1 Dittrichia graveolens | reverse complement strand
TTTATATTAAAAATTTATCATTACACACACGCACACCCAACCCACCCCACCACAACCCCCCCTCGGTCCACCCACACCTCCCGCCGCCGCCGCCACTGCCGTCACCGCCACCTCTACCCCCGCTGTCACCGCCGCCACCACCACCCTTGTCACCGCCGCCACCAGCATCACCACCGGCTACCGCCAGCACCCGTGTCGCTGCCGCCGCCGTCACCACCCGTAAACGTCACCGCCACCGTCACAATCACCAGTACAGCCGCCCCATCACTATCACCGTCACCACCACCACCACCACCACTGCCGCCGCCGAAACCACCACCGCTGTCACCCCCACCACTACCACTGCTGTCACCGCCACCACCACCCTTGTCACTGCCGCCACCACCATCACCACCCGATGCCGCCACTACCACCACTGCGGTGGCGGGTGGTGATGATGGTGGCGGTGGTGACAAGGGTGGAGGGGACGGCGGTGACAGCGGCGGTAGTGGTGGCGGCGGTGGTGGCGGTGACGGTGGTGGTGGTGGCGGTGGTGGCGGCAGTGGTGGCGGTGGTGTGGCGCTATACTATAGCGGTGGTGAGGCGTTATAGGGTTAAAGTAAGGGCAAAATAGTCTTTTATCAGGTTTTCTTAAGGAATGAATTTTAATTTCATCCACATACCTAATGGAATGACTTTCCCATACATAAAGGAATATATATTTTCCAAAGAATTTGATTTCAATTAGAAAAATGCTATCGAACGCAATTTACAATGGAATTGAATTTAAATTCCATTCTATTCCTTTAAATTCTTGCGAAACGAACGGAATCCTAGCTAATAATGTATCCGAAATTAATCTGAACCAAAAATAATAATGTATCGGGGTTGTTCATGTGAAATCAATTTGCGGGTTTGATAGGTGGGGCGTGGACTTAATTAATGGACTAGCTAAAAACACTTTATTTAGTTTAAAATAACTATATATAAAAAAACAAATTTAGTTAGTTAAGATGGTTAAATTTGTATCATCCATGTTTGCTTCCCAATTATTTGTTTATATATAATTCAATTACAATAATGAGTAAACTATGAATTTCATTTCTATGGTTCATCACTTATTTTAGCTTTAGTCCCTAATTAAACTTATAGAACTATACTGGTGATGCCGTCTAGAATATATAACCAGGAGGCCAAACATGAGACGTACTTTTATAAGTTATAATACACACGGAGTAATCTCCGACGTATTATAAGTTTAAATTAATATGATTAATTAACAACTAATTAAACGTACAGCTGATTAATTAAGTCATGATCAGATGTTTAATGTATGATCATTTTGTCTAAATTAAATTAATATATATGATGGTTGGTTGTTAGGATTCTGCTAGGATCGAATGATATGTATATATAGTTGCTGATAGATCCACGAATTGGATGTTGAATACTTGAATTACATACCTACTCCAACTTATATATATATATATATAATACAGCACGCACGTACTACGTTCTTTTTCTAAGTTTTTTCCCATCCCTTTTGGGGGTTCCATAAGACACACCAGTGGGTAATGTATTCATTCATTCACGTACAATTATTAGTTAATTAACTTTAATTAATTAATTAATATATATATATATATATAATTAATTAATTAATTAATTAATTAATTAAGAAAACCCCTCCAATTATTAGCTTATGGATCGTGCATGCACTAGTTTAAGCAGATCAAGTTTGTGATTCGCTTACTTCAGCTAGCAACCAGAAATAAAAACATTTGACCATATATGTGTGTGTATATATATATATATATATATATATATAATTAATATACTTGGTGAAAGAGCTAGGCAACACTATGATTGAAAACAAGTGTATATATCCAATTAGTGTTATAAAATAATAAAAACCTTATATATTAATTAATATGATGATGTTTATAGATAAAAAGGATACACAAGCCTCAACATATATATATCTACCTATACAATTCGGTCGACACCTAAATACAATTAATTAGCCTACTACTAATATAATCTAGCTAGCATATATAGTCACAACGGGTCTAAGTAGAACATTCTCAAATGCTGAAGTACACTAGAGAATTAAACTACAACAATGCATGTATAAGGCTACTTTATTGATGAAAATATCCAATAACAACGGATGACTGTTATCATATGACAGCGTTAGAAGAAATCTAGAGGCATATATTGTCAAAAGAACTAAGCAGAAAATATATGCCACTAGCCAAGATTTAGGTTGTTGACCCAAAAGGCTAAAATCCACATGCGGATTGCCGAACATGATCGGTCACAGGTCTATAAAAATCGTTAAGACTTGTATAAAAGCAGTGGCTAGCTGGATTAGAGGTCAATCGAAAATATGCAAAAACTTTAGTACACGATCTAAAACCTAACAAAAATTCTACAAAAGAATATCGATTATGCACACTTTTTAGCAATAATTATACACTTCAAACTAAAATTAAGTTGGTTAACACAAAATTAAAGCCAGGTAAAAATGGATTGACATTAAATCATACAAAAATTTCTAGGTCAAGTTGTTTTACCCAATTTTCTTTAATAATAACTAAATGTTATAAATTAATATAAAAAATGGATTTTTATCATTTTACAGTTTCATCTTCTAATATTAATAAAAAAAACTAACATAAATAAACTCTATTAGATAATCCTAGTCTTTGATTTAGATAAAGAAAATTAGTTATCAAATCTAAACCGTCCATTTTCATAAAAGCTGAAATATAATATTGACTTTTCTTAGTCAAATTTGGATTCATTTTTTAATTTAATTTGAATTAAAATTATAAAGGAAAATTTCATATATGTCCTTATATATAGTCTTATACCTTAAAAATATGGTATTTATCCACTCTAATTTACAAATATCAAATTTACCCTTTATAACATTTTAAAATATCATTATTTATATCAAATATATGTTTTATCATTTTAAAATGATTTATAATCATTTTAAATTATTTTTTAATTATAATCAATAAAGGTGTGATCTTATTGTCATTAATTGTAACAACTTATACAAAAAAAAAACAATCACGTCTCTTCATATTATTATACCATGTTTATGCCGGCACAACTTCCCTCTCCCTCATGCCAACACTTCCACCGTTAGTCTGGGTGTTGAAGTGCTCTATCACTATTTTTTAAAATTTCCATTTCTTTTGTGTTCTATAATTGTCTAATATATTTTTATTAATATTTACTATTTATTATTTTATAAATCAACCCGATGTATCACATGGACATTTAATCTAATATGTTGATATTTACTTGGTATCGCCAAATGGATACTTTAGATTAGAATAGGGATGAGCTTTTTGACTGAAAAACCGAACCGGAATCGGTTGGAACCGGGTTAGCTATTCGGTCCGGTTATCGGTTCTCCTAAAACCCTCATTTTCGGTTTTCGGTTCTTTTGGTTACGATTCCACCAGTTATCGAGTAGTTCGGTCTTAGAACCGAAAACGGTTGACATGTGATTTTGTATTTGTCATATAGTTGGCTATGACCTATTATTTTTGGTGATATGGTTGGTTGTTATCGTTGGCAATATAGTTAATGGTTATTGTTTGTAAGAAGAAAGTCAACGAACTATTATTTATTGGTCATGCATATGTTAGTGTCGATGATGCATATATTCATGCTCACTTACAATTTCAAGTATTTTATGTTAACTTAAAGTCGTTAGTTTTTTGGTTATTAGTTAACCTTTATAAGTAAAAAATAACTAATATAAACGTATCATATTTGCCTTTAATAACAAAAATATTCACCGGCTATCGGTTATTTTGGTTCCCACTCTTGAAACCGGTTTCAAAGTAAATTTTTGGTCTTATCCGATTTTATACCCTAAATAACCGGTTAATGGTTGTTAACCGGTTCCCCTATATCGGTTAGGTTTTCGATTCTAGTTTTTACCAATTTCAATTATCGGTTATTTCGATTCCGATCCGGTACAGACCGTTTCTAGAACTGAACACACCCTTATATTAGAATCTAAATTGAAAACGTTAAAATTTTAAATAAATAACGCCATGTAAATTTTTTAAAAATAAAGAATTTGAACTAATTACAAGTTTTACTATTTTTCTCACAACCGACTTCAACAAATTAAGCCACAAAGGACACACCAGTGCTATTAGTCTACTGAATTCCTATTACAAAACTAAATTCTCGTCAATGACATACGATTTCCTTATTTGAAATTCGATAATGATCGAATAGGAACTTTTCCACTCCTTTATATGGCTACAAATATGTTAAAAAGAGCATCGTCTCCAATGCTGTTGCTTCTTATTAGTGTTGGGAGAGGATTTTCATGCACTAGTTTTATAGTCGAGCACAAGTGTCAACAGTGATGAACAAAGGCACAAAGCTCTTGATCTGGTCACCACCGCCAATCGTGTTTCGCTAGTCTTCTTGAACAACTGTGGGCGTTATTTACATGAAGAACAAAATGAAATGGGGGAACCAAAAATATTATTTACGGTTGAGATAATGTTGAGACTCGTCCATCCGGTTGAATTGCACATTGTCTTACGACTTGATACCGCCAGCCCAAGGTTATTGCATAAATAACGAATGTGGTCCCTATTGTTTAAAAATTACGGGACCAAAGTTATTACATAAATCGTCCCTGGTCAACTTACCCGGGACGAAAAAGGGGGTTTCATGAAGGCTTTCAAGATACACCCACCAGCAACACAATCCCTATAACCGCTTTCATAGCAGCAACAATCCAAGTCAAGGCTTAGTAATCATATCTCTAAGGATTTATATCATCATATACGTTCTCTTAGAATTCGTCATTTCCGACACTAATATGTGATTCCACTTAATTTGTGACAGTAATTCTGTAATTCAACAAATAGCAAGGCCTTAAAACAGGGTAGCAACTAGCACCAACAATTTCTTACATGTACTGGACAGTAAGCTAGGAAGATGAAGCCCAAAGTAGACAAATTAAAAAGCAGGGCTGGTGAACTTAAGGGGTCATTACACTTCAGTGTGTCTTCCAAGTTATATATTAAAGGGGATTATATAAGCATAAGTCTAAATCAACGCTTTATTTAAGATTCATAAAGCAAACAAAGCTCGTTGATCAAATTATATCGATTTCCACATGGGTCTTAAAAATCATAAGGGTACAAATGTGAGTACTGGTTACATGGAACCCTTTCTAGAACCAGTAATAGCAATCAAAGCTTTTTAGGAAAAAACAAAGATCAAATTCAACTCACAAGCACAAACAGCGGCTTGCCTCCTAATCGCTCCCGACCCTAAAAAAGAAAGATGGTAAAAATCAATAGCAAGTTATCAGAGATTTCATAGTCACAAACTACAAGCTAAAAATCTCAGTAAAAGTATGTGAAAAAACGATGATTCATAATGACTGTTGGTACTCTACTGTTTTTAAGTTATCAGACATTTCATAGTCACAAAATACAAACTAAAAACCTCAGTACAAATATGTCAAAAAACAATGATACATGATGATTTTTGGTAATCTACTATTTTAAGTTAATAGAAAGCTGTACCTTCAGATCAGGTAATTCAATAACACAAGCGCACTCCACTACATTGACTCCAACCCGCTCTGAAATGAAAGTTTAAGATTTTTTAATGTCCTAGAGAGAGAGAGAGAGAGAAGGGGGCGGAGGGGGGTTAACACAAAGGTCTTACCAAGTAGACTGATGGCAGCACACAAGGTTCCTCCAGTTGCAATTAAATCGTCTATTACAAGAGCACGTTCTCCTTCTTGTACAGCTCCAACATGCATCTCAATTTTGTCTGTGCCATACTCCAAAGAATATTCTTCTGATATAACAGCTCCTGATATAACAATAAAAGATCAACACATGAAACATGTAAAAACCTTATTATTTCATATCTTCATCTGCATAATATAAAACAATGATATTATCAAGCTAGGCTATCATCGATATGACTCAAGACACCTTAAAAAGTCAAAGGCTAAGGTATCCAGCAAACCCTGGAACAATCAAAATATAACTGTCACTATCACAAGGTTCCCCTGGACGCTTAGTTATTTTTTTTCTTGGCTACAAACTTCAGAATATCCTGAACATTTTAAATAAGCTCAAATATGTTTCGGTTGCTAGGATGCTCAAACAACTATGTGGAAGTCGAAGTCTGACTTTGAAGATATAAAAGTAGCAAGGAGTGGAAAAGATTACTACTTCATAATGGATGAGAAGTAATAAAACAACAGGGAAAAAAATGCCTTACACCAATAATGACAAGATGATTATTTCACTATGGCCTTGCAGATGTAACAAATACACCAATAAAGAACACGCAAACAGGCAACGAAGATGCTCAAAGAATCAAAGACGTGAGGTTCATATGTAACATAACAAAGAATGGGAGAAAATATATACCAGGTAACTTGTTTGGTTTTCTCATAGGGACAAATTTTGCACCAATGGCCAATGCAATCGGAGGACCAAATATGAAACCTCTTGCCTCAACGCCTGCATTATTAAAATTAAAATCATCCCATAGTACTAAAGGTTTGTTAAAATTTCACTGTGGAGCAATGAAAAGCCTGGAAAAAACAAAAAAGATGGAGAAAAATACTTTTTTGTTTAAAACCTCTTCTGAGCTTTTTTCAGATTACGACGGACAGAATCGTCCATTACAATACTTAAGAAAGAGAAATGAACAAATTTAAAGCCAAATACAATAACCACTTAATTTATTATTTTTGGCAACTGACCAAAAAAATACATGCAGGGAAAACAGATGTAATAGACTGGGTAAAACTAAATTAAAAGAACTAACCAGAGATAAGATACAGATGCAGAAATGACTCAGTGCCTCTGCGCTTTATATAAAAGGAATTACAACAGCCATTTCTAGGCCTTATTGATTACAACTATGTAGTTTGAAAAGCATATCTCCAAGTTCATTTTTATCTGGATTTGAAAAGATGCAAGCTCTTTGATGTTTTACTAGACGATTATGCGATATTTCTCTTAGTGATTTACTGAGTTTTTGTGTGATAGCACTCGTATTTAAGCATTGTTATTAACTCTGATCAAAGAAAAGAATAATGCCGATTTTATGAATCATTCTTGGTCATTCCAGTGTTGGATAATTTAAGTGGTATGGGTGTGTAACAGCACAAGACTTAAGGTGTTGTTAGGCCGTGCATTTCATTTCCTTGTTTGTAAAATCTAACACTATGTCTTCCTTCTTTAGCTTTTGTCATATACAGTTTAATCTACTTATCAAAAAATTCTCCAAATATCCATCTCAAAATTCAAAGCTGGTAAGCAAAATTGTATCTCTCTAATTAGACATGGAGTACCACTTTTGTCAATGTTTGAAGATTTCATCAAACAGATATGATAATTACGCCAATTCGACGTTCTCGAGCTATGAAAAATAAAAGCAGGCCATAACAACACGATAAACAAGAGAGGTTACCAGCAACAACCGAGATGTCCTTGTCTTTATACCTCTCGACAAACAGATCGATCGTGTCCTTAAACGCCACCGGATCAAGCAGCAACGTCGTTATATCCTGAAACAAAATCCCTAAACAGACACACAAAAACAGAAACCTGAATTAACGCTTCAGTTAACTGAGCCCGCCGTCACGATCTCGTCGTGAATCGAGAAAAAAACTCTAAATCAATATTTAAGATAAGCAAGTAAGCAACATCAGTTGATCTGTGAAACACACTCATACGCACCTGGCTTCGGGAAGTCTGGAATGACGCGAATGGCGGATGTAATTCGGGAGATACGATGATCTTTGACGACATCTTCACGGTGGCCATCTGAAGTAGGAGCCGCCATGTGAGATGAGCAGCAGGTGTAGGGGTGTAGATCTGAACGGACGGCGGCGTTGAAATGGCGGCCACCGGTTCTTCTGGGTGGCGTTGACGCGGAAATGGATCGCTGTATTTTGCAATTGGATGGAAAGGAAGGGGTAGGCCGTTTGAGTGGATTGACGAAATTGCCACTGTATAAGAATCTTTGGGACTTTACGATGACGACATCGGAGTTAAAGATTTTAAGCGCATCCATGCCTAGGGCGGGGTTTGTCTGAATCAATAGGCGGACGACAAATTGGAGTTAATCGGTTGAGACTTGAGAAAATTTTGCCCTAATATTCTAAAACACTGATTTAGCTTCATAGGTTTTACTACCGGTCATAATTCGTGCATAATAAAAATTGTTTATGCGTAACAATTTATGTTTTACTCAACTTATGCTATGTATTGTTAAATATTTGTAATTGTTTTGTATTTTGTTGTCTACAAATAAATTTTTTTTCAATAATTATAAATAATTTGTGTCCATATCTAACTCAAGTGTGTATTTATAGATTACTTAAATCACTAAATATTTGCAAGACTTAAACATCCCTTATTTAAGTAATCTCTGAGTAAAATAACATTTAAATTATGTATTATTAGCAGCATAAATTATTTCTCTTGATAATAAAACATCTTACATCTCATTAATCAGTAGGTCAGGTAATACAGTGAAATAATTTGGTAAATGAAAATATAATTTTACTATTTTTTTAAACTTACGATTATATCATTCTTATTAAATAGTAAATTTTTTGATATTAAATGATAGTGAAATTCTACAATGCAAATTAATATCAATATGTTTATTGATAAATGAGTACCACGTTACTTGGAATAGAAAAATATTTTACATTTAAAACAAATAAATACAAAGATTTGCTCCGTATGTTGACGATGGATAAGTTTGGTAAACTAGATGAATGCATAATTGGTGACTGGGTCACTTAGGTAATATGAGGTTACTTGAACGAATCTCTAGACCCTTTGAGGCATTGCTTTCAAAACAACAATACCTAAGTTATAGTGTTATAGGGTTTGCACTTTGCAAACCACCTTAACGCTCAAGTCAATACTCTTTGTATGAAATGCTTGAAGAAGACTAGCATATGATATGGGTTGTATGTGTGACAACTCAATCATGGAGTGACACTTTCCAGCTAAGTATAGACTGGGGTAGAGTTGTAAGTTATAACAAATCTAAGTTAAGCAATGTTATATGTTTGACTGGCATTTTCATATATGTTAGATATTCCCAAAGATCTGTGAAACTTTATTTTTTATGGTCAAATTGTGAAGTATAAACCCTACTTAGTTCATACCTATGATTATTGTGCTCATATATGCAATATAGATCTTCCAAGATATGTATTCAACTGACCCAAAACTCCTTGCATTATGCATGACTGGATAGAAGTATTTTGTCATGGGAAATGAGCATGGTTTTTTTTACCCAAATTCAAACTTTTTCAAATTACATTACCCAAATTCAAACTTTTTCACCAACTAGACAACATTATATTCGACATAAGTTAATGAGTCCAAAATCAACTACCAAAATTCAAGTTAGAAAGTCGATCACAACCCATGTTTAATAATGTATACATCACATATAGTCAATTACCCGATGTGTCTTGGGGTCTAATGGTATGACTTTTGATTGAGACTGTGCCTCATAATGATGTACGATAGACACTTTCATCCACCTTATCGGTTGGTGCAGGATTTTCTTTCACTTAACTATATTGTAATAAACAATCACATTTGAGCTCACTCAACACCTCAATGTGTTAAATGAACCCTTTTATTTCACGATGTATATAGATTGACATGCCAAACTAGATAATAAGTATTATCCAATGTTTTATAAACTATATTTTGTTTATATTCAATATTTGGTAATAGCTAACCCCCCCCCCCTTAATGTTTCCTTTCAGATGATTATCAACTGATTAGTGAGCGGGGAAGTCATCCTTTTGCGAAATACGATGGAACACTTTATCTGATGTTCTGTTTTGTAGTGTTGGTCAATCATTTACTGTAAACTAGTAAGGTTTTTGACTATGATGTATATGGTGAATTTTTAAGAACATTAAACCACCTCCCGAATCAATAATGCGATATTTTATAGATGTTTCCACCAAATCTTTTTACAAGTGTACTCATGTTTAAATAATTAAGGTTTTAAAATTTAAATTCATTTGTTAAAAATCAGTGTGTTACACCAAGCCCGAGCGGTGAATCCCTTTCTCACACTCTCTCTGTCCTTATCTCTTTACATACACATCTAAATTAAAAAAAGGGATAAATATGAATGGTGAAGAGAGCTTATGAAAGATGAGTATTTTTTTTAGTTTGAAAGGAAGAGAGAGAAACAGTGAGAAAAATTAATATGACGCTAACTTAGATATTGGAAGTTAGAGAGACATAGAGGAAAGCTAACCACATTAGATGCTTTAAGGATAAACAAATGCTCTTATGATGTAAATGATGATTTGATAACAAGAAAACACCAAAACTAAATCTCTTATGGGCTCTTCAAATAGAAAAAAAAGTCTATCTATAACTATTATAAAAATGCTTATCTTTTTTCCTTTTTTCCTTTTTTAACTATTAAATCAAACTCTATTAACCAATTAAAACCTCCAATTTCAAAATCAATAAAATTTAGAAAACAATTTTAGAAACGTATCGTGTAAATTGAATTCAATTTTAAATTAATTGAAAGGGGCTAGATGAAAATTATGAGAGGGTTTTATAAAATATGTGAGGGGTTTTTAAGAAAATGTGAGGGGGTTTTATAAAAATTGTATATTAATGAAATTAATTATAGGTTTTTATAAATTATGTTTAGTAACTTGTGATATATTTTGTTTAGAGAAAAAATAATTATATATTTATGACCGTCTATTTTTATCTACATTTTGGTATAAATTTTATTGTAATATGACACTTTTTTAAAATTAGTATATTCTTAATTTTTTGTTATCAATTAATAGTAATAGATAGGTAATTTTTTGTTTAGCTGAATGAATTTTTTTAGGATTATGGTGATGAACTGAGTGATCAACTTGAGTATGATATTCAAAGTGTTTAGTTATTGGTTTTAAAGCATTTTCAATCTTATTAGAAAGATGTATGAAACATTTTATAAAATATGGTTTAAAATAAATTATATCATTAAAAGATGATATATTATATATTTAAAAATCTAAATTCAGAGATGCAAATATATTTGTACAAGGGACTTTTGGAGCTATGATATAAAATATGAAAACTGGACAATAAAAAAGGGTTTGACTTTAGTAGTTTTAAACACCATGTTCTTGCTAGAGTATATAAAGAAGTACTACAAAATACAAGTTTTGTTATGTATGTATTTGTTTATGTCCACTTTTTATTATTTTTCTCTAAATATAAATAGAGTAGAGTCATTCAATTATCAAATAATCTTCAATTATTTCAATTTGATACACATGTTATCAAGACAAAGATCGTCTCTGGCAAGAATGTTTGTGCTATTATGTATAGTTCTAGAATAAAAATGATTCAAACATTTAAGTTAAGTTCCACCAAAGACATTTTAAAGTTATGAAAAATGTCTTTTTCACCATGCATGATAATTTAAAAATTAGAGATGAATATGAACCAACGGAAAAAAAAACAACCTTACCTCTTTATTCTATTCTAACTTTAAGATTATCATTTAATTATTGAGTTGAAATCTTTTGAAATCTGGTCTATTTGCTTTATTCAAAGACAACAAGGAAACGTTTGGTTTCTTAGGTACATATTTGAAAGTTTTTGTGTATGTCTACTTCTAAATTTTTTATTTGATTTTGATATATCTCAAGGTTTTTTATTGTTACCTATTAAATCATCCTCTATCAACCAACCAAAACCTCCAATTTCAAAATCCTTCAATTTTACAAAATAATTTTAGAAAGATGTTATTAAACGCAGACCATCCTAAATTGAATTGAATTCAATTATCAGATATTTCTTCAATTATTTCAATTTGATAAACATGTGCTATTATGTATATTTCTAAAATGAAAATGATTTAAACATTTCAGTTAAGTTTCAATAAAGACATTTTAAAGTTATGAAAAATGCTCTTTTCATCATCCATGATAATTTAAAAATTAGAGATGAAGATGAACCAACGGAAATAAAATAAAAACAATCATATCTCTTTATTTTATTCTAGCTTTAACATCATCATTTGATTATTGAGTTGAAATCCTTTAAAACCTGGTCTCTTTGCTTTATTTGAATTCAACAAGGAAGCGTTTGGTTTTTAGGTACATATCTGAAAGTTTATGTATATGCATACTTCTAACATTTTTAATTTAATTTTGATATATCTAAAATTTACTTTTATAATACCCGTATGTACACGGATCTATAAACTAGTTAACATATATATGGTTTTGCAAGCTATCGTGTCACTTTATCACAATATATCAAATCATATTGTTGTTTTTTCCTATTTTTTCATGATATATTGTTGTTTTTTCCTATTTTTTTCATGATATATTGTTGTATTATGTTTTATCACCTTCTCTCTCTACCTTTTTTATTATGTTTGTGTATTTTTGTCTCTTTTGCCCAAGAAGAATCATTAGACACAATCGACCTACATCTTTTCTTAGAAAATAAGGATCCAAACGACGTACAATGGGGCTAAGCAAGAGTGTTTTAAATCCAACCGTTTTACTCATAGTTGTTGAACGACTAGGATTTTATAGCCCGCGCGTTGCGCCGGTTTTTATAAATCTAAAATTCTATTATCACAATAATCATAGGATTAGATGATCTATATGATAATATATTAATAATTTTATAAAAACACATCCAAAAATAATCAAACACTTGATAAAAAAAATAATCAAAGGATTAGGGTTCTAATACGTTGCAAGAATAATAAAACGAAAAAGAGTAAAAAGAGATCTCGAATCTCAAAAATAAAAGATTGACTTTTTCATCTTCAAAAAAACTTATATTTACCTGTCAAGTTTTTTTTATAAGAAAAACCACTTTAAGTATTATAATACACTAAGACCATATTAACTTAATAATAATAATAAATAATTAATATAAAGTTTGTGGGAAAAGTAAAACATAACTAAGTTTTACCGATTTAAACCTTTAATTTTTTTTGAATCGTTTTACCTTAAATAAATGTACATATTACTAATGCACAAAATTCATGTGATTTTTTGCTTGATTAAGAAAACATAATATTAGTAAGTTAGTGCAAAGTTTTTTTTTAAATATATTTGTAAGTGACATTTTCTTTTTGAAAACTTATTTCCTAGTCTTTAAAATTTAAATTATAACACATCTTTAAGAATATTTTTTTTACCAAAAAAGACATAAGTTGCAACGTTAAAAATTCCGGTCGTTTTAAATAACGTGTTTACAGCTTGACCTGATGATCAAACTATAATATGATACATACCTACATAAAATCCATTCTAAAAATAAAGTTTAATCGTTAAATCAAAATAAACTTTTACTTTAATGCTTAATCAATTCAAGAATAAAGGTTAACGGTTACACCATAATAAACATAAGCTTTAAAGTTAAAATATTAGAAAAAGTTTAAGAATTTAATCAAAATAGAGTTTAAAAAATATTTTCAACCTTAATCAAAACTCTAAATTAAATAAATATTTAAAAAAATTACATAAAAATTTTAAAATAAAACGTATATATGAATTTAGATTAAGCAAAAGAAAATTAAAAAAAGGTAGACACGATTTATAAGAAAATAGAAGTTAAAAAGGGTTAAAAGGAGTACAAAGATTAAAAAGAAGTTAAAAAAGGGTTAAAATTTTGAAATCCATGTTTTTAAAAAATTAGAGGTTAAAAAAGACCAGAAGGGTTAAAAAGAATACAAAGATTAAAAAAAGTAAAAAAAGGGTAAAATTTTGAAATTCAAGTTTTTAAAAAATTAAAAGTTAAAAAGGCGAAAAGGATTTAAAAGAAGTAAAAAAGGTAAAAAATTTGAAATCCAAGTTTTTAAAAAATTAGAAGTTAAAAAAGGACAAAAGTATTTAAAAGAATACAAAGGTTTAAGTAATAAGAATTCCTAAGAAAACTTGGTTAAAAACCTAAAAGATAAAAAAGGTTTAAAAGTACATGTGCAAGGTTTGAACATGAATCACCTCTCCCAACATCCCATCCACTTACCAACTCCGCCAGTTTACAAATGCTTTGTATGCATGTTTTCTTATATATAAAGAAAACCGGTTTTTAAGTAGGAAAAAGACAAAAGTTTTTCTTGCAAATTGTAAGGTATATATAATTAGCCAGGGGTACTTGAAGAGGATGATTTTCTCTTACACATATATGCAATCATTCATACGCTATCTCCATTCGATCGTTCTACACATAATATTGGAAAGAGTTCAAATGATTCACTATACATGAACAATAAGTTATTAGGGAAGAATTAACTATAAATTTAATAATAATACGATATATGACTAAACTTTTATTAACAAGAGTAAGTTTATTTTTTATAATTTTCTTTGTCAAACTTCAATTTTTTTGGTTTGCTAAATGTAATATCTCAAATTTTATGATATTATTAATAATGCTACTGAGGTTATCTTTACGCTCATTAGGAATTTTATATTGAGTTTTATAAAATGACTATGATAACTTATGGGTAATTATACTATGATGAAAATTATTATATTTTATATCAATTTTATGATAAGTAGTTTTGGGGTACAAGTCTTAAGCACAAAATACAACTGATTAAAAACTATGAATGTTAGTATGACAATTTTTAAAACTTATTGCATAATGTATAAGTTTTTAGTGCACAATTGGTGGTTTGTTAGAGTAAAATTAAGAATTCATAAGGGTTGCATATGACAAATCTTAAAAGTTGTGGGTTAAAAAGATAAGTTTGGGTTATAAACCCAAATTTGGAAGCAGATGACTCATTTGAGTCTTGAAGATGGTAAAACCATCGAGAAGAAGGAAGGAAGAAAAAGGTAATGAGAAGATTTGGAAGAATTCTTGAGGAATTTCAATTCTATGATAAGATTTTAGCTACATAAGGGAGTTTTAACCTTGATTCTACTCAATTGTGATTAAGATTGCTTGGTTTCGGCATTGGACAAATTTGATAACACTAATCAAGTAAGTTCTAACTTTGATTAGTGTTTGATTTTAGCAATACATGGTATATTTGACAAATTATTGTTGTAAGTTGTTGAAAGTGTTTGTAAATGGGTTGTTTTTTTTAGTATCATTGTGAATTTTAGGTTTGATATATCCAAGTAATGTTAAATGGTGATACTAAAGTGTCTTATAATGTTTTTTGGGTCATTTGTATGCTGCAACCTTAAATTTCCAACGATATGTAACCAGCACGAGCATTAAGGATTCGCGGAGCGAAGTTCTCTAATCATTCCAAAAACATTATTTTGACCCCCTTTGACTTCGTAATTGATTGTGAATTGATTCTAATGATTATAGAAGAATAAAATGGAGTATTTTAAGACCCGAATAAGTGTTTAAACATAGTATTGAGCTTATACTCTTAAGAAGTATGTTTTTAGTTAACTTATTCAAGCTGGCCTTATGTTTTGTGATTATAGGACTTTTGATTAAGCGATATAGCATTGATTTCAATATGAAGCGATCTTCATCACTTCTTCAGGTGAGTACACCTTATAGATACTTAGCTTAAGTGAAAAGATTATAAGTCATCATAGTTATGTTTTTATATGTTTGACAATTTGATGTACGAAACTTTATGAATTAAAAGATGTGAAACTTGTGTAATCTTTTATGTTGAAGAACATCATTATGGAAAACGAACGAGTAAGCTATTATCTTGTATATTTGAAGGTCTATGTTAATGACATGTTTGTACTTGATAATTCCTTGAGACATGATACTCCATATAGGAGTAAGCTATTATCTTGTATTATCTCATGTGGTTTTGAGATGATGAATTGTGTTAGCACCTAGTGTGTGATATGGACATTGAGATGCTAATTATGTATATCGTTTATTGAGATTTTGTGCTTAAGAGTTACGGGTTATGTGATACTTATTTGCTATTGTTGAGCTTGAATGCTTGAGTTACTTGGTCTTAATGGCATGTGATATATGTGCCCCTTGTGGTATGAGTTATAGTCCGGACTAGTATTGTTTCAATTGCACATCCAATTGTGTTTTGACCACTATGGGCATGGGTGTGGTTCAAGAGGTTGCGGCTAACCAAACGAAGGAACACGCATGTGGTATCATTGAGAGATGTTGCAGTTGGTGGAAGGGAATGATCGTATCCATTATAACCGTGTGGTTCAAAAGGATGGCGAGCGAACCGAACCAGTGTATATACGAGTGAACTTGGGAAACAGACCATTCACTCCTGACAATCGTTGTATGGTGGAATGCTTCGTGCTCCCCCACCTTGACGGGGAGATGTGGGTATCCCTCACGAGGACACGTGTTGACCGTGGTTAGCTACTACGTACGTGGAGATGTTGTTGCTCAATGGACTAACCCACGTCCTTATGTACTTTTATGTGTACTCTTGTTTATAGAATTTATTGTTAAACTCGTGTTTTTGAATTATGATCACTTGGTTTAGAAAGATACATGTTTTTTGTTATACTCGCCAACTATGTTTTATAGCTAACATGGTGTATAAATGTATTGTATCCGTAGATAGACTAATGGTCTTTGTGAGTGGGGTAGATGTTTTGAACATTGCTTTGACTTGTTTTAGTTACTGGTAATTTTAAATTTCCTATTTGTCTGATTAATAGTCGTGAATTGACTCATGTAACACCAAAAGCTTTAAGTTATAATAATAAATGTTTTCTAAGTTTTTATTTGAATGTTGTACTCAAATTTGCTAAGATATTCAAGAAAATTTTGATTTGCTTCCAGTGCTAGATGTTTCCCCGTTAGTTAAAAGACTTTACATTAAATATGATTTAAAAATAATCTTTTTTGAAAAATTTAAATTTATACTGAAATTAGTAAAATTGAATTGAAATGATTAATCAAACGTTTATTCGTTATCGAAAGCTTCACAAAAGAATTTATGAAAAAAAGAATAAAAGTAGCGTTCATAATTAATTGTGATTCGAATATAATAATATAAAAAAAAAAAAAAAGACAGTGAAGCAAAACTAGCCACAAACACAAGAGAGGAAGCTAGACAACACTAGAACTCTCGATTTACAAGTTGAGCCACAGACGCAACCATCCCCTTCGAACTTGGACGCGTACCACCTTATGCAGCCTCATCTTTTTTCCTTTCTTTTAAAAAAAAAAATTATTATTATGATTTATTTATTATTTTGCAATTAGGTTGTCACAATTCACAATATGATTTTTCATTTTATAATTATAAACATTTAATTGTATTATGTACTTTTAGCTTCTAATCTGAATCATGTCAATCTTGAATTTAATTATATATTTATTTAAATTAAATTTATGGTTTATAGTTTCTTCGATTAAATATCAATATTGAAAAGGTCTCGTGCAAAATGTGACGACTATTGCATTGTCTTTTCTCATCGTGTATTCTTCTTGTTTGAATAATAATATTAATATTAATATTTAACTTGTATTATATATGGTTTAGAAAACTTTTAAATATTTGTAGAATATAAAATGATGAACTTTAATATTTATAGACCATATTACAGATTACAAATTAACTGATAATTTAATAAATTTTCATATAATAATTATAATAATAATAATTTATAATTAAAATGAAACATGTTAATATTTTATTACCACCTAACACGAAGGACGTGTTTTATCTTTCTTTGCAGGACTGCTAAACAAAATTATGTGAATGGCATGGCTTATTTGACCATTTGATATTTTGAAGGATTTCGGCATTTCTATAAATTTACAATTTAGTCCTTCAACTATTCAACAACTTGTTGTCTAGTCCATTCAGAATATTATATGCTTTTTGGTCCATATGTGGCACCCTTTCTTATGTTTTAGTCTCTAAGCCTATTTGTGTCGACATTAATCCAGTTAAATAAGAAATTATTTTAGCTCACTGACATTCGTCTTTGACACATAATTGAAACAAAATGGTTGATTTCGAATAATAGGTAAAAAATAAATTAAAATTAGTAAACTTACTAATTTTTAGATAGTTGAGAAATGAACTTCACAATTTAGTCAAACTTATACTTTTGTGATTTATAACAACAATCTATGTATGTAATTTGGGATAACTTATGCCTACTGTTCAACTCTTTTTTTAGAAATGTCACAATACATTGGAATCAACTAAACACTTGTTCTTCCGATAGCTCTAGTCTATATATGTTTAGTATCATATTTTAGAACCAGGTAACAAGTGATTGAGCCATGGATTTAATGCAAATTTGCCAGTGTGGAAACCTATTAGTGAGTGCACTTTGTTATCTATATAGTAGGAAACAACGTGAAATTTACTATTTAATAACATCTTTATTTATAAAATCAGGATAAAAAGACATTTATGAGATCATTGAACTAAATATATCACCCACATAAATATGTGTTTGACATATCTAATTATGAGCTCATGCGTCTAGTAGATGTTACTTGTCTTTTGATGTTCACCAATTTCTATAACTTAGTTGTATTTTTATGCCTTGTGTTCTTTTTTAGACAGAATGTCGATTTGACATTCTACTTAATGGTTTTCATTTTATAAATTTTATCTTCCATTTTGATCCTTATTAAAACATATGTTATTATTTGCTTAAAAACAATTGATTAAAGTTGTTTAATATAGGTCCTAAAAGTATCAAGCTATAGCAAGGATCCTTCACTTACTAAACAATGATTCTGAATCATAAATTTCCCTTGCAAAACATTTTTTTATTTGTAGAAATATAAAATTAGTTCCTATATGTAACATTGTAATAGTCAAGGGTTCTGAATGAAAACTTCTGATAATACATGTGAGCAGTATAAATAATAGTATTCTTCTTCTGATAATTCATTATCTCGTAAATCGATATCCTGCGGGTTTGTCGCTACCTACCTCTCTCTCTCTCTCTCTCTTCCAAAGGCTTAGAAATTCGTTGTATTTAGAACTAATTTAGGTATCCAGGGTTTCTAATTGTTTGATCGGAGATGGAAACAGCTACTGCTCTTCGATCTTCTTTCGGTACTTGTATTAGACCGTCGAATAGAACCGATTTTGGGCGCTCCCGTAATGGATCTATTGCATTTGCTACTGTTTTGAATAAGGTATGTTCATGTGCTACCTTGTGCTTCAAGAGATGTAGAAATTTTATGTGTTTAAAATGCGTCTGTTTAATGATTTTTCCTATTTGATTCTTGTGGTTATCTTTGAGGGTATGTCAATACTACATCCATCTTATATTATAATTTAATTTCGATTTATAAGGAGGCTGCTTGCGATGTTTAACTTTTAAAATGAAATTGATGAGAAATATGTTGGTTGTAGAATAATATATATTCGGCTGAACTGTAAATTAGGTTTTGGAGTAAAAAATTAATAACGTTAATGACAATTTTGTCTTTTACAAAAAGTATATGAAAGCCAAAAACGAGGTGGGGGGATGGAGTATTTACTTGCGAATATGCGGAGGTTTAAGCAAAATTTGTTACGTTTAGTAAAGCTTTCAAATCATGGAGAATTTGACCGGTTTGATTATCGGCTTTTGCAAGAAAACCTAGATTAAATACTTAGTTTGACTTCAGCGTGAATATGGTTATTATGTACATACAAAACATGATCTGAGGTTAAGTTTAATCATATTTATATATATTCTAGAATTAAACAGCTTCACACCTCCAATTAAACTATTTTGCATAGACAAATTGGTTATGTAATCTTTTAGCTATCTGAAAAGGGACTTTTTGGTCTGGAGTAGATAATTTGATTGTGTTCATATGTAGAGCCCCTTTTCTAATAGATTCTGGAAGCTGTTAATAGTTTTCTTTCTGACGATTCAAGTAAGATATTGGTTATCAGCTTTGATGGTATTGGTACACTGCTGCAATCAGAAATCCGGCGATGTAGATAAAACAGAGGCCCAGTGAAAGACGACAAGGATAGTTTTAGGTTGTTATGATAAACTTAATCCTAGGCTACTATCACTATATTAAAAAGAAAAGATAAATAAAGAATTAAACACTTTCCTTAGTCTCCTAATCATCTAGTTAACCTATATAACTAGAATACTAAATTCCCTATTATTTCTAACAAAATAACAGAATTTCAATTGCTGAATATCTTGGTGTTTTCATTATGCACTTATCTTCCTTGTTGGATATTGCTTCAAAGATTCTCTTTTGAAGGCATGAATTTCATATTATGCCTGATTTGATTTAGTGTATATATTTGTACTTAAAGAAATGGTAATGAATTATATGAGCTAGGGATGATATTGAAGCATTTGCCTAGGAGAGGGGAAAAAAGCACTGTTTTTGATGGTCTGAACAGAAATGTTACAAGCAAATAGTTTGATATTTCAGATAAAATATTGTGTGTTTCACTTCAAGTAGTCCTAGACTCCTAGGAGTTGTCTTTCCTTTAGTAATTGATGTTACACTAATCAGGACTCGTATATTTAGAATACAACTTCTTCTGAGTTTCAAAATGTAACTAGTTGTACATATGACATCTTTCTTTGACTTTTTTTCTTTCAATTATACAAGTGGCACTTTGAAATGATAAGCTCAGGGAAAATCTTGGTAAAATATGAACTCTCGTTCCTATTTTTTTCCTACTTTGTTATGTGGATGTATTTTTATTTTTTCTGAGGTAAGGGTTCTAAGTTTGTGCCTGGACATGTTGGCTCAGCAGGGATTCCTTTCATTTTCTCATCCCAGAGTTGGACTCAAAAGTTTATCTTTTCAAAGTCAAAAAAAGAGAAGTGCAATCAAAGCCTCGTCATCTTCTGATTCTGCTGGACCTGCTGCCCCAATAGCTCCACTTCAACTCGAGTCACCAATCGGTCAATTCCTTTCACAGATTCTAATCAGCCACCCACATCTGGTACCAGCAGCAGTTGAACAGCAGCTTGAACAGCTTCAAACTGATCGTGATGCCCAGGAACAAAATGAAGAACCTTCTGCCACCAACACTGATATTGTCTTGTACAGGTGAGTAGAATATCTGGTGTAGTGATTTTGTTGACATTTAAAACTACCGCATGAAGCTGAACGCCTCTTATGAACATTTTTATGGTAAAATATGATGATTGTATATTGCTTTGATCTTCTCTATAGATACATGCATGAGATGACAAGTGCCACGTATTTACCTTTCCCCTTTCTTTCTTTAAATTTTTCCTTTTGTTTTAAAACTATTATTTTGATGTCCTCTGTTCTTGACTATTGTCCCACCAAAGTGTTTCTTTGTCCTCCCTTTTAGATAACTAAAAAGGAAGATACGACTTTCTAGACGAAACCAAGACCACCGGCATCTAACCCAACTTACCCCACTGCCACATCAGCATCCACATCATCTTTCACCTTCAACCCAACTTACCCCACAAACCTCCACATCCAACCCTATTCAACCCCACATCAAATATTAATAAAATATATTAAATGTGAGAGGGAAGCCATCGGGTTGGAGGACTAGATGGGTTGGGAACCCAAAGTGCCTCGATGGTGCTCCCGTGATACCCGATTGAACCCAATCTCGGGTTCCTTCACGGATGCGGGTGGTCTAAGAGGTAAAAAAAACTTTTTTTGTTGTGGGGAGAGGAGGGGGGGGGGAGTGGTTAAAACGGGTTTGGATCAACTCAAGTAATGGTCGAGTTGGGTTGGTCTGGAATACTTTTTGCCCAAAGTAGTATATCAAATATGGTTGCTATATATTTCATGTCATTAAATAATCTAGTTTTTTAAATGAGGTTCTATACACTAAAAATACAAGTTGAGCTATGTTTGACCTATTAGATATTAAACATAATATGAGTTCACCTGTTAGTAAGTAAATGGGTTTTGAAGGACCAGTTGTAATAGCATGAACTTATCCAAACAAACCCTATTTCCTGGTAATTCAACACAAAATTCTAAACTGCATGGCATGCAATTCATAATAAAGTTTTTCTGAAATTGTATATGTTCATAGGAATGGACTATACTGTGTTTTTTTAAGGTGGCTTGATTCTTGACTTTATTGCTTATGTATGACACTATAGAAGTATAGTGTGTTTATTTTGTCTCACTAGTTTTAGTTTTCGTTAATGTCTCGTAAACAAGTCTTATAGATGAATGATGGGTTTTATGTACTAGTTGTATCTGTTACTTCTCAACATCGCGGATATTTAGAAGAAACAGAAAAAAATCATTAATCTCATTCATCTATTGATCTAATGAATTATAGGAGGATAGCTGAGGTGAAAGCCAATGAAAGAAAGAAGGCTCTCGAGGAGATTTTATACGCTTTGGTGGTGCAGAAATTCATGGATGCGAATGTTTCTTTAGTTCCATCTGTAACACCCTCGCCGCCCACATGGCCCAGCCAAGATGAAAAACTCGAGCTCCTCCATTCCCCAGAAGCCCTCGAAATGATTCAAAATCACCTGGCCCTTATTCTCGGAAACCGTGCAAGTGATTCAACATCTATCGCTGAAATAAGCAAACTCAGAGTCGGGCAGGTATACGCCGCATCTGTTATGTATGGTTACTTCCTCAAACGAGTTGACCAAAGATTCCAGCTTGAAAAAACCACAAAGATCCTTCCTGAAGGCCTTGAAAAAGAAAACACTAGTAACATTCAACAACATGCATCTGGAGACGAAAGAGTACCTAACGCACCAACTCATCCTGAAGTCACTTCATGGTCTGAAATCCCAAACACGGGGGGTTTTGGGCAAGCGTTTAAACCCTCTCGGTTGAGGAACTATGTTATGTCATTTGATGGTGAATCTCTTCAACGGTATGCTACAATTAGATCGAAAGAGGCGGTTAGTATCATTGAGAAACACACAGAAGCTCTATTTGGTAGACCCGAGATTGTGATCACTCCGGAAGGAACTGTTGATTCTTCTAAAGATGAGGTTATTAAGATCAGCTTTGGTGGGCTAAAAAGACTTGTGTTGGAGGCTGTCACATTTGGTTCCTTCTTGTGGGATGTGGAGAGCTATGTGGACTCCAGGTACCATTTTGTTGCAAATTAATTAATGTTGTCAAAGTGTATCCAGGGGATGCATGAATAACTAGACCAACTTCATAGCACTGGCATAAGTTAAAAGTTATACGCGGTTGTGACCTTAAATAGATTGTATATAAACTACCTTGTTTTTTTAGTTTCTGATTTAGTTATCATACGGTTGATTTCGGATTCTTGTTCATTGTTTCAACATATTCTGAGATGTTTCTTACCTGGGTGTTTCCTTTTGCCCTTCAGTTACTTTGTATGTGCGACTATCGTTGTGAATCTGTTTTCTTGATATCAAACATTGCATTTTCTGCCATTTATAAAAAAAGGCGACGCGTTTTCTTCTATTAACAAAATAAGTAAGCTGCTAAGTTGACTAAAATACAAAATTGTCTCCGACGTATTCGGTCTCGAGAATTATTTGTTGCAGGCTTGCAGTTTTGTTCTTACTTTTTTGTTTTTGTTGTCTCTATACGTCAATACATGTATGACTCTCTACATCATAACCTCCTCCCTCATACACCATTCAGCTGTGACCGAGTATGGTTGTGGTTGTGCTTTTGAGTTTTGATTATTCAGCTGTGACCGAGTATGATTGTTGTTAACGTTAACTAGCATACTGTGGATGTTTGTGTCATTCACCTCTCGGTCTATTCTTCTCTACCACCTTTTTATCGTTTGCATTTTGATCGTTAACTACATTTATCATCTTTCTCACCTTCATCTACATCTTCTTAATCATATCTCCACCAATTGATCCATGACCTTATACAAAACAATCAGAATTGTTTTTTTTTCCTTTCTAAATAGGCACTTCTAAGTTCTACCACTTATATATGTGGCCAAGTAGAGGTATAAGTGAAAAAATGTGTGTATTTTTGTGACAGAGGAAAGTGCTTCTATCCTCTTATTTGAGATGTTTTTTGCCCTCTTTTCATTTGCTCAATCATTCTCTATTCACCACTTCTATCTATTTCCTCAGTCGGACGTAAGTTCGCTTTTTGTGCTACTCATCGTTCTCCGTTCACCATCCACTATCTCCGAATGTGAAGCTCTTCATGTTTGATTTTTTCTATTCGAAGGTCTCACTATCACCGTCCTAACACTTTCTAGCCATTCTATTCGATTTCACCATTGTTGATTTTTTGTACGTGGTTTGTTCGATGAGCCCTCAAGATTTGGATCTCTGTTTGATTTCACCGTCTCCTCTCTATTCATTCTCTGTTTTCCTTTCTGTTTAGATTTCACCATCGCTATCTAGTTGCGGTGGTAGGAACCCTAGGATGGTGACGGTCGTCAAAAAGCGTAGCTCGACTTATGTGTTGTTCACTATGCGTAGCTCGATATTTGTACTGTTCACAGTTAAAGAAGAAGAATTAAAAAGAAAAATAACAAACTTTTAGGATTCTAAAGTCACTTTTATCCCACGCCTTCTGAGAAGATGTGGAAAGGCATTTTATATGTTTAAAAACAAATTCCACTTAAAAGTCAACAAATAATAACCCATAACCATGTCTTTCAAATGGTGAGTGAATGGAAGTTTCTCTTGGTCACTCTTGGTGGAGGAATAGTAGGTAGACCTATCCCAGATGGTGGTTGTCCTTGGTAGCGGTCAGCTATACCATAAGGAGCTATTTGTCATTTACCGATTTAAGTTTATCATTCGAAGAGTACAAATGTTATTTTTTTTTGTGGTAACCATTCTTGGGATCTGGTTTCATGGTCAATATAAAGACGGTGAATCGCGTAACCCACGTCTAAAAAACATGTGTTGGGGTTTGATTTATGGAACTTACTATAGATTTCATGTCCTTAGCCAGAAGGATTACAAATGTTTGATGACACTTAACTTGACCTCGGGTCTTTGGTTTACTCGATTACTTTTCTCTTGGTCATGGCCAAAAAAAAAAAAAAGAAGATTTAGAAGGTATTGAAAAAGACGGATGATAAGAAAAATGGTTGAAGTTGTGATACGGAGTATATGACATGGATGTGTGGAGAAGACGACTTGGAACTTGAACAATCATTCCTCTGGAAGCATGCCATTGTGGAAACGTTGACTCTCACAGACAGCCTTTAAAACTAAGATTTATGTGACTCATCCGTGAAGTCAGTGTTGTCCTTCTATTCACTTTTTAAAACGCAACAAAAAGAAAGAAAAATAAAATATATATATATATATATATAACCAGGATTATAAAAAGACCATTAACTACCAAAACTTTAAAGTGTATTTGTTGGGTTCTACTCCTCGACTCTTTATCTTTTCCGGTATCAACACAATCTTATAATAAAACAATTTATCTGTTACGTTAACGTTAAATTACTTCACATTTTATCATCTTTTAAGCCTTAACAACAGCCTTTTTTTGTATCAACTCTCCATTTTTCTTTTCACTTTATAATTAAAATAATATAAAGACATGACATTAGTTACAAATATAAAAACACATAAACATAAGAAATTAAATAAATATATAAATGGAAAATTACATCATTTAAAGTATAAAAGACACATAAATATAAAGACATGACATTAATTAAATTGAAAAAACATAATCGTTTACATATCAATTATCTTTATTATTATTATTTTATTATTAATAATAAAAAACCATTTTTGCTTACATAATATCAATTTGAGGTATTTACTTCTTAATTGCAATGTGTCATTCAGTTAATTTCATTAAAAATCAGGTAATGGAACAATTAGTAATTCTCTTATCCATTAGGAATGCATTATTTCTACTCATTTTCTCTATTTAACTATTTAAGTGTATAATTTATTGTGAGTTTTGATTTTTGAGTTTTCCAAGTCTTATACCTACTTAAGAGAGTTATGACTTATGAGATACCTTTGCGGTAGGGGAGATAGAAAATACTTAACCCCAAAAACCAAACTAACCCAAATCAAAATCGGGTTACGCGAGTAAGGTTATTCAGGTTTATATCAAGTTACCCGAATAACCTGATCAACTAGGTGAATTTGGTTATTACTTAGCATTTCTTCTTATTGTATAAATTCTATATCTCGGGAACTCGAATAACCTGATTCAACAACGTACGCCCTTATTTTGTGATGGTGGGTGAGTTGGTCTTACTTTTGTTTGTCAAAAACGACAAGTGGGGTAACTAAAAGAAATCAACTTTGACACCTAAAAATAAAACTTTGTTAATTAGGGCATCATACATGATCCGGTAACCACTTAAGATGGAGCCTAGCTACGAGTTGGTGTGTATTTAGTTTGCATTGAAGGACAGGTCATAGGCAAGGATCATGTCTAAGTTTATAAATTGAGGCAATTAAACTCGAATGGGGAAAAGTAGGCACTTGTGACTTGCCCTTGTTGAAAATTTCTACTTAGTCGTAATTAAGGAAATATGTATCAATTATCTCACTTGCATGCCCGGATAAAAAACAGGAAAAAATGATGGCATTTACTCTTTAAGGTGTTTGACAAATTAACCGTTTCTTACTCACAATTGAGTGAAAATGTATGTAAAAAGATTGCAACTATCTTTACTCTTTATCTCCATGATCTCCGTTTGTCTAATTCTATTTTGATTTTTCTAACTAATTACATATTTTAATTTTATGATTTGGCTCATTTAATATAATATCTAGCTGCTAATGGTTAAACTAGTAAATTTTACTTATTATTATTAAAGAGTTTGCAAGGCAGAAGCCAAAAGGTAAACATATGTTACGCACACCGAATTTTAATATTTTACAAATGCACAAGCCATAAGCCAAAAGATAAACATCTAATTAAACGGTTTTATATGTGAAGTATTCCTCTTTACTTTCTATCTCTTTTTAAAGCCCTCGTTAAAGTTATTGATGCAATAGAGAAAGTAAGAAGAAGATTTATTGGGGCATTTCAGCATCAAGGAAACTAAAAATAAGCTAGTTGGACCGGCAAAATACAATTGCACCAAAAAGCCTAGGAAGTCTAGGGATTGGTTTTCTAAAATCAGCGCTTCTAATAAAGTGGTGGTGATGGTTAAAAGTAGAAGATCTGACTCTTTGGTTAAAGTCATTAAAGCAATTCATAGTTCTTTTGGTAGAGATTCCACTACTATGGCTAGCTCAAGGAAAACATGTGTGTGGTTGAATATAGCCAACGCTGGTGCATCAATAAGTACTCTAAATCACAACTTGGATGAGCTCTTTACTCATGGTGTGGGCAATGAGGAATATACTTATTTCTGCTTGGATAGATGGGTAACTACCACACCACTTGAATGCATATTCCCATATTTATTTTCACAACTTGGTGCTCATAATTCGCTAAATCAGGTGATTTATAACTTGTTTAATGTTGCAAATTCAAAGAAAAAAGGAAACTAATGGAGGCTGAAGTAGGATGTCTTCTTTGGAGCATTTGGAAGTCAAGAATGACATGGTTTTTAATGGAAAATCTTTCTCTCTATCTTTGGTAGAGGTGCAGATTCAAGTTACTCTTTTTATTTAGGTTAAATATAGGTCAAAATGTAATTTGGTTTGGCAAATGTGGTGTCAGAATCCGTTCCTCTTGTTGTAACAATTGTACTTTTAACTTTCCTCTAGCATCTTGCTTGAAGAAATTTTAATAATTTTTTTGGGTTGCTAGTTAAGGATAATGGTTATGCTGAAGCTTCTGATCTAGTATTTCCATTTTGCTGTTAAAAAGAATCTAATTACGTACACTGAATCATAAACTACAACAAATGTTAAGGCAGAAGTCAAAAAACAAACATATAATTACACATACTAAATCATAAATTATCATGAAATGTATGAGGCAAAATCCAAGGAGTATGAACATGATTATGTACGACGAATCATGAGTTATTACAAAAAAAATATACTTTACGAAATATTGTCAGATTATAAAAGATGAAACACTAATCAAACATGGTGACAAGTTGTACAAGCTACATCACCAAGGTCAAACTTTAAAATCACATACTTGCATAATGCATAGTATGAGTCTAGCATAACGTAACAAAAAACACATCACTAGGGTGGGAGAATCGATAACATATAGTCATACCTACATTCCGAACCAAGGTTCACATACGCATCGGAACCAAAGCTCATTACTGATCCGAACCTCATATGATATCTACCACATATTATTAAATAACTGGTATGTTTTTTTAACGGCTCCTAAATCTACTCCAATTTGTCCATGACGGGACTCGAACCCATGACCTTTGGTCTATGGGCAATCACCACACCAAAGAACATAAGTGCTTACCACTAGGCTACAACCCAAGTAGCTGACATGTAAAACTTATAAGATCATTGGAAAATATTAGGGATATTGACCAATTACACTCGTATAAAAGGAGAAATACACCACTAGGTTTGCATCACATCTCTTCTCTTTATATCTCTTTATTCTTATCACCCTCAACATACACATGAAGTAACTTTCTTTGAATGAATTATGACTTGACCGTCAGAGAGCGGATCTAGAGGCTTTGGGCCTGAGGCATGGGTTCCCTTCTAACGGGTTTCTTTCATGTTTATAGCATGAATGCATGATTGAGCTCGGAATGCTGACGAACAACGCAAGTATCAATACTAAACCGACGGATCAATGCTTCAACAATCAACATATAAACCAATAGTATAACATAATACGACATGCTAATATAAGATGGCACGGAGCAGCAAAGTGATTAGTCGTGTTTGATACCTTGGCCAAATAGTGATGCCACTCTATCGGCTAAGAAATCGCCGACGTGATCAGCCACTATAAGTTCCTTCAAGCTGAGATAAAGACAACTATTTTTTTTCCAAACCCTATTTGTATGTTTAAGTTGTTGTGATAAGGTGATTGAATAGAAGTTTAATATGATTTTTGAATGATGAAGAAAAACTAACATGACTTTAAGGTTTCGTTGGTTCGCCGAAATTAACCTGAATTGGGATTGATAATTCTTAAATCTTAGCCATGTTTGGTTCAAGGAATTGGAATTCCAAAATCCTTTGAATTACTATATTTGAGGATTTCATAATTCCTTTCAAAAACTAAAGGGATTGAAACAATTCAAAAGGAATATATTAAAAGACACAAGACCTTTCTTTCATTCTCTGATTATCATTCTCCTGAATAATAGCATTCAACACCACTGACCCTTCACCACTGACGCCTTTCACCATCAACTCATCACTAACGCCAACCCTTCACTGTTGCCACCAACCGCCAATCCGTCTCTGGCGATCTTGTTGACCTCCTCTTTCCTGAAGCGCTTTTTCCCTGTCGACTTTATTCTTGGGTGAACCCAACCTCCGTTTAGGGCTTGATTACGACAGCTAACATACGCCGCTAATTAGCAATTGACATAACATTTAGGTTAAATTACACCTTCTAGGGTTTGATTAGGCCTTCTGCAAGAGAATCAACCATCGACAGCTACATCATTACGACCTCCGGTAACAACATTCAACCAGCAACTTCGACTATGACCTCCAAAAACAACGCTTAACAAATTCGATTTTAGGGTTTGGTCAATTTCTTTGTTATTCTTTTCCATGGAGCTTCAATTACAACAGCACATTTGGGTTTTGATTTCTTGGTATGAGTTCTTCCATTCAATTGTATGTGAATTGAAAATAATTTGCGAAAAATTCGATTTCTTGGTTCTTCATAGAACATAACATTTTGAAATGATAGTGTTTGAACCGAACACAGTTGGATTTTGGGTGTTGACATCAAATAATAGATTGCTTATGTTATCTCATTAGTGACTATATAGTTAAATATTTCAATAACATATTGTTTAGTTCGATTTTTTGGCCGGATGGTTTTGATTTTGATATTTTGTTATAGATTCCTATACGTACCTTAGTTTACAAACTGTTGGGAAAAATAGGCTTACAAATATATCCTCTTTTGTTGACACAAAAATATGTAACTTGTTTATATAATTGTATGTACTAACATTAACATATATATATTCAATCAAATATATTCTCATCTATGATCTACAAAATAAGCTTCATCAAATGGCCAAGCTTCAATCGTCAAGATCCGAGTTCAAGTAGAAGCCGATGTCGAAGATTCCTACAAATAAACGTTCAAAGTTTATGAGCTTACAAAATAAATAATTAAATGAGTTTAAGTTTTTATAAAATAATTTTTATAAAAACTTTTATAAAAATTGAGAAACTTTTTATAAAATCACAAGCTTGGTAGTCAAAGCAAATGAATTCCTATATTGGAAAATACTAAACATAATCTTCTATTGAAATAAGCCAAAACCATATTTAGCAAAAGGAATCTCTCAAAGAGGTAAACTTCCAACATGCTTTGTGCATTTGGTTTCTAAACTACCATTTTTATGATTAAATTCAAACTTAAGAAGTATGGCACTAACCCAACTTTTTTAAAGCTTCTTTTCAGTGCATTTTTATGGTAAAAATGGGTTGTGTGTGGTTTTGGTAAAAGCCCAACGTCTATGTGCACAAGGCTCAAAAATCTCCAGCAGGCCGACGGTCGATGCCACGGTCGACCGTGGATCGACCGTGGATCGTCTGGACACTTTTTGAGCATCAAACTTTTTCCTTATTTAAAGCAACTCAAGTCTTGTGTTTTACGAAGCTCTTGCAATCTGAAAAACACAGAACATATACAAAAACTTGTGAGCTCATATTCTTGATACAAATTCAACATCTCAAGATCAAGAATGAAGCAAGAGTGAAAGCCTTCAAAGTTAAAACACTACATTACCTTCTTTTATATTTGTAATTGTGTGAGGATCATCTCTAGCCTTAGAATTAGAGAGAAGTGAGGATCATCTCTAGCCTTAGAATTAGAGAGAAGTGAGGATCATCTCTAGCCTATAGAATTAGAGAGAAGTGAGGATCATCTCTAGCCTTAGAATTAGAGAGAAGTTGTAAAAGGTTTATCTCTACCTTCAAAGAGAGAAGTTAGTGGAACAACTCTTGGTGGGTGAGGCCAAGGAGTGGATGTAGAGCAAGGTTGTTAACCCTTGTTTGAACCACTATAAATCATTGTGTCCAAACTACTTCATTGGTGATATCTTTCTTCCTTAAACTCTTTAATTACTTGCAAATATTGTTAAATACATTAAAAAGTGGGCATATAACCTATTCACCCCCTCTAGGTTCTAACAATTGGTATCATAGCAAGTTGCTCTAGATAATTTTTGAAAAGTTGTTTAAATCTTCTAAAAATATTTTTCAAAAATTTTTGAGTTGATAAAATGGGACAAAATTATATAGAGGGGAATTCTATGGTTAGACCTCCACTTCTTGAAGAAGAAGACTTTTGCTATTGGAAGGAAAGATTCATGACCTATGTAAAGGCCAAAGATATTGACCTTTGGGAGATTATTGAAGAAGGAGATCTTGTTCCAAAAACCTTTGATTCTAAACAAAATGCCTATGTTCCAACCCTTAAAGAAAAATGGAATCAAGAGGATAAGAAAATGATTTCAAAAAATTTTCAAGCACAACTTTTTCTATACAATGCTTTACCTAGAAAAGAGTTTGAAAGAGTTTTCATGTGTGAAAGTGCAAATGCCATTTGGAAATCTCTTGTCATCACACATCAAGGGAATGCCCAAGTTCTAGATAACAAAACCGAATTACTTGTTCAACAATATGAACAATTTCAAATATTTGATGATATGAAAATTGATGATGCTTTTGCAATGTTTAATACTATTGTTACTAGTCTCAAGGCACTTGGGACTATTTACTCTAACAAAAATATTGTAAGAAAGTTTCTTAGGGCTCTTTCACCAAAATGGAGAGCAAAGGTGACGTCTATTGAGGAGTCAAAGGACTTGAACATACTACAAATGGATGAACTAATAGGAAATCTCAAGGTGTATGAAGTAATCATGCAAAAAGATGATGAGATTGCCAAGCTAAAGAAAGAAAAAAGCAAATCCATTGCACTTAAAGCTAAACATGTCAAAGAATCCTCAAGTGATGAAGATGAGGAAATAAAAGAAGAAAAATGTCTCATGGCTTTTGAAACAAGTGAGGTACATTTCGATTCTAGCTACTATAGTGATAATGATGACCATCAATATGATCAATTATGTGACTTTAGCTCTAAAATACTTGCTAAAAATGAGGAGTTAAAAAATGATAATAAGAGCTTGAAAAAGGAAAATGTCAAGTTAAGAAATGAAAATGATAACTTGAACTTGAAAATAAAAGATCTAGAAAGTAAAATTGCTTCTCATATATCTCCAAGCTTGAAAGATTTGGAAAGTAAGCTAAAGACAAATTTTGACACAACCACCTTATCAAAATTTGAAAATAGTTCAACCAAGTTAGATGAGATGTTAAAGATTCAAAAATCATCAAAAGATAAAGGTGGTCTTGGGTTCTCAAGTAACTCAAACAACATGCCAACTAGTCACTTAACACCTATCAAATTTGTGAAAGAAAAAGAGGAAGAAAAAATCCAGGAGCCTCACGGTCGACCCACGGTATCGACCGTGAATCGACCGTTGTCTCACTGGAATTTTCCAAAAGTTCAAAATTGCAACATTGTCTCTAGTTCTTCCACTTGTATGCCAAAGGTTGCAAGTAATGAATTAATAAGAAAGTTTTATACTCCAACTACAAGGCATGGACTTGGATTCAAGAAACCTAAATCAAATACAATTCAAAAATCAAGACATTCTCATAAACCTATTAACTCTATGAACACATGGTATCATAAAGGGTTCAAGATTACACAAAGGTGGATTAGAGTAGGAGTTTTTGATACTAACCATCCTGGACCCATGAAACATTGGGTACCAAAAGCTTGAATGAAAATTACACGAGTGTAGGGATGCAACAAAAATGAGATTATGTCTCATTAATGGATTCTTGATAATAGTTGCTCAAAACACATGATCGGTAATAGAGAACTCTTCATTTCATACAAGGAGTATGATGGAGGATATGTTTGAAAGCAACCTAAGAAGAAAGGTAGTTGGTAAAGGTATCATTCTTCATATCAAATTATCAAATTTTGAGCATGATAGTAGCTTATAAGATTTGAATGTTAGATTCTCTAAACATGAAAGTTTGATATGCAAAGGGTGTTAGGAGAAATGGACATGATACATGTAGACTTGGTGATAATCCTAACACAAGTATGTCTTGCATCTATAATTGATAATTCAACATTGTGACATAAAAGACTAGGACATGCTAACATGAGATTGATACAAAAATGACTAGTAATGAGCTTGTTAAAGACTTCCCAAATGTAAAATTTGATAATCATCTTTGTGTGATGAGTTTTGAAATCTTATACATGATGAAATTGAAATGAGAATGATGGAGGAGTTGAATTACTTTCTTGGTCTTCAAATATGAAAATGGTACATTCAAATTAGGCATCATTTCCTACGTGACAATATGCAAAAAGAAAATATAAATTTAGAAAAGGTTGCTTCATGTGAAAATATTACCGACATATTCACTAAACCACTAAAAATTGAAATGTTTAATACATTACGACTTGGTTTAGGAATGATGGACATCTACCCTAAAAACAAAGACCTAAACAGTATTAAAATGGTAAAAATATGGATTCCAGATGCACCACGGTCGACTCACGGTCGATACCGTGGATCGACCGTCGGGGTACTGCAGAAACACCAAAACAGACTTAAAAAGGGCGCGGTCGATATCACGGTCGACCGTGTATCGACCGTAGGGTACCTGACGATTTTTAACCCTATTTTACTCTCTCTTTCTTACACTTTCTCTTCCCCACACAAACCCTAGCCGCCATTAACAACTAAGAGCTTAAAAATTACCTAAAAAATCAAGGTTTTTACTACGGTTGAAGCGGTAATCGAAGGCACGGTTGGATTCACGGTTGATCCACGGTTGAAGACTCATCCTCTCTTGCCTTTTCCCTTCCTCACGAATTTCTTGTTCAAGGTATAAGTTTATCTCTTCTTCCTTTTTCTTAGGGCTCTCTCTTTGCACCAAAGAATCATGTGGATCTTAGGATTAGGTTGACTTTTGGAAAAGAAAATATGTTAGGTTTGTTGAGTAGTAAATGGTATATGAAAATGATGGGTTCAATTTTAAATATAGATGATGTCTAAGTTATTATTATAAGATTCAATTAGTGTATGCATATCATGTCAAAAATGGACAAAAATGAAATCTTGAAAAAAAAAAAAGTCCACTGCCGGTCGAACCACGGTCGACCTTACTTCGACCGCAGATTATCACCAAAAATCCAGACCAACGACGGTCGATCCACGGTCGATACCGTGCATCGACCGTAAGCCCACTGGAAATTTTTTGAACTTTTAAATTGTTATGTTTTGACTTTTAATGTCCAAAGTCAATGTAGTTTTGCTTAATCTACATCAACTAACCTTAGTAACCACATGATTCATCAAATCTTCTCAAATTTAGGCACACACTAGTTCTACTACTATATATTTGTACTTAATCATATAATTATTGTCTCTATAGATAATCATGCCACGTGTTCGCACATCGGCTTCAAGAAAACCCGACAACCCTACCCCTCGTCAATCCGCCAATGCTCTAAAGAAACGGGCCATAAACGAGGGTCGTGTAGTTGCGGTCAATCAACTTGACCAATATAGGACCCAAGCCACCTTTGAGGCTATTGGGTGGACTATTTTCCTTTCTCTCTCAAATGTCATTTATAAAAATCGTCTCTATGAATTTTATGCCTCCTTCATCTATAATGAGGATGATGAAGTAATCACCTTCAACATTGAAGGTAAGGACTTTACCTTCACTCTTGTCCAACTAGGTAGGATTCTACACATCCCATCCTCCGGCCTCAAATACTATCATACCGGTCATAGCCTCACAAACCTTCCACCCGCCTTCACCATTCCTGAAATCATTGGGTCAATTTGCAAACCAAATGTTCCCCACACCACAACCAATCTTTTCGGAAGAGATCTTCTTCCCGAATGTGCCGTTTGGAACAAAATCATTGATTCCAATATCTTTCCCAAATCTGGGAATCATTCTGAAATAAGTGCTATTCAAGCTGTTCTTCTTCATGCTCTTAAAACGGGGACCGAGATCAACCTCACGCACATTCTTGCTAAACGCATGAGTGGTCTCGTGACAAGTCGTAGGGATCTTCCCTATGGCCGTCTTCTATCTCTTCTTTTTACGAATCTACCGGATGTTTCTCGCATTGTCTCAACTCCGGGATCCTCCATGCCCATCGACCTTGCGACACTTCGCAAGATGTCTTCCCATAAAGGGACGAAACGGGCACACTCTTCCTCTTCCGGAGATACGGAAGCCGAGATTGACAAATTCACCTTTGGTGAAGAGGAGGAAGGTGAAGCGGAGAGTTCAATTCCTCCGGATTTCGGCATGGTTGAAGGCACTACCGATGAACGAATTGCAGCACTAGATCGCAATGTGAATGCTTTACGGAATGAAACTCGCTCTCTCCGTAAAGAAATGAAAGGGGTAAAGGGCATGTTGAGATCAATTATGAATGCTCTTAAATGTAATTCCGGAACCGATGGGGGTGAGCCGTCTCAATCATGAGTCTATGTTTTATGATTACCACATTTGTCTTTCAAACAATTTATTTCTATGTATTCACACAATATGGTATTTATGTTGGTCATGTGCTACAATATTTTATGCTATGATGTACGTTTTGTGGTTTGATATGCATGCTTTCCATATAACATGTATTGTGATTAATATTGACTATGCTCACATCACTCGTGCAAGTCCTTGGTAGAATTATGTATGTACTCTAGCTCATCCAAATCAAGATATGGAGCTCTACGTTCAAGGGGGAGCTTACGTGAAGAGGGAGCTTATGTCAAGGGGGAGTCTCCTTTTTGTTTAAGACAAAAAAGGGGGAGAAGATAGAAGAATATATAAATATATATGTATATATGCACATGTTAACATGTTAAAGTTATATATACAATTCTTATACAAGTTATAAATTTTTGTCTTCAACAAAAAGGGGGAGATTGTTGGGAAAAATTGGCTTACAAATATATCCTCTTTTGTTGACACAAAAATATGTAACTTGTTTATATAATTGTATGTACTAACATTCACATATGTGCACATATACATATATATATTCAATCAAATATATTCTCATCTATGATCTACAAAATAAGCTTCATCAAATGGCCAAGCTTCAATCGTCAAGATCCGAGTTCAAATAGAAGCCGATGTCGAAGATTCCTACAAATAACCGTTCAAAGTTTATGAGCTTACAAAATAAATAATTAAATGAGTTTAAGTTTTTATAAAATAATTTTTATAAAAACTTTTATAAAAATTGAGAAACTTTTTATAAAATCACAAGCTTGGTAGTCAAAGCAAATGAATTCCTATTTTGGCAAATACTAAACATAATCTTCTATTGAAATAAGCCAAAACCATATTTAGCAAAAGGAATCTCTCAAAGAGGTAAACTTCCAACATGCTTTGTGCATTTGGTTTCTAAACTACCATTTTTATGATTAAATTCAAACTTAAGAAGTATGGCACTAACCCAACTTTTCTAAAGCTTCTTTTCAGTGCATTTTTATGGTAAAAATGGGTTGTGTGTGGTTTTGGTAAAAGCCCAACGTCTATGTGCACAAGGCTCAAAAATCTCCAGCAGGCCGACGGTCGATGCCACGGTCGACCGTGGATCGACCGTGGATCGACCGTGGATCGTCTGGACACTTTTTGAGCATCAAACTTTTTCATTATTTAAAGCAACTCAAGTCTTGTGTTTTACGAAGCTCTTGCAATCTGAAAAACACAGAACATATACAAAAACTTGTGAGCTCATATTCTTGATACAAATTCAACATCTCAAGATCAAGAATGAAGCAAGAGTGAAAGCCTTCAAAGTTAAAACACTACATTACCTTCTTTTATATTTGTAATTGTGTGAGGATCATCTCTAGCCTTAGAATTAGAGAGAAGTGAGGATCATCTCTAGCCTTAGAATTAGAGAGAAGTGAGGATTATCTCTAGCCTATAGAATTAGAGAGAAGTGAGGATCATCTCTAGCCTTAGAATTAGAGAGAAGTTGTAAAAGGTTTATCTCTACCTTCAAAGAGAGAAGTTAGTGGAACAACTCTTGGTGGGTGAGGCCAAGGAGTGGATGTAGAGCAAGGTTGTTAACCCTTGTTTGAACCACTATAAATCATTGTGTCCAAACTACTTCATTGGTGATATCTTTCTTCCTTAAACTCTTTAATTACTTGCAAATATTGTTAAATACATTAAAAAGTGGGCATATAACCTATTCACCCCCTCTAGGTTCTAACAATTGGTATCATAGCAAGTTGCTCTAGATAATTTTTGAAAAGTTGTTTAAATCTTCTAAAAATATTTTTCAAAAATTTTTGAGTTGATAAAATGGGACAAAATTATATAGAGGGGAATTCTATGGTTAGACCTCCACTTCTTGAAGAAGAAGACTTTTGCTATTGGAAGGAAAGATTCATGACCTATGTAAAGGCCAAAGATATTGACCTTTGGGAGATTATTGAAGAAGGAGATCTTGTTCCAAAAACCTTTGATTCTAAACAAAATGCCTATGTTCCAACCCTTAAAGAAAAATGGAATCAAGAGGATAAGAAAATGATTTCAAAAAATTTTCAAGCACAACTTTTTCTATACAATGCTTTACCTAGAAAAGAGTTTGAAAGAGTTTTCATGTGTGAAAGTGCAAATGCCATTTGGAAATCTCTTGTCATCACACATCAAGGGAATGCCCAAGTTCTAGATAACAAAACCGAATTACTTGTTCAACAATATGAACAATTTCAAATATTTGATGATATGAAAATTGATGATGCTTTTGCAATGTTTAATACTATTGTTACTAGTCTCAAGGCACTTGGGACTATTTACTCTAACAAAAATATTGTAAGAAAGTTTCTTAGGGCTCTTTCACCAAAATGGAGAGCAAAGGTGACGTCTATTGAGGAGTCAAAGGACTTGAACATACTACAAATGGATGAACTAATAGGAAATCTCAAGGTGTATGAAGTAATCATGCAAAAAGATGATGAGATTGCCAAGCTAAAGAAAGAAAAAAGCAAATCCATTGCACTTAAAGCTAAACATGTCAAAGAATCCTCAAGTGATGAAGATGAGGAAATAAAAGAAGAAAAATGTCTCATGGCTTTTGAAACAAGTGAGGTACATTTCGATTCTAGCTACTATAGTGATAATGATGACCATCAATATGATCAATTATGTGACTTTAGCTCTAAAATACTTGCTAAAAATGAGGAGTTAAAAAATGATAATAAGAGCTTGAAAAAGGAAAATGTCAAGTTAAGAAATGAAAATGATAACTTGAACTTGAAAATAAAAGATCTAGAAAGTAAAATTGCTTCTCATATATCTCCAAGCTTGAAAGATTTGGAAAGTAAGCTAAAGACAAATTTTGACACAACCACCTTATCAAAATTTGAAAATAGTTCAACCAAGTTAGATGAGATGTTAAAGATTCAAAAATCATCAAAAGATAAAGGTGGTCTTGGGTTCTCAAGTAACTCAAACAACATGCCAACTAGTCACTTAACACCTATCAAATTTGTGAAAGAAAAAGAGGAAGAAAAAATCCAGGAGCCTCACGGTCGACCCACGGTATCGACCGTGAATCGACCGTTGTCTCACTGGAATTTTCCAAAAGTTCAAAATTGCAACATTGTCTCTAGTTCTTCCACTTGTATGCCAAAGGTTGCAAGTAATGAATTAATAAGAAAGTTTTATACTCCAACTACAAGGCATGGACTTGGATTCAAGAAACCTAAATCAAATACAATTCAAAAATCAAGACATTCTCATAAACCTATTAACTCTATGAACACATGGTATCATAAAGGGTTCAAGATTACACAAAGGTGGATTAGAGTAGGAGTTTTTGATACTAACCATCCTGGACCCATGAAACATTGGGTACCAAAAGCTTGAATGAAAATTACACGAGTGTAGGGATGCAACAAAAATGAGATTATGTCTCATTAATGGATTCTTGATAATAGTTGCTCAAAACACATGATCGGTAATAGAGAACTCTTCATTTCATACAAGGAGTATGATGGAGGATATGTTTGAAAGCAACCTAAGAAGAAAGGTAGTTGGTAAAGGTATCATTCTTCATATCAAATTATCAAATTTTGAGCATGATAGTAGCTTATAAGATTTGAATGTTAGATTCTCTAAACATGAAAGTTTGATATGCAAAGGGTGTTAGGAGAAATGGACATGATACATGTAGACTTGGTGATAATCCTAACACAAGTATGTCTTGCATCTATAATTGATAATTCAACATTGTGACATAAAAGACTAGGACATGCTAACATGAGATTGATACAAAAATGACTAGTAATGAGCTTGTTAAAGACTTCCCAAATGTAAAATTTGATAATCATCTTTGTGTGATGAGTTTTGAAATCTTATACATGATGAAATTGAAATGAGAATGATGGAGGAGTTGAATTACTTTCTTGGTCTTCAAATATGAAAATGGTACATTCAAATTAGGCATCATTTCCTACGTGACAATATGCAAAAAGAAAATATAAATTTAGAAAAGGTTGCTTCATGTGAAAATATTACCGACATATTCACTAAACCACTAAAAATTGAAATGTTTAATACATTACGACTTGGTTTAGGAATGATGGACATCTACCCTAAAAACAAAGACCTAAACAGTATTAAAATGGTAAAAATATGGATTCCAGATGCACCACGGTCGACTCACGGTCGATACCGTGGATCGACCGTCGGGGTACTGCAGAAACACCAAAACAGACTTAAAAAGGGCGCGGTCGATATCACGGTCGACCGTGTATCGACCGTAGGGTACCTGACGATTTTTAACCCTATTTTACTCTCTCTTTCTTACACTTTCTCTTCCCCACACAAACCCTAGCCGCCATTAACAACTAAGAGCTTAAAAATTACCTAAAAAATCAAGGTTTTTACTACGGTTGAAGCGGTAATCGAAGGCACGGTTGGATTCACGGTTGATCCACGGTTGAAGACTCATCCTCTCTTGCCTTTTCCCTTCCTCACGAATTTCTTGTTCAAGGTATAAGTTTATCTCTTCTTCCTTTTTCTTAGGGCTCTCTCTTTGCACCAAAGAATCATGTGGATCTTAGGATTAGGTTGACTTTTGGAAAAGAAAATATGTTAGGTTTGTTGAGTAGTAAATGGTATATGAAAATGATGGGTTCAATTTTAAATATAGATGATGTCTAAGTTATTATTATAAGATTCAATTAGTGTATGCATATCATGTCAAAAATGGACAAAAATGAAATCTTGAAAAAAAAAAAAGTCCACTGCCGGTCGAACCACGGTCGACCTTACTTCGACCGCAGATTATCACCAAAAATCCAGACCAACGACGGTCGATCCACGGTCGATACCGTGCATCGACCGTAAGCCCACTGGAAATTTTTTGAACTTTTAAATTGTTATGTTTTGACTTTTAATGTCCAAAGTCAATGTAGTTTTGCTTAATCTACATCAACTAACCTTAGTAACCACATGATTCATCAAATCTTCTCAAATTTAGGCACACACTAGTTCTACTACTATATATTTGTACTTAATCATATAATTATTGTCTCTATAGATAATCATGCCACGTGTTCGCACATCGGCTTCAAGAAAACCCGACAACCCTACCCCTCGTCAATCCGCCAATGCTCTAAAGAAACGGGCCATAAACGAGGGTCGTGTAGTTGCGGTCAATCAACTTGACCAATATAGGACCCAAGCCACCTTTGAGGCTATTGGGTGGACTATTTTCCTTTCTCTCTCAAATGTCATTTATAAAAATCGTCTCTATGAATTTTATGCCTCCTTCATCTATAATGAGGATGATGAAGTAATCACCTTCAACATTGAAGGTAAGGACTTTACCTTCACTCTTGTCCAACTAGGTAGGATTCTACACATCCCATCCTCCGGCCTCAAATACTATCATACCGGTCATAGCCTCACAAACCTTCCACCCGCCTTCACCATTCCTGAAATCATTGGGTCAATTTGCAAACCAAATGTTCCCCACACCACAACCAATCTTTTCGGAAGAGATCTTCTTCCCGAATGTGCCGTTTGGAACAAAATCATTGATTCCAATATCTTTCCCAAATCTGGGAATCATTCTGAAATAAGTGCTATTCAAGCTGTTCTTCTTCATGCTCTTAAAACGGGGACCGAGATCAACCTCACGCACATTCTTGCTAAACGCATGAGTGGTCTCGTGACAAGTCGTAGGGATCTTCCCTATGGCCGTCTTCTATCTCTTCTTTTTACGAATCTACCGGATGTTTCTCGCATTGTCTCAACTCCGGGATCCTCCATGCCCATCGACCTTGCGACACTTCGCAAGATGTCTTCCCATAAAGGGACGAAACGGGCACACTCTTCCTCTTCCGGAGATACGGAAGCCGAGATTGACAAATTCACCTTTGGTGAAGAGGAGGAAGGTGAAGCGGAGAGTTCAATTCCTCCGGATTTCGGCATGGTTGAAGGCACTACCGATGAACGAATTGCAGCACTAGATCGCAATGTGAATGCTTTACGGAATGAAACTCGCTCTCTCCGTAAAGAAATGAAAGGGGTAAAGGGCATGTTGAGATCAATTATGAATGCTCTTAAATGTAATTCCGGAACCGATGGGGGTGAGCCGTCTCAATCATGAGTCTATGTTTTATGATTACCACATTTGTCTTTCAAACAATTTATTTCTATGTATTCACACAATATGGTATTTATGTTGGTCATGTGCTACAATATTTTATGCTATGATGTACGTTTTGTGGTTTGATATGCATGCTTTCCATATAACATGTATTGTGATTAATATTGACTATGCTCACATCACTCGTGCAAGTCCTTGGTAGAATTATGTATGTACTCTAGCTCATCCAAATCAAGATATGGAGCTCTACGTTCAAGGGGGAGCTTACGTGAAGAGGGAGCTTATGTCAAGGGGGAGTCTCCTTTTTGTTTAAGACAAAAAAGGGGGAGAAGATAGAAGAATATATAAATATATATGTATATATGCACATGTTAACATGTTAAAGTTATATATACAATTCTTATACAAGTTATAAATTTTTGTCTTCAACAAAAAGGGGGAGATTGTTGGGAAAAATTGGCTTACAAATATATCCTCTTTTGTTGACACAAAAATATGTAACTTGTTTATATAATTGTATGTACTAACATTCACATATGTGCACATATACATATATATATTCAATCAAATATATTCTCATCTATGATCTACAAAATAAGCTTCATCAAATGGCCAAGCTTCAATCGTCAAGATCCGAGTTCAAATAGAAGCCGATGTCGAAGATTCCTACAAATAACCGTTCAAAGTTTATGAGCTTACAAAATAAATAATTAAATGAGTTTAAGTTTTTATAAAATAATTTTTATAAAAACTTTTATAAAAATTGAGAAACTTTTTATAAAATCACAAGCTTGGTAGTCAAAGCAAATGAATTCCTATTTTGGCAAATACTAAACATAATCTTCTATTGAAATAAGCCAAAACCATATTTAGCAAAAGGAATCTCTCAAAGAGGTAAACTTCCAACATGCTTTGTGCATTTGGTTTCTAAACTACCATTTTTATGATTAAATTCAAACTTAAGAAGTATGGCACTAACCCAACTTTTCTAAAGCTTCTTTTCAGTGCATTTTTATGGTAAAAATGGGTTGTGTGTGGTTTTGGTAAAAGCCCAACGTCTATGTGCACAAGGCTCAAAAATCTCCAGCAGGCCGACGGTCGATGCCACGGTCGACCGTGGATCGACCGTGGATCGACCGTGGATCGTCTGGACACTTTTTGAGCATCAAACTTTTTCATTATTTAAAGCAACTCAAGTCTTGTGTTTTACGAAGCTCTTGCAATCTGAAAAACACAGAACATATACAAAAACTTGTGAGCTCATATTCTTGATACAAATTCAACATCTCAAGATCAAGAATGAAGCAAGAGTGAAAGCCTTCAAAGTTAAAACACTACATTACCTTCTTTTATATTTGTAATTGTGTGAGGATCATCTCTAGCCTTAGAATTAGAGAGAAGTGAGGATCATCTCTAGCCTTAGAATTAGAGAGAAGTGAGGATTATCTCTAGCCTATAGAATTAGAGAGAAGTGAGGATCATCTCTAGCCTTAGAATTAGAGAGAAGTTGTAAAAGGTTTATCTCTACCTTCAAAGAGAGAAGTTAGTGGAACAACTCTTGGTGGGTGAGGCCAAGGAGTGGATGTAGAGCAAGGTTGTTAACCCTTGTTTGAACCACTATAAATCATTGTGTCCAAACTACTTCATTGGTGATATCTTTCTTCCTTAAACTCTTTAATTACTTGCAAATATTGTTAAATACATTAAAAAGTGGGCATATAACCTATTCACCCCCTCTAGGTTCTAACAATTGGTATCATAGCAAGTTGCTCTAGATAATTTTTGAAAAGTTGTTTAAATCTTCTAAAAATATTTTTCAAAAATTTTTGAGTTGATAAAATGGGACAAAATTATATAGAGGGGAATTCTATGGTTAGACCTCCACTTCTTGAAGAAGAAGACTTTTGCTATTGGAAGGAAAGATTCATGACCTATGTAAAGGCCAAAGATATTGACCTTTGGGAGATTATTGAAGAAGGAGATCTTGTTCCAAAAACCTTTGATTCTAAACAAAATGCCTATGTTCCAACCCTTAAAGAAAAATGGAATCAAGAGGATAAGAAAATGATTTCAAAAAATTTTCAAGCACAACTTTTTCTATACAATGCTTTACCTAGAAAAGAGTTTGAAAGAGTTTTCATGTGTGAAAGTGCAAATGCCATTTGGAAATCTCTTGTCATCACACATCAAGGGAATGCCCAAGTTCTAGATAACAAAACCGAATTACTTGTTCAACAATATGAACAATTTCAAATATTTGATGATATGAAAATTGATGATGCTTTTGCAATGTTTAATACTATTGTTACTAGTCTCAAGGCACTTGGGACTATTTACTCTAACAAAAATATTGTAAGAAAGTTTCTTAGGGCTCTTTCACCAAAATGGAGAGCAAAGGTGACGTCTATTGAGGAGTCAAAGGACTTGAACATACTACAAATGGATGAACTAATAGGAAATCTCAAGGTGTATGAAGTAATCATGCAAAAAGATGATGAGATTGCCAAGCTAAAGAAAGAAAAAAGCAAATCCATTGCACTTAAAGCTAAACATGTCAAAGAATCCTCAAGTGATGAAGATGAGGAAATAAAAGAAGAAAAATGTCTCATGGCTTTTGAAACAAGTGAGGTACATTTCGATTCTAGCTACTATAGTGATAATGATGACCATCAATATGATCAATTATGTGACTTTAGCTCTAAAATACTTGCTAAAAATGAGGAGTTAAAAAATGATAATAAGAGCTTGAAAAAGGAAAATGTCAAGTTAAGAAATGAAAATGATAACTTGAACTTGAAAATAAAAGATCTAGAAAGTAAAATTGCTTCTCATATATCTCCAAGCTTGAAAGATTTGGAAAGTAAGCTAAAGACAAATTTTGACACAACCACCTTATCAAAATTTGAAAATAGTTCAACCAAGTTAGATGAGATGTTAAAGATTCAAAAATCATCAAAAGATAAAGGTGGTCTTGGGTTCTCAAGTAACTCAAACAACATGCCAACTAGTCACTTAACACCTATCAAATTTGTGAAAGAAAAAGAGGAAGAAAAAATCCAGGAGCCTCACGGTCGACCCACGGTATCGACCGTGAATCGACCGTTGTCTCACTGGAATTTTCCAAAAGTTCAAAATTGCAACATTGTCTCTAGTTCTTCCACTTGTATGCCAAAGGTTGCAAGTAATGAATTAATAAGAAAGTTTTATACTCCAACTACAAGGCATGGACTTGGATTCAAGAAACCTAAATCAAATACAATTCAAAAATCAAGACATTCTCATAAACCTATTAACTCTATGAACACATGGTATCATAAAGGGTTCAAGATTACACAAAGGTGGATTAGAGTAGGAGTTTTTGATACTAACCATCCTGGACCCATGAAACATTGGGTACCAAAAGCTTGAATGAAAATTACACGAGTGTAGGGATGCAACAAAAATGAGATTATGTCTCATTAATGGATTCTTGATAATAGTTGCTCAAAACACATGATCGGTAATAGAGAACTCTTCATTTCATACAAGGAGTATGATGGAGGATATGTTTGAAAGCAACCTAAGAAGAAAGGTAGTTGGTAAAGGTATCATTCTTCATATCAAATTATCAAATTTTGAGCATGATAGTAGCTTATAAGATTTGAATGTTAGATTCTCTAAACATGAAAGTTTGATATGCAAAGGGTGTTAGGAGAAATGGACATGATACATGTAGACTTGGTGATAATCCTAACACAAGTATGTCTTGCATCTATAATTGATAATTCAACATTGTGACATAAAAGACTAGGACATGCTAACATGAGATTGATACAAAAATGACTAGTAATGAGCTTGTTAAAGACTTCCCAAATGTAAAATTTGATAATCATCTTTGTGTGATGAGTTTTGAAATCTTATACATGATGAAATTGAAATGAGAATGATGGAGGAGTTGAATTACTTTCTTGGTCTTCAAATATGAAAATGGTACATTCAAATTAGGCATCATTTCCTACGTGACAATATGCAAAAAGAAAATATAAATTTAGAAAAGGTTGCTTCATGTGAAAATATTACCGACATATTCACTAAACCACTAAAAATTGAAATGTTTAATACATTACGACTTGGTTTAGGAATGATGGACATCTACCCTAAAAACAAAGACCTAAACAGTATTAAAATGGTAAAAATATGGATTCCAGATGCACCACGGTCGACTCACGGTCGATACCGTGGATCGACCGTCGGGGTACTGCAGAAACACCAAAACAGACTTAAAAAGGGCGCGGTCGATATCACGGTCGACCGTGTATCGACCGTAGGGTACCTGACGATTTTTAACCCTATTTTACTCTCTCTTTCTTACACTTTCTCTTCCCCACACAAACCCTAGCCGCCATTAACAACTAAGAGCTTAAAAATTACCTAAAAAATCAAGGTTTTTACTACGGTTGAAGCGGTAATCGAAGGCACGGTTGGATTCACGGTTGATCCACGGTTGAAGACTCATCCTCTCTTGCCTTTTCCCTTCCTCACGAATTTCTTGTTCAAGGTATAAGTTTATCTCTTCTTCCTTTTTCTTAGGGCTCTCTCTTTGCACCAAAGAATCATGTGGATCTTAGGATTAGGTTGACTTTTGGAAAAGAAAATATGTTAGGTTTGTTGAGTAGTAAATGGTATATGAAAATGATGGGTTCAATTTTAAATATAGATGATGTCTAAGTTATTATTATAAGATTCAATTAGTGTATGCATATCATGTCAAAAATGGACAAAAATGAAATCTTGAAAAAAAAAAAAGTCCACTGCCGGTCGAACCACGGTCGACCTTACTTCGACCGCAGATTATCACCAAAAATCCAGACCAACGACGGTCGATCCACGGTCGATACCGTGCATCGACCGTAAGCCCACTGGAAATTTTTTGAACTTTTAAATTGTTATGTTTTGACTTTTAATGTCCAAAGTCAATGTAGTTTTGCTTAATCTACATCAACTAACCTTAGTAACCACATGATTCATCAAATCTTCTCAAATTTAGGCACACACTAGTTCTACTACTATATATTTGTACTTAATCATATAATTATTGTCTCTATAGATAATCATGCCACGTGTTCGCACATCGGCTTCAAGAAAACCCGACAACCCTACCCCTCGTCAATCCGCCAATGCTCTAAAGAAACGGGCCATAAACGAGGGTCGTGTAGTTGCGGTCAATCAACTTGACCAATATAGGACCCAAGCCACCTTTGAGGCTATTGGGTGGACTATTTTCCTTTCTCTCTCAAATGTCATTTATAAAAATCGTCTCTATGAATTTTATGCCTCCTTCATCTATAATGAGGATGATGAAGTAATCACCTTCAACATTGAAGGTAAGGACTTTACCTTCACTCTTGTCCAACTAGGTAGGATTCTACACATCCCATCCTCCGGCCTCAAATACTATCATACCGGTCATAGCCTCACAAACCTTCCACCCGCCTTCACCATTCCTGAAATCATTGGGTCAATTTGCAAACCAAATGTTCCCCACACCACAACCAATCTTTTCGGAAGAGATCTTCTTCCCGAATGTGCCGTTTGGAACAAAATCATTGATTCCAATATCTTTCCCAAATCTGGGAATCATTCTGAAATAAGTGCTATTCAAGCTGTTCTTCTTCATGCTCTTAAAACGGGGACCGAGATCAACCTCACGCACATTCTTGCTAAACGCATGAGTGGTCTCGTGACAAGTCGTAGGGATCTTCCCTATGGCCGTCTTCTATCTCTTCTTTTTACGAATCTACCGGATGTTTCTCGCATTGTCTCAACTCCGGGATCCTCCATGCCCATCGACCTTGCGACACTTCGCAAGATGTCTTCCCATAAAGGGACGAAACGGGCACACTCTTCCTCTTCCGGAGATACGGAAGCCGAGATTGACAAATTCACCTTTGGTGAAGAGGAGGAAGGTGAAGCGGAGAGTTCAATTCCTCCGGATTTCGGCATGGTTGAAGGCACTACCGATGAACGAATTGCAGCACTAGATCGCAATGTGAATGCTTTACGGAATGAAACTCGCTCTCTCCGTAAAGAAATGAAAGGGGTAAAGGGCATGTTGAGATCAATTATGAATGCTCTTAAATGTAATTCCGGAACCGATGGGGGTGAGCCGTCTCAATCATGAGTCTATGTTTTATGATTACCACATTTGTCTTTCAAACAATTTATTTCTATGTATTCACACAATATGGTATTTATGTTGGTCATGTGCTACAATATTTTATGCTATGATGTACGTTTTGTGGTTTGATATGCATGCTTTCCATATAACATGTATTGTGATTAATATTGACTATGCTCACATCACTCGTGCAAGTCCTTGGTAGAATTATGTATGTACTCTAGCTCATCCAAATCAAGATATGGAGCTCTACGTTCAAGGGGGAGCTTACGTGAAGAGGGAGCTTATGTCAAGGGGGAGTCTCCTTTTTGTTTAAGACAAAAAAGGGGGAGAAGATAGAAGAATATATAAATATATATGTATATATGCACATGTTAACATGTTAAAGTTATATATACAATTCTTATACAAGTTATAAATTTTTGTCTTCAACAAAAAGGGGGAGATTGTTGGGAAAAATTGGCTTACAAATATATCCTCTTTTGTTGACACAAAAATATGTAACTTGTTTATATAATTGTATGTACTAACATTCACATATGTGCACATATACATATATATATTCAATCAAATATATTCTCATCTATGATCTACAAAATAAGCTTCATCAAATGGCCAAGCTTCAATCGTCAAGATCCGAGTTCAAATAGAAGCCGATGTCGAAGATTCCTACAAATAACCGTTCAAAGTTTATGAGCTTACAAAATAAATAATTAAATGAGTTTAAGTTTTTATAAAATAATTTTTATAAAAACTTTTATAAAAATTGAGAAACTTTTTATAAAATCACAAGCTTGGTAGTCAAAGCAAATGAATTCCTATTTTGGCAAATACTAAACATAATCTTCTATTGAAATAAGCCAAAACCATATTTAGCAAAAGGAATCTCTCAAAGAGGTAAACTTCCAACATGCTTTGTGCATTTGGTTTCTAAACTACCATTTTTATGATTAAATTCAAACTTAAGAAGTATGGCACTAACCCAACTTTTCTAAAGCTTCTTTTCAGTGCATTTTTATGGTAAAAATGGATTGTGTGTGGTTTTGGTAAAAGCCCAACGTCTATGTGCACAAGGCTCAAAAATCTCCAGCAGGCCGACGGTCGATGCCACGGTCGACCGTGGATCGACCGTGGATCGACCGTGGATCGTCTGGACACTTTTTGAGCATCAAACTTTTTCATTATTTAAAGCAACTCAAGTCTTGTGTTTTACGAAGCTCTTGCAATCTGAAAAACACAGAACATATACAAAAACTTGTGAGCTCATATTCTTGATACAAATTCAACATCTCAAGATCAAGAATGAAGCAAGAGTGAAAGCCTTCAAAGTTAAAACACTACATTACCTTCTTTTATATTTGTAATTGTGTGAGGATCATCTCTAGCCTTAGAATTAGAGAGAAGTGAGAATCATCTCTAGCCTTAGAATTAGAGAGAAGTGAGGATCATCTCTAGCCTATAGAATTAGAGAGAAGTGAGGATCATCTCTAGCCTTAGAATTAGAGAGAAGTTGTAAAAGGTTTATCTCTACCTTCAAAGAGAGAAGTTAGTGGAGCAACTCTTGATGGGTGAGGCCAAGGAGTGGATGTAGAGCAAGGTTGTTAACCCTTGCTTGAACCACTATAAATCGTGTCCAAACTACTTCATTGGTGATATCTTTCTTCCTTAAACTCTTTAATTACTTGCAAATATTGTTAAATACATTAAAAAGTGGGCATATAACCTATTCACCCCCCCTCTAGGTTCTAACACAAACCAAACAAAATAAAGGTTCTTAGTGATTCCAAATTTTATGTATTTCAATTCCAAGCAATTCCAATTCTTTGGTCAAGTTTTAATTCCTTTGATTTTATCATGGGAAAATTCTATATCCTTCTACTTATGACACATAGAATCTACTTATAATTATTTTTTTCATATTTTTTGTTAATTTTAACATTTGTATTGATCTTAGAAGTAAGATAATAAATTTTAATAATTTATAAAAAGGTATAGAAACTAAAATGAAACGGGGCGTAAGTAATTGGATAGCAAAAGGACCAGGTAATTTGGCCAACATAAGAATTGATTAAGGAAGATAAACGTGGTAATGAGGGTAACACATGGTCATGCTATATAATTAATTAAAGTGGAATCATGTTAATGCGTGATAAGTGTGTGACGTATTCATGTTGCTGGCCACAGTTCCAATACTTGCCGCCTGCTCTTGCCACATGCAATATTTTAATTATATATATATATATACCTAATAATTAATTAATATTTAGTTTACATATATACAACTTAAGTCAAACAAATGCAATACTAACATGCTTAATTAAACCAACCAACTTAACACATGAAGCTACCTACCAAACCATGTTCCATCCATTTAACCTAATCGATCGAGTTTTTTTTTATCATTTCAACGTATTTTTAATATTCATAACGGAACAAAAATAAATTAATTAATGAGCAATATATCTTCTTGTATATATGTAGTTTATACGTACGATTGCAAAAGGGTATGTTGAATAAGGAAGTTAGTATTAGTAAATAATATAAATTTTTTGTTATAATTATAAGTATTCACACTTAAATTTGTGATTCCATTTAGACCACCCGTATCGGCCATGTTACCCGATGATGGGTTCCATTAGGTAACATGGGAACACCATCGCCCCTTGTGTGGTTCCATTGGGTTGGTGAGCCATATAGTTCTGGAACCTGTTGCGGGTTTTTTTTCTCTTTTTCTCTCTTTCTCTCTCATTTAATATATATATATATATATATATTATTAATATTTGATGTGTGGTTGGATGTTGGAGTTTGTGAGTTAAGTTGAGTTGAAGGTAAAAGATGATATGGATGCTAATGTAACAGTGAGATAAGTTGGGTCGGATGTTGGTGGTCTTATGACATCACTTGTGAGATGATTGTGTAAAATAAGGGTATTAATAATAATTAGTTTATATCTATACATATATTAATAAAATTCTATATTTTATTTTAGTTGTATTTTTGAGATCTTGCTAGTTTTTTCTTTTAATGAATTTTTGATGTTAAAAAAATATAGATTAATTCATATATATTAATAAAAATAATAATAATTAATTCATATATTTATATTGCTTATAGATATTAATGAGGGAAATGGTTGTGTAGCCAGCCGTTTGATACACGCACACAACGACACAAGTGACCCCAACACGCAAAGGCAAAAGAACTCGTAACCGACTACACTTACACCACTTGTCACTCAACTCCCCGTCTTTCCTCACACTCTTCACGCAACTTCCCTTCCAACATCCTCTCCACCCACACCCCTCGCCCACCTCTTCCTTATATACTTATACCCTCCATCTGCTCAGCTCAACATATATACCATCAATCTAATCTTTCATCTCCAATTCTTCATCCATTGATTTCGATTTCTAATGGCGCTTCAGACTTTGAATTCTCCGACTGCACCTCCAACAACTCCTTTGTTTCGCCAGGATTCCTTCAATCATCTCCGCTATTTGGATTCATGGACCAAGGGAAAACGATCTAAACGACCACGTATTGATCACCCACCTACTGAAGACCAGTATCTTGCTCTCTGCCTTATGTTTCTCGCTCGTGGCGGCGCTTCTCCTCCTCCGCCTTCTAATTCCCTTCCTCAACCAATTCGCCGGCCTGATTCACCTCCCCGAGCTGTTGATTCGAGGCTTCTTCACAAGTGTAGCGTGTGTAATAAGGCTTTTGGATCTTATCAGGCTCTTGGTGGCCATAAAGCTAGCCACAGGAAGAACAACGCCGGTGGAGGTGACGTGGAGCTGTCGTCAGTCGTCACAACCACCTCAACCACCACCACCACCAGCGATGGCGGTGGGAAGACTCACGAGTGCTCTATCTGCCACCGGTGTTTTCCTACCGGACAAGCGTTAGGTGGACATAAGAGGTGTCACTACGAAGGTAATGTTGGCGGAGGCCACGTCAGCACCGGTGTTACCTCCTCCGGTCATAGTCAACGCGGTTTTGACCTGAACCTGCCGGCCTTACCGGAAAATTTGTTTACGAGATTTGCCGACGAGGAGGTGGAAAGCCCTCACCCAGCTAAAAAATCCCGGATATTTGCTCCGGCGAAGATCCAGATCCGCGTAGATCATTAGATTACGAAACGCCGATTGAGGGTGTTGTATGACAGCAATTTTGTTAATTAGATAATTGGTTTGTGATCGATCGATATATGTTGAATTCTTTGTATAATATATACTTTATATTTTTATTTTCTTAAAAACAATTTAGAGAAACGTACATGCAGTCTTAATTTGCTTAATTGATGTAGATTTCACTAAAATTTTGCTTAATTGCTCTTTGTTAATATGATAATTTAACTTAAGAAAGATTAATTAATTCAAAATTTTCTAAGAGAAAAAGTCAACCAACTAATTAAACTGTCGGTTATGGGTAAGTAAACCACGTATTGGTCTTGACCCAAATCTGGATTAAGTTTTTTTATAATATTATATATATATATATATAGTGAAAGGTTCATTTAAGAACCGTTTTTATTGCGAGAACCGCGAGAACCAATCTTAGCCGTCCAATTCCCCCTCCTTCTATTGGATTGCCCACCCATGAAATTCTTACATGCACCCTGCCACACCCAACCCCCCACGCTCTTCATCCATCAATTCCATTATCCAAAATGAACGGCTAAGATTGGTTCTCGCGATTCTCGCAATAAAAACGGTTCTCAAATGAACCTTCCCCTATATATATATATATATTTGCAAATATCAATTTGAACTGTTATTAGAGTATTAACCTCTTTTTTTCTATCTCATCATCGTAATCACCAATCACGATCTCCTTTACATTTGCCGTCAAGACAGACGTAAGAGAGGTTGGATCGAGAGACGGCCAAAGGTTAGATTGATGCTAGAGAAAGTAGATCGAGACACCGAATAGTGTGATTGAGGTTTGTATGTTTAAATTATAGCGTGTATGTCTGAATAAGGTTGCTGAAATCTCGTTTCTCTCTCTCTCATCCTCACTCTCACTTGCTAAGTCTCATTGTGCCTACTTAGCCCATTGTTGATTCGTTCCCTGCTAGCCACTTTCGTGATGGAAACACTGGTGAATCGGGAAAAAGTATACAAGGCAGTGATACAAGAAGGTAGAAAGGTAGTATATGTTGTTTCCTTTTTTAATTGATTATAGGCAGCAAAGCGAATGAGCATGAAGGAGAAGGGTCTTATTCTATCATTTGATGGCTTATTTTATCACATACCTATATCTTTACTACTTTATAATACAATAAAGTCATTTATAAAATCAAATTTTAAGTTAAGTAATACATCATCTCATTTATATATTACTAGCAAGGTATCCGCGAAATGTTGCGACGACAAATAATTTTTATTTTACATCATGTTGCTTTTAAAAATTTAATAATATGTTATTCGCGCAATTCAATGTCACGAAAAAGTATCTTACGATATCAGTTTTTTTATTTGTATCAACTATTTTATTAATTTTAAAAATAAATTCTAAAAGACATTAAAATAAGAAAAAGATTTATATTTATGAAATAAGGAGGGAGAAGTTAATAAGATTTTAAAAATTATGTTGATGTGGGTGGATAATTGTTTTTGTGTGAGAGAGTGTTTTAGTGTGAGAGAGTGTTTTAGTGTTAGAGAAATATTTAAATAAATACCAAGTTAAAGGAGAATTTCATATATATCCTTGTAAACTACCTTAATTACGTATATATCCTTCTAAACTTAAATATTATGTATATATCCTTTCAAAACTTCTAAACTCTCAAATATATCCTTATACCCAATTTAATAATTTTTAAATAATTTAAAAACTAAAAACATAATCCCTAATCTAATTTAGTGATAAAATCCCCTAAATACCCTTAACCATTTTTTACCTATCTTCCATCTTCAATTCTTCATTGAAAAAATCGAACCAAGAAATCAAAAGTAAACAAACAAAGTACACGTTTTAAACACCTGACCATCCATACTCCCAAACATTAACTTATTATCACCTCCATCTCTCTCTCGATTCTCTTCCTGCTACAGTGCTACTCATCCCCCCCCCCCCCCCCGCCGCTCGTCCAGCGGTTACTCCAGACGCCGCCGCTGCCATCATCAACATCTTTTGTTAGAGAAGTCGATTCACCCATCATCTTATGTTTCCTTTTTTTGTCTTCTTTGTTTTAGATCTAAAGGGGTTTTGTGTGTTCTTTAGATCGATAAAATTGGAACGGAGAGGGATCTGAGTGAGAAAGAAAGGAGAAAGATCTGAATAAGAAAAGAAAGAAGAGAGAACAGAGGCGGTGGCCGGAGAGGTGTGTGTTGAGAGGGCGGCGGCGGCAGCATAGTTTGGTCTTCAAACAACAACAAACAACTACCGGTAACAAAATCTGAAACTACAACTGAAGAATTGAAGATTGAAGATAGGTAAAACGTGTATGGATGGTCCGGTGTTTAAAACGTTTATTTTGTTTGTTTACTTTTAATTTCTTGGTTCGATTTTTTCAATGAAGAATTGAAGATGGAAGATAGGTAAAAAATGGTTAAGGGTATTTAGGGGATTTTATCACTAAATTAGATTAGGGATTATGTTTTTAGTTTTTAAATTATTTAAAAATTATTAAATTGGGTATAAGGATATATTTGAGAGTTTAGAAGTTTTGAAAGGATATATACGTAATATTTAAGTTTAGAAGGATATATACGTAATTAAGGTAGTTTACAAGGATATATATGAAATTCTCCTAAAAGAAGTAAATTAAAAGAGAGAATAAAATGGTTAAAAGGAGTATTTTAAAAGTTAAAGTAAATTAGGAGAAAGAATAAAATTGTTAAGAAAAAGTATTTTAGTACATTAAAGTTAATTAAAATTAAGATTTTTAAGGTGTAAATGTATTATAAAAAAGTAAGATTATAATAATTAAGTATTTGATTTTCAAACTCTACAATTAATGAAAATTAAGTAAATGATCAATTACAAAATGAAATTCAATTACAATATAGAATAACAATAAATTTTGGAACTCTATATAAACTCATTCAGTTACAAAATGAGAAACAAACATATATTGTTTTTAAAACGATATATTCTCTCTATCTTAAAAATAGTCTATTTTTGACTTTTTAAAAATTTTCTTTTTCAACTTTGATCTTAAATATTTTTTGTTTTTGTGATATAATACTTGATGCAAAATATATGAATGAATTGGGTTTTAAATGTATTTAATTTCATTGTATAATTTTTATCAAGTATTATATAACCTTAAAAAAAGATTTGAGGTCAAAGTTGGAAAAAAGACTTTTTAAAGTCAAAAGTTAAACAAAATTTTTGAGAAGAAGAGAGCATTAGATAACAAAGCAAAACTTAATTAAACGATATGTTATATATTACGACTTCATACAGGGAAAATACTAGTTTACATAAATAGACATATATTTAAAAAAACTGGACCATTATATTTTCTAAGATTTTATTTAATAAAACACGAGTTAGATCAAATGCATATAACATTATAACTCGTGCGGCATATTTTAGCATAAAGTGTATAGCTAGAGGAAGAATAAAGTGTTGTTCCTATATATTAGCATCTTTTTCATCAGATCGACATCATTATTTTTTTTCTAGATATTTCTCCTTTTGCTTTAAGGTCCACTATTTTATTCTATAATTTTATTTCTTTGGTAACCTTCACCATGTGATTTAATTCTAACATTCCTTCGCTACTACAAAAAACGCATTCAGGTCCGGTTTTAAAGGGGATCTGAAGAAGCAAGAGCCTGAAAGTCTGGTAATTCAAGCCCGGCTATAAAATCAAGTCTAAATCTTACTTTCAAGCCCGGTTTTTATATTAAAAAATTGGGTTTGTTTTCTTTTAAGTTTTAAAGGTTCAGTTTAAGCCTTGTTATTCGCTTTTAAGCTCAGTTAAAAAACCGGGTATGAATCTATTAAATTTAAAAAATATGTTTTTGTTTTTGTTGTTTCCTGCTAGCTCTTTTATATAAATATTTTTGTTTTTTATTATATAATACCTTTGATTAAATTGACACTTTATTAAAGTGTGAAAAGGGTTTAATAAATAAAAGTAGAATTATTTGAAGGACTATAAGCATTTTTTGAAAGTATTAATGGAGGTGAAGAGAAATAACGGAGAAGAAAGAAAATGTGAAGAAGAAGATAGAAATTCTGTCATAAATTTCACCTTTAAGTCCATTCTTTAGACCCGGTTTTTTTAATCAATTTGAATTTTTCAAACCCGGTTTTCTTATAAAAAACAGGGTCTGAATGTCTCCACGTATTTTCAAAGCCGCCTAAACTTGAGCTTTAGACCCGGTTTTCTTTCAAATAACCGGGCCTGAATGTTTTTCAGTCTTTTAGACCCAGTTTTTTTAAAAGAACCAGGCTTGAATCTTAAAAAAAACACGCGCAACCCTTATCAAACATGATTTTAGATGTTTTTTTAACCCGGCCGGGTCTAAGAGGAGAGACCTGAAAATGTTTTTTTTGTAGTAGTTCTTGTTTGTTGTTGTTTCTAGCAAGTTACCTCCATCGCTCCATTTGTCACTCGCTTGAATTAATGGCACTATAACGACCACTTAAATTATCGTCAATCAGTACGTACGTAATGGAGCTTAATTATACTTCAGTCACAAATTGTATCATAATTAAGATTATACAAGATATGATCACTCTTGAGTCTACCATGCATGAATGCCAAAACTATATATATTGTACATTTTAGGGGCGTCGTATAGTAGCGAAGTGTTGCTTTGATCAGTGCTAGCTTGTGTTTGAGGGCATCCTACTTCCATTCGTGATTATATAGTCAATCGTCTTTACAGTGTTTGTGAAATTCTTTGGACAGATCAAGCGAGCAAGCTTACTAAAGTCAAGTACTTGCCCTTTACGTCAAGGCTTAGTCGAGACCCACACCCCGGCCTCGTATCTAATTTTACTCTGAGTGTCATGAAGTGACATATGTTTATAAAATAGAGATCAAAATTTTCAGGAACACCACAACACATATCCAAAATGTGCATCAGCTATTTCTGTTGGGTTTGAGTCCATGTACATGATCCATACTGCGTTAAAAGTTGTAGAGGAAGAAAAATCAATGCAAGATAGGTAGGTAGATAGCTAGGTTGGTTGGAGCTAGACATAGAACATATATGTAAAATAATAAAAACAACATAGGTATTAAGTATTACGTTAATCACTATTTATAACTTATAGAAGAACAGATACAAGAAAAACCCTAATATGGCCTTGACACATCTATAAAATCGAGTTCGGTTAACCTATACTAAAATCTATACATTATCTCTAGTATATATGTCCGCACGTGTTGTAGAAAGGTCGCACTTTTCAACAAAACGTACTTGAGATATATAGATGGAAAGCAGGTTGTACGATGAGCTTGTAGGATAGTGGTGGTGTCGGTGGAGGTGACAACGATGGATGGTGGTGGGTGCGATAGTGGTGGCAATATATGGTGTGTGGTGGGTGGTCGGTGGTTTCCTAATCCGATGAAATTAGAAATCCTTAGATTACAAGAACTTGAAAGGATTCTTTAATTCCGGTTAAAACCTAACATGCATGTGCGAGAATTGAAGGAAGAGCAAATTCCAAGTCCTACATGCAGCTAGCTTCTTCCGGATTGAATCAAACAGTAAGTAGATACATTAGTCAATGGGATCATGAAGTGGCCTGCCTACATCACTCACCAAGAGTCATTAGTAGAGATCGAGTAGCAAACGCGTCTCATCTAGTGTAGAGGACTTTTACACACGATTCCGCACACCACGGTTCCTAAAGCAAGCGTCGTCAACTGTAACCGGATATATGTGTATCTTTTCCCACCACTTGCGGTCAACTTGTTCCGTCTTTTATAAATAAAATATAAATATAAATGTTTTAAAAAATTAAACAAAATACATACTTTTCATTTTCTTCTAAATTCACAATTATTACATCAAAGATTCGGTTGGCTACCACTAGGTGGAGGCCGGTAGCAAATTGGGTATAAAATTAGTCTGTTTCGGTTTGCTTGGCTTCTAAATATTCTTTTATTTTCTTGTTGTTTTTAGTTGTATTACTATTAGTTGTTAATAAATTAAGATTTAAAATATTGCATTAAGACATATATAGGGTTGACCTTAAACCGTTTGGATAGTTTTATTTTTAGCCAAATTAAACAATTTTAGTAGCTAATGTTTAAGGAATTTAATTTATGTAAATTAAATTGATATATTATTTATTTATAATAAAAAAATAATCAAATTTGTTGCATCTATCGATAGCTAAATGTAATATAAAGTAGGGCAATTAATTAATGGAGGTGGCGGCACATAGGCTTTCTATATCTGCCAACAAACTTTAGAGATAAGATGTAATTATGTAATCAAAGTGTATATATGAAGCCAAACCCCTACTAATTTCTTATTTCAGCTGACGCCATAGTTCCACGAATCATTTCCGCTTTTAGGAAATTTCGGGTATGCATGGTCATGAGTTTGATTGTTAGTTTTAAGAAGAGGTGGTCATTTTGATGTTTATTTAGTGAGACTAAGCTAGTCCATCCGTATGGGGTTACCCGATCCTTATTCGGATCCATTAGATTCTCATGGGAACACAGGTACTACCCCCTCTTTACTACTCGACGGGTAGCCTTTTGACTCCCCACATCCGACCAATTTGTTTTTAAATATTATAGTATTTCGGGTAAGAGAGAAAAGATGAGTTAGTTTGAGTTAAACTATATTAGGTATTTAGGTAAGAAAGAGAAATGAGAGAAAAAAATTATGTGACGCTGATGTGACATTTGAATAAGTGAATTTTGGGAGCCATACGAATGGCCTAATGGATAAACCGTAAAAGTTTGAGTTTTTTTTAACATCAACACATACACCCTTCAATCCAACTTCTAAATCTACACATTATGTTCATTATAAAACTTGAACCATATGAATCATCTAATACATCTCGATCATACCCTGGTTTATAAGCCATTTGATAAAAAAAATTGAGTTAAGTATGAAACGGAAAAGAATATAGGAACTTAAATCAAAATATTTAGTAGCATAGTGTAATACAATATTATTTCCTATGCTGGAGATAGAAGTTTTCTGCCACTATATATAGATGGTAAGTGTAATACAATCCATAAAACAATTTGATGAAGTATAAGTTAATAATGTTTCAGCAATTTGTGCTTTGCTTCAAAAGAGTTTCTTGTGAGATTTAACGTGTCCAAAACAAGCTAGGATGAACGAGATATGTGTTGTCCAAAATTGACATATAATAATATTTTCAAAAGAAAATGGGGTAAAGTGTCTTGCATAGGTTTTTTTTGAACAGCTTCGCCTCAGCGGTAGAAGCACAGGATCGAAACACGGTTGAACCGATCAGGACTCCGGTTTCGATCCATTCCATCTACGCCCCCCTAATTAATTCAGTAGGGCTGCTTCACCAATGAGGGAATGACCCTCAGCTACTCCTAGGAAGAAACCCTCCAGAGAGATTCGAACCCAAGACCTCTTCTTCACTGAAAAAACTCACTTACCGCCAGGGCAAGCCTCTTTGGTTGGGTAGGTGGGTACCCTTTGGTACCGTATATAGGTGGGTAAACTAATTGTTGAGGAAGTGAAAGTGGTGTTCTTGTGAAGCTTGTTTACATAAGAATTTATCAATTTCTCCGCGTAAGAATTTAGTCTAAATAGTCATTCTTAGAGCATTTGGTTTTCGAATACACAATACTTTTTTATGATTCACCTGCATGTAATATTATAGGAACCACATTGATTTCTTTTCTTTTAAAAAACTTACACTTTTGAACTTTTTCCGACTCAGAAGATGTCGTGACCTTTCCTTCTACACAATTTTGTAAGTCTTGCTCTAGTTTCTGAATTTTAAGCACAAATTGATTTCTTTCAGTCTCAAAATTCATGCTTTCTGAATGTGACATGCTCAGAATATCCAACAATTGTTGCTCAAGATTTCTTATCTTGACACTTTCTTCAATCTTAAACTCGTGATATTTGTTTTCTGACATGTAAAGTTTTTCATTCAATTCAAAAAGTTGTAGAGTAAGTTTGACATTTTCTTGTTCTAAATCATTTACCCTCTTTTTCTGTTTGGTCGCACAATCTGCCCAAATAATAAGATTTGAACCAAGATTTTATGCCTCCTTCTTTAATTTGATAACCTCTTCTTCTTTGACACGAAGCATGGTTGATACTTGATAATGGATCTTTGAGTGGAAAGATAAAAGGTGATGATTTTTATTGAATGAAATGCAATTGATTAATTGCAATGAATGGGAATTGCAATTAGAGGAATTGCGATTGCAAATTGCCATCGGTGAACTAAGATTCGAAATTGTGATTGGAAAATTCAATTGAGGAATTATGATTACTCAAATACGATTCTGAAATGCAATTGTCAACTACAATTGATAAATGCGATTCTTCTTAAATGCAATGGTGAATTGCAATTGGTCAAATGCGATTGTGAACTACGATTACGATTGAGATATCAAATACAACTGAATCCAAATACGATTCAATGGAAAAGAACAATTGCAATTGATTAAATAATGTGTATGATTCAAGAATTTACAATACCAACAAAAATAACCTAATCTCTCAAATTAAGCAACTTTTTTTTACTTAATTTTCAAACCAAATCAAATTATTTCAATCCCAATCTTCAAATAAACATCAAACTAAGCAACCCTAAGGATAAATTATAATTAAATACTCAAAATATAGAAAAAGAAATTAGTGTTCTTCGATGGCGTATGGCCGAAACAAAAATGATAAGCAGGCTAATAAGTAGGAGAATTAATTCAAACAGGCAAGCAATTAATTCAAGCAGACAAGCAAGTAGGTGATTTCATTCAAGTAGACTAGCAAGCAGGTGATTTAAATCAAGCACGCGGGCAAGTAGGTCAACCAACTGAATTAAAGGCGGGGGCAATGAACACATGACATTCGATTCTTTTTTTTCAATCTTTTGATTAAAAAACTAACCTTTTGATCCACTCTTGGCACTGATACCAATTGTATGTTCCCAATTGTATCGAGTATCAGTAGTATTGAAGCAAATCCACAATGATGATGTATGATTTTAGTATGAACAGTTGAGAGAGAACTAAGAACACACACTTTGATTTTAGAATATGAAATGTTTTTACAGAATTAGGGTAGATTTACATTGTTTATATACCGAAAGGGTATATACTATATCTACCATATACTTATAGGAAATACAACTAGAAGCAAATTTTAACTAAAACGTAAAACAGACACAATTTTGGTTCTAACAAGATGCGTTCATAACAAGACTAGGTCTTACCAAACACAATATGTTTAGTGGCCACATCACATGTATACATATTCCATCAGAAGTAGCTTGCATTCAAGAAGGGGCGAGCATTTAAAAATGGCACATTACTACAAAAACGCCACTCTTCTAAGCCCATTTGCGAGAAGCAAATAACCAAAAAGAAGACCCCGAAATTTGAGAATCGAACAACAGTGAGAAACAACATAGAAGAAATTTAAAAGCAACCAAAAAACCTCAAAATAGAAAGAACTAATTATTAAAAGCTATAGTTTAGTTTACGAATTTCAGGATAGATTGATTTGGTTTCGACAAACGTTCCAAATCAACCCATCAAAAACCAAACTGCATGCGGCAAAATTGAAAGATCTTATAGTTTTTTTTCTAATTTATATATAATATTATTAATTTAAAGTTTTTTATTATATGATTACGAGTCTATTTTCTAAAACTTTATTTTTGGATTATCAGATTTAATATTTGAACTCTTAGTAAGGAGTTGTTTTGTTTACATAGATACATACACGGAAGTCAATCGCTTATATATATATATATATATATATATATATATATATATATATATATATATATATATATATATATATATATATATATATATATATGTAAGGATTCACATAGTTTCACTCTTAAATATAGAATTTAAAGGTCAATTTTCAAACACTGATTTAAAACGACAAAATAGGAATTGTAAAAAAAAAATCAAATTCATGCCTCCTACGAGACTTCCCCATAATTTCCTTTTTTTATTTTTTATTTATCACTAAAATCTTTAAATGACAATAACTATTTCATTTTTAAGAATTTGAGCAAAAAAATTATACCTATTTACTCATTTTTTTAATCCTCTTTCAAACAAGACCGCTCTTCCTATATATCTGAAAATTTTATCAAAGATGCAAACCATATGAAAATGATACCAAGATGTTAACATTTTGAATCATGTGAATTTTTATCATTTTCAGCTGTAACCATCTCTATTGTTATCATTTTCGACTGAAAAGTTATCATGGAATTTTCAAACGAGAACTGTTTATCGTACTAAAACTACGAGAACCAATCTTAACCCTTGATTAAATTAATCAATGGCTAATAATTTTGGCGGCTAATAATTGTCTCATTAATTGTTATTAATGACACATTAATGAGGGGTATTTTGGAAAAATCAAGACTAACACATTTATGACGGTTCATCCGTACGTAATTCACGATCGGGAAAAGTATATAAATAACCAAAAATACCTCTATTAATAAGTCATTAATGATTTTACAAATTGTTCTCGCACGAAGAAACAATTCTCGTTTAAACTTTTCATTTCAGAACTCTTTTTATTGCGAGAACCAATCTTAACCGTACAATTCTCCCTCCTTTAATTGGATTGTCTACCCATGAATTCCTTACATGCACCCTGTCACACTCAATCTCCCACGCTCTTCATCCATGAATTCCATTATCCAAAATGAACGGCTAAGATTGGTTCTCGCGGTTCTAGCAATAAAAACGGTTCTCAAATAAACTTTTCAATATATATATATATATATATATATATATATATATATAGGGGAGAGTTCATTTGAGAACCAGTTTTATTGCGAGAACCGTTTGTAGCCGTTGATCATATTTAATCAAAGGTTTATATTAAATGTGGCAAACATGTAATTAATTCAAAACATAGCCGTCATTTTTAACTTTTAAAAATGTTGAAAGGGTATTTTAGGCAAATTGCCTAATTAAAGGGGACGGGGACCACTTACCCTCAATTTTTAAAACTAAACTATCTACCAACGCAAATGTATTAAAATACGAAAATTATACCAAATTAACAAGAAAAATATGCTTTTTTATTTACTTTTTCAGTTGTTTAAAGATTGGTTCGTTCGTACGTTAACATTTTTGTTTGTTTTTAAATGATAAACAAACGTAAACGAAGATACACACTATAATACAAATCCAAATATTATTAAACACAAATAAAAACTATATATACGCACGCACACACACACATATAATATAAATATATAAAATATAAACGAACATAAATAAACGTATAACCGAACGTTCATGAACATAAATGAATGAACGAGAGTCTTGTTCGTGCTCGTTCATTTAATTAAACGAAAGAAAAATATTGTTCTCGTTCGTTCGTTTATATTCGGCTAAAGTAAAACGGACGAACATGAATACAAATATTTGTTCGTTTATCCGTTCATGTTCGTTTTTTTGTTTGGCTAAAGTTAACCGAACAAGCACGAATAAGCCCCCTTCGTGTTCATGCAACTCAAAGTTAGTTTAGTTAAACTTATTGGCGGCCAACCCAGGAAAGTCTAACAAAAAATAAAAAAATTCTCCTTGTCGATCTCCAATAAAATATAATTGATTATAATTAATAAATAGTAAAGAAAATATAAAAATATTTTTTGCTACCTGTAAAAGAGAAAAAAAAAGGACAAAAACATTACAAATTGACACTTACAAACTAAAAAAACGGCGCCTAATAAAAAACGGTGGCTACCTTTGCGACATGAACAATTTTTAAATTTACAAATTTACCCTTTATTATTTAATTTAATTAATTAATTAAGACAAGTTAATGATTGATTGGTTCATAATGAGTCTTGCAGTTCTCGTAATAAAAATGATTCTCAAATAAACTTTACTATATATATATATAATGAAAAGTTTATTTGAGAACCGTTTTTATTGCGAGAACCGCGAGAACCAATCTTAGCCGTCCAATTCCCCCTCCTTCAATTGGATTGTCCACCCATGGATTCTTTACATGTTACCCTGCCACACCCAATCCCCCACGCTCTTCATCAATGAATTCCATTATCCAAAATAAACGGCCAAGATTGGTTCTTGCAATTCTCGTACGAAAAACTATTCTCGTTTGAACGCTCCTCTATATATATATAGGGAAAGTTCATTTGAGAACCGTTTTTATTGCGAGAACCGCGAGAACTATTATGGACCAATCAATTATTATCTTGTCTTAACTAATTAAATTAAATTAAAAAAAACATAATTGTAATTAATAAAAAAACGTTAACAGTTGTGCGCAGTCTTTTTTAATTTTTCCTTGAATTATTTACTTTGTGATGAAAACTTTTTTAGCTGTTTGTTGTAAATGCGATTTTTTCATTTTTTTTCTTTTTTTACTTTCTATTAATTTATAGATAGTAGTTTTTTTTATTTCTTTTTTTTTCTTTACGTCATTCTCTATTTACTAATCATATTTATTTATATTTTTGTTAAAAAAATTTAAATATATATTAAGTACTTATACCCCCAGATCCTTTTCGTTAATTGTTTGGGTTGGCAATGAGTTTGACTAAACCAACTTTGAGTTGTACGTGCACTAGAGTTGTAAGAACAAACACAACCGAGGGGTTTGTTCGTGTTCGTTCGTTTAACTTTAGCCAAACAAAAAAACAAGTACGAATGGATAAACGAACAAATATTTGTGTTCATGTTCGATCGTTTAACTTTAGCCAAACATAAACAAACACAAACGAACGAACACATATATAAATATAATACGAACCTAAAATTATTAAATATAAACAAACACTAACTACGTGCATATATATGTGTGTGTGTGTGAGAGAGAGTGTATAGTGTATGTATATATATGTGTGTGTGTGTGCGCGTATATATCTATGTACACACATATAAACCAATATAAATAAACGGATAAACGGACGTTCACAAACATAAATAAACGAACGAGGGTCTTTGTTATTATTCGTTCATTTAACTAAACGAACAAATATTTTTGTTCGTGTTCATTTGTTTATTAAATAGACAAACATAAATCAACTTCCAGCCAAATAGTTCACTATCGGTTCACCGAACGTTCGGTTCGTTCACAACCATAACATGCACACATGCATCTAGGTGTACATGTGCATATGCATATATGCACGAGATGTACACGTGCACGGTACATATGCACCTAGACGCACCTATGCAGCATTAATAAGTGGTGCACATATGCACCTGTGCTTGAAAAAAATAGAGTGTTATGTGCACATGTGCATATATCTCATGCTGTGCTACAAAAAAAACTCGGCAAAAACGAAATTTTTTTTCTTTGAAAAAGTATAGCAATATGGATGTCATATTAAAGAGCATATTTTTCTCGTTAATTTGGTATAATTTTCGTATTTTAATACCTTTGCATTTGAAAGATATTTTAGTTTTAAGAAAGTGGGGGTAAATGGTCCCCCTTTTAATTATACAATTTGTCTAAAATACCTCTCTAACATTTTTTGAAAATAAAAATGACGGTTGTGTTTTTAGTTAATTACATGTTTGCCACAATTAATATTAACCTTTGATTGATTATGATCAATGGTCACAAACGGTTCTCGCGGTTCTCGTAATAAAACTGGTTCTTAAGAGAACCCTCCCCTATATATATATATATAGGAGAAGGTTCATGCGAGAAGTTTAATTTTTGCGAGAAGTGCGAGAAGCATTTATCACCATTAGATCTTACTTGTCAAGATCTTAGTCAAATGGGTATTTTTGTCTTTCTATAGTTATTCTAATTAACTCACAATTAATTTATATTTGGTAATAATCCCTTCTATTTTTCTTTCGATTTGTTTTTTTCACTACAACATTTGTCCATTTATTCTTTTAATTTGTTAAGTAGTGAATTTTTTTAAACGTGAATTACAAGTTTAATAATATATAATGATGATTTTTTTATAAATAGATATTTAACCAAATTTTGTTGATTCACCAATGAACAACATTAAAAAAAGAGGTGTTTTGGTGATATGTAAAAATTTCAATTAAATATTAATTAGTAGTTCACGAATCAATAGTATTATAAGAGATGTAGTATCAACTGTAATTATTATTATCGAATCATGGTTTACTTGAATATTTCTTCACAATTTTTGTTTTCTGCCCACTTTAATCCTTTTTCCTCTAAATTCACTAGTGAACCACTTTAAAAAACAAAAACACCTACTTGTTGACATACAAACATTTATTATTCATAGTTATTCACTAATAATTTGGTTATTTATGGTTGTTCACCAATAACAATATAGGAAAAGTATTTTCACTATAAATTCGGGCAAAACTATGACTTCTAGAAACAAATTTTTATTTTACAATACTACAACGCATAAAAACCCAAAAGTTGCATCACTCAAGTGAAGAAGATATAAAAATAAAAGAAGAATAAAACTGGACGGTGACTATAAACAACCTAAAAAACAATTTATACTTATGTTCAGTAGTAAACAAGTTACAAAATAAGATAGAAAAGGCCTAGTTCATTGATGAACAAAGTCAAAGCACACATTAGTGAACAATTGAAGTCTTCTAGTTCTTTCCAAAATAATCACATCATTCCTACAAATGTTTTCATAATGTTTTGTATGTTATTCGATAGTGAATTCCTTACTAGAACTCCCAGAGTCGCTGTTTACAAATGATATGATATATTCCAGTACGCATATTTTTTACAAAAGAAAAATTCCAATACACAAACAATGAATAACACAATTTGATTTTTTAATACGTGGGTTTTCATAACTTATAAGTGCAAAAAAATAATAATAAAAATAACAGACAATCAATATAACAAAATAATATTTAAAAACGCAAATTAATCAATACATATATTCATGAAAGTTGAAACAAAGATCGAGGAAAGCACGTAATCAATGAATTTCTATAAAAATAAAAACATAAGGCATGCTAGTCATTGCCCTTGTTCATCTTCGTCATCAACGGGAGGCACAGATGGTCTGTAATTGGCAATATTACCAGATCGATCTATTTGAACAGAAGGTACGTAGCCGTAAGAGATTGATGAGGGTGGTGTTGATGATATCGAGAATTAGAGACATTTAGCGGCAGATCGGGGCTCAAATCGTACACCATTTATGCTCGATGATGGCGGTGTTGGTAGTCCTTTATCAAGAGCAGTCGGAGTGTCCGTCGAGCAGACTTTATCACCAGGCCTTGGTCTGTAGAAAAAGAACAGGAACTTAACAACAATCGAAGTTGTGATTGATTCGACTGATCGAAGATGTTTATTCATGGGAATGAAAGAGAGGCTATAGATGAGAGAGTTGTGGCCAACAATGGTTCCTTGTGGTGGTACTATTTATCGTAGAAATTGATGAGAAAGTTACAAGATTTGAGGGATTTGATAGAGAAGGACACAATATGGTAGGAGATTAATTATGGCAATGATTCAAATTAGTGTTTAAAATGACACATCTACCCTTTAGATTATATTTTAATATCCCTATAATATAATTTAATTACAAAATTACCATAACTCATCTTAGCCATCAATTAAATCATCCAACAGTTAAAAATGCTTCTCGCACTTCTCGCAAAAAAAATGCTTCTCGCATGAACCACATATATATATATAGGGAAGAGATCCATTGCGAACTTCGGTTTCGGTGCGAACGCTGCGAACTGAATTTTAATGGACGGTGGCATGCGAAGTTTTGTTTTGGCAGCTGTTATGGGTTTTTGTAATTCAATGCCTCAATGATACAATTTCTTAGTAATTATCTATATAGTGTTTTATATAGATATTTTCTTCCATTTACAAAACACTGATTTATTTCTTCTAGAATCATTATATCATATTTTAAAATAGATGCAGTAGTTATTTAGACAAGATGCGCCAATTTTAACGTGGGTGCAGTGATTTTATACACAAGATGCAATAACTTTAAGTGAATTCGCTACAAACAGTCTTAAAATAAAACGTTACAAAATCAGTGCATCCTGTCTATAAAATCATTGTGGCCTAAAAAATATGCATCTTGGTTGAATGATTCGATGGTTTCTCATTAAAAAAGATTATTGCATCTATTCTAAACTTATTACATCTTGTCTAAAAACATTGCATCCCATCGTCAAAAGTCGTTCGCATTGTTTTACCGTTTTTATTTTATCCTTTTACTATATATATAGGGAAGAGATCGATTACGAACACAATTTTCATACGAACAATACGAACACATTTTAATTGCATGGTGCATGCGAAATAGATGGTGAACCTTTTTTTTGGACAGTGGTGCATGGTGGACTTTTGTCAATACAATTGTTAGTATTATCTATAGAGTTGTATAGATCGTTCATGTTCGTTTATTTGTTCGGCTACAGTTAAACAAACGAACACGAATACAGAAATCCGTTTGTTATCCGTTCGTGCTCGTTTATTTTTTTGGCTAAAGTCAAGCGAATGAATACGAACAAGCCCCGTTCATGTTCGTTCGGTTCATTTACAGCCCTAATCTTGGTTGAAAGATTCGGTGGTTTCTCATCTAACAAACACTGCATCTTATCTAAAAATGTTGCATCTTACTTCTACCTCTTAAATAATTTTGTTGTAATATATCTTTAAACTAATTATTATTTTTTAAATATAAAAACAAATAAATACCACGAAATGAACTCCCACCGCCACATGAAGATTTAATTACAATCAATGTTGAATTTATCTGTATGCATATATAAATTAAAGAATTTCCTGTATTCTGCCGCCGCCTAAAGCCAAACACCCCCGTTCGCACGTTCGCAAATATATATATATATATATATATATATATATATATAAAATTAAGTTTGTTAGGGAAAGCTATCGACTCATGTGACTTTAGTTAGTCGTAAAGTTGAATGATTGATTAGTTTACCTTTTGAAACTTTGCATCTAGCTAATTTGACATGATGAGGTCTAACGTCTGGTTTCTGGTTGATATTAGTTGAAGAAAGTCATGATGCACTTATGAATATATGAGCGAGCCCATTACTGAAGGCCCAATAAACCCCAAGACTTGGGATACCCAAACTGTGAACATAAAGGGAAAGGGGTGTTTGCCTTTAATCAAATCCCTTGTTTGTGTTTGTTATGGATGGATATGATTAAACGCTATAGTTAAATAACTATGAACTCTGTTAGAGATACGTATTGTCTTCTCTTGAAGCCGTTTAAGAAACCAGAAATTGTGTTTTAGAAGAAAATATCTTGTTTGTTTATTGGCATGGAATAAGGAATAACCCATGTACGAATTAAAAATAAAAGATTTAATGTACATTAGTTATTAAATCACAAAAATATTTAAGATTTAGTTCACCAAAATATATCCAACTTGTCACATTTTTCTATTGTGTGTATCCATCTTTAAAAGTTACCTTTTAATGTACCAAACTCTCAAAAATTACCATTTAATATACCAAACATATGATATTGTTGAGGTGGCAAGTGACATGGTGGTGACTTGTAATTTCATGTTTAAAAAATAATTGAAAACAAAATATATGTTTTTTTAATTATTATTATTGAATTAGAATTAATATCTCGTGGGTTCATCGTGTAAAGCGATTCAAGATGTGGTTCAACCTGCTTTTTGTACATTGTTTTCGATTCATCCCTTCATTACAAGTCCATCTCCTATTTCTTCATATGCAAGTTCATCCCCAAAGCTTGAAGGTTGAACTTCATCTGCTCCTTGTTTTTGGGTTTACAATTCCATCGAGGGATTGATCCCCGTCTGTTATTTCTGATTTCATTTCATATGGGCTATATCGTTTAAGATTTCATCTCGATCATGATTAAGGTTTTGATCTTCGATTTTCAGTTCTTAGTGAACCCAGAGCTGCTATTTTCTTCAACCTAAGGGTTATCTTCATGTGGTTTAAACAAGATTCAAGTTTTATTTTGGTGAAATTGAACCAATTTCTTTTACAAAGATGTATATCCAATCGATGGCGATTAAGGTTTCAATTCCATCACCACCAGGTCTGATTTATTTATTCTTTTACAGAAATTGGCGAAATTGAAACAGTTTCTTGAACCTAAGGGTTATCTTCATGCGATTAAGGTTTTTGTTGGGTTTTTGGTTCGATTCAAGAGGGGTTCACAACCAAGGACTTTATTGAATAACGAACCCCTAATAGTTGATAGAAATTCAATTAACTATGAGGGATTGATTAGATTAATATTAGGAACCCGTTAAAACAATAATGATTAAAAATGATTGAGTAATTGTTGTGCTTCAAGTTTAAAATGTTGATAGTGTGTGAGTGTGTGTGTTTCTATCGTATTGTTCTTGACAAGATGCGAATCGCAAATTACAAGTGTTAATGAGTTATGAATTCTGTCGATCACAAATTATATATGTGTGTTCTATCGTAAATTGGTCCAATGGGTTGAGTCCTTTTAGGTCCCCCAAATCGCAAATTGAGAATTACTATTAAGGCCTTGATGCCAAATCGCAAAACACTACCATGTGTGTGTGCTCACAATCACAAATCATGGGTTTGGAATCACAAATTAGCATATAAGTTTGGAATCACAAATTGAAAAGTTGGTGTGTTGAGTTCTTTAATGAATTCCCGAATCGCAAATTGGTTGTTAGCCATGAATCGCAAATCAAGCCTATACATTGAATCACAAATCAGTTGTATGGGTCGAATCGCAAATTGGGGGACAATAGTGAATTGCGATTCACCAATACAAATCGTGTGAGAATCGCAAATTAGTGTAAGAGTGTTAGAATCAAAAACTGTAAACTAGTAATAGAATAATATTACGAATTAGAAACCCAGTGATTTATTTAGTGGAATTGTGTTTGTAGGTTCCCGCTGATAGACTGGTCAATCCTACAGTTGAGTTGTAATACTGTAATCATTGTGTTGTTGGTTCAAGTGAGTTTTCACTAACTTACTTATTATATTGTGATGACTCTTCGTGTGTGATTATGTATTGTGATGTGTCGATATGACATTTATGCACAACTAGGCGCTAGTTATTGCAACTTTGGCAATTTATGTGCAGTTGAGCACTTACCCGCCTGTATGGCGTTATCTGTGGTAAATGTGTAGTTGTTACCTAAATCTGTGAATCTGGTATAATGTGTAAGTACCGTGTTAGTTTACTAAGCTTTTTACTTACAAGTGTGTGTTGTCGTGTTGAATGTTTTTCAGGTTCGTCTCGTGTGGACAAGTGCAAGACTTCAGCATCACAACAATCTTTCCACAATTATTTACAACTCAAATTTTTTTAGTTAAACAAAGAACTTTTACCCACCTACCTGTGTAGGGTAGGTGGGTATTAATTATGGAAACAATTATTACAATATATTTAATACAATTATTTTATGGAATTACTAGTTTTTATTATATAAATTTTTTTGGCGTGTTACAGTTTTGATTTGTTCCAACACATGAGTTCATCTTTTATGATTTTGTTTTGTGTTTCATCGTAATTCAGATTTGTTTGAGGGTTTAGGTTTCAAATCGATCAATGGTTTGGGATTTTGATTTTGTTTCAAGGCTTACGATTTCAACATTCTATTGTTCGATTTTGTTCATACGACTTTCTTCTAGATGTGGGATGTTCATCTGCCATAATGTTCATCTTTAATTAGGGTTGATTCAATTTCGTATATGAACTCAATGTTTGTATCTATTGCAAATCTATCGAATGTGTTCATTTGTGATAATGTTCATCATCGAATGTACTCTTTACTTCACGGTGTTTTAGACTTAGTTAATAATAAAAATAGGTTAAAATATGACATGGAATATTTAATTACAAATATGGTAATACATGTGGCAATTTGGTGGTTTAAAAATAAATAAAAATAATCAAATTTATAGGTTACCTGATCCATAGGTAACTTAATGTGTTGAATGGTAATTTTTAAAATTCCGGATATACTAAATGATAAGTTTGAAAGCTTGATACACATAATAACAAAATATGATAAGTTTGATATATTTTGATGAACTAAACCTAAATATTTATCCAAAACAATTGTGTACACATTAGATTTTCAACAAAGATAGTAGTGTTTTACAAGTGGTTATTATTTAATATTTACAAGTGTATTAGATTTTAAATTCAAAATTATGACATGATTATATTTTTTTACCTTTGCAAAACTGTCTATGGCAATTCAATAACGTTTGCGTATATTACAAAGCAATCGATTTTCATACTCGATCTACACTTAAATGAAAATTAAGTCATTTAGTAACAAAATGAAATTCAATGTCAATGTATAGCAATTAGTTTTTAAAAGTGAGGTTTATATCCTCTCGTAGAATCTTTCTATTTATTTTCTTATTCATAATATTTTTTTAAAATACCCTTCTAATTATAATATTAAGATAAGTATCAAAATCAATAGATGATATAATAAAATAGAATTATAGGTCAATCTTTAAGTGAGTAGAATTATAAAATACGAGTAAATAATATGAAAAAAAAATTTCTTTTGATAATTAAAAACAAATGACCATTAATTCATTCTATTAAGAGTGAGGAACCATTCATTGTTTTTCTTTTGAACATCAAACAAGAGACTATATTATCACACTAGCAAGTTGCTAGCCAGAAACAATTACATATACAGTTGTAACAAAAGGTTTGATTACCAGGTAATCCAAAAAAGCTTTTTAGAAAAGCTACTCTGGTATTATTAACAGACCCAAACTTATTTACATGATATATTATATGCATAGTCTCATTACTGTTGTTGAATTTATTTATTTTTTCTTTGAAAAGCTACTCTGGTTGAATATTAGGTTAAGTCAATGAGCACTGATGTAACCTTTCCCTGATGTAAAACTTTGTTGGAGAAGTTTTAGATACATGCTTTATGGGTAATGATTTACACATAACATTTTTTTGTTATATGTAAAAAAAAGTATATGTTTAAATTATAATACTTTTAATAGTTAATTACTGTTTCGGTTTTTATGGTTTGCAATTTTCTACTTTATGTTGAAAAATTATGCGGTTGGTTCTTAGTGTAGGAAAGTTGTATCATCTATAATCTTTTAACTGGATGAATGTTAAATGTGAACGTTAGTCTAATTAAATAGCAAGGTATTTATGTCTTTTATTTTATCTCTCTCTTAAATGTCAATATCTTTCATACTCTGTCCAAATCTTTAGTTTGGATGTATAGAAGTATTCCCTTCATTTGTCACTTGCACTTCATCGTCATCTTATAATATAAGCCTTAATTTCATACAAAAGACCTAAAAGTGTGCGTATGAGAGAAGAGGCATTAGAATGGTGTTAACTTTGTGACAAGCTAGATCAAAGGATGTACATAATGCCGATCTCGTTCGACTTTATGATAAGCATTTGAACCATTGACATACACTATTGTATATTACATTGCCAACTATAACCAACTCAGAAACAAGAAAAACTTCAATTTTTTAGCATTAATGTCTGCAACTTTCTCCTTTGCCTGTGATGCATTCAAAGACCTCAACAACCCTGGTATAATGTGAACTGATCGGTTGACACATTGGAGGATCAACCCACCCTATGAACCTACAGTTGGATCTCTACAATAAAATAAGAAATTTTTTCAAAAAATCAGGAAGAATCAAACGATTTAGTTGTGGGTTCTTACTGATTGAGATGTATTATGGGTTTAATTGTGCTCCTTCCCTAAATAAACAATCGTCGCTCATCACCGTCGATGGATGGTGCTCCTTTCCCAAATAAACAATCGTTAAAGTCTCGGATCTAAAACATGCTCAACGCACGCATTAAAAGAGAAAAGAAATAGAGGAAGAGAAGATATTAGTGGTGGTTGGTAGATGACGGCGACAATTGTTCAACAAGGATGCCGTCTGTGGTGGCCTTATAGTCTTGCCACCGGTGGTGCCAAGGTGGTAAGATGGCAGTGGCGGTGGTCTTTGGTGGTTGGATGGCAGTGATGGTGGTTTCCGGTGTAATGGTGGTTCAGATCTCGTGACCGAACAATGGCGGTTCAAATCCGGATGAAATGGCGATGATGGTGGTTTGGTTATACCCGTTGTTGTTTAAATGGTGGTGGCAGTGGTTAAATGGTGATGCTGGTAACTGATGGTAAGAAAGAAATACAGAGAGGTGAGAGAGAGTGACGATTGAGATAAAGGTGAGAGTGAGAAAGAGAGAGAGAGAGAGAGATAATATATTAGGGTTAATAATTACTAAAAATAAATTATTAAATATTGATTTAGGGTTGATATGTTTGGAAACATGGACAACAGTCAAAATGACGAAATTACCCTCATGTGCAAGGCACATGGGGGCTTTTAATGGAATAAGTTAACGCCAGTTAGTGTAAAGGATCGAAACTGAAACAAAGTGATAACCACAGTGATTATTTTTGTAATTTTTGAAGTTAAAGGACCAAATGTGAAAATCAGTGACAACCACAGGGACTATTTTTATAATTAACTCTTAAAAAATTATAATTATTATATAGAACAAAAAATTATATAAAATCATCTTTCGTCCTTTAATACTTTTGAAGATTATTTTCAAAGTACCAAACATTAAATATTGTTATCTAAAATTAATTAAAGTTAAAAAAAAGGTACAAATCCCAAGAGAATATAATAGTAATAATAAGAAAGTACAAAAGAAAAAAGTAGCAAGGAGAATCCATGATGGAAAAAGTTGAAAGCAACGACGGCCGCGGAAACACGGAGCCGCAATACCTCCTTCCCTAAACATCACCTCACCTCGCTCTATCCCTTTCCCACTATCTCCTCCTATTTTTATTACAACTTCATTTCTTTTTTCTTTTTTCTTTTTCTTTCATATTCGGTATCAAACATAAGTGTGATTAAAAACTTTTTTTTCTTTTATATCCTTTATTATTATATGTATTAAAACTTAATTTTTTTATTATGTATCAAATATTTAATTTATTGTTATTTTGTATATTAAACTTTATATTATATGTATCAATTAATAAGTTTTTTTCTTTTTTAGCTAAACAAAATACATACAATAACAGTAAATTAAAATTTTGACATATATAATGAAAACTTCTGAATTTCAATATACACAATAACAAAACTTTCATTATTTAAGTTACTCGAAATTTGCAATTCTTTTTTCTCATATTTCCATTTCTTTTTTCGTTTTTGATCTTCATATTCGTCAAATAAATACGGGTTTAGTTTCTGAAGATATATACAAATTGTCACGTTTTGTTATCGTGTGTACTCAACTATGAAACATACTATTTAATGTATCAATCTTTTGAAAGTTACCAGCCATATCTATTTCATGGGCCGAAGGCTAAGGCTTATTATGTAAGAGTAAGTAAACTAGTTAGCTTTAGGACTAGACAATTATGTATCAATTAACCTTTAAAACAAGTTACTCGTAAATTTTGTTATTTTTTATTATTCTTTATGCTATTGAATTGCCCCAAAAGATGTTAGTCAATAGTCAATACCAAATTAGATTTTCAACCCATGAACCTAATATGTTTGTGAAGTGGTACTCACCTTAAAATCGAAAACCTGTGAAGTAGAAGAAGTTTCTGAAATTGCAAACCTACATCGAACAGTTGGCGAGTCTATGACTACTTCACGAAAGCAGAAGTGATGGAAGTCACGAAGGTCAAGTTGATTTCCATCTAATCGAGACATTGAAGCATTCGAGCCCTAAAAATTGTGAGCTTGTGAAGGGTTTGAATGCCAGATTTTGAGACTTTATAAATTATGGTTTTTGTTGTCGAAGTTATGAATTACCGATTATTGTAAATGATGGTTTTTGCTGTTTGCCAATCGATTTGTAGCTTGACAACCATTTCACTTCTATGGTTATAAATGATTAGGTGTTTGTAGTTTGACAATCGACTTACATTTTCCATGTTTACAATCGATGGTTACAAATGCAGTGACTGCAATACAAAAAATATATATAGAGCACATTGAATCAAGCAGTGTAGTAGATGACTGAATCTAAACCGTGGATCGAAGTATGCCACATTAGATGTTGACCAAATACACCTTAGAACAAAGCATGTAACAAGTACATTAATATATAATTTGGTAAGTTTAGTAGGTTTGATACATGAAATGGTAGATTTTCAAGTTTGATACACAAACAATAGCAAAATGTGACACATTGGATACATTTTCAGATACTAAACACAATAAACAAAAATTACTAATATTGAAGATAAGTATTACATTAAATAAATAACAAATTAAAAAAATTATAATTATAAATTGCAATTATATTGATAAAGAATAGAAATTACATTAATCATAACGAAGTTAAAAATCTCATAGAGTAAGACTACTAGTATTTTACAAAAATATTTATATGACTATTAATTTATACCATAAAACTATTTCTTTGAATAAATTTATGTGATTGATTTGCATTTCTCGAACAATGGCAAAATGAAAAATTGTGAATGCATAAAAAGAAATAGGAGTCATTGTATTGTATTTCATATAAATGAAAAGTTAGAAAAAATAATTCAGTTGGCCGAATGAAGAGAAAGAATAAATAAAGTAACAATGGTTGCTTTTTGTCTCACGCTATGTGAGCCACATCACGTGGAGTGAGTTGGTCGATGACGGAGGCTTAGTGGCATAATCAGCGCGAAGCATGCATTAAAAATGGTCTAAATCCTTAAAATATTAACTGTAAAAGAATAGCAATCGACTTTATTCAACTAAATGTTCTTATATGAATAGCTCCTTCAACAGCGTATTAACTATTTAACACACACAAAAAAAGGTTTGAGTTCTTTTTTTTTTTGAAAAATAAAATGATATCATAGGAAAAAGATTCGGCATAGCCATCATCCTCACCTAGAGATCTCTAAACTTTTTTATTAAAAAATGTTCTAGCAAGATGCTAGAAAATAAGAGATAAACCATTTAAAATAAGGATAAAGTGTTACAACACCAAACAACCCATAATAATAAATTACACTTTGATCTAAGTTTTATCCGATAAAATAATATTACGTGCAGTTCATTCATCACCATTTGAGTGTAAAAGTTGATTTAACAGTACATAAACTAACTTGGTTATGATCAATTCGTTATATTAAATGAAATCGGCTTAGGTCATCAAACAAAGTGAACGAAGGTAAAGACTGTAAATTTTCTTGACTGTCATAAAGGTGGAGTTAAACTCAAATATGAAATATATGTAGTTAAAAGTGTAAAATATATGAAAATATAATAAAATTTGTATTAGTTATTTTTATATATAACTATTTTTTTTAATAATACAATCAACTTTTATAATTTTTTCATTGTATGCAAATAGTTTTTTTTATGCATGGTTTTTAGTTATCATTATAGACTATGAATTTTTTTTCAAAATTCTTATTATATACAATAACTTGCATACAATGCGAGTTTTATAACAGTTAATTATATTGTTTTTTTAAAATAAAAAGGTTTATTTTATACAATAGTAACTAAGATAAAGTTTGTTATATTTTTATGTGGAACAAAGTATTTAATATTTTAATTATGTCGTTGATTAACCTTAATTTTTAAAAAATAAAAAGTAACGATATATAATTTTTCAATTTATTATGAAGCAAATAATAATATGTAATTAATGTGTGAAATTAGTTAAATAATATATACTTAATTTATGAAATTATTTAAAGTTTATGAATTACGAATAAAAGTTGGATTCTAATTAAAAGATAACCATGGAACTAGCAGTTTTAAGGTTTTATATCTACTAGATAATTATTTGATAATTATTCATGTAAAGTATATAATAAAATATAATTATTTAAGAAACTTTAGGAAAAAGAAAGTTAATAAGAATAAGATTCTTTTACATTTTAATTAAGTAAGGTTAAAATGTTACATCTGGTTAAATGATCTGTATATGTACAAAGAAGTCTTAAAAAAATATAAAAAAATTTAACATGTAATAAATCATAAATAATATATAAAATAATTTAAAAAATAGAATTATTTTCATAAAAAAATAACTAATAAAATAATATATTTAACAAAGGCTTTAAAAATGGGATAGTTCTGTTTTTTTAACAATAAAATTAAAACAGTTCTACTCAATTTGCTAAGTAAAATTAAAGCATTGTGAATGAAAAATATTAATGAACTTTTGTTTTTATTAATTTACCGTAAATTTTTTTTCCAAGTTTACTAAACGAAAACTAATCTTAGTCATCCAATTCCCCCTCATTTAATTGGATTGTCCACCCATGAATTCCTTACATGCACCATGCCACACTCAATCCCCCATGCTATTTATTCATGAATTACATTATGCAAAATGAACGACCAAGATTGGTTCTCACAGTTCTCGTACGAAGAACAGTTCTCGTACGAAGAATAGTTCTCGTTTGAACACTCCCATATATATTAAAGGAACATTTTAATTGGTATGTTAAGAGTCTCAAACTTTGAGACTTCTATTTATTAATAAGATTCTTTATTTTTCAATTTTTTTTTGTTAAAGTCATGTATTATTATGTAGAAGCTAATACAATGTCTAAATGCAGTTAAAGTTTATTATTAATTAAATTTGTTAAAATAATAATATGTTGTCTAAAATTTGTATAAAGTGATATATATCGTCTAAATTTTGGTTTAGAATCAAATATCTTTTACTTTATTATTGGACTAATTAAATATTGTATTTATTATAAGATCTAATGAGCATATCTTTTCACGCCGACTTCAATGATCGAGTTTTGTACGTAGCAAATGGTATTGCTTTTGCATCATGAGTTTTTTTTTAAAGCAAAATAGGTATTATTATTATTATTATTATTATTATTATTATTATTATTATTATTATTATTATTATTATTAGTTGTGTTCAATAAAGTCTATGTAAAAAACATACTTCTAAAAGTGTAATATTCAATCACGGGTGATTCAGTATATAATCACGTGTGAATTACAAAAATTTTACTCTGTTTAAAATTTTAAAATGTAATCTGAACTATTGACGCTATTGATCTAATATTAAAATTAGTCTATTAAAATTATGAATTTACTATATTATATCAAATATTCTTCTATTATTATTAATATTTATAACATTCGAACTAGTACATGCCATTACAGAGTAGGCGATAAACTTATTATGTTTGAAGCAGAAAACCAAAAGAAAACTAGAGTTAAAAATTTAAAAACTTGAAACCAAGCATGGAAGCACGATCCAAACTACACCAAAGCCAATCAAATCCTTGAAACTTGCTCCTTGCTGTAACCCATAACGCCATCCGTAGCGCTCCCTTTTCGGCTTTCAGATTGCCCAACCCAGTTTTCACATATGCCTAATATTTTTTTTTTTTTTATTTTCAGATTAAAAGTATCAATCCCTTTTGTTTCCATTGCTACATTATTTTTTACTTTCATCCTCGTTTTATCCTACTAACCCTTACGTTTTGTTCCGGAATTTTAGATACGAAAGAAAAGAATAAAAAAGAAAATTAAGGAGAGAAAAGAAAAGAAATAATAACAGTTTTAGATACGAAAGAAATTATAATAGTTTTAGTTTTTCGCGTTCTCAAGTTTGAAAGAAAAGAAGAGAAAGAGTATTGTTTTTATTTTGTGTTCCCGAGTCAGAGAGAAAGAAAAAAAATGAATTGTATTACAATAATACCCTTATTTTCTAAAATTATTAGTTACTAATAGGGGTAATTTAGTCACTAACAAAAAATCATAAAAATTTTTCTTTTCTTTTCATCTAAATCTTCCCACTTTTGACAGAAAAGTTTAATAGAGAACTTTAATGAAAATTTTCTTTCAAACCCTTTCTCTTCTCTCTTAAAAAAACTCTAGAACACAATTTTTTTTAATTCTTTTTTCATTCCTTCCAAATTACTTTTTCCCTCCAAAATAAAGATCTGGAACACAGCATTAGGGAATGTTTAGTAGAGAGAAAAAAAATTAAAATAATTGGTTTTTCTTTTTTGGAAGAAATGGTTATAATTTTCGGAGGAGAAATGATTTCTCCACTCATTTCCATTTCTACCATTCCTTTGTATTTTTATTTATATTCAAATTGTGGAGAAATAGAGAGAAATAACGGCTGATATCTACTCATCATCGTCGATGTCCCGTTGCTCTGTCTTTCCGGTATTCTACTCATAATTGTCGACGTCCGGCGATGCCGCCTATGCCGCAACCGCCGTCTGGCGCCTTGAGCCACCATTTCTCTTTTTCATTTCTTTGTTAATACCAAACAAGGGAATCAATTTCAATCCTCCACACATTTTCATTTCTCCCCAATTTCTATTTTCATTTCTCCAAATTTCTTTTTTCTCTACAAAACAACTCCTTATATACATCCCTCTCGATCATTCTCTATTTTTTTAAGAATTAAATATTTTATCATATAACACATTTAAATTTAAGTATTATAAAATACGTATAGCTAGAATTCATAAACCTAATAACATGTAACCTAAATTAATAGACATTTCTGGAATTTTTAAATGACTCGTGTAATTAAAACAAAAGGTTTAAATAATATATTTAATATTTTTTATGTTTCTCATTTTATTGTTTTTAAATTTATATTTTAAAAATCAATAAAAGAGTTATAAAAAAGAGAAATAAAAGAAATGAAAAAAGAGAAAGAAAATAGATATCTCGCGAACTAATTAAATTGTTCAACGTTATCGTAATGCATGAATATAATAGTTTTACGTTATAAAAAATAGACATGTTATCAAGTAGAAATTATTTTTAGCTACTGCATTGCGCGGGTACTATGCTAGTATATATATATATATAGTGAAAAGTTTATTTGAGAACCGTTTTTATTGCGAGAACCACGAGAACCAATCCTAGCCGTCCGATTCTCCCTCCTTCAATTGTATTAACGTTATTAATGACTCATTAATAGGGCTATTTTGGTTATTTATATATTTACTCAACCGTGAATTGCGTCCGAGTTAGCCGTCATTAACTCGGAAGGCTTGATTTTTCGAGAATAACCCTAATTAACGTGTCATTATTGAGCTATTAATGAAGCATTAATGAGCCACTAAAAAAATCTTAGACGTTGATTAATTTTAATCAGGAGCTAAGATTGGTTATTGTAGTTCTCATACGAAAAACAGTTCTCGTTTGATTCATTCTCTATGTAAGTGTGTGTGTGTGTGTGTGTGTGTATTAAGAGAGAAAAGGAAAGAAGACGTAAGAGATAGAAGTAAGATAGAGATGAGGTGAGTGGGTAGGCGGGCGTGGGGTGGGGAGAGAAAGACTTTCAGCTTGAGCAACCTAAAAGAAGGAACCTAATTGGGTAGCGGTGTACCTGAGCAAACCAACCAGGCAACCAACGTACCCAAGGTGATACCCGAACCCTTTGGGTTAACCACTACTAATAGTCTAAGAACGTTCTCCACTAGAAATCCAAAAACGAAACCAAAATTGAAAATTTTCCTCCAAAAAGCAACACTATTTCAATATTTCTAAATGAGGTAAAGAAACGCTCACACAACAATATTATAGTATAGTTAGTTTAATAATCTATTTTTATTATTTTACTCTTAAAGACAAAATAAAAACCATTAATCAGATTATAAATTGTTGATGCAAATTAAATTAAAACCTACAAAAAAATTTGTACAGATTTTTTTTATGAAATTTATATATTTAAACAGCAATTCAAATACTCTATGAAACTAAAGAACATATAAACATAAAAAAATATAATAATTATTTGCTACATGAGTGGTACAGACAAACCTTATGCATATAATATAAGGGTAAATATCTATGTTACAAGTTTTTCTCTATTTCAAGGGTTAAAATTAAAATATCTTATTTCTTTTTTATAGGAAGAAATAAACCTCACTTTGATCGACTTAATATAATTTGATACATGCAACAATACAATTCATGATTGAATGTATATATAAATTTGAGAAGAATGTTTAATATAGTCCATAATTATTCATAGCTTTAAGGGACTAATGTTAGCTTTTGGATCAATGACATCAATGATCCAGATTAAATTTTACAAATTTGGACGGAGTGACATTTTCGTAATTTTTCGTAATTCACATGTGATAGCTTTTATAAATCACATATAATTGTATACTGAATCACTTATAATTAAATATTAAAATTTCAAAACTATGTTTTTTAAATAGAATTTATTAAACACAATTATAAAATTGATCTACTTAATACCTACACCATTGTAACATACAAAAAAAAATATCTCTTTACTCTTAACAAATAACTACACCTATATGCCTATTATCGCTTTTAAAGCCGAAATAAAATCTCATAAAACTTAAATGTAGATGTATAATTTTATACATGTTACATTTTCCATACATCCGTTCGTCTGAGGTTGGGTATTATTGTTATTGTGTATTATAAAACTTAAATAACTTTAAATTTTTTGTTAAACTTAAACTGTAATTTGTTTTATCCGTTAATTATGAATAAATTAAACGTTGCCATAATTACTTAATTTGACAAGAGAGAGAGGATAGACAGTGCCAAAAATAAAATGAAGCATTCTTAAGAATAGTTAAATTTCACTTTCAAATCCACGTCTTTTCTCCACTACAAAACAAACCCCCCACGCACACTCGTTTCTCGCTCTGCTTTTTTTTTCTTCCTTTTTGATTCGAAGAAATCCTGAAGAAAAAGAAAAAGTATGAGCTGCCATGGCTGCCGAGTTTTACGAAAGCGATGCAGCGAAAGCTGCGTCTTAAGACCTTGTTTGGAGTGGATCGAATCTCCTGAAGCCAAAGCCCGTGCCACACTCTTTGTCTCCAAGTTCTTCGGCCGCACCGATCTCATCAATTTCATCTCCTCCGTCCCCTGCCACAAGCGAAACGGTGTGTACGATCTCTAAATTAGCTTCCTAATTCATTACAATTTCTTCGCGATTTAAAATCGTGTCAGAGTTTTTGCATGTACGTGCATTTGATTTTCGTTTTTTACTTTTTACTGATCAGCGCTGTTCCAGTCGCTCTTGTTTGAAGCGGTTGGGAGGACGGTGAATCCAGTGAACGGATCCGTCGGACTCCTTTCCACAGGCAACTGGCACCTGTGCCAGGCCGGAGTACGGACGGTGCTCGCTGGCGGCACGCCGTCTGTTCTCGTAAACAGTTCACAGACTCCACAACTTGACGGGAATTCTGGAGGCTCTCAGGCTTCCGGCGCGTCGTCCGCAATGATGATCGGAAACCAGATACGTTTAGGAAAGCGTGGCTTCGTCAACTTGCCTCCACCGACAAATGACATGGTTACCGGTGACGATGAACGGAGTATCTCGGCGAAAGTGTCGATGAGTTCTCGATGCAGTGACGGCAAAGAACCGAAGCTGTTGAACCTTCTAGTCTGAGTTGGTTATAGTTAAAGAATGAGCTAAATACCTAAATAAAATCATCAATAGATTGGCGATCCTATCTAGGTGTAGGTGAAAGTGAAGACTGAAGATACCTATTTGGAGTAGAAATTACTAGTAACAATAATTAACCAGAAGCTTTAAAAATATTTCGATATATAATCTTCATTTTTGTAACTTAAGTAAGAGTTTTGTAAAACGACGGCGAACTTTGGAGTCGATTCCGGCGACGGGTGGTTTTTTCCGTTTTCCGGCATGAGAGAATAATGAAGACGGCATGTTGTGGGTTTATGATTAATTCCGTAGTATTTGATGGCACTAATTCTCTTTTGGTGGCCGTGGTTGGGTTTTTTTTAATTTGAAGCAAATAAGGTTGTGTTTAGAGATGCTAGGAATTCAAGAATTAGAATTAATTCTTTGATATTCAGTAAAATGCCATCAATTTGTTTTCTTTTAGTTTCTAATTTAGTGATCAATTTTCATACATACATTCTAAAGAAAAATGATTACTCGTAACTTTACTAAATCAATATGAGACGTTGGGACTGATATGAAATATGGTCAAACTAACGGTCAAAGATCAAATAGGTTATGGTATTTTTTTTAGAATAAATTACAAGTCTAGTCGGTGTGGTTTATCACTAATTTTACTCTTCATGCTTTAATTTTGTTTATTATACTAGGAGTCCCTATTGTTTAGACTTTGTAGCACTATCGGTCTCTTGTTTAGCACTAAACTACCTTTATCTTTTCCCTTGAACTTACGAAAATGCTCTTGTTCCTTTTCTTTAATTCTTCTTCATTCTAAATGATTTATAAATAATATTATATATTATAAACATTAATTTATTTAAATACCAAATCTAACCCACCCTCCCTTTTTTTATTTATGTACCTCACGCTAACTCCGCCCCTGCCATTCATGTCAACCACTGCCTTCTCTCACCGGAGAACAACCCGCCGCCCTGGACGTCGCATCATTGCCACTATTGCTTCCGTGACACCATCAATCTCTCCCTCCCCTCACTCTCACCACTATCTCCCTCGACATGTGATTTTTAGATTCGTGACAAGTGGTTTGGGGTTTTCTCCTCGCCTACGACAACCATCGCCGAAGAAGTTCATCGATCTTGAACAACCGTCATCGCCACCCCTCAACCAACCTTAGATGTGTAAGTATTCAATTTATGATAGGTGTATCGGTTTTGATTTCTGTTTATAGTGGCTGTTAGGGTTCCGATCTGGATTTAATCTGTACATGGTTATGTGATTTTGGTTCTAATTTATGGTTTCGAGTTAGGTAGAACTGTACATGGTTTTGATTTAAGATTTCTCGATCTATACATGGGTAGATTTGTACATGATTCAATGGTGGTTTTGTGTGTGTGCGCACGATTGCAGTGGTGGTTGGCGTATGTGCGTGATTGCAGTGTGTATGTGTGTGCGAGATTGCAGGGTATGGGGACGGTCGTGGTGGGTTTTTTTAATTTTGATTTTGGTCCGTTTTCTTGATATTCTTGGTGGGTGGTCGGTCTTGGTCGGGCAGGGATTGAGGTGGTGAGTGAGGGGTCATGATAAGGAACGATGGTTAGTGGTGGTGGTAGAACACAATGTTCAGGCATAATGATGAGTGGTGGTAGGAGTTGGTTGGTAGTAAATGGTGGTCACGATGGGTGGGTTATAATAATAGTGGTAAGGATGGTCGGGTGGGGGTAAATGGTGGTGTTTAAAGTCATTTCATTTAGAGTCTTTTATTTATTGATTGATAATATCTAATTAATAATCAATTTTTAAATTGAATAAAAGTTATAAAAAATAACAAAAGGGCATTATTGTCCTTTTAAGTGCATAATGAGTGGAAAGGGACCGGCAATGTTACAAAATCCAAACAGTAGGGATTCCTAACGTAATAAATAAAGTTTAAGGACAAAGAGTGACATTAGTGATAAACCAAAGGGACCAAACGTGTAATTTACTCTTTTTTTGTGTATTACGCTTATATGTTGATAGGTGATATATCCTTATACTTTTTTCTCTGACTTATGCTCATACTTACAAGATTAACACAAGTGTCAAATTCAATGAAATAGGTTAGAAAAGAGAATTACTGATTTGATATGTTATCTTGTTGTGAGTAAGGATATATAAGAATGAAAATGATAGAAGGATATATCATTTTTCTTATATTTTATGACTCATTTTATAAATCCATAGTTTGAACAATTTAGTTAAAGATTCAATGTATTCAAAAAGCTTACAAGAATGGCCGATCGGTATTCGTTTCGATTGTATCCGAACTTTAAATTCGGTATTTGTTTCGGTTTTATTCAAATTTTAATTTTAATTTTTTATTCAACTTATATAAATGAATATAATAAAAACTATGATCAACCATTCTATCAAATACCAATAAATTATATAGTCAAAATAATAAATACCAAAATGACGTACTATTATTTTAACTGAAAATCTTTTGTTGTTTTTTTAAGTTTTTAATATTTAAGAGTTTTGTACTTTTATTTGGCAGATTTTATTACCCTCTCTTACTTGAATTCACAATCTTCATTTTAAAATTTAAATCTTAAGTATTAAATAAAAAACTTTATAATGTTATAGTTAAACCCTAAAACATGTCATATGGGTCACTTACGGGTTGTCGGATTGAGTCTAACCCGACCCATTTATTTTCGTGTCGATCTTGTATCAACCTGCTTTTGATCCGTTTCAAGATCGTGTTACTTTTATCATATCGTGTCGAGGACATTAGGGGTGGAGTCTATAAGAGGATGGAGCCTAAAAAAGTCACAAAGGCTTGTACAAAAAATGAAAAACTTAGATTTTATTGAATAATACAGACGTGTATGACTAAGATGTAATTTGTTTTAAAAGGTAAAATATCCTATGTTTGTTTCCATCTATGCTACCTTATTGTTTTAAAAGGCAAGTTATCCGATGTTTGTTTCCGTGTATGCTACTTGCTCGAGAAGATGTGGATCAAAATCCTACAGTTAGCGCTAAGAAGATAGTTTGTTTTTATAGCAACAAAAGGTTCTTTACGTCAAACCAACGCTGCACCCAGGATCCTATGTATCCGAACTGACCCTTCCTCAAGGACCGGCCCGCAGACAATGATCACCTGTCTTGGCTGCCCGAGCAATGTAACAGCCCAAACTCGGAAGCATGACATTGTCTGTTTTGCCCCACTAACTCACGGTTTTGTTTCTGACACGAAACACTTCACCCAAAAGACCTCATGCTAGGAGAGGTATCCATACTCTTATAAGGCATGTTTCGTTCCCCTCTCCAACCGATGTGGAATGGATGTTACAAGTAATGGGTCAGAATTAAACCCGAGACTATTTTAGCAAAGTCTCCCATTACCTGGCCCACCAAGCATTTACGGTGGGAGAATATATCACCCTGAAGGTGTTTTCCTAAGGAATGATCGAACCCATTACCTCTAAGAAAACAATGGTCACCTTACCACTAGGCCATCTTTCCCCACCAAGCATTTGCGGTGGAGAAGATAGTTTGTTTTTTATGCATAAGAAGCTATCTTAATAAATGTAAGATTACAATGTATTAATAAATACGCCTAAGTAAAATCCATACATTATGGTATAATTATCAAGAAACTTGGTACAAAATACAGTTTTAATTTTACTAAAATGACATTACAAAAGTAATTAGTGTTCATTCTTGGTACTGCATCAATTTGTAATAGATGAAGCATATTTTATATTGACGGCGTGTAGAATCTCGCCATATATTAAAGTTCATTCTTCGTTTTGCATCAATATCATGTGGTAGAATCTCATGAATTTTAATCCTTAACCTCATCATTCAACATGTTGTTTGGATGTCTAACGATGGGAAAAAGGAAAGGGCCCACCCTTGTCTTTAGTATATATCGGAAACATGCTCAATAAATACATGTGATAAGTATTTCAAATGCTCGTTCATCCAAGTATGGTTACCCCTATTTAGAGCCAAAATAAAAAACCAATTAATGAATCAAGTGACAAAGAATCCTACAATGTACGTGTTCAAACAATGCTTATTACGAATTCATGCTTGTTTGCTACGCTTATTACTAATTCATGCTTGTACCAACTATATGTAAAAGCAAAATTGATGAAGCAAATCACAACATATATACAACACTTTCTAACAAAATCAACTACTATATACGCACTTTGTTCGACATCACATAAAAACATCTTTAATACATTATTAAGCAAAAACACATAAAACAGAAACAATCGAGAAATAAACCTAAAATAGATGCAATCGCCCTAAAAAGAATGGTAATATCGAGTAGCGATATACTAAAACAATAGCAATTCGATAAATTTCGTAGCATACCAAGTAGCAATGACTAAAATAGTTTCAAATTGTAATGCAAACCTATCAAGTAAGGGTAGTGAATCGGCTCTGTTATGTTGGAGGCTAGGGTGTTCAATCGTCGAATGAGGCGATAAGAAACGAAGGATATCGTCGAAGGCTTCAATGGTACAGTTTGTCGAACGAGGCACTAAGAAATGGTAGCAGATTCGTAAATGGAAGAAATGGCTACGAAGAGATAGGGTTATTTGTAAAATATGCGTGTTTGAAAAGAGTTTGATTCATTTTTTTTCGGAAATTGATGTAAAAGATCTTTGAAACTAGTCTCTTTTTAGAGTTAATTGTCAAATCCGTCCTTTAACTTTGCCATTTCTTTCGATTTGGTCCTTTAACTTCTAAAGTGACTAAGATAGTTCTTTAAGATCGATTTTGTGACGAAAAAGGTCCTTTTGTTAGTTGACCGTTAGTCAACTCTGTTAAATCAATGGTAGTTTAGTCCTTCAATCATCTTTTTTATTTTTTATTGATTAAAATAATATTGAAGTATTTTTAAATATATAAAAATATATATATTCTCTTCCTCTCTACATACACACGCATACACTCTCTATCCCCTCTCTCACTATGTCACTCTTGACTCTCCCCACCAGAATGCGATTAACCACCGCCCCACCATCCTCTGAGAATAGCCACCGCCAACCGTCACCGCCCACCGCCATCATCTGCTCCCTCTCGCACTCTACCACCAACACCAATCAGCACCAAAAATCACCATCTCCCCCATCTCTCTTTCGGCAAAACCATACGCCTCTCTCTAACCCTAATTTCCCCTTTTCGTTTTTTCAATTATTGCCCACAATCAAACGGCTACTATTTGTCGACGTCTCCATCATCATCATCCTCATCATCGACGTTTTTCTTCTTCACCATCTCTTTGCTACCTCACGAAATGATTTCTATAAGATCCCTTTTCTAGGGTTTTCTTCACACACATACACTCTTCCAAGGACTAGTATTGTTTTTATGATTGCACTGTTTCAGAATTTTTGGTAAAGGGTGTTTGTTCATCTTCGTTTCTTTTTCGATTTAGGGTTCGTCATGAACTGAGGGAATTCAAACTGGTTTGATAGGATTTTGGTTTTTGGATGGCGATTGAAAAAAATAGTTTTAAAGTTGTTCGAAGCAGTAGACTAGAGACTGAGTTTTCTTCTTGTAGTAGGGAAGAAAGCATGTCTAGTGAAGATGATGAATTTCAGAGACGAGGGGGTATGGATTTAGACTATGAAGATGATGATTATGATGAGATTTGATAGGATTTTGGTTTTTGGATGGCGATTGAAAAGAATAGTTCTAAAGTTGTTCCAAACAGGAGACTAGAGTCTGAGTTTTCTTCTCGTAGTAGGGAAGAAAGTATGTCTAGTGAATATGATGAATTTCAGAGACGAGGGGGTATCGAGTTAGATGATGAAGATGATGATTATGATGACTATTATTCGGCTGCTGGTTTTGATGACTTTGATGTGATTGAATTAGGTGAAACTAGTGAAGAATTTTGTCAAATTGGGGATCAAACTTCTAGCATTCCTTTTGAGCTCTATGATCTTCCTGGATTAGAAGAAATTTTATCCATGAACGTTTGAAACGATGTTCTTACAGAAGATGAACGACTCTGTAACACCCGCAAAACTGGGCTAGTTGATTAGCGGGTTAGCGGTACGTGCTTGTTTGTGTTTAATTTAATTATGTGGTTAATTAAAGTTAATTAATTAAATTAACTATTTGAAATAAGTATATATATATATATATATATGCTGGAAATAGTATGTATGTATGGTTGTATGCTTGCATGTTTTGAAGAATTAATGTGTACGTGTGTATATATGGCACTTTGGAGGAATAGTCTGCTCATATCTTTTAAAGTGGAAAAGGTGTAGTGCGTGTATTGTGTTTAAAAATTCTCTGTTGAAGAAAGAAAGTTGACAACTTGAAGATTTGAAATTCTATATATCAAGATCGAGGTTAGTTAATAATTCGTGTATGTTGATGAATATCATACTATGTTCTTGCTGTGTTTTACGAGCTTAGAAGTAAAACACTATGATTGGTGTTTGAAGGATTTTGATTAAGTGGGTTTTGATTGTTTTAAGTGATTTACTATTTTATATGATGATTATGACGTATGTAAACATGTTTATAGTTGTTTGAATATGATTTTGGTAAGCTTTGGTGAGTTTTGTAAACTCTGAAATTGATCCATGGAAGAACCAAGTCGGTTGGGTACAAGTTGAGGAAGAAGATGATGAAATCCGGTTGCCTTAAAACCGACAACTCCAAAATCCGTTATCCTTGAATCCGGAACCCAAAACCGATACTATGAATTCCGATACCAAAGAATCCAACCAGATGAAATCCGAGATGAAATCCTACACTTGAAAGACTGAAATCCGAGAACACGTAATCCTATACCTAAATCCGGTATTCCTTGAATCCGGATCTTCTTTAATCCGATAGACTAAATCCGACAATCATAAACCGACATTGTTGAATCTGATACCTAAATCTGGGTATCATGAATCCGAGACCCTGAAATCCGATACTCATGCGACGCGACGCGTCGGATTCTTGGACACGTCGCGTATGGCGATTTTCAGAATATGAACTTTGTTTGATTGATCTTTTGGATTGCCAATTCACTGTGATGTTTGCTTTTGTGTTTAGCTTCTACTCACTTAACTTTGTGCTAATTCCCCTTAGTTGATGATTTTGTAGGTTTGTGTTTTGGTGGTGTTAGAAGAAGGAGAAGTTGACCCTGCTCTGATATTTGAGTTTTAAAAAGGAAATGAGACCGTTTTTATGTAACACCAAGACAGTTGTTTTTAATTGGTTGTAATCAAATGTTGATGTTTGTAATTATTTGTAATGTATGTACAGTTGTTAATTAAGCTTCCGCAATGCGTTTTAAAAAAATGGCTTTGTTTTCCAGTGTTACAGACTCGGTCGTAAAATCAATATTTAATTATTAATTAATGTATAAAATGGTTAAAAGTTAAAAATAAAAGAATAAAATAGAAACGAAATGGTAAAATTGTCATTTTACCCTATTTTAATGGAGATATCTAACGTCTAACGTTAGAAAGGATCATCCAGACCACAAAATCAATCTTAAAGGACTATCCTGATCACTTTTAAATTTAAAGGACAAAATCGAAAGAAATTACAAAGTTAAAGAACGAATTTGATAAATAAATCCTCTTTTTACTCTTTAAATATCAACAAGAATAGAAAAAAAATCTTGAAGAAAAGAGAGTCGGGTCCTAGATATCTACTAATGATATATTGAATGAGTTAATTGTTCAAGTGGTTCTTTAACTTTATTATTTCCGCCGATTTAATCCTTTAATTATAAAAGTGGTAAGGACTATCCTTTAAGATCCATTTCGTTGCGAGTTTGGCTCTTTTTAACGTTGGTCGTTTGTTTGGTCTGTTAAATCAAGGGCATTTTGGTCTTTTTAGCCCCCTTTAATTTTAAATTATTAAAAATAATAAATTTATCTTCTTTTTAAAATAAAAATATATATCTCTTATACTCTTCCTCTCTCTCTACACACACAAACTCTAGCTCTCTCTCTCTCTCTTTCGCACACTTTCAATCTCTCAGCTCACTTTTCTCCTCCCTACAAGAACCACCGCCCCTTCCACCACCGCCACCACACTCTCAATCTCTTGACTCACTCTCATCTCCCTTTCACTCTCAATCTCTTAATCCCTATTTCTTGGAAATGACACAAGTGGAAGAGAGAAAGAGAGAAATAAGGTGAGAGAGGTAACGGTGGTGATGAGTTAGTGGTGGAGGTGGTGGATGTTTCATAAATGACAAATGATTAAAACTTGTAATTTAATAAAGGTTTAATTGTCTTTTTATTTTGACTTAACAGAAATGATGAATCAAATCCGTTAAAAAAGACGAAACACTTAACAAAATGGTTCTTAAAAGATTTGTAGTTACAAAATTAAATCGATAGGAATGATTAAGTTAAAAAAACATTTGAACAATTAAATTTATATCGACGGCAACATGCGGAAAATTCGAACTTGATTTGTTGATATCATAATTGGAACATGGCATGAAATAGATAACCTTTTCATATACTTACGTACGTAATTAAGTATAAAAGAATTAATTAATACAATCACGTGTTCATATATATAAATTGATCGAGAGGCCTTACTTAATGTGACAGTAGTTACAAGTACAATGTCTTTGTGGGGGCGTAGTGACGTACAGTTCTGGCGCTTAATTTTTAGTTGATTCAAACGTGGCAAACACGAGCTGAAAAATGCAGCATATATTCTCCATGCACGCCCCTTTGCTTCTTATTATTAGCTTGTGAATGTTTTATTATCATTTTATTTTTTTCTTTTATTTATATTTCTGCTTACAAGATTAATATTGAATATTAAAATTAATAGAAGAAATAAGAAAAGATAATTATTAGACTCTATTTAGATGAGAATGAGAGTTTATTTGATTTGATCGAATAATATACCTTTGACACTTCATTTTATTCATTACACAACCATCAATTGCAACGGTCATGAATTACAATAGGTGAATTACGACCGTTAGATCTAATAGATCAACATCTAATTGATGGCTAAGATTTGTTCTCTCGTTACGAGTACTATCTGTAACAACCATTAATGCTTATTAATAGGGATATCTTGGCTATTTACATATTTCCCCAACTGTGAATTATGTCCGAATAGATGAGTGGTTATTAGATTGACTTAATTTAGTCATTAATGACCCATCAAAATTATTAGTCATTGGTTATTTTAATCAAGAATCAAAATTAATTCTCACAATACTCGCAATAAAAATGGTTTTCAAACGAACTCTCCTCACTATATAAGAGGTAAATTAAGATAAGATAGTTAAGATGGATTATCAAGTTGACATGTGGCATAATATGTTTAATTTTGGATTGCTTTTTATCTGTAAGTCTAAGTGTATAGCCTTTGGGAGAGTTATCGGGTGAGTCTTCAGGGTCATCGAGTATATGTTTAAAACCGGTACGACCCCAGGTGGACCTCCTCTCTCTTTCTTCTACCTCTCTCTTTCTTCTTGTCTCTTTCACTCTCTTACATATATATTAAATAATAAAAAAAGTGGAAAATAAATTGGGTTGATTTAGGTAAAACAATACTATGTATTTGGGTAAGAGAAAAATGAGAAAAAAAATTGATATAACATTAATATGGCATTTTAATAAGATAAAAAATTTTGGGTGTCATACACTCATACTCATGGCCTTATAACTATTTTTGAGGGGTTTTAGCCGTTCGCCATTTAATTTGGATCTTTGTAGTAGAGACTTGTATTATATATGTATATATATATAATGGTTCATGCGATAAACATTAGTTTTACTTGAAATGCAAGAATCTAGATAAACCACATGATGAGATAATCAATGGCTAAGATTATATATATATATATATATATATATATAGGGTGAGGTTAGTAAAACTAAAAAAAGAATTTCAAGTTAATACTCACTCCCCTCTTCCTCATTCAACCTCCAAACTTCCATTTTTAAAAAAACAAATTCTACTAAACATCCAAATAGTCATAATAAATTTATGTTTAAGAATTTTAGCAAAAAAAATATATACCATTAGATTTAGTTTTTTATCCTTTTTAATTCAAGACCAGGATTGAATTATTTTCTAATTTTTTTTATTTATGAAAATGCAAAAATTTTGACGAAAATGCAAAATCTCCCAAAAATGAAAAAAAACAGATAACAAAAATGCAAATTATTTGAAGAAAATGTAAAAGACAAAATGCAACCGACATAAAAAAAGATAACAAAAATGTAAATAACCGAAAATGCAAACAATATTAAGTCATTAACATGCAAATAACCTAATGATTTGCATTTTGGTTATCAGTTTGCATTATCGAGAGGTGAAACTAGAAAGGAAATATGTGGTTACCAAAACAGAATACTATATTTGTCCTCAATTATGCAGTTACCTCATATAGTTTTCATATAATTTACAAAATTGTCACTTTCAAATCTCAACCATTAATTTAGATGATCAAATGGTCCAGATTTGTTCTTTAGGTTCTATGATTAAGACTAGGTTCTATATTGATCCTATTTCTTTATATATATATATATATATATATATATATATATATATATGATAGTTTATGCGAGAAGCATTAGTCTTACGAGAAATGCGAGCATATAGATAAATCACATGATGAGATAATCAATGGCTAAGATTATATATTAAAGTTTGGTAAAGAAATTGAAAATCAATGTTAGTAGTCTAATAAAAGAAAGGGTAAGAAGGCTTTTTACTTAAAATCATATCTTAATAAATCTTTACCACCCCTAATTATTAATATTAGTTGAAAGTTTTTAAATCCTAATTTCTCTCTCCCTCTACACACTAACCCTAAAAGTTGCAGTATTCTATTGCCATAAGCATTTGCTGGTGTCAAAGATTCAGCCCTGGTAAATGTAGAACCCGCACCGACAGTTGTGGCCTGTTGTTCATCGAGCACCAACAACCGTTTATACCACCGGTCGAGCACCAAGCACCACAAAGAACACCGCTTCCATCCGCTGAATCCCTTCGTTGTCGACTCCATTACCGCCGTGAAAACCCTTTGTCAACAACCTTTATAACACCCCAAAAAATAAGTGTATTTATAATTATTTTGAAATTTTAAATGATAACATTTAAGATCATGTTGCCATGGTAAAATAACTGAAGTGATTATTGGTTATGAGTTTATTATGATAAATAAGTCAAGGGACTAGAATTGTTATTCTTGATATTATTTATATGACTATAAAATATTTAGGTGGATAAAACATGGATGATAAGACTGGCTAGATTTGTCAATAGACCAAATATGGGTTATATAAATATAGGCTAGTTGACTCTTGGTCAAAATTGAATGTGTTGGTTGGGCTAGAAGAATCGAGAGCAACAAGAGCAAGTGAGATAATTTTATATTTTGATTAATCGAAAAAGAATTCAAGGTGTTCTAACATAATCAGGCTTCATGGTACGACAATCCAACCCTTACATATGTATCTTGAGGATCTTTATGAGTTTAGTGTTCTTCAAATGATTGAGGTTAATGAGAATAATGAAATTGAATGATAAAGCTACTGGTTTTGAGGAATTATGGTGTAAGTAATTTGATTTGAAGAGTTCATGATCTTAAATGAGAGTTTGGAGTTACAAATGGGTCAAAATGTGTTCTTTACAATCAAATTATCAATGGATGATCAAAGGGTGTTAAAGGTTGTTTTATGTGTTTTAAGTTGTTATTAAGTGTAATTGATGTACTGGAAAACATTCATTTTGGTTTGGTTGAATTTTTTTGCTGGAATCACAACTGTTCAAATCAAATAGTCTGTTGATTGACACTAGGCACGGTCGTACCAATGGTAGATACGAGCGTGCCAAAGCCCTAAGTAGCAGGTCATGCCAGATAGGTACATCCATGCTTCTAAGGTTAGGTACGAGCGTGCTTTTGCAAGGTACGGCTGTTTCATGATGAGGCATGACACGGGCGTGACTAGAAAAGGGGATCGCTATAAGAGGATGCCGATAAAAGCACTAGAGAATGGCTGGTGGTGAGGCGGATATGATGGCGGGTTTGCAGTTGGTGAGGTGGCCGATGACTGAAAGAGCACCGCGGATAGAGATGGGGATTGGTACAGGGCGGCAACCTACTTACTCTATATTGTAGGCGATGGGAAAAAGGGACTGTAACGTCCCAATTTTTTTCATATATAATCATAAATCGTTAATTAAATGTTCGGATCATCATCAATCATCAGCCGGCCCAACACACGGGACTTACGGCATACAAAATACGTGTTGGTAAGTAACAGTTAAAAATCAGAGTTCAAATAAAGTTTAACGGAAACAGCTGTCATGCAGGAGCCTTCCCCTTGTCAGCACGCGACGGTCCTGAAAGAATCAACAACAACGTGTTAAGCATAACGCTTAGTGAGCACACCACACTCACACATTATATCAGAACGCACAACTACGTATAATGCACCACACATCAATTATGCCACACGGGCGGGGTAGACACAACCTCCGTGTCTCACCAATCACAATATCACATAGAGCACATATCACAACATAATATAAGAGTTAGTGAAACTCACCTGTTCAACAGCAAATCAATAGATCACAATAATATTCAAAGTACTTGGGACTGCTTAGCAGCAAGAACCTACAACACATTTATCGAATCAATACCGGGCACAAGTCCCTAAATCATAAGGCACACACGCACACCCTAAGTCCTAAAGTCGGACTACCCACAAACCGGGGACGCGTCGCGTCCATCTACCCGATGCGTCGCGTCTGAGTAAAGTGTCGGATTTCAATTCAGAGTTCAACTATCGGATTTCGCTTATCGGATTTCACGTGTTATAAGCATAAGTCTCGTGAACGCCCCATGCGACTGTCGCATGGTGCGAAAGTCGGATGAAGCCACCCATCACCTAAGGTCGCATGAAACTACCCCCCCCCCCATACCAACTGAAAGTCGCATGGGGCAACTATGAAAGTCGCATGGGAAAGTCGGATGGTACAAAAGTAAAAGTCGCATGGGACCACTTTGAGGTTATGCGACTGTCGCATGAAACAACAGTGAAAGTTGCATGGCCCTTCCCAAACATCAGCTGGAAGTCGCATGGAGTCAAGGTGAAAGTCGCATGGCATCCCCCAGGCACTCATGCGACTGTCGCATGGGGTGCCTTCTTCCCTGTCAGCTCATCATTTTGAAAACCCCAGAACCTTGAAACTCCATTTTCAAAATCACAACCTTCTCAAAACTTAACCAATTCACTTTATTTTTGTTTCTAAAGATTCCTAACAACTAAAGAACAACTCCTTATCTAATAACCCAGTTAATACTACCATTTGGTGGTCTAAAAATGAATTTCTTTCTTTTAAATGGGTTTTCATAAGAACTTCAAGAACAGGGATGAAACTACCCACTTGCCAACCCAATCTCACCCAAGAACTCAAACTGAAACAACTATGAGGAATAGGATCCATACCTTGAATTGTTTCCAACAAATTGCTTCAAAATTCAACTTCCTTGCTTCCTTCTTCTTCTCCTTCACGTAACACACACAGAGCACTCTTCTCTCTCTCTCTCTAAGTTGAACACCCAATGCAACAGTGAAAGAACTTGGGAGGCTGTGCCCTAAATATATATATATATATATATATATATATATATATATATACTTGTATTCTTGGGCCAAGCCCATCTAATCCTTTCCCTCTTTTAATATTAAATTAAGCCCAAGTCCACTTTGCTAGATTTACCATGAGAGCCCAAGATTAGAACAAGTGCATATGCATCCATATAATTTAATTAACTAAATCACCCTCAAGCCAAATAAATTCGTATGCTCGGATTCGATTAACCCTGATAATAATAATAATATTCGTAACTCAATTTACATCGTCTTAAAAATTACATGCGGAAACGGGTATTACAGGGACGCACAAGGTGATGCGTGATCAACGTCGACTTGAGAGAAAGAGAAGGGTGATGTTGGTGTCGACAAGGAGATCGATGTAGCTAGTGTTTGCCGTCGGTTGGTGGCCGCCAACTCTATAGAGAAGCGGCTAAAGTGAGAGCTTGTGATCTTAGAATTGTCTTAATTCTAGAGAGAGGAGATCCTGAAAGGGGAAAAATTATTTAGTTTCCTTTTATTTTTCTATAAAATTACCTTTATATCCTTTTATTCATTTATTAACTATCTTTAAGTTTAAAATTATTTACCAAAATGCCACAACAAATATTAGTCATTGATTTAATTATATTATGGTCCAGAATGATTCTCACACTTCTCGCATTAACCACTATATATATATAGGGAAAGGATATACTAAAAAGAAAAAAAAGCTACAGAAATTAAGAAGAATTATTAGCCATTAAATTCATGAGATAATAACTATCTTTTTTTAAATTAATTAATTAAAATTGGTTAGTAGAGGGTATATTAGTCTTTTGATTATTTACCCACCTCCTAAAATTATGTGTAAACATAGTTCACACTAAAACACTTGTTCAAAAAGCGATGGATCAACAGATTTGATGCACAACATAAATCATCAATTATAAATTGATACGTATCAATAAATTATCAATTATAAAATTGATGCACAACAAAAATGATGAATAACCAGTTTTGATACAAATCGATTACACAAATCAACTTGATGCATAAAAGTCAAAACAAACAAATAAATACAATCCAAAATATTTGATGAACGAGTACAAGATTCAACCTAGTCGAATTTTTTATGCAAATTCTAGAATTTATAAATTATTCATTAAACCTAGTCGAATTTCTTATGCAAATTCCTGTAAAATCACGATTAACAATACGTACATCAAAAATAATGAACTACTACGATCCATCCAACCAATACTGATGAACAACTAAGATTCATCCACACAAAAAAATATGTCGATAGTTTCAGCGAGTAGAAATTGATGAACTAACAACCATCATTTTAATATAAAATTGTGAAAAATGGTTACAAACTAAAAAAACAACAAAATGATGAAGATTGGCACACTGTAAAAAGAAAGTGATTAACAAAATGATGAACCCACCAAAATTGGACCCAAGAACACCAAAATTACAAGTTTTTGACACCACAGGGACCTTGTTAACATCATCAACATCATTAGGACGCTCATAATCAGTCGTAACACCCCTTGAATGATGCAAATTCGAAGGTTTAAGTCCCGACTTCGAGACTAATTGTGCCCAAATAGTGTTTTTACCCATGAAATCTTTTTTCGGAGCATTATTTGACGAATCCAAGACCATAATAGTGATCTTCTCATGAATCCCTATCGATCCATGTTCACCTCCATGCCCACCACCGCCGGAAACTGCCGCAATTGCATTTTACTGCGGCAAAACCCTGATTAGTAATGAAGGTGGAGGGAGAGTCGGGAATGAAACGGCCACAGTGAGAGATCGAGGGGTGGTGCTAATTTAATGGGAGAGAGAGAAAATAATTGCAAAAATACCTAAAATGTCCCTTATCTAATTATGTCATGTGTTATCTTTAAATTTCTCCTTACTCTTTTTACCTTAATCATCTTTTTATTTGAAACCTTTCTTATTGCGAGTATCGCAAGTAACATTTGTAACCATCATTAATGCTAATTTATAGGGTTATTTTAGTCTTTTATATATTTTCTTAACCGTGAATTGCGTCCCGGTAGACCGTCATTATAGAGAGAGGTTTGATTATCTCAAAATACCTCAATTAATGCATCATTAATAAATTAATTGTTAGTCATTAATGAGCCACCAAAATTATTAATCATTGATTTATTTTAATTTATCGTCAAAATTGGTTTTTTCAACATTTTTTTTGTTTTTTATTTTTTTATGATGGCGTTTATTAATTAACTAATTGTTTTCGTTTTTTTTTTTGCTTACAAATTTGAGGTTATTAATTACTCCTTTCTATGGTTTCTTGAACATGCGATGCTAATCAATTTGCTATTTGTATTAATGGACGTAGATGCTCTTTTTCAATGCATCCACTTCGATCTCTGGATCTCTTCTTTTTCATGTTTTTAAAGTAAGGTTTGATACATACATACATACATACATACATACATACATACATACATATATATATACATATATACATATATATAGGTAAAAGTTCAAACGAAAATTGTTTTTCGTATGAGAACTGCGAAAACCAATTTTAGCCGTCCAATTCCTCCTCCTTCAACTGGATTGTCCACCCATGAATTCCTTACTTGCACCATGTTACACTTAATCCCCCACGCTCTTCATCCATTAATTTCATTATCCAAAATGAACGGCCAAGATTGGTTCTCACAGTTCTCGTTTGAACCGTCCCCTATATATAGTGGAGGGTTCAAACGAGAACTGTTTTTCGTACGATAACTGCGAGAACCAATCTTGACCGTTCATTTTGGATAATGGAATTCATGGATTAAGAGTGTGGGGGGGGCAATCCAATTGAAGAAGTGGAATTGGAAGGCTAAGATTGGTTGTCGTACGAAAAACAGTTCTCGTTTGAACTTTTGCCTATATATATATATATATATATATATATATACATATTTGGTTTGCTAGGAGATGATGATGATCATACTGAAGCTCTCTTCTAGTTTGCCTTTTGTTACCGTTCAAAAAAAACTTGCATATTATCACAGAGCTAGCGGAGTGATGAAATCCGTAGATGAGGAAATATATTTTTAAGAGGAGTATCCCCATCCATCGATCTCTTTGAAAATATGATTATATGAGTACGTGATGACACGTTAGTGTAAATTAAAAAACGATTAGCAACTAATAACATTCTTTTAATTGTTTGCGTTATGTGATTCTTATCTTTGTATAAATAAATAATGTAAGTAGGATATATAGTAAAATAAAAAAAAAAAACCTATTATTTTGTTGCCCCTACATTTAAAATAGTTGAAATCAACTTTTTTTTTAACAGTAAATTTAGTGGGCTGGATCCGTAGTGACATCCATATAAGGCAGTATGTGAGTCCTCAAGTCACGCATCATAAGGGAGTAATACCCTCCACCATTTTATAGAAAAACCCCACTGCCCACACTCAAACCCAAGACCTAAGCTATATGATAAAACCTCTATACAATTGGGCTACGTCACAGTAGTATAGTTGAAATCAACCACTCATATTACTCTATATATCAATTTGTGAAGTAAGGATGCAAAATATAATGAGATTTTTAATGATAATTTAGTAATTTTATTAATAAAACATGAAAAATTGAATTTTCATAAGATGTTTTGTGTGTGCTACTCTTCTTTTACTTTATTATTTTTCTTTACATTTTTTAACTTCTTAATGTTTTAGCATCATTTATTAGTTATTAACCGAACAAAATTAATTATATATGATTCTCATTCTTTTCTTTTATCAAATAACTTCGGTTTTTATTATATGACAATTCTACTTAATATTTTTAATTTAAATTTTATAAATATGATAATTATAATTTTGACTTTTAGAATATTACATTAACGTACCACTTGGTAAAGTTTATACGTGAACTAACATTTTAAAAAATAAGATACATTTTAAAACTAGATTACAATAACTTACCAGATGGTAAAATTAATATATGAACTAATATTTTAAAAAATAATTTTAGAACTATATATAGTAATTTAATTGAGTTTGTTCAACATGGGTATGAAAAATATTTTAAGGGGCATTACCTAAAGATGTATTTTTGTTTATATTAAAAAATACATTTAAAACATAGAAAATACACTTAATTAATGTCTACTAATAACAATTTTCAATATAAAATATACGTTAGTATTTAAGTTTCTAAAAATCCATTTAACGATATTAGTCTTAAATCTGGTTTTATTAAACGAACACTTATGGATTTAAGTTTGCTATAATAGCATTGTAGGTAACAATACTGAAATTTGGTTGCTAACTTGCATGAAAATTTTATGAACTTTGTCTTAGTTACCATTATATACAATTAACTTTTTTTTCTTAAAAACAATACAATAAACCTTCATAATTCTTTCATTGTATTGAAATAACTTTTTTGTTTGGTTTTTAGTTACTATTGTATACAATAAAGTTTATCATAATTCCCATTGTATACAACAAACTTGAATACAATGAGAGAATTATGAAACTTGATTGTATTATTTTTTGAAATAAAAAGATCATTGTTTACTGAAACTAAGACATAATTCATTATTTTTATGCAATTTACCCTTTAATATAACATACCTATGAATTGGTGATCACAATGTAACATACTTATTTTGACAACCAAATATAACTATGGTACATTAATTAAATTATAAAATTAAAAATACGTTACATTGAATTAAAAACGTAAAAATTATTGCACTTATCTCACAACCCAACCCTTGATTTTAATTTAGTTTCTTTTATATGACCCACCGAATCATTGATGATACAATGAGATCTCACTTGGACTTGGCGATACTCTGAATCTGTTTCCTCATGCACTCAATTAATCAAGAAACTCATGTTTTCTTTTCATCTTTTTTAAGAAAAAGTTAAAAGGTATATATAAACTTTCCGTTTTTTTTATAAATTGTATTAAAACACAATGAACTTTGTCTTAGTTATCATTATATACAATCAACTTTATTTAAAAAAAAATAATATAACCAACTTTCATAATTTTCATATTGTATGTAACTTTTTCTATACTATAGAAGTTATGACAAAATTCATTATATGCAATGGTAACTAAACAACAGACTCATAAAAAAGTTGTTTGCATACAATAAGAGAATTATGAAAGTTAATTATATTATTTTTAAATTTTTAAATTTGGTTGTATATAATTAAGACAAATTTAAACGTAATTTACCTTTTTTTAAAAATTTGTTTCATTTTTGGCTGGCTTTAAACATTTGACCCACATATATAGCTTTATATTGGATTCACATTGTTGTGACTAGATTAGTTTAGTGTGAAAAGTTCCTTCATTCTTTTGTAAAAGTATTTATACCCAAATAACAGCTACTGCGTCAAGTGGATTTCTATCTTTAAATTTTCAAATTAACTTGCAGTTGAAGGAACATAAAAGGACACGAGTGCCACAACTAATCATGTGTGAGACGCAGATCATCACGCTGATGACCCATGCCAATGCAAGCTAGGTAACAACGCTAAGAAAGGTTGAAGGGAGTGCGTAACGGTGGGATTAACTAGAGGTTCGGTGTGATATTCAACTAATAACGAATTGAGGAAGAAAAACTGATATAACGCTAGATGATGGAGTGATTAGTTCAATCTCCCCCGAGAGAAGATGAAAATGAAGATAGACCTGCTTTTTACTCGTCTAAAATGGTAAATGCCGAGCGCCTATAACAAGCTTATGGCACGCGTTACTTTTGTTATCCAAAAGTATCTAATAAGATGTTTATAAATTAAATTTCAGGGTGCTTTGACAGGGATGTAATTCTTCGTTTCTGAATCTCATTCCTAAAATTGGCTCGCCTACTTCTTTAAATGATTAATTATCGCCCCATTTATATAAGATTGTTGCTCAAGTTCTAGCAAATCGGCTGAAAAGGGTAATTGGGTCGGTGATCTAGCAAGAGCAAATGGTATTCATTCAGAATAGAAACATATATACTAGACGGGCCTCTCATTATCAGTGAAGTTGTAGCCTGGGCAAAGTGTTTTAACAAGAAAGTTATGATTTTTAAAATCAGTTTTGAAAAGGCCTTTGATTCGGTATATGGGAATTTCTGGATGAGTCATGTACCAAATGAACTTCGGGAATAAATGGAGGAGATGAATTTACGATTGTTTATCGCCAGCTGCTGTCTCTGTATTGATAAACGGCTCTCCAACATCTGAATTTCAAATGAGTAAAGGGTTGAGACAGGGGGATCCACTAGCGCTGTTTCTTTTTATCATAGCAGCTGAAGCTTTCAATATAGCAATGAAGGAGGCGTGTGATAAAGGTGTATTTCATGGCGTCCATCTCCAAATAATGGGCCGACTGTATCTCATTTGCAGTTTGCCGATGACACCATAGTATTGGGAGATTGGTCTAATACTAATATTGCCATAGTTTGTTGATGACACCATATTATTAGGAGATTGGTCTAATACTAATATTGCCAATATTATTCGTATTAGATTAGATGTTTGTTTGTTTGTTTCTTCAGGATGAAGATCAATATGAATAAGAGTAGCTTGATGGGTGCTGGAGTTGATAAGGTTGAAGACGACTCATGTGCAAACAGATAACACTGTAAGGATGGCTCGCTTCCATTTTCTTATTTGGGTATGCCTATAGATGTTTCTATGAACAAGGGTGAATCTTGGGCTCCAATTTTAAACAAGTTTATGTCAAAACTTTCCAAATAGAAAGCCAAGAATTTGTCATTGGTGGGAGATTAACATTATCTAAATCAGTCTTGGGTAGCCTCGGAATATTTTTTTTCACTTCTCAAAGTTCCCGAAAAAATTATCAATAAACTTGAAAGTTATCGTTCAAAAGTTTTTTAGGGATCTAAAGATGTAAAAAAAAGGTCTTTTGGATTTCTTGGAGCGTAATTATAAATGATAAAAATAATGGTGGCTTTGGGTGGGTAGTTTAAAAGCTTTTAATCTTGCGCTTTTGACTAAATTGATATGGAAATTTAAAACTGAACATGATTCTTTATGGAAGCTAGTCATTCAGTCTTTTCATGGGGTCAATGGAGGTATAGAAAGGGTGAACTCGTGTGGAAAATTTCCTGGAACATGGAGAAACATTTTAAAAGACAACAAGGCTTTTGATAAGGTGAATATTCCCTTGAAAAGTTGGTTTCAAACTTTTCACTCGTTGGATTTGCAATATGAAATCGTGTCCTGGGCTTTAGAAAAAACAGGCAAGTTTTCGGTTGCCTCTTTGAGATTAGCTTTCGATGATCTTCATCTTAGAAAGGTTGAGATCGGTCAGTTTATCCGGTGCAAATGGATCCCTCTTAAAGTTTGTCTTAATGCTTGGAAGATTGCTTATTATAGAATGCCCACTAAAGTTAATCTTCAAAAGAGAGGTGTTGTTCTATCTTCTTCATTATGTGATAACTCCAACGAAATAGAAAATCATATTTTCACTCGGTGCTCGATAGCGAGATATATACTTTCTGACATTAGCATATGGTGGGACATCAATTGTGATGGAATTCAAAATATCTCACATCTTCTTGGTTGGGGTTATACTCTGAATTTTAAAGGTGTTTTATGGGGGTGGTGTACATCTATTTATAGTTCACATGGACACTCAGAAATGGCAAGGTGTTTTCGAACTCATTTCGGGACAAGGTAGGCTTGGTAAATAGTCAAATCCAAGCATTTTTGTTTTTTTAGGTTCAAGCATAGATCGAAAAAGTCCTCACTTGATGAAACATGGTTTGACTAGTGTAATGTCCCAAATTTGTGTTTCTAACTTTCCTATGCTTTGTTTCCTCTTTTGGTTTGGCTATGATGTCTTTGCTGGTGGGCTTGGTGCTCCTTATTTGTAACTTCGTAATCTGGACTTCCAGCTTCTTGTTGGTCCTTTTCAGTTTTAATAATAATATTTTGTTGTTCTAAAAGAGCGATGGTCGTACCGAAGTTATACTTTAGGAGAACTTCTTCTACTTTAAAAAAAAAAGATGTTTATAAAGTATATATTTCTTTCGAAGCAAGAATTTTGAGGGAAAAAAATTTATACAACCATAAAGGAAACAAAAATATAATAAAAGAAGGTAAAGCGAGGGAGGATAAGGGAACTTCTCGAAAAGTAGTAAAACAAGTGTAGTCCGGCGTCCATATATACATATATTTTCTATTATTCTACAGAGAAACCGCTTGTATACATACTAACTGGAAGGTGAAAATATAACGACCTTTAAAATCTCCTATTCTATGCATATTACTACACGATGAATCACACAGCGACATCTCACCACATCATCAACAAAGTACAATGTAATGTAATGTAATCTTCCCCGAACGCCCATGAAACAATAACCATTTCATGCACTCTCGAGTAGTAATTCAGTCAGCACCGTGGTGAAGGGGCAATGTTGGAATTTCCAGTATGATGTTAGCAAATTTTCAGTAAGCAGTCAAAGAGAGAATGATAGACATCGGCTTTACACTTCTGTTATTGTTGCTGAAGGTAGGCGATGCAGTTGCAATGCATGTGTCCTCAGGCTGCAATCCTGCACCTGGTTTCATTTTACTTTGTGTGAGTTTGTTCTTGTAAGCATTACTAGAAAAAAAGAACCATGTGGTGGGAGAAATAAAAAATGTGAAAAATCAGATCATTTTATATTGCTGCATAAAACAACTCAAAACTAAGCTAGGAAATGATATGTAACAGAACAAGAGGTCTCTACGCTAACCACTTTACTTGCAATCAATCATCACACCGGTCTATTGGAGATCAGAGGTTGTTTAAGCAACAACACTAACAGCCTAAATTAAGTATGTATATGCAAACATATAAGAATGTATGTAAAATTAATCTTACGTTTTTTTATCTTTGGGACAGGTGGAGTATTAAAATATCAAAACATGATTATTAAAGGCTGAAATGCAAAGAAAATTGCAAATTGACTAGATCTATTAGATTTCACTAATATATAAAAAGACTTCTTTCAAGCAAAAAGTTTAATGACACACAATGGGCATTATTACGAATGTTCCACAGTTTACAGATGTGTTAGATAAAACATTATCAAAAATTATACATCATTTTAGGAAACTGACATAACACAAGTTCTGAGAGACTTTTGACCTTTTTAAAAACATTGAAGACATAAGAAAACGTCACACATCATCCTCCAGAACCAACTAACTTGATGATAGTTTTAAAATAGATATACGTGAGTGTATGTATACCAATGGCGTGTTAATTACCAAATCCATGTTCAATGACGCTTAAACATGACAAAAAGCAAAGAACATGTTAGTACTTTTGTATTGTTAAGGGACAAGACTGGAAAAAAAGATTATTGCTCATGTAACTTTTTTTTGAACGGAGTTTTTCTAGGTTAGGGCTACTCCCAGGGGGTAGAGCATTTGCTCAGATGTAAGCGGCCTAGCTATTAGCTTGGCCGTTTCCTTACAACACTTGGTCATCCCTAATTGAAACCTCCACAGGACTAGAACTTTGGACCTCACTTATGGGATATTAAGTTATGTAAACTTTCCAGGACAGAGTTACCTCCATATGTGTCAGTACTGATAGCAGATCTTTGCACTGATCAATCATAGAACGTTCATTTGCCGTTGTGTTTGCAAGTTCAGATGCCAATGTATTCACATGCTCTACCTGTTAAGAAGATTTGTTTTAACAATACATAAATCTGTAGATATACACATGGAAAAATAAATAGATGCAACAGCAACTTTCGCAATATAGCAAGAAGGTTCAAGGATGAAACAGTCTTTATAATAATAAGTAAAACATCAATAAAATAAAGTTCCCGACAGGTGGAGAGTTGGAGACACCATTCTTATGTTTCAGGATTACTCTACTATCTTTGACGTAAGTTTACTTTTACATTTTTGAATATGGAGATTAGATAACAACAACAACAATAATAATAATAATAAATAATTTCAACCAATTTTTGTTGATATATAACGCTTTTGCATGTCATGTGTATTTGGTAGTTGATTCTTTCAAATTGTGGTATCACGTCAGTCAGTCATCTATCAGGATTAAATATTTAGGTTGTGGCATGTTTTTGCTAATGACTTCAGATGCAGATTGGGTTCTATGCTTCATAATACTTATTTGGAGTTTTACATCAGATGAATGCTGAACACGATTAACAAATACTACCTATATTTCCTATTACAAATAGGTTTAAGCCACGGTTTTTAACTGCTGAAGTTTTTACATTTTTTTATATTGGTTAATATTGTGCAGCTACAACTAATCTATGCAGTTAATCTCGGCAAGATCTTGGTGATATCTCGGCGAGATCTCGGTTCTCGGACATAGGGAAAATATCGGTTGAGAATCTCGGTTGTAAATATCGGAACCGATAAGTTCGCCGAGATTGGCCGATATTGACCGAGATTTTTTTCTGCCCACTTTAATACACCATTTGTCAACCTAAAACCTAATTAACACACCTTTCCCTTCCTTCATTCGTTCTTGATAAACGACATACGTTGGCCTTCTTCTTTCTTTTTTCTATACGACAAACCCCTTCTATCTTCCTATACGTATTTCAACTTGGAGTTCTATGCTTATTATTTAATTTTTTATGATATATATATGTTCTACATAATATAAAAATCCGATATCCCACCAATATCTCACCGCGATAGCCGCTATTTCAAATCTCGGTCCTTGACCGATATTTATTTTTGACCGAGATAACTGCATAGCTACTAATTAATGCATTGCCATCCTTCTAATCATCTTTTAGTTGGCTGATTGAAAAATGCAATAAAAAATGTGAACTTCTCAATTTCTTAACTTAAAAAACAAATAGGAGGTTATAGAACAATTTCTCTCTTGGTTAAGGATGGATTAGGTTCAACCAGCATATAAGTATTGGTCGATCATTATCAAATCTTAAAACTCTATAGCAGATAATCAGGTGAAGAACAAATATGTAATATAAATCATTTTATAATAAAGGATGTACATTCAAAATAAGAAAATATGTGGTACAATAATGCTAGTTTGATTAATATAAATCGAATATCTCTATTAAGAAGTACATGTCTACTAAAGTAAGAATGTAAGATAATCGTATATCAGGATGTTCAAGTAAATTAAAAAAGTACAACTCAAAAAGAAAATTTATTTGATTAAACCCCTATGCAATATACAGCGCTCATGGTCCCTCACCAGAAAGTTGTGGATCACGAAAATTAGATTTAGGCTTTGTTTGTTTTTTAAAATAAGGTCTTATTTTAAAGAAATGTCCCGCAGACATTTCTGATAAGCTTGTTTGTTTTTTTCAAAGAAACGTCTGCGCGCCGCAGACATTGCTAATAAGCTTGTTTGTTTTTCGCAGACATAAGACCTTATTCTGTCTTATTTTTGCTTATTTTGAGAAGCTAAAAACTACATCTTTTTTTCTTAGACCTTTTCAGACTTAAAACCTTTTAAACCACATCTTCTCCCGAAGAAATGAAATAAGACAGAAGACATTTATGTCTTCGAAAACAAACAACACCTTAATGTATATCAACTTATGCAAAACATAATAGAGCCCAAAAAAGGGTAAAGGCTCATGCCATCATTCTCACATCAAAGAAGACTATAGCTATTGTCTCAAATTCAAGTATACCTTTAGGTTAGTTTAATAATGTCAGATAGATTCACTCCCTTGCTGATTTCAAGATCTAGGCTTAAACTAGAACAATTACCAGCATGGAAGGGGCCAATTCGATGATAAAAGGTATATGTATACCACTCACAATTGTTTCATACCTAGAATAATAACGCCACCTCAATTCTAAGGGTGTATAGATATGTGGCCTTAATCTCCCGCCCAAGGTTTTGAATAGAGAGTGAGGAGAGGGCGAGAGGCCTTACTTTACAACCTTCAAGTGACATGTTATGTAATACCACAACATTTGGCATCTAGCCATTCAATGTGTGGGACTTAAATGATAACAATATCTTCAATAAGATGATCAACAAACCTTAAAAAATGTTCATCACTTCCAAGTAAGATCTATCCTTTAAAGTTAGTTCAATCAGATGTAGCCTTTCAAACATTCAAACTCACTATGAATGATGAAACATAATATTCATCTACCATATGAATTCTTTATATATGAGTTATAGTTTGACTGTCACCAGGTGTGGACTTAGGATTTATTGAGGGTGTTGTTCGGGTTTTCAGTTAATCGGGTCGGATTAACGAGGTTTCAATTGCTGTTCCGGTATTTTAGGGCAAACATCTAAAACAAAACACAATTTATATGAAGCTCTGACGCTCTGTTAATTAAATTGTTATTTTTAGGGCAAACTAAAAATATTTTATAGATATAAATTGATTATTGAACTATATCTTATCATTTATATTTTTTAATTTCATTTTTTAGACTTTAGTGGCATCAAAAAATCACTGGTAGCACCCAAAAATTTGACCGGTGGCACCAGCACGAAAAAGTTGGAATTTTCCACTTCGTCTGCAAAATTGACCGGTGGCCCATGCCACCGCCGGACCAAGCATAGGTCCGCCCCTGATTGTCACATGGAAACAATGCCATACTTATCTAGTTGGTTTCAATAAGAGCGTTTCTAACATATTGCACAAAAAAAGTAAACCATATTGGTGTAAAATGAGCATCAATTTAGAATATGTTTGACCAATGTTTTCACCAATGTTTCACCAAATTTCTACAACATATTCTTTTAGAATTGGTAAATTTTGTAACTCCTTCCCATTAAATAATCATATCTATAAATTTAGAGCAAATAGGTTTAACTATAAGTTTTCTTAATATAAAATAATCATATACACACACACATTCCTACATACATACATATGTTATTTCCCCCACACCCCGCTCAACGCTGCTCAAGCAAGATTGGGTACTGTTGTAGTGTGTGTAATATAAGATGTGAGATGTGACTATGTACGTATTAGCAATTAGCAAATTTAGTATATTTAACTAGTATAATCATCACCATTGCAACAACAAATTAAAAGCTCACAAACAAGATAGCATATTATTATAAACTAAAGCTTTAATTTTCTATATTCCCGTATCATTGCCATATATATTCAACTAGTGCATCATGAATTTCATAATGATATCGTTTTAGAAAGTAACTTTGTATAAATTAACTTGTACTATTTATGTTGAATATTTAACATTATATGTCTAAATTATGATATTACAAGGATATAAAATATAACAACATTAATCAAAAGGGTTATAACGAAAGTATGAGACACACATGTTTGCACAAAACTTACTCCATTTTGGTGTTTTGGAGCATATATTAGATATGGATTAAGAAGAAATGGTTCAGTCAAGACCTTTTTTCAAGAAATTTTGATGAGCTAGCAAGTAATACCCATTAAACTATTCAAACATTCACATGACAACAAGAAAGAAAAAGGGGATTTAATGAGTATCAACAAACCTTTGTTACTAAAGAGCGTACTAAAGATGTCATTGTCTGCATTACATCAGCTGCTGAACGGATGGCATCTTTTAAACTTTGGACATCCACCTGTAAAAGTAAACAAAAGTTATCAACATTTTTTTAATAGCTTTCAAAAGCCCAACATGAAGCTTCATAGATTTTTATATCTTTTTACACACACAAGGCATATAGCACCTTTCCACCATCAACAAGTGGTAGACGGAGGGTGCTAGACTCCAGAGACACAATAGTCCCAGATAGAGAGACAATGTGATCCCTCTCATCTTGATCCCAAACCTTCAAATATGGTATCTGCATTTTTCAAATAAACAGACAACCAACGTTATCATAAAATGAAATACTCGGAATGATAGAAGAACAAACAACAATAACAAAGTGATATAGTGATAATTCACATTCTTGCCTGATTCTTGAGGACGGTGTACAACTTCAAGTTCTGCCTCAGCTGTTGTATCTCAATTTGTTTGCTTATGACAGACTGTCGCATTTTCGATGTGTTCACCAATGATTTATACAGACTTTTCTGAAACAGAGACAACGCACATATTAGAAAAAAAAAAAAAAAGAGGCACTTTGAGGTGCTATGTCTTCCTATTCTTGCCTATGATGTTTGAATTCGGATGAATGATTTGTAAGTCATGGAACTGTGTAGCAAGTACCCTACCGAGCCATGTATCAAGTACTTCGCCATTTTTCAACAATTGAATATACATGAATACACCTTGACAATATGACATAAAGGGGTATAGGATAATATCAAAATGGATAGCAATTGGAAATGAATACTTTCACTGTTTGTCGGGCCAATAGTCAATAGAGCACAAGCTGAAACTGAAGGTATCCAATCTCACATTAAAACACCATAACATAAATTGTAATAGCAACTGTAAAGGGACTACTTGTAGCATTGTAAAGGAAGCAACTTACGTATTTGTTGGGCCCACAGAGAACATGCTGAAATCAGCATATTCAACTGAATCTAAATTAGCTTCAAACTAAAGCAGTGTTGTAAAAATCAGTCTGAGCGGCCGATTAATCGACACTTAGGCAGTTATCGGCTGTCCACATACCTAGAAATAACATGATCGGCCAAGTTTATCGGTTGTGGTCAAAATCAGTCCTGGGCAGTCTTGTTGGTGAACGACAGTCAAAAGGTCAAAGTTTGACTTGATTAAAAAAATTGAAATCAACTTTGCTTAACCATGGAAGATTGTGGAGATAAAGAGTAGAAAACAATATGGACTACTGATTTTATTTTTTGAGTTTATAAAACTAATTATGAACTTATGGTTTTTATTCTCCAAGCATGTTTAACTTTTTGGTGGTTATCGACTAATTTTGTTAGGGAATTGCTAATATTTATTTTTTAAAAATAAATTCTTATAAGATTTAGGGTCCCCGCCTAGAAACCGATTAATCACCGCCTAGGCTGATTAGTCGCTTGAAGGTAGTTGATCGACTATATACCACCTAGCGAGTTTTACAACCTAGAACTAAAGTATTCACTCTCACATCCATACATATATGAAAATTTCTATTTCTTCCTACTATATCCTCCTACTTCATTTTCCTACTCACTAAAAGAGTAAAAGATGACATGTGGAATCCACTAATTCTCTTTCCTTACCTCCTCCGTTGATTTTGACACTTGTCTTGATCTAGTGAATAGGAGGATAAGTAGGAACATTTTGTAGGAGGATATAACTCTACATATATTTATCTAAGTAGGGAGAGAGGTCAAAAATTTATTAACATTTAATGGCAACCATCATCCCCATTTCTCATTCCAGCCTCCTTAGTCCTGCTACCTACTGACACAATTAGCAACATTCGCCATGTGTAACACAGTCATTCTTACAAAGACAGCCTAATGCAATATGCTTACCAAAATCAAGTTAGAAATGATATGACAAGTTCATATCAAGCCACCTGTCGCAAGTGTTAAGTGCATACCCATTTTTGCAACTAACAATGTACATTACACGGCCCTTAAAAATAGCTAGATGCCAGGATGACTGAATCAAATAAACAGAACAATACAAACATTTCCATTTTTTCTATAATCAAAATGAATCAATCACATGAACAACCACCCTGGTCAACTGAAGCAGGACAGATTCAAATAGCCTGTCAATCAAACTTCTAAGCAGATAAGTACACAGAACTGGAATTACTACCACTACAACTACAATAGATAATCCCAGAACTCCAGAAATAACATAAGCATAGCTTTCATGTTCTTGCTAATGTTCCCTACATTTAAAACTTTTCCTACAATTATAAAAGTAGCTTAGTACTAGAATGCATGATGCCCGTTCTCTAGCATGCAACCTGTGCTAGTATCAAACAAATCAAAACGGCATGCTACTCCATCAGTAGATGATCACCAGTTCATCAACTCCACAGCCCACGCACTTAACTTCAGTTTATTAATACTTTACAAATTCTGACTTCTAGGTAGGAAGTACTAACCCCGGCAGAGATTAACCAATGAACAAGTAGTTCACAAACAAGCCAACAGCAAAAAACTTGGAACATATAAAAAACTGTAACAATAGCATATTAGTTATCTGATACTAAAGGTGTGTATTGTCACTCACGAAGGTATCAAGCTAACTACAACTAGAGAAAGCAAGCACACACAAAGTAATTTCCATAACGCATAAAAAGACTAGAGATTTTGTGTAGGCATTACCTGAGCAGTTGCTCTCTGGACCAACATGGCAGCATCTGCCCTCGCATTTGCGAACCTCCATTGCAAACATTTGTTGTGTAGCAGCCTCAAGGCATGAGCATCAACAATGGCGTCATCTCCAACCTTCCTTCTCCTAGTTTCAGCAGCAAAGCTGAGAATCGAAGGGGTATTGCCCAAATTACTATCGGACCCCATTCCGCTTCGTGTTCTTGTTGGACTGGGCATGCTCCTTGTTGGAGATGATGTGGACGACAACAGCACATTCTTGCTAGGGGAAGCTGGTCGAACAGCTCCTCTAACTGGAGAGGGAGACAGTCCTCGTGGGGATAGTGCTGGACCATCTTTCAGATACCTATTCCCTGAAAGTAGCTTATTGCTTCGGGGCAATGGAGGTGAAACTGGCTCTGGTTGCACCCTCCTGAGACGGTTAACAGTTTCTTGCCTAAATCTAGCAGGCACCGTTATGGCACGAGGCGTTGCACCTCGGATGTTACCCAGAGTGCTACCAGAGGAGACACTCTCTGCATCTGAAATTGCTCGATCGGAATTATCAGAATCACTGACAAGCTTATCAATACCTCCATTAATCTCCGGAATTGCAGGTCTATTAGGTTTCGATTTGGTCTCGCCGATCATAGATTTTTGTAAAGCCCTCACAGCAGTGGCGGTCCCAGATCCACTCAATTTCAAATTCTCATTTGTAAAATCCACACTCCTCGTCATAAAACTTCCCTGCCGTGATCTCCCAGGCCACCTTTGCTGATCAATCGACTTCGGATTCCCTGACTTCCTAACTGGCGTCACAGCCCTCCTCTCCGGGGTAGCATGTCTCGATCCATTATTAGACGCAGTAGGCGGTGGCTTCGATGTTTTATTAACAGGAAGCGCAAATGATTCACCTTGAAACGAAACTGACAAACTCCTCGCCGGCATCGACGTTAACATCTTCGCAGTGGCTGACATCTCACCTATCCGCGGAGTTCCAGGACGGCGCCGTTCTGCTGACTGAGCTCGCTTATTATTCACCGTCGAAGTCGGCGTCATCAGATTCGCAGAAGAAACTAACGGCGACGGAAACCGCCTCCTCGGTGTACACATAGAATTAGAAGACGACGTCGTTGTAGTAGAAGAAAAGGAAGACGACGACGATGTCGACGTCATTGTAGTTGTGATGGAAGCAGAAGAAGCAGTAGAAGACAAGTACCGTGAACTAACATCCCTAGATTTCGGGCGACGTGGCAGAGAAGGACCATTATTATCAGCCTCAGAAGGTAACAGCGGTGCACGCTTCGCTCTCGCCGGAGACGGACCTCGTGATGATACCTTAGCGTTGGGAGTGATGGCAGTAGAAGACACGTTAGCCACCATTATATCGCATCCTCCAACCAAAATTCGCAGTTTTAAACCCTAGTTCAGATCAAATCACAAATTCCAAAGGTCTGATGAGCATATCAGAGAGAGAATTCTAGCAGGAATTTAACGTGTGGAGTTCAGGCATAACCGGCTGAAGAAATGATGGCAGGGGATCGGGATATGACCGTTACGCTTCTCCGGCGAGAAGATTGCGCGGAGGAGAGGGGGAATGGGTTTAGGGGAGATTTGCTGAGCATAACTGTCCTTGCGACTTCCAAGCACGTGTCTATGTAAGCGCGTGATCTCAATATATAATTGGTTTTCTTTTTCTTTTAAAACTCACCTTAATGATTCGTTTATCACAGATTCACACAGTGAATGAAATTGCAGATGAAATTGCAAATAAAAAATAATAATTCAAAAAATAAAAATTGATTGTTCTGTTTTTTTACAGCGAATTGGTGGGCTGGGTCTTAGTGACATTTATATAAAGCAATATGCTAGCTTAAGCCACATACTATAAGGGAGTAATATCTTATATCATTTTATTAGAAAAACTCACATTGTAACTTGAACTCAAGACATGAGTTATGAGGTAAAACCCCAATACCACTGGGCTACGCCTCAGTAGTAAAAAAAATAAATAATTAACTTTTCTGTTTGATAACACAAGTGCACGACATTCCAGCAGAGAGTTGTAATAAAGTAATAGAGATTCATTTATTTTGTTTGATAACATGACAAAATTGTATCAAAATTATCATTTGTATCCATATTATTTCCATAAGAAACATTTATTCAAAGCCAAAAAAACTTACAAAAAAATCATAAATTAATAATTAAAATCCTTTAATCAAGCCAAAAAGAACATTTCAACCATGATCATATTCAAAAACAACATTTTAACCATAATGACACAAAACTACACTTATACCATAGTGAAACAAAAATAAGTACTTCAAGTGTTTCAGTCATTGTGTAACTAAGAATAGTATTTCAACAAAAAAACTATCCTATGAAACCATTGGTATACAATTCTATCATACCAATTTTTTCTTCTTGTGCCAATCTAAGAAATTATCTTCCCAAAACCACATCCTTACCGATCAAATAAGTTGCTTTAAAACGTTTGTTCATAGTAATATTTGATAAAGCTTTTAACTCATCACTAACATTCTCATAGATTTTACGAGTCTCCAAATCTTCTTTATTAAGTTCTCTTACAATTTTCTAAATCTAACCAAGACTTCCTTCATCTCTTTACGTCTTTTTGGTTATAACATAACTAACATCCCATACGGGAACCCACTTTCCAGCTCGTACTTTTGAGGGAAATCAAATAGAGATATTTACCAATATTGAGACAGAGACATAACCAATACATAATATGTAATATCTTAGTTTTGGGCCTAGTAATTAAGTATGTTGTGGGTGAGTAAATACTTGATTATTATTTTGATAATGTATTTACTTAATTAATTGATGACATTAACTAAGTTTGGTTATATATATATATATATAGGTTTATGCATCTATATGTTGGTTTATGTGATTTAACATAAGATATTTGCATGTTTTACACCTCATGTTTTGTTTAATGAGAAAAGCGTGTACATGGGTTTTGAATAAGCTTAGACTCACCATTCAATCACCTCCTCATTTGTAAACTTTTTGGAGTGTGTTGTGTGTGTTTTCTTGAAGAAGAAGAAAGCTTATATCAAGAGTTTACTGGAAGTTTGGATTTAAGAAGTTGATAATTCAAGTTGAGGTTGGTATGCTTTCTTTATTTGTTTTGAAATAAGATTAATGCCAAACATGCTAAATTTACTGCTACTTGTTGCTGGGTTTTTATCAAAAACACCCTGGATGAGCATGATAGAAAACTTAACAAGTGGGTTTAATTGGTTTTGATGATTTCGTGAGTTTTAAACATATTCTTGATGATTCTAAACATGATATATGAAGTTTATATGGGTTTAGAATTGTTAGAAATTAATTTCCAATAATATTTGTATGATTGGAAATTTATTTGGAGCTGGAAGATGAAGAGAAGTTGCAGGTTTGATTCTGAAGTTTCAAAAACGCGACGCGTCCAAAGATAGAACGCGACGCATTCTGGGTAGATTGCAAATTTGAAGTCTCCTTGGCTCGAATGGGGGCGCTCGAAACCTCCTTGGCTCGAAGGAGGGGGCGCTCGAAGCCTTCTTGGCTCGAAGTGGCCATTCGAAGTCTTCTTGTTCGAAGGGTTGTTCGAAGCCTGACGTGAAGCGTCCGGGTGTTAGATGCGACGCGTCCTCGATAATTCAGGATTGGAAGCTTTTGTTTGTTTATCAAACATTCTTTTATGTGCTTGCACTTTGTGTGTTTCTAACTTATTATACATGGTTAGAAATGATATAAATATATGTGTTGATATATATTTATGATTCGGATATTGATTTCGGTTTTATTGTGTTCTCAGGAGCGGACAAGACTCAGTAACATTAGACCACTAAGTGGAGTTTGAGAACAAGAGGTGAGTTGACGTTTAACTCACGGATGGTATTAGTTGTGGCAGGTTTTGGTTGCAATTGTTTATTGGCGAATGCATGGATAGACTTTATGTCTAATGATTGATTAACTGGTTCTGTGTTAATTAATCGTTGTGTTAGTGATATGTATACATGGTTATTTGGGAAGTCAGCTCGGCAAGGCTATGGGCTGGGTTTGTTTGCTATCGGCTAATTAGTATTCGGATCTTTTGATGCATTCGTTGCAACTCAAGGGTAATACTGTGTGAGTATAGCAAATGAACTATCGGTAAACTTTTACCTTGGCCGGCATTAGTTGTAGGTTCCTGCAAAACCACTTCCCCAGCACGATCGTTTGTTTGTTTAGTATCTTGCGGTTGTGATTGATGCTATGTTGTGATTTAACTTGTATTCACTTAGTTTTGTGCTAATCCCCCACCTCTCACTATTTTTCCAGGTTTTGGTGAGTTCAGCGGTTCGGCTGAGAGTGGGTGTAGCTTGGGGAATAATTGACTATCACTCTGACATTATTTTGTGAAAAGCTGTTGTATTTTGTAACACTAGTGTTTTGAGATACTAATGACTTGGAAAACTGTTTTCTTACATTCAGTTGTAAATATCTTTGTTTCTATTCTATCGCTTACGTGGTATTTTAAAAGAAAAATCTATGTTGAAAATGCGGTGTTACATAATATGCTCATCCATTCGATGGATAACTCATACCTTATGAAAACATAGAGAGAGAGAAGTGGAGAGAGACACATAGAGATAAACGGGTGGAGAGAGATGGTCATCTACACACTAGAAAAATGGGTAGAGACGGAACATACTTTATGGTTATCGGTCGGGAGACAGGTGGGGAGAGATGAAGCCTTAGCAGTGGTGGTGGTACACACGGCGAGAAGCCCTAATTGGGGCGGCAGTACACACGAAGCCCTAGCAGCGGTGGCGGTACACACAGAAAGAAGCCCTAGCATGGGCGGCGGCGCACACGAAGCCCAAGCAGCGGTGGTGGTACACATGGCAAGAAGCCCTAGCAGGGGCGGCGATACACATGAATCCCCAGCAGTAGTGGCGGTACACACGGCAAGAAGCCTTAGCAGGGGCGGCGGTACACACGAATCCTTAGCAACAGCGATAGTATAGTATACGGCGGCGGTACACGCGTAGACAAAGCCCTAGACGGTGGATACCATGGAGCAACGAGGGTTACGACTGGGAAGAGGGTTGTGTACTGGAAAATGAATTGAGGGATCAATAATACAAAAGTAATCCCCACCTTTTCTTTAGATGATGTAGAAAAATGAAAAGAAAGGATGAGAAATAATTTTTTTTCACATGTAACCTTTTCTCATATGTAAACAAATAAGGGAATTGTTTTCTTTTCCCTTTCTCTATCCTTATTTCTCTTCACCAAACACCCCCTAATGTTGTGTTCCCGAATTTTAGATACGAAAGAAAAGAATAGAAAAGAAAATCAAGGAGAGAAAAGAAAAGAAAAGAAATGATAATAGTTTTAGTTTTTCGCGTTCCAAAATTTGAAAGAAAAGAAAAGAAGAGAAAAAGTATTGTTTTTATTTTGTGTTCCCAAGTTGGAGAGAAAGAAAAAAAATGAGTTGTATTACAATAATATCCTTATTTTCTAAAATTATTAGTTGTTAGTAGGGGTAATTTAGTCACTAATGAAAAATCATAAAACTTTTCTTTTCCTTTCCATCCAAATCTTCACTTTTGGGAGGAAAGTTTAGAAGAGAATGTTAATGAAATTTTCCTTCCAAACCCCTTCTTTTCTCTCCTTAAAAACACTTTGGAACACAATTTTTTTAAATTCTTTCTTCCTTCCTTTCAAATCACTTCTTTTCTCTCCAAAATAAAATTTTGGAACACAGCGTAAGAGTGTTGAGAGTGTTCATCTCTCATCACACTTATCATACCGTCATGTCAGTTTTTCATTTTTATCACTCAGCTTACCATTCAAACCCATAGTGATCCTCCCCACCACTTCAAATACCGGGACCCACATTATATATTAATTCCACATTTAATTTTATAATACTCAATAAAAATAAAAGAAGACTTTAATATAAAAGGAGATAAAATTCTTTTAAAATTCAAAAAATTAAAATTTGGCAAAATAATAAATACCATAAATTTAAAAAGTACAATTTTTAAAGATTGAAATACATAAAAAATGACTTGTAATTTCATTGAAGGCTCTATAGGTGCTCCACGAGATCATGAAGAAGATTTATATGTGTATCATTGTCTCGTAATTCTTTATTTTGCCGACAACATATTTCACAAGTCTTGACAAATGCCCGTAAAAAGTGTGAAGTACTTGATGTATATATTAGACGGTGCGAAAAAACTAAAATAAATATACATCAACTCAATCAGTCAACATGCAAAAAAAAAAAAAAAAACTCATGAAATTTCAACACGCTAATTAATTGAAGTGGTTGGTGTAAATATTAATTGATGTCCAGCATGCAATGCAAAGGAAAAAAAAAAGAAAAGAAAAGAATCAAAGGAAATAACCAGGAATAAAAGACACCACAATCTCGTTTCACGCCATTTTAACTATGCAGTAGTTGCCACGCCAAGAAGCTGACCACGCCGCCATGGAGTGGTTGCACTTCCCTCCACGACACGGTGGAGGCAATTTCACACAGGTATAACCACCCATACCGTGTACTCTAACGATAACATTATTTTTCGTTTAAGTGTTACCTTCTACTAAATTTTTATAGTTATTTTTTTATTCACTACTTGTATATCAAAACACTTATTATATATATACTAGCATGGTACTCGTGTAATGCTACGGCGGTAAATAATTTCTGTTTTACAATATGTCACTTTTAAGAATGTAATGATATGTTATCACGAAAAAGTTTTCTACAACAACATTTTTGTTTTTTATTTTCTTATATTTACATCAAGTATTTTATTAATTTTAAAAATAAATTCTAAAGACATTACAATAAGAAAAGAGATTTATATTTATGAAATAAGGAGAGAAAAGTTAATAAGTTTTTGTAATTGCGTTGATGTGGGTAGATAATTGTGTTTGTGTGAGAGAGTATGTTATTGTACGGGAATATATTTGTAACTAAATAAAAAGTTAAATTAAATTAGGAGAGAGAATGAAATGGTTAAAGATTGAGTGAATGAGATTAATTTAGATAGAATGAAAGGTCAAGATGTTGTCTTGATTAAATTTTAAGAACTCTTAAAATTAAAGAGAGAGAATCTTACATGGTTTATATAGATGATTTATATAAAAGTATGACATAATTTGTGACGAACTTGAGGTTTAAAAGTAGAATCAAGGCATATTTATGTTACTATTTTCATATTGGTTTTAATTTAAATCCTTATTCTGACTTCCAGTTTTGTTATAATTTCAATCATTATTTATAAGTCAGCAAGATGTTCCTTTTTTTGGCTGAACTAATCATGTATGTTGAATTAGTGATTGTGGTCGATTTTCATATATGATCAAAACAACATCGTTTGTACTTGACATTACATCGAATCGTCGGTGGGCGGCATAGTAGTAGAAAATTGTTTTAATCAACTAGAAAAGCTATAAAGACATACAAGTATATGTTCACGAATCAGATAGTAAAGTAATAGAGAAGTGAGATATTGTTGAAACAAAAAAAAAGAATATCAGATGAAGATGAAAATGAAGATTAACCGTGTAAAAGGGAACATAGTGAAAGAAAACCTTTTTAAATAGTCGGTGACCTGTAACACCACTTTTCCAGTTTTAATTTAAAAATATTATCTTACGAGTTAGCACCCAAAAGATATCAGAATTTCACAAAAATACAGTTTCTAAACTTACACGTGCTAACATTTACAAAAGTAGTGTCAAAAGTTTGCTTCTCGAAAACTAGGAGCTATCCAGCTGATCATTGCACTGGGGCCTTATCCTTGTTGGAACATGTGCCACCTGCAACATGCAATACTGAAACATAAGCTAACGCTTAGTGGGCATACTGGCTGAACATAAATAACGTATAACGTGAGTAACATCTCCCAAGATGTCTTGCATCCAAGCTGTAACAATGGGAGTACAATCTCCCCAGGATGTTTCGCATCCATACTGTATCACCTACAATCCTACACAAACTGTTACTGTGCTAGGGTTTATCTACACCTCAGTGTAGCATATCCCCAACGCTTTTCTTGGGTACAAAATAACATAGGGGTGTTTTCCTACACCCTAAACAACTTGTAATATCAAAATAACAACAAAGAACATAATTAACATGCTTTGATACTTGATTCAATCACTTGACCCATTTGAATCTCAAAACTTAACAAACGAAACATACCTTGATCTTCTATTGTAACACCGTATTTTCACCCATAAAATTTCCATTTAAATTAACATTGCGGAAGCGTTTACCAAAACATAAAAGTATTTACAACTGAAGTTAAACCACTGTTTAACAAAACCAATCAGTTTAAAATACAGTATTACAAAAACTACGACTCGTCACAATTCCAATCAGAGTGCCTGTCAATTATTCCCCAGACAACACCCCCTCACGACTAAACCGCAGATCTCACCAACCACCTATAAAAGTAGTGAGAGGTGGGGGATTAGCACAAAGCTAAGTGAATGGAAGTAAACCAACACAGGTATACTAGCAAATAACTGCATGATATCACATCAGTAAACACATAATCACCCTTTGCCTCACGAGAAGACCGGCGGTTCTACAGGAACCTACAATCAATGCCGGCCAAGCAAAGGTTTACCGATAGTCTATTTGCTATTCTCACACGGTATTATCTTAAGTTGCAACGAATGCATCAAAAGACCACAATACTGATTAGCCGATAGCAAACAAACCCAGCCGTCAGCTGACTTCACAATAGGCGCAACAATCAATTAACATATCACAGTTAATCAATTAATAGACAACAGTCTATCTATGCATCAGTTCAATCGATTAACATATCACAGTTAATCAATTAGCAGACAAACAGTCTATCCATGCGTCAATCCGATAACAGTTGCAACCCAAGCCAGTTACAACTAATAACACCCGTGAGTAAACATCCACTCACCTCGAGTTCTCGAACTCCCACTCAGTGGTCTAATATTACTGAGCCTTGTCCTTTCCTGAGATCAGAATAAACTGAAATCAGTAACCAATTCATAAATATATACCAAACACATATATTTGTATCATTTCAATCAAACATAAACATGTAAGATTCACATTTGTATAAATACTCAGCATATAGCATTAAATAATCACAAACACCCACAACTATCGGATTTCAAGAGAAATCCGATACTACCATCGGGTTTTAGCAAAATCCGTTAACACCATCAGATTTTAGGAAAATCCGATACATCTGTCGGTTTTGAGAGCAAATCCGCAACACTTGTCGGATTTCAAAGAAATCCGACACTTCCCTCGGATTTCATCATTCGAACTTCAACTATCGGATTCTAAAGTGTCGGATTCACACCCGGATTTCCCACACTCGGATTTCATCAGCATCATCATCAAAATCCGATAACTTCATACTTCAAGAATCCGATAACTTCATAGCCTCCATAAATCCTCTTTCCAGTTCATATAATTCATTTGAAAACTTATCAAAACATGATTAAACATCCAATCATGCATCATAACACCTTCAAAGTCACATAAACACTTAGAACACATAAAACCCACCAACAAAGGTTTCTAATCATGCTCATATATAAAACCCAACATGTTAATGACAGAACCATAACATGTTAACGTAAATCATGTTTCAATAATAAAACAAGAATCAAACCAACCTTTATTTTGAATCTACAATTCAAATCTAAAAATCCGATTGTTCTTCTTCCTTTGCTTCTCTCTCGGCTTGCACACACAGTTCACACACAAACATATTTCAAAATGGCAACATGTTTAATGAACCCACGTATTAACATCTTGAAAATCCAAGCAGGAGGTGTCACCCTCTAGTATTTCCATCGCATGCACACACCCATGCAACCAAACCGTACACACACATATATAACTAAATATCCAATCTTTAATCAATTGATTTGACAATTAATTCAATTAAATCCATTAGTAAATAATTAAACATATAATCAAATACTAATCACTTGTTTAAACATACCTTGGCCCACGTAACGACTAGACCCAAAATCGGGATGTTACATCTATGGATTGAGTTGGTGCTATATCAACACTAAAATTAGCTACCAAATCTTGCTTCAAAGCTTTCATAAATCCCAGTTGTGTTCTTGAGTTTGTATGTACCCATATGTTGACTTAAACAAGTCAAGTACATATATATACAACTATGAGCTATTGACAAATTGGTCCTTGTACTTAATTCACTTTCTTTTTGACAATTTTAGCCCTTCTAGTTTTATAAATACCTTTAATATTTTATAACACTTAATCATAGCAACTTTTGAACTTTGAGATGTTACATAACCGTCGTATGAAAGACAACTTGGTGAGCATATGTTTTAGAAAGTCAAGATTACCTGGTGAGAGAAAGACTTACAAAGAAGAAAATGACATGTTTGTAGAAAAGAAAATGAGAGGGAAATATAAGGTAAAAGAGGATAGGGAATAAAAATGTCATTTAATATCAACAGACGTGTTGAGGTATAACATATAGAATGAATCACTTTTGATTTCTTTCTTTATTTTGAATTCTCTTCCAATGAAGGTTTGCTCCAACACAATTTTTTTTAATGGGATGTTGTGATTGGTGGAAATTTAGTTTTGTCATCATATTACAATAAAACTTACACCAAAGCGTAGATAAAAATGAAACGGTCGCAAATATATAATTATTTTTTCTCTAAACAAAATATATCACAAGTTACTAAACATAATTTATAAACAACCTATAATTAATTACATTAATTTACAATTTTTATAAAATCCTCTCACATTTTCTTAAAAGTCTTTCACATGTTTTATAAAACTCCTCTTACAATTTTCATCTAACCCCTTCCAATTTAAAATAAGCCTTTTTTGTAATATGACATCATCATTTTTAAAAACATATCATCATTCTTAAAAACATGAATTTTTGAAAAGGATGATCATTATTTTCTTTTAAATATAAAATAAGATAAGATATAAATATGAATCTTCAAAGGAACAACGTACGCTTAGGATACTGTTTCAATATATATCCGTATATTTATATTTAATTTGCTTTCACTGAAATGTTTATTTACAAAAATAATTAATTATTTAATTAACAAATGTTGCTATCAACTTGTGCAGTACTCCTATTAGCATTTGTGGATCTTCCTTTTTTTTCTTTGGGTGTATCTCTTTGTTTGTTAGTTTGTTTATAGTTGGGTTATATCTTTAAAAAAACCTGTCCGATATCAATTTTAATAGCCAATTTGGATTAAATAATACCGCAAGAGAGATATGGGAGAGAGAGAGAAAGAAGAAAAGAGGAGAGGGGAGACAAGAGTGAGAAAAATAGACTGAAGTGAGTATTTTTTTGATGGAAGTATGTAAGGTATAATTATTTTTTACATTGAAGTATGAAATAATAAAAGTGGAAGGTAACGTTGACATGACATTAAGTATAACCGGTGAATGGTGATGTATCATTCTACTATTGTTTTATACTTATTTTCTCATTCACAAGTGTTAAAATTAATAAAGGGGGTGAAAAAAAAGATTTAGTAGATTACAAATGTCATCTTATAATAAGTAAAATGATAAAAAAAAAGAAATAGTAAAAAATATATTATTTTTTATTAAGTATTTGAAGCATGAGGGTGAGAACTCCAGAACTTTAACTTTGGATTGAAAAAGTGCTTGGTTTTTATTGATCTCGTGACATGAGAACAGGGTACCTCGTGCAATTAAATATGTTCTTCATTGTGTTTGGTCATCTCACCAACAAAATTTAAACAACTTAAATAACATGTCATACGGAATTATTTACTTTCTCGCAAATTAATTAATATGCATAGGGGGAATGAGATTTTGTTGTCCTTAAACTCGTAGCAATATGTAAAAAATATATAATATACATAAATTATTCCTTTATATCGATTACAGTTTACAAACTAGATCGTTAATTTCTTAGTTCTTACGATACTTTTAATCCATCATTTTCGTTCTTTTCACTACATATTGGATTGTCACAATCTCTAGAGAAATTGATTTTGTAGGGATATTGATGAAGCTATCTTAAACCTAGGGCCGTAAAAAAGATGAGTGGAAACTGAGCTCGGCATAATTTGAGCGCGGCTCGATTACTTTAGACTAAGCGGAATCATGGCTAGATTTCACATTTATATATCTCTAATTGCTTATGATTAATTTTGTAAGTTAAGTGGGGACAGAAACACTTAGTCAACTAACTTAACCAACTTTCAACCAATTATATATATGAAAAGGAAATGATGTGTGATCTATTTTCCCTTTGAGTTATAGCGACTCCAAATATGAATAAATAATCTTTGTGTTGATCCTAAATTACAATAATCTCATTTCTAGTTGTGGGTTACCAAAACAAACCAACCAACCAACAAACATCATCTCCCCTACAAAATCCCTGATCAACAATTCATACTTTAACATGCTTTCCAAAACAAAAGGATATACCTTAATAGGGGAGGGTTTAAACGAGAACTATTTTTCGTATGAGAACTGCGAGAATCAATCTTGGCTTTTCATTTTGGATAATGAAATTCATTGATGAAAAGCGTGAGGGGATTGAGTGTGGCAGGGTGCATGTAAGGAATTCATGAGTGCCCAATCCAATTGAAGAAGGGGAAATTTGATGGCTAAAATTGATTCTCGCGATTCTCGTACGAAAAACAGTTCTCGTTTGAACTTTTGCCTACATTAATATATGGATGTTTAAACATCAAATGTGCAAAGCAAAGTGGGCTAATTAGGTTGGGTGGATTTACTATGCAAATATTTTTGTCATAATTTCTAGCTTAATTTTATAGTTAATTAATGATTTAAATATGACAAAAAAAACTATGTTTAATTATCTAAACACAGGTTTTTAAAGAAAATTCTATTTTTCTTACTAAATTTTTTTACTTTGAACCTTCTACTAACTAAATAATTGACATGTGAAATTATTTTCTCATATTTTCTTTATTTATATTGGCATTTGTCTTGATATAATAAGTACGATGATAAATTAAAATTTTTAGTGAACAATCTTTTACAAAAAAAATAGTCAACAATATTTATAGAACGACTTTTGTCCAACGATGAACTCCTGAAACACTTAATTACTAATTTGTTTTTATCCTAGTTTTTCAGTTTTATATGTGTGTCCCTGGAAGATCAAATACAACAAAGGTAACACATTTTTATATTTATTAGACGTTTTATCTTAAAAATCATATTAAAATATAACAAAGTTTCACATTTTTAGTACTTAATATGAGGCAAACGTACAAAAAGCATAAGTTATTACACTAAATAATGAAGATAACGATCATTACATACTGGCAGTATTTTGCCAATGTATTAAAATCGATCGAGTTTTTTATGTTTGAGTACATATACAAGATAATTAGGACAAAATTGACGACTGCAACATTAATCAAGCGAACACCTTAGGCCCAAAATAGTCTATCGCTAGAAATGTGTTAGAAGGAATCGGTTTTATGCTTATCTGTGACGTTTGGAAATAGAAAAATAAAATGCGTACTACACGCAGAGGACTCGGCAAAAGAAATTACTTTAAAAAAAGATTTGTTTTCGGAGAATCAACACTTGTTAGTGTTCAGGTTCAACCGTTCAAGAACAAATGTAAAAACGAGTGCCCAATTGGGATCAATGGGCCATAGATTTTGAAGCAAAAAAATTGGTAACGGTCAAGATTTTAATTACTAATAGAATTTAATATGCAATAATTTATATATATATATATATATTTATATATATATATATCTTACTCTAATATAATGCATTTACCATCTAAAAAACTCTTAATTTTAAGAAGAGTAAATTTACTAAAATGTCTCTCCTTTATATCTCTCATTTACCCCTCCTTTAAGTCCACAATTAATGAATTTAAACAAATAAATATTGAAAACATAACCGACAATTAATGAATTTAAACCAATACTTATAACTGAATTATTTCTAATTATATATTTTTAATATTAACTTTTGATTCATGAGATCACCATACTTATAACTGATTTAAGTCTAATCATATATTTTTAATATTAACTTTTGATTCATGAGATCACCTAAATTCCTGTTTTCAATAAATCAAGTTCAAGAGATTTCACAAACACCAAACAAATGAAAGAGTCAAAGAGTTAAAATTTATAAACATTGCATTCTAACTCAATTACATAATAATTGGAACTATGAAACATTACACACACATATACATACATATATATAATCAGCAACTTCATGATTCAGTCATGCGACAAAATTCTTCCAACAAACTGAAAGACAAATAACTCAGATTTAGCAATTTAATTCTTAATTTAAAAGTGGTTCTCACAAATAATCTTCACAAACTCATATTATCTTCATCTCGCAAGGAATCTTCACAAACTCATATTAGCTCTTTGTGATTATTCTGCACAAAACTCATCACAACCACCTTTTTATTTGCCGCCGTCGCATTGCGCGGGTACCCCACTAGTATATATATATGTAGGTATGTATAATATTATATATATATATATATATATTTGTTTGTTTACATGTTAATGATTTTTCTACTTTTGTTTAATACTCTCATACATAAGTATTTTTTAACTATAATTAAAGAATTTTCTAAATCATATATGATAAATATATCTTTAAAATATTGATATATTAGTAGAGTCAAGTATAAAATTTTATAATATTTACTATAAAAAAATTGTTAGAATTATATATTTATCTAAGTTTTAATTGTTTGTTTTTTACATTTTTATATTAAAATAATGACTTTAGAAATTAAGGTTAAAAAAAACAATAAGTTTACATCCAATTAATTATTAGTAAAGTGAACTAATTAAGGTAGAAACCAAAATTTAATCATATATGCAAACAAATGATGTCGTTCGTCTAACTTACGTGTACAATTAAATAATTTCTAATTTTGTATATAGTCCAAATGTTATCGATAGTAATATCATTTTAACTCTAAGTTAGTTTAAAAGTGACAAATTAAATTAACATCTTATAAAAAAATAAATATATTGTTTCCCCCCACATCGTGCATATAAAATACAAGTGTGTACCAAAACATAAACACTTAGCGAATTAGTTGATACTTAAGACGTTATTCAGCTATAAATTTTACAAAATAAAATGTTCATATAATCTTGATACATCATTTTCTTCTACAAGAACTTATAACATGGAACCTTGTGTGACAACCTTTAAGACTATAACCACCCATGACAATTTCATTGTTTTAGAACATAATTGGAATAGGGAGGAACAATATATATGCCAAATATTTTTAAAAGGGAAAAATGTAAAATAGTGTAATTAATTTTTCATTTTTTATTTTTCTAATTACATACACGTATTATATAATGAGGTACGTGAAACCCATGTGTTGCGACAGGAATAAAAATAAAGATGAGCAAAATATAAAAACTAAGATTTAAACATAAATGTTTAAAATAAAGCGAAAGCAAACATTTTGGAATCGAAGGTGTAGTGAAATTTTATTTTAGAAGATTATATATGTTAATATCATATAATTCAAATCCAAATCGATTCAGATTTATATTTTTCGTATTATGGTTGAGATAACAATCATACCATTTTGTATTAAAACTAATATTTACTGTGGAAAAAAAAATCACGGATGATCGAAAAGAGAAAGTTCTAGGAAAACTATTTTATTTTTTCAGTTAAAGACATTAAAGTTAAATATAAAATTAAAATAATAAAAACTACTTATTAAATCAAAAAAGGGAAAAAAAAATGCAACAACATTTTGCTTTTTCCACGTAGGATCATAAAAATTATACTTTAAAATAAAGACAAAATACGTAAAAATATAACAAATTATATCTAATTATTATTGTATGTAACCAACTTTATTTTGTACCTAAAAATATCACTTATTTTTATTTTTGGTACATTGTATCAATATGTTACTTGCATAACAGGTTCCAGGTTATTTTTTTTTACTATTTTTCATTTTTGTGTTCTTAAAATGTTCTTGATATCTTCATCATTCAAGAAACATTTGTAGATCCAAAAATAAAAATTGAGCACATCATGAATCTAAAACTATAGATCACACATAATATGAATCATTTGCAAATCCAAAATCTAACACAACATGAATCAAACACAACAAGAACAAAATCAAAATATGTGATCTGTAGATCAAGAATCAGAACCCTCCAAATTCATCAAGAAGCCCTGATTTTTTAAACGAAAATCAACAAGAACCAGTCTCGAAAATTAAACGACCAAATGCAATAGTAAACTACAATCGATATGCAAATATACAAATGAAGAGTTTCTAACCGTAAACATGAATCTCGAATCAAAACCCCAATATTTGAAACCCTAATTGCAATACTAGAACAAACCCACAAAGTAATGAATCGGTCAAAATCAAAACAAATAAAAATTGGAACCTGAAAAAAGCCCCAAACAGTTTTGCCCTTTGAATCGGAAGCAAATCCCTAAACAAATCTAAAAAAATTCCTAAGTGATTGAACCATACAAATGAATCAAATCCTAACTTGCATTCAAACCTGGATTTACGAAAGTTTGAGCAATAATCGCAAGGATATGCAAGTAATAACCATTCCATTAACCCCATCTCAAAAAAACTATATAAACGGAGGGACCTCGAATAGAAATATCTCCGTCTAAGGACCTACAAGTGGAAGCATCTTCATGCGAGATTATATGCAAACGAAAGCGTCTTCATGTGTGATTATGTGCAAATGGAAGATCTTTGATTCACATTTATCCCCACAAGAAGTTTCAGGAAGCATGTGTTTACATATTTGTTTAAAGACCTTCAAAAAAGTAAAACAAAGTATAATAAAAAAAACTAAAAAACCGGATTTAACCTGTAAACGCAGGTTAAATGCATACAGTGACTTAAAATTGTTAGTTAGTTGTTTTTGTTGGGTAAAATGGGCAAAAATACAAAAAACTCTGTCAATATTGTCATTGTATGTAACTAACTTTATTTTGTACCTAAAAATACAGATAACTTACAAATTTGGGCCATTGTATACAAGTTACCTATGATAGCAGGTAGCTTACTATTTTTTACATTCTTTATTTGGTTTTTTTATTTTTACTGTTCTTAATTTGTGCTATATGAACATTTGAATCGCACAACCCTAATAATGTCCAGATTTGCAAATTGGTTAATGGTTCATGATATAGAAAATGATGGAGGCTAGGGTTCAAACGCCGATTCCGATTTCAAATCCATCACTTTTGTGTTCTATTGATGATTCCAAGATGGTGGCTAGGGTTAATCGTGATGATGGAGGCTAAGGTTTAAACAATTCTATGTTCAAGCCTACATCAATGATTCTATGTTTATTCAACTGAGGGTTTCATCTATTATTGAGGGTTTTATCTCTCAATTTAGAAATGATTCATGTGTTCCCAAATTGAATGATAAATCGATCAAGTGTTCAAATCATGGGCTTGAGGGTTTCATCAGGTTCGCCTTCATCATGAGTAAAAGAGCAAGTTCATGAATACAATTTAGGCAGGAGAGCTTCATCTAGTTCGAGACTTAGGGTTTCAACTAACATTGGGTTTCAGATTTGTGATGATTTTTAGGTATGATTTTGATATCCTGAACCCTAAATATAAGACTGAAGGTGCTATTTTTAATACCTCATACACTAACAATGAACACTACATTCAAATTTAAAAACCCTAAATCAAAGGTGTACTTTTGATATCCAAATCCAAACAATTTTAAGGTTCTTTTATGCGATTTTGAAATCTGATTTCAAATCAATTTGTTTGACAGTTGTTTATTTGTTTGATTCATGTTCCACATCCTAATTCTTGCTTGTTTCTGTTTGGTTCTTGTTTTTGTTCATGTTTTGTAAGATTTGCAATTAGCATTCTTCTATAAGATCCGCAGTTAGGTTTGGGTTCATATTCTTTATGATCAGCAGTTAGGTCTTGGTTCATTTTTACGATATACAGTTTAGTTTTTGGTTCATATTTTAAAGATCTGTTTTTTTTTGTTAATTTTATGTATGCAATGCAAATGATGAAGTTGAAGAACACCTTGAATAAAATCAAGAACATATAAATATCGTAATTAAAAAATTCAAAAACAAAGGAAATAACCGAAAACCTGATAACCAAGTTACCAATTGTATACAATGACCCCGATTTGTAAGTTGTCTATATTTTTTGATACAAAATAAAATTAGTTGCATACAATGACAATATTGACAAAGTTTGTTGTATTTTCATGCAATTTGTCCTTTTTTGTTTTGTTAGAGTGTTGAAGTATCTATCCATTTGTTATAGAGCAAACTGCATTAAAATGCAATGAACTTTGTCTTAGTTACCATTATTTTCAACCAACTTTAAAAATTTTAAAATAATACAATTAACTTTCATAATTCTCTTATTGTATGTAAACAACTTTTTATGTTTCTGTTGTTTAGTTACCACTGTATACAATGAACTTTGTCATGACTTTCATAGTATACAACAAATTGCATACAATGTGAGGATTATGAAAGTTGGCTTTATTATTTTTAAGAAAATAAAGTTAAGTATATATAATGGTAACTAAAACAAACTTCATTGCGTTTTAATGCAATTTGCCCATTGTTATAAGTCTTAATATATAATATTCGATGTAAATCTAAATATAAAATTGTAACCATCTTATTTTTATCTATATTTAGACATGCATTTTAATACGATATTTATCAAACGGAATGTATTTTTCTTAATTTTACGGTTTCAGAATTTTTTTTACATAAAATAGAATTATATCTTAATACATACAAAATGACACGGTCACATAAACATATTTACATTTAGAACATACAAAATTAATTTTTTAATATCACATTTTTGAAAATTACACTATTTACACAAAAATCGTGTTATATTATTATTTTTATCGAAATGTATATAAAAAAGGGCGTCATAAATATATAATCATGTACGTGTACCTTGAACACCAGCTGCATAGTTTAAAATTTAAAAAAATAGCGTACAAAAGTAACTAATTGCTTAATAATATTTATTAGAGCTAAGCTATTGATAAAAGTAAATAATAAATTGTTTTAATTATATTAACTTAATTGAATAGAAATTAAATAAATAGGGAGTAACGTGTAAACACGCATATATACATTTGAACGGACCTAAACACACCCAAACATGAACATATATACACTCAAATCCATAAAATGAGACAAAATTTTAGAAAAGGAGATGAGATGTTGACGCTCAATGGAGGTAGTGGTGAATTGAAGGTGGCGGAGGCATAGAGGAAGACCGAAGGGTCTATTGGTATTAAAATATATATTGTTTGACTTTGATTTTAATTAAGCTTTTGTTAATAGTAGTAGTCGTATAAAAAATATAATCATATCTCTTATTAGATTATCCGCATCCAACCCATGTTACCCAACTTACCTCACTGTCACATCAGCATCCACATCATCTTTCATCTTCAACCCAACTTACTCCCACATCCAACCCTATTCAACCCCATATCAAATATTAATAATATATATATATATATATATATATATTAAATGAGAGAGAAAGAGATAAAAAGAAAAAAAACAACACCCATTAAGGTCCACGGCTAGACGGGTGCCGAACCCATCGGAACCCCACTTGGGGCGATGGTGTTCCCGGCCAACCCGAGACAACCCAACATCGGGTAACTCTTCCGATGCGGAGGGTCTTATAATACCACGTTTTCTGTTATCACGTCTGCTTTGCACCTCGCATCAACGCTTTCAGCGTCTCTCCCCATTTTTTAAACTCGCGTTTCTTTTGTGTTTTATACTAATTAATACTTTTTGTTAATGTTTAATATCTATCGTTTTTTAAAACCAACACATGCATTTAATCTAATAATAGTTATATATACGACAAAAGATAGTAAACGTGGCATTCACATAATTAACATGTTATAATAATAAGAAATTACGACAGTAATAAGGAGGAGAAATAAAATCGTTAAAGATTATGTTGATTGCAAAAGGATGAAAATTTGAAAACAAAAGGAAAAAAATTAAAAAAAATAAATAGAAAGGAGAGACACACATCACGGGGTTGTGTGAATATGGACCACAGGAGGTGGTTCGTGTTCGTTCCCTCTCTATCACGTAATTTCGAAAGAGCTTCTCATGAATGTAGGAATGAAGTTGGGGATACTAGATATTCATTAGAATCTTTATACACAATTATTAACATTTTAAATTGATATTTTATATACATAGGGAAAGGTTTACTAATTTAATAATCCTTCTGATTACGAGTACGACGATAAATTTTTTTAATAATCATTAATTACGCATTAACGAGAGATGTTTTGGGAAAATTAAGTCATTTTTAATGACCATTCATCCATTCGGACGTAATTCCGGTCGGGTAAATATATATATATATATATATATATATATATATACACATGACTAAAATAACCTTATTAATAAGCATTAACGGTAGTTACAAATGGTAATTGTAATAAGAACAATTATCAAATGACTTATATACACACACATATACATACATACTAGTAAAATACTCACACAATATTATAGCGGTAAATATTTTTTTAGAAACATTTTATTAACTAGATTCCTTTTTAGATGTTCATTAGAGTGTATATACAAAGTTATTAACATTTTAAATTGATCTTTTTGTCATTTATATTAACTTTGATAAAAAAAATGAGAGCTACGTAGTTTGGTTCATTATAGCTTGAGTTAATTTCATAAATGATCCTTTAACTAACCACGAATTGCAAGTTTAGTCCTTTTTTGAAAAAGTTGCAAATTTCGTCCTTTAACTATCATTTTGTTGCATGTATGGTCCTTTTTAACGTTTTCTGTTAAATAAGTCCGTTAACTTTTATAAATTGACTTTTTTACCCTTATTTATTTTATTAAGAATATAATTATTATTATTATTTATTATTATTAAACCCTCAACCTCTTTCCTCTCTACATCTCCTTCTTCCCCCTTTTTTCTTCTTCCTCTCATAGCCAACCACCACCGCCGCCTCATCGGTGGATTTACACCACCACCACCACCATCGTTGTCACTATCATCTCGTTCTCTCTCCCAGCCAACCATCACCACCATCGTGCACCACGTCGCCAAGAACTCACAGATCTCCGAACAAAAGCACCACCGATGACTAGTCTCCCATCGTACACCACCATCAGCGACAGAGTGTCACCACAACTCGCGACTGGCGCTCCCATCGTACACCACCTGTGACCGACGACAGAGCACCATCGTAACCACAACTGGCTCCCCCATCTGCTTGTGGTTCTCATCACCACCATCGTCACCGTTGCCATCACCATTGTCATCGCCATGTCCACCAATACGATAGAGCCACCGTCGTGCACCACCATTTGTTTGTGTGTGTGTGTGTGTTTAGATATAGGGTTTTTAAGGGGTTCGATTCTTGGGTGTTTTTTTGAAAGTTTAGGTTTTCGATTTTGAGTGTGTGCCTTTAGATCTGTCACAGAGAGTGTGTGTGTGTGTGTTTAGATCTGTCACAAGGTGTGTGTGTGTGTGTATGTTTAAATCTGCGGCGGAGGTTGGTGGTTGTGGTGGCGGTGGTTATTGGGTTTTCGGTGGTTTATGGAAAGAGAAAAAGAACTGTGTTTTTGGAGTTTGTTGGTGATGGTGATTAGAGGTAGGTGGTGGTGGTTTTTTGGGTGGAGGTGGCGTGGTGATGGCAGCGGCGGAGGTGGCGGCGGTGATGACAGCGGCGGAGGTGGCGGTGGTGATGACGGCGGCAGCGGTGGTGGAGGTGGGTTGTGGCAGTTGGGTAAAAGAATGGGATGGTGTAGAGAGAAGAGAGAAAAAGTGTGTGTAGGAAGAGGAAACTAGATAAATGTGAGATTTATTTTTTAAAAAAAGTTAAATATTACTTATAACTAGCTAAAAATTAAAAAAATGTAAAATGACCTAATTACCCCCGACTTAACATACTTATTTAACGGAAAACGTTAAAAGGACCATACATGCAACAAAATGGTAGTTAAAGGACGTCGAAGTTTGTAACTTTTTTTAAAAAAATGACTAAACTTGCAATTCGTGGTTAGTTAAAGGACTATTTATGAAATTAACTCTTATAGCTTAGAACTTAATTACATGTCTTCATTGATCAACCTTTAGCTTTTTTTTTCATCTAGTCGCAAGTATAAATTCATCAGGAATTGAACCATTAGGACTTCTTATCACCACATTATCTCGAACACATGAACTCGTGAAAAGGTTTGCTAGCCAATTGTTGGTTTTGATTAGGGTGCAAACGAGTCATGCCAAGCTCGAGTACTTTAGCTAAGCTTGAGTTTGGCTCAATAGCTTGACAAGCCTTTATGATTTAGGCTCGGGCTCGACTTGAAGAGTATTTAGGATCGGCTCGAGTTCTGCTTGAGAAGCTCGAATATTTATTGAAATATAATTTTTAAATAACAAACTTATTCCAATCCTAAGAAAAACTATACTAAACAATAAAAATAATTTTAGTTGTGTATATTGTAGCAAAACTTGAAAATAAGCCAAAGATGATTTTGTAAAAGTCTAACCACGATAAATTTAATCAATTATAACTATTTAACTATTATATATATGTGTACATAGTTATACATTATATAAAGCTCGAAAAACTCGATAAGAGTTTGAGTTGGGCCCTTTTAAACTCAAACTAAGCTCATTATATATTTCGAGCTCATTTTTATGCTCGAGTTCAATCTCAAACTTGATAAAAACTCAACTCAAACATGTTCAAGTTTGAACTAGAATTACTCGATAAAATCTTAACTCGTATGCAACCTTATATTGTTTCGTTTTCAATGCCGCTTAGTTGCCCATAACATATCATGGGACATGGGTAATTAAGAGAACCTACTTTATCTGTAGCCGTGTAAGTTTAATAATTTTGGGCCAATCCTACCCTAGGTCACACCTAAAACACACTTTTCTTGTGTGTGCCAATTTAGACTCTTTTTTTCTAATTCAATTTTGTCATTTTATATCATATCGATATATTTCGTTTTAATATCTACTAAGTTATCAGTTATGACATGTAAAATCTGTTAATTCTTTTTTTTATTTTTTCTATTTATTTCAATACTTATTTTGATCATAGTAGTTAGATGATGAGAGGATAATATAGAATATATATCTATTTTTATGAATGATTCAGTAAAAGTTATCTTATTCATAACAGATGAAAGAAATTAAAGATAAGCAACCTATGCATTTAAACGATGGAAACCTTGTTTTCTTATTTCCATGCATATTTTCCCTACAAAATTATTGCTTTGGTGTCCCCCTACCAATTAATTAAGATCGCTCTTTTAAGTATAAACAAAGGAACCTCACTCACTCACTCACTCACTCTCTCTCTCTCTCTCTATATATATATATATATATTATTATTATTATTATTACAGTCTAAGGATAAATGTAACTAGTGCTACAAATAAACCGGACGAATTTGAATAGAACTTGTTTATGTTTGCTTTGTTTAACTTTAACCGACCCAATAAACAAACAAAAAAGTACATAAATATACATATAATGCAAATCCAATATTATTAAACATAAACAAACACAAAGTAAACATACACACAAATGTTAACAAACGAACATAAAGAACAATTAAACGAACGTTCATGAACATAATTAAATGAATGAAACCATTGTTTGTTTTAGTTATTTTAACTAGGTGCACGAAATTTCTTGCTCTTGTTTGTTCAATTATTAAACAAACAAACATTAAAAACTTCGTGTCAAACTATTCACAAATTGTTCTCTGAACATTCAATTCGTTTACCATCATAAATGTAACCTAAATTTTATGGTAACACTATTTTTCTAAAGACAAAGAGACTAATTAACATGTAGTTGTTGTGGAACCATGGGGTTTGCCTACAATTTAAGGGGTTTTGATGCTATCTCTATAATTGAGTAAAAGCAAATGAGCATTAAGCCTTAAAAAAGAAGGGAAGGGACCAATGTTTGTTGTTCCTTCTCCAATACTATGTTTTTATTATTGCATTATGTAGTTGTATATTATAAACTTTACACATTACATATTTTTATATATGAAAGTACACACCTTTTGTGAAGCTCTTATAGAAGGCATAAAAGTACACCCACTTGAGTATAGCACTACTACATATGGATGACAATAGTTCCCTACAAATTAACTACTTTTCCCTTTTGATTTTTAGATAAACCGGTCTCGGAAATCCTATACGTAATCAAGGCCATACGTGTAGTGTCGTTTATCTTAAAGATTACGGGTGGATTCGTTCTTTTTCTAAAAACCAAGCCGAAAGACAACAACTTTTCCCGTCATTAAAAATTGACATGATTTCCCTATGCAAAAAAGCATAGAGAAAGGAGTGAGTAGCATTTCATGAAATATCGGAAAGTGTGGATGAAAGTGGAGTACTTGATTGACACAAGGGATCATGCTCAAAGATGAAGGAAAGCAAGAAAATAATCATAACTTAGACAACACTCATTTGATAATTGGTAATAAAGTAACCAAAATACATATGTTTAACCCATCAATAACCCACTTTGATTGTGATGTTAGCCTAACACTCATATGACCTATGGAATTTCCTACCTCTATGTATTTGGTCTTATCACATCTTTCTAACTCAATTAGGCTTTGGTGCATTTGATTGTTTTAACATTATAGTAATATGTGGGTCAATAACAAGGGTTTAGCTTTCTTACAATGATTAGGATCCATGAAGATTATGTTAAACACTAATAAGGTATCGTTTGTTTCGTAGAATTTGAAGGAATTGAATGAAATTGAAATCAAATTCCGTGTTGTATTACGTTTGGTAAACTTGTTTTTGAATGTAATCTCATTGTTTAAAATGTTTGCATTCCCTCGGATAATGAAAATTCCATTTCATATATAGGTTTGATAAAATTTAAATCAATTTTATTTCTTAGAATTCTGTGAAACAAACGCGACCTAAATCAATTAATATTTTTTCGGAGGCGAAACGGAAGTGATGAATGACTACCAGCATAGAGATTTAACGAATTGTCGACTCCTATTTTCTGACTAAAGATATTGTACTTATAGAACTTTCATAAATTTGCCTAAGAAATAATTAGTCGTGGAACCTCAATTAACTAGTGTTACATATAAACCCACCACTGTGTTATTAAGTTGAATTTAAAGGACAGATTCAAACAGAAACATAAATGATGTTTATCTGAATGCCTTCAAATGAGAATTTTTTTTAATATTAATAAAATAATAATATTCATCGTCAAAACTAACTTTCATTTAGTCCAGAATTAACATCATTTGTTAATTATGTAATTCTATTCATTTATTTAGTCAATAATGAAACTCAATTTTCACTATAAATAAAAATATATTATTTAAATTCAATTCTAATATAAGATAAATTACAGGATAAATAAAATATTTTTATAAAATTCATAAAAAATAGTGTAAATATGTAACATAATATTTATTTATTTTATCATCTATAACTAAAATAAAGATTATATAATCAAATTAATAGTTAGATATATATGATAGCATTGTTGAAAGAAAAAGTTGCACGTTATTATATTTAAAAGTCGTGATAGTTTATCTACATAATGTTATCTTAATTTATAAAGTTTATTGTTTATTTGTTATCTCTTAATATTGATAAAGAAAAACTAAGGGGTTGTTTGTTTTTCTGAAAAATGTCTTAATACATCTTAATCTAAATTAATAAGAGGTATTAAGATATAAGGGTTGTTTGTTTTTTCTTTTCATTAAGATCTGCAAACCTCTTAAAACCCTTAGGGCCTGTTTGGTTCGTGAAATTTCGCATGATTAGCATTTCAAATCCTTTAAAATCCCATGTTTGGTTGAAAATAAAAATGAATGGATTGAGATTTTAAATCCTACAAGTGTGGGATTTCAAAATCCTTGGGGGAGTGGTAGTATTTCTAAACCCCTTATATGTGGCATTTCAAAATCAGGACATATATAACCAACAATTCATAGTTTGCCTTCACCATATCAACCGACGCTTCACTCTCGTCGTCGCTACCGTAATCGGTCACCACCATAACCATCACCGACATCACCATTGTCGGGCACCATCACCCTTCCCCGTCTCTGCCGTCACCCTTCCCCGTTTCCGACTCCGTCACCGTTATCGCCCGTCACCGCCTCCGTCGCCGTCACCTTCTCCGCCTCCGTCACCGTCACCATTCACACTGACTTTGCACCCATCGCCGTCGCCCTTCACCGATTCCGCCTCCTCCGCCATCGCCCTTCACCACCTCCTCCTCCGCCGCTGTCGCCCTCACCGTCTCAGCCTTCCCCATCTCTAATATAGTCAAGTTATAGAGGTGAGTCGACTCCTTCACCATCTTTGCCCTAGAAATCTCGTTGTCTTTTACATAAACCAAACAAGAGATTTGATTGGATTTGAAATCCCAAGGGATTTGGAATCCCATGGGACTTGGGATTCCAAGTCCATGAACCAAACACCCCCTTAATGAATCAAAGATACAATTACCTCTTGTAACATCTTACCAGAATTTATGTTTCATTATTCTATAACAATCAGACTCCTTCCTTCAGTAATTCACGTCAACATCCACTGCTCCACTACTATGCATACATAGACGCCTTTCATGGTCGCCGTCGGACGTAACACGTTGCCGCGCATCTCTCTTTTGAAACAAATGAAATGAAAACAAGACAACCATTGTTCTTCAAAAAGAATCATGGAGCTTGTCCGAAGAAAGGATGTTAACGGATGATGATGATGAATGAGCATGTTTGATGACTAATGAGGGTGACAATGTTGTCGAACTTGTCCAAAAGGCCATTGACGAGATAAGTAACACCATTTTCTCTAGAACCGCAAAATCAATATTTATCAAAATGTCCGAGATAGTTTTGATTTTCTGACAATATGTTGTGATAGGTAAGAGACCAAGAACAACATTTTTGAGTTCATTATACAACATAAATACAGAATAGCACGCCTCTTTGTTACCACGAAAGAGGTTTTCTTGACTAGGCTAAACATCAAGAGTTGTGTTTTTCTTCTGAGTTATATGTACTAGACCTTGAGAAATAGTATCTTATCACGAGAACTTGACAATTGAGTCAAGGACGATGCCAAGTTGCATAATTAGGGAGAGTGGGCTACGAAGTGCCACCAATATGACCAAGAACACCAAATCTAGTGCAACGGGTCTCGGAAAGTTGTTAGGCATCATAGTTTAGTTGATCGCGATCAAGCGTAGAGGAAAATATAGGCTTTTGAAATTGGTAATATCGAATGGTTTCTCAATATTAGGGGTATCATTGCCAGCCATGGAGAATGGATCAAAGAAGGTAGTGGCTAGGGAAGAGTTAAAGAAACCGAGACTGAGAAGTGGAGAAGATGTCAACGGCGGCTAAGTGTGACAAAATCATTCATGAAAAGATAATTGATGAGTTGACTCAAGTAGATCGATTTAAGTTAGAAAATAGGTAAACACTTCTAGACTTGTCATAAAGTAACGAGACATAAGTACCAAAAAGACTTGCGCCGATGAGGATGGTCGACCCAAGCTCGGACCCGACCATCCCCTCCTTGATGACGAGGTATTCACTAAATAAATATATAAAGCTTATATATACATTGCAAAAGTGAATTGTCTCAACAATATAAAAACACATTGTGTTAGATCCCTTAAATTGTGTTTAATATATTCTAGTGGAGTTTAGTTTATATATGACATTAGTCATAGTTTAGGGTAGTTATTGTAAATACCAAAGGGTTATAAATACAAGTTTGTAAGCCTTAATTAATTAAGCATTCATTCAAACGATTAAACTATTTGGCTCGTCTCCTTCACGTACGCATACATTCATGGAGAGTTCATATTACATTGTGTTAATTGCTTCAATTGATATTTGATACCGGATACACTTGGACCTACAAGTGGTATCAGAGCAAAAGATTGTTCAAAGAGGTTGGTATTTCCAAATTATTCTATCAATTTCTTATTCACGTTTTCTTGCCTGCCGTAGGTAACATAAACCCTAATTCTTTTGATTTTGTGTGTTTTTGCTGCAATTAATCATTAGGGTTTGTTAATTTAGTGATTTGGAATTGATAGAAATTGATTTTAGAAATTTTGATTGTGGTTTGTGTGATTATTTGCTTCAATCGTCGATCGACTGTGAACCCTGTTCTTGACCTGCGCATACTAAAGTCTGCGCATAACAAATTCTGCGCACACAAAAGTTCTGCTCGGGCTCTGCTCATACTTCTGTGCAAAAAAAAAGTTCTGCTCGGGCTCTGCTCAGTATAACTTCTGCTCGGCCTATGCTCATACTTCTGCTCGGACCTCTGCTCGGAAGTCTGCTCGGACCTCTGCTCGAAAGTCTGCTCATACTTCTGCTCGGACCTTTGCTCGGAAGTCTGCTCATACTTCTGCTCGGACCTCTGCTCAGAAGTTTGCTCGGACCTTTGCTCGGAAGTCTGCTCTAAAGCCTGCTTAGTTCTGCTACTTAGTCTTTTTCTATCACACAAGTTACACAACTCACACACCATCTTGTGTTTTTCCAACTTTTGTTGTCAATCTACGATCATATATCTGCGTATCAAAATGTCAAAAGAAGTGCAAGCTAATAAAGAAGATCTGCAGTCTTGCATCTCAGAGTCTGGTTCTGAGGTTAGTGCTACTAATTCTCAATTCATTGATATGATTCATGCTTTGCAAAATCAGATTTCTCAATTAGAAAAGGATAAAGCTCATTGTAGAACCTTGGAGGCTAAATTAGATAATAATCACAATGAGTTAGTTCAGTGCAATCGAGAACTGTCATCAGCAAACGATCAGCTGTCTCATGTACAAAGTAAGTTCAAACTTTGCGAATAAAAGGTTGAATATCTTACTGAAATAAACTCTCAAATTACTGTCAAATTAAGGGATGCAGAAATTCAATGTAAAGATAATGATGCTGAGATTGATAGCTATGTTAAAGAAAGAACCCAATTGTATTCTAAAGTTAAAGAGCTGGAAGAAAATCTTTGTAAATGTGGTCAAACAGAACAAACAATATTTTTGAATCAACCAAAAGACACTAAATTTTACAATGTAAAAGAGGGTCAAGGTTTTGAAAATCCAAAGAACTTATTCAAAGTTAATCGTGCTCAATTTTACGAATTTGAATACATGGGTTGGGGATTTACTAATTTGATGAGGTTCATAGGTGCAGAAGAGGATTTAGAAATGAAAAGGAGAAAATAAAGAGAAAATGCAAGTCCCATTGGATTACAACGACTTGAATAAGAGTTATGATACGAGAGAAATATCATTATCAACTGACTTTTTGACTAGTTACTCTCCTGAGGAAATGAGTCAGAAATCAGAAAATCTTTCTGAAAAACCTGAGTTTTCAAATCTATATATTCCAAGTTCAATTTTGAAAAAGAAGATTTCTCAACTTGAACAGAACTTGGAAAACCAATTTTGATATCGAAAGAAAAATGCTTCTTGATGAAATTGAGTCTCTTAAAACTCAAAATTCTACTGTTACTACTATCTCTCAAAAATCAGAAAAGTGCTTTACTAATACTGATTTTCCATACTCTTGTTTGAATTGGAGTTGTCCTAATGATGATGAACCATTTCCTACTTTTGAACAACTCTTTTCAAAAACTCCGTATGTGAGTCCTCATAAATGTGCTTTGTGTAAACCACACTTATTTTTGAATACTCAAGATTCTTTCAAAGACAAAGGAAAATTTGTTGTTAAACAGAATTTTGATGAGTTAATGGAGTCTGATCTTGGAGATAAAGTTTTTAATGATCAATGTAGCATCTCTCAGCATAATCAATACGTTAAATTTCCTAACCAAGATTTGGAAGTGATGACAGAGAAACCTTTAAGTAAAAGGCAAGCCAAGAGAGCATTGTGGCTTGAGAAAAGAAAAAGCTTTTTAGAAGCCAGAAAAAGACGCTTTCAAGAGAAAAATCATTCTAGTTATGGTGGGTACCAAAACAACGCTAATAATCACTATAATTATGGTGGTTACAACAACAATTTTGGTCATGTACATGGACCAGCTTCGTATGCTGGAAATAGTTCTAGTTGTGCAAAGACCAATTTTTCAAATAAGTTTGGTTTTAATTCTAATGTTTATTCTCAAGCTAAGGATAAGCCGTATGAATCTTCTACTTTTGTTAATTCTTGTTGGGATGCTTTAGATAAGCCTGATGTGAAATATCCATTTAAGATGTATTCTATTAAACATCTTATAAGGTTATCGAAGGAGAAAATATGTACCTCTCCTCAAAGAGTGAACACATTTTTTATTAATCAGAAAATTCAAAAGGAGAAATTGGATTCTAACTACAAGTGGATGCCTAATAATGAGTCTGTAGTTAAGCTAAGAGACATTCTGGAACACCACAGTTACACTTTGGAGAATATTGTGAAGTCAAAATAACTGTGTGTTCAATACACGAAGAAGTTCAAATCTCATGGCTAGAAAATCGAAGATTTTTCCCTGCAGTTCTCACGCACGGGGAGCATAAGTCTTCAGGACCCGAAAGCATGCAATTTTTTCTTAATAAAAATTGTTTTTATGCATGCTTGTAGGGGGAGTAAATCAGAAAACTTTCACAAAAATATTTCTTTTGTTCTTGTTTCAAATTAGAAAATCCAAAAAACATTGAAAAATCAAAAATCCAAAAACATTAGAAAACCTTTAAAAAAATACAAAAATATTTGGTTGTTTCGATCACTTTGTGCGTACAGTGTTTAGGCAGCTTTTCACTCCTATGGTCTATCTAGAGCCGGACAGACCTACCCAAGGAGCTTCCTATTTATAGAAGTTAAAAAAATGTCCATTCATTTTGGAAAGAGAGTTTGAGGGAGAAGTTGAAAAATATTCCGAAAGCTGAGGGTGTGAGACAGGATCAAAAGAAAAGAAAGATCCTTACCAAACTGTAGCAAATATCCGGGTAGCCGCATTTACTACTAGTCTTAACTGGTATTGAAGAAGACATCATGGACCCAGTGATGCAATGCACTAACCCCACCCAGCTACTCAATTATTTCTTAAAAGATGATTGTTTCAACTTCACACGGAGATTTTTCACATACACTATTGACATCTCACTCGGAGATTGTTGGTATTGAAAATAGGAGGACAGCTCTCCGGTCCCCGACTTCTTTCGTGCACTTATTGAGTCTAGAGCCAATTGTTATATCATTTTCTTCTAGGACACTTATGGAATCATTTGCCTGTTTTTGTGACAATGCCGGAACATCATGAGTAATATCTTTATAATATTTAGAATGATAGATGGAAATCCTACCAATGCGAACATCATGCCAACACTGAACGTAGGTCACTCAGTGTATTTTAAACTGAAGTGTTAACGGGAAATCTATGTGATCCCAGTGTTACAACGGATGCGTTAATTGTCATATATTTCTGATAGACTCATGTCAAAATCAAGCTGAAGTCAATTTGCAAGTGCATGATGATCATGATGAATCCTGACCATCATGAGGGGGAGAATCAAGTTTATGGAAAAGAATTCGCTTAATTTTGACAAATTACAAGAGATAATTACCTGAATGTTACTGAGTTTGAGTAAAAGTTGAAGATGAGTTCGAATTTATTCGATAAGAAGACAACGCTCATCAAAAGCGTGCAAATCAAGTTTATGGAAAAGAATTAGCTTAATTTTGAGAAATTACAAGAGATAATTACCTGAATGTTACTGAGTTTGAGTAAAAGTTGAAGATGAGTTCGAATTTATTCGATAAGAAGACAAAGCTCATCAAAAGCGTGCAAATGAAGTCATAATTCATATGTTGAGAGGGATATCAAGTCAAGGGGGAGCAAGGTTCTGAAAAAGTTAAAAAAGTTTTAGATGTTAGTGTTAAAGATCGCGAGTTACTTTCGCGGGGGAGCAAATTTTGTTTTTAAAAAAAAAGAGGGGGGGGGCTTAAAGTTGCTGAAACAGTCAATCCAACCCTCGAGCAACATTTTTGCATAATCAAGATAGATTATTCTCGTGTAATGCTCAAAATAGTTTCCGTGAAGAAGAAAAAAAGAGTTGATCATGGTTGCAAGTTCTGATAAGCCCAAGGCTTCTACTGCAATCTCTGATAAGCAACCTGATCACTACTGACGAGTCTTTGAAGATCTCGTAAAGACTCAAAACTTCAAAGAACGATCTTCTAATGTTTATTCCAGAAAGAAAAAGAATCTCTGCAATTTTAAACAAGAAGATTGTTTTGGTGCTTAAATAGATAATTTTTATTATTATGCTTAATTGTAAATTGAACACAAAAAGGGAGATTGTTAGATCCCTTAAATTGTGTTTAATATATTCTAGTGGAGTTTAGTTTATATATGACATTAGTCATAGTTTAGGGTAGTTATAGTAAATACCCAAAGGGTATAAATACAAGTTTGTAAGCCCTAATTAATTAAGCATTCATTCAAACGATTAAACTATTTGGCTCGTCTCCTTCACGTACGCATACATTCATGGAGAGTTCATATTACATTGTGTTGATTGCTTCAATTGATATTTGATACCGGATACACTTGGACCTACACATTGTATAACCATAGATAGGAAATAACACACACACACAATTTATGAGCTTGTCAATTTAAGGTTAAAAACTTGCAACATATAAGATTAAATTGATGAGCTCCCAAGTCCGAAAGTTAAGTTATAAACTCGGGAAAAATAAGTTAATCCAAACACATATCTAGATTGCTAAATTACAACTAATTTTGCTAAATATAATCAATCATTGGAGGCCTGATGCTGCCATAACTTGGTTGGATACATGTCCAGAAACATGTACTTTACGGTTTTATTGGATCCGCGAATGAAGTTTGTATTTCTTAGACCTACTTTTGAGAAGTTGGTCAAGAACAGGGTAACGAAAAATAATCGCATGTCAACCTTGGATACTACCTTGAGGGTTAACTCTTTCATACGGGATCTTGAAAAGAGATTTGAGAATTTTTATAATATATACAAAGACAAATTTGACAATGTCGAATATAGCGTGTATTCTCAAAATCATGGCACTCAAGATGTAGTTTGTGTTGATGATGAGAATGAGTTTATGGGTGATATTCTAATAAAAGCGAAAAACCCCTCGTCTTCACTTGAAACGGAGTTGCAAAGATACTTGAATGAGCCAACAACTCCATATATTAAGGAGTTTGATATTCTAATGTGGTGGAAACAAAATGCATCCCGTTACCCAATTGTTTCCCGGATGGCCAAAGGTGTGATTATATATTTATATATTTATATATTTATATATTATAGTAAATATTATATTTTAACACTTTATATGTTTATGTTGTTAGATGTTATGGCAATTCAAATTTCGACAGTGGCATCCGAGTCGGCTTTTAGTACAAGTGGGCGAATATTAGATCCTTACCGAACAAACTTGGCCACACCGATCGTAGAGGCTTTAGTTTGCACCCAAGATTGGGTAAGAAAATCAAGGAAGTCGATTGTAGACATTTTAAAAGATGATGATGTCGCTAAAGGTAATAATTATTGTAATTACATATTAACAAAGTAACAAACCGTTAATTATATATACTAACTTTTAACTTTGTTTCATTTCCTGTTTAATTTAGAGTTGGAAGACGTGATATGTAATAGAAGTGGGGAAAGCCAATAGAGATTATTGAGTAGTTAGTTGGTATTGATTTTATGTTTGCCATATTGTTGGTAATTTAACTATTATTGTTAAGAATATGGTTGGCTATTAAACTATTATCGTTTCTTAAATGATTAGTGTTAAAGATGCAACTCCGTTTCAATTGTGATCTCAACTTTAATCTATCAATCTCTACGTAAATTTAACTTTATTTTGCATCTAACTTATTGTTTGGTTATTAGTAAACATTTACAAGTAAAAACAACTAATACAAACGTATCATATTTGTCTTTAAAAGCAAAAATATTCACCGGTTACCGGTTCTTTCGGTTCCTACACTTGAAACCGGTTCCAAAATAAACTTTCGGTTATTTTCGGTCCTATCCGGTTATATACCCGAAATAACCGGTTAATAACCGAAACCGGTTCCATTAAACGGGTTCGGTTTTCGGTTATAGCTTTTATCAATTTCGGTTATCAATTCTACCGGTTCCGGTCCAGTTCCAAAACTGAACACACCCCTATAATAGAGCATAACTTAGATGCCATGATCAACCACTTATTCAAACACAAAACCAATATGCTGAATTTAACATTCTAAACCATAGATAACAACCATTCCACATCCTAAGTTTAACATTTCACACTTGGCATTGGAACTCGGGGCAATTTCATCTTAAAGAACAAGGTGATGCCCACTAGGGTTCCAATCACGAGTTACATACGGCTAAAGACAACATAACAATTTATTACAACCCTAAAGTTACCACACTCGAGTAACGATGCTAAACTGATATTGGTTAAGGAGTCCCGACATACTCTGTCTCACCTGGTCCAGGACTAGGAGGTGCGGGCTTTGGAATGTAAGGCATAAGAGGTGTGCCATGCTCAATTGGGCCGGGCCTTAATGATGTGGCCTTAGAACTTGGAACTGGATCAATAGGGAGGTAATCGTTTGCATCTATGTTTCCATCACCACTTTCACCATTAATATCCTGCTGTGAATTACAAGGAAAACAAGTTCAAGAAAGAGACAGAATGCATGAATAACATATTGTATTATCCAAGATTATGTTTCTGAACATACCTTAAGTTTCCTGCCTGGCTTTGTCAACTCCATGATTTTCTTATGGTGAGCAAGATCACCACCTGATAAAGATAAATAATCACTTCATAGAATTTGAACCCGAGGGTGTAACACTATCGGCAGATGGTGCACAAATTTCCCTGTTTTTCTAATCTTGAAGCTACAAGATTGGGGAAATAATCTGTACTACCAACAGCGATATTACCTTAATTTGCTTTTAACATCATTTTTTACATATCTGGTTTGCAGGTGTAACTCGTTTAGCTAATGAAATGTTTATGAATTTTCAACTACCCATTTCAATTAAGACCTTTCTACCCTGAAAAAGTCTCTTTGACCAATTTACATTCTTCATGTCAACAAATTGAAATACCGCTTATGTTCAGCTTATAGAATACGCAAAGGCACATGCATTTTAATAAAAAGATACAATTTCTTGATCCCCAATACCACAAGGGCATGATCCAGCAAAAGTTACAGATTTGAATGAAAAATACACAAATTATTGCAAAATGGTTATGACAGAAGATATTCATATATTACCAGGAATTGAGGACAAGGAGACGCAAAGTAAAGCTGTTCCAAACACCAAGAACAAAATCCACAATCCAAAACCCTTCATGACGACAGTAAGAGATACACCCGTTTCTTTTCCTTAATGGTGAAATCAAACCCTAAAATCTAAAACCCAAATCGAAGACGATGTATGTTGTTACACACACACACACTTACTTCAATAAGCTGGTATATCACTAAATTCCCCTCAAATCCATGAAGCAAATGTTGATAAGAAGAAGAAACCCCCTATATCACACCAAAATTCGAGAGAAAAGGGTGGAAGAGAAGGTAGATTGGATGCTAAATCACAACGATGGAGAGAACGTTTAAAGATGAGAGAAAGAAGTGGGTAATGAAGGAGGTCATGTGGGTTTTCTGGAGCTCCATTGATAAAGGTAAAAGAAAGAAGGGTATTAAATGGCGAATAGTAAAAGGGGGTTTGATTTGAATGTGTTGCAGAAATAAACAGTGGGGAGTGTAATGGTGATTCGCATTGAATGCAGTGATGGAATGCGAGCCCTAAACTCCATCTGAATTTGTGCAGTGGGTTCTTTGAACACTTGGCCATGCAGCAGAACGATATCCCTCCACCTTTTCTTTTAAAAAACTAGTTTCATCTGTGCCGGAGTTAAACGACAATCGGTTGCTATACCTACTTCAGTCGGTCGCCCATAATCATTTAACTAATTATATATATACTATTGACGGTGCTGGAAGAAAGAGAAAATTCGTTTATCCTATACCGTTGGATCAAATAGCAAAATAATCGTGACCGTATTAATTAGTCAAACATTTTCCCTACTAAATTGGAACAGAAACACCGCTATTCAATACGGTCACAAGGATTCAAGATTTTAGCTGAGTCTATCTCATATTTGAGCTTCTTTTTAATTTATGTTTGCAACAAATTCAGGTTTACTGTGATGAACTCGATCGTCAGTTAAAAGAATATGGAATGGGGAATTGAAGCTAATCGAGAAGAAATTTGGAAAGATGAATTGCAGATGAGGTGTTTATGGAAGAACTTGAAGGTATAGACAGATGAGAATAGTAGTTTATTGTTACGACTACACATTATGTAAAGGCTTGATCTTTGCACATTTTAATTAATTAAACCATTACCTTCTCTTATTTGGCAAAAACTAATATTGTACACTTCCATAATCCTAATAATTAATCGGCTTTAATATTATATTCATGTTCTTTATACATCCCTTAATATTTAGATTATGCTCGAGAACATCAAAATGTTGGGGTTAAAGATATCGATTCTATTTAAGTATGTTGTCCATGTTGAGGTGAAACATGGTTCAGTTGGGATTTAGGTGAAGCTCGTTACTTCAATAAATGAAATGGAAACCAGATAGTTTCATTATGGAGACTGATTTTAAAGGTAATCTCTATGAAAAAAACAAATGAATACCAGCCTTAGAACCAATCACGGTTACAGGCACGTAGATACCGATTGTTGTAACACCCTGAAGTGGGCCCAGTTGTATCTCGTGCTTGTAAATTTGTATTTTGATAATTAATTAAAATATTCCAAGTTATTAATTGTTATGTGTTTTAGTTGTGAAAATGGTTATGTAAAATAATAATAAAAATAGACAAAAATAACCAAGAATTAAAAAGATTAAAAGAATGATTTCAAATATATCCTCGTTAATTAAGATAAACTTTTTAGTGAGTTATTGTAAGTTGGATAAGGGAGCGAGATACCCGTTTTTGGATAATTTAAACCTTTAGTCGGTTCTTTCTTTAGTCTTTTATCCTCCTTCATCACACACACACACACACACACATCCATACATATACATACACACAGACAACTCTTTTTGTGCTTCACTTTGGAAGAGAGATTCAAGCAATTAACCAACTAATCTTCAAGTAATCTTTGTGCTAGCCATTGTTTCATCTCCATCTTTATCTTCGTAAGTAAGCTCTCGTTGTTCTTCCTTGGTTTCTTAGTTGTTGATTTTTAGGGCAAATGGGTCAATAATTGATTTAGCAATCAAGAAGCAATTTCGGTGTTATAATATGTTCTTATAACATGTATACACTATTATGAATCCAATTTATAGATTGTAAGTGTTGATTTTGTGTGAATTCATGAATTTTCTCTATTGAGTCAAATAGGTTGAATTTTGGATTAATTTGAGAATTGGCTGTGTTTATTGGGTATTTTTATGTGGTAGTAAGCTTATGGTCCTCCCTTATAAGGTATACACACACTGGAATTGAGTAGAAGCACTTTGAGTTTGGTTTCGGATGGAATTGGTCAATTGGATTGTGCAAAGCAGTTTGCGTATTGGGACTTCAGGCGCGGCGCGACCCAACAGTCAGCAAGTTGTTTTGTTGTTCTTTGTGTGTTGATGCTTGGACTGTTTTTATATGTTGATAATTGGACTAAGGGCGTCATTAGAAGATTGTTTCAAGTGTCTTGGATCAAGATGAGTACAGTTTTCATGAGTTTCGATAAATCAAGAATTAATAAAGACATTAATACCATAATTCACAAAATACCAATACAACCACTTAATATATCTACTTTGAAAATATTCTGATTTGTGGTATAGAAATGAGTGAGAATAATATTTTTTTTGAACAAGAATGTTAAGTTAGTGGGTTGGGTCCTCGGTGACATCCATAAAAGGCAGTATGCGAGCCCTAAACCACACGCCATAGTGTTGACTTGATGAGCTATCTTTGTATTCACATGTGTATGCTCAATGTATGATCTCGATTGTTGTATATCTTTGATTTGTGAGCTGCACGCATGCTATTGGATCCTAGATGAATCATTTTGTGTAATATGTGTTTGTCCGGACATTTATTGACCGTTTATACAGTCGTGTGATCGAGGTCATCTGTTATGATTGGGTCCCGGTATATCCTTCTGGTTAGGGCACCTATAAGGTTAGATTCTAGTAGACTTAAGGGTCGGGATCGACGATTCCGTTAGGCTCATGGGTCGGGATCAGTGGGGGTTTTACAGGACCGTCATTCCTTGATATTAGGGGCATTCAACTACCCGATGATCCTAAGAGAGCCGATGGCTCGGTAAAGTTGCTTGGTGGACCACTTCTCGCTCACCCACCAGCACGGTTGGTTGTGTTTGATACCCCAGTTAGGATTGTTGAGCTGGATTAGCTATCCCGAGGGATTCGATGCCTACCGATCATGTCAGCATTCCACTATGTGATAGGATAGCATTATTTGCTTATTCCTACTTTGTGATATGTTTTATTGATACTTGTGTTTAATCTCTTCTCATTAGCTATTTATAGCTAACCTCGTGTTATGTTTCCCATGTGAAGGAGATCGTTAGGTGCCTGTTGAGGACGGGTTACCTTTGGATGTATTCTGTTATCCGCTTTTGAGGAACACTCGTTTTTGTTGGTTTTATGTATTTGTAAATGGTCGGTTGGTAAGATAAGTAACACCACTCGGTTTTAGATTTGGCAAATTTTGGTTGCGTAATTTAATAGCCAAGTCTATGTTTAAAGTAATTATTAGTATGTATTTAAAGTTTAAAATTCCGCTGCTTGCTCTGAGTTTTGGTTGATAAAAACAGGTTTTGAAAATATTCATTTTACAAATGGTCTCACGCAGTTTGAAAACTCGAATTACAAATGTTTTTATAATTCTAATTGACGGTGTTACAATTATTAAGAGGAACCAGTCCACACTCCACTATGACTCATACGGTGTACTACAAATAATAATGTAACTGTATATATGTGTGTGTGTATATAACCTGGTTAATATTTTCTCATGGTTGGCTAAATACAAAACCGGTTAATATTTCATAATAATAGGACTAAATACAAAATGGTGTTAAATACAACAACTAGTTAGTATTTCATCTTAACAGGCCTAAATACAAAACTCGGTTAATACCTTAAAAATCTTAGTTTCTTCCGCAAATATAGTTGAGATTTCTACGAACACAACATATGTGTTACCTATATAAATAATTATTTCAATATATATTTATGGAGAATGGGGGAGGTTCCTTTGAGAACCGTTTTTATTGCGAGAACCGCGAGAAACAATTTTAGTCGTTCATTTTGAATAATAAAATTCATAGATGAATAGCGTGGGAGGATTGAGTGTGACAGGGTGCATGTAAGGAATTCATGGGTAGATAATCCAATTAAAGGATGGAGAATTGAACGACTAAGATTGGTTCTCGCAATAAAAACGGTTATCAAATGAACTTTTCTCTAGAGAATAGACTTTTAATTTGTTGCATGTTCTTGAGTATCGTAGTTAATATATCGGTAACATCCGTTATACTTTTGTAGTCAATAAATATATATATATATATATATATATATATATATATTGTTTTTTAATTTTTAATTATTTTGTATTATTCAGTATAGATTTTTAATTTTTATGATATTTTCACAAAGACCAACATTGTGGACTACAAATCTTTTTAAATATAAATATTTCAGTTAGAGGGATGAACCAGGGCACAACATAGATGTTAGGCCATTGAGAGTACACAAAGGATGCATTCGGCATGCTGATTTGGCCGGAGGGTACCGACGACAACACCACCCCCCATTGGACGGTACCGCAAAAAACCATATGGACTCGGCATTTGAATGCCAAAGAGAGAGGAGAGAGAGAAGAGTTGAGAATAGAGAAGGTATTTTTTTAAAATAAAATCTTTTTGAAGCGGGCGAAACGCGGGTAGTATGGGGTTTAAGCATGCTTGAAGCATAGAGTGTGTAATGCTGATGTGGCTTAAAGCATTGGATGTTTCAATCTGAGTACACTGGATGCTCTTATATTAGTTATCATTATTATCAGAGTGAATTACCATTTTGGTCCATGTGATTTGTTAGAATTCACTAATTTAATCTTTAAATTTAAAAAATTACTGAGATGGTCTCTTAAATTGATAATTTATCACATTCTCAGTCTTTTAGCCATTAAAGTTAACAGCTTTGGTGTTACAAATTTTAAAATTACCATTTTGCTTTTTTATAACATTACCAACTCAGTACTTGTGGTTTCCAAATATTTTAAAATTTAGTCCTTTTAACTTCTTTTTTTCAATAATTGACTATATATATGTAATATGTGTGTGTATCGGTGTGTATGATATTTATTATTATATTTTATTTTATAATTTTTAATATGTATTATCATACAATGTTATTATACAACAGTCTTTTGGTTAGATATCACACTCAATTTTCTGTTCATTACCGTTTTTCAATTGTTAGAATTATTATTTTTTAATTTCTTTTATTCATATAAACACCTCTTTATTTTCAAACTTTATTTTCACAACTTATATTTTTTCCCTCTCTTATATTATCCTATACATAATTTATTCTTAATGTGCATAAAATGATTTTTTCTATCTCAAACAGCATTGATGCAGAATGCGTGAATTCTTTTTTCTACTTAGTTTACTAATATTAACTAATAACTACTTCGTATATGAATATAGATTTTCAAACTCTCTTTTTTCTACTTAGTTAACTAACATTAATAATTCACAAGCATTTTGAAATTATAGAGGTATTTATAAAAATAAAAAAATAATAATTGAAATTAATGTTGACCGTAAACGTAGATATGTAGTGTGTGTGTATTATAACTAATTCTAAAGACTCGGTGTATGGGTTTTCTACATATTTTACTAATATTAACTACTTCATATAAGGAAATTGTATATTCATGTGTGAAGGATAATATAAAATTGAGAGAACACAAGATAAGTTGTATAAATAAAGTTTAAGATTAAAGAGGTATTTATATAAAAAATAAAAATAAAAATAATGTTAACTGTTGAAAATCAGTAAAGAACGAAAAATTAAGCGCAATATATAGTAGTTTATTATAACACTAATTCTAGTGGTTTGCTATGCAATAACATATATAAATTAAAAATCATAAAAATTAAATAATAATAGAAAGAATAAAATTTAATAATAAGTATAGAATAAAAATAATAAATATATGTGTTAATAGATGGAAGCTCGTAGCTAGAGCTGGAGCTGGAAGTTGTTTATTTTAGTTATATATGTGTTTAGAAAATTAACCGGTAGCTGGAGCTTAATAGTGTAAAATGACAAAAAATGACAAATTATAAAAATTGGAGGAATTATAAAACAATTAAAGAGAGTATTTAGGTAATTTGGTATTTAAGCTTTTTGTTTCAAAAATTTTTTGTTAAAAGAAAGCTTCAAGTCTTTTCATCTTAATATAACTTGTAGCCTTTTCTTTCAAAACAAAAGGCTACCAACTCTAATAAGCCCCAAAAGGCTCCATACCAAACATACCCATAGAGTAATATTAAAAAAATGTTAAAGATCTATCTGGGAAACTATTTAAAAAGCACATGTACTGAGTTTGTTATGTCATAAAAGGACAAAATGATCATTTTAAAAATTATAACGCCAACACCGTTATTTTTAACGACTAAAGAACTGATATTATGTCAAATTATAAATTTGAGGGACCATCTAAGTAATGTTTTAATTTAAAGGACTAAATCAGTAAATATTTAGCAAACAATAATATTAATATTGTTAAATCAGTAATTCACTCTTATTATTAATATTATTTTGGATTGAAAAACAATAATGTTTATACATTAAAGATATATAAGATAAGCGTTAGAAAGTCGTGATGTATTTTAGGCACATTATGACTAGTTAATTGTGGTGAGTAGTATTTAAAAGACCATTTGTACGTGTAGGGTTGGTTTGAGAGAGATCGACAAGCGTTGCCAGGATTTAATTAATAGAGTTGTATATGTTAATTGTTGTGATTACAATGAGATATTATGATAGTCGTATTACTATGAAATGCATAGATATGTTAATTATACGGATAACAAGATAAGTTATGATAATATTTTTTGAGATTTTTTTAATTATTTTCTAACCTTTTTTTTCTTGAATTGTTTTTTGTATCAAATATACATAGCTTAAGATTCTTAAGCAAAAATGTTGTTGGGATAGAGTTGGACACTTGGGTTTGAGGTGGTAGATGTTTATCTTGTTGACTTATCTTATCTTTTTGCCTTTTAGTATATTAATTTATCTTTTTAAAAAATTATATATTATATTGTTGTAAACCATTTTAAATTAATTAGCTTATCTTTCATTGAATGGACTTATTTAGGCCTTCCGTATAGTCTTACCAGATGGTTTCTGGTACACCGTTGGGTTCATTGGCTTCATCCAAAACATCCGTACTCCTCTCCCATCTTATATTTCTCTCTTTTAATATATATTAAAATAACTAGTGTAAGAACCCAAACACGTACGAGTGTTATATAAGTAAACCTAAAAAAATATTTATTAAGTAAAAAGTGTTTTTCAAATACGTAAAAATTATGTCTAAGTACAAACATGACAAAAAATAAAATAAAACTCAAATCACTAGAAGATGCGACACCCCCAAATAACTATATTATGTGAAATACTTCTATCACAACATAAAGAGAATCGGAATAATTTGTGAATTTAGTGTAATCATAGTAAATTTATTTGGAACAAAGATGACAAGTCTGTTTCTTGAATTCAAATGTTAGGATTCCACATTAATGTCAAGTTGTAAATAGAAATACCTCCCATTCACAAATACGACAATGTTAATCAAGAACTCTAGTTGGATTTTGAAACAATCAAGCCCTGATCTGAAAAGGCAATTTATGAAGAAAATAAAAAATTGAAAAATAAACAATCAAACTATAATCTCAAAAACAAATAAGCAATCAAACTCGTTTATATTCAGGCCGACATTAGGAGGCAAGAAATGAAGAAACAAAAAAAAAAAAACTCAATCGATCACTTACTGAATCAACAACTTGAAGAAGTAAGTCTTAAAGAAAAAACTGAACCATACTTCTATAAGAAATAAAGAAAATGATGTAGGTTCTAAAAAACATATCGACAATAAACTATTATTTAGAGATTTTAAAAACCCTCAAAATAAGTAACTAAGACAAAATCATGTAAGTATTAGTATGAAATATAACCCCTCAACAATTTATTTTACTTTTAAAAAACAAAAAAAACAGATCAAAAGTAATATAATCTTTGAAAAAATTAAAAATTAGTATTAGAAAACAATGTATTAATCCTACACATGTATTTTTATAGTTCTGAAAAATTATATGATAATCTTAAAAATCAATTAAAAATAAATAGCATGAATATTGAATAATTAATTTCAAATAACAATAATACAAGAAAAAGAAAATTTTGATAGAGAGAAATTTAACACACCAAGCTTTATTAACATTTTCATTAGTTAAAATAATTAAAATTGAAACTAATGTAGTTGATATAAATCGTAAATCGATAATGAGTTGGGATCATAAACCAATATTCGATTCGAATTGCAAATGAAACTTTAGAGGATTGTAAAGTGGAACTAACACCTTAAACGTGAATCAGGGGATGAGTTCCTAAGGGGATTCCCCATTATCTACACAATCGTAAACTGAACATGGGTGTTGAATCGCAAACCTAAGCTAAGGCTGAATCGCAAAATTGGGGCTCATATGAGAATCGCAATCCATGAACTAGTATAGAATTGCAAAATTGTGAATGCATGAGAAAACAGAATCATAAAGTGTATGGTTGAACCCGAATAGCAAAGTGATTCAGGTGTTACGACTTTTGGGGACTTTCATAGTGTGTCAGTATGATTAGGGTATGCAGCCCTAGTTAATGATTAATAATGTGAAAACTTTAATTTTAGGTGACTACGAGTAAACACGAATCTTCCAGATACTTTTACTGAGTTGTTGTTTATTACTTGTGTTGTAGTGAGGAGAGTTATACTAGCTTGCTTATTATATTAATGTGAAATGTGCATGTTATTTATATGTGAAAGTGTAACTAATATGATTATGCATTAAGTGAAGAGTTGTGTTATTTTTTGGTGAAAACACAACTCGGTCACAGTTTGTAACACAGTGATTTTGAGAACCAAATTTTTCTTTTTAAAATACAATTTATCATTTTCATTTATAAACACGCAGCGGAAATAGAAAACACGTGGCAAATATATTACAATCAAAAGTTGCCACATACAAGTTTGGTGTTACTGTTACTTATCCGGTCGACCATTATCAAATACAAACAAACATTATATCAGAGTTATTACAAACACAGTGTTCCTCCTAAGAAATCAACTACCCGCAGGGTCCCGAGCTCACTAAGGATCACCTGCACATGTGGAGTGTAGCATCTGTTAGCTATAATAGCTAGTGAGTACTCAAATAGCATGTGATCAACATAAATACATCACATATCATCAATCATGCTCAGATAGTTCTATCCTAGCATCTCGCGATAACTGACGTAGTCAGGAGGTAACATATCTTGCAGGGGAGCTAACCCGGCTTAATGCACCAAACTGGGGTACCAGACACATCAACCGCTCCGGTGGGGGAGCTGTTAAGCGTCCACCGTTGCGTTTTGGAATCAACCGATTCCTCTGTTGTACAGCATACGCTATACCCGAAGAGGACAACTTTGTCCTTAAGTAGAACAACTTTGTTCTTATGTTGGACAGCTTTGTCCATAAGATCCGGACCAATCACAAACAAATATTCTGATTCAATCGAATCATCAATCAATGCGTGCATATATTCAATTATCATCATAGCATACACCTAATCAAATGCATACTACATTGTGTCAACATGGTAAATTCTAGCATCATCATGCAGTCCTACACTTAAACAAGTGCGTGAACAAATCGTGGTATACAATTCCGTCATCATTGTTAACATATGTTATAGATATATTAATCGTTATGTTATCAAGCACTCACCTGTCGAGTTAGAATACTTTACTATACGATACTGAAGCTTCTGGATCAACTGGAATACCTAAACAAGGTTTACAACTATTAAAACCTTGTAAAACAGATTTTGCCAGGGGCAGGGCACGCCCGTACCTTGCCAAGGCACGCCCGTGCCTGGCGTGGCACGCCCCGTACCTGGTTCTCAGATACACCCCGTGACTTCAGGGTACCCCCGGGCTCGCTAGGGTTAGGCACGCCCCGTACCCTTGAGAGGTACGGCCGTGCCTCCCAGGTACACCCTGAGGTACGATCTGTTCTTGAGAGGCACGCCCGTGCCCTTCAATGTACAGCAGCAGGTTCGTGCAGAACCTGTTGTTTTCCATTCAAAAACACACCAAAACATTTCTAGAGTATTACCAATCAGTTTCTATGGTTCATATATGAAATAACACATCTAAAACAACTTAAAGGTACCATTTTTACATACCAAAACAACAAATTAAGAGCTTGGGACCAAAATCATCACTTTGACCCATTTACCACTTTAATTCTAGAATTCAACTCATTTCATCATTTTAATTCCAGATTTTGATTTCTATTAACTTAGAAACCACCTAGAAACAGATTGGCAATCTCAAACTTAATTATTGGGTCCAAAATCAAACAAACCCAATTGAACCTAGACTTCAAGAAAGTGAAGAACTTGGAGATTGAACTTACAATAAAGTGAAGATTAACTTGGTGATTCACAGCAGATTGGAGACTTGGATTATCACTTGAATTCAACAACAATTCAAAGCTTGGAAAATATTGATGAATTATCCTTCAATTTTGCAAGAGTACAAAGAGCACAATGAGATAGGCACAAGAAGTTGTCTGTGTGTTGTGAGGAGGTGCTCACGTGTGGTGCCTCCTTGTGGGTTATGAATATCCACAAGTGGGTACCTTGTTCCCCTTTTCAACTTACAACTTAACACATGAGTACCCGTTTTAACCAACAGGGATATTTTTGGAAACCTCGTTCTAAACCATTTAATAATTTATTATTCTTATCTATTTATCATAATATTTTAATATTATCATTTCTTTATTATTTTCTTCCATTTTCATATTTAATCAATTATATATATTTATTTTCCTTTTATCCAATATTTAATAAGAATTTTAGATGTACCAGATTCGAACACGACTAGGCCTATTTTGAAGTTGTTACACAGTTAGACACATGAAACCCTTGTACAACTTTGGTAGTCAAGTGTGACTCAAATGGTGAAATCATTGTCAGTGCACTACTTCGGTAATATGTGAAATGAAATGTGATCATGGATGATGTAATTTTTGTGTACATACCTAGTGTGGTGCATACGTTGTGTGCTCGTTAAGCTTTATACTTATTGTTATTTTCTCTTTTTTTTCAAGATAGGACAGTGGTAAAGCTCCAACGATGTGAAAACAACTCACATTTCAAACGTTTTCGGCTATTATTTCTATAGAAAACTTTTCAAAATTATTTGAGAACAATATTTTGTAATATGCTTTACTTAAGATTTTGTATTTTGAAGACATGTAGTTTCGGGTGCGGAATCTCGTCATGGTTGTTGAAAATGATATGCATATTTACTTTACCCTGATGAACTTAAAAAAATTTAGGACGTTACACACTCTTCAAGCCCCGCCATCACCAACACCATAAACCACCACACCACTGTTACTCGTCACCGCCCTTTCCATTGTTGTCACTACCACCATCCACTATTATAATGCCATCATCGACCACCACTAATCATCATTGGTTACCGCTCCACCAACACTATCGTTGTCATCACTGACCACCACTATTACACAAGGCAACCACCGCCAACATCGCCCTTGCCACCAGCCACCACCACCATCAAGCCACTAACACACAAATATGTATATATGTATGTATGTGTGTTTAAATTACTTACATAAACCAATCAATATTAACAAACGTTAATTTTATTCTTTTGTACTCTTTATATTTTCTTATTCTAATTTAGTTGTTTTTAACTATATGCTTTTTAATACTTCTTTTCAAAAAATTAAATTAAAAACAATAAACCTTCATAAAGAGTCGTCAAAAGTTTGAATAATAATAAATAATTTTTTTAGCATTAAATATTTTCAAGTATAATTTCATGGTTAGGTAAAAATGGGTATATTATCATTAATTCGTATACTATCCCGTGTCATATTTGCTTTTTTTTCATTACATTCATTATACATTTATCATATTTAAATATTGAATTTGTACTAGATCACACTATTAAATTCATAGACCATATGCTAAAAGTAGAAAGAAGCATCAAAATTAAGCCATAGCCCAGCGTGACACAACCCATGGGCCATGTCGGAAATTTCACGCGATTGATCACGTTGCGTCTTGATTGTAAATACAGCGTGAGAATGGGAATCACGGTATCACCCCCGAATACGATAGTAATTACGCTAAAAAAATTGAAAGAAAAAAACAAGGTGCCAAAATAATGGAGCATAAATAAATACCACCCATTTACAACCGAGAGGGCACCAATTTCAGAATTAGGGTTTTGAATTCGGTGGGTAGAGAGAGAAAGAGTCGGAGATCAGGGAGCCATGGGTGGAGGTAATGCTCAGAAGTCCAAGATGGCCCGTGAGAAGAACTTGGAGAAAGCCAAAGCTGCAGGCAAAGGTACCTACTTTTTCTTCCGATCGATGGAACACATGATTAACTTCATCCCTCATTCCGTTCATCTCTTCGATGTAATCAAATCATTATCTGTTTGAATTCTTTGCAGGAAGTCAGCTTGAAGCCAACAAGAAAGCTATGAGCATCCAGGTTTTGTTTTGATATGTTGATCGTTAGCGATAATGTTCTCATATGATCTACAAACCAATTAACAGTAGCTAAATCAATCATATTTTGATAATCAGCTTTATGAATTTTGACTGACTCTTTCCGTTTAGGGTTTCTAAACGATCCCTTGATTTTCATTTAGAAAATTATTAATTTTCTGTGTTTCAACCTTAAGCTACTATCGTGGAAGTTGAATTTTCCTCTGAACAGTTGATACTTGTAGATCTGTTGAAATTTGTTACGTAGGTTGTCAAATTGCTCGACTCTCTGCTAGTTAGACCCCTTTTCCAGTTTAACAAGACCCTAAGTACACAAATTATGTTTAGTTTTCTTCAGCAAAGTACTAGCTTCTAGTTAGTCTAACTCTTTTTTTGATTAAAGGATTTGATTCTTAGTTGGAATCGATTCATCTGGTCATTCGTACCAGTATTGCAGTGTTGCTAAAGAAAGTTCCTCTCAGATCTTTGAAAGCTATTTAAGATTTGTCCAAAATTAACCAAGTGTGATTATGTTTGATTCCTAATGCTTCATACTTTGTGGACAGATTAAGTCGATATTTATCTACTTATAAACATATCAAATTGGGCTTATGAACTTAAGTAAGCCATAAGCTTGAATTGACAATCTCATAAATGACCCATGTAGGATAAACACACAAAGTGAGATGGGTAATTGTACATACAAGAATGAATAATGTCATAGTTTTGAACTGTGCTGGCCTAAACATACAAGCATCAAACCATCAAGATGCTGCTATCCAAATCTTCATGTTAGTTTGCTGTCTGTTTGCATAGAGATCTAGCAACTTTTATCATATTATGATCATGTTGCAAATCTGGGAATTCTTTTCTTTCTTTTTTTTCTATATTTGATATTTTCTGGCTAATGGTCATTCCTATCTGTTTATACTCTCTTATTGGGTTTATGCCATCTGATTTTGTGATTTGTTATATTTCAGTGCAAGGTGTGCATGCAAACATTCATTTGCACAACTTCAGAAGTGAAATGCAGGGAACATGCCGAAGCAAAACATCCGAAAGCTGACGTGTATGCTTGTTTCCCTCATCTGAAGAAATGATACCCAAAAATGCTCGAAGCTTTTCAAATGTGGTTACTGTCAAGTTGTGCTTGAAACATTATGTTAATAATATTATCGTCTTGTGTGTCAGTCATCGCCTGTTATCATTTCCTGTTTAAGATGTTAGTAAAAAGGACTCGTGGTTTCAATATTTAGAACAATCGATAGCTGATCAGTTTAGCCTAATGGCCAAACCCAAATACCAATCTGAATGAAGTAGCATAATCATATATGCTAATAAACCGTTAAAAAGTATCTTAACATACTTGTTTGATAATGTTGGAATTTCCATTGTGCAATTCATTTTATGTAGCATGGTACATCATGATTTGTTTGGAACTTGAAGAACAGATCTTCCCACAAGCTGTAGAACATGCTTAGTATTAACGCAACGTCATTCATCGACAATCACTTACATTTTGCAACTCTCGCTCACTTTTTATTTTTATATATTATATTATTTTATTATACACATACACATTATATGCACTTGTCCCTTCACGCAATGTGTTACTCACCACTTGGTGTCTTGGTGTGGTCGTCCACATGCGATGAGATGAGTGGCAACCTACTTGACACGGTGTTCAATTGGGGTGCCCGGAGGCCCAATGAAGAGATGAACAACATATTTTAGATAGAGTTCAGTGACGAGGAATGACTCGCTTTCTAAACGGACTGTCACGTTATATCCACAAGTTGATGGAAAAGATATACCCAAACATATCATACGAACCTATAAAAAATTTAAATGAAAAAAGAACGAAAAACAAAATCATGTTACTTTCATTTTCATCTACTTTTATAATCCTATCGTCTTGGATATCTTGTTTGCTTTTTTCTTCTTTTTACAAAAACCTCACAACAGACGAACTACCGTGCAAGAATTAGACAACCATGTGATGACAAGCTGGAACAACAAAAAATCGTATGGCAGTGGTGAACTAATCCTGCCAAACTACATAGAAACGTAAATCTAAAAACTTTGGCGAAAAATGAAAACGAAGAGGTGATCACATCACTAATGAATCTCCAGAGTTATCGTTGGAAAAGCCATCACAAAATTGTTGCGTTTTTTGATTTCCAGTTGTTCTTTGCTCGGATTGTTTTAATTTCATGTCAATCTAGCCAAGTGGATCCCCTGCAAATCTGAAGGTACTTTTTCATAGAGGCAATATATTAGGGGCGACTTTGACATCTGAATCTCCCTCCCAAGAACACTGATGACATCCTTCACTGAGATGATGTGTGCCAAATCTTGATTCCTTAAATACTTCTTTACTTGACCTGTTACACATCTCACTTATAAGAACACGAAAGGTTCACACAATTGAATCTGTTAGCAGTTAAAAATACAGCAAAAATAACATGTTACTCCTCTTTTCTATCCTAAAATATCAAATGCAAACAAATTTAGTTCCAAAACTGATGCAAATATATTTGCTCTTTAAAAACAAATCCTATAACCAGATTATAAGAGTGAAGCTACTAGAAATAGAACCAAAATTGGCAAGTAAAAAAGTGTTTAGAAATTAGAACAAGGGCCTTGGCCTGATTTAATTAAGGGTTTATAATTAAGAACGTGTTTATGCCAAAAACAAGAACACTGGGATTTGTTATTTTAAAATCGTGCTTTTTAGTAAGATAATGGGAAGTCAAGACATGGAACTTATTCAAATCCAATATTTCACCAAAAAAAAAAGGAGGAAAAAGAAAAGATTCGAATAAAAGAGATAAAATACTAACCAGGAGTAGCAATGACAGGACCAGAAGTCCTCTCTATATCCGGATTATGTTTGAAATTTCTCTCCAAAATTGACTTAGGCTTAGGCCCGACATCAACGCTTGGCTGAGAAGTAGATGTTGGATCAGAGCCACCTTCACGTTTTTGGCGGGACTGCTCAGCCATTAGCTGCCATTTTGAGAGCCTGTCATCCCCGCCTACAGCTGCTAGCGCAGCAATGTTTGCAGCTGCGGTTCTCATCTTATCATCTTCCTCTTTGTTTACCTTATTCACATGAATGAAACATTTTTTACAGCTTTATCAAAATGATTCCAAAGCAACTATTATCTTTGCATACCTTAAAAGATTTAACATCACCACTACCATCAGGCTGCATTTACAAAAGTCAAGCTAGTCAAATGTCATTGGTTATTATAAATAAATCTAGAAGATTGACACATGTGACGCTTACCTCATCCGCCCTTTGGAATTTTTCTGCATCAGCCTGCTTCTTTTCCCATTCTTCCCGAGCCTTTTGATTCATTGACATGATTTGTTGTCGAATATCTGATGTGATAACAGTCCGGTGTCTTGGCTTCTCAATATCAACCCTCTAATTTTTTGTTTTTTTTTGTCTTGGAGAATTAATAAGTTTTAATACAAAAGAGAAGATATAGAAAAACAAACTACTTACCTGTTTCGAAAATCTGATGAGGTTGCTAATCAATCCCCGCATTCTTTCCTCTACACACTGAATACCAAATTGGTTTTAAAAAAAAATTATAGTTATAAAGTAGAATAACTTGAAGCTCACCAATGACAAGCACCGCTCTACATCATTGCTTCTGTTCTTTACACCACATTTTGCCACTGTTAAGCATTTATTACAACACTTAAACTTCAAGCTACATTCTGCATAGGATGTATTTGCATAAATAATAAACTGCATTATTAACAAATTAAATCTTAACTGATTTCAGCCACTTTATTCTGAAGTGGAATTTTCTGCAAAATCAACCTTTCTTCTTCTTCTTGAACAACCTTTTGGGAAGCTTCTGAAACTCGACTTTCTTCTTTAGAAAACAACTGTTCTTCCTCTTCCTAGTGGACCAGATCAAAACAAGCAGAGTTTATGCATAAATTTTTTTTTCCTGGAACATATTTGACCTTTGATATTGGAAAGTAACATACCCTGAGATTCACTCCACTTACAGCAGTTACATCATTAAGTTGCTCAATACTTTGATCTAGAGATGCTCCAGAAACCTTTTGCTTCTTGCTGATATGTGCCAGGAAAAAAGAAAAGAAAAGAAAAGGAAACACAAAGAAAGAGTAAGAGAAAAATCAAATTATAAAGAGAAGGAAATATTTAGATTACAATAGTCAAATCACCTTAGGGAAGAAACAGGCGCTTCTAATGGTTTTTTTTGGCCAACTGATGGAAAGGGCATATGTTGCTGTTGCTTAATAGCACTAACATTATTATCTATTTTGCCATTATTATCGACTAATCGACAGCTTGAATCAGGTATGGATGAAGATCCAACATACGGAGATGGCTTTTGAGTGTGATGTTTAGCAGAAAGCTGAACAATATAGGAAAACAACATTGACGGTTATATTTCTAAGAATCAACTCAAAACATCTATGAATAAACAAAAACAAACATTAAAGAAAACATAACATTACATACAGATAAGATCATAATTGTCGCATGTGAAAAAAGTTGGAGGAAATGTTTTTATTTACCTGCCCTGCTTGTGACTTAAAGACTGCCATCTTAAGCATATGCTCTCCAACAAGAGCCTTCATGCGCCGAACAAATTCTTCTTTGGTAATTTGATTGTTCTGGGAATAAAAAATTAATTTCGCATGATGGGTCAAGAAAACAGATATATAACATGCAGGAAAAGATTTTAAAAAAGAAAGAAACTTGCAGATAAAGGCTAAAGATCACCAGCCAAATATATACCTTTAATCGATTATATAGACTCACGAGTTGCACAGCCCTGTCTTTATCAAGTTGTGGCTGTATAACAGGGAGCAACATGCCAAAAGGCACCTGCCTCTCAGATTGCTGAATCATTGCTTTAGTAGCTTGTTGATTATCCACTTTTTGAATCTTTTGATCAGGATTCTTATCAGTATTCTGCATATTCAAAGCTTGAGACATATGAACATTATGTTGGACATCTTGGGGTCTGCTTGATTCTGATGGAACGTGACTTAAATCACGTGAGGTTTCATTTGGAGGATGCTGACTTTCAGAAACTGATCCATGTCGATTGACTTTCGTTGGAGATGATTGATGCCCTTGAATCTGTGCCTTGATTTCCTCTCCACGTATGGAAGATTGCCACTGTTGGAATAGTTGGCTTGGAGTATGATTGCTTCCTTGAAGCAGAGCTGCAATGTTACATAAAAATAAATGTGTCTGAATTGAACACGGACAGAAGCATGAAAGAAGAAAAAGAAAAGGAAAGATTACATCAATTAAAAGATATTATCGTCTGAAAACTCATAACATCAAATGCCTTTACTTAGGGGAAAAAATGTAAAAGAGGCTGTATATACATATAATAATCTGTCTAATATCTGAAGTGAATAGGGTTCTTTGTTTGACCCCCCACATTGCTTCTTCTTATTTGTCTTTACAATAGTCGTATATGAAGACAAGATTAATACTAATGACTACAAGGTTGGAGAAAGCTAGGGTTCCAAAAAAATTTGAAAAAACCAACCCATTTTTGCTCCCACTATGGATGTGAATTACAAAGGAAAAAAAAGGAGAAAACCTGATTCAAGAGATCGAAATATAGAGACCAACCTTGCACCATGGAGGAATTCTTTGCACGTTATATAAAAAAAAATCTAAACTTGGATCGAAACCATGAAGGAAATGGGGTTTTGACCATATTTTCTACTGTCAATAATCGCTTAAACATAACTATATCGTGCACTTGACATCCAAAACGATACCTAAAGTTAAGCAATTTTTTCGTTTCATAGATTACCGCATTTTCCATACCCAGTTTGAAGGGTATTTGACGTCCAAACTGAAATTTCATCTGTGTCTATATGAAAAGCTAAAAATAGTAAGACGGAAACTAAAGAGCAGTTGAAGAATAGTGAAATACCACTGGGATATGTGGTAGTCGGAAGCTGAGATGTTGAAGTATTGTCCCCTTCGATATCCCTGTTAAGGGCAGCAGTGAATGCCTCAATGTCAGCCCCTGAATGCATTGCTTCATCCTGTTAACACAGATTCGCCGTGTGTGTATATATAAGCAATGATATCAAGAATTTGAACATTAATCAGGCATAAATACAGAGAGGCAGTCAGAGAAGGGTGTGTATATACAACCTCGTCTTCGTCGAGGAACTTGATGATAGAAGGATCCATAGAGGTGAGGAGATGCGTGCATATGAAGTGCCAAATTCAGGTTTTATATACAGGGATTTCGTAGGGTATGGGAGGGAAGGGGTTTTCCCCCTAAATAATACTCGCGGAGTCATGGGGTAAAATGTAAATGTGTGTTTTTGACGAAATGTTAACGTGTGTTGAGTAAGCAACTTTATCATTTTGGAGACGGTAGCATTTGTTTTGAAAGAAAAAAAAAATTGACAATTGTTTTGAAAGAATAAATTACTAATTCTTGTTTGGATAAAATAATTAAAAGGTTTTTTATAAAAAGTTTTTCAGACTAGTTTAAAGTTTTTTTATATATAAATTACCTAAATATTTTTTTTAATTATTTTATAATTTAAACTATTTTTATGAGTTTTTTTTATCATTTCACACTATCTAATTTCAGCTACTAGCCAAACTCATACAAATAAAATATATAGCTTTTAGCTCCATCTATTAGCTACTAGCTTCAAGTTAGATACTTACATCAAACACACTCATGATGAGACTTTTGCAAATGGAGATGATTCTTACACTGAAAAAATTGATTCTTTATCTTTTATATTAGGTATAATACATTTGTAGTTATGTTACAATCTAGTAAAACATACATCTTCAGTGGATGAAAGTTTCTTCCATAAAAGAATCTTCTTCTTTTTACAATACATTGACGTTATATAACACTGGTTCTTTTTTTACTCGTTCTATTTTTCATGTCATTACAATTTCTTTTTGGTAGTTTTTATCTTTTTATCTTTCCCACCTTATGGACTCCTTTTTTGCAAAAAAGAAGAATACGTATGAGAGGGAGCCCATCATCTCCCTTTAGTATCTCTAAATTATATCTCATCTACCCCGCTTAGGTCATAAGGAGTAAGTGAAGCAAACATCTGTACGGCTTATGTGGTGCTTGGTACCATTCCCAACACTACATGCATGCTTGAAGTACTGAAATTTGGCTTGCTTCTCGGCATTTCTTTATTGGAAGAGAGAGAGAAGAGGAAATAGAAAAGGGAATGAGTATTTTTAAGTTGAGTATAGAAAAATATTTTTAAGTTGAGTAAGTGAAGCAAACATCTGTACCGCTTATGTGGTGCTCGGTACCGCTTCCCCAACACTACCTGCATGCTTGAAGTACGAATACTTTTTATGTTAAAGTATAGAAAAATAAAAGTAAAAATATGGTTTAGGTGACTTTAACTTGACATGAAATATCTAAAACATAAGATTAGGTACTCGTACTCTTAGCAGTTTATACTTGATTCCCCCTTAAATATATGGGTGTACATACACCCCTTCTTTTTTTAAAGCAAGATATTATTACAATTAACAAAACAAAGTCCACTTGCAAACCTAACACTCCAGCAACCGAAATCTGATAAAAAAAAGGGAAGAATAAAGCCACTAAAAAGCTAAAAACTACTTGATAGCAAAATACTAAAAGCACCTATCGAGGTGATCATTTAGATAAAAACGCATCAAGCTCATTTAATCAACTAATTACTTGCCCTTCCTATACAATTCTTGATCTACAAAAAGATTATAGCTTGCAACTCCACAAACACCAACTCTCCCATGCGTTGAAGGTACAATTATAAAAAAAAGTTGTTTTCCAACTCACCACTACCCATATACTCTTCCCCTCGATCGATAATAAGGCTCCACCAATGTGTCCATTATAAAAAAATTCCAAAGATAATAAAATCCCTTGACAGTTAAGACCTCACCAATCAGTAAGCATAGACTAATTCTTAACAGCCACCGAACATTGAAACAAAGTATGGACCGTGGTTTTCAACACGATTACAACACATAGGTAATAAGATTTATGGAACATCTACGCCTCTATCCACTATATTTTTCCTCACAAGCATATGATATATTCTCACCCTCCAAGCAAAAACGATAATTTTATAAGGAATCGAGGAACACCATCTAGTTGAAATTGTCCCCTCTTATGATTTGAATAACTCCGGATCGATCAGATTTGATAGTCTTTGCTTCAAAATATCCATCTAGATTTACCAATCTGCTCCATCAATCTCTACAGGTAAATTTTGAAGTAGTCTAGTTAGACTATTAAAATCCCCCACCACCCTACAAGAAAGGATCTGCTTCCAATCCCTCTTTCATATCCTAAATCCCTACTCCCAAACACCTTTATCCCATATACTCACATCTCTTGATTTCTCTAACTGAAACAATCTAGGTGATTCATTTTTTAAACTACCCATTCTACACCAGATATCATCCCAAAACCAAATACTACTTCCAGATCCCACTACCCTATAGAAAAATATGGAAAAACTAAAGCACATATCATTTATGCACCTTCCCACTCTAATGATTTTTGACCACACAGTTCCTCCCCTTACAACCCTTTTACCTTCACCATCTAAATCCCCCAGCATAAGTACTTGAGATAACTCTCCTCACAACTAGTCTCCCTCGTTTTTTTAACCTTCACCTCCTCTTCCCCAATAATGCAATGTTTTTAGACTTTAGACCATTTCTACCTTTTTCTAACGTTGTGAGTTTTTAATTTAAAGATTTTACTAATTAATTATTGAATTGTAAAATTTTACATGAGTTTATGAAGTTAAATAGAGATTCTAATTTTTATGAAATTTATACGAAATAAAGAGTTTAGGGACTGAACTTGTAACTACCATGTTGTTATGTGAGTATGGGATTAAATTAGTGGCTAACATCTAATTTAGAGAACTATAAGGGGGTATTTTGCCAAATGTCCAAAGTACCATATATAAGGGACGGAATGGTCAAATTATGGTCAAAATTGAAAGTGTATGTGTGCTAGTGCTGGAACAATCGAGGGAGCAAGAGTTTAAAGAGAAGTCTGAATTTTTGCTTGAAATCGAAGGAATTTAATGTGGTTTTGATAATCCAAGTGCAAAAGGTAAAATATTTAGAGTATCTAACTTGATTTTGAGTTTATAGAGTTGGTTAGAAGTGTAAAGTGTTTATGTTGTTGTTAGAGAATCATCTCGTTGATGATTCAAGAGAGTTTGTCACTCATTTTGGTTGTTAATTAAAAGAAATAAATTGAGTTTTTGGATTGTTATGTGTTCTTAAGTTGCAAATGGGTTAAGATCCACAAGAGACGAGTAATTAGCTAACTGACTGTAATTTGTTGGGATTGTGTTGATTTTCAATGTTTTTGATGTTTTTAAGAATATACCAAATGTTGGAAATCATTTGGGTTGGTATTGTTTGAGTTTTTGGTCGGAATGGCAGCTATTCTGGCCTAACAATCTATTGAGTTTTGGTTAATAAGGGTCGTGTCTAAAGAGACAATCCTTACTACTATGCAAGATGTTGTGTGTATTCTATGTAACATAATTATTATGTGTTATATTATGATGTATATAGCCTGAGTGGTAAAGTAAAGCCTGAGTGGCAGATCGATAGTCCGAGCGACAAGGAGATAGATTATGAGTGGCATACTTGTGCTGACGTGTTACAATTTTCATGATAGAGAATGTGAGTGATATTGTATATGTCTATATTTGTGTATTAGTTTGTGATTGTGTACTAACTGAGCCTAGTGCTTAATAAAGTTGTTATTATATCGTTATAGGTACAGATCGTGGAAGGCTCCAACTAGAGATTGACGGCTCCTGCTTTCGTTGACTTCACTTTTGAAAAGCTAAACTTTTGTAAACCAAATTGTTAGCGTTTATTACGGGTGTTATGTAAATACATTTTGAGTGAAGTTTATACTATCAAAATATATATATTACAAAGAATTTGGTCCTTACACTTTCATGCCATGTCAAATGGTACTTCACATCTTATTAACTATATTCCTATCATCTTTAAACACCAGAAATATCATCTTTCTACCCATTTATCTTTTCTTATTTTTTAATAATAAATATGTGCGTGTGATAGAGATCAAGAGTGACAACATGAAATAGGGTAGTATGTCGGCGGGGTTGATTGGTGTGAAGGGACTGCTGAAGGCCATACACTATGGGGCGAAAGGGACACATGACGGTGGTTTTGGTAAGGTGGAACTGTCATTTGAGCAACACGTTACGGGATAGACGACCGTTCCTCATGGTCTTAATAAATAAGTAAATAACAAAGATATTTTAGTCATTAAGTTATTTTATTTGCATATTTATTTGTAAGTTATAACTTGCAACATCCTACTGTAAGTTTATTATTTAATCGCTATTCTTGATTGTTTGAAGTATTTTAAATTTCATATTTGATACTATCTTGTTTGTATTGGTGAAGAATTGTCAAGTGGTTATTTTGTTATGAATATACTATGTTTAAAGATATAAGGGACTTGTCAATAGTTTAAAGTTTAGTTATAAAATTTAGACTAATGACTTAGTATGAAAGGTTAGTTGGAATTTAGAAGTCAACATTGTGTATGTGTTATATGGAAATTTTGATTGAGAGAGGGAGGTGAAGGTGGTTGCTCAATTTGATCAATTGAAGGAAGATTCAAGGTAATCTAAGTGCCAATGTATGTTGTTATAAACCCCAATTAGTGTAATTTTGAGATTTTAGTGGTCTTAGAGGAAGTTGACGTTCTTGGCAATTCTTAGGATCATGTTGATAAATGTTTTATGGGTTAAATTAGGTGATGCAAATTGATCAAAGGACGAACAATTCTGGGTGTTTCTAAGTGTTATCGGATGAAATATGATGATACAGGGTGTTGGAAATCACTTTGGTAGAGTTTTATATGTGTTTTAGGTAGATTTTTAGTTGTTCTCATCGAACTGTTTACTATCCAAGACGAACACGACCGTGCCCAAGGGCAATGAGCCATGTCTCGGGCCATGTTAAGCCCTAGGTGGCACCATGTCCGTAGGGCACTGCCATGTTGGATAGGTTGGACATGGGCATGTCGGGTGGTACACTTTCGTATAGGGTTAAAGTTTGACACAAATGGGTAGCCATGTGGGTGAACACCGATGTGTTCTAACTTGCGTCACAGGCCGTGTTGGCCACTGTAATATGGTAGAATTAGTTCTTTGATTAATTTTAGATGATACATCATTGTAGGTGTTAAATTGTTGATACAATCTTATTATTGACCACTCGTCAAACGATTGCCTTTGTGGCAAATAATTAACTAACGATTGCCTTTATGGCTAATATTAGATGGCCCTAGTGACATGTGAGATGATGCATGATACGTGTATACAAATTATGCACATAGTTTGTGTATTGGTATGTATTTATGTGCTCACAAAACATTCATGCTTATAGTTTTGATGTTTACCCCATTCTTTAGGTTTGCCCAAAGATGATAAGGGCAAAACTCTAGCTTGTTTTTTAAGCTTCCAGCTTTCACGATAATATTATTTTGTTAAACCGGTACGAAGTGTTTGAATTGTGATATTAATATTTTGAAAACAAGTTGTGGCTGTACTTTTATAAACCTTCAAATAGTAATGAGATTTTCTATATAAATCTAAATGATGAAGCTCTTTATACATATCATTAAAAAAATTTGGCTCGTTACACAACGTTTATAAACTTCATGAAACTACGAAAGGTTCTATTTTTATAACGTTATTTTTAATTTTCAATTCTAATTTATTCTATGATCATGCCCATTTTCCTATTATTTTCATTTGTTATGATTTTACATATTCTTATAGTAAACAAAAAATATATATTTGTTTTAAAAAATAATATTACGAACTAGTCCTAGAGAATTTAATATTATAATTCTTGGTGTTAAATCATAAATGATATTAAGTAAATACCACGTATAGACAAAAAAAATAAAATAAAATAAAAAATCTTACATTTCCCATTCACAATTAAGAATTTAATATTAAACATGTTTTACAATTAAGAATCTTACATTTCCCATTCACACACCTTAACTGCATTTCAAAAAAAATAAAAAAAATTCTATTTTGTTTGGTTTGATGTGAAGTTGTATACTATATCGTCAATTCGGTTATAACTAAAACGACTAAGTATATATTCTAAATCTATTTATAAGCTACTCATTTTATTCACAAGAAAACATTTTGGTTTTCCTATTAAAAAAAGGTAAAAAGCTCTTTTTACCTTCAAAGAAAAGTTGTGAACAAACCTTTTTTTGGTAAACACCTAAAGGCTTCTTCTAGACGAATCATCAGCGTCTCTTCCCTCCCGTTTCTTAGCGTCATTAGCGTCTCTTCCTTTCCGTTTCTCAATTTTGACGGTTTCTTCAAGTGACAACATGTACTTCAATCTACAACATCATAGATCGTCTACATGCCACTGGAAAGTTGTGGTTATTTTTTGCCTACATGGCATCAAAAGTGATGAAGTTAATATATAACGCTTCTCCAACTGACCGCTTTACCAAACCTTAACCCTAGATAGAGGTGACAATGTTAAAATGGGGAAGTAGACATCCAAATCTAGGTTGAAGGGACATCGGAATCCGATTTTCTTCAATCAATGGCTTGAGAACCAAGGGGAAAGGGGGTGAGTTATTGATTGAGTGAGAGAAAAAGATGAAAAAAAAGACAAAAGACATTCTGCATCTTAAAGTACAAACACGACTAAAGTGTGTTTTGCTTTGATAATTTATTTTATAAGATCCCCATGAATGGGATTGTAGAAATGACCATCTTTTGATTAAGCAATGCAAAAATCACTCATTTAAGCGAGGCCAAATATTCTTCTTCGGTTGGGGTTGAGGAGCCTATGTTGACTCAAATATGAACAATAAGCGTCTACTCGAACATGACTCATATTTTACCTAGAAATTGCTTGACAACCTCTATAATTAATTGTGCATATGGTCCTTGGGTTGTGTGGTCATTTGTCATCGTGTTTGATTTGAACCCACCTGCATAATTTCAAGATATAACTATCTTTACATCCTAAATATTTTAATAAGTGATTTGACAACAATCATTTACTATACATAATAATTATGATATTTAATCCTTCATAAACTAATTATAAATTGTTTCTATCAACATGTTTAAAAGTATAATTATTTAACTAAACATTTTTTAATATGTGAAATTATTACTATATATGTATATACAAATCATCTCCTATGTTGTAAGCCACCTTTCGCTCGCTTCATTTTCATTTCATGCTATGTCAGTATGTCACTAAATCCTGATCAAGTTGGTCTTATAAGAAATTAGAAGATAATTTACACACAACAAGTCTTTGTTATATATAACAAAACTATAAATGTAATTGTTCGGATAATAGTATCCTTAAATATATGTGTAAAAGTAATAGTTTATAAGTTTGTAAGAACAAACTTACCATAATTATTACGTATGATAAAGTTTTGTTATTTGCAAATAATTTCTTCGAGAGAGTTGATGTTTGACTATATTGAGTCAATCTAATCGCCCTGATTAAAAAAATAAAATAAAATGGATAAATAATGAATCCATAGGCAGGCGGCACACGCATGTCGAAATCCTTGTGACCTGCTAACACTTTTCTTTGGACCCACAACCAAATGTGAAAAAAATAAAATAAATAAAAAACAAAACAAAACCCACACCGATAAAAAACCAAATATGCTTTGCCCTCATCTCTGACAACCAAAATCTTTCATCTTCTTCCTCAAGTTTCATCGATCATATAAATCCCACAAAATTACTCTTTCTTTCTTTCACTTTGCTTTTAGATTTCTTCTAGTCTTCTTCATTCAATCAATGGAGACGCTACATCTGATTTTCATGACGGCTTTTGCAGCTCTTGCGTTCTTTATCCTAATTGCAAAGTTCGCTTCTGCTGTCACCAATGGCGTTGAAAATGATCATCAATTTAGGAGCATCCATGATTACAGTAAGGTAATAGGGGAGCAATTTAAGTCTAGTAAGATGGAGAAGAGTAGTAGTACAGCGAAAAGCAAGAAGAAAGTTCGATTTGCTATTGATCATGATGAATTTGTTGTTAAAAAGGTTGTCGCTGGGCCTTCAGAAACGAAACAAGTAGTTTTGGAGAAGAATGATGGCAAAATCCAGGATGATTCTGGGAATGAAAAGACTTCTTATGATGTTGATAACGCAAACGATCAAATCAAAGAGGGCAAAAGCGAATCGGCTGATCACAAATCGGGTGAAGGAATTCATGAAGAAAATGTAGCTAAGTGTAGCGAAGAGCAGATGCGTATGAATTTGCTGTATGATGATGGGATTGATGACGCTGAGAAAGAGAAAGTAGGGTTGATTTCAGAAGAAGAGGATTCTGACGATGATTGGGAAGGGGTTGAAAGGAGCGAATTGGAGAAAGTGTTTGCCATGGCTACTGATTATAGTAATGTTAATAGTCATCATTTACAGAGTTTAGATAGTGATGCGCAGATGCAAATGTACGCCCTTCATAAGGTTGCCACCGAAGGCCCTTGCCATGAACCTCAGCCTATGGCTCTCAAGGTCTCCGCCAGAGCGAAATGGTATTATTGAACTTGACTTCCTTCATATTTTCACTCATATTTGCTGAATACAATGTGTATATCTGTATTTTTTTTAATTAGATTTTTATAGAATTGCTGAATACAATGTGTATATCTGGTTTCTGATTCAATTTTATAGAACAAAGATGAACTGATTACTAGAATTGTGCAAGGAATGCTTGGCAAAAGCTTGGGAATATGAATCCAGATGTGGCTATGGAGCAGTATATCACTCTTCTTTCAGAGAAAGTTCCTGGATGGTCAGAAGGGTAATTTACTAATTATGCTCATGAAGATTACAAGTCATTTGCTTGAAGAAAAGGTGGTTCATTTATGCAATTTATGGTATCATTTTATAATCCTAATATGGTGTGTTCAATTGTGCAATTAATGGTTTGAATCTTTATGTATAGCTATGTGAATCATTTGTATAGATTGATTGAATCGGTCTTTATGACTGGAAAATGCAAGTAAAATGCGTTGTGCAACAACTCTGACTCGCCCTTCGTAGATTGAAATAACACTGCGTTAATATAATAACAAAATCCCACAAATAGTTTGGTTTCTTTTTTTGGTGTATGTTACTTAGAATAGTTAAAAGGCTTACTACTTACCAGTACTACAGGTATTTAATAGGATTACATGATTAGTGGAGAAAAATCATGCTTATTCTTTGTTGGTCGTTCATATTCATTCTAATTCTTATCTGCAGTTTTATGAGGACCTCCTCCTACGTACCCATTTCCTCCACCATCACCGCCCCTAAAACCGCCACCTGAACCACCAAAATTACCATAACCTGAGCCTGGACCTGTCCTAGAGCCAAATCCTCCTCCACCACCGGCAAAACCTCCTCTTGAACCATAGCCGCCACCCACAACTCCTCCTCCCCCGGTACTACCGCCAAATGGATTTCCTCCATTGCCATATCCACCCCAGTTGCCAGGTCCAGAGCCAAAACCACCTCCACCTATATTGCCACCGCCACCATATCCAGAACCAAAACCACCTCCACCTCCACTGCCTCTGCCACCATATCCCCCACCCTGACCTGATCCGCCACCACGAACACCGCCTCCTCCCATGTTACCACCAGCAGAACCCCCACCCCCACCCCCACCCCCACCCATATTACCACCACCCCCATCCATATTACCACCACCTCCGCCCATATTACCAGCACCTCCCCCCGTATTACCACCAGCGGAACCATATCCACGGTCTCCATTGCCTATTCCACCTCTAGCTCCACCTCTTCCTCCATTGCCATACCCACCCCTGGATCTTGAGCCGTATCCCCTCCCTCCACCATTACCATTACCATTACCATATCCCATTCCTCCGCCACCGTTTCCAGAGCCTCCCCCACCACCATTTCCAGAGCCTCCCCCACCACTGTTTCCAGACCCACCATAGGCAGCCATCATATCATATTTATCCTTGTATCCTTCATCCACTTCATGAGTCTGGTTACTCCATATACTCCCCAATCTAGCTGCTTTAACAGTGACATGAAAATCAAGCCCCAACCAAATACTTACAAAGAAATAAAGACACCATAAAACAACAGCCTTTCTTCCCATGATTCTTTCTCACAATAATTCAATCAAAGAAGAAACCTTAACTTGACTAACGACTTAGTTATCACTAACTTAACTTGCAAATGACTTTAACGCCATTTTCTAGTGACAGAAAAATTCAAGTAAGGTTAAGGAAACTTTTAGGGTAATGAAGATGGCTAAGAGAGTCAATTTGTGTGGTTTCCTTTGCAGCAGCTCTTGTATATGTACAGTTTTGGTCTACTGTAGGAAGAAAGACTAAGTGCATTGTTGGTACAGTGCCATAGGCATGATCAGGGCAAAAAAGCTAGTTTGGTAGTGAGAACATTTTGCATGATGTTTAAACAGGTGCATAATGGTTGGTCTCTTATATGATGAGAATGAGATATATTGGAATTGTTCAACGACCCCGATATCTTAGCTGCTTATTTATTACCAACACAAGGCTTCACCCTGATCAACTCCAATTTCAAGCTAAAAACAAAATTCCAATTGGGCTTTAGTTTATTGATAACGTATTAACCTTTGCACAGTAGAAAAGAAACACATAAGGTATAAAGAAAACAGATTACCACAATAGACTACAAGTCACTTGAAGGATCAAATGCTTACCATCTTCTAAATCATTTTTTCTTCCTTGAAAAAATAGATTACCGTGTCAATAATTTTGTTAATCATATTTAATACATTAGTTAATTATAAAGTTTAAAAGTATGGACAAAAGTATTAGTGAGTCAACCCAACCTGATTCAAACCCATTACCGACCTGTATGTTTTAGCCAGCCTTAGTTAACTCTAGTAAGGATGGTTAGGACAGTCGCCAGTCGGTTACGAATAGGACTTTTATAACTATACTTGTTGAAATTGACGAGCATAATTGACTTCCCAACAGTATCTTTCATTATGTTCTTTCGGTAATATCAGTGAAATCTTATGTAGATTTTGAATGCTTATATTGTATTTTAAAGCTTATAAGCATTTTCCTGGTCTATAACTTGCAGCATCTTCATAAATAATAATGAATGTTGAGGCATTTCCTAAATGTTCTGTAAATAGACATAGAAAGATAAGAAATGTGACACAATTTTTTTTAACTTTTTGTAAAGGAATTTTCCCGGTTAGGGCCCTGGCCATCCTTGATTGAAACCTTGAGGGACTAGAACCCTTCATCTCCCTATGGGGGGCAAGTGATCTACCCGATAGGCCATCAAAAGATGAAATTGTGGAGCCTAGAGCCCAGGAAGCTCTAAAGGTAAGTGAAAGATGGAAACATAGCGGGGGTTCTTCAACCTAGAAAGAGAACTCCGGGATCTTCTTAGTCTTCTTAAGAACCCAAAGGCGAACTAATCCGTCTTGGTGAAGCTCCTAGTATAAAGAAACTTTGGATTTGATTTGACTTCGATCCTTGCTACACTACTAGAAAAATACAATTCTATAAGCAAAGGACTTTAAGTAATTACATAATTTGTCTCTGGGCTATTTATAAAGCTTAATTGCTTCTTGTATTTCCAATCCAATCTCAACTATTTGTAATGTAATAGTCTTCCTCCATCAACCATAACATGTTATTATCATGTTGGTAGCTTTTGATTGTAGTAAATGGACATAAGAAAAAACACAATCCTGGTCTTCAACGTTATCTTCTCTGTATCCATCTATCTTTGATATTTATTCTAATTTTCTACGACGTAAACTACTTTTTTTAACAACAGAACACACCCTAACATAATCTTAAATCTATACCTTATGTCCATAGCAAAACACACACACACCTTAACCTACCTCATGTGAACCTACTTAGCATACCTTTAAATTGCATATAAGGTTTTAGCAATCAAAACATGTTATTGATGATAACATTTTCCGTTCCTTTAAACCTACTTAGCCACTAAGTACATAGACAACTGATGATAACATTTTCCATTCCTTGTTAAAGTTCCTGAAGTTCACAGAGGACTCAATGAATTAATTCTAGGGAGCATCTGCATGTGTCTTGAACTTAAGGTTGACCTCAGAAAACTAAAATCATAGCTATTGCTGGTAGCTTTTGAGTCAGGTAAGCATTAGGAGAAGTGCTTGGCCTGTTCATATGACCTGATTTGCCATAATTGTAGCAAAGAAATAGAGTCAGATCTTTCTTAGTAGGGGGTTGCTGGTATTTGTTATCGTTCCTTTGTGGCTTCTGATTTTGACAACTGCCTCCGAGATCAATAGCTTCAATTTTCGGTCTTTTTGCGATTTTGGTTCTTGAATTTTCCCCGAGAGGGTTCCAAAAGAGAGACTATTGTTATAACCATCTCGTAAAGTGAAATGGTTTGTTCATATAACTAATAGCAACGGTAGAAATCTTAGTGGTAGACATGGCAGAAACAAAACGTCTTAAAATTGTTACAACAAAAAAAGAAACGGAAACGAGATCATCATATAGATTATCGGTCGGGTAGCGTGCTAGGTTGCTTTCTAAAAGACGTTCACTACCTCAGAATTGTGCAAGTGGACTATTAACCTTGACACGCATAGAAAAAAATTAAGATATAAAGAGAAATGGTACTTGCTAAAGAAGTTCACAGTGTGTCAATGTTTGCTGGAGTTCTTGCTTATGTTTCCATTTATCGATAATAAAAGGGACTTCAATAAAAGAGTTTTTGAAGGTGCAAAACAAAAAATAGCTAAAAAGCGAAAAGGGTCGAATGGGACGCAAGTAAAGATGTCGAAACTCGATAGTGTATTTACTAAGTTTTTGACTCAAGTGTAAAACAAAAACTAGCTAAAAAGCGAAAAGGGTCGAATGGGACGTAAGTAAAGATGTTGAAACTCGAAAGTGTATTCGTAATGCAAACGAGCTCGTAGCTTAGATTATTTAAGAATTGGATTTTTATTGTAAATTCTAGTAATTGTAATCGTATTTAGTAATGGATTTGCTTATAAAAATATATTACTAAACTGAAAAAACTTTCCGAGGGTCATTCAACCTATTTTTACTAGCTACTCAACCTATTTTACCCGAAATACCTTCAACAAAACTACATCTTTGCTACAGAGTTGTATCAAATTGATGGAGACCACCCTATATGAGAGCGTGGAGAAGGTATACTGGAACAGTATGTTCCCTCAGGATATATGATTAGAAAGTGAAAAGTTCATTTAAGAATTATTTTTATTACGAGAATCGTGAAAATCAATCTTAGTCGTCAAATTCTCCCTTCTTCTATTGGATTGCCCAGCCATGAATTCCTTACATGTATCCTGTCACACCCAATCCCCCTACGCTCTTCATCCATGAATTCCATTATCCAAAATGAACGGTTAAGATTGGTTCTTACGGTTCTCACAATAAAAACGGTTCTCAAATAAACATTCACCTGATTAGAAATATTACTTGTTATGTAAAACATAAAAGTCTTATAAAATAGAGTTTTTTTAAACCCACGTTATAATGGGGTTTCATGTAAGATTGGTAAGTAATTATTTATAAAACTTGACATGTTATACTTTAAACTAATATTTTGAACATGAGATGCTACATTCAACATAATGATAGGCTTAGATGAGATGCTACATTCAACGTAAGATGCACTCTAAGATGAATTAAATATGTAAATTCATTTTAAAATTACATGTGAATATGTGATAAGTAAAACCGTTGAAATGAGTATTGACTCGAACTCTTTTAACTCTTTATCATATCATATCCTTACCGAGTTACTCATATATGGTCCTTAAACTAATCATAAATTGTAAGTTTAGTTTTTTTAAAAAGTTGCATTTTTAATACTTTAACTATAAGTTTGTTGCATACGCGGTTCTTTGTAGCAATTTCTGTTTGTTTACACTTTTCAATACTCATACGCAGTGCACATGAGTGCCTTTTTAGTCTGTCTATCTGTTTTTAATTTTTAATTGATTTTTAATATTAAAAACTATTTAACTTTCTTAAAGAATTGAAAAAAAATCAAGAAAATCTCTCTCATTAATCTTCATCTCTCACATACACTCTTGACCGACTCTCTCTCTCTCTCTCTCTCACACACACACTCCTCTCTCCAACCCCGTCTTCTCAAAAGCATCTTCTTCTTCCTCCACTGCCACTGCTGTCACACATTTGACCTTCGCCCTTTGCCACTGCCACCGCTACACCTCTAACCTCCACCCTTTGCAACTGCCCCCTCCCTCACAATAGTCATATCTCTGTAACACCCCAATTATTTTAATAATAATGATAGTAAGTCAATAATATATATTAAAGTATTTTGTAATATTTTTCAATAGTATTCATTTGCCCAACACACGGGACTTACAGTTCAAGTCAAAAGTCATTGTTAAAAAATATTAGAGTTTGTTTAAATGCATAAATAGCTGTCATGCCGGTGCCTTGCCCTTGTCTATGCGAGACGATCCTGAAAGATATTAAACAACAGGAGTAAGCATAAAACTTAGTGAGCTAACATAGCACTTTCACATTATAAAGGATAGCACGTATTTAGGTAACAAGTATACATCATCAACAAGTAACGTCACACAGGAGGGGAAGTGCCAGGTGCACATAATTTGTCAAAGCTTCAATAAATAGCGCTTATTTGCGCTTAAATGTCACATCGACACATCACAGTGCATTATCATGCAGAAATAGTTATCACAATATAATAAGTAAGTTAGTGAAAACCCACCTGATCTGCAATCACATTAATCACCCCACAAAAGTAACTTCAGAAGTTAAATGCGTATAATGACAGGAACCTGACAAACCCAGTTCTACAAAATTAAACACCGGGTAAGATTCACTGAACCTAGAACACTCACATTCTAGTTTTTCTCGGTTCATGCTGCAACACAGCTTACGGTTTGACACCTACTCTAAGGTTTACAAGTTGGTTTAACAATCCCATTATAACCTAGTTTTCAATTATATCAAACAGTCCACACTTTTCGATTCAAAATAGGTTCCCAATTATGAGTCATCAATTTACGGTTGACACAATCTATAATTTTAGATTCGCCCTTTTGGCTCTAATTTATGATTTGTGCCAAGTTTATGGTTTTCTATTGTAATTTGTAGTTGAGGTCTAAAATTCACATGCCCTAGATGATATACGATCCAGTCTTACTCTTTGTTACGTTTTGAATTCAAAAGTTTCTGATTTGATAAGCCTCATGTTTTACGATCGTGCCTCACACGTTGTTCTTTTTGATTCATCAAGAGTTTTTGATTGGGAAGAACATTTTCGATCCCAAGAACGCATCCCAAATTTGAGAATCAAAATCCCTCAAAACTCGACCATTAAACTCCTTTCTTGTTGCAAAAGCTTCATGATACCATTTTAACCATTCCCTGCCGATTAATTGCATTTATACCGAGTATTAAGATATTATAAATCCCTATTTTGTGTTCACTTTTTGGTCACTGCCGTCACACTTCATATTCATACATAAAAACCCGGTCCAACCTGTTAATCCGTGACCCGGTGAGGAGACCGGTTTTTTTTGTCATTTCTGACCCGCAACGAACCTCCGGGTTTATGGTTGAACCGGTTGACCCGTTTTATTTTTTCATTTTAAATAATTTTTTAAAACATAAAAGTTTAGCGATTTAGTCATCTCGACAGTCAACATTTTGAAACTCTCACTCGACAAAAACCCTAAAAATGAGTTGTGAACACCTGTCCTCTGTCATCTCCGACATGCAACTATCTTTCAAGCAGAAACCTCCATTGAGTTCACATAACCCTCTCAATAGAATTTCATTTTATACTTGATAGATTATTTAGTTTCTTAACAGATTAGTAATTGTTTACAAGTTTATATACATACACATATATATACACACATATGCATATATATTTTAAAAAAATTCAAATTCTGGAAATCGGGTTGACCCGCCGGTTGAACCTGTTGACTCGGTGAGGAGACCGGCTCAACTAAAAACCCGGGTTTAAAGATTGGTATTTTCACATCTCTTTCTCTCTCACTCACTCACAACAATTGACAATAGCCACCAACACCTCACTAGCAACTATTGTTCTCTCTCTAAAAGTTCATCTCACTCTCATTGCTCTCTCCCTTCAATTGTGGTTCGTTGCTCACTCTTGCTACTCTACCTCTTCGCTGTGTATGTTCTTCCATCTCCACTAAGATATGTAAATACGCATCGGTAAAGAACAAGTGAACAACTGAAATATTCCGGCCAACAAAGCACCACTCGTTCCTCCTTTTGTAGCCACCACCACCTCGTGCGGCCTTCTCTTTCTCCTTCATCTTATCTCCTCGTTGCTACAAGTATTAAAATTTTGGGGTTGACTTATGACTCCATCTAATTTGCAGGTTGTAGAAGATGATTGTTTTTTTCCTGTGTATACAGTTTTAAGGTTAATTGATATTCATCTATTGATATAGGTTTTTTTTGTGTTCATTGATGTTCGTCGATTTAGCGGTGATATGAAGGTTGAAGACGAAATATTTACATGTTTGAAGGTTCATTGGTTCTCTTTTTTCACTGTTGCCCTATTGGATCTAATTTAGAATGTGTGTTTAATTAGTTTTTGAATGGTTTAAAAGAACAGTGTTGTAGTTTGTATTTTACAGGTCTAATGTTTTTCTACCCTATTCCTTTTGATGATGTTTGATTTTGGAAAAGGTAGTAATGGCCGGAGATGGTTGTGGATGTAGTTTCACTAGTTTGTGAAAGCAAAACCTAAAAGCAAATTAGTATAAAATCCGGAGTTTCTTGGAGTCACATCAGCATCCATATAATCTTTCACTTCTAACCCATAAACCACCATATCCAACTCATACCAACCCACATATATTATTAATTATAAAATATATATTAAAAGGATAGAGAAAGAAGTAATAAAAGGAAAAAAAGAAAAAAAACGTGAGCGACAGCTAGTGTCAGAACCCGGACTGATTGGAACCAGCTGTGCGTAGATGGTGTTTTGGCACTAGAACTGGTTCAACCAGCGCTGGCTTAACAGCCTATGCGCATGGTCTAAATATTAACTATTAACTTAAAATCAATTAAAAACATGAATAAATTAGTAAGATATGGGTAATTTTGTTCATTTAAACTTAAGTAGAGACCACTAGTAAAACAAATTGGGAAGGTTGGAATGAACCATTAAATTTTCATATCCAAAAATCAAATCTTCAAATAGACAAACATAAAAAAATCAATTAAACAATTCTAACCTTTGATTTGAATAAAAAACTTTAATTATTAAATCTCAACTATCTATTTTGGTAAAAATTAAAATTCAATTTTAACTTTTTTTATCAAAATTAAAACTTAATTTTACTTCTAAATCAAGATATTAATCAAATCGAAATTTAATATAAGAAAATATAAAAGGTAAAAAATATTATTTAAATTCAAAACTAAATAAAATTAATCATACGTACAATTGATTTATAATCTCACGAAAATGCAAATTAACATATATCCACCTTTTATATATATATATATATATATATATATATATTATCATAAAGTTTTAAATACGATAGTTTCTGATTTTGATTTGTTTTTCAAAGATAATAAATAAAAGTGTCGTATAAGATTAGTATTTTTCTTAGAAGGCATGTTTTACTTATGGACAATTATATTTCGCATATTTTGTGTGTCAAGTAAGCAGGAATTGAAAGTATGTATCTTTACTAATGATGGTAACTCGATTTCAAAGAAAATAAACGTTGTTTACAAGAAAGTTATACAAAATATTTGATTTTAACTTTATTGTACTTACTATTATTTTTAATTTTTTTTATTTAATAGTAAATATTTTTCATAACTCGTGTAATACCCGCTATTTAGCTAGTACATAATAAATACTAAATCATACTAATGAAATTTGTAATTTACCTGAAATTAAAACGTGCTGGTCTTGTAAAAGAAAAAATAAAGCAAAAAAAGCTAAAGCTGAGTATAATTGAAACAAAAAGGTTACAACTATATATAAAATAATTGGCATGCAAACTAAATGGACTAATGGAGGTCGTATTTTATTAAAGAAAGAAGATAACGTGGGAGCAAAAGTAACAATAATTCCATGTTTTAAAACTAGGAGCATCCAACCAGCTGGTGGGAGCTGGTCGGAGCATGAAGCATAGGAACACCATCGCTCCCATCCCGTTAAAGTGAGAGTAAGGGTCTTGGCTGGTTGTCAGTCACACTGAGTTTGTTTTTTTTTTCTTCCTCCCCATTGGACCATATATATATATATATATTCTTTTTTGAAAAGATGAGGTGGTTGGAAGGGGAAGAATGTGTGATTAGAGTGATAGGAGTGAGATAAAGTGGGAGAGGGGAAAAAATGATGTGACGCTAACATAACAATAGAAACTTATAGGTTGGATGCTCTTGGTCTAACGCCATTTGGCATCAACAGGATATATGGCCCAAATCAAAGAAAACATAAAGCAGGATATAATTCTATATACAATCAAATCAAAGAAAATGTAAAGCTGTAGGATTCTATTACTTTAATGAATGGCCCGCCATTTGGCATCAACAGGATTGCAATCACGTATTTCCTACATCTATCGTTTACCTTAGAGGGCACAAAGTGATGCTGACCGTGAAGCCGTTGCACATATAGTGTACGTGCGATCTCGGCCCTCTGGCATGATTACTTCGATGTGACCCGACCGAGATGTGTTGATGTTTTTTTTGTAAAATTATTTAAAATAGTACACGAGAGACATACATATGATCGAATTTAATTAAGTAGACATTTATGTCTCCTTTGTTTCATAAAATTCTAAAGAATGCTTAAATGACGATGGTGTAAAAAAATTGATCAAAACAACACCGAGTGATGAAGTAACAACTTTGTTAAGGTTTGACATTTTTTTGATAAATGCATTGATACTTACTGAATTATACACCCGGGATATGATTCTTTTCCGATAAGCAATCTTCTAATATAAATAAAATACTAACCTTCATCAATTTAATTAGAAGATCTTGATCATTCATTTAATCAAATTTAAATCCTATCCATTCATTTTATTAAAACTGAAAGTCTAATTTTGACTTTTAGTAGTCAAAGTTGAAAACTCGATTTTTAAAATTTAATTTTAATAGGAGATAAGATAGTTAGTAAAAAAATATTATTTAAATTTTAATATAATAATATTATTATAAATATTAGTTACGTTATTATAAATCAATTTAATTTTCCAAATTAGTTTTGTTTTTAAATTCCATTTTAATTTAAAATAAATTTAATTTGTGTTAGAATTATTATCTAATTCAAAATTTTAATCCACTACATTAATTTAGGAATAAATCTTCAAGTTCTTTATTATCATCTACGGTTATCATATGATACAAATCTTATCGTAATTAAATTTTACATTGTTTTAAAAGTTATCATCAATTACTTTTATATGTCAACTTTAATATAAAACTCTTTTAATTTTTGAGAAGGTCTTATATTAAGTTTTTCTTTTATCGGTACAAAACAATTATATATTTAAATAAACAAATATAAAATAACAATTTTATAATTAACCGTGTATTTACACGAACAATTAAACTAGTTTAAACATTAAATGATTAAAATGAATAGAGAAACCAGGATATTATACAAATTTAAAATAAAAAACATAAATTTCCAACTCATAAATTAATTCTAATATTATTATCTACTAAAGTAATTAAAATGACAAAAAAATCTTACACCACAAAGTAAAACGAAAAATTAAAAAAAAAGAAAGAAATTTTTTGTTAACTTTGCAATTTTAATATTTTAGAAAACTTTAATTGTTATATTCTAGCTTGTGTTTGAAAAGTATAAGAAAGGGAAGTAATTTTTTAAAAGTCTTCTCATGTTTAAAAGAAAAAAAAAATTGCTCTCCTTTAAACTTATTTTAACAGAATTTAATTTTTCATAGAAAACAAGCTTATTGGAGCTGATAGCTTTTTATTTTGAAAGAAAAAGCTACAAGTCATGTTCGGATGAAAAGGCTGGAAGCTTTTTTTAAACAAAAAAACTCTGAAATAAAAAGCTTCTTGAAGTAGCATTTAAACTAGCTGAAAACTTTTTATATATCAAATTACCTAAATACCCTCTTTAATTGTTTTATAATTCATCTAATTTGTCTTTTTTTTTGTCATTTTACACTATTAAGCTCTAGCTACCAGCTAATTTGCCAAACACATATATAACTAAAATAAACAGTTTCTAGCTCTAGCTATCAGCTTTCAGCCACCAGCTATTTCTACCAAACTAACCCATAGTTGTATGTTTTCTATATATGAGCTTCTTACTATTTGTTATAACTATTCTTTTTTTGGTAATAGCAATATATATATATATATATATATACACACATACACTAGTGGGGAACCCGTGCAATGCGACGGCGGCGAATAAAGTGGAGTGATGTTGTGCAGTTATATATATGAAAAATGATTTGAAATAAAACGGAAATACTAGACTAAACTACACACCGGGCAATGAACCCATCGTATAGTAGTAAAGTGTTTGTAAGACCGAGTGTCGAACCTCAAGGAAGCAAGATGAAATCTCAATACTAGGTTGTCGTCATTAATTAATCTATGATCAAATGTTTATATTCCTAATGTTAACAATCAAAACAAGCGAGATAAAAGAGACGAGATATTTTTTTTAGAACTTTTCGATTTGAGAAGGAAGTACTACTAGACTCGATTACAAATAGAGTTAATTGACAAGGATTTGATAAATTTGATGGGCAAGAAGTTAAAGCATCTAAACACTTCAAATGTTAAATAAAATCAAACAAGAAGGTCTCCTTAGAATGATTTTACAAGATATAAGGAGTGACTAGAATCTACCACTTTGCAAAAACATTCAAACAAGGATTTAGTGTTGTATTAAACACGTTTAATAACAAAGTTCTCTGTTAATTAAACAATCAATTCTTGAAAACTACCCCCCGAAGTTCTCCGAAGTAGCCAATTTCACAAAAATCAACTTTAAAGATATTCCAACACTTACTAATCATAAGATAGGCATTTCAAAGTCAATTTTATCAACAAATTGCTCAAACAATGGTGAAAACCCAAACCCAAGTGTAAATTCTCACAAATTGGGCATCACAACTAGAAGTAATTGCAAAGAAACCAAGAACCAATCAACACAATATGTCTATTACATCAATTAGTCAAGGAAATTTGAGGAAAAACATGAATTCAAGCAATTTGAGAAGAAACCCTAGCTTGAAGCTTCCATTAATGGTGGAATTTGGGGAAACCCACAAAAATCCCAAATCCAAGTCAATAACCTACTTGAATCTCATCTAATAGCACTAAAATTAACTACTCCATGCTAAACATTACGAAATCTAAGTAAACAAAACTGAAATTGAAAGGAGACATGAAGGAGAGCTTAAACCCTTGAAGAAACCAAGGAAGGAGATGAAGATGAAGCTTCCAAGTCAAGATCCAAGCTCCAAATCTTGTTCTCTTTGGATGTATCCTTTGAAAATTAGACTTGAACCTCTGGAAAATGTGCAGAAAAATCGCCTCCCCTCAGGTTCTAGGGCTGGAAAAACGCCTTTTTTCAAAAGGGGGAGAAAAAATGCTTAAATATGCCATCAGCGTTTGGAAGATGAATGGCCGTACATCGCACTTTACGGGGCCGTACAAACGGGTCTGGAACATGATTTTTCCATTTCTTCCAAATTTTGGGGATTTTCCTTCCTTTTGCCATGGATAGTCATTAAAGACCTGGGATATCAAAAAATAATGAATTAAGTATCAATTAAGACCAAATTACTCATAAAACCATACGAAACGACCGGATATCGCCCCGAAATAACTATTCAATTTGGGTGATATCATGGAGGTTGTGATGAGTTTTATGCAAAATAATCACAGAGAGCTAATATAAGTTTGTAAATATTCTTTGCGAGATGAAGATAATATGAGTTTGTGAAGATTCTTTACGAGAGCTACTTTGAAATTAAGAATTAAATTGCTAACTCTGAGTTATTTGTCTTTCAGTTTGTTGGAAGAGTTTTGTTAGATGGCTGAATCATGAAGTTGTTATTATATATATGTATGTATATATATGTGTGTGTAATGTTTCATAGTTTCAATTATTATGTAATTGAGTTAGAATGCAATGTTTATAAATTTCAACTCTTTGACTATTTCATTTCTTTGGTGTTTGTGAAATCTCTAGAACTTGATTTATTGAAAACAGGAATTTATATGATCTCATGAATCAAAAGTTAATATTAAAAATATATGATTAGACTTAATTCAGTTATAAGTATGGTGATCTCATGAATCAAAAGTTAATATTAAAAATATATGGTTAGAAATAATTCAGTTATAAGTATTGGTTTAAATTCCTTAATTGTCGGTTATGTTTTTAATATTTATTTGTTTAAATCCATTAATTGTGGACTTAAATGAGGGGTAATGGGGGGTATTTTAGTAAATTTACTTTTCTTAAAATTAAGGGTTTTTAGGTGGTAAATGCATTATATAGGAATAAGATATATATATATATATATATATATATATATATATATATATAGGGGAGAGTTCAAACGAGAATTGTTTTTCGTACGAAAACTGCAAGAACTAATCATGGTCGTTCATTTTGGATAATGGAATTCATGGATGAAGAGTGTGGGGGGATTGAGTGTGGCAGTGTGCATGTAAGGAATTCATGAGTGGACAATCCAATTAAAGGGGGGTGGGGGGTGGGGAATTGGACGGCTAAGATCGGTTCTCGTACGAAAAACAATTCTCGTTTGAACTTTTGCCTATATATATATAGGGGAGGGTTCAAACGAGAACTGTTTTTCGTATGAGAACTGCGAGAACCAATCTTGGCCGTTCATTTTGGATAACGGAATTCATGGATTAAGAGCGTGGGGGGATTGAGTGTGGCAGGGTGCATGTAAGAAATTAATGGGTGGGCAATCCAATTGAAAGATAGGGGATTGGACGGCTAAGATTGGTTCTTGTGGTTCTCGTACAAAAAACATTTCTCGTTTGAACTTTTGCCTATATATATATCTATATAGGGGAGGGTTCATGCGAAAAGCTTCTTATTTGCGAAAAGCAATTTCAGCCACCGATTAGATTTTAATCTTGTGGTTTACATTAATCCTAATTAATATTTTTATTTAATTCAAAAGGGCAAATTAGTAAATATAAAATATTTTATCTCTCCTCTCAATAATTAATTTTTTTTCTTTCCAATTTATTAATATTTCTCTCTCCAATATATTAATATTTCTCTCTCCTAAATTTTAAATTAAAAAAATAATAAAAATAATTTTCTAGTATTTTTATTAATTTGACGGTGTACATTGATGAACATAACCAAGTAGTCAAAATGTATATTAAAAGTATACAACTTTTAAAAATGATTTTTAGTAATTTTGACTATGTTCAACATTGAATATTGTCAAAAGTATATGAGTTTTTAAAATGAATCTTATAATATTCAATACTGAACACGTTTAAAAATATATGAGTTTTTCATTATCACTATTTAAGTAAGTAATTTCTACTTGTTCACCAATGAATTTAACTAATAAAATATATAGTTTTTATTTTCATCGATAAGTCTACAATAACTTATACTTATTCACCACATAACATTTTACTTTTCATTCATTATGTAACACTTTTCACTAAAAAAAATACATGTTATAAATATAAAAATAAATATAATCCAATACCAAATTGTCAAAACAATGCAATAGAAGAATAATATACATTGTTGAATATTATTTCTAATAAATCTCAACAAACCATAAACAACAAAAACAACCATGTTTATTATTGAACATTAATATTTAACGATGAACAAACTATAAATAACTAAAAAATCTTTAAAATTCACAACATAATTTATATTTACCCAGACAATATAATCTAAAAAGTAAACTATAATACTTGAAATACTACCTTACATCTAAAAAGTTCAAGAAACCCACTGTTAGCCACCAAGATCTGAACAAACCCTAGCCGCCGCCGCCGTGGGGTGTATCAATGGTGGGGTGTATCGGGCGTGGGGTGTATCAACGGTGGGGTGAACAAACCCTAGCCGTCGCCGCTGCCGTGGCGATGTATCGGCCGTGGGGTGTATCGGCGGTGTCACAGAAGATCTGAACAAACCCTAGCCGCCGCTGCCGAGAAATGACCGGCGGGAGCACTGGTATCGGTGCAAAGTGCATAGATCTGAACAAGAATCGTCAATCCATGAGAACAGCAAGTGGCGGCACAGATCTGGAGTAAAAACGTGGTAGGGATGCAGATGAGTCGGTGGTGATGGTGTAGGCGAGGCGAGATTCCGGTGATGGAGTCGATGAGGTGAGATGGCGGTGATGGTGTGGGTGATGTGTGAGTCGGCGTACATCTGCAACAAAAACCGCGAGGTGAGTCCGTGGTGATGGTGTCGTCGATGTGTGAGTCGGCAGTGAGGTGAGGTGAGCCGGCGGTGGTCGGCGGCCGCCCGGTGCTTGGCTGCTGTGTGGAGAGAGAGAGAGATATGGGAGAAGAGAGTTGTTTGTGTTTTTAAAATGGGAAGGGGGTTGGGTGAATTAATTAAGAGAGAGGAGAGAGGTAATAATTAATCAAGAGATAGGAGAGAGGTAATGTTAATTACTTTTTTATCCTTTGTTTAACTAAATTAAAACCATTAAATTTGTTTTAATTACTAAAATGTCACTAGAGATCATAGCCATTGATTAAATGATCAAATGGCTCATAACGCTTCTCGCACTTTTCGTAAATAAGAAGCTTTTCGCATGAACCTTCCTCTCTCTCTCTCTCTCTCTATATATATATATATATATATATATATATATAAGGCGGAGTTCATTAAGAACCAGTTTTATTGCGAGAACCGCGAAAATCGTTTGTAGCAATTAATCATAATTAATCAAAGGTTTATATTAACTGTGACAAACATATAATTAATTCAAAACACAGTCGTCATTTTTAGTTTCTAAAAATGCTAGAGGGGTGTTTAGGCAAATTGCCTAATTAAAGGAGTAGACCACTTACCCCTAATTTTTTTTAAAACTAAAATATCTACCAAACGAAAATGTATTAAAATATAAAAATTACTTAATTAACGAGAAAATTATGCTGTTTAATATATAATAGTAATTACATCTTGTTGAAAAATAGCACAAGGCGTAAAAGAGAAAGATGGTAAATTGAAAGATGTGAGAAGACAAGATGTATGTTTGATTTGATTCAGATTCAACATTTAGTATTATAACGCGTAATTTGATTTAGATTTAGTATTATAACACGTAATTTGATTCAAATTCAAATCTGTTCATATTTTTATTTTTCAAATTGTCTCTAACATAATAATTTGTTATTATTAATACTTACAATCGAATAAAGGTTATATTGAATAAAAAAACTACTACATAACTATTCTAACCGTTTTTTTATCTTAAACATAAGATTTGAACTTTAAAACTATAAAATTGAAAAATACATTTTTGAACACATACTGTATTATGATATAATTTATATAAAAATGTAAATAAAAAGAGACAGATAACATATATATATATATATACCAACATTATAAGTTAAAAGTAATAAAAGAAAATAAATAACAATAAATTAAATATATTTTAATAAAATAATAAATATAAATATAATAGTCATAGATTCCAACAACAAAATACTAAGGCAATGTTTGTTATGCAGGAATGGGGAATGGAATGGAATGCCCTATTCCATTCCTTTGTTGAAAACTTGTTTGTTTAAGATAACGAAAAGGAAACAATGATTCCACAAGTAATCTTATTCCTTCACTTTCATTCCATCCACTCCCTCTGTTTTTTTTCATTCCATTCCTTGTCTACATGAAAAATGACCATTATACCATCTAACTAACCCACGATCCTATCCCCATATTATCTTCCCTATTATATTTCCAAACCATTGTTCCTGTTTCTTTTCCAATCTAATCGTGAGTAGCTGAAGCATCAATCTGATTTTTATTTATTAATGATAATTTCGTAGTTTTGATTTTTATTAATTTTTTAAAGATGTGTAAAGTGTATTTAAAATAAATTTTTAAATATGAAATTATTTAAATGTAAGTTATATCTATTATTTAATACAGGGGCATTTTGGTCATTGTTTATTTATTTCATTCTATTCCAATGTTTATTTTTGTCTATCAAACATACTACAGTAATGATTCATTCCATTCTGTGAAAGTAAGCAAACATGTTGATGGAATGGTAATGAATTATTCCATTCCTTTGTCCATTCCATACTACAGGCGGCAGTTTGGGAAAAGAAAAAAAAACCAGCCTGTCCTTTAGTTATCAAAAAGAAAGGAAAAAGGTGAATGTAGAGAGAAAGAGTCGAACCCTTGCAACCCATCAACTTTTTCAAAGACGTACCGTTGGGCTAAAGAAACATTTCTTAATATTTTAGAAACAGTAATATATATACATTTATCAAGAGTTAATGTTCATAACTCCAGACGTTAGTATATATAATTTGAACAACAAATAGAGCTGCCGGACAAATTTAAACATTGTCAATTATATGCTTTTTAATTTAATTTAATTAATTAAGACAAGTTAATAATTGATTGATTTATCATTCTTGTGATTCTTATAATAAAAACGATTTTCAAATCAACTTTTTAATATATATATATATATATATTTATATTTATCATTGTTACAAAATGGCTAGAGTAAATTAATTAAAAAAGAAATTAACACAAAAAAGGAAGAAAAAATGATTATCATTTATCAATTCTACGACTATTGACATTACAAAATGATCGATATTCATTCATAGGTTAGAAAGTTTGTGAAAAACGGTTATCACTAACTTTGGACATATGCGCATAGGTTTCCGTTCTTCTTTTAAAGGAGTTCAACAACATATTTATTTAAAATAAGCTAAATTATATAATAAAAAAAAAGTAAATTATTGATTTGGTCTTTGTGGTTTGTCAAAAATCATTGATTTAGTCTTTATATTGAAAAATTACTGAGATAGTCTTTGAGTTTGGTAATTTGTCACAATATCAATATTTTAACTAACTTGCCGTTTAAATTAGGGGTGATGATTTGTGCACAACAACTTTTTACCATACACAACAATTAGGACCTTTTTGCCCCTACTAACCCACTAACTATTAATCTCATCCACAAATTCATGGGTATAATGATCCAAGCAACAACCTTTTGTTGTGTATGGCAAAAAGTTGTTATGTACAAATCATTACCCTTAAATTAGTTTTGTCTTTAGTAATGGAATGTTAGTCTTTTCCCCTCCAAATTTTACCCAAATTAAATAACCAGACTTGAAAGTTAGATCACTACTCAATCTCTCTTCGGTCATCTCAAGCGCGTGCACACACACACACACTATCTCTCTCTCTCTCTCTCTCTATATATATATATATATATATATGTGTGTGTGTGTGTTTGTATGTGTGTGTTTCTCCTATAAGACCACCACCACCACCGTTTGGGAGACTGCCAACACTACCGTTTGCAACCACCACCAACATCACTGTCAACGTCTCTCACCATCTGTCTCTCTCTCTCTCCTCTGTATGACCACGTACCACCACCATCGTCCGAGAAGACCACCACCATCATCCAAGAAGGCCACCACAATCACCATCTCTTTCACTCGTCCCTGTCTTTCACCATATCTTTTTTAACTCTCTCTGCTCTATATATAAGACAACCGCCACCATCATCTAGAAGACCACCACCACCACCATCGTCGTGTGGGAAGGACACCATCACAAATGATTAAGAATACACTTCTTGCTTTGGACCTACAATCTCCATCATTGTCTGACTTTGAAGATTGTAGCAGATCTGCAGATCTAGGGTAAGAGGCAAACAATTGTGAAAAGGAATACTGCTAATCAGTTTGTGGTTTTGGTCTAGATCTAGTCTCGTATTTTCCCTCTTATCTTCGATGGTTATGTTCATCTTCAATCTTGTTTTGCATCGTTACTGTGCTACGTAAACTTCCATGGTTGTGGTTCCGGTCTTTGATGGCTGTGTTCATCTTCAATTTTGTGTTTCATCTTCAATGGCTGTGGTTCTGGTCTAAATCTAAAAACCTTTGAGCTCGGTTATTATTTGTCTCGATTGGGTTCATTTAGAGTGGTGGTGGACTTTCTAGACATGGTGGTGGTGGGTCTTACAGTTAGAGGACTAACATTGTAAAAAATTGACAAACTTAAGGACCGTCTCTGTAATTTTTTAATATAAAGGACTAAACTAGTTATTTTTGACAAACCACCGGACCAAATCAGTAATTTACTCTAAAAAAATAAAAGAGCAGAAATCTTAACGTGACACGTATATTATAGAGTTCGACACATGTCATACAATGTTCTGATCTATTTTCAGAAATGATTCACAACTTGCACATCAAGTTAGGATCGGAGATTGTGATTTGCAAATGAAATATTACAATATTTTTTAACTAGCAAAGATATTAATTATACAGAACAAAGTACCATCAACAAACGTCAAGGCCGGTAACATTGTTGACATAAGAAGCTAGCTAGGATGTTGGTTTCTGGTCAAGTACGTACTAGATGGAAGCCCAACCATGAAAACAAATTAATTAAGGACTGTTAATCAATATATATATAAACTTGCATGTGCATGTACGTGGACTTTAATAGTAAAGAAAATAACTTTCAACCATCACAAAGTATATTAGATATTAAACTAAACAATGTTATATTATGTATTATGTAAATATATAGAGTAGGAAAATGTTATCCCCGCCACAACTGACTTAACGGCCAACCGTCACCGTCAACAGACGGCCGGTAACTGCCACAAAAACCAACGTTTAACCCCTATATATATGTATCGATATGTAAAGGATTTATGTGGAAAATCTTATAAATAAAGAAATTTTTGGTTGATTATCTTTTGTAGTTGATTTCAACGATGTGATGATTATGATAGGATGATAATAGCTAAAAAAAGATCATGTAACATGATTGTAAAAATTAAAAGACTTGTCGCGACCACAGAATTAAAAGACCTTTTGCAATGACATTCCATTGCCTTTGTGTTTGGTACTTCACGGCAGCGACAAGCCCACCTTTGCCACGCCGTTTTCCCCACCGACATGTCGTAGGTAAATCCGTTGGTAATAGTGTTTCTTGAAAACAAATCAAAATTCATAACTAAATTACTACGAAAATAGTAAAAATTAAAATTATTACCTTTGATTAATAAATTAAAACACCAATTTTAAATAAGGATAATGAGTAAAATTAATGGCTGGTTTGCCAACAGAAAACAATCTCTGCAAATTGATCTTGTCTTAACAATAACAACTAGCTAGTTTAGTCCCTTAATTTTGGTGATTAATATTAATTGCATGGTTTTGTATTTTTTGGGCCCAATTATGAATTATATGATAGAGACTTTTTGTACGTACCGTCGTTCTTTTTGGTTTTTGATTATATTAATTGATCTTGCTTTTTTTTAAAAAAAAAAAAGTAAAAGTAATGGAATATATATATGCATGGCTCTTCATTTCAAAAAATAAACAATAATTGGAAGCACAACCCATGCAGGTTTTATTTAAGTCACACACCATTCGCATGATCACATATAAGCATGTTCTTTTCAAGCTAGCTACTGACTTTTAATAGCGCACACAATCGACCTAGTCTCATATATCCACCTAGCTCATTTTCTACAACCCGGCCAGAAATCTTAAATCGAGAAGATGAACCCTAGCCATGTTGACTTCCTGATGGTACTACTCGCGGTGTTCTGTTACCGTTATTGTTGGATATCAAAGAGCATATCTTGACCTCTCATACTAATAAACTCATAAAGAATAAAAAGGATGAAGAAAACGCAGCTATGCTGCGTGAGAAAGAAAACCACAAGGACTACATTTTGATAATTCTTCTTCACATTTTACATTACAGAGGAACACTATTTAAATATAAGAAAATATAACCACCTATTCCTAAAGATCGACATGCAACGTGGACAGCCATGCATAATTTGAAGAGAATATGGGTCACTAAACTTTACAGAAAAACTTGCTAGAAATTCGCCCACATCTTCTGCCACCAAATAAACCATATTAGAAATACCGATCCTACCCGTAAGCTACCCAAACGTAAACTCCAGCTCCTTTTCCATGTATATCGGTACCATATCATGCAAATATTCACAAATGTTAAATGGATCAACCCAAATAGGTAACCCATAACCCGACCCATCAAGATTATACCCAACAGTTATGTGGCCGGCCATCACAAGACTAACTATATCGTTCACGTGGACAAGTCTATCATGCCATCGCCGTTTTCTGACCACGTGAAGTGGTACGAAATGACAATGAGGTCAGTCGCCAAGTCCACCAATATGTTGTATTCCTACAACAAGGTCATGCACGGCTTCTCCGCAAGGCTCACGGCTGATGAAGCAAAGCTACTTGAACAGCAACACGGGATTTTATCTGTTAAAGAAGAGCCCGTATACCAGCTTCATATCACACGATCACCAGAGTTTCTTGGACTCGAAAGAAACGGCATAATGCTCCCGAGTTCAACTCAAGTTCCGATGTCATTATTGGCGTGATGGACACTGGTGTGTGGCCTAAAAGTAGGAGTCTAGACGATACCGGGCTCAGCCCTGTTCCAAGTAGGTGGAAAGGTAAGTGTCAAACCGGTAAAGGATTCCGCATATCAAGCTGTAATCAGAAACTAATCGGTGCGAGGTATTTTTTGAAATCATATGTAGCGGCGAACAACGGGTCTTTTGACAAGGATGTAGAATCCATGTCCCCTGTAGATGACAGAGGACATGGATCACACACCGCGACTACAGCCGCTGGTTCTGTAGTCACGGGTGCTAGTCTCTTTGGTTATGCAAAAGGAACGGCACGTGGGATTGCTCATAAGGCCAGGCTGGCTGTTTATAAAGTATGTTGGCTCGGAGGATGCTTTGCCGCTGGTTCTGTAGTCACGGGTGCTAGTCTCATGAAGTGTTGTAAATTAATTAAATAATGACAGTTGGATAATAATAATTAAGTTGTTATGTGTTTTAATTTTTCTACGTTATCTTCTAATAGGCTTTAGGTTATATGTTGTGCGAGATGGGCGGTAAAAAAAATTGCCAAGTTTGTTACATGATAGTTAATAAAAACTTAACGTAACTAATTATTAACAATATGATACTATATATGATGATGATTTTTCATATATAGGAAACAATTGACAAAGTAACAAATCAGGATACTTATTTATTTACATATTAGTTAATTAGAATAAGAAAATTTTACATGATTCTAAGGGTGATTAACCACGACCCACACTCTATTAGGGGCCCATATTTTTTCCATATATACATCACCAGCTGTCCAGCTATACCCATTTATGGCCCAAGTCAAAAGTTTAAATAAGAACTATTTTTTGTATGAGAAGTGTGAGAACCAATCTTAGCCGTTTAATTCTCACTTCTTTAATTCGATTGCCCACCCTGACACACTCAATCCCCTCACGCTCTTCATCTATGAACTCCATTATCCAAAATAAACGGTCAAGATTGCTTATCGCAGTTCTCGTTTGAATCCTCCCCTATGGCCCAAAACCTCAAATCTATTTTAGGTTTAGCTTAGAACTTCAGAATTGAGCGACCGATAAGTGTGAGCCCGGTGAAATTGAAACCAACTTTGCAATTAGGTAGATGAACGCACTTCGTTTCTTGATGTTCGTCATCATACGCTGATACGCGTGAAACTAAAATTAATGACGGCAACATTATTGTGTTCAAAGTTCAAACGATTCCGCGATTCATTAATCCTTAATTCATGATGAATCTTCATCATGAATCCACGATTTTTTCTCTAAACTCTCATTTTTCTGTTTCGCTGTTTGTATTTAAGGAATTGAGGTTCTTGTCGAGTTCTTGTGTCTATTCTCTATTCTTGGGAGGAATTGCCTCACTTCTTGTTCTTGCCAAATTCGTGGGACTAGGCGGATTGGAGGAATTCAGGGTCTTGTCAACCAAGTTCTTGACTTCTTATTACTAAATGGGGTAAGTATATTTCTAAAATATATCTTTTATTCTTTCGGATCATATAGTAAAATGCCCTATGCTAACTGTTAGGGTTCTAAGTTCTTGCTTGTTGGGCAATTTTTACTAGATTGTACAAGGTCTCGAAATCTTGAGACTGGCTATGTTGATTCTAGCAATTGACTTGACTTTCTCAATTGAAAGTTATTAAGGAGTAGTACATTACGAAATTCTTCAAACTTGGCTCTTTTGAACTATTGTAACAAACCTCACTAGCTCCGGTTGGTGGTGATGACGATGGTGGTGTTTTCTTTTGCTCTATGGTGAATGATCTACAAATGAACCTTTATATGTAAAAGGTAATAAGCTATAAACATTGACAACTTTAATATATAACAATTAAATGACTATTTTATTATATTCTTTTTGGGTGTATGAATTAAAAAAGAGGGTTAATTTGTAGATAACAGAAATTAACCATACACAACATGTAGTTATGTACAAGCAGTAAATAACACATTGTGTATTTGCGTATGGATAATTTATTATATATATACATATTATCACCCTTTAAAAAAACCCTTCTAATTAACTAAATTGCATAAAATCTATAGAAAGCATGACTTATCTATCTAAGCACCTATGTAATACCCGTTCCCCATTACGATGATGATGATGATGATGATGATGATGATGATGATGATGATGATGATGATTATTATTATTATTATTATTATTATTATTATTATTATTTTTATTTTTATTATTATTATTATTATTATTATTATTATTATTATTATTATTATTATTGGTATAATTGTAGTATTATCTAGGGAGATTGTGTAACACCATGGTTTTTGAAATTTCACCATTTATAATTTTTTTAAATAAAAGCAAATACATCTAGTGGAAGTATTAAACCATTAAATTAACTGACTGTTATCGTCATGGATATGAAGAAAATCTTTCATAATTAAACCACAGTGCTACTAACGCAGTCATTAAGAAAAACGTTACCGAGTTTAAAACCGTAATTTAATTACATAATCAAAATGTTAGTTGGCACCAACAACTAGCCAAACTATAATCTACAACTACTCTCCTCGCAAAACCGCAATTCAATTCATTCAATCATTCGCACGTAATCAAGAATCATACCACATATATCATACCGCATCATAATCATAAATTATATTGCATATCAATCATAAGTTATATCGCATCGTAACCGCATATATCATATCGCATCAATCGTAACCACATATATCATATCCCATCAATACCGCATCGTAACCGCATATATCAACAAGGTGATTTTAATGTAGAGTCCAATCTCACACTAGATAATCCAAAGGTTCACTACTCACGTGCCCGGCCGACCTCTGCATCCAAGTGGGGCAGACTCTCACCCGAGAACATAGATCCCGAGACGCCGCTTTCGCTACTCCGATGGTGCAAGAACAAGTACCGCGTTGTTGTTCCAGTACAAGTCCAAACAAAGCCAATCTTAATTTTCAGCTTCTCCTCACACCCTGGTGATGTATGATCTAGCCCCTTTGGCCTATATCACTCCAGTACTCAAACACCAAAGTGTCCGCATACCATGTGTCAATATAGTCATCTAGAAAGACCAAATGACCCGCATTGGCTAGAACTTTAATCCTATAAGGTTAATCAAACCTACTAGGCCCGTAATCCGCAAATAAGTACTACAGTATGCTACCCCCGTCCGCTAAGTTCAAACGTGCATTAATCGTAAGTCATCATATATGAACCGCAGTAAAACGCAAATAATCGTAGCATGCAAATCACATGTTTAAACGTACGTGCAAAAGGATTTACTTTAAAACACATAACACGTATCATCAATCAATCAATATATATACATATATAACTGTTTACGTTTCAAAAATTAGGTTTTGTCTTTGTACTGGGTTTTGTAAAATCTACTGAACTCACCTGAAACAACACAAAAGAGCACCTTGAACATAGATTGACGAGCTTAGCACACAGATCATCGAATCCCGCTCTTACAAACTCCGCAACACTCCTCGAGACCTCCGAAAACGAAACCAAAGTTGAAACGTAGCTCAAAATGATTTCACCAAAACACCCAAACCTTGCAAACGATCACAAACGAAGCCTTAACACTAAAACATGCTTTCTAGCCTTGGAATCACTCTTAAAATAGGCAGAGTAACGGTACAAGTTGAGAGATATCTTGTGAAAAATGGCTGAAATGAACTTGTATATATAGACTCCTGATGTACGTGTCGCGTCACGACCACCAAAAAAATGTGACTCTGCGACATGCAAACGTTTGACACACGCAACATCTGATACACGCCATCCGGAATACGTCACGTCGCGACGCACGACGCGTTGCGTCGCGATCTCGGCTTTTTCTAGAATTTTGATTTTGATTTTTCGTTTTCTTTTCTCTAAATAATAATATTTCAACATACCATTTTATAAATGAACTCCATAAATAATATTTATTTCTCGATTAATAATATTACGATAACTTTTATCAATTTCGGGTCGTTACAGATTGGGATATGGATCTAAATGAATCATTGTGTTGGGCTTCTAATAATCCTTAATTGAGATGGGCCTAAAGAGAGTAAAGAGTTAAGCAAGAAAACTTAGGGCTTGTTTATTGTCAAGAACCTAACAACCGACACTATTGGAGTTGTGTGTGTGTATGCATTGGCTAGAAGAAACAAAGCGAAGGTTTGAATTATTAGAATCCTTATTCCCCATTAACGATTAGCATGGTTTTAGCTTGATTTTCGTGGGGTTTGGATTGGTTTTGGGGGCTATCAAACCATAGCCTACAACCGAGAACAAGAAAGCAAGATTGGGTGTTCTTAAGTCAATGGAAATGGAATTAATCATGAGGGAATGGATAAATATATGTTAAATAGATTGAAATGATTAGCTAAATGTTGAGATTTAATTCTGGTTTTGCCTACAACGTGTGTTTAAGCTCTGTCGAGAGAAAACGAGGACCGATTTCACTCCCAATATCACGAGGAAACGAGGACCGATTTTACTGTGTTGTGCTTTTGTGTTGAAATATCACGAGAAAACGAGGACCGATTTTACTATGTTGTGCTTCTGTGTTGAAATTCAGATGAGTTACACTAACTTATATATATTATATTATGATACATGTTAATGTGTGATACTATGATGATTATTGGCAGACGGCCACCCCGCCTGTGTGGCATTTAGAGCAGATGGCTCATATTTGCAGACGACCACCCTTGCCTGTGTGGCATTTAGAGTACACGACTCATATTGGTAGACGGCTACCGTTGCCTGTGTGGCATACATGATGTGATGTGTATTATATGTGGATGTGTTATTTGATATAATATATGAGTGTTGTGTGCTCACAAAGATTTCTGCTTAACCTGTGTTATTGATTATTTTCAAGACCGTCTCGTGCTAAAAAAGGGAAGGCTCCAGTGTGACGTCATCATTTCCGCAATACTGTTTTGGAAACTCTGATTTTTGTAAACTAACACTATTTCACACATTACTAATTTTGATACCGTAAGTCCCGTGTGTTAGGCCGATTATTGATGGTTATATGTAATGAATACTTTCCATCCGATTACTCATCTAAATGAATTTATAGACTTTGTTAGAACTAATATAAATAAATAAATAAATTTTAGAGCGTTACAACCTAATAACTTTTATCTTTACTATATTATGAATCATATAATTTAATGTCTAAGATTATAATTGTTGTCATCATATAATGTAAACTTTCATTAAATTAAACTAAGCCAATTAGATACTTGCACATCTTAATAACTAAACCTTCTATGATAAAAAAAATCTTTATATAAGATTAATGCAAATTAAATTCCAAACTATAAGATATTAAATAAGAATTAGAAATGAAATAAGAATAATCTTTTAATATAAATAAAAAACTAACATGAATAGAATCTATTAGACTATCTTAACCATTGATTAGATAGAAATTTAATTATCAAACTTAAATCATTCATTTTTGTAAAAATTGAAATCCACTTTTGATTTTAATTTGAATCAAAATGATTAAAGAGAATTTCATATGTCTTTCTTAATACTTATAATATCGTATTTGTCCATCATAATTCACAAATATTATATTTACACTATATAACAGTTTAATATATCATATTTAACCATGAACTTATTAAAATATCATATTTATCTAAATTCGTAGTTTTATCATTAAAAAAAGAGTTAATTACATATTTGGTCCCTGCGGTATGTCACTTATTACATCCTTAATCTCTAAACTACGTTTATTACGCTGAGAGTCCCTAATATATGACTTTTGATTCGCTAATGGTCCCTGGTACAACTAAAAAGACTAAAATGCCCTAACTTTATTAGTGAAAAAGTCCATTATACCCTTAATTTCTCTTTTATTATTTTCTTTAATTAAAAATAATATTAAAACTAATAACTTCTTTTATATATATATATATATATATATATATAACCCAACCTCATTTCCCTCTCTCTATAGATACCCTCTCCCCCAACCACCACCGCCGGCCACCACTGCCGGCCACCACCGTTACCCATTCTCTCACCCATGCATCCACCGTAGACCACCACCATCACCTCCCACCACCACCACCTCCCACCACCATCGCCTCCCCTTCCTTTTTCTCTACCACCGCACAGCCCACCACCATCGCCCCCCTTCCGTTCCCTTCTTCGCTCTCTGCCGCATCAACACCAACAACGGAGAATACCACCCACCGCCACAAGCTACCATCATCACTCTTCCCCCTTCACCACCGCCGCCGCATCATGAACATCGTTGTCACCACCATCGACGCCGTTCAAATTAGGGTTTGTTTGTTACACTTTGTCTCGTCGCTCCCTCTGTCTCTCTCTCTTTCTCCCTTCAAATTAGGGTTTTCTCATGATTTTTCAGATTGTATACGAGTTTAGATCTTGCTCATGATTTGTGATTCAGATCTTGTTCTTCATTGATGTAGACATCGATTTGTAAATGCGATTTTCAGATCCTGATCTTCATTCGATTTCTTAAGGTATGTGTGTGTTTATTTTTGGTGGTGGGATTTTTGGAGTTCTTGTTCGCATTATCATTTTTTGGAGTTCTTCATTCAAATCTGTACCCATGGTGGCGTTTTATCGTTTTTTAGAGACCAGAGGATGAGTAAAGATGAAAATGTGTTTTGGTGGTCGTTTTTGGGGCTGCTGGTGGTGGTGGTGGGTGGAAGAAGGTGGTTGGTGATGGTAGAAACTGGTGGTGTTAGGTGGTGGTAGAAACAGGTGGTAGTTGTGGTTGTGATAAATAAATGGATATTAATTATATTTGTTTATAAAAAACAATTGTTATATTATTTTGATATGTCTTAATAATATTTTAATAAATAAAAGTCAATAAAAGAATAAATTGAATTTAGAAGGGCACTATCGTCTTTTCAAGTGATCAAGGACCATTAGCGAATCAAAAGTCATATATTAGGGACTCTCATCGTAATAAACGTAGTTTAGGAATCAAGGATGTAATAAATGACACACCTCGGGGACCAAATATGTAATTAACTCTTAAAAAATTTATAATCATTTTAAAATCTTTTTAATTATAACCAATAAATATTTTATCTTATTGCCCCTACTTGTAAAAATAATGATCGAGACTTGTAACAGAAATACAATCACGTTGTATTGACGTCGTCTATCACCATTTTTTTCGATTTCTCATTTTTTCACATCTTATAAGTATTTAATATACTTTATTTATATTTAATATTTATCATTTATTAAACCAGTTTATGTATCATTCAGAAATTTCATCTAGTTTATATTAATAGCAATATTTATAAATATTTAAATTAATGAATAAAATAAAATACGATAATTATCCCCTATTTTGTACAAGTATGTGTTAATTACAAGTATATTTAAGAACATGTAACATCATTTCTTAATAACTATGTTTGAATTGACATAAAGCTCATACAAATCATTTTACATGGCTTATTCCTTTACCTACTAACTTCACTTCACTTCTCTACGCAATCATTCATAACGAAAAAATTAATTAAATTGCCAAATACCATTACGAAAATTTTATTATTATTCTTACTTAAAGAAGGGATTGTTTGATGGTGAAATATAGAAAAATTGCTATTACCGGGTTTTGTTACGATGGAAGCATAAAAGAAATGAAAAAAGAAAAACGTATGTGACATTGATGTAGAAGGTAAAATACAATATTCACTACAAAAAATATGTCATTTATCCACGTTTTATAAAAAACATGTAAAAAATTTAAGTGTTTTCACGCTTATAATTGTGAAAAGTAGTTTAAAAAGTAAAGATTGTTAGAAAAAGAAAAAAATCCAACATTTATAGACGTGTACATTTGATTTTAAAAATCCACGCTTTTATATGTATGAATTTAGTAATAAATAGATAATTATAGAAGTTCATATTTAAAAACGTGTAGTTTTGTAACTCTAGAATTATTTTCAAATTTTCTACGTTTAGAAGTATGAAAATTTAGATAATTTGTCCATACTAATAAATGTGATTTTTTACTCCAATTTTCACACTTTCAAATGTAAATATTTGATAGAAATTAGTAACACCCAAAATTTCCACGCTTGATCGTAATTCTTTACGGTTTTAAGTGTATTAATATTGATAAAAAAGTACGGATAATTGGCATCTTTTTTGTAGTGAGTGATGAGAAAATTTCTTGTGGGTACCGAACTAGCAATGGCACCAGTAACGTACCGTATGACTATATTCGGTACTTACTTTATACGATTTTCGGTACTCGGTACTTGCGGGATGAGTACTGTCGGTTTCGGGTAAATTTGGTATTAGTCCCAGAATTTTTTATTAAACTTTGAGCAATCATAACTATCTTATAACAACTCGGAATTGACTAATTTATCTTCCAACATATTCTTTGTTTTGTGAACTTTATTATAAAATTAAAAACTCGCTGTTTTTCCGCAAGTAAATTTATTTTTTCATAGCCTCAAACATGTTTGACTATTTAGCAATTCCGGACTTCAATTTTTTTAGCTTTTCCAGATTGTGTATAATCTTTGTTAAACTTTAAGCTGTCATAGCTATATTATACGAACTTGGGTTTGACCGGTTTTTCTTTATGTGATCTTCATCCTAGATTTGAAAACTTATTGTTGGTTTTTGTTAAAATTTGAGCAGTCAAACTCAAACACCCCGCCACGCCGGCGAACTTACCCCTTTGTCTATCGATGATTTTTGGCCTTTGAGGACTCGTATTGCCTGCTCTAAGTGTAATACAGCTCCGTTACTTGATCGGATCCATAGATGGCAAAGAGTTCGGCTCTCTTGCTAATTATTAAGAAAAAAAAAACCCATCATGCAATATATAATGCTACAAGACATGCATGCGTTATTTGTTTGAAACGACTTTTTTTATTCGTTAGTTTTTGAATTATAACCATCTATCTTTAAAAAAGCCAAACGCAATAACTTTAAATTTTAAATATATATTTTTTAAAGTGTAGTGCTTCCTCAGACCAAGACTTTGCCACAAAGTTATTCTCATCCTAAACTAAAGTCGTATTATATCTTCGTCATGAAGATAAGTAGTGATTGTAGTCACAACTAAACCAACCCCAACTTATTCCCATCAATTAATTATAAGACAGATACCCATCAACAATATTATAATACCCAAATCTAATTAATTATATATATCATATTCGGTGAATGCATATTTACTCGATCATGTAGATAATATCCTTAATGTAGTCCAGATATATCACATATAATATAAATCAGTAATATATCCCATGATCTAGCGGTACTAAGATGTAGATTATGACTTTTAACCAAGTGGTTGAACATTCAAGACTCATCAAAATATAAAATACGGGTAGGGTGTGTCTATGTTTATGATTTCAACTCATTCGGGACGACTTAGGTTACCCGAGCCATTTAAAAAAATCTAGAGTCATGAAGGGTTTGGTGATTTAATTATTAACTGGTTACATAAGTTTACGGGGTTATATAGCCCAATGTTTTTCTGCTAGGTTAACAAAGTTGGAGTAGGATTTCCTTAGTTAGCCCTTGGAGTGAGTGGAGTGGTAGATGAGATGGGAGGTGGTGGGGCTCACCAGTTGGGATGGGTGTGGTACTATTGAGATTGAGAAGAGTGCGGGGTGGAGGTGGGAAGCGGGTGAGAACCACTTAGAGTAAATGGTGTTGGCATGGAGTGGGAGCCCTTCCCGCCATGGTCAGTCACTCTATCTCACCGTGGTGGAGAGTTTGAAGGGTGGAACCGAGCAAGGGGGTGAAACTGGGTGGGCATCAATTTTTTATTATTGTTTTTCTTTTGCAGAAATCTATCTCTTTTCTTTATTTTTTTCAATTTTAATTGATTAATCTGATATAAGAATTTTGTATGGTGAGAGTGATGGAAGGTGAGGATTGCGAATATTCTTAGGGGGTGTTTGGTAGAGAGAAAAGAAATGGAGAGAATTGGTTTATCTTGTTTGGAAGAAATGGTTATAGTTTTGGGAGGAGAAATGGTTTCTCCACCCATTTTCATTTCTCCCCCTTCTTTGTATTTTCATTTCTCTTCAAACTGTGGAGAAATGGAGAGAAATGACAACCAATGTTTACTCATCATTATCGATGTCCGATTGCAATGTGTTTCCGGCATTCTAATCATCATCGTCGACGTCCGGCAAGGCGGCCAACGCCGCAACCGCCGTCCGGCGACTTGAGCCACCATTTCTCTGTTTCATTTCTTTCCTGATACCAAACAAGGAAATCAATTCCAATTCTTCACACATTTCTATTTCTTCCCATTTCCATTTCTCCCCTATTTCCATTTCCATTTCTCCCGATTTTTTTTCTCTCTACCAAACACACCCTTAGGGTGTGGTGAGAGTGATGGAAGTTGTACAATATTTTATTATCTTTATCTTGTCCTCTATGTGGTGAAGAATATGAAACCGAAAACCATCTTTTTATTAACTGTTCGTTATCTAGAAGACAACTTTTGCTGTGTATGGTATAAAATTGTTGAGTACAAATCATCATCTATTAATAATAGGCGGTCAAATTAGTGTAATTCTTCATTTTTGTGCTTTTAAACCCCTATTGTATTTTAATCTATCGCCTCCGCTAGCTTTATGAAATTTGATTGCCGTTAAAAAAGATGCTGATCTCAACAAAACAATGAGTTGTCAATATGGAATGATAAAACCTATCTAGAATCTCGTACCTTTTTCACAAATAAGTCATGCAACCATTTATTTTGCATTTATGTATCTTATTCTACTAGTTAAACTAAACTAATACAAGTATTATCCTAGTTGAGAAGATGATACCATCATAAGCTAAAATCACAATAAGGTAATATGTAAACAATAAAATGCTTCGTACATAACTTGTTTTATCAACTCGTATCGTATATATACTCTTTTGTTGATTGTACATATTGTGTATGAACAAACTATATTACGTATCATATTTAGTTCATTATTGACAACCCGTAAAATTGAATTAAAAGGGTGCGAACCACATACGTTGTTTTCGACAAATTTAATCATATTATTGAACATGTAACGTTATATTAAATACTTAATTTGTTGGGTTGTATGTGTTGCCATCACTTTAAAGGAAAGATGTATATATGCATGTTCATATTGGCCACACATGAATAATTATAAGATTCCTTCCCAGCGACTTTAATTAATGTTCACAAATTAATATATAGCAATTAAGATATATAGCACGACTCGATCGTTGATTAATTAGTAGTCCAATCAGCCACCTTGTCCACTCACTTCAAATCCATGATAATAATAGCGACCGTAGGTTCATTTAACATTCAAAACTCACATTCCATCAATCCAAGACGTACACCTGTTTCAGCCCGGCCTTAACATCAGCAACGTACCTCTTCTTTATTTAAGAGGCTTTTACACGATAACTGAAGCTGAAGTTTTTATCTGTATATAGGTGACCGACGACTAGAGTAGAGTACTTGGCATGTAGCAATAGCTAATTAGTTTAAATGACAAAAAATGGATAAATTTACAGAAATGATTAAAAAATTGTATGTAAAACAATTAAAATAGGGTATTTTGGTTATTTAATATACAAAAAGCTAGTTTTTAAAATATTTTGTAGAAAATAAAAGACCATAATGAAACAAAGCTTATAGCTTTTCCTTTAAATACAAAAGACTACCAGATTAAGTTAGCAAATACTTTTTGTATTTAATTAGTTATATATTCATTTACTAAGCAAACTATTTGTAAAATTAAATGCTTTTATAAAAAGACATACTTAGACAAATTTGAATTCCTTGTTGCACATATATAACACGCAAGCATAAAGAAAATTATAATTTGCTAAATTCTTTGTACTAATTAAGCAGTTAATTAAGAACATTTAAAAAATAAATTATAAATGATTATAAATAGTGAATAATGTTCGATATAGTCCATAATTAATTCATAGTCCTAAGGGACAAATTTTAGTCTTTGAATCAATGTCATCAATGGTCCAGATTAAATTTAAAAAATTTGGGCGAAGTGACATTTCCATAATTTTTCGTAATTCATATGTGATTATATACTAAATCACCTATAATTAAATATTAAAATCTTAAAACTATATTTTTTAAATTAATTTTATTAAACACAACTCTAACTTATAGTATGTTATATATGGGTTACTTAACTGAATTATGAGTGTTCGGTACAAAAAGGGAAATATAATATTTTACTGTGACAATATCGTGGCAATGCATTAAACCATTAAAGATACTTTTATGCATACCCAATATATATATATATATATATATATATATATATATATATATATATATATATATATATATATATGTTGACATCTTGTTAACAGCTAATACCACTAAAGTTTCAAATTTGATTAGTTAGATTCATACCTCGTATGTTCTCCTCCAGCAGTAATTTCAAAAACAGCCAACAAATTTTCTGAAGATGAAGCCCAGGAATGTTGTCCTAATGGCAGTAATGGTGGTGTTTTGCTACCATGAGGTGGCGGCAGACCAGAAACACAATCAAAAGACATATATCGTTCATATGGACAAATCCGTTATGCCGCCAACTTTTTCTGACCACCTGCAGTGGTATGAAACATCTATGAGATCGGTTTCGGAGTCCACAACCATGTTGTATGCCTACAATAAGGTTATCCATGGGTTTTCAGCGAGGCTGACAGTTGAGGAAGCAAACTTACTCAAACAACAGCACGGGATTGTGTCTGTTCAAGAAGAGGGGATATACAACCTTCATACAACGCGGTCACCTAAGTTTCTTGGATTAGAAAGTCGTGACATGATGTTTTCTGAGTCAAGACCAGGAGGTGATGTCATCGTTGGAGTGGTGGATACGGGGGTGTGGCCTGGAAGTAAGAGCCTGGATGATACCGGGTTTGGCCCGGTTCCTGGTTGGTGGAAAGGGGAGTGTGAGAGTGGTAACGGGTTCAGTGCAACGAGCTGTAATAAGAAACTAATTGGTGCAAGGTATTTTTGTAAATCATATGAAGCTACCTACGGGCGGGTTGATGAAAAACTGGAATCAAGGTCTCCAATGGATGATAATGGACACGGAACACATACTTCAACTACAGCAGTTGGTTCAAAGGTTAACGGGGCTAGTCTCTTTGGTTTTGCAAACGGGACGGCACGTGGGATGGCTCCTCGAGCCAGGTTGGCAGTTTATAAAGCATGCTGGCTCGGTGGATGTTTTGGGGGTGATATACTAGCTGCAATTGAGAAAGCAATTACAGATGGTGTTCATGTATTATCACTCTCGATAGGCGGCACGATTTCTGATTACACACTTGATGTTGTTGCTTCTAGTGCGTTTAAAGCAGTAGTATCCCATGGGATATTCGTATCATGCTCTGCTGGCAATAGTGGACCCATGTCTGAAAGCCTATCGAACGTCGCCCCATGGTTAGCTACAGTAGGAGCAGGATCACTGGACCGTGATTTTCCGGCTTATGTTACCCTCGGGAACGGAAAGAGATTCTCGGGTGTGTCACTTTACAATGGAAAACCGTTACCCGATTTGATGGTTCCACTGGTTTTTGCTGGTAATGTCAGTAACACAACAAGGGGTAATCTATGTCTTCCGGGGTCGTTGAAAGAAGGAAGAGTTACTGGCAAAATTGTGATGTGTGAACGCGGGTTGATTTCTCGGGTGCAAAAGGGAATGGTCGTAAAGGAAGCTGGTGGTGTGGGAATGATACTAGCTAACACCGATACATTTGGAGAAGGGGTTGTGGCCGACACCCATGTCATACCAAGCACCGCCGTTGGTCAAAGAGCTGGTGAATCGATAATAAACTACATCGTCTCGGATGATAATCCAACGGCTATGATCACATCTGGAGGAACCCAATTAGGTGTCCAACCATCACCGGTAGTTGCAGAATTCAGTTCTAGAGGTCCAAATCCGGTCACACCAGAAATACTCAAACCTGATTTTATAGCACCAGGGGTCGATATTCTTGCAGGCTGGACCAGTAAAGTAAGTCCAAGCGGCTTAAGCGAAGACACCCGACGTGTAGAATTCAACATCGTGTCTGGAACATCGATGTCATGCCCGCATGTAAGTGGGTTAGCCGCGCTACTTAAGGAAGCTCACCCAGAGTGGAGTCCTGCCGCTATAAAATCAGCACTTATGACCACTGCATACAACACATATAAAAATGGTGAAAAGCTGCAAGATTTTGCAACCAGAATGCCGTCAACACCATTTGATCATGGTGCAGGTCACGTTGACCCTGTTTCAGCCCTTGATCCTGGTCTTGTGTATGATGCCTCTGCTGACGACTACCTAAGCTTCCTTTGTGCTTTAAATTACAGTTCTACTTCTATTAAGATGTTGACAGGGGGAGATTCCACATGTTCCAAGGGAAAGAAATACAGAGTGGAAGATTTTAACTACCCATCTTTTGCAGTTCCTTTGATAACAGCTTTAGGGGAAGGTGGTGGAAGCAGTGAACAAACCATGGTTAAGTACACAAGGAGTTTGACTAATGTGGGTCATCCAGAAACCTACAAAGTTTCGATTTCGTCAGATACGAAGGCAGTGAAAATCAAAGTTGAGCCAGAAGAGCTCACATTTATTGAGAAAAATGAGAAAAAGGTTTATACTGTGACATTTACTACAACTTCTTTGCCTTCAGGAACAACCAGTTTTGGTCGAATAACTTGGTCAGGTGGAAAATATGTTGTAAGTAGTCCAATAGCTTTTAGTTGGGTATGATTCTAAGTTATACTTAGTTTCATACATATTATTTTCATGCTACATATCCTAATTAAATATCAGCCACTAAAAATTGGTGTAAAAGAAGAATTGACAAGTAGATAAGAAAGTCATCTCATTGGCTTTAAAAAAGAATATACCACCACTGAGATGAAGATGGAATTATCAGTATCTTATCATTCAATGTCCTATATAAGTTAAACAATAATATACTTATTTTCATGATTTTGTTAAGGAATTATTCGCTTTTAACAAGTTTTTGTTTTTCGGGAGAGTTAAGCTATGCTCTAATGCATATGGTATAATGAAAGTTCCTCTTTCACATATAGGTGATTAGCATCTATTTGGTAACTATTATTTTCTTTTGTCTTGTCTATCTGCTGTAATCTATTATATGCTAATCTATTATCACTTTACCACAAGATATAAAATATGGTTTATTTTACAGAATAGTAACAAAGTTTGAAAACTGTTCTATCAAAGTTACTCATAAGTTATTTCACAATATAAAATAAAGGGGGAGTAACATTAGTGAAACAGTTTTCGATCAAACTTGGTTACTATTATATGATTTTTCCCTATAAAATACACCCGAAGGTCTGAATGGGTTCCGTTGATCATCCTAATTGTTTGTTTGGTAGATTAACAACTTAAACTTTATCAATTTTATATAATAAACGTTCTAAAAGGTCTTGAGTTGAATTGGATAGTCAAGTAAACGTTCTAAGTTTTAACTTTTAGAACTTCAAGCAAGGATTAAGTAGCGTTTTAATATGGTTCATTTGAATTAATAGCATAGCATTATTATTATATAAAAAATAAGAGTTTGATACAAAGGGTTTGTTCGGTACGCAGCTTTTTAAAGTTTTTTAGAACTAATAGTGTTTTGTTTTGAAAGAAAAAGTTACAAGTCATATTCAGATGAAAAAGTTGAAAGATTTTTTTAAAACAAAAAGCTTCTAGAAGTAATTTTTAAGACTAGCTGAAAACATTTTATATACCAAATTATCTAAATACCCTCTTTAATTGTTTTATAATTTCTTCTACTTTTATAATTTATTTTATTTTTTGTCATTTTATACTATTCAGCTCCAGCTACCAGCTAATTTACCAAATACATATATAACTAAAATATACAACTTCAAGCTCCAGCTTCCAGCTACAGCTACTTCTGTCAAACATACCCTAACTATTTTAATTAATGATGATTTACTGCTTTGCAATAATAAAATTACTCAGAATATAGTTAGTCATAAAGACAAGTTGAGAAAAGTCGATTAACTACGAAGTCCTATATACTAATTAACTTAAATTCCGTACAAGGTTGCTCATAAACATATATGAACAATTGCTGCTAGACCACATTAATTCAATAAGCTATGCAACATGCGAGCATCATCAATTTTTATGTCTTTATATCATAACAAAAGCACATAAGACATTCACTTCTAGCTATGCATAAATTCCCAAATTTGACAAAATTCAACCTCCATATCTTACGAAACATTCTATTAGTTTTATTAATGATAAAATTAACATAAACGTAGCCAGATCGTCGTACTAATAAACTGGTTCTAAGAAAAAAATATATAAACTAAGAGTCTGTCAATTAAATTAGAAAAGATTAAAATTGAAGGGTAATTTAAAAATAGCTATTGACAACATAAAACTAGATATAATCCAATACGACCACAAGTAATTTCAAGGTGGGTATGGCATAAATTTCCAATATTAGTTAGTATGTGCAAATATCATGGCCAAAATGGAGATGACTAGCGTTGAAACCAAAATGACCTAACCGACTCCCGGATCGTCAACATGATTCTCTAGTTTTTGACAATGGGTGAATCCAACATAACTTAACCGATTCAAGTTTACATTCTTTACATATTTGGTCCTCAACTTAAGAGGACCTCACTCCAAATGCTAGTCATTGTCGCCACTCACCATATTACGTGAATATCATACAACATGTTCTAGACAACGAAAATGATGTTGAGTAGGAATTATATGTTGTCGCTGCATTGCGCGGGTACTAATGAACTTAAATTCCCTAAACACCCTACAAGGTTCCACATAAACATATATAAACAATCGCTGCTAAACCACATTAATTCAATAAGCTATGCAACATGCGAGCATCATCGATTTTGATGTCATCAAATCCGTCAAGCTCATGCTCTGCTGTAGCATATGTTAGTCATGACGCATTATCTATGTTGCTCGTCGCATGAATAACAGAGCATAATTATATACAAGAAATTGAAGTTGTGTAAATTCAGTGCTAGAAATTGAAGTTTTTTCAAAGTATTTTAGTTAGATTTTGAGTGTTAGGCTACTCCCTTCCACAAATTTGACCAAATCCATCAACTACACACTCGGTTTGACCCAGCACCTCACACCACGACAACGACGCCGTAACCTTCCCCCGAAAGCGGGTGGGGCTCGACAGCGCCACGCTACCTGTGTCCCCAATTCTTTATCTCTATTCCCTGTAACTTATTCAATCGAAAACGGGTTAGCTTTTATCCTCACACGGGTTAAACATTTTTCCCATCATTTTCTGTTGGGATCTATTCGATTCTCGATTTTGATTTTGGAGGGAGGGATTCTTTCTGAGTTAGGGTTTCCTTTTGATTTCGGGGCTTTTCATTCTTATTCTTCTATATTCATCATAAATCTTTGCTCCCAAATCGGTACATCGATTTATTGCTATTGGAACCGTGTATAGCTATGACGTCGCCTTTAGAACGGTGGGAGAAAGATCCCTTCTTTTCTGCAGCCGAAGAAGTTCAGGAATCTGCCGACAGGTATCTGAATTTGAGTTCTGTCGATGAGGGTTTATTTCGTATGTTTTACTTTGTAAATCTAGATTTTTAGACAGATCTTTGTTTGTATACTCGTGATTAAGATCACTTAATCTTTTTATGCTTGTAGGATGGAATCAACATACAGAACACTGGTTCACGCGTTGAAAGAACCTTCTTCGTGGAACACAGAAGAACTTCGAAGGGATTTACGTACTGCCCTTGGCATTGCTAAATGGCAGGTCAGTAACACCTCTTTTCTCTTGTCAGTCCATATAGATTGATCATTAGCTTTCTGTTTGGACATAAATTTATCATGTAATTTGTGCAGTTGGAGGAATTTCAAAGGGCTGTTGAGCAAAGTTACAACAATTTATCTTGCAATGATGTTAAAGCCAGACATAGTGAATTTATTACTGCAATGGAGAGTCAGGTTTCAAAAGTTGAAAGATGTTTGGATGAATCAGCTGTTGCCACTGGAAAGCCACCTCGGCCATGGGTACGCCTAAATGAAGGAGAAAGCAAGGAATTTGCATTGTTCCTTTCAGGATCTCCATCATATTGTAATGAAAAAACTGCAGAAGTTTGCTTAATTAACGATCAAAGACAGAAACAGGATGTCGTTGGCCAGTCAACACCTGAATGTACCAAGAATCTGTCTCAGGAGAACAAGTTTTCTAAGCATAGAAGGACAGCAAGTGCTGGTGCTGACATTGGTGCCTGGAATATTGCGGTTGCTGATGATGCTTCTGTTAACGGTGTTGATGAAAAACCACAACAACCTCCTCGGAAGATACCAAGTTTATCCGGTTTTTTGAATACCATGGAGTCTGCATCGAAATTACAGTGGTCAAAGAATGGTTACAGGAAACTGAAGCCTGTAGATCACAAATTGCCTGAGAGTCAATCTGTGAGCAGAGTGAGTGTTTGATTCGAATGCAATTGTGCTTTGTCTCGATTGGATATGTTATATTGATAAATATTATGCTTTTTTTTCTTGAAAGGGTGTAAATGCCTGTTATGAAAAGAGTAAGAGCTGCCTTGAGAGTCATGATGATTATTACCAGAAGCAACTTTATGGATGGTATGGAGCTATTCAAAGACAACTTCAGAGGTCACAATACTACGTGCAGTATAATCGTCCTACCCAAATGATATTTTGGGTACTTGTTTTGATTTTCTTGTTTGGTGAGTTTGCTTTTTCAAGCCAAAACTTCTTCATTACTTAAGGCTAATATTTCCTTCTCTATTTAAAAAATTGCTAAAAAATAGTCATATAGCCAGGAACTCCCTGTTCTGATGTTAGAGAGAAGTCATACGCAATTTTATGTTTGGCATTTGGATGATATCAAACTTCACATCCATATGAGATGAATTATGTCCTGTAGCTGTAGAATTGACGAATTGTACTGGAAGTAATTGTTTTATAAAGTTCTTTTATTTTTTATTAGAACAACTATTTTTCTCAACCAAGAAGATGTTCCATCTTATAGCATGGTCTAGGAGTGTAAGTCCCATGTGCATCTTTCTTAGTTCGTATTCTATTGATTTTTCCCACCCTCAAATGATCATGGGCGCCTTATAAGTATGAGTGTATGACATATAATTTATTGTATTTTCTACCCTTTTACGCAATTCGGAAATTTATTTATCCTTACCATTCTTAAGCATAATCCAGAGAAATGGTAATTATAATAACTTGATGAAGCATCTGCAATCTGGAAATGCTGGTTACTAGCAGTATCCTTATAAACCATTAATCTGAATGGAGTAGGACTTTGACATTTATTCTCTTTTGAAACATCTTCAAGTGCATTATCTTGAAGATTTATAGAATTATAATTCCCGCTCATCATTGAAGATTTATAATTACCAATGTTTCTTGGCATATTATTGTTAAAACTGAAATAATCAAAGCCATAGGAGAAAATAATCACTGAAAATTCTACATGTATGTTCATTTGGTTTCTTTGAATTTATTCATTTTAGCTCATGTTTTATTATATTTTTGTTTCAGCAATAGTTACAGTGCTTGTTATCTGAACTGGAGCTCTGGTCTAAGCTACAGCATATTACAGGATACAGATTTGTACAGATTTATTTTATTCAATAATTTTCATGTCAGGTAAAATGTAGATCTATATGTACGCCCCTTTCTTTTCTTCTTTTTTTTTCCTTTTTTGCTGTAATTGTAACGTTAGTTCCACAAGGAAATGGTCGTGTAATGTGTAGCATGGAACATTGGACATCTGGGTTTTTGTTATGGCAATCCTTGTATCAGTGATTCCACATAGAAACAACACAAATCAAAAGAGGTCAATTTTTCCTTCTCTTTTTTTCTCTTTTTTGCTGTAATCTCGATTTATATTGGATTCAATGAGTTACGTGTAATCAGTAATTGAGTTACGAAATATTCAGGAACTTTGATAATTATGAAATATTCCTTCTAGATTGAGTTAAGGTTGATGGTATGGCGGTCAATGCACATCGAGCATATTGGCTTTTGAGAATGAGATGCGATCTGTACACTGCGACAAATGTGTTGCTGTGCACAAAACATGCATGACATTAGCCTCTGTTTGTTTAAATTTCAACAAAAAAACGATACTTAAGAAATCAACTTTGCTTGTAGTCATGTTGTAGGCGTAGCGAACGACTAAATTAGATTCAGCTGTGTAACCTGTATGTATAAATACAGAAGAAATTTTTTGGTTCATGGGTTGTGTTGTGTCAACTTGCAGGTTTAGAGCTTTTTCAGTTTCAAATTACGTTAAGCACTACTCTAAATATCTAGAGTTAGTAAGAGCATTCGCAGTGTTATGGTGTGATAATAGCCATAACTAGCAGCCATGTTTAATTAAGATAAGTATGTAACTAATATTACTGGACTCACACATAATTGTTTATCTTAATTTTTGTTGGTTGAAGAAAAAAGAAAAATAAAATAAAATGAATAACCGAGGGAACCTCGTTACCGCCACAATGATCAAGTGAATAACGAGAACATATAATATAATGTAATTTATATAAAGCTAAGAACTTAAGATGGTTGAAATCTACTTTGTTAAGTATTTTTAAAATATTAGAAAAACATTGTGTAAACGTTTAGCTCATTTTGAGCAAAAAACAATATTATTGTGGACATATTTCATAAGATTTATCATTTTACTGTGGAGATGCTTTAGAGTATCCGTAGTGGTTATATTAAAGACTATACCCACTTTGTGCTTTTATCTTCTATTTCAAAAGGGGAATAACTCGTTCTAGTAGTTGGAGTACAAGGAGTTGTTACATAGAATCACATACACACCATGTCGTCACATCACCTTTTTTCTTCCATCACTTAATTAACCACTTAGAGTGGACATAGTGGGTGGTGTTATCCACGTGATTAGTCCACCACATTCATCTATTTTGGAATTTGGCCACTCCACCGCGGCGTGAATGTGGCTTAGGTGTGGTGTTCACACAATTTAATCCTGCCTAAAATAATTGGTATTAGGTATATCCTAAAACTTGGTGTGATAGAAAGTGACCACTACGGTGTTAAAGTGGTAAGAGAAAAAAACTGACGTAACGGTGTGGTGGGTGTGGTGGGTGTAGTGAGGAGTAACCACTCCCCCCACTCTTAGCCTCGTAATGATCATTTCTCACCACACCAAATTATGAGACCCACATATAACCCAACTAACCAATCAAAATTTAATAAAAAAAAGTTAAAAAGCTAAGTGACCCACATATCCTCACCCCACACCCATCCACATATGAATATCACACCTCCCCTCCCACCACACCTTAACGGAGTGGTATCACACCCACTCCAAATGGTCACCTCACCACACCCTCTCATGACCCTCCACTCTTTATACTCTGATAGTATAGACCAAATGGGCGACGAGCAACTCAATCTCGAAAAAGTCCTAGTAGGCATCACGAGTAACTGTGGACATCATGACTCATCACCATCTCACTACACATGCTCACCATAAGATCGTTTCACTTTTTCCTGTTTGAACACCAGAAATAAGCTCACTTCTATATCCAACCACAAACATAATCCAAATAATCCGAAAATCCACAAAAATGTGGTCACGATGAGCTAATAATATAGGAGGCTAATGGTGGCATATACTATTATTATTCAACCTCTGCGAATAGTAATTCTCAAAATACTAATGCCTGTCAAGAATAAAGGATCAAGTAAAAAACTAATTCTGGGAAAGCTCACGACTACGCTTGGCAGCAGCAACCACTGCATTCATTAATATCCCACGAAATCCGGACTTCTCGAGCTCATGAACCCCAGCTATGGTGGTCCCACCAGGCGATGTAACATCGTCTTTAAGCTGACCTGGGTGCTTCCCACTCTGGCTAGCCATAGTTGCTGCTCCCAGAACCTGAATTCAAACAACTCCGAAAAATCACTCTTTATTCCAATGAATTATTTTTAATTTTAGAGTAAATTATGCCGTTAGTCCTTTACAATTACTCTGGTTTCATGTTTGGTCCTTAAGTTTTGTTTTCAAAGTTGAGGGTGCTTCATATAATTTACATTTGAATGACAAATTAAGACACCAATTTGATCTTTTAGTACATAACTAATTGATATAAATCAAACTGGCAAAGAAAACGACAACGGCAAAAGGCACCGATAGTCGGATGCTTGATTAATAAACCCTGGAATTCGAGAACCAGGAGGTCTCCTAAAACGAAAGAACAATGAAAGAACAATTATCCGCCTACTAGACAATGGGGTGGCCAACCCCTATTTAAAGCCAAAACCCTAATCAAGTAATTATAGAAATAAACCATAATAAGGAAATAACTATAATTATTATTAATAATGACATCTAGCCCCCTGTAGTTCCTATTATGCTCCTTCTGCCCGTTTCTTGCAATGGTAAACTCGTCCCGAGTGGTGATTCATATCACTAATGTCCCTAATTCATCCAACAGGTCTTAAACCTGATGATGAAGAAAGCATCCTTGCTGCTCTAGGAGCTGATAAAAGCAAAACTTTTCCAGAAATCCCTGCTAATGTCAAATTATCTAGGAACAAACTAAACTTTACCGAGTTATTTATCAACAATTATTTAGTTAGATGAAAAAATGGTGTTTCTCGCAATCTAAGTTTTTTATTTGTCAATAATTGATGGTTTTCTTATGAAGACATTTCAGAAATGGTGACATCAAAATGGGTTTCATGACTTCATCAATGCGGGGAGGCTACGGCTGAGTTAGTTACACAAGTGGTGGTGGTGTAAAGTTTCAGAAGGTGGCTTTTGATGATAGTGCTGGTGATGTGACAATTTATGGAACTTATTATAAAATTTAATACTTAAAATGACTATTTTAGTGAAGTGACAGTTTTGCCCTCATGTGCTTGCACACGAGGGAGGTTAACAGACGTATTTAACGAAATGTTAACTAAAGGACCTCCGGTGCAACAAAAATAAACCTAAAGGACACGCAACTTTGAAATATAAGGACCAAACATGCAATCAGGGTAAACCTGAAGGACTAACAACGTAATTTACTCTTAATTTTATAGTGATTGAAATGTGATGGATAGCAACTACTTACGGTTTGAGAGGCTAAACCAAGTGCAAGTTCCCGTGGAAGACCTGCAGCTACAGCTCCATCAGCCAAAGCTTCTATTACCAAATATATATATGCTGGCCCGCTCCCACTGATATTTTCAATATAAAAATTTAGATAATATAATAAGTCGATATTATTCTTTTGGTATTATAATAAAAAGGGACATAACCTCAAGCCGGTGATTGCATCAAACAGTTTCTCATCAGCAGTCCATGTCTTACCAACTGCTCCAAATAACTTGCCAATTATTTCACCATCTTCTTGTGTTGCACCTGCTCCCAAGCTCATAACTGCACAATTTATTACACCTTTAAGATAATATTTACATTTTGTTTTTGCATTAGCAGAGAAATTTGTAACAAATAGGCAACTTCTCAAAACCAGCATATTGGAAGTAAAACTCGTAGATATTTCCTGCTTTTCTTCAGGTTAGAGGCGTATATGTGATATACATTACCGAAAATTTAAAAAAGATTTTAAAAAATCTGAGACAGACAAATTCTTGAAACATAAACATGTCAGAGAGAAAACAAACATAAAATAACAGATAGAAAGCTGGTATAATTGTTTCGATATGCAGAGAGAAAGCTTATCAATGTATAAGTTCATATACATTAGATATCAAGATTTGTGGTTTACTTGTGTTGTATATTTCTTTTAATCTTATCAATGTGAAAGAATACAACACTCGATAAGCTGGAGGTCTTTAGGAAGGCAGTCTCTATCTCTCTCTTTTTCATGGTAAGAGCCGTAAAGGTATGATTGTCTACATCTTACCTCCCCGGTAAGATAATTTATAACTTTAGATCTTTTTAAGTTTGTGAAGTTCATGTACCCTGTTTTGATGAGGCATGTGGCTCACCTTGAGCCTCGGGCCTCTTTCTTAGGCCCAAGCAGAACCCTTGCACCCGAGTGTGCCTCATTCCCTCATGGTTCATTCAGTAACACCAATAATGAGAACCAATGTTGAATAAAGGATATCCTTAATACAGCAAATCATGCACCCAAGTGCAACTCGTGCTTTATACATCAAGAGTAGACTATGGACAGCGTCAGTTAGGAGAGCACAATCAGTTACAATCGGTGGAACAAAGAGACGAGGACATCCAAGTCGGTGGTGGAGAGACAGGGTAGTACTTAGTAGTAGGGTATTTGTCATAGTATGGGCTAGGGGATAGGTGAGGGATACACTCACGCACACGCGCGTGCACACACTATATGCTAATATAATAAAAGTTAAATAATTATATTTATTTATATATTTGTTTGTGTATGTATTCCAAACATAATATACCAACCTAATATAAATAAAACTATATACATATAGAAGAATGTTCAATATAGTCCATAATTAATTCATAGTCCTAAGGGACTAATCTTAGCCTTTAGATCAATGGCATCAATGGTCCAGATTCAATTTTAAAAATTTGGGCGGAGTGGCATTTTCATAATTCACATGTGATTGTATACTGAATCACATGTGATTGGATTTTAAATTTTAGAACTATGTTTTTTAAATGGACTTTATTGAACACAACTCTATAGATATAATCTTACAAGCAAATGAAGTTCTATACTTAAATTAATACCATATTGGTAATTTCCACCATAATTCAGTAACTTTTTCTCGAATGCACGTCACTTTCCTAAGACACCTCAAACATAAAAATATGCTAATATAATAATATTAATTTAATATAAAATACATAAATAAAATAATAATATCTTAAATCCAATTTAATTTTTAATTCAACTTAATTATTTCTCGGTAGTTCCCAAAATTAAATGCAATTTAACTTTTGTTGATAACGTTCAATGGTTGATCTCACTCATTATAAATCATTAAGCCAAAAATCTTTTGGACAGCAGTCTCTCTCTCTCTCTCTCTTCCCACAAGTACAAGTATGACTGTTTACATCTTACCTCTTCCATGAATCGCGTAGGCAGGATTCGGATAATGGTGGGCGTGGTGATGGTCATGTTGTTGTGATTGGCTTTTTCTTTTACCATTTCGTTTATGTATATTATTGTTCCTCCCAATAAACTTAAGCCATTACTTAATGTTCTATGTAAGTTTAACTTAAGTCAATACTTAATACTTTATGAAGGTTTTGAAATAAATAGAGCCGGTGTAGAGCTTTCAGCATTACTTGTAGAAAAATAATGTTACTGCCCATTTCGAAGGTATGCATTCATAGACTTAAATTTATTTTATTTACCCAAAAACATATATATTGGTGACATCTTGACTAAAATCAAGGCTTTTTTCTGTTATAAAGGAAAAGCTTGACTGGTAAATACTTGAGCTAGATTTTCGCTTGCATAACTCAACAGTCACAAAAGTTCATTTAATTGCTGTGAATCTACCATGAAGATACCGTAAACATGGAAAAAAATCACAAGTACAGGTCGAACAGTGACAGCCACCATCACCCGTTAACTAATTTAATTAAAAGACAAGTTTTATTTAAACAGCCCAGTTTGAGGGATATAAGCACTTTGCATAATACACGAAAGAAATTAGTATTTAAATTATTAAAGAGAAGCAATATAAGAAATAAACGCTATTCGAATCTTTATTACCATAAGCGAACTTTTCAAATCACCAACACATTTTATTTTTTTAATCACTAGTGGTTAGTTTCAGCAAGATCTTTAGACAACACGCAGAAGCTGCTCAGCATTGAATGGTTTTGTAAACAAATTAGGGCCGGAAAAAGGGATTTTAATCATTACATTGTGTTTGAATTTCTAAAGATCAAACAGAAGATGTGTTTGAAAATAAGTCACATAAATCCACAAAATGAAAGATTGAAATATTAAAAATTAAAACATAAAAAAACTCATACCAGATGCTCCTTGACCAACAGCAGCAGGGGTATTTGGCATTACCCTGATGAAGCGATCATGACCTGCCCACTCCTGCATCATAGAAAACCATTACCATTAAATATAATTATTTCATAAATCATGGTATCAAATAAGATCCCTTCTGAACATTTCAAATAGCAGTGAATATTAGAATCAAATAGTAGATATATAATACAGATATATTATCATATAATCAGCAATTATAAAAAACATAACTTTAGATAATATCACATAAGAAAGAAAGAAACGTTCTTTTTTGCCAAACCTGAAGATCTTTCAATTTAACACCAGCAACTACTGACACCAAAAGCTTTTTCTCGGATAGGAGTGGTTTCAGCTCCAGGATCACATTTTTAACTGCAATAACGTACATAAAATATAATAAAATTTTATTTTATAATACAGACAAAATATTCAGTGAGCTCTGCAATATCTCGAAAGTGACTAGAAAAAAAAAAGCTATTTACTTAACCTCTGTGATTCTTGGCATCTCCGTGCAAAAGTACATAATAATGGACTAATGGTCATAACCCACAAACAAAAATATGCATATACACGTGGGAGCTCGATCCCGCAAAAATACATTTCTGTTTCTACCTATATTATCGAGGATATCACATTTGATCTGCGTGCATCATGTAATTACATAATAAGAAATGCGTTTAAGCTCCACTTTTGTTCAGTAATTTATGGGGTATTGGAAAGCTTTTTTATGCGCCTCCTGCAGTACTTTTAATTGAGCTTGTACTTTCGACATCACGTGTTCAATTCTATTTGTATATCCACTAATATGAAAGTGAGATACAACCCGTTTTAATATTGACAAAACTAAATTAGTTATCATCTGCCACTTAGTTATCATATCTTTCCCTTTTCTATTCATCATGCTAACGTATAGTTTAACCTCATCCGTACAAGAATTTTTGACTTATAACTAGTAAGGTGATACGAACACATCCCATACTAGGCTCGAATCATGCCATAAACCCAAGTGTAGAACTCACCCCCAAAAGCTAGCTTGTAGGGGGAGGGGACACTTAGACTTATAAGCCACCAACTTAATTTACTTTTGGCCGATGTGGGATCATAACATTACCCCACGCTTGAAGGACCAACGTCCTTGTTGGTCACGGTTGGCACCCCTCTTTTCGGGTCCAAGCCACCACTCCATAGGTCACCACTCCGAGTCCTCGTTGGTCACGGTTGACACCCTTCTTTTTACGGGTCCAAGTGTAACGACCCGAATATTTTAATAATATTTATCAAGAAATAAATATTATTTTCGAAGTTCAACTTGATAATAATATTAAAGGAATATTATTATTAAAAGAAAAGTAAAAGAAAGGAAAAGAAATGTAAAAGAAAAGAATAGAAAAGATGGGAAATAAAATAAAAGAAAAATAAAAATCCTGGAAAAAACGAGGTCGCGACGCGATGCGTTAGAGGTCGCGGCGCGACGCGTCGGGGCGGACACGTGTCGGTGGCGTGTGTCGGGAGATGGCGTGTGGCAGACCGGTGGCGTGTGTCAGAACGTCGCGACGCGACGCGTCGGCCAGGTTCGAGGGGCTATATATTCAAGCTCATTTCAGCCGATTTTTACACACACACTTCCACGTCTTCGTTACTCTGCCCATTTTTCGAGAGATATCAAGTTTAGCGAACTTTTAAGGGTGTCGGGTTTCGTTAGAACTCGTATTCGAGGTGCGGGGTGAACGGAGATAGCGTTTCGGGCGTAGTTTTGAGTGTGGTTTCGCTTCGGTGACCCCGAAAGGTATATTCTTCTAGAATTAAGCTAACATTTCAGTTGTATGGCTCGATATTCTACACGCATGTCGTTCTAGCATGTTTTGATGGACTTTCTAAGTTCACGACGCGTATATCTTTGATCGAAAGTATATTTTTACATATCTAGGTTATTCGAGACGGTTGAGGTCGATTTCTTGACGATCCGAGAGTGTAGTTCGTCGAATCTAGATCGTGCGTTTATTTTCTGGACTGAGGTGAGTTCAGTAGACTTTTACAAAACCGAGTACATAGAAAAAACATTATTTTCGAAATAAAGATGATTATACATATATCTATATATTGATTGATGATACATGTTATGTGTTCTAAGTTAAATACTCGTTGCATGCATGATCAAACATGAAATACGCATGTTACGATTATTCACGATTATTCTACGATTTACATGTGACTGCTTACGAGTTATTGCATGCATGTATTTTTGTGGCGGGGGTAGAATACGATATTACCCATATTGCGGATTTGCGGGCCTAGTTGGCATGATTGACCTTCTAGGATTAAAGTGCTAGCCAACAAGAGTCATTTGTTCTTTCTAGACGACTATTTTGACACGTGGTACGCGGACACTTCGGTGTTCAAGTACTGGAGTGATGTAGGCCAAGGAGGCTAGATCATACATCACGTGAGTGTGAGGAGAAGCTGAAATACGATCGGTTTCGTTTGGACTCGTACTAGAACGACAACGCAGTACTTGTACTCGCACCGTCGGAGTAGCGAAAGCGGAGTCTCGGGATTTACGTTCTCGGGTGGGAGTCGCGCCCCGCTTGAAAACATAGGTTGGCCGTGCACGCAAGTAGTGAACCTTGGGTTTTCTAGTGTGGGTTTAGGCTCTACATTAGAATCATCCTATTGACATGATCTATGCGATATGATTTATGCGACATGATATATGCGATTATGATGCGATATGACCTATGAAATATTATGCGGTATGATTATGATTATGTGCGATTGACTTCATGAAATGACTTGTGAATATTTGACCCATTCGGTGCTATGTGATCTGCGGGTTTTCGGTACGGGTCAAATACGTTAAGGGTGGGATATGGTATTTATTTACATGTCATATTCTACTTACAAACATGTCTTATGGTTTTTTTTTTATTACAACTCCTATTGACTCACTTAGCGTAAGCTGACACTTGTTTCTTTCAAAATGTGTCTTGTACTCGCGCAGGTGGCTTAGAGGTTGTGGTTCTGCGAGGAGGGTAGTATTAGTTCCGGTTTATATTTTGGTATCAACGAACAATCCGGTTATGTAATAAATTCATAACATTGAACTTGTACTGACTTTTGAATGACTGCGGTCGTAACCCCGTGGTTTATATTATGAAGAATTCTGTAATCGCCTCTATGGCGAGAACAACTATTTCCATTTATGACTTTTAAGACTTCCGCTACATGTTTTTGCTATTAATTAAAGGTTTTTTTATAAATGGTGAAATTTGGAAAAATCATGGGCGTTACACCAAGCCACCACTCCGAGTGTTGGAACCTTGCAAGATGGGGATGGCTCTGATACCAATTGATACGAACCCATCCCATACTAGGCTCGTATCATGCCATAAGCCCAAGTGTAGAACTCACCCCAAAAGCTAGCTTGTAGGGGGAGGGGACACTTAGACTTATAAGCCACAAACTTAATTTACTTTTGGCCGATGTGGGATCATAATATAAGGTTTATAAGTTGATAGCTAGCTTTTTTATTATTTTCGGAGTCTAGGAAGCAGATCCCAAAAATTAAAAAAAGGTAAAAGAGTAACGTACTTACAAGCTAATGGGTTCCCACCATCACTAATACAAAATCCTGGCTTCACCACCATCTATAGCTGGATAGTTTCAACATAACAACGTTGATCAAAATCAACAAAATTTAGAAACAAATTTTCCCATATATCAATTACCAGACCTTATTCTACTTTCTTACAAAAATATTGTACCCTGTGAAAGTTGTGTAATAGTTGCAAACCGCCAACTTATACCAATGTTCAAAAAATATGCCTAATAGCTGTAAATAAGTTTACACATTGCTAAAGTCTACAGGATCCCACCAAATTAAAGCTTATGCTGTTCCTACAGTTTAAGCTACAGACCTCAAGGAACATGCATAATAATCAACATAAACGTTTTTTTCTCCAAGTTACTGACTACTGATTAGGTAGTAGAAACCATTTGTCTTGTTAAGAAAACACAAATGTGAGTCTTGTGATGCCTTCAGCATGGATTAGAAATAGGTAAAGGTTATTTGACTTCTGAACTTGTTTCTATCTTCTATAAAGATTTGCAAATGCTTAGATATTAGCAAATTGAAAAAAAAGGAAAAACTGAAGCAAGTCAAATTAGGATACGGCATTCTTTTATAAATATTCACCAAACGTTCACAAGCTTTCAAATAAAGAGAAGTAACATAGAACAGTCAGATAGAATACTAGAAAATAGTAAAACACGGAAGTAGAATAAAATGTTGATAAAATAAGCAGAGAAGGTATAGGAAGCATGGAAATACCAACTTGTGGCTTGACAGAGAAAATCACCACATCGCTGTTTTCAACAACCTGAAAGGGAGATGCCAGCAGACAATATTGTATCAATAAAAACTCCATTGCATGTACTAATAAGAAATAGTACAGCTAAAGATGATGGATAATAAATAGGTTTTCTTCTTCTTTTGAACTAGAAAGAGTATCACAAGCACAATGAGAAATACTTCATGTAATAGAACTAATGAGTAATGAAATAAAGAAATTGAAAATGGAGTTCAATATATGATTATGTAAAACAATTTCTGCAGACTGTGCAAAAATTTAATCTTCAGTTCAAGGTTGTAACCCTTTTTAGGCCATAACAACCTCCGAAGTGCAAAAAGTAAAATATTTTCCCTTTGTACCAAAACATGCACATACATACAGCTTGAAAAGCCTGATAAACATTATATTCAAGTTCTTATAAACACTAACCAGACTCAAGATATTTAAACATGAGCTTGAACTCAAACTCCATAAAGTTCAACTGATCAAGCTTAAACGGTTAGATTAACGTTCAGCTCATATATTAGTGAAAGTGACAAATTACTGATTACAACTACATTTGTTAGTACTGTTGTTCCTATATATTTCAAGAACTGTAATTCCCACAGTTGTCAATTTGTTAACCAGATCAATGACGGAATATAAATTTCAAGAATCGTAAAATCAATAACTATGCCACTTTATGATTAGGACTGAACAAATAGTCGTGACTCACCCTTTTATATTCGAATAGAACTAGGTATAGCCATGACTTGGCTTTTTAGGACCAAACAGATAGCCCAAGTCTAATTCAAACTAGTCTCTAAATGACTTGCCTTCCATCACAATAAGAATTCATTCAATTCAACCTGTTTTAGTTACTTATTGAAGCAAAATGTTTGAGCTGATGATCCCTAATGGCCTGATCTTTTACAAGGGAGGAGTTGTTTATAGTTCTTACTTCTTAAAGAATTGCATTACCATCCACAAACTGGCACATGATTTCTTTTATTCAAAAATTAAGTTGCTCAATCTTGCCAACCATTTTATCCTTGGAAAAATTAGTTTCTAATTCAGATAGCTACATGATTTCTCTTTTTCATTACTGGATTTCAACATTAGCGATCACTCTTGCTAACCGATTTGTTCTTGGCAATTATTGGCTTCTAATCGACATACACTGATATACAAAAGGGATTTTACATGGAACCAAAAATTCTTAACGTAACAATCGTCCAGTAGGCGGAGGATTCACTTTCTGAAGTTCTAATACGTTCTACAACAACACAGTAGCATATCCCAACTAGGGATTGAAATAAGCAATAGCTTACCTGGTTGTTTTCTTCGACAACACTGACACCAAAGGATTCGAAAGCAGCACGGCGAGCTCCTTTATGAGCAGTTTGAATACGAGAAGCTGGGAGAACGCCGGATTTAACAGCCCCTTTGGCTATACTCTCGGCCATTTTACCAGCTCCGATGAACCCTAGCTTGTACGTGTCAGCGGGAATAGGTTGGACCGCAGACATTGTCATTGAATCAAAATGCTTCTACCAACAGCAGAAAACTCGAGCAAATAATCGGATCAGTGGGTTGGATTATGCGAAAACAGAGGATTAACAGGATTGATTAACTATTAACTCTTGTTCTTCAGCAGCCCCACAATGATTGGAGGAACGACCGGTAGGCTCTGAACCTATGTGTGCTTCAGTAGATACTAGATACACATCCATGATCCACATGTAGGGGTATGGGCGGGGCGGGGCGGGGCGATAGTTGATTTTTTGTAAACCGCGACTGCAGGACGGGTACTTGATTTTAGAAACCGAAACCAAACCGTAAATAGCGGGTACCCATTGTGCGGGTATTCGAAGGGAGGCGGGTATCCACAGTTCGGGTTGCGGGTACCCTAGAATTGAACTGTTTTTATTTGTGTTGTTTTTAACAAGTTTAGGTTTATAATAAAACAACAAACAATGGTAGAAACAAGTCAATAATAATGAATAAATCATTAGCAGAAATCAAAATATCTTTAATGAAAGCCTCGTAGAAACAAAAAACTGATATGATTTAAGTTGACACTGTTCATCGATTTAAGTGTCTCCATGTTGAACTCTCGATCGTTGCAAGCTTGCAAACTCTCGATATCGAAGCTCAAAAAAATTGGGGGAGACGGCAAGGGCTATTAGAGTTAACTTAGGTAGTTTTGGGGAATTTAAGTTTTCTAATGATTTTGTTATTTCATATTAACATATATATATATATATAAGTTAAAAGCATATGGGGCGAGGCGGGTACCCGCGGATATCGAATTCTAAAAACCGAACCCGCCCCGTGTTTAGCGGGTACCCTAGTTTTCGGGTTTTTACGGGTATCGGTTTTTTCGGTTTCGGTTTATGCGGGGCAGGTTGGTTTCTCGGTTTTTCGGTTTTTTTGAACACCCCTATCCACATGGGCCAGGCCACAGGCCACTGTTACGGGTTCGATACTTCGATACGTGTTATTGTTTTGGTTTGTAAAACTACTAATAAAAATAGGAGTTAATTGTTCCAATGTTTCTTTAACCTAGTTATTTCTAACGTTTTAGTTTTTTAACTTTAAAAGTGACGACAATCGTCTTTTATGAACTATTATGACGGGTTTGGTCCTTTCTAACGTTGTTTATTAGTCAACTCTGTTAAAATAAAATAAAATAACAGTTATACTATTATACTTGTACCCTTGTAGTTATTATTTATTTATTAAATTTAATCTTATTAATATTTATTATATTATATGTTTACCACCATCATCACCACCATCCACCACCACTTCTCTATTTCTCTCTCTCCCTCTCTTTTGTATTTCCGGCCATCACTACAATCACAATCTCCTGCTAATACATCTCACCATCGCCAACGACCATCAAACAGAGACATTCACACAGCAAATCTCTAAAATAACAACTGCGAAGAAACATCATTTCAGATCTAAAAAAAAGAAAAAGAAGAATCATGTGGTGTTCTAAAAAACAAGAAAAACACACCCACCACCACTGCACACGACTCATATTTGAAACAAAAACCTTTAACATACCCACCCATACCCACAATCTCTTTCTCAGTCTCACACACACACAAGCATCATCTAGTAGCGCTACAAGGCTTCATAACTTTGGCATTAAGGCATGCCTTATCTCCTTCACAACAACAATCACCACTTCAAATAAACACATAGCAAGAAAGGGGAAAGCAAAACACACACACACACTAGAAACACACAGTAACCAACAATAAAGCAAAAGAAAGACCACCATCATTGGAGAGACTCAATCTCAGTCGTCCGATCTGGACGTAGATCTAAAAAGTTCACGCGGTAGCATTTTTGTAATTAATCGAAACTATCATGTGCAGTTCTTTATATCCAAGATATGAATTGTTGATATATATTTTTATTTTGATATTTCATATATGAATTAAGTTTGCTTATACTCTAATGCTTCACTTTTTTATTTCATATTTCGGTCATGAAAAAGTAGTATTTTATGACTGAAATATCAAAAAAAAAAAAGTTAAGCGGTGACTTCTTTTTCTTTGATATTTCAGTTATGAAATAGTAGTGACTTCTTTTTTTCATTTCACATATGAAATATGTCAAACATTATAAAGTTTCGATCAATTACAAAAATGTCACCACGTGATTTTTTAAAATCTACGACCAGATCGGACGGTTGAGATTAAGTCTCGCATTCTCATTTAATTTATCATTCTTATTTAAACCTCACTATATATAGAGAGAGAGATAGAGAGAGTTAGGATCAGATGAGAACATCTTTAAAATGAGAACAGATAGTACACTTTTGGGCCTTTGATTTCATTGATTGGATAGTCTAAAAACTGGCACTTTTTTGATTTTTTGTTTAACTATATACGTGATTCATCAATGCATACAAAAGTGTTTGTCTATATGGATGATTTGATGCATCAATGCATACAAATCTTTAAATTATTAATATTATAGAAATAATTTTGATTTTAAGATTTAGGATGTAAACTTGACTTTTGGGTAATTATTGGTGAACATAAACGTAAAAGAGAAATGCTAAATTACAAGTTTATCTATGTTGTCACTGTTGTGCATATTAAAAGGATTCTCCCTTGAACCTCGCCCTATACACACACACACACATAGAGGAAAGTTTATTTGAGAATTGTTTTTATTGTGAGAACTGCGAGAACCAATCTTAGCCGTTCAATTGGTAAGTGAAATTTATGGATGGAGAGCGTGGGGGATTGGGTGTGGCACGGTGCATGTAAGGAATTCATGGGTGGACAATCCAATTGAATGAGGGGGAATTAGACGGCTAAGATTGGTTCTCGCAATAAACATTGGTTCTCAAATGAGCTTTTTAATATATATATATATATATATAGATATATATATATATATATATATGTTAGTCCTAGATTGAGTATGCAACAATAAATGTTTGTAGAAGAGGGGGTTGAATACAAACTTTAGCTTTTAAAAATTAAAGACACGCCATTATACTTACATATAATTCTTATTGATTATAAATCAAGAATTACGTACATGTACTAGAAACGGAAATTATAAGTACAATAAAAGGTGGCAATAAATTTGTCTAACACATAGACAAGCCAACTCTAAAACAACTAATGTTAAAGAGTGTTCAACACATGAACAAGTTTGGTTCTACACAATGCTTAAACTCTACGAATTTTTCTCAACTAATGAGATTGTTTTTTGTTGTGTAGAAGCTTGATTCAGATCTTTGCATGTCCACCATGCATGAATATATAGAAGTCTTGGCGTGTCTGGTTGCATGAAGGAAGGAGACAAAGAGTGTGTGGAAATATAATATTTTAATTGTAAAGGTAGTGGGTGAAATGTAAAGTTACTTTAATCAACTGTTTGATAAAAGTAATTGTACTTTTCTGAAAAAGTGCAACTCACTCACAATATAAAATATTAAACCTCGCACTTTTTGCCGTGTAAGACTGTCTTTCCCTTTCCATGCTTGTACTTTATACAACAGCCATGCTTCTTCTTGATTTGACTTTACCAAGTATGGAATTACGAGCCATATTTAGTTGTTGAAACAAATCTTCGAGATCTTCATCTGTTTGAGGTATCTTTCTCCTTTTCTAGAGGATAAGATCAAACATTTTTGTCTCATACTAGATCCAAAAAGTTTTTTATACTTTTACAAACAAAGATCTAAGGTATAATAGAATAACACATGACACTTACAATCTGAAAGATAGAGCAGATTTGACATTTTGCTCGACTCAGCTAACAGAAAGTAATAGGAACTTTAACTTTCACTACTCAGTTGAAAAGATAGATCAGTTGATTATTTTTGCTGGGACTCGGTTGATACATATTGCTCAGTTGATCATACAAAAGCTCGGTTGATCAATAGTTATCTTAGGAGGACATAAGCTTATGTATTGATATGATCAGTTGATCAAGTATGCTCAGCTGATCATTTAAATACATCAATTTATGTAGGAAGATGACTTGTGTTTAGAAAGACTTACTTAGCTTATGCTCTGGGACTCAGCTTATCCAATATTCACTCAGCTGATGGTATAGATGAGCAAAATCCTTGCTCATCTGATGGTGTAAGCACTCAGCTGATCAAATTTCTTTACTCAGTTGATAGATGATTTTCCTTAGCCGATGGTCTTCTACGCTTGTTTTCTTCATCTGATACTCCTCAACTGATGTCCTTCGGCTGATACTTTGAGTAGAGGCTGATACTCAGCTGATGGTTCCATACTTAGCATATTTTCTAGAATCTGATTCAAACAACACATGTTTGAATACTTTCTAAGTCATACTGAATGTAGGGTTTGGTTATCATCAAATTCTATGTTTTAAGATAGGCAGAGTTGATTATTAGGGTGAAGTGATTATCTTCCCAACAATATATATATATGTGTGTATATCTATACTATCTAGAATTCATTTACCACTTTTGAATCTCTTAAAATTTAAGTAAGTTGAAATTACTTAAATACCCCACAACATCACAAAATATGTTTGGTAATAAAGCCATAATTAGAATGAAAGTTAATTTGACAACTAAAATGCAATCAATATCTTAGATATGTTTTGACTTCAAAATCATAAAATTAAAAGTACCATAGATTGCAAATCGAGATATAAATGATAAAATACAATGACTTTACACTAATGATTTCCTATCAAAAAACATTTCATTCGTACGAATAGGAAAATTTGGAAATGGTTTTCTATTAATAAACTATCAATTATAGAATCAAGTCATACTCTACAAGCATTACGAGTTTATAAAGGTGTCTTAATTCTTAAAATGAATTGCATAGTTATGTTATCCTAAAACAACACCAACCGTCAATCTATCCATTTGTATCGTGATCACTAAGAATAGAACATAGTTTTTCTGGTTTTTATTATTTTCCAAAAGTTACTTTAAAGTTTAATAAAATAGTTAATAAATAAAAGAGAAATAAAAACGAAAAAAGGTGAAAGAAAATGAATATGCTACGAATGAAAATTAAACAATGTCACCATAGTTACTGCAAAAATTAATAAAAGATTTGACAGATAAAGGAAAAATAAAAATGAAAAAAGGAGAAAGAAAATGGACATGTTAAAGGAAAATTTTCAATGTTATCATAATATGTGAATATCATACCACTACGTTATAAAAAACAAACATGTTATCGACAATGAATTATTCGCCGATGCCGCATCACGCGGGGACTATGCTAGTATATATATATATATATATATATATATATATTATATATATAAGGGAAGATTCATTTGAGAATCGTTTTTATTGCAAGAACCGCGAAAATTAATTTTAGCCGTTCATTTTGGATAATGGAATTTATGGATGAAGAGCGTGGGGGGATTAAGTTCTCGCGGTGGACCAATTTTAGCCTTTTCATATATAGGAAAAAGTTCAAACGAGAACTGTTTTTCGTACGAGAACCGCGAGAATCAATCTTAACCGTCCAATTCCCCATCCTTCAATTGGATTGCCCACATATGAATTCCTTACATGCACCCTGCCACACTCAATCCCTCCACGCTCTTCATCCATGAATTCCATTATCCAAAATGAACGACCAAGATTGATTCTCGTACGAAAAACAGTTCTCGTTTGAACCCTCGCCTATATATATATATATATACACATATGAGATTCAAACATATTGTCAATTTCTCTTAATTTAATTGTTTAATTTATTTCTTTTTATCGTGAGTCAAGTGATTCAATGTTACTTCGCCTCTCGAAACCACTCAATAATTTTGACATTTGGAACATTCTCCTCGATCTTCACCAACTTCACGAGAGTGGAGGTCAATTCATGTCTCCTAACTTTTTACTTCTTTATTTCTAGAGTAAATTACTGAAATGGTCCTGTGGTTTACTAAAAGTTACTGGTTTAGTCCTTTAAAATAAAAAATTACATTACATGTCCCTTTGGTTGCATTTTTGTTACTTGTTTGGTCCTTTTGACTAACAGCCATCCAAAATGGTTGTTAGTTGTCTTTTAGTGCATGGGTGTTTTAGTCATTTCCATTCTTATACCCATTCCAAACATCCTCCTTCTTCCTCCTCCTCCTGGTCATATTACGTAATGGAGCATCATTCCAACAAAAGTTTTTCTAGACAAAGTTAATGTCTCATATTTCATGATAGTATAGAGGTGATATAATTGCAAACAATTCTGCTCTTTTTGTTCCTGTGTGTGCTGATGATCATGTATGATTACAAAAATTACCATCACCAAAAACATATATACTTGGGCAGTGGTTGCCAGAGGGTGGTGATGAAGTCTGTAGCAATGAAAAATTCAAGGAGTTGAATGATAAGAAAGAAAATATTAAATTACGTGTGTTGATAATACCTTCAGTTCCAACAACCAGACAATAGAGAAAGATGGCCGAAGGGTGGTGAATTTCAAGGATTGAGGCCGACGCAGTGGAGCCTAGTCGTAAACAACACTATGGGAGCCTGATCGTCCACCAAATCTCTCTAAATCGCTCAATTTCTCGAAAACCAGCTCTGGTTAGATTAGGGTTTCATCGCCGTCTTCCAAAATTTGGCCACCGGCCGGAGTTGTTGGGGGTGGTGCCATACATGGATCGATGGGTAATGAGGCGAGGAACACACCTATGGTCTCGGATTTGTCAAAGGATTGCTCAAAAAAAGATTTTGGTGGTGAATACAACTTGGCTGCGCATACAGTGTTGAAGTCGGGAACAGGTCCATCAAATTCTCCCTCTACAGATGGAGTTAAAGGTCATGGTTTGAGGCAAAAGGCTTGTGGCAATGAGGAGAAAAAGTCTATAGGTCCAATTGATATGGATGCGGGCGGTGGTGGTTTTGATTTCGAGATTTTTGCTCGGAAAACGAAGAAGCCGCCGCAAGGGGCATGTGTGACTGCTGCCAATCGAATTGGCGAGTGTGGTGGGGCTGTTGGGAGTCGTTTAAGGCCTTATAACACTCCTATGGGTCCAATAACTTCGATTGATCAGTCTGTGGGGGTCAATTTGGGGGTTCTTGCAGTTGCCAATCAACAACCGGCGGCCCAATCTGTTTTTACGGCCACCGGCTATGGTGGTGTAAGGGATCTGATGATGGTGATCGATTTTCAGTGTGGAACAATATTCCCGGATGTTTGTCAAGTTTCAAGCTAGTCCTAGTCCAGTTGTTTTATTTAAACAAGATGAAATGACCGAAATGCCCTTGCACTAAAAGACAACTAACAGCCAATTTGGATGACTGTTAGTGTAAAGGACCAATTCAGTACCAAAAATACAACCATAGGGACATGTAAAGTAATTTTTGATCTTAAATGACTAAACCAGCAATTTTTGACAAACCACAGGAACCATTTCAGTAATTCACTCTTATTTCTATCTTAAAACAAGAGTAATTAACCTTTTATAAATACGAATTTAAATAAAAATAGTTTTATTTTTATGTAAAAGTCTTGTAACAATTAAAAGTGTTGGGAGAATTTTGATGATAAAAAATTATACAATAACGTACGTTATTATGACATTGGTTTAGAAAACTTAAAGATTTCCGGAAGTAAGAAATACATGCCCCTCTTGAAAGAAAATGTTTACCTTTAATGTAAAACAAACATTATTATTATTAATTAAAAGGTTTAGTTTCTAAAATGTATTGAAATTGTCACTTTTTGCTATTGAAAGTCCGATTGAAGGTTTCGATCCATTCTTCTCGGTTTAATAGTATTACTAGAAGGTCTCGATCCAAGTTCTTCTCGGTTTAATAGTATTATTAATAAACGTACGTTATTATGACATTGTCACTTTTTACCATCAATCCTTCCTTAAATTTGGGGTTTTCGTTAAAGCTTGATTGAAAGTCCGATTGAAGGTCTCGATCCATGTTCTTCTCCGCTAATTTGTCTCCACCGATTTAGGTTTCCCGCCTATGTGTCTTCTTTGATTTAGGGTTCTCCGTTGAGTTACGGTTTAGGGTTTCTTGGACGGTTCTTCAACATGATTTAGGGTTTCCAAGTAAGTTCCGGTTAATCTAATTTTGGGGTTTTCTTCAACACGATTGTTTGTGTTTCAATGCTGCTTCTTGGTTTTATGATACAATATCTCCTTTGTGTTTCAATTGTTTGTGAGTTCTTGTTCAATTTTCGAACCCAGATCTGAGTTCTTGGTTCTTGTTTGTAAGTTCTTGTTCGATTTTTGAACCCAGATCTTAGTTCTAGGTTCTCAGTTTTTGTTTGTGTTTTGATTGTTTGAATATATTTGAACCTAGATCTGAGTTCTTGTTCGATTTTTGTTACCCAGATTTGAGTTTTTAGGGTTCTAGTTTGATTTTTCATCTTTTAGGGTTCTATTTGTTCTTTCAGGGTTATTGTATCGATGATTCTAGGTTTGTATCAGATGGGTTTACAATGATGTTAGAAGATGAAGATGTTCTTGAAGGAAGAACACATCTTCATCTTCATCTTGTTTCAAGTTGTTCTTCATGTTCTTGAAGTAAAAATGAGGTGGCAATAATTAATGATGTGGCAAATGAGGTGATAACTATTGTAATAATAAAAAATATTAAAAATTAAAGAAATTACCGGTTACCTCTTGAGTAGGTAATCGGGTATATCAAATGGTAGTTATAGAAAGTTCAATACATTGAATGATAGTTTTGAAAGTTGTGTATATACAATAACAAAAAGTGACAACTTTAGTACACTTTCAAATACTAAACCCTAATTAAAATAACTACAAAAGGAATAATTTTCAAGGAAAAGAAACCTTACCGGTCTTAGTAATATTTTTTTACCTTATAATATGGTAAGTTCTTAGAGTACAATGTGTGGTCATTTCGGCTATGTTTTATTATACAGTTATTTAGGTCAATATGATTTTTTTTATCAAACAATCTACAATGTAATATACTCTTATCACAATATCAAATTCAGGACTCGTCTATAAAACAACTCATTATTTAAAAGATAAAAAGATAAAAAAAAAGGTGAAAAAGTCTCCAAGTTTGACTACATCGCGTCATCACGTGCTCCTCACCACATCGGGAGACCACCGTTGTTTGATTATACGGAGATCACACCATGATAAAACCATCACACCTCCTTACTACACCACACCATATTCTCTATGCATTGTTCTCATTTTTTTATTATGGGTAGAAATACTAAATACATGTAGTCCATTTAAATCCAAAATAAACATCTAGATGAGCATGTCATAATTCTATGTGGAATACTAGTTCCATCCCGCAATCACATCATGTAACACCCTAAAAAAATTATATAAAAACATTCACCACTAAGTATTCATTCATTCAAATTAAATTAATAATATTATTATAGTCATCCCAGATAAATGAATATTAAGTTTTAGTAACGGAATCTATAAAATAAATCCATTAATAAAATATTTAATCACTAAATCTTTGGTTCATTGTCAAGCTGGTGCCTTGCTCTTGTCTTTGCCCAATGGTCCTGCAAAGAATAAAACAACGGGTAACTAGAAGCTTAGTAAGCAACACATCACCCATACCTTATGATTATCACACAGTATCACATAACTACACATAAGACCCCTTGGCCAGGCCCACTCGGCCATGATGTCTAAAGATATCCATCAAGTTGGTCCACTCGACCTTGATGTAGCAGGCATCAAATAACCCCCTCGGTTATCAAGTATACAAGTAAACAAACATAACGTCCAATACATATAACACGTACATATAAGCATCACATGTATACAAATACATCATAAGATAAGAGTTAGTAAAACTCACCTATTTCGTAGTCTAGGTATTGACTACAAACACACAACGAGTACTTGAAATTCAGTTAACACCGGCGATCATCTACAATTAAATTGTGTCTCATAAATTCTCATAACTCTACTCACTTTTATCAACTCATAAGGTAATTTGTGATTCCTTTGTTAATATTTGATTTGCATCGAGTTAATTGGTTTAATTTGCGATTTAGGCTTCTAGGCTTAATTGGCGGTTTGAGCCTGAAACTCAATTTGTGATTCTAAATCAATCACGTGATTTGTGATTCATCCTTATACTCAATTTGTTATTCGGATCTAAATCCCAATTTGTGATTCGGCTAAATTGGCCTATTTTGCGATGCGTGTAGGTGTGTTAACCAATTTGTGATTCGAGTATACTATGCTTGATTTGCGATTGGGCCATAAGGCCTAATTTGCGATTCATATGCGTAAGTCTAGTTTGTGATTATGACAATATGTCCAATTTGCAATTGATGCCACTTGTGGCTAATTTGTGATTCAACCCACCAAAAACCAATTTGCAATCCGTTCAAGATATCACAATCTGCGATTCCCACATATATAAGATAACTAATTTGCGATTCCTATTAGTTTCCAATTTTGTGATTCATCTCAATACTCCAATTTGCAATTGCTACCTATCAATTAGTTTGTGATCCATTTTAAATATCTATTTTTTGATTGGTTCCATCTAAAGATCAATTTGTGATTAATATGTCTAACAACTAATTTGTGATTCAATGTTATATCAATTTGTGATTCTTATGTGTTTCACTGTGCTCAAGAACAACCCCAAAACATCGAATATATATACACGCACTTTCCAAATTCAATCTCTTCCAAAATTCAATCATTTTCTATGATTCTTGTTGCTATAGGTTCCTAGACTCATCCAGATCAAACATTATTGATTAATTGCATTTATATCATATCTTTCATCATCAAAATTGCACATTTGTTCTCGATTCTGCTCCTACGCGTCAATAGCCCATAGGTTCAATTCCAGCTCTCCATGACACAATTTTAAGCATTTATGTCAAGGATGTATAGGGTACTAACTTGGTGATATCAATCGACTGTTGCTCCAAGAAATGACGAGGATTCAGTCTTGATTTCTTTCCCTTTGCTCTTGGCCGTAAACCACCACACTCACATACAACCCAATAAAGTCTTTCTTCCACTTTAATGATCCAATTACTACTACCACTTAACTTACTTGGCCCAAACAACCATTACTAGTACAAACCACTCTAATTAATTACTCTTGCAATAAAATAAAGAAATAAAACCATAGTGTTTAATAAATACTATTATTAAAATTAGAAAAAAGGGGATTACACATCACTATCCTCATCAGTACCAAGAGGTACCACTATCCACCCTCTCCTATTCGGTACCGAGAAAACACTCTCAAACCAGTACTACTCTCCCGCTGAATATAAAACTCATCCGAACCCCAAGCCTCCCGAACGATAAAAAATTATATCAATTCTTGATGTCTCTTTCCTTTTTTCAATTAGCTGATATAAATCCATACAATACTCAAATCATGTTATACACTTGTTTTTCTTCTCAAATATGGCTCAACCTCTTCTCCAAATGAATTTATCATCAAGCTCAATGTCATCGAATTCATCTTCGTCATCTTCATCTTAAACTATGATTAACAATGTCATTTTCGCAACCATGATACAAGACGTCATGCTTATTTACAAAATGATGCCGAAAGTATACAACTCTGTTGCCAAGAAACACCTAATACATTTCGATCTGGTGGAGCATATTACATACACTTTCGTAATCGACGTAGACAACTAGTTAGTTAAAGTATGTAAATTCAAAAAAGCAATGCATTTTTTCTTTTTAGTATATTTCTTTTAACTAATTGTAATTTGAAAGTTATGTAATTTTTATTTTAGTGTTAAGTTTGTTTATTTATATAATTAAAAAACAAAAATTATGTTTATTTAAAAAATTAAATAAAATTTAAAAAGTAAAGTGAGATGAATGTAATGAGTAGTTTTTAGGTTAATGAGATGTGTGGGATGTGAAAATGAAGATGTATCGATGATATGAAAATGAGATACAATAGGAAAAGATAAGTATTACCGATAAAGTAGTAGTAGTAGTAATAATAATAATAATAATAATAATAATAATAATAATAATAATAATAATCTTACCATGCATAGATTAAGATTTTTAGGTATCATACATGATGGATTTGAGAAAAAAAAATTATTTTTATGTAAATAGTTCTAACATTTAATATTTTAACCCAATCCGCTATAATACCTCTTTATTATCTAATTGCCACAAATTCTCTATCCTTTCATCTTTTAAGTGCTTTTCTTGATCAGCACCATTCCATCATTCTTGAATCTTGATCACTTTTTCAAGAGTATTCTTGAATTCATCTTTCTAAAAAAGAAAGTATAACCTTTTAAAATTACTCATCATTTTGGTGAAAACATCATTATAAAAGGAGAAAATGCCACATTTAATCAAGAAACCAAACCCTACCCTTAATTTATGTACCATATAGTTCAATTGAGAATCAATTTTGTTAAAAGAATCGTGAAATCAAATTCTATTGTTAATATGGAAGACCATTAACTTAAATGATCATGTATGTGCGTATATAATCTCGGTTTAGTCCCACTTATATGAATTATTTCGAAATAAAAATTGTAAACCTAACCATTAAACGATGTTAAAATTTGTAAACCTAACCATAAAAATTGTAAACCGGGAAAACCAAACCGAAAAACCGGTTAACCGGTTTTTTTGATTTAGGTTTAGAATCACAAAATTATGAACAGATACTTCAGTTAACCGGTTTTCGGTTAACCATATGCTTGGTTAACCATGCATGAACACCCCTAGCGCGTATCTATATTTGAAAACTACCATTTAATGTACTAAAGTTTTAAAAACTACTATTTAATGTATTGATACTTTTGATAGCAGGTTAATAGCATTACTAGAAGGCCAACCTCTTTTAAACTCTTATTTTAATTAAAATACCATTTAGTTATTACTTTACTACTATTATTAATATTTTATTATGAACAATAAAAGTAAGTTTCCAAATCTTTCCATCCATTTAAGTTTGATGAAGGAAGCTCGATGGTTGTTGTGTTTCATCGACCATGGGTCTCATTGATTTAGGTTTCATCGGTTCCGTATGCGATTCCTGATTTTAGTTTCCTCAAAGATTTGAAAAAATGCATTATGTTCGGTTTTTTAGTCATCGATTTTGGTTTCTAAGTGCTTCGATTTATCGTGTTAGCTACAATTTAATTTTCTAATCATTCGTCGATTCATCGATAGGGGTGTAATCAAGCCGAGACAGCTCGCGAGTTACTCGAGACCGACTCGAAAAATAACCGAAACCGACTTGAACTGAACCGAGTTGAGCTCGAGCTCGAGCAGGGTGTCGAGCCGAGTTCGTGCTCTGAAATACTCAGCTCACCAGGCTCGCGAGCCTAATCGAGCTTGTACTAAATTACCATTTTACCCTTTTAGATACACACCATTTACTTTTATACCCTTAGTAGCTAGTTGTTAATTGTTGTTTGAAAATGTGAAACTTGAATTTCGGAATGTATTTTAACAATTGTTGCTACAAAATTTTATTAAATTAATTTTAGTCGAGTCGAGCTCGAGAGTGTCGATTACTTACTCGAGTCGAGCTCCATCTTGAAAATTAAAGCTCGACCGAGCTCAAGTCGAGTTTCAAGTCTCGAGCTTTGGAACCGAGTTGAGCTCAAGCTTGACACTGTGTCGACTCGACTCGATTACACCTCTATTCATCGAGTTGTTAACGATTTAAGGTTCCGCTAATCAAGTGCTTTGATTTAGAGTTCTACTCATCGAGTTCATCATATGCCATTCATGGTTTATGTGATTGATCTTCGGGTAAGGTTCCAAGAGTTATTGTTTATGGAATCGATTTTGGGCTCCAAGAGTTGCTGATCTAACCATGGTTTATGTGATTCATCTTCAGGTAGGGTTCTTGTTTGATTGTTCATCTTATATTGTTCCCTAGATCCGAGTTCTTGTTAGATTTTTTGGGTTTTGATTGTTTATAGATCTGTTACAATTTTGTCTTACGTTTCTACTGATCCGTTTGATTTCTTATTGTTGTATTTGATATCACATATTTAATTGGATTTATCTTGTGATTCAGTTGTTCAATAATTTCTGATATGGTTTTGATTCCAAAACATTTTTTTGGGATGATGAAAGAATCTTTTGGTTCAAGAACCTGTGATCTTCATCTTGAATTTTTAATAAAAATAATAATTAGTAATAATAATATTATTAATTTAGTATAAAAAATAGAAAAATGCTAACCATAGCCCTAAGAGCTGTGGATATGAATAAAATAAATATTATTTTTAGTTTTTAAAGTTGGCAACCTTGTTTTTAAAAAGTTGAAAACTAATTAAAAGATAACTATACAAATTATAGAAGTTAATTATGACGACATAAGCTGTGATTGCTATTTTTAAAAACTAAAATTACTTTTTTATCCTTATCCACAGCCCTAAGGGTTGTGGTTAACCTTCTCCTAAAATCTGCAACCCACTATATAGATTTAGTATATACTAAATGATAGTTTTTAAAACTTCAATATATTAAATGGTAGTTTCTCAAAAATTGATACACACAATAACAAAAATGTGATAAATTCAATACATTTTTGAAAATTAAACCTGTACATAAAATGAAAATCTTGGATATTAAATATGTTTAAGAGATTTAATGGCGATCCAAAATAGTTTAATTTCCTTAATATGAGCGTGTGGGTTTGTTCTAGATTGTATTGTGCGCATGCTCCACCTTGAATCATAGCATCATATATATTTTGTTCTATTGGTATTTATAATTTTAAAATTAATATCTTGGTCTTTCTAAAATAAATAAATAAAATGTGAAAACCATTATCTATATTATCATATAAAGCATTTAAGTATTTTTAATCTCTTAATTTTAAGTAATTTAAAATTACTATTTTACCCTTAATATTACAATTAAGGGACACTATTAAATAAAATAATTATTTGATGAAGTTAATAACAATCTTATATACCATTTTAATAACTAAACCTTTCAAAATAAAAATTATTTAAAAAATCAAATCAATACAAATTAAGTTAATAATTAAAAATATTAATAATTAAACTTTTATATTAAATATTCTATCATATAATAAATAATTTAACTTAACTATTAAAAATTGCGTATAACTAGAAACATTAGATCTAAATAATATACAACCTTAATTTATTAAAATTGTTATATTTTATTAAATGAGTAATATAATTAAAATAGAATAAAGTAATAAGGCAAACATTGGATTTTACCATTCATGTAAAATTTCATTGACACATTATAATTTAGAAAAGAAACAAATCACCATTATTTTAAAAAAGGACAAGTTATCGAGAAAAATAATATTCGTAACCGCTGCATTGCGCGGATATAATGCTAGTATATATATATATATATATTTATATGAGAATAACTTAGCTACACAATCATATAGTCAGTTAGCTACATGATGCAAATACAAACACTTGATGGGTCCTGCTTATACACTATGGATCATGGTGACCCCACCAAGTGTTTATGTGTGCATCATGTAGCTAACTTATTCATATATATATATATATATATGTATGTATGTATGTATGTATATATATGAATCATGTTCAATAAAGTCCATGTAAAAAACATAGTACTAAAATTTTAATATTACTGTTGATTTAGTATACAATTACATATGATTTGTAAAAGTATCACATGTGAATTACGAAAATGTCACCCCGTCTAAAATTTTAAAATACAATTTGGACCATTGATGTCATTGATCCAAATACTAAAATTGGTCCTTTAGGACAGAATTAAGTATGAACTATATTGAACATTCTTCATATATATGGTGAAAAGGTCATTTGAGAACCATTTTTATTGCGAGAACCACGAAAACCAATCTTAACCGTTCAATTCTCCCACTTTCAATTGGATAGTCCACCCATGAATTCCTTACATGCATCTTGTCATACTCAATCCCCCTCACGCTCTTCATCTATGAATTCATTATTAAAAAAAACGGCTAAGATTGGTTCTCGCAATAAAAACGCTTCTCAAATGAACTCTCCCATATATCTATACTATATTATAAAGCATTTAGACCACTGAAATCTCTTAATTTTAAGTAATTTGAAATTACTAATTTATCTCTTATTTAACCCTATAAGGAAACTATTATATAGGGTTAATTAGATTCTTAAATACCATTTTTATAACTAAATCTTCTATAATAAATAATATATAAAAAAGTCAAGTCAATATAAATTAATATTCAACCTATATGATATTAAATACAAATTAAAAATTAAATAAAAAGAATCTTCATAAAAATAATAGTTTTAATATTTTATCATATAACACATATTTTAATTTAAGTATTAAAAAATACGTATAGCTAGAACTTATAAACCTAATAACATGTAACCTAAATTTATAAATATTTTCAGATTTTTTAAATGACTCGTGTAATCAAAACAAAAGATTTAATTTATAATATATTTAATATTCTTTTTGTTTCTCATTTTATTGTTTTTTAAAATTAATAAAAGAGTTATAAGAAAAAGAGAAATAAAAGAAATGAAAACATGAGAAAAAATAGATATATTGCAAACGAGAATTATTCGATGTCATTATAATGCGTGATATAATAGTCTTGCGTTATTAAAAACGGGCATGTTATCGAGTAAAAATTATTTATAGCCGTTGCATTGCACGGGTACTATGCTAATATATATCTTACTCTTATATAATGCATTTACCATCTAAAAAACTCTTAATTTTAAGAAGAGTAAATTTACTAAAATACCTCTCATTTATACCTCTCCTCTACCCCTCCTTTAAGTCCACAATTAATGAATTTAAACAAATAAATATTGAAAACATAACCGACAATTAATGAATTTAAACCAATATTTATAACTGAATTATTTCTAACCATATATTGTTAATATGAACTTTTGATTTATGAGATCACCATACTTATAACTGAATTAAGTCTAATTATATATTTTTAATATTAACTTTTGATTCATGAGATCACCTAATTCCTGTTTTCAATAAATCAAGTTCAAGAGATTTCACAAACACCAAACAAATGAAATAGTCAAAGAGTTGAAATTTATAAACATTGCATTCTAACTCACACGTATACATACATATATATAATCAGCAACTTCATGATTCAACTATGCGACAAAACTCTTCCAACAAACTGAAAGACAAATAACTCAGAGTTAGCAATTTTATTCTTAATTCCAAAGTGGCTCTCGCAAAGAATCTTCACAAACTCGTATTATCTTCATCTCGCAAAGAATCTTCATAAACTCACATTAGCTCTTTGTGATTATTCTGTACAAAACTCATCACAACCTCCTCTTTATTCGCCGCCGTCGCATTGCGCGGGTACCCCACTAGTGTGTATATATATATATATATATAGGGATGAGACCAAATAAAAAGAAAATTAAAGTAAAAAGTGTAAAATGGATGATTATTTGATTATTTTTCGGTATATATATCAACTGATAATCGTTAGTTCATCATCTTTATTGATTAAAACTAGTTCTTCATCAATTTAATTTTACACTTTTTACTTTAATTTTCTTTTTATTTGATCTCATCCCTATATATATATATAAACACAATACCATCTCACATACAGACTCATATACCAATCCGTCATACAAATAACTTAAAAATACCAAACCGAATTATAGGTGGCAATCATCCCTAGTAATTAGGAATATTGTTTTATAAAATTTTGATTTCCAAAAAATAAAATAAAACCATTAGTAAGATATTTTTATAACAATGCTTTCAAAAGAAATCTAAATTTGTCTCAACCAAGTATCTTTGATTATTTTCTTAACTCTTATATAAAGATGACTAAAAACAAAGTAAAAATGATTAGTAAGTAATTTTAGCTTTCTTTCTCCACTTTATATAAAAACGATGTATATATGAGGATTTTTTTTTTGGCGATACGCAACAACCAATTTGAACATTGTGTTCAATGTAATCACGTACACACACATATATATATATATATATATATATATATATATATATATATATATATTACAATTTTTATAAATGTTATTAAATTTATTAATTGTCTATATATTGGTCCTGAATATTGCATTTAATTAATATCAAATTTTGGTATCCACTTTTTATCAAATGATATCATGCATTGTTTAATGATCATATATATCTTACATATTTTAGTTTTTGGGGTAATTTTATATTTATGTAAAAATTGAAAGTAACACACACATACATAAATATTGAAAGTAACACACACATATGTATATATAGGGGAAGGTTTATTTAAGAACCGATCTTATTGTGAGTATCGCGAGAATCAATCTTAGCCGTTCATTTGGTAAGTGAAATTCACAAATGGAGAGCGTGGAGGATTCAGTATGACAATGTGCATGAGATGAATTAATGGGTAGGTGATGACATTGAAGGAGAGGGAATTGGACGGCTCAGATTGGTTCTCGCGGTACCCGCAATAAAAAAGATTCTCAAATGATATTTTCACTATATATATATATATATATATATATATATATATATAGGGGAGAATTCAAACGAGAACTGCTAGAACCAATCTTGGCCATTCAAGTGGTAAGTGAAATTCACGGATGAAGAGTGGGGGGGGGGGATTGAACGTGGCAAAGTGCATGTAAAGATTTCATAGTTGAACAATCCAATTGAAAGGAGAGGAATTGGACGGTTAAGATTGGTTGTCGCAGCTCTCGTTTCAACATTTCCATATATATATATATATAATATAATTTCATAGATGTAACATATACTAAATCTAAAAGAAAAGAACAAAGACACCAAAAGGAAAGGGAGTTAATTTATACACAACAAAATTCGATTATACACAATAGACACAAACACTTAATAACACATGGTATAAATTAATAATACATAAATTCTTATATATGAATAATTTTTATTATATACAAATCATGCACAATAAAAATAGGAAATTGTGGAACAAGCCATGATAAGTCAGTCACATGATTGGTCCAAAACATCTTGTCATTCTTCCAAAGTGAAAGTACAACTTTATAATGCATGACTCGATCCACCGAGAGTTTTTGAAGTCCAAATTAAACCTAAATTTCCCAACAAAAATCTCATGTTAAGCGAAGTTATTATTATTTTTCAGTTTAGACTAGGTTATGTTTTTGAATAAGGAAGTCAACATAAAACTAAAAAAATAATAACATATTAGCCAAGAATATTAAACACAATCCGTTAACGGTCAGTAACAAAATTTGAACATCATTCTCGAAAGAGTCAAAATGTAATAACAATCGTTTTGAATATGTAAATATTATATCATATAAATTATAGTAAAATATTAATTTAAAACTTTTTAAAAATGCCATAGCTCTTCCATACTTCATGAAGTTTCTCCACTAAATATAATAACTAGGATTTAGATTGTGCTCAATTGACTAATGTTCCGTATGAGTGTGACCATAACCCTTTACAGAGATCCAACGATAACGGTGAAAGAATAAAGGTTTTGTAGCAATACAGGATTAATTACTACAAATCGTCAAATCTTATTTTAAGGAAGACTAATACAAACCATTAACCCAAAGGACAATAGTTGCAGAACCGCAATAGTAGAGGGATTACTTGTAATTCTTCTAAATCCTTTTACCAACCTTTTTCGCACTATAAATATCACCCTATTCTCGCACCAAATTCCTCATCACACATATATTCTGTGACTTCAAAACATCAACCAAAGTTTCAAAAGGAGAACAAAGAAATGAAGCCAATCGCTGTAACGTTTGTGCTTGTGGCACTTGTACTCTTGAGCTCTTCTCTCTTTCATACCACCATGGCAGGCTCAAGTAAGATCTTTAACCGAGTTACAAAAAGCCAATACCAATTCACTGCGCAATAACAAATCGTACTTATTACAAACAAAAAAAAATTATATTTTTTGTTGCAAGTAGTACTCCCTTTTCTAGAAAACTTCATGTTGTAAAAATTATGTATCGCGTCGAATTTGTTAACTGTAGATCTGCGAGAAGGTCTAATCTTCCGCGTTTCTTCCCTCCTTTTTCTTTTGATGATCGATAAGATGCGAGTTTTGGAGTAAAATTCTTTTTATATGCACAGGATATATATATATATATATATATATATATATATATATATATAAATGTTTATTTAACGAGTATAAATATGATATTGCTGTGCGTAACAGGTTTTTGTGACTCTAAATGTGCGGTGAGGTGCTCGAAGGCAGGAAGACAAGATAGATGTCTAAAATATTGTGGGATATGTTGCAGAGATTGTAACTGTGTGCCTTCGGGGACGTACGGGAACAAAGACGAGTGCCCTTGTTATAGGGACAAAAAGAATTCTAAAGGCGGCCCCAAATGTCCGTGAAACAAACGACCTACCTAGCTTCTTGTTAATTCATCGTTAGATTTTAATGATCCTTAATTATATGTATACGATATGATATTCTTCATGATTTATAATAAGTTAATTATGTAAAATTCAGATAAAGGTTGTTAATTAGAGGTATTATATATAGTCGATTTACTATTTTAGACTAGTTATTTAGAAAAAATAAATAAAGTAAGGTTGTTTATTTGTCTATTTTATAATTTATAAAAGAAAATGAATATTATAAGTCTTTGTAAATACATGGTTAGTACGTAATGCAATAGTGATGTAACGCATATAATTGTCTACAAGTTTCTCAGAATCTATAATATTATTGATGTATAGTTAAGCTATTATTCATAATGTTAGAACCCCACACATAACAATAATGACTGCTATTACTCTGAACATTGATCATATCATGTTAGTCAATAACTCATCACTCCCTCACGTAGAATGATTGTCATTACTGCAATCACGAGACCCGCTATTAAAAACAAAGTTGTTTGTAAATTACGTAGGAAATAGAAAAGAAAGAAAAAAAACTTGTGTGATTGTTGTCGTCTCCATGACAGACACATGATGACGAAAGAAGCAACGAGGGAGCCAGAATAGCTATCACATGTGTCATGAACACCTGTAACAGGGCTAATCTTATGATCTTACCTTCAACATTTCAACAATATGGAAAGAAAAAAATGAACCGCATGAAATTATTATTTATTTAAAGTGCTTTTTTTCTCCAGCAAGTTCTTCATAGGAGTCAACCTAGCTATACTTTGATACACGTTTCCGTTATACTCCCTCTTTTCCCCGAGCCATTCAAGGATTTACCTAGTGTAGATTGATCACAAGTTTATTTTAAGATTTTCCGGACATCATACCACAATACCATCTTTTGATAATGCCCTTACAAATTACATCGTGATCTCGAAGGGCAACACTAACCAGACTTCACTTGGAAAAAGCACGTACGTATGTAGCAATTCAAGACAACAAGTTGGCGTTGGAAAACATCGGAATCGATTCTAAGGACTCTTTCACCAAACATATTGCAAACGGCTCTAATTACAAATTTGGGAGATTGTATGGCTAGCGCCGTGTCATCAATTACAAGCCATCTTCCCTAGTCTCTTTGCAAAGGAGATGAACAAAAACATTGCCTTTAACAAAACGGCTCTTCAAAAATGCTCTTGGTTGATAAATTGGAGTCGGATCGCTCCTCCAGCGGAAAACTTGCATTGAATCTTGAATGTCTTCAAAAAAATTCTTTCAACTATGAACAAAGTCGATTGGTTTGGATTTTTTGTGTCATGAAAACTAGAACACAAAGGGCAATTCCTTTTGGCCCGGCGATAAACGTCTTGATCCTAACAATTAGTATCAGAGCGGGTCATGGGTTAGAATCCCACATTTGTCAAAAAATTGCTAGGGTGGATGGATGAGTCATTGGCCATCATCTTCTTAAAATCCGCTCGTAGGCTGTGATGAGTTAAAATCCCATAAGCCTAAGGCATTTACGGCAGATGTTGTGGGAGAATGTTGGTTTGGGACAACATCTTTGTAATAATCTAACCTATGGGTGAGCTAGGCTACCCGGTATATAAGAAAGTAATAGAATCTTGCCCATCAATAATTCCTTCTAAATACTCTAGTGATAAACGCTTTGATATGATCTCAACAATATTCATTTGGGGATCCCTCCTAAATGCCCTCCCAACAAGATCAACCTTACTCAAAATTCGAGTACTACTAACCTCCTCAAACTGCGCCTTTTGCAATATGGCTTTGGAAGACTTGGATCATCGCCTCCGATAATGTATTAAAGAAAATGGATACCGGTGTGGTGAAAATTATGGGCTTAGTGAGAAGCTCTTAGACCAGTATTGGATTCAGTATAGACTCCCTCACAAGCAAAGTGTTATTCCCGACAAATCCATTGTCGAATAAGATCTTAAAAGCGGGCATAGCAATATGCCTCTGGTCGATTTGGAAATGGCATAAAAAGGTGCTATTTTGCGATTGAGGACAAGGAACAAAAAGTTAGATAAAAAGAGTCATTTCCACATCACCCAGAGGATCGCAACTTCATGGATCTACAACCAAAAAATAGAAATTAGAATTTCATAGTTGATCGAATTGTGTTGTATCACTTGATAGCAATCGTTAATTGTAGAAGTATGTAACTCGATATCTTCTAGCGGGTTTGTTTGTATCGTCTATATATGGTCTCAATCTTTGGTTTTTATGTGTAATTTCTTGTCTAGACCTCATTTTCATAAATCATTTGATAATGAAATTATTATATCTAACAAGTAAAGATATTAATTAAATAATTTACATAATCTAAATTAAGATAAAATGAACTTTCTTCATGACGTTTGAAACTTGTTTAACAACAGTAAATATAAATATAAAAACCCTTTCACTAGTTATGTACATAAGAAGCTGTTCTCTTCACATTCTTGGAGTATACTTCAATTTAAAGCTGTGATATATTTTTAAGAAAAATTAGGTATTTTGAGGCTGCTTTATGTTTGAAAAATTACGTTAATTTGTAATAAGAAGTTTTGCAAAAGGGTGTGTAAATTAACCTACTTCTCCATAACAAATTTGTAAAAACAAGCGTTAACTTTTAATAATATTCTACATTAAACTTTTAGAATTCTCAAAAGATTTTTGTAACACTTTAAGCATTTGTATGTAAATTTTCAACTATGCTCATAACTTTTTTAATCGCTTTTAACAATTTTATAACATTTTCTTAATTATATGTTAATTATTAGTTTAAGTTTTTCATAATATTATGTTGAATTCGATCTCTTCAAAACAACCGATGATCAACATATACCGTCATCGCCATTGCTCGACACAATCACCAAGACACCAACACCCACCAGCCGTTAATTGGTTGAATGTTCTAGATGATCATAATTCAGTACCATTATTAATCACAAATTAACCCTTTTGGACCTAAGTACAATTTGCCTCTTTTTTCTGCAAAATGCATTTTTAGAAGGGTTAATTTCATAGAATAATAGTGTGTTTATCTTGATGTTCTACGTTAATGATTCATTTTGCAATCTATCATACCGATTTATTCCTCAAACATATCAAACTATTCCACCTTTGTCGATTTTATATGAACACCAATGCCAAATATCTGAGATTTAGGATATGTAACATGGTAACTTCTAGGGAAAAGTTTATTTTAAAATCATCCTTATTGTCGGTATTGCAAGAACCAATCCGATCCATCCAATTCCCTCTCCAAATTCTATCATTCACACCCATTAATTCATCTCATATACCTTGTCACACTCTATCTCTTCACGTTCTCCATCCATAAATTCCACTTACCAATTAAATAGTTAAGATTGATTTTCGCAGGTACTTGCAATAATGATGGTTTTCAAATGAACTATCCCCTAACTTATAATAATAAAGAAAAACTTTTGTTGTGTTTAATGACTAAGATATAATAATAATAATAATAATGAAAAACTTTTTACTATGTTTAATGACTAAAATGGCATGCTAGTTATACATTAATCATTGGGGATCACAATGATAAATACGTTTTTACCTGAGATAAATTATAGTTATCATCTCAAAGATAAAAAACCATCTGCCTGGTATTGTCAACGTCATCATCGTACTGTCTATAAGTCAATATAATCTATAACTCTATTAGGTGTTTTAGAATTCAAAAAAAAAGTCGTGTACAAGTTGCGAATACAACTTGTAACACCCAAGATGACAAGTTTATGCCTACCCTTTTGTTGATCGGCTCATGTGCAAAGAGGTTATTATGGGTGTTGTTACTTACACATTCTTATTAAATCAGCTCTCACATGTTCTGATTAATTTCTGAACTGTGTTAAATCATATCTCTAGATAGCCAGACTTACATTCAATCATAGAGAGGTTTTTCACATCCATAAAGAGATGTGCAATTATCCTCACGACGATCACCGTCACATTAATTTTACTGTTTAAATACAAGCTTAGTGTATTAAAAAAATTGAAAGATCTCAAGGAGTGTACAATTATCCTCACCCGATATGTCACTCTGAAAAGTGACATTCAATGACACAATGAATTATCAAAAACATTTAGCCTGTCGATACCTGTTGATTAAGGTATTTTCTTAGGTCTTGAGTTAAGTTTCATAGTAGATAAGGTATAGAATATGGAATATCTTAATGGGCGTGTGAGTTCTATTATAAAAAAAAAACGAACAATGAATTCCACGCATCAACTATCAAATATTATTCACTAAACTTATGCGATTTACACATATAAACACCACCAACATGGCATAAAAACCTACATATATATATATATATATATATATATATATATATATATATATATATATATATATATATATATATATATATATATATGAAATAAACCATAAACTTGTTACCAAATAACAGACAACAATTAACATGCAACATCTTGCACGTGAATCTTAAATCTATATTCTCCTCTTTTCAGGCCTTTCCAATATCTTTTTACCATAAATATTGCTTTGCATTGAAGTTAGGTTTCCTTATATTAGCTTGCGCAGACACTTGTGTGCAATCCCATGGTCAAAGATCAAATTCTTTAGATAAACAAGAAAAATTCAACGTAAATATTTAGAATAAAAGTTGTTAAAAGACCTTTGAAACCTTTAATGCAGATTGAATGACAAAATTCCCATAGGGATCTGCCAGAAGTGATGAGGGATTTGGGCTTCCAACAAATTCAATAATAATTTTTGTTGAAATATGGGATCCCGATTCAATTAAACATTTTGCCACAACATTACTCACATATTTGTTTTGGGAGATGGATGCAAAATTTCCTTGAAGTTGCCTCACAAGCATTTCTGTAAACTCGGCTTACTTCAGTCCTATTATGTGTTGCAGCACATAATTGCTTTGCGTGCGTAATAGAGATGAAAAGTTAGTCTTTTGACACCAAGGTGATAGAAAAGGAAGGAAATTTGAGGTGGCAAGACGGGTGGGTCAGAGAATGGGTCAAAACAAGTTTAACTTGAAATTTTTCGTTACTAAATAAGGTTAAACATGTTTGGCTTGACCCACAAACACCTTTTCTTTATTCTCTTTGCATTTTTTTTAACATTCTTAATGAACAAATAACATGTTAACTTGTTAACTAGGATTACAAAACAATACTATTATTACAATAATAATAATATGAATATTTGAGTAAAACAATTTAGACGTTTATATGCATTAAAGTTTGTGCAATTTTCAACTCCTTTGTAGCATTTTTTTTATAAAAATTGTTTTGTTAAGAAAACAATCCTAATTGATAATTTCATAAGTAAATGGCTCAAACCGCCACCTCTAAAAGAAGTCATAATTTAACAAAGGGTATAAAGATGCTAACCCAAAAGGATCTTCTGTTATGTGAATTGCATTGGTCATGATCTCAACTACAAGACGATTTCTAATCTCACCACGAGAGTGCTCCATGCACGCCTGCAGCACGCAACAGCAACTTCTACTTAATAGCAATTATTTGCTATTTGTTGAAGTATAGGCTGCCAAATGCAATACTAATGCTCAAAAACAATATCATGTATTTAAAAACATTTAGATATATATATATATATATATATCAATTAAGTTCCAACATGTACCATGTTCTTGTAATAATATGGGCCCGTATATACTCCGAACACACTATACATATTTGATCTTAACTTTATTACGAGAAGTCCCGATTCACAGGCTTAGATCATGCATCACATCATAAATCACAATATAAGGCATCATGTATAAGGCATCACATATAAGTCATCAGGTATAAGTCTTCACTTATAAGTCATCATGTATAAGTTGTCACTTATAAGTCATCATGTATAAGTCGTCACCTATAAGTCATCGCTTATAAGGTATCACTTCTTTCATTAGTCTAACATAGTACGAATATGGTACTATGCATAACCCTAGTCATATAGCTAGTTGAATACTTGAATCTACCCTACCACAATCAATCAATCAAGAACATGCAATAAGGCCAACTCAAGTGTTCTAAACCTATATGTCCAGTTTCATGCATGGAATAAAGTATTCGCAGTACACAAGGCATCAATATCATCAATGTCTGAGTAATAGTCATGATACAGTCATCGTATACACATCAACTAGTGCTCACCAGGACCATCGGCTCCGGCTGACAGCGCGTTCGAAAATAATTTGTACAAATTTTAGTTTGAAAATTTCATATTGAACCAAGGTTTAAGTCCAAACACACAACTTGCGTGCTTGAATCTCTTAAACCAAGACTCTTATACAAAGTTGTAACGCCCCAAAATATTTTTATTTTTTATTTTATATAATTCCATAAAATCATTTAGACTAAAATAGTTAAAAATATACTCATTACACACGTCCATCAATAACCTGCCCAACACACGGGTCTTATGGTATTAAAACGGTAAATATTTAATTGTATTAGTTTATAAATATCAGAGTTCATAAAATCACGTTACGGAAAAGTAGCTGTCACGTGGGAGTCTTCTCCTTGTCGACACATGACGGTCCTGAAAAATAATCAACAATACGGGTTAAGCTTAAAGCTTAGTGAACACACAACACTCATATATTATATTAGATAATACATTCAACAAGTAATACACATCACATCAAGTATGCCACATAGGCGGGGATGGCCATCTGCCAAAAACGAGCCCAACTGCTCAAAATGCCACATAGGCAGGGTAGCCATCTTCTAAAAAAACGAGCCATCTTCTCAAAATGCCACACAGGTAGGGTGGCCATCTGCTAATCATCATCACAGTATCACATATGAACACGTATCACAACATAATATATAAATTGGTGTAACTCACCTGGATTTCAGCACAAAAGCACAACATAGTAAACAGTAAATCTGCGAGTCACGACAATTCACCGATAACAACCTACAATTAAAATATATCAGTTTAAGTAAAACATATAGTGGGTAATATTACTTACCTAATTGACCCCTCATGATATTCTAGTGATGCATATTGGGCCCAACACATACACTAGACTCAAGTTCACTCGGCGATCTACCAACTCAATTTACTTTTATCAAAACTTTACCACTTACTTATCTCACTAATAATATACTATAATGCAAGTATTCTCCCAAGAAATCTGCCCAAAAGGTGAAACCGAGCTTAAAGTTCTTTAATGACCAAACGGGTCAAAAATCCACAAATTTGACTCTAACGAATCGAGTCCAGAAATACGTTTTTGACTAAAACTTCAGCTTGTTCCCCTTGTTATGAGGGGTTCATCTAAAAATTTTGAGGTCCTAACTCGAAAAGACGACAAAAGTCAAACTTGCAAATATTTCGGCATTTTCACCATTTTAACCTGAATCTGATTTGCATCACTTGCACTCTTATATATTCATTCTAAGAAACATGCCTGGAGTCTTTAGATAGTGCAGAAGCCAATCATTTAGCTAATTCGCGCATTTTTTACTTAACGGGTAGGTATGACCCGTTTAAAAGGAACTTGCATAAATCAGGAATCCACCCATCTTTTGTATTCATAAATATTCCAAACAATATCACCTACAATAACCTCTATAATCATGCTCAAAATCAATTAGAATAGCTACTAATTCTAAATGTTCATTTAATTAATAAAACTTCAAGTTTTAGAAAATTCAAGCGTGCAAGTTAGACTTTGCAACCCATGTGCCACTACAATTGTGATCCCATCATACACTATAATTTGCAATTCAACTTTATCAACTAGTTTGATATTCAACACAATACCCATTTGATGATTCAAGTATTGTAACTAATTTGTAATTCAACTATAAAAGTAATATGTGATTCAAAAGCAACAACTATCTTGTGATTCAACACTTGAAACCAATTTTCATTTTGGCCTGTTACTAAATTATAATTAAATCATGGGCCTACTAGCCAATTGAATTTCCTTTAATCAATTTTCAATTACCATATTCTTTCTAATTTTATATATATATATATATATATTTTGTTGACAGAGCCGAGTGAAAATATTATGTGGTAAAAAATAATGACGTCATTAATGACGTGTAATTGTGACATGGACAAACATAATATTTTGATTGGTTGATAATGGAGAAAACATTATATTACATTTAAATTCAATATAATTGGGAGGGTTTGTATGTAAATTATAAGAGAATTGTATGAAGTATGTGAGGGGGTATATAAAATATGTGAGAGGGTTTTAAGTAAATAGTATATTAATATAATTAATTATAGGTTGTTTGAAAATTATGTTTAATAACTTGTAATATATTTTGTTTAGAGAAAAATAATTATATATTTGTGACCGTCTCATTTTTATGTACGTTTTGATATAAATTTTATCGTAACATGACGTTTTTTTTAAAATTAGTATATTCTAATTGTTTTATCCATCGAGATCAACGGGTAGATAATTATTGAAAATTTTATTCGTTTTTATATTATTTCCTATACATAAAACAGTCGATATAATAACTGATTTCTTGGCCTTTCGGTAAAAATAATTAAAAATATACTATTTTTAAAAAATTTGTCGTATTACGATAAAATTTATATGTTTGATAACCACTTAATGAGTCTTTTAAAACCGTAAGTTAGTGGCATAAATCTTTTAAAACCGTAAGTCTTTTAAGATCTTATTTTTATGTGATCTAGTTTATGTATGCTTAGGTTGATGTCATCATTATTTAATATATTTAGTTTACAATTCCAAATATTCAAATATACAATTGGCTAATAAAAATTTCTTCTAATCATTTCATATTATAACAACAACAATAATATTATGGTTATACGGTTATACCTTTAGAATGTTCGGACAAAGCTTCATTACACGTAACACATTAATATTATACTAAAAAATTTTAGATGTAAAATATATTTTTTTAAAAGAGAATGTATAAAAGTATTAAATATAAATGTTATATTTACGTACCCGAGCACCGTACGTGTATAACACTAGTGTGCAATTGCTACTAATTTTTTATTTAGATCCATAACCATTTTGTGATTCGAAATCCATATATATATATATATATATATATATATATATATGTATAGAAAATGGATCAATAAAGGTCCTATGCTTAAACATAGAACCTAAAGTCCAAATCTAGACTATTAGATTTTTTAAATTAATGGTCAAGATCTAATAATGACTCTTTTGTAATTAAGTAAACAGTATAAGATTTAATTATAGAAGGAAATGTATTATGGGAATCATCCACCCCATAAATTTTGCTCCATTTTTTTTAACATCCATCCCGAAAATGATAATTTTAGTAGAAAATGATCTTCGGCCACCGAAAATGATAATTTTCAGCCACCCGAAAATGATAATTTTCAAGGTGAAAATGATAACAATTCCAATTGAAAATGATAACATTTTCCAGCCACCGAAAATGATAATTTTTCAGGCAAAAATGATAACAATTCCAATTGAAAATGATAAATTCTAGCCACCAGTTGAAAATGATATGAATTCACATAATTCAAAATGATAACATTTTGTTACTATTTTCATATAGTTTGTATTTTCGAAATAAAATTTTTAGAAATATGGGAAGAGCGGTCTTGTTTGAAAGATGATTAAAAAATGAGTAAATTGGTATAATTTTTTTACTAAAATTCTTAAAATTGAAATAGTTATGGTCATTTAAAGATTTAAAAGGTAAAAATAAACAACTAAAAAAGGAAACTTATGGAAGCCTTAAGGAGGCGTAGACTTTGAATTTCTTTTTTTACAATTCCTATTTTGCCCTTTTAAATGAGTGACTGAGAATTGGTCTTTGAGTTCTATGTTTAAGGGTGGGTCTTGTAGATCCTTACCCTATATATATATATATATATATATATATATATATATATCAAATTGCGATCCCTGACTTAGTGTATATACATATACCAAATTGAAATCACATATAATATATATAGAGGACGGTTAATTTGAGAAGAACCGTTTTTATTGTGAAAACTAACCTTAACTGTTCAATTTGGATAATGGAATTCATAGATGAAAAGCGTGGGGAATTGCGTGTGGGAAGGTGCATGTAAGGAATTCATGGGTCGACAATCTAATTGAATGAGGTGGAATTAGATAGTTAAGATTGGTTCTCGCAATTCTCGTAATAAAAATAGTTCTCAAATGAACTTTTCAATATATATATATATATATATAGGGTAGAGATCAAGTAAAAAGAAAATTAAAGTAAAAAGGGTAAAAGAGATGATTATTTGATCATTTTTCGGTATATATATCAACTGATAATCGTTAGTTCATCATCTTTATTGATTAAAACTAGTTCTTCATCAATTTCTTTTTGATGAATCCAACATATTCATCACTTTTTAGATAAAAGCATTTTGTTCATCAACAAATTATTCCAAAATTTTGTTTTCAAAATCTGTATTTGAAATAAAAAATAAATTGATGAAGAACTAGTTTTAATCAATAAAGATGATGAACTAACGATTATCAGTTGATATATATACCGAAAAATGATCAAATAATCATCCCTTTTACACTTTTTACTTTAATTTTCTTTTTATTTGATCTCATCCCTATATAGAACGAGAACTGTTTTTCGTACGATAACCAATCTTAGCTATCCAATTCCTTCTCCTTCAATTGGATTCCCCGCCCATGAATTCCTTACATGCACCCTACTACACTCAATCCCCCACGCTCTTCATCCATGAATTCCATTATCCAAAATGAACGGCCAAGATTGGTTCTCGCAGTTCTCGTACGAAAAACAGTTCTCGTTTGAACCCTCCCCTGTATATATATATATATATATATATATATATACACGAGAACTGTTTTTTGTATGAGAACCAATCTTAGCCGTCCAATTCCCCTTCATTCAATTGGATTGCCCACCCATGAATTCCTTACATACACATTGCCATATTCAATCCACTCATACTCTTCATCCATGAATTCCACTTACCACTTGAATGGCCAAGATTGGTTCTCGTACGAAAAACAGTTCTCGTTTGAACCCTCTCCTCTCTCTCTATATATATATATATGTATATATATATTGAAAAATTTATATGAGAAACGTTTTTATTGCGAGAACCGCGAGAACCAATCTTAGCCATCCAATTCCTCCTCCTTCAATCGGATTGCCCACCCATGAATTCCTTTCATGTACCTTGCCACACTCAATCGCCCCACGCTCTTCATCTATGAATTCCATTATACAAAATGAACGGTTAAGATTTGTTATCACAGTTTTCGTAATAAAATTGGTTCTCAAATGAACCCTCCCCTATATATATATATATATATATATATATATATGCAAAAGTTCAAACGAGAACTGTTTTTCGTACGAGAACCAATCTTAGCCGTCCAATTCTCTCTCCTTCAATTGGATTGCCTACCCACGCTCTTCATCCATGAATTCCATTATCCAAAATGAACGGCTAAGATTGGTTCTCACAGTTATCGTACGAAAAACAGTTCTCGTTTGAACTTTCTCCTGTATATATAAATATATACTTCCAGTTACGATTCTCTGCATTAACACACACACACACACACATATATATATATATATCAAATTGTGATCACATAAAGTATATATATATATATAGAGAGGAAAGTTCATTCGAGAACCATTTTTAATGCGAGAACCGCGAGAACCATTATGGACCAATCAATTTAGATAATGTTTTAATAACCTTATTTATATCAAAAGGGTAAAATTGTAATTAAAAAATATATATGCGCATGTTGTGCTGTGGAGTGTATATCAAATTGTTTGTTTATTTATTTGAAAAGGGTGGCTGCATTTTTTTGTGTTAAATATTTTTATTTTTTTTATCTTTTTCTTTTCTTTTCAATATTTATAAGTTGAAATAATTACTTTTTTTATTTTTTTATTTTTTTCCCTTTATCTCATTCTCTATTTATTAATCACAACCATTTATATTTTTATTGAATTTTAGTAATATATTAGATACTTATACCCAACCGATCTTTTTTGTTAGAATTTTTTGAGTTGGAAATAAGTTTGACTAAACAAACTTTGAGTTGCACGTGCATTAGAGTTCTAAACGAAAACAAATGAGGGCTTGTTCGTGTTCGTTAATTTAACTTTAGCCGAACACGAAAAATATTTTCCTTTCGTTTAATTAAACGAACGAACACAAACAGAGCTCTCGTTCATTCATTTATGTTCATGAACGTTCAGTTATCTGTTCGTTTATGTTCGTTTATATTGTATATATATATATTATATGTGTGTTTGCGTATATATAGTGTTTATTTGTGTTTAAAACTGTTTGGATTTGTATCATAACGTGTGTTCTTTCGTTTACGTTTGTTTATCATTTAAAAACGAACTAAAATGTAGACGATTCGAACCAATCTTTTAAATAATTGAACACAAATGCTCATTTGTTTCTCGTTTATTTATTCGGCTAAAGTTAAACGAACGAACACGATCCACAAAATTCCATTCGTATTCGTTTATTTGTTCGGCTTAAGATAAACGAACGAATACGAACAAGCCTCGTTCGTGTTCATTCGGTTCATTTATAGTCTTAGCAATAAGTTTGACTAAGCGAAGTTTGAGTTGCATGTGCACACATACATCTAGGTATACATGTGTATGTGCATATATGCACACGTGCACGGTACATATATGCATCTACACGCACTTGTGTGAAAATAAAACCTAGTAGTATGAACAGGTTGTGCACATATGCACTATGCATATATGACTTTATTGTATGTGCTCAAAAAGACAGTGGTATATGCACATGTGCACCTATTGTAATTTGCACATGTGCATCTATATGAACCTGTGCTCGAAAAAAAGACAGTGGTATGTGCATATGTGCAAATGTATAATGCTGTGTTGAATAAAAAAACCCGGCAAAAATAAAAAAAATTCTTTCAAAAAGTATAGCAATATGGATGTCATATTAAAGAGCATAATTTTCTCGTTAATTTGGTATAATTTTCGTATTTTAATATTTTTGCGTTTAGTAGATATTTTAGTTTTAAAAAATTGGGGGTAAGTGGTCCCCCCCTTTAACTAGGCAATTTGTCGAAAATACCCTTCCAGCATTTTTGGAAGCTAAAAATGACGGCTGTGTTTTCAATTAATTACATGTTTGCCACAATTAATATAAATCTTTGATTAATTATGATCAATGGCTACAAATGGTTCTCGCGGTTCTCGCAATAAAACTGGTTCTCAAAAGAACCCTCCCCTATATATATATATATATATATCGATCTTGAATCACAGAACCCATATGCCTACTTATATCAATTTGTGAAGGTAATTCCCAATCCCATTTAGCGATTCCATGACAACCAAGCATCTGTCACAACACACACACACATACGCAGGGCCATTCTCGCCTGGATTAAATCCCGCACATCAACCGCTTCATTTTATAATTGTACCCACGGTTTCCTAGCATCCAATCGACCTTCCTCTCACATTTAATTTCAGTTTTATCAAGATATACCCTCTCATCGAGGGGTTTAAGTTCCCGGCGGAGACTTCGAGGGGTAGCAGGCATACCGCCTCTAATCCAATCATTTAACAACTATAATTGAAGACTTAGAGTTTACGAGAGTTTTGAGTACCATACCGGGTCAATCTCTCATCGGCTGAGTGCAAAAATGGTGGCTGTAACTTCTCGCGGTTCTCGCAATAAAAACAATTCTCAAATGAACCTTCTCATATATATATATATATATATATATATATATATATACTACTTATTATCAGCTATATCTAGCTCCAAATAACAGTTGATCAGAACCTGATTTTATCCAAATATTTTGCAGTTGTTTATACTATTATTAGAGAAGTTGTTAGCAGTAATTAACACCACTAATTAACATCTAATTTAATCTGGCAAATAGATAGTACCTGGTTAAGATCACTATCAAAGTGAAGCAAGCAATACTGAAGAACATGATGACCGTTTGGATCATTAGCCAAATTAGCTACACCTCCCTGTAAAGCCCTGATTACCACCATGATCTGGTTTTTGGATTTCAAATTCTCTAACAATTTTTTTATTGCCCTTATCCTGTAAAATCATCAACACAATCATTTCATTATATATGAATATATGATCCATAACATAAACATGTAAACAAGATCTAAACTTAACATACCCATATGGACTCATACAAACAAGAATTAGCTCAACTGGTGATTCAGTTAATTCACTGATTATCAATAGCTTCTGATCGTCATTACAAACAGAAACAAGCTTCTGAACTAAATAATTTCCAGACTGATCCATCATCAAAAGAGCAATTGAACCTACCACCTCAGAAAAAACAATCTCAATTTCCTCTTCTGTTGGCGTTTCAAACTTGGATTTCAAAATTTTACAGCCATTTTGATCCTTAGCAAGTAAATAAATCATTCCCCTCAATTTTTTCAAAGACAGGATACTTAAGAACGAATAATTTCGCAATTTATTGGACAACACCCCACCATAATTGCGATTGACATCAAGGTTACTACTTCTGGACATAATAAAATCATTGTTGCGAGAAAGAGATCCTGATTCAAAAATCGCAGCAGGGGGATTTGATGAACGACGAATATCGTAGGTATTGGGGTGTTGGGTTGAGTACAATCGTTCCATGGCGAGCAAGTAAGACCTTTGGTCGAAGTCAAACGGAGAAGTAGACCACCCAGGAAGAGATTCTCTATTATGGAACAACAGAGTAGCAGGATTAATATTATAATGACGACGAAGAAAAGGGTCCACCGTACGAGGGGTAGTAGCTGGGCCCACACCAGAATAAAGGGAATGGTGATGATAGCTAACGCCGTTTGAAGCGCTAATAGAACTTTCTTCTAAGCTGGTGTTACCGGGGCTGATAAAACCCTGACCGCCTGCGACCGGAGAGCCAACACCGCCGTATTCGTAGTAGAGAGTCTGTGGAAGGAACGACCGGGGATTGTTGTCGGATATATTGAGTAAGGAGGATAAAGAATTGGCCAGGGTTTCATCAATGTCAACTGAGGGGAGATCATTAAGGGGCTGCAGGGTTTGATTCATAGTAGTAGTGATAGGTTGCTGATTCGTTGGAATGGAAAGCTAGAAAGTTTTGATTTGGTGAAAGTGAAAAGGGACGTTGTGGAGGGTTATATTTATAGTTTTGGAGAATAAGATTTCGATAAGGAGAGTAGGAATTATAAAAGGGTTATGATTTTAATTCCGAAATATTTTATTTTATATATATATATATATAATAAATAAATATAATATGTATTATATGTTTTCTGTTTGTGACGGAAAAAGCGTTTTATAAGTGAGAGACAAATGGGAAGAGTTATGCATGCAATTAATGGAAAGGATTCCTCGTACTTTGAAGTTGAACGTTGACCAATGGTCCAATACGTTTTATTACTGTTTCTTTTTTTTTTACTTATAAAAGTCTCTAACATATATATTGACTTGTTTTTTTATTAGTACGATATCGCGTAATAAAGCGAAAATAAATAATTTATGTTTGTTAACATGTCTATTTTTAAGACGTATGGAGTATGGTATTCATATAATACGGTGACTGTGAATAATTTTTTTTATGATATGTCTATTTTCTTTATCTTTTTTATATATTTTTTACTTTTCTATTCTTCATAATTGGAATAAAGATTATGAAAATATTTTTTAATAGTTAAGTTAATTTGCATTGGCTTTGACTTTAAAAAAAATTGTATTAACTTTGATTTTCTCAAATATTTAAAGTTTAGTTATTAAAATGGAATATAATAATCTTATTAACTATATTTAATAGTTACTCAATTTAGTTTATATAAGGAGTAATTTAGTAATTTCAAAACACTTGAAATTTAAGAATTTAAGCAATAGATATAAATGCTTTATAATATAGTATAGATAAAACAAATAACTAATCACAAAAATGTTATAATATTAAAAACATCGAGTTTATATTTTTGTTTACACGAAAATGCAGATTTTGTCATTAATTGGGACATTAATCTTATAACAAAATTTGGATGTAATTTTTGAAAAACAAGAACTAAATATGAAATTTCATAAAAATCATATAAACTAAAAATGTAATTTACTCTAATATAAAAAAAGGAAAAAGAGATCATATATGATATAACATATGAGTTTTTATTTATTTTATTTTATAATATTCAATATGATTTAAGAAAAAATCTAAAAGTTTTTATATATTAAAATAATATAATGAAGAGATAATTGTTAGACGTTAGCATCCAAACACATTATTTGAACAATTTATTTAGTAAAAATATTGCACATTCAAATAAAATGATACGTAGAATTTGATGAGGCGTCATAGAAGTCTAATACACTTTAACATGTATAAATTCTATGTAAACAACGCCAACAAACTAAATATAATTATATAAAAAAAATTAAGAGTGTAGGATTGAAGTGTTGGGTGGAAAGGGTGAGGGGGTGCCACACCTGAGCCAATGGTGGAAACGGTTGTGCGTGGTCGGGTTGGAAGGGTGGTGATAGTAGGTGGAACGAGCGGGTCTCACTATCTCTTTCTTTTTAATTTTATTTCTATTTAATTTTAAATTGATTAGCAAATATTAAATGAGTATCATAATTTGATGTAATAAAGAGTAACCACTACGAATCTGAGTGGATGTAAATATGTAATCACTAATAGCATAACATCAAATTTTCTAATTATGAATCAAATTCTCACATATTACATTTTACAAATATATTAAATGTATAAAACGCGTGAAAGTAATGACATATATAGAGGTTACATGCATACAACACTTAACATATATTACCCAATCCAGTAGAAGCAGAGCATGCGTCTCAAATTCAATAACGAGTACTGCAATTTAAAAACAGAAAGGTTCACTTGACCTCATGACCCGATGCCGTCATATCCTTTACATAGGATAAAACTTATTTATTATAAATTAGATTAAAAGCTCATGTGATATGTAAGTGGATTTAAAAATAATAAATAATTAACATTAAGAAAAAGATACTAAATAATAAAAATGCAAATGAAATGAGAATTTAAAAAATGACGACATATAATATCAACATTCAAACTATCGGTGGAAATGTTGACAAGAAGGGGACTAGGGGAGTGCAGACATGATGACAGAAACGTGATATCATGATACGAGGAGACGTGATTGTATTTTTTGTACAAATCATCGATCATTTTTGTTACAATTAAGGGAAATAAGGTTAAGCGTTTATTAGTTATTATTATATAATTAAAAAAATATTTTAAATGATTATATAATATTTTAGAATGACAAAACTAAGAATTTGGTTAAATATAACATTTATAAATATTATAAGGGATAAATATGATATTTGTAAATTAAGCTAGTCAAATATGATATTTTAGGATTTGAGAAAGACATATATGAAATTATTATCTCTAATAATTTGATTTTAACCAAAAAAAGTCAAAATTGAATTTTAATGTTTATCAAAATGAATGGTTAAGATTTGATAACTAAAATCTATTAGATAATCATAGCCATTAGACTTAGATAATTTTTTTAATCTTTTTATCTAAATCAAATATCTAGGATTATCTAATAAATTTTATTGAAGTTAGTCTTTTATTCATCTTAGATGTGTTATTATTAAAGTTTATCAAAAATAAATAAAACTGAAATAAAGTAAGCGGGTTGAAACTTGTCTAGTCTTGCATATGAAACCAACAGATGGACTCAAGTCGACATACATGTTTCTCAAATGTTTTCAACATTTTAAAGTTAAGAACTGTCCAATAGGTTGAAAATTGTATAATGTCGTATCTAAATTTATCAATCTCTTATTGAAATATGCCAAACTAATTATGCAATTGTTAGGATTACAATTCTTTTCCTAGATGTGAAATCTAAGCAAAGTAAGTAACATACATTTAATACATGAAACATAATCCTTCCTTCAAGTAAACTTTCAGGGGGTGTTTGGTTCAGGTATTGTTTTTAAAGTGATTGCGATTTTATATGGGATTGGTATTTGGTGGGATTTGTATTTAGTGGGATTTAAAATCTCATCTTGTGTTTGATTCATATTTCTTAGGTGGGATTTCCACCACCACTAAACTCCATCAACAGCCAAAGACGGCGGACGATGAACGACGGCGACGGCGGAAGACGAACGACGGCGGCCGACGGCGGACGACGAACGAACGAGGGCGGACGACGATGAACGACGGCGGATGACCAACGACGGAGACAACGGACGAACGACGGCGGATGAAGAACGACAGTGGGTGACGAACGACGGTGATCGACGACGGACGATGAACGACGGCGACAACGAACGAACGACGGCGGATGACCAACGACGGCGACAACGAACGAACGACGGCGGACGACGAACGAACGACGGCGGATGACGGATGATGGCGGACAACGAATGACAGCGGACGACGAACGAAACACAGAATTTAGAAATCCCTCATCTGTGGGATTTGTAAATACTATGGGGGGTGGGGGGATTTAGAAATCCCTCATTTGTGGGATTTCAAGGATTCCTGGGATTTGAAATCACATCCCATTTTTACAAACCAAACACAAGATTTCTCAGGATTTGAAATCCCATTCCCAAAGATTCCTAGGAAATACCACGAACCAAACACCCCCTCACTTTCTATCTCAAGACATCACCTGCAATATACAAAATTGCGATAAAAAAAGTAGACAAGTCAAATGAGTTAAACGTGTAACATCCTGATTTTGGGCCTAGCAGTTTCATAGGCTTGGGTATGTTTATACATGATTAGTATTTGATTAATTGTTTAATTGATATTTAATCAAATGATTAACTAATTTAATGAATGTTGGTTTATATATATATATATATATATATTGGTTTATATATATATATATATACATGTGCGGTTGTGTGTGTGTGCATGCTATTGCGAGTTTTGAGGAGTGACACCTCCTGCTTGTGTTTTCAACATATTAATACGTGGGTTTCATGAAGCCTTCTTCACTTTGAAGTTCTTGTGTGTGTGTGCTGTGTGTCTGCCGAGAGGAAAGGAAGAAGGAATCAATCGGATTTGGTGATTTAAATTCGTGAACTCAAGTTTAAGGTTTGTTGATTCTTGTTTGATTATTGCTATGCTTCTTGAAACATGATGAGCATGCTGGGTTTTGTTTATGAACATGTGAAATTGTTTTATGAGTTTGGCGGATTTGGTGTTCTTGGGTGTTAACATGTTTATGATGCATGTTTGCATGCTTAAACATGTTTATGGTTGTTTTGGTAAGTGTTTATATGAATTATATGAACTAGTAATATGATTCATGGAGTTTTTGATATTGTCGGATTGTAAAGAAGATGAAGGGAAGTCCGAATGTTGGAAAATCCGAGTATCGGAATCCGATACTCATGAATCCGGGTGTAAGATAATCCAGCCTAATTGTATAGATGGGCTATGGTTTCACATTAAGGTTTGTCTCCTTTTGTAATCTATATATAACTATCAATGTAATACAAGAGAAATGTTTAATACAATCCTAATTTAGTTTATAGACGTGAGAAACAATTTATAAACATTAGATTTTAAGATTCAATGGTCCAGATTCAGTCTTAGATTCTTTTAACTATTGGTCTCCACTTTCTCTCTGCTCTAATTTATTTAAAATTAATTATCTCACAAACCGTTAATTGTTAGACGAAACAAATTATACTGTTACGATCCTCGTGTTTCTCTCTTTTATTAGAGAGGTCACTTGATATACTTTCGATAAAAAATATTTTTTTCTCATTTTGTTAGATTAGAGTTAAATTTTATTAAAGTATAATCACATGTGATTCATAGAGGTGTGATCAATATAGTTTTTATAAAATTATAGTTTGGTGTTTGATAATCCGGCGAAGTTTTATGGTTTAGTAACAAAAAATTAACAATTGAAAGTAATTATAAGTTATTAGTTGTTTCATAACATATGTGATTATCTATCTCTTATACATGCACATAATTGCATATGATTTGATTAAATGTAGCATTTTTATGTCACATATTTGACAGAATCAATCACATGTGATTGCGTATTCAATCACATGTGATTTTGTACAGAATCACATGAGAGTTTGTACAGATTCACATGTGATTGAATACCAAAAAACATGAGATTTGGTATTCAATCATATATGATTGCATAGGGGATTATTCAAACGAGAACCAATAAAAAAGACATCGAATTCGAAGGAGAACGCATCTGGAACTTTGATAGAGGGGATAGGGTGTTGATAGTACACAATATATGCATTCATGGGTAGACAATGCAATTGGATTGGGTGAAATTGAATATGTACATACATGTATAAATAGTTTTAAGCAAACGGTGATTTTTTTAAGCAAACATTCAAAATTAATAAACGTTAAATGATATACAATTTAAGAAGATAAAAAAATTAATAAAACAACACATGTAATATTGTTATGAATCACATGTGATTATACATTAATAAAATTTAAGTCCAACCTAACAAAATGAAAAAAAAAGTTTGTTAAAAATATATCAAGTGACCTATCTAATAAAAGAGGGGAACACGAGGATCGCAACGGTATAATTGGTTTCGTCTAACGATTAACGGTTTGTGAGATAATTAATTTTAAATAAATTAGAGGAAAGAGAAAGTGGGACCATTGATCTTGAAATCTAATGACTAAAAATTGTACCTCAGGACTATGATTTTAATGACTATATTGAACAAAACCATGTAATACAAATACCTACAGAGTTTTTATTATTCTACATGGTATCAAAGTCTTAGGGTTCTGACTATATCTTCTCTTTCTCTTCCGCCGCCGCCACTTTCATTCTTTCCGTTGTATCCCTTGAGTGACGACTTTCTTTCTTTTCTTTACCCTCTCGTCCTGTCCTGGGGACGCATTGTAAATAAAAATTTATTATTTTTCTCTCCCTTGCCGCTACTGCGCTTATTGCTTCCACCATAGTTGTAGCTCATGCCATTGTAGTCGTAGCTCCTGCCATTGCTGCCACGCCTCTTGCCGCCACCGCCATAGTTGTAGTTCCTGCCGCTGTAGTCGTAGCTCCTATATACCGCTGCTACCGCTCTTCTTGCCACCCTCTTTGGCTGCTAACCCGTCGCAGCCTTGCGGCCACAAAGTGTTTTTTTCTATATATCTGTGTTCTTTTCTACATATCTTTTTTTCTTACGTATTTAATCACTTTTATTATATTTTTCACTCCGGTGTCAGCGTCCGATCTTCTACCCTCTCACTGCGGGAAAGTATTAGAGATAATGTAGATTAGAATTTAGTGTAAAATGACTTGGCCCACTGGTATAGATGGGCTAGGGTTTCACAATAGGGTTGTCTTCTTTTGTAATCTATAAATAGTTATCAATGTAATACAAAATACGTACGGGCTTTTCATCATTCTATAAAATGATGTTCTAACTCATAGTAAAATCGCTAAATGGTTTTGTGTTTATTTGAAATTAGTAAATTGGTCTGAGATCGAGTAGCTATAAGTTTCATTTGAGTATAATAATGGTTATATGCGACACTTTTGGTTCAACTTTTGAAGTCTTTAAACCCGCGTAAAAGTAACCGTTAAAAATAAATCAAAGTCGATATCCAATTGTCCGAGTGTCACAATAATAGGATTTTCCTATGTGAAAGTTCTCAGAAATTTCATTTCAACCTTAAAAGATGGTTTTATGCTTTGAAAGTATACTTTCACCAATTGGGACCATTTTAACACATATTACAAACTATCTATTTTAAGCCCAACTCCCTAAGTGGAAATTTAAAATAGATAAAATATACATTTACATATTTATTTCTCACATTTATATGCCTTGTACATAACTATTAAGTTCTAAGCTATTCTCCGTAGAGACCATAAACTTACACAAAATCAATTTCGATTCTTGAATGTACACTCTTTATAATTGGATCTATTTTAACTAGGGGTGTTTGTGGATAGTTAAGAGGACATCTGTTTAACTATTTTTGGTTAATATCCGTTTGTAACCGGTGGTTGTCGAGGCCAAAAAATACCCTATATTCTAACACATATAATAGTTTATAGTGGTAAACTAGACTAAATGCCCGTTTGATACACGGATTGGTTTAAACGGTAATAAATATTAAACATTTATAAAAACGTATTAAATAATAATAAAACGCGAATTAAATGATGACGTATGGCATCAACACTCTAACCAGAAGTGGAAACATCGACGCGAGTGAGAGTGCAGACATGACGGCAGAAACGTGGTATCATCATATGAAGAGATGCGATTGTATTTCTTATATAAGTTATCAATCATTATTGTTACAACTAAGTGTAATAAAGTTAAACGTTATTGGTTATAATTAAAAAGGATTTAAAATGATTATAAAATATTTTAAAATGATAAAACCCTAAGAATTTGGTTAATTATGATATTTTGAAATATTATAAAGGGTAAATATGATATTTGTAAATTAAGTTGGACAAATACGATTTAATATGATTTAATAAGGGGATATATGAAATTATCTCTAATAATTTTGACTCTAAAAAGCCAAAATTGATTTTTTAATTTTAAGTGAATGAATGGTTAAGATTAAATATTTTTTTAAATGAATGATTCAGATCGTTTAATAAATTTTATCAAATTAGTCTTTTATTTATATTAGAAGATGGGTCGAATCCACAGAGACGGACTCAATATAAAGTCCTATGCAATCTAAAGATTAAGGTGTTTTTAAGGCAACAATAAAATAATATAAAGGGAGGTTTTGAAATTTGTTTGTTTAAAATTGAATCTTGACAAGTAAAATTTGCAATTAAGCAAGATGGTTTGAATCAATGAGATGTGAATTGGATATCATTGGATTTTATCACATGAACAATTAGCTAACTTATTATCAAGGATTATGGTGTAATACTTGTACTTCAATTTAATTTGACTATAGCAATTCAAAAGCTTAAATCATCAGATTCTGTATATTTGATGTGGAGGTTGAAGAAGCTCCTAACTCACCTTAATCAAAGTGAACTAAACAAACATCTAATTCACAAAAATTGACTAGCATTACAATTTAAGAATCATAATCCAATAGGAATCAAAATCTTACACTACTATGTTGGAGAATACAATTCATGGTTTGAGAGATGCCATAAACATTTATGAAACCAATTCTTACTTGTTGTTTTGAAGATATATTACGCAATCAAGAAAACAACTAACATAAATTATTCAAATATTTGCACTTATGATATACAAACATAAGAAGGATGTAGAAATTAAACAAGGAACTATATTCATAAACATCAAGAACAAAGTTCATAAAACCTTAAAGCTTCAAGTTCATGGAATCACCGATGTCAACCAAAATGGAACCTAGCCACGCATAACTAAAGCAAAAGAGAAGAAGGTAATTGTACCAAACATCAAACAAATTTGGATGGATGAAAGAAATCTTAAAAAATGGACAAAAAAAACCTAGAAAAATTGCCTTCTTCAACCCTAATTTTGGCAATTCAATCTACTGCGTTATAACCCATTTTCCTAGTAAAATGATAGCCAAAAAGCAAAAGGACAAAAATGTCCTTGCAGGCCTCGTGCGGACCGCGTGGAATCCCACGCGGCTGCATTACAGCATTTGGTAACCATTTGACTTTGCATGCACAAGTCTCTATCAAGATCTTCAAATTGCTTTTGTCCCCTTCTTCCTTAAGCTATCAGGCTCGATTTTTAAGCCCAAAACTCACATTTTTAAGCCTAAACATGTACAATGATCTTCCATTATTTCTTGATCCAAATGTTGAGCCCATGAAATAACCATGCTTAAATATCCATGAAATATGTTTAAACCCATAAAATACCCATGCTTCACATACTTTAAAGGTTTTTAAAAGAATAATTTTTCCTCTTTCTTCTCTCTCCTCTTTTCTCTCTTTCTCTCTCTCATCCCCCTCTCTCCTTCGGTAATCAAATGCCGAGAAAACCATGTTTGCTTTGGTACCAAAAGCATGGGGATGGTGTTTGACATTAGCACAGTATGCTAACTAAGCATGCTAATACCATGCTTAAACCCACACCCCGTGCTCTTATTATTTACAAAGGTATTAACAAAAATCCTATCTTCAAATAAACTATATATGATTGATACTTGTAAATAATTTCTTATGTATCACCAATAAAATACACTTGCAAAACTGAATCGTGAAGATTCATACTTTTATATATACACACACACATAGTCAAACATGATAAACGAATGTTCATGTATCAATTACAGTTGCCTATATGGGTATGCATAGTCAAACATGATAAAAAATAGTTAGTCGTAATTAGAACTTGACATTCACAGTCATGGTCGGTTGAACTAACGCAAACATAGCCAAATTTGATCAAAATGGTAAATCATAGTAATTTATGAATTTACTAGGTAGAAATAGGTATTTATTTATAGTCAAACACTATAAAAAATGGCCAAAGACGTTAATCACTGCCAGACATGTTCTTTCATATGTATGCTTAGTTGACATTGATCAGCAATAGACAAACATGGTCTAAGGTGGTCAATTTTAGTTGGACTTGGTCATTCACATTCATAGTAAGATTAGCTCGTAATCCGAAATAAGTCTATTAGTAACATACAATAACAAAATGTAAGCTCGTGTAACTAGTTTTAACTTAGGAAATTTGTACAAAAATCTAGTGTAACAACAAAGGTATAAATAATTAGTGTTATACCCGTACGTTATCCGGGTATGTAAATAAATCTTTTATATTTGATAATTTTTATACATACACTTTTTTAAAAGATATAAAATATATTATACGTCTAAAAGTTTATAGTTTAGTATTAATGTGTTTCTCGTTATAGAGCTCTGTCACGATATTGTAAAGACACAAGCATAATATTATTGTTGATATTATGATATCAAGTGCTTAGAAGACATTTTATAGTCAATTATATATTTGAATCTTTGGAATTGTAAACTAAACTTATTAAAAATAAATAATAATGACATCAATCTAAGTATACACAAGGTAGATCGATCACATAAAATTAAAATATGTGTGTAAGGGTGTTTACAAACAGAGCTACTATGTCAATTGTATAGGGGTTTTACCCCATAGTTCAGGTCTTGGGTTCAAGTCTGGACAGTGAGACTTTTTCTATAAAATGGTTGAGGGTATTACTCCCTCACGGTGCGTGGCTTGGGGATCGCATACTACCACCGTATATGGATGTCACTGCGAACCCAACCCACTAAATTCGCTGTTTAAAAAAACATAAAATTAAAATACTAACATAGAATAGATTATGTCTATACATACGTAAATTGCTTAAGTATAATTTATTATTTAATTAAATATAGAGTTAATTACAAAAATGGTCCCTATGGTTGTCACAGATTTTCACTTTTGGTCCTTTAACTTCAAAAAGTACGAAAATAGTCACTGTGATTGTCACTTTGTTTCGGTTTTGGTCCTTTAACCTAACTGCCGTTAAATATCACCGTTAAAATAAGGGTATTTTAGTCAATTTCCAATATATCCCAATTACCAAACACTAATATCCCTTCAAGAATATATCCCTCCCACAATACAAACAAACACCCCTATATCTCTCTCTCTCTTAAATCCACAGATTCTCTTAATCTCAACCTCGCTTGATAACACAGACATCGCATCTCCGCTCCATTCGCCGGCCACCGCCACCACCGCTCCATTCGCCGACCACCGCTCCATTCGCCGGCCACCGCCACCATTTCGCTCTTAAACCACCACCATCTATTTCCCGCTTGACGCCACCATCACCGGACACCACCACCATCGACGCAGTCACACTACCACCACCACTGCTCCATTTGCCACCTACCACCACCGTCGACACAGTCGCACTACCACCACTATCTCAGTCTTACCACCGACGCCACCACCATTTATCTTAGCGCTTGACGCCACCATCACCACCAGATCTCTCAAGAAATCTTGATGAATTTCTCCGCCTGACGCCGTCACCACCACCATCAACGCTTGATTAAATCCAGGTCTCTAGTCTAGCCCATATGTGATTTGTATGTGTTTTCTTCTTTGAAATGAAAGTTCTAAACCTAGTTTTGGTCTCTGATGCTATCAATTTAGGGCTTGAAGCAGTGGGTAGATTATTTGTTCAAATCTGTAAATTAAACACTTAACAAAAACCCTTTTTTGTTGATTCAAACATATTTTCATTTTTGTTGCTTGATTCAATTTCAGGGATCGATTATTGGATCAAATCTGAATATTCAATGTTTGAATGAGTGCATTGAGATAAGTGTTTCGATTTTAGGGCTCGTTTAGAAAGAAATGAGTAATTATTTCATATCAGTGTTTGAATGTATGGTTATGTTTCAGATATGTAGATAGGATTTAAGCATTAGATTTTGATTTGCAGATCTTCATATTTGACTCATATATTTGATTCTTGTTCTTAAATATCTTCAATGTTTGTGTGTGTTGCATATTCAATGTCTGAATATTTTCAAATTCAATGTATTTTGATTTTGATTTTGATTTAAGGGTTTTGTCCTCTTGTTTATTTATGAGTTCTAGATTCAATCTTCTTAAAAAACATGAGTTTTTTTCTTGGTTCTTTGATTCGGGTTCATGTTCTTGTTATTCAACTTTGAGTTTTGTATACTTTAGTTGATTTAAAGAATAATTACAATTATAATTGTTTATTTTTGTTGATTAAAAAAGCATTAAGTATATTCTAAAGTAATTAATAAGTTAAGTAAGAATAAAGGCTAAACTTATGTTTGGACATAAGTATAACAGGTAAAATGACCAAAATGCCCTCACTTTAACAGCCAAAGTTAACGTCTGTTACACTAAAGGACCAGAAGTGAAACAAAATGATAACCACAGTGACTATTTTTGTAATTTTTGAAGTTAAAGGACCAAAAGTGAAAATTAGTGACAACCACAGGGACCATTTTTGTAATTAAAGGATCAGAAGATGCCCGGCGAATTGGAGGTTTCCTGGTTTTCTAGGTTTGTTTGTAATCGGTTGTGATCGTATTAGAAAGTGTCCGGCAAAGTGAGTTGTTTCTCGGAACCTTGGGAGGGGTGGTAGTTGGGAGATCTTGATTCAGAGATGAATCAGATAATGTCCAGATAAGTGGGTTAGTAATGGCCACCATTGCTGCATCTTAGAACGAAGTTGAAGGAATGTTCATGATTGCACGACCAAGAGCGGCGGCGAGGCGTGATTCCGGGGTGGAATTAGCTTCAAGGGCGTTGGTGTTATCGGCGGGAGTCATCGGTGAAGAACAACTCCACCGTCGACTAAAGCTCCACTACCGATGTCAAAACCCATCCGGTGAACAGAACTGTATTTCAAGGGCGTTGGTATTTTACATATTTTTTTTATTTATTCAAATTTCTGCTTTTTTTAATTTTTGTTTCAAGTTTTGTTTATTAATGTTGTATATGTATTTTAAGGTTGTTTAGATATTTGTTCAATACCGGTGATAGGTCTGTTTATTAATGAACATAACCTTTGTACGTGTATTTACATTATTTAGATAATTGTTCATTGTTAAGCTCTTTGTTTATTTTGTAGGTTGTTCATTGTTGAGCAAAAGTATAAATTCATAATTTTCGTTCATGGTTGAACAAAAATATTAATTCTTATATTTATCAATAAAAGATACAAATATCCTATCAAAATGTTATATATGATTGATTAATGAACACTCGAATATATAAATAAATTTCAGTAAAATAATAATAAATTTGGAAAATAATAAAAATAAACAAAATCTAGAAAAAAATTAATTAGAGAGAGGAAAAAGAAAATAATTTTGTTTAATAATACACCCTTTTGAATTAAATAAAAATATTAATTATGATTAATGTGAACAACAAGATCAAAAACCAATCAATGGCTAAAATTACTTCTCGCACTTTTCGCAAATTAAACGCTTTTCGCATGAACCCTCCCCTATATATATATATATATATATATATATATATATATATATATATATATATTAAATTGAACAAATGGAGTTTTTATTTCATTAGATGCAATAAGTGAACTTTCGGTTGAAGTCAAACTTCTACAAGTGGTTCAATTTCTAGAAAGTTGTTTCCGGTATTGTTGACCCAAGGCCGGTGATGTGAGGAATCTCATGAACTTACGCCTAACACATTAAATAGCGAGTCACTGGACGTGGTTTGCACTTGGCTATCAAAGGTTGAGCCTTGGGCATGGTGAGCCCATGACCTTCACTCATATCAACCATCTCTTCACTAATCCTTTCCCAATCAAAGCATTGTATGAGCAAACCCAACGTCAACCCAATCATACGTAATGCTAACCCTTCCCCTGGACAACTTCTCCTTCCAAACCCAAATGGCATAAACCTAAACCCAAATCTTGCGCTTTCTAACCCTACAAATCTTTCTGGGTGAAACTTTTCAGGGTCGCTCCACAAGTCAGGGTCACGATGTATGGCCCATTGATTTACGAGTAGCATGGTCCCACGTGGGACGTGATAGCCTGCAACAACACAGTCGTCGGATGACTCGTGAGGTACTAGTAACGGGCCTGCAGGGTACATTCGTAAAGTCTCCTTCACAATACAACTGAGGTAAGGTAGACTGGTCATGTCTGATTCATCAAGAAGACGGTTTTCGCTTACATGACTATTGATTTCGTTTTGTGCCTTCTTTAGAACATGTGTGTGGTTGAGCAAAAGGGAAAAGGCCCATTCCATGGTTGCACTAGAAGTATCAGTACCAGCTGTTAAAAGGTTCTAGTCATCAACCACAATATAATTAGTACAAAGATTAGCAACATTTAAACCAAAACTATATATACATACATGCAAAATTCAAACAATCATTACTGACTTATTAATAGGGGTATTTTAATCATTTATATATTTTCTTAATCATGAATTGTATCGGGGTGGATGACTCATTATTAGCTTAGCTTAAATTTCCCAAAATACCTTTCATAAATGAGCCATTATAATTCTTAGCCATTGATTCGTTTTAATCAATGGCCAAGATGGTATCCCGCAGTTTTCGTACGAAAAACAATTCTCTTCAGATAATTCCTATATACATATATAAAAGAATGATCAATACAGAACTAGCCTTATATACATAACCTACATAACAAATCTTAACATTTAGATTTAGATGATCAATTGTTGAGATTACGACTCCATATTCGATTTAAGTAATCTTTGTATTATGTTGGAAATTGGATATTTGATTTATTTAAAATGCATATTTTTTCGTAATTTCAATCATTGTTCATCCAAATATAAGGCTGAGAATGATTTTATGTAGGTTCTACATATAAGACTGATTGTTTACTAAACCTTGCCTTATATAGGAGAGTTAATGCAAAAAGTGTTTTATTTGTGAAAAGTGCGAAAAGCAATTTCAGCCATTGATTAGTTTTTGATCTTACTAAAAATTAAAAAAGAGGTTAAAAAGGATCGGAATACATTTGATTTTACTAACTTTAGTAACTCTCAACATTTGATTTTACTAACTTTTGTAACTCTCAACATTAGAAAGAGCCAAACTCATAACTAAATTGACTAAAAAATAATAGTTAAACAACACTAGGACAATTTACACTATTCTTTATATGTGTCACACTAACCATTAAGAACACTAATCACTATGTGTAAAAGTGATGATACATGAACAAAAATAAAAAACCCATTGTTGTTGAGACTAATATACTAATCAGGTTTCATAATTTAAGTTAATATAAATGAACAAAAAAAACTTTAAAATCTAAAATGATGATAGATAAGGGTGTGAAAGGTAATTTAAAAAAAATATATGTCGAGATAAGTATTTGAATCGTCAAATCGTCTATTTTTCTATTCAGTTGATCTATAAAGTAAAAAATTTATTCTCATTAATCCATATGAGTAGACCTCAGAGAAAAAATAGACATATTGAATCATCAAATCATCTCTTTCATTTTCTATTATCTGTAAAGGAAAGAATATATTGTCTTCCTACTTTAGTCAATATACGAGTAGACCTTCTAAATAGTCAAATCGTAGTAGAAAAAGTAGACATATTGAATCACCAAATCTGTCTCTTTTTCTATTATGTAGATCTATAAAGTAAAAAATATATTACCTGACTACTTTATATATGTAAATACAAGTTGTGTTGAATAAAATAATATAAAAAACATGATACTAAAATTTTAATATTCGATCACATAATAATTATAAAAGTATCATTTCATTCAAAATTTTAAAATATAATCTGGACGATTGATATTATTTATCTAAAGGTTATGAATTAAATATAAATTATATTATATCGTGAAATCGTCTCTTTTTCTCTCCTACTTTCAAACAAAGTGCGTCGTCTCCAAATTAATCCTTAATATTTCAATTTAGTTGATAGATTCATAAATTGAGTGATGAAATATAGGTAATGTGATCTTACCAGCACAAAGCTTCTAATAAGTTGATCGGTGTAGTATCCAGGATCTGTTTCTTGAAGCTGCAATAGCACTTCAATTATCGTCCTCTTCTTCTTCTTATTATGTATCAACTCCACTTCTTCTTCATCTTTAAGTTTTCTTAGTTGATCAATTAACCTTTGAATGAAAGAATCCCTCTTTTTCTGCAAGGAAATCAACCTTTTCTCCAATCCTTTTACTCCCAACCACCTCAAAATCGGTAAGTGATCCCCTAAATTCGAAGAACCCCCCACCAGAAGCGTCTCTTTCACTATCTCCTGAAATCTTTTACCTTCCTCTTCCATTAATTCGCCGTCGAAATACCTCTTCCCGGAGATCATCCTCATCAACACGTTCAGCGTCAACTCGTGGAATACCGAATTTAAGTTCACCGGAAACGAACATTCCGACATCAGCTTTTTTATCACAAGTCTTCCTTCGTCGGCACGGATATCAAGGAAGTCGTGAAGGCGGTGAGACGAGAAGATCTCCACGGTGGAAATCCGGCGAAGGTTGCGCCAATGATCGCCGTACGGTGCCGAACTGAAGCTCGTGTAGTTGGAGCCTAGAATCTTGCCGGCTAGCAATCGAGGACGGTTGGCGAAGATGATGTCGTTTTTGGTGAAGCATTCTTCGGCGGCGGAAGGGGAGGAGACCAAGAGAACAGGGCGGGATCCAAAGCGGAGGTGGAGGATTGGACCGTGTTTGGCGGAGATTTTAGCGAAGGTTCTGTAAAGGGGTTTCTTCAATAGGTAGAGGTGGCCGATGACGGGAAGGGTGGGGAAGATACTGGGCGGAAGGTTGGAAGATTTGCGCCGGAATTGGGTGGTCAAGATAATTGAAGCAACTAGCAACGCGATGGTGACGAACAGATAATCCATGGATTTTCCTTTTTTTCTTTCTTGTGGTTGGGTTGGAATCTTCGATCCTTTATGCAGAAGCACAAGGGTGATGGTTTCAGATATGACCTGTTGGTGTTTGGTGTATTTTAGCCTTTGGATTGATCGAAGACATGTATCGGCGACAATGTTAGTCTTCGATATTGTCCATACTTAATTTATAGTTTTAATATACTAATTTTAGCCTTTGGATTAATAACATCAATGGTCCATATTGTATTTTAAAATTTTGGATAGAGTGATATTTTCGTAATTCACATGTGATACTTTTACAAATCACATGTAATTGTATACTGAATCATATGTAACTGAATATTAAAATTTTAGTATTATGTTTTTTACATAAACTTTATTGAACACAATTCTATATTCGTAATACTATATTTTTGTTGTTCTTTTTGCTCTTATACTTGTTTTCTTGCTTGTTTTCGTAATTGATTTAACATTATATATTCCGGTGATTTTTTAGTTATTTTCTTATACATCTTCACGGCTCTTCACACTCTCACTTAATTAATAAACTAGTAGGGTATCCGTGCAATACGACGGCGGCGAATAAAGAGGAGGTTGTGATGAGTTTTGTGCAGAATAATCACAAAGAGCTAATATAAGTTTGTGAAGATTCCTTGAGATGAAGATAATATGAGTTTGTGAAAATTCTTTGCGATAGCCACTTTGAAATTAAGAATTTGCTAACTCTGAGTTATTTGTCTTTCAGTTTGTTGGAAGAATTTTGTCACATGGCTGAATCATGAAGTTGTTGATTATATATATGTATGTATATGTGTGTGTAATGTTTCATAGTTTTAATTATTATGTAATTGAGTTAGAATGCAATGTTTATAAATTTCAACTTTTTGACTCTTTCATTTGTTTAATGTTTGTGAAATCTCCTTAACTTGATTTATTGAAAACAGGAATTTAGGTGAACTCATGAATCAAAAGTTAATATTAAAAATATATTATTAGACTTAATTTAGTTATAAGTATGGTGATCTCATGAATCAAAAGTTAATATTAAAAATATATGGTTAAAATAATTCAGTTATAAGTATTGGTTTAAATTCATTAATTGTCGGTTATGTTTTCAATATTTATTTATTTAAATTCATTAATTGTGGACTTAAAGGGGGGGTAAAGGAGGGGTATTTTAGTAAATTTACTCTTTTTAAAATTAAGAGTTTTTTAGGTGGTAAATACATTATATAGGAGTAAGATAAATACAAATAAGTGTTATCTAAGAAATAAGGAAGAAGTGTATATTTTGTATGTATAGATGAAATTGGTCATAGTCCTCTTTAATTTGAAATTGGTCATGGTCCTTTCTAGAAAAAAAATCTAAGATGCAACACAGTTGAAACACCAAACCATTTAGATGTAGCTTTATGCATCTACTAAATGCATGTATTATATGCTTCAGTAAGTCTCAAAACATGGCGTATCTATAATCTTGTGCTAGATATTGGATTATCAACATAACCTTTAAAAGTACCCCGTAAAAATAGAACTCATGGGCGACTAGGCTATTTAAGTAGCGTCTTGACTATAAAAACTTTATTTTAGCGTAATGGTAAGCGCTTTGATCATAACATCTTGCTAACTTGATATTTGATGTAAGATGCAAGGTGGGAAGTAATGATGTAGGTGGGGACAATCAGCGTGGAGAAAGGCGAAGGCCCACGCTGAAAGGCGAAGGCCAACAACGACGTGGAGGTGCAAATTGAGGATGAAACAATTATGAACATGGGGTAGTGACAAGGGAAGCTTATATATGATGGAGATGGTGCAAGCCAAAGCGGATGCAACAATGGGGATCGGATGGCAACTATCGATGATTGATGGTGATGTCGGAGTTGGGATCAAGTGATAGTTTAATTTAGGGTAAATTGTATGAAAATACAATGACTTTGTTTTAGTTATCATTGTATACAACCAAATTTATTTTCTTACAAACAATACAATCAACTTTTATAGTTCTCTCATTGTATGCAAGTTGTTGTATACTATAAAAATTATAGAAAAGTTCATTGTATACAATGATAGTTAAATATTATACACATAAAAAAGTTGCTTGCATACAATGAGATAATTACGAAAGTTGCATATATTATTTTTAAGAATTTAAAGTTGTTTGTCTACAATGATAATAAAGACAAAGTTAATTATATTTTTATGCATTTTGCCATTTAATTTAAAAATTATTTTGTTTATATCTCTTTGGATCTTTTGTGTTATTTCTTTAGTTTAGTTTCTTTGTTGGTTGATTGTTGTTCAGATCTTTGTATATGTTAGGATTTTTTTAAAATATTTTTAGATCCCGCTTCTGTTTATGTTTTTTTTTTAATTTAAAATTCTTGAATTAGGTTTTAGATTTTGGTTTTGGTTTTTATTTGTGGTTGATTGTACCTTTATCTTACTAAAAATATTTCTCTTGTGTTGATGCGTTAAGTTACTACTTATTAAAAAAATTTAAATGAAAAGCTGAAACCATTAATAGTTGACTTTATCTCCGCTTACCTCTTTTTTAGGTAGATTTTTCTTGTTTTTTTTTATTTTTCACAATTCATACACCTTAGTCTATATTACAACACTTTAATTTATGTATGTGTAAGTTATTAAGACTATTCGAACTTTTTCAAATTTCTATATAATTGACTAAATTTAAATGGCTAACTTTATCCAATTTCTATATACAAGTGCTCCCTTTCTCTAAATTATTTAGGGGTGTTTGGTTCAAGTATTGTTTTTAAAGTGATTTGCATTTATAATGAGATTGGTATTTGATGGGATTTACATTTGGTGGGTTTTAAAATCCCATCTTGTGTTTGGTTCATTTTTCTTAGGTGGGATTTCCACCACCACTAAACTCCATCAGCAGCCAACTACCACACCTGTTGCCACCATCGAAGAGGAAGGACGACGATGGCAACGGTTGACGGCGAACGACGGTGGACGGTGAACAACGGCGGGTTTCTGATGATGAACGACGAATGACGGCGACAACGAAGGCGAACGATGGCGGACGACGAACGACACCGGGTTTCTGATGGTGGACGACGAACGAAGGCGAATAACGGTGAACAACGACGAAGGGTTTTTGACGGTGGACAACGAAGCAACGGCGAATGGCGACAGCGAACGGGTGACGGCGACAGCGAACGGGTGACGGCGACAGCGGAGGGGTGATGGCAACGGCCTTGAGACGGTCTTGCGACGACGTCGACGGCAAAATCGGTGATGGTTCACTGGAATATTAGCCGGAGAGTCGCCGGAGAGAATATCTCGTCTGAGAGATTTCAAAATACCAAGGGGGTGGAAGGATTTAGAAATCCTTCATCTGTGGGATTTTATAAAATCCTAGGATTTAAAATCTCATCCCATTTTGCCAAACCGAACACCACATTTGGAGGGATTTGAAATCCCAATCCCATGAAATCCCCCCAAATGACACCAACCAAACACCCCTTAATTGTTTACTTTGAAAATTCAGCTTGAAACTAAATGCATGTGATTTAGGATTGTGACCTGTTGTCATCTTATTTGGTAATGTAAATGTGCATTGTATTTGTTTTATTTGATTGTGTGACAAGATAAGATAAAGAAATTTTGATGTAGTGAAATGTGCATTAGCGAACATGTATATATAAATAGGTATAGTGAACATAATTATGATTTAATAAGCCTCTGGTATCGATATGTTGGTAATGTTCATTGTGAACATAGTTTTGCTTTAACAAACATAAGTATGATTTAGTGAACCGATTATTAGTAGACATATATGGGTGAATAATTTAACTAAGGAACAAATATGGTTTGTAGATGAACAAAGCTTGAAAGACCAAAGTGTGATAGTTCCAAGAACCAAAAAACAAGGTTTGTAAAAGTTTGCTTCAATAAAAGTTTGCTTCTGAAAAAAAAAAAGATGAACAATAGTTGAAAGACCGAAGCGTGAATAATTCACTTTCATAAACTGTTGTGTTCATTAGTAAACAAAGAATACTCCAATCTAAAATAAAAGAAAAATTAGAAGCAATGTTCATTAGTAAACACAACTTGCTTCGTATTAATTTTTAAAATGACATAAGTCTTGTTCATTTGTGAACAGACGCTACTTAAACTGAAAATAATTAAAATCAGTCAGAATTAAAGTTAAATATTTTTCTTTGGTTTACATACTTTCGTCATCATAATCAAGTTGTTCAAACTGTTAAATATTTTACTTTGGTTTACATACTTTCGTCTTCTTAATCAAGTTGTTCAAACTCTTCTTGAACCATTGGTGAACTTCCTTAAGATTTATCGTCATTATAAAACTACAACAAAGTAAACACACATAAACAATAAACTAGCATATCAATTGATGCTTGTGACTTCGTTAAAAAACGTATACGTTATACACAAATGATGAAGAAGACCGTGACTTTGTAGAAAAAGATTTTAAATCCTTAAAGATGAATAAGAACGATTAATAGAGATTATGTAGGACCCGTATTATCAAGTATCAATCTAATAATGAAGCAATCAATATACAATGATCAAGTTCTTGAATATGTATATATGAAGATATGTACATACGGCCAAGAACACAGGTAAACGTATGAATGAAAGCTTAATGATTTAGGGTTTACAACTTTGTATTTATACCCCTTGGGTATTTACATAATGAACCCAAAACTATTGATAATGTCATATAGACTCTAAACTCTACTAGAATATATTGAACACAATTTAAGGGATCTAACAATCTCCCCCTTTGTGTTCAATTTAAAATTAAGCATATAATAAAAATTACCTATTTAAGCACTAAAACAATCTTCCTTTTTAGAATACGCAGAGATTCTTTTTCTTTCTGCAATAAACATTAGAAGATCGTTCTTTGAAGTTTTGAGTCTTCACGAGATCTTCAAAGACTCGTCAGCAGTGATCAGGTTGTTTATCAGAGATTGTAGTAGAAGCCACAGACTATTCGGAATTTACAACCATGATCATCTCTTTTGTCTTCAAGAGAACAATATTGAGCATAACACGAAAATATTGTATCTTGATTATACACAAACGTTGCTCGAGTGTTGGATTGGCTGTTTCAACACCTTTGAAGTTTTCTGTAAACAAAATTGCTCCCCCTCGAGAGTAGCTCAAGATCTTTAACTCTAAAATCTGAAACATTTTTAGAATATCGCTCCCTTTCACATTTGTAAACAGTTGTCTTCTTCGCTTTGAAACTCTGTCAGTTGTTCTTGTTGTTGGTTCTATGTGCACATGACACAAATTAATACGATATTACTGATAATAAATAAACCCATAGGGTCACACATTTACAATCAATGGACACCAATTACATATTTGAATATGATTTAAATATGTTTCCAACTCATTATATATATATAAGTATATATGCATTGTTGCATATTATTATTTATGTGAAATAATAATATCACTCTTATATATTGATATAAGGTAATGCATATCAAATACATAAATATAAACATATGATTTTATATATATGTATGAATATATATATATATATATATATGTATAAATATATATTTGTTACAAGTAAATTGTTACTAGTAACAATTATATAAATGTATGTATATCCTTGTTACAAGTAAAGAGTTACTAGTAACAATCAAGTATGTATATAAAATACATGTAGATGTATTTTATACATAGTATGACATATCTAGTATATCTTTTATATATTTAAAAGATTAATAGCTAGAAATTCTCACAATCAAGAAAGGGGCCATATGGTGTATTCTTGCATAAGACTTAACCAAGACATGCATGTATGAGACAAGTAAGGAAGCAAGAGGCAAGAGGGGACCCCCCCCTCTAATTTTCGTCCATAATGCAAGGGAGGGGGTCCTCCCTCTCTTGCTTTGCTTCTTGACTTTTATAATTACATGCATGGTCCCTTTTGTAACATACTTGCATGTTATCACCTTTCTTTGTGTTCTTAGAATTGTTCTAAGTGTTTTATACTTGAAAAACCTCCTTACTCTCTAGTATTGGTGTTCTTCAAGTTAGCAAAGGTGATACATAAACACATACTCAAAATACATACATCTAGTTCAAGAAGAAGAACAAAGGTTGTTGCTTGCATGCTTGAATATCAAGGGTTGGAGAGACTAGCATCTTGGAGGTGTTAGACTCATTGATTTGTGGATACATTGGAGGAAGTCTTCTCTTGGCTTCTCATAGATCAACCACTTCACCAACGGTTTACTCACGCTACAAAGGTTGTAGTTCTAAACACCCTATGGTTGGTTTTGTTTCTTAAGACTTGCATATGGATCATTGGTGGGGAGTTTTAAAAAGTTTAAAATTGTTGTTCATGCTTCCGTTGCTAAAATATATTTTAAAAACCGAACAAATCCCAACAGTGGTATCAGAGCCACTTATGTATAGTTTTAAGAAACTTTATTTTGAGTATGTATTGTTTAAGAAAATGGACAATTTTTCTTTTGTTAGAAAAGTTGTGGATTTTCTTGTTGGCAACTTGTATATGTTTATATATTTATTTTGGGAAACAACCAAACCACATGCATGTTTGGTTGTAAAAGTTGCCTAAATATCAAGTGTTGATATATATATATGTTTGTTTGAGTGTATGTTGTGCATAACAAGCCATAGACCTTTTGTGATGTGTTGGAAATTCGATTTGGTTGTAAAATTATTCTTTCATTTGGTATGTAAAAATAATTTTAGTTTTGTTTCATCTTGTTGTATTTTGTAAGTAGTAGAATAGTTTAGACTAGTTTACTTTTATAAAAATGTAACAAGATGAAGAAATGACCAAGTTGGAGTTTTCAAGTGTGGTGGAGTCAACCATGAAGGCTTGGAATCATTTGCACTACAAGGAATTGTTTTGGCAAGTGGGAGCTTCAAATTCATCGCAAGAGGAATATTTGGTCCTTAGTTATGACTTGGTATTTTTGTATGGCTCACAAAAATACCACTTAGGATAAATGGCTTGGTTATGCACTTATACATGTTATTTGTGTGTGTTTATGTTTATATTATTATGCATGGTTGAAAATAGGATTTTTGCATGCTAGATAATATTTTTGACATAATATAAATCACACAATGGGAGTTTGGTATTTTAAGTTGACATAACATAAGATGTAAAATGAATTTTATATAAAAGGAGTTTTGTAAAGATTAAAATTCATTATGTCAAAAAATATATATATATATATATATACGAGTTTTATAAAATAGAGATTTTAAAAACTCAACCAAACTCCATTCAAGCTTAATAATAAAATGGTTTTATTACAAGCTAAAATTGGTCGTATTCGCGCGCTCGAAACTACACACGTTAATATAGGATATTAATACTAGTTTAAAATTGAACGCGTTGAGAGTTCGTAAAATATGGATTTTAAGAATACTCAAGACCAATATATATATATATATATATAATATGATTTTATCAAAACGTGGACTTATTATTGTATGCATGCAATACTAGTCACACGACTCGTTTTGTTTTATTTAATAAATATACAAAACGGTAAAAGCCCTTTTTCAAAACGTAAGTCTATGCCATCCCATTTTAAGACACTCGCTTGTTGCAACGACACTCACGTGGAGAGAGCATTAGCCAAACGCGTGGATTGTTTTTGTAACAACCGAGGTGTTTTTACGCGAATTCCATGAATGTCTTGGGGCCGGAAATTCACCGTCTTGAAATAGGACGACTTAATCGGAATCTTATTACGGAGAGAGCATTAGCCAAACGTAAGGAAGCTCGAGGCATAGATGGGATCAAACATGCCAAAATTGACAATCGTTTTCTAGGATCCCATAAAGATCTAGGAATTACATACGAGATGTAATTGGTAAACGTTACCTACCTTGTTGTTTTAACTTGATGGAGAGAGCATTATCCAAACATTCAAGGTTAAGTTCAACTTGGATCCTAGCCTTTAAAAATTAAAGAATTTTATAATTCTAAAGGGTATTAATTATTAAAGGATTAAATATCGAAAATACTGATGACCCCTAACTCAACTACGCCCGTTAACAACTTATCTCTTCGTTCAATCTTAGAGAAAGAAAAACTCAATGGTACAAATTTCTTAGACTGGTATCGTAACTTGAGAATCGTTCTTAAGCATGAAAAGAAATTGTACGTACTTGAGGATCCTGTCCCTGAGGAACCTCCATTGACTGCGGCCAAAGCCGTTAGGGATGCTTGGGTGAAGCATTTCGATGACTCGGTCGAAGTTGCATGCCTCATGCTTGCTACCATGTCTCCGGATCTTCAAAAGAACCTTGAGGAGCATGGAGCATATGAGATGCTTCGCCAGCTTAAGGAAATGTTCCAAAAGCAAGCGAAGCAAGAACGCTTTGAGGTCACTCGAGCCTTCCATGCATGCAAGATGGAGGAAGGTCAATCCGTTAGCGACTATGTGCTAAAGATGAAAGGATACGTTGACCAGCTTGCTAGGCTTGGATCTCCCATAACTAACGAGTTTGCACAGGATATGATCCTTAACTCGTTGACCAAAGCCTATGATCAATTTGTCATGAATTATAACATGAACAATTGGGAGAAATCTGTCTCAGAGTTGCATGGGATGCTTAAAACTGCTGAGAGTAAGATTCCAAGCAAAACACCTCAAGTCTTGATGATTCAAGAAGGGAAAATCAAGAAGAAAAAGAAAAACAACTCAAAAGAGAAAGGCAAAGCAAAGGCAAAGCAAAGGCAAAGGGAAAGGACAAAGGCAAGCAGGTTGCCAAGGCTCCTACACCCAAGACGGCGGGAAAGGTTCCCAAGAATGACCCGTGCTTTGAATGCGGGGTGGTAGGACATGGAGACGCAATTGTCCAACCTACCTCGCACAGTTGAAAAAGAAGAAGGCTGGCGCCGCCCGCACTTCAGGTATATATATGATTGAAATGTATACTTTTTCTATAAATTCCTGGGTATTTGATACCGGTTGTGGAACTCACATTTGTAACAATGTGCAGGGGTTGAGAAAAAGTAAGCTGCTGAAGCCAGGCGATTTGGATCTCCACGTGGGCAATGGAGCAAATGTTGCTGTTGAAGCCCTTGGAACTTTTGAATTATTATTACCAAATGGCCTGTACTTAATATTAGACAACTGTTGTTATGTACCTAGTTTAACTTGGAATATTATTTCAGTAGCTCGGTTAAGAGAATCTGGATTCACTTTTGGTTTCGTTGATGATGGCATTCGTGCCTTCAAAAACGATATTTTGTATTTTGAGGCTCGGCCTCTTAATGGAATATATGAAGTTAATCTTAAAAGATCTCTTGATAATAATTCTATATATACCACTAGCACCAAACGACCTAAGCATGACTTAAGTCAAACATACCTATGGCATTGTCGACTTGGTCATATAAACAAGAAACGCATTGCAAAACTTCAAAAGGATGGAATTTTAAAATCAAACGATTCTAGCTCATTTGAAGTTTGCGAATTATGTTTATATGGGAAGATGACTAAGGCTCCTTTCTCCGGTTCAAGTGAAAGAGCCAAAGATCTATTAGGAATCATACATACGGATGTATGCGGTCCTTTTAGATCAATGTCTAGGGATGGTGATAGATACTTCGTTACATTTACCGATGATTATAGTAGATTTGGTTATGTTTATTTGATGAAACATAAACATGAAACATTTGAAATGTTCAAGTTGTTTCAAAACGAAGTACAAAATCAACTCAACAAAACAATCAAGGCCCTTCGTTCCGATCGAGGTGGCGAGTACTTAAGCCAAGAGTTTATGGATCATCTTAGTAATTGTGGGATTATCTCACAACTTACTAATGGTGTATCCGAAAGGAGGAACCGAACTCTACTAGATATGGTTCGGTCTATGATGAGCCGAAGTACTCTACCCTCGTCCTTTTGAAGTTATGCTTTAGTAATTGCTGCGCGCATATTGAATATGGTTCCAACCAAGAAGGTAAATAAGACACCATATGAGATGTGGTATGGAAAGGTTCCAAACTTATCTTACTTAAAAGTCTAGGGTTGTGAGGCTCATGTACGACAAGAAGCTTCAAGCAAACTCATCCTAGATCTATCAAATGTAATTTTGTGGGATATCCTAAAGATTCATTAGGATATTATTTCTACAACCTAGCTGAGAACAAAGTGTTTGTTTCTAAGCATGCCACTTTCTTAGAAAAGGAGTTTCTTTCGAAAGAGGCAAGTGGAAGCAATGTAGACCTTGAAGAAATTCAAGAACTACAAAATACAAGTCAGGTTGACACTAGCACTCAACAACCGGTTGTTGAACCTGAACAATTGGTTGTTCAAGAACCTACTGAAACACAAAGTGTTCGTAGATCTGGTACACCTCGTCAAGAACCCAAGAGATACGGATTTCTCGTGTCCAATGATGAGATTTTCTTGGTAGACTCTTCTGAGCCTACTAAATACCAAGATATTATATCGGATCCGGAATCCGATAAATGGCTTGATGCCATGAACATTGAGATGCAGTCCATGTATGAAAATCAAGTATGGGACTTGGTTGATCTTCCTCCCAATAGTAAGACTGTAGGGAGCAAGTGGGTCTTCAAGAAGAAGACGGACATGGATGGAAATGTACACACATTTAAGGCAAGGCTAGTGGCGAAAGGTTTCACTCAAACTCATGGTATTGACTATGATGAAACTTTCTCTCCGGTAGCCATGATTAAATCTATTAGAATACTTATTGCCATAGCTGCATATTATGACTATGAGATATGGAAAATGGATGTCAAAACGGCTTTTCTAAATGGACACTTAAGTGAAGATGTCTATATGGTTCAACCCGAAGGTTTTGTAGATCCTAAGTATCCTAACAAGGTGTGCAAGCTTAAAAGATCCATTTATGGACTAAAGCAAGCATCTCGAAGTTGGAATCTTCGATTTGATGAGAAAATCAAAGAGTTTGGTTTTATCAAATCAGAAGATGAACCGTGTGTTTACAAGAAAACTAGTGGGAGCGCAGTAGCATTCCTTGTCTTGTATGTTGATGACATACTACTCATTGGAAACGACATCCCAACTTACAAGACATCAAGTCTTGGCTTGGGAAGTGTTTCTCAATGAAAGACTTGGGAGAAGCCGCCTACATTCTTGGAATAAAGATCTATAGGGATAGATCTAGGCGTCTTATTGGCCTAAGTCAAAGTGCATATATTGACAAGATCTTGAAACGATTCAAGATGGAGAATTCTAAGAGAGGATTCTTGCCAATGGCACAAGGCACGGTTTTGAGTAAAGCTCAAATCCCTAGCACAAGAGAAGATCTAGATAGAATGAGTGAGATCCCATATGCTTCTGCAATTGGATCCATCATGTATGCCATGCTATGCACTAGGCCAGATGTCTCGTATGCTTTGAGCATGACGAGCAGATACCAGGAAAACCTAGGAGATAGCCATTGGATGACAGTCAAGAACATTTTAAAATACTTGAGAAGAACCAAAGACATGTTCTTGATCTATGGGGGTTTGGAAGAAGATCTTTGTGTAAAGTGTTACACAGATGCTAGTTTCTAAACGGATCGAGATGATTCTCGATCACAATCAGGCTATGTCTTCGTTATGAATGGAGGCGCGGTTGCTTGGAAAAGTTCTTAGCAAAGTGTAGTTGCACAATCCACTACAGAATCTGAATACATTGCTGCTTCTGAGGCTGGACAAGAAGCTGCATGGATGAAGAAGTTCATTGCTGACCTTAGGGTAGTAACAAGCATTCAAGACCCCATAGAGACATTTTGTGATAATGAAGGTGCTATTGCCCAGGCAAAAGAACCTAGATCACATCACAGCACCAAACACATCCTCAGGCGTTTCCACTACATACGGGATATAGTGGATAGAGGAGATGCGTGTATTCGCAAAGTTCATACATATCAGAATCTTGTAGATCCTTTTACGAAACCTCTTGCCTCGACTAAGCATGAGTCTCATACTAGGGCAATAGGTCTTCGCTTTGCAAGGGATTGGATTTGAATTGTAATTTAGTATTTGGATATTTTGGAACATTATGACAATATCTATTTTATCTGAATGATATATGGGATATGATCACTTCATTAATATTTATTGTGTTCTTTATTAGCATGTTTAAATCCATGAATAATTCTTTATTCTAAAAACGTCCATAGTCGGTTATAACTATGGGAATAGTTATGAATTAAGACTAATGTGAATCGGTTGGTTGACTTTCATTCGTGATGAAAGTAGGCAAAAGGGTTTGCAGCCAAGTTCACTAATGTTTGTTAGGGAACGAACATTGGACATGACCCGCTCTTAAGATCGCTTCATGGATCAGTGTCATAAGTAAATCTTGAGAAAAAGGTGGTATCTTTGTATCCTTAGACCCGAGACACATATTGGGACTCGAGTATGAGGAGTATCATGCTTTAATGTGGTTAAACGCTATCTTTAACCGGGTAGTTATAAAGGCCATTATTAGGTATGATATGAGTCTTATAAGAGACGTATGTGGTCAAGATAGAATTTGTTTCTCTCATTTAATTGGGAGTATAATATCTCTGGGCCCTAAAACAAGTTGAACATTATATGAGAATTGATGACGATCCATGTCTCATGTTCAACGAGATGTTAAAACAAAGGGATAATTGATGACTTACCTATAACAACGATTTGTAGCTAGTGAGTTAATTTCGTTGGTGAAAGTGTTGATCAACACACTTTATTTATTATTAGGGGCAATGGGATGTTGCTAGACGTTCTTACCATTGTCTATATCGGCTTAAGTTGTAACTTGTGCAAGTGGAAGATTGTTGGTTCTATGTGCACAAGACACAAATTAATACGATATTACTGATAATAAATAAACCCATAGGGTCACACATTTATAATCAATGGACACCAATTACATATTTGAATATGATTTAAATATGTTTCCAACTCATTATATATATATAAGTATATATGCATTGTTGCATATTATTATTTATGTGAAATAATAATATCACTCTTATATATTGATATAAGGTAATGCATATCAAATACATAAATATAAACATATGATTTTATATATATGTATGAATATATATATATATATGTATAAATATATATTTGTTACAAGTAAATTGTTACTAGTAACAATTATATAAATGTATGTATATCCTTGTTACAAGTAAAGAGTTACTAGTAACAATCAAGTATGTATATGAAATACATGTAGATGTATTTTATACATAGTATGACATATCTAGTATATCTTTTATATATTTAAAAGATTAATAGCTAGAAATTCTCACAATGAGCAAGAAAGGGGCCATATGGTGTATTCTTGCATAAGACTTAACCAAGACATGCATGTATGGGACAAGTAAGGAAGCAAGAGGCAAGAGGGGACCCTCCCCCCTCTAATTTTCGTCCATAATGCAAGGGAGGGGGTCCTCCCTCTCTTGCTTTGCTTCTTGACTTTTATAATTACATGCATGGTCCCTTTTGTAACATACTTGCATGCTATCACCTTTCTTTGTGTTCTTAGAATTGTTCTAAGTGTTTTATACTTGAAAAACATCTTTACTTTCTAGTATTGGTGTTCTTCAAGTTAGCAAAGGTGATACATAAACACATACTCAAAATACATACATCTAGTTCAAGAAGAAGAACAAAGGTTGTTGCTTGCATGCTTGAATATCAAGGGTTGGAGAGACTAGCATCTTGGAGGTGTTAGACTCATTGATTTGTGGATACCTTGGAGGAAGTCTTCTCTTGGCTTCTCATAGATCAACCACTTCACCAACGGTTTACTCACGCTACAAAGGTTGTAGTTCTAAACACCCTATGGTTGGTTTTGTTTCTTAAGGCTTGCATATGGATCATTGGTGGGGAGTTTTAAAAAGTTTAAAATTGTTGTTCATGCTTCCGTTGCTAAAATATATTTTTAAAAACCGAACAAATCCCAACACTTGTTTCGTATTTTTAGGAAATAAAGATCTCGCCTCCTCAAAATGTAAGTAATAGCTGAAATTTTAAGACATCTGCATTTGATGAATCAACTCTGCTCTCTCTTGACATGTGAATTATCTTTCATAAACTTTGATTCTCCCCCTCATGATGGTCAGGATCCATCATGATCATCATGCACATGTAAACTGCAATCGGCTTGATTCTAGTATGACTCTATCAGAAATATATGACAAATAACGCATCCGTTATAACACCGGGATCACATAGATTTCCCGTTAACACATCAGTTTAAATAAACCGAGTAACCTACGCTTAGCATTGGCATGATGTTAGCACTGGTAGGATTTCCATCTATCACTGTAAATATCATAAAGATATTACTCAAGATGTTCCGGCACTGTCACAAAAACAGGCAAATGATTTCATAAGTGTCCTAGAATAAGAATAATATTACAATTGGCTCTAGACTCCATAAGTGCACGAAAAAAGACGGGGACCGGAGTAGTTGTCCTCCTATTTTCAATTTCAACAATCTCCAAATGAGATGTTAATAGTGTATGTCTTAAATCTCCGTATGAAGTTGAAACAATCATCTTTTAAGAGATAATTGAGTAGCTGGGTGGGGTAAGTGCATTGCATCATTGTGTCCATGATGTCTTTTTCAATACCAATATAAAACTAGTAGTGGATGCGGCTATCTGGATATTTGGTACGGTTTGGTAAAGATCTTCTTTTTCTTTTGATCTTGTCTCGCACCCTCAGCTCTCTGTATATTTTTCCAACTTCTCCCTCAACAACTTTCCATAATAATGGACACTCTTTTCTTTTACTTTTATAAAATAGGAAACTCCTTGGGTAGGTCTGTCCGGCTCTGGCTAGACCATAGGAGTAAGAAGCTGCCTAAACACAATACGCACAAAGTGATCGAAGCTATGAAATATTTTTTTTTAAAGATTTTTTTTGATGTTTTTTGGATTTACTAAAAATGAAATTAGAACAAAAGAAAAGAAATATTTTTTTGGAAAATTTTCTAGAATTATTCCCCCTACGAGTATGCATATAGACACGTTTTATTGAGTAAATATTGCATACTTGCAAGTTTTCAACCTTGTGCTCCTCCTGCAAGTAACAATCATCAACACAGAAGTTATATCAAATAATAATAAACTACAAAGAATAAGCTTCTCAGATCATCAGGCTCGAGCTGATGCTGAACGCAATAATGTGTGTGATGAACTACAGGAACACTCTTCAGTCTTCTAGCCATGAGATTTGAATTTCTTTGCGTATTGAACACACAGTTGTTTTGACTTCTCAATACTCTCTAGAGTGTAACTGTGGTGTTCCAGAATGTCTCTTGGCTTATCTGCAAAACAAATTATGTAGATTTTGGTACCCATTTGAGTTTGGGTCCAGGAGGATTAGGAGAATCAACTACAAAATTATTTTGAGGCATCCATTTGTAGTTCGAATTCAATTTCTCCTTTTGAATTTTCTGATTGATCAAGAATGTGTTCACTCTTTGAGGAGAGGTACAAATTTTCTCCTTTGATAACCTCATTAGATGTTTAATAGAATAAACCTTAAATGAATATTTCACATCAGGCTTATCTAAAGCATCCCAACAAGAATTAACAAAAATAGAAGATTCATACTTCCTCTCATGAGCATGAGAATGAACATAAGAATTAGAACCAAATTTATTTGAAACATGATATTTACCAATAGGATAATTGTGCACACATTTTTTGTTATCTTGGAAAAGCTTCTTTCTAACCTCGAGTAAACTCTTCTTTTTCTCAAGCCACAAAGCTCTGTTAATTTGCCTTTTACTTATAAACTTATCGGTTATCACATCCACACCAGAGTTACTAGATTTAGAAAATGGAGTATGGTGTCTTGATTTTTGCTTTAAAGACTCACCAGGGTAAAGCTTAGCTGGAGCGTACTTTACGTTTTCAGTCTTGCAAGTGGAATGCATTGATTTTACATTTTGAGTCTTTTCAGAAAACTGCTTCCGATCTTCACTTAACTTACAAGTTTTGAGAGTTGGTTTCACAAAGTGAGAGTTATCAAATGTACCAAAGCTATTTGAACTCTTCTTGGCTTTTTGAGAATTGGTGAAACCTGTTGCAGAATTATTAGTAACCTCTGAAAAACAAGAGTCAGAAGTGTTAGCGAAACAAGATGGCTAGGTAAGGTTGGCTAGGTGAAGATAACGAAACAAGATGGCTAGGTGAGGTTGGCTAGGCAGGATGGCTAGGTAAAGTTCGCTAGGTGATGATGGCTAGATGAGGTTCGCTAGGTGATGATGGCTAGATGAGGTTGGCTAGATGAAGTTCGCTAGACAAAGTTCGCTCGGAAAGGTTTGCTTGATGAGTTTGCGAGACAAAAGTTTGCTATGTTGTTCGCTAGAAAAGTTCGCTAGGAAAAGTTTCGCTAAAAAAGGTTTGCTTGATGTAGTTCGCGAGACAAAGTTGGCTAGGTAAGGTTTGCTAGAAAAAGTTCGCTAGGTGAACTAATGGCTAGATGATTATGAACTTTGGCGTACCCTAGTCGAAAAAACGGCACTTTCAAACCTGTAAATCGATCTCCAGTCTTCAAAACACAACCAAAACATGTATTTTCAATCCCAAACTCCAAATAAACTTCAAGCACAACAAACCCAACAATCAATTTGAATCAAACATCAAAAACTAAGAATTATTGAAGCCCTACAACTCACGACAGACACTTTTGAACTATCGACACTTCTGTTGAGCCAACAAAGCAAGAATCTTATCTTTGAACCACTCTTTGGCTCTGATACCAATTGTAGGACCCGTATTATCAAGTATCAATCTAATAATGAAGCAATCAATACACAATGATCAAGTTCTTGAATATGTATATATGAAGATATGTACGTACGTCCAAGAATTATACCCCTTGGGTATTTACATAATGAACCCTAAACTATTGATAATGTCATATAGACTCTAAACTCCACTGGAATATATTGAACACAATTTAAGAGATTTAACAGATTATAGAAAAGAACGGTAAATAATATGGGTTGGGACGAAGAACTGAAAAAATTGAGAAAATGCAAAGTCACGATCGTGATTCCGGCAAAAGCCTCGTGATATTATATGGATTATAAAGAAATGGTGATCTGGCAAAAGTTTGTGTAGAAATCGTGAATTTGGGAAAAAGACACATCCTACGGTAAAATAGGAGATAAGGATTACATTTTGAAAAAAATTAAATGTTGAAGAAATCAAAACGAGATAATATACGAACTTTATTGGTTTAAACATTTATTAATTAAAAAGACATCATTATCCCTTTTGAATTAAAAATTAAAAATCTAATATAAATAAAAGACTAATTTGATAAAATTTATTAAACGATATAAACTATTTATTTAAAAAATATTTAATCTTAACCGTTCTTTCATTTAAAATCGAAAAATCAATTTTGACTTTTTAGAGTTAAAATTATTAGAGATAATTTCGTATATGCCCTTATTAAATCATAAAAAACCGTATTTGCCCACCTTAATTTACAAATATCATATTTACCCTTTATAATATTTTAAAATATCATAATTAACCAAATTCTTAGTTTTATCATTCTAAAATATTTTATAATCATTTTAAATTCCTTTTTAATTATAACCAATAACGTTTAACTTTATTACCCTTAATTGTAACAATAATGACTAATGACTTATATAAGAAATACAATCACATCTCTTCATATCATGATACCATGTTTCCGTCGTCAAGTCTGCCCTCCCATTCGTGTTGATGTTTTCACTACTCGTTAGAGTGTTAATGTCGTACGTCGTCATTTTTTAAATTCTAATTTAATTCTCTTTTTATTATTATTTAATATGTTTTTATTAATGTTTAATATTAATTATTGTTTAAACCAACCCGTGTATCACACGGACATTTAGTCTAGTAATTAATAAAACACTAGTGGCTAGAAATGTTACATAATATTATATTATAATACCATACAATTTTCGGGAAAAAAATACTTGAAATATAAATATCAACAATGGAAACTATAAACAAAAGTTGAGTTTCCCGGAGTGGCTAAGGCGCTGGTCTTTTATATGAAAGGTCCCCATTTCAATCCACACAATACTATTTTTTTTCTTTTTTCTTTCTTTTGTTTCCAATTTTTCACAAATAACCCCAAATAATTTGTTCCCTTTCAACCCAACCCTCAATTTTACAATAACTTCTAAAATAACTCTATAATTATAATAAATTGTTTATTTCTATAATGATAAAAAAACTTTATTAATATATATTTTTTGAAAAGTATTTTTTAATTTGGAATGATAAATTTTTAATATTTATATAAGATATAATTTTTTTTAGATAGAACTTTTTTATTTAACTATATCATTTAGAGTGTTATGATCCGAAAAAAATAATAAGAGAAGTATCTTCTTACACTAACCTAAAAAATCTTCACAGCTAGAAATGTAGTTATGTATTTGAGCTATTATATATAATACATGTATTTACAACTAATTAATTATAAATATGCATTATCGGTATTAATTTTTTAATTGATATTTTCATAATTTTGTTAGAAACCCCGCTGCATGGTTAAAAAATCCTCGTTATAACTATTTATGTATAACCAAGTCTCTTTCACCATAAGAAAAATGGCAACTTTAAATTCAAACTAGGATCGGCATACTTTTAAACTTTGATAATTACACATATATTCTTTCAAACTTATAAATTACACCTATATCCTTACAAAACTTTTAATCTCTCATATTTATCCATATACCTATTTTATTTATTTAAAAATTAAGAAAACTATTCCTAATATAGTTTATATGTTAAATCCCCAATATAACCTTGTTTTGAAATCAAATCATATCCAAAAATCCATCAAATTAAATAAGGATCTTTTCCCGCAACAATCAAGAGCCCTGTGCATCCTAAAATGCTCTCTCCCTCCATGCGAATCGAATGTTCCCCATCTCGACAACAGATACAACCATGGATGGGTTAATCCTATTCAAAAGCTACGAAAATATATTTTGTTTATTGTTGGGCAGATGCTTAGTTTTCAAAAGCTTTGTCTCATCTTCTTTTTCTTTTTTAAACTTAGTACCTTTGTATTTCTTTCCAGATGGGTGGATTTGTTTTTAATGTTCCCTGTTAGACTTGTAAATTGTAATATGCAATGAATTGTTTGTCCTTTCTTTGAGATTTCCTGCCATGCAAATTTTGCTTAAAGAAACTTTTCAAAAGCTGCGATTTTGGTTTAGAGTTCACCTAACTGCGTTTTGGTTTAGTACAAGGATATTGATGTAATTTAGAAGTTTAAAAGGATATATATGTAATTATTAAAGTTTAGAAGGAAATAAATGAAATTCTCCCTAAATTCAAACTAGGCTCGGCATCACATTGAATTTTTTTTAACAGCAGCAAATTTTATTAAAAGCTAGCAAGATGGTAGAATAATAAACATAAAGAAATCAAATACAATTACAAATAGAATTGAAGAAAAGGGAATGTAACCTAGTTTGCCCAATTCAGTTTCCTTTCTAGTATCCCATTGTATTTAACCAAATAAAAGTTAAACTTTGAGACGCTCCAAATAAGTCGCTTGAGAAAGATCTTATTTCCAGGAATGCCTTGCCATTTCTCATCAACCATAAATTACAACACAAGGAGTATAGAGCTGTTTGAAAAGCCAACAAGTAATTCCCCTTCAAACCCAAATAATATCCCCAATAAAATAGTTTCACAACAGATGAGAAAGCCTCAGTTTGTAACCACAACCATTTACAAAATTCAAACAGTAGCACCTTAAATATTTGGCAAGACATGAAAATGTGGTGTTCCGTTTCAATTGTCTCTTTACACATATAGCATAAGTCTAAGATAAGAATGATACCTCTATACGCAATATTTGATAAAGTTGGAAGCCTCTCTTTTCCCAATCTCCAAAAAAAGATATTTATTTTGAAGGAACCGAATTTAACCATATCGTTTGTGGATCTCTTGTAGCTCCAAAAAATAAATCATCTAAATCATATCTTAAAGAGAAAACAGAGAATGTTCTTGTGCTCTCCGGTGCCCACTTTCAATAACCATCTTGATCAAGCTGAAACAATGAAAAAAGATCAAGATTAACCTCATTGAGGGAAGCATTGATTGAAGTAATTGATTTCCATGTACCAGCTTTCTTTGTGACTAAAGGATCTACTCTTAAGTTTCTTTTGAAACTTGAAGCCAAATTGCATTGACATTCAATTTAGCTCTCCACCACAATTTAGATAACATGGCAAGATTTAAAGCCCTCAAGCTATTAATCCCTGGACTACCATTTTCTTTCGAGGCAACAACTTTCCCCCAAGAAGCCCAACACATTTCTGATTTGGTCATGGATCCACCCCAGGAAAATCGACAACAATACTCACCAAAAGGCGTAAGATTTTTAAAGGAGCTTTATACAACCACTACAAAAAAATATGTCATTTATCCACGCTTTATAAAAAACGTGTAAAATTTTTTAGTGTTGTCACGCTTATAATTGTGAAAAATAGTTTAAAAGGTAAAGATTGTTAGAAAAAGAAAAAAACTCAACATTTATAGACGTGTACATTTGATTTTAAAAGTCCACGCTTTCATATGTGTGAATTTAGTAATAAATAGATAATTATAAAAGTTCAGATTTAAAAGCGTGGACTTTTATAACTCTAAAATTATTTTCAAATTTTCTACGCTTAGTAGTGTGAAAATTTAGATAATTTGTCCACATTAATAAATGTGATTCTTTACTTCAATTTTCACAATTTCAAATGTAAAGATTTGTTAGAAATTAGTAACACCCAAAATTTCTACGCTTGATCGTAATTCTTTACGGTTTTAAGTGTATTAATATTGATAAAAAAGTGTGAATAATCGACATTTTTTATAGTGAACGAGAAATAGTAAGATCCCAAGGCCCCAAGAACATATTTGCATAGTGTAATTCTGCCCCTAATAGACAACACGGAGCTTTCCGTCCTGCTAACTTTTGCTGGAATTTATCTATTAATGGGTTCCAAGAAGCAACCCAGTTCATGGATATGCCCACCAGCAGCCCCAAGAATTTAAATGGCAACTAGCCCGTTGAACAATTTAAAGATCTATCAAGATTATTGGTTTCCTATTGCTCACAACCCACACCAATTAATTTTGTTTTAGAGAGGTTCACTCTAAGACCTGAAGGTAACTAGGTAAGTAAAAACACCTTAAAACCCGAATCAAGTTAATGGCATTTGTTGTTGACCAATTGCCTATAAAGATTGAATCATCCGCATATTGTAAATGCGAAATAATAGGCCCACTGTTTGGAAAAGACAATCCATGAAAGATCCCATTTTCAACTGCCTCATGCATTGCAATGTTTAACCCTTCCACAACAATAATAAAAAGAAATGGGGCTAGTGGATGGCCCCATCACCACCACAAATCACCCTTACCACCAAAAACCTCCTACCATCATCACTAAAGCCACCATATATCAAAGATCACAAAAAACCATATACATATAATTCAAAATCAGAATCAACCACAATCAAAAAGAAGAATCAACCAAAAACAAAAATCATTTACTAAAACCTAATTTGTTCGAAACCTTAATCAACACAGATCTGAATCATCACCGCCCACATAACACACAGATCTAAACATCCTGAACAAATCCAAGAAAAAAAGAGTAGAAGTTAGAAGATGGTTGCGATGAATGTGGTTGTCGCTGAAAAACCCTATATCTGAGGCGGTGATGACCCCAATTGCGCGTAAGGATGATGGTGATTATGGTCTTCTCTGGCTAGGGGAATATGTGAGGTGCTGGTGATGGTTCTCTTCGCTAATCGTGGTAACGGATGGTGGTGATGTGGCGGAGGTACAGTTGCAACGGAGAAGGAAGGGGGTAGGTGGGAGTGGTTGGTTGTAGGCGATGATTCATGGTAAAAAGAAGGGATGGATGGGGTTGGTGAGCGGCGGTGGTGAGAGTGGTCTCCGGAAAGGATGGCGGCGGCGGTGGCCTGAGAGAGGGGAAGTCGCCGGTCATATGGAGAAGGGAGTGATGGAGGCGGTGGGACTTTGGGGTAGGTATATATGTATGTATGTGTATATATATATGTGTATATATATATATATATGTATCTATGAGTTTTGTTTAATAAAGTCTATGTAAAAAATATAGTTCTAAAATTTTAATATTCAATCACGGGTGATTTAGTATACAATCATATGTGATTTGTAAAATCATCACATGTAAATTACGAAAATACCACTCCGCCCAAATTTTAAAATACAATCTAGACATTATCCAAAAGCTACAATTAGTCCCTTAGGACTATGAGTTAAGTATGAAATATATTAAACATTATTCATATATGTATAAATTTGTTTGCATATAATATAATATGTAATATTATTTAATAGTTTTAATATTTTTTTAAATTATTTGAATTGAGGAAAATAATAAAAAAAGAAATAAGGGTATAATAGTCTTTTCAAATAAAGAAGTAAGCGTATTTTGATCATTTTAATTGCATCAAGGACCATCGGTGAAACAAAATACGATGTCTAGTGTAATACACGTAATTTAAGGACCTAGGATGTAATAAGTAACATACTTCAGAGACCAAATATGCAATTAACTTTTTTATTAACCTCCAAGTATACTTAATCTGAAATAGCCATATTTTATGTACATTAACATTTAAATACAATTTAGACTATAATTTAACTATAAAAATCTTGAAAATATCGAGCCCTATAATCCCTTTTTTCACACGAACTCCATCTCCTTATACTTCCGTGACGACATCTCTCCATGGGTTGCCTAGCTTCCTCCTTTAGTTAACACTCTAGTAAGTCATGACTAGAGGCAAAACAATGGCATGGAGATACAACGACCGTTAGGTGCGTGGATGGCAAATCCACTCAAGTTATTTGAGTATAAATAAATCTCTAGTTTGCAATGGATACAGCAACTCAGCAAGAAGTTTGACATTATCGACACAAAAGTATTGCTCTTTACCTTTTAATCTCTAAGGTAATGTAACACCGCCTTTGAAACCTTAAAAATCAATTAAAATTCGAGTTTTCAAATTGTATGGGTCCGTTTGTAAATTGAATGTTTAAGTACCTATTGTTTACATAAAGGTCCATTTAAATACCACAATTCACATACAAATGCTAATTCTAGTGTTAAGTTCTCTAATTATGTCTAAGTTAGCAAAAATGTTCAAACTAACCCAAATACCCCAAAATTGGTCAAAAGTGATACAACCATAGCCCAAATAACCTGAACATTGAAAAATAGGTTTCTGTTTGCTGCTGCTATGGTCGCGCCGCGACACCCTAATGGGTCGCGCCGCGACATTCATCCAGGGCCACGAACATGTGTTCTGCACAGCCTATAACCATTCCAAAACTCAAGTTTGACATTTCTTTAATTAAGTCCAGGTTATGTACAAGCTTTGGGGCATTATTTGAAGTCTAAAAACATTAACATAACCTACTATAACAACAAATTCAAGATTAATCCATGAATTCTCCATTTAGGACCCATTTGGTCAAATTCTTGAATTACAACCAAGATAGCAACTTTAATTACTAAAATCAGTTCCAATCAACTCCTAAATGATCCTAGAACAGATTATAATCCAAAAATCTAAGCTTTATTGGCTAAATTCGTTTTACCCATTTTTGACCTAAAACCCAAAATGAAGAACAAAGGAAGAGGGAACTTACTATTAGCAAGATGATGATGAGGAGAAGCTTATGAACAGATTAGGACTTGATTAGAGCTTAATTTCCAGCTTCAATTTAATCCTTGATTGAACTTTCTCCTTCAAGAACAAGAGATGAGAGAATAAACGTGAGGTGTGTGTGTTTCTGATGGTGTTTGTGTGTGTGTACAGATGATATAAGTGAGAACCGACCCAAGTTCTCATTTGTCTCTTTAAAAGCTATTTTGTTCCCCTTTTCAACATACAACACAACACCCGAGTAACCGTTTCAACTAACGAGGATATTTTTGGAAACCTCGTTTGAAACCAGTTATTATTTTATAATTCTTTTCTATTTTTATTACTATTTTTAATTTCATATTTATCTGATCAATAGCTAATTTCTATTAATTCTTACAAATATATTTATATTTAATTAGTTTAATTAAATTTCACGTACCAAATGCAGCACGCGAATAGGCCCGATTTGAGGATGTTACAGGTAATCTCATCTATTTATGTAAAAAGATGTTACATTTTGGCATATTTTAATTTTAAAATCTTTTCAATTTTTAATACTTTGAAGTGTGAAAACTTAGATAATTTATTTACATTAATAGACGTAATTTTTATCTTCGCAGTGTCAAGTGTAGAGATCTGATATAAAGTGTCGCACCAAAATTTTCCTCTAATAAAATGTGGATAACTGATACATTTTTTTAGTAATGTGTATCACAATTATTGTTATTTACGTATTGAATTCAATACTTACATTTAATGTATTAAGCTTTCAAAATTTTACCTTTGATGCATTTGGGTACATTTTTATGAGCTTTGGTTGCATCAAATGGTAAATAAATATGTAATTTGTTTTATAAATAAAAATAAAAATAAGTTCATTACATATAAAGGGAGGATTTAAAAGTTTAGCAAATTAAAATGTGATTTTTGAAGTATGATACACAAAATAGTAATTTGTATACAATTAAATAGAGTTTAGTTTCCGAAAATTTATTCAACTTGTCACTTTTTGCTATTGTGTTAGTTCATCTACGATTCTTTCAATTTACAACTTCAATTTTAGGTCGAAATGGTTTCTGGTTTTGGTTTTGGGTTGAAATGGTTTTGATTAACGATTCTTTTTTGTTCCAAAATCTGCTCATAGATCCATGGAAGGCAAGTTCGGATTTGAGGGTCGATTAAGGATGAATGTTGTGCTAAGAATCGGTTCTTACAGATTTGTTATGAAATGAATCGGTTCTTCACCGTGGAGACTTTTTCATCAGGGCTATATTTTCTAGATCATGTTCATCCTACGAATTTGATTTTCTAATTTCTATTTTTTCTCTAGCGATTACGTGTTTGTTTTAGGGTTTAGGGTTCAAATCGAGATTTAGTCAAGATTCTTGTGTACAACCCAGATTAAGGTATGAATTTATGTTCAAATCAAGGTTTAGGGTTTAAATCAAGATTTAGTCGAGATTCTTATTTTTTCCTCCGGCGTATGAATTTCTTATGTACAACCCAAATTCAGTCGAGATTCATCATCATATGGTTCTTTATTTTGGGGTTTTTTCTCCGGCGATTTTAGGGTTTACGATTCCATGTCTGCTTCATCTTCGGGTTCTTGTTTGTTGGATTTCAGATGTGGGTTTCATCGTATTTCATATTTCTTTAGGGTTCTTGTTCAACTTTGGGGTTGTTGTTCGGTTAACCATATTTGGGTTTTTTTATTGTTCTTGTTTGACCTTGTTAATCGGCTTCATCTGGGTTCTTGTTTGATTTTTAGCTTGTTGTAAACTTCCGATCTATGGTTTGAATCTCTGTTAATTTGTGTTGTTAATTTTTTCTTGTTTCTAAACAGAATTGTTTCTTGTGTTTATGTGTATGATCTTCAACATGTTCTTCCCTTTTTCAAGAAATGAAAGAATTACTGAGGTGGCTACGAATTAGTAACGTGAAATTAAAAATAAATAAATAAAATAAGAGAATTACAACCGTATGCACAAAATGGTAATTTTGGGAATTCAATTCATTAAATGATAACTTTGGAAGTTCAATACATATAGTAACAAAATATGACAAGTTTGATACATTATAAAGAACTAAACCCAATTAAATATATTGCTATATAATTTGCCTTTTTTTTAACAGACGCACCTTATCAAACTTACGTAGTAGTATAGTACAATATATTAGTGCATAGTCCAGCCATACGCTCGCGATGATATTCTCTTGTCTCAAAGAAGCATGCAAACTAATATAATCTAAGGCCCTGTTTGTTTTGTGGTATTTCATGGGATTTTCTGCAATTGGATTTCAAACTCTGAGAAATCATGTGTTTGTTTAGAAAAAAGGCAAATGATTTCAAATGATAGGATTTCCTTGAAATTCTACCAAATGCTATAGATATGGGATTTTATAAATCCTACCAACCCCCTAATATTTTCAAATCCCATAAACAAGAGAATCTTCAAATTACCATATTACCCCCACCCTATCTACACTTACCACACCCCTAGCCTACCCTCACCCTACCCTTATCCTCACCCTACCCCACCCCTACCTACCCACCTTACCCTCACCCTTTATCCTACCCTAGCCTCTCCCCCACCCGGCCACCCTCACCCTACCCTATCCCTACCCCTATCCTTACCTTACCCCACCCTAACCCCCATCCCTACCCCCACCCTACCCCTAACCTACCCTACTGCATTCCCACCACCCCTACCCCACTTCTACCCTACTCCACCCCACCCTACCTACCTACCCGCCCGACCACCCTATCCCTACCCACCCTAACCCCACTCCACCTTTACCCTACCCTACCCCACCTACCCCTATCCCTACCTTACCCTAACCCCTACCCTACCCACCCCCTACACTACCCTACCCCTACCTATCCCTACTCTATCCTTATCCTACCCCCAACCTACCCTACCTACCCACCCCATACACTACCCTACCCTACTCCCCTACCCTACCCTACCCCATCCCCATCCCTACACTACCCTACCCTAACCCCCACCCTACGCTAACCCCCACCCTACCCTATCTAAATATAACTCAAGGGCAATTCTGTTATTTGTCACAGAAACAATTCAAATCGTTTGATTGATTTACAAAACAAACAGAATTCAGGAATGTAAATCTTGACAGATTTTGTCAACCAAACACAAGATTAGATTCACAATCCTACCAACTGCAAATCCCACGAAATGCAAATCTTTTGACATAATGCAAATCCCATGAAAAAAACTGCGAACCAAACGCCCCCTAAGTTTAAACACGTTGATTGAGTTTTGACTCAAACACCACTTCACTTCACGTTTCACATCTATTCAAGGGTCGTCTCTAAACTGTGTGAGGTGAGATTACATGGGACTTAGAAATTTTAAAACTTTAAAGGTTATACAAATTGTCTTATAAACAAAAAATAAATTAAGTTAAAAGGTCATTGCTAATTAACTTTTGTGTGCTGATGAAATGACTAAAAACATGGATGTTGATAATGATATATATATATATATATATATATATATATATATGTATGTATGTATGATGTTTCATGAAATTAGGAGAAAATTAAAACATTTCGATGATGGCATAAATGATATGTTGTTAGTGCGTTGCTCTACAATACATAAGTGGAATTATTTAAGACACTATTACGAAGTATTACTTTGGTTAATCCAAAGATTTCCCTCTTCCATTTTGTGGAAGAACTTAGGAAAGAACAAAGAAAATCGTGTGTGTATAGTTCTTCATAGAAAGACCAAAAAACGTAAAATAAGCGTCCTCTAGACTGCAAAGGGTTGCTGCCCTTGAACCCCGTTTTTTTATTGTGGCGGTATTCAATTAACTAAAACGAGGGTGCACTTGGCATTAACTAACTCGTATTAATTTATCTTGCATACATCATTTTGGCCTTAAGTAAACCAATTAACTAGACCCCGGTGGTTAATTGACTAAGAATACAAATGAGATATCCGATACTCACGGGTATACCCATGACCCTGATGGTTATTTGGTAATGGGATACCCGACGGGACGAGACCGGATATGGGATATGGTTTTATAATAGGGTATGGGACTGGATGACCAATACACGTCCCATTGTCATGCTCATAAACGTGGTATATCATTATACGAAAAGACGTAATTGTATTTCGTGTATAAGTCACTGATCATTATTGTTAAAGTTAGGGCAATAACGTTAAGTCTTTATTGGTTTAATTAAAAAGAATTTTTAAAATACTTACAAAGTATTTTAAAATGATAAACTTAATAATTTGGTTAAATATGATATTTTGAAATATTATAAAGGGTAGATATATTACTTATAAATTAGGATGGACAAATAGATATTTTAAGGTTTAATATGGGTATATATGAAATTAATCTAACAATTCTGATTCAAATTAAAATCAAAACTAATTCTAAATTCTAACTTTAATTAGATGGATGATCGAGACTTGCTAAATTAAATTAATTTTATTAGATAAAAGTTATAATTATTTAATAAATTTAATGGATGTTAATCTTTTATTTATATTAAATTTGGTATAACGTTGCATAATATCCGTAATGTTTCTAGTTATTCACAGCCTAGGGCTTCGAAAAATTCATATATGAGCGTTGAAGTATTTATCTAATAGAGTTTATATTTCCTCATATTTATCTCATACTCACAACATCAACATAAGAAAAAAAATTAATAGATTTTACACGTCGTCTTATAATAAATAGGAAGATGAAATAGAAAAAAAATAAAAAAATATATTATTTTTTATTTATCTAATTGCCTCTATACTTCTATAGTCTATATATTTGAATTGAAGTCTTGGCTGCTATTTTCAATTGCGCCTCATAAATCATAACTACGCTACCATATATATTCGATACACGTAGCATGTTACATACCGTGACAGCCACCTCCTGCGTGTTGACTCCATCTTTGCCTAATAGCCTTGTTTACTTGTTTGACACAACTCTTACAACCATAGGTCCATAGCCATTAAGGCTTTAGAACTAGGGTATCAATTATTAATTAACGATTGAGGCAATCACACAATAATGAACTCGGTTTTAAAGTGTATAGAGAGAAAGAGAGAAAGAGAGAGAGAGAGAGAGAGCATAGTTATGTTCAAATGAATTGCCTAGTTGAATTAGGGTTAATTACAGACTATTTATACCTCAAAGGTATTTACATAATGTACCATATACTTAGGCTAATGTTATAAGTAAGAGCAAAATGCGTAAAAATATAAAAACACTTTGTCAATATTGTCATTGTATGCAGTTAATTTTATTTTGTACCTAAAACTACATACAACTTACAAATTTGGTTCATTGTATACAATTGGTAACCTGATTACTAGGTTACTGGTTATTAATTGTATACAATGAACTAAATTTAAAATTTGCTTGTATTTTTAGGTACCAAATTTCAATAATTTTTGGCTGGGTTATCGGTAGTTACCTATTGTCATAGGTAACTTGCATACAATGAATCAAATTTGTAAGTTATGTGTATTTTTAGGTATAAAGTAAAGTTGGTCGCATATAATGACAATATTGGCAAAATTTGTTGTATTTTCGTACAATTTGCCTTATAAATAATAACAAACTTCACTAGAATATATTGAACACAACTTAGGGACCTAACATTCTCCCCTTTTGAGTTCAAATTATAATTAAGCATAATAATGAAGATTTTCTATTTAAGCATCAAAACAATCTCCCTGTTCAGAATATGTAGAAATTCTTTTTCTTTTTGCGTACAACGTTTAGGAGGTCATTCTTTGAATTAAGTCTTCAAGAGATCTTCTAAGATTCGTCCTCTATGATCAAGTTTTTTTATCAGAGTTCGCAATAGAAGTCTCAGAGTTATTAGAATTTACAACCATAATCACCTCTTTTGTCTTTAGGGAATAATCTTGAGCATTACACGAGATTTAATTTACAACCATGATCACCTCTTTTGTCTCCAGGGGAATAATCTTGAGCATCACAAGAAATTTATATTTCTTGATCATGCATAGATGTTGCTTGAGGGTTGGATTCGCTGTTTCAGCACCTTTGAAACTTCTTCTAAATTTTTTTATCCTCCCCTCAAAAGTAACTCAAGATCTTTAACACTAAAATTTAGAACGTTTTCATAACATTGCTCCCCCTCAATTTGTAAACATTTGTCTTCGTCTCTTTGAAACTTTGTTAGCCATTCTTGTTTCTTCTTTTCATCAAGAAACATTTGTATCAGCTCCCCCTTGACTTGATATCACCCTCAACATATGAATTATAATATCTTCAACTGCACATCTTCAACTTCAACTCAATAAATAATTAATTATCGGGTAAATTGCATGAAAATACAATAAACTTTGCCTTAATTATCATTGTATACAATGAATTTTACTTTTTTAAAAATAATACAATGAACTTTTATAATCCTCTCATTGTATGCAAGTTGTTGTATACAATGGAAATTATAGAAAAGTTCATTGTATACAATGGTAGCTAAATACAAGACACAGAAAAAAGTTGTTTGTATACAATGAGTGAATTATGAAAGTTTGTTGTATTATTTTTAAGAATTTAAAGTTGATTGTATAAAATGATAATTAAGACAAAGTTAATTGTATTTTCATTCATTTTGCCCTTAATTATCTCTTGAATTTTCGTAAAATCAAGTGAATTATTTTCCTTAAGCATAATTCTCCCCCTCATGATGGTCATGATCCATCGTGATCATCATGCATTTGTAAAATGTATTCAGTTTGATTGTGGCATGACTCTATCAGAATAATATGACAATTAACGCATATGTTGTAACAGTGGGATCACATTGATTTCCTGTTAACACATTAGTTTAAATAAACTGGGTAATCAACGTTCAGCGTTGGCATGATGTTAGCACTGGTGGGATTTTCATCTATCACTATAAATATAAAAAAGATATTACTCAAGATGTTCGGCACTATCACACACAGGCAAATGAATACCAAATTAACAAACCTTCCTTGATGATCAGTTTGAATCAAACCCTAATATGATGGCTAAACAAGGACACAGTCAAGAATCTCGACCCTAATCCCTTAAATCTTGACCAAAGTTCTAATTTTTTATTCTAATCTTCTCAAAAACACCAATGAATCAAACCTAATACTCAATTTTGATTAACAACCATAAATATTATTGATTTAAATAAAAAAGATGAAGAACCAATACTAAGTTACGTAGAACACAAAAAACAATGATATGATAATATTTAAAGAAAAAACTAGTCTTTAATCCATATATGACTCTCATACCAATTGTAAGTTCAGGATATCAAGTATCAAGAACGCTTTGAAGTCCGTCGATAGAGAGAGAGCCGAGAACACAATTACATTCAAATGAATTGCCTAGTTTAATTAGAATTAAGTATTTAAGTATTAACAAAATGTATCATATACTTATCTTAATGTAATAAGTATTAACAAACTTCACTAGAATATATTAAACACAACTTAAATACTTAACAAAAGCAGCACCAACAACGACTACTCTTTCAAAGTCCTTACAAACTTTTGTAAAAGCTTTTTACAAAAGTCCTTAAGCAAGAGCATTGCAATGCTGGTTTGTCAAATGTTTTTAGCCACTTACAAACTTAGTAAAAACTTTTTAGGAGTGCAGTCAAGGTAAAGGACTTTCAAAGTCCTTAATTAAGACAGAGAAAATGGTGGGAGCCGTCTCACTACAAACTTCAAAAATGATTAAGAATATATAATTAAATAATTTTTAAATATATTTATATAAAAATAGCGGGTCTCATGAAAAATGTAAAAAACTTTTGTGAAGGACAATGAATGGCATGAAGTAGTTTTAAGAAAATAAGATAAAGTGACATGACGTGATAACGTGAATACATTATAAATAGTTGTTTAATAAATACTGAATGTACGTATACTCTTTGTTATAAAATGGTATCTCGTACATTCAACTATTACTATATATATTGGGTATTGGGTATATGTGGAGGGTTTAAACGAGAACTATATATTTTTCGTACGAGAACCGATCTTGACCGTTCATTTTGGATAATGTAATTCATGGATGAAGAGCGTGAGGGGATTGAGTGTGGTAGGGTGCATGTAAGGAATTCATGGGTGGGCAATCCAATTGAAAAAGAGATAATTGGACGACTAAGATTGGATCTCGTACAAAAAACAATTCTCATTTTTGAATTTTTCCATTGAGTATATAAACAGTAAGTTAACTTAATGGAAACATTAATCATATGTATATTGGTTAAGTTTTTAACAATTGGTCAACGTCAACCCCCACATCTAAAAGAGAAGTACATACAGAAATCAAGTATCACCAATTAAGCTACATGAAATCCGAAAACAAAAACAAACAGCAAACTGCATTAATTATACGTCCATCTTTGATCACCTTTTCTTCTCTTTTTTTCTATGTTGACTATATATTATGTTAAAGTCGGGGTTTGTAATTGTAACAACCACTTGGACAATCTTTTAATCATAAAAATATTTTTTTCCTAAGTTATATTTCCACTAAATATAGTTATACAAACTTTTATTCAAGGATAATCAAAAGATGACTTTCTTTAAAGGTGACTTGGTCTCGCGCATCTTTATAGGTAATTGTCATTCCGATAAAAATTATGAAAATGGCCATTAGTTTCACTATGCGATAAATTAACGTACAGTGAACTTCTACATGACTGCTTCTAATCACCGTTAGCACGTACATGGTGAAGATACGCCTAAGCAAGAGTGACGGTATATGCATCAAAATTAACTTAGCTTCAGCACACCATTGGACCCTCTGATTTAGCATTCAAGTTCATGCATGTTGCATCATTAACTCCGCAACCATAATTACCTCTGTTCTTGAGTTTTTAAAAGACGGGAAGTGAATGAATGGAAAAAAAAATAAGAATAATTAACTTGTGTTTTTAAGTTGGAATGAAAGGATTTTCTTCCTAGTCATCCTATTAGGAGGATACCTACCTTTGATATAAAATAACAACTTCTTCGCCTCCCTTTCCTTTTCATCCACTCCTTAAAAAAACTCAATAACACATCAACGTAATTTGACACAACGTCAGATAAACGTATAATAGAGTAAATAACCCACTCGGCTCGTATATATTGGGTATCTATTCGGTCAGAATTTAATGTTTCAATTTCATTATTCAATACCAATTTCCGCAAACCAATGAAGCTAGCTAAATCTAACGTATATAATAAGTTGCGATTTTGACCAAGTCGAAATGATTAAATATAGCTGGTCATTGAAAACGACATAACTAGAGACATCCACCATCTCTATAAATACCACATATGTATAGCTTAGTCACACACCAACTACCAAACCACAACTCAATATCATGGCTTTAATCAACCACCTTTTCATACTCCATAATATTCTCATCTTCTTTGTTTTATGTTTTTCTTATTTCTTATCAAACCCATATGTAGAGTCTGTCACATTAAGTATCGAGACAGACAAACAGGCCTTGATTTTCATAAAGTCTCAAATAATCACCCAACCTTCTGATGCATTAGCTACGTGGGACGGCAAGTCATCCCCATGCAACTGGACCCGAGTTGTGTGTGGTGATCGTGGCCGAAGAGTGGTCGGTCTTGACCTCTCACGGCTTCAGATAACTGGTCCAGTTAGCCCCCATTTCGGGAACCTATCCTTTCTGAGTTCACTTCAACTCCAGGAAAACCAATTTGAAGGAAACCTTCCTGAAACAATCACCAAACTTTTTCGCCTACGAGTCCTTAACATCAGCTCCAACAACATCCAAGGCACCATCCCCGCGAATTTAAGTCGATGCATCCAGCTCAGGGTTGTCGATTTCATGCAAAACAAGCTTTCGGGTTCGATTCCTGAAGATCTCACTCTTCTTGTGAATCTTCAAATTCTGAACTTGGCAAAAAACCTTCTTTCTAGTACTATTCCACCCTCTATTGCTAACCTTTCTTCACTATCCACTTTAAACTTGGGTACCAATACACTTACTGGACCCATTCCTGGTGACTTGTCTCGTCTACGCAACCTAAAGAATCTTGATCTAACCATCAATAATCTCACTGGCACAGTTCCTCCATCCATATACAACATGTCTTCACTCGAGTCTCTAGCTCTTGCTTCCAACAATTTGTGGGGCGATATACCTTACAATGTTGGCGATACACTGCCAAATCTTCTTGTTTTTAACTTCTGCATCAACAGATTCACGGGCACTATTCCAGGTTCACTTCACAACCTCACAAACATAAGAATCATACGAATGGCACATAACGGGTTGCATGGGACCGTACCACCAGGACTAGGGAACCTCCCTAAGCTAGAAATGTATAATATTGGGTACAATAACATTGTTAGTGCGCAAGGTGAGGGTCTTGGTTTCTTAGATTCTTTGGTAAATAGTACTAAGCTTGATTTCCTAGCTATAGACGGGAACCGTTTTGATGGTGTCATTCCGCAGTCCATTGGTAATCTTTCCAAAAAACTCAGAATTTTATACATGGGTTCAAATCAAATATCTGGCACCATCCCGCCCTCAATTGGTCAGTTGAAAGGCCTGGGTTTATTAAATATTAGCTACAACTCCATTTCGGGTGAAATCCCACCAGAGATGGGCCAATTAGAGGACTTGCAGGAGCTTATTTTAGGCAAAAATAAACTATCTTCGAATATCCCAAATTCATTGGGTAACCTTCGAAAGTTAACACAAATTGATTTGTCAAGTAATGAATTGGAAGGAAGCATTCCCAAAAGTTTTAGGAACTTTGAGAAGATAATTTCAATGGATTTGTCTATGAATAAGCTAAATGAAAGTATTCCAAGAGATGTTTTTGATCTCCCAAGTTTAACCACCATCCTTAATCTTTCTAGCAACTCACTAAGTGGCTCTCTGCCTCGAGAAATTGAGCTGCTGGGAAGAGTGGTGACAATTGATCTCTCCAACAACCGTTTGTTAGGAAACATTCCAAACTCGATCCAGAACTGTAAAAGCTTGGAGAAGCTGGTCATCTCCAAAAATAATCTCTCGGGCAATATTCCGAAAAGTTTAGAGGAAATTAAAGGTTTGGAAATTCTCGACCTGTCTTCGAATCAGCTTTCCGGTCCAATCCCTAAGGAGCTTCAGAACTTAAAAGCCCTCCAATTCATAAACCTCTCTTTCAACAACTTGGAAGGGAAAGTTCCTAGTAATGGGGTTTTCTCAAATCTCACCAGGGTTCATCTTGAAGGAAACCCGAAGCTCTGTTATGTTTCCAAATGCGAAAGAGGTGACACCCACAAAGTAGCTGTGATCTTAGCAGCAGTAATTGCTTTCATATCAGCAGTAGTTATATTAATCTCTTTGTTTTTCTACTTTCGGAAAAACAAAATGATGATCATGGACACTCCTGATTCTTTCAAGGGTCAACACCACATGGTTACTTATGACCAGCTACGTTTGGCAACGAGAAACTTTAATGAAGATCACATGATTGGACAAGGGAGTTTTGGATCTGTCTACAAAGGGAGCCTCAACCTTGAAGGAAACATTCAAGAAATCGCGGTGAAGGTTCTTGACTTGGAAACTACAGGTTCCTTGACTAGCTTTTTGGCCGAATGCACTGCCCTGAGGCATCTCAGGCACAGGAATTTAGTTAAGCTAATTACTTCTTGCTCCAGTTTGGATAAAAAGAACATGGGTTTTCTTGCACTAATCTACGAATTCATGAAGAATGGAAGTTTAGAATATTGGATCAGGAACAAGATGGGTCTTATGGATAGGTTGAAAGTGGCAATAGATATAGCTAGTGGGTTGAGTTATCTGCACCATGAATGTGTGGTGGCTCCAGTGGTCCATTGTGATCTAAAGCCTAGTAATATTCTACTAGATGAAGACATGACTGCAAAAATTGGAGATTTTGGGCTTGCCAGCATGTTGGTTGATAAAGATCAATGTATTAGTTCTGCACACGTTCTTAAAGGTTCCATGGGCTACATACCCCCAGGTGAGTTCAATGATATCATTCGATCTCTACAGTTAACCTAAAAGTAAAAAATAAATATCACGTAAATAAATGAATGCTTGTATTTTACATTTACTTGTACACTATTCGCAGAGTATGGTATGGGAGCAAAACCATCTACAAATGGAGATGTATACAGTTATGGCATTATGTTGATGGAGATTTTCACTGGAAAAAGGCCCACAGATGAGAATTTTTTGGGTAGTCTTAGCTTGAAGACATGGGTGCAGAATGCTTTCCCGGCTAACTTGGACCAAGTGTTAGATCCTTATTTGCTTCAAGAACCGACAGAGTTATGCTCAGATGGTCAAACCATGAGCCTGGAAAGACAACTTGATTGCCTTACAACAGTCATGAGAGTTGCACTTTCTTGCACCAATGATTCTCCTGAAGGGCGAATTACAATAGTTGAGGCTTTCCGTGAACTAAAGAGTATATATTCTAGATATGTTTCACGAGTCTAGATTCATTCGATGAAGACTCCGGATGAATAGAGTGCAATAAGATACTATTATATATAGATATTTTAGTAGCAATATGTGATATGTTCTAATCTTTAGCTCATTTATCAATATAAACCAAATACCAACTATGGCTTTCTAAATTAATAATTTTAGTTGCTTGGCAATAATAATTTTTTGGGCAAAATTAAGTATTCAATTGTAATGTATTTGACACAATTGCATGTGACCCAATAGTGATGATTCACGAATAACAACTTTTTGGTTGTTCACATACCCCTCTATAAGGAGAATAACACTAACACTCGCTTATTAGAGATATTCACAAGATACACCCGGAATGCAATCATAATATTCGGTTGGAAGTGGAATACTCTTGGTGGAAACTTCCAACTTGAGGTAGTTATCCATATGCCTCTAACCGGAAATAAGGCAGTGGACTTGGTCAAACCCATGTACATTAAAAGTAGGAATCACGGCACCCACGATATCCATTCGGAAATAACCATCTGGACACAATTATCATGAAAATCCTTATAAATAGCCAACACAAGCAAAAGGCCAAGGGAAGTAAATTCTCTCAAAAACTCGCTGTTAAACATCACTTTATACTATGACATCCATGGCTGACATGATCGTTTGAGGGTTCACCGCACGGGACTCCCTTGCAGCGACCTAGAGGTCTTTCTGTTTTGTAGATATTCCATCCGGAGTTTCGCATAGTTCCTTGAAGCTATCATATTGGATTTCATATTCAAGTTACAGCACTATATCAACATCACATCAGTTGTTCTTAATCATCTCTATGTTGAGGATGATTAAATATTTGACATACATAACAAAAAGTGATTGTTTAGCTATTATCCCCTTGAATTTGTGGATAGTGTTTTGGTAAAGGAATAAAAGTTCTGATTATCATGTATGATAAAAAGTTGTGTACAAATCAACACCTAATAAAATATTAGGACAATATAGATAAAGTTGATTAGCTCCAAGCTCCCACATGAAACGATATCAAATTGATGTACACCAATAGACCATATATAGCTTGAATAATTTGTAGTGTTATTGTTTTCCTTTTCTGTTTTATTCTTATTGTTTATTTATCCAATGATAATTAAGAGAAGTTATATATATTTGAGTGTTATCTGTAATCTAGATATATCCATAAGCTTTTTTAAATACAGTGATCAAAATTACAACTACATAATCTTACTAAATTCTAGACTAAAACATTCTTGTAAATTTCGGTAATCATACATTTTTTACATGAGGTGAGCAACAATACACCAACCATGATGTGTACACCATAGAACCAACTAACCTTCATCGACTACCACTACCACTAACCAACCAATCAAACCCTAAATATCATCATCCCATCAAACCAAATAATCTAGGCCATTGAACCCAATCTAATCATGTGAAGCCCATCCACATCACTAACATCTTTGCTATTTTCCCTAGTCATCATCCCTAGTAATTACAATCTCCTCTCCATACGTAAACAACAAGGTCGAGTAAGTATTATTGATAGCAGGCACGATAACTATCACATTGGTTGCAGCCTAGGCAACCGAGATTTAGTAGAATTCTTTTTACATCCTTTTTTATCTATTAATTATCGTAAATTAAAAAAAGATATTTATAAAATGATTAATTTGCCACACTAGGAGACTTTATAGTTGAACTAATTGTCCCTCTGAGATAAATTTTTTAAAATAGAGAATATCAAAGTAATTTAAAATATAAAGGACTAAAATAGTTATATAGTTTATACTTGGAGGAGGGATAGAATAATTTACTCTACATATAATAAGGTTTAAATATTATTAATTACTTAATAACAATAACAATCAAAAATAAAAAAATCAAATTTTTGACTACTGAAATTGGTATGAGGTAAAAAAAAGGGCTAAACCGTGAACAAACAAAAATGTAAAAGATTAATATAAAGCCACTTGGGTTGTAACCTAGGGGTAAGCATTTAGGTGCTTTAAGTGATGATTACCTATAGAACAAAGCTCAAAGGCTTGAGTCCCGTCATATACAAATTAAAAAAGATTTAGGAGCCGTTAGAAAAAAAGATTAATACAAAATTTAAGCTTAAAGAGTTAAACTATTATTATTATTCAATAAAGTTAGCTTAAAATAGATGAATGAGAAGAATAGAAGATGGAGTTGCAAAAGTTTAAAACTCAAATGAAATGAAATAATAAATAATAAATCATTTCAACTTTCAAGGAAGGCGCTCAATGTAATCTGAATTTTGTGCTCAATGTTATTTTTCAAGTTTTAAGACCCGCCACCTCATCAATCCCATTCTCGCCCCGGCCTGTCACTTTTTTTTATCCCAAAATTGAATTTTTTCAAACACAGAAAAAATGGCGGCATCTTCATTCCTTAAAACACACAGCATTTTCACACACTTTCACCATCTGCATTTTCCCTTCCTCTACTTCTCTGTTTTTGCTCGGTAAATCATCATACCAATGGCTGACCAGGAGAATAAGAGAGTTACACGAATGGCGAAGAAGAGGGCTATGGAGGCAATCGAGTCTCAGTTGCAACCGGCAAAGAAGAACAGAGTTGTTTTGGGTGAGCTCTCGAACAATGCGTCGGTTTCTGGGAGCGAGACTATGAGATCCGACCCTGTTAAGACTCAAAAACCGAGATGTAGATCGAAGAAGGCCCTGAAAATGCAGGAGCCGTTTGTGGAGAAGAGCGATGAGAAATTAAGCGATCCCCAGATGTGTGAAGCTTACGTTGCAGATATTTACGAGTATCTTCACAATATGGAGGTTTGTAGCGCTTTCCTCCCTTTGTATTATTCTTTCTGATTTTTACTAATATTTCTATCCACTTAGGTTGATTGCGGATTAATTCGATTGCCAATTTTAGGGGTTTAACTTCATTTTACAGTTTTCCCCCCTTTCCTTTCCTTTTTTTTTGTTTGCGAATGGAAAACGAGTTATGTAGTTTGATTCCATTTTCAGATGGAATTTTCTTCAAAGTCTAGTTTGCTATTCTGCTTAAACAATGAATTCATCCAATTACCTGGGAATATTTTGAATTTATGAATTTTGAATTATGAACTCAGGTGGAGGCAAAGAGAAGACCAATGGCAGAATACATAGCAAAAGTGCAAAAGGATGTTACTGCAAACATGAGGGCTGTATTGGTGGATTGGTTGGTTGAGGTTGCTGAGGAGTATAAGCTTCTTTCAGATACTTTATATCTGACAATCTCCTATATTGACAGATTCTTATCGATCGATGTTCTTAACAGACAGAAGCTTCAACTTCTAGGTGTTTCTTCAATGCTCATTGCTGCGTAAGTATTTAATTTTTCGTACTTGATCTTTCTTTCGGTGATTTGGATTTGTTTCTTGAATATGCGTATATGACAGATATGCATTTTTGGCAAACAGAAAGTATGAAGAAATTAGTCCCCCACATACTGAAGAGTTCTGTGATATCACTGATAATACATACACAAAGCAACAAGTTGTGAAAATGGAAGCCGATTTACTCAAAGCCCTCAAGTTTGAAATGGGCAATCCCACAGTCAATTCATTCCTTAGGTATGAACAAAAACCATGGAGTATTTAAATATTGTTATACATGATTGTGTTCATTAACTTACTGGTGTTTGCCCATTGACTTGTTGATTCACAGGAGATTTACCAGGGTTGCTCAAGAGGATTATAAAGTAAGTTCCATCTCTATTTCCATTTCTTTGTGTTGCTTTTATGATTGATTTTGTGATGTGTGTATTTAAGTGCTAATTTCTGTATCCATTTCAAAATACAGACATCCCATTTGCAATTAGAGTTCTTGGGTTATTATTTAGCTGAGCTAAGCTTGTTAGAGTACAGCTGCCTCAAGTTTTTGCCTTCTATGGTAGCTGCATCTGTTACATTTCTTTCAAGATTCACTCTTAAACCAAGGTCACATCCATGGGTAAGCAAGCACTACCTAAGTTCACCACTTTTTTTTGTATTTGAAAGACTGGAGTTCTTAAAATTATAAATTAATAATTCATCCTGTTTACAGAATTCGGCTCTGGAGAAACTCTCTGGATATAAGCCATCCGCGTTGAAAGAATGTGTTCAGATGTTACATGATCTGCAATTGGGTAGACGAGCAGGCAATTTGTTTGCAGTTAGGGAAAAATACAGGCAACATAAGGTATTGTGTAATGTTCGCTTGATTAGTGACATTGTTTTTGTTTCTCTTCGAATCTAATTGCATTTTATAATTTCTTTACTGCAGTTCAAATGTGTGTCAGGATTGTCATCTTCATCAGCAATACCAGCTTCCTTCTTTGATGATGTCAAAGAATAATATAGTCTTTGCTTAGAATAAATGCTATTTTGGACATACAAAAACAATGAAGATTCCGTTTCACAAAACGTCTATGAATGTTTGAAGCGTAACCTTTCAAGTGACATCAGAGCACATTCAACACTAGAAGAAGGCTAGCCCTTTGACTCACCTGACACAAGCTAGAAGTATGACTGACAATGTTCTTTTAGATATCCAATTGTGAATAAAGATTGGATTTTTGTTGTTTATGATCGTAGGTTATGATCCAGAATTTCTTATGTTGGTATTTGTTGATTACATTTGTTAGGCGATGTATATGAAAAAAGTTGATTGCAATGGATACTCACTCCAGAAAGTTGCAATAGAAAAGTATTGTTAACTAATTAAATCTATGTAAAATCTCTTTCTACATGTTCAAGACTTTTGATAATATTTGGCCAAGATCATCTAGAGGATTGAAAGGTAATGGCGTTAGATATGTCACTTCATAGGTGCAAATGTGCAATGCTTTGTTTAGACTTCTTTACAAGGATGTAGGGAGATAAAGGGCCAAAAAGTGGTGATACACTAAAGAGGCATGCCTCATCAAAACACAACTCGAGGTTATATTTATACCTACTAGGCTGGCCCCTCCCTCTGTTGAAGTATCCTTGTCGTCCACTGTCTCTAGTTTACGAAAGCAGAAATCATAAAAACCGTCTGTTTCTTCTTTTTGCCTCAACAAATTTCTGGATTGGTTTTGATTTATCCAAATCAACTTGATTTTTGCCTCAACAAATTTTTGATTTTTGACTTCTCATTCATCGACTAAATTTCTACAAAATATCCTTATCCTGCTTTGCAAGCTTGAGTTCTCCCAAGTCAAATGCCGCAACATTGAAATTTTAAACCGAGATTGTTAACATAAGTGTCAAGTGTGTATTGTTGTTTGTACCTTGGGCTTTGCTATTTGTTTTGTATATAGGCCCTTTGTATCTTAGCCCTTAGCCCACTCATGTACTCTATTTATTGTATTGGTTTTGTTTATCAAGAGGACAATTCACCATTTATCATGGTATGAGAGCAAATTATTCTCTGATTACTGTTTTCCTCTTTATCGAGCTTTCCTTCTTTCTTGATTTTCTTCCCCATCTTTCTCTCGGAAGCATCCTTCCATTGCAGCTGACAATTCTTCCTCCTCTACCAACTTCCATAAGGTATTAAGGTTTATACTATGGGTGTGTTTGGCAACAGACTTATTGGGGATTACAGGGACTTGAGATTCTAGTTTTGATAATCCCCAACTCTCTAGACTCGTTCGGGTGTTAAAATCCTGAGGGGATTATTAAAAACATAATACCTTATAAGCCCCTCAAAATAAAAGTTTTTTTAAGTAACTTATAACTTGGGCTTGGGAGTATCAATTAATCAGCCCTAGCCCCAGCTCCAGCTCCACCTCCAGCCTCAGCCCTAGCTCCAGCTAGTTTCACCAAATACACGCTATCACTAATATTAAGGGTGTGTTCGGCAACGGACTTATGTGGGATTATAAGGGCTTGGGATTATTAATTAATCAGCCCCAGCTCCAGCCCCAATCTCTTTCGCCAAACACACCCTTATTCGGCAACGGGCTTATGGGGATTATAGGGGCTTGGGATTCTAGTTTTCATAATCCTCATTCCTTTAGCCTTGTTTGGGTGTTAATTTTTTAAGGGGGTTATTAAAAACATAATCCCTAGTAAGCCTCCAAAATAAAAGTTTTTTCAAATAGCTTATAGCTTGGACTTGGAATTATCAATTAATCAGCCCAAGCCCCATTCTCAGCTCCAGCCCCATTCTCAGCTCTAGCCCCAATTAGTTTAGCCAAATACACTCTAAAGCTCACATATCCCTCCTCCTTAATCTAGACCACTTAAATTATGATGCTTGGAGAAAACTCTTTACCACTCATTGTATTGGCTTTGATGTTCTTGACCATATTGATGACACTTATGATACAACTCCTTCCCCTACTGCTCCTGAATGGCGGGAACTAGATTCCATTGTTAAACTTTGGATCTACCGTACTATTACTCAGAATCTTCTTTAGTTCGTTATTAAGAAGGATGCTACTGCTCGTGTTGTGTGGATGAATCTTGAAAAACTTTTTCGAGATAACAAGGATGCATGATCTATCCAGCTTGACACCTAACTCCGTACCATCTCCCTCGATGATTTATTCATTGACGAATATTGCAACAAGATCAAGAATATCGCTGATCTCCTGGTCAACATCAATGTCTCCATCTCGGATCGTCATTTGGTAACATATACTCTTAACGGCCTTTCTTCCAAATACGACCATGATGCTAGTGCTATTCGATACGACCGCAACTTTCAACGTTTTTTTAGAAACCCGCTCTATGCTCCTCCTTGAAGAAAAACCAGCTTGGAAACCTACATAATACCTCTAACTCGTCCTCCCCGACTGTCATATATTTGAGCTCAAGTGATTCTCGGAACCGATGAAATGACCACCGATCAAATTAACAGCAGGGTTCAATCCGTAGTCCACCCAACAATTGACCTACATATGGCTAGATCTACATTCTACCTCCTCCGAAAGCCCCCATCACAACCACCGCTTGCTGGTTCACATGTGCTGTCACATGTTTCTGGACAATTACAGCCACATGTTCCCACCAGCCCATACATGCTTGATGGACAGGGTATTTTAGGCCCGCCTCCAATGGTGCCTTCGAGTCCAACCTCTAGGTACATGACCCAACAGGCCCAGTTACAACTCAATAACACTAATGGTCCCTCCCAACAGCCCACAGCACAACTGGGACCACCGTAGACATGGTTTGATGGGGTGAATACCGATCTCTCTCCTATAACTTTTTCTCGTTCTGTGTTGGTTGGCAATGGAACCCATGTACCTGTAACTAATACTCGGGACACCAAATTTCTAATATATAATCCTTATCTTACCTTACGTCTTAACAATGTTCTAATAACTCCTAACATAATTAAAAATCTCATATTTGTTTGATCTTTTACTCGCCAAAATAGGTGCTTTATTGAATTTGACAAATTTGGTTTCACTGTGAAGGATTACCAAACGCACCAACCTCTTCTCAGATGTGATAGAAAGGGACCTCTGTATCCTGTCACCATGCCTACCTCTCAAGCCCTCACTACATCTAGTTCTCACCTTTGGCACCAACGGCTTGGTCTCCCTAGCGATCTCATATTCAAGTCTTTGATTTCTAAGAAATTTATTACTTGTAATAAGGATAAGTTTTATGATCTTTGTCATGCATGTTAGCTTGGCAAACATGTTAAACTTCCATTTTATACTTCTGATTTTATTGCTACTTTTCCATTTTAGATTATTCATTCTGATGTTTAGACTTCTTCTATAACTAGTGTCAGTTGCTTTAAATATTATGTTATATGTGTTGATCATTATACCCATTATCTATGGTCATACCCTATTCACATAAATCTGAAGTCTTCAACAAGTTTCTTCATTTTAATAATTTTATCATGAACCAAATCCAGTGTAACATCAAAGCTCTTCAATGTGATAACGGTGGTGAATACAATAACAAAATGTTTCATGAATATTTTTCAGTCCATGGAATTAAAATCTGTTTCTCTTACCCCCATACCTTGGAACAAAATGGAACATCTGAACGTATGTTACGTACAATCAATAATAGTGTTCTTACCCTCCTTATGCATGCCCATCTCCCTCCTACATAATGGGCCGAAGCCCTTCATATGGCCATCCACTTACACAATATTCTCCCATCTTCCACAATTAGTTTCGAAACGACATACTTCCGCCTTTATCATAAACACCCTACATACTCTCACCTTCGTGTTTTTGGCTGTTTATGCTTTCCTCACCTTCAAACCCTCACAAACTTGCTCCTCGATCCACACCGTGCATCTTTCTTGGATATACCACTGACCATCGTGGATACCGATGCCTAAACCTCTCTACTCGCAAAATCATTATTTCTCGTCATGTGATATTTGATGAGACTGTCTTCCCTTTTGAGTCATTTACTCCTTCTTGTCCACCCACATATGACTTTCTCTATGACCTCTCTGATCCTTCTCCCATCACTCACCCCTATCCCTTCCACCCCTTTCACCATACCGACTCTAACCCCACTCTTACCGACCCTATCTCACCTCCCATGGAACCACCTCCAACTTCCTCATCTACACCCCTATGATGACACATGCCGAACACGGCATTGTCAAGCCTATCCATCGTTTAAACCTTCACATTTCCTCCACCTCCCTTGTTCCCTGGTCTTTTTTGCAGGCTTTACATGGTCCCAATTGGCAGGGCAACCATGAATGAGGAGTACAAGGCTCTAATTACTAATGGTACTTGGAGACTTGTTCCATGCCCTATGGGGTTAACATTTTTAGATCTATGTGGTTGTTCAAACAAAAAATTAATATGGAACCTTGGCGAGATACAAAGCTCAGTTAGTTGCAACTGGAAAAAGCCAGCAGCTGGGTATTGATTGTGATGAGACTTTTAATCCGGTTGTTAAGCCGGCTATCATTCGGATTGTTCTCAGCTTAGCCATCTCACTTAACTGGACCATACACTAACTTGACGTCAAAAATGCTTTTCTCCATGGAAACCTTCAAGAGATCGTTTACATGCACCAACCACCGGGTTACTACGACTCTCGTTATCCCGATCATGTATGTCTTCTTCTGCGGTCTCTTTACGGCCTTAAGCAGGCACTAAGCGCATGGTACTGATGGGTGTCTTTTGTGTATACTCTTCACATGCATAATTTGATGATAATGAACCTATTTTGTCTAAAATAGTTGTGCTTTGATTAGCTTTTGTGTTTGTGATAGGTGTGCAAGAAATGGAGCTTAAATGAAGATATTTGATGTTTAAATGAAGATATTTTATGTTTAGATAAGATTTGGTTATGTATACATATCATGTCAAAAAGGACAAAAAGCCAAAATTTCAAACAGCTCACCTACGGTCGATACACGGTCGACCGTGGTATCGACCGTCGTATTCACAGAATGTTCCAGACACACCAAGGTCGATACACGGTCGATACCGTGCATCGATCGTCAGACCCCTGGAAATTTTTTGAGATTTTCGATCATTTTTTTTTTGACTTTTAATGCCCAAATTCAATCTATTCTTGTCTAATATATATCAACTAACATTAGCCATCACATGATTAATAAGATTTTCAAAATCTTCTCCACTTTAGGACACATACACACACATTATGAACATATTGTCAAAGAATTTGCTATATTCATTGAACACACTCTTAATTATGTTACTTGAACCTTGGCTTGTAATAAATGCATATTTAGAATATTGTTTATACTCACATATCTTTGGCAAGTTCTTGGTAGTATTTTCATATATTTTAAATCAAACATCTCAAGAAGTGGAGCTCTACGTTCAAGGGGGAGCTTACGTGTAGGGGGAGCTTACGTCAAGGGGGAGCTTACGTGAAGGGGGAGCTTATGTCAAGGGGGAGTCTCCTTTTTGTTTAAGACAAAAAAGGGGGAGAAGATAGAAGAATATATAGAAGATAGAAGAATATATAAATATATATGTATATATGCACATGTTAACATGTTAAAGTTATATATACAATTCTTATACAAGTTATAAATTTTTGTCTTCAATAAAAAGGGGGAGATTGTTGGGAAAAATAGGCTTACAAATATATCCTCTTTTGTTGACACAAAAATATGTAACTTGTTTATATAATTGTATGTACTAACATTAACATATGTGCACATATACATATATATATTCAATCAAATATATTCTCATCTATGATCTACAAAATAAGCTTCATCAAATGGCCAAGCTTCAATCGTCAAGATCCGAGTTCAAGTAGAAGCCGATGTTGAAGTCTCCTACAAATAAACGTTCAAAGTTTATGAGCTTACAAAATAAATAATTAAATGAGTTTAAGTTTTTATAAAATAATTTTTATAAAAACTTTTATAAAAATTGAGAAACTTTTTATAAAATCACAAGCTTGGTAGTCAAAGCAAATGAATTCCTATTTTGGCAAATACTAAACATAATCTTCTATTGAAATAAGCCAAAACCATATTTAGCAAAAGGAATCTCTCAAAGAGGTAAACTTCCAACATGCTTTGTGCATTTGGTTTCTAAACTACCATTTTTATGATTAAATTCAAACTTAAGAAGTATGGCACTAACCCAACTTTTCTAAAGCTTCTTTTCAGTGCATTTTTATGGTAAAAATGGGTTGTGTGTGGTTTTGGTAAAAGGCCAACGTCTATATTGACAAGTCTCAAAAAGTTCCAGCAGGCCGACGGTCGATGCCACGGTCGACCGTGGATCGACCGTGGACAGTCTGGACACTTTTTGAGCTTGCATCTTTTTCCTTATTTAAGGTAACTCAAGTCTTGTGTTTTAAACATCTCTTGCAATCTGAAAAACACAGAACATATACAAAAACTTGTGAGCTCATATTCTTGATACAAATTCAACATTTCAAGATCAAGAATGAAGCAAGAGTGAAAGCATTCAAAGTTCAAACACTACATTACCTTCTTATATATTTGTAATAGAAGTGAGGATCATCTCTAGCCTTAGAATTAGAGAGAAGTGAGGATCATCTCTAGCCTTAGAATTAGAGAGAAGTGAGGATCATCTCTAGCCTTAGAATTAGAGAGAAGTTGTAAAAGGTTTATCTCTACCTTCAAAGAGAGAAGTTAGTGGAGCAACTCTTGGTGGGTGAGGCCAAGGAGTGGATGTAGAGCAAGGTTGTTAACCCTTGCTTGAACCACTATAAATCATTGTGTCCAAACTACTTCATTGGTGATATCTTTCTTCCTTAAACTCTTTAATTACTTGCAAAAATTGTTAAAGACTTCAAAAAGTGGGCATATAACCTATTCACCCCCCCTCTAGGTTCTAACAATTGGTATCAGAGCAAGTTGCTCTAGATAATTTTTGAAAAGTTGTTTAAATCTTCTAAAAATATTTTTCAAAAATTTTTGAGTTGATAAAATGGGACAAAATTATATAGAGGGGAATTCTATGGTTAGACCTCCACTTCTTGAAGAAGAAGACTTTTGCTATTGGAAGCAAAGATTCATGACCTATGTAAAGGCCAAAGATATTGACCTTTGGGAGATTATTGAAGAAGGAGATCATGTTCCAAAAACCTTTGATTCTAAACAAAATGCTTATGTTCCAACCCCTAAAGAAAAATGGGATCAAGAAGACAAGAAAATGATTTCAAAAAATTTTCTAGCAAAACTTTTTCTATATAATGCTTTACCTAGAAAAGAGTTTGAAAGAGTTTTCATGTGTGAAAGTGCAAATGCTATTTGGAAATCTCTTGTCATCACACATCAAGGGAATGCCCAAGTTCTAGATAACAAAACCGAATTACTTGTTCAACAATATGAACAATTTCAAATATTTGATGATATGAAAATTGATGATGCTTTTGCAATGTTTAATACTATTGTTACTAGTCTCAAGGCACTTGGGACTATTTACTCTAACAAAAATATTATAAGAAAGTTTCTTAGGGCTCTTTCACCAAAATGGAGAGCAAAGGTGACGGCTATTGAGGAGTCAAAGGACTTGAACATACTACAAATGGATGAGCTAATAGGAAATCTCAAGGTGTATGAAGTAATCATGCAAAAAGATGATGAGATTGCCAAGCTAAAGAAAGAAAAGAGCAAATCCATTGCACTTAAAGCTAAACATGTCAAAGAATCCTCAAGTGATGAAGAAGAGGAAAGAAAAGAAGAAAAATGTCTCATGGCTTTTGAGACAAGTGAGGTACATTCCGATTCTAGCTACTATAGTGAGAATGATGACCATCAATATGATCAATTATGTGACTTTAGCTCTAAAATACTTGCTAAAAATGAGGAGTTAAAAAATGATAACAAGAGCTTGAAAAAGGAAAATGTCAAGTTAAGAAATGAAAATGATAACTTGAACTTGAAAATAAAAGATCTAGAAAGTAAAATTGCTTCTCATATATCTCCAAGCTTGAAAGATTTGGAAAGTAAGCTAAAGACAAATTTTGACACAACCACCTTGTCAAAATTTGAAGATAGTTCAACCAAGTTAGATGAGATGTTAAAGATTCAAAAATCATCAAAAGATAAAGGTGGTCTTGGGTTCTCAAGTTACTCAAACAACATGCCAATTAGTCACTTAACACCTATCAAATTTGTGAAAGAAAAAGAGGAAGAAAAAATCCAGGAGCCTCACGGTCGACCCACGGTATCGACCGTGAATCGACCGTCGTCTCACTGGAATTTTCCAAAAGTTCAAAATTACAACATTGTCTCTAGTTCTTCCACTTGTATGCCAAAGGTTGCAAGTAATGAATTAATAAGAAAGTTTTATACTCCAACTACAAGGCATGGACTTGGATTCAAGAAGCCTAAATCAAATACAATTCAAAAATCAAGACATTCTCATAAACCTATTAACTCTATGAACACATGGTATCATAAAGGGCTCAAGATTACACAAAGGTGGATTAGAGTATCAAGATCTAGATCTAGAGGTGGTTTTTGGATGATTACTTCTCCAACACAATCATAATCCTTCCATCACTTTTCCACCCAATTCTCCATCATCACAAACCTTAGTTTAGTCTATCATTTGAAGATGTCTTCTACTACCATATTTTCATCTTTCAACACCATCATGCTCGGATAAACACCCCGTGATCGCAACTGGGATTAGGGTTTGGTTAATGTATGTTTATATTTGATGAACAATTGTGTATATGAATACTTGAATGTTGGTTTGAGATTAATTCCATATGATTATATCTTTCATTCTTGTGTGAACACTTGTTGGTTGATTTTGAGTGTTAAGACGGTATTATTATGAACTCCCCAATCGTTCCGATTCCACCATTAGTTTAGTGTAGTTAAGGATAAGACGATTGGTGTGGTAAGGCATAATCCGTACCCAAATTCGATTCAATTAATGAGTTAATGGTTATGTCTATGTAGCCTATTCATTTACATATTTTAGTAATCATTTGAGCGTATTTTAACTAGACCCGAAACCGTTAGCGATTACATCTTCCACATATTTGTTACAACCAATATTTTATTATTGTTTCTTGTTCTTCCATACTTAGTAGTTAATCTAGAAAATTACTAAACTCAATCACAACTTTGGATTTTAATTTACAATCGAACATAAGATTTAAATACTAACCACATGCTCCTCGTGGATTCGATACCCGCTTGCCCTATCTAGTATAAGGTAATTAGGTTTATTTTTGATCGTCCCTTCGACAACGATCAGGTACCAAAGGTTTGCTGATTATATTCGCACTAAGGGGTTTCAACGCATTAGCACCAACTCGTCTTTGTTTATATTTCATATGGGCGCCGATACTGCTTATCTTTTGTTATATGTGGATGACATTATTCTAACAGCTTCTTCCATGGCTTTACTGCGGTCTACTATTCAGACTCTAGCTGAGGAGTTTGCCATGACAGACCTTGGTGCTATTAGTTGCTTTTTGGGCATATCTGCTACCCGCACGGAGAGTGGGCTATTCTTATCTCAGAAGAAATATGCAGCAGATATTCTTGAACGTGCAAAAATATAGACATGCAATAAGTGCCGGACTCCTACAGATATTTTGTCTAAACTCGATGCATCCGACACACCCGTTGCTGCATCCGACACACCCGTTGCTGCATCCGACACACCCGTTGCTGACCCTACCTTATACTGCAGTCTTGCTAGTGCCTTTAAATATTTGACATTTACTCGGCCAGACATATCTTTTGCGGTACAACAAATTTGACTCTACATGCATGATCCTCGAAAGTCTCATCTCCAGGCTTTAAAACGAACCTTACGCTATCTTCGAGGCACTCTTGATTAGGATTGCAACTTCACACCATCCCATCTACATCTCTTGTCACATACGGCTCGAGAAAAAATGATTCGAAGTTTTGAACTTAGAATAAAATAAATAGGAAAATGCTGATTGGGGTGGGTGTCCTGTCACGCGGCGATCCATACCTGGTTACTGTGTAGTCTTAGGGGATAACCTCATTTCGTGGTTATTCAACATGTTATCTCGTGTTCAAATGTTGAAGCAGAATATAGAGGTGCTGCTTATGCCGTTGAGAAAACTTGTTGGGTTCGTAATCTTCTTTGAGAACTCAGCGCACCTCCAACTAAAGCTACTATTGTTTACTGTGACAACATCAGTGAGGTTTACATGTCATCAAATCCAGTCCAACATCAACAAACTAAACACATTGAGATAGATATTCATTTTGTTCGAGATTTGGTCTCCTTAGGGCATGTGTTTTCCACATGTCCCCTCTCGATCGCAATACGCAAACATTTTCACTAAGGATCTGCCATCCTCGTTGTTTGTAGACTTTCGGTCCAGTTTAAATGTCCGGACTTTATCTCCCGATCAAACTGCGGAGGGCTGTTAACATAAGCGTGTATTGGTGTGTGTACCTTGGGCTTTGCTATTTGTTTTGTATATAGGCCCTTTGTATCTTAGCCCGTAGCCCACTCATGTACTTTATTTATTGTATTGGTTTTGTTTATCAAGAGGACAATTCACCACTTATCAAAGATCATGTAAACACATTAATGTCAAATGATTTATACTCATATCTCGGTTTTTTGAGACAATAAGATGATAGAGAGTAAGTGGTAGGGTGAGAAGGGGCAGGGGTTCATCTTCCCTGTAATGATTTTGATTTTGGTTCAAAATTGATGTTTTTGTGTTTTTCAATTTTGTTTTTTGTTTTCCAATTTCAATCCCTATTTCTTGGTCTCAACCAAAAATCATAAAGTTTTTCATGCATTCCAATTTCAAACAATTCTAAATTCGAGGGAAAAGTTTCAATCCCTTTCATATTATAACTTGGATCAAACGGGAGTTTAAATTGAATAGAGTGCATGTGAGGTTGATACATACATAAAACTAAAAACATGGCATGGGGTGGTGAGTGGTTATTTACGTATGCATTAATTCACTTAATTAATTTAACTTGGTTACGATAGTAATTTGTTATGTAAGTCGATGTGTAATCACGCAAAGAAGTCATTTAGAATGTGTTTTAAGACATAATCGACAAAAACGTTTACCAAAACTTGGTTGTGAAGTGGTTAGATAATATTGTCAAGTCATGAGACGACGCTCTTTATATTAATTTGTCTCTGAAATGAATATTTAATTGCTTATTATTCCTCATTGTTTGTTTCAACTAAATAAGGGTTTAACAAGTACTTGTAGCATAATGGTATCAAGGTGTTAAAAAGTGTTTCCTATGATCTATGGTGTGGGTTCAAGTCCCGCTGTGAACAAAAGGTCTAGAATTAATAGTAGATTAGTGTGTGCGTGTTTTCTGCGGTAAAAAAAGGGTTAATATGTTTTATTTATGTAATGCTGTATTTATACATTAACAATGTTATGTCTAATATATTTTTTAAAATAACCTAGATATCCGACCCGCTTGTGAGCCGACTATCCGCTTGTGAGTAGCCCGAAGTCATGACGGGTAAACCTCCATGTCCACAAGGAGCAAGGAGATGGGACCTCTAAGTTTATTCACCGAACACCAAATTTTACCACTAAGCACTAAGCACCCACCCTATGGTTTTAATACGTATTTGTTTGATACGCATAACAACAATATATAATTAGGTGGTGTTTGGTTTTGCCTTTCCTTTTGGGATTTAAGCTTCTTATCTTATTAGTTTATTAGATTACTAGTTTAGATATCCGTTTAAACACACAGTAACCATAGCTATTTATGTGAAAATATTTTTTATATCCATTTAACTAAATATATGATTGTATTGTATGAGCGAAAAAAGAGCTCGACTTGAAAACAATTTTAAGAATGATATATAATTTAATTACGATAAAATTTATAGTGTACATATATATATATATAATAAACATAGACAAGAACAAGAAATTTGGATGTGTGTAATGTTTTATTATTGATGTAGCTTATGATTTAATATATTTATTTCTAAATTAATATAATGAATACTTTTGATCAGATGACAGGTTATAATCTAATTTTAACTAAATAAAATATTAAGATCCTCTAATTAAATTGATGAAAATTGATCTTTTATTTATATTGGAAGATGGAAGATACTTATAATCAGGACATATAGTTACTTATTAAATTGATGAAAATTAGTCTGTTATTTATATTTGTAATTGTAATTTTAGCAGGATAACCAAAAATACCTATAATATCTACATTAAATTACCATAAGGATTAATTTAGTAGAATAAGATTAAAAAATTATAAAGTAAATGAATAGGTTGTATAAGTATAAATACTTTGATTTGTGTAAAAGGTTGATTTTATTTAATAAATATTATTATTCCTTATCTTTTTGTAATTGTACATAAATACATATTGTGCAAAAGACAATAAAAATGATTAAATCGTAAATTCAATCACATACGATAATGATTATCCAAATGAACGTTTAAATTATAGGTTGTTTATTTATTTATATTTATAATTAATTAAACCCATGTCATTATAAAGATATTAATAAGTAGTGGTTGAATTATAAAGATATTAATAAGTAGTGGTTGAATTTGGATAACATTATAAGCCTAATTACTTTTATATGATTTTTTAATACTTTTACTTTAAAAAATTAAAATTAATTTTTTAATTTAAAATAAATGAATGATGAAGATTAAATCATTTGTTAAATAAAGGGTTCAGATCGTGTAATATTTTTTTCTAATTAGTCTTTTATTTATATTTGAAGATAAGTTTATAAAGGTATTTGAATTATTTAACTTACTAGTTTATCACCCCGTGTATAAACACGTGGGATGTTTAAAGTAGGGATGAGCGCGGTTTCAAAGCCGGACTGAACTCAAAAATGGCCAAAATCTAGATTACATACCAATAAATATAAACCAGGTTTGATTAACTTATGATGATTGTTAGAAGGTTATTTTCTACTTGTATACATTAAAAAAAATCATACGTGAACAAAAAAGTAAAAAGAATTTATCACTATCATCAAAATGTTATTTTCTACTTGTAATGAATCAACAATGTTCATATATTTCTTTGTCTTTCAAAAAACATTAAAATAGAAATATGAAAATTTTGTTACATATTAATTAAGGATAAGATAATTTAAATTTTGTTTTAAAAAGTGTTAAAATGATTGTCCTTTGATAATCCGGTCCGGGTAAAAAACCGAACCCGTTGGAACTGGAACCGAACCCGAAAAATAAGAAACACTGGAACCGAGAACCGTCCTGCTTATATGTAATTCGGGTTCCGGTTCGATCAGGTTCATACAGTTATTTTGCTCATCCTAGTTTAAAATAAAGTATAGTTTGATGGTGTGAAATTGTAAAAGTATAGTAAAATAATTGTAAAACGTACATAAGAAGTGTTTATCATCCGTCGTTTCTTCTTTTTTGTTGAAGGTTGTCTGAACGAAGGTCTATTTCAAGATGATGAAGAATGTTGTTTATTATCTATAATTGATATAGGTTGTCCGAACGAAAGTCTCTTTGAAGATGATAAAGAATGTTGTTTATTCCCCATAATTGATATCTAAGAAAATGAAAAAGATGAGAACAATAGGATCTTTGATCTTGAAGTGAAGAAATATCAAAAATAAGGTTTATACATATAATCATAGGTAATATATAGGTGATTATCTATCTATTTTAAAACTAAATCATACAAATAAAGATAAGATTGAAATATTATTTTCATATTTAATATAACAAATCTATTCACCTAAAAATATGAGAAATAATATAAATCTCTCGTAAATTTAGATAGAATTTGAATAAATATCTCATATAAACGGAAGTGTTGGATTGAATTAAAAAATGTAAGGGTTGAGATTAAGGATGATGACATTATATTTATTTGTAAGCTTAATTTATTTTTTAAAGAAAATGCTCCTATTTGATTAAATTATATTTTAAAAAGAATTTTTTTTCTTAAAAACCTATTCTTTTAATAAGATAGGTAGTTAGATAGTTAGATTGTTTATTTGTTTAGTTTATATATTCGTATAATGACGCAAAAGGGAAAGAGTGTTTATAAACAGAGTTATAGTAGTTTTTTTATTTATAAAGAGGAGTTATAGTAGTTGAAAAAAAGGTATTTAAGTAAAAATATATTAATAAGTTTAAGATTTACAAAGAACTTATTTTAAAGGGTAAATTACATGAAAATACAATAAACTTTGTCTTAATTATCATTGTATACAATCAACATTATTTTTTTAAAAACAATACAATCAACTTTTATAATCCTCCTATTGTATACAAGTTGTTGTATACAATGGAAGTTATAGAAAAGTTCATTGTATACAATGGTAGCTAAATATTAGACACAGAAAAAAGTTTTTTGTATACAATTAGTGAATTATGAAAGTTGGTTGTATTATTTTTAAGAATTTAAAGTTGATTGTATATAATGATAATTAAGACAAAATTAATTGTATTTTCATACATTTTGCCCTATTTTAAATGACTTATAAAAATAAGTTTAATTTCTTAAAATTAAGTGTATAAGGATTTTCACTTAACCTAAACCGAACTCTTTTCTTATTCATAGTTTTCATTTTACAAAATGCTAACTATTAACAAACCTATTATAACATGCTTGTTACTTATCAAAGTGTCTTTGCCTTAACTTTTTTTTTAAAGTAATTACTTTAAATTTATTATCTGTAATATCATAGTACATCAACACATCATCAACTTCTATCATAAAATGTAATAAGAAGTAGGACCGGATACATTTATGGAATATCCCCACCAATCTATTGCTATGATTCTTTGCCTTTTGTCTTAACGTATTAATGTGTATTAAGGTATTGTGTCTTTTTTGAGATTAAGGTTCAAACTTCAAACGCATTGTGAACATTGGTATAGTTTGGAAGGTGTGTGCACTAGCCATAAAAACATGCTTGTTACTTTTTATTCAATATGGTAACTGGTAAGTTAATATATGCATTTTATAATTAACAGGGTTAAGATCTTCTTATGTTATAGTAAAACATGACATAATATGTTTTCTCAAAAATATGATAGTGAATCCCTTATTTTAAATAAATAATGAGTCCCTGTATAGGCCATATTCTAAAGTTTGTGAGAGAATATGTTAGTTTATGTTTGACCACAAGAGATAATCTTAAGTTCTTAACCCTAAAGAACATGATAGGTATAAATACAATAATTGAAAACAAACAAAAAGGTTTTTCTATAGTGTCTTAGGTGTAATTGTGTTCACTTTTAGAAAAATCTTTTATTTTTTTAGAAAAATTTTCTAAGAAAACTGAAAATTAGAAAATATGTTTATTTGCACATTTTTCCAAGAAAACAAAAACTCCCTCACTTTTTCATATTTTCTCAAAATCCTCAATTTTTTCAAACTCACATACTTTTTCAAACAATTTTTTCAAGAAAACACTTCAATTAAACATGTTTTTCATTTTTCTCTGAAAAAGAAAAACTCCACCTCTTCATCTAAACACATTTACTATTTTTTTTTCAGAAAATAAAAACTCCATATTTTTTATAGAAAAACAGAAAACGAAAAATAGAAAATTTTTCTCCTGCTAAACGTAACCTTAACTCTTAAAAGTTAAAACACATGTTAAGAGAGTGTTTGATACACTGATTTTTTTTAAGTAAAAAAAACTTCGTTGGTTTGAGACTCGCACACTATCTTATATGAATGTTACTGTGGACCCAACCTACTAGCATTTGTTCAAAAAAAGTAAAAATATATACTAATTTAATATCGATTAAATGTGGTTTCTGTGTCTATATATATAGTTTTTTTAATGTATTTAAGCACTACAAGAACTCATTAGCACTAATTATTTCTCCATGGATTGTCTCCTTGCCATCGTCGCACTTCTCATCACTTCATTTATCTTGGCCACCAACTTCAGCCGCAAAATTTCCAACCTTCCGCCGACCATCTTCCCGAACCTCCCAATCATCGGCCACCTCTACCTCTTAAAGGAACCCCTCCACAGAACCTTCGCCACAATCTCCGCCAAACACGGCCCGATTCTCCTCATCCACTTTGGATTCCGCCCCGTTCTCTTAATCTCCTCTACTTCCGCCGCCGAGCAATGCTTCACCAAGAACGATATCATCTTTGCCAACCGCCCTCGCTTGTTAGCCGGCAAGATTCTCGGTTACAACTACACTAGCCTTGGCTGGGCATCATATGGTGACCACCGGCGAAACCTTCGTCGAATATCAGCCATTGAAATCTTCTCATCTCACCGAATTCAAGAATTCCACGACGTACGAGCTAACGAAGGAATACACCTCGTACGTAAACTAATTTCCAAGTGTTCTTCGCCAGTGAATTTAAAGTCGGTATTTCACGAGTTAACACTTAACGTGATGATGAGGATGATATCCGGGAAAAGGTATTTCGGCGGAAATATGGAGGAGGAAGGGAAACGGTTCCAGGAGATAGTGACGGAGGCATTTCTGGTTGGTGGTGCTTCGAATTTAGGTGATCACTTGCCAATTTTGAGATGGCTGGGAGTTAAAGGATTGGAGAATAAGCTAATTTCGTTGCAGAAAAAGAAAGATGATTTCTTTCAAGAGTTGATCGATCAGCTTAGAAACGTTAGAGTTGATAATAAGAGGACCACGATGATTGAAGTGCTGTTGCAGCTACAGGAAAAAGATCCCCAATATTATTCCGATGAACTTATTAAAAGCTTTATAATGGTAAGATCATAAGATTCAAACCTTTACTCTAAAATATATGCATGTTGTATGAAGATATGAAATCCTCTGTTCTAATTATTCTTGATGATCAGAACATATTAGCAGCCGGAATTGATACTTCAACTACAACGATGGAATGGGCGTTTTCACTTATGCTCAACCATGCACATGTTTTAAAAAAGGCCCAGAACGAAATCGACACTCTGGTCGGAGAAAACCGCCTTGTTGATGAATCAGACATGCCAAGGTTACCTTACATCCGTTGTATTTTAAACGAGACTTTGCGATTGAACCCAGCAGCCCCGCTACTTGTACCTCACGAGTCATCGGATGATTGTGTGGTCGGAGGCTATCACATCCCACGTGGAACCATGCTATTGGTAAATCAGTGGGCTATACAGCGTGACCCTGACTTGTGGACCGAACCTGATAGGTTCAAGCCAGAGAGGTTTGAAAGGGTAGAAGGCACAAGAGATGGGTTTAGGTTTATGCCATTTGGGTTTGGAAGGAGGAGTTGTCCGGGGGAAGGACTAGCAATGCGGATGCTTGGGTTAACCTTAGGGTTGCTTATACAGTGTTTCGATTGGGAAAGGGTTAGTGAAGAGATGGTTGATATGAGCGAAGGTCCGGGACTCACCATGCCCAAGGCTCAACCTTTGTTTGCTAAGTGTAGACCGCGAGCAATTACGCACAAAATCATATGAGGTTTGATCGAGTGCAAATTGAGCATGATAATTAATGTTACTATTTACAAGTACTTGATGCATGCGTTTAGGTATTTTTGTTCTCGATGGGTTAATCGGCAATTGTTAATATAATATCTGCTCACTGCTTAGCAACACCCTAGATTCGTTGATAAATAAATTAAATATATATTTATCTCTTGAAATCCGGAATTAATCCTTTTGAAAAAAATTAATTTATCAGAAGCAGATCGATCTGAAAAAAGAAATAAGAAAAAAAAAAGAAATTAATGAATGATTAGAAACATGTATACAATACAAACAAACGTGCAACGATTTCAACACATGTAGGGCGATTTCATCTTTAATAAACTATTTAAGAGAAATAAGTGCAGGGCTGCTGTAGATAGCTTTTTTTTTTTTTAATATTGTTAAGTTAGTGGGTCGGGTCTGAAGTGACATCTATATAGGATAGTATGCGAGTTTCAAGTCACATACCATGAACGAGTAATACCCTTCACCATTTAGAAAACCTCAAAAACCCCACTGCCAAGACCTGAGCTATAAGGTAAAACCCTTTGACGCTATACCACTGGGCTTGCTGTAGCTAGCTGTGTTGGCAACAACGTATGTTCAATTAGCCCTCAACAACAAACCCAAATTCTAACCGTGCAAGCAAACTTAATTTTTTTTCTTTCATTCTTTTGAGTTTTGATAGTATCCTCACTATTAATTTTCACCCAAAATATTTTCCTAGAAACACTAAAATTTTAATTTAATTGTTTTCATTTAACAATGTATATAAATTGTATATATTTAACATATACAATCAATATAATTACAATACAAATTAACCAAAATCTAAGTGCCAAATCTGAAAGTATTAAATAAAACTTGTACCTGAAAAACCTGGATCATAAATTTAATTTTTGGTAAATTAAGATTTTATGTATGAACATGAAACTAGTTAAACGTTTTATAAATGAAATGTTTAAGAGCCATATGTGATTATTGATGAATCGGATGAAGATTAAAATCAATTATTTAATATTTTATCTCCTTTATTATTATGATTTTATTAAAAGCACATGTACTTTGAAAACAATGGTTTGATTATTATGAATAAATTAAATTTCTTAGTGTTGTTCTACATTTATGTTTAAACTCCTACAAAGCTTATCTTGCGAACTCCATCAAGTAATGTATGTGCATCTATATAAACAACATGATCATAAATAGTTAATTAATTTAGCGAACAATAAAAGTAATTGAAAAGTTGTTAAACACATTCATACCAAATAAGACAATCTGTAATTTAACTTAGACAATCTGTAATTTGAAGATTGATAACGTAGTTTGTATTCAGTTTCATTTTTTGGTTTTCTGAAAAACCCGGGTTGTGATGACATAATCTGCCACAACAGATTATAACATTTTATTGGAAAAATGGGGCTTAGTGTTAAAAAAAAGAAAGCAGATTTGTTAAAAGCATATAGATGGTGTACCTAACATTTATTTGTTGGTTTCATATTTTCTTTTCTTTCAAAAATTGACCCTTAAACATGTCGGAAGTGGAAGCAACAGGCTAACAGCAAACAAATAAACCTAAAACTAGAAAAAAAAACAGCAAACAAAAGTCTACTAATTAAAACAAATTAACCTAAAATCCACGGTGAGAAATGGAAGTAACAGCAAACAAATTAACTATTTATGATCAGTTCATCAATGTGAAATGCATAATTTTTAAATCAAATTGGTTGTGAACTAAGTACGTGAATCAATTAGTCAAAAGAAATGGAATGTACAGTCGATCAAAAGAGAAATGGAAGGCACACTCGAGGAAGAAACACAAGTACATGAATCAATTAGAGTGTTTTGTGATATTTCAATAGTACATGGGTTTAAATATGTGAAGAAAATCAAAGATATATAAAAAAGCATCTAATGCACGTCGCATTTTATGCTTTTTTATGTTTACATGAAGTTCTCATCATTATTCAACCTAAATGTTCTGAAAACTCACGAAAAAGTCAAAAAACTCTAAGACGCATAAATCCATAATCATGAATTTGTAGATGAATAAGAACCAACTACTTAGTTCTCGGCTTCTCACAGTCTTTGTAGTAAAACTGGTTCTCAAGGAAACCTTCCCCTATAAACACATGTATGTGTGTATGTTCATCATGATTATTTTATTATTCTTGTTGACTAGAGAGATACCCAAAAATGGAACAAATTAGCATTGTTCTAAAGTATTTCCGTAAGTATAACTTTAACACGAGTGAACTTTACGAGTTTACGAATCATCAGATTTTGTGCTTGCTGTATAAGTTTTTAATATTTAGAAGAAACAAAACATACCCAGCCAACAATATTAAGTCCCTTCTCAATGAAGGACGCATCAGTGGGCCTCTTCCCACTTATAACTTCTAGCATAAGTACTCCAAAATTGTACATGTTTGTCTTCTCTGTTGCTCTACCACTCCACATATACTCTGCATGTAAAGTTAACATACATGAATTTGAGACATAAACCCAAAAGTCTCAACACCATATGCCCAAAATTTATGATCTTTATATAAACAGTTGAAACTAAAATTCATGATCCTACCTGGAGCCAGGTATCTAAAAGTACCAGCAACAATGGTTTTAATGTGAGATTCTTCATCCTCTAACAATTTAGCAAGTCCAAAGTCTGAATGACAATAATTTACATAAGTTGCCATCTTAATGAAAGATATATAAAAAGCTCTAAAAAATAATCTCAATGAAAATACCTTTTCAGAAAATTAAAACAAATACAACAAATCCATTGATTTTAAGAATTTTAAAACAAATACAAATGAAAGAATGCGTATGTCAATTTAAGTTACCAAAGCAAAAAACACAGTCGATTATACATGAATTGATTGAGTGAATAGAAAAAAACTAGTCGACTAGGGCTACTTGGATATTCTTGAACATTAGTAATATTATTCTTACATGGGCTTAGGGCTTATCTACTTCACATGGTCTTATATGGGCTTAGTTAATACCATGAGCTTAGTTAACTTAATGGGTTTTAAATTATTAATAAGATCATTATACTAGCATCATAGCCCAGGTTATTTTTAATTATCATTTTATTTATTTATTTTCTATTCATTTATATATATATATATATATTACGTATATTATACATTTACGTCAAAAGTAACCATTCTCTCATTACTCAGGCTCGTCAAGTTATTACCGTAAATTGCTATCATAGTGGTATTGTTGCAAATTATCCGTTCCCATGTTACTTAGGGGGCGAGAAAAACACACTTACGGATCTCGATATTACTGAGTGGAATATTTCATACTTTTCCGAGTTTATGCATCGGAGGTTCCATAATTTTGAAGATTTATATTATTGTGCCCCTTTTGACTTTGCCAGTCGAGGAGGCTTGCTATTTGATGCGGATTTCGAGTCAATGATTGACCTTGCGAAGAGATTTGGCAGTGTCGATGTTTATTTATCCTACTTAGAAATAGATAATTATATGTAAATGTAGTCATCCAGATTGTCATCTACTTAAATTATCAACACTAAATCTATTTCTTTTTAGTACCACAATGTTAACATCAAACTTTCGTATAATGCAAAAGGTAACTCCATGAGCGAAAAGAAAAAACTGGCACATTATCAGCAAACAATCCAATAACAATCCAATACAGTTGAATATGAAAAACTAACAAGTAGAGTTACTTCTTTTGAATACTAATGTTATGGTGATTTAACTACTAAAAGTAATTGTTCTTTGTTCAATTGTTTTTGTAGATTAGAAATCCAAATATCTACGACGTAATTTCTGAATTCGAACCACGTCATGGGTTGTTCAAGATAAATGTTGTGAGAGTTTATTCAATATACAAGGACACAGTAGAAAACAAAATATATTTGTTTCTACTCGATAGGAATGTAAGTGATTATAAATGTTTACAAGTTAATTATTAATAAGCTAATATATGATTTCTAAGTTATTAAATAACGTGCGGGTGTTAGAGAGATAGAGCTGTGGCTGTTGTTTCTCTTGATCTTGTTGAACATTATGATGCGCTTAATCTAGAGGGGCTTCTGTTTGCGATTGAGCGCTTTGAATTCAACGGACGTGGTTATGATGATTTCCCAAGATATGATGGATTTGCAATACATCGTGCTGAATGGACACTATGGATTAATAAAAAAACCAAATTATCTCCGCTGGATATTACAGATGAAAAACTAGAGCTTCCAATGTATCCTAAACCTCCTACATTTGAAATGTTGCTCAATGATAAAACAAAGAGGAAAATGTTGATAGGTATATGTACTTTTATTAATTTCAATATGTTTTTTTAGTATAAAGAAGTATAACTTAACATTATGAATTTTTTTGTGACTTGTTTTAGATGTGGTTGGAAAAATTGTGGGAGGAAAGCTTATAAGATTTATAGCTCCATGGAATAAGCATAAACCGTCCTTTATTGAACTAACCTTGAAGGATATGACGTAAGTTTATATAATATGAGTATACATGTGAGACAGTGTATGTATAGAGAAAGGCAATTATCTTTTTAATTGCTACTTATTATCAAATTAATACTAGGGGTGAAGAAATGATAATGAGGTTGCATGATCGTTGCTCGAAATATCCGGTACCTATTGCTCGAGGAATAAAGGATAGACAAGTGATCTTTGTTACTCGAGTTAAACTTATGCATAGGAGAGAAAGTAAGTATAAGTACTACACGTTTTAACTATTTTACTGTAATTTCTTGTGTATTTGCTTATAGAACTTCAGTTTAATAGCAAAACCATGTATATATTTTCAGAAAATATGTTGATGTGCACGGACTTGAGCGAGATAAAGTATGACCCGGACATGCGAGAAGCGGAGGAAATTAAATTACTAGATATTTAGTGAAACAATGTTTTAAGCCTTCTAACTTTTGACATGGTCAATAAGTTGTATTTTTTTAAGATATTTTAACATTTATGAATTCTTTTTATATGGAATTTAATTATAATTGATTGCTTTTGTATTATTTGTTTTTATTACATATGCTAAATAAATGTTTTTGTTTCTGTTATACTAACATATAAGAAAATATTAAATCAAAAACTAAATGTGTAAAATAGATGCTAACACAAATATCTATTTATTCAACAAACCACACACAAACAAAACACACAAATGTATTATGATAATTGAATACTATTATTCAACTGTATCGTCTAACACAAATCAATTACTTTAAAATATTTATCCAATGTAAATACCATGGTTAACAATATTTACACAGTATCTACCACCTAAACACCCACATACAAGTTGAATATGCAAATTTGTAATTCCACCTAAACGTCATATACACTAGACAAAAGTCATACATATCTACACACACGCACACTAATTTGTAAGAAGACCATTATTCAACCTAGCTATATATAATTGATTGATGATGGTTAAAAATATTAAGCATCAATTTCTTCATATATCACTATAATACATTATATCTCTCACAAATTTAATTCTAGCATGATCTTAACTACATTATGGTAGTGCTTGGTAAATTCTAAAATGATATTAAAAAATAATAAGTTATTTTCAACTATAAGTCGGTTTAGTTTTACACAATTCATATATTGTTTTGTTTTTTAGTATCAAATGATCGGATGTGATGAGAATGTGAACAACTATGTAATTCAACGAGATTTGATTCGACAAAAGGGTATGTCTTTTCTATTCAACATAATATTATAAAAATCACGATTGTGTTTTTTATTTTATAATGTTAATGGAATCTTCATCAATAACAGAAAAACGCAAAGAATACAATAAATTGTATTACACGCGAAGACAAAAGAGTAATAAAAGGATACAAAGTGATTTTGATATGCACAAAGGTACGTGGTATACATTATAAATAAACAATTTAATATTACTGTAACTTAAATGTGTCTTATAATATAGTGGTAATATAAAAATCATTGCGTAGAAACTAGAAAGATTCAAAACAAAGAATATTATGAACGGCAGAAGGAGAACAAAAGAAGGAGACAAATGGCAGACGGTGAAGGAAATAGTCAATCTACGACACTTTTGACGAATATCACCCCAATAGAAACAAATATTCTCCATGAGGATCCTTTTGATTATATCTACGAAGGTATTCCGAGAGAACATTGTATGTTAAAGAAACAAAACCCATGTGTGAAGTGCGGAGCAAAACGAATAAAATTTGAGTTCCCTACATTTTGCTGTATGGCCGGGAAAACAAAGTTGGCTGAGTCACACATTCCTGAAGAGTTAAAGAATATCTTTACCAAACAAGATGACTTAGGAAAGCTGTTCAAGAATAACATACGTGCATACAACACGAATTTTTCCTTCACGTCAATGGGTGTGTCTTTGGATAATACTACGAATAATATGTCATCTGGAGTTTATACTTTTCGAGTGCAAGGTGGAATTTATCATAAAATCGACCAGTTAGTTTCAAGGGATGGTCTGCCACGGTACTTACAATTGTATTTTTATGACGCTGAATCTGAGGTTGCTAATAGGCTTCAATGGCCAAATCTAGATAAGAAGGTTGTTGAAGTATTAAAACATGTTCTTTCTACAAACCCATATGTTTCAACATTTCGAAGATTTCTGAGCTTGGACCCCTTGACAAATATAAAGTTACTTTGAATGCATCAGTGGAACTTGACCAGAGGGTGTACAATCGGCCAACAACATCTGAGGTCTGACCTTGAGTATTTTCTATAACAAAAATATATTTGAAAATTATTATAACTAATAGTTGTTTCAAACCATGTTAAATTGTACCAACATGCAGGTTGCCGGTATATGGGTTGAAGGTAATGATAATATCACTGCATACAAGAGAAGTATTGTTGTATACGGAAGGTCTGAATACGCTCAGCAAATCCAACCTTACTTTGCTTGTTATGATCCACTATCATATCCCCTGTTCTTTCCTAATGGTGAACCTGGATGGCATCCAAGAATACCAAGGGATGGTGTATCTATCAATGATATTGTCTATGATGATGAAAACAATGACAATGATTCAGAAGGTATGAACGCTATCCTGTTGCGATATGTTTATTTTTAATAACCATACCCGACCTATCTAAATATAACTTAATGATATTTTTTTCCAACCCATCTACATCATGCAGAACTTGAAACAACAAGGGGTAGGAAGACTGTAACCATGCGAGAGTACTATTGCTACAAGTTCCAAATTTGGTCAAATGATAGCCTAATTTTAATAGGAGGAAGATTACTACAACAATTTGTGGTAGATATATACATTAAGATTGAAACTTCGCGTTTGGTTTTTTGTGCACAAAACCAATCGAAGATAAGATCAGACTTATACCAAGGGATTGTGGATTGTGTTAATGCTGGTGAGACACAACCAACTAGAGTCCGTCAAAGGGTTGTGTTGCCTGCATCTTTTATCGGAGGGCCACGTGATATGCGACGAAGGTTCCTCGATGCCATGGCTTTAGTCCAGAATGATGGAAAGCATGACATCTTCCTTACCATGACATGCAATCCGAAGTGGCCCGAAATTGTTGATGACCTATTGCCTGGACAAACATCACAAGATCGACCTGATCTTGTTGCAAGAGTTTTTTGTGCGAAACTGGAGGATCTCAAGGAGCAACTATTCAAAAAGCATGTACTAGGTGTGGTCGAGGCATATGTTTATGTTATCGAGTTCCAGAAACGTGGTTTGCCACATGCCCATTTCCTGCTGATAATGAGACCAGAACACAAGATAACTAATCCTGTTCATTATGATAATATCATAAGCACTGAAATTCCCTACCCTGTCAAGTATCCTAAGTTGCATGAACTTGTCCTCACGCACATGATGCACGGCCCATGTGAAAATTTGCGAGATTCAAGTCCATGTATGCAGGGTGAACCTAAAAATGTCGCTTTAGATTTCCGAAGCAGTTCAATGAAAGTACAACACAAGGAGATGACTCATATCCATTGTATCGAAGGAGAGACAATGGAATTGAAGCAAATGTACGTAGAAATACCCTGGATAACCGATGGGTGGTTCCGTATAATCCTAAGTTGCTAATGATGTACAATTGTCACATCAATGTAGAGGTTTGCTCAAGTATAGTATCGGTGAAGTATGTGTTCAAATATGTGTACAAAGGTCATGACAAACAAGTTATCCATATCGACCCAGATGGAGAAGATGTGGTCATCAATGAGATAAAAAGATTTCAGGATGCACGTTATATCTCGCCACCCGAGGCAATGTGGAGGGTTTTTAGTTTCACGTTGTCTCAAATACATCCCTTTGTGATGTCATTGCAGCTTCATCTCCCAAACTAGCAATTAGTTAGGTTTAGAAACAACGATGTAATGATGGATATTGTTGCGAGAGAGAGAGAGAGAGATAAAAGATCGATGTTAACGGCTTTTTTTGAAAGGAATAAAGTGGATGTGAGTGCAAGACAATATTTGTACAAAGACTTTCCAAAACATTTCACTTGGAATGCAAGTTCACGTACTTGGAGTCCTCGGAAAAAAGGAGCTATGAGAGGGCGATCAGTATCTGCTAATCCAGCCGAAGGAGAGAGGTATTACCTGCGTCTTCTATTAATGCATGTCACAGGGCCTCAGGGTTTTGAAGATCTCTACAAGGCTGATGGTGTCAGGCAGTTGACATTCCGAAAATCAGCTCTTTTGAGAGGATTAATAGAGTCCGATGATAACTTATCACGATGTCTTACGGAAGCCTCATTGTTTCAATTTCCAAATGCTCTTAGGAGGCTATTTGCACTTTCTTAGGAGGATATTGATTTATTGTGAGCCGGGCGATGTTCGGAAGTTATGGGATGACCATTATGATGCACTTTCTGAGGATTATAGGCGACAACATGAAAGTGTAGATGCAATCCGAAGTATGGTCCTTACAGACATCAAAGTCTTTCTCCAATCTATGGGTAAGAGTCTTGATGATTTTGATCTTCCAGAGTTAAACAATGATATTAACATACATGGTAGAGGTTTTCGTGAGGTACAGGAGGAGTACTCTATTGCTATTGAAGACGAGCACCTAACTGCTCGTAACAATCTTATATCGATCAGAAAGTCGCATATGATGAAATCATGAGACACGTTGACAATGATCGCCCGGGTGTGTTTTTCATAGATGGACCTGGTGGAACCGGCAAAACATATCTATACAAAGCATTGCTTGCGGAGGTAAGATCTCGTGGTTTTATTGCACTTGCCACTGCTTCGTCCGGTGCTGTAGCAAATAACATGCCTGGGGGAGAACTGCACACTCCCGATTTAAGATTCCCATCAATCTTAACAACAACTCGGTATGCAACATTAAAAAACAAAGTGGAGCTGCTCACCTCATTCGGGATGCAAAAATAATCATATGGGATGAAGCATCCATGGCTAAGAGGCAAGCGGTGGAGGCAGTCGATCGCACAATGCAAGACCTAACAGGGGTGACACTACCATTTGGTGGCAAAATATTGATTCTGGGAGGAGATTTTAGACAGGTGTTGCCGGTCGTGAGACGGGGCACGCGAGCACAGATTGTAGACTCGAGTTTACGAATGTCACCGCTATAGCCTTCAATTAAAAAATGCGGTTAACCTGTAACATGAGAGCAATAACCGATCCTTGGTTTTCAGATTTTCTATTGTGGGTCGGTGATGGGACTGAAGAAGTGATTGAGAAAACCTTTATTCGCATACCTGATGACATGACTATTCCGTACACAGATAAAGTGAAGTCGGTAGATGCTCTTATCGATGCGGTCTTTCCATTTATGGAATTCAATGAAAGTTGTTCTGATAGTATTGTTTCTAGAGCAATATTATCAACTAAAAATGATAGTGTTGATGAGATTAATGATCAGTTGATCGACCGTTTTGGTGGAGTTAAAAAAATATACTATAGTTTTGACGAAGCAGAGGATGATAAGAATAGCTTCTACCCCGTAGAATTTTTAAACTCGCTATCTGTTAGTAGTTTACCACCTCATTCTCTTCGTCTTAAAATTGGGTGTCCGATAATACTGTTGCGAAATATTGATCCTTCGAATGGGTTGTGTAATGGACAAGATTAATATGCAGAGGGTTTCAACAAAACGTCATTGATGCCGAGATAGCTGTTGGCCAACATTCTGGTAAAAGAGTATTTTTACCGAGAATTCCTCTTTGTCAATCTGAAGATGACATGTTCCCGTTCAAGCTGAAAAGAAAACAATTTCCTGTTAGGCTTAGTTTTGCAATGACAATTAATAAAGCCCAAGGTCAAACTATTCCACACATTGGTGTATATCTACCGTAACCGGTATTCTCGCATGGTCAACTTTACGTGGCGCTTTCCAGAGGAACATCGCGTGGGAATACAAAGGTTTTGGTGAATCCTACCAAGACATTTACTCATGATGGTGTTTACACGTCTAATGTGGTATATCAAGAAGTTTTACGTCACGAATAAGGTACTCACGACTATTTATTCTTAGAAATTCATTTCCAATATATCTATATATTTAACCACTATATACATATAACTTTTTTTTGTAAGATATAACAATAGATGGACGTTTCACACTGTGTTTATCGTATTCCTACAATAATTTTGTTCTTGCAATAGATTGTAATTCTTAATGGTAGTCAACATACATTTCAGTTTTTCATTAATAAGCTACTATAGTATTTCACTATTGGTTGACAATCACAACGATGTATTATCTAATATTCATTTTAAGTTAAATTGTATTATGTTTCTATTGTTTTCTCCATCCTCTTGATTCATACCCACAATCAAAACTCATCGATAACCTCCTCTTTATTCACCGCCGTCGCATTGTGCGGGTACACAACTAGTATATATATATCTTACTACTATATAAAACGTTTATAACTTTTGTTTAAATTATTAAATTTTAAATAGTTTAAAATTACTAAACTATCCCTCACTCATACACTAAAATTGCTTCACGGTAGAATTAAATTTTTAGAAGGCAAGTCTAACAAGAAATTAAATGAAAAATCTATACTAAATTGTAAAATTGAATTGGCTTGGCAATTTACACGCTTACAAGGAAAGTCAACAAGAATTTTATTAAAATAATCAAGCTAAATAGGAATGATAGTTACATAACTATTTGGAAATTAATGCCACACAATTATACTCTAAACAATCAGAATATCAATTTGGAAATGATGTTTAGTAAAACATAACTATATATTTATACTAATATATAAAATATTTAATACTCTCTCTTTTAAATATTTTAATCTTTTAAATTTTAAATAATTTGATATTACTAACTTACCCCTTATTTAAATCTTAAAAGAAAACCATTGAATACCATTTTTATAACTAAACTTTCTATAAAAAATAATGTTTAAAAATGTCAATTCAATACAAATTAAATTTCAACCTATAAGATATTACACAAATTAAAAATTGAATAAAAAAACCCCATAGAAATATTATTTTAAATATTATATCATATACCAAATAATTTAATTGAAGTATTAGAAAATTCGTATAACTAAAACTCATAAACTTGATAACATGTAACCGAATTTATAAACACTCCTATAAGTAAAATAAAAAGTTTAATTTATAATATATTTAATATTATTTTACTTGAACTCTTAAATTTTAAGTAATAGAAAATTACCAATATAGTCTTAAACATATTTACATTTTTTAAAATACACAAACTCAACCACTAATATATTATCCTATACCTACACAATTTCTCATTCAAATCAACACAATTCACCAAGTCATTGATATGTTTTTATTATCTTATTTTATAAGTAGAGATTGTTTTTTTCTTATTTTATTGTTTTTCAAAGGTTATTTTAGAAATTAACGAAAGAGTTGATAGATAATAAAGAAATAAGTAAAATGGAAAAGAAGGAAACAAAATGGACATACTGCAAATGGAAATTATTCAACGTCATCATAGCGTGTGTATACCATACCCTACGTTACCGAAAACGGACATGTTATCGAGAATGAATTAGTTATCATCGCCGCATTGTGCGGGTAACATACTTTTTATGTAATAAGGTAATGTTATGTTCTTAAAGTTTTGTTTTTAAAATAGGATCAATAATGGTTTAACAATTTAACCATCATAGTTTTCGTACAATTTCAATTTAACCATCAAAGTTTTTTACTAAACGATTTTACAATAAAGTTTTAAATTTTGTATGATTTAAAACTCAATTTTTTTTCAAATGTTTTAAACCTTGAAGGTTTGTTAAAAAACTGATTATTCACTTGAATTTAGAATGGTTTTCGATTTTACCTTCTCTACTTGATTATGAATTTTAGTTTTATTAAAAAATTAACAAAACTTTGAGCTTTAAACCATTTTTTAACAAAAATTTAAGGGTTAAATTGTTTGGCAAAAAACTTTAAGGTTTAAACTAAAAAGGTGTAATATTGAGGATTAAATCATAACAAATTCAAACTTTATGGTAAAACTGTTAAATTTTTTTTTATGATTAAATCGAAACCGAACTAAAACTTTAATGGTTAAACTATTATTGGCCCTTTAAAATATAATAGATATATGAATTAATCCATTTTCCGTTATCTATACTATATTATAAAACATCTATTCCTTTTGCTCAAGCTCTTAAATTTTAAGTGTTTTGAAATTATTTAATTACCCCTCTTATAAACTAAATTGAGTAACTATTAAATATAGTTAATAAGATTCTTATATATTCCATTTTAATAACTAAACTTTACATATTTAAAAAAATCAAAGTCAAAACAATTTTTTTGAAAGTCAAAGCCAATACAAATTAATTTAATTATTAAAACATATTTTCATAATCTTTTTTTATTCAATTATGGAGAGTAGAGAAGTAAAGGAAATGAAAAAAATATAAAGAAAATATACATATAAACAAACGAATTATTCGATGTCACCGTATTACATAAATACCATACTTTTTACGTTTTGAAAATGAACATGTTAACAAGTAGAAATTATTCGTTATCGCTGCATTGTGCGGGTATCATGCTAGTCGTCTATAAATGCTTTTAGTTATTACCATTGCAACCATATTTTCCATGTTAACTATACACAACAAAATATGTTACAAATATTTGCAAAAGGTCTTACAAGTCACATAACAAAATCAACGTTAATAGTACTCATCAAAACCGTATCATATTCAAGAAGAAGTGATGAACTCCGAAAGCTCTTCACCCCCGCTCTCTAGCTATTACCCTTAAGCCCTTAGATATTACAGAAGTAAGTATCCTCATTCAACTTTAATACATACGTAAGTAGCTAACTCCTATCAACCATGCAAATTTAAGGGATTTGTGTGACATCATTGTTGCTGGTACCGAAGCTCATGACGGTTGTCCTGCTGAACCAAATGAATCTTCTTGACAGACTTTGCAAGGCCAAGGGTAACATCTAGGTTTTTGTGATTTTAATCACTATTTGTTGTAGAAAGTAATTTGAAAGTTAATTGATAGCAAACTGTATAATCTTACCTTGTCAGGTTCATATGATGATGCAGTTATTAATATGATTGAAGAATGATAGAATTTTCTATCCCGTTTCTCGGTACCCTCTTGACCACTTTCTTTTGCTTCCTTTATCTTCTATGGTGGCACTCTTGTATGTACTTTTTATTATATGTGTTGAGTAATGTTTCATATCAGATGAAAAGTGCATGCCTATGTAAAGTATAGGTTACGGGCTATTATACTCATTGCTAAATTCCATAAATGATATACTTTTAATCGTGGTTGTGTTAAAGTGATAAATTCTAGCTTAATCATTTCACTTGGTGAAAATTTGGTTTGTTGTTTGAAGCTTTACGGATCTATTGGATTATGGATCTGTCTTATTTCTAAACGTTCAAGTGGTATATATGAGGCTGTTTTAGAGTTAATATTTTTTAAAGTGTCACTAAATCGGTAAATTTGCATCCGTGTTATATAGACATTTGGAGAATGAATGTCAATAAATCCAGCAATCAGATCTCACAACTTTTCTGATGGTGGACGCCAAATGATTGTGAGTAGGGCTGTCAATGGGGCAGATCGGATCGGATCTTTTAAAGATCTGACCTGACCCGTAGACTCATTTAATTGGATTTAGATCTGACCCATTAGCATTAAGATCCAATTACTTAGATTTGGATCAGATCCATTACTAATGGATCTTGACCCGGAACGACCCATTTAATATTTTATTATTTATTGTAAAATTTATCAAATATTTTTTCAACCACTACCCCCACCCTACGTCCCTACCCCACCCCCACAACACCACCGCCGGCCACCACCAGCCGCCGCCGCCGACACCGTCACCACCACCACCACCTCCGACCACCGCCACCACCGCCGGCCACCACCATCACCACCACCGTCGACTACCCGCCGCCGTCACCGTCACCGCCGACCACCACCCGCTATCGCCGACACCGTCACCACCGCCGACTACCCGCCGCTGCCACCGTCACCGCCGGCCCCCACCGGCCACCGCCATCACTACCACCACCGCTGCCCACCAGCCGCTGTCACCTTCACCGCCGGCCACCACCCGCCGCCGCTAACACCGTCTTCTTTGTCGTGATCGCCTGGCTAGTTCTCTGTTTGAAATCGTCCTGAAATCATGCCAACCATATTAAAATATCATCGACTAAGTTTCCTTCCTTCCTTCCTTCATGATTGCACCGAATTAAATGTATATATAATCCTAGTGCACTTTGACATCTTAATTTAGCAACCATTGATTTATGTGCATAAAAGCAAAAACTCTGAGATCAAAACAAGCACGATCGAAAAAGAAAAAAAAGAAAAGCAACAATTAATATATAAATTTCAAGATCAATTAAGGTAATTAATTATGTAGTTTTTGACCCTCTAGCTACTTATATAACAAGCTTCTTCTTCATGATTAAACTATAGTGTAGACTGAATTATAGTATTAACAGACTTAAAGAAAAATAAAAAAACAATTACCTAGGTCTGAATGTCTGATTTAGGGTGGTGACCGGCGGTGAAGGTGGCGGCGGCGGCGGTGAAAGTGGCGGCAGCCGGTGGTCGGTGGCGGCGGCGGCGGTGAAAGTGGCGGCAGCCGGTGGTCGGCGGCGGCGGTGGTGGTGACGGTGTCGGCTGTGGCGGTGTCGGCGGCGGCGGGTGGTGGCTGGCGGTGGCTGGTGTTCGGCGCCGGTGGTGGTGACGGTGTCGGCGGTAGCGTTGGTGGTCGACGATGTTGGTAGCCGGCGGTGGTGGCGGCCGGCGGTGTCGGCAACGGCGGCAGGTGGTGGCCGGCGGTGAGGGTAGCGGCTGCTGGTGGTGGTGGTGATGGTGGTGGCAGGCGGTGGTGGTGGTGACAGTGTCGGCGGCGGCGGGTGGTGGCCGGCGGTGATGGTGGCGGATGGTGGTCAGCGATGACGATGGTGGCGGCTGGTGGTGGTGGTGACGGGGTGTCGGTGGCAGCGGCGGGTGGTGGCCGGCGGTGACGGCGGCCGGTGGTCGGCGGTGATGGTGGTGGTGATGGAGAGGATGGGTGGCGGGGGTGATAATAGGCAACGGCGGTGGCGGGTGATGACTGATAAATTGATTATAGTTGATTGTTAAAATTAAATTGTAGTTTAATATTAAATGGATCGACCCAGACAGATTTTGGATCGACCCATGTAGTGATCCAATTAAATGGGACGACCTATTGGATCTCTTATTGGGGCGATGGATCCAATATTTAGACCCATTGGATCCCATTAAATGGGGCAGATCGGATCGGATCTGAGGCAAGATCTGACCTATTGACAGGCCTAATTGTGAGCATAGGTGGTCAGCTAATATTGAAGCGAAAATTTCAGGTCCGGTTTGATCTGATAATTGATTACTTTTGTTAGAAAATTTCTTAGAAATAGTATATAAGAAACATCCCAAAGTTACATATTTTTTTCTAAAAGAGGTTTAAGTTTAGAAAAAAAATGTTAGGGATAGAACCAACCTGACCCTATTGAATGAAATGCGATTGATCCAAACACGACTAACTATACCTGAATAACCCGAACCCGGTTAACACTCTTAAATAAGGCAATAATTGAATAACTTAAGTTTGGTAAATAAAAAACAATGGAATGAGTACTTTCTCTATAATTAACCTCACGTTTTTATATTCTTCAATTGTATAAGTTAACAAAATAAGACATAACACATATTTTAACATTACTATACTAAAGAAAATGTAAATTTTAACAACCATATTCTTGATCAAAAACCACAAACCCTTTACGATCCAAATGATGCAGGGGTGTTTTTGAGGGAGTGAGATATGACCGTAAAAGGTCTACATTTAAGAGGGGGCTCAACTTTTTATATACAGTCTTGTTGACTATTTCAATAATAATGTCTCTTCCGGTAATAGTGACATCTGAAGAACTAAGTTTAATAAAACTTAAATTGTTGAAGTTAACTTATGGTCTAGAATGTTACAAGAAAGACTTAATAGATTGATAATGATAGTTATTAAGATCGAAATCTTAAAGAGTAAAAGTTGATTCATACTTTGCTTCCAATAATGTTTGAAAAACTTCACAATCCAAGTAACTACGTAAGATAAACTATTTTATTACTGTTTTTTACTATAGTTACCGAAATATCTTTGTATAGTGAATTTGCTAATATATGTGCACGCATGTGTGTTTAGGGGTTCATTTTCCTCTTCGCACAGGACCACAAAAATACACGGGACGCCCTTAAAATGGTGTATGGTCAAAACTGATGCAGCTAAATATACGCAAAAGAGAGTGCCGATGCAACAAAAATTCATCACCAGGAGCCTTGCCCAAATTCCAAGAATCAAACTCACAGAAAATGAATAGCAAATGGTTCAAAATAAACCATATTCTATACTCATACTTATAATTGAGCGTCTTACGTAACCTACTTAACAAAGGAAGATAAATGAAAGAGAGGAAGAGTTTAACTTATTTTGTGTTAATGGGAACGAAAAGATGCCATTCGCTTTTCTTCATTTTCCTCTCCTTTCTTAAACTTGACAACATGCCGTAAAAATTATAAAAATATTGAACACGTATTGTACCGCGACCTCCTCCTTATACCAACTATCATCATCAAATCATCGTTTATCTCACTAAGATGACATGTTGTCATTTAGCTAAACATAACTTTTATGTAAATCTATTTCATCCTAAATAAAATTCTAAACAAAAAAGTTGGATAAAAAGAATTTTGTTAATAATTTTGATGAAACATAAACTTTTAAATAAAGTTTCGTCTAAAGATGACATTGTGACATTCAAACGTAAGGGTCATATTAGTTAAATATATATACATCTAATGAAGTTAGGTTTCTTGAACCGTTTTTATTGCGAGAATCACGAGAATCAATCTCAGTCGTTCATTTTGGATAATGGAATTTATGGATGAAGAGCGTGGAGGGATTGAGTGTGGCAAGATGCATGTAAGGAATTCATGGGTGGACAATCTAATTGAAGGAGGTGGAATTGGACCGTTAAGATTGATTTTCACGGTTCTCGCAATAAAAACGGTTCTTAAATAAACTTTTAAATTTTTGCATATATATATATATATATATATATATATATATATATATATATATATATATAAACACACTTAAGGAAAAAAGAACGCAATAATCAAAGATAAAGCAAAATGACAAAAGCAGATAAAATAAAAAGAGAACAAAATCCAATAGAAGAACTGACCAAAAAGATTTCCAAAGCATACATCAGATTAAAGTACTTGCCAACTTCGATGTACATATTTGGTATATGAACATATTTTTCCCATTCTTAATAATTTTAAAAGCTCACACATGTAACTTCCATGGGCGAATGCCTTCTGTCATTTTCTCAACACTCGTATGTATAACTTTCATTGGAAATACTTTATGATTCTTTGAGTACTCTTATATGTATATAATTATCCTTAATTATTGACGCATACAACACTTCACTTAAAAGTGTTGTTATGCTATGGAAAAAGGGAGTGATCGTCCTGATAGGCTGACTTTTTCAATCAGCACCAGTGGCTACACCACCCCCACCCCGCCGAGGTCCCAATATCTAGTCCCCCCTTTAGGGAAATGTGTTTTCATTTGAATTTGGACCCTTTTATTCAACCGTTTGAGGTTTTTTTCTCTCTTTTCCTAATTCCTATGTGTGTGTATATATATACCCACATCAATATTATACACTTCTTTCACACATTCATCAATATATTCTCTCTGTAATTATTCTTTTTACATATCAATAAACTCATTTTAAAAAATGAATTAAAACAAGGGTAAACAAATAGTACAACAAGTTTGAGTCATAGTTAGTGACGGCTGATGACATATGGAACGCCGTCGTACGAGGTGTGGAAGAAACACGATCTCTCTAAGATGAGGTAGCAAAGCTTGCCATAATTTCGACCAAGTGAGTTCAAGGAAAGAAGGAAAAATTGCGTACCGGGCTTGAGAAAAATGATATTTCAATTATCTTTAAGCCAACAGAGGAATCAACCACTCGATTTCTTTCAATTGTTTCATATGATCAATAAAATCAACTATCAAATTAACGCAAAAATCCGTTTTATATATAAGTTTGATAAATAAACAATCGTAATATTTTATGTTTTAATTTTGTCTTTTTTTAGCCTAGCTAGTAGTTGTATTTTTTTAATATTTAAATTAATCTAATAGTTGTTTTAATTTTTCTATTTACGAGTTGTAATTTTTAATTAATTATTTATTTATTTTAATTTTAATTGTTTTATATATATATTTTTTAATTAATTAATTAAAAATTAAAAAATTAATACGGTGATAAGTTAGAAAGATAAGTACTAGAGTGATTTCAATATTATAGAAAAATGGAATAAACAAAAACTGATTTGCCAATGATATAACAATTGAAAAATTAGGATGAAAAACTATATACTCCCTTCACTCTAAAAGATAACTCAAATTATTAAACACTAAAAGTATGAGATAACTTAAACTTTCTTTATTTAATGATTGTTGTATACATAATATATATAACACTTAAGTTAAACGCTTTAAAGAGATTATTTAATCTTGTTATACAATTATATAATTTTAGCGAAAAGTTGTATTGTAAAGCACTATTATTACTTTACACGTCAAAAATATGATAATATATATATATATATATATAGAGAGAGAGAGAGAACTATCAGCAATAAAACAAGAGTATTGATTGATGTATGAGACCATTTTCATGATTTATAAACGAAATCATCCCTGATCGAAGAAATGGAAAGAATTGAATTATATCCTGATCGACTTGACCAAACAATATTATATGTTGTTATGACAACTATAAAAAATTGCATAAAACCTTGAATTGTCCTGTAATACCTTGTTGTGTGCAATTGACCTTTGACCGCTAAATTGGAGATTCACTTTGCAAATAAATAAATTTACCTACGTACGTACCTTTTAATAAATAATTGAAACAACTCATTATATGTATACCTTCCTACGAGATAATATTTTCGAAATAATTCGACTCATTAACGAGTTAAGCTACTCAATACATAAGAAAAATGTGATGTTTTGTCCACCAGAAATTTCTTTTAACCTAACGATAAACGTATTGATCCTAACAGTATATATATATATATATAAATATATATAAACAACAGTACTTGTTACGGTGTTTTAAGGCCATCTGCAATGCGGGTATGATAGACATCTCATGGATCCGTCAACACCTTGTTATAGGCTCCATAATAACTTATTAAAAAGAATGATTCGGTGCACAAGAGATCGATCCATTGTGATACATTTGTTATCTGCATGTAGTTGATAGCATCCTTGTGGTGCGAATGAACTTATCACTCGTTATCCATTTTATTTTTTCTTTAATAACATAAATTAAAATAAATAATTGTGTGGCGATCAAGTGATGATAATTATAGTATTACAACTACGACTATTTAATTATTTGATAGTTATATTGACATGACGGCTAAGTATGACAAAAAGTTTACCACCCAGGATAATGCTCTAACGGACAACTAGCCAAATCTAAAAAATTCTTTTAAAAAGTTAGCATTTTCTTTGGAAACTAAATATGATGGAGCTGGAGGAGTAGATATAGAAAAAGAACGGGAATGACATTACTTATTTACGTCATTACGTGTATGTAAGATAACTAGAGGCTTAAAAATATAAAAAAATTGACTTTTTTTTTTTACCTTGACTTGCTTAATATATAACAACACAAATCAATTAAATGGTTTATTTGTACGTAATAAAATTTTTCAGGAGTTACAATTTATAAACAAGTTGTTTATTGAAAGTTTTGTTGTATACAAAAATAATTTTTATAAAAAAAGAGTATTATAAACTATATATATACATATATAAACATAAATTGCAGTAATAACAAAATCAAAATCATTGCATTTTCACATTTCACAATCTGTTTGGGTCGAACGAGTACAAGACTTACATGGTTTACGAGAAGTCGCGCGCAAGCGACACTGAAACCAAACCCAAAGCCATGACGCAATTCTCGAGTAGAAAGAGTTTCGACCAACCCTCGGCCATCCTCACCATACACACACCCTCACACTCACACTCACATTCACATACTCCACGTGCGTGTTCCAAAACTCTTATCGTATTCATCTGATCCGTCTATCTATATATAAATTCTAACCCCTAATTGTGAAGCGGGTCTGAGGCATTCGGAACTCTTCTTTTGCTAGAGTACAAATCACCTAAACCTTGCTGTTGCGTGTGCTGTTTCTCCTGCTTGAATTCCGGTGCGACATTCTTGTTAATTCCGGTCACTGCCGGTCGCTTCTCGGCTCCGGCTACCAACAGTGCGAGAAGAACTAATAAGATCACAAGACCCGGTTTTACGCAGAGATGGTTTCGCATGTTACAAGGAGATGGTGATTATGGTGGTTGGGGGACTGTGAGTGGAAGGGAAGGGAAGGGAAGAGAAGGGAGTTTATGAGTTAAAGTTTAGTTTGAGTGGAGGATTTGTACATGATGCAATGATGGTTGTACGATAGCTTTAGATAGGTACCCTAAAAGAAGGAGAAGGGGAAGGGAAAAAAGAGTAGGCTAAAAAACAAAAAGGGACAAAAGGCAAAGTGATGGAGTAGGCTACAATCTACTACGCATACCCTGCAAACAAGGAGGCGCGTATAACGATATATTATATATATTTTTTTTCATTTTAAATCTGAAAAATAAAACCTCTGCTTAAATTTGTAGAAAAATAATATCCTCCTACTATTTCTTCCTATTCTATCCTCCTACTCACCACAAAAAGACATGTGTAATCCACTAATTCTCTTTCCTCATCTCCTCCCTTAATTTTAACACTTGTCTTGATCAAGTGAGTAGGAGGATAAGTAGGAACAAAAAGTAGAATGATATATCATTTCTCAAATTCGTATGTAGTTATTAACTAGTGTGTTTGGGCTTCTGTTTCATCAAGTTTTCTATTTTTTTTTATCCTTTTGTTTTGCTATATGAATTAGAGTCTGATAATGATAATTACAACATTATTTATCTGCTTTTTCAGAAATTTATATAAAAGGAGATGAAGTGTAACGTTTGTTTTTTCATATAAATATTTTAGTTATTGAATGTTGTAACGTTTGTTTTTTCATATAAATATTTTAGTTATTAGATATATTAATTAATTATGTTTTTGTTAAAACCGAATGAAAAAAGAAAACTTTAATTAAAAGTAGAATTACGCCACATGTCGGTTGCTCAATTATTGAAACTCAGTTGAGGACAAACTAAACTAGAAATGGGGTTCGCTGAAAGTAAGCACAGAGACTGGTCGGCATTATTTTAAGCGCGATGCGTAATATGTTGTATTATGCGACGCGTAATCCCTAAAATTAGCCTATAAATTGGAATTCAATGTTCAGTCGTTTGGTTATACTTCATATCAATTTTAAGACTTTCCCAAACGAGTTTAAAGTGTTATAGTGGCTATTTGATCAATTTGTGAGGCTTGGAATTAAGCTAAAGAAGTGATTAATCAATGCTATAGAACTTGAGGTGTTGTGTATGGAAGCTTTGGCTCATCTTCGTGCACTAAAACAGTAATTGTTGGAGGTGAATTTACTGTTCATATAGCTTGAAAGTTGGATATGAGTTAGATATGTCAAATACATATGAATTGTGAATCAAAATATATGTGGCATTTTGTTAATCAAACGAGATTATATATTCTTAAACTAGTATATATAGATTAATATGCATAAGTAATCCCTAAATGAGGTCACACGAGGACTTGTTTTATCATGAATGGGCTGAAAATGATCATTGTTAAATTTGGGATTACGCTACGCGATAGTGATATAATACGCGACCCTTCACATGAAAGAACACCTATGGTTTTGTGATTATTTGAGTATAACGCAAGACGTAGACCTTGGGGCACAATGGTAAAATGGTGTTTAAACACTAGTTCGGACTTAATAATCATTGTTATGACTTGAGAATAGTATCTATATAATCGTAATTGTATATTCGTACAACTATTATTATGTACACGTAGGTAATTTACTTGTATATGTATTATTATAAATATTTCTATGATAGTAGGATGACAAATATATTAGTAAAAGTATTGTATAATTCTTACATATATTACATTAGCTGTTTGGCATATTAGTGGTTATGTCTCAAAATATATGTCCTATTTAACCCAATCTCGTATATGTTACTTTTTATTGTTGTACTATACTAATCTTATACATATGAAATCATAAATCACTATTTACGAGTACTAGATCGAAGTACTCACCTTTAGCTGATCTGTTATAACTCTGGAGTCTGCTCAATCTCAAAATTACCAATCACCTCACAACACCTATATACAATTGCAACTATATCAATATCACATTCTGACATGCAACAATGACCAACACGAGCTCCAACACGGACTGTGTTATAGTACACGGCCTAATCACACGACTACATAAGGCGTGTATGACCCGGTGTTCACTTTTAACCCTACATGGCCCGTGTTAAATGGTACACACACTAACACATGTATATTTATTTTAGAATTTCTACCTGATCTGAATATATATTTTAGAATTTCTACTTAAGTAGAATATATATTTTAGAATTTCTGCTTGCTCTAGGCTCCATCTCAATATTTTGATCTTATACACATGTATACATACACTAATACACATATATTTATTTATTGATTTATATCATTCATTATTTGCTCCGTGCCTTTTTCAAAATTCAATATCCATAATACTCCATGTTTATCAACAACCAAAGAGATTATGAAAACACAAGAAGATCACTTATAATTAAAGGAAGAGATGATGAAATAGCTTAAATTCCAGCTTGTAAACACTCTTGATTGATCTCTTCTTTTGAATTGAAGTTTGGGTTTAAGCTCAAGTGTGTGTGTTTTGGTTTGAATGAAGACAGACGAAAGAACAACAAGGAAATGGAAGAAGGACGAGGTGGCTGCCGACACTTGAGTCGGTGGTCATTTTCTAGCGGGTATTTCGCTTCTCTATCCGACTTACAAAACATCCATATGATATTTATAAATCCTAACAAGGATATATATTTGAAATTATTATTCTAAACAATTTAATAATTTATAATTTTTATTCATTTTTCTCAAATTTTATCTGACACTTTATTTAATAATCTTTATAAATTGGGGGTGTTACAAATATTGTGTGTGTTTATAGTGTACTCTCTCAATTACTATTGCACTAAAAGTTCATAATCATTGTGTGCGTTGCTTCAATACATTGATATTTGATATTATTGGAATTTTACATAAATGCCCCTTGTTGGTTGAGTGATTATAATTGTGATTTGAAATAATAGGTTGAGGTTGCATGTTTTTATAAATTGGTTTTAGATCCGGTGGAGATCAAATAATCATACTATCGTTTTAGCTAAACATGATATATTTATAACAAGTTGAGGTGTTACATGAAGTTATATATAATTCCTTTTTTTAAGAATATGAAGTTTTAGATTAAAGATTATAAAAACGAAATAATATTTTGATACATTTTGTCATATTAACTAATAATTTTATTTTATGGTTAGTTTGGATTAAAAAATTGTGAAGAATGAGATAATGAGATGAATAGAGTGAGCATGCGCATATAAGGAGGGTGGGAGATAAGTTTATTATATAGATAATTCACGTCTCAAGGGTCACGTGGTGAGGATCATCTCTTATTTGATATTTGTTTGCTTTTTGAATTTTGATTAGAATTTAGTTTAGTAGTAGAAGAGTAGAAGGGTCATGTAACTTAACGAACGTGATGAAAAATGATTATTACAGTACTAATAAGTAAATTAAGTTATAAGAAAAAAGTAAAAATTTTATAGGAAACTATCTTTGTTAATTTGTTTTATTATTACATCACAACTTTATAATCGCAAGAAGAATATATAATTCGTAAGGCATATATATATAGGCGTAGCTCCCTAAAACAAGGAGTCGTCCCACCTGCTAACAACTGGTCCAGTCATAGGGCAATAGGGCATGGGTTTGCATAAGCTCTCTCTATATATACTACATAAATGAATTAGTGAATTACCTAGAGCATTATTTTATCATATATATAATAAAAATCGATTGTTTACGTGTTATTATACTTCTAAATATTTGGATAAAATTAATCTAGAGTGAGTTTATACTATTATATAAATCATAATCGTTGTGTGCAATAAAATTAATCTTTAGTTTGTAGTTTGGCTAGAAGACATGGATAGTATAAAATGAGCCGAGTTCGAGAATAGCATACGAGATCATTGATCACAATAATAACAAAGCTCTAAATGTTATATTCAAGGTTGATTTTGAGAAGCCATTTGATTGCGCGATCTAGGCTTTCGTGGCCGGTCTCATGAAATCAATGGGTTTCAGAATCATTAGGGGAAATTAATTGTAACACTCCACAATTCAAAGTCATAGGCTAGCATAGTAACTTTGAAATTAACTTAAAACAATGTTGGAAGGTATTGGTAGCACATAACCTAGATCACATAAAGTTCATAAACTTCCATCCATCAATCCATCTATGTGGGACAAGTTGTAATGAACTCTTCAATTTTAACACTCTACGTCTCCGTCAGACCAACATACCCACAATCTAGACCCTTGGAGATGAATGAGCCCCACACTCACTACAACGATAGGGGTAATGCCTCTGATACCATCTGTAGCACCACATAATCTAAAGTCATGGTTTGCAGAATAACTTTGAAATCAACTTGAAACCACGATAAAAAGTATTAGTGACATGTATATAATGACATAGGCTTGAATATATAAGGTGCATAAACTTCTATTTATCAATTCATCTGGTTATTTATAATCTACAAAATTAAATCCACAAGACAAACATGTACTAACATCAAAATCTTCTTAAAACGACATCATTGTCCCAAAAATAAAAAACCCAAATTCTAGTTCCCTGTGTCGAAGTATCAAAGAGTAATTTACTAATTCTTCCACTACATACAGACGGATTATTTGGAGAATTAGCATCTACATGTGAGTATGTGACTATAGAAAAAAGAACTTGAACAGAAATATTTAGAGTACAAAAAACATAAATGTATTTATCAACTTATTAACATAGAGTTGTTATCAATAAAGTTCATTTAAAAAATATAGTTCTAAAATTTTAATATTCAATCAAAGGTGATTCGGTATACAATCACATGTAATTTGTAAAACCATCACATGTGAATTACGAAAAATTACGAAAATGCCACTCCGTCCAATTTTTTAAAATTTAATTTGAACCATTGATGTCATTGATCCAAAGGCTAAGATTAGTCGCTTAAGACTATGAATTAATTACGAACTATATTGAACATTAACATAACATGTAGAAACATCATATAAAATATTTTCTAAAAAATTAGCAGAAATAATATGGCAAAATCGACGATGAGACTATAACGCACAACACAAAATAGGGAATGAAACATCAATTTTTAAAAAAAAGTAGAAACCATGGCGACAAGATTTAGGCTCAACATGACTCATAAACTAAATAAGCAGAAAATAATAAATCAAAATCAACGAAAACATATAGATATGTTAGATTCTTATTTGTTGTGTTATTCTATCTTAGAAAAGTTTAGCGTTGATAGGACATTAATTATATATTATTCTCTATTATGTAAATACCTTAGTGTATAAATAATATGTATTAACCCTAATTCTCATTAAGCTTTCATTATACGTTATATGTGTTCTTGGTTGTAAGCTATTCTCTCATTCGTACACATACATTTCTACTACTAAGTTCATAATCATTTGTATGATTACTTCAAGACACAACATTGATTTCATAATCATTTGAATTAACCCAACCAACTCCACACTAAAAACTCTAAATTCTCGATGACATGAAACAAGAAAATCAAAATATATGGTACAAAAAAACAAGAGCGAAAATCAAGAGAAGGTATCACTGAAAGCTAATTCCCAAGACTGCAAAGTGGATTTATGCGGATTGCATATGGACAATAAACTTATCACACGTCATTTCTAAGGGATGTTATGCTATATACCCTAATATACTAATAAACTTATCATAATTTATCTAATTAGGTTTAGATAATGTATAAAAAAAAATTAGAATTTTCATTTAATAATAACTTAGACGTGTGTAGATAAAGATGTAGATGCAAAATAAATTATGGTGTATGAATCATAATTCTTTCTAAAAACCCTAAACCTAATTTACTTTTAGTTTTCTAGTATTCCGATTAAAGACGATTTTTTTGTTATTAAATAAAATCAGGTTAATTAGATCAACTTCAGGTAAGTGTTTTCATGTCAACCTTTTTTCGGGTCAACGGATATATTCTATCTCGACTTTGTTTCATATCGACCTAGTTTATGTTTACCGTTTGGTTTGTATCAAATTCGTATTGTGTCAAAAATGTCACCCTTATACATTATTATAATTTTGTTTTGAATAGCTTAGCCTTTATCCTATGGATTATATTTTAATCTTTTTATTTCTTTTTTTTTTCTAATTAGTTGCTGATAAATTTAAAAAAAAAAGTAAATTTGAGTACACATTTTTGTGATGGTGTATATAAAACCTATTTTGTATGGTTGATAAAATCACAGCATTATTTTTAAAGGTTTTTCAGCAGTTTAAAAAAAATATGTAACTGTATCTTTCTTATAAATCTCCGCTTCATCCTTTATTTATTAAAAAAACGAGTTACAGAAATCCATACGTTATTTTAAAATATTTAAGGAAAATTTTCATAGAACAGTGAAAAATTTTCAAATTTTCATAGAACAATGAAAAAAAATAAAAAGAAACTCTAATATATATATTTAAGGAAAATTTTGATAGAACAGTGACCAAAAATAAAAAAATGTCTAGTCTTTCGCTATTCTAAAACATTAAAAATGATTTTTTACATGGGCTATGATCCATGTATTATACACTTTCTTGATTTCAAACCTCAATAAACAATCAAACTTTTACTAAAAGGTTGCTATGTGTGAATATGTGACATTTGCCGTGATATGTGTGTAAGGTGAGATACACTCTTTACTGACCAAAAAGACTTTAACCTAGTAGTATTAAAACATGTTTAAGATGTCTCTCATACACTCTTTAAAGTTAAGGGTTAAAATCTTGATATAAACATAATAAAAAAGGATTTGTACACAATAAAATTTTATTACATACAACAATTAATAATTGTTATAATCATCCTATTCTTTAATACGTGAATGAGAATAAAATTTAGTAAAATTATAAAAGTATAAAAATCATAATTATTATATTTATCCATAAATTATTATATACAAATAATATATATATATAAGGGGGTGTGTTAGTTAGAAAAAACCTTTACTAAATCCAATAAGCGAAGATATCTCTGAAACCATCACTTTTCTACTATAGACCAGTGATACACAAAGGAGTAGGGTTTTTTTTATAGGTACGGACCAGAATAAGGGGCACCCTTTTTATGCCTTTTTTTAGGAAGTGACTAAAATTGTTTGGAGTTCCCAAGTTTGAGTTTATACAAATTTCATTTATTTATACATTCTAAATATTCTTATATTAAATATAGTAGGGTACCCGCGTAATAGGACGACGACAAATAAAGAAGAGGTTGTGATGAGTTTTGTGTAGAATAATCACAAAGAGCTAATATGAGTTTGTGAAGATTCTTTGCGAGATGAAGATAATGAGTTTGTAAAGATTTTTTGCGAGAGTCACTTTGAAATTAAGAATTAAATTGCTAACTCTGAGTTATTTGTCTTTCAGTTTATTGGAAGAGTTTTGTCGCATGGCTGAATCATGAAGTTGCTTATATATGTATGTATATATGTGTGTGTAATGTTTCATAGTTCCAATTATTATGTAATTGAGTTAGAATGCAATGTTTATAAATTTCAACTATTTGACTCTTTCATTTATTTGGTGTTTGTGAAATCTCTTGAACTTGATTTATTGAAAACAGAAATTTAGATGATCTCATGAATCAAAAGTTAATATTAAAAATATATGATTAAACTTAATTCAGTTATAAGTATGGTTATCTCATGAATCAAAAGTTAATATTAAAAATATATGGTTAGAAATAATTCAGTTATAAGTATTGGTTTAAATTCATTAATTGTCGGTTATATTTTTAATATTTATTTGTTTAAATTCATTAATTGTGGACTTAAAGGAGGTGTAAATGAGAGGTATAAAGGAGAGGTATTTTAGTAATTTACTCTTCTTAAAATTAAGAGTTTTTTTAGGTGATAAATGCATTATATAGGAGTAAGATTTCTATTTCTATTTAATCTCTTATCCATTAAAATATGATATGCTTATTTCAAAGCAACTTAAACGTTATCATAAAAAAGATTATAGCAAGATGTTAGAACCCATAAGATGCATAAATTTACAAGAAATACAACATGTGCTTGCATGATACACCAAAGAACCACCAAAACAAGACACAATGATAACCATCACAAACAAATTAGATAGATGCCCTTTCAATAGCTAGATATAAATATTGACATATGGAATCTATTAATCCTCTCTTTATTATATTCACCGTTGACTTTGACGGTTGTTTTCAACTTGTGAGTAGAAAGGTCTAAACAAAGTTAGAGTATTTTTTGTTTCAGTTTTTATTAATTCAAATACAAATACAAACGACAACCTAAATAAGCAAACAAGATATACAAAAAAAGGAAACACAATATTTTAAAATCTAAATATGGACAACCAATAAATGGGACTGGGAGGTAAATAGTAAATAATACAATTCTATACTCCCTCTTAAGGTGGATCGCGTAGATTTCACATGCCCAACTTGACAAGTAACAAATGTAGTTGTTTTTATCCCAGTGCCTTGGTGAAAAGGTCGGCTATCTACATTTTAGTATCAACATGAGATCGTTCAATTTCTTGTGACTTGACACATTCCTTGACAAAGTGACAATCCATGTCGACATTCCTTGTCCGTGCATCGAAGACGGGATTATTTGTGATGTGTCGGGCTACTTCGTTGTCACAGTAAAGGGTTATAAGTCCATTTTGTTTTGCTTTAAGATTCTTTAGGAGCCATCGCTTCCATAGAACTTCACCCGTAGTTGTTGCCATAGCCCGATATTCCGCTTCGACTGAAGATCGATAAACAAGGATTATTTCTTGGATTTCCAAGAGACAGGAGCTCCCCCCAAGAGTAAGAGATATCCAATTTGTGACCTTCTTGTGCCGGACCACCTAGCCAACTGGTGTCACAATACGTGACTAGATTTGTTCCCCATCTTTAGGATAGAAGATACATTATCCTGGTGTGGCCTTTAGGTACCAAAGGATCCTCATGGTCGTTTCCCACTATTATGACTTGTTGACGTATATGAGAGCAACAACAAATACATCCCCTCTTTAATTTGTAGATGAAAAGCGAGTGATTTGCATAAGACTGCTTGAATCCAAGGTCGATCGAGTAAAGCCAAAGTAAACTTTTTGGTACCAGTTTCTCAAGGCCTTCTTCAAACCGTATAGCGACTTTCTCAACCTGCATACCTTCGTTCCTCCCCCTTTGTCATAACCATGTGGAATCCGGATATATATATATATATATATATATAAGGTGAGGTTATACATAGAACCTTGCTTATTCATAGAACCTAAAGAACAAACTGATGATGACACGTGACATCAACAGTAAGGGCAAAACTGAAAAATGAATTACAAATTAATACCCACGCGCCTCCCCCTTCTTCAATCTCCAAACTCTCATTAAAAAAAATCCTACTAAACATCCAAATTGTCATAATATATTCATGTTTAAGAATTTTAGCAAAAAATAAAATAAAATATACTATTAGATTCAGTTTTTTATCCTCTTTAATTCAAGACCAGGATTGAAATGTTTTCTAATTTTTTTTCAAAATGCACTTATGAAAATGCAAATTGTTTGACGAAAATGTAAATGCTACCGAAAATGAAAAAAAATGCAAATTGTTTGACGAAAATGTAAAATGTAAAATGTAACCCAAATAACAAAAATACAATCCAGATGAAGGAGATAACAAAAAGCAAATAACCGAAAATGCAAATAATATTAAGTCATTAACATGTAAATAACCCAACGATTTGCATTTTGTTTATCATTTTGCATTTTCGGGAGGTGAAGCCGGAACGAGGATTTTTGGCGACCAAAAGAAAATTTCATATTTTCCCTCACTTATGCAATTATGTCATAAAATTTTCATATAATTTTCAAAATTGCCATCTTCAAATCTCAACCATTAATTTAGATGATCTAATGGTCCAGATTTGTTTTTTGGGTTTTATGATTAAGACTAGTTTCTATATTGATCATCTATACTACTATATAAATCATTTAACATTTTCTCTCCTCTTAAATTTTAAGACTTCTTAAAATTCAATCAATATAAATTCTTGACCTTTCATTTAATCTAAATTAATTTCATCCACTCAATCTTTAACTATTTTATTAATTTTCACCTAATTTACTTTAACTTTTTATTCAAAATGTATTCTATCATACTAACACAATTATCCAAACACATCAACATAATTTTTAAAATCTTATTAACTCTTCTCTTTATTTCATCAATATAAATCATTTTTCTTATTTAATTGTCTTTTAAAATTTATTTTTAAAATTAATAAAATAATTAAATGTAAATAAAAGAAAATTTAAAAAAAACGGACTTGTTGCTGTAGAAAACTTTTTCGTGACATTAAATCGCGCGAATAACATATCATTACATTTTTGAAAGCGACATATTGTAAACCAAAAACTATTTGCCGCCGCAGCATTACGCGGATATGATGCTAGTATTTATATATATATATATACACACACACGCACACTATATTATAAAGTATTTAACTTTCTCTCTCTTAAAACTTTTAGACTACTTAATTTTAAATAGTACATGCTTTTATGCATAATATATAAACACATAGAGCAATAGCCTAATCAATCATTCCTTAACTGCCCAACTATTTTATAGCGACTATTGTTTTAATAAACTATTAAACATGACAACAACTATTTAATTAATTTAATATTGGTTGAATCACTTAAATAAATACAATTTTTAAGACTACATTATTTTTTTCTCTAATTATTTAATAATAATATTTTTTTTCTTATTTTATTATTTTTCAAAAACTAATTTAATAACGAATAAAAGGGTTGTTTGGAAAAAAAGAAATAAAGAAAACCGAATAAGGAGAAAGAAAATGAATAAATAATAAAATAAGTATTTTTCATTTTGTCGAATTAGAAAAAATAAGATATATATACATAGGGAAGGGTTAAAACGAGAACTGTTTTTCGTACGAGAATTGCGAGAACCAATCTTGGTTGTTCATTTTGGATAATGGAATTCATGAATGAAGAGCATGGAAATATTGAGTGTGACATGGTGCATGTAAGAAATTCATGGGTGGGCAATCCAATTGAATGAGGGGGAATTGAATGACTAAGATTGGTTCTCGAGGTTTTCGTACGAAAACAGTTCTCGTTTGAACTTTTCCCTATATACATATATAACTTTACAACTATATATAACTGAGGACAATAGATTATAGAATCCTATTTTCAAAGGCATCAAAATTCTATTAAAAAAAACCCAAAGCATTACGGGAAACAAACCACGGCACAAAAATGTAGGCTTAAATCCATAAACAAGATCTCATATCAACCATGAATGTGAATACCACTACATAAAGAACTTGAGGATTTCTCCTTAAAATTTGTAATTTTCAATCCAACTCGATTATAATGTGTTCATCATTCGAAAACCAAGTTTATAACTATCTAAAAGCTATAGATTTCAAACCTCGTAAAGAACAACAACTTCATAACCAAATCTCAACTTCATAACAATCAAAGTCACAATTGTTACCAACTTAATTTCATTCTTTAATGTTAATTATTTTAAGTGTACTTGACTTAGGTGCTCGATAATAACTTGAATGTTGTCAATCCTCAAGCTCCAACATACAAGATCGATCATCTACCAAAGATCAATTAAGGTGTTTTATCACAAGCAATCTCTACTGTAACATCTTCAAGATTAAACCCTCACTTTTAATCAGTTCTTTGCAGATGAAAATGGATGATTAATTGGACAATTTTGTAGGTAATGGAGGTATTGTACCACTACCACATGCTGCAATCTCTCTTCTAACTTGAAAGTTGTATGAGTTGTAATGCTTGCTAAATTCCTTGTACACCCACCTTCCAAGTGTTCTTAAGTTAATCATAAACCTTGATACTATACATAACTCTAGAACATCCAATTTCTGTTTGTTTGTTTTTTTAAAGGATCCAATTTCTGTCATTTCCAGTTACTTTCATGATGCCAAATGAGATTATAACCAAAGCGAGATTGGTCTTATAACCCAAATTTAATGTCAACAATTTAGAGTAATGACAATTATGTGCAACCATAAAATAAAAAGCTAGAGTTTGAAGGCACGGAGTACTTAATCGGTTTGTTTAATCGGTTCGGTGGCTACCATTACTCTCAACGTTTGCATGGCTAGAATTTTAGATTGGTTAATTATTGTTTAATATTTTTTATATTTGTTTTATTTAGTTAAGTAATTAAGAAAGAGTGGGCTGACCGGTTCTTAAGCTAGTGTACGTTGGAGAAGGTGCATGTTGAGAATTAGGTCATCCGTTTTCTGGCTCTTTAGGAGTGAATTGCATTTTATCGTTTTGATTTTATGGCTCCACGTCAAGTGTAAAAGGTTATATATAGCCTTGCCCCATAATTAATAATATAAGTTTTTTTCCTGCAAACTTTGTGATACTACTCTTGAATTCCATAAACACAAATTGCTTTCTTTTTTCTTTTACATTTATTTCCTGCTAACATTCGTGAGTTTGAGGCTTGTTCTTTGAGGCTTTGTTACCAACAGAACTAGCTACTTGTCATTGGGTGTGGCCTACACTTAGCCACCAAAGGTTGAGCCTTGGGCATGGTGAGACCTGGACCTTCGCTCATATCAATCACCTCTTCACTAACCCTTTCCCAATCAAAACATTATATAAGCAATCCCAATGTTAGTTCAGCCATACGCATTGCTAGACCTTCTCCTGGACAACTCCTCCTTCCAAACCCAAATGGTATGAACCTAAAACCATTTCTTGTGCCATCTATCCTTTTGAACCTATCTGGGTTGAACCTATCAGGGTCACACTAGACGTTAGGGTCTCGCGGTATGGCCCATTGGTTTACCAATAGCATGGTCCCACGTGGGATGTGATAGCCTCCAACAACACAATCTTCAGATGAATGCCATAGTTAGATGTGGAAGTATGAATGCCAGTTGCTAATAGGTTCTGTCATAGTTTAAATGGTTAGTACATATATTATATATAGGCATAAAAATCATGACTCTTTAACTAGAGAATGAAATTTACACAGCCCTGCACGACATAAAACCTTAATTACATACACAAAACTTACTTAGGACTCTAATTTTAAATTTAGACAACTCATTTTTCAATTGATGCAATTCTAAATAACCAATTTAATTTTATCCGACCGCAATCCATCTATCGAAATCAATCATGTATTTCCTAGCTTAATTTATAAACAGAAGAGTAAAAATGCAGGCGTGGCATCTTATCTTACTAGTGTAAAGCTCTTAATAAGTTCATCGGAGTAGTATTCTGGATCTGATTCTTGCAGCTGCAACAACAATTCAATCATCGTGCTCTTCTTATTATTCTCCAGTCCTCCCTTTCTAAGTTGATCAATCAACCCTTGAAAGAACTGACTTTCGTTTTTCTGCAACGACATCAATTTATTCTCCAATCGGTTAACCCCCAGGAATCTCATTATCACGTTTAGGGTTAATTCCTGGAATACCGACCTTAAATTCACCAGCGAAGAACATTCTGAGAAAAGTCTACGTATAAGGAGTCTTCTTTCGTTGGCTCGTACGTTATTGAATTCTTAGAGTTGGTAAGTGGAAAAGATCTCGACGACAGAGATCCGGCAAAGGTTCCGCAGTGGTCGCCTTATGGTGACCAACCAAGGCTGGTGTATTTGTAGCCGAGAATCTTTCCGGCGAGCAAGCGTGGTGGGTTGGCGAAGATGATGTCGTTCTTGTTGAAGCATTGTTCGGCGGCTGAAACAGAGGAGACCAAGTGAACGTGGTGGAATCCGAAGCAGATGAGGAGAATTGGGCTGTGTTTGGCGGAGATTGTGGCGAAGGTTTTGTACAAGGGTTCTTTTAGGAGGTAGAGGTGTCCGATGACAGGGAGGACCAAGAAGCAACGAGAATTGTGGTGGTGGCGAAGAGGAAATCCATGGAGAAATTCGTGCAAATGAGTTTTTTTCTGTGTGCAGTGGTATATAAAATTTATTTTTGGTTCACTAATGCATGGTACGTGAATTTCTTCTATTTTAGCTAATGCAATTTGTATCTATTTTATATAATGTTATTTAATTTAGTGCCAAAGAGTTTTTGCTACCCAAATCCAGTGAGATATCGAGTAAAAGTAGTACTTAGGAGTTGGGAGATCGAAAACAGTAGCTAGGAAGGTACAAACTTCCATTGCATGAGATAAGCATGTGATTTTGTCAGACCACCATCCCCAGAACCCTACCATGCTTTCTTTTTCTTATGTATTTTTATTTAATATACTAGCTAAACGATTCTTGTATTAACACAGAAATGATAAAAGTTAATTTTTTTATATATATAGTTTTAAAGAGTATCAACATGTATAGTAAAAATACTTAGAAAACATAGATAATAATATAAAATTTTGTAAGAAATGAGTAAATAAACTATAAATAGAAAATAACCTGAGTTGACTTAGTTAATTCTTATATAATATTGTAAAAGTTGTTCCTCGTTCTGTATCATACCATAAGAGTTGGTATTGAAATTTTGAACCTTACGAGTATTGCTTATATTCTCCACCGATACTGTGTTATATAGTTTATGTGAATAAATATTACACAAAATAAATATGAACATTGAAAGTTGAATATGAAAGTTTTTCCTTTGTAGCTAATCTTCTTAATCTAACCTATTGCGTATGGTTTTCTTCAGTAATATGATTTGTTTGATAGGTAAATTTACCAGCAATATTAGTATACTGTAAATATATATATTTTTGATAATATTTTTTTTCCATATATAACCTCTTAATAATATTCGGCGTAAAAGGCAATATTTAATATATATGGCTATATGCCATCAACAAATATATTTATGGATTTTGATATTGCAAAATTAGTTATACTCTCGTGGGCCCATATATAGCCCAACACTGTGATGCGAATCGGCCCAATAGCTGAGATGGGCTGTAAAGCCGATCCACTTCGCTGCCATTCATGATTCACCCGACAGCCCCCTATTTCATGTCTTTCCCTTTCCAAAAGCGACTCACTTTTCCCCTGTTTTTATCCTTTCTTTTTTTGCGTAATATTGATATAAATATCCTTGATTTTCATCAACTGGCCGCTTACTTTCACGTCGAAATCCCTTTGTAATACAAAAAGTCAAAATAGTCATTTGTCTCGATAAACTATTGAAGCGATTAACAAATTCAATATTGTTAAACATAGAAAATAGACCTTAGTATATGTCTGTATTTTAATATTTATATAGTATAGGGGCTACTATGATACCAAATCATCATTTATCATTTACATATAGTATAGGGGCTCACCCTTGATCCCTCAAGTTAGGTATGGTACTATTTTGGTATATCTATATGTTCAAACAAAATTATAGTAGCATTTATTCAATGCATTTGTCTAATTTTAAGTTTGGTTGGACGATAAGAAATAACAACAGAATGAAATAGTTCATTACAATTCCATTCAACTTTTAGCAACTCCTTTACAACGACACTTAGTGTGACACGTTCATATATTGCATGAGCTACAAAATGACAAAAGAGTTTTCGTGCAATATTAATATTATAAAAAATTACAAAATTTATTGGATTTTTTAAATTTGTCTTAAACCTACATTAGGTTTCCCTGTTCATTTTCATTCACATTATAGTTTTCATTTTGATTGATGTTCTCATTTATTTTATGATCATTGTTATTTTTATTCAAGTTCTCCTTCATATAACCATTCTCATTTAAAATAATAGAATATATTGTTTTTTCTAAAAATTTACGCGTTAACCCTCTTTCAGATCATTTTAAGTTTCCAGTTTCTCCTCCTTTATTTCTTTTTTTATAACGGATATATGATTCTTCTAAAACATGGTTCAAAAACCAAAAGTACCAAGATAATAAACAAACTAAATGACTAACCCCAATTAATTAACAAATAACTAGAACAATAAGAATTAAGCTCCGAATCAAGAAGTAAAGGAATGTTTACACCTGTTTGAAAATGAGAAGTTGAAGGAATGAAGTGTGTAATGGTTCAGTAATCTAAACAAGTAGCAGTTGTGCCTTCGATAGTTCGATCAACGAACGAAGAACAACCAGATTAGGAGAGACCCAACGTCATATATCAATTTTTGCAATCTGGAAATGTTTTATTAATATAATCATCATAAAAAGAAAAAAAACAAAAGAATAAATAAACTAGTTAGTACATAGATGCTGTTTTCGGTCCTGTATAATTGACAAAATTTATAAGAGCTGAAATTATCAGTGTCCAAGTTGGATATGAGAACTCAACATGTGTTCTGCCTTTGATCGATGAACAGGGAAACATAAAACACTTTTGCCGATCAATGAAGTGGGAATAATGAAATAATTTTGTGTGTTAGCCTTGATCAATTGATGCCTTCGAAGCTTCGATCGATGAATGGTAATGTGTATCGATCGATATATTGCCTTCCTGTTTCCAAGATATCTGTGTACACCCCTTTGACTTCTGCGTCTGTTGATTAGATACGGGCTTAGAAATACACATTTTATAATACACTAAACCCAAAATTAATGGACCCTTGTTGGCTATGGGAATGGGCAACTGTGGCACAGCCCATGGGCCGGTTAAAGCAGTTAGAATTAGGGGTGAGCATTTGGCCCGTTTGAACTGAACCGAATCCGGACCGGTGCAGAACCTTGACCGTTTAACATCAAGCGGATTAGTTATCAGTTCTTAAAAATAGCCTAATTTGGTTTCGATTCCAAACCGGTTTGGTTCCACCAGTTCCAGGTAAAGAAACCGGTACCAAACCAATAGTTTTTTGACGAAGTAAAACAATTTCATAATTTTATAACCTAATAGTCTAATACTAATCAATTTAAATTAAAAAAATAGCACATGTTTTTACTGTTAATTATGTGTTATTATCTGTTTTATTTTATTATGTAGATTGAACACTTTTTTTGTGGGACCAAGTGTTTTATGTTAGGTTATCGGAGACTAATTGTTGCTATACAATTTGTATTTCATGTATCAAAATTTGTATATTTTCGGTTGTTTTTTTTAAGTGACTGTTTTTATCGTTCTAAGTTTGGCATCATACTAATCCATAATAAAACATATGATTCCTCTTTACATTTAGGGAAAAAAGAACAATGTTATCGACTATAAGAAAATAACAAGTAATTAAGTAATGTCTTATAGCATCTTTGACCTATAAAAAACTCTCTTATTGCATGATGTTTCTATTGAAGCTCAAGATATTTTAATTCAAGTTTCACATACGCATGATGTCATCATGTAACTTTTGACTTCAACCTTACTTTATAATATTCAGAGAAGTACTAAGAGAGCTATTTTCTTTAAATTCATTTGTCTCAAAACATTAACTAGTTGTACCAACTATATAAGAACATGTACCGGTTCCAACCAGGTATTTGACCGAAAAACAGGCATCGGGACCAGAACCGGTATCGGCACAGGCACCGGTGTAGTTTAACTGGTCTGGTTTTCGGTTCTCAATATTAGCATAAATCGGTTCTGGTTCCAAACTGGTTTCGGTCCAATCCGGGTTGGTTCTGACAGATTGCTCACCGCTAACTAGAATAAGTTATTTATATTATACATTGTTAGTTGTTACACTAACTTAAAATTTTAATGCTAGTAAATAAAAAATTCAAAGACAAATTAAGCATAGTTTGTTGGGCATTTAAACACTAAAAACAAATTTGTGGGCAGTGTATTTATACTTGTTGAATGTTATCGAACAGCACCTAATCCTCAATGACAGCGACTCTTTCTTCAATTCAATATTGCAGAAATTTTGACCATTATTGTCAACGGAGGGCTGCGTATTAGACCTTAATTAATAGGAGAGAATTAATTGAGTTATGATGTGAGAATATATATATAGACAACAGGAGCACACATGTAAAGACCAAACGTTAACATCAGTTTCGTTATGATAACTACAGTTTCCATCAATTAGAGCACGCGTTACACGTTGTGGTTGTCTGGCCTGCAGAGTGGCCTAGCTATAAGCTGCACTTGTCGATTAATGATAACTTATTTTTAATTAGAACAAGGGAGTATAAGATAAATAATTTTACTATGAATTGAAGGAGTAATAAGTTTGGATGGATATATTACCACTAACATAAATAAATGTGTTTACTATATCATGGTTCAATTAGTTTAGTAAATCTGATCCCGATAAAAGGATTTATTATGACAACTTAAGAAGTCGGGAAAGGTATAAAAGCCCAAATTAAGCCACAATTCCCCATGTACACATAATGTAACCGCCAAAGATTGAAGTGCACTGTGCGTGTGGTATGCGCGAGAGACGAAAACTAGGAGGAAGAGAGATCGATCCTGCATCAAAACCATTGGAATTAGTTACATAATCACCGGTATGATTCCTTGAACTCCTATGATCATTTATTTGTAGATTTCATGTCAATTGGTTAGAAATTTCTTGAGTTTTGATCTATTTTGGAGTGTTCGGTTGTATGATGTAACCGAGAATAAAAATGGGTGTGAGGGCATGTAAAACTTGATGAAAATGAAATTAAATTGGCAGGGTTTTTTCTTACGATGTTAGGGTTTCAATGCAACAAGAATTGTAAATTAATTAACATTCGAGTGAGATTGAAATTTGTTAGAATAGAATGTGGTTAACAATCCTAAATGTTCTTGTGTTCGTATGAATCGAAAACCCTGTGAGAATGGTCAAAATCGAAAACTAGGGTTGAGTTCCTTAGGAGATTCCCCAATCAAAATCGCTTGTGCACATAAGCACCGGATCCAAAAGTCATACTATTCATTAAGTGTGAGAATCAAAAACCTGATGCGCTTGGTAATAAGGTCGAAAAGCCGAGTAATGTGTATGTAAGTTTATGTAAATGGTGTTAATGTTATGTGTATGATACGATGAGACCGATTACTACGGTATGGGGTACACTAAGACTGTTACTACGGTAACGGGTACAATAAGCCTGTCTGGAGCCAGCATGTACGATATATGACCGACTACTTCGGTAGTGGGTAAGCTAAGTATATAGTGAAGCTTATTTGTTTCGTTAAATGGAAATGTTATTCATATATATATATATATATATATATATTATATATGTAACTAATGTGCTCGCTAAATTGTATGCTTATTGTAGTTACTTTCACTCATTTCAGGAAATGACCGTGACAAGGCTCCAGCACCTTGAAAACAACTCATACTTTAAAGACTTTCACATGAAATTTTGATATTTATAATACAAAAAGTGTTTTACCTGACCTAACATGTTAGTGTCGAATCGAAGAATCTTATTTGGAAATTCTGATATAATTAATAATCTGCTCATGATTTAAAGTAATACCTTTTGTTGTGCACTTTGGCAAAAAAAATTGGGGCATTACAAAAAACGCAATAGATCATCATCAGGAAGAACTAAACCAGTAACATAAGAACCTTAGGATATCCATAATTTGGGACAAATTTTAGGTAGCAAAAATGTAATTTATTCAAAACTAATTAAACCAGACTAATTGAGCAATAGATATCATGGTTGTAAAATTAATGAGTTAGACTATGTAGGATGATACAAGTGGGTGCTATAGATCATAGATGTACAATGTAAATGCAATTAGTACCGAAATTGAGTGCAGATGAATTGAGATGTAATGGAGGGATTGTTGCGCCCTTAGATCGAATAGGAAGTCTTTGACGGTGAAGGGATTTCGTGACCCTCCTTTACTTGCGTCTCATAAATGTTGGTTTTTGTATAACTCCATTGTAATTATCTCTAAGGTTCTAAAAATCTCGTTGTAGTTCTGTTAAGGCATGAGGTGTGACTATGCCATCACGAAAAGATTCAAGGCTTGAGAGTAAGAGTTAGAGTATGCTAAGGCCTTTATATACCCGTTATAAGCTGCGTTTTTTAGCCACGTTAAAGGTACCGGGCTATACATACATACATACATATATATATACATATATATAGGGGAAGGTTCCATTGAGAACCAATATTAGAGTGAGAATCGCGAGAACCAATCTTAGCCGTTCATTTTGGATAATGGAATTCATGGATGAAGAGCGTGAGGGATTGATGGTAGCAAGGTGCATGTAAGGAATTCATGGGTGTGCAATCCAATTGAAGGAGGAGGAATTGGACGGCTAATATATATCTATATCTATATCTATATCTATATATATATATATATATATACACACACACATATATACTAGCATGGTACCCGCGCAATACGGCGTCGACAAATAATTCCTAGTTGATAACATGTCTGTTTTCGATAACGTAGAGGTATAATATTCACGCACTATGTTGACATTGAATAATTTCCAATTTATATGTCGATTTACAATCCATGGTATTTTCAATTTTCTAATTTAAAAGTCAAACCATATATAAGATATAGATTGCAATATAGTTTTTAAATTAATTTCTACTCTAATTATGGCATTACTATCAAATATATTTTGTAATGTTGAGGTAATAAAGTAATTTCAACTTACTTAAAATTAAAATTTAAAGATTTAAAATATGTAAATACTTTATATATATATATATATATTCAGATATAACACATAACTAATTAAACCAAAAAGAATAAGAATAATGATGACTTATGATTGTATAATTGTATATATACTTGTAATTAACATATAAAATTGTTACCTTAAATAATTAAGTTACACCTTATAAAATGTCATGTCTTCCATGACTTGAGCATTAACTAACATATCACGCTTCACGTCATGTAATAATATCAAGTATTGTTTTTAAAAAGATAACATTATATATAGTCAAACTACAACTATTCATTTCTATTTTTTGAAAGCAACTATAACTAATCGTTTTAGTTATTCACATTAACTAATTAGATCGGGTCTCAAACGAATTTTCTTATGAAGACTATAATAAAGGGCGATTTAATGTTTATATGACTTTACATATATATATATATATATATATTGAATTTTGTTAGGTAATAAGAAGAATAAAAATATCTTATTTACAAATAAAAACTAATTTCTTAAATTTATTTTTTAGAACATATATTATATTAAATTCTTTAAAAGAAATATTAAACGTAAAAAGTGAAAAATACTTCCAAACAAAATTAGTTATAATATTGTAAGTAAATTAACTTCATAATAATCTATATAGAAAAACAATTTACGAAACCTATGTAAACAAAAAGATATCTTAATTAATCGATCGACGTCTGTATAGTAATGAATTAGTTCTCTCAATTTTTTTTACTTACGGTAAGTGTAGCGATTTTGCTACAACTTGATGTTTGTAATCCGTATAATAATATAATATAATAATAATAATAATAAAATTTTAACCATCATATAATTAATTAATTAATTAATAAATTAATTAAGGAGATAGGAAAAAAAGAAGGAAGAAAAAAGTTAAGTTGGAGATTCTAGTGGCCCGCGCCTCTTTTGCTCGGCCCAGAAACCAACTTTAATCCGAGTTCCATCTTGTTCAAAACTCGACAGCTAATTATTGCACTTCCGTTTTTGCTCGGTGACGTCACATCGAATTCAATTGTCCGGCCGGTGATAATTGGTCTTTGAGTAGTTTCCTCTGTGTTTGCAGTGGTGGTGCTGAGGGTGGTTGCGGTGGTCGTCCGTAGGTGAAGGAGCCGGCAACGGGTGGTGCTGAATTGTGCTGCCATTGCAAAAACGATGATGCCAATAACAATATAGAAACTTTCTCTCATCGTCTTAATATATTATTCCCCTCACATGCAGATCGATGGAGAAAATTATTTAATTTCTTATTACCCGCTTCTTAATTTATATAGCTAGGCATTGAAGAGGCCGTTTGAGGATCGATCGAAGGATTTAATTTAGTGATCGAAGTACGTGGGTCTCGCAGCTTGTTGGTGAATTAATTGAGTTGGCCAATTGCCACGTGTATGCGTTGTGAAGTTTTATATATTTATAATTATTTTACTACATCCAACTATAATGTTTTTTTTAAATAAAAAAATTAGGCTCTTAACTACTGGTCGATATATCGTTAACAAACAAGAACAATAAGTACGTTCTTAAGAGACAACAATTAATCTTCAAAGATAAAATGACGATATTATTAGCCGTTTATGATCGTAATTAAATTATTGTGACATGGAAAAGAATCGGTGTGAATATATTCTATAATCTATATTGTTGGGTTTATAGAGCTTATCGTTCTCTCGAGCCGGTCAAATCCATGACTTTTAAACCCACCATTCCTGTAGCAATGCAGAAGAATCGTGAGACAAGCAGGATTCTTCCTCCTTATAACGAGGGGAGATATTACTCATACCACATGACGCGTTTTAAAGCAATGAGGGACAACTCAAAACGAACAATATCATTAGTCAATTTTCTGGCCTGTTGCGATCCTACACATATTAAAGAAAAAAAATAGAATTTTCATTGATCAAAGCATTCACTCATAATCCGATAGATCTTATAATACTGTATACAGACGGGTAGGGTTGAAAGTAAATTAGTTAATTATTCTTGAAATTAAGATAATTAAGGATGCATGCATATATGCTCCAAAATTGATCATGTAAAATTTCTGGTGTGCATGCATGGACCATGCATATATAAGTACGTAGGTGATGTTTTGACTTCTGCGCATATTGGGCCGTGGTTATATTACGACTTTCTTACAGCAGTACTAATATAGAATTCATAGTTGTGAACGGAAATACATCACAACAAGTATTATTAATTAAAGAGTAGGTGCCCATCTTTTTTATAGTTTCCTCCCGGCCGGCCTGATTCTTCACACACATTCAGACGAAACACACACCCGGCCTATATATATTAAGTGCAAATAACATTAAATGTAAACATGAAGCTAGCTAGCTAGGTTAACATATAGATATCTAGCTCGTTGCTTAGAGTACACGGAGTAGACTCCATTGTAAGCATTCTATGATGAGGGGTATGATGCTCATGAAGCGCCGTATAGTATGTAAAACTACTCCGATCCGACTCTCTCTTCATGCTTGAATGTGTCAGTCTCCATGTCTACGTCCATCACGGACTTTTCCCTTTTTTTTTCTCTCAACGTACACTCGAGAGTGTTTAAAAAATAAAAAGTGCATCCAATGATGATAGTTAATTATACATAAACACCCTTCTCATTTATCAAATATATTACATGCATGTTCTTGAAATTTATAACTCGCTTAATTTTATATATATATATATATATATATATATATATATATATATATATATATATATATATATATATATATATTACATGTGTGTGGATTCAAAAATTTTGTTATTGTAATAACTTTTACTTTGAATTTTATGCTCATTTCTTTGTTGCAAAATATCACTAGTGCACCCAAGTAGTCATCCTTAATGACAAAAAGCAAAAACGGTCCCTTTTTTTCTCGATGACTTTCAAACCCTCCATGATCTATATATGTTGTGTTTTAAGCATGTCTCGTCTAACATTTGGTTCGAATGTGTATTTATCCCCTTCATCATATTTAGATCAAGTATATATGTTCGGTTGTATGTAAAATAATATATATATGTTCAAACTGATTAGGAAGGATATATATATATATATATATATATATATATATATATATATACACACACACACACATTAGCGGGGTACACGCGCAATGCGGCGACGGTGAATAAAAATGGTTTGTAAGGAGTTGTTTTGGTAGGTATTAATCAAGAGAACACACAAGACGTAATTTTGTAATTTTTATTTAGCAGGTGAAAAAGTAATGAAATTTAGATGTAATTTTTATTTAGCAGATGAAAAGCGAATATTATATATTTTTTCTTTCTGAAATTTATGGAATATTATTAAGTTTATGGAATATTCTGTTTCGTAAGTTTGTTATGGAATTTATGGAAAGGGAATATTCTGGAATTTATGAAAAAGTAATGTTATTAAGTTTATTTTATGAAAATTTTTTTTGGTAGATGAGGGTAGAATAGTAATCTTAAGTGACTTAAAATTTAAAAGTTTTAAGAAAAAAAGCTTAAATGCTTTATATAATAGTATATATATATATAAGACAGTGTTCAAACGATAACTATTTTTCGTACGAGAACTAATCCTGGTCATTCAAGTGGTAAGTGGAAACCATGGATGAATAGCGTAAGGAGGATTGAGTGTGGTAAGGTGCATGTACGGAATTCATGAATGGGCAATCCAATTAAAGAAGGGGGAATTGGACGTCTAAGATTGGTTCTCGCAGTTCTCGTACGAAAAACAATTCTCGTTTAAACTTTTCTCTATATATATAGGGGAGGGTTTATTTAAGAACCGTTATTATTGCAAGAACCGTGAGAACAAATCTTAGCCGTTCATTTGGTAAGTGAAATTCATGGATGAAGAGGGTGGGGGATTGAGTGTAGCAAGGTACATGTAAAGAATTCATGGGTGGGCAATCCAAGTGAAGGAAGGGGAATTGGACGGCTAATCTCGCGGTTCTCACAATAAAAACGGTTCTTAAATTAATTTTTCACTATATTATAGGCGGGATCAAATAAGAATATCTTTTATGAGAATACATTTTAACGTGAGAACTTAGAGAACAGTTTATAACCCTTGGATGATCTTTATTTAATGGCTAATATTAAACTTAATTTAATTAAGATACGTTGATTTTTAATTATTTGATTTAATTAAGGTATGTCGATTTTTAATTGTTTGATTTCTAATTAATTGATTGGCCTGTAGTGTTTTCACCATTCTCTACTTAAAATGTGTTGATTTTTAACTCTTTTTAGGTGTGAAATTTGGTTACATGATTATAGGAAGTTGGTAAATAATCAAAAGATTATTATATCCTTAATTAACTGAATTTAATTAATTAATTTTAAAAAAAGTTTGTTATCAGTAATCAGATCTTATGAATCTAATGACTCACATTTCTCCTTAGTTTTTGTAGTTTTTTCCTTTTTAGTATATCTCTTCCCTATATATATATAGTGAAAATATCATTTGAGAACCGTTTTTATTACGAGTACTATTTGTTACCGCCATTGATGCTTATTAATAGGGGCATTTTGTCTTTTATATAATTTTCCAACCATGCATGGCGTCTTAGTGAATTGTCATTAAAGATCGAGCCTTGATTTTCCCCGAAATACCCTTTATTAATTCATTATTAATGATCCGTAATTTTTATTGGCCATCGATTTATTTTAAACAAGGGTCAAAATTGGTTTTCACGGTACTCGCAATAAAAACGGTTCTCAAATGAACCATCTCATATATATATATATATATATATATATATATATATATATATATATATATATGCATATAGGCAAAAGTTCAAACGAGAACTGTTTTTCGTACGAGAACCGCGAAAACCAATCTTAGCCGTCCAATTCCCCTCCTTCAATTGGATCGCCCATCCATGAATTTCTTACATGCACCATGTCACACTCAATTCCCCACGCTCTTCATCCATGAACTCCATTATCCAAAATGAACGGCCAAGATTGGTTCTCGCAGTTCTCGTAAGAAAAACAGTTCTCGTTTGAACCCTCCCCTATATATATATGGGAGGGTTCAATTGAGAACCATTATTATTGTGAGAACCAATCTTAGCCGTTCAATTTGGTAAGTAGAATCCATGGATGATGAGCGTGTATGGATGAATGTGCCAAGGTGCATGTAAGGAATTAATGAGTGGTCAATCTAATTGAAGGAGGTGGAATTAGACGACTAAGATTGATTCTCGCGGTTGTCGTAATAAAACAGTTCTCAAATGAACTTTTCAATATATATATATATATATATATAGAGAGAGAGAGAGAGGGGGGGGATGGTTCATGCGAAAAGTTATTTTTTTACGAAAAATGCGAGAAGCGTTTCTGAGTATCGGATGATTTAATCAAAGGCTCAGATGAAATATGATATTTTTATAATTAAGTTGAAATTTAAGGATATTTTAGTTCAAGAAACAAGGATAAAATAGATATTTATCTCAAAACCCAATTTACTTTAATTAATACCCATTCAAATATCCCATTATATCTCTATGATTGTTATACATATAACCAACTCATTTCTCTCTCTATATTCTCCTATCTATATCCCACGATAATAAAAAAAAACCATCTCCTCATCTAAAACCTCCGTCGAGCACCAAAATACACAAAATATCGCCGCCTATTTTTAGGTCACCGTTGCCACTGTCGTTGTCGGCACAACAAAATGAAGTAGTTCCCCTAAATCCCTCTTTCTATCCCTCGCCTCTAATAGCCACCGACCACCACAACCAGTCGGCTATGCTCCATCGCTCCTCTCATCGCCTTTTTCGTCAGTCATCCTTACCGCTGCCAACAAAACAAACTATAAAGCAACAACACCATCGACATCAGATCATCACCATCGCCGACACCATCACCACCCTTCTATTGTCGGTCACATTTATTGCAGTCATCGACCCTTCTGCCGCCCAATGCAGCCGAGAAGGCTTCTTGCGCATGCCAATCTGGTTTTGGCTACGAAAATCTCCCACTCTCCATCTTGAAGAAATCATCGTTTGCCCCTCTCCATTGCCTATGCTTTGAAGATACTAAAAAATCTGGTTCATATGTTTGTTTTTAATGGTCTCAATTACTAAGGTTATGTTTGGTATTCAAAAAAATTTTATGATATTTTTGAGAATTCTATGTCACCGGAAGATCTTATTTATCTTTAATTTTGTTTTAGTGTTCACAAAGGAACAATATTTTATTTTATTTAAGAATATAAGAAATGAATTAATTGTTTACAGTCTATTTACTAATGACCACTTACATGAGTCATATTGTTAATCTTAGATTTTCATAGGAAGATCGTTGTTGAACAATTTTAATTTTAAAGTTTCTCAACCATAAGAAATGAATATGGCAGAATCATATTTAGGTAATTAATTTGTTTTATTTTTGTAAGTATTGTACAAAATCAACTTATGAACGGTGTATGAACATGTTTATGGTCCGTTAACTTGTGAACAAGGCTACAAGGAGAACTTGGTTTTATTGTAGTTCATTCGATTTGAAAACTCAATGCAAGAGGATATCTGTTTAAATATATTCAGCAGTGAACAAGTAAACAAAATGCGTGTTATGGGCTATAATCACTTATGAACACAATACACAAAACGAAAATTATGTAAACTGTATGTTGTGTTCAGTAGTAAACACCGTATTAATAATAAACTACTAGTTTTGATAGTTGTTGGGTGTGGTTGTATTCACTGATGAACACAGTATGCATAACGAAAATTCTGTAAATCGTACGTTGTGTTCAGTAGTGAACATCGTATTAACAATAAATTAAAAGTAATTTCTATAAATTTGGAAAAAAATTATTAGAGAGAGAAAAAATTAATTAGAGGAAAGAGAAAAAATCTGTTTACTAATTTATCCTTTCCAATTAAATAAAAATATTAATTATGATTAATGTGAACTACAAGATCAAAATCCAATCAATGGCTAAAATTGCTTCTCGCACTTTATCGCAAATAAAACACTTTTCGCATGAACTCTCCCCTATATATAAACACACACATATAATCATGTTATGGAAATAGGATAATTAAGAGAATAAGTCGAAGACCATGAATCATTGGCTAAACAATTTGTAGCAATTACCACTTTGATGCTGGGTGATATCCACCTCCAGGGGTGGCATTAGGGTAAGGTCCTGGTTTCCATTTAGCTAGAAATGCTCGACTTGCACATTACCTGTATAATTATTCATGTGAGAAATCTCAACACTAAACTACATATGCTTAATTAATAGGAATACGACTAGGTAACCCGTTTAGTTATATATATCATATCAAATGGGTTGGCGGACTAGCACGTCACAAACGATTAATTTCATGAGTACGTACGCAAATCAACATGTTTGAAATTCTGCATTTATGGGCCTATGTAGAACCATTATATTTTAAATGATGATGTATTCAAAATTTACCTTGCAACATCTTAAATTCGAAATTAGGGTAAATGATATCTCGAGAACAGAATGCGAAATTAGGGATATGGAAATAGCTCACTAAAGAAACCTAACGGTTGATGACACAACAAGTGAAACCTAAATCTAACTTGAGCATGTTCTACAAGTTCCGTTGGTCACCCAAAAAATAACCCGACCCATTTAGAACCAAATCAAACTTATTTATTTACGTGTCAGGATCGTATGTTATTGATAATAACGGGCACTATACATCACTTGGCAGTTGGCCCAACGAATATTATTTTGACTATTAAAAATAATTGTAATGTGTTATAAATATATACATAGATAACAATATATGGATGAACACATTTTTAACACAAGTCATCTTTTGTTAACTTAACCATCAACTTAATGTCTACTAATTAACAGTGAAAATGGTAAATCAACAGTGAATTTTGTAGTATAAATACCTCATCTTGTAATGAAGAAAATGTACCTCTTGTATGAACTTTTATAAGTTATACAATTCTCCTACTTCTCCTACCTCCATTTCTCTCAAAGTTCTAAGGTTGTTTTATTAATCTTGAGCTAATCATTGTTAAAATTATAACATGTTATCAGCACGAAAGTTTCTACTTCTTAATCAAGGGCAATCAACCACAAGAAACCAATCTTAAACAAGATAAACAAGGTATGTATTTCATAAATGACAATTAATTTATAATATACAATAAAAACTAAGTAATACTTCATAAACAAAATAAGGATAAAAGACTACTTATTATAGACATTCCATAACTATTGGACTACTAACCATCTAACTTTATTTATGTTATTAATATTTACTTTATCGTTAACTAAATTTTATTTATGCAACTAACATCTTTTATGTTAACTAATCTTTATTTATGCAACTAACATTTACTTTTATGTTAACTAACCTTTATTTATACAATTAACATTTACTTTTATGTTAACTAACTTTTATTTATGCAACTAACATTTAGTTATGCTTACTAACGATTATTTATACACACTAACGTTTTATTCTTATATACATTAATGCTTATATTTATCTTGTTCTCTAAATCATTTACAAAATAATTTTATATACGGTCATGTAACCGTTATAACGGTTATATAGCCGTTGTAAACGGCTATATCCTCCCCTATAAAATGAAAAATACTAATCTCATTTTTCACAATAAACAGATTATCTCTTTTCTAAGAGCATCCAAAACATTTCCCGAAGATGATTCACCCATTTTTGATTTTCGTTATTGTACTACTTATATTATCTATGATTCCTATGATGAATCTGCCAAATCGAGAGTTTTATCTTGCCTTACAAGTACTTGTAACTATTATCCTTCCGATGTTATTTGTTGCATTACATATGTAGTAATATATATCGATTCTAATATTTTGATTGTTAAATTTTTATAGTTATAAAATGTCAAACATTTCAAAGCTTGAATTCCCTGCTCTTGATGTTGATGGGAAGAATTACATGCCTTGGAGTGTTAATGTTGAAATGTACCTCGAATCATTGGGCATCGTAGATGCCTTACAAGAAAATAACAATTGCTCTCCGATAGATAGAGCAAAGGCAAATTTTTTCCTCCACAAACATCTTGATAGTGTACTTGAACTTGAATTTTTCAATATTAGAAGTGCAAGTACTCTTTGGAACGGTCTTAAAGAAAGATTTGACCACCAAAGGGATGGCTTACTTCCAGCTGCTAGACATGAGTGGAGCACTATAAGGTTCCAAGATTTTCAGAAAGTAAATCACTATAACTCAGCCTTGTTAAGAATCCGAGCAAGATTAAGATTCTGTGGACAAGAGGTCACAGAAGAGGAATTGTTAGAAAAGACTAATTCTACATTCCATGCATCAAACATCAATTTACAACAATAATATCGCTTAATGAAATTTAAGAGATATGCTGATCTGAACTCATGTCTACTTGTTGCGGAACAGAATAATGAATTGTTAATGAAAAATCATGAATCTCGTCCCACGAGATCAGTAGCATTCCCTGAAGTGAATGCTACACAAAATGATGGTCGTAAAAATAATACACGAGGACGAGGACGTGGTCGTGGAAGGGGACGATATGATCAAAAGCGTTCTTTTGGTCCAAATCATTTTTCTAATCGAAACCATGATTATGGTAGAGGCAGTGGACGTGGACGTAATCAAAGAAATAATACTTACTATGCTCCACGTGATAATAAGACCCAACCACAAAACAAGAACACAAAACGTGATGTTGAAGCAAGTACTTCTCAGAACCTTGAAGGTTCATGTTTTAGATGTGGTAGCACCGACCATTGGTCAAGAGCTTGTGGCACACCTTCACATCTTTGTAAACTCTACCAAGCCTCTCTTAAAGAGAAGGAAGTGGATTTCGTTGACCAACCTAACTATGAAAATACCGAGCAAAATGTCGATGATTTCTGCAATGATGACCTGCTATAATTATGTTTTTACTTATGACTTTGTTTATTTTCTAATGTCATTTCCTTGTCATAAGTACGTTATGTTTGTAATAAGTATTTCCTTTTTATGAATAGATCACCGGTGGTCTTTGTTTCATGCAATATGTTTTTATAAAATAAAAATGAACATTTTACATCCCTTATTATGCTTATATTAACACTAATTATTTATTTCATATTTTGAAGTTTAAAATGCCCAAAGAAGCACTTCATTCTGGAGACCTATGTATACTTGATAGTGGTTCTATTCATACCATACTTAAATCCAAGAAATATTTCTCAAATTTAAAACCAACAAAAGCGACCATACAAACTATATCAGGTCCTGCAGACTTGATAGAAGGTGTGGGAAGGGCTAGTTTTATACTAACAAATGGTACATATATTTCGACAGACAATGCTTTATTTTCTCCCAAATCCAAAAGAAATTTATTAAGTTTTCTTGATATATATCATAATGGATATGATACACAAAGTGCAAGTACACAGAATGAGAAAATTCTGTACATTACTGATAAGAGTCGTGTACTAGAAAAACTACCACTACTTGATTGTGGATTACATTATACACATATAAAAATGGTAGAATCACATATGGTAGTTAAAGAAAAATATGGTGATCCTGGTATGTTCAGTTTATGGCATGACAGATTGGGTCATCCAGGATCAACAATGATGAGGAGAATAATTGAAAGCACTAATGGACATCCATTAAAAGGCCAGAAGATCCTTCACACAGGTAAGATGGTTTCATGTACATCTTGTTCTTTAGGAAAACTGATAATAAGACATTCACCGGTTAAAGTTGAAAAGGAATTACCTGTATTTCTTGAAAGAATTCAAGGTGATATATGTGGACCAATTCATCCATCTTGTGGTCCATTTAGATATTTTATGGTCCTAATAGATGCATCTAGTAAATGGTCTCATGTATGTCTTCTATCAACTCGTAATGTGGCGTTTGCAAAATTTCTAGCTCAACTCATTAAATTAAGAGCACATTTCCCTGGCCAAGTTATTAAAAGAGTGAGACTTGATAATGCTGGTGAATTTACATCTCAAGCATTTAATGACTATTGTATGTCTGTAGGGATTATTGTTGAACACCCCGTTGCTCATGTACACACACAAAATGGTTTAGCTGAATCATTAATTAAACGCCTTCAATTAATAGCTAGACCATTAATAATGAGAACAAAACTTCCTGTATCTGTATGGGGTCATGCAATTTTACATGCTGCATCTTTAATTCGCATAAGACCAAGTGCATATCATAAATACTCTCCATTACAACTCGCTTTTGGTCATGAACCAAACATTTCCCACCTTCGAATTTTTGGTTGTGCGGTATATGTTCCTATTGCACCGCCACAACGTACGAAAATGGGTCCTCAAAGAAGGTTAGGGATATATGTTGGATATGAAACAAGTTCTATCATAAGATACCTTTAACCTTTAACGGGTGATGTTTTTACAGCACGTTTTGCAGATTGCCACTTTAATGAGGAAAATTTTCCAACGTTAGGAGAAGAAAAGAAAAATCAAGATAAAGATCTATCATGGTGTAAACCTTCGTTATTATATCTTGATCCTCGTACAAAACAGTGTGAAATGGAAGTACAAAGGATAATGCACTTGCAGGAAATTGCGAATCAATTACCTGACGCGTTTACAGATACAAAAAGAATTACAAAATCATACATACCAGCAGCTAATGCGCCTGCTAGAATTGAAATACCATCTGAGAAGTCTGATGATAAATTTGGTCAAGAGTCTAAAACACGCCTGAAGCGTGGAAGACCAATCGGTTTCAAGGATAAAAATCCTCGAAAAAGAAAGGGTATAGAAAGTACAATTGACCCTAAAGAAAGTGTTCCTGAAGTAACACAAGATATCAACGTTTCCCCAGAAGAGGAAATGAATGATATCAGTAAAGATGTTACTATTAACTATGGTCATACAAATATATTGTGGAACCGAGGGGGAACGGAAAATATAGATGAGATATTTTCTTATACCGTTGCATGCGAAATTATGAATGATGATCCTGAACCAAAATCTGTCAATGAATGTCAAAATAGACATGACTAGGAAAAATGGAAAGATGCTATGCAGACTGAATTAAATTCCCTTAATAAACGTAATGTTTTTGGACGTATTATACTCACACTAGGAACGGTAAAACCCGTAGGGTATAAATGGGTTTTTGTACGAAAGCGAAATGAGAAAGATGAAATTATAAGGTATAAAGCTAGACTTGTGGCTCAAGGTTTTTCTCAAAGACCTGGAATTGATTATGAAGAAACCTATTCTCCAGTTATGGATGCAATAACTTTCAGATATTTAATCAGCCTGATAGTCTCTAAAAATTTAGAGATGTGCCTTATGGATGTTGTTACGGCTTATCTATATGGATCACTTGATAGTGATATCTATATGAAAATCCCTGAAGGATTTAAAATGCCTGAAGCATTGAGTGCTAAACCCAAAGAGATGTATTCAATCAAATTACAAAGATCTTTATATGGGTTGAAACAATCTAGACGCATGTGGTATAAACGTTTGAGTGATTATTTGATAAGTAAAGGCTATACCAATAATACTATTTGTCCATGTGTCTTTATTAAGAAAACAACATCCGGATTTGTGATCATAGCTGTCTATGTAGATGATCTGAACCTTATTGGAACACATAAAGAAATTAATGAATCAGCTATGCTTTTAAAAAAGGAATTTGAAATGAAGGATCTTGGAAAAACCAAATACTGTATTGGTTTACAAATTGAGCATATGCATAATGGAATACTTGTCCATCAATCAAATTATATAGAAAATTTTTTGAAACGTTTCAACATGGACAAAGCAAATCCATTAAGCACTCCAATGGTAGTTCGATCACTCAATGTTGAAAATGATCCATTTCGACCTCGTGAAGAAAATGAAGAGGTTCTTGGTCAAGAAGTGCCATATCTCAGTGCAATTGGAGCTCTAATGTATCTTACGAATTGTACTAGACCCGAAATTTCATTTGCAGTTAATTTGTTAGCAAGATTTAGTTCAGCTCCTACAAAACAACATTGGAACGGGATCAAACACATTTTTCGATACCTTCGGGGAACTGTTGATTTGGGTCTATTCTATTCTAACTCGAAACAAGAGTTGGTTGGTTATACAGATGCAGGTTATCTCTCTGATCCTCATAAAGCTAGGTCTCAAATGGGATATGTTTTCATGTATGGAGGCACAACTATTTCATGGCGCTCTCAAAAGCAAACGCTTGTTGCAACATCTTCAAATCATGCTGAAGTCATTGCACTACATGAAGCTAGCAGAGAGTGTGTGTGGCTAAGATCGATGACAAAACACATTTTGACTTCGTGTGGACTAGAGGGAGAGAAAAATCCGACTGTGATTCACGAAGATAATGCGGCTTGTGTTACACAAATGAAAGAAAGGTATATAAAGACTGACAGAACAAAGCATATACCACCAAGATTTTTCTCATATACTCAAGACTTGATAAAGGATAATCAGATTGAAATGAAATATGTTCAATATAGTAATAATTCAGCAGATCTTTTCACGAAGTCACTCCCTACTGCAATATTCAGAAAACATGTTCACAATATTGGAATGCGTCATGTTCATCAGATGTGATAGATGTTTACATGAGGGGGAGTCAACTATACACTGCAATCTTTTTCCCTTCGCTAAAGTTTTTATCCCACTGGGTTTTTCTTTAGCAAGGTTTTTAATGAGGCAGTACTTCAAAGTTGAACTCTGATTTGATAATGTGTCATCCAAGGGGGAGTGTTATAAATATATACATAGATAACAATGTATGGATGAACACATTTTCAACACAAGTCATCTTTTGTCAACTTAACCATCAACTCAATGTCTACTAATTAATGAAGGATGGTAAATCAATAGTAAATTTTGTAGTATAAATACCTCATCTTGTAATGAAGAAAATGTACATCTTGTATGAACTTTTATAAGTTATACAATTCTCCTACTTCTCCTACTTCCATTTCTCTCAAAGATCTAAGGTTGTTTTATTAATCTTGAGCTAATCATTGTTAAAATTATAACATAATGTTTTTTTTCATATTTATAACTACATGTTAAAATTTTGTTAGATATTTTAGCAGGGGCGGACCTAGGTAGTGCCGTGTGGGGGCACGTGACACCACTCAATTTTACGTGCGTAGTGTAAATTTTGATTTTTTGTAGTGTAAATTCCGATTTTTTAGAGGCGGTACTACCACTCATTTCAAATCTTAGGTCTGGTGCTACCACTCATCTGAAATCCTGGGTCCGCCACTGTATTTTAGTAAGTGTAATTTTGAAGTATTTAAACTTGTGGGCTTTGTATATACATTTAGAAGAATGTTCAATATAGTCCATAATTAATTCATAGTTCTAAGCGACTAATTTTAGTTATTGGATCAATGACATCAATGGTCCAGAATAAATTTTAAAAATTTGGATGAAGTGACATTTTCGTAATTCACATATGATGCTTTGACATATCACATGTGATTGTATATTGAATTCCATGTGATTGGATATTAAAATTTTAAAACTATATTTTTTAAATAGACTTTATTGAAGACAACTATATACATCATAGGTTTTGGACCTATTTTCTACGTTTCTCTCGAGGGCTTTCCAATTGCTTGCATTTTTGATAGTTTGGTATATAGATGTTTATTTAAGTTCTTTTACATTACATAACATTTCTCTCGGGACTTTTAAGTATTTATACTTTCATTTGCTTTTTTTTTTTTGTGTTTTCAAGCTTGATAGAGTTAATTACATTTTTGGTCCCTGTGGTTTACATGAAATTACAGATTTAATCCTTATGCTTCAAAAATTACGACATTAATCCTTGTGCTCTAGATTTTGTTTCAATGTTAGTCTTTTGATAGATGAAAAGGCAATAATACCCTTACATCTCTTTTTAATCCATTTTATAAATTGTAAATTCTAAATAATAATTATGTTTTAAAACAAAAAAGAAAAAAAACAATATAAACACTTAAACACCTAACCTCCCACCCCCATCCCTCTTTATCTTCCCCGTCTCTCTCTCTCTGATCCTCCGCTATGGTCAACAGCATCCTCCGCCATGCTCAACAGCATCTCCGCCGTGCTCCACTAGTCCATCGCACCTCTGCCATCGTTTTACCATACCATCGCACCACCGACCACACGTACTCTCTTCCTTTCCCCTCCTAGATCTGTGACAACGACCACCACCACCACTGAAGTCGACCTGCCACCACCACTGTCGCTCACTTCTTCTTCTTCTTCCCCGACCCTCTTTTTAGTCGAGTTGCAATTCGGGTGTGGGATTTAGGGCTTTTTAAGTGTTTCAAGATTTGTTGTGATTCTTGATTATGTTTGTTTCAAAATTTAGATATGTAGGCCTACGGTTTATGTTTCTTCTGTGCGTGTGTATGTGTTCATGCTAGAATCGAGATCCAAGATGTTTGCTCATAGATGCAATCCGAAGGGTTTCTCGATTAATGTTCATCGATGATGTTTAATTGATTTGGAGCTCTTCAGTTTGGTGTGGGTTAATGTTTTGAATAAAATTCCAAAACACAGATTTTGAGTTCTCTAATGGTGAAAGAGACGATGGAGGTTTCAGTGGAAGGAGAAATGAAAGTGGTGGTGGTTTTAGTGGAGGGAGGCGATGAAGGTGTCGGGGGTCCAATTGAGGAAGCGGCGAGGTTATTTAGACCGTTGAGGGTAGTTATTAGTTGTCTGTGGTGGCATACGGTGGCTGGTGGTTTGTGATAGGGATATATTGTGACCTGTGGTGGTGATAGGTGGTGGTTGGATGGTGATGGTGGGTTAAGTTATTTTAAATTTATTAACAATACTTAAGTAGTAATTAAAAACTTTATGTTTATTTAATTATTTATTAACATATTTAAAGTGTAATTAATATGTAAAATAGAATAAATAAAAAAATAAAAGAATCAAGTAAAAAGCAAAGGGCATTATAGTCTTTTCAAGTGTGTCAGGGACTAACATTGAAACAACATGTAAACTATAAGGATCAATGTTGTAATTTTTAAAGTACAAGGACTAAATCTGTAATTTCGTGTAAACCACAAGAACAAAAAATGTAATTAACTCAGCTTGATAAAAGGAAAATTCTAGCTTTATTGTATATACTAACAATTAACATTAACCGGATTATTTTTCACTACTACAAAAAACACTTTTGGTTTCTCCATTTTAAATCCGGTTTTGACAAGAATCACAAAAAATGGTTGTTGAATGTATGAGTGGAAAGCTGAAAATGTTTGGAAGGGATTAAACCCCGGTCTTATATTACAAACCGGGACTAAAAGTTTAAAACTTTTACCTTGGTTTTTTACTATGGAAATTAGCCCCCATTTTTTAGTAAGAAGAGGGGCTGAATGTCTAATGTATACCACGTTCAATCTTCTCCCTCGCCGTATATCTTGTTTCCCCCCATTTAATTTATATTTATATTTGGTTTCCCCCCTTTCTACTTTCCTAAACCCTCTAATCAAAACATCTATAATATTATCCTCACTTTTACATCCCTAACTCCCAATCGGTACATCAAGCAAACCTTAAACCCCAATCGCCACTTATGCCAACCACCACCACACAGTACCCAAACGCCGCCACTATAGCCGTTGCCCACCACTTATGTCTCCGCGCTAATACCACACACCATTATGGAACACTAAGCCATCGCTTACACAAAGAGAAAAACATGATTATACTACAAAATCACCTTCTCGATGACTGCATGATTCTCATGGTTGTGCTACTTCTGGTTCATGGATGCTTCACTTTTCCATTCTTTAAGAAGTTTCAAATCTGTAAGTTTTTTCATAGATTCTCAAGGTCGTGCCACCTCTGCTCAGCATGTTGCTTCACTTCGCCACTTCTGGTTCATGGATTCTCATGGTTGTGCCACCTCTGCTCAGCATGTTGCGGTCATAAACTTGTGAGAAGAGGTTGGTGTGAATGAGATAATTCTAGAAGTTTGTTTGCACAAAATGGTCAAAACGCTAAAGTTGAACAAGCAGTTGTAAGTTTCTAAAATATTTGATCCCGATCGTTCTTGTAAATTCACAATTTCAATAGATTCAATGTTAGGAGAAAAAATAATTGTTGTTTGATTATTTATGGAATACTTGATAATTATTTGCTATTAATCATTTAAGTAGTCTAGGTGTACGTGTATGTGTTAGTTTGATTATTTTTATAAACTACAACATTTAGGCATCAGTTATTTTATACAAAATAAAGTAAATAAGATATAATTATTTGTGCTTGTTGTGTGGTGTCGAGAATGAAATGAAAGAAAACTAACTTGTTTGTCTCATGTGAATTCTTCAAAAGAATTCTATTTGATTTGCTTAATTAGTGGAAGATTGATCTAGGAACTTCATTGGAGAATTCAACTATCTTCAACAAGTGTAATAGTATAAGTGCAAAGAGTTTAATTATTAGATACTTTTACATGTAAAAGAGGCTTTTGGGTACTGGGACAAAGGGTATTTTAATTTTATACATATGAAGCTCCATTTGTGATGGTTATTTGAGTTCAGGGCCAGATGTCAAGCATGTAAAGCTCTATTCAATTCCTGCGGTCAAATCTTGAAGAGCTTGTATGATACTATTATGTGGCCTGGCTTCATTTTGTTTTGAAAAGATTAGTTTGGAAAACATTTTCAAACATTTAAAACACTTTGAGCTAAACTTAATTCACCTAAATTCACTGGTGATCGATTACACTTATGGTGACAAATAACATTTTCATAATGCCATTTTGCTGTAATTTTGCAAAACAAAAGGTGACAAATGTCTACACATTCATGATTAGAAGATCATAACAATCTTATTTGATTTCCTAAAGTAATTTTCAAAGCTTACATAATTAAATATTAGAAATTTTTGTCTGTGTAGCTCACTAGCTTGTCCTCATTCACCTATATATAGAGCCGTGTTAGGGGACTAATGGGGTTCAGAAAGTCTAAAGTTTCAAGAACTCAGAAGGAGTCTGAAGATGTCAACAACCAAGAGAACAAAGTTATTGTTGACATATATAATTTGGTTTCTTATCCCAGTTGGATTTCCTTTTTCATTTCTGATTCTTAGTGCCACAATGAAGTTAGGTTGTTGCATTTTATGCATTTATTATAGGCTTTCCTAGCACATATCGGAGATGATTTTTACTTATCTTTTTGAATTTTTTTGTAGTTTGTGAAACTATATATATATATATATATATATATAGAGAGAGAGAGAGAGAGTAGATTCAGTATTACACTTGTCAAAATATCCACGATAGCTAACTTTTCATGTAACTTAAATTAGTTAGTTTCTGTTAGAAAAACAGTTAGGTTGTTAAGAGCTTTTTTGTATATAAACATCTTATCTTTTCTCTCTTTAATCTCAATATGGTATCAGAGCGAATTTCTGCTTCGCTCATCTGATTTCATCTCTGATTTCCTATTGATTGCTTTTCTGTTCTTGTTCGTTGAATGAGATGGCGGAATCTCCACTCAATTCTGAAACAATTTCATCAAATTTCAATGATCCTTATTATCTTCATCATTCAGATAATCCTGGATTAGTCTTAGTCTCTCAATTACTCACCGGAGACAACTATAATTCTTGGAGCAGATCGATGTTAATTTCTCTTTAAGTCAAGAACAAAATCGGATTTGTTGATGGATCAATCACCAAACCTACTGATGCTAAAGACATCAATGGCATAATGATGTGGAATCGCAACAATCACATGGTAATCTCATGGATTTTAAACTCGATTTCCAAAGAAATATTAGCTAGTGTTATATTTGTGGATTCGGCGTATGAGATTTGGAATGATCTGAACATACGATTTGAACAAAGTAATGGTCCATGAATTTTTCAGATTAGGCGTGATTTGATAAATTGGAATCAAAATCAAGATTCCATAACTGTGTATTTCACGAAACTGAAATCACTGTGGGATGAATTAACAAGTTTTCGACCCAACTTTACTTGCAACAATTGTGTTTGTGGAGGAGTCAAGGACATGCGTGATTATGTTAATTCAGAATATTCCATGAATTTTCTAATGGGACTGAATGATTCTTACTCTCAAATAAGAGGACAAATTCTTCTTATGGATCCTCTTCCACCTATCAATCGGATTTTCTCTTTACTTACTCAAGAAGGGAGGCAAAGACAAATTGGAGGAAACAATGATCAACCAATGGCTTTTAATGTTAATAAATCTATGCAAGGTAACAAGTATGTTAAAAAGGGTCGTCCCTTTTGTATGCATTGCAAGAGACCAGGGCACACGGTTGAAAAATGTTATAAGCTACATGGTTATCCTCCAGGTTACAAGTTATCACCAAAAATCAATAATGGTTTTGCTTATACTCAAACTGATCAGACTTCCAATTCACAAATTGAAAAAGTGGTTTGTTCATTCACAAATGATCAATGTCAAAAACTCATGGCTGCTCTTTCAAATCATCTCACTTCTGTTAACATGACTACATCAGCTGCTAATCTTGATGACTATATAGGTATTTGGTATTCATTCATATATTGACATGATAGTATCATTTAGCAAGTCAATATATACTATTATGTCGTTGAACATTCATCGGTATTCCGGAATTCAAAACTTATTAATTAGGTCTGTATATAGCATTACGTATTTCATAGTTTTGCAATGATTTATTTTGTATAAAGATATTGTTATGTAGTTAATTGAGTTGATTTTAGGAAATTAATTGTATAAATTTTTTATTGTTTCTCATATTCAGACCTAGTTTACATGCGGTTTATTAACCCGGGTTAAAAGGTGACTTTTCAGCCTCTCCCATTCAGCCCCTCTTAAAATCGAAGTTAAAAACCTTAAAAACCCAGAGTTGAAAGTCTTATTTATTCTAACTTTTTCTTTAAAGAAATATATAAAATGAAAGACGTGAGCGATTAGTGATTTGCATGCATATTGATTTGCTTTTTTTTTCTTTTGGTTCCCATACTCCCTTCAACATGTTTGATGCTAATATTTTTTAATTAAAATTTTATATATAAAGACGAAAAACGTTCAATATAGTTCATACTTAATTCATACTCTTAAGAGACTAATTTTAGTCTTTATATCAATGACATCAATGGTCCATATTGCATTTTAAAATTTTGAACGAAGTGACATTTTCGTAATTCACATGAGATGCTTTTACAAATCACATGTGATTGTATACTGAATCACTTTTGATTAAATATTAAAATATTTTAGAACTATTTATTTCAAATAGACTTTATTTAACACAACTCATATAAAGAAAGTTAAGAATTCTTTAAAATTATATACACACACAAATAAGAATTAAAACACATATTAAAATAAGGACTTTTGATCTACAAATTTATGTAATATTTTGTTATTATACAAAATTATTTTTCAAGTTTTTCTTTTATGTAAAGTTTTTTATTAAAATTTTGGGGGCCTAAAGTCATATTTTTAATAGCTTTACCATTGAGACATTCTACTCGCCAAAACACGAGAGGTAGGATAACTATTTTAGACCACTCGTAATCATGACATACATGACTGTGATATCAACTTTTCAACTTATGACATAGTCATGACGACTAAACACTCTTAGTAATGACTAACATCCACATTTTACTCATTTCCACATCATCACCCATTTCCATGTATGTGTGTATACACACAAACACACACATACACCATTGCTCGTTTGCGCTCGTCGTAGGGATGACGAGCGGACGACAAGTGAGACATAGTGGGTGAAGAGAAAATTGACGAGCTGTGGGAGGTCATGACAAGCTCGTCATGCCTCCCACCGCAGGTGGTCTTACTTAATTCTGTTTCTTTGTTCGTTAACTCTTGATGTATAAATATTTAATTGTTTACGAATTACCATAGGAATGGATAGTTGAAGAAAATTATATTTAATTAATTTATATCTTTGTATATATGATTAAATTGCAATTTTATAAATTTCGAAACACAAAGATATGAGGACAACATGCATCTAAGACGTATATAGGTCGTTATAAATCGGACTATACATGACAAGAAATAATATCATACGCATCGAAGACGATCCTTTTATTCTAAATTACATTTAAATCTTGTCAAATAGTTAGTAGATATGACATGTGCAATATGTTTGGCAAAATCAACTAATTCAAACTAGGGTGAAGCTTATATTTATTTAGAGTTGGAAGTGGAGCATGTATCATACGGAAGTTTGACAAATTAACTTAGTTATGGCTTAAAATTGTCAAATCGTTCATAGATAATTATTTTAGATCATTCGTAATCATGACATACATAACTGACTGTCATATTAACTTTTCAGCTTTTTATTATATATATAGAGAGTGAATAGATCATTTGAGAACCGTTTTTATTACGAGTACCACGAGTACCATTTGTAATCGCCATTAATGCTCATTTATAGGGGTATTTTGGTCTTTTATATAATTTTCCAACCGTGAACTATATCCGGGTGAGTTGTTATTAAAAATCGAGCCTTGATTTTCCCCAAATACCCTTCATTAATGAATTATTAATGAGCTATCATTTTTATTTGTCATTGATTTATTTTAATCAAGGGCCAACATTGGTACTCACAAATAAACGGTTCTCAAATAAACCTTCTCCTAAATATATATATATATATATACATATATATATATATAGTTAATTATTGATTTGGTCCCTATAGTTTGCACTTTTCTACTGATTTAGTCCTTTATATTAGAAAATTATATGGTTGGTCCTTACTGTAGCAAAGTTAAATCATCTGCAATCCTTTAAATGGATGGACGTTAGCGTGGTAGCTAGGTCTTTTGCTTCATCTCTCTCTTAAATGTCAATGTCTTTCACACTTTGTCCAAATCTTCCGTTTGAAGGTGTAGAAGTATTCCCTCCATTTTGTCACTTGCACTTCATCATCTTCTTCTTCCCCATAATATAAGCCCTAATTGCATACAAAAGACCCAAAATTATGCGTATGAGAGAAGAGGCATCAGAATGGTGTTAACTTTGTGGCAAGTTAGATCAAATGACATACTTCATGCCGATCTCGTTCGAATTTATAGTAAGCACCTGAACCATTGACACTCTATTGTATATTACATTGCAAATCATAACCAACTAAAAAACGGGAAAAACTTCATTCTTTTAGCATTAGTCTCTGCAACTTTCTCTTTTGTCTGTGATGCATTTAAAAACCTCAACAACCTTGGTATAACGTGAATAGATCGTTGACACATTGGAGGATTAACCCATCCTATGAACAAATCAAGAAGATCAAACGATTTGGAGAACTATCAAACAACAAAAACAAGCTTACCTCTTTAGGGCAACTGCAAAACCGACAACTACGGTTTTGGAAAGTCCATGATGTTCTTATTTTTTTCTTATCTACGACACCAACAAACCACCATTGTTGCTCTCTAAAAATGGCAAGTGAAACAAGAAAAAATGGGGAAGAAAGACATGGTATAGAGAATAAATAGGGCGTTGGTTAAAAGTATGAGAGATAATGGGTATTTTATCAAAATAAACCTTGAAAAAGGCACTTAACGTTTGTAACTTAACAAATGGTTAGCTAAAGGACTAGAGATGACACAACTTTACTACAGTAAGGACCAACCACATAATTTTTCAACAAAGAGAACTGCATCAGTAGAAAAATACAAACCACAGGAACAAAATCAACAATTAACTCATATATACTAAAGAATGTTCTCATTTATAATTGTGTATAGGTATTGAGTCTATACGTTTTGGAGATGATTTTCTTAAACAAGAAAAATCAACTTTGCGAATGAAGCTTAGGTGTTGTTTGTTTTCAAAGACATAAATGCCGTATGTCTTATTTCATAAGTCTTCGGGAGAAGATATGGTTTAGAAGGTATTAAGTCTGAGAATGTCTGCGAAAAAAAGATGTAGTTTTTAGCTTCTCAAAATAAGCAAAAATAAGACAGAATAAGGTCTTATGTCTGCGAAAAAACAAACAGCCTTATTGAAAATGTCTGTGGGCGCGCAGACGTTTATTTGAAAAAACAAACAAACTTATCAAAAACGTCTACGTCTCCACAAACATTTCTTTAAAATAAGAACTTATTTTAAAAAACAAATAAAGCCAATCATTTTAGCTTTAATATTCATTTCAAGGGGCAAGCGAGACTCGGCTATCTGTATTGCATTCTTGAACTCATGATGCTCTTGAATAAAGTATTTGTCAAGGTTCATTGTCTGGATTGGGCCATTGGGCCAAATTTATTGACTTTATTTCATATGTTTGACTGTTCTTGGTGATTTTCCATGTATATTAAATATTAATGCTGACATGATATGAAATTTGACATGAATCACGATGTGGATTGATATGAACATGTTACATGATATAAGCTAATTTGGATTAAAAAATTAGGTTAATACGAAAATGATACGAATTCAATCGTTAACACGAACACGATAACCTAAAGTTATTAGGGTATGTCGTGTTAAAACTAAAAAGACTTGGACCTAATTTTATTAAATAGAGGAATATTCAATATAATACATAATTAATTTATAATCCTAACAAACTAATTTTAGCTTTTGGATCAGTGACATAATTGGTCTTGATTGCATTTTAAAATTTTGGACGTAATGCTTTTACAAATCACATTTAATTGTATACTGAATCAACTGTGATTGAATATTAAAATTCTAGGACTGTGTTTTTTACATAGACTTTATTAAACACAACTCTTATTTAATAATGATAAAGTAAAAAACATACTTAAATTAAAATAGTAAAAACTTTAAATATTTTTAGTTTGTTAATTTAATGGTCAAGAACCTTAAATTACAGATTTATCAATTGAAATGAATTTAAAACATGCAATTCAAATACTTAACAAAAAAGCAAAATAAAAATAATATTCTATAGTTGAATAGAGTGGAATAATACTCCAAACAAAAAACATAGTGCTACTGGTATAGGATTACTCCATTATTCCCTTCCTGTTTTTTGTTCCATCTAATCTTTCATTCACACATAATGTAAACAACATATAGGACAGATCCCTCTTCCACCCCACCCCACCCCACCCCACCCCCACTCCCTTGATCCCTTTTTTTCTTCTTTTTTTTTTCCTTTTTTTCATTTACATATTGTTTTTAGAGTTGGTTTGAAATTGTTTTTACTTACTTAAATAAATAAGCGGTTAATTTAATTATTTTTTAACTTTTTTTAATGATAAGTAGTCAATCTATTTTATCTGAATTAAAAGTATGTAACTTTTCACATACAAATGGTGTTGCGAGTAAAAAAAATTAACACTTTAAAAATATTTAAAATGTTATATATGAGCCAAATTTAGTTAAGTGGGTCATTGACCTATTAATTTACAAATTGAATTAGAACTTTAATTTATATTTGTGTTAGTTTTTTTTATTATATATATATATGTGTGTGTGTGTTGGGGATGTGCCTTGAGTGAAAAAACAATTAGAGAGTTTTTTTCTTGGTTTTTGTTCCTAAAAATCAAAAATACTCCTTTGGTAGTTTTTCTTTGTTATTCGTACGTTTACGTTACGTTTTGATTATCTGTTTTGATATATTTATTACCTGTGTGTTGGGGATGTGTCTCATATTTTTTCATATAGTGATATAATCGTTTGTGCCCATAAAAGTTTTTCTATGTTAAATTTTGTTGTTCTTGGTTTTTATTATTTATTCGTATTTCATTTCTACGTGTTTTGATATATTTATTTTACAACATAAAACATTAACTTTTTTTCTTAAAATAAAACTACTTATTTTGTATTTCATAAGTTGTTAAGTCTCTAGCTAAATGTAGAGTAAACTGGTTACCAGTAATATTAGATGAATAGTTAACTATTAACACAAAAGAATTCCGCTTTAACACTTTTTTCTAATAAGTTGAGCTATGCTATGAGCCTATGATGTATGATGTACGTTGAATAGCAATTTTTACGACGGTTTTCTATACACCCACTCTGACAATGGAAAATGTTTACAATCAACAAGGATTAAACCCGGAGTTTTTTTTTACGAGACTTTTCAAATATCCTATTACTAGATTATTTTGAGAACTTAGGTTTTTTTCACTGACCGTATGTCATGAAAATCTAAACTATGCTGAACCAAAATTGATGTAACGTAAAAGTTGGTATCGTTTTTTGGTTTTCCGCTTTGGGATACATTAAACACTCCTACACGTTATATATACGAGCAAAATATCTACTTTGCAATTAACTAAATTTAAGAACTTAATCGATTTTACAAATATTTGAAGATCTATAATATTATGAGAAGATTACTATCTTGTTTAAAGACCTAACTGCTTATTGACTTATTCTTTCCCAATAAAAAAAAAATACTTTTTGGAAATTTTCCTTAAAAATGATATCCCTTGTTTTTATTAGCGTCGTTCGTTAGAATTTTTGTACATCATATTCATAAACTTCTTTTGAATAGTAAGCGTTAGGCTAAGAGTAGTGCTCTTCCCAAATCTTTCGAGTTCCCCTTCGGGTAGTTTGGGTAGACTAATGCTGACCGGTACGCCCCGCTTCGAGTTCTCAAACCCGACTCACCCGCATGTTTCCTTTTCTTTTTTATTTTTTTTGTTGTATAAGAGAGTAAGGAAAGAGAAAGAATATTTAGCTTGTTTGGGTTATGCTATACTTAAATTTCGTGTAAGAGAGAGAAAAGAAGAAAAAAAATAATATGATATTAACGTGACATTCGAGTTGAGAAATATTATCAGAGGAGCGGTACTAATGATCAAAGGAAAAGGTAAACTTTTTTTAGAAAAAAGTTTTGTCATTTATATTATAAATGAAAATGATTTGTATAGCTAGAGTAATCATGATTGGTGATGTAATTTCCATAAATACTAAAACGAGTAAAATACTTTTCACTTAAGTTTTTGTGTCTGAAAGTATTTATCATGGATGGTGCTAGGCTAGCTATAAAGATCCAATCTATATGTTGTAATTTTACATGATCAATTCATGTGTGTTGGGTCATTTTACTAAATAGTACAATGTAACTTTTCAGGATTTACAATAATATTACGTTATCAAAGCTTTAGATATATGTTGTTACATTGTTAGAGGATGTTTGGTTTGTGGGAATACAAGAAGATTTGATTCCCTCTTTATGTTTGGTTGTCAAAATTAAGCTCAAGTTTAAACAAACATCTTTTAATCTTTGATATCTTCCTAATCATAGTCCTAAACACCATTCATATCTCATCAAACATGAGATAGTGGGGCCGTTTTGTGAATTAAATGAGGCTTTAGGTTTTAGACAATGTAAATTAAAGTTTAGCGTAAGATAACTCAATCCAATTATATAGATAGTCTAAGATTTCATATTGTGGTTTATCTTCTTTTTTAATCTATAAATAGTTATCAATATAATACAAAATATCTAAGTTTTTATTATTTTATAAAGAGAACGTTTGTGATTTATAAAATAATTTATTTCGAGGCATTATCGAGCGTTCCAGAAAAGGACAACTTCCACCCTCTTTACCGGTTTACCCTCTTTCCTCGAACATTGTCTTCGTCTGTTTGTACTTTTGCTCACCACAGCGCATCGTCGGTGGCTTACTTTAGTAGCCCCCCTCTTTTTTTATTCCTCCTTATCCTCGTACCCAAACACACCTCCCGCGACAATCAGTTTCTTCATCCCCTAACCTAAGATTGGCAACCATCGCTAGTCGATTGTGAAATTCATCAAGTTTTGACACATTCTGGATTCCGAATTGATGCATTTCAACATGATAATATTGATTCAAAGGCTAATTGTCTCGATTTACAAATACTTCATTGATAGGAGAAAGAAGAAATTCAGGATTACATTGCAACGATTAGTTGTTCTTAGTTAGGGATAGAGCAGACCAGATCTACTACTACATACTACACATGATTACAAACAAACACCAAATTCAAGAAAGGAAAATCCAAAAGGCAAATTAAAGATATCAGCGATCGGTTTTTCATTTTTTTTTGTCACGATTCGCTCGATTTCATTTTCGGTTATTGAAATTCATCTTCTCATAGTAACGAATCGAGAGAAGAGAGAGAGAAAGCTGAACCTCGTCCTTTCCCCAACGAGTTTTCGCGGTAGGCTTTGACGGAACAATTGTACGCGGCGGTGGTAGACACGGCCACGCTGACGAGGGTGCGGCGGCAGCGACGGTTGAAGTTGAAGGTGAAGATGAGATAGCGGTGGAGGTAGAAGGCTTAGATAAAGGCCACAGGTATTGAGAATGGAGTCGGCGGAAGCCACCTAGAGCAAGGACCACCGAACGAAGCTGGTTGTTACCGCACCCAATATTCGCCCACTGCTTAGTGCAGATCAGCTCCCATAACCGCTCGTCCTGAGCCGTCCGATGCCATTGCTTATTCACGCATCCTGCCGCACCTAACGTCCGCGCGTCCACGTGCTTCAGCACTTCAAACAACAAATTCTCATCCCACAGAACAGCTTCTGCTGTCTCCGGCGTCTCCTCCATACCCCTCTCTGTCCCTGGGACCGGATCTTCCCGGATCTTCTTCTTCATCTTGCCACAATCAACCTCAACATCACCACCGCCTTTGACCGGATCTTCAGAAAACGAGATTGATCTCTTCATATATATCACAAATCGAATGCTACAGATGAATTTTTGTCTCTAAGATTTCAATCTCTATTGATCCACCGATTCCAGAGAGAAAAGTAAGAGGATTTGAGAGGGGTATGGGTATCCACCTGCTTTAGATCGCTTGGCAAGAGGACAAGTTAAGAAATGAATGCGATTTGGGAAATGACTATTATGTCCTTTTTGTATTTAATGAGTAGAGAGTCAAATTAGCTACTGGCAATGGCATGGTTTAAGGGTTTTGTTTCTTATGTGCCCACTGCCAGCCGTTTGGATACTTGTCTCGCATTTTTTTTTTTGGACTTCATCCTTTTCCTTTTGATATTCAAACAATCTCGTTTCCTGATTTTTTAGTATTACAAAAATAAACCAAACTTATTATGATCGAGATCCTATCTAGAATTGATTTCGTCTCATAAATATCAGCATCATAAGATCCAACAACGATTGTAAAATCTTAATTAGATGTTCTATGTTTTATAATTAGACCATCCGTAGTGGTGCTCTTGGTCCTCTGATTACGAGTTCGTGTCCCATCGCCAACCACTATGCATCCGTCGTTGAGCGCTCGTCATCCACAACCTCGTCATTCAAAGGGGTGGTAGGTGTCAACGTTACAACTGGTGTGGGGTATGAAGGCAATCTGTGAATGTTTACCGATCGCTTGTTATAGGCAACAACTAGAAGTAGAAAAACAACTTTCAATTTTTTTATTCCGAATTTTCATAACTCTTTTATGAATACTTTATTACCTCTCCTATCTTCTCCTTTATTTATATGTGGTTTTTCTACAAATTTGATTACTTTTTTGGATATATGATTTAGAATCGTAAGCCGAATAACCAAAACATGATTAATTAAAAGGCCATTCGATTTGCTTATCAGTTATGTATTGCACAGTTAAATATCCGAACAACATGACGCGAATAACCTGAAACTTGAAAAAAGCTTGACAACACCTATATTGGGCTCCTCATGGGTAGGCGCCAAGCTCATGACAGTGTCGTCCCCATTACGACCCCATCGTCATAGGGGTGTCATCAAGGCCTCCATTGAGACCATAACGAGCATAACAGTTAAAATTGTTTATTTTTTTTAATACAAAGAGTAATATTACTGTCTTAAACATATAAAATTGTTTTTTAATACCCACGGTAGTATTACTATTTGAAACATATAAGTAAGATTGTCAATTTAGGTCAGTTTCGAGTTATTAGGTTCGTGCCGATTCAAATTCGACCCCTTTATTTTCGTTTCAGGTTCGGGCCGTGTCACTTTTTTCGTGTCGAGTTCGTATCGACCCATTTTGATCAAATGTAATCGACGATTTTTTTCTATTTTCAAATACGTTTTCGAGTACGGTTTTTTATTTCGGCTACGATTTTTGAATTCAGTTTTCAAATAAGTCTTTTAAATAACCTAATTGGGTGGGTTCCAAATTCTCTTCATTTAAATCATCACCATCACCACAATCATCAAAAGACTTTCTTGTGTCGTTGCCTTGATTCACCTATAAACAGTACATTCAATTATTAAAATGAATTTTCCAAACGGTAAGTTTGTAACCCCGTTAATTACAACTCTACAAGTTAATTACCATAATCTAATGGGTTTAGTTCACAAAAATGTATTAAAGTTGTCACATTTTGCTATTGTGTGTATCAAACTTTAAAACTTACCATTTAATGTATTAGATTCTCAAAACTTGTCATTTAATGTACCCAACCTGCAATAGCAGGTTACATGGTGATGTGGCACCGGTTTCGCTGACGTGACGAATGATGTGGCATGTGACATGACATTTCAAATTAAAAAAATAAAAAATAAAAAATAAAAATAAAAATTACTTTAAATAATAATAATAATAATAATAATAATCATAATAATAAGAATAACAAGATGAAAAGGTCTTAGTGGTCTGATTCATTTGGGATAACAAATCTGGATCCATCGATTAATTAGGGTTCATTCAAACCTATCATCTGTTCCACGAATCAAGGTTCGAGGATTCGAGTTCATCCCACATATGTGTTCCATCTAGATTCTAAAGGTTGATCTTCATCTGTGAGTCGATCTCCATTGAGGGCTCCATCTACTTGATTCTCAGATGCAACCGGAGTTTTGAATCTTAATCGATTACAGATCATGATCCACCAAATCAATCGATGGCTTAGGGTTCTTGGTTCTCAGGCGGCTTGTAGGGTTTCATCGATCTGGGTTTGCGACTTCATCTATTTGTTCATACACATTTCATCAATCTGGGTTTGCAATTCAAGGTATCCAGGTTTGCGACTTTTAATTTTAGGTTTCTTAATTGATGGTTATCATTGCGGGTTCTAAGTTAGGGTTTCAATTTTGGGTTTCTTAATCGATGGTTGTCATTTTGGGTTTGCAACTTCTGATTTTGGGTTTCCATTCTGGGTTCTAAGTTAGGGTTTTAATGTTGGGTGTGACTTTCGATTTGAGCTTCAATTTTGGGGGTTTAGGTTTCGGTTTCAAATTTGATCTTTTATCATCTTTACGAAATATGGGTTTTTGATCGTTCGGGAATGTGGTTTCAAATATAATATGTTATCATTTTTCTTATGAATCAATTCTTGTTTGAAAGTTCCAGTTTAAGTTCTTGATTTAAGTTGTTGATTGTTCAAATGAGTGTTCTTAGATGGATGAACATGATGAATAATTGGTTTGCAAAGCTTTGATTTTGTTTGATCAATATGTTCTTGTTCTTTGTATCTTCAAGAGTTCAAGATGAGGATGAATATTCTTCAAGATAGAAGGTTGAAGATGAATATCATAATAGAAATAAAAATTCTGAAAATTAATTGCTGATGTGGATTAAAATTAAATATAAAATAAAAATATTTACCTGCTACCTGCTGGATGGGTAATACGATACATTAAATGACAAGTTTTGAGAGTCCAATACATTAAATGGTAAGTTTTAAAGTTTGATACACACAATAGCAAAAGATGACAACTTGGATACATTTTCATGAACTAAACCCTAATCTAATTGCTGTTCAAAAAAATTACCATAATCTAACCAACTATTAACCAATAATTATCATGATCAAAACTTCAAATTAAGTTCAAACGAATTAAAGATTCATGATTTAGCATTAGGCCCCTAACAGTTATTACTTAATACTCATTACTCTTAGGGGTTGTTTGGTAGAAAGAAAAGAAATGGGGAGAATTGGTTTCTCTTGTTTGGGAGAAATGGTTATAGTTTTGGGAGGAGAAATGGTTTCTCCACCCATTTCCATTTCTCTCCTTCCTTTGTATTTTCATTTCTCTTCAAATTGTGGAGAAATGGAGAGAAATGGCAGCCGATGTCTATTTATCATCGTCGATGTCCGGTTGCGATGTGTTTCCGGCGTTCTACTCATCATCGTCGACATCTGGTGAGGCGGCCAACGCTGCAACTGCCGTCCGGCGACTTGAGCCACCATTTCTCTGTTTCATTTCTTTCATGATATCAAACACGGAAATCAATTTCAATTCTCCACACATTGCTATTTCTCTCTATTTCCATTTCAAATGGAAATATAATGAATTGCAAATAAGTGCAGGAAACAAAAGCATGAGTTAGTGAGTTAGTTAGTTAACTAGTTAAGGTAACTTACAAAATTAAGTAGATACATGAGTTACTATAATCTAATCCCAACTCCTACCCAAAACAATAAAACATCATTACAATATGCCAATAACTAAAAAATATCAAGAACATTCTACATTGTGTTTCATTGTCACCAGGCATATATTATATATACATTATACATCTTAAAAATTAAGGTAACTTAGCAACCAAAATTAAAGAACAGTCACATGGGTATATATGTTTACAGTCCCTATACTCTATATGATTAATTGATTCAATACACAAAAAAAAGCAAACAAACGGAAATATAGATAATATGCACATACATAATTTTTGATGGTGACTGGTGAGGCCGTGAGGTTTTGGATAGTCAAAACTCGAAAGTCGAAGGTGAGCAAGAGCAAACTACACAGCGTCACAACTCGATACTCGATGAGTTGATGGTGAGTAAGAGGAACGGATTCGTCGATGGTGAGCAATAGTCGATGATTTCTTCCAGATTATGGCTTCTGAGTTTTGAATTTTGATTAATTGATGTCGAGTTGTCGATTATCGAGACTCCAAGTCGAGGTACAATGGAACACAACGTGACAACGTCAAAATTATGTGCTTAGTGTTTTCTACTCTTCTTCTTTGGGCCTTTAGGCTAAGGCTGTCAATTTGGGTCGGGTTCGTGTTATCGGGTTCGGGTCGTTCGGGTTCGGGTCAGTTTCGTGTCGACCCAATTTCAACCTATTTATTTTCGTGTCAGGTTCGGGTCGTGTCAGTTTTTTTCGTGTCGGGTTCGTGTCGACCCATTTAGGCTAAATGTCATCAACGAGAATTTTTTCGGTTTTCGAATACGGTTTTTGGTACGATTTTCGAATACGGCTTTCGGGTACGATTTTTGAATACCGTTTTCGGGTACGATTTTTTAATACGGTTTTCCGTTTCAACTACGATTTTCTTTATCAATATTTCAAATTCCATGTTTGTATACCAACGTTCGACACAAATTTTGAAAATATTTTTCATTTATATTCTAACTTTAATAATCAATGTTTGTTTCGTTGTATTCGAACTTTAAATTTGATATTTATTTCAGTTTGATTGAAAATTTGATTTTACTTTTTTATTTGCTTATACAAATGAATATAATAAAAACTATGATGTATTACTATTCTATATAAATAAATAATGTCATTGAACAACCAAATAATATAAGATTATTCATCATTAAATAGAATTATGAATCGATCCAAAATACTAAAGTATCACCGATCAAATAATCAGATGTAAAAGTATCAAAATCATATAGTAAAAATAACAAATACTAAAATAATGTACTATTGTTTTAACTGTAACTCTTTTATTGTTTATTTTGAGTTTTTAACGTTTAAGGGTTTTGTACTTTTTTTAGCGGATTTTATTGTCCTAAAATGTTACTCTCTTATTTGAATTCATAATCTTCTTTTCAAAATTTAAATTTCAAGTATTAAAAAAAAATTTAAAATGTTATAGTTTTACTTATAAACGGGTCATTTTCGGGTTGGTGAGTTGACCCTAACCCGACCCATTTATTTTCGTGTCAATTTCGTGTCAACCCGCTTTTGATCCGTTTCGGGTTCGTGTCACTTTTTTCGTGTCGGGTTTCAGGTCGACCCAAAAATTGCCAGCCTTACTTTAGGCCCTTTTAACCTATTAATTTCATTAACAACCCACATGTCACAACTCACAAGCTACGAGCTAACAGCTCCGGTCTAAATAAAAAAACATAAGCGGGGTCAAAATCAGGTTGGCAGGTCAACCGAACCAGACCTGATTTTTTTCATGTCAACTTCAGGTCGAGTTGATTTTGACCAGTTTCAGATTCAAGTCACTTTTTTCATGTCGGGTTTCGTGTTGACCTAGAAATTATGAGCCTTACATATAAGATTTTTCTTTTTTAGAACACCTTTAACACACTCCAAATAACAACTTATGTTCTTTTTTATGGAGAGACTCGCCTCACATATTTGCAAAAGGATAGAAACTGAAGGATAAGAATACACAAGGTAACTTTCGAGTTGATCTTGTAGAACATATTTGACGACTTTCAAATAACTTCTACAAACAACGAATTCTTTTATATAATGTAGTTTCTTATTCTTTCAATTAGTGTAATGTTTTTAATAGATGTATAAATGTATTGTCCTTATATTTAATGAAAATTTTGTTTTATAAATTTTATGTGTTTTTTATAAAAAAAAATAATGGCTCAGTCATAACAATCACATACTAGAAGTAGCTAGTCACACGGTTAATCGTGGATAAGTTATGCTAATGTAACTATAGTCATACACAATGGTTAAACCCGGGTCGAACCGGTTGACCTGGGACCCGGCCACAAGACCGGGTCAATGTATACCGTTTTTTTTGGCAATTTGCGGCCCGGAGCGACCCGGACAGTTTAGCGGTTGAACCGGTTAATTTTAACCCGGGTTGACCCGGTTTTATATTAATTAAAATTTTTTTAATTATTTATTTTAATCCTAAAATTTGCTTTTGCATAAAGTAATTTGGTATTATAATCTTAGTTTAATGTTAGTCTTTTTAATAAGGTTATATTTTTTTGTTTTTACATAAACTTAGAAAACTCAAGTGGTTATGTTCTTGTTAATGATGATGATTAAGTTGGAAATGATAGTGAATTTCATATACTAAGTGATCGTGAGCTTTATGCGTTACTTTTTTTTTGTATTTTTTGCACTTTATATATATGTATACACACATATATATACATATATAAAAAAAAAAAAAAAAACTAGAAACCGGGTTGACCCGCCGGTCGAACCGGTTAGCCCGGTTGACCCGTGACCCGGTAAGGAAACCAGATCAACTAAAAAACCGGTTTTTAAAACATTGTTCATAAATGATACAACCATAACATTCATCGCCGCATCTACTCTTAGTTATAATGCAATTCAACTAAAAGGTGGCCATTTTACCTGTACGTTGTGTGGGATAGTAAAGCCAGCTGGGCCAAGACTACCACTACTCCCACTTGCAATATCTTTACTCTCTGTTTTCTTTTTTTGTAAACTGCACCTACTTTGATTTATTTTTTTGTCTCTATTTTTTAAACTACATAGGATTAAAGTTTTATACTATAAAAAAACAAATATACGAAAGAAAATTCAGATTCCGATAAGCTAAAATGGGTTAAGAGTACAAATTTCAAATTACTATAATTGAAAACAAAGTTCAAATTACAATATTTTAAAACAAGCTTCAAATAGTTCAAAAACAAATTACGCCAGATATTCAGGTTCACCGTCTTCGTTTGGACATGATATTCCAAGTTCACCTTCTTCATTGTGTATATTTGCTTCCAAATCAGGTCAATTACATCTTCTAGCGTGGTGATACGTTGCTTTCGAGCCGCTCCATCCAAATAATTCTTCAAATAAATGCATACTTCCACCGACTCGGGACTTAGTCTTGATCTCCGTTGTGATTAAATTTATACTATATGTCTATATATATAGAGAGAGAGAGGGGGGGAGGTTCATGCGAAAAACTCTTTTTTTACGAAAAGTACGAGAAACATTTAGAACTATAGAATTATTTATCAAATGCTAAGATGGGCTATAACGTTTATGTAATTAAGTTAGATTTAAAGATTATTTAAATTAAATAAAATGATAAGTTAATCATTTACCAATCCCTAAAATACTTTCCATTTAATCTCACCCACCTTCAAATCACCTTCCACGTCTATATGGACTATAAAATAAACTTCATGCGCAATCTATTGCATTGAAATAGGGAAATCAACCTAATTCTAATGCTCTGCTAAGAAGGCCTAGTTTTGCAATGAATAGTAGCTATGTAGACATGTCAAAAACACCCGAACTCGAATAACCCGGTTGAGTATATTGGATTTTAGGTTTGTAGTTCATGTAATCAGACTAAGAAATCAATAATTATTTGGGTCACATATGTTGAGATTTATAATTAAGCAAAACTTCAATATGTTTTCGGTTATTTATTTTTTATTCATAGCTATATGTTAATTATACATAAGCTTTTGAGATATATATTTTTTTTGCAAAGATTATATATAAATGAACAAAAATTAACTATGAAAATATTTTTTTGACATATATACCCAAGCACCAGACATGTATTACACTAGTTATTTACATGTACACAACATCTCAAAAGTAAATATTTACAATCTCAAATGACATGAGGTCCCTTGAGCATCGTCTTTAAAAATCTAATAGCCCAGTTATTTGATGAAGCATTATCAACAGTCACCATGAAAACTCGATCAATAATCCACTTTTGCAAGCATTTGTATACCAATTTTCCTATTGTCACACCCGATGATTTGAATATTGATGAAAGTTTAATATCTTCTTCCTCAATACCTAATTATCATCCCCCCATGTGCTGTAAGACACATATAATTATAGTTTTGAATGGATGTCCGTGTCTCGGTAGTAAGAGACATGGTTTGACCTTTTAAAAGAACTTTAAGATTGTTCATCTCATCCTTGTAGATACACAAACAATCTCTTGCAACCGTCCACCTTGATGGAATTTTGAAAGATGGACATAACTCCCAAACAAATTCTCTAAAACCCTCATCATCAACTATACTAAAAGGGCGGATATCTTTAAGACACATTCGTGCAAGATATTTTCACCATTTTTCTTGACTAAATGAATGAGTTGCCAAAAACGTACCCCTTTTTCCCCCTTGATCACGAGCTTAAAATTCAAAGTGGTTTGTTTTTTTGGTCTATTTTTTTGAAATCAGGTGATAATGTGCATACATTATGCAAATGATTAGACATTGAACTTATACCATTTTTCTTTGAATTACTTGCCAACACGATCTTATAATAGGGGTATTTAACAGATTTTCCATCATCTATTACAACAAAATATTCCCACACCCAAGACCTCTTACCCCCTTTTTCTTATCATCAACATTCAACTCATCATTCACCGGTTCTTTTGACTCTTAATCATCAACATCAATCACTTTGGCTGGAACCCTCGTTAGCATTTGCTTGACTTGTTTCCATCTACCAAAAAAAGAAACATATATGGGCTGTCAAGTGTAATACCGCCTTTGAAACCTTAAAATCAGATAAAATTTGAGTTTTCAAACTGCATGGGTTCGTTTGTAAATTGAATGTTTACCTGTTAGTTATCTTAACTGAATTTCAAAAGCAAAGCAGCGGAATTTTTTAAAAAACAATAAACAAACCCAAGCCTATTTAACTATTACAGTTTAAAGCACATGTTTGGCGTATATACAAATATACAATACAAAAATAGCCAAACATGCCAACCGATGTTACTTTAAACTAAACCGACCATTGTATATATTATATACCAAAAGCAGTGTTCCACAAAAGCTTGTACAAAATCACAAGAGTCCCCGTCTCACCAGGCCTGCCTATTCTTTGTCTGAAAAAGGAAAACAACAACAACATTAGCTATTTAAAATAACTAGTGAATACAGACAAGTATTGTAAAACCCAAAATTTTGTAAATTATAAAAAAAATATATATATAATGCAAGTTAAGTGAAATTGGTAAAAATGATGTGTTTAAGGTGTTATATATATATATATATATGGATGTGGGTAATGGGTGTAAGAGGAAAGAAAGAACAAGGACCAAAGATGTAATTGTGTGTGTGTGTGGTTATAAGAGTCAAAAAGAAAGAAAAAGAAAGAAGAAGAGAAGAATCTGGAAGAAAGAAAGAAAAGAGAGTTCTAGAGAGATCTTGGAAGAAAAAGAAGAGATCAAGAGGAAATTTGGAGATTTAAGTGTTGATACGCAAGATTTGGGAGTTTAGACTCCAATCTCTTCATCTTTGATCATGGTTGAAGCAAGAAAGTAGGGGATTGAGTGGGTTTTGCAAATCAAATAAGTTTAATCTTAAATTTGTGTTTGATTTTAAGTTTTGGTTGATGATTATAGTGATCTTTGACTTTCATGTGGTAAAATCATGTTAAATGAGCCAATTTTGGGGGATATTGAAAGTTAGGGTTTTGAATGATCCAATATGTTTAAAAGTATTGATAAATAAGTTTGATAGTGATTCAACAAGTTATCTTGGTGAAATCATAGTTAAAATTGTGTTTGTTTGGCTAAATGGGTCAAAATTTGAAAATGGAAGAAGTGAGGGCATTTGATGATTAATTTGTTGATTAAATGTGTTGGATAATGGTTATGATATGGTTATGAAGTAATGGTGTTGAAGTTTTAAAGTTTATACTTGAAGTTGTGAGTTTTGGGTTTGGAAAATGGGAAAAATCGGGGCTTGCAGCAATAGAAAAAGGCCTGGAATTACTGTTCACAGGGCGTCGCGGCGCGACAGGCCTTCTTGGCAAGAGTCCATTTTCCAGAGATTTTTCCGCGGCGCGAGGACCTCTGAAGTGTCCAAAAACTTGTTTTTGACCCCATTTGACCTTGTAATTGATTGGGGATTGTTTCTAATGGTTTTAGGGAGTCCGAAAGACCCGAAATGAATGTTTAAGTTGTGTTTTGAGTCCACACTTGTGTGTAACTTCCATGTATGGTTAACTTAACTAAGTTAACCTTGTGTTTTGGTGATCATAGGTTTATGATCAAGTATTAAGCATTAGTTTGGATGGGGTTGTGATCCTCATCACACCCTCAGGTGAGTACACCCTGCGGATACCCAACTGTTTGATAAGATTACAAGTCATCATGTTGTGTTTTGGATTGTTTGGCAATTGTTTGATGAATCTTGATGATTCAAAGGATGTGGATTATGAAACTGTTTTATAAATGCGGGTTATATGATTTGAAACTGTTTAAGAGTTTTGAACTTACAGAATATGTAAACCATGTATTGTTTTATACTATGGTTTTGTGAAGTATAAATGTTTTATGAAACCTTTGGGATTTAAGAATGAAGAATTATGTATTTGATTTAAGAGGTGTTTTAAATGGTGGTTTTCTAAATAAGACCATTGCTCCATGTTGGAGATGGTCTATGCTTACATTATGATTAAACTAATGATTTTGAAACATGATACTCCATGTTGGAGTGGACTTTGATTTTGAAACAAAAGACATGGTTTTGACTTAATGAAACTCATGTTTTCACTAAAGATGTTTTTAGGCATTGAGATGCCAAATATGGTTTTGATTGTTGAGCATTCATGCTCAAATGATATAAATTGTGAAACTTGCTCATTTTATTGATAAGCTGATATGTTTGGATTAATTGGCCTTTATGGCAAGATATTCGTGGCCTTTATGGCAAGTGGTTTTATGACCCTTCGGGGTAAGTGATTTTATGACCCTTCGAGGTAAGTGATTATATGACCCTTCGGGGTATGTGCCTATGTGACCCCTCGGGGTATGTGCTTATGTGACCCTTCGAGGTATATGTGCTTCGGTCCGGACCACTGTGTGATATAACTCTGTACCATAGGGCTAACGAGCCACCGAACCCGTGGCAACACGAGTGGATTTGGTGAACAGGGCTTACACTCCAGATAACCGTTGACGGGGTGATGTGGTTATCCCCCATGTGGGCACGTGTTGACCGTGGCTAGCTACCACGTGGATACATTGTGGCCCAATGAACAGACCCGCATCCTTATGTGTTAATGTGTATGCTTTTAAAAGCTTAATTGATTGCCAAATTTATGTTTTCAAAAGAAGTAAAAGGATGACTTGGTTTTGAGAAAACTAATGTTTTTTTGATGTACTCACTAGCTATGTTTATAGCTAACTTTGTGTATGGAAATGTTTTGTATCCGCAGGTTGTACAGAGGCCTTGGTGAGGCGGGTAGATGCCTTGGGCCTAGTTTTGGATTGACTGCATTTCCGGTAAACTTGGATTTCCTACTCTTTTAGGTATGGTCGTAAGATTGACTGTGGTAACACCCAAGGTTTTGGAATTTTAATTATCAGAAGTTTAATGATAGAGTGTACTGTATTTCGTTGAAATACTTCAAAAATGTTGAAATGCTTCCGCAACCATGTATAAAGTATGTTTCAAAATGAGTTTTGGAAAATTTAAATTTGGACTGAAAATCAAGGTGTTCCAAGTATGAGTACAATGCTATCCTAACATATAACGGTAATGCTGACATGTCCAGCAGTGCTATATCTTGCTAGATAGCTAGTCCGGCTCAATAACAACCACCGGGGGAATCAAACACTGCCAACCGTGCTGGTTTCATCACATAAGTGACTCCACCTGCTCGTTACGGAGCCAAAGGCTCATTAGGCTCAGCCAGTTAAGACAATCACCCCAAGAGTTTAAAGGAATGGCACTCGAGTACCATTAGTCCCGAACAATTGCCCGAAGGCCCCTGTGACCCAGCCGAAGCTGACCTTTCATACACATATGTCCGGACTTTTCACATAGCTCATCATTATCCCATAATAGGGATCATAGCATGCATACTTTCACATATGAATTCATATATATCAAAATATCACAATAAATATACATGTACTTAAATACATGTCAAATAAATCATTCATTATGTCAATACTTGTTTCCTAAGCTTATATATATAAATATACAAGTCTATGTGCAATAAATAGCATATCGTGTTCGTTTGAACAAATAGCATTCAAAAACCTCCTTTATTGGATTCATAAGAGCCTGTACTCACCTTGGTGCTCAAATATAACACAAGTATGAATTTGGCCTTCCTTGAATGTTTAAGTACCTATTGTTTACATATAAGTCCACTTAGAATACCACATATCACATACATATGCTAATTCTAGTGTTAAGTTCTCTAATTGTGTCTAAATTGGTAAAAATGCATAAACTAACCTAAATACCTCTAAAATGGTTAAAAGTGATACAACCATTGTCTATATACACTGTACATTGAAAAAACAACAACTGCTTGCTGCACACTTGGTCGCGCCGCGACGCAGCTGCAGAGCTGCGAGAAGTGCCCTGCAAGTGCTGTTTTCCCATTCAAGCTCAATCTTAACTTGATCTTAATTATTTCCAGCTTTTATATTAGTTTTGGGACATCAAAGGGAGTTCATAAACATTAAAATATCAAGCTTTAACACCAGATTCTTGTTTGATTCTTCAAATCACCATATTTGACCCATTTGGTCAATTACAAGAAATTCAATCAAAATAGCTACTTTAATACACCAAATCAGTCCCAAACAACTCCCTAATGATCCTAGAACATATTGCAATCAAGAAATCTAAACTTTATTGGCTAAACTTGTTTTACCCATTTTTGACCTAAACCTTAAAAATGAAGAACAAGGAAGAAGAAGCTTACTAGTAGCAAGATGATGATGATGGGAGGATTAGGAGCAGATTGGGAACTTGATTATTGCTTAATCTCCAGCCTTGATTGATCTTGGCTTTGATTCTTCTTCAAGAACACAAGAAGGAACAAGATGAGAGGTGTGTGTGTGTGTATGTCGTGGTATGTGTGTGTGTTGGAGGTGAGTTGGCTGACTCACCAATATGAGGACCGACTAATGGTTCTCATTTATCTATAAGAGGTATTTTGTTCCCCTTTTCAACATACAACACGACAACCGAATAACCGTTTCAACTAACGAGGATATTTTTGGAAACCTCGTTTGAAACTAGTTAATATTTTATCATTCTTATCTAATTTTATTACTATTTTTAATTCCACATTTATCTAGCCAGTAGCTAATTTCTATTAATACTTTCATATACATTCATATTTAATTCATTTAAATAAATTGACATACCAAATGGAGAGCACGAATAGGCCCGATTTGAGGATGTTACATCAAGTATATATATATATATATATATATATATATATATAAAAGAGTTGTCAACCTAAATAATTGTTTTAATACATCGGGTTTGGTAATAATGTCCAGAAATAAGAAGTTTTAAGTAAAAACATCATCAAAATATCAAATTATCACTATGGCTACCAATAAAAACCATTATATGTACAAGTATTCAAATTTGGCAGCCTCCATCATCGATTCATAATAGAATTATATATTATCTACAAGTCTTCAACAAATGAACAAACACAGTCCCTCACTCCCTCCATCATAGATCCATTCATTCACTCACTAACAGTAATACTAAATAGAGTCAAAGTCCCAAATTTGACAGCCTTCAAACAACATTGAACAAACACCCTAGTCCATCGATTTTCGGTTCCTTAGAAAGAAAAATGGGTCCTTAGAGGGATGGAAGTTGGATGTAGTACCTCATCGAAAATTTGACTCTATTTTAGACTTGATTTTTCGGTTATCAACAAAAATTTAACTCAAAGAAAAGATTGTTGAAACTCAAATTTGATTACCTTGGAGGGCTGGAGGCTGGATGTAAGACGAGGGAAATACAAATTGAGAAGCTTTTACCTTGGATGTGTGACCGATGATGAGGGGAAACAAATCGAGAAGCCTAAGGGCCTGAAGTTATCGAAGTCGACAAGGGGAGATGGCCTAAGACCTGAGTTCAACTTTGTATCTCTCTCTCTCTGTAAATTTGGAACTAAAAAAAGTTTGAATTTTCTAAACCTAGACGCACTTTTCTTGTGGGGGGAACTGCGGAACTGAAAATTTAGAAGGTTTTATATATGTCTTTTACATATATACCCCTAAGTAAACCCTAAATAAATGGTTCGGTTTGGTTTTATATATATCGGTTCAGATTTTTCCAAATGGCCCAGTTCGGTTATTTTTGGCGGTTTTAAAAGTAGAAATCAAACCAAACCAAAAATTTGGTTTTGAACAAAGGAAAACCAAAACCATCGTTTTCAACATTGGTTCGTGTAAAATGTATTGTTGAATAAAACTTTATGAAAGTGAATAAAAGTTATAAATTATTAAATGGTTTAAAATAATAATTTCAAATATATCCTCCTTGTGGATGAGTTGTAATCGGAAAGGAGAGCGGGATAGTCGCTAAAAAGAGGACTACCACTAAAGAGGCGGCAGCCCTCTTGTATATATACTTTCCCTTATTCTTTTCTTCTTCTTGTTTCTTCACCATACACACATACAATCTAAATTATCAAGACGATTAAGTCAAGTTTTGGTTGGAGGTTTGAGAAGTGAAATTACATCTACCATTTGAGAAGCAAGTTGAAGTACATATTAAAGACATTGTTGGAAGATAGTGACATATCTTAGATCACATGTGAGTATCTTAACCTGGTACTTAGAGATATTAATTATTTGTAATTGTACGTATTCAATACTAGAGTGAGATTTACTATATGGTTGTTATTATCGGTTAATATCAAGAGAATTGCTATTAACTAATTGTTAAAAAGGATAGAGATAATTATGAAATTAATAGAGATATGAATAAGTACATATAAGAGATACGAGACAGAGACACATATATATGGCTGAGATTGGAATATGGTAATACTGTGTGTATAAATCTATATATACGAATACAAGAGAGTATGATATAATATGTCTATCTATGTATATAAAGAGAAATGTGAGATGAAATGAATGAATGATGAAAGAATAATGTAGAGCAGATGAAATATGTAATAATGTATATGATTACACCATGATTAAATGAAGCAAGAGTAAGGGGATAATTAGTATGATAAACATTATATGCGAGACAATAATTGTGATAATTATGAAGTACCAATGTGACCATGTGCGTAATAAAGATATATACGAATTCATTGTGTGAAATAAATGTTATCGTTGTTTATATGATATGGTTATGATGCATATACAATGTGAAATGATGGTGTATAGCTATGTAGGTGGTGTAGCTATGCATAATTATGGTGTTATGTTGTATAGCTATGCAGGTGGTGTAGCGATGTATAACTATGCATGTGGTGTAGCTATGCACAATTATGGTGTTATGGTGTACTGCTATGTAGGTGGTATAGCTTTGCACAATTATGAAACAATCTTGGTACCAAGTAATCAAAAGGGAGGGAGACTCATACTCACCCTATGGGTATATATATATACACACACACACGCACACACAAACATATATAGGCAAAAGTTCAAACGAGAACTGTTTTTCGTATGAGAACCGCGAGAACTAATCTTAGCCGTCCAATTCCCCCTTCTTTAATTGGATTGCCCACCCATGAATTTCTTACATGCATCCTGCCACACTCAATCCCCCCACGCTCTTCATCCATGAATTCAATTATCCAAAATGAACGGCCAAGATTGGTTCTCGCAGTTCTCGTACGAAAAACAGTTCTCGTTTGAACCCTCCCCTATATATATATATGTGTGTGTGTGTGTGTATACTAGCATGATACCCGCGCAATGCGACGGACTAGCATGATACCCGCGCAATGTGACGGTAACAAATAATTTCTACTTGTTAACATGTTCGTTTTCAATACGTAGGGAGTATGGTATTCATGTAAAACATTGACAACGAATAATCTTTTTTTATTTCTTTTTACTATTCTGTTATCCATAATTGAAAAAAAAATTATGAAAATATTTTTTTAATATTTAAGTTCATTTGTATTGGCTTTGACTTTCAAAAAAATTGTATTGACTTTGATTTTCTTAAATATGTAAAGTTTAGTTATTAAAATAGAATATAAGAATCTTATTAACCATATCTAATAGTTATTTAATTTAGTTTATATAAGGGTAATTTAATAATTTTAAAACACTTAAAATTTAAGAGTTTAAGCAAAAGGCTTAAATACTTTATAATATAGTATAGATATATGTATTTATGGTGTTATAGTTGCGTCGCTATGTAGGTGGTAGAGCTTCGCATTTATTATTATATTATGGGAGGGAGATCCAATACTTACACTATTGGTCTCCAAATACAGTTTTGGAGTTTATATTTCACTGCTTTGCGGTGGTACAATTTACAGTATAAAATTACTATTATACATGTGATATATGATTATATGATTAGTATGTTACAGACCGCCTACTTTGGTAGCAAGCAGATGCGTAAAGGTAAGACTAGTGCTAGTGCACTACGGTAGTATTTCGTGTGATTTATATGAGATGGCAATTGCATGTTGATTACTATCATTTGAGTATTTTGTGGAGTTACCCACCGGCCTTTCTAGCTCATTACTATTGTTCTTTATTCTTTTCAGGTTTTATGGGAGACGAGATTTCTATGTGAACATATTAAAGAGTTTTGTGCAATATCAAAAGAAACTATTTTATATTATACTTAAGCCGGTTGTTGTCCTTTTTAATAAAGTATTATTGGTTTTCCATGTTGCACGATTAAAAAAAACAAACGTTACAATTTTGTTTTGTTTTTTTTTCCAGTTTTTCTTGCTCAACGCTATGAGTCATTATGTTTGGGCCATAGTTGGGCTCCAAAAAGCAACTACCAAATTAGGATTCATTAGGTCATTTGATTTGGGCTACAGCACATTGAGCTTTATATTTAGAAGAGGGTACTACAATATCATATATGATCTCACCATTCTACATTCGATTCTATCATATTTACGATCACAATATGGTCCGGCTTGTTTTGAGTATGATCCTACGATCAAAGATCGTCATTTTGTCACTTGCTTTAATTGTTAGATAGCTCTTCGTTCATTCGGAAGAGGTGTAGTGCTATCTAGGGACTAACCTTGTGGTGTGCTATTAAATAGAACCAAGTTAACGAAGGTATTCCATTTTTCATGCTATGATTGGTTTGTGCAAACCGACTCTCTCTATGCGGCACCACTGCCAAAATGGAGCTTAGAAATAATTGGGAGTATGATCGAGTATTTATGTTTACAATTGATTACTTACTACAAGGTAACACCTCGCTTCCTTTCCCTTTTATCTCTAAAAAAACTTAGATAATACACGAACATGATGATCGATACGATTTCCCTATCTATTTTCGTCAATATAACTCGACAACACAGTGCTAAAATTAATAGCCGAAATGAGTAATATTGTTGTAATTCACAGTGATTGTTCATATAATGACATGAGAATGTCTTCTATTAGCAAAATTATAGATAAACTAGCAACCAATATATATCATATTTCATTACACTTTGAATTAAATAGTCATCATTCAGTGTTAATGCTCCAAAAAACAAACTATGATTTTTGAGACTACCTATTTTCTGAATAATTTATATAGAGGTGGGAAAAGAGGAATGAATTACAGGTCCAAATTGGTACTTCCCTTTAACATGAATTAAAGTGGTCCATTTTATCCTCCTTTTCTTATATTAAAGAATTTATCAAAATATTACTTATTCATTTTTATAAATCAGTTTTGGAGAACTGTTCTCTAAGCTACTTTCAATTTTCATTTGAAAATTAAAATATATTAATTCTAGGTTATCAATGTGTTTTGCTTCTAATATATTAAATGGTTTTTATTTAGTTACGGGTGTTTGTTTTAGCTTATTTAGAGCTAATTTTTTCCAATTTATTTTTTAGACTTTTGAGCTATGATCAGTTATAAGAAAAAAATAAGTCGGACTTATTAAAAATAAGCCGGAAAAACGAGCTTATAAAAAATAAGACCGGAAAAAAAAGCCTTTAAAAAGCTACAACAAACACCCCCTTAATGTTATTTCATGCTGAAATATAAAGTCAAAAAAATGTAGATAAGGAGCATAGCGAGAAATTTAAAAAACCAGTAATTCCTTTTTGTTGCAGTTCATAATTCATATCCTATCCACTGGGTGTCAACATTAATGTACATATATAATTCAAATACCAAACAATCTAGTGCGCTTTCAGCAAGTTAGTCAATGGGGATAAGAAGCTCTATTAACTGATCAATTATAGACTAGTTAATTGCTAAAAGAAACTGAATTGCGGAAAATTGAGAGTATAACATTAGTATCTGAGCTTCCCCACATAGCCCTTGAGTTTAGTGACACTAAGAGACCGGTAAGAAACCTAATTTGCTTCTGACTTACTGAATAATCCACATGAAAACTCAAAAGCGTACCCGATCGTCAAATTGAAACTCGATATCTCTATTTCTATACATGAAGTCACTTAAAAGGACATAAAATGATCCAAGCCAACAAAAAGAGATCCCAATTGAACCTTGAATAAGAAAACAACATAGTTGATTGCCTTTTATTCGATTACGTATAATAGTGTATCACTATATGTATAAGGTAGGTTTCAGTAATGTTTATTTTTAAATAAGAAAAAGAAATATAATATTTGGTAGAACAGAATGCTACAAATTTCGAAAATTGTCTAAAGAAAATGTCATATAAAAACAACAATCAATTATAAAAATACTAACAAAATATCTAAACTTGTTGTCTGCCTAATACATATAAATCTATTCCACAGAGATTAATAAGAGCACACAAATATAGAGAAAGATGATTCAGCCGTTTCATTTTCTTTAGACAATTTATCGAACAATTGGTAGGCAAAGATAACGGGCTCAAATGATCTTAATCCAGAAAACCTCAACTTATGAAAAAAAAAACCCAATTCAGAGAGAGAGAGAGAGAGATTACCTTCGAGATTGACACCGTAAGATTGCAAATGAGGTGACAAACACGAATCCATTGGTTGTTTTGAAACAGTAGTTATGTGCTTATCAAATGATCATCACTTCAATATTACACCATTTATGTGTCTGATGCCCTCCCTGTTTTGATTATGAGGATGGGAGTTCAATGATTGGCAACCGCAAATCATGAGATACATTTAAGTTCCGATGCAAAAACGAAGCCAAAATAAAACACCGGAGAAACTAAAATCATATATATAATCTCACATACCCTGATCAGCGTATATATATATTTTTCAAAGAATTCACCATAGTTTGAAGATACTTTGACAAGACCAATTCGTAAAATTTAATATTCGGTTTAAAATTGAGCTTTTCCGTTGGTTAAAGATATTGGGTATCATTGTTGCATCCATCTATATATACGTTCTAGAGATGAATAAACTGGACTAGTCCAACCGGTTCTACGAAGACCGCCAAGACCGGACTGGTCCTGAACCGGTCCAAGACAGCCATGTCGGTCCTGGTCCAAACCGGTCCGGAGGAGAGGACTGTCACGAACCCGTCCGAAACTGTTTGAAAGTCAACGCAGACCGAACCGGTCCAAGAGTCCAAACCGGTCTTAAAAAACGAGTCGGTCCGGACCGGTCCCAACGGCTAGTTTTTTTTCTTTTACAAATCCTCTATAAATACCTCACGACCTCTTCCGTTTTTCTTTACACCACACTTCTTTCTACATGCGCTCTCTATTATTCTCTTAACTTTTCACATTTCGATTACTCGGTTGATAAATTAGGAATGGTGTCGTATTAGTGCACAATTATTGAAATTTTCAATAAGATGAACATATCGTTTCAAACCATTTAATTGTCAAAAATTTTTAACAAAAAGCGAACCGAAAACTGAAAATGTCTTAACCAAAACTTAAAATACAAAATTGGAAATATTTAAACCGAACTGCAAAAAAATCCGAACGAAACCGGACGAGTCTGAACCGAAGCCGGATTGGTCAGGACGAGGACTAGTCCAAAAAAAGACAGGACCATCAAAAAACCGAATGATCTTACGCAATAACTGGTTCACTGAGAACCGGGCCGGACCACCCAGGATTGAACCGATCCCGAAAAAGTCTAGGACCGAATTTGTTCACCTCTAATATCTTCTACTGTATTCTCCGTCGTGTTTGAAGCTCAATTCAGATCGTATGATGGGTCAAAGCCCATTTCTTTACCTTTAACTTTTAAGTCTTTTACAAGTTTACAACCCTTAGCCTTATTTAATTAACAACAACAATAACAAGAAGTTGTTATCATTATTATTATTATTATTATTATTATTATTATTATTATTATTAAATCTCTATCAAATGTGGTATAAAAATCACATACCCTCATTTATCATTATTATTATTATTATTATTATTATTATTATTATTATTATTAAATCTCTATCTGATGTGGTATAAAAATCACATACCCTCATTTTATTTAGATCATTATTGAATTTATTTGACTCTAAATGACTGACTATGAGTCATGAGTGTCATTCTTTTTTTTATCGAATTACAAATTTCGTCCATTTGTTTGCGAAAAATTTCGCCATTCATCCTTTAGTTTTAAAAAGTTTTAAAAATTATATTGACAGTTACTGTTTTTACATTTTTTTATGATTTTGATCATTTATTGAAACTGTTGTTAGCTTTTCTATTAAAGGCCCTTCATATGCCTTGCATATTAGGGCATTTTAATCATTTTATCCATAATATTTGTAACATCCTGAATTTGGGCCTAGTGGTTTCATAGGCTCCGGTATATTTAAACGTGATTAGTATTTGATTATATATATTCAATTATTTACTAATTAGATTTATTTAATTAATTGTTAAATTAATTAAGTTAAGATATATATTGGTTTATATATATGTACGGTTATGTGGGTGTGTGCATGTAATTGAACTTGACACCTCATGCTACATTTTTTGAGAAACCCATACGTGGTTATTAAGGAGATAACATCTAAGATGTATTCCTCATTGTTGAAAACCGATAGTGTGCTTGTGTGTGTGTTTTTGAGAGAAAAGAACAAGAAGCTTCTAACTTGAAAAGTAAAATTGAAGAACTAGTGTTTGATAATTCAAAGTAAAGGTATAACTATGTTCCTAGCTTGATACTGATCTTATTGACATGTTTTGTTGCTAAGTTTATGCTTAGAACATGAAAATACCATGGAAGAAGCTTGTGTGTAAACTTGACAAATGAGTTTTGCATGATTTGGTATTTTAAAAGGTTTTGATGTGTTCTTATTGTTGTTTACATGTTATATGATGTTTATACATGTTTTAGAAGTGTTCATAGTTGATTTTGAAAGGAATTATGGGATTTTGGAAAGTTAAGTCGGCTGGATTTTTGAAGAAGATGATGTAGGTTTTCATCGGACGCGACATGTCATTTAGTTGGACGCAACGCGTCCCCGCAAGTTGGCGGATTCTTGGAAAATCCGAAAGGAAATCCGATAAGTGAAATCCGAAGACTCAAAATTTGACTTTGACAATCCAACAAGGGAAATCCGACAGTGAGAATCCGATGGTGGAAATCCGGGACTTGAAATCCGACAAGAAAGACTCGGATTTGTGAAATCCGACATTTGGCTGCGACGCGACGCGTCGGTTTCTTGGACGCGACGCGTCCGCGGTTTTTGTGGAATTTCTTGTTTAGTTGCATTGTTTAATGCTATGTGTGAATCTAACATGTTTATGTTTGATCATGGGAGATATAAATATATGTGATTGATATATATTTATGAATCAGTTACTGATTTCAGTTTGTTATGTTCTCAGGAACAGACAAGGCTCAGTGACATAAGATTACTGAATTGGAGTTCGTAAACTCAAGGTGAGTGGATGTTTACTCACAGATGTTATTAGTTGTAACTGGTTAGGTTGCAACTGTTATTGGTTTGACGTATGGATAGATTGTATACCTGATAATTGATTAACTGGTTGATTGTTAATTAATTGTTGCGTCAGTGATATGTATACATGATTTGGGAAGTCAGTTTCGGTTGGGCCATGGGCTGGGTTTGGTTGCTATCGGCTAATCAGTATTGGGATCTTTTGATGTATTTGTTGCAACATAAGGTAATACTGTGTGAGAATAGCAAATGAACTATCGGTAAATCTTTGCTTTGGCCGGCATTGGTTGTAGGTTCCTGTAGAACCGCTAGTCTTTCCGGGACACGATTATCTGTTATCTGTTGTTGTTGATATCATGCGGTTCTGGCTGATATATCTGTTGTGGCTTTACTCCATTCACTTAGCTTTGTGCTAATCCCCCACCTCTCACTCTTTTTACAGGTTTTGGTAAGTCAGCGGCTCGGCTGAGAGTGGTTAGCTTGGGAAGTAATCACCTAGGCCTCTGATGTGTTATTTGTGACGAGTCGTGATTTTGTAATACTGATATTTAAATTAGATGGTTTTGTAAACAGTGGTTTAAAATGAAAATTTTTGGGTTGAAAATACGGTGTTACAATACTTGTCATCAAATAAAAAATCCATATAATTGTAAAACTTAAAAAACCTTACATTTAAACAAATAAAAAAAACTTGTAACAAAGTCAGGGCAAAATCTTGAATGGTGGTGATGTCGACCTTGACTGTAACGAAATCAGGGTGGTCTGTTTCTGATGGTGGTGGTGGTGTAATTTATGATGGTTGCGCTAGTGGCAATGGTGTAATTCTGCGATAGTTACCTTAAATCGGCAAGATGCAAGAACTATAGAGGCGTTGCAGGCTATAATGGTGACTTGTAAGGAAGTAACAGCCTTTCGCTATGGAACTATGGTTACCGGTTCTAGAATAACATTGGCGGATTCAAGGTTACAGGAGTGAAAGAGGGAAAAAGATTCTAAAGAGGGGGAAATGGCAAATAGGCGAGGGACTATGGTGGTGGTGGTGTGAATTCCAAAATCGCCGGTGGTGGCAGTGTGATTACTTGTAGTCGTAGAGAGAAAGGTAGTGGTTAAACAATATGAATATTGCAGGGTACATGCCGATGGTGGTGGGTGTTGTGACATCCGGTAGATGTCGATCGCTCATCGGTTTGGTGGCTGGAGCTTGGTGGTCGGAGGTGGCTTGGCCATGGAGGAACGCCAGCAGCCGGAGATGGTTCTAGACACAGCGTCGGAATGTGTTTTGAGGGAGGGAGAGAGAACTTGTTTTTAAGAACAGAGAGAGAATAGCTTTGAGGGTGTGTGAAATTATTAATATCAAGTGAGTTTGAAAACAAGGATAACTATGACAATGACAAAAATACCCTCATATACTTAGAGTAATTAGGGTTTTTCTAAAGTTTCAAAATTTATCGTTCTTTTATAATAAAATTACAAATTATACCGTTATTTTGTCCTAAACATTTTGAAATTTACCTTATTATACTCTAATTCAAGTTATACCATTAGAGTAGTAAATAACATTTTTAAAATAGTTTAGTTTTACTAATTAAGGTGTATCCTCTAGCAACTTTTTCAACATTTCCTGCAAAAGAACACAGAAAAATTAATGAGCTTGGTTTATGACCGATAGTGCAAGACTTTGATTAACAAGAACATGAAAACACATAGGACCCGTAAAACACATAGGACCCGTGGTTTTCTACCTTAATAGGATCAAGAAGCGGCTATGGTTTGTTTGACGGGATCAAGTTCGTTGAAGGGTGTGATGATCGGGGACAAGGGTTTCGTGACCAAATTTGGGTTCTTGGATTTCACATCAGACAAGAGGGTCAAGAAGAGCACGACCATGAACAATATCTAGTCATGAATAAGAACTTGAATATATGGTTACACGAATTAGAACAAGATGTCAAATGTAAAATAATGAAAACTCAATAGGTAATTTTATATTAAAATGATAATTATTTATAGAGTTTATGGTTAGGAAGAAAACCCTAATAGGCTATTGTGTATCTATACAATCGAGCTAGATTATCCTACATGAAACTCTAATCACATTTATCTTTAATATTCTTCCGTAGTGAGAGTGGTAAAAAGACCAGAGGCTCGTACTAGAGCGCATGTGTATTACAATGAAAGAGAAATAAGATACATAAAATAAAGGAAAATAATATTTATGAAAAAATGCAGTGTTGGTAAAACAGTGACGAGTTAGTGGCAAACCCTAGTTCGAAATTTCAACATAATTTACACATCACTCGAATATACAGAGCCTAATTTCAGCTTAATTTATACTAACACATACCATAAACAAATGATCGTTTCTATTGTACGTACGCTCGACTTTTTATGGAGAAACTTCAGACAAATTTATTCAGATTTGTGAATAAAGGAATAAAGTAGTTCCGATTGATAATAGACGTTCAATATAACAACATAACATGACGTTACGTACAATACTTATGATGAAAAAGAATTAAATTAAACTAATTAAATTAAAAGATATATTAATATTGAACAATGAACCCGTACTAATTACTGTTGCGCTACGATTAATCTTCTGGGTACGTATTTAAATTATTTTCCATGACGATGTACGTACGTACGTAATTGGTCATAATGATATCTTGGAATTGGCCTCTTCTACTGACTTGCTGTTAGACTATTCTAATGGAAAAAAACTTTATCGCATGCAGTTCAAAAGGAATTATATAAATTAATATTTTTAATTAAGACGTACGTACCCACTAAGTATCTCTAAACAAATTCCACCCGTTAATGTAAAAAGTAACGAGATAGTGGAGCTTCAATTCTCGGAGAATTTAAAACATATATAGATACGAATCACCTGTGATTCACATGTGGAGATTCAATTTGGGTGTAATGATATTTTCGTAATTTTTCGTAATTCATATGTAATGCTATACTGAATCACCTGTAATTGAATATTAAAATTTTAGCACTATGTTTTTAAATAGACTTTTATTGAACACAACCCATATATATATATATATATATACACGAGAGGGTTCATTTGAGAACCGTTTTTATTGCGAGAACTAATCTTAACCGTTCATTTTGGATAATGGAATTTATGGATGAAGAGCGTGTGGGAATTGGGTGTGGCAAGATGCATATAAGGAGTTCATGAGTGGGCAATTCATGAAGGAGGGGAAATTGGACGGCTAAGATTGGTTTTCGCGGTTCTCGCAATAAAAACGGTTCTCAAATGAAGGTTCATTTGAGAACCGTTTTTATTGCGAAAATCCCGAGAACCAATCTTAGTCGTTCATTTTGGATAATGGAATTCATGGATGAAGAGCGTGGGGGGATTGAATATGGGCAATCCAATTGAGGGGGGGGGGGATTGGACGGTTAAGATTGGTTCTCACGGTTCTCGTAATAAAAACAATTCCCAAATAAACTTTTTAATATATATAGTGAAACGTTCATTTGAGAACCATGTTTATTGCGAGAACCAATTTTAGCCATTCAATTCCCCCAACTTCAATTGGATTGCCTACCTATAAATTTCTTACATGAACCCTGCAACCCAATCCCCCCACATTCTTCATCCATGAATTACATTATCCAAAATAAATAGCTAAAATTGGTTCTCGCAATAAAAACGGTTCTTAAATAAACATTTCCATATATATATATATATATATATATATATATATTCTAATTAAGTTGCCGGGTCACAAAATATCCAAAAGAGACAACGCCGTTACTTCAATATGTTTCTTTTCAAGGAACCATATATGTATTTGTGCTTTTTTACAGACATGAATATAACAAGGGGAATAAAAATGATACGAACAAGTATGTATCTAGTGATATTTCAGATATGAATTTGACAAGAAGAATAAAAAAAAATTATTTTAAATATGAAACATGAAAAACATTATAAAGTTGTGATTAATTACAAAAAAGTTACCACGTGATTTTTTTAGATCTACTTCGAGATCATATCAGATGTTTGAGATTGAGTCTCTTATTCTTATTTAATTTTTTATTCTTATTTGAACCCCTCTCTCTCTCTCTCTATATATATATATATATATATATAGAGTTTATTTCACAAAATAGTAACAAAGTTTAAAAACTATTCCACCAAGGTCACTCATGGGTTATTTCACAATTTGAAATAAAGAGATGAGTGAACTTGATATGATAATTTTTAAACTTGGTTACTATTCGATAATTTTACTCCTACACACACACACATATATATACATGCATACATATATATATAGGGATGAGATCAAATAAAAAGAAAATTAAAGTAAAAAGTGTAAAAGGGATGATTATTTGATCATTTTTCGGTATATATATCAACTGATAATCGTTAGTTTATCATCTTTATTGATTAAAACTAGTTCTTCATCAATTTCTTTTTGATTTCAAATACAGATTTTGAAAACAAAATTTTGGAATAATTTGATGATGAACAAAATGCTTTCATCTAAAAAGTGATGAATATGTTGGATTCATCAAAAAGAAATTGATGAATAACTAGTTTTAATCAATAAAGATGATGAACTAACGATTATCAGTTGATATATATAACGAAAAATGATCAAATAATCATCCTTTTTACCCTTTTTACTTTAATTTTCTTTTTACTTGATCTCTACCCTACCTATATATATATATATATATATATATATATATATATATATATATAGTCTAATTAAGTTGCCGGGTCACAAAATATCCAAAAGAGACAACGCCCGTTACTTCAATATATGTTTCCTTTCAAGGAACCATGCATTGTATTTGTGCTTTCTTTCTAATTTAATATTCCCAAATTAAGAGGTTCACATATAAAGTTGAACTACTGAAATTCAAAGCTGATCGAACATGGAGGTCTACAGATCTTCTCTGGAATTTAAACTGGCGGCTCGATTCACCAATTCAACGTACACTACTTTCTTCAAATTTCTATTCCCCCACGTGACGATGTAATATATAATTCCATCTTTTTCTTTGGCAGAGTAACTTTTGAATTGGGTCTCTTGTAGTTTAATTTCGCATGCATGCATAAGTGCTATATATACACACATTAACTTCTTGCCAGCTTCAATTCACAACACACATTTATACCTATTCCTAATATACTGATCTCTCAAAGTACTAATTACACTATCTTCATTCTTCAAATCAATAGTCCTTGAAGAACAATATTCCATCTCACCCCGATATATTGTTAACCCAAAATTAATTAGTAATGACCAGAAGTTACTACTTAATCAACATTCTTCTTCTGCTTCTCACCTCATTAAGCTTAAACATATTGGCTCGACCAATCAATGTCCCTAAATCTTTCGCAATAAAAGATGCAATGGACATGTTTAGTCTTGCAGCCACTAAAAGTGGGGGAGGTTCACGTGCAGGAGGAACGGGGAATGAATTTCCTAGTGCAGTTTCTTTTTTGTATATCAAGAACTCAGGTCCGAGTCCTCGAGGAAAGGGACACGGGTTTGCCAATGACAAGATTCTTGGAGACATTAAAAACTCCCTTCCAAGTCAAGGTGGAAAGGTATATGGATTTTCAAAAAATGTCGAGTCTCTTGGAAAAATGAAGAGTTTGGGTCGTCCTAGTCGTGGAGGAAAGGGACACATGTTTGCCAATGACAAGATTCTTGGGGATATTAAATACACCGGTCCAAGTCAAGGTGGAAAGGGACATGGATTTCCTGCAGATGTTGTGTCTCTTGGAAAGTTCAAGAACTCAAGTCCTAGTCTTGGAGGAAAGAGACACAAATCTGCGAATGACAAAATCTCTAGTCCGAGTCAAGGTGTAAAGGGAATTGGATTTCCTAATGTTGAATTTCTTGGAAACTTGAAGAACTCGGGTCCTAGTCCGGGAGGAAAGGGACATAAATTTGTGAATGACAAGATTCCTTGGAACATTAAAAACTCTGGTCCGAGTCAAGGTGGAAAGGGACATGGATTTCCTGATGCGGAGTCTCTTGGAAACTTGAAGAACTCGGGTCCTAGCCCCGGAGGAAAGGGACATAAATTTGTGAGTGACAAGATTCTTGGGGACATTAAAAACTCTAGTCCGAGTCAAGGTGGAAAGGGACATGGATTTCCTGATGTTGAGTCTCTTGGAAACTTGAAGAACTCGGGTCCTAGTCCCGGAGGAAAGGGACATAAATTTGCGAGTGACAAGATTCTTAGGAACATTAAAAACTCTGGTCCAAGTCAAAGTGGAAAGGGACATGGATTTCATTATGCCGAGTCTCTTGGAAACTTGAAGAACTCGGGTCCTAGCCCGGGAGGAAAGGGACATAAATTTGTGAGTGACAAGATTCTCAGGGACATTAAAAACTTTGGTCCGAGTCAAGGTGGAAAGGGACATGGATTTTCTGATGCTGAGTCTCTTGGAAACTTGAAGAACTTGGGTCCTACCCCCGGAGGAAAGGGACATAAATTTATGAGTGACAAGATTCTTGGGGACATTAAAAACTATGGTCCAAGTCAAGGTGGAAAGGGACATGGATTTCCCTATGTTGAGTCTCATGGAAACTTGAAGAACTCGGGTCCTAGCCCCAGAGGAAAAGGACACAAATTTGCGAAGGAGAGGATTCTTGAGGACATTAAGAACTCCGGTACGAGTCAAGGTGGAAAGAGACATGATTTTTCTACTGTCGAGTCTCTTAGAAACTTGTAGAACATAGAGGAAAAAGACATTAGTTGACCAACCGGTGGCTAGTTTACTTCTATAAGATAGGTAGGAGCAAATTCACTCGATCATGTAGGGTTGATACTAGAGATAAGACTACTTATTCAAATAAGTCATTAAAAATTAATTACTTCTTTCAAACTATGTGGTGTTAAATCATTACTTAATTAGTTATCTTCTATAAAAGTGAAGACCATAAAAATGCACGTTTGTTAATTTTCATATTAATTTGTTGTATAAACGTTAATATAGCCTATTGGTTTTTTTCTGATGCTATTTGTAAATCATTGTAAACCATCTCACTATATGTACTATACATATAAAAATACATTGATTTGAGTGTTAAAATGTATAATTGTGTTATATAAAAATACATTGATTTGAGTGTTAAAATGTATAATTGTGTTATTAAAACTTGAAGAATGTTTAATATATTTCATACTTAATTCATGATTTAAGATACTGATTTTAGCCTTTGATGAATGACATCAATGGTCTAGATTGTATTTTAAAATTTTAGGCGGAGTGACATTTTCGTAATTCACATATGATTGTATACTGAATCACCTGTGATCGAATATTAAAATTTTAGTATTATGTTTTTTAAATGAATTTTATTGAACCCAACTCATTAAAACTTATACTAGTCAACAAAATAATTCATGAGAAAGTGGATATTATATATGTTATGCATTGTGGTTTTTTGACCCATCATCATAGTAATTTCCTCATACAACAAACATGCATTTATCAAGTCTTTTTTATTACCATTTTGCATTTTGCATGGAAAACTCTCGGTGGTTACATACAAATTCTTAATAGAATTATTATACATACATACATTTATAGGGTAGTAGTGTCGTTTTAATCATTTTGATGTCATTTCTTTGCTGTTCATAGTTGAGATATTATACTCTACAACCACGTCCTCTAATCGTGGCTACATCCATTCTGTCGTGTCAAGCCACGTTAGTTTAATTGTTTTTATTCACTGCTTCTTTGGCTTTAAACGTAAATAAGATATTTAAATTTTATGATTATTATATTTAAATAAATAATTTTACATATTATTTGTTTTTTTTCTTATAACTGTTAGATTGTCATGTTTTATTTAAATATAAAAATATATTTGACATTTTATTTTTTATAGTTGAACTTTTTATCGTAATATAATATTTATTTAAAAATGTTATTTTTTTAATAGTATAATTTTATAGTTGAACTTTTATGTGTTAAATGAAAAAATTAGAATACTTATATTAAAGTTCTCTTTTTAATTATTCTGATGTGTTTGGTTGAACTTTTTAAATTATTCTGTTTGTCACATATAATAACTCCAGTTCTTAAACTTCATTTATTATATTGGTAGTTCATATTGTTTAGACTTTATTTTATTGGTGGTTCTTAGTTACCCCCATGTGTACTTAAAAAGACAATAATACCATTTTATAACTAATTTATTATTTTTATTCTATTAAAAACGAATTATAAATGAACAATATGATTTAATAAATAAATAACTAACTTTCACCACCACTACTATCACCAAAAGCTTGAATCACCACCACCACCTTCTATCCCTAACCACCGTCTAGTACAACCCACCCACCCTGACCATTGTCTACACCACTCACCAACGTTTACCCCAAAAGTCCATATCAAGAAAACCAATAACCACCACCTTCTACAACCCCAAATCAAAAACAAGATCAAGAACATCGGGGTGGGAAAATCAACCCAAATTAAGAACAAAATCTGAAAATCTACAAGAATCAAGAAAAAGATCTTAAATGCTACACAGTTCTTAAAAGCGTGAACAAACCCTAATTTGAAGGTGTGTGTGAGATAGCAATGATAGAAAAAACGCTAATTTGATATGTGGCGGAGGTGATGATGTATGGTAGTGGCGATGATGCGACGATGGTAAAGATACGGCGGTGGAGGTGATGATGTTCATACGCGGATCTAAAATCGCATGGGGAGGATAGTATGAAAAAATCAAACAAAATTAGGGGAAAGTGGTTGAGAGGTGGTGGCTGGTTTTCTTCTCCAACGAGAGTGCGGCGGCAGAAGGTTGGTGGTAATTGTCATAAAATTTGAACAGATCGCACACCAACACACCCAAATCTCTTGTCTTCTTCGGTGGTGGGTGGTGGCTGGCGATGGTGATGAGAAAGACAGTGATTAAGGCAGGGAGAGATAGGTGAGGGCGGTGGTGGTTTTCTCCGATGAAGGGGTGGTGAGTGGTGGTGGTGATTTCTGTCATGGTGGTATTGAGAGATGAAGATGGGTACTTGGGTATGTGTGTGTATATATAGGAGTTGATTTATTTGAGAACTATTTTTATTGTGAGTATTGCAATAACCGTTTGTAATCATTGATTATAATTAATCAAATATTAATATTAATTCTTACAAACATGGAATTAATTAAACCTCAGTTGTTATTTTCACTTTTCTAATATCCTGGAGGGGTATTTTAGGAAAATTTTTAAATAAATGAGGGACCACTTACCCCCCATTTTCTTAAAACTAAAATATCTTTCAAATGCAAATATTTTAGAATACGAAAATTATACAAAAAACAAGAATTTTATGCTCTTTAATATAGCATCCATATTGCTATACTTTTTCGAAGGAAACAATTTCGTTTTTGCTATAAGTCAACCATAATTTATCATTGTTATTACATAAAACTCAAATTATAAATCATAACGGATATATAAATTACCTCATTAGCTTATAATAACATAGTCTCAAAATTTGAATGTCATACTCGTAACCTTGTTTATTGACATGCAAAGCTTTTGCTGGTTAATCATGTACAAATAATGTGTTTACTAAAAGCATCAGAGTTTAATCCATTATTATGAAATCATTGATATAGAAAAACAGATCGAGAGTTTAAAGTTGTATGATTGTATCAATGAAAGAGACTTTTGATTTAGGAATTCACAAATATAAACTATCTCATAAAATGGTATTATACCTCACTAATATGTTGTAGATATATATTCTCATATATTCTAAATAAAAAATAACTTATAAAAAAGGATTACTGATTTATTGATTTACAACATAAAAATTAACCATAAATATGTTCATCGATTTAGAGTTTTATAAAGAAGATAAACAAAAAAGTACATATATATTCATATTTAGAAAATATTAAGTGGCATTACAATTTTTTATACAAAAGCAAAGATGGTAACTAACTATTTCAATTGTTATGAAATATACTTTTTACTAACAAAAGTTTTAAAAAATATTTTTTTAAAAATTTTGTGTCAATACTGTCAAATTTACATCAAAATTGTAGATAAAAATGAGACGATTATAAATATATAATTATATGTATACCAATCATTATACATTAAAAGTTATAAAAGAAAAACTATAAACATATATAATTAAATACATTATTAAATATAAATATATAATTTATACAAACACCTCTATATATCTCTTTCATGAAGTTCCATATATATCATTTTTTTGGTAAAAATTGAGAAAATAAGAGGTTTTGATTGATTAATTAGATTTTATTTTAAAAAAGTTTTCTCAATAATGATTTTCTTTATATATATATATATACATTTGAGGTTATTTCGTATACAAGCTTAGATGAAAAACGGCCGAAAACTACGTCGTTTTGATAAAATTACTAAAAATAAGATTAATTTTAATGAAACAAAATCTCTAGATACCTAATATACTTTTCAAAGTTACTAAAATATAACAAAATAATTATTAATTTTTCAAAAATTCCTCCATGAACATCATTTGATAAAATCTCATATTTTTATCTTTCATAAGTTGCTACGATTTTAGTGAATTTAGGAATTTGTAACGAAAATGAGGTATTGTGATTGTGTATTCCACATTTCCACCAAAATTCAAAATAGAAGTGCAACTGATTTTATACAATAAACTTTCAATAAGGAGCTCATGCTTCAAAAAAAATCAATGTGCAACATATAGACAAAAAGATGGAGATGGAAAGACCAATATAGGTGAAGTTAAAGTAGGAATGTTACAATGTAGTTAGAGGGTTTTTAATTAAATTACATAGTTTTAGAGGTTTTTCATATAAGCTTGAATGCATAATAACCCTATATTCACTTTTTCCACACACACACACACACACACACACACACACACACATATATATATATATATATATATATATATATATATATATATATATATATATATATATATATATATATAAAGGGTGGTTCATGCGAGAAGCTGTTTTTTTACGAGAAATGCGAGAAGCATTCTGGACCATTAGATGAATTAATCAATGGTTAATAGTGTTTATGCCATTTTAGTAATTATTAGGATTTAAAAGGTGATTAATTTAAACCTTCAAAGGGTAGAAAAGTCTTTATGGCATGAATTTAAAATCTTTACCCTAATTAAACCATATAACCCAAAAGTCATGGCTCATGTCCTTTCTCTTTCTAATATACAACATCAACTCCAGGGGAGAAAATAAGTCGCCGCCCCCAACCTCCAGAAAACCACAACAGATCAATGAAGTCATATATCCTACCCTAATTTAACTAATCCCCCATGTCTTCTTCCACGCCACCACATTCCCATTTTTTCTAGGCCTTGAATTTTTCAATTCCCGCACCGGCGATTATCGTTCGTACATCCCCATCTTTTGTAAGCCCTTTATTTTTTAGTTCTCTGATGATTATTGTTTTATAGTTGCTGCCATGTACCGGTCCCGTTCTCTCTCTCTTGGTTGTTCTCTCTCAGCCGCCGGCCACCTCACCAACCGTAAGCTGCTGTCATATCTGGCTCACCACCTGCCATGCCGCCGCCACCATTGATATCGCCAACACCTCCCGAGGCTTATATCGTCCTCCCCAGTCGCCGCCCCAATCGAAGATAGCAAAGCAATGCCGCCACCACCGCAACCATTGGTGGACTATCTCTACACCACCATTGCTATCAATCGACAAAGACAACCACCGTCAATCATATCTCTCGTCTGCTTCTAAATGAATTTGTATATGAGATATATTTAGAAAGTGAAGTTTTTCTTTTTTCTTGCTCATTTGATAATATATTAATTATTAAGAATATAGTTGATTCAATGATCTTAAGGATGTGTTTTTTATTTGTTTTTCTTTTTTCTTGTTCTTTTTTGTTGTGAAGTTCATAGATGTGTATTTTTTATTTGTCTTTGGATCCGTAACTTTATAAAAGTAACAAAACTTTATTTGTTCTATATGCTGCATACATTATTGTTAAATTTGCGTTTTTTAGTTGTTTATATCTGTTCACTAATGTTTAATATCTTGTTAATTAGTGAACGGTCGTGATCTAGGGTGAGTAACTAGAGAAAATTGTATGTGTTTAGTATTGAATATTGTAAAATTTATCGTAAAACTCATATATCATTGGCTGTGTTCAGTATTGAGTATTGTAAAATTTATCTTAAAACTAATATAGTTTTGGCTATGTTCATTATCGAACAAAAATAAAATAAAAAACTCGTAAATATTTTGAGTATATTCACCAGTGAACCTCGTAAAATTAATTCTTTTTTTTTGTAAACTCATAAGAAAAGGTTAAAAGTGGGTGAATTAAACATATTATAAATATCAAATTTTATGCTTCTTTAAATAGTTTAAGAATAAACTTGCAAAAAAAAGTAATCTAAAGTGATTATATAAAAAAATCCTTTTTTAAATATTATTCATTAGTGAACAGTTAAAATATATATATTTAAAAACATTATGAAATGTTAATGTAGTTTTTTTTAAATATTTTTTCCGCATGAATTTTAAAAAATATACTAAATCAAAATTCAATTAAATATTAAATAAAACAAAAAATGATTGTGTTTCTAAAATTCTCACATAACCCAAAAAGAAACTATAAAATTACCATATTTAAATTAATGATGAATTAATTGCAGTAATGATAAAAAAGACATTAATACCCTTTTGAATAAGATCTTGATCATTAAAATCTAATGGTTATAATTGCTTCTCGCACTTCTCGCAAAATATAAGCTTCTCGCATGAACCCTCCCCTATATATATATATATATATATATATATATATATATAGGGAGGGTTCATTTGAGAACTGATTTTATTGTAATAATTGCGAGAACCAATCTTAGTTGTTCATTTGGTAAGTGAAATTCATGGATAAAGAGCGTGGGGATTAAGTGTGACAAAGTGCATGAGATGAATTCATGTGTGGGCAATTAAATTAAAGGATGGAGAATTGGACGGCTAGGATTGGTTTTCAATTGATCATTTCCCCCATATATATATATATGAGAGAGAGAGGGAAAAACTCAAACGAAAACTGCGAGAACAAATATTAGCCGTCCAATTCCCCCTATATATATATATTGAAAAGTTCATTTGAGAACCGTTTTTAGTACGAGAACCATGAGAACCTATCTAAGCCGTCCAATTTCCCCTCCTTCAATTGGATTGCCCACCCATGAATTCCTTACATACACCTTGCCACACTCAATTCCCCCACGCTCTTCACCCATGAATTCCATTATCTAAAATGAACGGCTAAGATTGGTTCTTGCGGTTTTCGCAATAAAAACGGTTCTCAAATAAACATTCTCATATAGACCCATTTTAATAAAAACATAATTTAAAACCGATCTCAATCTTTAATTTTTAATCTTTAATTTTAATAATAATAATAATATAAATAAAAGATTAATTTTTATTAATTTAATTAGAGAATCCTAGCCTTTTATTTAATTAAAATTAAATCATAATCATAATTGAAATGTAGATCATCTAATGTAGTTTAATAATATAAATAAAAGATCAATTTTTATCGAATGCGTAAATATTTATTAAACTACATTCAAATTGAAAAGTAGATCATCATTTCTTAAAAGTAACAAAATTTTGACCAATAATCAATTCAAATTAACAATTATCCTCCTCTCTTTCAAATGATTCAAAGTAACATTTGAAGATAATTAAAAGACATGCTCCATAATTGGATTTTTAAGTTATTTGATCAAAAAGAATTTTAACTTGATTAATTTAAGTTGTAATAAATCATCTTAATTAAACTAAAATTATGAAAGTTGTAATAAATCATCTTCTCTTAATCTCTTAATATAAATAAAAGATAACATTAGTCAAGTTAATTAGATAATCGAAGTCATTCATTTAGTTAAAATTAACAACATTCATTTGTTTAAAATTAAAGTCAATTGTCACTCTAAAACTTAGAATTAATTTCTTGGATCCAAAATAGGTAAAGTTACAGATATTCTTACCCTATTTCATACTTATTCATATTTCTTTAAATTGATTGGAAGCATTCCTTCAAACCGTATTCATCTCTTCCTAAAGTATCATAGTCTCCTCCAGTTTTTAATAACTCTTCTTCACTCTATATTCAAGATCTATGTTTCTTATATTCATTATTTGATCTAAGAATCAATGTTGAATAATAATTCTTTTTATTAATTATTATTTTACATTAAATATTTGTCTCCTATGCGAGTCACTTAACTAGTAACTCTAATATATAATTAACGAGTATTCATTTCTCTTGTGCATGTATTAATTAATTACTTGTTAGTCATCAATGGAAAAAGTAAAGAGGATCTTCGAAAGAGAATTTAGATTTTTGTCGTAAGCAACTACGATATAATAGTCAACGTGGGTCACTGAATTCTGAATATTCAAAAGAGCAACGCTGTTAATTGTTTCTTCGATTCTTAATTTTTTTATAATTTCCCTCGATGTTTCCTACTTTCCTTTGAGGATTTAATTAAAGTTGTATATATTGCTATCTTCCTAATTTAAAATTTTGAGTGGCACTTTTCTAAAAATTTAAAAGTTAGTCGTAATCTGTACTACGATATTTTATTTTATTTTCTTCTTCTTTCTCTAATAAATGAGTAAAAATAAGGCCACGTGGTCTGATTCTAGGACATCGTTTCTTTGTTTTTCCACCCAACAACATTATCGCAAGTTATTGACACATGTTATCTATCCTCCACTTGTCCGCTTCATTTTGTTGCCTTTCCTTCTTCTAACCTATTGCCTTTCTTCTCAATCCCTTGCTCATCGGCATATTCCTATCTCCCTACGTTGATAGACTATAAAAAATCCATTTCGTAGAAAATAGCAAGGAAACTATGAATATGATAAGAAGTAAGAACAAGAAAGAGATTTCTTGATTCGATGTCTATTCTCACAGGTTATTTATAATTCCCCCTTTTCTTGATTATTATTTGGAAATTTAGGTTTTCAAATCACATGTTTACTATGTTTCAATTGTTTTCAAACAATTCGTTTGTGCTTTCAGACGATTTAGGATAGAGGCTATATATGTAGTTTTAATTTAGGGTATGTACTGTAATTTTAAATGGCCGGTTCCAGATTTTATGAATTGTATGCATTTGGTATTTGATTATTTGGTTTTTTGAATGCTTAATTGTATTGAACTTTTTGAATGCATGCTGCGATAGCCTTAGGGTTTAAAAAAATTCTGAATGGGCATGTGGCCATCTGGTATTATTATTTTCTCCATTAATAATATGCTACAAATGATGGTATGTATATATTTAAGGGTGGGATATTTTTATATGTACTGATGTAAATATGGATATCTCATAGATGAAGAAATATGGTTATAGTTCTTGTGGATTGAAAATATCAAGTTTACTCTAAGGTGAATTAAGTTGTTTTTGAATATGAAGATTATATATACGCTTCTACTAATTATAAGCATATGTTGATTTTAAATAATCAATCTCTAACAACCCTAAATCTGGTGTGTTTTGGTGTATTTAGACATCCATGCTTATGTGTATTTAATTATATCTATTCAAATATGTGGATTCCAGAGTATGGTAAGAGTTCAATACACATGGAAACTCTTATCTTTGACAAGAAATATATGAGCGATTTTAGCTAAATTTCGATTTAAGACTTTTTTTTATATACGTTCGATAGTTTAGCTTGGTTTTTTTACTGCTTTTGTTTAGCTTGATTTCTTTTTGTGTGATAATAGTATTTTATTTGCTATTAAACATAAATCATCAAAAGCATAAAATAGATCAAAGTTAGTATTTTCGGTTATACCCGATACCCGTTTTAACCGAACCATACCTAAATCTACCCATAACCGATACCCGAATATTAAATACGGTTCGGTTAACGGTTAATATCCTATCATTAAAATAACCGAATTACCCGACCCGGATTAACCGATAACCGAATGACACCCCTACGATTAATGATTTAAGAGATTCATAGGTTAAATGTTTTTGGGTGAAAGTGTTTTGTTCTTTTATGTTTGTTATTTGAAAGTGTTGATTTGAGATTTAGGTTTGGATTTCGTTTGATATAAAGACATTAATCCAATTTCATACATTTTATTTGTAATTTATCAGGAAACTACCTATTATAATAGCCGGAATGATACTTCTTGAGTTTCATGCAATTGTTGTGGCTAATTTAGAGATGCAAACCTACTGTTTGATGAAATGCTTAAAAGAGAGAATGTTCTTTCAATGGTTTGTTTATAATTGTCTATCTTACAAAATTTTTCATTACAATTTTTTCTTGCTATTTTTTAAAAAAGTTTCGTGTTTCCAGTTACTTTTAGAGTTATAAAGATCAACATGACAAAAAAATTGTGAATCTCTTAAGGTCTTAAAAGACAAAAAAAAAAAACTCCATTAATGTTTATTTAGATATGATTGCATCTTCTTTGTCTCAATTCATGTTTGTTCTTGATTTGATTCATGTTCAAAACTTTCTAATGTTATATGTAGGCCGACCATAATTGCATAATAGACTAAATTGTATAGCAACTAATTTGTAGATTTGATTTTCTCTTTACGTTTTTATATTTTTATTGCAATTTTATTTACTGTTTTTATCATTTTCTTAACAATAAATGCTATACACATAACATAGATGTAATTCTTGTGATCTGACCTTCAATGGAGAAGAGCGTGGGGAGATTGAGTGTGGCAGGGTGCATGTAAAGAATTCATGGGTGGACAATTCAATTGAAGGAGGGGGAATTAGACGACCAAGATTGGTTCTCACGGTTCTCGTATGAAAAACAGTTCTCGTTTGAACTTTTGCTACACACATATATATATATATATATATATATATATATATATATATATATATATATATACATAATGATCGAATCGGTGCTAATTGAACCAACACAACCATATATTATGTGACTATGCCTTGTCATTTAAAGTGGTTATTGGTTTTTAGTAATAATCAATGAGGTCCTAAATACTGCAATTTTGCTAATTTAAATGGAAACACAAAGGCTTTTTTCAGGATGATTTTACCAAATATCGAGATGCTTTATGTGATTATCAAATTACAAGGGAATACATGCAATTTAATTTCAAGGAAGTTTTTTTTTCTCTCATAAGAATTTCAAAATTAGTTAAGAGGACTTCGGTTAGGGGTATTTGTTCAACATAAGCTTGATAACTATTATAACATTAAAAATATCAATTTACAGGTGTTTTTAGGCTTAAATCACTATACTTGAGACGGTATGGTCATTGCATGCCTTTCCCTTGCTTGGCCACAAAATAATGAAATCTCAGGCCTCATTTGCAAATAGCTTATCCTATATATTGAGTTGTTCATTCACAGTGTATTGACATTTAGACTTCTCTTTGATTTTTTTTCTTTTTGTAAATGTCGAATCCAGTTGTTTCATATATGAATTTTAAAGGATGGAATATATCTTGCTTTGTATCTTTTAACTTTGATGAATTTTACTGCCACTCAGTACTACTCGTACCTTTTTCTTTGTTTTTTAAATCTCATTTACATATTATCACTACTTTGTATTTTTTAGTAATTATATATAGATTTTTTAAAACCAAACCTGTGGAATATAAGGATATCTAAACTAGTATATAATAAAATAGGGTTTAGTTCACCAAAATATATTCAACTTGTCACGTTTTGCTATTGTGTGTATCGAATTTTAAAAGTTTATATTGTGTGTATCAAACTTTTAATTTATTGCTGTTGTATGTATTTTGGATACACAAAAAAGGAAAAAATGTATAAGTTTAGTACATACAATAGAAAGTTTAATAGATATAATAGTCACAAATTAAATTTCGATACACATAATAGAAACTTTTAAATTCCAATACACACAATAGCAAAAGATGACAAGTTAGATACATTTTAATTAACTAAACCCAATAAAATAATAATAATTAGTCCCTATGGCCGGACCACAAACTATCCAAATTAAAAAGAAACTTAATGCTCTTGTTTCTTTATTTTGTATATCTCACTGTTTCCCAAGGATATATACAGGATACAAACAACCATATTATATATATATATATAGGGTAGAGATCAAGTAAAAAGAAAATTAAAGTAAAAAGAGTAAAAGAGATGATTATTTTATCATTTTTTGGTATATATATCAACTGATAATCGTTAGTTCATTATCTTTATTGATTAAAACTAGTCCTTCATCAATTTCTTTTTGATGAATCCAACATATTCATCACTTTTTAGATGAAAGCATTTTGTTCATCAACAAATTATTCCAAAATTTTGTTTTCAAAATCTGTATTTGAAATCAAAAAGAAATTGATGAAAAACTAATTTTAATCAATAAAGATGATGAACTAACGATTACCAGTTGATATATATACCGAAAAATGATCAAATAATCATTCCTTTTACACTTTTTACTTTAATTTTCTTTTTATTTGATCTCATCCATATATATATATATATATATATTTGTGTGTGTAAAAAAATTATTTGAGAACCGTTTTTATTACGAGAACCAATTTGAGTTGTCCAATTACCTCTATTTCAATGTCATCACCCACCCATGAATTCATCTCATGCGCTTTGCCATAATCAATCAACCACACTCTCCATCCATGAATTCCACTTATCACATTAACGGCTAAGAATGAATCTCGCGATACTTACAATAATATTGGTTTTCAAATGAACCTTCCCCATATATCTTACTCCTTTATAATGCATTTATAACCTTAAAAACTCTTAATTTTAAGCAACTTGAATGTACTAAAATACCATTTTTTAACTATTTCATTCTCTCTAAAATACCCCTTTTAACCATTTCATTCTCTATTCTAATTTACTTTAACTTTTTGGTTATTAAAAATATCTCTCTAACACTAAAACACCCTTTTACATAAACACAATTATCCACCCACATCAACATATTTTCAAAATCTTATTAACTTCTCCCTCCTTATTTCATAAATATAAATCTTTTTCTTATTTTAATATCTTGTAGAATTTTTTTTAAATTAATAAAATAGTTGATGCACATAAAAAAACAAATAAAAAACACACATTGTACGATAATTTTTCGTGACATTGAATTGAACGAATAACATATTATTACATTTTTAAAAGCAACATGATGTAAAATAGAAACTACTTGCCGACACAACATTGCGCGGGTACCTTGCTATTATGTATACAGGGAAAAGTTCAAACAAGAATTGTTTTTCGTATGAGAACTGCGAGAACTGTTTATAACATCATTAATAACTCATTAAAAGGGATATTTTGGTCATTTATATATTTCTCAACTGTGAATTGGGTCAAGGTGGACCGTCATTAATGTCGAGACTTGATTAATCTAAAATACCCCTTATTAATGCATAATTAATGAGCCATTAATAATCCATTAATAGGCCAATCATTAGTCATTTATGAGTCAATCATTAGCCGTCAAAATTATTAGCCATTGATTTATTTTAATCAAGGACCAAGATTGGTTCTCGCAGTTCTCGTTTGAACCATCCCCTATATATAGAGAGGCAAAGTTCAAACGAGAACTGTGAGAACTGTTTTTAACGCCATTAATGACTCGTTAATAGACGTATTTTGGTAATTCATATATTTACCCAACCGTGAATTGCGTCCGGGTGAGCCGTCATTAATTTTCGGGGCTTGATTTTTCCGAAATAACCCTTATTAATACGTCATTAATGAGCCACCAAAAAACCTTAGCCATTGATTAATTTTAATCAAGGGCTAAGATTGGTTCTCGCTAGGGGTGAGCATGGTACCGGTACCGATTTTACCGAATACCGAATTTGGTTTAAAGACGGTACCGAATACCGTACCGAGTATTCATATACGGTACCCAGTACCGGTACCGGTACCTATTTTACCTAGTTTTTTCGGTACTAGTCCCGAATACCGAATACCGATTTAGCAATATTTCAAGTACCGAGTACCGGACCGAAAACTCTAACTCGGTACCGGTACGGTTCGGTATTTTTGGTACCCATGCTCACCCCTAGTTCTTGCAGTTATTGTACGAAAATCAGTTCTCGTTTGAACCCTCCACTATCTATCTATCTATCTCTCTCCCTCTCTCTTGCTATATATATATATATATAGAGAGAGAGAGAGAGAGGATGATCTATTTGAGAACCGTTATTATTACGAGTACCGTAAGAATCAATCTTGACCTTTGATTAAAATAAATCAATGACTAATAATAATGACGGCTCATTAATGATGCATTTATAGCTCATTAATGACGCATTAATGATGAATTAATGAGGGGTATTTCCGGAAAATCAAGGTTCGATCTTTAATGATAACTCACCTGAACGCAATTCACGGTTGAAAAATTATAGAAAAGACCAAAATACCCCTATTAATGAGCATTAATGTTGGTTACAAATGGTATTCACAATAAAAACGGTTCTCAAATAATATGAAAAAGTTTAAACGAGAAACATTTTTCATACGAGAATTATTTGTACCATTATTAATGACTTATTAATATGAGTATTTTGTTCATTTATAGATTTTCTTAATCGTAAATTGCATCTGGGTGGGCCATTATTAATGTGTGAGACTTGATTTGTTCAAAATATCCCTCGTTAATGCATCATTAATGTAACATCCTCGATTTGGGCCTAGTTGTAAATTGTACGTACGCGTATGTGATTAATATAATAGACGAATGATTATGTAAGTACTTGTGTGTACTTGTGGAATTAAATGAAAATAGGTATTTTGTATATTGTGTGTGTTAGTTATATGTAAGTATGTATATGTATATATTGAATAAATATATATATATATATATATATATATATATATATATATATATATATATATATATATGTACTAATTGCTTGAAGAAAGAAAAAGAAAAGAAGAAAGAAATTGATAAAGGAAAAGAAGATATTTTATCCAGAGGCGGTTTGCCTCTGGATAAGATATATATATGTATATGTGCTGTGTTATTTGAATCACAAAAGTCAAATAAAGTAAAAGTTGCAAAACAAACACACAAACACATACTACTCTCTCCGTTCGTAAGGATCTTGGAGAAGAAGTTCTTGAAGTTGAAAGATATATAGTTTTAAACATAAAGCAAGGTTAGTAAGGTGGTTGTAGTGTAAACCATACATGTATTATGTTATATTTGTGTGTGTTTAGAGGCTGGAAGTTGGTGTTGGAATGAAGAACTCCATGAAAGAACATGAGAGCTTACTTTTAAGTGGGTTTCTCATGTTTTAATGTTTTAAAAGATGTTAAGATGTTCATGAGGTTCATATAGGTGATATATGAAGCTCTAAAGTGTTTTAGAAGTGAAACTAAGTGTTTAAGAATCTGGGTTTTTGAGAAAGTTAACAGAAATTCGCATGCATGTTGAATAAAGAAGATGATATTCTGGAAAATACATCGTCGCGGCGCGACAAGTGATGGTCGCGGCGCGACGCCGCGTGAACTTGAATCATGCGACCTTTTTTGATCTGACCTTCGCATGAATGGTCCGACAGTCGGATGACCCGTCCGACTTGTGGTCCGATAGTCGGATGGTTCACAAGGTTGCTTGGTCCGACTTTCGCATGAACCTTTCTTATGATTCGACCTTTCGCACGTCGCGGCGCGACAAGTTGAAGTGTCGCGGTGCCACCAAGTCTTTTTAGCAAGGACTTGTTTTAAATACATGTTCTTGTTGATTGGGTTGGGTAGTATCCAAAGTAAGTTCGATAAATGAATTATGAACGATAGAAAGATGTAATAAGGTCCTGATAGTAGGATCTAATATATGCAAACGCTTAACGCGATTTGAGTGAACGAACGTTGTAAGCGAAACAGGTGAGTGCCTACTTTCATGAGACTCGGTATGAGTAAGTCTTGCAAGTTAAGATGACTATGTGAATGTGTGAATGTGTATGTATGTATGACTAACCTGTTTATGCAGGTACGCTTAAGAAGATGAGTGTAAGTTTCTGATTGATGTTATGATCGCTTGTAAGATGTATAATAGGTGCATGCTAGCGGGTCCAGAATGGAACCGCTTAGTAATATATGATAAATGTGCATGAATGATGGATTGCATGATGATTGCATGTATGAATGATTGAATGACTGATCCCTGTGGGATCCTATGAACGATATATGACTAATATGATGATGATGATGGATCCCTGTGGGATCGAATGTACGTATATGTGTATGTGAACTGTCTGTAGACTATCTGACGCATGGTTAAGGTCAGCCAACTAGCTGGATCCTAACAGGACTTCGGTCATTTCTGGATTAACGGTGATTCGGGGTGCATCCCGGATCAAGGTTCTGCAGAACCGCCGTGCCTTAACGTGAGACTGTAATCAGCCAGGATCTGGCCGTGATTACTAGGGAACCTTGTGTTCCGTAAACGATGCTTGGTGGACTGCCTTGTTCTCCCCCACCAGCGCGGATTGGTCGTGTCTGATCCCCCGGTCTGAGTTGTTGAGCAGGACTAACTCTCCTGCAAGACATGACTCTTACTGATGGAGTCAGCACACCGTTATGTGTTAAGCTAGCAATGTGTGCTTATGTACGATGTGTATGATGCATGAATTACTTTATTGATGCTTATGCTAAGTAAGTATTATGGTACTATGTTTCCCTTTTCAGGTAAAGACTAGATGACCTGCGAGGCGGGTTGCTTTTGAAAAATGAATTGCCCCTTGTGGGTGGAACACTTGTTTTTTTTTATGATGTAATGTAAATTGATACTATGGTCGGTTCCTGTATGTTAGGTAACACCAATGAATGTTTTGGAAACAAAGATGATGTAATTAACTGTTTGTTAATATTGAAAGAAAAATTTCCGCTGCTGAACCTGAATTATCACGAAAGTAACTGTTTTCAGAAGCGGTGTTACAATTAATGAGACAGTCATTAGCCGCTAAAATTACAAGCCATTAATTTTTTTTAATTAAAAATCAAATATTGAATCATCCCAAACCAATATTTAGGGAATAAAGCAACTAATGAAAAAGCTAAGGAGTTGCGCAACTTTCATACGTCCCAACATATAACTCTCGATCAATTCAAGCTAGGAGGAATCTAAAAATAATGTATAGTAGTGATCAAATAAATGCTCTTTAGATTCAGGACTCCTCTTACAAATAAAGCATGTCAAATAGTCAATAGAAATGCCCTTTGAAAAAAGATAATAAAGAGTCGCAAGCCTCTATGTACCTTCTCAAGAAACATGCCGAGAAAATACTTGATTTATCAATTGCCCATTTTCAAAAATACCTTCTCAAGGAACAAACCCAGAAAACACCTAATTAATGTACACTGGCGGCTCAATCAATTCACCAATCACTGCTTTCTCTTCGAACAAATTTCTATTCCCCCACGTGACAATATGTAATAATTCTTTCTCGCAGAGTAGTAGTTTTTGGATTAGTCTCTTGCATGTGGTTCTCGCATGCATGCATGCATAATTAAGTAAGGCTATATATACACACATACACACATTGGTACGTGCTTCTTAATTAATCTCTCAACTTACATTAATATCTTCATTCTTAAAATCGATCAGTACGTACTCCTTAATTAAAGAACAATCATCCATATATCTAGCTCGATCACCTACTCCAACTGTCAATCCAAACTTAATTAGTAATGGCCAGAAGTTACTTTAATTATTACCATTAGTATTATTCTGCTTCTTGCCTTAATTATTAAGCTTAAACATGGCAGCTCGACCTATCAATGTCGCTAATTCCATCGGTTACACTGATCATGCAATGGACATATTTAGTCTCGCATCTATTAAAAGTAGGGGAGGAGGACAGGGGAATGAGTTTCCCACTGCTGTTTTTTTTTCTTTTTATTTATTAAGAACTTACGTCCTAGTCCTAGTCCTAGTCCCTGAGGAGAGGACTCGGATTTGTAAATGACAAATTCTTCGGGGGACATGAAGAACTCCGGTCCCGGTCAAGATGGAAAAGGACATGGATTTCATACAGATACTGCGCGAGTCACTTAAAAACATGAAAACTCAGGTCCAAGTTCCGTAGGAAAAGGACATTAGTTGAAAAAACATTTGAAAGCTAATACTAGAGATAAGACTACTTGTTCACATATCAATATATCATACCAATATCGGACATCATAGATCTAAACAAACATTTGAAAAAATAAAACTAGAAGTTTAAATGAGTCAAAAGCAAATTTAAGCTTGTTTTCAAGATTAGACAGTCAAATGACGTTACGCTCCTACTATTGAGCTTACAATTTTACCCTATCCCAAAAGCAAAAACTAGAAGTTTAACCTCATTTGCAAGATCGGAACGACAAGTAATCCTACAGTCCCACGATCCTACCTAAAAAACTAGCCTACGTCGAGTCACAAGGTTTTGACTAGTAGAATTGTAAGATCGTATGATCTTACGATAAGGATAGTGATTTTAACAACATTTAGTCTAGCTTATATTTCAAACACTTCCCTTAAGCTAGACTTTCGACATTTCTAGTTCTTTCCCTTCAAATAATTAAAGGTTCCTAATTGTAAAACTTAGTAAATATGTGTGCAACTTGATATTTGGTACCGCAGAATTAAACTTACTTTAATTTCTGACCGGTTCATGCATGTGCAAAATGATATTTGATTAGAATACGTTTGCTCTTTCTAAGAAAAACTTGATTTTTAGATAAAACTAAATTAAGCACACTTATTTCCCAACCTATAGTATTTTAATTTTTGCATCTAACAGAAGGTCCAATAAACTGTAAGGTATCGAGAAAGGAAGCTCTTGAAAAGATAGCCGATCGATGAAAAGTTTCCAACTTAGATCACTTCCCAAGGGAGTACACCTACTTGGTTGGCCACTTCAAAGAACATAGTGTTGAAAAATTAATTGATTTTCACTGGAGGGTACGTAGTTGGAAGCATCATATCAAAGTATTGTGCACAACTTTTTGACGTTTTCTAACGACCAATCCCGGATGTTGCACATTGTCGACCCGCAAGAAAAAGGTGTGAAAGTTCCTAATCTTCTTTATAAATGCATGAAATTTTGACAGAGTCCCAATGGAGGGAGTCACATTTGTCAAAGTCGGCCCTAATAAGAGAAATAGAGATGCTATATCCTCCAACTTAATTATTCCCACAGCCGTCTTAAATATTTCCGAGGCCCGGGGCAAAACTAAAAGATGGGCCCTTAAAAATATTAAACTATATAAAAAACGTTTGGTAAAAAACTTACAATTATACGTACTTAATTGCAACAATAGACGAAAATACAAAATTGAAAAGTTTAGACGTGTTTGGAAAGTTAAAAAAATTTCAAAACTCGGATACGCCTGAAATAAGTTGAAATTTTGAATTCTACATTTCACCAAAATCCTAGGATTTTGTTTTTCTCAAGGAAACAAAATAAGGACAAAAGATTAATGTGATTGCCAATTTTGTTCTTCTTCCCAAACCGTGTAACTTCGTCCCAAATTAAAGAGTCAAACGATTTTGTGTGATTTCTTTGCAAACTAACTATCGATTTCTTTTTTGATGAATCGACGAGTTCTTGATTTCTCCCCAGTCCGGTCACTACTAGAAAATCATGCATCACAAAGAGATTTTCTTCCGAACAATTCATGACAAATTTTCAACGAATTTCCCACGACCTTTGAGTCAAAAAGCAAATTTTCAACGGGTTTTCCATGAATTTCGTAGAATTCCGAGATAATTGGTTTTCCACGAAACTTAATTTTATCCATGGTTGCTTTTGAAATCCGAGAGTAGTTAGAGATAGAAACAGGAACTGAGAAATACTAGACTTCTAGTAACAGTATGTGTGCGGGTGAAGATTGAATCCGGAACAGAAAATGAAGAAGGACAGACTCAACCTTTAATCGAACCCGCGTCTACCTTTTAGCAAAGAGAAATTTTACTATTTGACTATATCCGCTATTTGGAATAGCCTTTTTTTTCACAGATTTGTCCAACATAGAATGAGGTTTTGTGTTGTAGTGAATTAAAAGATTTTGACAATTGAATATATGATTTCTAGAAATCTTTAAGAAATTTTTAACGTTGGCAACAATTAATTCATAATAGATTAATTAAAATAGGCTTAGAGTGTTAAACCATCTATATTACACATACAAGAAAAATGGGCCCCTCTAATCATTGGGCCCTGAGCAGTTGCCCCTTTGACATGCTCTTTAAGACGGCCCTGTGAGTTATCCCTCTACGCACAAGATCAACATGCACAAGTGTCGGAATCAATCGATTTTATAAAGGCGGTTTGTACCTCACTTATAATTACCACGGTTGGAATTATGTTTGAAAATTAAGCGCTAATACTTTGGCAATTAGCCAACTGATCTAGGAGGCTAATGGGTCGGTAATCTTGGATGAGAAGGGAACTTTTTTAGAATGAGAGTTATGAACCATCCGCACTTTGATCTTTGGATGAAGTTGATGATACATATTATTACCAATGGATATTCCAACAAATTTGAAAATGTTAAAAGAAATTTCGCTTGTGCGTGCTTATTAGTTATTATATGGTGGATTAAGATCCACTCATTTTAGTTAAATATTATAGATTATGTTCTCTTACAAAATAGCATGTGAGACCTACAAAGAAATCTGTTTTTGATTTAAATATATAAGTGACCTAGAAAGAAATCTTTTTATAATGCGATTAAATACTAGAGTGTGTTTGACGAAAGTAGCTGGGACTGAGACTGGGGCTGGAGCTGGGGTTGTGGCTGATTAATTAATAATCCCAAGCCCAAGCCATAAATTACTTGAAAAGACTTTTATTTTGAGGACTTACGAGGGATTATGTTTTTAATAATCCCCTCAAGATTTTAACATCCGAACGAGGCTAGAGGGTTGATGATTATGAAAACTGGGATCCCGAGCCCTATAATCCCCATAAACTCGTTACCGAACACACCCTAAGTCGGACTATATACTAACCTCCATAATCAAGAGAGAGAGAGTACACCAAATTCATGGAGGACTTTCTTTAATTATCCTTAGATGGGATGAGTGGAAAAAAGGTGAAAAAAAAGATAATGAACTCGTTACATAAATATGACTTTATAACTTGAGGGTCTGGAAATTAAAAAAAGATAGAAGTCCTACTAAGTACATGTTTAATTCATCACATGATTCAAAAGTTTTATGTCGACCCCCAATGACTAAATATTTTCCATTTAAAACTACGAGACCATTAGACTGATTTCAACAAAAACTAGAACAAAGTAATTATGTGTAGGATCACTTAGCAAATCCCACCGCGGCGTGAGTGTGTTTGCCAATCCCAAATGTACCATTTAATTAGGTAAAATATGTCTGTCACCACATACAATTAGCAGATTGTACATGGGATGATGCTATATGTACATTTGGTGCAAGTAATGACGGTTGTTGCATAAAGAGAATAAAATGTAATGTTGAATATTGACTAAGCCCTTTGAAACATATAATGATAAATTCACACGTCCCTTAACACGTAAATGAAATTTTATAGCGAGTATGAAAAGGAACACAAGCGAAATGTTGAACCCTCTATTTCGATGATGCTAACTTCCCTCTATGCATTTCTTGAAGTCGGAGAGCTACAACAAAAGGAGAATATAATATAGCATCGAATTCCAAGGCTAGCTTGATCATTGGCTTCAAAGAAAAAGCATAAAAATGTCGGTAGAACTTAATATCAATAAAATTTGTGGTGAATCATGTCTACTTCTTTCTGAAATCAAGATGTATACAAAGCAAATTTGGAAACTTAGAAGTCTAAGGGAAACAATAAGAGTCTTTGCAGAGTACGTTGAGGGTGGTGCGTGGTTTCTATCAAAAGATGATATAATCTACGTATCTGAATTTCTTCTTTAATTGGTGCAAGTTCACAACTTCCCATGACGAACTGCCCCTTCTATAAACATATGTGATATCAACTTTCTATTTACGAAAACATTGTTTGCAAGTCTTTCACATGATCTTTTTTCCACCATGAAAGTGTTGATATTTAGGTGGTTGTCTTCAATTATAATAGTAAGAAGTTATACTTAAGCCAAATATTGTTGACCCAAAATTTGTTAATTTCATGTGTTAAGGTTAACATATCCAAATCTTTATATAAAAGCCTTTATGCTTCAAGTGGAGATTTTTAGTTTTTTGACCCTATATGTGGTGAGAAGTTGAGGCTTGTAAAAAAACACCTCCAAACCTGAAACATTGAAGAATCAATTTCTGGTTTAGAGTTCAAAGGAAAATTGAAGATAGCAAAGAAAAAACATTGATGTTACTTATAGGTGGCATAATGGGCATATCATGCGCATTTAGTATCGGCATACAATTATACAAATCAGACATTTAACCCTAACCAACAATTCCTTGTAGGTTGGTTTTTTATTATGGAAATGATCAGATGCTATTGTGAAGTGTTTATCCCCAACATGAAGGGTGATTCCAATGGCTATATCATATATTAATAAATCTAATCTACTGCTCTCATATACATATAGGGTGACTCCAATGGATATAATAAGTAATTCAAGTAAACCAAAGCTAACTGTTCTCATATGCTAAATTCACTAAACAATTTTTTATGCCTTACAGTTACATAATAGTTCTAGTTAGGAAAAAAACATTTTTCTCATTAACTTCACTTGATACCTGCAAGATATTCCATATGCACAATTTAGTAGATAGAATTCAAGTCATTCCACATGCACAATCTTAAATAACTTTTCCTATACTGATAGTATATCGTTTCCTATTATGTCATAAGTGTTTGCTTTAGTGAAGCATCCTAAGTAACTTCAATTACTCAAAGAAGTGTCATTACTCACTCAAAAATGTATTCTTCAATGAGACATTAAATCAATCACTTGAGTAGAACCCGAGTACAACCTTAGTTCATAGTCGTGAAAATCAGACATTATTTCAAACATATAATCACAATAGCCAATAATTGTGATAGGCAAAATCTTTCCACAACCAATTTTTACATCCAATCAAAGTTCAAAAAACAATTAATCAAATTGAATGTTGAATTAAGGGAGATGATTTGTTTACAACATAAATTTGTCATATACAACAAAAAAAGTATGATCAGACCATAATACCTTTAATTAACATGTGAATGAGATAATTTAATAATGGATGGGAAATAAAAATCATAATTATTGTATATGACAAATTTGTATTGTGTACAAGTCACTTCCCATAGGAAAGATGTCACAATTAGAAGTAGTAGATGCGATCAATTGGATTAGGAGTGGGGATTGGGATTTGGGAAGCTCGGAAGACACGTGGCAATAAAATATGTTGGGTTCTTGAGCGAAAAACCAGAAAATAATGGTGTAGAAAAAGCTACATGTCTCTATATTTACTTGTTTATTAGGTAAGAAAGATTCGATCTCTTTAATTTTTATAAGTTTATTATCTTTTTTGGTTTCAATAAAAACTTTCAATCCCATGAGCCTTAATTTTGAAAAATATTCCTTTTTGAAATTTCAGATACAATGGACGAGGCATATAAATTTTTCATGAGACCAAATTGTTTTATTGGTCTAGTCAATAAATTATGGTTGGCTATTTTAAGTACATGCACTAATATATTTTGATTATAAGTCTATGTTATTCATGGTTTTTATACATTAGAGAAAACTGATCGATTGATAATATTACCTAGTTAGCTAGCTAATTTGACAAATTTTATTGAATAGGAATTGAAACATTTATTTATAAGTGTTAAAACACATATATATACATATATATAGAGAGAGTTAGGATCAGACGAGAACATCTTTAAAATGAGAACAGAAAGAACATTTTTGAGCCTTTGATTTTATTGATCGTATGGTTTAAAAACTGTCATGTTTTTTGATCTTCTGTTTGACTATATACCTTATGCATCAATCATACAAAAGTGTTTTTCTATATGGCTGATCTGATGCATCAATGCATACAAATCTTTAAATTATTAAAATTATAGAAATAATTTTGATTTTAAGATTTAGTATATAATTAAACTTAACTTTTGAGTAGTTATGGGTGACATGAACGTAAATAAGAAATGTTAAATTACAAGTTGAGTCATGTTTTCACTGTTGTGCATTTTATCCGGGTTCCCCCTTGAACCTCACCCTATATATATAAATAGGATCAATATAGAATCTAGTATTAATCATAGAACCTACAGAAGAAATCTGGATCATTGGATAATCTAAATCAATGGTTGAGATTTGAATATGGCAATTTTGTAAATTATATGACATAATTGTATATGTGAGGGCAGATATGGAATTGAAGATAAAACCTCCCCCCTCTAGTTATCTCTCCCGATTTCTCCTCCACCACAATATCTCACCAATCTAAAAATTATCGGTGTCCCTCCCCTCCCTCCTTCTTGCCGTCGACTTCCCTTAACCGGAGCTGCTTCTGCACCTCTCCGCATGACGAAGATGCAAACCACATCCACCGATCATCACGACGAAGATGCAAACCATAATCTCTCCCCATTTTTAATGGTTGTCAACGACCACGGTGAACCATGTTTACCCTGTCGCCGGTCTTTATCCTCTCGCTGCTACTCCTTCCCTCGCGAAGCTATAGTCGGTGCCACTTCTCGCCGTCGACGACCACCGCCCCCGGATATTTGTTTTCGTCACCACAAATCCTCTTTCCGGCTCCACCTCCCGAAAATGCAAAATGATGAACACAATGCAAACCAGATGAAAAGATAACCAAAATGCAAATAATCGAAAATGCAAATAACATTAAGTCATTAACATGCAAATAACCTAACGATTTCTTTTCAAATCTATAATTTATAGATGTTAAATGGCGGTTTTCGGTCTTCATTTTCATCTAGGTTGCATTTTGGTTATCATCTTCATCTAGATGAAGAAGATAACCAAAATGCAAATAACATTAAGTCATTACACATGCAAATAACACAACGATTTCTTTTCAGATTTATAATTTACAAATCTTAAATGGTGGTTTTTGATCATTTTCATCTAGGATGCATTTTGGTCATCATCTTCATCTAGATTGCATTTTGATTATCATCTTCATCCACAGTTGCATGTTTAGATTTGAAATTTGCATTTTCAAACTAAAAATTTTAAAAATATGGGAAGAGTGGACTTGAATTAAAGAGCAAGAAAAACTGAATCTAATTGTCTAATTTTTTCTGTTAAAAGTCTTAAAAATGACGTAGTTATGATTATTAAAGGGATTAATGGTATTTTTGTTTTAAATAACTGATTAACTATGATTTTTTTCTACGAGGCGCGTGACTTTATAATCAAAAGCAAAAATCTCTTTTTTCCCCTTTTCTTTCACTATAATAGTTTTAAAGGTTCTATACACAACCTTACCTTATATATATATATATAGAATATATATAGGGTAATGATTCACATAGCCTCACCCTTAAACATATAACTTAAAGGCAAATTCTCAGTCATTCAATTAAAATGGTAAAATAGGAATTGAAAAAAAAAAATCCAAACCCACGCCTCTCCTATAAGACTTCCTCAAAATTTATTTTTTTTTTATTTTTTATTTACCCCTTAAATCTTTAAATGACCATAACTATTTCAATTTTAGAAATTGAGAAAAAAATTTACCAATCTATTTACTTTTTTAATCCTTTTTCAAATAAGACAACTCTTTCCATATTTCTAAAAATTTTATTTTAAAAATGCAAATCATATGAAAATGATACCAAAATGTTACCATTTTGAATCATGTGAATTTTTATCATTTTCGGCTGTAACCATGTGTATCTATATCATTTTTGGCTAAAAACATGTGTATGTATATCTTTTTCGGCTAAAAACATGTGTATGTATATCTTTTTCGGCTAAAAACATGCGTATTTATATCATTTTAGGCTAAAAATGTCTATTTGTATTATTTTCGGGCTAAAAACATGTGAATTTTTTTCATTTTTGGCTGTAACTATGTGTATTTTTATCATTTTCGTTTAGAAACATGTGTTTTTATATCATTTTTTAGCCGAAAATAAGTTTATTTTTATCATTTTAATGTGAATAATGTTATCATTTTAAATGTTGTATATTGTTATCATTTTGAATTGAAATTGTTATCATTTTCGCGGGCGCATAGCACCTTGTAGGGGAAAAAGTGAAATCATGTTGCGGTAAACTATTTGGCTACAAATCAGAATTCGTTGGTAATTGATTCTCCTTCCACCCTTTTGTTCTTTGTAAACAATGAAATAGAAAAATAAATAACAATTGTAATTAATCCAATCCATAATTCATTGGTCTTCCTAAAGACAATAGGCAAGTTCTTACGAAATGATCCGATTGTCGGCAAATTGCATCATGTAATTTTAGAGTTGGTGATTTTAGTAAGTTGTAGGCATTTTCAGATTTCGTATTTTAGTCGGCAACTTGCAATTGCGTACTGTTTTCATTTTTTAGTGAGAAGATTTCATTAACTTTTTGAGTAAAGTAGAAAAACAGAGTTTTATTAGATGATAATAAGTACTTGAAATGAGTGTACCGCATATGAGATTAGATTTTATCATTTGAGTGACATTCAAGAGTTTTGGTAATTAACTTGTATTGATATTTCTTAATTTCAGTTTATTGTTCCTTGTTTAATCAATCTGTATTTGAATTCTTGATTTTCAGAATTAGGGTTTCAAAGTTCAATTGTTCAAACTATAACAAAACATGTATAAATTTTCTTTTATCTTTGATTTCTTGTTTGGGTTATTGATTATCGATTATTAGTAAATTAATTTGTTTTAATTATTTGAAATAATTTATTTACTCTAGTCACTTATTAATTGTTTACTTTAAATCACTTTTTTAAAATTTAATCATTTGATAGCAACTTTAAGTCTTTAACTACTTGATATCAACTATCAAGTTTGTTGGTGTCAACACTTGAAAATTAGCTGAATTTAGTTTAGTAATTATTTAGTTTATTAAATAAACTGGTTATTTGAATTATTTGATATCAAGTTAATTAGTGTGTTTTGTTGTATAGTTAAATAACTTGATATCAAATTAATTGGTTTATTTATTTGAATACCTGAATGCTTTATAATTAATTAATAAATCAAGTTCTCCAAAAAAGAAATAAAAGAGTTGAATTTGAAAACCTAAAACGCTCTTAAAGAGAGTGAATGAATAGATTTATAAATAATTTAAAAACTTAAATAATATATTGTAAATTTTTTATTCAATGTTTTTATATATTTTAATTTTCTTTTTATATATTTGAATGTTTTAAAAGGCATAATTTTTAGTATTACCTCGATCCTTGGAAATATTTGAGAAAGCCCAATGGTGAATACGAGATGAATATAGTAGAGATTTAATTAGGAGGATGGGTCATAAAACAATACACTCACTGCGTAACATAATTAATACCCACATGCATCCTCATGAATAATTTTGTTGATTAAAAGAATTAAATTCTAATAGCACAAGTATACATATTAAACAATACAACACCCAAATAAAAAATGTTTTTACGTGTATACATATAGTAACATATTGGTTTACCTGGATGGCTGGATCATCTGTATGAAAGGTTATAAATAGAAAAAACCAATAGGTTATGTTAACATTTATACGACAAGTTAATGAATTTCTAGTGCTCTTTATATATAAAATTATAACCTACCAAATGTTGTTACTAATGTCTTTTTTCTCTCAAACTTGGACCTCAGACTTAACATCAGGAAATCCATGTACCTTTCTACCTTAACTCGGACTGAAGTTTTTAATATCCCCAAGAATCTTGTCATTCTCAAATTTGTGTCCCTTTCCTCCGGAACTAGGACCCGAGATTTTCAAGTTTCCAAGAGATTTAGCATATGTAGGAAATCCATGTCCCTTTCCACCTTGACTCGGACCTGAGTTTTTAACGTCCCCAAGAATCTTCTCATTCACAAGTTTGTGTCCCTTTCCTCTGGTACTAGGACCCGAGTTTTTCAAGTTTCCAAAAGACTCAACATTTGCAGGAAATCCATGTCCCTTCCCACCTTCACTCGGACCGGAGTTTTTAATGTCCAAAAGAATCTTGTTATTTGCAAATCTATGTCCCTTTCTTCCAGGATTCGGACCCGAGTTCTTGATATAGAAAAAAGAAACCGCATTGGGAAACTCGTTTATTGCGATAGATTTATCGACACTGAATGGTCGAGCCAATATGTTTAAGCTTAAGGAGGTGAGAAGCAGAAGAAGAATGGTGAGTAAGTAGTAACTTCTGGCCATTAGTATACTATATATGTTTCGATTGATCAATCGGAGTGAGATATGGAATATATATTGTTCTTCAAGGACTGATCGACTAGCTATATGTTGATTTGAAGAATGAAGATAATATAAGTACGTTGAGAGATCAACTGGAAGCAGGTACAAATGTGTGTTGTGAATCAAAGTTGGCAAGAAGTTAATGTGTATATATAGCAGTACTTATGAATGCATGCGATCGAATTAAACCACAAGAGACCTAGCTAGCCAGCCATTAATCCAAAAGCTACGTACGTACTTACATACGTACCCTGCCAAAGAAAAAGAATTATGGCATGGTCGCAGCACGTGGGTGAATAGAAATTTGAAGAAGAAAGTCGTAGTGATTGGTGAATTGAGCCGCCGGCCGGCTAGTATATATGTGTACGTACAGTCAAGAGAAGAATATTAATCAATATATGTATATAGACTTCCAACTTCAGCTTTGAATTCAGCTATACATATACAATGCATATATATATATATATATATATATATATATGCATGTGATCGTATGTATTTGGAAGAAGTATTAAATGAGGAAAAGAGAGCATAAATTAATGGATGGAATTAATGGTTACTTGAAAGGAAACATGCATATATTGATGACGTAATAAAACAACGTACGGCGTGGGCATGCGTTGTCTCTTTTGAATATTTTGGTCACATACTTTTAAATTCTCCGAGAATTGAAGTTCTCTTCTCCTTACTTTTTTTTTTCCAAGCCGGGTGGATTTGAATTTGTTCACAGATTCTTGGTGCGTAGGTACGTCTTAAATTAATTAATTAATTAATTGATAATTTCTTTTCTTTATCACTACCATAAAGCTAGTTTCTTCCAGTAGAATTGAATAGTCAAAAAAGCAAGACGCTAGCTAGAAGAGGCCAATTCCAAGATATCACTAATTAAGAACATAAATTTAAAACCAAAAGAAAAACTGCACGTGAATTGTTGTAAAATAAATTTATCGAACCATATAAAAACGAAACATGTATAAATAATAAAAATTGAGAACATCAAAATTTAACGTGGAAAATTTCTAAAAAACCACGGATACGATCATATGATTGAGGAGGTTTCACAAACATGTAGAATTTCTTTCACAAAAACCACTAATAATAACAAAACTTTCAAAAGTAATGTGTTTTTTAATTAAAAAGTGTGGTATTTGGGATTTAGGATGCCGGTTTATGGCCAAAACCCGGGGTTTTTAAAAGTCAGTTAAGTAGTTATGACACAATTCCACCATCTCACTGGAAAAGCTATGTAATAGAAACTGATTTTTGAAATATCGGTTACTCATTGCTAAAACAACGTACACATTAATAAAAATTACTGTACGCGACCAATACCAACCCATATACCCATCAACGGTTCTCGGAGTAGAGGAGAATTCCCATTGATGGAGTTTTGCCGGCGATTAATCCACGGTTTATTTGTGGAACTAGGAAACTCCTCTGGTCTTTTGATGTGACCCTTCGCGTGTGATACTGTATAGCTTTCTATGATATGTCACACTTGAGATTTTAGTGGTGGGAAACGCTTGGATTAATGAAATTGTCTCGTTACACTACACTTAATATATATATATATATATATATATATATATATATATTTATATATATATATATATATATATATATTTATATATATATATGGGAGAGTTCATGCGAAAAGTATATTATTTGCGAAAAACGCGAGAAGCAGTTTCAACCATTGATTGGATTTTGATCATGTGGTTCACATTAATAATAATTAATATTTTTATTTAATTTAAAATGGTAAATTAGTAAACAATAATATTTTTTCTCTCTTCTTTCTAATTAATTTTTCTTTCTCCTCTTTATAATTAATTTTTCTCTCTCTAATTAAATCTTTTTCTAAATTTTGTTTACTTTTTTCTTTTTATTATTACCTAAATAAATTCGTTTTTTTCTAGAATTTTTTTCGTATATTCAACTATTTATTAATAAATTATAATATTTTTGTATGATTTTCTTATCTTTTTATTCTGAAAATTACAATTAGTATTTGTTTTCAACCATGAATTTATTCTTTTGTTTGAGAATGAACAACCTAAAAAATAAACAAAAAGAGCCTAAAAATATGAATTCATTTATTCTTTTATTCAATGATGAACATCATATGACAAAAACCAATTATCAAAAAGCCCAAAAAAACGAAATTCACTATTGAACATATATAAAGAATACCCAGATCTACGTAAAAGTTTCATTTGTTAATAAATTTACGAGTTTTTCATTGTTACCGTGTTCAATGATGAACATAGCCAAAAGTGTACAAGTTTATTATGAATTTTACAGTATTCAATACTGAACACATCTAAAGATATGTAATACAAAACCAACCTAGATTTACATACTTACATTACCAAAAAATTTATGTTCATTAATAAACATACAAAAGACAACCAAGTCATACAATTACTTTAACCCAAATTTTTAAGTTCACTAATAAACAATACAAAACAAACCTAAAAACAAAAATTCAAAATTACATAACTTTAGGTACACGGGGTTCATTAATAAACGGTGTACAAAAACCAAAAATTAAACTTAAAAACTTCACATATACGATACATAAAAACAAACAATATATTCTTTACCATACAAATTAACATGTCGCTCACCATTTAATTGATCACGGAAGGGAGTTGACCAACTTTCTTTTGTCAAATTAAATACATTAAAAGTGCCTAAATATAAAACTTTATTTAATCGACAATTTCTTATAACTCATACCTAATTTTCAGAGTTTGTGAGAGGTTGTTGCATTAGTAAATGCCAAGGGAAGACTGGGTGCAGGTGGTCTTGATCTTGGTTGGTTGGTTGGCCATAGCTGGTTGTGGTGGTGGTGCAAGGAACTGGAATCGTGCAGCCTCATCAACCTTATTCTTCTAGAATGAATAATATATAAAATAGAAAGACATCCAAAATTAAAAATATTCAAACCTAAAAACTTCCAGATCAAACTTCAAGAAATACAATCAGATCAAACTTTGATGTTGCAGTAAATCAGGGTTGAAGGGTTCTTGTGTTCTTCTGTTAAAGTAGATTGGCCGATGGAGCTTGGTAAAGAGGTAACACCAAAGTCGATGGAGATAGAGATGATTGACGGTGATAGAGATCTCCGATGGGTGGAGACGACGGTGATGAATGTTTCGGAGATGGTAGTGCTCGGCTGGTGGTGATGAATGTTTCAGGTCGGGCTGTAGTAGTGTGTAGATGGTGGTGCTTGGGCGGTGATTATGCGCCATTGAAGCTTCTTGTTGGCGGCGGTGGTGGTGAAGTCCCGATGCGGCGGTGGTGAAGTCCTGGCGGCAGTAATTTAGGGTTACGTGTTGCCATTCTTTGATGAAATACGTATAAAAGAGATTGATAGAATAAATAGGGGATTTAATGTGAGTTAATTTGGGTAGTTATGGGTTATGATAAAATGTCTATTTTGACCTTTTTATTTTATTTAAAGTTCCTTAGTATTCAATTTAATTACAAAAAAACCACTATCATATCCTAGCCTTTGATTAAATCATCCAATGATCCTAAATATTTTTCGCACTTTTCGTAAATAAGAAGTTTTTCGCATGAACCTCCCTATATATATATATATATATAGCATCACAAGGGTTGTCATTTATTCCATTATTATCGGATTCAACTTTTGCCAAAATTGGGGAAGTGGCGGGAATCCTACACCAAGCCTATAGTTACATAGCATCAGCGGACCGGCAATTTCGGTTACTCGTTGATATGACAACTCGTTAATAAAAATTACAATATGCGGCCTGTATCAACCCATATACCCATCAACGGTTCTCGAAATAGGGGAGATCGTATTCCACGTTGATGGAGTTTTGCCCGGCGATTAATCCACTAGTTTATTTGTGGAACTAGAAGACTCATCCGGTCTTTTGATGTGACCCTTCAACGTGTTATACTATGTAGCTTCCTATGTTGCGCTACACTTGAGAGTCTGGTGGTGGGAATTGTTTGGAGTAAATGAAATTGTCTCACTACCCTACTAGGTAAACACTCATCTATAATTTCCCAATAAATTATATAGGTATCACACAACCAATCTCTCTAATCACAATTTTGTATCACAGCATCACAGGGAATCCACAAAAACTGTAATGATATATTTCGAAACGTTAGCCATCATAATTAAACAAGTAAAGCATCATATATATATATATATAAACTCTTTATACTTCATTATCATTTAATGCATGTAGAAGTAACCAAAACCCTATTGACATGTGTGAAAGTGTGTCTACGAAACTAAGGGGGTAGTTTCACCTACATAAGTAGAAGGAAAAAATATTACTTTAAAATGTAGAAAAAAAGTCATATATGACACGTATATAATGTTTATATAAATATATTATATACCTAGAACCATAATGTTTGTCATTTTTTCATTATCATCGTATTCAACTTCTGGCAAAATTGGTGAAGTGACAGGAATCCTGCACCAAGCCCATAGCTACAACAACATCAGCATACTAGCAATTTTGATTGCTTTCGGTGATGTCACTTTGCAGAAGTTTATGTACAAACAGACTAAAACAACACTTCTCCAACTAAGTCCACTTCATTTGTCTAAGTACTCTAAAAAACTTAACAAATTCATATGTATGAAGGCGTTTGACGAATCCAGGAAAAGAACAACAACCAACAGAAGTAGAATGTACGTCCGCGATCTTTTTATACATGCATCCTAAGATGCGTTATTCGTAATGCCGTCTCTAACAGCACAACATAAAATTTTCAATTTCATCCATTCCCCTAGGAAATTCGAAGAATATGTTGGAAAGTTAAGCAATTGCAAACACTTATCATGGGACTTCTCCTAAGACCATTTATGTATTTTTCCTGTCACTGCATCGTCATTCACATAACTTCTATGTCTTTAAAGTCCCTTCTCCAATTGGTAGATGAAATGTGTGAATTTCTGGACAACATCTCTCTACGAGTGGTGTTATAAGACCATGATCAATTAACTTGTAATCGTACTCAAACACACCTCCAAAACCGGATGCACGTATATAATTCATCACCCTCGCTGGGATTGGGTGTTTTTTTATTCTCCACACTTTTTAGTCAACTCTTCTTACATGCGACACGTTATAATTGAACTTGTTGTGAAATATGTTATACACTATGTGTTCATTCGTTAAAAATATTAACTCACTGTTGACCGGCTCTGGAGTAACCAGGGCAACCGCCCAGGGCCCGTGATTTTGGAGGGCCCATTACGTTTAATGCATGTGTGTATATGTATATTTGTCCAGACTTAAAGTAAGCCCAAAAAAATTAAAACAAAGGCCCTAGGGAGCTAGTCCGTCTTCCCCCGTTCCTAGTTCCCATGCTATCGGTTGTCGCTTCGTTAACCTTCAAGTTCCTACGTTTCCACTGTCGCTTCGTTTAACCTCCAAGTTCTCACGATATCGGCTGTCGCTTCGTTTAACCTCCAAGTTCCCAAGAAACATCGAGACAAACGTTCACGATTTATTATGGCCAACGTCATCGGTTGTTCAGGAACATACGCTAAATCTGAATATCTGATCATCAATGTTCTTTGTCGATTGTTCACAGTTCGTCATCGCCATTCTCAAATCAATACCCGGGTTCTGTCAATATTTGATGTTTAATCAATGATCAGAATCAACCTTAACGCTACACAGATAGTGTACGGTCAAGGATCAAACGTTCAGAATCCGGCAATCGGCTATCGTAATGGGATTCAGGTTTACAACTTCCTTTTAAAATCCTATCCCAGTTGTTTGTGTTTCTGAAATTGCTATTGATTTCTATTTAATTAGTTAGTAGTTTGCTCGTGATTGTTAAATTGTTTGCTCGTGTTTGTTTGCTATCAATAATCAGTTTGCTCATCAGCTTTGTGTTTCTGAATTAATGAAATTGCTAGTGAAGTTCATGTAGGTCTTGCTTCCTAGCATAAAAAATTGTATTCTTTGTAGAATTCGATCTTTTTTTAAGTATCAGATATGTGAACTGTTTCTTTGCAAGCGGTGTTGTATGACATAGTGAATATAAGTTGCCTAACCATTGGTTTGTGGGACATGGTGGATGAGCTATATATCAATTTCAGTTATCTGCCAATGCTGGTCATAATGATTTTAAACTCAAATTTTCAATGGTACTAAGAATTAGGGATCTTTGGAAACCAATAGATGAGTTCATTACTATTGAGCAATATGTAAGCATTTATATTTCCTTGATCTTTAATACTTACTTTCCGTTTCGAAAGTGTAAGTCTTTTCTTTTAGATTAATATTCATATTGCTAGTGACGTAGTGCTTGCATTACAATAATTTTAAGTAAAGCACCATAAAGATTTACATATGTGATTTATAGATTGTTTTAGTGCTTGACATATATGAGTACTTGAGTGTCTTTGATTCTTAGAGATGTTGCACCATAAGTCCGTTATAAATACGATTGTTTTATCAGCTCAATAAGTTCGCTTTTGCTCTTTATATTGTTGTATTTTTATCATGTAAACAAATTAAGTAGTTTCTAAAAACACAAAATATGCCAATATAAAGTAGAAACTGAACATACAAATCTTTAAGTTTCTTGCTTCAAATTTGATGATAATTTTTATATGAATTTTAGTATTACTTTCTTTGAATAGATTAATATTTTTAGGGGCCTCCTTTTTATTTTTGTCCAGGGCCTCAAATATGTTTGGACCGGTCCTAGGAGTAACTCTAACATTCTCCATTGTATTATAAGTTTCAAAAAATTAGATGTAAGTAAAGAATTTTTTTTTGTTCGGCTTCAAATCTCTCTCTCTCCTTGTTTTCTTTCCTTGGCACCATAGCATGCAAGATGACACACACACACACACACACACACACATATATATATATATATATATATTGAACGGCGGCAGAATTTTATTAAAAATAAAAACTAGCAAGGAGCTAGCAAATACAAGAAAGTAAAATAAGACAGCAAATTATAAAGGAAATAATATTGAAGGAGCGCAACACCATAATATCCAATCTAACTTTCTCTTCTGATTTCCCCTTGAATGCAACCAGAAGAATGGCAATCCTTGAATAAGAACAAATAGCTTGAAAATAGACTCCTTGTTTTTGTTAAAAACCACCTCATTCCTCGACTTCCAAATCTGCCAGCAATAAGTGTAGATAACTGCATTAAAAACTTCAAGTTTTGCTCCTCTCAAGTTTGCCAACTCTCCCCAAGATAATAAAGCATCAACCGACCCATTAGGAATCTCCAAATTCCACCAGTTTGCAATTTCTTTTAGTAGGCTTCGGGCAACATAACAATCCACAAACAAGTGTTCCTCCGTTTCTATAGTTAGCGAACATAAAGGGCAGTTTAACGATTCCAAAATGATACCTCGCTTCTTAAGATTACTGAAAGTTGCTAATCTCTTGTGCTGAGTTTTCCACATATGTATATTCACCTTGCTCGGGAGAATCTTAATCCATTTAGTAATAAAACCGTGATTGTTGTATAGTATTTTTCTCATCCAGTATCTTACGTAATGATGCAACAGTGAAAATTCCGGAAGAATCAAGAGTCCATTTCCATCTTCTATTTACCTGTTGATTATCAACCACAGCCTTAAGTCTAAAGAGTTCAAATAAATCAATATTATGGTCACGAAAGCCTTTATTAACAGAAGCTATGGCACTCCAAACACCTCCTTTTTTCGTGTGGAGCGGATCAATTGATGAGTGACGAAGATAACCATGAATAAAACATATAACTCAAGCCCAAATAAAGGAAGTTTCCTGTTTAAGCCGCCACCACCATTTTGCCAATAGTGCCATATTTAACGCTTTAAGGCTTCCCACCCCTAGACCACCTTGATCTTTTGATGCCAAAGTATCGGTCCAAGCGATCCAATGACATATATAAATTGAAGGGGGAGAGTTACGGAATGACGAACTGCTAACAACCTACATTAAATGAGTATCCCATTTTTAAAAATCGGTTTCTCATTAATTAAGGTATGACATTACCTCCCTGATACACATGAATATCCGACATTAAATTAGTATCCGATTTTTCAAAAATCGGTTCCTCGTTAAAATACAACTACAACACCGATAAAGATTAAAGTCGATGGAATGTGTGACTAACATAGTTGGAAACTGATTTTTTGAAACTCGGTTTCTTAAAAAGCCACTGAGATTTTTTACTGGAATTTAGTGAGATGGTGTAGATTGTGTCATAACTGTTTAACTGGCCTTTCAAATGCCGGTTTTTAGCCCATAAACCCGCAACCTAAACCCCGAAACCACACTTTTGAAAACAAAGAGAACACATTAGTTTTAAGGGTGCTACTAATTAGCCTCCCTCCCCTCACAAAACCACATGTCAAATACAGAATGTTATATTTTTAATATAGTTTTTTCACTCACATATGTCAAATTAAGAGGGGCTATATAGATAATTAAGGGGATATATAGAATTACCCTAGTTTTAAAAGTTTTTTTTTATTTGTAAGTGATATTTGTAAAGAAATTCCAAACATGTACATGTAATTAATTAAACCAAACCTAAACATGCAAATAACAAATAAAAGCTACAAGAAAAGTAATATGGTTTGTGTTGTTTTGGCATACGGTGTACCAGGAGTGTTCATGGATGGTTAACCCAACATAAGGTTAACCGAGAACCGGCTAATTAAAGTATCGGTTCAAAATTTTCACGAACCTAAACCTATACCGAAAAACCGGTTAACCAATAATAAGTTAACCGGTTTTCTCGGTTCGGTTTTCCAGTTAACTAATTAACAATTTTTAACTACTAAATATATTTTTCTAAAACAAAAGGTTTCAAAATTTAATATTCATATATATCTCAACTCGAACGAAACTTAAATGAAATTTTTATAAAACATTACGACTTGTGTTATTTATGTATCAGTTAACTATGACAGAAGAAAATATTCTAAATAAAAACGTGACTAAGCTAGAATGAAACTAAGTAAATAAATAATAAATATTCTTGTAGCTTAGTAAATAATAAGATTTATTTACTTAGATATATGTGTTATTTAAGTTTACGAGTCAACTAGATTTATAAATCTTATTATTTAAATAGTAAATAATAAGATTTATAAATCTAGTTGACTCGTAAACTTAAATAACACATATATCTACTAATATCTATATTGAAAAATTAAATATAGATATTGATTTTGGGTAACAATTTATTATGAGTAGATAATTATCGTATGTAAATATTTATTAATTTCTTAGTATTAATACACGTAAAAACTAAATTTGAATTTTTTAAGTTTTCGATTTTTCAGTTAACCGTTCGTCTCTAAATTTATAAACTGTAACCGAACTAATAACTGAAATTTTTTTAGATTCGGTTAACCAAACCGAAAAAATTAAAGTGTTTAGTTTAGTTAACCTAAATTTGAGTATGATTTATCGGTTTTTAGATTTGATTTTTCCATTTTAAATATTTTAAATACCCCTGCGACGTACATACGAAAAAGAGACCAATAATTACGAAATCTCCGTCACGTTTGCGTATATGTGGCTGTGGATGATACTGGAGATGGGCCCATGGCCCACTATAGCAAATACGGCTCGCATAATTGCATGAATGCAATTGGCGTAGGTGTCAATTACTTATAGTTATTTTGATTCATATCGAGCATAAAATATACATAAAGCCTCATAGTGGATTAGGAATAGTGGAGAGATTGATTAAAGGGTTTGGCATTGCTTCCTAGCTTTTCAAAAATATATTATCTAATTATATTAAATTTCTGAAATAAACCTGATCTCGATCACTATATATGTTGGATATATATTTTATTATAAAATGTCAAGTAAATTAAATTGGATGTATTTTTATTTCTAAACAACCGCGCACAAAAAATCATGAGTACACATCATTGATGAGGTTCTAAATTTCATCATTTCTCGTTAAGAGAAATAATATATCCTTGTACTTTTTGTTTTATACTTCATACTTCTATCTATTCAATATTTAACATGCGTATAACACTAATTCTCTTTTCTTATATCATCCCTTTATCTTAATACTTATCTTGATTAAAAGAATAAGAGAATAAGTAAAAAAAAGTAGAAGTATCATGATATTAAAAAATGAAGGTTAAATTGATGTAAATATAAAGCATGCAAAAGTGCAGACTTTTCAGCTTACAAAAAGTAAAAAACATTACGTAAGGCACGACGTTTGTACGGCATCATGTGCCAAAATTAGTAATACAAATTTGCTTTAGGTGTTTCCAGTCTTTTCCACAACAATGACTTTTCAAAGTGTCAAACACTTGAAAGTTGATTCAACGCTGAAGTTTGGAGACTTGAAGTAAACATGGCGGCTTCATCTCACATACATGCAGTACGTATCCTATTCAAATTTTTTCTTCACATTTTGTCCTAGTCGCTCTTTGCATGCATGCATATGTATATGTATATATATACCAACACTTTCATGCCAACTCCACAACACAAATTCATTCTTTCGTCTATCAATTGAAATATATTGACAACCTAATATACATATATTTCATCCGTTTATTAGTAATTTGATTGATTACCAGGGCTCATTTCTAATGGCTAGAAGTCACAGTTTTTTGGCAATTGTTTTTCTACTTCTAACCTCATTCACCAGCTTCAATGTAGTTGGTAGACCAATATATTTTGGCAGGCATATTCACTACAGCAATCAAGTTGTAGCAGAAGCAAATGATATTCTTGATCCTGCAGCTATTGCTACTGATGAAGATCAAAATCCAGTAGGAAAATGGTATGACTTACTCACTGTTGAATCTCTTGGGAACATCAAGAACTCAGGTCCTAGTCCTGGGGGAAAGGGACATGAGTCTACCAATGATGAATCTCTTGGGAATATGAAAAACTCTGGACCAAGCAAGGGAGGAAAAGGACATGAATTCCTAACAACCGGACTGCTAGGGGAAATCAAGAATTCTAGTCCAAGTCCAGGAGGAAAAGGACATGACTTTCCCACAGTTGATACTCTTGGGAACATCAAGAACTCTGGTCCGAGTCCTGGTGGAAAGGGACATGAGTTTACCAATGCTAAATCTTTTGGGAATGTAAAAAACTCTGGACCAAGCCCGGGAGGAGAAGGACATGAATTCCCAACGACCGAATTGCTAGGGGAAATCAAGAATTCTGGTCCAAGTCCAGGAGGAAAAGGACATGACTTTCCCACAATTGATACTCTTGGGAACATCAAGAACTCAGGTCCGAGTCCTGGTGGAAAGGGACATGAGTTTACCAATGCTGAATTGCTTGGGAATGTGAAGAACTCTGGACCAAGCCCGGGAGGAAAAGGACATGAATTCCCAACGACTGAATTGCTAGGGGAAATCAAGAATTCTGGTCCAAGTCCAGGAAGAAAAGGACATGACTTTCCCACAGTTAATACTCTTGGGAACATCAAGAACTCAGGTCCGAGTCCTGGTGGAAAGGGACATGCGTTTCCCAATGATGAATCTCTTGGGAATGTGAAAAACTCTGGACCTAGCCCGGGAGGAAAAGGACATGAATTCCCAACGACTGAATTGCTAGGGGAAATCAAGAATTCTGGTCCAAGTCCAGGAGGAAAAGGACATGATTTTCCCACAGTTGATACTCTTGGGAACATCAAGAACTCGGGTCCGAGTCCTGGTGGAAAAGGACATGAGTCTACCAATGTTGAATCTCTTGGGACTATGAAAAACTCTGGACCAAGCCCGGGAGGAAAAGGACATGAATTTCCGACGATTGAATCGCTAGGGGAAATCAAGAATAATGCTCCAAGTTTTGGAGGAAAGTGACACAATTCTCCTAACGTTTGGAGATTTTAAGATTTTTGGACGAATTGTAGGAACTAAGGTTAATGACTATTTAATTTGTTTATTTTAGGTATAAGAAGCCTGGCCATTCTTGTATTCTTATGATTTTGTTATCGGTTAATTTTTTCATATGTAGATTTTTTTATCAATTAAGAGTAGGTATGATTTCCTTAAATTTATGAACTTAGCATTTGTTAAACACCATGATAAACATATGGCACTCCTATATTTGCTTCAATTTTATTTATGCACTTGTTATAAGTATTTAGCTCTATAGCTAATTCCATACACTTTCTTTGTATCAGTAGAGTTAGATTCAAACATTTGATTTTGTTTCATCTTTTCTCGATCGAGGAGAGTCATCACAAATCTTTTCAGCCATCAACAGTGAATATTATTCTCTTTACCTTGAAAGCAATGTAAATCCATCATCCATTATGTTTTTCTTTCATTTTATTAAAGGTATGATATATATATATATATATATATATATATATATATATATATATATATTGTAGTACATGGATCATATATGCATGTTCTAATTAAGTTAAATACATTCAACGGCAAGTCAAAGAGGGATATATAAGAAGAGCTGACAAGCCTGCCCAATATGTAAAACACCTAAAATTATCTCTGAAAAATATCTATAAAATAACGTGTCAGTCAATTCTTTAATTACATTTTTTTTGGAGAAAAGTGTTTTAATTTGGAAATAAAAAGGTGTTATCTAATTTCTTTTATCAAATAGCTAGCGTACTAGCAAGCGGGTAGGGGTGAAGGATATAAACAATTACACTGAGTACTAATTGAAAATCCATTAAAATTATTTTTTACATTTGCTCGAAAACCACAAGAAGATTGGACACCAAATTATTTTTTACATCCCAATGCGGTTCATCTCTTGTTTTTTTTTCATTAAATGTATCCGAATTTCTTTGACACCAAAGTTTGCATTGCATCATCTTTTTGTTAAAAAATTAAGAATGAAGTGAAAATCCTCAAATATATGCATTAAGAGTCAAGTTCCACTTTTCAAATATGAAGAGAGATTTACAACTCTTCAAATATGAGAGCTTTGAAGAGTGAATGAAGTGAAAATCCTCTTCAAAATGAAAGGATAAAGTATGATTGGAGATGCTCTAAAATCGTCTAGCGTTGCTTCTTCTTCTTCTTCATTCTTTCTTGCTGGTCATCGATTGATTCAAAAAACATAAATAGCCCTAAAGTTGTTGGTTGCTTTTACTTATTTCTTGCTATTCGTTACACAATTAAAAAACAGAAATCGATGCCTTTGTTGGTTGTGAATCAGAATTCGGCAAATTGCAAAAATGTTTCTTTTATGTCCAATGTACTTTATCCATTTCGTTGTTTATTGGTATTCTTGATTAATTAGTACTATTTTCGAATTAATTTTGACTAATTGGTATTCTTGTGAATGATTGTGGGTGCTGCAGAGATGGACTTGGATAACTTTATCATTTTGGGAGATGATGCAATTTGATTGATATGCAACAAGGATTTGCTTATTGATGGATCAAAATATGGAGCTGTTTGTGTCCTTGTTTTGTCGGAGGAAAAAGGTTTGTAGAAAATAAGAATAACAATATAACTTAGATAATTTCGTGGATCGTGTAGAATACACTTTCCGTAATCTGTAATTCGACCCTATTGCCTGAGGTATTACGAATTCAGATATAGGATAATCCAAGAAACTCGATTTGAATTACAGGCTTGATTCAAATCCTAAACACAGAATATCTTTGCTTTATCTTTCATTTATCAGAGACTATTTCGACAGAATAACGACTTGTAATCGTATTCTTCTCTCGTATATCGTTTATATACTTTGCGTTCCGTCAGTTTTCCGTATTTCGTCTTAGAAACACAATGGCCGAAATGGCCTTTATATAGGCCATGAAAATGGCGGTTACCGGCGGTTACACGGCGGTTAAATAACCGCCGTCGGTTACTCGGCGGTTACATGGCGGTTATATGGCGGTTAAATAACCTCCAGCCGTTGAATAACCGCCACCTAGCGGTTATTTTAGTGGGAAATAACTGCCACCAACCGTCATCTCTTAGACCGTCGTATTCCCGATAGCAACTTAGCTTATCCGAGTGTGCGCTCCACACCTCCAAACCCGAATTATAACCAAGTCTAGAATCGGCCAGTCTCAAAGTCAATCCTGATTATACTAAATGGCTTGATGACACTAAAATCACCAACATTCCTCCCCCATTTTAGTGTAATCCATGATGAACTAAATTCAAACGAAAAATACAAACTCATGCGTAAATGAAAATGTCACGAAGATTGAATTTTCATATTAGTATAATACACATTCCAAACACTCGAGAATTAGGGTGTCCTAAGGATTGAACCCATCAACTCATTTGAGTAACTGAAGATATTATACGCATACGTCTAACACAAAATTCTAGTGTTTATACTTGACACTATTACATAGCCATGTGTCCTTATCCATTCGTAAGTGTATAGAAACCAAGCCCCGGCTTCCTGAAGCGGCTGTACTTCACACTTAGATAGGTAGTCCTTTTCATTCATGCACCTGCAAATGCATTTTTTCAAAAGAACTATTAAGAAATCTTAGATTTCAACCTCACACCAATTTGCAGGTCTAAGCACATACCTTGGGATGTTTAATACATGTGCTTCTATCTCCAAACGTAAGCTTTCCACATTGAATTCAACTCCTAACGTTGTATTAGGAGGCAATTGGGTATCTTACTTTTAGAGATATTTAAATGGGCTTTAATCCCATCCTTATAGCCGACTTATTTACTAAGTCCCTTGCTAATCCCTTCGTCAAGTGATCAGCCAAGTTTTGTTGAGATCTAACAAACTCAACAGAAATCACCCAATGAGTTATAAGCTCACTTACCATACTGTGTCTAACCCCTAAATGTCGCGACTTTCCATTATACACTTGATTATATACTCTTGCCAAAGTAGCAGCACTATCACAGTGTATAAAAATGGGTGATATAGGTTTAGGTCACAATGGAATCTCGTAAATCAAATTCCTTAGCCATTCTGCTTCTTTACCAGCAGATGCAAGGGCTACAAATTCAGATTCCATGGTTGAGTTGGTAATGCAAGTTTGCTTCTTGGAGGCCCATGATATTGCCCCACCTCCAAGCAGGAATACCCAACCACTCGTAAACGAGTGATCTTCTATATTGGTAATCCAACTTGCATCAGTATATCCTTCTATAACAGAAGGAAACCCAACATAAGTCAAACCATAGTCCATGGTTTTCTTAAGGTACTTCAGCACCCGCCTTATTGCTTGCCAGTGATGTGTACTAGGATTACTAGTAAATCTACTAAGCTTTCCAATAACAAATGATATATCAGGCCTTGTGCTAGTCATGGCATACATTAAACAGCCAATTAGTTTTGAGTATTCAAGTTGTGATACTGCTTGACTAGTATTAGGCATAAGTTTCATATTTGGATCCATAGGAGTACTAACAGGCGAACAATCTAAGGAATTAAATTTCTTAAGCACTTTCTCGATATAATGAGACTGTGTAATAGAAATTCCCTTGTTTTCACGCCTAATCCTTATTCCAAGTATAACTTCTGCCTCCCCCATATCCTTCATAGAGAACTTAGATGATAAAAATTCTTTGGTCATATCAACTTGTTTTTTATCAGTACCAAAGATTAACATATCATCTACATACAAGCATATGATTACACCTTTACCAGACATATCAAACTTACTATATACGCACTTGTCCGATTGATTTAAACTAAAACCATTATTCAAGACAACTTCATCAAACTTTTGATGCCACTGTTTAGGTGCTTGCTTCAACCCATACAAAGACTTAATTAGTTTGCACACCTTATGCTCGTTACCAGGCATGATGAAACCTTCAGGTTATTTCATATATACCTCTTCTTCTAGATCACCATTTAGGAATGCCGTTTTAACATCCATTTGATGAATAACAAGATTATGGATAGCCGCTAGGGCAATCAATAATCTTATAGTCGTAATACGAGCTACCGGAGCATAAGTATCAAAGTAGTCTATTCCAGGTTTCTGTCTAAAACCTTGAATAACCAATCGAGCCTTAAATTTGTCGATTGTTCCATCTACTTTCATTTTCCTTTTGAAAATCCACTTGCAACCTAATGGTTTGCAACCAGGTGGGAGATCAGTTAAGACCCATGTATTATTTCCCATGATAGAGTCCATCTCATCATTTATTGCTTCTTTCCAGAATGCAACATCCTGAGATCTCATTACATCATCAAATGTTTTAGGATCTTCTTCAAGACTAAAACAATATGAATATTGAGATGCAACTTCATTCCTTGTGCCTTCGACTAAATAGAGTTGAAAATCAGGACCGAAAGATTTGCTCTTTCTATCTCTTTTGCTTCTTCGAAGCTCAAGTGATTCATTTGAATTAGGTACAATTTCCTTGTGTTGGTCTGTTCTACTTAAACTAGGAACCATATCCTTTGGTCTAGGTATTGATGAGAATCGTGACTCATCAAATGTTGCATCTCTTGATTCTATAACAGTATTAACTGAAACAGAATCATTAGGTTCTATGACAAAGAACCTATATGCCTTGGAATGCTCAGCATATCCAATAAAGATACAATCAATACCTCCTTCACCCAAAGTCTTTATTTTGGATTCGGTTAGTCTTACGACTGCTCGACATCCCCAAACTTTAAGATAACTTAAGTTTGGTTTCTTCTTGTACCAAAGTTCATAGGGAGTTATCTTGTTCCTTTTATTAGGAACCCTATTTAATAAATAGCAAGCCGTTAATAAGGCTTCTCCCCAGAACCCATCACTTAGTCCTGAATACGATAACATGGAATTAATCATTTCTTTTAATACTCTATTCTTCCTCTCCGATATACCATTTTGTTGTGGAGTATACGGAGCAGTAGTCTCATGTATAATTCCAATAGACTGGAAATAAGTAGGATCATAATATTCACCACCTCTATCAGTGCGCAATCTTTTAATTAAGTTATTTTGTTGCAACTCTACTTCCGTTTTATAAATTTTAAATTTATCTAACGCTTCATCTTTAGAGTGTAATAAAAATACATAGCAAAATCGTGTGCTATCATCTATAAACGTAACAAAGTATTTTTTATTACCTAAAGATGGAGTTGCATGTAAATCACATAAGTCACTATGTATAAGCTCAAGCACAACAGTATTTCGTTTTACACTAGAAAACGGTTGTCTAGTAATCTTATTTAACATGCAGGTTTTACACTTCTCTATATTTATATCAAAAGCAGGAATTAAACCGTTTTTAGACATTTCAAGCATGCGTTTATAATGTACATGTCCTAAACGAGCATGCCATAGAGAAGAATCATCATATTTCGAACAAGTCATATATACTGAATCTGCAATATCTTTATTTATGTTAAGCATAAACATGCCATTACAATAATACCCAAATCCTACAAATGTACCACACTTTGATAAGATATACTTATCGGACTCATACACTTGTTTATAACCACATTTATTTAAAACACCACCAGACACCAAGATCTTCTTAATCTCTGGAACATGTATTACATTTCCAAGATGAAGATTTTTTCCAGAACTAAACTCTAAAGACACTGAACCACGACCAATGATGGGGGCTTTATTATGGTTCCCATATAAAGTACCGATCCATCATTTACTTCTTCATACTTCTTGAACCAACGGTGATCGTTGCATACATGACTCGTCGCCCCCGAGTCTATCCACCATGCATAATTATCATCCTACACATAAAATGTTTCAGGAATGAGTGATACATGATGTATATCAGAAGTAATGCCAGAAATTAGATTCTGACCTTGTGGTTTTGGACCCTGAACATCAGTTCCTTGTCCAGAAGCACTTGCTCCATTTTTGCCTTTTCCAAGACGACAATCACGTTTCAAATGGCCTGGTTTGTTGCAATTCCAATACACCAGTTTTTCCTTTTTGTTGAAACCCTTCTTGTTGTCATCTCTTTTCCGTTTGTTTCATTTGTGATGTTTCTGGTTCTTGCCATCTTCCACCATGTTAACAGATGATTGGCCAGCAACTTCTTTTTCTTTTCCTTTGCCACTTTCTTGAACCCGTAGGGATTCTTCAATCTGAAAGTGGCTACCAAGTTGCACAAGTGACAATTCCTCCTTTTTGTGTTTTAACATGTGTTTAAAATCTTTCCATGAGGGTGGTAATTTGTCAATAACACTAGATACAACAATGGATTCATCCATTTGCATCTTGTGTTGTTCAAATTGACCCAGTATACGAAGAAGTTCGTTATACTGTTCCATTACAGGCCTTGAATCCACCATTTTATAATTGTTAAAATTGCTCACAAGGAACTTCTTACTAGAAGCATCATCGGCCATGTATTTGGATCCCAGGGCATCCCATAAATCTTTTGCAGATTCACAGTTTTGATATATATCAAAGAGGGAGTCTACCATACCGTTCAGAATGTGTCCACGGCATATATAGTCATCGTTCTCCCATTTGCTGCGACGTCTGGTTTGTTCAATCGTCTCATCCTCTTGGGCTTCCGGCGCAGGGGTACTCAAAACATAGACTACTTTCAGAGTAGTCAACAGGAAGTGCATCTTCTTTTGCCAACGACGAAAATCGTTTCTTTCAAATTTCTCCAATTTTCCAAACTTGGAACTCATGTCTCTCACCGATTCTGCAGCCATTGTTATTCTCCTTTCTTTCCAAAATTACAGATTAAAAATGTTGAAGGAAAAGCGTTTGTAGAAAGTAAGAATAACAATATAACTTGGATAATTTCGTGGATCGTGTAGAATACACTTTCCGTAATCTGTAATTCGACCCTATTGCCTGAGGTATCACGAAATCAGATATAGGATAATCCAAGAAACTCGATTTGAATTACAGGCTTGATTCAAATCCTAAACACAGAATATCTTTGCTTTATCTTTCATTTATCAGAGACTATTTCGACAGAATAATGACTTGTAATCGTATTCTTCTCTCGTATATCGTTTATATACTTTGCGTTCCGTCAGTTTTCCGTATTTCGTCTTAGAAACACAATGGCCAAAATGGCCTTTATATAGGCCATGAAAATGGCGGTTACACGGCGGTTAAATAACCGCCGGCGGTTACTCGGCGGTTACATAACCTTCAGCCGTTGAATAACCGCCACCTAGCGGTTATTTTAGTGGGAAATAACTGCCAACAACCGTCATCTCTTAGACCGTCGTATTCCCTATACCAACTTAGCTTATCCGAGTGTGCGCTCCGCACCTCCAAACCCGAATTATAACCAAGTCTAGAATCGGCTAGTCTCAAAGTTAATCCTGATTATACTAAATGGCTTGATGACACTAAAATCACCAACATATTTTGTTGTGGTTTTTAATTTCCGAGTCTGCATGTGAATTCATCTGCGATAGTTGCTAAATGGGTTCTAATCGTGTGACTGTTTTAACTTACCTTTTGAGTTTGAAATATAAGTTATCATTGTGATTTAAGAAAATGTATACCCATTTCAAATTAATGCTTGTAGTATGTTAATTGGTTTAATCAATGCATTTTAATTATTAATTTATGTATCTTTTTTAGGTTTAAATAAATGATTGTTTATGGGCAAATGATAAAGTTGGTAGAATTTCTGTTGAAATCCATATGTTACGAAATAGAAGAGTCGATTCCTATACTCCAGACTAATTCTCTTTCTCTGTAATTCCATTCTATATTATCATTAATCTGCAATTTCATTCTGTGTACCAAACGTACCCAAATAGACTCTTTCCTATAAAGATGTAAACAAACCGAGCCGAACATAATACTTATCGCGCCGGACTCGTTTAGGCTTTGCTCGTTTCGGCTGGGGGTATTAATTTGAATTTTTATTAAAAGAACTTATATAAAATAAATAACTAATTAATTAATTTTATATATAAAGCTCGTTTAGACTCGCGAGCCTAAAGGAGCCAACTCTTTGAGGCTCTAGCTTAGGCTCGTTTACTAAACAAGCTTTAGTCTAGGCTTAAGCTTGAGCTCGAGCTCATTAAGGTTCGGCTTATCTAGCTTTTAACAATCCAAATTCCTGTAGCTCAACTCGTTTACATCCCTACTTCCTCGTTGATCGATTTTCAATGGTCTAAGTGAAAATTTTTAGGTAACCAACTCAAACTCTCAAAGTATGCTATGTTTGGGCTTGGCTCAAGCCCATAATACTGGCGTTGAAACAGCCCAATTAGATAAGCTAGCTTAATCTTTTGTTTGGCAATTGGCAAATGGCAATATGGCCGGATATCTTAGATAAAATGGATTTATGGGCTAATTTTTTGAATGTAACATAGAGGTGAAAAAAAAATCGAATATCTGATTTTGACAAAAAAATATCCGAAACCGGTTATCGGAAAAACCGATTTTTTTGTAACCAGTCTGGTTATTAAAAACCGGATAGTATAAACAGGTTTCTACATTTTTGGCCCGACCGGATATTTGACCGGTTAAATAACCGGTTACGAAAAAACCGGTTTTTTTCCGGAGAAAAAAACCGGATAAAATTTGAATTTTCTTTCATATATATGTTTTTTTTATAGTATATAAAATGTAGTTAATAAAAATACTCAAAAAAAAATTAAGAAATCAGTTTTTTTTTAAAACCAGTGTTTAGTATAACCGGTTATAGTATTATCTGAACCATTTAGACCAATTATAGCATTCCCGATTAAAACCGGATATTATCCAAACCGGTTATTATTAAAACCGGTTTTAACGTACGAAAAAAACGGTCTGGATAATACTATAACCGGTTATAGTATTATCTGTTATTTGTGCATGTCTAATGTAATACATGAGTGTATATTCACGATGAAAGATATAGCCACTAAATTGATCTTGTAAAAAAAAGTTCTAAGTGTATATTGCAACCGCGAGAACTATTTATGGCTAATTATTTAATTTCCTGTCTTTTTTATTTATTTAAGGATATCTATTAACAACTCTTTAATATATATATGGAAAAGTCATTTGAGAACCGTTTATATTGCAAGTACCGCGAGTATCATTTGTAACTACCGATAATGCTCATTAGTAGGGGTATTTTGGTTTTAATATATTTTCTCAACCGTGAATTGCGTCCAGGTGAGTTTTCTTTAAAGAGCGAAACTTGATTTTTTCAAAATACCTCTCGTTAATGCATCATTAATGAGCCATTAATTACAAATTAATGGGCCAACAATTAGTCATTAATGAGCCGTCATTTTTAGTGACAATTGATTTATTTTTATCAAAGGCCAAGATTTGTTCTAGTGGTACTCACAATAAAAACGGTTCTCAAATGAACCATCTTATATATATTACGAGTATTGTGAGAACCAATCTTGACCATTGATTAAAATAAATCAGTGACCAATAAAAATGACGGCTGATTAATGATGCTTTAATGGCTCATTAATGACATATTAATGATGCATTAATAAGGGGTATTTTGTAAAAATTAAGGTTCGATCTTTGGTGACAACTCATCCGGAGACAATTTATTGCTAGAAATTTTTATAAAAGACCAAAATAGCCCTATTAATGAGCATTAATGTCGGTTTCAAATGGTACTTGCGGTACTTGCAATAAAAACGGTTGTCAAACTAAACACACACAGCCCCCCCCCCCAATTCGGATTAGGTAGCTGCTCCCCACACTTGACGCTACCCGATTGCTTTCCTTTTTTTATTTTTTTGGGGTTTTGTAGGAGAGAGTAAATAAAGAGAAAATATTTGGGTTGTTTGGGTTATGTTCTACTTAGGTATCGGGTAAGAGAAAAAAGGAAGAAAAAATAATGTGACAATTCATGTGGCATTTGGGTTTGGAAAGCCCACTACTCATAGTCTAAGCCCTTTGTAGCTTAGCTATTGGTTTGGGTTAGGATTCGGTTACACAAAACTACAAACCCATGCTCACCAAACAAACGTGACCAAATGACCAGCAGTAACCAAGGATGTTTAATTTTGCTAACATATTTGAAAATTTCAACCAATCATTCAATGCATCAAAACTAATAACGCACAATAATACAAAAGGTACGTAGCTCAACATTTCTAGAGCATTAAATATAACAATGACCCATCAGGAGTTTGAAAGTTGACATTAGATTCTGGCTATTAAGCCTCAAGATAATGGGTTTCCCGTCCATTGGGGTAGATGTGATTTGCTATTGGGGCTAATGGATATACCACGCGAGTCTTAATTGAGGCCGTTGAAACAAAGTCGATTGGATAGCCAAGCGATTAAAGACTCCATCTTTCTTATTTTCAACCCTCTCATATAAATCATAGAGTGGAGATATCATGATCCATACCTTATTGAAACTATACACACACACGTGGGTTACATATTCCATATGCGTGTATGGAATTTGGCAGGAAATAATACCTTAGGATATATAATCATTCTATGCCAAAGGCCAATTGGTTATCCAAAAAAAAAAGGCTTGACCACAAAAACCAAAACCACACGAGCATTAACAATAATAGATGTCAAGAGAGGCGGAGCCATTGAGTGATGGTAGCGTGAATACGTATCACGACATGATGCCAAGTACTACAATGGTGTCCGGCATGAGCCATTGAGTACAACACACCTTATTAGGCATTTGAGTAGAGACATAGTCACTTTGCATGGATAGTTACGGATTATGTCATTACAAATGCTCCAAATGTCAACATAATAATGTGAGAAGTTTACTTCTGGGCTAAAACCTACCCAACTTAAAAGTCAATATCTTTATGTTCTCTCTATTTGATCTTGCTCCAATGATCGATCCAGTTTATTGTAGGAAGTGTCTCTTGCCTTCCTAATATATCACAAGATATGATCAATCACACGTATTGGTCGATCATCTGGTTGTGAACCAGAGTTTGAATAAACTTCATGTGGTAATATATGCTGAGGACTAACAATAAAATGTTAAACAAATGCACGGTAGTAAGTGTGTATAAAAATTAAACATTTATGAATGTGAAAAAAAGGTAAAGTTTGCAAAACGATGAAAATGAAAACGGTCTTTTGTGTGGAAAAATTAAATTATGTAAATGATTAAAACCGGAAACAATTATAAAAAGGTACACATTTAAGGCCGTATAAAAACAAATTAAATCATAGATAAGATTATATACAAATGAGATTTATTGCAATGTTAAAACCTTATAAAACAGTGTACAATTGTAATCAAAGAGCTCAATAGTAATGGAAATCGAAAAGAAAATTTACTCATAAAAGCGTGGACAATATGTAATAAAAAACATGAAACAAGATGTAGTGGGCAGTTTTTCCCACATGGTGAGACCACCACATGCATCCATTTTGACAAGTGCCACTCCACCGTGGCATGGAGGTGGCTTAGGCGTGGTATTCTCCACATAATTTAGTCCCGCATTGTGTTGCTTTCTATCTCATTTTTAAAAAAAATTAAATAATAGGTATTAAGTGGATCCTAAAATTTGGTGTGGTAGAAAGTGAGCACTACGGAGTTAAGTGGTAAGAGGAAAAAACTAACGTGACAATATGATTAGTATAGTGGGAGTAACTACACCCTCCACTCTAAGAGAAAAACTACGCATCTAGGTGTGTAGAAATAACTAATATAAAAAATAGAGAAAAAGTTGATGTGATGATTTGTAAACAGGACAAAAAAGTACATACCTGAAACCCTAATTACTTAAACACAAAATATAATATAGTAAATAACTAATAAAAATATATAAGTATATACAGTTTATATTTTGCTCATTCCTCGTTCTCTGTTAGGCTGCTCATATTGGGAAACCCGAAGGGGTTCGAGTGAGATTGAGTTGGATTTGGGTCCATCGGGAACACCACTACCACCCCTATTCGAGTTAGGTAGCGGCTTCCCACACCCGATGCTATGGGTTCCATTTTCACTTTTTTTTTTCTTTTTGTTTTTTTATACAACATCTATTTTCTAGAATTAATAAAAAAACTTAAACGCTCATATGACCATTTTACTAATTTCTTACAACTTTAACATTTTTTTAGTTTTACCAAATATAGATTCACCACAACAGGATTCATCGATCGCATCGTCGGATTCTTTATCAACCAATGAGCAGCTCCGGCAGGAAAAAAGAAATTTTTGTAGGGTTGGTATGAGAGGCGGCAAACATGCTTTCTGGTAGCACCGTAAAGTCGTCAACCTGATTTAGAAGTGGAAACAAAGAAAGAGGCCGTGTAACTGCAAATGAGTGGTTGTTAAATGACTATTTTAGCGATAACCCTATTTATTCAGCAAAGATGTTTAGACGGCGGTTCCGGATGAGCAGACAACTATTCAAACGAATAGTTAACCATGTAGAAGCAGAGTACGCGTATTTTACACAGAAGTGGGACGCCAGATAGAAAAAAGGTTTTTCTCCGATACAAAAGTGTAGTTCCGCTATTTGGAAATTAGCGTACGGAGTAGCAGCCAACTCGTTTGATGAGTACTTGAGGATGGGAGATAAAACGACACGGGATTGCCTACACAAATTTAGCATAGGTATTGTTGAGCTTTATGGTAGAGTTTATTTACGTAAACCTACTTATAGCGATATTTAACAATTATACACCGCGCATGAAGAATACCATGGATTTCTCGTCATGCTTGGCAGCGTAGACTGTAGTCATTGACGTGGGCAAATTGCCCGGTTGCATGGTGGGGTCAGTTTATGAGAGGTGATCATGACCACCCAACAATAATGTTAGAGGTTATGGCCTCACATGATCTATGGATCTAGCATGCATACTTCGGTGTTACGGGTTTGAACAACGATATAAATATTCTCAACCAGTCACCCATCTTCAACGATATCTATGATGGAAAAGCACTCGAGTGTCCATTTGAGGTGAACAGAGGCACCTACGGATATTATCTAGCTGATGAGATATATCCGGAGTGGGCTACATTTGTTAAATCATTTACGTGCCCACAAAACGATAAACGGAAAAAGTTCAAGTCGGCATAAGAATCGGCACAGAAAGATGTTGAGTGTGCTTTTGGCATGCTTAAACAACGTTGGAACGTACTTCATAATCCAGCACGCGCATGACATCCAAAAAGACAAGGAAACATCATGTACGTTTGTATCATATTACACAATATGATACTTGAAGGCGAAGACCATGCAATTTGTAGTTTTAATGAAAACGACATTCTATCGTCGGATATCAGAAACCGGGAGATGCATAATAACCTTCGGTCGGATTTGGTCAAGTATATTTCACGTATCCAAGTTTCCGACAACGAGGACGAGTAGATGCTTTTATTATTTATTAGTTTGGATTTAGAGTTTTCTAAATTTTATTTTGCAGTAATAATATATTATGTAATTTTTATTTATATTATTTGCTATATTTTATTTTTTATAGAATTGATTAAATATTTTATTTTGTTTAATATATAAATGTATAATTAAAAAATAAAAAAAAGTGAAAAAAATATTGGATTGGTTTGAGATGGGTGCTAATCAAATTTTGGATAAAAGAAAGAAAAAAGTGATGTGACATTTGATTTGGAAAACCCACTACTCAAGTCACCCGCATCCAACTAGGTTTGGTTGGTGCGTGACACATTGCAACACCCTTGCCCCCACCCGGCACCTCCTATCCCGCTAGTTTCAACCCACTCTCAACCTATTTTCTTTTTATTGCCTTTCTCCCATTCAACCGTTACATATACATACATACATACATACATATATATATAATGAATATATATACTAGCAAGGTATTCGCGCAATGCTGCGACGGCAAATAATTTCTATTTTACATCATGTTGCTTTTACAAATGTAATAATATGTTATTTGCGCAATTCAATATCACGAAAAAGTATCGTATAATGTCACTTTTTTATTTTTTTTATTTGTATTAACTATTTTATTAATGTTAAAAATAAATTCTAAAAGACATTAAAATAAGAAAAAGATTTATATTTATAAAATAAGGAGGGGGAAGTTAATAAGATTTTAAAAATTATGTTGATGTGGGTGGATAATTGTGTTTGTGTGAGATAGTGTTTTAGTGTTAGAGAGATATTTTAAATAGATAAAAAGTTAAAGTAAATTAGGAGAGAGAATGAAATGGTTAAAATGAGTATTTTAAAAGTGAAAGTAGATTAGGAGAGAGAATGAAATAGTTAAGAATGAGTATTTTAATACATTCAAGATACTTAAATTTAAGAGTTTTTAAGGTTGTAAATGTATTATGAAGGAGTAAGATATATTCATTTTATAACTATAAATACTCATCTATCCTTCACATTTTTTACACATATCTTTTCTACCATCTTTATTTTCTCTATTCTACTAACTTCAAATTCTTAAAAAAATTAGATCCAAACCAACCAAGCAATTTCACAGCCCCACGACAAGTTTCAAAATCACGAGGTATAAGCTCGCAACCGTTACCGCCAACATATCAAACAAACATGCAACAAATGCCTTTGTTTTTATCTACCATGGCGGTTTTCAACAATATCAAAATTTTTACCAAGGTGGCTTCCAACATGTACAACATGGTGCATTTCCCGACAGGTTTCAACAAGGTGGCTTCCAACATCTAATGCAACAAGGAGATTATGTACACATTGGAAAGGATGATAAGGAGGAGGGGTTCCCGAGACAGTTCCCAAAAGCTAACCCGAGACCCAACCTGGAGCCTACCACAAAAGAAGATCAACAAAATTTCCAAATAGAACGAGTCCGCTGATGTGAACCGTGGAGGAAGAGATTTTGTTGGCAAGTGCATGGATTCACGTCTCCGAAGATGTCGTTGTTGGAAACGTGCAAAAAAGAGGTATATATTTAATTTATATATTTGCATTATTTAATTTATATATTTGCATTATTTAATTTATATATTTACTTTATATATATATTTAATTTTTATATATTTGCTTTATTTAATTTATATATTTGCCATATTTAATATATATATTTGCTTATTTAATTTATATATATTTGTTTATTTGTAGGTGACTTTTGGGTGTACGTAATTGACTACTTTAAAAAAAGAAACTTTCGAAGCCGCACGAAAGACCAAATAATATTAAAATGAACTGATATGAAGAAACACATGACGAATTTTAATGGAATTCTCAATGGTTTAAAGTCCATATATCATTCCTGTTGGAATGAATCTGATTATTTGGAGAGGGCACACTTGTGTCATCGAGCGGAATCAAAAGACGCGGGTTTCAACAATGAAGTGGCTTAGAGAGTAGTCAAAAACCATCAAAAATGGAAAAACATACATCTCATGGATGACAACTCGAGAACCCAAAAAATGGAGCAAGACTACCTCGGATTTGAACGCAAACACCATGTCTTCCAATACACGTTGTCGGTTCGACCTCAACAAAAACAAGGATGAGGACAAGGGGAATGATGTTGATGTACAAGAAGAGTTTTCACGTCCGTTTGGACATGACAAGGGTAAACGTGTTGTGTCAACATCCATGGGGACTCCAAAAGACGAAAATTTCATGAAGGAGCTTAAAAGGTTTGTGGATATGTTTAACATGCAAAACGATAAAGTGCTAACTGTGGAACAAGAAAGCTTGAAACTCGAGAAGGAGAAGGTTGAAATTATGAAAATAAAAGACGAACGAAAGGCGTCAAATCAAATGCAAAAAGATCTCGAGTTTTACATCTCCTCACACGCGCATCTTTCGGGAAATGTGCTAAGTGCGGTTTTAGCCCGTAAAGATTTTCTACGACTAAAATACAATTGGGACTAGGACTATCATGTAGCTTTTTAGATTTTTTTAATTTTATTATATATTTTTAATTTTTTAGTTTTAATTTATGAAATATAATATTTATTATTTTATCTTATATTAAATTCTAAATTATTTATAAAAGTTACATTGTTTAAATTAAATAATTGTAATAGAAATATAAAAAATAAAATGTGTAAAAGATGAGGTGTTTGGAGGGGGATGGATGTGAGGGTTAAGGTAATAGGAGTGAGATGGAGTGGGAGATGAGGGAAAATGATGTGTCACTTATGTGGTTATGGAAAGTTGTGACACTTGTGGGATGGATGCATATAGTCTCATTGTTTTTAGAGTGTGTGCATCCAAGAAGCTGGTGGTGCATGACTGGTTAGTGTGTGACCCTTAATGTACAACATTGCCCCCACCCCCCTTAACTCCCCGGTCTTCAATTAAGTTGGAACTTTTTTTATTGCGTGTGTGTATATATTGATGAAAGTTGGGATGGTTGAGGGGATGGATGTGGGGTAGAGTGACAGGAGTGAATGGAGGGGGATGGAAGTGAAAGTGGTCTGAACGTAGTGATTCCATGACCTCTTTGCGCACATCTCCATGAACTATATATCAACTCAAATACATCGATTATGTATCTCTATCAATGATCGATTCAAAAATCGTTGATCTTAACATCTCCACGGTTCAAAGATTCATTAACACCGATAGCTAAACTACATGAACAGTCGAATCAAAAAAAGCAATCAGTATATTGACACATTGATCGGGATTTGAAGTCAAGGTTTGTTCTTTTCGTTCTTAGTCCACATGCTTCATCCTCTAATTGATAGATCGGTAATGTTCTTCGTGTTTTCCTAATTTCTAGGGTTTTTTCTTGCCTTAATTCTACTTAATTAGACAATTTTTCTTGTTTTACCTAATTGAATCTGATTTTATTATTTGTCTTTAATAGGTTGATAATCAGTAGCAAAACACATAGGATTTGGTAGTAGTTGTATAAGAATGGAAGCATTAAATCAAAAACCTTGTAAAGGACGGTTGTTTATATTACTATACGAACATAGAGGTAGCTATAGGTCTGTTGTTGATGATTCGGATTTCTTGTTTTACATAGTTGATTACACGTTGAAATTTTCATTAACATTGAAGTTGATTTTTTGATAGAAATCGATTAATCTAAGTTTTAAATGTATGGTATCTAGGTTTTTTAAAATATTATGGGGTTAACCGATAAAATATTTGTCTATTGTTTATAAGAGAATGAAATTATTCCAGTTATACTATGGGGAGTGTACAATTTTCTAGGAGATTTAAGGTTGAATATGTAGAGTTAGGGTGCATTAACAATGTCTTCATATATGAATGCTATTTTAGATCACTTCATTAGGTCTACCAAGTATCAAGAATCACAATACTTCCCTTGTAAGCATTACAACTTCTTTTGTCGTTGAAGAGGGCACCATCTCGAACTCAAGTAAAGAAAACTTGAAATTCAGAGTCCCGCTATGAAAAATGAAAACGAAAGGTTTCTCTACAAGAAAACACAAGTACTGTGTCACAAATACTTGTTCCATTATGACATTTAATTTGTTAAGTTTATTATCTTATTCTTGGTCTTGAAACATTTACTTGTCCTGCGTTTTCCTATGTGTAAACTCTGAATCACTTGATACAAAGTCACTTCTTACAAGCTACAAGAAAAAAGAGACCTTTTGCTTCTTCAAAGTCACTTCTTGAAACATTTATTGTGGTGTGTGAACCCCTCTTTTCTAGTTTTTGGAGCAAAACCCGTGTTGAGTTTTATTGGGATCAAATCTATAAGTAACCAAAATCCATGTTTATTGTAGAGTAATATTCATCTTTATTCAATTTTTATAACTTATTGTTACATGTATAGGACTCACCAATGTTATACCTGCAAAAAAATACTTATTACTTAAAGTTAAGGTCACTTGGTGCTCTAGCCGTTTCACTTTCGCTGGCAATGCAAGGATTCCTTCATGGATTCAAAGACACGAAAACTCATTGTATGCTACCGGTAAGTGACACGATGATATTGCCTTTAGGGCCATCTTCAATTAATGTATCTCTAATTAACCTAAGTTTATTTTTGGACTTATTCTAGTGTGAGGAGATGTCAAAAATATAATTTTGGACCAAGCATTTATGTTCCTTTTCCTTCTTGGGCTTAATGGTGCAGCTATTGCTCATGTTATATCTTAGTAAGTTAGTTTTTAAATTAAACTCTTTTCTTAATTAAACTAATAATCAAATAGGGAAAATCAATTTTGATGAGATACATTTGTGTTGACATACTTTTAGGAGCTTTGATAAGATGTGGATCGCTTTCATTTTTGTTAAAATGTGACTTGAAAATGGCTTGAAACTTGAAATTCGAGGGTGCTCGGTGTGGAGCAGGCTATTTCAGCCCAGTGTTGAATTGTCGATGGGGCGGCGGCCGAATCATCCAAATTTGATTAATTATGTTTACCATAAATATGAATTAGGGTTTTTTTGAGTACCTTATATGATTATAAATATCTATCCTAGGTTTCAGTTTTTTGCATCCCAAAACATTGTAACTCTCTGATATCAGTAATATAAAGTCTCTCTATTCCTAACCGTGAATGTAGGTTGACACACTGTTAAGCGAACCACGTAAAATACTTGTGTCCTTTTATTACTTTCTTTCTTGTTTACGCATAACAATTTTTGTTTACAGGTAACTATATATATTTTGTTTCTCTGCTAGCATACGACGTGCTTTCCTTTCTATGAACTTGATCCTTTCATGCTTTAAGGCAATGATTATTATAGAATGAAATGTTTCTTGAATTATTTGTACCTGTCTTTATATCTGTTGATTTCTATTTTTAGGTGCTCCTCATGTTCATAAAGTAAGCTTTTATCTCGCTTAATTGTTCCTCATCTTTTGACCGACAACGAGAGTCCATCAAGTTTCTGATATCGGTAACCTACATATTTGGTGCACTGGAGATCATTTGCATGTATTACTTATTCTATGAAAGGCATTCGAGTTCAAGTACACAAGGTTACCTCCAAGTTTCCGCCAAAGGATTTAAAAGAATCAGCTATGCGGAATTAAAGAAGGCCTCAAACAATTTCAGCAAAGAGATAGGGAGAGGAGGAGGTGGGATTGTGTACAAAGGAGTACATATTATCAGACAACCGTGTTGTAGCTATTAAACATCTTAATGAATCTAGTAATAAGCAAGGAGAAAAGATTGTTGTAGCTCCCCTGAATAGCTGGGTTAGAGAAAAGATTGTAGTTGCTGGTGGAAAGAATGTCTGGATACAAGATGTCGTAGTAGACTCAACATTCAAAGGAAACTACATGAGTAGACTGGGAACTATGATTAAGGTGGCATAACGATGTTATGAGGAAGATAAAGATGCGAGACCAACTATGAGCCAGGTGGTGGATAAGTTGCTGCTTGTAGAAGAAGATGATTAACAAGTTTGTCATTAAAGTAATTCCTAAGAGAGTTTACATGTGGGTGGGTGGGTGTATGTGTGTGTGTGTGTGTTTATGTATCTATATAGAATGTAAAGTTAAGCTTAACAGCAATATTATTACAAGTGTACCTAAAATTAGTTACAGCAGAAGTTGTTTGTTTGTAACATTTTCACTTTTGAGTGTTATATAGTTCAAGTTCCTTTGTCCTAGTTAAGTTTATGCTTTACCACCAGCAACAACAATCACCAGACACAGTCATACCTATATAGAGTGCTTCCATAAGATGTTTTATATTATATTAGAATTATATATTTCATTTCTTATTTTTTTTCCTTTTCATTATTAGCAATCATCTGGAGACAGTCAAAGCCAATTTGTTCATATTTATTTGAACATGTCATCATGCTATGCTAAGACTTTAAATAGTCAATGCAAATAATAATCCAAGAATGATGGATAATCATTTAATATATGCATTATTTTTGCGTCTATCAAATTCAATATGGTAAACACTATATGTCTGTGTCCCCCAGAAATCTTCTCTACTTGATACAATGGAATCAGATCTTTACTCATCTGATCATGGACCATAGAATATATAATGTATCTATAGCTGACAAATCTAGAAGACATTAATAGTGCCTAGTTTTTATAAATTGCTTGCACACTTGACAAATATACTATTTCTCAATGGCTCTGCTATTTCTTTTCCATGTGCTTGGTTTACTATTGTTGTTATTATTATCTCAAACACAATTACTATCTTCTTCTCATAATTCTCCTTCGCTACCTTGGTTACTACAACCAGGTTCATCTCTCTCAGTAGAAAACAAAGATGACATCTTGGTCTCACCCAACGGCATTTTCACTGCCGGATTTTACAGTGTTGGAAAGAATGCGTATTGCTTCTCAGTATGGTATTCTAAACCTCTCTCAGACGGAAGTCACACCGTTGTTTGGATGGCAAACCGCGATGTACCAGTTAATGGAAAGCGATCAAAGCTTTCGTTGTTGAAAACTGGAAATCTGGTTTTAAAGGACGCAGATCAACCGTTGCCAGTTTGGACCACAAACATTAGAGATTCAAGAGAATCTGCTCAGTTGTTGATGAACAATACTGGAAACCTTTATCTAGAAAGCCAAGATAACCAAGTTATTTGGCAGAGCTTTGGCTCCCCAACAGATACCCTTCTTCCCCTTCAACAACTCACCAAAGATACACAGCTTGTCTCTTCAAGAAGTTCAACAAATTACTCTTCAGGGTTCTACAAGCTTTATTTTGACAATGATAATGTCATTAGACTTGTTTATAATGGCCCTAGAGTAGCAGGCATTTATTGGCCAGCTCCTGAGCTAACAGCATGGGCATCTGGTAGGAGTACCTTTGCGAGCCGAAGGACAGCGAGCATGGATCTGTCTGGTCATTTCATCTCAAGTGATAGTCTATTCTTCAATACATCAGATGCTGAAAATGTGTCACTGAGAAGGTTGACTATGGATATTGATGGTAACTTTCGCGCCTATAGTCTCGATGAGGTCAGAGGAATTTGGAAAGTTACTTGGCAGGCTATTTCTGATACTTGCAGAGTTCATGGAATATGTGGAGAAAATACTACATGTTCTATCAGTCCTGGAAATCAAAGGAGATGTTCCTGCCTGCCGAATCACAGGATGATCAATAACACAGATTGGTCTTATGGTTGTAAACCAGAATTCAATACAACATTATGTGGAAATGATGAGGATAATTTCGTACGCTATCCTCAAATTAATTTCTACGGTTATGAAGCTAAATTTGTACCTAATACAACGCTGGATCAATGTAAGAAAGTGTGTGCAAGCATCTGCAACTGCAAAGGCTTCCACTACAAGTATGATAGTACCCAAGGCTTTTCCTCTTGTTACGCAAAGTTCCGGTTGGTGAATGGGTACTACACAATGAGTTCAAATGGTACCATGTATCTGAAGGTGCCCAAAAGTATTCCATTTTTATCAAATAAAGTTAAGCTTCTTCACGGGGGCAGATTAAACTGCAGTGAGAAACCAATCATCCAACTTGACAGAGCTTATGAAAAGAACCCAAAAAATGAGTCAGTCAAGTCCCTAATGGTATTTACCTATGTATTTGGTGCACTGGAGATCATTTGCATTGTCTACTTCTTTTATAGAACCAAAAAACCGACAACGACAAGACAAGGTTACCTCCAAGCTGCTACAGGATTTCAAAGGTTCAGCTATGCAGAGTTGAAGAAAGCCTCTAAGAAATTTAGCAAAGAGATTGGCAGAGGAGGTGGTGGAATTGTGTACAAAGGAGTTCTGTCTGACAATAGAGTTGCAGCTATAAAAGTTCTTAAGGAATTTAGTTCCAACCGAGGTGAAGCTGAACTTCTGGCAGAGATAAGTACCCTTGGGAGGCTTCACCACATGAATTTGATAGACATATGGGGATACTGTGCTGAGAAAAAACACAGACTGTTGGTTTATGAGTACATGGAAAATGGGTCATTGGCTCAAAACTTGCATTCTGATAAGCTTGACTGGAGTAACAGGTTTGATATTGCAGTGGGTACCGCAAAAGGGCTTGCTTATCTACATGAAGAATGCTTGGAATGGGTTTTGCATTGTGATGTGAAGCCTCATAATATTTTGCTGGACAGCAATTGCAATCCAAAGGTTGCAGATTTTGGGCTTTCTAAGTTATTGGACAGAGATGGAACTCGTAATTCAGAATTCACAAGAGCAAGAGGGACAAGAGGTTACATGGCTCCAGAATGGTTGTTTGTTAATCAACCAATAACCTCAAAAGTCGATGTTTATAGCTACGGGATTGTGATATTAGAAATGATAACAGGTAGAAGCCCAGCAGGTGACCAAAGTGCAGAACCGAAGGGCAGGCTGGATAGCTGGGTGACAAAAAAGATGAAAGCAGCTGAAGGAAAGAATGACTGGATCAAAGAAGTTGTAGACTCTACAGTTGATGGAAAATACAATACAAGTAAAATGGTAAATTTGATCAATGTGGCTTTATTGTGTTCGGATGAAGATAAAGATGCAAGACCAACCATGAGCCAGGTCGTGGATATGCTGCAACATGTAGAGGAAGATAATGATGATTATGAAAATGGTATTTAAGAATACAGTTAATTAGTTACTTTGATTCATACCAAGCTAATAACCAGTTACTGTGTCTGTGTCCTAATATCCATGACTGTCATCCTGCAAATAACTATAATTCAATAAAGGTGGTCCAGTTCCAGTAGGATATTATATGATGCTAACATCTCATGGTATATCCAAATGCATTTGAATTAATAATACATAGATAATAAGCTAAGCATTTCTGAAAATGTACAGTATGTATGACACTGACTTGCATTAATTAATTCAAAGTGGCCACCAATGAATGATAAAGGACTTCTAGCAACCACTGACCAGAAAAAGTCAGAAAGTTGACATTTGATTCTGAGTAATTTTGACTAAGCTTCTATCTTCAACTATAATCACGTAAGAATTACAAGGGCTTCTATATTGCTTGTTGGTCAAAATTATTGTTCTTCAACTGAGCATCAGCACTACGTCCTTCAAGGATTTTTGCTTAAAAGTCAACCATTTTGGTATAAATTAAATTTGAGCCCAACCCATTTGAAACTCAAAATATGGACCTTTGTTGTAGAATTTTTAGGACAAAGTTGGCCACAATTGTGCATTCACCCGGTTAAATAATAATATGATGTTTAATTACCATTTTCACGCTATCACTAACACAAAGTTATTAAAAATAATGTTTACGTTGGAGTAAAATTTTCTCACTTATAAATGTGAGTAAATTGGTTAACTTTTTCGTATTGACACAACTATTCACGTTTCTAAACTTGAACATGTCAATACAATTTTTCGTGCTTTTAAACGGTGAGGATCTTGATAAATTATACACACCTTTAAGCATGAGCAAATTAAGTGATGATTTTAACAAAATTGTACACGCTTTTAAGTATGAACTCGATGGATACTTTACAAGCTTATACAAACGGACAATTATTTACGTTTTAAAGTAGGAAAATTCTATTTTTTCCGACTATTTCCTCCTACTTAACTCACCACAAGATAACTTGGGTAATCCACTAATTCTCTTTCCTCACAACCTCTATTGATTTTGTCACTTGTATTGATCTTGTGTGTAGTAGGATAAGTAGTAAGATTTTGTAGAAGGATATAGAACCTCTTTTTAAAGTAATATGGTAAAACTCAATAACGCAAAATATAATTTCAAGGCTACAACACAAGAAAACATAGTTCAATTATTGATGTTTGCTACTACAATGATCAAATCAAACAAAAACAACGTACAGTTCTTACTCCAGAAGCCCAGTACCTACAAGGCACAACAAGAAAACAGGAAAACCGGAAGAAGAATCATGTTAAGTAAAAAATATCAATATAAGAGCAATTGCAGGCAAGAAATAGACATGGGGAGATGATGAAATTTCAATTGCAGGCAAGAAGATCACATTTTGACTAAGGGTTGTTTCTTAAGAGCAATTCATATATTAGCTATATCACAAACAATAAGAATAAAAAAACTACAAATTCAGAGTAATATCACACAATGTTAGGATCAAGGCGCATACCACTAAGCCAAAAGGAATTCATGGTGGTCAAGGCGCTACTTCTTTCTTATATATTGAGTAGCCTAACTCGCCCATGAATCGAATTATTTCGGAGATGTTGTCTCATACCAACACACAAGCATCCCAAACAGTTTCTGATGTCTGTTATGATGTTAGCCATAATTGTGTAACATACTATGGGTTAATGTGAATGGAGAAGAAGATTTAGAATCCTAATTAGCACTTTCTAAATTTCTTGTTTAGTTATAGATATAAGTTGTATATTGATGGATGCATACCTGGCATTGATCATATCCTCGACATCATAATGACCTGCACCTTTTCATAACAGCAACTCCTTCACAACTTCTTCTCTGGCGATAATTTGGTGTCTCTTGTGATCTCAATTGAAGTTGAAAGAAAAGTCTTATTTTTTTTTTAACAGCTAAAACACACACCCACCTAATTCTACATCAAATCTTCACTACCGGGACGTTTAATCCAATAATTGAATAGACCATGTGATATTTTACCAACAAACCAGTTCAACCAGCTTCTCTTCCCGACCCAGATTTGTTGCAGTCAAAAAATTCTTTTTATTATTTCCTGATACTCATCTACACCATCATGTACTTGATTATTGTAGACAAAAAATGGTCTACTTTCCATCAGGATAATAAAAATGAAACGATTAAACTTAATATATCTTTAAGTGGTCAAGTATATTACTGTGTTTTAATCCATTTCACCTGTGGAATAAGGAGAGCAGCCAGAAAATCAAGAGCAAAGTCTCTCTTGAATACCTTTTAGAGATTTTGAAAGGAAGTATTTTCATCCATGGCAACTAAGAAATGCATGTTCCATTACTTCACACGCTCTCCCTGAGCATTGGAAATACTCCCTTTGATTTTTTTTTTCTTGTAGTCCTCGGATAATACTTGGGCATAGTTGTCAACTTGTGACTCAACTCATTACTTGAGATCCTAAATTTGATTGGTGACTCAACTCATAAGAGTCATGATACTAAAAATTATATATAACATCGTTTATAAACAAATCAGAAGTTGACTATTTAAGCACATTTACTAAAATCTAATAAAACATCACAAAATATAATAATATAAGCTAAATCATCTATTTATAATCCATAAATATGATCTTTTTATAATATTTTTGGGTATTTAAAAATTGAATCAAGTAGTGGTAATAGTTGAAAGGGTGCATTTACTATTAAAAATTAGAAAAAAGGAAACATTTATTATCAATTAATGGTGGGAGAACCTTCCGATGAAAACGGTCTCCCTTGTCTTCATTATGCTACTACCTTACTACTGCATATATAAATAAATAAATAAAAGGCATGAAAATAACTTCTAATAGGATTGAGCATGGGTCGGTTTTGACCCCAAACCGAACCATAGCCGATAATATCGGTTAAGTGTTTTTTCAAACCGATGGGTATCGGTTTCTAATGGGTCGGTTATCGGTTTGTGATAGCAGTTCAGTTTTTGTTATCGCTTTTATTGGTTAATCATTATATTAAGTTCGGCCAAACTTAACAGACTTCATTATTTCAGAATATGAGCTTGATTTATATTTTTTATTGTTTTGCGGTAGTCACAAAATTAGGCCTAATAGTTGATTATTTTCTCTGACTTGTTCAGCTCATTATTTTTTATAACAAAAATACAAAATGATATCCTAGAGCTGTATTTAATCCATAAAATCGGGTCTAATGCTAGACACCTTTTGGCCTCCACAAATTCGCAACTTGTGAATTCATTTTTAATATATTTAATAGTCTTACATAAAAGAAACAATCAAGTGTTCATGGTTGATAAATTCCAAATTTTATCTTTTCTATTTCTTTTTGTTTTGACCTTTTAATAGTTAAATATATAAAATAATTAAATAATAAATCCTTATCGGTTCGGTTACATGTACAAACCCGAAACCGACCCACTATCTATCGGTTAATGAAATTTTATAAACCGAACCGTCGATTTTAACGGTTTTATCGGTTGTGATTCGGTTTTTCGGTTAAGATACTCACCCCTACCTCCTAATGACTCCTGCAAACACAGGCTTTCACCAATTTGTTTGTACTTAGAATGTCAATTGCACAAGAAAGGTACTGATTTTATGTTTTTTTTTCTTTATTTTCTATGCTAAAAATAGCTGGATATAGACGGCTCTTGATGGACCGATGGTAAAGTTGATAATATCCAATGAGTCACAGACCTTCTACTTCCTGTCTTTGACTCGATCGAGTTCCAAGTTGCCCCGACTCGGACCAAGTCACCTATGAATTGCGAATCAGAGTCTCATGATTCACAAGCCCTATTGAGTAAATAACCGAGCTGCCTCTTTTCTAGTTGATTTTGACTTGACTCGGACGAGTCGACTCGTAACTTTCTAAGTACAAATAAATTGGTGTATCCACGTCTGTAGTCTGTACTCAAGCTTATATGGATGCTTGTGATTATGAACTAAATAATAAAGAAACCTACCAGAGAAAAAGTCAACATCTTAAAGCTCCAACTCAGGATCCGAATCTGATTTGACGAGAATATAACACAGAAAAGTAATTAAAAAAATCTGATTAGAAATGATCTGAATAAACATTAACAAAAGAATTTTTTTTTAAAAAAAAACCTCCAGAACTCCTCGATAGTGAAAAAAGTGTAATTCTTAAGTAGGGATGGCAAAAAAAACCGAAACCGACGGGGAAAATAAAAAACCGACATAAACGGGGCGGGGACAGGGAAACCCGATTAGTTAAACGGGGATGGGGACGGGGACGGGTTTGATGATCCCCGCCCCGATTACCTGACATACCCGATTATAATTTAAGATTAACTATATATATATATATTAATATACATAAAATTAATTTTAAATATAAAATATACAAATCTTTATACACTTTCACACAACCAAATTTTAATTGTTGTCTTTATTTTAATTATTTGGTTTTGATATTTGGATGCATTTAAAATCTTTAAGACTTCAATTTCGGTTAAGATATGTTTGTATTCGATAATATCATGTAATTTAGTATAATCATTTTCTAAAACTCGTGGTAAAATCTTAATGGTGACGATCCCCGTAGTGAAAAATCATAGTTTTAGTTTACGGGTATCTCTGCGTAGTGAAAAATCATTTTCTAAAACTCGTGGTAAAATCTTAACGATGACGATCCCCGTAGTGAAAAATCATAGTTTTAGTTTACGGGTATCTCTGCGATGAAAATTACCTATTTAATCACATGTTTATATTAAACGGGGATACCCGTTTCCCCGCGGTTTTTCCCGGATCCCCAACGGGGATCCCCGTTTAATCCCCGCGGTTTTTTAAACGGGGACGGGGGGACCAATCCCCGCCCCGAATCAGCCCCGTTGCCATTCCTATTCTTAAGCCAAGTTGAAGTTCGATACCAAAATTTGCGTGATGGCACAAGACCATCAAAATTGACGAGACGCTCCAGTGAATGCGTAATGAAAAATTTAGTTATTTATTCTACACTTAGGCCGCGTTTGTTTCACGTAATTTAAAGAAATAGAATTGGATTTCTTAAAGAATTGAATTCCTAAGGAATGAGATTCCTATTCATGTTTGTTTCGCTGAAAAGTAAATTGGATTGAATTCTATTTCAATCATATTTTGTGTTTGTTTGCAAATTATTGCAATGGAATCATATCAAAAGACTAAAATACCCTTGATTCATTTTTGTATTAGAACTTTATATAATTATGTTTGTAAAACGCACCCACACCCAACCCCCAGGTGACAGGTCGTTAACTATCAAGAAAATAAATACCTTAAATACACCTATTAGCTAGGGCAAGTAAGGGTCGAACCCATAAAAAACTATGGTTAGCAAACTTGTTTTCAATTGATTTAAAATAAAAATCGAAACTTTATTATTAAGACTAATTAGATTTTAAAAGAATATAAACTACTTTAAAAGAATGAAACTTTTTTAACTAACTAATTTAATAATCACATATGTAATAATTTTAAAACACCTAACTTATGATTAAGGTTATAACTAACTAATTTAATCTAAAGTATAAACCTAGAAACAAAAGTAACTAACTTCAAACAAGAATAATATATCACGAACGTAACCATTACCAGTTTTAGTTTCAATCTTTTCTTTATAATTACCAAATATGATTATTTTACTTTATTTAGGGTTGTTAGGTTTCATAGACAAAACTATTATTTTTATACTAAATTTGGGCACAAATTGTGTGAGTCAGCACCCACCGTCTATAGCATCACGAATGATGGTTAAGCACGATCAGTCTAACCACTACAAAGTTGTTTTACACTTAACCTTAATAAATAAACAAGAATGTATATATGGAAAACATATAATAATTATTAAACCCAAATCAACGTTTGCGCATAAAACTCCCCTAAATAGTTCAAACAATACTACTACGTTATATACATCAAGAAAAAGAATTGAAACTTACTCTTGATAATGATCACAAGAAATCTAGCCTCAAAAAGAAAAACATAACAAAACTTACTAGAAAATTAGCCTTTTTTGTTGTGTCGTGTGATCGGCTGCCTTGCGTTGTTGGACAATTGTTTTCTGCCTTGCGCAGCCTCTTCGTTCTTCCCATTCTCCTTCAAATAAATATATATATATATATATATATATATATATAGGGAAAAGTTTATTTGAGAACCGTTTTTAATGCGAGAATCGCGAGAACCAATCATAGTCATTCATTTTGGATAATGGAATTCATGGATGAAGAGTGTGGGGGGATTGGATGTGGCAGGGTGCATGTAAGAAATTCATCGGTGGGCAATCCAATAGAAAGAGAGGGAATTGGACGGCTATGATTGGTTCTCGCGGTTTTCGCAATAAAAATGGTTCTCAAATAAACTTTTCACTATATATATATATATATATATATATATATATATATATATATATATATATATATATATATATATATATATATATATATATGTTGCTGCCATACGTAGCCTCCCTATCTACGTCTCTATCCTTCTCCTTTTTTTAAATTGTAAGCATCTCTCTTTGAATTCACTATTTTTAACCGTTCTCTTACCCACTTTAGTTGTTGATGACTAAAAATATTTTTTGATTGCTCTCCTGCTCTAATCATCTTGATTAGCTCATTAAATAATTATACTAAATTAGCTCCTTTTGCTCTCCAAACTACAAAGCAATAAAACTTATCAAAATAATATATTTAATTATATATCGGTACATTTGTTAAGCGAATAAAGCGTAACAAAATGTACCGATCACCAAGCCACCCACACCCCCGGTCAACCCCCCCCCCCCCCCCCCCCCCACCACCACCACATAACACAATCTTTTTTTCAAGAATAAAAGGAAATATATGTCGCTGCCACCACATTGTCACTGCTGCCACCACTGCCACTGCCAACCACCACCGTCACCACCATTGCCATCCACCACCTGCCGCTACCAAGTTCGTCGCCGCCGCTCCCACCACCAACCACCGCTGCCACCTTTGCCACTGTCACCGCCATCATCACTGCCGACCATCACCCGCCGCCACCACGTCCGCAGTTGCCAACATCGTCGCCACTCCCACCGCCATCATTGCCATTGCCGAGTACTACCAGCGGCTCCCCTTACTAACAGCCACCACCACCTACGGTAGGATGGGGGTGGGGTAGGGTGGATAGGGTACGTAAGGACGGGGTGAGGTGAGGTGGGTAGGGGTAGTTGGTGCAGGGGTAAGGGTGAGTGAGTGGGTTGGGGTAGGGTAGGGTAGGGTAAGGTAGGGTGGGGTAGAGGTAAGGGTAGGGGTGGGGTGGATGGGGTAGAGGAAGGGTGGGTGGGGATAGGATGGGGTAAGGTAAGGGTAGGGGTGGGGTGGGTGGGGTAGGGGAGGGTGGGTGGGGTAGGGTAAGGGTAGGGGTGAGGTGGGTAGGATTGGGGGTTCGTGGGGTGAGGTAGGGTAATCTGGGATAGAGTAGTGTGGGGGTAGGGTAAGGTAGCGTGGGGTGGGGTGGGGGTAAGGTGGGAATCTGTTGCGATGGAAGGATTAAACGGTTAGGGTTAAATTAAGGTTAGTCTTGTCTTTTGTCAATATTCCGTAGGAAAATAAATTCAATTTCATCTAACCTATTACAGGAATTGAAATTCATTACCTAAAGGAATATTAAAATTCTAAAAAATTTGATTTCATCCCAAATAATTTTACCGAACGCAAAATATATCGGAATTTGATTTGAATTTCATTCCATTCCTTTACATTCTGGTGAAACGAACGGGACCTTATAAAAGTAAATATTTTTTTATTACACTTATAAAGGTTAGTTCATTTAAGGTTTTCACTTTATTCACACTTATGATTTGTGAAGCTAGCTATAAAAGTTGTATACTTTTATTGTTGTGACCATTATAAAAAATGAAGTACTCGTTTACATAAAGCTTGAAGAAAAAATGCGAGTAATTGTCAAAAAAAATTTGTAGTGTATTAAATACAGATATTTGATAGAATTTTGTTGTATCAAAATATTCATGTTTCTTTATAATTTTTATACATTATTAAGTGTTATAATATTGTTAATAAAGTATGGATCATTAATAATTTTTTTGTAGTGATTTTTAGAATATGTATTATTTCTCCAACTTTACCATTTTATCCCCTTTTATCATATTATATTTTTTTAAAAGAAAATTAATTAAAATGTATCAATTTTATTCACCCTTATAATTAATGGATCCTAAATAGGTTAATTTTATGAATAAAAAGGTTCTCTACCGATCAATGTACGATATATATATATATATATACTAGTGGGGTACCCGCGCAATGCAACAACGGCGAATAAATAGGAGGTTGTGATGAGTTTTGTGTAGAATAATCACAAAGAGCTAATATGAGTTTGTGAAAATTCTTTGCGAGAGCCACTTTGAAATTAAGAATTAAATTGCTAACTCTGAGTTATTTGTCTTTCAGTTTGTTGGAAGAATTTTGTCGCATGGCTAAATCATGAAGTTGTTGATTATATATATATGTATGTATAATTGAGTTAGAATGCAATGTTTATAAATTTTAACTCTTTGACTCTTTCATTTGTTTGGTGTTTGTGAAATCTCCTGAACTTGATTTATTGTAAACAGGAATTTAGATGATCTCATGAATCAAAAGTTAATATTAAAAATATATGATTAGACTTAATTCAGTTATAAGTATGGTGATCTCATGAATTAAAAGTTAATATTAAAAATATATGGTTAGAAATAATTCGGTTATAAGTATTGGTTTAAATTCATTGATTGTAGGTTATGTTTTCAATATTTATTTATTTAAATTCATTAATTGTGGACTTAAAGGAGAGACATAAAGGAGGGCTATTTTTGTAAATTTACTTTTCTTAAAATTAAGAGTTTTTTAGGTGGTAAATACATTATATAGGAGTAAGATATATATATATATATATATATATATATATATATATATATATATATATATACACACACGTTACATAGCAACAAACAAGTGATCAACGAATATTTTACGCTAAGTTTTGCCAAACAATAACTACCTAACTTTCCACCAATATTCCTATAAATCGCATAGTATTTAGCTGCAAAATTATTGTTGTAAAAAATAGTTAGATATTATAAAGAGATGGATGTGGGCTAGGTTCAAGAATATGACATAAACGGGGTGGGGTGGTGTAGGAGTTATCGGGGAACGGGGTATTAATGGGAATTTTTTCAGGTATCGGGGTAGTAACTAGGGATGTTTTGTCCCGCCCCGCCCCGTCCCGTCCCGATTATATATTATATTTGTACTTTTATATATTTTATATTATATATATGTTTATAGGGGAGGGTTCATTGAGAATCATTATTAGTGTGAGAACCGCGAGAACAAATCTTAGCCATTCAATTAGTAAGTGGAATTTATGAATGAAGAGCATGGGGATTGTGTGTGACAAGGTGCATGTAAGGAATTTAAGGGTGGCCAATCCAATTGAAAGAGGAGGAATTGAATGACTAAGATTGGTTTTCGCGGTTCTCGTAATAAAAACGGTTCTCAAATGAACTTTTCACTATGTTTAGTGTATGTGGTGGCTGTAAATTGGGGTTTTTATAAATCTTTTTAGTCCTTCACTCTTGGCATGTAAACTTTTTGTATTTTTGTGAATGGGTGAATAAAATTAGGGGCAAAAACAGAGAACGGGGCGGGGATCAAGGAAAGCTAGCTGTAGCCCCAAGGCCTCCAATGGGGCGCCCTGATAAGCTCCCCGACTAGGAATGGGACGGGGACAGAACAGAACTTTCTTATTAGGTTCAGGTCTGCCCATTCCCCTCCCCGAATCCGCCCCATTACCATTCAAATTGATTGTTACCTTACAAAATTTAGTAAATCAATATTTTAACTCTAATTAAAGTAGTGTTTCATAAACTAATAAATAAACAAATTTTAGTGTTTATTGCAGATGAGATACGTTTATGTATTTCTTATTATTTTTCAGAAATATTAATATGTTGATAGTCAGTCATTTTTCTTGAACAACGTCCTACAAATTAAGAGTATGGTTACGACATAGGAATGAGTATATATATATACGCTAAAGTTGAAAAAGAATAATCATGTACATGTCAAATTTTGCATTTATAAAAATTAATTAATAACAATATATATTCACAACGACGACTATGGTATCAATCTCGTTATATATATGTATATATAAGTTAAGGTCAAGGAGAGCTAGCTAGCAACTGGATTGCAGAATAGCATTAGCCAACATCTTCCCAACCTGAACTTGAGCATCGGTGCTGAGGTGAAGCCCATCTGGTTGCAGTTGGAGTCCCTTTGCATCCACTGTCATTACATTTGGAAGTTTGATTCCATGTTGAGCTTCTCTTACTGTTTCTATATATGCTCCTTCACCTGATGCTAGAGCAACCTATACATACATATATGATATATCATTTTAAACTTAATATATAGGTCACTAATTTTTAATATTTATATATATAATATATATATATATGTGTGTGTGTGTGACTTTGTACACTTGTCCTATTCTCTGTTATTTTACCTATATAAAATCTAATTACAACTCCAAATTTTTCCTGTACAAACATGTCCTGTTCTCTGTTATTTTACACTAAAATATGTCATCACGTACAATGATTATTGAAACCCATACCACCCGACAAGAACGATGTTGACACGAACTATTTTATATTGAAACTATTTATATATATATATATATATATATATATATATAGGAAGGTTCATTTGAGAACTGTTTTTATTGCGAGAACCGCGAGAACCAATCTTAACCGTTCATTTTGGATAATGGAATTCATAGATGAAGAGCGTGGGGGATTGGGTGTGACAGGGTGCATGTAAGGAATTCATGGGTGGGCAATCCAATAGAAAGAGGGAGAATTGGACGGCTAGGATTGGTTCTCGCAGTTCTCACAATAAAAATGATTCTCAAATGAACTTTTCAATATATATATATATATATATATATATATATATATATATAACATGAATATATTCGATAATACATGATTATGCAAATATATATATTATGTGTAACAGGTAAATGTTTATGTTGACTAATTAATTTTGGAAACATGTATAGAACCTTTCTGTCTAATATATTTTGTAACATCAATCTCACATTAGTTGGATTGGGGCATGAAACATGCCTTTTAAGGGTGTATATATTTCGGCTAGCATGAGACCTTTTAGATTAAGTGTTTCATATCAGAAACAAAACTGTGAACTACTGGGGTAAAGTGAATAATATCGTATTACGGGGTTTGAGCTGTTACAGATGGTATCGGATCCAGGCCCCAGACCAATGTGCACAACGGGAACGTTGTGTTCGAATGGGAGAGGATTTGTAACATCCATCCCATATTCGTTGGAGAGATGAACGAAACATGTTTTATAAGGGTATGAATATTTCTCCTAGTATGAGTTCTTTTGGATGGAACAAGTGTTTCATGCAAGAAACAAAATCGTGAACCAGTGGGGCAAAACGTATAATAGCTCAATAGAATTTTATGAGTTTTAGGATCATTTGGTTTCAATATATTTTTGAAAGAATTAGAGTTTGATGGAAATGGAATGCATAAAAAAAACTTGATTGTGTTTGATTGGTAAAACTTTCAAAAGGAATTGGAATGTATATAATGTCGAAAAACTGAATTACGCTTTATTTATTATTTTACAGTTTCTTGTTTAATTAATAATTATCTACAGATGAAAACTATAATTGGTCAAACGCAACTACTCTAAGAATTGATTAAACTGTAGCAATGGGGTGTAAGAAGTGAAGACACCCTATATCGTATTTTCTATGGAGTGCAATAAATGAAGACACCATGTACCAATGAATCAAGGGGAAGCCTTGAACAAACTATGTAGGGTAACAAGGTGTAGATGAATGTAAAACTCTAATCGAACTATATCGGTGAAGGTGAAGCCCTAATGAGACAATGAAGGAGAGTAGAACCTTATATTGAGAGATGAAGATGGTGAGTAGAAAATCTAATCATACTAAGGAGGAGAGGAAGGTGAGGAGTACGAGCCAAACTCATCATTGATGGTAGAAACAATTAAAAAACAACCCTAATTGTTGTTGATGGTAGAACTAGCCTAGGTAAAGCAAAATTCTAATTGTCGTTGATGGTAGAAATAACCTAGGAACAACAAAAGTATTGCGATGAACTAACCTAAGAACAACAGAAGGTCAACATTGTTGAAGGTCAGCACCATTGACATGTAGAACTAAAGAAAGGTCAGCACCGTTGACATCGACTCTGATGTTGGTTAGCGCTAATAGCACATACTCCACTGCTAAATAACATAAATAGTGTTATAATATTTTGGAGCCACAATGGGCACTAGCCTAGAATTTATTTTAGGGCAAACCGTCTTTTATCTATAAACACATCTCCATGTATATCATTGTGACTCTAACTTACATGCAATTGTATGTGTATTCTATGATAATAAAAAGAATCTCCATTGTTCGCCATGGATATAACACGGTCTACTCTTGTGATCCACATAAAACCATGTATGGTTGTGATAGTTTTCGTGCATTATTTACGTGTTGTCATTTAAATTCTAAATTAACCATCGTCATTAATGATAGGACTAACCGAAAAACAACAAAAGTTTAGATACGAACTAACCTATGAATAATAGAAAGTCGGTGATAGACAAACCAAAATCGATGAGCATAAACCATATGAGAGTTAAGATACTTAAGTGTTGTTTGTTTTCGAAAACATAAATGTATTATGTCTTATTTCATGTTTTTAGAAGAAAATATGGTTTAGAAGTTTTAGAGTGTCAGAAGATCTGCGAAAAATTTAGCTTCTCAAAATAAGTAAAAATAAAATCTTATGTCTACGAAAACACAAACAAACTTATTAGAAACGTCTGTGCTTCCACAGACGTTTCTTTAAAATTACACTTTATTTTAAAAAATAAACAAATCCTTATTTCTACAAAGAATAAAAATGGGTTTTTTTAAGAATGAAAAAGTCATATCGTCTCTTTTAAAACTTTCTTTATCTATCACTCTCAAACTTTTTCTCTTGCAACACAAAAACACAAAGAATTTCTTCATTTTCATTATGCACAAATGTGTTTTCGTTAGTGGATTTTTAAAATAATAACGGAATAAAATCAATTAGTAATTATTTTCTTCTTTCAACGCATTTCGATCATGAATTATCCTAAAACCTCACGATGTAAAGCTTGAACGATCATGAATAACACAATAGTAACACCATATATGGTTAAATAGTACGTTTTTTCTGTAGCGTGAACCATTAATAAAATTTATCAAGAAAACTATTACGTAGCTTCTGCAAACAATTTAAAACGTACGTTTTTTTTGTGCAAAATAAAATTAATTAAGTTTACAATTATTAACATTTTAAACATAACAGTCACTTCTCTATATTGATATATTTCTGAACCTTTCTTTGCAATTTTCTACTTTATACTTATAAACACGAAACCCACCTAACTTGTTCAACCTACATCCTGAGAGTGCGCCTCGTGCTACTAGTGAAAACCAAGAACGTGACACCCAAGCGGTCTGGCACATGTGACTCAACGTCACGATGCTTTGAATATTCCGGCACCGTTATCCAGGGAATTTAACGCATTGACCCAGCCAACAAGCTGACCCACTAAACCAATGACCAAAAACCAATCTATACCGTTTAACTCGCTATCTCCAATAGTTTTCATCTTCAATTCAAACTTTTAGATATATATCTTGTTGTATTTAACTATATATATATATATATATATATATATATATATATATATATATATATATATGCAATTCCCAGAATTTAGATATTCTATCTTTTATGCGATCTGCAAAATTTGGACAATAATCTCAACCAATTAAGAAAATAGTAGTACCTGGATTACGGGAAGCAAAGGGGACTTCAAATCAGCTCTTAAATTGATAAATAAGTTCTGCAATTTCCCTCGATAAGATTCAGCATCACTTATGTTCACGGTGTCTCTCTCCCCTTGAAACCAAAGCACCGCCCTAATCTCTCCGCCGTTTTCCACCGCAACAGCCGCCCTCCTAACCAAAAGTTCATAAAGTTTACCACCGCGGGACCACTCTCCGATACCACTTCCTCCAATAGCACATGGCACCAACCCAACCACGCGAAACCGCTGCGGGTCACCTCTCATCACGGCGTTCGCAAAAGCCATCCCTGGCCCAACCCCACAAGTCTTGTTCACATCAATATCTGCGTGAAGCGGTTCCTCTGCATCTTCCCATCTCAAATCACCACCCAATCGTAGAATCTTGCCGGGACTGGCCTTGATTTCCGGAGGGATAATTCCGTCCCAGTTGCCGTCGATCACCCCGCCCCTTCCGGCCATGTTGCTTTGGCCGGCGAGTATGAAAACATCCTTGACTAGATGAGCTGAAGCGGCAGGAGAACCGGTGAAGTCAACGACTTTGACATGACTGGACCAATACTCGTAAGTTATGATGGATAAGAAGAAGATGGTTAGCTTAAGACCATTACTGGCCATCTAACGAGAGGAAACTGGTTAAAGACGAAATTTTTAATTTAAGGGATTAATGGGTATTACTTTAATTGTGATTGAAGCAGTTTTAGTCTTGAGATTGAAGCCAAGATTTGATTGTTAAATAGACATTTACCGGAATTTTAGGACGACACGAAATAACGATTGGTCGCTCCTTAAAAGATAAATAAATTAATAGAAACTAGCATCATATCCGCGCAATGCTGCGACGACAAATAGTTTTTGTTTATAATATGTCGCTTTCAAGAAATGTAATGATATGTTATTCGCGTGATTCAATATCACGAAAAAGTTTTCTACAGCAACATATCCATTTTTTTCAAATTTTCTTTTATTTACATCTAACTATTTTATTGATTTTAAAAATAAATTCTAAAAAATAATAAAAGAAGAAAAAATATTTATATTAATGAAATAAAGAGATGAGTTAATAAGATTTTAAAAATTATGTTGATGTGGGTGGATAATTGTTTTAGTATGAGAGAATATATTTTGAATAAAAAGTTAAAGTAAATTAAAAGAAAATAAAATAGTTAAAGATTGAGTGGATGAGATTAATTTAGATTAAATGAATGATCAAGATTTTATATTGATTGAATTTTAATAAGTCTTAAAATTTAATATGAAAGAGAATATTAAATGGTTTATATAATAGTATAGATAACGTTTTGCGTTTTTCAATTAATAATTATTTAGAAAACAAATAAAGAACTTAACAAAGAAAACACGTTATACTTGTTTTGAACGGGTTAGCTTTTTATATAAACCACGCTTAGCAGCTTGTTTGACTTGGGGATGTTTTGGTAACACTCAATTTCTATATTTAATTTACACATACTTTGAGTAGTTTGATTGGTAGGCTAATTTACGTTTGATATATCACGATATCATTTTAAGAGTTGTGCTGAATAAAATCTATTTAAAAAACATAGTATTAAAATTACAATATTCAATCGCGGGTGATTCAATATACAATCACATGTGATTTGTAAAAGCATCACATATGAATTACAAAAAATTACAAAATTGTCACTTTGCTTAAATTTTTAAAATTTAATCTGCACTATTGATGTTATTGATTAAAAGGCTAAAATTAGTCATTTAGGACTATGAATGAATTATGGACTATACTGAACATTCTTCATCATTTTAACATTAAAAAATCGTATATTATTTGGTTGAAACCACTAATCAAAGGAGACTCCTACATACACATTGGTTTGTAAATTAGGTTTAAAATATAAAAAAAAACATAATAGTTATTTCATATATAATTTAACATTAAACGTCGGAGTAGAAAACCTACATTTACGTTTGATAAGTTCTAATTTTGGCTATGGATAGCATTCCGGTTAAATAAGTGATGTTTTCATATCACTTTCGTGTCGACTCGTTTTTAACATAATTTAATTTTGTGTTCGGTTCAGTACGTGCCACATTGTAATATCCTAAATTTTGAAATAAATATATTCATATATGTATATGAAGTTATGAAGTTTATGGACTTATGAGTAGTATAATGATGATATTAATATTAACATTACTATCAGATAACTTATTTATATGGAATTATATCTTTTTTATTTATTCCAACTAAATTTAGTGGCTAAAATACAAGAAATGAAACTATAGGGATTGGAATGGTAAACTAAGGTATAAATACCTAAATGTTTGACAAATTATCTTATTCTTGAGTCTCATTGTTGCAGGAGCATTCAAGTCAGTGAGAGAGAGCTTGGAGAAATTAAAATTTTTGGCCGAAATCTTCAAAGAATAGTGAGTGCATGTTGGATTGGAAGTCAAATTAAAGCATCATAATCCTAAAACCTACCCCTTGGATTGAAAGCTTTGAATTTGGTAAACTTGAGGTTTGACAAATTTGGAAACCCATCTCAAATAAGTTCTAACTCATGATTGTGTTTAAATTCAGTGTTCATTATGTGATGAATATTGTGACCCAATGTGGTTGTATTTGAATTACCAAGTCAAATGGATCATTTAGGGTAAAATCTCATAAGGTGGGATATGATTCATGAAAGTGGTGGTTTATGGTTGTTTTGCGTCTTATTTGATCTTTATATGAGTCCTTTAGAACTTGCAATTGAGTTTTTGGTTGTTTTGGTACTGAATCATTTACGCTCCAAAAGACAACATGCATTAATTGTTCATCACGCGTCGTGACGTGACGTGTACAGCCTATCGAGATGCGACACATTGACTAGTCTCAAGAATGATCTTGTGTTTTGACCCCCTTTTCAAGTATAATCTTTCAATGAAGTTGAGAACAAAGAACTTATGTGTGTTAGATTGAGTCTTTTAGTTATACAAGTCTTTGTTTAGCCCTAGGGGCGTTCATTTGTCACAAGTTGTCTAAGTTGGTTTTGTGTAACTCTTATTATAAGGTTGACCAACAAGTGAGCTATTTGTAGTTTGGTTGTAATCCTTATCACAACTTTTAGGTGAGTGTACCATATGGATACTCAGTTTTGTATAAGTTAATTAAGTCATTGTATGCTTTATTTGGCAAACAAATTATGTGGGGATTGGGTTTGGCCTATGGACTAATGTGATATTAAATGTTTAATGAAATGAGATGATTCTAACGATAAATTTAATGTGATATCGAATGTACATGGTGAAGTCATGAATGCTTATTATGTAATTTACATGAATGCCCAATGCAAGTTGTGGTTTCGATCATAAGACTTGCTATGTGATTTGTGATTATGTTATGCCAACTGTGGTCCGGACTTGTGAGCTTGCATTTGCACTTTGTTTTGCTTATTACCATGACTAACATTTGTGGTTCAAGAGGCTTTATGCGAACCAAACCACATATCGTATGTATGGTGTTAAAGCTACGAGGTAGAGTAGAAGTAATCGGTTTGGTTTGGCTCCATTACAACCATGTGGTTCAAGAGGCTGACGAGCGAACCAAACCAGATATACATTAGTGGACTTGGAGATCCACTTGAGTTACAATTAACTTCTTATGATGGACTTCTTTGTGCTCCCTCACCAAGATGGGAGATGTGGACTTACCCCATGTAGACTTTATGATTAACCACTATGGAAGATACATTGTTTAGTGGACTTCTCCCACACACTATTGTGTGCAAATGCTTACGATACATGCTTTTGTATGTCATCTTATTTTAAAACTTCTGATGTCTAATTTTTAATAGTTCAAATGATTTTGGTACACTCACTAGTTGTTGTTAACCTGTTTGGTTTTATTTGTTTTATATCCGTAAGAGATAAGTAGACATGGCATGTGAGGTGGTTAGAACTTGGGAAACTATTTTGTTTAACCGAAGACATGTTTTGGGACTCCTTTTGTTCATGCTTCTGTGTACATTGTTAATGGTTATGGTATATAAGACAAGTAACAGAATGAGTTTTTTTGTAAATATGATAATGGATAACTTTAAACACTCTTATCGGGACACAAAGATAGCTTTTGTACATTAAAATTATGACCCTTATTGTAACACCTTGATTTTCAGTCCAAATTTAAATTTTTCAAAACTCAATTTAAATCATACTTTATACAAATCTCTGTAACTCATTGCGAAAGCATTTTAATTTTCTGGAAGTATTTCAACAATATCCATCATTGTTAATTATAATCCAAAACGTTTAGTGTTACCACAGTCAATCTCACGACCATTAAAACCAGTAGGAAATCAGGAATTACCGGAATTGTAACCAAGCTAAAGCCAAGCCCACAGCAACTACCCGTCTCACCAAGGCATTTATACAACCTGCGGATACAAAACATTTTTATACACCAGTTAGCTATAAATATAGCTAGTGAGTACAACCAAAAACATTTGTTTTATCAAAACCAAGTCATCCTTTTCACTTTTGAAAACATCAGTTTGGCAATCAATATCCTTTTAAAATTCCACATAATAGCACATAAGGATGCGGGTCTATCCATTGGGCCACAATGTATACACGTGGTAGCTAGCCACGGTCAACACGTGCCCACATGGGGGATAACCACATCACCCCGTCAAGGTGGGGGATGCACGAAGCAGTCCACCATACAATAGTTATCTGGAGTGTAAGCCCTGTTCACCAAATCCACTCATGTTTTCACGGGTTCGGTGGCTCGTCAGCCCAGTGAACACACACGGTCATGATGGCTACTGACATACCCCTCCACTCTCTGCACCGATCCCTCAGCCACCCGTACCTCGGGGTCCCCCCAATTGCCGAAGCCACAAGAACCGCTGTGGTACAGAGTTATATCACACAGTGGTCCGGACCGAAGCACATATACCCCGAAGGGTTACATAAGCACATACCCCGAAGGGTCACATAGGCACATACCCCGAAGGGTCACATAGGCACATACCCCGAAGGGTCACATAATCACTTACCTCGAAGGGTCATAAAACCACATACCCCGGAGGGTCATAAAGTCTCATACCCCGAAGGGTCATATAATTACATACCCCGAAGGGTCATAAACCACTTTTGGCATCTCAATGCCCAAAACATTATTGGTGAAAACTTATCTTTCATTATCCAAAATCATTTCATAGTTGGCATCTCAATGCCCAAGTTACTTCTTAATTGAAAACATGAAATTCATTACTCAAAACCATGTCTTTTGTTTCAAAATCGAAGTTTACTCCAACATGGAGAGTTATGTTTCAAAAACCATATTTGTTATTACCAACTCAAAGCTTACTCCAATCATGGAGTATCAGTTTCAAACCCATATGTAAAAACAAGCTTTAACATAGACCATCTCTAAAATGGAGCAATGGTCCTATTTGAAAACCATTTCTCAAAATACATCATTTAATCACATCTTGAAACAATTTCACAATTCCACATTCATAAACCCAAAGATTTCATAAAGCATTTATACTTCACAAAAACCATAGTATAAAATAATACATGGTTTACATAATCTGTAAGTTCAAAACTCATAAACAGTTTCAAATCATATAACCCGCATTTATAAAACAGTTTCATAATGCACATCCTTTGAATCATCAAGATTCATCAAACAATTGCCAAACAATCAAAACACAACATGATGACTTGTAATCTTATCAAACAGTTGGGTATCCGCAGGGTGTACTCACCTGAGGGTGTGATGAGGATCACAACCCCATCCAAACCAAGGCTCAAACACTTGATCATATACCTATGATCACCAAAACACAAGGTTAACTTACATAAGTTAACCAAAACAAGGTTTCTAGACTCAATTCTAGCCTTTGACACCCTTTCGGGTCTTAAAAGACTCCAAATAAATCTCCTATAACCATAGGAATCAATCCCCAAGCATATATAGGGTCAAAACAGGTCAAAATAACATTTTTGGAGGCTCCAGGGAAGCTCGCGCCGCGGAAAACTTGCTGGAAAAACTTATCGTGCAGACCAGCCGGCATCGCGCCGCGAGCCCCTGCACCAGCACCCATACTCTGTTTTTTCTTGCTGTAAATCCGACTCAAACCAAATCCTTCCAACTCAAACTTGTTTGTAGCATGTAAAACACTCAAGAACACTTCCAAACATCATCATAACAACACATAACACATCTTTAATCATCAAAACTCTATCTTCACCAATTTTCCCCATTTTTGACCCATTAAACACAATAAACCCAACTTTAACCAAGAATTACCAAAATCAACATATATAACTAAATCAAACACCACACAAGTTAGAACTCACTTGATTTTGCAATCCACTTGACTAGGTACTTCCTTTCTTGCTCAAATCTAAGCTCAAGAGTGAAGAAATTGAATTCTACACACTTCAAAACTTGAATCAAGCCCAAGAACTATCAATTTTCCCTTTGATTTCTTCCTCTTTCCAGCTCTCTCTCCCTCTAGAACTCTCTCTTTCTCTCTCTCTCTATTTTCTTCCAGAATTTTCCTCTTCTTTTGACTTCAAAGAAGAAGTCAATTACATATATATATATATACATATTTACCTTAAAGACCCTCCATCTTTCACTCTCTTTTCACATATATATAATTTAGTTTATAAAATCCAAATACACTACCAATAACACATAAATACCCCCAAAACACATAATTTTTACTAACTATCAAGTAAACTTGCATATTTCTGTATGTTTTATATTTTACAAAATTTCGGGTTTTACAATTCCTCCCTCCTTATCAGGATTCCGTCCTCGGAATCAAATCAATCCACAAGCTTAGGTATTTCCACATGTTTATGCTAAGATCCTAACTAGGATCATTTAATTTAACTAATAGTATCAACTCTTACTCAATTTCTTTAACTAGACCTTTAAAATAGCCTAGTATCTCGCCACTAAATGGTTCATAAATATCTCCCACTTGAACTGGCCAAATCAACATCGTCAACCAAATCTTTATGACTCTTAAGCCATATAGGCTTATGGCTAGCAAATTGATTACACAAATTAGTGATCTATCAATCATTTTTCAATTCTCAAGCACTATGGCAATTGCAAGTGAATTTGGGTAAACATCCCACTCATGAACCTAAGTGTTCCTCATAAGGATTTTCCCCCAATTGGAGTAACATAAGAGGGTTTACTCATAACTACATGTCATGATTACACACCCTCTCACAAATATAGTTCCATATCAAACTAAGTCCACTCACCTGAATAAGAAAGTAAACTTATAAGTATCACCAATAAAATCATTCTTTAGCATTGGTCCAATATTGACCTAAGTCATTACGTATTCTCCCAAGGTTCTTAACAACCTTGACCCTCACATAAATTATTTGCTTCACAGGTCACATCTTAATTTATTGGCTATACTTGCCACTACCAATTGTCATCTAATGCACGATCTTAAATCGTTTATACAATATTATCACAATACCAAAGAAAAGTTCACTTGGACCAGTACGCATTAAACATCAATAATGCCTAACTCCCATCAAGTCTTAAAGTTCGAATCGGCTTAGCAGTTGTGGTAGACATGATTTATCGTCCTTAATACAATCACTAAGGTAAGCACAAACCTTACCCAAAGATCTTATTCCCGCAAGGCCTTAGTCGTGCACCCCTAAGTCGCCTTATAAAATTTAAAACATCCCTTGGTCTAAAAGACCCACAACTACACTCTTAGTGCTATAATAATGCGACTCCAAATTTAGGTCACAACCCTTGCCATGCCCGGATAAAGCAGATCTCAAGGTTCAACCCCCGACCAACTAGAGCTACCGGCCTCGCCGCATACTTCTGATGGTCATATACTTAGCCAACTCCTGTGGTCTCAAGGCACCACACTAAGCTTAACACATGTAAGCTAACCACTTGTCACGAGGACATCTATTATCGAAATAGAAGGACCTTAACTCTATCTCATAGCCTGAGGACCTGCCTTAATACATACACAGGAGCTTCACTTTCGGTTCAGCTCCACTAATCTCTACATCTCTTTTTGGTATCCAAAGACATAAACAGAGTGAATCACTCCTTAGGTAACAAACTACCCATTACACTAAGATGTCACAATCAAATCGAATTTAACCCAAAGAATCACATTTGATTCCAAAAGTAACCACTATGAGGTCCTAAAGATTTTTCACCTCAAAGGTAAATCTATAGACCCCCAACACCATATCACATAAAATTTTATGTTCTTAATGGAATTCATATTTCATACATCAATTGGATCGTTGATCCAACCATAACTAACTATAATCATTAAGAAACTCCTTTCAACATTACCCAAAACGGGTCACTTAGTCAACTTATCAAACTATCCATCATTAACACTTATAGCAGTTCTAATGAACTTACCATTACTCATTCCCACTGTCGGGGATAACCCGATACATAAGGTCTCGCCATAATAATCCAAATTTTCATATCACAAAACTGACCTTATAATTGGTCTATTCTCATAAGAGGTTCAATAATTCACAATTATCTTTCTTTAACACAACTCTCTAAATCATCAAAGAATAGAGATTTGGTTACACATACTCTTAAGTGATCAAATCACTAATCAACAACATCACAATCTTAATTTCATAAAATCTCAACCACTAGAGAGTTCAAATCTCTAAGGTTAATCAACAACTTAATCATAAGGTTCCTCAGAGTACAACCTTACTTAAACATTTCATTACATAATCCCAATCACAAGGTACGATTGGGATTCCCCCAAACTACTTATACCTCTTATCTCCTCTAAACACATAACAAGTGCCAAGAGTGGTTATGAGCTTTCAACTGAAACTTGAGAGCTTATGGGACTAAAAGATTTTCAATTCAAACTTAATCATTCTACTTCACATCTCAATGTGAGATCCATTAGATCACAAGATCTATACTAGATTTCCACGAGGAGTCCAACTCATCTGGACCAAACTACACCACCTCAATGGTGACACAATATCTATTCTTCTATCATAGAAGGCACAATTTAGCAAAAGATTCTTGTTTCTCTCGAAGAAACACACAAACACTATTTCATTTATAACTTAACTCATAAGAATAAGTCTATCATACACGAAACAATAACTTCAATTTCAATTTCATTTATAGTCGAACATGCATTAAATTGGGAACTTTGAAAGAAACAATAAAGTAAAAAACATCCAACTCCAGGGTATAATTGCAAATCTGTTTTAGAGGTTAATGTTAATAGTGTATTATACAAACTCGTAACTTGATTAAATCAGTTATAGTCATTAACAAGCTCTAATAACTAGTTTCAGTTACGAAATAATTTGTTTAGAGAAGCATTCTAAATGATCTTTAGCTTTAACTAGATTCAAACAAGCTCTTAAAATCCTAATTGAAACTAGTATAAAGCTCTAATGGAACCTCATTCTCAATAAATCAACACGCACGTTTGATTAATTTTTTTATCGTATTATTGAATTTGATAATATGAATATCTAACATGTTGATCGCACTTATGATTAATTCTTAATTGATTTTGTATTCAAGAATCAAAATGACAACCTACCCGTTTCTAATTTTAGTTAAAGAATATCATTATTATATTGGTTAATGTAAAAAAAGGATTTTTCCTTCTTGTTATATTTAAATTAGTAACACTAACAATAAGTGTGGGGGGTGTTTGGATAATAGGAATACTTGGGAAAGTGTAAATACTAAGTTATGGCACAATACCCTAGGTATATTTTCTATGGCCACCAAAAATGTTAGTGTGTGCAAAGTGTATCTATGTGTGTGTTCTGCCGAGGAGTAGGAGGCCAAGAATCAAACCTTTTCTTCATCATTTTTCTCTCAATCTACTAGAAATCAATCAGGTAATGATCTTTTAACTCTTTGCAATCAATTAGACGTAACTTATGTAATGGTTTATAGAGTTTTCTATGGGTTTTAGTTGGGTTTTGGACCCTGTCGAACCAAAAACGTAAACAAATTAAATTAGTGCGGTTTGATTATTTAGTACTTAGAACACATTGAAATTGGATTTTCGTGAAATGATTAATATTGGAACAGGATTGGATCTTAAGATTATTCGACTATGTTTGAATCGCAAATGTTCATAAAATCATAAATCTTGAACTAGACCCAAATTGCAGATCGTAAGGTAAGGGGTGGATCGTAAATGGTTAAGAGGGATGTGGATCGAAAAGCAACATTGGTGGGTTGAGTCCCTTAGGGGATTCCCCGAATCATATACCACAAATCGTAAATTAGCGATAAGGGCTGAATCGTTAATCAGCAATATGAATTGAATCGTAAACCAACAAAGTGGGATTGAATCATAAATCAGTTTTGTAAATCGTAAAAGCATAGATATTTGTTGTTGTAATGTGCAAATCACTTTCGTAAAGCATGTGTTGTTGTCATCACAAATTACGATCATTAAGTGTGACTTAAGGAATCACAAATCAAGAAATGATCAGATTGTAAATCTAGTGGATGCAAGATGAATCGCAAAACTAATGGAGCGAGTAATCATAAATGGCTAAATCGCAAATTACAATCGTAAATTGTGTGTTGTAGTCGGAATCGAAAGCCTAGGTTACTAGTGTCATGTGTATAATGAACATATACTCGGTGTTAACCTAGTTAAACTGTGTTTGTAGGTTCCTACAAATAGACTTGCTCAACTTTCAGACTTTTGCTAATATATATTGTAATTACAATGTGATGTTAATCAAGTGAGTTTCACTAACTTATATCTTATATCGTGATATGTAATTATATGATGTTACCCGAGTAGATGGCTCATCTTGCCTGTGTGGTAACTATAAATTCTTTTTTCCCGATAATACATCATTCTCTTAATAGATATCGTCTTGTTCCTCAATCTTCGAAGAATGCGGTGTTGTACTATTGTAAGTCCCATGTTCCAAACATTTCCTTCAAGTAGATGACAAAACTTAAATCCTAATGAAAGTATTCCTTCTTCACATGCATTTGTCACAAATTCTGACTAAGACCGCTAATCCTTATAGACATGACCATTAGATCAAAAGGGCATTAATTTGGTGCAGTGATGTCCAATGTTTAAGGTAATTTTTTAGATCTTGAATTCAAATATTATAATAGATAAAGTGTAAATTTAAAAATAAGTTTATTAAGTGTGATAATTTTTGTGATATAAAAGAGTACAACTTCTACAAATTATTAAGAAACATGTGAATTTATTTTATCTAAAATGTTAAAAGCACTTATTGAAGTTTTAAAAAAGTCGTAATACATCATTTTTCGTATTAAAAAAAATCGTAAAGTAACTTTTATTATTTTTTATTAAACCGTACTTGGTAATTATTTGTTATTCATTTTTTTTAGTTCAAAAATTTGGACCCGCTACTGCTTTACCGAGACAACCGACAACTCCTCGTGTACCTTGACATATATAGTTAATAAATAAGCGTGGCAACGACTATATTGATAAAAATATATGAAAGACGGAAAAAAAAGATAGATTGAAAACCAAGATTTCAAATAATTTATAATTTCTGCACAACAGCCATTTCTTCAAACATGTGTAAGAATCATGTAACTATGTAAGTGGTAAAATCACGTATACACAAATTCGACTAAAGGATACAACTACCTCACCCCGCCCCGCTCCGCCCCGGCCATGGTGCGAATCCTTTCCGTCTTTTTTGGGTATCTACAATCCACACAAACACACACATCGACTTCTCAACTGGATCAGGAGCAGCTGATGCATTTACACCCGTAGCTAGCCGGCCAGAGGTATCATTGCTTGAGGAAGGCATCGGCTAACATCCGACCTAGACGCACCTGAGCCATGGTGCTAAGGTGAAGCTTATCTTCTAGCAACGGCAACCCCTTGGCATCCACACACTTCACTTTCTCAAGCTTTATTCCCAGTTGCGCTTTTCTCACTCTTTCCACATAGGGTCCCTGCCCCGATGCTATAGCCACCTGTTGTTATATACATTATATTCCTAAGGCATTAATTACAAAATTATTTAAAATTTAATATTAAGAAAAAATGAAAGCTGGCTCATTACTTACCTCTATTATAGGGAGTAAAGGAGATCCAAGATCGGCACGCAGGTTATTAAACAAATTGACTAGTCTTCTTTTGTACATGGTCGCATCCCTTATATTCACCGTGTCACTCTCTCCTTGGAACCACAGAACCCCACCAATCGAACCACCGCCTCTCCGACCAACCCTAGCCCTCCTCAAAAGCTGCTTGTAGAGGAACGTTCCCCTTCCCCACTCGCTAATTTTGGTTCCCATTGGACCCCCAACCGCACACGGAACCAGACCCAACGGACCCATACCCGGATGTCTCTGCAACACCCTGTTGGCAAATGCCATCCCGGGACCTAACCCACATGTTGCGTTGACATCAATGTCCTGGTGGAGAGGGTCACGAGCCTCCACCCAAGTGAGATTGGCGGTAAGACGGAGGATTGACGGATTGGGTTGGGATTGAGGAGGAACGACGCCGTCCCAGGTGTTGTTTCGGATGCCTCCTCGACCGGACATGTTGCTCTGTCCGGCGAGTAAGATTATGTGCTTCCCTGTAGATGCAGAAGCATAGGCGATGGCTAGATGCAGGATCAGGCACAAGAAGGCTAACATGGCTGTTTTTGTTGAGAAACGGAGAGATGCACACTATTTTTATCTCTTATCTGTATTATATATCTATATTTATATATGTAGGGGTTAGTTTACTCTCACATATCCCGAAAATGTAATAATTAGTTGTGGTCTGTACACTAATTATTTTTTATATAACAATAATTATTTTTTACGGTATGTTATAAATGTTAAATATTTTTTTCAATTATATATATAAATTTATTATAGTTAAAATACATTTTTTTTGTTACATATAAAAAATAAGTGTTGGTTAACAGATCATATTCCTTTTGTTTAATAATATAATCCACATAGTACTATACCACTACTATAAGAAATAGTGATTTGCATATTTGTATAATATTAATATTAGAGAAAGAGATAGAGGAGGCTAAAGAATGGTAAACCTCTAATTAGCCTAAATTATTTTATTTTATTATGTATAGGCTCAAACTCATTCTTAATTAAAATTAGAAGCTCAGTATAACAACACAACTTAAAATATATATTTTATTCACTTCTTCTCGAGATGTCTTATTATATATTTTGTTGTTAATATGTTCATTAATATTTTATTCTCTGTTTTACAATTTGTCATTTGCATAGTTTTAATTTGAATATAAATGTTGTTTTTGAGTTTACTAAAATAGAAAAGGCGTAACATCAAACCATCAAAGAATGTAGAAATTAAAAGTAAGTTGTTCATATGGATTGCAATTTATGTAGGAGCAATCTATTTCATTATTTGGGTTTATATATATTGAGTTATAAAATTTAGTATAATAGAAAATGTTATTTTATTCGAAATGTAAGTCATGTTTGTTGATTTTATGATGAACAAACATTTTATCATTGAATCGTCAATCATGAGTCGACATCATTGAATTAATTTGTTATTATTCTATTTTTAAGATCCAAAATATTGTTTTAGTTTCAAGTTAATTAATGACAAAACAAACTGGTAATTGTGAGAAAAGTTTAAAATTTGATTTTGGCAAAGCTTAAACATTACTTTAACACGTAAATTATTGTCTTTAAACGAACTTTCATTATCTATTTATCTTACAAATAATGAAACGTGTTTATGTCAGCATTCGTATATTATATATATTATTAGTGTTATGATAAAAGAAGTTTCTTCAATGTTAAAATCTTAGCTCCACCCATGACTAAGACTTTTCTTTAAGTAATTTTAGCTTCACACAAAATTTGCTTTCTACAGATTAGCAGGTTTTCTACTTTAGGTTATAAAATTAGAAAAAGGAAAATAAAATACAATCAAATTCAATCCCCACCATCATCACATTTCTTAAAAGAAAACGTATAAACATTTGCATCTGCTCGGATCGTCATCGGCATGTCACCCAACCCTCACCAGTTTCATTAGCACCTTCGCTCAACCCCAAGTAATTCTAGGCCTGTCAAGAGCGGATCCTTTAATGATCTGTCTTATCCACTAACCCATTTAATTGTATCTGTATTTGACTCATTAGTAATGAGACCCATTTAACCGGTTAGCATTGGATCTTGACCCGATAGGACCAATTTAATTTTCCACAATTGTAATAAAGAAAAGTCATCTTCTAGAGGAAACAATGCTTCTTTCAAATAAACATCAGCTTCAGATTCTTGATTCTCAATATGGGGTTCCTCAACCTCACACCATTGATCAAATCCACTAAATTTGTGAAAAATCGGCTCACATTACCACATCTCAGACGGGTTTGAATCACCCCGCCAACATTATTATATTTTTTAAATAAATCATGAAAGGCTTTTCTAACCCAAAACCTGACCAAAGCCGAACAGAAAATGGGTTGACACGTACCCGACACGAAACTAAAATGGGTAAAAAATTTGGTCGACACGAACATGACACGAAAAAAGATGGGTCAGTTTCAGGTAAAAACCTGCTTAATTGATTAACCCGATTTTGTTAAATAAAAAGGTATTAGTTAAATATAAAATTATATAAAAATTTAAGTAAATGTGGTAAGTTTAAAATGTCTTAAAGTTTGAACCTAAAATAACGCTCAAATTAACAGATTTTAAACCTAAAAATAACGCTCAAATTAAATTGAAATCCGCAAAAATCAAAAATTAAATTCCATTTATAAATTTTGCGGCTTACTTTTGAGCTGATACCTGACCCGTAAAATATTGAGGCTTGAACCCGACCCGAAAAGCCAGTTTTTGAAGTCAATTTTATATGCAACGTTTTTCTTTGAAACCCCACCCTAAAATCCAAATATAATCTTCAGAAAGACAGCCTAGATTTTCTCCCGATAAAAGGGTCGACACGAAACATGACCCAATCCAGACACGAACCGAACCTGACACAAAATTAACTTTGATCAAAATTGGATCAACATAAAAATAGTCAACAAAAAAAAAACACGACCCATTTTACCCTAACAAATTGACAGTATTACTTGACAACTTTGTCATCTTTAATTAATTGAGGGCTATGAATTTAATTATTCAAATTATACCTTGTTAATTACTCACTAAGTATTAGCTAGGTTGTGATTGTTTCTCCTTTTACACGTACTTCTAAAAATGATGGTCGAGGAAGGATATTATGTGACGTGACTTGGTGATGAATCTAGGCTTGTATTGGTAGAACATACTAACATAGTACACGCGTAACAACCCTATTGGAGTGCCCCTTTTAATTATCATTTCGGGACGGTAATGAATGTTAAAGATGTTGCATTTAATAACTATATAACTCTTTTGTATATCATGTAAATAGCTTTGTGGATTTGTAAACAACATATGAACTCTTTTGTACATGTTATGACAATTTTGGAATCGAATACAAAAGATGAATATGTAAAAAATGGGGCATTACATTTTAAGAATGTAGTGTATTGAGAAGAAGCAGCAAGTTCGTGTTGAGTTACGTCCCAAATTAGACATAAAAATGACTTTGTAATGTGCTTAATAAATCATGGGCTACTCCTCTCATAGCCAATTGGTTTTGAATTGAAACCCCACAAACTTACATGATATCAAAACAAGTTTCACCCATGGTTGGTTAAAGGTCACACGGACTGTACGTAACCTATAAGCATCCACATGTTAGACGCGAAAAAAAAACCACACTTGAGGGAGCATTTTGAATAATGTCCCACATCGGACGAAATTGACTTTGTAATATGATTAATACGGGTTCTAGACTACACCTTTCATAGCTAATTGGTTTTGAGTTAGAAGCCCACAAACTTATGATTCGATAAAAAAACCAAGCATATCAATGTAAGATACCATTTTAGTCCTCACGATGAAAGTATAGTATTTGGGGGCATGAAGCAGAGGTCCAAGAATGATGTCCTTGCCCTAATGCCCCATGTCCGTTGTCTGCGGTTTTGCACGGTTACCACTCTCACGTTGACTGTAAAAACGGTCGAGAAGGGACACCTACGGGTGGATTACCAAACAAGACATCCTTTTGTTTAGGTTATCATTCAAGGAGGTGAGGGTCGGTAAAGTTCACAACAATGACACAACCTACCTGCATGTTGACTAAATCTCTCCCTAAAACTAATTTTGGACTTGCTCAATGTCGGTGTTCGAGTACCCGCCGAGATATGCTTCCAACCAATGCAATCGATTTAATTTCAACATGGTTTTTATTCTGATTCATATTCAGATTCTACCATATATAGTTAGCTCCTAAAGCCGCTTAAGAGGGTTGATCTAACTTTATTATGTTTGAGGGGTTGTTAAGATGTTCTGGCAGTGAGGTATCTTTTATTTGTGGCATGTTTTCTCTACATTAGGTATTCCAATTTTTTAGTGGATGTTGTTTCTTGTATTATTTTATCCAAAAAAACAACAATGCTTGGAGGTTAGAAGGAATCTGCCAGAGCTTAATAACCTTCTTGGACTTCTAACACTTGTCATTTCTGAAACTCCAAAACATCTAAACATGGTATCTAATGAAGAACCACGCCTAATTACGTTCGATTGCAACTAACTTAGATTAGTAATTAACACAATCTAGATGCTTGAAATGTATGCACTAAAAATCACCTAGTCTTAATTAGGAAAGAATTATAATAACACAAGAAAAATCATTCAGTATTATAAGATTCTGAAAAAATAATCAAAGACTAGATAAATAAGAGTTAGTGTAACATAATTACGAGGGATTCTTAAAGGAGTTGGAGCTTTACTGGTGATAGATGAATGGTGGGCTTGAGGTAAGGCTTGGGCTAACATCTCGCCAAGGATTACTTGAGACGGTGTGGTCAGGTGCAACCTATCGGGTTCAAGCCCCAGACCCTTTGCATCAACTGTCCTCAAATTCACGAGCCACGTTCCTAACTGAGCCTCTCTTACTATCTCTATGTAAGGCCCTGCCCCAGATGCCAATGCGACCTGTCATCATTTTAAATTATTACGCATAGATTATTTGTTATAGTTACACGATCCAATCAAAGAAAAGCAAGAAACATGATATATAACAATTCGTTGGTCATAAATCCATTCAAACCGCCAATTTCCTGGTCAATTACCAATTTTCAAAATCGCTATTATTTGTGCAATGACAAACTATACGATTATGATAATACCTGAATAATTGGAAGGGAAGGCAAAAGAAGATCAGAGCGGACATGGTCAAAGAACCTCTCCGATCTCCGCTTGTAAGATTCGGCGTCTTCTCGGTTCACAGTATCACTTTCCCCTTGATACCACAACAACCCTTTAATGGTACCTCCGCCCTCCAACGCCGCCTTGGCTCGCCGGATCAGCTGGTTATATAACTGCCCACCACGAGCCCATTCTGTAATATTGGTTCCACCCACAGCACAAGGAACCAATCCAATGACTCCAATGCTGGAGTCCGCCCTTAACAACGAATTAGCAAAGGCCATTCCCGGACCAACACCGCATGCTCTGAAATAGTCAATGTCACGGTGGAGTGGCTCAGTGGCCGGTTGCCAGTTGAGATCGGCGCTGAGGCGGAGAATGGCGGGATTGGGGGAAGATTGGGGAGGAACGTAGCCGTCCCATTTGTCGTTCTCGACGCCACCGCGGCCAGCCATGTTGCTCTGGCCGGCGAGAAGGAAAATGGCCTTACCGGCGTCGGGATTAGCGTAGGTAATGGCGGAGGAGATGGAGTAGAAAAAAAGAAAGGGGATCATAGTGGTTGATGTGGGTGTGGCCGTGTGGGGTATAGTAAAAGTTGCATCTTTTAGCCCATCTTCAAAGCAAGTGAGATTAATTAGCGTCGAAATTATTTAATAGAATAGCCATGTCATTGACAACCTAATCTGTGGCTTCCATTTTGCAGGCTATTAATGGAATTCCTCAATTATATCTTCTAGAGTTCGGAAAAAATAATTCAAATCCATTACTTTATTATTATTACTAGTTAGGCCATCTTCGGTCCATGTAATTCTGTTAAAGTTTTTTATTATCTATATGATTTTATTTATCAACTTTCATCCTTCATTCAACTCTACATCTATACTATATTATAAAGGATTTAAACCTTTGAAATCTCTTAATTTTAAGTAATTTGAAATTACAAATTTATTCTTTATTTAACCCTATAAGGAAACTATTATATAGAGTTAATTAGATTTTTAAATACCATTTTTATAACTAAACCTTTCATAATAAATAATATTTAAAAAAGTCAAGTCAATGCAAATTAATTTTCAACTTATATGATATTAAATAAAAATTAAAAATTAAATAAAAAAAATCTTTATAAAAAATAATAGTTTTAATATTTTATCATATAACACATATTTTAATTTAATTATTAAAAAATACGTATAGCTAGAACTTATAAACCTAATAACATGTAACCTAAATTTATAGACATTTTTAGATTTTTTAAATGACTCGTGTAATCAAAACAAAAGGTTTAATTTATAATATATTTAATATTCTTTTTGTTTCTCATTTTATTGTTTTTTAAAATTAATAAAAGAGTTATAAGGAAAAGAGAAATAAAAGAAATGGGAACATGAGAAAGAAAATAGATATATTGCAAACGAAAATTGTTCGATGTCATTATAATGCATAATATAATAGTTTTACGTTATTAAAAACAGACATGTTATCGAGTAGAAATTATTTCTAACCGTTGCATTGCACGGGTATTTTGCTAATATATTTAAATATAGGCTCCACCACTAGTCTACTTTCATATTTTATATAGCGCTAATTTCATATATACCTTTATTAAAAATCAAAATATCTTATTTACCCAGCTTAACTTATAAATATCTTATATACCCTTCTTAAGTTTTTAAAATATCTTATTTGTCCAGCTTAACTTATAAATATCCTATATACCCTTCTTAAGCTTTCAAAATATCATATTTACCCAAATCACCTCTTTTATTAATTTTTAATCATTTTAAATGAATTATAATAATAAAATATGATTAAATGACTGTTATACCCCTCTTTTAAATATATTTATAAAACATCATCTATAGCCTCACTACTCGTATTTATTCCAAGTTATATATATACACACACACGATTCTATTAATTAATTTGGATGATTGAGTACAGTTAATGCGTATATATATATATATATATAATAGCATGCGTAATTCTTTTGTTTTAAGAACTTAGAATTGATTAAAATAATAATGTTTTTTCTAATTGTGTAGGTACCTTGATTGGTGCGTTAATTACATGATATATATATACACACACACACATAAACCGTACTCGATCATTCAAATTAATTAATAGAATCATATATGTGTGCGTGTATATATATATATATATATATATATATATATATATATATATATATATATATATATAACTTGTATAAATATGAGTAGTAAGGATATAAGTAATGTTTTTATAAATAGATTTAAAAGAGGGGTATAATAATCATTGAATTATATTTTATAATTATGATTCATTTAAAATGATTAAAAATTGATAAAAAAAAGGTGATTGGACAAATATGATATTTTGAAAGCTTAAGAAGGGTATATAGGATATTTATAAGTTAATTTGGGCAAATAAGATATTTTGAAAACTTAAGAAGGGTATATAGAATATTTATAAGTTAAGCTGGACAAATAAGATATTTTGATGTTTAATAAGGGTATATAAGAAATTAACCCTTTTATATATTATATAAATTTAAAAAGGTGAAAGTGGGGTTGTATGATCATACAACTCCCTCCCCATTCAATCCATCTCACACTCTATTTAATCCTTATACAACTCTTATTCAACTTCTATAATTCATGTATTGAAAATACTCTTGGGCATTTCAGTCGTAACTAAAGATGGCAAAACGGACGGGTTGGATCGGATTAGGTGACGGGTTGTAACAGGTTCGGATCATAGCAAAACCATCAACAACAAAGTTTCCTTCAACAAAGACATTTTATGATAATATGTTATGGGGACATGTTCTACAAGAAATCCTTAGAAGTTGGAGACATGCTATTAAAAAAATTGATGCATCAAGTACCTTTACACCCACACATAGTAATTCAGACTGCTAGTCATAGCAAAAGCAGCTGCTTGCCTCTCAAAAATAGAACCTTTTCCTCCCTGTGAGGAAAATCACGGCCTCTTAGCCAATCATCATCTAGGTTTACTATTATGTAAAACATGTTAGTATTTACACACAGGTCTCTTACAACAAAATAATTCAAACTGAAATCGACATGGCCCCCGCGTTTAAATGGATCTTTATTTTGCAAACTTCCAACGCATACAAGGGAAATTTCGATTTCTTCGTCTAATAGCAAGTTTGTTGTAGATTACAAGAAACCCTAAACTCAATCGCCTTTTGTACTTCAATTTCGATTTCCGATTTGAGGAAATAAAGGTTTCGATTTCGATTACTCAATCGCCTTTAGGATTACAAGAAACCCTAAACTCAACAACAACCTCCTTCTTAATCGCATGTTTGAGCAACAGAGATTTCGATTTCTGATTTAGGGAAATAGATATTTTGATTTTTGACTTGTTCGATGGTTGTTGTCGAGAGAGGATAAGGGATCAGCTTTCCAGGAGAGTTGAGGTAGAGAACAGTAGAACACTCGTTCTATTTTTTGTAAGACCCGGATGACCCGTTCCTTCTTTTCCTTTACCTAATTGACCCGCGCGGCTTTTTTTTAAACAACCCAACATGACCCAAGCTTATAGCATTAAGCCCAATTTGACCCATTTTTATAATTCAGGGTCATTATTGACACCACTAGTCGTAAGGAGGCAACGACCAACAAAGATGGACTATGATAACGTTTTGTGATGGTTGGTTGTAGTAAGGGCAGAGGTGATCAATTTTTAAAACCCCGGTTGATCCGACCGGGTCAATGTACACTAGGTTTTTGGTCATTTCCGGTCCGCATTGACCGGCCCGGGTTTATGGTTGAAGCGGTTAACCCTGGTTGATTTGGCCCGGTTTGACCCGTTTTCAGTTTTTTATTTTTATTTTCTTTTAAAACATAAAAGTTCAACGATTTAGTCACCTCGACAGTCGATACTTTGAAACCCTCACTCAACAGAAACCCTAAAAATGAGTTGTGAACCCCTCTCGACAGTCGACAATGGTTCATCTCCTCTGTCATCTCCGACCGGCGTGAGACGACAGTTCATCTCCAACATGTGACCGTCCTTCGAGTAGAAACATCCATTGAGTTCACATAACGCTCTCAATAGAATTTTCATTTTATATCTGATATATTATTTAGTTTATTAACAGATTAGTAATTATTTTTAAGTTTATATACATAAATACACACACATATGCATATATATTTTTAAAAATTTTAAATTTTGATAACCGGGTTGACCTGCTGGTCAAACCGGTTGACCCGTAATACGGTGAGGAGACCGGGTTAACTAAAAACCTGGGTTTTAAAATATTGAAGGTGATAGCTATTGAAGTTTATTATTAACAAGGTAACAATATTTCTTGAGAATGATATATCCTCCTACCTTTTGTTCCTACTTCATCCTTCAATTTTTTTGATCAATTGAGTAGGAGGATAAATAATTTCTCATATTTCTTTTATGTTTTAACTTAAAAACAATACAAGAGAGATTATAAAGTTTGAAGTTAATAAAATAAGTCTAAACTCTCCATCAAAGTCTCTTCTTTTCTTTGTTCAATAAAACTCGAGACCATAAATTATCTAATTTTTCTTTATTCGCTAAAAGAAACTCGAGAACAGTGTGTTATTGAAGAAACATCCTACATTTTTCTACGTATATACTATATACGAACTAGCTATAAGATTCACTTTTGTTTAACTTTCGCATACACTCTTGTAATTCATTACTAAAAATAAATGAATTAAACTTTAAGAAAAGTTACAATTGATTTAGTTTATATTCAAACAGTTTCTAAATTACTTGTTACTTGTGTGTAGCACTAAACATTGTTTAACTAGGACCAACAAGTTTGTACTAGGTTACAACATAGGGTGTGTTCGGTAACAGCTTATAGGAGATTATATGGGCTTAGAATTCTAGTTTTCATAATCCTCAACCCTCTAGTCTCGTTCGGGTGTTAAAATCTTGAGGGGATTATAAAAAACATAATCCCTTATAAGCCCCCAAAATAAAAGCTTTTTCAAGTAGCTTATGGCTTAGGCTTGGGATTATCAATTAATCAGCTCCAGCCCCAGCCCCAACTAGTTTCGTCAATCACGCCCATATATTATTAACATTATGATCTAATTTTACATTGTTCCGTTTCACCTCTTTTGGATACTATTAACACATTATGTACGTAGATTGTAGTTGTTTGGCAATATGCAACTCACTCGAAATTAGAGCCTAACTAGACTCATACGATCATCACGCAAAATTAGAGCCTAATTAGACTCATACCATCATCACGCAAAATTAGAGCCTAATTGGGAGTTATTAGCTACGTTTTTCAACATCAACACCTTTTACTGAGTTAATTATAAAAATGGTCCATGTGGTTGTTACTGATTTTCACTTTTAGTTCTTTAACTTTAAAAATTATGAAAATAGTCGTTGTAACTTTTGATCTTTTAGGCTAACTTCAGTTAAAGTTGACTGTTAGTCAAAGGGTATTCTGGTCTTTTTTTACCTTTATCCATGTTACCAAACATCCTCCACCTATTTCCTACCCATGACTTAATTTTTTAATTTCTACTTGTGTTCTTAATGATCTTTATCATCTTCAAGAATTAAACAACCATAAACTTATAAATATTTAACAAAAATTCAAGCACTCTACAAATTTGGATATTAAAGAACTCAACACGCTAATATCGAACAACCAACATACATGGATATCAAACGAGATCTGTAACACATTTACATATATGAAAATCTAATAAAAAATAGAAAATCTACAAGAAAAACCCTAATCGTATCTGAACCTAATCCCTTGCAAGGAAAATTTGACAAAACCCTTGAACAAGAGAAATATGAACAAACCCTTCAACAAACATAAATGAGAAAATTTGGCATGCTTTCAGATCTGGAAGACAAATCTAAAGCATTTGCAAGTCTGGAACAAGAAAACTACGAACAAACTCTTGATATGTTTGCAGATTTGCCTTCTGTGATGGTGAACACCCCCAATCAAAGCATTTGCAGATCTGGAGAGAAAAGGGGACAGTGGTCATCATAGGTGGTTATGGCGGCGGCGATCTTGCAGAGAGAAGGCGATGGTGGTTCATGCGATGTTGGTTGAGATCGTAAGGAGTGGCGTATGTACGGGAAACGGCGTTGGTGGCTCACCGGTTATTGAGAGAGAATGAGATAGGGGAGGGTGGTGGTGGTAGCGGCGAAGGAAAAGGAGAGTGTAGCGGCAGCGGCGGAGGAAGGAGATGATGGTGGTTGCGGTAGCGGAGGAAAGGGTTTTGGTGAATCTGGTGACGGAACTAGAGAGAGAGAATAGAGATGAGAGAAATGAGATAGGTATACAATGGTTGGAGAGAGAGGGAGAAGGAGAGAGTGTGTTTGGCAAGAAAGAAGCTAAAAAGGTGAATATTAAATACAAACATGTTTGGAAATGAACCAACTGGGTAAAACTTGTTTGGAAACAAGAATAACAAATGAAAATATCATAATACCCTTTGAATAACAGTCAACTTTAACTGGAGTTAGCCTAAAGGATCAAAAGTGAAATAAAATGACAACCACAGTGGCTATTTTTGTAATTTTTAAAGAGAAAGGACTAAAAGTGAAAATCAGTGACAACCACATGAACCATTTTTGTAATTAACTCTCTTCTGTATAAAGCTAATTTGTAAAAAAAAACTAATTCTGGAAGGATACATGGCTGGGCATAATTGTTTAGCTGAAGTGTATCCAAGAATGTATAAAAAATCTAGGAACGATAAGTCGCTAGCAAGGGGAATGTGCCATTGGATTGAATCGGGTTTGGTTTGGGATTTGATGAATACATGCAAGCTTACGGGAAGAGCGGAAGTTGACTATACTCATTTGGTTAGTGATCTTGATACTATTTCCCTACAAAACAATAAGGAAGACACTTGGTTTTAGTCTCTAAGCTCGGATAATGTGTATGAGGTTAAAATTATGCCACATCAGCGGCAAATTGAAATATTCTGATCAAGATTGATTCCTAAGAAAATATGCAATTACATGGAGGGTGGATGGCGCAAGACTTCCAGTTCGAGTCAAATTAGATGAGAAGGGGAATGTTCTACCTTCTATACTTTGTCCAAGATGTTTAGATGAGGTCAAAACTGTCGACCATGCTATATTTCATGCATTGTTGTGTTGCCAATATGGTCTTCTATTTATAAATGGTGAGGCTTCAATTCAAGGTAGGACGAACATTCAAGGACATGGCGGAGTTTTCATCAGGTTTGCTAGCATCGGGCATTTCAAAATTTGGAAATTAGTCATTAGAGTGACAACTTATTTATATAGACGAACAAAAAATTGCTAATATTCCCTCTTCCAAATTAAGTGTTGATAACGTTGTGTTCAAATCTTAATTGATGTTATTTCAATGGTTGAAAGGATGTGCTAAACAAGGTAGAAAGTTGTCATGTTCGGAGTAGCTATCAACTCCCTTTGCATCGGCAAAATTGTGGTAATATAGACATGTGGTGTTCGTTGTTCAATGCTACAAAACCCGAGCCAGACTACATGTTTGGTATGCAAGTTTTGTGCTTATCGTTGTAACTCTACATCTTGTTGAGTAACATTATATTGGTTTGCTATTTTTTATGGACTGTTTTCTTTGTAAGTAATAAAATCCTTGCTTGCGTTTTTTTTAAAAAAAAATTGGACCTGTAGTTCTCCTTAGAGACTTGATCTTTTAATATCTATAATAATCAGAAGTTTGAACACAAACCTTATACCAACCTTCGAATACCAACAGAAGCTTCGATTTACAGGAGAAAGTAAAATTAGATTAAAAAAAATTGTATAGTTTGAATAATGGGTGATAGTGAAAAGAGTAGATAAAAATTGGGGAGGGCGGCAATGTTTAGGGTAGGACCGGAAAGTTAAAAACGTTTCAACTGCTATTAAGTAAATGGAAACCAAGGCTAAAGGTCGCAAGCTAAAGAAGTTTGGGTTTTCAGACCTAGTTTGGTAATAAAAAATAAAAATTATATTTTTTTCTTACTAAATTTCCTATTTTATCATTTTACCCGGTAATAATGAAATATTGAATCCACTAATCTCTCTTCTTATCCAATCTCTTGATTTAGTGAGTAGGAAGATTTAATAAAATGATATAAAACCTCTCAATAAAAAACTTTGGTCGAAAGTTATAAACTTTTTAAACCCAATTCTTAAAACCAAGGTTGATTCTCTCTCCGACTATTTTCAACGCGCTCACACTCATTCAATCCCCATTTGTGTGTGTGTGTTTTTAATCAAAACTGGGTTTAAAAGGGTGGGATTGAGACTGTTTTTTAGTAATGTTTGACCCTAGATCTTTAACATTGTGATATTAGTTGAGCTAATACGAATTAGCAATTCATATCTCTTAACTCGTATTAACTCAAGTAAAACATAATTGATGGCACTAATATTATCAACATTTATCCATGTCTTGGTATCAGTATTGATGCAACTAGTAGAGTTCAAAGTTGGGTGCAAAAATGGAATTCTCGAAGAAACTTTTATCTCCGCTTAACTCAAGAAATTCAGTTACACGAATCTCATGATAGTTGTTCGTTCTCTTGAAATGTGTGATCCTGATAAAAGTTAAAGTTTGTATTTCAAGGTTGGTTTACGGTCGTCTTCTAACTTGAGATAATCTAGTGAAAAGAATTATTTTGATCGATTCGATAAAATTACATTTTGTATAAGAGTAGTAACACTACACCACATAATAATGTCAGTTTATTCTTCTCACTCAACCCACCATTTAGTCTCATAATACACATTAACCAATTAAAAACCATATAAAAATAGAAAGAGAGAGGGAGAGAGAGAAGTAGGGATAACCTTGTACACCAACACCATATGATACTTACCACTCACACCAACTTATAACACTAACCAGATACAGTCTAATCATATTTAAGACCAAGAGCATAATTAATTGTGGTATCACGATAACCACGTATCCATGATCATTGTTTTATAAATGTAAAAAAGTGGATGATTTTGTGACGGAATATATGGAGTTAGTGGAGGATTGCTAAGCCATCTTCTCAAATGTTCACAACACCATTTTATATGAAAGTGGCGTATAAGCTTTTCTAGTTTTCTTTGCTACCCTGAGTGATCTTTGATTTTCAAAAACATCAAAATATGTTAATCCAATATTAGCAAAATATCAAACTTGGTCAAATTAAATAAACTCGGTTTGATAATAAATCCCCATTATTTTATACATGCCACAGCGTGAATTGTGTTAGATCTCTAATGTTATGTTTAATATAGTTTGTTATTGTTTATAGCATTAGTCATAGTATAGGGTTTATTACATAAATATCTATTAGGTATAAATACTGATATATAAATCCTACATCATTAAGCATTCACAATTTCACTTTTTATCATCTTCTTCTCGTCTCTCTCATAGGTACATATATTTCTGTACTTCATATGGTTCATATCATTGTGGTGTTTGCTTTAACATTAGACTGATATTTGATACAATTGTACCAACAAATCATACTGATATACCATAAATCCACAATAAGTTGTTATATTACCCGTAATTGGTTTCAAACCCATGTATTTGCCCAATTTTAGTTTTGGGCCGTCCTATACATTTTCGAAACTCGGTGCAAAACTAAATAATGGGTCCTTAAAAATACAAAAATATACAAAAACGAGATAAAACATATAAAAAGTCGAGTAATGTTTTAAGTAATTAGTATGCAAATACAAATTAGCCAATTGTAACTAAATACAATTACCAGTTAGTTACCGGATACCCAATTATTCAAAACTAAACAGACAAAATGTGATAAATTGAAAAATAAACAGTTAATAAAAATTAAACTAAGAATAGAAATAAAGATTGAAAAAAAATTACATCTATTTGAAAAGTTAGAAAATAATCAAATCTCAAATTTGTCTAATTTTGTCTTTTGATCATTTTTTTAATTCATCAGCAGTGAATCAAAATTCCCGATAAGTCTACCTTCGCAATTAACAACCTTTAATTTCGATTAAGTCTTACTGTTTTAGATCGTAGAAGTCCTGAACTCTGAAACTTTCGATTTCTTTTTTTTCTAGTCCTTAACTCTCAACTGCGATTACAATTGACAATTTTTTATCTTCTTTTCGAACAATTAATTTTATGATATTTCTTCGTAGAGTTGCAAACTCACAAACGATTTTGACGAGTTGATTATTTTTTCCCAAAGGGCCAAACGATTTTGGCCATCGAGTATTTATTGTTTTGCCTTTTTTTCCATTATTGAGTTGTCGTCTTCACTCTTCCGCCCCATTGAAAATGATTACTTTTTTTCTTTCCTTCATTGGAAATCTATGTGCCTATTGTGTCCCTCTTTCTTTTCTTTTTTTTTTTGCTTCCTTCTTCGAATTTAGTTTTTTAAATAAGAAAAACGAGCCTATATATAATATATAAAGTTAATTGTTAATTTGGTCCTTTAACTATTCCATTTCTTTCGATTTGGTCCTTTAACTTCAAAAGTGACCAAAATGGGCCTTAAACATCCATTTTTTGGTCTGAATGATCCTTCAATTAGTTGACCGTTAGTCAACTCCGTTAAGTCACCTTTTATCATTTTTCTATTTTTTATTGATTAAAATAATATATAATAATTTTTAGACTTAATTATCAATTAACTCATTTTCAAATTTATAAAAATATATATCATCTCCTCTCCATACACACACACACTCTTAGCGTTGTCACCACCGTGAGAAAGTGATGGTAGTAAGGTTGTAGTATGGTGGTTACAGTGGCGGTGGTTACACCGTGAGAAAGAGAGAGAGAGAGAGAGAGATAGAGAGAGGGATGAGGAGGAGGTGGTGCTTTCACTGTGAGAAAGAGAGATGAGGTGTGGTGTGGTGGTTACACAATAAAAAGCTTCACACCAATAAGCCCAAAAGTGAATCATAACAGGTTATCCTTTTTTCACAGGTCATTTTTCCTTGTTATTTGTTTCAAAACTCAGGAAACAAGAAAATAAATAGTAGAGAGAGAGAGAGAGAGAGTATGACGAAGGAGGTTGTTACCGTTTTTTATACCTTGGGAAGAGAGATGGTTGTTATGGTTGGTGGAGATGGTGGTGATTTGTTTGAATGTTTGTGGTGGAGAGAGAAAGAACCGGTAAACATTAAATATAAAAGAGTAAAACTTAAAAATAAATGGATAATAATTAATGTATAAAAAGTTGATTTGTTATTTTACCTTGAAATAATATTTTATTATTAATTAATGTATAAAATAAGTAAAAGTTAAAAATTAAAAGAATAAAATAGAAACAAAAGGGTAAAATTATCATTTTATCCTATTTTAATGGAGTTGACTGAGTCAACTCATAAAAGGATCTTTTTCATCACAAAATATATGTTTAAGGCCCATCTTGATCACTTTATAAGTTAAAAAACCAAATAGAGAGAAATGGGTAATTAAAGGACTAAATTGACAATTAACTTTAATATATATGACATATGTAAAAATAATATATCTCTACTAGTTATGAGCCCTAAGCTTTTACCCATATTACAGGTGTGCTCGATACGTAACTTTTGTAGCTAGTAGTTTTTTGTTTTAAAATAAAAGGCTACAAGTTTTGTTTAGATTAAAAGGTTGAAAGCTTTTTTTAATAAAAAAACCTCTAAAACAAAAAGCTTCTTAAAGTAGTTTTTAAAATTAGCTATAAGTTTTTTATATATAAAATTACCTAAATACCCTATTTCATTGTTTTACAATTCCTACTATTTTTATTATTTGTTATTTGTTATCATTTTACATTATTCAACTCAATCTACTAACTATATTACTAAACCCATTTGATGCTGTGTAATAGATATGTTAGTTAAACCTTCTTTTTCTTTCTTTTGCCGCCTAACATTACAGATGGTCCACGCTGGCAATTTTTACCAATATTTGGCTTTTATCATGTGTTTCTTAATGCCAATTATGGGTGGTTTTAGTTTTATAATCCTCACCTTCTTCTAGATGAGCCTAATCACCCGCACTTTTAAATGGTTACTCGTTATCACGTCATCTGAATATATCATTTTTCATTAGTCATATATATAGGCAAAAGTTTAGACGAGAATAGTTTTTCGTACGAGAACCGCAAGAACTAATATTAGTCGTTCAATTCTCCTTCCTTCAATTAGATTGCCCACCCATGAATCCTTACATGTACCCTGTCACACTCAACCCCCCACGCTCTTCATCCATGAATTCCATTATCCAAAATGAACGGCCAAGATTGGTTCTCCCAATTCTCGTACGAAAAACAGTTCTCGTTTGAACTCTCTTCTATATATATATATATATACACACACACATACAAGGGAAGGTTCAAACGAGTACTGTTTTTTGTACGAGAACTACGAAAACCAATCTTAGCCCTTGATTAAAATTAATCAATGGCTAAGATTTTTTGGCGGCTCATTAAGGAAGCATTAATGAGGATTATTTCGGGAAAATCAAGCCTCGTAAATTAATGACGGCTCACCTAGACGTAATTCACGGTTGGGTAAATATATAAATTACCAAAATACCTTTATTAATAACTCATTAATAGCGTTAAAAATAGTTCTCGTTTGAATATTTACCCCTCTCTCTCTCTCTCTCTCTCTCTATATATATATATATATGATAAAGTACAAGTGTATAAAAAAATCCTAATAGATTCTAACCCATCTAAATAAATCAGACCACTCTATCTTTTATACTAAACCATGATGTACGTACATATCTCTTATAACATCATGTTCATCGCCTTCTCAACCATTCGTTCAAATAATTTAACATAATATACAATCTTTTACTTGACTAATAATTACCTATCAATAATATTATATAAACTATTTAACATTCTCTTTTCTCTTAAACTTTAAGACTTCTTAAAATTCAATCAATATAAAATCTTGACCCTTAATTTAATTTAAATTAATTTAATCATAATTGTGTTAGTATGAGAGAATATATTTTGAATAAAAAGTTAAAGTAAATTAAGAGAAAATAAAATAGTTAAATGTAAATAAAAGAAAATTTGAAAAAAACGGACATGTTGTAGAAACTTTTTCGTGACATTGAATCACGCGAATAACATATAATTACATTTTTTAAAGCGATATATTGTAAACCAAAAACTATTTGTCGGCACAGCATTGCGCGGATATGATACTAGTAAATATTAATACAAATTGAGCAGAACAAAATATATTGTCAGACTTTTAAATATTTCTTTAGACATTATTACATAACTCAAAATTTGTTCCAATGGCTGCGTGCTTTATATTTCAAAGGAAATAAAAAGGTTAGTTTGTTGTAGTGAGTTGCTTTTAGTCAAATTTAAGCGATTCCTTTTGTTTTCTTTCTCTTTTTCTTTTTCTTTTTTTTGTTTAAGAATAAATCCGCGGATTTCCTTCATTCTGTTTCTAATCTCATTTTATTCTTTCTAGCATTTTTTATATACAAGTATTTTTTTTTCATTTAAAAAAACTCAAAGCTGAATTTCATTATTATATATCTAGATAGATAAATTATATTAATAACAAATTGTGAGGATTACTTTGTTACACTAGTGTTATATATATGTATATATATTCCTATTCGGTTTATTCGTTTTAAATTATAGTAACTAGAATCAAACCGGATTCATAGTACTTATTCGGTTTTGATCCAGTCATTTTCAAAATATCCGAACCAAATAGTCCAATCCAAAATTTTCGGTTCGATAATTCGCTTTTATCCGATCAGTATACACCCATAGCTAGAGTAGGGAGGAATTCTAGAGAAGACAAAAAATGGTGGGTAGGTCTCGTTTTTTAACTCTTCTATCTAATTATAATACAATATAATATGTCCTTTAATCATCGCTCAAATTGAAAGGGTTGAACGTAATTATTGCTAACAATTTGGCAAGCCCTTCTTTCTATTCAACATACGTACTTCCATTTGTAATACAATCCATTAAGATAAGATGTGTTCTGTGACAACTAATTTTGTTACAGTCCATAAACCTTGTTACTAATCAAACAAGCTAATAAAAAGCCTGCAACTTATTCATACAATTATTTAGGAAGTAACAGACAGGGTGCACTGGAATAACTTAAAGCTCATCATTCCCAGATACCAACTTCCATGAACCCATCTTCAGTGGCGCACCCTCTAAACATTCCTACACAGTTGAATCCATAAGCCACCTCACCCTTTTTTGACACTGCTATCAGCCCTGCTTGCCCTTCATCCAGCCTCTCTTTTATCACAAAATCCACCGCCTCCTGTAACCCCAACCCTTTGTACTCCATCACCGCCGCCACCTCTCGCGCAAGGGTTCCCCGGATTATGGCCTCTCCTTCCCCGGTGCACGAAACCCCACACACGTCACACGCATATGTCCCTGCTCCAATTAATGGAGAGTCACCGATACGGCCCGTCCTCTTGTTCATCAGTCCTCCGGTCGATGTTGCGGCGGCACAACGCCCTTGGCTGTCAACCACCACACACCCCACTGTCTCCGGTGCGTAAACCGTGATCGGGAGACCATTCATGCATATCGGGCTCTCCACCCCTACTCCACATGATTCGTATCCAGTGGTCGGGATTCGATAATCAAACTATTGTCACAACAAAAATAACAATAACAGTATTAATTTTGAAACTATATATCGATTAAAAATATATTTTACTCGTAATTACCACAATGGAGTTGGCTTCCTTGGCTACTTTGAGCATCCCCACGTTGTCTTGGGTGATAAAGTAGTCATTTTCCTCTCTTTCCACTCCCTTCAAAATGACCACAAATTATTATTATTATTATTATTATTATTATTATTATTATTATTATTATTATTATTATTATTATATTGGGAAAAGAAAATATAATAAAAAAAACGTCCAAATTAATAAAGGACAAAAGCGGTACCATTTGTTTAGCGAAATCTTCGGCGCCAGAAAACGCCAGATACGAGTGTGGGGATTTGTCCATCACAAGGCGTGCCAGGGAGACCGGGTTCTTAACGGTGGTAAGTCCGGACACCGCTCCACATCTCCGACCCGGACCATCCATGATGCTCGCTTCCATCTCCACCGTTCCCTTCTCCGTCAGTGCAGATCCACGACCCGAATTGAATATCGGATCCGATTCCAATTCACGAACCTACACCATCATTATATAATTCTAGCTTCATATGAATCACTATTAATTCGAATCGAAATCCAAATAAAAAATATCGATCGCGCGGAGAGATAAAACAAAACAGGATTTGTGTAATTAAGTGTGCATTGTTTGTATAAGGAGGGAAATGAGTGATGCATACGTACAACGAGTTCAACAACATCGATGGCGGAGGTGGAGGAACGAAGAGCGCATATGCCGAGATTGAGGCAGCGAGTGAGTAGTTGTTTGGCTTGTTCTTGACGTTCGGTTGGGAGATTAGGGTCAACACCGGCGCCGCCATGCACAGCGATAGCCCACCCAACCATTTTTAATTTGCGACTCTCTCTGTGTCTCTCTCTTAACACACAAACACTGACTCTAGCTTAGGTTTTGTGTATTAGGGAATGAGGCGAGAGTGGGGGAATGAAGGTGGCGAAACGGACGTATTTATATGGTGGCTACGGATTCCAAATATTGGATTCAATTGAGCTTTTTTCTTCTATAAAAGTATTAATTCTAATTTTAATTTTAATTTTAATTTAGTGGTAGTTCCACACACGTAGGAACACTCACGTGCTTGTTTTGTGTATCTCACCATGGCTTCTCATTTTGAAGTTGGGTTCTACAGATTCTCATGTATTGTGGGCCATAATATCAAGATTCTCCAATGTCAGAATAAGGATCCAAAAAATAATTTATTTTATTCTGCTATACAATTATATATATATTTTTTAAAGGCAGTAGTATGACATTAAAAAGTAAAAACTACTCCTAAACAAACTATGCCTTCTGCAAAGTGCAGAAAACATCATATTAAAAATACAAAATTACAAACCAAAATGAAAGAACAAGACAATATATATATATATAGAGAGAGAGAGAGATTTGAGTACAAATAAAAAAAACTTATTTAAAAAGTTTAAGAGGGAATGAAAATCTGACACATGTCATTTTAGGTTTATATTTTAGACAAAATAGGTTTTATTTTTCTCTCATTTCTCTCTTCAAACCATTTTTGAGTCTCTTCCACCATGAAATCTACTACTAGCCGCCGTCCTCTCACTTCCGCCTCACCACCCTCGTCTCTCTTTCGCATCTGGTCAGCCACCCATCAAGTTGGGCGTCTCCCTGCCCTTTTGGCTAACCACGGCCAAAGAAACCTAAACCACTACCTCCCTAACGATTATCTTTCATCGATGTCAGCATTCATCCTGTTCCCTCCATGAAGAGAATGGATTGTAACAGCTCACCATTCGATATAGGGTTTCGCCGCAGTCTTTTTAGCGTCTCTCTTCCTTTGGATTTTGCCTCCGTTTGAAGTAGTGTTTGCCGATGCCCTTCCCCTGGTTGAAGAAAAACGATGGAACATTTGACTGTAAAAAACAATGTACAACAACCATAAGTGATTTTATCTTCTTTGAGGGGTATTTTGTGAATTTCTTTCACCAAATTGTTTGTAAAATCTAATTGTTTCTTCACTTTTTCTATGAATTTTTTTCATCAATTATTTTTGTTTCTTCGCTTGTGTGAATCGGATGTTTTTATCAACCAAATTCATTAGATTTTGTGAATCGATTGTTTGTGTGAATCAATGTCAGATTTACTTTTGTTATTGATGTGCATCAGATAAGTTTTGTTAGTATTTGACTAAGAACTGTGCTGAGAATTTTGTATTGTGTATCATTTTTCTTTATGAATAGTTGTATCATTTTTCTTTATGTGTTGTGTATCATTCATTAGCTTTCTAGGTACGCCTAAACTTGCATATGGCTGCCAGGGTGTATAACATGAGTTTAAGTGATGATGAGTGGATTTAAATTTCGATGGACACCAACGATGTCTACCTAATTTAGCGCAACCGACGTTTTCATCTGCATTTGTATTTCTGAAAATACCCTAGAACCTCTCTAAATTAAACCCGGAAATGCATCAATATTGACACTTTTGGTTTGACTTTGGCCTTGATCGTGTGGCTGTGGTCCCCTCTTAGGATTATGTATGTATGTACATACGTATGTATGTATGTATGTATGTATGTATGTATGTATGTATGTATGTATGCATGTATGTATGTATGTATGTATGTATGCATGCATGTATGTATGTGTGTATGTATGTATGTATGTATGTATGTATGTATGTATGCATGCATGCATGCATGCATGTATGTATGTATGTATGTATGTATGTATGTATGTATGTATGTATGTATGTATGTGTGTGTGTATAACCGTTAATCGAGAAATCCATATTATATCCGAGAATAAATAAAAACCATAGATTACAAAAAGTAAAGGGCTTAAAATACTTGATGCCATACTTGTAAAGTTAAAAAATGAGGGTCTTTTTTTCGAACGTGGTAAGGGTAATGTTGATAATTTTAGTTTAATAAAATCATTAGAATCAGTTTATATTATTTGATTTGGAGAAATACGAGTTAGAATCAAGTTATAAGATACTACTAGTGTAACACCGTAAATTCTCAAGCCATTTTTTTAAACCGCTGCGGAAGCGTTAACTGATTTCATTTAAACAAACAATTACAAAGTACAAAGTACTGTTTACAAACATCTCGTCAAGTTGTGTTACAAAATATTTGCAAACGTGGCTCGTCTCTTCTCAAAACATAATATCAGAGCATTGGTCAAATTTCCCTTCCCCAAAAACAAAGCTAAACAGCCAGACCTGCAAAAAGCAATCAACTGAGGGGAATTAGCACAAAGCTAAGTGAATGGAAGCTACAAACAAGCATCCTCAAACAACAAGCACAAGCAATCACCAATTGCACAAGCAAACCGATCTCAACAGATCAAACAATCAATCACAAGCCAATCCAATCTCTAGAGGAACGGCGGTTCTGCAGAACCTGCAACCGATGCGGGCCAAAGCAAAGGTTTACCGTTAGCTATTTGCTACTTGGTACAGTTAAAGCCCCTTCTACTGTAACAAATGCATAGAAAGTCTAGAACCGTGCAACCAATAGCAGAAAGCCCAGCCCAAAACATGTGATAGCTGACCCCCAACCATGCACGCATATAATTAACCATGCGTACAGGTCTCGCCACGTGCACACATAATTAACCATGTGCACTGGCCACGCAACAATCCAAACAATCCCAATCAACAAGCAACAATCAACGAATCACATTCACACAATCTGTCAACACATACCAAATAACACATTCCATACTGGCAATTTAACTTAAACAGTTCATCATGGCATCTTGGATTTATCCAGTCTAGCATGACATCTTAGACTAAACAGTCTATCAAAGCATCGCAGACTAAACAGTCTAGCAAGGCAACTCAGACTAAACAGTCTATTATGTCAACTTAGACTAAACAGTCTATCATATCAACTTAGACTAAACAGTCTATCATGGCAAATCCATATCATAACAATATCTCAATTCATGTAAGCACAAATGTTACCGCCATCACCACTCGTGAGTACACTTCCACTCACCTCAGTCCACGTTTCGGTCTGCTCAGTTGTCTAATATCACTGAGTCTTTACAAATCCTGAAAACACAACAAACCGAAGTCAATCTCTGATAAATATATATCCATAATATATATTTATATCTCTATATAACTTGTAAACAACTTACAATATTCATATAGACAATAACCCATCACTTCCCGCACAAATTCGAAGCAAAACAAACAATTTTCTAAAATATAGCTTGTCGCGCCGCGACGCTACTCGGATTTGGGTATCTGATTTTGAGTGTCGGATTCCGGGTTGCGGATGTTACAACTAGCATAGTATCCGCGCAATGCGACAGTAACATATAATTTTTCCCTGTAACATATCTGTTTTCAAAAAAAGGGTGGTGAGTTTTTATTAAATTATCATTTGTCAATAAAATCTTACCAATCTTACATAAATTGGTAAAATTTTAGCAATTGTGTTGGTGTGGGGAATTATAATGCTGTAGTTGGGGAAGTATGCTGGTGTGTGGAGTGTATTTGTCAAATTCTTATAATTTTAAAGCTATATAAGTCATTTCTTAATTAATCTTTATTACTTATTGTAGTCTTAAAAAGCTGGGTAAAGAGAATGTCAAATGCATTATACTATAGCTAAGATATGTTGTAATTTAATTTGATTTCTTTATATATTCATTGTTGTGAAAGGTTTAATTATTAATATGCATATAAGGATCTAATTGATTATATATTTCTATTTCGTAGTTTCATTTTATTTTATGCAAGGTAAATTAATAATTTAAAACTATTTAAAATTAAGAGATGAAGACAACAAAGAAAAGTAGTGTATCATAACTTTATTTTATTTTTATTATATAAAAATCCAAAAATATTTACTAATTTGAGCTATAAGTTATTTACTACATGAGTTATAGTTATATGTAGAATATCTAAAAGAAAGATTTAGCTATTAAACTTATTCTATCATTTTCAATCGTTATTGAACTATTATGAACAGAGTTGTCATGTATAGAATGAATCACCCTTGATTTCTTTTTTTCTTTTGAATGCTCTTGCAATTAAGGTCGCTTTGGAGCAGACGAAGAAGGTTGTTTATTCTCCATAACTAATGGCTATAATAAAAAGAACAATCTATTATATTAGCATATATGAATTATTTTCAATGTAAACAAAACTTATTTACCTGAATAACAATAAAGAAATGGTACAATCTTTTCAAGGAGTTGCAAAAAATTTTGTGTTTGGAAAATTGAGTATCTTATCTTATCTTATAACCTTATTAAAAGAAAATGATGATGATGTTATCATCTTTCTCAAAACTAAATTTTCACCAATTAAAACCTCTCATTTTTTTTAAAAAAAAACAAAAAACCGTGGTTAAACATGCAATAAAATACTAAGAATATACTAATGTTAAAAAAGTGTCATATTATAATAAAATTTACACCAAAACGTATATAAAAAATGAGACGATCGTAAATATATAATTATTTTTTCTCTAAACAAAATATATCAAAAGTTAGTAAACATAATTTATAAAAAACCTATAATTAATTACATTAATATAAAATTTTTATAAAACTCCATTACATTTTCTTAAAAGCTCTTACATGTTTTATAAAACCTCCTCATAATTTTCATCTAGTCCCCTCCAATCTTATAACCTATTAATAAAATTTCTTATAAATAGGATGATGTCATCATTATTAAAAACATGATTTTTTAAAAAGATATAAGATAAGATGGCTAGAAATGAGAGAACTACGTACGTTAGACATATATCTGATTCAAAACCCTAGTTTTTTGTTTTATCCGCGTTTACATGATTGCATGTGTATGATACGTTTTTAATATACATTTTTAGGTGGGATTTAATTATGAGACTAGAACATTGTATTGATATACATCTCTATTTCACATTTGCAACATATTTTACTTTTTAAAATTGATTAGCTATGAGTAACTAATTAATTATGCATAATGCTTCTATGTTCGTTAACGAACATAAATACTGGATGATTAAGATGAATAGTAAACAAATCAGTGAAGAATATGAACAAATTAACCCATTCAAAATCATGAGCAAGTTTTCAATTTGATTTAATAAATGGATTCAAATTTTACAAGAGCAAAAACTAAAACACTATATTAAAATCTTAAAAACTTTGGGGTTAAACCAACAAGTAATTAAGGTTAAAGTATTAAACAGTCTTTAGGGATTAAAACTATAAAAAAAATAAAGACTTTATAAAAGACTGCAAACTTTGAGGAGTAAACCATTGCTAACCCTAAAAGAATTTATAGATTAAAAAAACAAATTACATGTAAACAAAATAACTAAACAACAATTCAAACAAAACTTAATAGATAAAACAGTTGTCAAACTAAACTTTATTAAAAACAGACGTTAGGGGTTAAATTGAAATTGAGTGCCAAGAAGAATATATAGATTAAGCTGTTAAACAAATTACAGGTAAATAAAAGAACTAAACCGCAATCCAAACAAAATTTAGGAGATAAAATAGTTGTCAAACTAAACTTTAGAATATAAACTTTGTGGATTAAACCATTTATAACCCTTAAATCTGCACAAACATGCATGTACCATGAATAACATATTTCTAAAGGGATTTCATAAAGCATTCACTAATGGATACAATGGATCATGTGGCTGATAATATGACTAAATTGTAAGTTTGTAGAGTTTCAACTCAAAATTAATTGGTTATGAGAGGAGTAGCCATGGATTCTTATTAAGCAGATTACAAAGTCCACTTTCCGTCCTATATGAGACATTACCCAACATGCCCCCTCACGTGTGACGTCCTTTTTTTCCGCCTAACACATGGATATTTATGGGTTACGTGGAGTGCGTGTGGCCTTTAACCAACCACGGGTGAACTTAGCTCTGATACCATGTAAGTTTATGGGGTTCCAACTCAAAACCAATTGGTTATGAGAGGAGTAGCCAAGGACCCTTATCAAGCAGATTATAAAGTCTACTTTCCATCCGATATGAGACATTACTCAACACGCCCCCTCACGTGTGATGTTCTTTTTTTTCGCCTAACACGTGGATATTTATGGGTTACGTGGAGTCCGTGTGGCCTTTGACCAACCATGGGTGAACTTAGCTCTGATACCATGTAAGTTTGTGTGGTTCCAACTCAAAACCAATTGGTTATAAGAAAAGTAGCTCAGGACCCTTATCAAGCAGATTACAAAGTCATTTTCCGTCCGATATGAGACACTACTCAACATAAATTTGTGTGTTCGATCTATTTAAAAACTCAAGAGGCGTCAAGTCAGCTAAAGAAATAGAAAATGAAATTCATTACGCATTTGTAGTTTTGGGGAAAGATTTTTTAGCTTGTCTTTTCATTCTTTTAGTCGATTTAATAATTAAAGTGCTAGGTGGTGTTTATTTTTAAAGACAAAATAATGTAATTTTATTTCATGTTTGGAAAAAAAAGATATAGCCTAGAATTTGAAGCTTGTGAGGATATGTAGAGTTGAACTAATAACTTACCATTTCTACAAATTAAATGAAAATAAGATGTGCGAAATAAATGTCTTATATGGGATTGGCTAAATAAACAACCTCAATTTACTAAAAAACATCCTCCATAAGTAGATTTGGTTTACTTTTTAAATTATAACTCTTGTTTTTAATATGATAATTAATACAACTATACTTTCTAAATTTCTTTTTCTATAATTAGATTCATTTTTCCATAAATGTAATTAACATTTTTATAATAATTAAATAAACTTTTTTAATTAACTTTTTCAGTCATAAAAAAACCTAAATGCAAAAATATGACCAGTAATATTAAAATTATAAAAAAATATTATTCAAGCATACTCTGCTATATCTATAATATGTGCTTTCGGATTACTAGGTTTCAGTTGTCTATAACATTCCAAACGTGACATATACATGGATGAATGACTGTGGAAATGCACGCCATATATCTAATGACCGTGGATGAATGAAGAATAGATTTTCCAATGAATTTGAAATATTATTTACAGTATACCCAGTAATAAAACGTATATCGTTCAAATGTAACATAAGAACCTGCATCGGAGTTTTTCCAGAATATTGGGATGAGAGAAGCTTTTGTCGTGCATTGTATATTGTTTTTAGTGTAGAAACATTATTCTCGTCATGTTCCTTCAATATCAATAATATGTCATGCGGTGCAACATTCTTACTCGTCAAATCAGTCACCGAATTTTTTTCATTTTCCTTCAACCGCCTTTTATAAGCATGCCCATCCATATATTGTGCAGGTAGATGATTATTTTTATCACATATCAACCTCAAGGTCCACCCACCATGTTGTTTTAAATGGGAACCTACCAATTGAAACTAACCGTTGGTTTTTTTGGTGCCTGATTTTTTACTTGTTTCTTGATACTTGTATTCCCCACTGCGGTCACAAATAAGTGTGATGTAAGAAAATACACCTTTCTTTTTCTTTGATCTTTTTATTACAATTATATAACCAAGTGATAATGATGTGTTTTGCACCCATTCCATCAGCTTTTCAAAGGACACAAACACCTATAATTTAAATATTATTTTGTTAACAAATATGTAAATTTTATGAACGTAATAATATTAACCATTGTTAATATTATACCCGATCAGTAAAAAATGGTGAAGTCGCATTAGAGATGTTATTGTCATCACTCGACATATTTTATGTCACAACTACAAAATAAGATGAAAAATTATTACTTATAAAGTAAAAAATAAAACCTAAGGTCCTAGACTATAAAAAATTAAATTTTTCTAGAATAAATTAATGATTACATGTTATTGTTTTAAAATTATAAAAAAAAGTTTTGTTACATTCTTATCTTTTTAAAAATAAAAACAGTTAAAAATACATTTTCAATTAAAAAAAATTACAAAACAAAAACTAATTTAAAAGAAAAGAAAATAAAATAATCTAACCTCCTACATATATACCTTTCCCTTCCCACTTCAAAACACACAAAAAAAAAAAGAACCCAGCTTCTCCCCATCCACAACCGCCTCCATCCTCCGGCGACCTCCTTCTCTCGGTCCCTTCACGCCGGCAGCTACACCCTCTCCTTTCCCCTTCCCATCCCCACCTCCCATCGCAACCAAAACCGGCGGTTACACCCTCTCCCCTTCCTCCGATGCCTTCCTTCTCCCATTTCCTTACCTCCTCCGACGACCTCCCTCTCCCATTCCCTTCTTTCTTCGGTCTCCCCCCTCTCTCAAAACCTATCTCTCCCTTCTCAAACCCACTCTCCCCACACCGGCCTACCCCACTGCCGGAAATAGCTCCCCATCACCACCCCTACCCAGAATCTTACCAGCAACAGTAGTGGAGGGGAACACTCTGTTTCTTGTAACGCGTATGTCCAGACGTCAGTTGTTTCCCTCGTCTACAGCGGCAGCACCGGTGAACGTAGTACGACGGCGATGGTGGTTTACTTCGTGTACGGCGGCGACGGTGCTTTACTTCGTGTACATCTAAATCTACTTCATGATTTGTGATTATTTGTATTTATAGTTTATAATTCAATGCTTAATTATAGCAACAATATCTCTAATTTAGGATGTATATTTAGGGTGTTTTTAGATGTAGATTTAGGGTGTTTTTTAGTAAAAGGGGTGTTAATTTTGCAGCACCCGTCTTATATAAACAAACAACTTTTTCTAAAAAACATAATCCGCCCACAAATATTTCTTAAAAGTAATTACTTATCTATCTTTGGATTTTATCTCCAAAAATATAGGTTTGTATGAAGGCTTCCTGCAGAAATACTTAGCTTTAAGGTAGCGTTTGGTTGGCAGGAATCTTTGGGATTCTGAAGGAATTGGAATCCAATTCCTAAAGATTCCTGTGTTTGGTTCACTTTAATGAGGGAATCTGAAGGAATTGGAATACATCAAATGAGGGAAAGTGAATTCCATCACTAGATTGAGGGATTTTAAAATCCTTTGAATGAGGGAATGTGGAATATTACCTTGTTATCTTTAAACATCTCTATAGCTCTAATATATCTATCTAATTCTATTGACATAACACGTGAACCGACTCTACCCTCTAAACACCAACGCTTTTGCCTCCACCTCGACCTCTAGACCCTTCACCGCAGCCTTCCTCCGTCACCGCCTCCAGACCCTCCACCGTAACTTCCTCCGTTGCCGCCTCCAGACCCTCCGCACCAGCCTTCCTCCGTCGTCACCTCCAGACCCTCCTCCGTCACCGCCTCCCGACCCTCCGCCGCAGCCATCCTTCCCCGTCACCTCCGGACCCTCCGCCGTAGCCTTCCTCCGTCACCACCTCCCGACCCTCCGCCGCAGCCTTCCTCCACCGTCGCCTCTGGACCCTCCGTCACAACCTTCCTCCTTTGCCGCCTCAGACCCTCCATCGCAGTCTCCAGACCCTCTTTCGTAACCTTCCTCCGTCGCAGTCCCCAGACCCTCCGCCACAACCTTCCTCTGCCGCAACATCTTCTTCATCGGTCTCAGTCGGAGTCGCCAGATTTCACCATTCCGTCGCCGGCTTCCGCCTTAACCTCATATGAGTCTCCACTCTCTCTCTCTGCTTTCCTCTACAATGTTGAATCTTTTCGACTTACTATGTGAAACAGATGATTTGAGACCGATAATACTTGAATTTATGTAGATGTGTATTTTAATAATATTAACTTATGATGTTTATTAGCGTGATTTTCATATTTTATTGATATGAATGCTCAATCAATAAAATAAAATGTTAATATTTTTATAATTTATATAATATAATATTATATAAAAGTTATAAAACAAACTAAAAATAAGTAAAAGAACAAGAAAAACAATTCTGTCATTTTACATTACTGAAACCAAATTCCAATTACATTTCCTGCCAACCAAACAGATCACAGATTCAAATTCCAATTCCTGACAAATTCCAATTCCTTCACAGATTCCAATTCCCTCATAAACATTCTGCGAACCAAACGACACCTAAGTTTTCATGTTATAGTGGTCTAGTGGTTCTTTGTATTATAGTTTATTTATTAATAAAAGCTATTTGCTTTTTCTAAAACATAATAAAAATTAAAATAAATACTAGACGGACTTCTTTTTCTTGCCTTATTGTTCTCCTTTATTTTCTACTTTTCAATCACTTGTAGTGCCTATTTAAAAGGTCATTTTCTTGAGTTTAATTAAACCATTATTAATTATCCTTTGAGTATTATGTACTGTGGGGTATTTGGTTGGGGAATTATTAGGAATCGAGAGGAATTAGAATTAACAATTTCATCCTCAATGTATTTGGTTGGCGGATTGATATTGACCGAAATCAGAAAATCCTTAAATACTGAAATTTAGAAGTCCTTTCATTAAGTTGAGGAATTGGGAAATCCTCAAAATACAGAATTCATCATCGTACTACTTCCTTCAATAGGAAACATTCTTCAGCAAGGAATGTTATCGAACGATATTTTGGTCTTTTGAAGAAAAGATGGGGAAAATTAAAGGACAATTCGTATTATCCGTTTGAAACTAAAAATAAGATAATAATGACATGTTGTTTACGTTATAACTTCATAAGACAAGAAATGGAAGTAGATCCATTGATATCGAATTATTAAACGATAAGGGAACATGAGATCTTGGACATGAAGATGTGGATAATATTAATTCTATTGGGACTTCAAACGAATGGACCGTGTTTAGAGATAATTTAGCCGAATCTATGTTTGCATCTAGGGGCAATTGCCGAGAAATGTAACCTAAATATCGAAAATTGCCAATCAAGTTAACGTTCAATTTTTTTGGCCGAGAAAACATTACAATTTGTAAAAAAATGGGGTATAATAACCTTTTAGACCTAACAAAAAAAAAGGATTGTAAATTTCAATTTGTAACAAAAAAAGATATAAATTTCACACATTAATATCTTTTTTTGTTACAAATTGAAATTTATAATCCTTTCTCGGCCAAAAATATTGGACGTTACCTTTATTGAAAAATTTTGATATTTAGATTACCTTTCTCGTCAATTTTCTCTAAATAAAAATGTATTCTATTGTATTGATTATCTCTAAACTTATCTATACGTAATGTATTGTTGGATTATTTATGGTAAAATTGGCTGGATTATTTATGGTATAATTGCTTAATTGAAACATTGTTAGATTATTTTGTTGGGTTATTGAAATATTATGGTTATGTTTATAGGTACGACAAGTCAAGTTAGAAAATATAGGTCATTGACAAGTAATGAAGAAGCAAAACTAGTTGAGGCCATGGTGAATATGATAAATGCGGGAGGATTTAAAGCCATTAATGGTTTGAAATCGGGTTATTTACAATATCTAGAGCATGCCTTGAAACAATTACTTCCAAATTTTGGTATTTTAGGTAATCCACATATTGCGTCGAATATAAAAACTATGAAAAGCGATTGGAAATGTGTGTATGACATGGTAACCGGTTCAAGCATGAGTGGGTTTAGTTATGACCCCGTAAAACAATGTGTTAGTATAGAGAAACCAGTTTAGGAAGCATACCTCCATGTACGGATTATAATAATTATATTGTTACTTAATAAACGACTAAATGAAAATATTACGTTTTTTTGATTTTATATAAATAATAATGTTGGTAGATAGGTTCATAAGGATGCTTCTAGATGAAAAAAACAAAACATTTCCTTATTATGAGGATCTTTGCATTTTTTGGGAAAGACCGAGCACAAGGAAATAGAGCTAAAGATTTTGTTGAGATAGAGCAAAAGGTAAAGTTGGAACGATCACAAGAGTCCGATGATGATTTGCTTGATTCAGACAATGCCGTTAGTCGTAATAAAAACGTGCTACATTATGAGACTTCACCAAGTGTTTTTTCAAGGAAGAGGAAAAGTCGAAGTGATAACGTGTTCAACAATGCAGTTGGGTTGATTACAGAAAGTCTCAAAGAAATATCAAAAGACTTGAGCCAAGGTATTAAATTTGACATAAAGATCAACGAATTGAGTGAGAAGATTCTTTCGGAGATTCTAAAGATGAATTCACTAACCCAATTCGAGAAGTTCAAAGCTTTGACCAAAATAAGAAGGACCCTATAAACGTACAAAACTTTTGACAATAGGAAGAAAGTGATAAGGAGGCTTAGGTCAAATACATTTTGGAAGCGTAGTATAATGAATTTGGATGTTTTTAGGACATTGATTGATATTTTGGATATGTAAGTTTTTGATAACTCTATTTTAGTAAAATCATCCAAAGTATATATTCGATTGGATGTATTGAAAGATTATTAGATTATTTTGGTAACTTTATGACAATTTGTATTGTAATGATTTTAACTTGTTATGTTTATTAACATGTTTATTAGTATGCTTTTATAATTTATATAATATACTTTTACATAAAAGTTATAAAACAAACTAAAATTAGGTAAAAAAAACAAGAAGGGTAATTATATCATTTTACATTACTGAAATCAAATTTATTTTCATTGTCTGCGAACCAAACAGAATATGAAATTGGATTCCAATTCTAATTCCTCCCAACCAACGAGATTACAGATTCAAATTGCAATTTCTGACAGAGATCAATTCCTTCAGAAACATTCTGTAAACCAAATCTACCTAAGTGTTAGTTGTTCTCCATGAGTAGTGTTGGTTCAAGTCCCTCTAGTGGGCTTAATATATAGATTTAGGAGTATATGATTAAAGGGTATGTGTGTTCTATCTTTCAGAAAAAATGTGGGTCTATTGATGATAGATATCAACACGTGCATTTAGTAATGCTGACGTTACAACCATTAATGACAATGATAACACTCATTACTGCAGGTATTCAGTTGTTTCCTTTTTCTATTTTTATTTTTTTCGAGTTTTTTAAGGATCTTCATGCGATTACTTATTTGAAATTAAGTCATGTAACCCATGCCTAAATTCGATTATTATTTGTTTAATTAGTTGTCTGTAATTGACCCTATACATATTTCTAAGGCAGGCAACTACGTTTGTACTTTTGGGTAGGTCATAGCTAACTTAACTATAAGGCCTTCATATCACTAGCTCCTTGTTGATTCTTCCACAATACTACATTATTTATTGTTTATTTTTTAAATTAGAAAAACACTTTTCCCCCTCGTACATCCATTGCATTCAACATTCACCTTTTATCTTTTCAAACAAAATTGTCGAAATCATGGAACTTGATGACAAAGCAGGGCGTGCGTAAATGGAAGTCGACTCAGATAACATGTCGGGGATTTACTTTTGGTACATTGTTTCCCACTTCGTTGGAGCTTTTCTTTTTCGTCATTCGGTGTTCCAATGTAATGGATTTTTTTATTTTTTTAGAGTTAATTACATTTTTGTTCCTACATGAAATTTCATATTTAGTCCTTGTGCTTCATTAATTACGACATTAATCTTTGTGGTTTATATTTCGTTTCAATGTTAGTCCAAATTCACTTAAAAGGACTAAAATACCCCTCTATTCTTAATTTATTCTTTTATTTTTAAGTTTTAATTTTTTACAGGTTATTAATAAATAGTTAAACAATAATATACTAATTATTATATAATAAAAATTAGTAAATACTTAATTCCATCACCTCTACGGCTCCACCCAACACCTTTTACCACCACCCCACTGCCATTACCACTGCCCCATTGCCGCCTACCATCGCCCCACCACTATCTACGACTATTTCCCTTTGATCTCACTTCTCTATCTTACCACCACCATGCGAATACGGAAACAAGAACAAAATGAAGATGGATAGAAAACTAGAAACAGAGATGGTAAATATGAAGATGAAACTACAATCACCTTCCGCCACCCATCACCACTAAAAACCACCGTCAACCATCAACACCAAATAACACTTGCTACCATTTTATCCCTATGAAAAAGACGATGCTCAGATCAGTTTTACCATCAGAAAAGTTGAGCTTAGATCAGTTTTACCATCGGAACAAGAGAATTATACTACCTTGATTTGCAATAATGGAGGTTGCAAGAGGAGGACCAGAGAGAAATCGATGAGCTCAGCTCAGTCTTCATCGGTAAATCTTACACTTACCATCCTTAGTTTTTGCCATGCCAATCTATATATAATCTCAAATCTTAAACCGATGGGTCTCAAATCATGTTAATCATCATAGCCTTGTCCAAAAGAAAGAACCTACAAACAAAATCGAAACCATCTAACAACAACAAAACCATTGGATAACTTTCAAACAAATGATATCCTTAGATCACGTTCAAACAACAGTGAAAGCATTAGATCATATTTGAACACAGAAACCCACAAACAAAATGAAAATCGCCAGATCACGTTCAATCATACAACTTTCTACATAGAACTCGCCAAATGCTAAAGCCAGATCATCTAACAACATCGAGCCACCAAAAAGCCTAAATCAAAATCGGACCCACAAACATACCTGAATAGAACCATATCGGAACCTAGCACTACCATATCGGAGGAGAAAAGAAAATGCTAAGATAATGGCGATGGTGGTTGGAATTGAAAGAGGCAGCAATGACATTAAGAGGTTGTAGAGAGAGAGGGAGAGAGAGATTGACTCTTTGGGGGTGGGGGTATTTGTTTGTAAATATAATTAGTAATAATAATAATTTAAAATTTTGTTATAAGTATATTTTGTATTTAATGCTTTATAATAACAATTATTATTATTATTTATAAATAAGAAAAATGAATTAAAAAACGAGATAGGGACATTATTGTCTTTTCAAATGGATTAAGGACCAACATTAAAATAAAATATAAAACACAAGGATCGATGTCGTAATTAATGAAGCATAAGGACTAAATATGAAATTTCATAAAAATCACAGGGACCAAAAATGTAATTAACTCTTTTTTTTAAAAAAATTATACTTTCTCTTACTTTATCATCATACTTTTCATTCAATCATTTTATCTACACAATAATCATGTAAAACTCATTAATTCTTTTCTTCATTTTATATCTTGATTTTTTTAAATAGAAGACCAGATAAAGTACGAAGATATAAAACCTCTCTTTTTCTTTAATTTTCTTTAGTGATATAAGAAAAATTAAATTATAATTCCATCCGCATTAATACATGTTTTTTAGCATCCAACTGACACCCATGAACAGGGAGATTTGTTTTGCCTACTTTGCACCGGTGAGTGACCGATGAGAATTGTCCGTGAAGACAAGCGGATATGACCTTAAGAGGGTTGGTGGATGTGATCTACCTTCCGAGTACAAAATATTTAATATATTTTTTTAAAAAAAAGTAGCTAATTAGTTTTAATATATTTTATGAAATAATGGTAGGTTGATCTCTTGAAATATGTAGGAATTCTTGTGAAAAAACAATAGACGGCCGAAGGAAAAACAATTATAGGAAAGCAAAATTTTAGAAGTATGTTTAAAACGGGTTAGTTTATATGACATACTTAAAAGAATGTTTAATATAGTCCATAATTAATTCATATTTTTAAGAGATTAATTTTAGTTTTTGAATCAATTTCATTAATGGTCCAGATTAAATTTTAAAAATTTGGGCGGAGTGACATTTTCATAATTTTTCGTAATCCACATGTGATTGTATTCTGAATCACCTGTGCTAAAATATTAAAATTTCAGAACTATATTTTTTAAATGGGTTTAGTTCCCGAAAATGTATCCAGCATGTTACATTTTGCTATTGTGTGTACTGAACTTTAAAACTTACCATTTAATGTATCAGACTATCAAAACTTACCAATTAATGTATCCAGTTACCTATTTTAAAGGTAACCGGTAATTTTGTTCATTTTTTATTGTTTTTAATATGCCACATCATTATTTAATTTCCACATCAGTCCATTTTAAAAAAAATCAAAAAATCATGAAGAATTAAAGGTCTTGAAGAACACTTAAAGAAGAACATGAAGAATACTTGAAGAAGAAGATCAAATCTAGAAATCAAAACCCTATATTTAGAAAGAAGAACAATCAAAGATGGAGAAAGAAATCTTAATTACCAACATCCTAAACTATAATCTGTTACAAACATCCCTAATTCACCAAACACATATCCTAAATCGTATGAACCCAAATCTTATGAATCCAAATCGTATGAACCCAAATCGTATAAACCCAAATCGTATAAACCCAAATCGAACACAGATCCCAAATCGTATGAACAAGCTGATGTGAGAATCAAAACTCAGATATGGAACCATCGAAACTCAGATCTGCAATCAAAAACCATCTAAAGGACTCAGATTTGGAACCATCGAAACTCAGATATGAGCATATCGTAGAAATCGAAACCCAAAAACACAAATTGATGAAGAATCCCTATGAACCAACATGAAAAGGATGAAGAAACTTACCTTTAAACATCGATGGAGATGAATCACAGTTGAAGATAAAACCTAGAAGAAGATGAAGAAACCCAGGTCTGTAACCCTCGAAGAAGTCGAAGAAACCTTGAAGAAGATGAAGAAACCAAGGTCTGTAACCCTCGAAGAAGATGAAGAAACCCAGATCTGAAACGCACACCAATTTAACCCTTGAAGAAGATGAAGAAACCAAGGTAATTAACCCTCGAAGAAGTCGAAGAAACCCACGAAGCATATGAAACCCACGAAGAAGATGAAGAAACCCACATATATAACATCGATGGAGATGAAGAAACAAACATTTGATTTAACCCTCGGTGGAGATGAAGAAACGCAGATCTGAATCCATCCTCGAATGTTGAATAGCAGATGAAAGCCACGAATCTTTTTGATGATGAAAACCCTTTAATCTACCATAGATCGATGAAGATGAAAAATGAAATTGATGAAGATGAATGAGGAGATCGATGGATGATATTGATATCTGTTCATAGATTTTATTATTATTATTATTATTATTATTATTATTATTATTATTATAGAATTTGTTTTGTTTTAAATTACTTTTATGAAAGAAAAGACACATCACCAGCCATGTCACCACTAGATCATATCCATGTCAACTTAACTTGTGCCACATCAGCAATTAACCTTCTATACCAGGTTAAATACATTAATTGGTAAGTTTTGATAGTCTGATACATTAAATGGTAAGTTTTAAAGTTCAGTACACACAATAGCAAAAGGTGACAAGTTTGATACATTTTCGGGAACTAAACCCTTTTTAAATTGACTTAATTAAACACAACTCGACATACTTAATAGTGTGAATGACCAAACTTCGTTTTTAATGTTTTTACATTGTTAATGTTCTAAAACAAGTAAGAATATCTCTATACTTCTTGGTTTATTTCATGTGTACTTATCTGCTTAGTACATCTTCCGTACTTGTATATACGTCTATCTAATTATGTACTTATATTCACTTTACACTCGAAGGAAATTACTAATGGAATACCATAATTTGATTTTGCATCCCGCGCAAACATTTCAAATTCATATCAAACTTTACCAAAATAAGATCTATTTAATAACTAATATTTTACTTTAGAATTCGCTTAAATATATGGTCCATAAATATATCACAATTTGATAAAAAGAAATATCTACCCATATACATAAAAAGCCATTTAAAAACTCTCACCCAAGCATCCCAAAAATATAAACTAAATGCAAGATACAAAACACAATCATATTAATATAATACAATCTTAAAAAACTCGTATTAAGCACCAATTTAGAAAATAAGATGGTTTAGAAATAAACCAAGATAATTATATTTTCTAACATTAACGTTTAGAAATAATAAAACAAAATTACCTGAACTATTTAAAATAGTCACAACAAACAAACCCACAACATTAAACAAACCACGCATAAAAATATGTCCCCGTTTAATAAATTCAACAATTGCATTTCCTCTACAACTCATACTTCGTTGTAAAAGAAAAGTTGTTTAATCTACAAAATAAAAAAACAATTCGAACTTCTCTTCTATATTAAATGACTAAACAAAACATTATCATCATTCAAATAATTACCAAATAACTAAACCAGACCACAATCTAAGAGAAAATCATTTAGTTTAAACCTCTCTTTTCATACTAAAATTTAAGGCTTGTGAACCTAAAATCCATCCCCCCCCCCCCCCCCTCTTATACTATTATACATTACCAACAATATGCAACACAAATTTATCACATATTTAAACACCTTTTGTAGGATGTAAAAACACACTCTTAGCAAAATCCCTTTTTCCTATGATACAAAAGAAACTATAAAGGACACAAAGAATACGATGCATAATGCATGTTAAACATACTATATGTAATTCAAGCCTAACAATCTAAGCCGATGTACAAGCACTTGAATGTTCACTTGTTGAAGTAACAAGTGAATATTCTAATCATTTTGTAGATTTTTGTTGTTGACTAGAAAAAGATCAAATTTCATAAAATTAAAACTTCTAGCCAATACCTAAACAATTATTAAAGAAAATTTTGCTTTTAATAACTATATAGAAACTGGAATCTTTATACTTCCCATATCACCCAATATTACAACTATGAAAAACAAAAAAATCATATATTTTTTGCAACATTTTAATAGGTTTTCAATATGCATTAAAATGTATTTAATTACTAACAAAACCTCAAACTAACCAACCTATGATAGTTAACCAATGAAACTTAACATCCATATACGTAAAACTGACAATTTCGTTTACCTATATGCTCACATTTAATGTAACCAGTTATAGCACTAAACAAAACAACTATGAGTAAAAAAAATTGTCATATGCACTAATGAACCAATAGCATATGTCCATAAAAAAACGTAAGTTATAAATGTAATAATTCTACTATTTACAATTTCACATACATAACAATCACATATGATGATATACAACGGACTGCAAGTTCCTATCAATCTTTTCCAATAAATTGCTTATGGAAAACAACACATATATCTCAGCTAGAAAAGACACATTCTTATAATACACTTTTTGACTAACAAACATTATCCTACTTAAAACACAGAAATAAAAAATCATATATCGACAATTTTGTATGCTAGCCCGTGTTTACATGGTTTGAAACCTAGTATGTCTCTATATAACTAAAATAGGATATTGGGATGACATGTGTCATCCTTCTACGAAGACACGTACATCATAAACCTATTTAGTATCTATTTATTACTTAATACTTATTCATCTTAGAAATTATGTATTACTTAATAATTATCCATATTTATTATCATAAATTCACTTAGTAATATCTACTACTTAATAATTATCCATTTTATATTTAGTTTCATCATCATAAACAACCTTTTATATTTATTATTTATAGATTATAGATTGTGACTAAATTTTAAGATCATCAATGCTATAAAAATATTTAAAAAAAATCATAAATCGGGAATTAAGAACTTAGGAAATCGAGAATTTCTCAATGATTATTTAAATACAAGAATAATTTTATTATTTTATTCGAAATCTCTGCATATATATTCATATATATTATCGCTTAGTAAGTATTATAGTGTTGAGTTAATTTGTAAGAAAAGAAAAACTGTCAAAATAGATATATGACGCACAGACTTTTAATTTAATTTTAATGTGCTATATAGTTGTATTTTTTTAGTGTGTTATGGAAATCTCCTCGTTGCATTATGCTATTTGTTTTAATAATATAATATAATATTGTTAGACATATATTTTGTTACATATATAAGACACATGAATCGTTTTTTCATAGTTATATTATTAACTTGATATATATTAACTAAATTTAGTTTCTGGTGACAAACGAGGAAGGTTTATTTATTTATTTTTATTTTTTTACAGAACCACGAATAATATAGTGAAATTAGGGATAAGATGAGACAGGTGACTAAATTGATGGAGTTGAAGAGTTATTGCCGCAAAATATATTCGGACTATGCGCGTACATGATTTTAATTTGTAAGAATCATTAATCTTTATCTTTAATTTTTTAATCTTTAATCTTCTTTAATTTTAATTTTTAATATATATTAAAAGAATAAAATTATAACATAATCAAATTATTTTTGAAACATTTTTTTCCAATTACAATCCTTTATTTCAAAATACTTTCAAATTATTCTGGGAATTTTTCCCACTAATCATCCCTATTTATTTTCTAAAATGACTAATAACTATCAGTGCAAATCTGTGAGTATATGTATCAATTTTCTTTCATTCAACTTTCAATTTTCATGAATCTTTATTAATTTGTTAACAATATATGAATTTATTATATGTTAAAAGTTTATCATCATAAATATTTAAAATTAAATCAAGATTCTACCTGTTTTACGTAGAGATCAACTTTTTAAACAACAATGACGGCCATTCTTTCAGAAAATACTTTTCCACGTCAGGAACAATATATTATATATGTTTATGTTTATTTATTTACATTTACAAATAGAATATATTATTTTGGTCGCATATTTTGTACTGATCGAAGTACTGTTCGATCTGACTCGATCTCTCTTCGTTCACATAAATTTTTATACCATTATCGATCGGATCAAACATATCTATGTTCAAGTATTCGAAAGAGGTTCTATTCATCGCCTTAAACTAACCTACTATCAGGCCTGACAATATATATATGCATAGCTTCAGACTTCAGTACTCACTGGAAAGAATCTGGAATTGGGCTTACACTCTTATGGACCACACTAAAATCTATCTTGTAAAGTATATATGGGCTTTATGCTATTTATGTTGTTTCTTGTATGTATGTATGTATGTATGTATGTACTATGTTTGATTTCTCTCTTTTTCATTAATTATGAATTAAATTTTCACATAATGCATCATCGTCTTTTAAAAAAAATAACTTTTTTTTTAGATTGGTTTGTATAAAAAAGGTTATGGATCATGGCACTCTATCCTATGATTTATGTGAGACGGTTGACCGGTTGATATGTCATATGTACGCGAGAGTGAGGGGTACACCCATATAAATATAGATAGGTGATATTGGTTTGTTTAAGAGACCAATCAGAAGGTCGCATTCTAACTATTAAGTCAGCTTGTTTGTATATGGAATTTGAGTTAGAATTTAGTTTAACTACTTCCTTTAGAGGAATCAATGTCAATTATGTCCAAGTTCATAACTTCATTTCTGCACAAATTCATACAAGTCTGTGAAGTGGAACGGTGTTGGAAAGTTTTCAAACAATACTGGTCACCATTTCCTTCCGACCAAAATAAAGGATTACAAAAGAGTCTTCTAGAGTTCAAGCTAGACCCAAGTGCTCAATTATCTGAGGCTAGGCTAGTACGTATATTGATAGAATAACTAGTCTTGATGATGTAAACTCAGGCTTGGCTCGAGAAAGATTCCAAATCAGCTCGAAGCTTGAAATATTTTTAGAGTCATTTACAATGTTAGTTTTTTTAGAATTGAGGTTGTTTCACACTCGGTACTTTAAGCCAAAAAGTAGTAAGATACGGTTTTTAAACGAGTTTTTTTGTACAGAATTAGTCATTTAATGGTTAACTTTAACGGAGGTGGTGTTAAAATTTAAAATACATATTTTACTCTTGGTCCTTTTAAACCCTAAATTATACTCTACCATCTTTTAACCTAAAACCCCACCCCTTTTCTCTCACTTGTTAACATTATTGATAAAATCCCTAAAACTATCTTGGAAGGCCACCGCCCCGCCCCCAACACCGAAAGGCCCCCACCTCCGCCACCACCACCGAAAGGCCCCCACCTCCACCACTGGAAGGCCACTGTTGCCACCACCACCAAAACACACACAAACACTGAGATCTCTCTCCCACACGAATTCAAGCACACACATATCTTCTCTCACACACACATGATCATGAATACCAACACCAACAAATTCCAGATCTGAGTGATATCTCTCACACATAAACACAAACACACCATATATCTAATAAGGAGAACCGGATTTGGGGGAAATGAAAAAAAGAAAAAAAACCTCGAGTTGTTGCATCTCACAGCAACAACGAGTTCCCATCCTTGGCAAAAGTCAATGGTGTTCCTACGGTAGCCGGAGTCGAGTTCCCATCGGCGAGAGAGAAAGAGAAAAACTCTTTTTTTAAATATTTATCTAAATTTTTAAAGGACTGGAATTGAAATATAATGAATGGTAAAATAGGCATTTTAAAAGTGTTAACATCAACATTGTTAAAGTTAACCATCAAAGACTAATCATGTGCAAAAAATTGGACGTATTTTGAAACTTTTTTGCTTAGAAGACTAAATGTGAAATAACCTTAATTCTAAAGGACATATTCAACTTTGACGAGTTTAACAAAAAAAAAAACAAGGGTTCTATGAAGACTGTGATTCTTTCATAGGGACCAAATACCTAAAAAGAGAAATAGGGCACAACCCCCAAGATAGAGAAACTTCCTTGTCTGTGTATGTTGGTAACTCACGAGAGTAGGGGAGAAAAACGAATCTCATACCAATTCATTTTCGATCAAGGAATTGCAAGCAGAATCATTAGGTAAGGTTCCTCACACTAATATGATTATGTAGGTGCCAATTTTATGATTTTTTTAGCAAGGAATGAAAGGGTTACGTATGAATTATAGGGGGGTTTCGAGACATAAGAACAACCGAGAGAAAACTTGATATTTAATCCAACTAATACTCAATGAAAATCAAATTTATCTTAAAGGAATTGTTTAAATGATTGGAGGAATGAGTTGTAATTGAAAGATTTCAAGATAGTTGTGTTTTGAAGGATTTCAAAATCCAAGCTTAGACTATTATTCATATATATGTATGCGACTTGGTTGGTCCGACCAAGATGGACTGTCGACCCTGGGACGTGCGACTTGGACTAGGGTCTGACTTATATCTTTATATGCATGAGACTTGGTGCGACCCGACTTAGGACTTGGGGGTCGCAATGTGTGGTCTGACTTAGGGCTTAGCCGATCTTGGTAGGTGCGACCTAGGGTTGTCCGACCTAAGGAGTTGGTCCAACTTAGCATCTGTCTGACTTAGGATGGGTCCGTGTGATAAGGTGTGGTTCGACCTAACTTCGGTCCGACTTAGGTTGGGTCAGATTTGGGAAGGGTGATACTTGTTCGTCCGACCCGGTTTATGAGTTGTACCCTATATTAATTTAGTAAAACATGTGTAGGTTCTTGCTGTCGGAGTCGTAAATTATACAACTCTATGATTAGCCATCACTTGTGATTAAACTACTAACAGGTGAGTTCGTACTTACATTCTAACTTAGAATCAATTGGGATTGAGACATGATAGTAAGTGTATGTTTATACTGACATTTCGAGATTGTTTGTCTAGACCGTCTACTTCGGTAGCGGAAATGTTAGACCGTCTACTTCCGTAGCGGGAATGTTGGACCGCTTACTTCGGTAGCGGGAATGTTGGACCGCTTACTTCGGTAGTGGGAAATGTTAGACCGTTTACTTCGGTAACAGGAATGTCTAGACCGTCTACGCCGGTAGAAGGAATCTTTAGCCCATTACTTTGGTAACGGGTATGATCCATGTCATAAGAGATTTGTTTTCATGCTCGTTGAACTGATTTAGTATGTAAGTAATGTACTCGCTAAGTTTCACGCTTATTATTGTTGTTTTAATCCTTTTCAAAAGATCATGGCGAGGCTCTAGTACGCATGTGATAGCTCATCGTTAGTAAATGCTTCCGCTGGACTTTTATAAATTTAATCTTTATTACACATTTATTGTGGTGTTCTTGTAAATAGTATTAAATTTTGAGACGGGGATGTAACTAATATGTAACTACATTTATGTTTTGATATATGTTTTTTTTTAAAATTTTTTTTTGAAACGTTACATGCAAGCATTCAAATATTCTTAAAAACTGAAATCATTTTGATTTTTCTACAAATTGAACACTAAAGATATTAATTTGGGTATTGTTTTGTGAAGGGGTTTTAGCTGACCTTCTCATCTAAATAAGGTTTGGATGACTTGAGCAAACAACCCATATACAAAATCGATTTTTTTTATTAATTTTAAAACCCTAATCGAATAATTGCATGTGTAAAATGAAGTCTTTGATGATGACTACTTCTAGTGTATGATGAAGATGTTGAATGTAAAGAGAGTGGGTTAAAATGGAAATAGTGTTAGGAGACAAGGATAACAAATGACGTGACAAAATACCTTTTAACTAATGATCAAAGTTAATCAAAATTAGTGTAAAGTATCAAAAGTGAAATAAATTGACAATTATCGTGATTATTTTTGTAACTTTTGTGACAATTACAGTGACTATTGATATAATTAACTCTAATTTTTAATAACCTCATATATGTCTACGGTTAGGATCATGTAAAAAAACTTATTGTAAAAAGTTCAAAAATGTACGAGAGAATGACACGTGTCATGTAGAGAATTAAAGAAAATCATATAAGATAGAAATATAATCAAATAATGTAAATGTGGAGAAAATTAAGAGAAGATAGAGAAAAAAATCAGGAGAAACATAAGATGCGTCTAACTCTCACATTATTTGTTATGTTTCTTAATTTAAACATTATATATATATGTATGAAAATGCTTAAACGAAAACTGTTTTTTAATACGAGAACCGATTGTAGTACCATTAATGAATTATTAATAGGGGTACTTTGATCATTTCTCAAAATAACCCTCATTAATCAATGATTATGAGTCATTCATCTATTTTAATCAAGGATAAGTATTGGTTTTCGCAGTTCTCGTATAAAAAACAGAACTCATTTCAATTTTCAAAGTTTGTATAAAAACTATAACCAAAATTGATCATAAGTTAAAAAAATTCTTTTTGACATGCCAGAATACAATGCATATGTTTGAAAACAAAAAAGTGTTATCCATAAATTTTTGTGACAACATCCATAGTAGTTTTGAGTGATTAAAGTAAAACCAATCATCCTCGTTAACTTAGCTTAGTGCAATATTTTTCCTTACAGTCTCATAAATGATCAAATGCTTTAGTTGATTAATATTTGAAATAAAATCCAAATTGTATGAAATTCCATTATAGTCTCATCTTTGTCTTCTATAATGCTAAAGAACATAGAACAAAAAAGAATAAACATATGCAGTCAAGAAATCAAACAAAACACCAAATAATATTAAATTATATTCAGATTCAGATCTGGTATGCTCATATAACACCAATTAAATTGTTCCAAAGAGGATTCCAGGTTTTTACTCTTATTTGCCCCCTTTCCCTTCCCATCCCCACCCTACAACTCTAGACCTTTATTATTTTGGATTTGCATACACTTGTGAGGAGTTTACCATTTTTGTTACAAATATTTAAAAAAATTTATTTAGTCTTGTCACTTTCAGCCCAAACCCAAAGGGTCCCTTTGGCTTTTCAAATTGTACCTTGTTACTACTATTTATATAAATATTAAATAATATGATTCATTGTAAAGCTGTGTGACTGTGAACAATACAAAGATACCTCTTCTTCCCATTCTAGCTAGGACCACTCCTTTCAAATAATTGACCAACTCAATCTTACCATATCTTCAACTTTTTATCCCTTTTATATTAAAAATTCTTCAAGTATTTACTATATATCCCAAGTCAAAGTCACCTTATCAAGATGCATATATGTATACCAACTTTTATTAAAATGTGTTTTCATTTCTTAAGACGTATATTTAAGAGCAGATTTTTATAAAAGAGGGCCTAACACAAAATAACCACCCGGCCAAAATGTGGTTAGGACCCCAAACTATACTTTTCTAGCAGATTTATTTTGAAAGGTAGAAGTGTTATTTCACTAATAATTTCAAACGTTACAGTTCACAAACAGGAAGGGTAGTTCCAATAACAGCCTCCAAGTTGGAGACAAAAACAGAAAAAAGAACTTCTTCCTAGCACCTATACTTTTCTTGCATATTGGTAGACACTTATTTATCCGTCTTTGATAATAAAAGTTAAAGTCTCGTTATAAACACATATAGATATAGCTTAATATATAGTTACATACGATTTTTGACTTTCCAAAAAGATAATAAATTCATGTTTTCATATAAGTATATAAGAAGATGATATATATGGTAAATACAAGTGTTGAATTAATGTTGTCTTCCAGCTTTTATAGCATAAATCCTTGTTATTATTCATTCACATGATCGTCCATGGTGACTGTAACATCATTTATGGTGTTCTTTTCGATCTTCAGTTTTATTTAAGAAGTTGATTTATATTGAAATATATGTCGATCTGTATTTTCAACAACAAAAAAAAAAGAAAAAGAAATTTGTGAATATGGAGACAAGCGCAGTCAAATCTTATGTGAATCAAGAGAAGCAGATTGGACCACGTGTAGGGTCGAGCCATGCAGATGTTTTTAAGTTTATATGTTATTTTAGGAGAGACGGTGATGTGTCATGCCTGCAGGCTATCAGGAGACACCATGGAAATCTTCTAATTACCTCAATTCATTTATTATTATTATTATTATTATTATTATTATTATTATTTATGATTATTATTATACTTTATTAGATATGCAGATGCAGATTAAAAAGAAACAGTTTTCTTTTTAAAGTTCTGTAGGATATAACTAATTATTATTTTTATAACAAAACTCAATGAGTTTTGTTTAAATGTAATTGAAATTTTTTACAAGACCATTATAATGATTTTGTTACAGTAATATATATAGTGAAATAATTTAATGAAAAAGAGAATTTACTGTTTTAATATGTATTAAATTTAGTCCTGGCTATAGCTAGCAACAACGACAATACAGATGAACCTATCTGATAAGGTGGAATATTTATTACACTATGTAGATATAGATAATAATATTCAGCATCGTGATTTTCTGCATATGTTATTGAGAATTGTTCAAAATCATACGTAAATTGCTTTTCCATATATCTTGAATAAAAAAAAACATAAAGTTATCTTTAATGTCCCCATAAAAAGGAATTTATCTTCTAACCTTCTGATATAAATAAAAGATTAAGATTCGTTAATTTAGTTATATAATTCTAACCTCTCATTTATCTAAAATTAAATCTTAATTATTTATTTATATAAAATTAAAAACTCAATTTTAACTTTACATCATTAAAATTAAAACTCAATCCATCCATTTAATCATAATTGAAATCAAATTTCACTTCTTTTTATACATATGTGAAACAATTATATAATATAAATACAAATTGCTAATCTTTTTCCTCTCAAAACTTTGGGGTGTTTGGTTCATGAATTTAAAATCCCATGATTTCAAATCTCATGGGATTTTATATTTCTTTGGATTTCAAATCCAATCGAATCCCTTGATTGGTTCATTATAAAAGACAATGAGATTTCTAGGGCAAAAATGTTGAAGGATTCGACTTGCCTTCACAACTTGACTGGCTCGGAGATGGGGAAGGCGGAGACAAAAAAGGGCAACGATGGCAAAGCTTGAGACGGTGAAGGGAGACGGCAGCAAAGGTGGAGACCGTGAAGAGCAACGGCGGTGAAGATGGAGACCAGAAGGGAGGCAAAGACAAAGTAGGGTGACAGCGAAGACGGGGAAGGCCGACAGCGGCGTAGGCAGAGACAGGGATGATAAAGGGCGACTATGGTGGAGATGAAGAAGGGTGACGGCAGAAACGATGACAGGCAACGTCAGCGGAGACGGTGATGGTGACGAGCGACGATGGTGAATGCGGAGAAAAAGAAGGGCGATGGAGACGAGGAAAGGAGATGGCGAAGACGGGGAAGGGTGAAGGTCGTGGAAGTGGGGGGAAGGCGACAATGGCGGAGACAGGAAAGGGCGACAACAGAGACAAGAAAAGGCAGTGGCGGCGAAGGTGGGGAAGGGCAACAACGGCGAAGGCGGAGACAGGGAAGGGCGATGGCGGAGATGGGAAAGGGCGACAACAGACACATTATCTGAGTTTCTTAGTTAAACTCTGGGTTTATGGAACCATCTTCAAGTTGCTGCTTTAGATGATTTTAAAGAAGAATGTAAGTGCAAGGGAGTATGGCTTAGTCTTGAAAACCTGTTTCGAGGTAATAACGAAGCTAGGGCGTTCCAACTTGATCATGAACTTCGTAACATCACCAATGTAAACTCATCTGTGACCGTATACTGTCAACGCCTCAAAACTATCTCGGACTTGTTGGCACACATTGACTCCCCTATTGAAGAGAAAACCTTCATGATCTATGGTCCTTGGGACAAGTTTGAACACCTTGATAGCATCGTCCGGCATGGAGAAAAGCTTTCTACCTTTCTACGGGTACGATCTATGCTTCTGGTTGAAGAAAAATACCTATTACAAACCCAAATTCACATGTTAGTCATCATGAATACGGTTCCTCTCCTATAGTTCTCCTGCCGAATTCGACTCTGGTAATCGTCGTCTTGAAACCCTCAACGCAATGACAAAATGTAGCATGTCTGCCGATCATTGCTGCCTAACTCTTCCATGCTGTCAAATGCTACATCGCAGCCTATTAACGTTGCCGTTCCTGCTCCCTTTCATCGAGATTTCTTAGCTACAGGTGTTACACTAAAGGGTCACACTGTCACGCACCTAATTATAACCATTTAAAGGTTTAAATTAAAGATAAGGTTTTAGGTTTTAAAAGGTGTTTAATCCTCTATGTCCCCTCTCTTCTTGATTTATGGCCGAACTACACACACATACATACATCGATTCTAGTTTCAAGTATTTAAGGGTTTCGATGATTCCCTTGTGCAGTCTATTAGCACTGTTTTAAGAAGATGTGGTGGTGGTGTAAATTCCTTTAGCAATCCTAGGTCAAGAAGAGCTTCAAAATGTTATTGATTTTTCATCTATCTTTGTTTATCATTGAATAGACTAGATTACTAGTTGGGATTATATATATATATATATATATATATATATATATATATATATATATATCTTAATCCAATTTATTTTCCGTTGTGCATGATTAATAAAACTTGTTTTGTTATCTTAAAAACCCAACAATCTATGCTACAATTTTTCTATTCAAATAGCCTGTCATAAGAGCCATAAAAAAAATTATCCGATCAACATATTTGAGACAGATGATTTCTGTCATAATACCTCTTAGCGACAATTAAATGACAGATTGTTCCATCGCAAATGAGTTAGAATGTAGAGTAGTGTAAGAGACTAATATGATGTTAGGTTGCCATATTTATTTTAAGTTGGTATTGTTAGATGTTCATGCACAAATATCACTTGGTGATGACATTATGCTAGCTTATGCATATGCAACATTTTAGTTAAAGAACACTTTTATGTTTTGAAGAAAGTATAACAATACAGATGTTAAATTAAATAAATAAAATACTCGTTTATTTGATATAACTTTTATAGAGTTATATTCAATAAAATCAATTTAAAAAACATAGTTATAAAATTTTAATATTCAATCACAGGTGATTCGGTATATATTCACATGTGATTTGTAAAAGCATCACATTTGAATTACGAAAAATTAAGAAAATGTCACTCGGCCCAAATTTTTAAAATTTAATATTGACTATTGATGATATTGATCCAAAGGCTAAAATTAATCTTTTATGACTATGAATTAGTTATGGACTATATTGAACATTCTTCGACTTTTATAATTTAAATCCTTTGAATGTTAGATATATCTATATCTATACTACTATATAAATAATTTAATATTCTCTCTCCTTTTTAATTTTAAGAGTTCTTAAAATTCAATTAAAACAAAATATTGACATTTCATTTTATTTAAATTAATCTCATCCACTCAATCTTTAACTATTTCATTCTCTCTCCTAATTTACTTTAACTTTTTATTAATTTAAAATATATTCTCCTACACTAACACACTCTCTCATACAAACACAATTATCCACTCACATCAACATAATTTCTAAGATCTTATTAAGTCATCTCTCCTTATTTCATAAATATAAATCTTTTTTCTTATTTTAATGTCTTTTAGAATTTATTTTTAAAATTAATAAAACCGTAGATGCAAATAAAAGAAAATTTGAAAAAGACGGACATGTTGATGTAGAAAACTTTTTCGTGACATTGAATCGTGTGAATAAACAAAAATTATTTGTCGCCACAATAATACGCGAGTACGATGCTAGTATTCTTTTAAAAACATATAACTGATGTTTGACCTGATCAACATGTTAAACTCACGTTATACTTACAAGTTAATATTCATTATACTATTTTCTTGCCAAATCATCTTTTTCACTCTATTCCGTCGACAATAAATATAAGATATATATAAAAACTATCAGATATGCAACATATTACATTATACTATAAAACTCTATCAACTTTTTACCTTGCCTTGTGTTAAACCAATCAAGTTTCGTAGTTTTATGTTGAACCATTAATATTTTATAGTAGTATTTAAACTAACCATATAAACATTCTATCTTAACTTAACATCATAAAAGCAAAGAAAAACTATACAGAGATGACTTATAGTACTTGTTTAAGTAGTAAAATTTGTTTTTGGCATAAGTGATATATATCTAATTGAAATATTTTATTGGGATATTATTATTAGATAAACAAGAGAATGATCTCTTTCTATTATTTACACAAGAAAAATTAGAAATAAACAAGAGACAAATATAATATTAAGTAATAGATAAATCAACCTCCTAAATTAAAAAAAAATGAGAATGATCATCTTCAATGGTCTTGGGACAGACTCATCGGTGTTTTTCTCATTCTTTTTGCTTAGGTGTGCTTATGATGATCTATTTTTAACGAACTCAAGAGGAATTACAACGCCTTGGTTAAAATTGGTCCCAAATAAGATGAATATCATACTCCGGACACTTCACTATCTGAGACTTCCTACAAGACTAATCCTCCTACAAGACTAATCCTCCTAAATAGAGGTGTGCATCTAGATAGGGTTGGATTTCCCTTTTGTGTTGCAAATTTTGAATAGGAAGAACGCGTCTTCCTTCGCTCCAAGCTTGCAAAGGTTCTTTTACACTTCATAAGCAACTAGTGGAATCTACATTCTTCCTTGACTAACTCAATGCACATATTATTATTTTGGGGTGAAGAGTTGGGTCTTAAAGGCCCACGGCCAGAAGCTTTTTCCAATTAAATCTACACTTTTTGTTTGCTATTATGAAATCACATAATTAACAAGATCTTTGAGGAAAAACCGGTACCAAAGGTCGTGTTTTTGGTAGATTAATGAGTCTATCTTTTTTTGAAGAAATCTTTGTTGGTTGAATTAGTGTATTAATTAATCCTATGTTAGAGTCATTTTTATGAATTCCTATATCTTTGTACATCTACAACGTGCCGGTGCTTTTAATATAATATTGTGTTTTGCTATTGAGAAAAAAAAGTCATAGATATATAAGAAGACAAAAGCTTTTCTCCATCGTGGCTTTTAAAAAAAAAGGGGATGGTACCAAATAAATAATGATTGAATATGCCATGAAATCTAGCTACAAACTTGGCAAAACAAGTAAAGATAGCCGGTAATCACGCCACCCCCATAGAAACAAAAGGATTGAATAGTATATATCCATAAGTTTAGGTATTCAAGAAGTATCATTGTTTATGACCATAAATAAAGTCATATAAAAAGTATGAGGGGGTGAAGCTGTAAACATTATCAACCAAAGAAAGCCAGCCAAGCCCATAATTGACTTTTAAATATTGTAAAGTTGTAGGCAATAAGAGATAAAAGCACATGCCTACCTCTCTTCTCCTTGTCCCTTTTGATGCCACAAAGTTCATGCCAATTTTCTTCACAGTTGAATACTTTGATTTATAAAATTGAGGGTTTGAAATGAAAATTAATAAAAAAAATAAGATCTCCATACATTCACCATCCCTAGTTCTTGGAAAACAAACACTCATTTGGCCATGTCTACTTACTTAAATTGTGTAACAAGATCATGGTGTGTTGGTCAAGAAAGAGACTTGGTTTTTTATGAAATTGGGAAGATTTCAATGCTCAACTAGTCACAAGAGTCTTGCGTCTTCATTAACGAATATTTTTACTACTTGAATGCACCTTTCTTTATTTCAATTGTTTATCTTATTAGTCGTTAAACAAATAGTAAATGATGACTTATATAATATCCTAATAATCGCATGTATAGATAATGTATTTATTCATGCTTAAAGCTGTAAACGAACTGAATAAATACAAATTTCATTTAATCGTGTTTGTTCACTTCACTTTAATTGGACAAATAAATAAACAAAAGTGGATAAACAAACGAATTTTATCATTCGTGTTCTTACCTTTAGATAATTAATTTATTTATAATTATCTATGTTCATTCGTTTAAATGTTAAATAAACGTAAATAAACATAAAACAAATAAACAAACACACACATAAATGTTATAATACAACATTTCTAAACATAAAGAAAAAACATTATACACAAACATATAATGTTAACATTTCGCTTATCGATGAAACGACTTAGATTGTATCTCCGGTTTTTGAAAATTTTATGGTTTTTAAATGAACCTCATTATATATATATATATATATATATATATAGGGGAAGTTTCATTTGAGAACCGTTTTTATTGCGAGAACCACGAGAACCAATCTTAACCGTTTATTTTGGATAATGGAATTGATGGATGAAGAGTGTGGGTGGGATTGGGTGTGGCAGGGTGCATGTAAAGAATTAATGGGTGTGCAATCCAATTGAAGGAGGGGAAATTAGACGGCTAAGATTGGTTCTCGCGGTTCTCGCAATAAAAACGGTTCTCAAATGAACCTTCAACTATATATATATATATATATATATATATATATATATATATATATATAGGGTAGAGATCAAGTAAAAAGAAAATTAAAGTAAAAAGGGTAAAAGGAATGATTATTTGATCATTTTTCGGTATATATATCAACTGATAATCGTTAGTTCATCATCTTTATTGATTAAAACTAGTTCTTCATCAATTTCTTTTTGATGAATCCAACATATTCATCACTTTTTAGATGAAAGTATTTTGTTCATCAACAAATTATTCCAAAATTTGGTTTTCAAAATCTGTATTTGAAATCAAAAAGAAATTGATAAAGAACTAGTTTTAATCAATAAAGATGATGAACTAACGATTATCAGTTGATATATATACCGAAAAATGATCAAATAATCATCCCTTTTACACTTTTTACTTTAATTTTCTTTTTATTTGATCTCATCCCTATATATATATATATATATATATATATATATATATATATAGTGAGAGGTTCATTTAAGAACCGTTTTTATTGCGAGAACCGCGAGAACCATTATTAGCCAATTATTATGGATAATGTTTATTAAAACCTTAATCACGTCAAAAGGGTAGAAAGGTCCTTTTATGCGCCGCCTCTTCCACGTCTTTATTATTTCATCGATTTCTCGTCTTCTTCGTTTCATCGATTTCCGCCGCTTTCCCTTTTTTGCACCGCCGCTTTCCACGTCTTCATTATTTCATCGCTTTGTGTATTTCATCGTCTTCTTCGTTTCATCGTCTTATTTACTACAGATTTTCATCGCTTTCTGATCGTTTTCATTGTCTTATTCGTTTGCCTTCTTCATCGTTTCTCCATTAATTTATGCGCCGCAACATTGCGTCATTTGATGAAGCCCTAAGTTTATTTCAGGTTCGTATTTTTGTTCATTAAGTAGCAGAACAACGTATTTTTCTTTTCGTTGTTCAATTTTTTTTCATTCAGCAATTAATTTTTTAATAAATCTATATAATTTGTTTTTTATTTTATACAGTAATGGATTCTATTCAAAATATTGGTTCTGATGGTAGTAAGGCTCGTGGAGTTGTTGAATCCAGTACAAGTTATTCTGTAAACAATTTTGATTTGAATTTGTTACCTCAAAGCAATGATGAAGAAGCAGAAGGTAATATATATGGTTACTGTTTTCGTGTGTTTTGTTATTTGCACATATGCATATTTGAGTTATCTGTGTTTTTTTAAGTCAGTTGCACATGTGCATATTTTGAGTTATCTATGTTTGTATAAGTCATTTGCACATGTGCATATTTTTAGGTATCTGTGTTTTTTCATAAGTCATTTGCACATATGCATATTTTGAGTTATCTGTGTTTTCATAAGTCATTTGCACATATGCATATTTGAGTTATCTATGTTTTTTGTAAGTCATTTTTCACCTATGCATATTTGAATTATATGTGTTTTTCATAAGTCATATGCACATATGCATGAAAAAATTTGTATGTTTTGTTTTTATTTTTGTGTACATGTTTATTTATACTTATATTTCATTATAAATTCTGTTAAATTTAGTATTGTTTTTCTTTTATGTAGATAGTGGTGATCATGCAACAAGTAATAGCGAATCTGTATCTACCATGGCTTTAACAAAAATCATTCCTGATGTTCCTGTTGAGTTCAAGCCATGTGTTGGTACTGTGTTTAACAGTTTTAAGGATGCTCATATGTTTTATAATACATATTCTTCAAAGGCAGGGTTTTCTACACGGTTATCTACGATTAAAAGAAATAAGGATGTTATTACTAATCGCTATATTGTATGCAATCGTGCCGGAAAAGCTAGAAACAAACAAGTTGACACACTGGGACCTGTTGATCCAAATTCTAAGACGCGTAAGTCGAATTTTTCAGTAACAGATAATATTGCTCGAATTGTTTTGAAGCAAGTCGGTGGTTCTGAGTCTTATGTATTAGTTAAGTTTATAGAACATCACAATCATACGTTGTTTGATGATAGTAATAACGACTTATCACGTTCTAATCGGCAATTGAAGCATTCGGACAGAGAGTTTATTCATCGGGTTTCTTTGTCTAACATTGGCCCAACAAAAGCTCATAGGCTTAATTCATTACTGAAAGGTGGTTATTCTAAAATGACGGGAACAGTTGCTGATTATAAGAATTTTAGAAGGGATATGAACAAGTATATCGGTAACCGTGATGCTCAAATGCTTGTGGATAAGTTAAATTTAAGGAAATTGCATGTCCCAAACTATTCATTTGAATATCAAGTCGTCAATAGTGAGCTTACTTGCTTATTTTGGGCTGATGAAACATCAAAGTTTAGTTATCAATTATTTGGTGATGTTTTGTCCTTTGATGCTACTTATGATACAAACCTGTAAGTTTCTGTTTTATTGATGCATACATGCATATTAATTTTTTTTTGAAGATTATTTTCTTGAATCTCTTTTTGATATGCATATGTGCATGTTTATTTTTTTTAATCAGTTACAAGATGGTATTTGTTCCCTTTACCGGAGTGGATAATCATAGAAGGTGCATTACTTTTGGTGTTGGGCTTTTGAAAGCGGAGACAATTGAATCATATAAGTGGTTGTTGGAGGCATTTTTAAAGACACATTCAAAGCAACCACGGCTTGTACTTACGGATCAAGATCCTGCTCTTAAACAAGCTGTTCCAGAAGTGTTTACAGATTCAACTCATAGATTATGCATGTGGCATATCATGAAGAAGTTGCCTCTTAAGGTTATGTTTTTTGTGTATGCATATATGAATATATTATATACTTTTGTGTATGCACATATGAATATATCATGAGAATTGCCTGTTAAGGTTATTTTTTTATGCTTTGTTTACAGGTGTCTTGTAATCTGTTGCAAAATACTGATCTTAGGAAACGTTTACACAAAGTTGTGTGGAATGTTTACTTGACCCCTGATGAGTTTGAGTCTAATTGGAATTCATTGATTGCGGAGTTTTCACTGGAAGATAACAAGTGGTTGTCTGATATGTTTGAAGCACGTCAGCATTGGGTACCAGGTTATTTCAGGCATATTCCGTTATGTTGTCTCATGAAAACTACATCTTTATCTGAAAGTGAAAATTCCTTTTTTAGTGTTTATTCTATTCCTGGAAATACACTAATTCAATTTATGAACTGTTTTGAAACTGCTTTGGAAAAACAACGGTATGATCAGAGAGTTTTTGATAACCATACATCAACAACTGTACCAAAATGGATTACACATTTAGAAATTGAAAGAAATGCTTCAAATGTTTACACTAGAGCTACATTCAATTTGGTCCAAACAGAGATTTCTAGAAGTGTTTGGCAATGTATCCAAAAATCTTCAACCATAACCAATGGTGTTGAGAAGTGTGTCATAATGCATAAAAACAAGCATGGCGATGTTGTAGCTGAATTCAAGGTATGTTTTTTTGTATATTATGATGCATTTTAATGTTTTTTTGAAGTTTTATACTACTGTTAAAGTGTATATATTTTTTGCAGGTTATTATAAATGAGCATGCTTGTAGTTATTCATGTGACTGTGATCATTTTATTCGCCATGGTTATCCTTGTCGTCATTTGTTTTATGTTTGGAATGTGCATAATGTGAAAATGATCCCTAAAGAATTTATTTTAAAAAGATGGGTAAGGGATCTTTTTCCTTCAGAGTTGCGTTCGTCTCGTCTTAAGTTTGGTCCTGACAATTATGAAAATGATAGGCTTTCTTCTGAGGCCTTTTATATTTTGGAATCTTGTGTGGAGTTGTTAAGGACTGACACAGAGAAGTTTAATATATTTGTTGAGAGGTTAAGAAATATGAAAAAGGAAGTAGAGGATGATATAACTGTTGTATCAGAGAGTAAACGCAAAGAGGATGTTATGAAAGAATTAGTTGGTGTTGAACCACCTGAAAAGATTTTGATAAATGCTTCTCAGGGTATACGAAACAAAGGTTCTGGAAAGAAAAAACGTTTGGTTGGGCCAGGTGAGAAAGCGATTAAAAAAGCAAAGAAAGCGAAGAAAGCAAAGAAAGTAGATACTACAAAGATAAGGAATTTTAGAAAATGTTGGACGTGCAATAAAATTGTTGATGATCATGATACAAGAAATTGTCCAACTAAAGAATCAGCCGAAGATGAAGATGAAGATGAAGAGATCAGATGATGAAGAAGACAATTTTGAGAGTTCTAGTAAGCATAGTAGTAATGATGAATATATTAGTGATGATAGTGATGATGTTAGTGATGAATTTTAATTTTTTTTGATACATTTAATGATGGGATGACTATATTGTTTAATTTGATTTTAGAAATTGGAAATAGTATGTTAGTGGAAATGGTAAACTTTTGGTTTTTGTAAGTACATTAATGGCAACAGTTGTAAAATGGTTGAAATGTTGAATATTTTTTTTCCAACATTTGCATATGTGCATATGCTGTATAAGTAAAATATGCATATGTGTATATCACATATAAACACAAATCAATCAATTATGCGTATGTGCATTTGATACTTTCATAAGTCAGATTATTAAACTGTGTGCCCGCCCTATTAGGTCAAGATGGTAGCTGGTAAGGCGTTGTTTTTTTAATGAAATCCACTCTTCATGCCTTTATTTTATCCTTGTTCGGGTACTGAAAGTGTAGAATTGAAGGAATTCACGGTCACGGTGTTGGTGCTGAAGGCTTTATGTGTTTTTTGCACATGTGCATATTTTTGAGGTATCTGTGTTTTTCATAAATCATTTGCACATATGCATATTTTGAGTTATCTGTGTTTTTCATAAGTCATTTGCACATATGCATATTTTGAGTTATCTGTGTTTTTCATAAGTCATTTGCACATATGCATATTTGAGTTATCTGTGTGTTTTCGTAAGTCATTTGCACATATGCATATTTGAATTAAATGTGTTTTTTATACCATATATTTCTAAACTTTTGCATATGTGGATATGTTATTTGCAAAATACAGTTAAGTGAACTAGGCATAAATACATTAACAGTGATATAACTTGGATTTTTCAAATTTTGGATATGTTCATACAGAAAGAGTTTTTACCAACCTAAACTAAAATGTATGGTAATTAAATCCTAACATACTGCTTCAAACTAAAGTTTAAAACCATGAACAATTGATGTATCTGTAGCAATCAAACCAAAACCAAGCTTGTTCAAATTACATATGTTTTGTAATATTCTTTCTCCAATACTTTCTTACTTTTTGTTTGCTTTTCCCCTTGATTTTTTGTTTACCTCTTTTTCTGTATTTCTTTTTGCTGCTTCTTTTTCTTCTTTCTTCTTTTTCTTTTGCTTTTCTTTTTCTTTTTTTTTTCTCATCCCATTCCATGCAAGACACAAGAACTTCATCTCTGAACATATTGAAATTGAAGGTAATGAAGTTTGCGGTGTACTTGTGCCTTAATCTGTTTAACAGCACTTTCTGCTGTTTTCTTTTTGCATTTAGGCCAGCATCCCATTTTTTTAGTGGTTCTCCCATATACGTCTCCATATGTCTCATTGTGAACACACCACAATCAATAGCATTAGTTTTTGTTCTCCAATCCATCTGCAGTATGTCGATCGTCTTGGTCTCCATGAGTTGTGCTTTTGGATGATCTACCTTTCTCAGGTAGTCAAGCAGTATGCTTTTCTGTATTAATATAAGCAGAGTGTCAAAGCCAAAATTTCTTTTGATTATTTATAGTTGCATATTTCTATTTAATAACACAAAATTTTAAACTAATATATATTATAATATCAGAGTTGTATAACACAGATTAATCGACTGTGTTTATATGAAAATAACAGTAATATATGCAAAACCTTGTGTAATCTACTGTAATAAGACACTTAAAATGCATATATTCAAAATGTGAATAATCTGTGTCTTATGCACATATGCAAAACTTGTGTAGGCTACTGTAATAAGACACTCATAATGCACATTTTGCAAAATGTTAATGATCTATGTCAGATGCACATATGCAACAACTTGGGTAATCTACTCATAAAAGCACATGCGCAAAATGTGAAATGTGATATGATACAAGTTAATGATTAAAAAAAAGGAATAAGTGTCTAAATTATAGCAAAACACAAATGCTTATCTATAAGTATTTAACTTACCACCGTTCTGGGTAATCAGAATAAGTGTTGATGATTGAGTGTTCTTCATTATAGATTCTGTTGTCAATAAGTTCTATCTTTTCGTTTCTAAAATCAAAAACAACTACATAGAAATGGTTGTCTTGGTATTGTGCACAAAAAACCTGCATTTCACAAGACTTATTAGTTCACATATGTAATCAACTATTATATTAAAAGTATTGCAGACTACGTTTTTTTTACCATATCATATCCATGTAGGTTCACATCATCTTCTCTGCCCTCAACAGAAGAAAGTAAACTTGTTTTAAAAGCTTCAAACAAGTTTCCAGTTAGTGTCGTTTCCATAAACATATCTTCAGTCTGTATAAATTAAAATAATTAAAAGATTAGATGGTTTGCTAAATTCCAAATGAAGTAAATATTACTGTAATAAATTCTTACAATGAAGTATGTAGGAATATATAGTCTTCTTGGTGAACCTGGGGATCTATATCTTTCATTGTAGTTTAGCAAGTAACACCAGCTGTCTATAACATTTGATGAAATCCATAACCCTGGTTTCATCGTTTTCAATGTGTCTAACAGCATTGAATGACCATAAGGTGTTTCAAACACAAATTTGCTGCATAATTTGAATTTGAGCATTAGTATTTTATTGTTTTGAAGAAAAGATTCATATTTGCATTTACACAAATCATATATCATTCAATTTATGCATATCAGTGTGTTATAAGATACATTATATGCCATCTATGCAATGTCAACTAAATGCATATATGCATATTATAGAGTTATAATATATGCATATAATATGCACAATAACCAGATCATATGTATAGGTGTTACAAAACTCACATCATTCAACTATGCATACATTGAATATTAATATGAGACTTTCTATCACAGATCATTCACATATTTTGTATGTGTATAATGAAGATAAAGTTATTCCAAAAAATAGTTAGTCAAACTTACACGTATTCTTCATCGGTTTCTGTTTCAAATATGTAGTTGCAAATCCTTATTTCTTCAGGAGTTAAAGCTTTTTTTGCATCATGAACTCGATCAACATATGGCGACTTCAAGAGGCCTGTGATAAATGAATGTCTCCTTTTCTTTTAACCTTGTTTTGAATGCGTGCATGTTTTGCTGGAGTCACTATGTTGATTGGCACCGCATGAATCACTTCATCTCCAACATCTTCTTGCCCAGAGAGAATGATTTCACTGCTATGCTTTTGTTGATCTTCTTTGGTGTCAGACCAATATTAAATGAAGGTGCACCTATATCTTTGTATATATCAGCTGCTGTTGAACTCTCTTTAACAGATTTTGATGTCATTTCTTTTATATGTTGTTCAACTTCATTTAGTGTTTGAGATGAATTCCAAAATTGACTTAAATCTATTCATATATTAATGACAAAATATATATTAATGACTTAGTTCACAAAAAAAGTTTATTTCCTTTTGTATATATGTTTTATTCACAGATCAAAAAAAGTTTATTTTTTATGTACCTTCTTCAAGCGTCAAACCATGATTGTCAGCTGCCGTTGAAGTCTCCTTTACTTTTGTTGAAGTTAATTCTCTAATTACTTCATCAACTTGTTTAAGAGTTTCAGGTGAAATGAAATCTATTCACATATTCATGGTAATTCATGGTAAAACATTAAAAATATTATTACCTTCATAAAAGTAAATTATTGCAATCAAAATATAAAGCATTAATGCACATGTGCATATATAAACCTTGCTTGTTGGCATCAATTTCTTTTATTTCCATGATTTGGGTTCATTCCTATCATATTAAACTGTGTTTTTTAAGAAATGGTTAATTATTATAAAAGGATAGATGATTTAAAAAGGTTTATGTTTATGCACATGTGCACTAAACATTACATTTACTTTTGTATTTTCATTCATACCTTCTTCAATATCATTTTCTTCATTCCCATCGGGCTTACTTTGCAATTGAACTGTTTTTTTTTTCAAAGAAGAAAATGTTACTTACTAAAGAAAGGTAAGTAACACAGATAACTCAAATATGCATATGTGCAAATGACTTATGAAAACACAGATAACTCAAAATATGCATATGTGCAAATGACTTATGAAAAAACACAGATACCTAAAATATGCACATGTGCAAATGACTTATACAAACATAGATAACTCAAATATGCACATGTGCAACTGACTTACAAAAAACACAGATAACTCAAATATGCATATGTGCAAATAACAAAACACACGAAAACAGTAACAATATATATTACTTACTAAAGAAAGGTAAGTAACAAGAGGTTCAGATCAATTGATTGAGATTCCTCCATAACAAGAGGTTCATGTTCCACAATGACTGTTTTTTTAAAGAAAGGTAAAGTATTTAATAAGAATACAATTATTATTATGCACATGTGCCCGGAACATTTTTTGGTTACCTTCATATGGTTCAACTCTTACATCTACATGCACATCAGCTCCTACAAAAGGCGATTTATGTTCATTAATACAGTTTACAAGTTTTTTTACATTAAATATGGAAAATTAAACAATATGGTTCAACTTTCTATGTTGGTACCTTTTCCTCCATCATCGTCATCATCATCATCGCTATCTTCATTTTCACCATCAACATCTGTATTTTTTGCATCTTCTTGATCATCCTCATCCTCATTCTTTTCATCCTCCTCCTTCTGTTTATCATGTTCCTCATCGTCATTTTCCTCATCATCATCTTGCTCATCATCATCTTCCTCATCATGTTCTTCAGCACCATCCTCCTCATCAACATTATCATCATCATTCTCTCTGTTTTCCTCATCAACATTTTCTTTTTTATCTTCTTTTTGGGTTTCTTCAATGTTTACCCAAGCCTCACTAAACAATCGATCATGCTTTTCTCTTATTTTCTGAAGTTGTTCATTTCCTTCATTTCGAGCTTCTGCCTCTAACCAAGTTTTTTGAAATCAGTCTTTCTCATTTTTAATCCATTGGTGAAGATTTTCAAGCTTGGTCAGATACTCCTATGAAAGATTTAAAGAAATTTATCAAAAAATCATGCATAGAATAGTGAAATGATATATCATATCACATTTTGCATATGTGCTTTTATGAGTGTGTTATAAAACTATAGATTACACAAGTTTTTGCATATGTGCATCTGACATAGATCATTAACATTTTTCAAAATGTGCATTATGAGTGTCTTATTACAGTAGCTTACACATTTTTTGCATATGTGAATATGACACAGATTATTCACACTTTGCATATGTGCATTTTAAGTGTCTTATTACAGTACATTACACAAAGTTTTACATATGTGCATATTAATCAAGTCATTCAAACTTTGCATATGTGCATTTATGAGTGGCTAAGAACAGTAGATTACTCAAATTTTTGCATATGTGCATATTACTCATGTCATTCAAACTTTGCATATGTGCATTATGAGGGTTATATATAACAGTAGATTACCTTCAGAGTAAGTTGCTTCAATTTCTGAGGAGTGAAAGTTTTCTATCTTTGTCCTTTACCAAATCCACCAGTTTTTATTTCTATTTATTCTCTTTTTCTTATTTTGTCCATTGTCGAACCAAGTATTGTCGGACGTCTTCTCTCAACATCAAACTTTTTACACTTTGTTTGATCAAGGTAAATTAGCTGAATGTTCATATATACTTGTTAGGTACATATATGCATATATATACTTGTTAGATGTAAACTAAAATGCAATAAAAAACAACTAACCGCAAGTAGAGTAAGCGGCCCTAAGTAGAAACTGGTTTGATCATGTCTCTTCCAACCTTGTTTGCTTTTCTTCAATAAAAAGATAATGAATCCACACCAATCGATATCTTTAATAGGCACCTTCCTATTGATATGCGGTAAGAATTCAAGCTTGCATGTTCTACTTTTGAAGCAATCTCCAAAGGAGTAAGCAAACACTGTCAAAAAGTCTAATTGGAAATGCCATCCAAGACTGTGATCATCAATAATGCTTTTTACACAGTTGTGTGGAGACATGATCTTGGGGTACTTGTTTCTCCAAGTTTCTTTTTCTTTGTCTTCTTTTTTAGGAAGGGGAATTGAAAACAGTTCAATTTTTCCCTTTGGAATTCCTAACATCTCATGGATAAGGTCTTTGGTGATTTTGATGTTTCCTTGTGGGAGCTTGAGTATCATCCTCTTCTCATCAAAATTATCAACCACATAATATCCCAACTTTGCAGTAATTCTTTCAAGGTTCATGTTTTTTAACTTACCAAAGCCAATTTCTTCAAGTATTTCCTTTTGTTCTTTGTTCATCCCCCTTATTGCTGTGTGTAATGGTTTGGGGGATGTTCTTGTTCTTAGTCCTGGGAACCTGGTCATTTTGATTTCTGTTTCTTTTTTCGGTTTCTTGATGGCTTCTGGCTTCATTGGTTCTTTCTCTGTTCTTTTCCTCCCTTTTTTATCTGCATTACTCTCTTGTTATCGGGCTTCAGAAGATCAAGTCTCTTTCTTTTTTTGGTAGGTTTTGTAACTTTCTCTTCATCCATCTTTTTTTATCTGCTTCATTAAAATTAATATTTATATTAGGTAAGAGTATTATCTTAATTGTATATGTATATAATGACTCTAATAAGACAAATTACTAAACTTATTTATATATGCATATTAGAGAGTTATAACACAAATTTCTAAACTTATGTATATCTGCATATCACTAAAATTTTATGAGGCACATGTTCAATGATTTTTATGTTACCTTTTTGTTGTTTGCTAGGCTTTAATGGACTTAAGTTTCCTCGGAATGCTACTGAAGACTTGGTAATTCCGACAAGTTTTTTAGCCTTTTCCTTGTTTGAGAGATCTGTTTTAGTTGAATAAGATATACATTATCACATGTGCAAATAATGATATATTACTATTAAATAATAAGAACATATGAGGACTATGATCATTCACCTTGTTCACTGTCGCTTCCGGTACTACTGGCACTAGCAGATCCACTAGTATCTGCATATGACATATTCAAAACAGAGATCACCTCAACTATGACTATGTGCATATAGGTGTTTACTTTTTGCACTTATGCATATGTTGTATTCAAAAACAGTTATCAATCAAAAATGTGTATGTGCATATGTCATATGTAAAATGGAGATCACTCAACAATCTATTTTTTACACAAATCTCAGTGTTATTTGCATAAGTGCAAATATCATATTCAAAACAGATTTAGCACAGATACTGTTATAACACAGATAGTCTAACTATGTTTATATGCATATCATACCTGACATCTTTCCTTTTGTATTGCATTTGACATATTCAAAACAGAGATCACCTCAACTATGACTATGTGCATATAGGTGTTTACTTTTTGCACTTATGCATATGTTGTATTCAAAAACAGTTATTAATCAACAATGTGTATGTGCATATGTCATATGTAAAATGGAGATCACTCAACAATCTATTTTTTACACAAATCTCAGTGTTATTTGCATAAGTGCAAATATCATATTCAAAACAGATTTAGCACAGATACTGTTATAACACAGATAGTCTAACTATGTTTATATGCATATCATACCTGACATCTTTCATTTTGTATTGCATTTGACATATTCAAAACAGAGATCACCTCAACTATGACTATGTGCATATAGGTGTTTACTTTTTGCACTTATGCATATGTTGTATTCAAAAACAGTTATTAATCAACAATGTGTATGTGCATATGTCATATGTAAAATGGAGATCACTCAACAATCTATTTTTTACACAAATCTCAGTGTTATTTGCATAAGTGCAAATATCATATTCAAAACAGATTTAGCACAGATACTGTTATAACACAGATAGTCTAACTATGTTTATATGCATATTATACCTGACATCTTTCCTTTGTTTTGAGACCTGTTAAACACATAAACAAATTAAATCAGTTAGTAGAAGAGTTTGTATAATAAACTAAACACTGCTTTTTGTAATGAAGCAGTATCGATAATACAGATTTTCGAATGCAATGTTTAGGGTTTTTGTATGAAATTTTTTGACGATTTCAAGTTCATTTGTCTATATAGTCGGTATTTTGTTAAGAAACTAAACAAAAACTAACGATTTTGATAGGGTTTTGTGTTGCTAAGTTTTTCAAGCTTAAGCAAAACAGAGATACTTACATGCAAAATTGACGAAGAAACCTGAAATGTAGTTGATTGCAACGATTTTGTTTGTAAAATGTTGTTGATTCTTTCGTAGATTACGCGATGGAGAATCGAGTTCTTGACAGAGGGTTTTAGACGATTCTTGACAGAGATTTTGAGACGGTTTTTGAAATGTTGAGGTCTGAGTAAATGATGACGTGAGAAAATGAAAGTTTTACGGGAAAAAGAGAAGAGGCGGGTTATTAATTTACATAAACTTCCAAATATACCCCTCCAGATATGTTGGAAACTAAAACAAAACATCCTAGGTATTAATTATTACATGTTTGCCATCTTTAATCTCAGCCCTTAATTAATCTAGATCAAGGGTTATAAATGGTTCTCGCGGTTCTCGCAATAAAAACGGTTCCTAAATGAATATATATATATGGTAAGGTTTAATACAGAACCATGCCTTATATACAGAATATATCTCAGTCTTTAGATTTGGATGATTAATGGTTGAGATTACGACCGAATATGCATTTTATATAAATCAAATATGCAGTTTCTGATCAAATATGCAATTGTAATCTCAACTGTTGATTATCCAAATCTAAAGGCTGAGATTTTCTGTATATAAGGCTGGTTCATTATTGATCATTGTTATACACACACATACACACACTTGTGAGATCTTCAATATAGTTGATACTCATGTGCATATATAATGAATCGTTTGGTATACTAGATATTATTTTTATGTTTTCAGGTGAAGATAAAGGCAAGGGCAATGCCCTAGTTTGACGCTGAAAATAATTATTTGAAGTATATTGTGCCCCTTTTGTATTAACTTTTATATAAACCACTTCAAAACTTTTTTTATGCTTAAACTTTGTACTTGAAACATCTTTTGTAACTAAATTGTTGTTTTATTTTATTAAAACTAGGACGTTACACTCTTAACTCCTTGTGCTTATTATTTGCTCCTCTTAAAAGAGATTTGTTGCTCGTTCTCACACTTGAAGCTGGTCACGAGGACCTCCCTCCCCCTTGCGACTATGCTAACAGTGCTTTTGTCTTGTAGGTCATCTTTCATCCGGAAAACCTTCATCTAGATTAGATTGGTTGCTGAACCTGCTGAAGCAACATTACTTTGATCCAAATTAGATTTGTTGCTGAACCATCGTAGCAACATATCATAATATGAATAAAAATGACATTGATGCTTCATTTTTATCCTACTTCACACTTGATCCTTTCCTACAGAAATAATACCATGAGTACACAAATGTTATGTCTTATTTCATATTTGCGAACAATATGTGGCCTAGGTTAATATGTTTACAAAATGATCAATAAGGGATATTGAATTGCCTATAAATATAAGATGGAACAAGATTTCGAAGCATTTATCACTTATCTTAAACAAACTTTTTTTAAACGAGATGTTCGATAATCTTCTACAAAATGTTCCTACCAATTAGCATACTCACAAATTAAAATACGTGTCAAAATTAAAAGAAAATATAACATGAAAATTTAGTGAATATAACATATTATCATATAGTGGGTAGAACGATTTGGTATGAACAATTAAAATTTAATTTCCATAAATTACATACTTAATCAACAACACGAGTAAGGTGGTCATGAAAGACACAATTAAGTTCAGATAGTGAAGATCATATTTTCTTCTCATGCCTTTCATCAATTAAATGGATAAAACTAGGAGATGGAGTGAATCTCATTGCTTAATAGTATCTCGGTTAGCTCAATTCTTGAATAGGGACATGATTTAGGCTTCAAAGGGAATCGACTAGAGGTCTTCATGGTCCTGATCGTGACAGCTTGAATTGATGGGCTCTTTGGCGGTTCACAAACTCTCAAATCTTTAGAACCAGTAAAATTCGGGAGTCGAGTTTACACTTTACAATGAGAAGGCTACGAAGGAAACTTAACTAGATTAATCAGTGCTTAAATCATATAGAGGAGATTCCGTGTAAGCTGTCTTGTTTTTTTGTTTTTGACCTTGTAACGCTAGCTCCTCCGTCTAGTAGCTTGCTAGTGGATTTTATTAATACAACTTTTTATCATTGTAAAAAAAAATGTTATTTGTTCTTACTATTTTTTCTACGTTGTTCTCATACGTACTCATCATAAGATGACGTATAATTCACTAATTATATTTTCTCACCTCTTTCTATTAATTTTAATAATTATATTAATCTTATAAGTAATAATTAATAAGAATTTAAAACAAAGAATGACCAAGTTGAGTGGGTTACAAGCTATACCATAGTTTACAACACTACTAGCAAGGATTCAGCTAGACACCACTCGGTCAAACATCATCATCAATGCTTCTCTCTCTCTCCATTGGAAATCATAATCCACATCATATCATTCAATTTACTCCACGTAATTAATTTAGTATTATTGTTAATAAATACCTATCATTTTTCCTTCAATGTAACTTTTCTTCGTTCATTAATTCATCTCATTTACTCTCCCTACTTAACAAAAATATCATTTATTAAAAAATAATAACAACATATAATTGACACACATATATATAGAAGTAGAATCAATATAGAACTTTGTGTTAATCATAGAATCTAAATAACAAATCTAAACTATTATATTATTTAAATTAATGGTTAAGATTTGAAGGTGTCAATTTTATTAATTAAATTAGGTAATTATATAATTAAGGACAAATATGAAATTCTGTTTTGATCCTATTTATGGCTCTACCTCCCGAAAATACAAAATAAGAACCAAAATATAAATCATACAAATTTATTAACATGTTCCTAAATCTAAACCTTATTCATAAGAGAACATAAATCCAAGTTTTAAGTAGCATCTTAAGTACATGATACTGATAAGCTAAATGTTCTTTGATTTGTTATGCATACCTTTACGTACATATTTTAAGCATGTATGTGTGTGAAACTTATTAACCAGTCCTCGTAATTAATTTTCCTGATAACAAGATAACTTTACATCTAGGTTTAGTAATACATATATTATTATTTCCTTTAAAAGAAAGATCGTTATAAAGCTTTTTAAAATAAGATTGTGTGAATTTTGTAACCCTTCTCTTCTTATCAATAACTCAATCAATCATAAAATTATAATATTATTAGGGAATCTGAAGCTAGAATTGGTTTAAGGGTGATTCTATATAACCCTTCTTGAGTCTTTGATTTAATATGTGTGCGTGAAAAAGCTATATTAAAAATATAGCCCTCTTAATTTGACATTTGAGTTTATAAGAAGAGAGGGGCTAAATAGTAGAACCCTTTATTGAATTGTTACTCTAATCACTATAAGTTGTACTGTCTTGTCTCATTAACTAACATATAAATTATTGTTTAGTTTTTTAGCAAAAGAATATATATATATATATAGGGCTTTTTTTCTACACCACTACTCTAATTTCACTATACACCTTACTCTAAGCTTTAATGAGAACTGTTTTTCGTACAATGATTGCGAGAACTGTTTTTAACGCTATTAATAACTCATTAATAGGGGTATTTTAGTAATTTATATATTTACCCAACAGTGAATTGCGTGCGGGTGAGTTGTCATTAATTTGAAAGACTTGATTTTTTCGAAATAACCTTCATTAATGCGTCATTAATGAGCCACTAATAAGTCATTAATGAAGCACTAATGAGTCGCCAAAACACCTTAGCCATCGATTAATTTTAATCAAGGCTAAGATTGGTTCTCTCAGTTCTCGTACGAAAAATAATTCTCGTTTGAATTTTCCCATATATATATATATATATATATATATATAGGGATGAGATCAAATAAAAAGAAAATTAAAGTAAAAAGTGTAAAATGGATGATTATTTGATCATTTTTCGGTATATATATCAACTGATAATCGTTAGTTCATTATCTTTATTGATTAAAACTAGTTCTTCATCAATTTCTTTTTGATTTCAAATACAGATTTCGAAAACAAAATTTTGGAATAATTTGTTGATGAACAAAATGTTTTCATCTAAAAAGTGATGAATATGTTGGATTCATCAAAAAGAAATTGATGAAGAACTAGTTTTAATCAATAAAGATAATGAACTAACGATTATCAGTTGATATATATACCGAAAAATGATTAAATAATCATCTATTTTACTATTTTTACTTTAATTTTCTTTTTACTTGATCTCTACCCTATATATATATATATATGTGTATATTACACTTTAAGAAATTATTGACATAGTAATCCATTAATTTGTTTATTAAATCAAAAGCAGAGGACAACAGATGCACATGAAAATTTTAACTTAGAAGAGAAAGAAAACTAAAATAAGGAATAAGCTTTATTTATTTACGTTAGTATTAGTTCTAAGTCCCTCTTAACACCATTATACAATTTCGTAGTGATTTGAAGCATTTTTAACCGTAATTTTCACTACTTCCATTAACTTGTTTCTATTGATTTCCCATTCTGATTTTGTGAATAAAAAAACTCCCTAAATTTATTTGTTATAAAATAATATAATTCACTAAAAAGAAGAAAAGGAGAGAGAGAGAGAGGTGTTATAATTTAATAAAGGTTGAAAGCATTAATTATTAATAAGAAGATATATAATTAAAAATAATTCCGCCGATGGTATTACTAGCCTCGTTTATGAAGTAAAGTCTCACACATGGTTAAAGTTGTAGCCACTTGTCTCCTGGTCAAACCAATACCCTCATCCTTTCTTCTTTTTTCTAACAATTTTTCTTTTTCAATACCTGCATCAATATTAATCAAACTTTCTCCCTTTAATACATCTTCTAAATATGTAATACCAAATAAAACACACACACACATATATATATATATATGTGTTATAGTTTTTGTGGAGATAAGTAGATAGCAGTGAAGTCTTTACGTATATTGTTTCAATGTTTTTTAGATTTTACGTGTTTTCGACTTCTGATTATCTATAAGATTTATTTAGAGTGTGCGTGCGTGTAGCTATTTGTCTTGAAAATGGGAACCATAACACGGTTGTAAAGTAACTATAAAAGTTTGATTGGTATTTATGGGGATGAAACAAAGCATTAGAGGGGTAATCATATGGGAATGTTGATAGAATCATTGGGAGCTATGTATTCCGATACAAGAATTTATAATGAGATTCACATTTCTTCATTGACAAATATTTCTATACCTCTCTCCGGGGCTTGTTCTAGATAAAAGTATGGTCTTACTTGAACCACTGACTTCTTGTTTTACTTTCGATTTTATAAATCAAGAACCAAAATTTTGAGTACTAAAGGGTTGAATTGATCCATGCACATACTCGTAAATGAAATTCTGCATTGTAAAAGGAAAGCATAACCATACCTACTTTTTCAATAATTGACTTAGAAAGTAAATATCACATGAGTAAGAGTTCTTATAGCCTCCTATAGCATTGACTTGCTATGGACTTTCTTTGGTCAATGACATCAACCACTGTAGTTGATTTGCATAAGTGAGAGAGTGTCGAAGCCATGTGCACAGACAACAAAATTACGGCGTCGTAGCTGATGTTATAGATACTAAAAAATTGCAACAATGAGCGAAACTTTTTGATAATTTTTGGTTGTTTGTGGCTTGAAGATTGTAAAGACCGGACTAGTTGTTTGTTCGCAAGACATCATTGTTGATGGACTAAGGATCTGTTTGTTTGCTGCCAAGAAACCACTCAGCGTTGAGTGTTGAATCCATTCAACATTAAGCGCGTTTGATTGCGGTCTCTAAATGAAGACCGTGCTAAATGAAACAGATGAACACTACCGAATTATTACACCTTAAAATACATTTCGAATCATTAAACACAATATTTTACTTTAACAACCCTTCTTTCACATATTGCCCTGTTAAACAATTGCATCTTATACATAATAAATCAATATTAAGGTTAAAATGGTAATTTGCATCATTTAGATTGTTCATTCAAAACCTTTATTAAACAACATGTCACATTCAGAGACAGTCATACAAAGTCTTTAAATTATTCAGGCCATAAAATCATTTAGTGTTTAATCATTTTATTTTAAGAAACAACCGCTGTCTTAATTAAGGGGGTGTTTGGTCAAAATAATTTTAGCTTAAGTTTATTAGCCTTTTATCTTATGAGTTTTTTAGCTTTTGACCTTATTAGTAAAAATGTATTTGTATTAATTTATGATTTATAAGTTAATAAGCTTTTTTTAAAAAGAGCGTTAGGCTTAGCTTATATTGTAAATTGGCTAAAAAAATACATGTTTACATTTTACGAAGAGACGGTGTTAGGGAATGAAAGAAAGATAAAGGTATATATATATACACACACACACACACAAAGATAAACTCATATGGAGAGAAAAAAGTTGTTTTCACTTGGCTTATTTCTACTAAACATAAGACCATAAACTTAAGCTAATAAGCTAAGACAAATATCATATTTTTCATAAGCTTAAAAAATAAGTAAATAAGGTTTAAAAAAACTATAAAATAAGCTAAAAAGCTCAGAAAATAAACTAAAACAAACACCCCCTAAATGATAAGCTTATCTTATCTTATAAGATTAATACATTGCAAGTAGATTGACAATTGAAAGCTATCAATGTAACCAATCTTAATCGTCCAATTCCTCCTCTTTCAATTGGATTGCCCACCCATGAATTCCTTACATGCACCTTGCCACACTCCATTCTCCACGCTTTTTGTCCATGAATTCCATTATCCAAAATGAACAGCTAAGATTGGTTATCATGATTCTTGCAATAAAAACGGTTCTTAAATTAACCTTCCCCTATATATATATAAAATCCACATAAAAAGTTGCTTTACCATCTCCAATTAATGGATTGTTTAAGGTTTAAATTCTTAGGTATATATGCCATTACATCTTAAGTTCCCATGAAGTTCAATGTGTACATTCATTAATCGAAAATATTAATTGTTGATCAATAATAATTAGAATACATGGTATTGTCAATATTTAAGTAGTTTGAAATGTTTAAATTAAGGAAAATGTTATATCCTCCCACAAATTCTCGTAGTCAAAATCATCCAAACATTTTAAAATTTTTATAGAAGAAAATAGCATTTTCTTAAAATTATATGTAATTACTAATATTTAGACTTACACACTCTCAATCTATATAATAACTAGTCACTGAAACAATTGGTCGCCATCAAAGATGTTGAGTTCAACAACTTAAACGGCAAATACTTGATATAAATTAGTTTTTCCTTGTTAATAAATTAGTTTTTACGGGATAAATTAAGAAAACAAAATACAAGATTATTCTGTATGTTTTGGATATAATCCCATTTTTATTTTTATTTTTATTTTTATTTTTGGCAGTGGCCGACAAGTGTGCTTCGCCTTATTTCTTCCACGTGATTTACTACCATTTTCAGATACTTTACGCATTGGGTATTTTCTAAGTTTTGAGCAACATTTTCCATTTCAAAAATAATTTCGTCATGGTAATTCCCATGTAATTTGGAATCAAAATTTATTAATATGACCGTAAAAAAAATGTATTTCTGTTATAAGTTAAGTATGATTTTTATAAACAATACAAAACATTATTTTCATTTTTCAGAACAGTAATACTTGTTATATATATTAACCATTTTTTATTACAAAAATAAAATCTAAGCACTAGTTACAGAATCTTTACACAATCTCATTAGATGTTTTCTATTAAAATGTTTAAAAATTATTAATATTTAAACAAATACTTTTAAATGTATATATCACTTGTTTTTTTCATCGTAGATGATCAATTCTTGTGTATAAACCAACCTAAAGAAGTCTTGATGAAAGTAAGTGATGAGCATCGAAATTTTGACCATGAGAAAGTTGTTATTGACATTGACATATATGTTCAATTTTTTTTTTCTTTTACAAAGAGAATGAAAGAAATTACTAATAATACCAACCAACCAACCAACCCCTCATTGCTCTAATTTCACTTCAATTTTTCTCTTTTTTTTTTCCGGATAAAATGCCAACCATCTTTACCTCCAAAACTCACCACACAACTTCAACCACTCACGGTTGCCATATTTGGTGGGGCTAATAGCAAAGATGGCTGGCAATTTAACATCAATTCAAATAAACATTTAACATAAACCACTCGGCTCGGTTCGGTTTGGCTAGAGTCCTGGCTCATGCTCAGGGTGACCCCTTGCGGCTCTTCTTGGCTCCACTTGGTTCAGGCGACGATGGGTTCACTACCGACCATGACTCGTCTGAGGAGCTAAATGACAGATCCATTACCGCATCTGGGCTTCCGGGTACCGCCCCGAACTTCCGTTTGTTAAAATGCCGACCCGAATTTCTACTACATGTTATCTCCTGGATTTGCTTCCAACACTCCTCCACCTCCTCCTGTTTAGAAAGAGAACAAAATACATGTAAATAAAGTAAGCATATTCTAGTGGAAAAACAAAAGTCAACTTATTAACTTTTGACTGGTTCAACTGACCGATATCTTTTCTGGGTATGGGATGATGAATTACAAACACTATAAATTTCACTGTTTGGCTAAAAAAAAGTCAAAATATTGACCTTATTGATACCAAGAATGCCCAGTAGTTGTGTTTGGTATTCAATGCCGATACAGGGTTCAACACTGTTGATTACATGCACCATTGTAGCTGTTGCTATCACTGATGGAAGATGAAACTTAAACCTACCATCTGCATTATACAGAGTCAAATCATTTATTAATACTAATCATTACTAAACCTAAATTAAGGTTTAACAGACAGAATGTAGTCTTAATTAGTTAGTTACCAGGCAGAATGCAGAGCAAGAGACACTCGCATCTCTTCAGGAATTCAGAGGAAAGATAATTTTTTAAACCGAGTCTTCTTGTGATGTAATCAAGAAATGAAAGTGGAGTAACTGGGTTCATCTTCCATTGAAGAGTTGATAGTACCAAGATTTCCATTTTCTGAATCGTTTTTGCTTCAAACATGTATTTGCTTCCATCCATCTTGATTTCAAGAAAAAAAAGTTGAGATCTTTACAGATAGATCAACACGTACCCAAGTATAAATTTTTTAAGAAGAATTAAAAAGAGAAGAACGTACTTGAAGATCTAGAAGAAGCGGGACATGAGTTTCTTCAACTTTAGCAGCAAGAGAGAGACAAGAAACAGCAGCAAGTTGGGTCATCCATGGCTTCTTCTCGCTTTCAAATCTGTCAAGAAACCTGTCAAGATAGTTGACGGCCAGCACGGCCGTGAGAGGCGTGAACGAGTAATGTGAAACCACTCCCAAAATCCACTCCACCGCCTCACGCCGGTGGTTGTCTGAGGAGGTATTTTGTTGAAAGTGTTGGTGGGATTCTTTGGAGAGTAAAGATGATAGCTCTTGATGCTCCCAAAATAAGTCGTGTTGAAGAAGTGTGTGTTGAGGGTGAGTATTATCATTATCCAAACGATTATTATTAATGTTATTATTATCATCATCATCAACAACAACAACAGAGGTGTAGCTGTCCACAGGCTGTTCATCATCCTCCCATTGATGCTTTTCTTCACAGTAGAGTGAGTCTAAAAGGGTCATCATCTTCTTGGAGAAAAATAAGAGAATTAGGGTTTGGATTTCATGATGGAGATGGAGAAGAAACTCATGTGTCTAGAGTAGAGTTGGGTTGGGTTGAGGGAGAATTGAAATGAAGGAAGCAAGGAAGGAGGAGAGACTAGTGAGCAGTACCCGGAGGATTGTGCTTTTATTCACTAGGTATCTGCATTCTTTCAACTGATTTTTTATATACTTTTTATATATTATTATTATTATTATTATAATATAAAAAACAAATACATTTATTTTATTAGTATAAGTATAAGTATTGGTGTTTAATGTTACCCATTATTTAGGGTATTGGTGTTTAATGTAACATTATAAATATAAATATTAGTTTAATAGAAAATAAATAAATGAAATAAAGATCATCTCATATTTCATCAAACATAATTTATTATGTTCTTTTATAAAAATAATAAGTGAGATCTATAAAGGGAATTAACCTTTATTTAAAATAAGTCTTAATTAACTTTTAAGTTTATAAAAAAACATAATAAGTAATATTTCACTATAAAATATGAAAAATCTCAATCCAAATTAATTCAATATTCAATTTAGTATGTATGTAATCAAGTAACTAATGATTTAATACAAAATCAAAAGAGTTTTTCAATAAAGATTTGTTCTTTTAACTACTCAAAAATAATTAGTTTTGTACTATTTTATTTTTGAGATTTCACATGCATACTTATTAAACTTCAAAATTTTAGTATTTAACTAATTTCATTTTAGAATATTTATATTTTTTCATGTTATTTTAAAACATCAAACTTGTTTAATGTCTTTTAAATATTATATGCACCGTTTATAAAATTTTAAAGTATCATATTTAACTAAATTATAACTTGTTTTGGATGTTTTTTGTGATATTTTTTTCTGTCAGAAAATATCAAAGAGTTTTAGCGTGATGGTATTGAGATTTGGTAAAAAGATACACCCTAACTTTATGATTGTGAGTGAGCATGTAATGTAGAATTAGATGAATAGATATATTTAACTTGTTCAAAAAAAATCTTGTAGTATTGTATAAGGACCTGTTGACCTGGTAAAATATATATATAAGTTCTGTTCATTTTTCCGTCTCAAGTTAAAAAAACACTTTGTAGTTTTAAATCATAAATTCATGATCAATAATACTCTTAACGACATAACGTACAAACATTTTATTGTATGTGTTATTTGGTGCCTATTTTGGAGTTTTGCATGGTCCTTGGTCATCAATATTTAAGGATAGGGCGATTCTATTTAAACCTACTTGATAATCTAGCTAAATTTACCATTGTGATATAATACATGTAAGTACATAATTTGTATTAAAAATATAATTAATTGATATGATATGTCTAATATGTATGATAAAAAGAGTTCAAATAATAACACCCTTAAAAGATATTAATCAATTAAAGTGGATTTTATGAAAGAATAAACTCATCTAAAGAATTTTAAAAATGCTTAATTATACAGTATTACATCATCTTATACTACTTATCATTTACTTTTCACTTTAACCCACATTTGGGAAATCACAAATCTAAGCATGCATAGCAAAGTATGAATTTTAATAATTCCCAAATCCCACAATCACTTTGGCTGTTATAAACAAACAGTATAAATTTTTTTAGGATGGAATAATTCATTTTGCTTTATGGGTATTTTCAACACAACTTTATACGATTACAATTATAAATAAAAAAAATTCTTTTTCTGGCTTCTTTTACCAAAGGTATATAGAGCTTCTTTATTATTATTAATTTAATAAAAAGAGAGAAAAAATCGAAAAAGAAAAAGAAAAAGAAAATTACGAACAAAGCATGAGAAAAGTTGAACGGCATACGCATGTTGCAGCTTCATATATATGCCTTTGAATTAATAAGTCTACTCCCTACCCAACTCGTTTTTATTTATGACATACAAGTAGCACATAACTCATGAAGAATATAATTAACATATTATATGTTCATTAGTAATTCCTTGGCAAATTTAATTTTTATATGTTTTTTATTCAACAGTCATCAAATTTTAAAGTAAATGTAACATTTGGTTAGTCGATCGGTTAAAGGGAAAAAAATCAAGGACGTGATATTTCTACAATCAAAATGTGATTGTACACACGCGTAAAGGTTGATAATTTGTATTATTGAATTGAAAGATATCTGGGTTGACAGTTTAGATACATTCGATATATACATGATTTGTATGATTAGTACGTGGTTTTGGAAACATATATGAACACAATAACTTGATAAGTTAGGGGTATCTTATTGGAGTCGTTGATCACCAATGTGGTACCTTGATGGCTCGATATGATCGAGTTTTTAAAGAAAGGGGATAACAAAATCAACTGTCAGTGGACAAAGAACGAAGAAATCACACTATGGGGTAAAGGTTTTTTTTTTAGATTATTACTTTTTTATATTAATATATTAATAATTATAAAGTTGTAATAAATTAAATATATACGGTTCAAGACGAGTATTGACAGGTAGTAAATTTAGAAAACAAAACCCGACCTGTGACCTAGAGGTACCATTAATTTTTGGATTTGGATCACGGGTTGCTAAGTTATTTTTTGGTTTTGAATCATACATATCAGTTAGTTTTTTTTAACGCCCCTAATGACATGTATATAAACTTTCAAGTTTCTTTATGATCTGCTTACCAAAGACCTTATCAAATGATCCTCGGTAAGTAACTAAGTATTTCCGAAGTTGCTGAATCCATAAGGAATCCTCCGATAACAAAAATGCCTTTATCATTATCGAAAGTTGTTCATATTTCCATCTTATTTTTCCCTTTGAAAACCATCTCGTGATTCAAGTGAAATTTTGCAAACTTGCAAATGGGTTGTGAATAACGTGGTAGAAAAAAATTAGGGTGAAAGAGTGAATGACTAGTAGTCGACTTAGATATTTTAGTTTAAAAAATCTTAGAATTTAAAATAATCAATATACTATACAAAACCTTTATACTTTAAGAATTATTTGAGAAGAAATAATTGATCTTTTCTAACCCTTAATTTTTCTAAGAAAAATAGTAACCATAGTTCTTGTGGCTAGTTAAATTGGTATCACGAAGATAATGTTAATTAACGTCTTATATTAAAAGAAAAGTGATTCTATAATGTACTTAATAATGATACTTGACTATTTTATTTATAGCTTGTTAGTTTTGAATTAGAATGTCACAAATTTACAAATACGAGAAAAGAAATCACCCCTAGTTTGGAGCATTTTCTTGATATTATCTGAATATGTAATATTTATCAATATTGTGTTTCTTGTATTAGAGATGATAGTTTCACTTATAAAATTGATTCATTCAAGAAAATATATATTTTACTAACTTATAATATAACTTTAAAAGTATTGTATAATTATATGAATAAATCAATTTAATAAATAGATTTATCACCTCCATTGTTGCATGTAGAGTTGTATGAATTGTTAATCTAGCTTATTGAATATATATATATATATATATATATGTATATAAAGTTAATAAAAATGAGTGTATTGTGATATTGTAGACAAAAGAGATGGAGTGTAATGAAATTGGATGTGTGTTAGTGGTCCAATAATTTAGATATAAACTGTCAAAATGTCTGACTATTTTCACCCTTTTTGATTGCTATGAATCTGCTATATATGCTGCCTCCTGTCCTCTCTACTGTTCAGTTACTCACTGTAAAAATCTTTTGGAAGCACTCACTTCGCGGTTTCTCTCTTTCTTTCTTTTTTCACTCCTTATCTTATTATGTTTAAAGCAGGTCAATCTCTATTTTTAAATTAATAAATAGATATTATTCGATTCATTTAATAAATAAATATATATACAGAAATTACCTAAAAAAAATAAGCAAGGTGAGAGGTATATATGTAAGCCAATTGGTAATTGTGTGCTGTAGTAACATGCTCGCTCTTTATGGCTTAATTACATCCTCTCAACATTCTCTGTTTTATTTAATTATTCATAATAATAATAATAATGTTCAGTGATTGATGGTAAAACAACTCTCATAAGTTTTTATTTTTATTTTTTTGTTAAAATATATAATTCAAATAATATGGTACTTAAATTTAAAAAAATAACTAAAGAGGTAACTAAATGATGAACCGGTACGGCGGTACCGGTAAGGTCAATGGGATCCTTATAGAATTTTAAACCATGGTTTGTTATGTAATGAGAATGTTTTGCTGTTTTAAAACATGACCGAACCATGATGTGTCTTGAGATTATATATGAGTATGTGAGTAAGTAGGACTTTGTTTGTTTTTTAAAATAAGGTCTTATTTTAAATAAACGTCTGTGGGTGCGTAGACGTTTCTGATAAGCTTATTTGTTTTTTCGCAGACATAAGATCTTATTTTTGCTTATTTTGAGAAGCTAAAAACATTCTTTTTTCGCAGACCTTCTCGGACTTAAAACCTTTTAAACCATATCTTCTACTGAAGACATGAAATAAAACATAAGACATTTATATGTTCGAAAACAAACAATACCTAAGAGTAGAGAGAGGGGGTTTAATGAAGCTAGAAGATCTGAATTAGGGTTTTAGAGATAAAAAGTTAAGGAAATCTTGAAGATCCTTAGTGAAATGGTGAAAGTTGTACGTAAGGCTATGTGGAGTGGTACAACCAACTTAATTATGTGTAGATGTAAATGTAATGTTGGTCAGTTTGTGTATAGAAATGGGACTGTTTCTTTGATGTGATCACTTGCTTTCTTTTTCTTCCCCTTGCCGTATGCTTTTCTTTTCCCTTTATTGTTTTCCCTCCAATACAACCTTCTTTCACTTCAAAAAGGACTATCATATCACTCAAACATAACTTATTTATTTAAATGCTTTTAATCAAATTTTTCATTTTTCCAATCATTGATATTTTTTAGCTGCTATACTTGATACTTCTGCCTATAAGAGTATCCATTGTGAAAGGCAGTGGTTGCCGACCACTTCGTGGTGTATGATTAGCGTGGTGAGAAGCACGAAATGCCCATTCGAGTGATGTTTTTTCTTAAAATTCGAAATGTGAAATTTATAGAGTTTGTGAGTCGCAAAATGTATATGTTAAGAGTGACCACAACATTTGTAGAGTATATGAGTGGATTGTGATGGAGAGGTGTGGTGGAGGTGCATGTTGTTTGGGGAAGAAGTCGACACTACCACTACATGGTTGTGGCACCACAGGTGAGTAATAGAATTTAATATGATAAGAAGTGACCGCACCATGCATAAGTTGTGTGTTGAGTGGTGAAATAGGAAAACTAATATGACAGTATGGTGGAGAGTGATGAGAAGCAAACTCTAGGTGGTGGGTCTAATGACATGAATGTGATGCTGACATGACAATGTGGTGGACATGACCATTGTTAGTAATTTTGATGTAATATTGAGGTATTATAGTAGACTTGGTAGCGGTACTACTTAAGTTTGAAACCTAAAAAAAACCTTGTTCAATGTTCAAGGGGGTAGCATCCTAAAAGCTAAGTAGAAACTGTAGGGAGACATGCATCATATTCTACTAGTGTGTATGATTTAATTTTTGAAATTGAGTGATCAGTGCTAAAGCTGATATTGAAGCTGATTGCTCGTTGAAATTGAGCCTTCAATGCATTGTTTCTTCCGCACATACAGGAATGCTCATATGTAGACGTCGATTACTCAGCATGCTAAGACTAATGACAAATTAACATAAATCTTACAAAATTGGCAGGAACCTGTCAAAATAATAGTTAAAAGGTAGTAATTTACAACCAACTATAATGTTATTGACACTGAACATGAGTGTTTATAAATAGAAATTCGAACATGAAGTTATGCACTTGATTGTACAAGAATTGTCATTAAATTATCCATAAGCTAGCTTCTTATCACCCATATTAAAGATAAATATACAATTTAAGAAGAGTGTGCTATGCATAATTGAAATCTAGATCTTTCCGTACTTTATACCCTAAAAACACAATTTTCTCATGTCCACACCATATACTCTAACTCCTACGTCATTGTCATTATAGTCTAAAAGCAAAAAAAAAAAAAAAAGAGATGATAAAATCGAACTAGAAATTATCCCTTTAATTGAACCACTTACAACATATGTTCTTTATTGTTTTCATATTAGGTTTATACTTAGTAATTGTGTTCTTGTGTTTTGCTATTCACTAGACATTAGTCCTACATTTGTTGGTCGACTTATACAAAATACTATGTTTGTCGCTTTCATCAATGAAATCCGCAAATTGCACAAGTTAATAAGTTAAATCGGGTGATAAGAATGATATTTACAAATAATTCTAATCTTTGAAGCCTGGTGGATAACAAGAGTCGTTGGCCCTGGTTGAATGCTTCTCTCTCATACGCAAACTTAACAAACTAAAAATCAAATTGGACCCATACTGCTACCGATATATACCCTTATGATATTAAGACCAATTATACTACAAAACAAGTCTCTAGTACGGTACAATTTGGTACATGACTTGTTACTTCTATTCCAAACTAGATTTTCTTAAGTTAACTAAACAACACTCTTTGTGTTAATATTAAAACCTAAATCACTAGTTTGAAAACGTGTTAGATGCTTCACAAGTAGTGTAGTATTGTGTTCACATGTTTTGGTCTTAAAAACTATCTATTTGAAGATTTTCTCCATGTTCAATTGAAAGGAAACTCAAACTAATCACTTGAAAAAGTGTTAGATGCTTCATATACATGCAAGTGTCTAGCTAGCTTATATTTGTTCCCCAAATATGGCAATGCGATCTCATATTGTTGTTTCTGCAACGAGTTCTACTATTTTGAAGCTAGCATAAAAGTATGGATTCTACTACTCTTTTGAAATTGGGATCTTGAGCATAAATGTATTGTCTCAACATATATACAGGGGTATGCCCCATTTGTTGTCTTTAGAATAGGGGTATGTCCATATGGTGTAGAATTGTGCATCTTTATAGTGTGTGTTATTTATAAGAAAAATAAATGCACCCCAAGCTATAAATCAACAAAAGTGAGCCTATACTATGGTTATTGACTTTTGACTCTATTGGTGTGTGGGGCAATCACCAATTCACCGTATTGGAGGTATGACTCCAACTCAACTAAATGATGATGATGAGATTATATTATTTTTGGTAAGCATGTGAAAGGGACCCACTCATATCAAAAAACATAATGCAAGATCAATGTTTATGGCTTTTGTCACATATTAATCATATCAAAGTGTTTGTTGTTTGTTTTGCCAACCTATTTTGAAGAAGCTAAATAGTGATACAAGTCTTGAAGCCTAAGGTACAAGCAGAAATTGAGAGAAGTTGAATAAAAGAGTTACCAATGGTGGTAATTATTGTTGATGATTGAAAGTGTAGATGTTAATGGAGATAGATGGGAATACCAACACAACACCACCAATTGACCACTTATTACCCTCCATTTTTGGATGTTTACGGGAGGAGTACCATCATTGTACAAATATAAAAAACGAACCAACTTTCATGGTACATACCAAACATGTTTTCAACTTGTACCAAGTGGATCAAAAGTTGTTCCATGCAAACAACTCATTCATAGGCATGCCACCCACGAGTGGCTTTTCCCCCCAAAAGAAGGAATCATTGCATACATATATACTATTGTTATATATTTCACTAAGTTTTTTCTAATTAAATTACAATTATGAGAGTCATCAACAAATTTAATTAATAGCTCACTATACTTCAAAATATTCAATGACAAATGTTCTTACCATGCCAACATACATACATACATTTATGAATGTTTGGTAAGGCATCATGAACAATGTGTTCTTTGAATTAATCTATCTCATGTTTTTTTAAAGACAATATTAAAGAAATTTTTCCTACTTTATATATAAAGATAGATTATAAACTAACTTTCGTGCGAGCAAACATAAGCAACTTTGAAAAAGCTTCTGGTTCTTTAAATTTTCACTTCGTTATTGATTCGAGATGATTTATCCGGTCATGCCAATCAATAAATAATCAATGTCAATAAACGTCTAGTTTAAGACCGCATATGGTTCAATTTCACTAATCTTTGTGTAATAAGAGGATGCGAAATAAAAGTGTCATGTCATAACTTTTAAAGTTTTTTCTCATAGCAATTTATTACGCTCTTTCGGAGCATTTGATTAATTTTGCACTAATATCAACATTTACTTCATATAGCAATAACATTATCAAGTAGAAAAACTGTCTTGCAGTAATAATTTGTTACTATTTATATAACACATAATCACTATCAATAGTTTACCAAATAATATTATATGTGCTTAAGTCATGAGTCACCTCATATATAAATAAATCATACGCTAAAGAATCATGTGAATATAATAATCATTTTTCTTGAATAAGAACTTTTTGATAATATTATACTAGTTGTTTAGCTTTCCGGCATGCATCTAATGATTTTCTCATACACATTTTTAGCATATATTTGCTATGACATCTTTAATTTTCCATCCTCTTTTTCACTTATATACCCATCAATTAGCTTGCTACTTTTGCTAGCAAATCACATTCTTAACATGCGTACCAAGATAATTATATTGAAAGCTCGTTATAATGCTCATTCTTTACTCGACAATAGGCACACTTCGACTTATACTATATTTATTATTTAACATATTTCTCATTTATAGAAATAGAATTCTCTCTATAATATCAACTGAAAAGTAATAATAAGTATGGTCAAGTTTTTCATTTACAGGATAATTCTTTCAAACTTAGAAGGATTCATTTACAATGAGCTCGGTTGCTAGAACTTATAGTTTTCTTAGTAATTCTTTTTCATTATTTAATGGACTTAAGAGTATCGCCCATCGTGTGAATATCATTATTGTCGAACTTTTCTTCTCCTTCAACAAGAGTTTCGTGCTGATAACGTGTTGTAAATATAAAGAGAACAAGAGAAACAGAACGGCAAAGAAAAAGTTAATCTTATTCATTATGTAATCTTTTATTTATAGGAGTATAATAGAAAAATGATAAGTATTCAATATTTAAATATTTTATCTAGGATAACACGTCTCTCTAATATATTATATCTAGGACATCTACCAATAATTACTCATAACATTAACAAAATATGTTGAGCACGTTTATATTAGATCGTTTTTTTTATGCCACCACTGAAATCAAAATAAAAGAGATGAATGCTCAAGATCACACCATGAAAGGTGCATGCACTCCCCCTCTTAATGCACATTTTACATGTTAATCAAGTTCTTAATTATGTCATTTAGGATAATAAGATGAACAACAAAACCAAAAATAGTCAATCATATCTACTATTATTCAAATTAAAATTGATATTAACAAATTCAACTAAGGGGTGTTTATTTTAGTTTATTAAGGGCTTATTTTTTGGAGTAAGCTTATTTTTTCCGTTTTATTTTTCTTAAGCGAGACTTGTTTAAGTCATAATAAGCTTATAAAATAAAAAATAAAAAAACTAGGTTATTAAAAATAAACTCGAAAAATAAGATAAAACAAACACCCCGCAAGAGTGTCTATAATAATGGCATTTTCAGCAATACAACAAACATTCACAGGGTAGGTTTTATGACCGCATATAAAAAGCACTAAAAATTTGTCTTTTAGGTCCAAACTTCAACTGCCTCCCAAACAGACCAGTCCATATACTCCTTTTTTACACTTCCAAGTTCCAACTAATGCATAGAAAAACCCAAATCAGTGAATCATTTACTTATGACATAAAGCCAAACAAATATCAATACAAGTCAACAAAATTAAATCTTTCAACTTCAATCATTTTCATTTTTCCTCCATAAATTGTTCCCCCCATTTCAACTACTATTATCTACTCCCATTGACAAAATGTGTGTGAAATCTATCACCTGCTGGCCGACAAAAGTCCGAGAAAGTGTCTCGTAAATTTTCTTCTGAACCCAAGCCAGATGATCCATCAGTTGCTAACCGACCACCGAATCTGGGTTTGTGTAGTGAACGGAGTAGTTAAAGACAGAAGTCAAATTCAACTACTATTTCGTTTGTAATGTATTTTGATGAATTTTTCTGCGTAAGACGGGTACTTATGTCGAATGTAAGCTCGAATGCATTTCTGGTAAGAGAAGTCGATCCATACACCATCAACTCTCACAACAAATAGGCATCTTGAGTTTCTAAATTGCGGGTGCCGGTCAACCTTCAAGATAAAGAAATTCAAATTATAAAAACAGTTATTATAGACTGTAAAAACTTTAGTAAGAAAAGTAGTTTAGTCAAGATAATCGATCCAGGATGTGTACATGACAACTGTTGTGGGCCAATAACGACTCATGATTTCTCAAGATAAAGACTTTTAAGAAAATTAGACAGGCAAGACTCAATGTAATCAACAACTTTGTTTGGTGTTATTAAATTAATTACCAATAAAGAATGCCATTGCAGATGTTATAACAATAAAATAGCCATTGGAAGACCAGTTCTTTGCTACATGTGGACTTAAAACAGTATAAAAATCATGTTTTCTTAATGGAGCTACATTATTAGTACTTTCATTTATCCTTTTTTCAAATCTCAAATTTCTTTTTGCTAGGATACCCTTGAGGCATAATTGTCAATGTAAATACAAAGCATATATTAACACTAGTTTATAACACGAGAAAGTGACAAAAGCATAAAGCAAGCCACCATTTTTTAACTAAAAGAATTACATTTAGCGATGTGTATTATCTCTGTGAGAGCAGTAATTGTTTGAACCCATTACTCATGTAAGTTTCTGTAAGTATTAATTACAGTCTACCTGCACAGAAATTGAGTCCACTTCTGATTTTGAAAATTTAAACCTTGCAGATTTTGAGATATAAATTGGCAATAATGTATTAGTTTTACAACCTCCAAGACTAGCATCTGATAGTACATTAGTTCTATAAAAATTAACGAAAGAGGGGAAACTTCTAGATCAAGATCAATACTATTCATATTTTGAAGGAAAAAAAGGTAACGAGGATTAAGAATTCACCAAAAATAAAAATATGGCCTTTATTATAACTTTCTAAAATGGAAATGGTTGCATTTAATTTAGGGTTGGAACAATATGTTTTGAAAATCTTTATATAGTCTGGATTTCTAATAACTATTATAGTTATTGGCAATATCTGAAGTTAAAGCAAGTGATTTGCCGTATGAAAATCAGAAGTGGATTGAAGTACTTAAACTTACTTTGTGAGCAATATGAGAGCAAGGATATAATAGATGAAAAAATTAGCAAAAATGCACTCAACTATTTAATGCTTTCACAATATCGTGTTAGAGTATCATTATAAGGAGAAGCTAAAACAATAAGATTATATATAACTTACCATAATAGAATCAAGGCCACACCCAATCTTATCTTCAGAGTGAGGATGATAAGCAAGAAGTTTCTCTACAATCATTTTCTCATCTGTTGGTGTAAGTCGCTCTCCATCCATATACCTGGTAGCAAGAAAAACAGTTGGTAAATATGATTATTTAGCAGTGCATGCATAAGTAGGTTAGAACATTTCAATAATAAAAAAAGTTTCCCTATCAGTTCACCTTCGAATCACGCACTGTGTACAAGTCAGTAGAATGATATATGAATTTAGGAAAACGGTTGACTGGCCCAGATATGTATGTCGATTAGAATCAATTCATAATTATATGTATTTTCCTTACAATAATAGATATATTAGTATCATATAAATCAACCTATAATCTATCTTGAGATTGCATAATTGCACTGAGAATCGTTTACAGAATATTCTGTTATCTGTACACAATCTCTCCTTTGAATGTGCAACTGTTGTAGGCAGTAGACATATTGTAACTAACGTAGGTCAAATCAGCTTAATTTCTATTTGTGAGTTCGTCTATAAACTGAGATAAAGGTCAAGGAGAAATGAATTCAACCATTCGTCTAAATTTTCACTTAATCCCACTTCATTTGGTGAACTCGTAATTATTTTCCAAAGAGTTGTTTTTTCTTCTTATTAACGGTTTCGATCTTTGCAAAGTGTGTTTCTTGTTGCTTTTTGTTCTTGTTGAGTCTATATTTCTCAACTCTTGAGTCAAGTTTGGTGGTAAATATTTTCAATTTCTTAACTCTCTACATCTTCAAAGAGAATCAATCACTTCCTGACTGCAACAGACATATGCATCGAATTTCGTTTATATGGTATTATCAACTATGCTTACTGAACTTTCAAAAATACATCAACATCCTTTGAGAACTTTAACAATAACTCGTATTTAACAAGAAATAATAATAATATTTCAAGTATGAATGAATGATTTGAATCTTTAAACAATTATTAAAATATTAATCAACAATTTTATAGACCGTTTTACTCTTCTCTCGAAGGATTTAATATCCACACTCTGACGACCACATAATGATGATTGGTCCACTTTAATCACCGACTGTAAACAAATAACACAAGAGAAACAGATCAAACAAATGGGAGGATATAGTTAGATATTAACTGAATTACACATCAGGAAAAAAGGCATCACCAAGAAAGAGGGTTGAATATCCATGCTGCTGAAGATGGAGATAATGAGAATAAATCCCTAAAGTACAAAGATATACAACTTATTCAGTGGAGATGTAACCTTGTAACAACTAACAACCAAATCTAGGTCAGACCCATGCTTGGCTGACCTTGGTTGTGATGCCACACTTGTGCAATCTCTCCGCTTAATTTGGAAGCCAATACAACAAGATTTGATATGTTGTGATGCTATACTTCTGCAATTTGGTAATCCCACGCTTGGCTCACCTTGGTTGTAAGATGTAGACAGGGCTACAGATGAGTTGAGCAGGATTGAGCTCATCTCAACCACCTTAGCCAAAAACCAGATTCGATAGCTCGACGAGCATTCAACATGCAAGCTCGATCTCAAATTAAAACTCCGAATAGCGCAATTAAGAAAGATCGTTTCGAGCTCATTAATAAGTTAGATATACTAATTGATATATACTTATGACTAAAATCCACGAACTGTTCACAAAGTGGGTCTACCAAATAACTGTTCACAACATATATCCGTGACCTTGGTTTGCAACTCTTTGCCATACTAATCCTAATGAATATCAACCAAACCTTCACAATAACTTTCTAAACCTGTTGTAAATAAAGAAATTTCAAAAAAGCTTTGAGAAGAGTTATATCACACCTCGCTCTAGTGGATTGGGTATTGTTGTTGACTTGTTGTTGCCTTGAGAAAGTTATAATGTTCATGCTGCAAACTATTACAGCGCTTAGCGATGTTTGTAGGTCCTTTATGAGTACATGGACGCTATATGGTAAGGTCGCAAAATGAACCCTCCCTTTAGTGAAGGTTCAATTCTTTTAGAGTTGCTGTTGACTCCTTATAGTGTAACAAACAAAGCTCAAGGAAATTACAATGTGCCCCTACAAAGTCAGAGCTATATATATAGGGGACGGTTCACACGAGAACTGTTTTTCATACGAGAACTGCGAGAACCAATCTTAGCCGTTCATTTTGGATAATGGAATTCATGGATGAAGAGCGTGGGGGGATTGAGTGTGGCACGGTGCATGTAAGGAATTCATGGGTGGGCAATCCAATTAAAGGAGGGAGAATTGGACGGCTAAGATTGGTTCCCGCAGTTCTCGTACGAAAAACAGTTCTCGTTTGAACTTTTGCCTATACACACATATATATATATATAGAGAGAGAGAGAGAGGTATGATAGGATATTCTTGTCACAAATTAAAGAGAGGAGAGTTCATCTAGTCTCAATCTAGTTTGTAAATCTAAGGAAGCAATGGAATTTTCACTTGGGGTAATTTTATACTAAAGAAAGCCGTGTTTTCTTTTGATTTGATATTGGGTTTTCCATTAATTTCTATGTAGTGTAACATTCAATGACCTCATGGTTGATGTGAAGTAAGCAATACACTGAATGCCCTTTTTTCCTTAGTGCCCCCAAAGTATGAGGGATTTGTGGTGATGGTTTTGCATTATGTAGGAATATATAAGTTTTTACCGGTGATTGGGCGGCAATAAGGTTATGTGTGTTTGATTTTCGGTGCTGGTTTTAATGTTTATACTTGATTTATATGTACAATGTTAATATTTTTACTTGTCTTTCATATTTTGATGTGCATAAATGGTAAACATTTCATTGACTCACAAGTCACACCAAGAAGTATATCAAAAGGCCATACATGGACAACACTCCCTAAACTAAGAAGTATATCAAAGGTCATACATGTACAACACCCCTTAAACTAAGAAGTATATCAAATGGTCATACATGTACACCACCCTCTAAACTAAGAAGTATATCAAACGGTCATACATGTACACCACCCCCTAAAGGCCTAAACTAAGAAGTATATCAAACAGTCATACATATACACCACCCCCTATGTGAGAATTGCATACTTCAGGTTAAAGTAGAAAATGAAACCTTAAAACTTGACCGGTTCACCATTAGAAATCATAGTCATTAGCTTGTCAAAAAGAAATTATACTCTGCCTCCTTATAGATAAGAACAGTTTTGCCTTCTAAAAGAAGGGAAAAAGAAAATAGATAACAACAATTTTGGGCCCTATCATAACTTCAGCTAGCATCACAGCAGCAATTCAACCAACAATAATCGCAATATTCATATGCACACGGTATATATATCAACTATAAATGCCAACAGGTGGTATTCCTCTGTTCCAGTTAGTGCCAATCTTGCAAATTGCCAAATTTAACCATCCTAAAGCATAAGTTTATCTTTTTTATAGAATTCGAAAGAGGATCCTGCTTGTGGAACAGAGGAAGCATGAATTTGCAAAATATAGGCATTAGGATAAGATGAAAAGAGAAGACATAAATATAACCTGTCGGAGTGGAGGATATCTTTGATTAGGAGAATGATGGGGTCAATATCCAGGAGAATATCCGTTTCTTTGTCCTTCCATTTGCGATAATCAGGATCATTCTCCCATCTGGAGTCCTTGGGTGGATGAGATTTCGCGCTTAACAAGGACTTCTCATCGTATGAAGTAGTGGAAGGCGCCTTCCTAATGGGACGAGGAGACTCCGCGGCGGTTGTCGTGTGGCTGGGTCTCCGTACGAGTAAACAGACAGCGGCCGGAAGCGTTGTTTGGAGGTGGTGGTGGAAGCGGAGGCGGAGGTGAGGGAGGGCTCTGCCTAGTAGCGGTGCAGCTGCCATAGTCGGGACCAGTGGAGCATCAGTTTGGGGTTTTAGCTACGTCTGTTCTGCGGCCATCCTTTCTTCGTTCGCGAATCGCGAATCCTCGATGAGTCGGTGTCATGATATCACTTAATTGCCCCTAAGAGTTTGGCGAGAAATGTTAAATATATTCTTAATTTAATTTATAGTTCTAACTTAATTTATAGTTTAATAGATAATTTATTATTATTAGATTTTAAAATTTAATTATTTAGATTTAATCTTATATTATAATTAAAATTGATATATTTATATAAAAGAGGACATTTATGACTTTTTAACTATTAGTCTCCACTTTCTCTCTCCTCTAATTTATTTAAAATTAATTATCTCACAAACCGTTAATCGTTAGACAAAACGAATTATACCGTTGCGATCCTTGTGTTCCCTTCTCTTATTAAAGAGGTCACTTGATATACTTTCAACAAAAAAAAATTTCTCATTTTGTTAGATTAGACTTAAATTTTATTAAAGTATAATCACATGTGATTCATAGAGGTGTGATCAATATAGTCTTTATAAAATTATAGTTTGGTGTTTGATAATCCGGCAAAGTTCTATGGTTTAGTAACAAAAAATCAACAATTGAAAGTGATTCTAAGTTATTAGTTGTTTCATAACACATGTGATTATCTATCTCTTATACATGCACATAATTACAGGTTATTAGATTAAATGTAGTATTTTTATGTCACATATTTGACAGAATCAATCACATGTGATTGCGTATTCAATCACATGTGATTTTGTACAGAATCACATGTGATTGAATACCAAAAACATAAGATTTGGTATTCAATCACATGTGATTTTGTACAAAATCACATGTGATTTTGTACAGAATCACACGAGAGTTTGTACAGATTTAAATGTGAATGAATACAAAAAAATATGAGATTTGGTATTCAATCATATATGATTGCATAGAGGATTGTTCAAACAAGAACCATTCTTATTACGAGAACCAATATAAAAGACATCGAATTCGAAGGAGAACACATCTAGACCTTTGATAGAGGGTATAGGGTATTGCTAGTACACAATATATGCATTCATGAGTAGACAATGCAATTGGATTGGGTGAAATTGAATATGTACATACATGTATAAACGGTTTTAAGCAAACGTTGATTTATTTAAGCAAACATTCAAAATTAATAAACGTTAAATGATACACAATTTAAGAAGATAAAAAAATTAATAAAACAACACATTGAATATTTTTATGAATCACATGTGATTATACATTAATAAAATTTAAGTCCAACCTAAAAAAATAAAAATAAAAGTTTGTCAAAAGTATATCAAGGGACCTCTCTAATAAAAGAGGGGAACACGAGGATCGCAACGGTATAATTGGTTTCGTCTAACGATTACCGGTTTGTGAGATAATTAATTTTAAATAAATTAGAGGAAAGAGAAAGTGGGACCAATATGCAAAAAGTCAAAATTGTTATTACTTAAATTAATTTTAATTATTATTTAACATTAAATCCAGACTGTTGATCTTGAAATCCAATGGCTAAAAATTGTCACTCGGAACTATGCTTTTATTAAGGACTATATTAAACAAAACCCAGAGTTTCGTATATTCTTATAAACTTTATTAATTATATATGTTTAATATTGTAGAACTAGATTAAATATCTATGTAATATATGGATTGATTTGAAAAATAATAAATATTAATAAAAAATTATTATATAATTATAAAATACGAATGTAACGAGAATTAAAAAAAATAAAAGACGGCGTCAACATTCAAACAAGCGGTGGAAACGTCGATGCAAGAGGGGATTGTAGATGTGACGACAGAAACGTGATATAATGATACGAAGTTGTGTGATTGTATTTATTATACAATTTATCAATAGTTATTGTTATAATTATGGGCAATAATGTTAATCATTTATTGGTTATAATAAAAAACAAATTTAAATGATTATATAATATTTTATAATTATAAAACTAATAATTTGATTAAATATGATATTTTAAAATATAAAAGAGTAAATACGATATTTTAAGATTTAAGAATGACAAATATTAAATTATCTCTAATAATTTTGTTCTAATTAAAATCAAAACTGAATCCAATTTTAACCATGAAAAGTCAAAATTAAATTTTAATTTTATCAAATTTAATGATTACAATTTGATAATTAAATTTTTTATCTAAATTCAATGGCTATGATTATCTAATAGGTTTTATTGAAGTTGGTCTTTTATTTATATTAGAAGAATTGTCAGAGGAAGTCGAGCGGCCGACTGTAGTAGGGGTGAGCATGGGACCCGATAGACCGAAAAAACCGACGAACCGGACCGAACCAGACCGAGACCGGTCCGGACCGGAACTGGTCGGTCCGGTCTTCGGTCCTTTTTTTTATAGATTTCGGGTTTCAGTCCGGTCCGGGCCGGTCCGGTTTGGTTTAATATAATGTATAAAACAAACAATAGACCGAAAAAACTGACTAACCGGACCTGACCGGACCGGGACTGGTCGGTTCGGTCTTCGGTCCTAGTTTTTTATAGATTTCGATTTTCTGTCTGGTCCGGTTTTTAAACCGTGCTCACCCCTAGACTGAAGTGTAGCAAGTATTTAGCATATAAGGAAGTAGTTAGGGAGATTTTATAAGAAATTAATAATTTTTTATAAGAAAATGCCAAATATTGAATATGTGACATGCTAGTAAATATTGGGATTTTTTAGGGAATTTTTTTAATTAGTACTTATGTACATATCCCAGTACTCCTGGCTTCCTACCCTGTGTAACTGGCCTAAGATAAAAAAAAATAAGGCCTAACCGCCCAAAAAACCCAATGTCGTATTGTATATTGACGTATGTTCCTCTCCAATCCAAAAAAACAGATCCACACAAAAAAACCCTATACCCTCTTCACCTGATTGCCTTGCCCATGCGTATTGTATGTTGACGTATGAGTTGCACCCTTCAACACTTGACTTCTTCGAAATAAAAGTATAAAATCAATCAAGGATTTATAGGCACATATCCTTTCATCTTTATATTTCATGTATAACGTGTTCATACCATACCGCTTTATATGTGTGTATAGGGTGGTTTGAAGTAGGGGTGTGCATAAGACGGTTTTAAACTCAAACCGAACCAATCCGCTACTTTTGGTTTTAGGATTTTTAAACCCAGTGGTTTCGGTTTCTATCGGTTTTTGTTTTGGCGGTTTCTAGTCATTAACGGTTCGGTTTCGGTTTTAAAACAAAACCCACCTGGTTTTCAACATTAATATATAATTTCTTGTACAAACCTTGGCATTTCTAACATTATATACAAATTCAGTCACAATATCCAATTTCTAGCATTAAATTTAATATCTAATAACATATTTTAACACTAAATACAATTTTCAGCTCAAATATTTAAAATATAAACATATTTTGTATCATATAATCATAATATAAACGTCGATCTAAAAGGACGTAAAAAAGTGAATGAAAAGTTATTGACCATCATAATTGGATGTGAAATATTTAATGAGTTTGATTTACTTATATTTAATAACTATAAAATTAAAATATATATATATTATATTAAATATTAATGTGTCGGTTTCTTAATGGGGCGGTTTCTAGTTAAAATCGAAATCAAACAGAACCCATTGGTTTTTTCAAAATTTAAAACCGAATCGTCGGTTTTGAAATGGTTTCGGTTTAACGGATTGGTTTCGGTTTTTCGGTTTCTATGCACACCCCTAATTTGAGGTTGTTTTAAGTTTAAACAAATCAATTAATTTTGGTTTTAGAATTTTCAAACCCAATGGTTTCAGTTTCTATCGGTTTTGTTTATGGTGGGTTCTAGTCATTAAAGGTTCCGGTATTAAAACCGAACCCACCTATTTTTCAACATTAATATATAGTTTCCTCCCCTAACCTTCAGTTTGTCATCATTATATACAAATATTAAAACCAATATCTAATTTCTGGTATTAATTCAACGTCTAATAACATAATTCGACACTAAATACCATTTTCATTTTCAGTCAAAAAGTTCAAAATATAAACATATTTTGTATTATATAATCATAATATAAACGTCAATCTGAAAAGGGATAAACAACAAATGGAATGAAAAGTTATTGACCATAGTAATTTGACCTTAAAATATTTAATGGGCTTCATTGACTTCCACTTAATATTTATAAAATTAAAAAATATATATAATATATTAAATATCAGTTGGTCAGTTTTTTAATGTGATGGTTTCTGTTTAAAATCAAAACCGAACTAACCCCGTTGTTTTTTTAAAAATTTAAAACCGAACCGTCAATTTTGAAATAGTTTCGGTTTTATCGGTTTAGTTTTGTCAGTTTTAACGGATTGGTTTTTGTTTTCCGGTTTTGATACTCACCCCTATTGCTTTAAGAGGATTTATATGCTCATCTCCGTTCATCTCTTTATACTTTAAAGAGTTAATTTTAAAAATGGTCCTTTAACTACCCATTAATTACAAATTTAGTCCTTTTTTAAAAAAAGTTGTAAAGTCATTCATTTATCTACAATTTTCTTACATGAATGGTCCCTTCTAACATATTTTGTTAACCATCTCTTTTAATATGGGGGCATTTAGGTCTTTAACACTTTTTAAAATTTTTAATTGATTATAAATTATATTTGACCTTTTTTACAAGAAAAACAAATCATTATCTCATATCTCTCCTTGACTCCCTCTCTCCGTCAACAATCCCTCTCACCCTCCTCTACATTTCTTTCTCACTCACCTCAATACTTGACCACCACCGGACACAACCACTACCACCTACCACCAACTTCGATTACCTTCAGAAGTTGAAACCAGTAACCACTAACAACCACCAACCATCACCATATACAACCACCACCACTTGAAACCACTGCCTACCACCACCGTACACACCCAATAGTCGAAAACCACCAAGAACACCCAAAACCACCAACCGTTGCCGCCTTAATATCGCTTGAAACTCACCAACCCCCGCCTACTACCACCAAATAATCAAAACGCACCACCAAAACTCAAACCCCACGATCCAAATCGAAAAACCACCACCCAAATGACCCCGAATCAGCCAACATCCAACCTTTTAAGGGTTCATTTCGCTGAAAACCTAAAAAGTTTTTGATGAATCAGCTATTGTAACATTTTTCCGATGGTCCAAAAAAACTTTAGATTCTTATTACCCTCATCACAACAAGTCTAAAGAGACTTGTCACCACCCTCCTTGACATCGAAGGCCGGAGATCGTCTCAGAGACGATGTCGAGTGTGTCTGAGAGGAGAGAAGAGAAGAGAAGAGAGGCGTTTCACATCTGTGGTGGTGAACGAGGAAGGAAATAGTGTTGCACATCTTATTTAGGTGATGGTGGTGGTGCACAACGACTATAAAGGCGGCGTGTGAGGAGGGAAGACAGATCCAACAACTCAGAAGTGAAGAGAGAGAGAGATTTATATATAAATTATATTTTAGGTTTTTATAATATTTAAAAAATGACATGGTGTTTTAGTCTTTTAGGTGTAAAAGGGAGGGTAGAAATGTCATTTTGATAAGGTTAACAGAGAGGGTTGATGAAAACTTTTGGAAAGGACCATTAATGCAAGGAAATGGTGGATAAAGGACAGACTTTATAACTTTTTTTAAAAAGGACTAAATTTGCAATTGGTGATTATTCAAAGGATCATTTTTGCAGTTGGTGGTTAGTTAAACTTACATTCACAGATCTGGACTCCCTCTCTAGTGAGTATCGTTTTGGGGCTTGCGATTAGGGTTTCCAGGCCGGTGATTAGGGTTTTCAATCAATGAAGAACACAACGTAGATGAAGAAAAATCGATGAAATTAATATTCTGAAAACAATCGATGAATACCCTCAACTCTCTGCAACTGATGAAAAACACAACGACGAAATCAATATTTTGACTTATCTTGAATCCTTTGTGTGATAGAGAGATAGAGATGAGATTGAGAGAGAGAGAGAGAGAGAGTGAGAGTCAGAGGAGAGAGTGTGAGAGAGAGATTGTGTGTGTTTTTGTGTAAGGAGAGGAAAGAGAATACTATATATTTTTATTTTAAAAAAATAACTTTTATTTTAATTAATTAAAAATAAAAGGGTAAAAGGACTAAAAAAAGGTAAAAGTACCAAAATACCCTTGATTTAACAGGTTTTAGTAACAGTCAATGTTAGAAAGAACCAAAGCCATAAAATGATTCCTAAAGGACCGTATTCATCACTTTTAAAGTTAAATGACTAAATCGACGTAAATAGCTAAATTAGTGGACGATTTGAACAATTAACTTTTTTTTCTAACTTGATTTATAACCTTTTTTTAATCTTCATTTCAGTCCAACTTAAATAATTAACAAACCGCGAGCATGCATAGTTTATTTAAGTGGAGCCAAAAAATCCCAAACCAACGTATGACCCAATAAGCCATCTATGAATATCCGAAAGCCCAATACAGACGCATACCTGATGGCTGATTTGAATGTATGTGATTTTTAAAACAAACCAAATAAACACAGGAAGCTATTGCGATTATATTAAATTGGTACAGTCGAGCGGAATAAGTGGATGGTGCCTGGCTATCAACCACTTTTATCTTGGAAGATATATATAAACCATTGATTTCAACATCATCATGAATATCATTGGCGTAATATATGTCCATATCTTCGTTCGAATATCGATAGAATTCGATGATCTTGATGTACATAACTTATCAAGATCGAGAAGTCGCAATATTCGCTGAGGTGAGTGATCGAAGGAAAGATGATAGAAAAGTTGTGTAACAAGCCATCTATATAAATCTCTAGTATATATATGTCACAAATTGAGTTTACTGGTTAAATATTTTAGTTTAATTTTGATGATCAAGTTGTTCATATTTAATTATGAGTGCATAAAAGTGACTGCATTTATAAGTACTAGCTAATAACATGTTTCTATAAAACAATAGAAAAACGATCGTACTTCAAAATCTTAAAACATGTAAAGGTGATCAAAGATAAAATGTTTATACTTATTAAGAAGAGAAATATAAAATTTCACAGTCTAAAAGCATATAAACATAAAGTTTTGCTATGATTATAAAAGCATTTGTAGTCAAGTGGTTATCAATGGACGATTGTCACATAATCATGTGAGTCATGACGATCGACAGTCTGATCATGACAAAAACTCTTCTAGTTATGACATCTCGTGACACTAAAATATAGGACAATTGCTTTTTTTTTTCTTTTTGCTTGACACTAATAAAAAAATAAAACCAAACACAATAAAAAGGATAACATGTCATGAATGACACGAGAGTTGTATCTGTAGTGATGTCATCCATAACTCGAATCATGGTACTCCTTTTAACCAACATTACTACTACTCATGCTCTAAAAATATATATAAAGCAAATAAAATATCATGTGTGATTTTTCGCATGGAGGAATTAATATAAAAAATCTTTATCCTTTTAAAATCGTACAAGAGGAAAAAAAATATCTTTCCGGCCACTTTAAACATGCATGTGATAAGATACCAATTTAATTCCCCATGCTTTTTATATTTAAGGAAATTATCATATTTGCCCTTCCAAACGTGGATAAAACTCTAACGCCAATTTCTTGTTAACGTCTGTCTACCCGATGCCAACAATCTAATAACTTTAAATTAATTAAGAGTACTAATCTGTACACAACCGTTTTTTATTATAAATAACAAGATATAAACAATTAATACATATAGTATAATTTAATGACGTATAAAATTTTTATGTGTGAAAACTTTATTGTGTGAGTCCCTCCCTCTTAAATTAATAGTAAATCAAGATTACTTCAACTTGAAGAAAGAAAGTAAGATTAAAAATGATTAGTCAAATCCAAGTCGTTTCTCCCCAACTCCAAGAAACATAATATAAAAGAAAATTTCAAAAAGGGTAATTCTATATAGTCCCTTGATTTGACATATGTGGGTTTGTGAGAAGAAGGGGGCTAAATAGTAGCACCCTTTCAATACTCACTTTAACGAAGAAACGAATTTTATCAATCACATCTCAAGATACATAATACATTTAACAAATTATGGTTTCTGTATTTGCTTCCTTCCTGGTTTAGTTTTTTTAGATAGAAAATTATTTGATTGCTAATAATTAGTCCTTATTTAAGGTATTTAATTAGTCTTTTACTTATTTCTCTCTCTCTCTCTTTGATGCCATTCTCCTTCAGTGGATATATGGCAGGCACCCTCTCCGATGATCTTGTTTATGTTTTGGATACTGACACAGCGGCTTACTTATAATGCTTGGAAACGGATTCAAGATATCTTCACCAATCCTAGTAGCAAACCACAATGACATTTTTATGCATTTTTTAAAAACTTTGTAGCTTATTTGATTAAGCAGGTCTTTAGGAAAGTCTTCTTCATCTTTTGTTGCAGTTTGTTAGGAGTTGATATCTGGACCTAATTACACGCTCCTCACAACCTCCACGATCTTAATCACCAATAAGACATATAACAAAATAACATGACTAGATTTTTAATGCAACCAGAATTGCATCTTTAATTATCTTACTTCAAATAACAGGAATTCAAATGTACTTTGGTAATAATACAGGAAACAATGCAACAGTATTTACAAATGAAAAAAATCTGATAAGCAAAAGTATCATCAGATTTCGACCCTCCATTCGTGTAACTCGTCAGCTTGTGAGCGATTTTCGATTCCTACATTCTCAAGCAATGTTTCTCTTCGACTTGGTTGGTGTTGCGAGAATCCTCTTGATCGCATTAATCTCCAACGGGCTGTTCTTGCTCTGTTACATTCCATCAAAAATATCCAACATTAAACATAAAACAACATAGAAATCGACAAACCCGAAAGAAACATTAACTCACCTTCGAGCAGGTACCACGGCGCACATTGCATATCGGGTAATCATGTGGGCAGCAACTGTAATGATCTTCACAGCAGGAAGCACCCTCCAATGGGCAGCAACCCCAGGCAAAACAGTAGCCATAATACTCATAGATACAACAGCAGGTTGTAGCTTCAGGGCAAGTGCTGTACTCGTCACAGACCACTTCAGGTGTGACCGGAGACGGTGGAGATGGACCAGGGTTCGGTGGGTTCTGACCGCTTTTGACTGGGTATGAGGCCTCCATTGCAATACCACATTTCCCTGTTTTATCTTTAATGTTTCTTTCCATTTTTAAGTATCCTGATTCTCCCCATTCTGCACCCCATGAGTTCTTCACAATCCAATAGTCTTGACCGTTTTCAGACCCATAACCAACGACAAGCACACCATGATCCAAAGCCGTTCCGCATTGACCCGTGAAGATACCCTGCATACATTCAAAATCGACCAAAAAGTTAATCGTAATTCATATTTGCAAGCATTTAACCAATTGTAACGATTCAAAACATGTGACGAATATATTACCGAAGTGTAGAACTGGAATTCCCGGCCTCCGGCTTCAATGGCAACAGCTATAGGCTGGTTTGCAGCTGCTTTTTGGAGGGATGATTCGTCGTTGACTGGGACATCTTCATAACTATCAATAGTAACAACCTTTGCGTTTTTCTGCATAAAGCAAATTAGGAATCAATCAAAAAAGGAAATTTAAAAGAATCGATTTTGGAAGTAAATTAGAACACGATACACAGTACACACCCTGTTAGTGTCGCATCTGCCATCTCTGCCGGTGTAAGGGTAGTCTTCTTCAGTGTCGATACCACCATTTTTTATGATGAACTCAAAAGCATAATCCATGAGACCTCCATTACATCCTTGATTGTAAGATGTATCACAATCAACAAGCTCCTGCTCTGAAACTGAGATCAGATCACCTGTCACAATCTGGTTGACACCTTCAACGGATCCAGTGGTTGAGAATGCCCAGCAACTTCCTGCAATTTGCAAAAACACGAATCAGAATATGGCAAAACAGTAGAAATCAAACTTTGATCCACGCAAATCTTACTACCCTATGAACTTGGCGCTCGGATTTGGATATTCAAAAGCTTGATTCTTTTATATTTCAATTTCAATTAGATTAACGTTTGCATCAGGTGATCATTGATTTGTAATTCGAGTTTAAATTTGCATTTATAAATCTGCTATAAGTGATGTTTTCGGATTGCAATCATAACTAGTAGATACGTACTCATAGCCACTTATTTGGGTATGTCAATCATGATATTAACTACTTTATTTTATTTTTAAGTAAAAATCGAAATAAAAGAGATTGGAAACGAAGAACTCACCGCAGCTCCCCTGATCTTTGACGGCAGTGACGGCACCTGTCTCTCTCCAATCAATGGAGTCCGGCACGGCATCGCCTGATCGGAAAGCGTAACGGTCACTCTTGACGCCAGACACCTTCTTCTTAGCGTCGATGGTTTTGATGCCTGTGTAGGTTGTACGGTACTCTTCGTTAGTCAGATCGGCGAACTTGTTAAGACCAAGCTTATAGGTATGGTCGCCAGAGTTGTGATCGTCGATGAATTGGAGGTTATCTTTGAAGATCTGAAACCTCCGGTCCTTCTCTCCAATAGCGTTGTAAGTTTTACCATGTTTGACGAGCCAAGACTCGTACATAGCACTGAGTTCCTCATCAGTACGCCAGTTGGAACCGGCGGTGGTCATATGGGTAGCGTCGTAACCGATGATAGACATATCCATGGCGGATGAGACGGCGAAAAGAGTGAAAAGCAAGAGGGTAGCCATAGATACGACCTTCATGTTTGCAGGGGGATGAGAGAAGGGAATAATGGAGTGAAAAAGGTGGGGGAGGGCATTGATTTATAAAGTGGAAAACGATTATTTAATTCAAATTTTAAAAAGTGGTATCCATTAGTAATTGATATTTTTAATAATTAAAAAAGGGTGAGGAGTAGAATAATAATTAAGTGTATACGTATTTGTTTATGTATCATACGTTATCTGATAAGATACGGATTTCCTTCCATATCATATAAGTTGTATTTTATTATTTTTTAAATAAATAAATAAATAATTTAATTTATCAAAAAAATATATATTAAATAACAGAAAGTTGGTTTATATACACAATTTCTTTTGCATTCTTGTTAGATACAAAAATTCTCTACTTCATCAAGTGTTCAAAAGACATTTGTATTATATAACCAATAGCTATTTTGTTTATATACCTGGACTTAGTCGATATTTCTTCTTAATTTTCATGTTAATCGCAAGATTAAAATAGCATCTGAGGAGATTAAATACACATGATAAAAATTAGTTTTTAATGGTTAAGTTAAAGCTCTTTATTTTGTAAAGACATACATTAATTGAAAATCTTTTATTTTATTTGCAAAAACCTCTATGTGTTTTCTAAAAAAGTTTTTAAAAAATGATGTTGGTATTTAGTTTTACATTAAGAAAAAAATCTTCAAATTTATGGGAGAAGTCTCTAAAATATCACATTTCTAAACCTAAAAGCAAAGAACTTTATCCCTCTCAATTAAATGCGTTATATAAATTGTCACCAGACTTTTTATTATTAGTGGATAGCATACCTGCTTTATATTAAATTAAATTTAAGTTATGCAAAATATTATAATTATAATAATAATAATAATAATTTATAATAATATATGAAATGTTAAGTGTAAATTGAGGGGTGGAACACAAAGATTGTTATCTAGTTTCATCTTGTCACACTTGAACCTGAAGGAGTCAAGTGTGAACAGTCGATTGGGATGAGATTCGATTGGTGGGCAGAAGAGGAAAATCCAACAAATTTGGGAATGTGAATATAGTCAGACACATGCCTTCTTTCTTCACGTTTCTCACTTTTAAAGCTTCAAAATATCTCCATAAGTTGCTTGTATTCCTAAGCTCGTATTCCATTTTTTTAAAAGGCGTTCAGATTTATTTTATTTTTTTGTGAGCGGCCGAATAAAAGCACAAATTAATATATATATATATATATATATATATATATATATATATATATATTGTTCGTAGCATTACTTGAACTCATAATCATAAACTATGAAAAACACATTTTAACATTTTGATACCACTAGGCTACAAGCCTTTTGATTTTGAACATATATTTTCTATAAATTAAAAATTAATTATATCAAAATCACTTAAAGAAACATAAAAAACATAAAAAGTAAATCAAATAACCAAACAAAAGTAATAATAAAGATGCAAGACTAAATATTTAGAGTAGAGTGTAAGATTCATAACCATTTTCTTTCTTATTTTTAATTTTTAATATAATTATTATCAAATGATTAATATTGGTACAATTGACCTATAACAAACTATTTGAAGTGGTGTCTGTAATTACAAGATCTATATTTTTTTTAAATGATTTTCTTAACAAATACATAAAGTTTATGAAATAAAACGTTAAATTAAAAACATTTAAGTAGTTGGAAAAAAATAAAGACATCACATCAAGCAAAAAGAAATACACTAGTTTTAGAAGTTATTGGAATTCGTCAAATATACCCCGCAACATCTTCTCCATCGTACATTGCTCCAAATATGTAACGTGAGTCTCTATGTAAAAGCAAGTTTCATATCGTTATTTGGAGTGGAAAACTCCTCCACAGGACAACTTATTGTGTATCATCGTTCTTGATATCATCATAATATGTAATATGAGGAGAGTTAAACGAGAACTGTTTTTCGTACAAGAATTTGGAGAATCAATCTTGGCTGCTCATTTTGGATAATGGAATTCATGGATGAAGAGCGTGGGAAGATCAAGTGTGACATGGTGCATGTAAGAAATTCATGGGTGGACAATCCAATTGAAGGAGGGGAATTGGATGGCTAAGATTAGTTCTCGCGGTTCTCGTACGAAAAACAGTTCTAGATTTGAACTTTTACCTATGTAATATATCTCAAGTTTACAAGACATATATGTTCCTTCTTATCGGGATTATGTTTAAAAAAATTAGAGATACATCTAACCATTCAGAGTAATAATCCTTTGTGCATCTAGAATCTTCATCTAAGAAAACTGGAAGGGTAAATATAGACATGTCACAAAATAGTCTTGCACCAAACATTCAACAACTACGTCTCGATATCTCCGTATGTACTTAATATAGAGTTTTTCCCATCCTCGTAAACTTTCAATTTCATTTTCTCTAATATTTGTACACATTGCAACATAACTTGTATGAATTCCTTGTCGAAAGAAAATGATACGACATTATATGGATTCACTTTGATGACTCTAGAAATACAGTTGTGAGAATATGAATCGTGTTAACGGTGCGATAGTTTGAGAAACATGTTACATAGTTATAGTGTGTTAAAAAAATGTATAAAATTCAATTTTAGTAAAATTGAAACAATAGTATTACAGTTGGTAATTTTTATAAAAGAAAACGTAAAAACAAACCATTGTCTCTATCATTTGATCACGACACCCCCACCATTACACACCTAGGACGAGCCACACCTAATGACAAGATGACGTCGTATTATTGACGACAAGCCCTAGAATAACCTCAATACATGTGCTCTTATAACTTTAATAAAATTATATAAATACATCTTACTTTTTTTAATTTTATTATGATACTTAGTTTTTTTTTATAGTTCTTTGATAACTTACGAATATAAATTAAAGTTTAAAAAAAAAATTAAACTAGACGAACCAATTAAACAACCAAAGCCGGTCAAATGGAACGTTTGGATCAAAATACCAAATTCTAGGAATTCTAAAAATGGTTTATGTGTTTCCTTTATCTTTTTATAGTATTTTTCTCTAATTCTTTTTCCAAAGTTGTGTTAAATTTCAAAATGTTGTACTTAAGTTGATTTTTTTTTCATTTCTAGATTTTTATTGGTATTTCTATATTTTTATAAATTTAAAAGACTTATAACCTAATTATAATATCACACAATTCTTGACACTGTTTGGACCTATCAAACCAGTGAAGTGATAGAAACATAAAGTTCGATAATGTAACACACATTGTCCGCCACCATAACATGATAATTTTCACTTTGCCCAACCAACCCATGACTTTAATTCTATTGACTCGATATAGACTTCACGGGGAGTAGCACATCCAGTTACTACTCCCATCCAGGTATATGATTCGACAATGGTATGTATCATAAACATCGATTTTTTGAGCGAAAGATGGCTGTCAAGGATTTGGACATGTTATGGTGTCGTTAAAGAAAGGAAGTGACACTTATAAACCTAGTATATGGAGTCCGGTTGGATTGCTCCGGTACCATGATAATTTGAATAAGAAAAAACCTTATGAGGTATTTTATCAATAATAACATATGTAAACGCAATGTTATATTAGAAAACTCTAAAAAAGATAGACTCATTAAAAAATAGAAAAAGAATACACCAAATGGTAACTTGTACAGTAAATAGAATACATAACTATGTAACCGGAATATTTTAGCAAAATAATGTTAAAGATAATAATAAAGATAATGATAATAATAATGTGTACTGGTCAGTTTGTTATGAAATTGCTTGCCTTTAATAATAATAATAATAATAATAATGAAATGGATAAAGGATAATGATTTTATATTGCAGATTGTGAATTTGAAAATGCAGATATGTTTGGTCTATATAATCCAAAGAAATTGAGAGAGATTTTTAATAGAGAAGAGAGAAGTTTGGAGAATAAAGATAAAGCTGGCCACGTTATAGTGACTTGTTTAACCTCATTCCACTTTCTCCTAGTAAATTAAGTACCCAGATTCAACTTTATCGCCTACTGCTCCTTTTAAATTCATTCCCCGCACACACTAGTATATAAATAAATAATCATCGTCATATGTTATAATATTGTTATTAATGTCTTAGCAAAATAATATACAATTATACCAGTAGTTACTGATTATTATATCAACATCACTAATAACATTTATCAATATTATTATCGAACTTAAACATAATTATTTATCTTATATTTTATTGATTAAATAACAAATAATTGGTTCGTAAACTCCTTACCACTACCATGAGCAAACACCAAACAAAGGACCTTCGACAATGGCTATAACGAGCTTAAGGACCTTCGACAATGGCTATAAAAAAATGTCTCAACTCTCTAATACAAATATGTTTACCAGCTACATCTTACTTTCTACGTATTCTGTTCAGATGTAATTATGTATGGTTATTATTATTTCGTTGAAATGAAAATTACGTATGATAATTATTGTTGTGTATTATATTAAAAAGTTTCCTCCAACAAAATGATATTTCAATCTTTCAAACATCACCTCATGCAAAACATTAAAACTAACCTAAATTAATACACAATAGACGTACATAGAATGTTAAAACAACATTTTACATTAATGATCACTTAATTAACACGTACAACTGAAACATAATGTGGGCTGAACCACGTACAAATACACGAAGCCAGATCGAAGCCTAACCTACAAACACCGAAATATCAGTATATCACCAACGTTCGTGCTACTATATAAAGTGTTATAAACCTCCATAAGTAAACCCGCAAAAGCTTAACAACAACTGAAATTCGGAGGTACGTACGTAAGATAGACTACAAGATCGATCAGGCCGGCCGGGGTTGGTGAATTGGGAGCTAGGGAACCCACGGAAAGAGTAACGAGAGATGATAAAAAAAAAAAAAAGAGTGCAAGAAGATATGGTTGATTGTTATATGCATGTAGATGATCTAATTAGTAAGCAAGTGAAGTAACGTTAAAATGAAGAATCACATCGATCAGCTAGCGACAAATAGGAGGTTTGCCAGCTAAATATGATATGAAGACGACCAAGGAACCTTCCTACAAATTGACATGAAAGTGGGGCACATTAATTATTAATTAAATTAAACTAAAACAAAGGATCGAGCTAAGGAGGCCGGAACCTCCCTAGAAAGTATAAATGGATTGGTAAGTGGCCAAACTAAAACTCAAACTCCAAACATTTCTCACCAATATATACATGTAATATCTGAAATACCTAGGGATAGCAAAGAAAAAATAAAAATGAAACCGATGGAGAAATTGAAAACTGATATAAACGAGATAGGGACGGGAAAACCTGATTATTTAAACGTATATATATAATTTAATTTAATTATACATATATATATATTAATATACAAAAATTATTTTAAATAAAAAATATACAAATCTTTATACACTTTCAGACAATCTAATTTTAATAGTTGTCTTTATTTGGATTGTTTGGTTTTGATATTTTAGATACATTTAAATTTTTTAAAACTTTAATTTCGGACCTTTCGGTTCAGATATAATTGTATTAGATAATGTTGTATAATTTGTATAATCGTTTTCTTACACTCGTGGTAAAATCTTAATGGTGACGATTTCCGTGATGAAAAATTATAGTTTTATCTCCGCGGTGAAAATTAGCCATTTAATCACATGTTTATATTAAAAGGAGATACCTGTTTAAATCCCCGCGATTTTTTAAACAGGGAAGAAGATACCTATCCTTGGCCCGAACCTGCCTCGTTACCATTCCTAGAAATACCCTGAAGCAGAATTGTAAGAATTAATTAAAACCAAGGATTTTAAAGACATATTTTTATATGAACTTTAATTAATCTTATCTTAATATATAAAAAAATAAAACAACTATGATACATATCATCTTTTTATCTATTGATCATAGAAACTCTTTTTTTTAGTCCTCAATTTAAACTAATGATGTCATGATTTACTGATTTCATACATATAAAAAACAAGGAACCTTTTAAAATCAAATATACAGTTCTATATGTTGAGTTTTTTCTTTTTTTAATAATTTTTATTTTTAAACCATTTTTCATAATTATAAGAGTGATAACCCCTAAAATTTTTACAAGTCTTTTATTAAGTGTGGATAAATGATATATTTTTTGTCAAGTTTATATCTTTCACCATGGTCTAGCCCCAACGCTTCACCATTGTTGCAATTCTACACCCTTCAATCAATTGAGAACAATGACCATGAGTGAAATGATTGATAATGCTTTGTTAATTGAAGTAGTGTGATGGTTTTGGTGGGTTAAATTATGAAATTGGGGATTGATATGAGCAAAAATGATCGATATTGAGGTAAGTTTTAGGATTTTTTTGATTTTAGGCCGGGTGAAGATCAAAGGAGGTTGTAAAAATCAAATATTTGATTGTTTGTCTGTTTGAAAAAGATATTTATAACGCTTCACCATGGTCTAGCCCCAACGCTTCACCATTGTTGCAATTCTACACCCTTCAATCAATTGAGAACAATGATCATGAGTGAAATGATTGATAATGCTTTGTTAATTGAAGTAGTGTGATGGTTTTGGTGGGTTAAATTATGAAATTGGGGATTGATATGAGCAAAAATGATTGATATTGAGGTAAGTTTTAGGATTTTTTTGATTTTAGGCCAGGTGAAGATCAAAGGAGGTTGTAAAAATCAAATATTTGATTGTTTGTCTGTTTGAAAAAGATATTTATAACGCTTCACCATGGTCTAGCCCCAACGCTTCACCATTGTTGCAATTCTACACCCTTCAATCAATTGAGAACAATGATCATGAGTGAAATGATTGATAATGCTTTGTTAATTGAAGTAGTGTGATGGTTTTGGTGGGTTAAATTATGAAATTGGGGATTGATATGAGCAAAAATGATCGATATTGAGGTAAGTTTTAGGATTTTTTGATTTTAGGCCGGGTGGAGATCAAAGGAGGTTGTAAAAATCAAATATTTGATCGTTTGTCTGTTCGAAAAAGATATTTATAACGTCGTATCTTTTAAAAAGATACATAAAAAGACATAAGAGGCTCATTTACTTTTAAAAAACAAACAACTCCTAAATTTCATTAGTCTCTCATACATATGTGTAAGTAACAAATAAATTTATAATATCACCCAAAGTTCAAAACGAAAAATATATGCTCTATAAAAATAAATAACAAAATGACAATTTTTCGTTTAGACAAATATATCAATACCAAGATTGTTTTAATACATTTAAAATAAACCAAATATTAAACATTTTAGACAGCTGATTTTTATAATGTAATCATTGGTACTACATTTATAAAATTTTACTTCATTAAATTAATAATTCTTTTTGCTATGTATGTATAGATAGTGTGATGTAATCATATTTATTACCTAGTTTAAACATATCTACTTAAATATTACACATATAATTTAATTATTATATATATTTTCTTACAATAATATTTTGTAACTAATAAAGGCACCTAGCTACACACACATATATATATATATAGAAAAGTTTATTTGAGAACCGTTTTTATTGCGAAAACCACGAGAACCAATTTTAGCCGTCCAATTCCCCCTCCCTCAATTGGATTGTCTACCATGAATTCCTAACATGCACCATGTCACACTCAATTCCCCACGCTCTTCATCCATGAATTCCATTATCCAAAATGAACGGCTAAAATTGGTTCTCGCACTTCTCAAATAAACTTTACCATATATATATATATGGGAGGGTTCAAACAAGAACTGTTTTTCGTAAGAGAACTGCGAGAACCAGTCTTGGTCGTTGATTTTGGATAATGGAATTCATGGATGAAGAACGTGAGGGGATTGAGTGTGGCAGGATGCATGTAAGGAATTCATGGGTGGGCAATCCAATTGAAGGGGGGAATTGGACGGCTAAGATTGCTTCTCGCGGTTCTCGTACGAAAAACAGTTCTCGTTTGAACTTTTGCCTATATATATATATATGGGGAGGGTTCAAACGAGAACTGTTTTTCGTACGAGAACAAATTTTGGCCGTTTATTTTGGATAATGGAATTCATGGATGAAGAGCGTGGGGGATTGAGTGTGACAGGGTGCATGTAATGAATTCATGTGTGGACAATCCAATTAAAGGAGGGGGAATTGGACGGCTAAGATCGATTCTGCCGGTTCTCGTACGAAAAACAGTTTTCGTTTAAACTTTTGCCATATATATATATATATATATATATATATATATATATATATATATATATATGCAAAAATGATAGTATCTAATCATATATTCGATCATATTATTATAACCAAAGTTTGCCTTATTAATTGGTGAAATATAGATAAAATGATATGGTCTGCTTATGATGTGGGAATGAATGGTTTTACGTACGTACGTAAGATCTAATTAATAATTAGCTATCTAGCTATAACTAGACATTATATATAATTAAACTTTACTTATAGATATTATGATCAAGTAAATAGTATTATTATGAGCTTATTTACCAATAGCTAGTCCAAACACGTTGAATGTCTTGGGCATAAAGTCAGCCGGAACAGTGATGCCTATAATTTAGTGACCATTATCTTTTTTAAAGATTTAACGAATCTTTTTGAGATGATGTTTAATCTAAGATTCCAATATGTCCACTTTTTTATGGAATTAATGAACGTTTTTGTTAGATTCCTGATGTAGCGTTCAATATATTTTATTATAGTTTGTTATGTTATTGTTATTACTTATGACATTAGTCATAGTATATGATGTATTACATAAATATCTTTTAGGTATAATTACTATATATAAACCTTAAATTATTAAACATTTATAATTTCACATTTTATCATGTGTTCTCGTCTCTCCCATACGTATACATACGGTATATAAATTCATATAATTGTGATGTTTACTTTAATTCTTCATTAATATTTCATACAATTGGACCTGCAATCTTAATAGTCAATGCCTACAATATATAGTAAAATATATAATATGTTAGCCTTATCTGCAAGATTCCTTATTTGTTTTGTAGTCTATTTGGTTTGAAAGTTTGGCAAGCATAATTTTAGGAGATGATGTAATGAAACTTAATCTGTACATTTATGAATTACGAACACCCCAAGTTTGTCCCTATAAATCTCCATGAAAAATGTTATGTAGATCTAGAGTCAACTTATATATATTCTCATTTGATCCACTATATTAGTTTTTATTTTAACTTTTATTCATGGTTTTCTTTGTGTGTGTTTTTTCAGTCCTCAACTTTTGTTATAGTTTCAATAAATAAATTTATTCTTTTGGAAATAAAACAGAAACCAAGATGTGTGTTTCCAAAATTATGAGCCTGTGTTGTGAATACCATGTAAAACGAATAAATATGAGATATATATTAGAAACTGTAACTAATTAATATGATATTATTAATTGTTTCATGAATAAAACTCTCATGAAACTAAAACTCTAGATATACCTTAAGGTGATACATAATATGGAGTATTGTCTCGTCAATAGAATATTCATTTGTGTTTGTATAACATTTTAATTAAGAAAAACAAATATTTCATTGACTGCAACAAGCACATAGTACGCAACTTTCTCTTGCGCGCAAACTCATAGACCTTTTGCGATATTGTCACGCCTATTGCAAGACATACCACTACTTAATACTAGCACATTATTCAAGTCTACAACTAATAAGATCTTGTTTTTCTCAATAACATCAATGATCTACTAGCCCCCTGCTTGTCTTTAACCTCATGACCCATAACAAATCTTCTTCGTGTTTGTTCGATTCATTTACAAATCTCTCACCCAAAAAACCTCACTTTGGTGTAAACCTAAAATTAGACTGTGTCTCCCTTTGTTGGGGAAGCTCCCATGAGACAACAATTTATTGATTGACTAAAGGCAGGGTTGGAGAAGATGAATTATGTGTAGATGGTTTTAGTTGAATGGTCATTTTAGATACAATTTTGGATATTACTAAAGTAATGGCTTTTTAGGGGCACCTTACCATATTTTAATTAAATAATTTATTTGACACCCACCAGTATCATGATTTTCATTGGGAAAAAAAGAGTTATTGATAGAGACAAATAAGAAGAAATAACCATTCCAAAACAAAGTATCAAAACTTAATCACAAACAATTCTAAAAGGTCAATTGAGATAATTATTACTATTTATTTCTCAATTTTTAGTCATTCCAAAGAATAAGTTGTAATTTATTAAACAAATCAAATTGAAAAAAAAGGCATGCGTCAATTATAAAAAGGACGAAAAAGATGTGTTTTTGGTGTATGAAGCGGTTTCGGGGGTATCGAAGATGAAGTAATGGTTGGCTCCACAACCAAGCCCGTTAAATAGACTACTCGACCTTAAAGTAATCGCACAAATGTCCCCCTCAAAATAAGAATAAATTAGGTATTTCTATACCTATTTGGATTACTATTACTTAAGTCCTCTAACCTGGAGTAGTTTATGTTTGGTGTTGCTTATTGCCTAAGATAATGTGTTTAAGTTTAGATGTGAACATATTTGGATTCCTTATGTGTCTAAATTGACACTATATGACGTGATATATATGTGTATGCAACATATATTGAAAACTATAATGACATGATATATCTGAAACTTAATAGATATGAGTCTAATTATTAATATATTCTTATTCGAAATTTTTTTTTACATGAAAGGTAAAATAATAAATATTCTTATAAATGATTAAAAGAAGAGCTTATTTAAATTATTTCCCTTTTCAACCTACTATTTACGCATTTACATTTTTCTCTCACGTTTTAGTTTTTTCATATATTTCAAAAACATTTACAAGCTAGGTTAACCATTTACAATTGGAATCGGGAAATGATTACGGTTTTTATGGTGTGTTCGGCAACGGATTTATTGGGGATTATAGGGGTTTATGATTTTAGTTTTTATAATCTCTAGCTTTCTAGCCTCGTTCGGGTGTTAAAATATTGAGAAATTTATTAAAAACATAATCTTTCTTAATCCCCATAATAAAAGTAGTTTCAAGCAGATTAATCAGCCCAACACAAGATAGTTTCGCTAAACACACCTTATGAACGATTTAATATGTTTTTGAATAATAAATATTTTATATATTTTTAAGGAATGTTTCAAACTTCGTATGATATGAATATAACAAATAGTCAAATGCTTATCACAATTGTATTATTGTTTTAAATCTTTTTTATTATTTAACATTTTCACATAGATTCAAATTTTTATTTAATATTATAATTTATAACTAGATTAAATACTCGTGTAATACACGAGTTCTTGTAAAAACTTATATGTACTAAGCATCAATAAAAATATTAAATAATTAAAATGCGCGAATTAGTGAATTAAAAAAATGACGACATACGACATCACGGTGGAAGCGTCAACGTAAGGGCGACGATAGAAATGTGGTTTAATCATACGAATAGACGTAATTGTATTTCATGTATAAGACATCGATCTTTATTGTTACAATTAGAGTCAATTGGATCACTTCTTTATTGCTTAAAATTAAAAATAATTATAAATGATTATAAAAGATTTTGAAAAAATAAAACTAGAAATGGTTAAATATGATATTTTAAAATGTTAGAAAGGAAGGATATGATATTTATAAACTAGGGTGGAAAATACAATATTTTAAATTTTAATAAGGCATATAGGAAAAATAATTCGAAATTTAAATTAAAATCAAAATTGAATATAATTTTAACTAAGAAAATCCAAAATTGGATTTCTACTTTTACAAAAAAAAAAGTTTAAATTTTGATAATTAAGATTTTATCTAAATCAATAACTAGCATTGTGTATTATATTTTATTTATGTTAGTCTTTTATTAACATTAAAAAAATTACAATACAGGGTCTTCGAATCAATATAAACAACTCTTGATATAATATTTTAGTCTTGATGAATTCTGGTCTTGAATAAAAAACTGAAGTTGTTATTTGATATTTAAATCCAAACAAATTAATATGTTTTCTTTAAAATTAAAAGGATGAGTTAGATTTGATGTAAAGTTATAAACGTAATTATCGCCTAAATTTCACCATTTAACAGTTTACATCACAATAAGACTACTACTCAACTTATGTTGTCATCATTCTTATCTTACTAAATTCTAGGACACGTACACTTGTTTTACTAATTTTACCATTAAAATGTTAAAAAGAGAGAAAAAACCACTACCCAAACAAGAAACCGCCCTCCTCACCATGCCAACCATCCACCAAAAGTTCAATATCATGAAATTATTTGCAGTGAATCTCAATTTGCTGAACTCCAGATCCGGTTATTGATTGTCGGTTGATTTGATTTTAAGTGATTAAAAACCAATTTTATTTTACTGTCAGAGCTAATAAATCTCAAGTATCCCGCGAACCAGTCTCGTTGATGATTTTTTGTTATTTTCTGACTCTGATTGAACCGGACGGTTTTATGGTTGATCGTTATTTATTGACCCGCCATTGACATGGTTTTGGAGTCTATTCGTTTGGTTTCTGAAAATATATTAAAATTGTCACTTTTTTCTAAAGTTCCTTTGCAAATGCCAACTGAGAGTCAAAAATTTAATTTCCTTGTTAATTCATCTTGAAGATCTTATTATTTTTACTATTTAAAACTATTCTTCTTATTATTAAAAATAATAAGGGGGTGGACGCCATCACCGACGAGGCCCCTAGGACACCGTCCGTGTATTACATTAGTTGAAAGCGAGGGAAATAATTTCAAATGAATAATGTTCAATATAGTATATACTTAATTCATAGTCCAAATAGACTAATTTTAGTCTTTAGATCAATGAAATCAATGGTTTGGATTGCATTTTAAAATTTTGGACGAAGTGACATTTTCGTAATTCACATGTGATGCCTTTACAAATCATATGTGATTGTAAACTGCATCACCTGTGATTGAATATTAAAATTTTAGAATTGTGTTTTTTACATAAACTTTATTGAACACAACTCAATTTTGAATAATAATAATAATAATAATAATAAGATCTTCAAGATCAAGTCGCATACGATTTCAACATCTGCAATATCATGTGTCAAATATCTTGATTAGAACTTTGTGGCTTGCTACTTTAGGAGATTTTGATTCAAAGGGGCAATCCTAAATAGTAGATTTGTGTTTAAAATAATTGATTATACTATTCTTTAAATGTTTGTATCATATACATAAAAGTACGTACCACTTAAAAATTAAGTAATCTTAAAATTTATAAAAGAGAAAAAGTTAAATATTTTATAATATAGTATAGATAGATATTTGGAGAGAGTATGTTTGGATTAAAAGTTTAGATAGGTAATACTTGAATATTTTGTTTAGAAGAAAAATAAAATATTGAATTTTGTTGATGGATTTAATTTTTTTTATTTGGTAAGAAATAATATTATTTTTCATGGTAGAAATGAAGGTGCAATCATGATAATTTGACAATTGGTTTACTTAATCTGATTTTTAAGAATCGCCAACCATAGAAATTATTTGTATTACAATTTCCTAGTTATGCCAAACCATTTAATTTGCCAATCTAGACGTGACTTCACTATTCAACCTATTTTGTATGCAAGGGTAAAAAAAGATATTTCAAACTTATTTAAAATTTAAGAAATTAATTATTTAGTTTAAACACTTTATAATATAGTAAAGATAAAGTACCGACTATAGTCATTTTAAATACCCTCCATCATCTTCCAATCAAAATACCCTTTTCATAAACATAAGTTTGAAATAGAATTGTACGACAAACTAACTGGGAAATCACCTTATAACTCCTAGTATAACCATAACCAGCAGACTACGTTGCTCAAAAAACCTTCACAACCGACCCATTCAATTCATCAACTACGAAAAAACAATCCGCTCGTGTGTGCGACTTTAAACTAACCCATAAAATGTAAAGCATATCATGATTTCAATATCAAAAAAGTAAAAAATTAATATCGCAAAAAGCTGATATATATAGTCGAAGATTTTAGCTTACTAAAAAGACTTTGGAGCTCAAAAAGATCCAACACATAAAAAATAGTCGACCTAATAAGGAAAAACATGCATTTGATTCTCCATGTTTACAACAACCATGCTATCCCAACGTTTAAAAAAACATATGTCACGGCTGAGTATGAAACAAAAGGAGAGCAAAGTGCATGTGTGTGTGTGCTAATATTGAGCGACCCACCCCTTATACCCCCTAGCTGGAAAGAGAGATCACACTTTGAGCTGATCAAACCCCTCTTCTATCCGGGGGAGTAACTTAATAAGAGTAGGGGAGGGCTGTGGCCCCTTCAAAATTTTCGGCTCAATTAATATTTTACTATATTTTATATAATAAAATATTTGTATCTCAAAAAAAATTAAAGGATGCCCCCTCCAAAATAAAATTATTACCTTTTGCCCTTCTCGAAAATGATGTTCAAGTTCCGTCAGTGCTTATATCACCAACCCACCCAAAAAGACTGTTTCGATACTCTCACAAGTTCCCACCTTAAAATACCTTATGATGGCTTCTCGTTCCATAGGATCATTTTTGAGGATCTCGAAATACCAGTCTTTGGCAATCTATCAGCAGGATTGTTTTTGCTTCCACAGGTATATGCAATGAAGATTTCTGTTCTTTGTTAAGTTGCATATGTGATACGTCCATGCCTTTTTATATGGGAGATGATTTTTCATATATGAAACAAATATATTTAAAGAAAATATATGTTTTACTAATTTGTAATAAAGTTTTATGATGTTGTACCTTTCATAGATAAATCAATTTTATGAGTGAAAAACTCATCTTCCTTTTTGTATACCCTTATTTTTTTTCATTTGTCACCATTTTATAATTTAAAATATACAATTTAACATAAAAATAAAAATATATATAATTTGTCAACCTTATTATATGGAAGATGAGTTGCATACAATAAAGTTTTATCATACACATTTACACAACAAAATATAAGTGTTGAACAATAATATTATTAAATATATTTTTTAAGCATGAGCCCATAACTGTGTCAGCTACAATCGGTCGTCGGCCCACCCGCCACCTGAAAGGTTCTGACTTCTGAGTTCTGATGCTGTTGAATATATGATGATTGCTTTGCTGGGATTGGATTGGCCCAATTTATTTATTCCAAGTTTCCCATCTTGTCTCTTCCTTCCTCTTAAATCTTTTAGCTACATTTTATTGATTATTCTGAATTTCTAATAAGATAAATAATTATTTTGGTACTTTTTTTATTCTCAGCTTTCTAAAATAATTTCTGTTTCATGCTCAAATTTTTATACATATATTCTTTTTAAAACAGAAACTCACTATAAGTATTTCATCCTAACATCTTATCATATCTTATTAGGTTAGGCTAAATATACAAAACAAAAAAAATGAGAGTCTGTTGCCTAATAATAATAATAATTTACATATGTATAGATAGTCTGAATGTAAAGTAGATTAAGATGCATTGGTTATAACCTCGATCCAAAATAGAATTAGGGCACCTAGTGCATACGTGGATTGGTTAAGGGGATGTTTCATGTTTGCAGAAGAAAAAAACGTGTAACCATGTTTTCAAAAACTCAATGCAAACAACATTCTAATATTTACAAATCTCAAAGGCTTAAAATCGGTTCTAAAAATGTCACGTCAATCACCTCTGAACTGATCGTATGACACGAAACGCTTATCACCATACGATTGGAATATGTACTAACACATAAATATTATATTGGAATAAAACTTACAACACACAAAGCTATGTTTAGTTTAATTGATTTTTAATTATCAAGTGATCTTATTAGTACGTGAGAGATGTTTAATTGAGAATGCAAATAATCGTAAGAATGTATGATAAAATCCTGATTTTTAATTTAATTAGATTGGAATGACTATATTTGACTCTTTATTTCATTCATAACCCAACAACGAATTACAGTGAACGTGAATTATGATCGTGAGATTTAATAGATCAATTGATGGGTAAGATTTGTTGTCACATTTTCATCTAAAATCACATTTTTTTCAATAACCGTACCCTACCCAGAGGCTGATGGACTCAAACTTTATACAAGACGGGCTTGACAATCTATAGGCGTAAAAAATACAACTCGATGGGATATTGGGCTGCTGAATGCCTTAATTAAAGCACGATTAAGCCCATTCATTAGGATATGAAACTATGTTTACATATAATAATTGTGTTTACATTTTCTTCTAGTCAATTTTAATTTTATGAAACCCCTCAATCTAATCAACAAAATCAATCTCTAATCTCTCATATAAATCTTTAATTCGGTATACCATCTCCAAATTTTAAGACTATAAATTATAAGTTAAGAGATAAAATTTGTGATCACATCCTCCCTCCTTAATACCAGTATACCACCGACCACAACCATAATCCTCTATTTTCCCTTTCTATCTGTAGTCACAATCATCATTCTTATGTTTCTCTTAACTTTGACTTCGTATCCGCACAATGCTGCGGAAACATATAGTTTTTGTTTTACACATGTCGATTTCAAGAATGTAATGATATGTTATTCGCGTGATTCAATGTCACGAAAAAGATTTCTACAACAACTTATCCGGTTTTTTTTTCAAATCTTCTTATATGCATCTAATTATTTTATTATTTTTAAAAATAAATTCTAAAAGAGATTAAACTAAGAAAAAGAATTATATTGATGAAATAACAAGAGAAGTTAAAAAGATTTTAAAAATTATATTGATGTGAGTGGAAAATTATGTTAATGTGAAAGAGTATAGTTTAAATAAAATAATAAATAATAAATTAAAGTAAATTAAGAGAGATAATTAAATGGTTAAAGATTGAGTGGATGAGATTAATTTAGATATAATAAATGGTCAAGATTTTGTCTTGATTGAATTTTAAGAATTCTTATAGTTCAAGAGAGAAGAAATTGTTAAATGGTTTATATAGTAGTATAAATATTTATTTTCAAAAGAACTTCATACAATTTTGATTATAAAAACATTATTATTATTTATTAGGTTAAGTAGGTCATTTCATATTAACCAAAGGGGCTTGCTCTGGTGGTAAGGGAGTTTTCTCAGTGAAAGAGAGGTCTTGGGTTCGATTCTCTCTAGAGGGTTTCTTCTTAGGAGTATTTGAGGGTCATTCCCTCGTTGGTGAAAGCAACCCTTCCGAATTAATTAGGGGGTGTAGTTGGAGTGGTTTAAAACCGGGGCCCGGATTAGATCAACCGGTTTCGATCCTGTGCCACTACCGCTTAAACGAATCTGTTCAAAAAAAAAGTAGGTCATTTCATATTGAGTGTGATGGTAAAATCATGCATCATAGTTGTATAAAGATTACACATCTTTCATAATAAATATGCATCACGCATATTTTGACCATATGATCGATACTCATACTACACCTAATCGATGTGTTTTTAAAAAAATTAAGTGAAAAGTAATAATATATATCAACCTCTACAAAATACGTGCTTTGCCTTTTAGAAATATAATATTTGTAGACGTATATTAAGTAGGAACAAAATATGCCTAAAAGGCTACCAAAGATATAGGATATCTCATTATCTCCTATCAACTAGTCATATGCCAAAGTCTAAATTTTTTTCCTACTTAATACACACAATTAAAATACAATTATTATAAAACTAATCTTCTAATATAAATAAAAGACTAATTTAATAAAATTTATTAAACGATCTGAACCATTAATTTAAAAAAATATTTAATCTTAACCATTAATTCACATAAAATCAAAAAAATAATTGACTTTTTAGAGTCAAAATTATTGAAGATAATTTTATATATGGCCTTATTAAATCATATAAAATCGTATTTACCCACCTTAATTTACAAATATTATATTTATCCTTTATAATATTTCAAAATATCATATTTAACGAAATTCTTAGTTTCATCATTCTAAAATGTAATAGCAAAACTTGACAACTTAGATACATTTTTGTGAACTAAATCTTTTAAAAAATGTTTAATCTTGACTATTCATTCACTTAAAGTCAAAAATTTAATTTTGACTTTTTAGAGTAAAAAATAACTATCAGCACAAATCTGTGAGTATCTTAATTTTCTTTCTTCATCTTTTAATTTTTCATAAATGTTTCTTGATTTGTTATTGATATATAGATTATACGTTTAAGATTTCACACCATAAATATTTGAAATTTACATAAACAATCCCATGTTTATACACGGGGTATTAAACTAGAAATAATAAAATATTAAAGTATCAACTGTTAAGTAGTCATATGTCAAAGTCCAAAATTGATACAAATATCAATTACTAAAGAGGCAGCCTACACACGAACATGAGTCCTGAACACGAACCTAGATCCAGACATGATACATCTTCTGTTACAAATTAAAATTTATCATCCTTTATTTGTCTAATATTTGTACATTACATTTATTGACAAAATTTAATATTTATATTAACTTTTTCGACAATTTGTCTTTACTTTTATCATTCAAGAAAATAAAACAACTATACTTACTTTAACAGTTCTTAAGCTTATGCGAAGCAGATACGTTGATTATTACAAGTATTAATTAATTAATTCAACTTATTTAATAAAATGCTTAATATATATTCTATTATATGTATTTATTATTTTAATTTACATTATCATAAAGCAAACATAAAATTACAAGAGACTAATAAAGGATCATTATATAAACTAGGTTAAAAGTATGTGCATTACATAGACTAGTTTAAAATAGATAAACAATTATACTTTTAAGTAATTACAGGGGAAATGATCCGTAATGTTAACATCACCTAACTTAAGTGATGTTATACTCATAAATCAGTTAAATAAGTAAATACAGAAATGACTAAATTACCCTTTATTAAAATAGTTTGTGAGTGTAACATCACCAAGTCATTACGGATCATTTTCCAATATACAAATGAAATAAACAAAAAATATTAAAAAGTCTACATACTTACTAATTAACTAACAAAAACGTCCATAGGCAGGAAGGCTTGGAAAAAAAAGGGGACAAAGAAGGAAGAAAGTAAGAAATTGAAGGTTGAATCTGAAAAAAATAAACTGATCCAAAATTGGTGGCATATGTAAAGAAGTGGATGTGGGGGCTCACCGGAGCTCGGCGTCTTCAAAGATGAAATTTCTCCGGTTCCACATCATCACCGACACAACAACCACTAACATATGGGAACGTGGCCATGTTTGAATTCAAACCCCGTCAGTCAGTCAGTCAGTCGACTTCTCTAGAACCAACTTAATTACATACTTAGACCTATATATATATATATATGACTTTTATCATAATTTCGCTAAATTAACACGCACATGTTCCTTTAAATCTAACTTTTATAATAAATAAATACAAAAATTATTTTTTTATTTAATTAAAAAAACAGTAGATTTTATAAGAAAATTATAATTCTATAAAGGCCAATTCGAGGAGAAGCCTTAGATATACTTTTCTAAAGGACCTAGAGCGCATGACATCTAAACCAACATGAAGCTAAGCTAAACCTTGCCACTTTTCGTAGCTTAAGGATTATTTCTACTCCAATATTCTTGCACATTTCTAGTTTCCACCTATTTTAAATTTTCCTCCATAAACCTTTTACAAAAGGGCAATTAATGAGATCGACGATGAGATATTATAGATTCTTCAGCCAAGCAACAAAGAACGTCAACACATCTATTGCGAATCTTTAAGGGCATACATAATACTAGCCTTTTTTCCTAGGTGTGGTTGAATTTCCTTCAAGGCTGCCAGGGCACATCCGGCAGAGATGTGTATTTTTTTAGGAACCTATCGGGATCTCTCTCTCTCTCATCACGTGTCTCTTTCTGTCTCATCATCTCTCTTATTTTTTTAGTAAAAATGGTTAGTGAGGTATTGGATAGAAAGATGACAATTACCCGAGTTTTATTATGATAGAAAGATGTGAGGGTGAAGAAAGAAAAATTGATTTGACGAGTAGGTGTTAGGGATAGAAAAGACTAGTACTCCAAACACCCTAAGCATGTTGGAAGTGACGGGTTCAGAAAATTAAAATACAAGAGGCCTAATTTACAACATAGAAATAGTATAAAACAGCATAATACAAGAGACTAATTCGATAACACATTTAAAGTTTTATATAATAACTCATCAAAATTAAAATAAATTAGATAATATCCGAAACTAGAGGCATGGCCATTGGCCATACATACATAAGGAAAAAAAACATATGCTACTGTTATAGAAAGAAACCAGAAAAAAAACTTGAAAGGATTAAGCTTAGGCTACATGCATTTATCCTCCTAACTTTTAATTATCATATTAGTGTTACATCATTTTTTCTTTCAAACTCCTTCATGTTACTAACCTTCACATACATCTCCCTTAACCATTCCCTATTTTTATTTTTAAAAAAATAATTATAAATGTAGAGAGAAGAAGAAAGAGAAAAGGAGAAAATGAGCGTGAGTAGCAACCCGCTCAAACACTCACTTTAGAATTTAGCGGGTGGGGGCAATGGTATTTTGCCTATCAGGCTAGCCTCACGCTCCATATATCCAGCTGGATGGATGCACAGGGCCTTACCATAAAAATAAAGCTATAGGTTTTTCAGACTCGGCTATTTTTTTGTATGATTTAGATTATTTTATGAACGGTATAAAGACAGTCAACTAATGAGTGATGATCAATGCATTTTTTTAGAATTGTAGCTTTTTCCTTCTTTTGATTTTTTCATTAGTCAATAATTAGTAGGAGACTTGAATTGTAACATCCAAAATTTCTATAAAAAAAGAGAATATCGAGATTTAAAATAATAAGAGTTGACCATACAGGTCAAACCATTAATGATAAAAGAAAAGGTCAAATCATAAAGTTACAAAAAAATAGCAAAACGTTAATGATTAGTACTCACACAACCTCACTTGCTATATAAAGTCCTTTTTCAACCAAAACACACACGAGTGTGTTGGAGCTTTTGAGTGAGTGTTTTAAAGAGAAAGTAAAGAGAGAAACTCTACTAATCTAGAGAGAAAGTGAGATTAAGGCAAGATTAAGCACAATAATCAAAGTTATTTCAAGTCATCAACCAAATAGTAGAGCTCATTATCATCATCTTAAAGTTCTGTACACATATATTTACTATGTGTTCTTGGTGAGAGAGAAAGCTAGAGAGAGAAAGTTTAAGAAATTGAAGATTTGGAAGTGTTTTTGCCATGCATGTTAAATGTGATCTAGTAGTTGATAAGTGTAAATTGAAGCTAATCATGTGTTAATCTTCTGGATCAAAAGTTAGAAACTCTTAATTTCTTGTGTTCTTATGTTTTTAGAGGGAGAAAGTGTTGATTAAATCAAATTAATGATGATCTCTCATTCCATGCTATGTTTTTATGTTAATCTAGAGTTTAGACACTTTGTAGGACATTTAGAAGTGATTGCATGTGAGTAAAATGAAGAAATGTGAAGATTAAATCTAAGCAGAATGCTAAAAACTCGAAGTAGGGAGGCTGTATACCTCCTACGCTATAAAGGCCCCTCCTACGGCCGTAAAAGGGGTCTGGTCTAGATAGAAAACTTTGATTTAATGCATAGATTATTTTAGGATGTATACTGCTACTTTGGTAAGTGTATTAGTGATAATTAGTAAGTTGTTGGGTGTTTTAAATGTTATTGAAGTCCGTTTAAGAATAAAATGACCAAGATTGTATATTTGGGTATGATAGGTATATAATTTAAATTAAGAATACATTGTAGATTTAAGTTAGTTGGTAACATGTTAGAATACATTGAATTTGTTAAAGTGTTCAGTGTTGTTAAATGAGAAAGTCTATTTGCGTATTTGGATATGAGAATTGAAGTACACCTTGTGAGTTTTATATATATATATATATATATATACTAGTAAGGATCTTGACTGTGCTACGCACAACTCACTTAAATCAATGCTTAAATCAAGAGTGTTCATAAACGGTTAATAGAAAATTAAATAATTGGTTAATGTAAATCCTTGAATACAAATGCAAACTTCTTTAATTGTGAATAATAAAATGCATAAATAATTAGTTTCCTACAGAAAAATCTAAACACTAATGTATGAGAAGATTAGTACATTTCAATTCTCACATACATTTCACCATTAGCCATCTTGTGAGTCCACTTCCTCCAACATGCTTTTAAAAGTTCATTTAATAGTGCTAAAAAAATTAACAAACCAAATGTACAAATTAGCTTGTTGTATAAAAATTTTATTGTTTATATATGATGTCATTGTTTAGGTAAAATAAAAAATAAAATCCCATTATGACAATTTTGACATGAACTCAGGTGTGTGCGTGTAACATTAATACACACGAAAGCCTCAAAGTGATGATTAAAGAATCTTATCAGAACACATAGATACAACCTATTCTGCATTCTTCATGTAGATATCTTAGTTTTCGTGCAATGCCAACCACAATGTTTTGTCTTGTAGACCACTTTCACTCATCATGCCCTGCAATTTGAAAATAAACCTTTCACCGCTCACAAAGTCAACAATTGCAGATATTAAATATGACAAAATAAGTGTGTTAGGTATCTAGCTAGACATGGCTTTTATGTTGTTCAAATGGTTAACACATATTTGTAGAAGACATCTTGCTTAACTTTTCACAAAATATTACAAACAATTAGTCGGTTAAAAAGAGTGTTTAACAGTTCTTAGATAGAAAAACTACAATACAAAATACAATAGACATAAACTACAAATTTGCAAAAGACATCTTGCTTAAGTTTTCTCAATTTTGACAACTTAGAAAAACTACGATACATAATATGATAGACATAAAATCACATTATAATACATGTTCATAGGTGTACTCTTTGTGCTATGTAACAATGTTACAAAGTTGCAAGGCAGAACTCTTGCCAACATAGTGTCCAAGTTCTTTTGTTTCATATGGAACGTCATACCAAATATGAATCGACCATACCTACATAAAAGATAAATATATAAATAATGTATGCGTATAAGTAAAGGTGACAAAACATACGGGTTAATAGCGTGTCGGAACATACTCGAGTCAAATCGGACAATTTAAAAAAAGTATCAAATTGTTTCGGTCAAAATTGCCCATTTAAAAAACAATAAAAATAAAGGTAAAATGAAGTGATCATAAATTCATAATAAACGCTTAAAAAAACTTACTATTTTATCCATTATAAGTATACAACGATCTTGATTTGCTAACTACTCTTAAAAAATTAACTTCAATATCTTCCTCCTTCCTTCATCTCGTCCTCATCTAAATATTAAGAAAAACATAGAAAAATTCATATATCAGATCCCACACCCATAACACAAAGGGCCAGCATTTTAGCAACTCATCAACATATTTTTGTAGAAAAACATGTGAACAACTATATCGTGAAAAAAATATTTACTTACTAATCTCTTTTGATGCTAAATGAGCCAAAAAAATCTATATCATAATTCTTGAGAAAATTTAACAAAGCTTGTTGTTCATGCTTCTCCTTCTCTTGCCTCAACAATCCATCCAATCTCTCGTTAGTACGCAGGAAAGTTTAACTCCATACTGATACATCAAGTCAACACCATTATGCAAAACACTCGTCTAATCATCATCATCTCAGGCTGTAAGATAACCAAGCATGGAATCCCCTTAACATCAAATTTCTTGTTTAATACCATTTAGTCTCCGAATGAGAAAATGGAATCTGCGAGCTATTAATTTGGTTGATAGTAGTTGTTGAATGCCTTCAAGTCTTCATTAGGAGAAACAAAGATATAAAATAAAAACAGGATTGATCGACTTTCAGGAGGTCACTGTCTCAATGATAGAAAATCACTTTATCAAATGATGCCCAATGCAAAAGATAAACTGTATATTATAACTAATAAAACAAATATACTATAATAGAACATATCTATTAATAACATCCTTATCTAATCTAATAATAATAATATTAAAACAACCAAGGCTTGCCTTGTTCCTATCTAAAGCATAATGTACTATCCTTTTTCCTTGTGAGATAAACACTATAGTGTTTAAGATGTACTATCTTTGTTCCTATCTAAAGCTTTGGATAAGTTTAAGATGTACTGTTTGAAATTTGTGTTTCCTCCATAGTGTTTAGTTGTTTACAATCACGGAAAACGTATTCATCCTTTAATGTCAGTTCTCATTATCTTTATTACATTCTTAATTTCTTTTGATGATGCTATAATTTCATGGTAACCCTTTAACATATACACACAAGCACATAGCCTCTTCGTACAGAAGGTTTTGTGGAATTTACCAGGTTTAATTTCAATTCCCTGTATTTTGTTTTGTAGCATTTCAAGAAGATCATTAAACTTTATTTATTTGCTAGGCTCGTACAGGGGAAACACATAAAAAAAGATCATGAAAATCAATCCTATTAAAACCCTAACCAATTAATGAAATCAAAGAAAGTGAAATTGATTATGAAATCAGATAATAAGTGAACCCTAATCTTACCGAAGCAGTGAAATCGACAAAATTGTTGATGAAAACACATATATGGTAGAGAGGGGTAGTCGAAGGGGGCTGAGTCGCAGGGAGTGTCTCGTCAATCTTCATGCTCAGAGAGGTTGGAGTAGCAATCATCGGCGAGGAGGGGTGGACGCAATGTTCGAAGGATGTGAAGAAGGAAATCCTCAAAGACAACTAAACTTCAACCTAATAATGGCTTTATGCTAGGCTCACAGTAGAAGTTTTAGAAAAACATGTGAGTAATCAGATGAATGGAATAAGAAATCACTTTAAGTTTTGACGTAAAGTAGGGCATGGTAATTTCTCAGATGCAAAGGATGCGTGTGAAATTGAAGAGCAAATGGAACTGGTAAAGTAGGAAGAAGATAATAGTATTATACTATTTAGTGGACATGTGTCAATTTTAGAGGTGATGTCTTCTTTTTATATAACAGGTAGATATATATATATATATATATTCAATTAAATAAATGTTTGTGATGTTTAGATAAAGAATTATGGGTCTAGAGTTTAAAGAATGAACGTATATTATACAACTGAGAAAGACTTATTATGGTATATGTCACAAGTATAATAAAGGAGTATTTTTATGGAGGTAAGTATCATATGTAATGTAGTTTATCTTGAATTATTATGTTGGGTAAATGATCTGATTAAATTGAAGTATGCAAAAGTATAGATACTTCAAAATGTGGTAAAGTATAAATTTGTATCAAATATGATAAGAAGATGGATGTTTATCCTTTAATGCACACACCCAATATTTAAATAAGTAAAAGATTGAATGACTAAATATGCAAAGTTGAGAGCTATGAAGATAGTCAAGAATTTCTTTATTCTATATATAAGAATGATGTATGAAAGTATGGACTCAATTTCTATAAATATAGAATGTATATAAATCCTCCATCAAATAACCGATTAATTGATCGGGTACAACGTAGAGACTAGGAATACAATCAATAGAGTTGATAGTGAATCCAAAGTAATTAAGAATCTATTAGATGTGTTTGATACAACGAATCATATTTGAAATAGTGGGACGGATATGATAAATGTATCAAGAGAGATATGTTTAGATTTTATACCGATTTAACTTGAAAATATTAAATAATTACTCTAGAATGATTGGATAGTATATTAACAGCTTATGACTATTCGTAATGAACAAATGGTACGTATTTACAACAATTTCTACCGGAGATAATGTGACTTATTAATTATGCTTTATAGCTTATCATATATTTTAAACCTTTTAAGATATTTCTTAATGTGGAGATGATAATCTAGTAGATGGGCTCGTGTTGTGCAGCCTTTATATTTTAAAGTTTTAGTTATGCCAGTTGTCCGATTTTTAATAAATGAGTTTTAGACTTATATGTTTTATTATTAATTAAATGTTTTCAAGTACTATAAATTGTTTAAATCTTATTATCTTAATGTGCTAAAAGAATTTATTATTGCTTCCGCTGTATTATTTTGTTTAAAGATTTGGTCGCACATTTATTTTAATTTTATAAGTAGAAGGATAAATAAAAATACAATATAAAAAAATATATCACCTCTTTTAACATAATTGGCTTTAAACTTTTCTTATGGATTACAAACAAGGGAAGACATGAAAAAAGGAAACCAAGATATATCACACATCCTTTTATAAGTTCAAGAAGTCTTCTACAGGATAAGGGTATGTATACATGGTTAACCAATCATCAAAGACGCATATTTACTTTAAAGGGAACCAAGAATTCCACTAAAAATAAGGAGAAATCAAATTATTCAACTTAAGAACATTAAACATCATTCCAAAATTTGGTAGAAGAGTCATCTTTGATACTTTTTAAAAATCCAATTAATTAACCGAGGGCATGAATAGTTAATCTAACGCCAAACATCCAAGGCCACTTTGCAAGGAGATCCATATTCTTGAAACAAGTAACCATGTATACATACTCTATCTATGTAGAGCGTATTCTTGATCTTATAAACGCGGACCTACTCTATATTTATTTATCTAATTAATAATAATAGAAAAACCTTCTATGTATCATATACATATTTTGTTATCTAATAAAAAATAAACATTAAATTATTGTACATTTTGTTATACCTTTTAATGTTCTATTAGATGTATAAAATTGATGATACATTATTAAACTTAATACATTTATATATAGTTTTATAACAATTAAATTTAAGTCCATTTTAGTTTTGTTATCTTTTACAATAAAACTTTTATTACAATAGATTACGGTTTGTATTAACGTGATTCCAACGATATATTTTAGGTTTCGACCACATATTCAAGAATTTACTTTGACTTGACTTGGTAAAACATATATGGAAACTTACGGACTAATATATATATATATATATATATATATATATATATATATATATATATATATATATATACTTTCCTATATACATATTGTTATCTTTTTAATTTGTGTTTAATCATGTAATGTTTAAATTCTGTTGCATATTAAATTATTTAAACTTTAATTATTATACTTAATTAATAAATTTTGATATAATTAATTCTTGTAGTTTATAAAGTTTAGTCTACAATACAAAAACTTAAGTAATTTATTAAAAATAAATATAAATATATTAGTTTAAAAACGGATTCACGGGTAAAGACCAGGTCCCACCGAAAATACGGTCTACTTTGACAATTTGGGCACCCAGCCCAGCTATTTTCCACAAATAATTAAACTAAAAGTCATTCTTTTATTGGTTCGGGTGTTTGACCGCAGCTTCACAAAACCACCAGGTCCCTCCCTCCCCCTCTCTCACATCCTCATTTTGAGATACGTTACTCCGGTGGCCTCTGCCCCATTAATCCCCCTTTCAACTTTTCCTTTTCTCTTTGTTTGAATTTTTTTTTTTTTTGATTTCTTATGGCGGTCGATTTGATGAATGCTTACAGAAACAACAACAACAACAACCACCCTTTGCTTACCAAAATGGAAGATAATTCCGTCCAAGAAGCCGCCGCCGCCGGTCTCCAAAGTCTTGAGAATCTTATCAGATTACTTTCTTCACCATCTCAATCTCAATCGTATCAGAATAATACGACGTCGTCCTCGTCGTCTTCTCCCCCCGCGGCCGCTACTGATCCTTCTTCTGCAACCAAAGACTATATAGCCGTCGCTGATGTTGCGGTTACTAAGTTCAAAAAATTCATATCTCTACTTGATCGCAACCGCACCGGTCACGCTCGGTTCCGACGTGGCCCTGTTTCTAACCCACCTCAAAAAACTGCACCGTTGGCTGTTGCGGCGGCGAGTGTTGTCCAGCAGACCAATCTGACGACGGCTGCGTCGGCATCCGTGGAGAAGGTGTATTCCCCTGCGCCGCTTCAGCAGCGTTTGCCACCCCTTCCTCAAACGAATCTCCACCATCAGTTGGTAAAATCTGGATCTTTTGATAGGAAGGATTTCCCGGTCACCACCATCAATTTCGCTACTGTCTCCGCCGCCTCTCAGGCGAATTCCTTTATATCGTCGTTGACCGGAGACACAGACAGTTTACAACCGTCAATGTCTTCTGGATTTCAGATCACGAATCTGTCTCAGGTTTCTTCTGCAGGTCAGCCAAATCAGTCATCTTCTTCCTTTAAAAGGAAATGCAACTCCATGGACGATTCACACACCAAGTGCGCCAATTCTTCAGGGCGCTGCCACTGTTCAAAGAAAAGGTACCTCAACCTTAAATTGGCCAATTAATTAATTAATAATAATAAAACACATCAACTCTGGGCTTTGATTTAATCGGAGCTGTTTACTAATCTTATTAAAATTTTACAGAAAATCGAGGATGAAGAGGGTGGTGAGAGTTCCGGCGATAAGCATGAAGATGGCCGATATTCCACCAGACGATTTCTCATGGAGGAAATACGGTCAAAAACCGATCAAAGGTTCGCCACATCCAAGGTAAACATCTTGTTTTTTAGTTTTAGATCTCTTGTTATCGGTTTGAATTCATCATAGTTGATATCGAGAAACAGAGTCATAAACTCAGTGAGTCTCGCGAACTCGGCAACTCGTTGACCAATTTGGTAGATTTAAGATTCATTTCATCTCGTCTTCGCTGAAAATAATTGGATAAATATGCGGTCAATGTTAAGCTTTGGACAATGGTGAGTCGTCTGTGACCGTGAAAGTTTGACCCATGTCGAAGGGTATTCTAGTAATTTAATACCACGGGCCCCATATGCTAGACTTCTTTTAAAAAAACACAGTGTCATCTCTTGATCAAATTGGAATTTATCTCACCAATAATTGGAGTGTTTCATAAGGAAAATATAAAATAGGAGTCAACTTCATACAAAAAGTCAACTTACATTCTTTCTTTGATATTTATATATTATTTTAATTTAATAAAGAATTTAATTAAAAGGAATGTTAGTGCACATTAAAGGTTGCTATTTACTATATTATTTCCTTCTTTTTTAATATCGGTGGTGTGGTTTTAAAAATTAATTATTTTTTAAATCGATAAGTTACGAGGAAAGCTACCACAAAATCAATATAAATGAGGAATAAATCGTGTCTGTGATGAGAGATTATTTGTCGGGCCCATGGGCGATTTTTGATGGGTAGATTTGTCTCAAGAACTCGCTTTCATTCTTATCATTAAATATTTAAAATATATATTTATAATATTATATTTAATATACGCAAAATTATTCAATTCTTGAATAATGACGATTTTTGTTTTTACCACATAGCATGATGGAGTAGGCCAAAATAAATTAATTAAATAATCTTCTTATATACATTTATTAGAATAATAAGTTACCATAATGGACTTGACTTTAATTTTCCTAATTCATTATCTTTGAATTTAAAGGATTTTTTTATTTACTCAATAGAAAAAGAAATATTTTTTTATGAAGAATTTCATATATTATTATTATTATATGCTTTATAATAAAAGGTAAATAAAACTAAGGAGATTGCAATCTGTCGGAATATTTTTGTGTCCTCGTAACTGTCAAAGGAATAATTATTGGAAAATCAAAGGATTAAAGTTTATGGCTTTATGCTATAAAGCATATGATACCACAATTTAACTGTTTTTTTTTAATTTTATAATTTATTTATAAAATCAGGGGTTATTACAAATGTAGCAGTCTGAGAGGCTGTCCAGCAAGAAAGCATGTGGAAAGAGCTTTGGATGATGCTGCAATGCTGATTGTGACCTATGAAGGTGAACACAACCATACTCACAGCATCAATGATGCACCTGCAGCCATAGTTCTTGAATCTTCTTAATTAAACTATATAAAAAAAATGTAAATCTTAATAACAACTATATATTACAACCTGTAGAGAGAGACAGAAAGAGTGGCTTTGTGTGGCTCAATTGTCAACGAGGAGAAGATATCATTTGCAATTAGACTTTTTTTTTAAATTTATTTTAATCTTCAATTATATTAGTTTGATAATGTAATATACCGTTTTTTTTAATGTTTTTTAGTTTTAAAAATTATGAAATAATCTATATTTTTAAAAGGTTTAGTTTAAAAGATCTTTTATTTGGATATTTATTTCAACCGTGATTCTTATATGACTTGTATGTCCGGATAAAAATACAATATGTCTTTTACTTTTTTTTTGTTTATCAATTTTGGAAAATATTATTTTACCATCATGTGTAAGACAAATAAAAGGCTTTATCTGTATAAAGCAAGAAAATATCTATTTAATATTTTAAAGGAGTTTAGGAGCTAAACTTTCAAGAAAAAAAGAAAAGAAAAAGGAAAGACAGTCCATGTGGACCGTGTACTTTTGTAAAATAGAAATATATACATGTAATTACGTGGGGATGAATGATAATATAGTTTATATTTAATTTATAGTCTTAATAGATTAATTTTAATTTTTAAATTAATAATATCAATAGTTTAGATTGTATTTTAAAATTTTGGGTAGAGTGACATTTTCGTAATTCACATATGATGCTTTTACAAATCACATGTGATTATATACTAAATCACCTGTGATTAAATATTAAAATTTTAGGACTATGTTTTTAATATTGACTTTATTGAATACAAACTCAATTATGTGTAAAACATAAAAGACGAATAGCATAATTTACTCTAAAATGTATTTAGTTGTATACGCGCTTTTTAATTATTGAAAAAAATTTACTCCCTCTGAACACCATACCACGTTTTATACATCTCTATTAAAAAAATTTGTGATTTACTACTAGCTACTTTATAGTGTCCAATTAATGAAGTAAGTGTGATTGACTTCAAAAATAGCATAAGATGTAAATTATAAGGTTTTAGTGAGTTTGGTATAAATTCTGAAACGTCGTCACTCACGATATGATGTGATAATCTAAAATATTAGAAATGGAATTAAGCCTAAAAGTAATTAAAATGCGCACTCGATCAGCTCACTACGTACGTATATATGTGAGATCCAGAAGGTATCTCATCATCCATAATTTCAAACCTACGAACGTAATCATTCATTCCAAACACCACCAACCTTCTTCTTTTTAAAAAAAAAACATAATTAAAATCGCAAATTGTATCCGAAAGGTTATAAATAATATTACTATTATCACATACGCCTGTTTGAATTAACTTATTTTCTAGGATTATGATTTTATTAGAATTTTTATATGCTTATTATAAGCTTGAAGATTTTTATAAGGGTTTCAGGTTATGTCTTATTTAAGTTCATAAGTTCAAGTTGATAAATTCACAAGTTAGAAGAAATTAGCTTATAAGCTTATTTAAAATTCTAATTAACTTATAAGTTGAAAAATAGCCTAACTCAAACATACCCATAGGCCATAGCCTAACAATCTTGATATAAGATCTTTATTCGAGACTAATCTTAGCATTCGTGAAGATAGAGAATTAAGTTGGTTTTAGAAATTGGAGAAATTTGGTTTATTAGTTCACAGTCTCTTCACTCAAGCGTGCTATTGATGACATGTTTGGTATCTCTGTAATATTTCCTACGGTTTGGATTAAAGATTTACCAAGTAAGGTCAATTGTTTAGTGTGGAAAATTTAGCATGGAAGACTCCCAACTTGTTGTAATTTGGTGCGCAAGGGAGTTGCGGTCCATTCTTGTTGTCCTCTTTGTGGTGACAACCGAGAAACTAAAATTCACATTCTTCGGCAATGCTTGGTTGCGGTGCAGCTAATTCAAGACGTTCAAAGATGGTGGGGTATGTGTTCAGGGGTCTGTTGGTGACACGGTGGTTGATTTGCTATCATGGGGCTCCAACCTACAATTTAATGAATTAAGGTTGCAAACTCTCACCACTACGATTTTCGCTCTATGTTGGGTGATGTGGAGAGTTAGGAATGCAAAGACTTTTCCTTCTTAAAACTCAGAACTAAACCTTTGTGGAGCTGTACAAAATTGTTCATTTATATAGCTTAATTCTAGGGGTAAGCTTAGTAGAAAATTGAGATGGTGTAATTGAATGATAGATCCTTTATCGGAGTTGCCCATGTGATGTTTTTTAGAGTTTTTGACCAAATAGGGGTGATTGAAAAAAATATTTACTAAAGTAGTGTAATTTTAAAAATATTTACCAAACTAGTAATTTGTATCCAAACACTCTTTAAACTCTCTTTCAAACACTTTAGACACACCAAACACCCTAACTCCCAGATGACAAACACACTATGTATCTCCCCCTTCACTAATCGATTTTGTGGTGCCATCACCACCGCCGGGAAATAGCCGCCCCCCCCAGGATATAGCCACCACCGCATGATTATAGGTGTTGTCGTCAAGCCACCCCCACCGCTGGTGTATGTCTAAATCGATATAGGAAGATAAAGATTGATTCAGGTGAGTGTAAATAGGTTTTAGTTTTGTCGTCTCATCGATATAACAGCGGTGGCCGGAGGTTCTGTCCCGCGTTTTTGTTTGCAAGAGACAAAAAGGTCGCCGCCGTCAGGGTGGGTGATGGCAGGATCGCTGGCAACCGGTGAGTGGCGGCAGTGGGGAGGTGGCGTTCTCCGCCTTTCTTTTGAGTTTGAATCCGTCCGGTGTTCTTGTTTGCGACGGATATAGAGGTCGCTGCGGTCGGAGTGGCTGGTGGCAGGATCGACGGCAACCGGGCGGCAGTGGGAGCAGCGGTGGTCTCCGACTTTCTTTTGAGTTAGGTTTGCAGTGTCTCTTTCTCTTCTTGCAGGAGAGAGGTTTTTCTTTCTTAAAACATTAAAATTTAAATTTAAATTCAAATAATACTATTCTAGTAAATATTTTTAAAACTACACTATTTAGGTAAATATTTTTAAAACTACACTACTTTAGTAAATATTTTTTTCAATCAACCCTATTTGATCAAAAACTCATGTTTTTTATGTTTTCTTTGGTGTTTGTATACTGCCTAGCACCTTGCTAGGAGATGTTTTAATGACATTGCTGCTTTTCAATTTTTTTTAATATATATATTTTCTGCGATGTTCTATATTACTTCTGTTTTACAAGTTTAGTACGTTTTTCCTTTATTAAATGTGTGAGAGAGGTAAGGGTACAATTGACAACATCCTTATTAAATAACGAACAATCATTAAGTGAATATTATCCTAAGAGTTGGTATATTTTGGACTAGGGTTTATGGTAGCAAATACCCTAATTAAGAGTTGTTGCTTGTTGAGTATTAAGAGGTAATACTTAATAGTGTTTTGTTGGATAACATATATAGATGATGTAAGGTGTGGGTCGACACCTAAAGAGATTGTTTGTGGCTCACCTCCGAATGGGAGGTAAGTATGAGTAGAAGATGTGACGAGTTAACTCGTTGCTGTAGACGGGTCGAGTTACTAGCTACTTGTTACTTAAATGAGTTACACTTGAGAAAGAGCTTTACTTGTTGTCTTGTTATGTGATATTTAATACATGTAATAAGGGTTGTTTCACGTTTGAATTTGTATGACCTTATCAAGTATCAAATGTATTGAAGCAAATCAAATAATGATTATGAACTTATCGCAATAGAGTATGAAAGAATACACCAAGAATACAAACAATATTTGAGAGTAATTGAAATACTTAATTTGTTGGGAAAAATAGGCTTACAAATATATCCTCTTTTGTTGACATAAAAATATATAACTTGTTTATATAATTGTATGTACTAACATTAACATATGTGCACATATACATATATATATATATATATTCAATCAAATATATTCTCATCTATGATCTACAAAATAAGCTTCATCAAATGGCCAAGCTCCAATCGTCAAGATCCGAGTTCAAGTAGAAGCCGATGTCGAAGATTCCTACAAACAAACGTTTGAAGTTTATGAGCTTACAAAATAAATAATCAAATGAGTTTAAGTTTTTATAAAATAATTTTTATAAAAACTTTTATAAAAATTGAGACAATTTTTATAAAATTCACAAGCTTGGAAGTCAAAGCAAATAAATTTTCATTTTGGCAAATACTAAACACAATCTTCTATTGAAATAAGCCAAAACCATATTTAGCAAAAGGAATCTCCCAAAGAGGTAAACTTCCAACATGCTTTGTGCATTTGGTTTCCAAACTATCATTTTCATGATTAAATTCAAACTTAAGAAGTATGGCATTTACCCAACTTTTCTAAAGCTTCTTTTCAGTGCATTTTTATATTAAAAATGGGTTGTGTGTGGTTTTGGTAAAAGCCCAACGTCTATATGCACAAGGCTCAAAAATCTCCAGCAGTGCGACGGTTGATTCCACGGTCGACCGTGGATCGACCGTGGATCGTCTGGACACTTTTTGAGCATCAAACTTTTTCCTTATTTAAAGCAACTCAAGTCTTGTGTTTTACCAAGCTCTTGCAATCTGAAAAACACAGAACATATACAAAAACTTGTGAGCTCATATTCTTGATACAAATTCAACATCTCAAGATTAAGAATGAAGCAAGAGTAAAAGCCTTCAAAGTTCAAACACTACATTACCTTCTTATATATTTGTAATTGTGTGAGGATCATCTCTAGCCTTAGAATTAGAGAGAAGTGAGGATCATCTCTAGCCTTAGAATTAGAGAGAAGTTGTAAAAGGTTTATCTCTACCTTTAAAGAGAGAAGTTAGTGGAGCAACTCTTGGTGGGTGAGGCCAAGGAATGGATGTAGAGCAAGGTTGTTAACCCCTGCTTGAACCACTATAAATCATTGTGTCCAAACTACTTCATTGGTGATATCTTTCTTCCTTAAACTCTTTAATTACTTGCAAATATTGTTAAAAACTTCAAAAAGTGGGCATATAACCTATTCACCCCCCCTCTAGGTTCTAACAATTAATTGATTTAGAACAAAATGCTTAATTGGTTTAAGAGCTTATAAGCTTTTGAGAGAAAAAAGTGTTTGGATCAGCTTATCTATACTACTATATAAACCATACAACACTCTCTCTCCTCCTAATCTTAAAATCTCTTAAAATTCAATCACCAATACATCTCCACTCTTCTTTTTATCTAAATTAATCTCATCCACTCAATTTTTAACCATTTCTCTTTCCTAATTTACTTTAACTTTTTATTTATTTAAAATATACTCTCCACTGACACACTCTTTAACATAAATACAATTATCCACCCACATCAACATAATTTCTAAATTCTTATTAACTTCTCTCTCCTCATTTCATAAATATAAATCTTTTTTATTATTTTAATATTTTTTAAAAGTAATAAAATAGTTGATATAAATATAAGAAAATTTGAAAAAAAAACTGACATGTTGCTTAAAACTTTTCATGACATTGAATCACACAAATAACATATCATTACATTCTTCAAAACGATATGTTACAAAACAAAAACTATTTACCGCCGCAGCATTGCGCGGACACGATGCTAGTAACTTATAAGCTAATAAGCTTATTTTAAAAAGGTATTTGACTTAGCTTATTAATGTAAAATGAAAAAAAAAGAAATCCTTACAGTAGCTTATTAATGTAAAATGATCAAAAAGAAGGTATAAAGGTAAATGTGTAAAATAAGGTCACAAGGAAAAAAATAAGCTAATTCAAGATAACTTATAAAAAATAGCTTATTTTTTTAAAAATAAGCTGATAAGCTTAGCCAAATATATAAAACATAATAAGCTAAAACAAACACCCCTAACTAAACACAACTTAAATTTAACAGAATTAGTCTGGTTGCTTGTGCAGACTAACTTTGGTGGAACTAATTTGTTATTATTGTTGTGGCTTTCACAAGTTGCCTTAGCTTTTGAATCATTGATGTTAGGCAGCAGGCAGAACTTTCGGCTAGAAAAATATTGACACGTGGCTGAAATTGGTATCTATACTTTTATTAATGGTCAATATAGACATGTTATGTAACGCCATTTTGGCTTGAATGTCGGGTGAGGTTTAAGGTTTTTAAACTTAGTAGACCATGTTATGTATTTACGCAAGCACCAAAGATAAGCTCTCAAATAATCACACCCAAAGTTGCAATCGCAAATAACAAACCAGATGCATGCTGCAAAATCAAACCCAAAGCCACAATATCGAAGCCTTTCATATATACGAGTACCCAAAACCATAGCCACAAAACCAAATCTGTCTGCAAAAGACGTGGCCATAAAAAAAACGAATGCCAACGAACCAGCCAAACAACACAAATGCTTAAAAGGAACCCTTTTACTTTAGGCTCTAATACGATGTTAAACGGTAGAACACACAGCCATCTAATCCTACGTCCAAATTCACACCTTATAGTGGTTGGTTCTTAACTTGTCTATTATATTTTCCCCATGCGGAAATTATACATATTAGCATTTAACAACAATAAAATATAGGGGAGATGTACAAGCTAACGATATCACTTTGATAGTGATCCCTATGTCGTGTGTCAGAAGGGTATGGGGATCACTTTGATATGATATCTCAAATTTATATATAGTTACAATGTCAGGAACTAATTTTCTTTTTGCATTTTTTAATTTCAGGCGATATATATATTTCTTGAAAATCTAAATAGATGTAAAGTATCGTATACATCTGGCCAATTAGAAGTAAAATAAACATGTGGAATGTGTGGGGAGAATGCTCCAATCGTACGTGGCATGTGAAGGTGACGATGACATGCTTCACAATTTCAATTTACATGAATGCATATATGCATGCATGTCCAAACAAATTAAGGAAATTAATTAATTAAGGACCACAACATCCATCAATTACATGTTAACATAGTTAGTTGTGGCCATGCTTTGACTTTAATTCAAGCCATACATGCACATTCAATACCTAGCATCTTAATTAAGATTTTCTTTTATATATAAAATCATTTAATTAATAATAATAATATCCTCCAAGATATAAGATTAATAATGGAGATAATGTATATATGTGGATGTCGGTTACTTATTCCATCTTTTGTATAGTTAATTAGTATCGCATTATCACTTGATATATATTGAGATTACATAAAATGTACGCGCGTCATATAATTATTCAAGTTGTTCATGTCTAAAAGGTAATATGTTTATGGTTTTATAACTTTTTTTTGAGCGTATGAACTATGTAGCCAGAGACAATAATAAATCTTCATAGAACTTGGATGTATTCTAAACTCGTTTTAATATAAAGATGACCATACTTGTCCTATATTTCATAATTTATATATAAGGCACGAACCCGAAATGAGTTGATAAACAAACCTGACACAAAGAAAGATTGGTTAGGTTAAGATAAAACCTGTTTACCTAAAAATGACTTACTTAACCTGATTTTGTTAAACAAAAATGTAATAATTAAATATAAAATTATATAAAAATCTAAGTAAATGTGGTAAGTTTAATGTACATTTATGAATTTCGCGACTTACTTTTAAACTTGATACCCGACCTGTAAAATGAATCGATTCGAGACCTAAGACCCGACCTGCAAATCCGAATTTTATCTCCGGAAAGACAAGCCGGTTTTTTCACGGTAAAATGGGTCGACACGAAACACAATCCGAACCGAACACACATTAAAGCAAAACGATCCGAACTTGACACAAATTAACTTGGGTCAACATGAAAGTGACATGACCCACTTTACCCGAACATGACCCGAATTGTCGGCTTATATATATATATATATAGTGAAAAGTTCATTTGAGAACCGTTTTTATTGCGAGAACCGCGAAAACCAATCTTAGCCGTCTAATTCTCCCTCCTTCAATTGGATTGCCCACCCATGAATTCCTTACATGCACCCTGCCACACTCAATCCCCCCACGCTTTTCATCCATGAATTCCATTATCCAAAATCAACGGCTAACATTAGTTCTCGCGGTTCTCGCAATAAAAACAGTTCTCAAATGAACCCTCCCCTATATATATATATATATATATATATATATATATATATATATATATGAAGAAGTTCATTTGATAATCATTCTTAATGCGAGTATCGCGAGTACTTGTAACAATCATTAATGCTCATTGATAGAGGTCTTTTGGTCTTTTATATATTTTCCCAACCATAAACTGTGTCCTGGGTGAACCGTCATTAAAGAGAGTCTTGATTTTTTTAAAATACCCCTCATTAATGAGCCAATCATTAGTCATTAATGAACCATCAAAATTATTATCCATTGACTTATTTTAATCAATAGTCAACATTGGTTCTCGTGATAGTTACAATAAGGATGGTTCTCAAATTAACCCTCCCTATATATATAGGGTTTAGACAAGATATTTGTACGAGAATTGCGAAAATCAATCTTGATCATTGATTAAAACAAATCTATGGCTAACAATTACCATGGCTCATCAATAACTCATTAATGAGATGTATGGCTCATCAATAACTCATATATGTATTTAACCAATCGTGAATTACGTCCGGATGGACTATCATTAATGAATGATGATTTTTCCAAAAATAACTCTTATTAATGCGTGATTAATGAATTATTAATGAGCCACAACTATTAATAGCCATTGATGATTTTAATCAAGAATTGAATCAGGATTACTTCTCACACGAAAATAAGTTTTCGTTTGAACATTTTCACATTATATAGAGAAGAAATTCACATTATATAGAGAAGAAAGAAAGAAAACCTACTCTTAATTAAAGAAGGGTGAGAAGAATTCTTGTCCAACCATTTAATTGGTAAAAAAAAAAGCCAATACGGGAAGTTTGTATAAAGAGTACAATTTTCATAACGTTTTTCAACTCCTTCAAAATTTCCCTATGTAAAAATTTTATTTACCCAATTCATTTTAAAATCTATATATTTTTCATATGAATTACTATTTAATAAAAAAATTATACCATTACATTCACCTTTTAATCATCTTTATTTTGATATCAGTTTCGATACATTTTTAAAAAAAAAATCGTAGATGCAAGATGCAACTTGTCTACATCTACTAGAAAAATGCAAAAAATAGTTATTCAATGTTTTTATTGGTATAAAAAATGGAAGTAATAAAACTCTTAAACGTTACATATAAGCGCATCAATCTTTTAACACGTGATGCACATGAATATCAGATGTAAAATTGATGTGATGCTTAAATACGGATGCAATGTTTAGAGATGTACTTAGATGCAACTATTTTGCAACACTTTCACTATTGTATACGGTAAATATTCAACTCAAAACGCAAAATTAAAATTTGGTTGTGCTCTATTACTAGTAAATCATCATAAAATTGAAAAGAATGGCCGCAACTTTGATTTCTTTTATTAATATAAATTTAAAAAATGCAATTGGGTATGATATGAGTATTAAATCACTATAGACAACCATAAAATATATGTTTCTTTAATTCATACACACACTCTAAAAAACAATAGAATTTGTAATTTAGATTCAACTATTACAGTGAAAGATGAAAGGAAATCATTTAGGATAAATTTTGATTTTTTTAATTCATAAAAAATCATTATGCAATAAACAATTACCCAAAAAGCAAATATAGAAAAAGAAATGGCTGTTCACGGTATACTAAATACATAGATTACATATATAAAAAATATACAATCATTTGGTTGTGCTCATTTTACGAAGATAAAGATATAAGATCTGAACAGGAATTGAAAATGGAAAATAGAAATATAGTATGGAAAGATAAGTAGCATAGAGAAATTTATGTATACCCATAATACCCTTTTAACCTTATTTACATTGAGATTTTAATTTTAAAATCATAAATTAATTTAGACCGTTAATTAAGGTAATCTAAAGGTTAGGAGGTGTTCTTACGGTTCTCATGTTAAGAGAATGATTCATTAATAGAGGTATTTTGGTTATATATGTATTTAACTAATCGTGAATTACGTCTGGATAGACAATCATTAATGAATGATGTCCGATTTTCGCAAAATAACCCTTATTAATGAGCCACAACTATTAATAGCCTTTGATGATTTTAATCAAGAATCAGGATAAGTTCTCACACGAAAATTAGTTTTCGTTTAAACATTCTCATATTATATATATATATATATATATAGAGAGAGAGAGAGAGAGGGAAAAGTTCAAACGAGAACTATTTTTTGTACGAGAAATACGAGAACCAATCTTAGCCGTCCAATTCTCTCTTCTTCAATTGGATTGCCCACCCGTGAATTCCTTACATGCATGCCACACTCAATCCCCCACGCTCTTCATCCATAAATTCCACTTATCACTTGAATGACCAAGATTGGTTCTTGCAGTTCTCATTTGAACCCTTTCCTATATATATATATATATATATATATATATATATATATATAGGGAATGGTTATTGTAAGAGTTATATCATGGTAAGAGGGATAAGAGATATTCGCAGCCGTTTGATCAAGCGCTTGGTCAACAAAAATAGGTCAAATATTGATGAAGCCTGGAGCGTTAAAAAAGGAGTTAAAAGGGTATAATAGTAATCCCATTAATAAGAGAATCTCTGATTTCATCTAAATCCCTAAATTCAAGCTGTTGCAGTTTTTGAATCCAATTCAATTAGCAAGAAAAAATTATCGATGAACATAAAAAATTTTGATGCATCAAACAAATTTTATACTGATTACAAACTTGATACATAATATTCAACCAGTAAATACAGTAAGAACAAACATCGTTCTGAACTTAAAAAACTAATGAAGAATCTAAAAATTGGTGTACAAATCATCAAAAAATCAAACAACAAACAAGAATCATCAAAAAAACAATGACTTAACTGAACTTGATATTGAACCCAGATCCAAAATTAAAACAACAAAACGAGAACCTCTCGTTTGTTATATTCAAAAAGAATATCAAAATCTATGAAAACCCAAAACTTCAATAAAACTCACTCTAGATCTGATGCGATCGACATTTATGGTTCATGTTTACAATACAAATTAGAGCCATCTTCATCCTTACAATCCCCCAAAAACCATGGTCTTCTTCATCCTCACATGGTTATGAAACATGAAACTGATGAAAACACTCCCAATTGTCGATTCACAGTGGTAGCGGTAGTTTCTTCCATATCTGGTGTGGCGATGGTAATCGGTCTTCTAATCGACATTCATAAATGATGCACAGCGGTGGTGGTGGTTATAAACACATGATTTAGGTTGTTGGTGGTGGTGGTGAATATTATTTTGGAGCGGCGATGAGGGCGAGGACAGGGGGCTGTGTGTCTAAGCATCGCAACGGTGGTCACTCGAGAAATCATAGGTTGCGGGTATGATAGCGACGGTGACCTAAAGAGAAAGGGGGGCTGTGTGACTAAGCATCGCAACGGTGGTCACTCGAGAAATCATAGGTTGCAGGTATGAGAGCGACGGTGACCTAAAGAGAAAAGGGGGTGAAATGATGGCACAGTGGGCGTTGCAACGGCGGTGGCCGATCATCAATCGGTTGTGGGTGTAAGCTACGATAAGAAAGGACTAGAGGAGAGAGGGTGTTCCCGTCGGTTTCTATAAACAGTGAGGGAGGGACCGATTCTCTGGTAGGAGCCTAGGAGAGAGAATAAATAAATACCTAAAACACCCTTTCATTGTATATGCCACGTGTCTTTACTATAATTCTTCTTACCCCTCTTATATTTTTTTACCTCTTATTAAAAAAATATAAGGATGGTCATATTGTAATATAAGGTGAACATTTTACGGCTTATAGAGAGCACATTTGTCGATTGATCAATCGAAATAGTTTGATGCTCCTTTTCATTCATGATATACTTAAATATGTGGAGTGGACCTTAAGGAAAAGTAGAGTTCGTCATATTACGTTTTTGGGTAAAAAATTGTTTAATCAACAAATATTTAGTTCATTTTTGTTTTAATCATTAAAGTTTTTTCAAACGCTTTTATCATAAAGTTTGAATTTGTTATGATTTAATCTTTCAAGTTACATCTTTTTTTGCTTTAAACCGTAACGTTTTTTTCCAAACGATTTAGCCCTTAATTTTTTGTTAAAAAATGGTTTAACTCTCAAAGTTTTGTTACGTTTTTAATAAAACTAAAATATATAATCAAGTAGAGAGGGTTAAATAAAAAACCATACAAAACATAAGTGATTAATCGGTTATTTAATAAAACTTCAAGATTTAAATTATTTGAAAAAAACTCTAAAGTTTAAATCATAACAATTTCAAAACTTTATGGTAAAATCATTTAAAAAAACTTTGATGATTAAACCGAAATTGAATGAAAACTTTGATTTTTTTTAACAGCAAAAAGAACCTCTAGGCAAGAGCTTCGACATGACTATCACCCATACATAGAGATCCATAAATATATTAAGACTTCTAGCAAGATGCTAGAAACCATAATACATTATTACAATAGGTTTAATGGATTATAACACCACATGGGCTATAAATTATAATTACATTTTGATCAATACTTAACCCAAATGAATAAAAACTTTGATGGTTAAAACATTATTCATCCTGTTTTTTTTTTTTCAGAAAATGTATATTTTGTGGTAATTGTGAATGTTATTAAAAAGAGGTGTTACAAGATGAAGAATCTAAGAAACCAACAACAAACACATATTTGAATATAAAGCTTTAATCAAAACAAAGTATTCCGATTTGGATTCATGCTTTTGCACCTAGACGAGTCTTTTAAAGAAATACCAAAAGAACTCCGCTTGTCATCCCAAAGTTTTGTTTAATCTCCAATGAATACGTTTTGAATTGGAGAATACGTTTTGAAAATCGAGTTTTCAAAGCGAATACCCCGCTCGTCTCGTCTGGTATTTTTGATGCTTCGATCAGTATGTAACTCTAGTCCAAACCCCATAAGCATTGTTGCTGGTCTTTAACTATTAAACCGGTCTCCTTGTTAAAAAACTTTGACAACTCGGTCCCACAAAGCCCAAGGTTCATTGAAGAACCGCCACTTTCACTTACATAAAGGGCTTAATTTTTTCCTTGAATACTGCATACAACTAAGATTGGCCCCTTTGAAAACTCTTAGGGGTGTTTGTTTGAAAACTCTTAGGGGTGTTTGGTAGAGAAAAAAGAAACTGGAGAAATGGAAATGGAAACATAGGATAAATGAAAATGGGGAGAAATAGAAATGTGTAGAGAATTGGAACTGATTTCCTTGTTTGGTATCGGGAAAGAAATGAAACAGAGAAATGGTGGCTCAAGTCGCCAGACGGTGGTTGCGGCGTTGGCCGCCTTGCCGGACATCGACGATGATAATTAAAATGCCGGAAACACATCGCAACCGGACATCAATAATTATGGGTAGACATTGGCTGTCATTTTTCTCTATTTCTCCACAATTTGAAGAGAAATGAAAATAAAAAAGGAGATAAATGAAAATGGGTGGAGAAACCATTTTTCCTCCCAAAACTATAATCATTTCTCCCAAACAAGAGAAATCAATTCTCCAATTTCTTTTTTTTCTACCAAACACCCCTTAAGTCCTAATCTACATGCTTGTTGTGATATTCTATGCAAAGGGTCTGTCACCAATAATCAATAATAAGTAGTGTAACACCTTAGGCGAATTCACATCTATAATGGATAAAAGAGGTACCGGGCTTATAAGTAAACTTTGTTTTACAGTAAATTATTAATATTTGAGATGAGATGAGATGAGATTACAGTACTACGCGGTTTTGAAAAAATGAACATATGCCGTCCAAATCGAACTTTTAAAGGTGCTACTATTTAAACCTTTTTTTCTTACATATCAAACATATTATATCACTCGATTACAGTTTTCAATGCTGGTATGATAATTATATCTGTTAATTACTTATTAATATGTTAAGAGGCAATCTTATAATTTTTGTTTCTGAGAATATGACTTAACAGACGATTTATATTTAGAGAAATCGATGTCGATAAATCTAATAAATATTTCGTCGGCTAAATAAGTAAATAGCCACCGTGTACGTTGTTTTATCTTATTAAAACTTAAGATCAATTGTCAATGAAGTATTTACTAGAATATATTAGAAATCTTCAACAAAATAAGCATGGTGCTTAGATGTCAACGGTTATATTTATTAAATTAGAGTCTATATATGAAATTAATGTTGAAACATAGCATGGAAAAATAAATATAGCTAATGGCTGCTTAATTCTAGTGATGTTTGAAAACAAGGATTATAGTTTCTTTTCTTTTTATAATAAATTTTATTTACGTAAAGTGTTTGGAGAGTGGAGATAGAGTTGAAGCTGTAGATTATATTTTTAAGAAATGATACATTTTTTTATTTTTTGTTCCTATTTGTTTTCTTACTAATTTGACCAAGATAAGTATCAAAATTAATAGATGATATTAGGAAAGAAAACTAGTGCATTACATATGTTAAACATTGAATAGGTAGAAGGGTAATATAGAAACAAAAATTAAGATGATATATCATTTCTTTATATTTTTATAAAACCACCTTGTAAAAGAGCTAAGTTATAGGCTTATAGCTGAAAAATGAAAATGATGTAAAAGGATAATTGAATAATAAAGTATAGCGTTAATTATATTTTTGGTTCATGTAATTTGATAGTTTTATGGTTTTAACTTTTAACTTTTTATTTTTATAGATTTGTCCTTAAATAAAAAAACTTTTTACGAACTTGGTAAAGTTGAATGACTAAACTACCCATACGCATATTTTTAATTCATTTTCTTAGTTTTTAATTGATTCATTTCCTTTTAATATTTAATTAACCTAATCATTTAAAGAGTATATAATAAAAAAGGATTAATCTTTCCTCCTCTTTCTTACCAACCTCCCTCCTCTCTACTCTACTTTCTCTCCCATGCATTCTCTCTCTTATTCTTCTTTCTTCCGGCCACCACCACCACCATCATCATCAACCCTTCCTCTCGTATCACCATAGTCATCTCTCTGATTCTCAGATCACCACTACTACACTCTCTCTTACTTCATCTCTCTCTCTCTCACACACACACACACATACCCTAATCTTCAACCTAATGTAAACTCATCTTCAATGAGTTTTAGATCTGCAAACGGGAAAACCCTAAAAATGAAAATCCAAAATTTGCAAGAATCTTGAGAAACACTAAAAACAAAAATCCCAAAATCAAAACCCCAAATGGTGTTCACATTTATTATCATCCATTGTCTTAAGGTTCATACAGTTTTGTTTAAGCTTCTATTGGGGTCATCTCCTCCGGTGGTATTAAGGGGGTGAGGGGGTATTGAAGGGGTGACTAGAGGTGGTATTGAGGGGGTGACTAGGGTGGTATTGAGAGGGTGACTAGAGGTGGTTTGTAAGTGTGGAGGTTGGAGAAGGGTGGTGTTTGGGGGTGGCCAGAGGTGGTTTGTCAGTGTGGAGGCCGTAGAAGGGTGGTGTTTGGAGGTGGCCGGAGGTGGTTTGTTAGTGTGGCAGTCGGAGTAGTTACAAGTGTCGGTGGTGGAAGTATCCAGAGAGAGAATTTAAGTGTGTGTTTGGTTGGATGGAACGAAAAAACAAAGGAATGGAATGGACAAGATAATAGTAAGTTGTGAAATAAAATGATCCATTGCATTTCTTTATTATGCTTTGTTTGTTAGAAGAATGAAATTTCATCACATAATATGTTTAAAAAAGTAAATTTTTATTCATGTATTATAGTTTGACAGTAATTTTTTATATCAAATTTTCACGTTATATAAATACTTCTAGAAATATATTTTAGTTGCAGTTATTTCATAACTTAATAAAAACTATAATACTTTATTTGGTAACATAGAAAAATCTAACATAAAGAAGATTAAGAAAAATATCTTTAAACAAATTAATGAAAAATATTACTTTTTTAAAATTCTAATTATGTTAGTAAAATTTAAAAAAATTTAAATTATAAATTTTTATTTTATTCCTAGAAGGAATAAGAAAAAAAACCCACTTTTTCAAGAATGAAAACGAAGGAATGACATTCCTTATAGAATAGTCCATTCCATTCCTTAGTGAGTAACAATAAGTTTTTTACATTTTGTTGATCTATCCCATTTCGTCTTTAATTCATGCATACTAAACACAGTCTAAAGAGAGTGTGTGTATGTGAAGTGAGAGAGAGGGGAAGAGAGAGAGAGAGAGGGAGGGGGGGGGGGATGTTAAAGCTAAGAGAGGAGAGTGAGAGATTAGAGATATTTAAGTCTTTTTAATTTTCAATTTACTCGTTTTGTTTTCTTTAAACAAATTAAAAACTAAATAAAAAGTAGAAAATGTATGAAAAAATGTTGGTAGGGATAGTTTAGTCATTCAACTTTGGTTAGAAATAAGTTCGTAAAAAGTTTAGTCGTTTAGTTACAAAACCTTAAAAATAAAAAGTTAAAGATCAAAACTGTAAAAACAACGTAGACCAAAATTGCAATTAACTATAAATATATTAAGAAGGTTGATTGCTTTAGGGTAATTTGTAATTTTATTTATCAAAATCTGAATTCTCAATCCATAAACAATTTGACAATGGTAAAGAGTGTGAGAATCTAAGATGAAGTTATCCCCATACATATCATACTCATAAAGAAGAGAATCTAGTCCTAATAACTTTTATAGACATATACATATAATAATTTTCAACTAAACGATAAAATAAACAACTTTTATACTTTAATTGATTATGTTATTTTTTAATTAAGCAATTTATGTCAAATCAAACACCATGTTACTTCTGGGCTTAACGATTTGTTGGATGCCTTGTAACTTTCGGCTTTTTTGTCTTTAGTGATTTAGAAGAGTTCCAATTTTTGATATCACGTAAATTATCTTTTAATAATAATATAATAAAATCACTTCCTTTATTTATATGGGTACGTAAGAGCGTAAGGCTATAGTTTATTGGGCTTAATTAACGATTATTGAATGTGTATAATAGACCATGTGTAAGGCCATAGCTTTTGGGCCTACTAAAAAGAACATGGGTGTGTGTGTGTTCATAGCTTTTGGGCTTTAGGGTCTGCTGAATGTATTGTAAAATGGAAAGGTCGTATGAGCATAAGTGAAATTATCGGCCTAATAAGCCTGTCATCCTTCATATCGATTTCCAAAGGAAAAACTGTTGAGAATTAGTTTTGGCTTCTTACTTTACCTAATGTTTACTTTTAAGTCCCTAGGTTATAAAACTTATTAAGTTTTCAATGACAGAGCTGATTTAGTTTTTGACCCTTAGATTTGTATAAATTATCTTTTTGGCACATAGTATTGATTTAGTGGTTGTTTCATTTCCGTATTTGAATGGAGAGTCTTGAATGAAAAAAATACAGCTAAATAATTCAATCTTAAAACACCTTCTCAATCATCAAGCACCCATATTTTATTTTTATATTCTTTTTTTACATGTTGTCTTGTTAAAAAATGATAATTTATTGAATAATAAATCATATGAATGTTAAATATGATAAAAAAAATCATCTGGTGATTGAGAATTGTCAGATCTACTTATAAAGTGTCATTTTTAGCCTTTTAGCCATGATCGTAAGAAAACCTAAATAACCCAAAAGCAATCAAGGTGTGACAAATCTTTTCTTCAACATAGAAAATGTTTCCTTGATGTAGGGATGAGTTCAGTTCTAAAACCAGCCTGAATCAAAACAAACCTGAAAAAAATCGAATCGAAAAAGCTCAAAAATTAGGACCGGGAACCGAATCGAAAAATCAAACTAAAAAAGTCCAAACTAGAACGAACCCTCTAATTAATGACAGCTAGCTCCTCCACGTGATGACCGTTCAACAGGGGAGAAGCTTCGTTTACCTTAATAGGTGGTTAATCACTTAATTCTATAATCATAATGTTTGTAAATAAAGAATAACTGGTCCATTTGAAAGAGTACCATGTAACGACTGAATAAATGGTTCAATGGCCCATCACCAACTATGGCGGATTCATCATTTTGCTCGTTATCTAGACGCTCATCACTCTATTGACGATATCAGTAGGCTCGTTATCATTTTCTTTTTCAACAAATCATATTAATTTGGATTGATATTATTTGGGTTCAATAATAGTAGTGATGTTGATGTGCACTCATTTATGAAAGTTATTACTAGGGCTTTTAGTAATAAAATAGTCATGCTGATGTGATAGACAGTCATTACTACACGTGGTATTAGAGCAAATGGATTGCCTCGAAGGCTAGTTCTTCACCATCCATGATGCTCGTCAAGTTTTTCAACTACTCCATGATGTTTGTCATGGTGCTTCATGAGTTTGCTCGTTGTTAATGTGTCATCCAGAGATAGCAGTGGGACATTACTCAACAACTATCCATTGATTAATTGGGTAAGGATCAAACTTGAAATCTTAACAAGAATACGTTAGAAGATGCGGATAACAAAGAACAATAAACAAACATCAAGATTTACTGTGATTTGGTCATCAGGGTCCCGACCTATTTTCATGGACAGAAACCATAGACTTCTTTTATTAATTAAAAGTGTTTAAAAAATGTCATTTAAGTCGCCTAGGTTGAATGAAACTTATCTACGATATTTATAAACACAAAACTAGAAAACCTTAATTAATATTAAGGGTTTACTTTTTCAAAATGTATTAAACTATACCTAACATGTTAATGTGTGTATTCACCTTTAAAAAATGTTATTGTGTGTATAAGGTTTTCAAAAAACGTGTTATTATATATATTAAACTTTATATTGTATGTACTAAACTTATACTTTTTTTATTTTTTATGTAATCAAAATATATACAATAACAACAAATTAAAAGTTCAATACACACAATAGTATTTTTGAAAGATGGATACAAACATTAACATTTGGGATATAATTTAATACATTTTGAAGAAGTAAACCCTTAATATTAAATGGGCCGTTGAATTGAATTTACATAAAAAAAAGCTTGGATTTGATGCAGGTGGCTCCATGACGAGCACCTTCCGAAAATCTCAAATCCAAAAACCCTGTTGTCGATCTACTCCTCGTTCTGCACCTAAGCTTCATGCCGTGACCATCTTTCCCCATGCCGCTAACCATCTTAATCAAACCAAGATATGACATTGTAGAATTCACGTCAAGCTCTCTTTTAATTAGATTCTAGTTTCAATATCATACCACTAATTTCAAGTCACACCTAACACGTATATTGGGAATGATTCACCAATAACCCAGAGCACAAGTTCTTTGCAAACGACGGGGCAAAATTGCTTTAAGGATAGAGTTTACTCGCCTCGAAGTAATAAGTGGTAGTGCTGATTATAGTTATTGTTTGAGCGTAGTCATTATTATTAGAACCCAAAATAGCATCACTTTTGTTTACCAAACACCCACCACAAAAGTATAATATTAGGGTGAGATAATTTCATCTATGATCTATGAAGTTCCCCACTTCCCTTGTCATAAGAAGATTTTTATGTGATTGTGTCAAAAATGAAACTAATAGATATCATATTACTTAAAAAGTATTGCTGATATAAATAATTGTTAGTTATTATCGAATGTGCTCAAATAAAATTTTTATTAGAATAAAATTTTCATTAGGTTATAGAAGACACATTCTCCATAGTTCATAGTCCCTAAAACATAAGTTCACATATACTCTCGTTACTAAACGATCCCCACAAATACGCAATAGGAGGGAGAGATAATTTCATATAGATGTATAGATGAAGTTCCTCGTTATAAGAAGATTTTTATGTCGAAAAACGAAATTAAGAGATAGCATGTGTCACTTAATTAAAATTATTGCATGAGAAGATAATTTGAAAAATGGAGTAAAAGCCATTCAAAAGCAAAAAAATGAAAAGAAAATGCCTTGTTTGAATATGATTTTTCATATTTAATTTTCTGAAAAAGAAAACAATGGACAAAGGATATGCCGGAGGACACTTGTTTCAATTCTTGTAAAAGTCGGTATCATCTGTGCGCCAAACAGTTGAAACACAGAAAAAGCTGAGAACAAATAAGTATCCCAAACATCAGTGAAACGTACAATTAAAAATACTTACCCATGCTTTGTATTTTTCTAGCTATACATGTGACAAGATTATTACTCATATGACACTATGTATCTATCTATATCTATATTTATATTTATATTTATATTTATATTTATATAATAATAATAATACATATGTTACTTCCATAAAATAATATCTTAATAGGGCTGTAAAAAGGGTTATCGGCCCCACCCAAGTTTTCCACATCACACGGAAGAAAAAGTTGGAATGTATGTGTGTGCCTCTCTTATCCTTTTTCATTCTTTAAAATTAGAGTTTTGTAAGTGAGGCCGTTGAAATAGAACGATGGAAAATGTAGATAAAGAAACTGAAATAACACTAATGTCGGTAGTGAGGTAGAAATGTGCATGACACTACCCTTTCTTTCTTGTATAGTTACATTAGTAAAATTACCATTACATAATTTTAACATATATTGGTTTACCACTAAAAAAATGTCCTGAAATACAAATATCTACATATCAATGTTGTTATGCACACATAACATTATGTGTTACTTCGTCTTGTCTACTTTATACTACTACTACCCATCTCTGTTATGGTCACCCTCACAACAAAACTCTGAGTTCTACCTAGTTTATTGAATTCACATTTAATAATACTTGATAAATAAATAAATAAAAAGGTATTGGGGAAAAAGCTATAAGCCGGAGGTTATAAAAACATGTTTAGTGAAGTTGCTAGAGCTAAACCCTGAGAACATGAACCATATTTTGATGGGGATTAAAATATCTGTCTTATGATGCTTACAAATAAGGATTAAGATCCTCTCTATCATGTTAGCCAAATCAGTAGCTAACATGGTGAGGTTTAAACCATGTTTTGATGGAAAGGTTGAAACTATATTCTCCTTCACACACTCAGTCACTCACACAGACACAGACACAGGTAATAATAAATAAATATATATAAATTGGTTGTAAGAAGGTATATGTTAGATCCTTATTGTTGTGTTCATTATATTTTAGTGAAGTTTAGTTTTCATATGACAATAGTCTAAGTTTAGGGTAACTATTGTAAATACCCAACGGGTATAAATACAAGTTTGTATGCCCTAATTTCTTAAGCAATACAATTATTCTTTAAGCGGCCATATGTTCTTGAAGTTTCTCTCGATTCCCTTCATACGATCATTCAAGTTCATACATATTATTGTGGTATTGCTTCGCCATTGATTGATACTTGATACAATTGTGACCTACAATTGGTATCAGAGCAGGAGTGAATTAAAAAGGTTAGCTTTTGATCATTCTTTAATGTCTTGTTTATGAGTTTTTTTTCGATTCGTAATCTGCTTATACAAAATCTGTTTGTGTTTGAACTATAAATACTGTTTAGATCTGAATTTTTGGCCTTCGTATACTTGATATGCTTTCGGTACTGTTCTTGGAGGCTAACAATTGATTTGTCGTTATTAATCGGAATTGAAGTTTGTCTCGAGATTGTTTATTGTTATTGATTGTTTGGGACTGAAATCATATCAAAATTGTTGGAACTAATTAAGATTGAATCTGATTTTAGGTCTCGATTTTTTTTGCCGTCTGCCATTCTAGGGTCCTAGTTTGGATTTGGGTTTTGATTCTTGAAATTGATGACAAATGTTTGTTTCTTGTGTCTAATTGTGATCTAAGAAATTGGTTTAACTTTGTTTGATTCACAAAAATTTTAATTTTTCTTCTGATTATTGAATCGATAGTTCTTGAAAACACAAGTTCAAAATTGAGATGCTTAGGGATGAATTGTTTTCTGAAATCATGATACATGTCCTTATTTGTGTGTAATCGTCTTTTATAATCCTTCAAACGTTAATTTGATTCCCGATTTTTGAACTTGAAGTTGAAATTTTTTAAGTCTCTGTTTGGTTTATATCATGAATCGCCAAGCTGTAAGTTTTGTTTGATGCTGTTAGTGTGCTGAAATCGAGATGGATAATTCTGTTTTGAGTGATTAAATAGCCAAGTGTTTAATTGTGTATCTCTTTGATTGGTTTTGCATGTGTTTGAATAGCTAAGTTACTTGCAGTGTTAATTGTATTAAAGAGCCAAGTTTTGTTTGTTTTGAAGTTTAATTTTGGGTTTTACGTTGGTTTGTTTCATCGACTGTGAGTTTTTGAATAGCGAAGTGTTACAATAGCCAAGTTGCTTTGATAGCCAAGCTCTTTATGCTTGAATAGCCAAGTTCTTTATGTTTGAATAGGCAAGTGGTTACTCACTTTTAGTTTGAATAGCCAAGCTCTTCAATTTTTTGAATAGCCAAGTTCACTTTGGTTGAATAGCCAAGTGTTCTTCATCTTTCACGAATAGCCAAGTGCTATTTCACATTCTCCTTGAATAGCCAAGTGGTTACTCACATTCCTTTTTGCAATAGCCAAGTTCGAATAGCGAAGCTGCAATAGCCAAGTTTGAATAGCAAAGCTGCAATAGACAACCATTCTCGATAGCTAACCACTTTGAGCAGCTAACGACTTTCGATCGCCAACCACTTTCGAACCCCGCTTCAGGGCATTAACCTTTGGCAGAACTTAAAGCTTTTAAAGAATCCTTTTTGTTTAAAACATCATTCTTGAAGTCCATATTAGCCAATTTTGAGATCAATTCCTACTTGGAATCACCTTTTTCCATTCCACTCAAAGATCCGAGTTTTCAAGTATCAAGTTTTTAAGAATGACAACTACTGAAAGTGATCATTGTTCTTCATCTGGTTCTGAGGTTAGTTCTACTAATTCTCAATTCTTTGACATGATTCATTCTTTGCAAAATCAGATTTCACAATTAGAAAAGGATAAAGTTCAATGTCGAATCTTAGAGGCTAGATTAGACAACAATTACAATGAGTTAGTTCAGTGCAATCGAGAATTGTCATTAGCAAACGAGCAATTGTCTTATGTACAAAGTAAGTTTAAACTTTGCAAAGAAAAGGTTGAATATCTCACTCAAGTAAACTCTCAAGTTACTGTCAAATTAAGAGATGCAGAAATTCAATGTAAAGATAATGATGTTGAGATTGATCGCTATGTTAAAGAAAGAACCCTATTGTATTCTAAAGTTAAAGAGCTGGAAGATAATCTTTGTAAACGTGGTCAAACAGAACAGACAATATTTTTAAATAAACCGAAAGACACTAAATTTTACAATGTAAAAGAGGGTCTAGGTTTTGAAAATCCAAAGAACTTATCTAAAGCTAACCGGGCTCAATTTATTGAATTTGAATACATGGGTTGGGGTTTTACTGATATGATGAGGTTCACAGGAGCAGAAGAGGATTTAGAAATGGAAAATACCAAAAGAGAAAATACAGAGAAAATGCAAATCCCATTTGATTACAACTATTTGAATAAGAGTTATGATACGAGAGAAATATAATTATCAACTGATTTTTTGACTAGTTACTCTCCTGAGGAAATGAGTCAGAAATCAGAAAATCTTTATGAAAAACCTGAGTTTTCAAATCTATATATTCCAAGTTCAATTTTGAAAAAGAAAATTTCTCATCTTGAACATAACTTGGAAACCAGAGAAAGAATTTTGATAATGAAAGAAAGATGCTTCTTGATGAAATTGAGTCTCTTAAAACTCAAAATTCTACTGTTACTACTATCTCTCAAAAATCAAAAAAGTGCTTTACTAATACAGATTTTTCATACTCTTGTTTGAATTGGAGTTGTCCTGACGAACCATTTCCTACTTTTAAACAACTTTTTTCAAAAGTCTCGTATGTGAGTCCTCATAAATGTGCTTTGTGTAAACCACACTTACTTTTGAATACTCAAGACTCTTTTAAAGACAAAGAAAAATCTGTTGTTGAACAGAATTTTGATAAATTAACAGAGTCTTTCAAAGACAAAGAAAAATCTGTTGTTGAACAGAATTTTGATGAGTTAATGGAGTCTGATTTTGGAGATAAAGTTTTTAATGATCAATGTAGCACCTCTCAGCATAATCAATATGTTAAATTTCCTAACCAAGATTTGAAGTGATGACAGAAAAACCTTTAAGTAAGAGGCAAGCCAAAAAAGTGTTGTGGCTTGAGAAAAGAAAGAGCTTTCTAGAAGCCAGGAAAAGACGCTTTCAAGAGAAAAATCTTTTTGATTATGGTGGTTACAAGAACAATTTTGGTCATGTGCATAGACCAACTTCGTATGCTAGAAATAGTTATTGTTGTGCAAAAACTAATACTTCAAATGAGTTTGGTTTTCGTTCTTATGTTCATTTTCATGCTCATGTTAGGAAGTATGAATCTTCTACTTTAGTTAATTCTTGTTGGAATGCTTTAGATAAACCTGATGTGAAATATCCATTTAAGGTGTATTCTATTAAAAAATCTTATAAGGTTATCGAAGGAGAAAATTTGTACCTCTCCTCAAAAAGTGAACATATTTTTTATTAATCAGAAGTTTCAAAAGGAGCAATTGAATTCTAACTACAAGTGGATGCCTAAGAACGAATTTGTAGTTAATTCTCCTAATCCTCCTGGACCCAAACTCAAATGGGTACCAAAATCTGCATAATCTGTTTTGCAGATACGTCAAGAGACATTCTGGAACACCACAGTTACACTACAGAGAATATTGTGAAGTCAAAACAACTGTGTGTTCAATACACGAAGAAGTTCAATTCTCATGGCTAGAAAATCGAAGAGTTTTCCCTGCAGTTCTCACGCACATTATTGTGTTCAACATCACCCCGAGCCTGATGATCTGAGAAGCTTACTCTCTTGTCATTTATCATTATTTTATTTAACTTGTGTGTTGATGGTTGTTATTTGCAGGGGGAGCACAAGGTTGAAGACGTGCAAGTATGCAATTTTTCTCATTAAAATTATTTTTATGCATGCTTGTAGGGGAAGTAATTCCAGAAAATTTTCACAAAAATATTTCTTTTCTTTTGTTCTAATTTCATTTTTAGAAAATCCAAAAACATTAGAAAATATTTGAAAAATAAACATACAAAATATGTTATTGTTTCGATCACTTCGTGCATAGTATGTTTAGGCAGTTTTTTATTCCTATGGTCTAGCTAGAGCCGGATAGGCCTACCCAAGGAGTTTCCTATTTTATAGAAGTGAGAATAAAAAGAGTGTCCATTCGTTTTGGAAAGAGAGTTTGAGAGAGAAGTTGAAAAATATTCCGAGAGCTGAGGGTGTGAGACAGGAAAAAAAAAGCAAGATCCTTACCAACTGTATCAAATATCCGGGTAGCCGCATCTACTACTAGTTTTATACTGGTATTGAAGTAGACATCATGGACCTAGTGATGCAATGCACTAACCCCACACAGCTACTTAATTATTTATTAAAAGATGATTGTTTCAACTTCACACGGAGATTTTTCACATATACTATTGACATCTCACTTGGAGATTGTTGGTATTGAAAATAGGAGGACAGCTACTCCGGTCCCCGACTTCTTTCGTGCACTTATTGAGTCTAGAGCCAATTGCAATATTATTTTCTTCTAGGACACTTATGTAATCATTTGCCTGTTTTTGTGACAGTGCCGGGACATTTTGAGTAATATCTTTATGACATTTACAATGATAGATGGAAATCCTACCAGTGCTAATATCAAGCCAACGCTGAACGTAGGTCACTCAGTTTATTTAAACTGAAGTGTTAACAGGAAATCTATGTGATTCCGGTGTTACAACGGATGTGTTAATTGTCATATCATTCTAATAGAGTCATGCCAAAATCAAGCTGAATGCAGTTTACAAATGCATGATGATCATGATGGATCCTGACCATCATGAGGGGGAGAATCAAGGGTGAAGGAAGATAAATCGCTTAATTTTGAGAAATTACAAGAAATAATTAACTAAATCTTACTGAGTTTGAGTAAAAGTTGAAGATGAGTTCAAATTTATTCGAGAAAAAAGACAAAGCTCATCAAAAGCGTGCAAATGAAGTAAGATATAATTCATATGTTTAGGGGGATGTCAAGTCAAGGGGGAGCAAGGTTCTAAAAAAGTTTCGGATCTTAGTGTTACTGATCGTGAGTTATTTTCGAGGGGGAGCAACTTTTGTTTAAAGAAAATTTCAAAGGTGCTCAAACAACAAATCCAACCCTTGAGCAACATTTTTGCATAATCAAGATAGATTATTCTTGTGTTATGCTCGATTGTTCCGTGAAGACAAAAGAAATGATCATGGTTGTAAGTTTTGATAAGCTTGAGGCTTCTACTGCAATCTCTGATAAACAACATAAACAACCTGATCATTGCTGACAAGTCTTTGAAGACACGTGAAGACTCAAAACTTCAAAGAACGATATCTTAATGTTAGTTGCAGAAAGAAAAAGAATCTCTGCATATTCTAAACAGGGAGATTGTTTGGTGCTTAAATATAGTATTTTCATTTATTTATGCTTAATTGTAAAATGAACACAAAGGGCGAGATTGTTAGATCCCTATTGTTGTGTTCATTATATTTTAGTGAAGTTTAGTTTTCATATGACAATAGTCAAAGTTTAGGGTAACTATTGTAAATACCCAACGGGTATAAATACAAGTTTGTATGCCCTAATTTCTTAAGCAATACAATTATTCTTTAAGCGGCCGTATGTTCTTGAAGTTTCTCTCAATTCCCTTCATACGATCGTTCAAGTTTGTACATATTATTGTGGTATTGTTTCACCATTGATTGATACTTGATACAATTATAACCTCTAGTATACATAGGATAAAACATACAACCTAATCACTTTTCCCACAGCCGTCCTAAGTCCTAACCCTAATCAATCTAGTCCGTGATCTTCTAATCAAATCTAAATTATGCTCTCATCTTTTACTCTAAAGTAGTTATTATATTTAAATTAAAGTCATGTTTTACTTAATTTCAAACCCAAGCCCGAGGCCTCCTTTTCTTGTCTCTTATCCAAAACCTTTCACGTGATTCTTCTTCAATTCTCCTTCTCACTTCCTTCTTCGTGTCTATTATTATTTGCAGGTACTCCAAGCCCCATGGCTTTCCCATCCTCTGGTTTTCTTCCCCATCACCAACCCTATTGACTTGACCCACCACACATCATCATCCCCCATTAATTAAACCAGGTCTTTTGCCATTCATTCATTCTTCATTTTAACATGATGATTCTTACCGCCATTGTTTTCCTCTCCTTTTACATCACAACCCTCCCAGCATTACATCTCTCCTCATCACCGGAGAACGATGCTTTATCCATTTTAGCATTCAAATCTAAAGCCGACCTCCATAACAAACTTCCCTTTTCCGTTAACACCAGCTCCGATCACTGCAAATGGCTGGGACTACAATGCCAGCTCGACGGTAAGGTCGTTCGCCTTGTACTTGAGAACTTAAGCCTCGCCGGAGTTTTTGCCCCCAATACATTGTCTCGCCTCGACCAATTACGAGTTCTCAGTCTCCAGAGCAACTCGCTCACTGGACCCATCCCTGATCTTGCGGGACTTGTAAACCTCAAAACTCTGTTTCTAGATCATAACTACTTCAGTGGTGCTATTCCGCCTTCAATCTCGTCCCTTCATCGCCTTCGAACGCTAGATCTATCGTACAACAGATTATCCGGTGTCATTCCCGTTGATATTATAAATTTGGAGAGATTGAACTACCTTCGGCTTGATTCGAATCGTTTTAATGGTTCGATTCCGCCCCTGAACCAATCATCTCTTCAGATCTTCAATGTTTCGTCCAACAAGTTAACCGGTCCGGTTCCGGTAACTTCTACACTGTTAAATTTCACTGCGTCGTCGTTTTCGGCTAACCCTGGACTTTGTGGTGAGATTGTTCGTACAGAATGCAGTTTCATCGGACCATTCTTCGGTAAAAATTCCACGTCAACACCGTCATTATCACCACCGCCGCGGGTGGTGCTTGGGCAAAGCGCTCAATTGCAAGAGGGCATAACTAGTTTTACACATTCCAACTCGAGAAAACACTTGAGATTAGCAGTAATCTTTGGTTTCTCCGCTGGCGTACTGGTTCTAATTTCTGCGATTATGTGTGTACTGATATCAATCAAGACATCGGAGAAGAAGAAGAAAAAGGATAAAATGTCGACAAGTGAGATAATGGAAATGGCGGCGGCGGCGGACGCCGCAGCGGAGGTGATGAGGATGGAGGAGACGAACGAGCTGGAAGAGAAGGTGAGGAAGCTGCAGCAAGGGATAGCAATGGGAAAGAGCGGAAACCTGGTGTTTTGCGCCGGCGAAACGCAGCTTTACAACCTGGAACAGCTGATGAGAGCGTCGGCGGAGTTACTAGGCAGAGGATCGTTAGCAACCACATACAAAGCGGTGCTGGATAACCGTCTAATCGTGTGCGTGAAGCGGCTTGACGCTGCGAGATTGGCCGGAACGACGAAGGAGACGTTTGAGAGACACATGGAGGCGGTTGGCGGGCTGCGCCACCCAAATCTAGTGCCTCTCAGAGCTTATTTTCAGGCGAAAGAAGAACGGCTGCTGGTTTACGATTACCAGGCCAACGGAAGTCTCTTTTCTCTCATTCATGGTAAGTTCTTTTTCCAACGACTTAACTCGGTAACACGATTTACCTCCGATTTGACTCACCTTTGCTGCTGCTTACGGTCAAAATTAGTCGCATGTGATCTACTCATATTTAGCCACGTAGCATTTTAATATATATGTATATTTTTATTTAAATAATAACTGTTACCCTCACGACGCTAGATTTAAATTTACCATGTAGAGGAGGAATCTTGCAGAGTTGCAGGATGGTGGGTTATTATCGGAAGTGACGCAAGCTTGTAAAATACGACATCGATATAACTGACTGCACAGTATTTCAATTAATTAATTCTTTGTTAATGGTTACTTTTATACAACAAGTACATATTACCCATACTCTTTAGTGAATTTAAGGCGTGCTTTAGAATTTAGACACTAGAGAATTTACATTCTTATATATTTTATATTCTTATTATTATTTTGTTACTTACAAGATCCAAACCGTGTTAAAATTAGTGGATTATTGATGAGTAAAAGGATGAAGCAAAAAGATTTAGTTGGAAAAATATAATTTTCTTGTAGATATTGCAACATTCCCATTTAAGGTTTCTGAAGGACCAAAACAATAAAAAAAGAATTTAAAAAACATAATTGAAGATATCATTACAAAATTAATTTAGAAGGTTAAGAAAGCTGGAATGATATTAGCGTTTAGTATAAGATGACTGGTCTAAAATAGATAGGCTAAGTAATTAATGTAATACAAAATAGTTAAGCGGTTTTCTTATTCTACAAGAAATGATAGAGTGATCAGCATACGTATTGCATGCATGAGCCAAGGATCACTTTATGGGGTTTTCATGATTAAAGCTACCATATCAAAACTAAAATAAAAGGTTAAAAAGTATTAGATAGAATGACATTAGGGTTTAGCATAGAACGGCCCTATTTGTATTTGAATGTTCTAAGTGATCATAGCGATACAAATATTTACAGGTTTTTATTATTCTACAAGAAGTGGCAGAGCGATCACTCTACTGAGTCTTCTTATGCTGAAAACTTGAGTTCTTTGTATGTGTATTAAAAAGTTGGTGGGTGAATGTGATGATGTGATTGGATAGAAGTTACAATACCCTCTAAATATAAAACTAGCTAAAGATCCACAATGTTATAGCTAGTTATGTATATAGCCCTAACACGCTCCGTTCTTGAGTTTTCTGATGAAGGAAAAAGAGGGAGGGAGGAGGGAGAAAGTGAAAAGAAAGAAAATGAATGAAACGGAAGGGGGTCCTTTCCTTCCAAATCATCTCATATTTGGAATGATAACTTTTGAACCATATAGCCCTTCTCTTCCCCTCTCTTTCCTTCGTTAAAAATCTTCAAAACACACAACTTTACTTTAATGGTTAATTTTCCTTCCCCTCTCTTTCTTTTTAAAGAGTAAAAAGTAACCCGACAACTGAGTGTAAGGGTCTAAGACCGTTAGACATTTTAATTAGAGAAAAAGTGATGGAGATCACGGGAAGAAAAAGCATACACATTATAATTTTACTTTGTTTATTATTAATAATTCGACATTTCTATCCATAACACTTTAAACTTTGTTTCGTAATAGAATTTCTTTGTATGCCTTAACTTTTTCTTTGATTACCATTTTGACGTATATATATGCAGGGTCAAAGTCAACAAGAGCAAAGCCACTGCACTGGACATCATGCTTGAAGATAGCGGAGGACATAGCACAGGGTCTATCTTACATCCACCAAGCATGGAGACTTGTTCACGGCAATCTCAAACTATCAAACGTCCTCCTGGGTCCTGATTTCGAAGCCTGCCTCTCCGACTACTGTCTCTCCGTCCTGTCTGACCACCTCCCTGATTCTGCCGCCCATGAGCCACCTGAAACACGCAAATTAAACCACCAGCCAACAGCCAAATCTGATGTCTATTCATACGGGGTTCTACTGCTTGAGCTCCTGACAGGGAAGCCTGCAATGGAGCACCCGCATTCGATGCCAGATGAGATGGTGAAATGGGTGAAGTCAGTGAGGGACATTAACGGTGGAGGAGATGTGGAGGACAGCCGACTAATAATGTTGGTTGAGGTGGCGATAGTGTGTAGGGTGAGCTCACCGGAGCAGAGACCCACCATGTGGCAAGTATTAAAGATGATTCAGGAGATTAAAGAAGCTGCTGTTATGGAAGAATTAAACGGGATCTCATAGTTTTGCTTAGCTTTTTTGTTTCTCTGTAGTTGTAAAGATTTGAGTTTCTAAATTAAAATGAAATTATGATGAGGAGAGAAGAATGATAGATATGGAAATTAAAAGCCAACCATTAAATCATGAATTATATATAAATATATATTTGCATGAATTAGAGAAGGATCGATCGGGTCCAGCCAGCAGAAACTTGTGGGGTTTTAGGAGACCTAATTTATTAAAAAAGGATGAACATGCCTTGATCATCATACGGATAAGAAATCCATTATGTTTGATGAATCCCTCTCCAATGATTGTAGGTTTTATTATTCTCTTTATTCCATGGATATTTTTCTTCACTTTATATATCATTAATATTTTATAACTTCAATCAATAACTAAGTTATTATTATTATTATTAGACATTATGTATTAAATCAACTGCTGAACACTGTATAAGTAATTGACTTGGTATTAATATTAGCGCCGTCTTATAGAGCCTGCTACAAGGGTAACCGCTCAAGGCACATAGTCTGAAGGAACTATCTTACACACACACACACATATATATAGGGGATGGTTCAAACGAGAACTGTTTTTCGTACGAGAACCAATCTTAATATTCCAATTCCCCCTCCTTCAATTGGATTTTCCACCTATGAATTCTTTACATGTACCCTGCCACACTCAATCCCCCCATAATCTTCATCCATGAATTCCGTTATCCAAAATGAACGGCTAAGATTGGTTTTCGCAGTTCTCGTACGAAAAACAGTTCTAGTTTGAACTCTCCCCTATATATATAAATATATAAAATGTATATGTAAACCCATTTTTGCTAAGCCCAAAAATAAAATTCGAATAGTAGCAAAAAATGGGTCCTATCATAGGCACATGGAATTCACAAGGATTTAAGAAAAAAAGTAATTACTTTTAATTGAGCGGAGAAGTTAGGGAGACGATGACATAATCACACAAAATCAAACCACGTTAAATCTTGTTTATGTTTATTGTTCTATTGTTATCCGTATATTCTAACGTATTCTTGTTAAAGTTTCAAGTTCGATCTTAACAAGTGGTAATTCGAGATCTTTTCAAGTGGTACCAGAGCAAGGTTCTCTTGGCTCGTGTATTGTTGATTGAAGATCTTAGGCAAAAGCATGTTCTGCGGTTTTGTAGGATGATGGCTCTTCTGGTTCAGCAAGGTTACGCGGCAGCGTTATAAGTAGAAGATAAACTCCCAAGGGATATGAAGGGAAATGAAAAGAAAGACGTTCTGGCAAAAGCGTGTTGTGCGCTTTTGCTATGGTTGACTAATGGGGTGTTGTACAAGGTGGTAGATCAAACAACGATTGTTGGTCTATGGAAAAAGCTAGGTGATAAGCTATATAAGAGGCGGTGTATGTTTTTTCGGATGTCAGACGAAGTCAAGGCATCATGGATGGAGTTTGTGTAACACCACTTTTCCAGTTTTAATTTAAAAACATTATCTTACGAGTTACCACCAAAAAGATATTAGAGTTTCACAAAAATATAGTTTCTAAACATACACGTGCTAACATTTACAAAAGTAGTGTCAATGTTTGCTTCTTGAAAACCAGGAGCTATCCGACTGAGCACCGCACTGGGCCTTACCCTTGCTGGAATCTACATAACCTACAACATGCAATACTGAAACAAACAGTACCTACAAGCAATATATAGAAATTATACAAATTCTAAGTATTGTAAGCTACGCACACCCTAAGCACACCCCATGCATGGTTGTGCCTTCACCCAGGCATGGTTGTGCTCTTCCTTGGCATGGTTGTGCCTTTCCCTCAGGCACGCCCGTGCCTTGCCTCAGGCATGGTTGTGTCTTTCCTAAGCATGGTTATGACTTTCCCTCAGGCACGCCCGTGCCTCAGCCAAAAAGCACGCAAAGTACCTTATGAACTAGGGTTTGTCACGGACGATAGGCACGCCCGTGCCTCTCTTGGTTTGCACCAGAAAGTCGGTTAGAACACTATTTTCCGACCAAAACTCAACCAAAACTCATTCTAAATGATTAAACACTGCAAAGGGGTGTTTTCCTACACCCTAACAGCTATAAACATCAACAAACACACAAATAACAATCAAGATCAATAATTCACCCCTTTAAATCCTTTCTTTACCCAAAAACACTTAGAATCCAATCATAAACTCATACCTTGTTACAAGGATCACTTTGATGCAGTTGATAGTCACTAAATATGTAGTTCTTGATCAAAAGGAATGAGAGCAATTGGCTGCTAAAGAAATGGCCGGAGATAAAAAGACTAAGTTGATTAACCCAAGTCAACTTTCTAACACACATATACATAGAATTTTTCAAGAATTACCAATCAACCCCTGAACTTATCATGTTTCGAACTGACAATTTTAGTCCCCCTCTAGTTTTATAAACACTTCTGATCTTTAATAACACTTAGCCATAACAACTTTTGAACTTTGGGACGTTACAGTTTGTCTTCTAGAAAAGCATGTGTTGGGGGTTTCCGACTTTGTGGCTCATACGAGGATGTAGTTCTTTCGGAGAGGTTGGCAGGAAAGAGACGCTTCTTTGATAATCTCATTGATGGTAAAAGAGAATTCAAGTCAAGGGGGAGATTGTTAGATCTCGTTGACAGTTGAAGAGAATTCAAATCAATAGGGGAGATTGTTAGGATTGACTTGATTAGCTGTACGATTGGAGTAGAATCTATTAAGGGGAGCTCAGTGTGGACTTGAAGAGCACAACATGGAGTCTTCGTCAAATGGGTTTTGCATGAATGACCTTCGAGGAGTTCACGGCATGGAGCTTTAGCTCGTGGCGCGGGAAACTTGGGAATCTTAAAGGGCACACGATGTGCACCCTTTGTACACAGCGTGGGGTTTTGCAACCGGGTGTCGGGTTGTGTTTTTGGTGTTGACGCTTTTGGCTCCCCATTAATGTGAAATAGGATTTTTCTAGTCTTCTAAAAAATTACATAGATGTTTTTCTTGGCATTCAACCTTTGTGGTTCATACTTATACACCTTTGAGGTGGCATCTGTGTAAATAGTTTCAGTTAAATCTTGTATATGTTCTATTGTTATTTGTATCTTTTAATGTGTTTATTGTTAAGTTTTTAACTTCGATCCTAACAAGTGGTAACTGAAGATCCTTATATTATACCTACTTGTTATTTACAATAAACCTCATCACTATGACCACAAATCCACTAGCTTTTAAAACTTCTAGATGGTGGGAAGATATAAATGAACAAAATTTTTACCCAACCTTTTATATAAGAGTGTTGTTGGTTGTATCTCATCTTTCTTATACATATATCACACCAAAGACTTAACACACTCATACATCTTAATGTCTGTCACATAGAGAGTTATGAAATGATCTAAACCCTTTATATAATTTGTTTTTTTACATCATAACGGAGATAAATTAAGAGCAAATATATAATGTCCCTTTCCCATTTATGTTGTATTGTTAATTGATTTTCAAGTGCGAACATGTTATTATTGTAGAAAATTTCCCTCCATCGTTCATAACAAGCCATGGCTCTAAGGTTTTGGGACAGTTAATTTCAAGCCTAGACAAGAAAGATTCGAGGAGAGAGAGTTGATTTCAAGGAATACGAGAGGGTTCTTGGTCACCTTCAAGATTAGCAGGGTGAGAGGTATTGTTGGGTTTGCCATGATTTACCACAAAAGAATTAAAGTTAGCATAGAGGCGAGAGCGAAGACAAAGCATAGAGGAGGCAATGGCATCTCAAACACTATACACAAATCTCAAAGGAAACTATGGTGTGATATGATAGATTTCATAATTGTAGTCTTCCATCACTAGTAGACAATGAAATATTTGGTATTTTGTAGTAGCTAAAAATAGCGCAAAGGATGATCAAAAGAAGGAGAAATTGAAACAACTCGTAAACTCCATCATAGTTGGCTATGAATCTATGGGGTTTAATCATGACTAGAGCTAGAAAATTGGTCTAACAAGGTCATAAACTAATACGTTATCTTCAAAAATTCATTTATTAAAACATGAGGAGATTCAAATATACGAGGAGATTCATTTATATATATATATTAAAAAAAATTATAACTTTTGAGTGGGATCGCATGACCCGACTGATTTGTAGCTAGCTACGCCTTGGTTTCAATCCAGTTTTTGATTCCTAATCCAAAGTAAAAATCACCTTTTTTAAGAATCATTAGATTTAGTTTAGTGGTTGGTGATATGGATTTAGTGGTTAGTGATATGGAAGGAAGTATATAGTGGAGATCTAGAATTTCAAACCTACACAACACTGAATTACACTATATACTTTGTTTATATTAGTTGTAAGACCACTAACCAAAGGTTTTCAAAAATATATATTTTCAAGACAAATGTCAAAATAAATGAAGGATGTGAAGAAAGATAATTGGTAGATTTCACATGATCTAATAAATAACATACATGATTAAAGAGTAACATTTATTACAAATAAATATAATCTTAGTTTGAAAATTTTGTAAAAGGGCTTGTAACTTGCATGATACCAAATTACCAACGAGTAGGAACTATCCCTTTTATCTTTTTTTCTTCTTTCGTTCTTGAAAATCCTGTTGTCATATGCGAACACGCAAAAAAGTCAAACCTTGGAACAAGTCACACCGTGGAATAAAAACCTTTGATACCTCCCACCGGAATGCAACTTGATTTCATTTTTATATAATATTTCCCATGTAATTATTATGTAGGTTTATAGATCGGAATATAATTATAGTCAACTATCATTTCCATTTTTATCTTTATATCTCTACTTCTTCTTACAAATCTCACAAATTAACTCCGATCATGGTCGGTGCACCCATCAACTCCACCACAGCCGCCATGGATACTAGATATGCTCCACCTGCAGCAGCATACGCTACTCCCGCTGCCGCCCTTTCCACTGTCCACTCGTATAATCCCTCAGCACCACCAGCAGCCCTTCCTTACTCTGCCATGCCACAACCAAACGCCGTCCCTTACTCACAACCATCCGCCACTCCTTACCCTGCCGTCCCACCACCAGCTGCTCCTCCTGCCCCCTACCCTGGTGCACCGCCAGCAAATTACACTAACGCGCCGTCTATCTATCCTACAGCTCCGCCTGGTTTAGCCACATACCCTCCTAATTCAATGGCATCACTTTTACCATCTTACCCTCCTAATTCTGCATACCCTCCAAATTCAGCTTACCCTCCTAATTCATCTCCCTTTCAAAGTCTCATTCCCGGCGGTGCAACATATCCGCCGTCTACCGCCACATATCCACCGCAGACAACATATCCGCCACCTACCGCCACGTATCCACCACAGACAACATATCCACAATCAGCCGCCGCCACGTATCCACCACAGACGGCATATCCAGCACCACAAGGTTATCCACCACAACAAGGACCAGGATCAGCAGGGGTGTGGCCACCACCTCCATCCATCGGATCAGTGTATCCACCACCGCCTTACTAATTAAAATCTCGATCGATCGTTACTGGTAGCTGTATAATTTCTACTGAATAATCTGTTCAATTTGAGGATACACATCATTCGTTTTACCTATTTTTATTTCATGATCGAAATTAATGTTATTTTCAAATCTCAATTGATTGATGTATTTAATTAATTATAAAACATGCATGTATGAAGTTTTGTTTCTTTATTTCCTCTCATTTTCATCAACGAAGTAATCAAATAGAATGGTAGATGGTGACAAGAAAGATGATGAAATTGTCATTAAATAAATCTAAAAAAAGTTGGGTCCTCATATTTTGTTTCCATCTGTTTAATATGAATGTGTCTATATATGTATTTGAAACTTTATGTGATAAATTGACATAGACGGTGAAAGTTGAATTTTAAAAGTCAACATATACATGAACAGGATTAAGATCGACTTAAATAAACATTCAAGTAAGATGTAAATGGGTGAAATGAAGTTTATGGACGGGTGCTTAAAGCACAATTTAAGCGTAAAAATCACGAGTTTGACTTTTGAAAATCAAACATGATTTTTGGTTGTAAAAGTTGGCTTTGACTGTGGAATACATCATGTCTATAAGTTGACGAAATAAAGTAGATAAAATAAAAATAAACTGAGAAATAATACGAAAATGAAAACTTGAGGGTTCAAAACTTGTAATTAACCAAATGTAACGAGTCAAAATAGTTGTAATTGGCATTTGTCCTTGGGTATAAATATATCATGACCCGTATTGAGAAAAATATGTAACGGGTCAAAATAGAAACAAACCTTCTAAAGGAAGATCCAAGTAAGCAGGACTACAGGATTGTCGGTGCTTAAGTTTAAAAAATCCATATTACTTGCAATTGCATAATTAAATGCAACTAAAAACCATTACGTATAGGAAACTTGTAACAATCTATGTAAAAACTTTCCGTTCTTGTTAGAAAATCATAGAAACAATTAGATACCCCTGGCGAACAAAAATTGTCATTTAGATACCTTTGATTTAAGATTCTTAATACCATTAGGGAAAGAAATCGACTCAATCGCATACCTTGAACTGTTGCTAAAACAAAGAGGCCACGTGGAAGAATAAGGAGAGAGTAGTAGAGCGGAAAAAGAAAGAAACAAAGGCCTAGAAACATGACACGTGTTCAGTTATTTACTTGTTTATTAGAGATAGAGATAAAAGATACATAGTTAGGATGTAATGAAAACACTAGGGGCGATTTCATAAATATACTCCAGCCCACTTTTTAATAGTAAATTAAGCCTGTGAAACAAAAGAAAGGGCCCAAACTTGGTCTCAATCAAGCGGCGCTTTTGTCTAACCGGATCCCTCGTCAAATTCGAATGGAAACCAAAAAGTAAGGAAAAGAACCGCTATTAACAAAATATGTCCATATGGTCAAATCTATCATCTCAATCGCCTAATCATGTACTTTGCGATCACTACTCCCTATCTGTTCAAAGTCGGCCTAATCGAATTATCTATTTGAAAAACTGTTTGATTGTTCGATCCGTTCGGCCGTGTTTCGCTATATATTCAAAGTCAACCTAATTGAGTAATCGGCCATTACCATCCTTGTGTAATCGTGTTCCAGTGAGTCAAAAATCGGTTCGATTGTTTGAAATTTTGTTCCTGAGCCCCTCAAGTTGAGACATTGACTGATTCGCTGATTTGTTGTAAGCGTGTAATGTTGGGTTTTGGTTGTTCGTGTTGGAAATTCAAAACTCTCCTGCTTGCCTAAGGTCGTTTGAGTTTACAAATCTGTTTTATTTTTCTTTTGAATCCAACTTGAATTAGTTGTTCAGGATAAATTGCTTTGTTTGGGCTGCTATTCAACGGGTGATTCCTTTTAGTTGAAAATTTTGATAGTAACTAACAAAAATCGCAAATTTCCCAAAAACAAAGTACATAAACTCTCTCTCTCTCTCTACATTTCAATAGAAGTCGTTAATGAATCGTGGTTACTTATAATAAATTGTTATTATATAGGCCAATGAAAAATGGGTCGGTAATTTTTAAATGAGTATTACTGATTATAATGGGCTCACCCCCATTCAATTGAATCCGATATGTTTGAAAATCTGAGTCAGGCTAGGCCTAGCCCAGCCCAGCCCCAATACATGATTAGATTTTAGGACCAACCTGAACATAGTAGTAGACTAGTAGAGCACTGCCTGACGGTTTTCACGGTGGAAGCCGTCACTCACACGGTAGAAGTCATCATGCCCAGATTCACCAGCTCCATCCTGTTGATAATTCCCGATTATAAAGGGATAATGAAATCAGTTAATACAAGTTGGTATTTGACTAGAATTAAAAGTCCTAGTTTGTGGTAATCCACATTCATACGTCTTGTATATATAGATAGGCTGATATCGAGTTTATGGTATCACGAGAGGAGAGATTGTAACAAAGTTAGAGAAACTATTCATCTCGGATCAGAATCAGGATGAAAAGCCTACCGGCTATTCGACCCAATAAGCAAAAATATCATCGTATCAAGAGACGTGATTTTTGATGAAAATTCAAGTTGGAAGTGGGATGAAGCGCCTGACCCCCCGCACAAACCCGGCATGTTTTGGGTTCACTAGTCAAGTCTCGTTGACACAGGAGACGGACCGGTAGCGGAAGTAGTAAACACAGAAGGAGGTGATGGGGGTGGGACGGAGCAACCACCACCTCAAGACGAGGGTGAAGAGAATCAATTCCAACTCTTGCTATCTCTTAATGATGATGAGCCATCAAACTACCATGAAGCCAAGAAAAATCCAATGTGGGTAAAGGCAATGACAGAGGAGATTGACTCTATTGAAAAAAATGGCACGTGGGAGCTTGTTAAGCGACCAAAAAATGCCACCATCATCGGATTGAAGTGGGTATTTAAGGTAAAGAGAGATGCAAACGGCTCCATAAGCAGGTACAAGGCTAGAATTGTGGCAAAAGGCTATCTCCAGAAGCCAGGGATTGATTTTGAAGAAGTATTTGCTCCGGTAGCTCGTATCGAAACAGTTCGAATCCTAAATCGCTCTTGCAGCCTCCAAAGGGTGGGAACTACACCACCTCGATGTGAAATCTGCCTTCTTGCATGGTGAATTACAAAAAGAAGTATTCGTACACCAACCAGAAGGTTTTGAAAAGAAAGGAAAAGAAGGATCAGTTTATAGATTGATAAAGGCCTTGTATGGGCTGCGACAAGCTCCACGCACATGGAATATGAAACTGGATGGAATCATGAAAGATATGAAGTTTCAAAGGTGTGTGCAAGAACAAGCTGTGTATCGAAGGAATATTGGAACTGATCTAATTATTGTGGGGGTTTATGTCAATGACCTAGTGGTTACGGGATTTAACATAAATATAATATCCAAATTTAAGCAGGCTATGGCTTCAAATTTTGATATGACTGATTTGGGTATACTTAGATACTACCTAGGAATTGAGGTGTATCAACGGAAAGACGACATTATTATCACACAAGAAGGTTATGCAAAGAAGGTACTTAAAGTGCAATTCTACTCTAATCCCCCCTAATGCAAACATATCTTTGACGCTCAGAATTACAAATAAACAAAAAATATAACAAACCTAAAGAATCATAATCAAATGTATAAATATCAAATTATAAGTTGTATATATGATGATGATATGCCAAGTAAGTCTCTAAGTGATCCTTATTTCTGACATCAAAATGGAGAACATTCTTGGCAAACATTACAAATCTCTTATCTTCTGCCACTGTTAATAAATGTTGACAAGTTAAATTTTCAACAAAATCACTACTTGCACTCTCATACAATGCACTACAAACAAATTAGCAATACCAACTACACATAACACTTATACTTCCAAAACTTCAAACTAGAAAAACCACATCAACACACTATTTTTATTTTTTATCTGGGTATAGACATCCAATAAGTCTAACTCATAATCTTCAGAAATAAAACAGCCAATCTACATGACTTCACAAGATGCCACCGTTGATGCAGCAACCCCAGAGCTATATTTCCATCATTATAAACTTACGCTAACCAAAATCAGCACATAAACCAACAATCTACAAGCAGGGATCTCCAACACGTGTACGCCTAATATAACTTCACACTGCACTATAGAAAAACATTAAAAAAAATTTAATTCCGAAAACTTAATGTGTATATATGTTTCACATGAAAGTGGTGATCTGAATGTGAATGGTTTGTTACCTGCACTTATTTCCATATTTGAGTATAGTGTAGGAGATGAAGGTGGGGTGAAAGAGTGATGAATATACAGTAACAATATATGAATATTAATGTCTTTGATACATGACATCTGAAATAGGCTGTGCGCGAGTTTTTGATCTCATGATTGTTTCATCACTGTGTTTAATAAGTTCTGAGAGTCTCCATGGTTTTTGCCATTTCCATTTGAATTGCAATAGCCATTGATGATGACTTCTCTTCCATCTCCAAAGTTTTCCAGAAGAATGACCCACAAGTGCAAGCTTCTTCATAGATATTTGACTCATGGGAACCATCTGCACTCCTTACATTCATCAATTATTTATTCACTAGATTCACCAAAATGGTACAAGTTCATTAATTTATAAAAATTAACATTTACAAACCTTTCGTTTCTGGTCTATAAAGGCTGCTGATTCCCTGACTGAACCGTTGACTATGCCTGCTGTGTATTTCAACTGTTTGGGTACGGGTACAGAGTTTGGAGATAAAGGACCACTCATGTCATCAGCCAAATGTTTCAGCGAATTATGAGAGTTACCCTGTTTCAATAACGAGTTAAAGATGATATTAAAAAATGATAATACTTTTTGACAATTTCATGACGTGTCTTACTGAAGCAGATGAAGCCAATGCAATTGCAACGGTTTGTTGTTCCCGTACTTTTAGCTCTTTTTCGACTTCTTTTCTTCTTAATTCACTTTGTCTCAATAGACCCACAAGCTCTTGTAATTGTTCTTCCATTTCTTTCATTTCAATATCCTTCTCCCAAGATTGACACCTATTTCAAACCATAAAAATCATTAATTTACCTACTTTATGCATATTATACGATTTGATAAGCATAACGAAGTAACAAAACCTGGCATCTGCAAGAGAATTGAACATGTATTGAAGCAAGTTCTTGGCATCAGCCATTGATCGAAGCTGATTCCAACGTCCACGATTAGCGAAAGCTCGTTCCCGTTCTTCAGCCTCAGAGAGTTGTGAAGCCATGAACACAAGTGAGTTTGATGAAATGTTTAACATGTTTTCTAGAGAATGTATCCTCGACATTCTAGCTTCAGGTGACAAAGATGAAGCCCTGAAACCAATTATCAGGGCAAAATTAATTACTGTTACGTTAAAAGGAAACTAATTTATTTAGAAAAAAAGGGGAGTAGAGGAAGTAAATATGTTTTTACCCAGAGAAACCATTTTTTCCTCTTGGAGGGCTAACTCCTTTTGAAGCGAAGTCCTCAACTTGTCTAAGAACAGCTAGCTCTTCAGCCAGTGCCGCACGTCTGTAAAAGTAACCAAATAAATAAATTTAATTTCCATATTTATGTCATAAAATATTTAGTTTTGATACGTACACTTGGCTTTGTTTCTCATATTCATGTCGAACTTCATGAACATTCACCATCACTTCCACCTCATGATCAAGCCAACGCTGCAATGACTTCTCATTGCTCTGAAAAAAGATACTTGAAATTATAAAAGTAAATAAAAAATATAAAAAATAATTAATCTCTAAAATATTACTTGTGCATTTGTTCCGTTTCCGTTGCTAGTCACCGAGTTGTCACGGGTTGACTTGCGAGCTTCTAGTAACTCTTTGAGCCTTTTGGTCGCCATTGCAGCCTCTTCTGTCTTTCTTTGAAGAACCTAAAAGGAGAATTATAATTTTATATAGATTATATACACAGAAATTTTCTTATAAAAAAAAAAGATTAGAATAGCGGATTATAATCTAACCATTTTCTGGCGTTGATTTAGAGCTTGCAGTTTGTGCCTTTCATATTCATTCCTCCGCCCTTCTTTCTTTAGCTGGAATTCATATATAAAAAAGTTAACAGATTTAAAAAAAAAAAAATCTGATAGGAATAAGCAACAAGTTTTAATCATATAATCATAGTTTGGAAAGAAAGCAAACATGCCTGCAGTAATTCTTTTTCACGAGATGCTTTCCACTGTCGAAATTGTTCGGCTTCTTGCTTTATCCTGTGTTGCAATTGAACCTACATGTGATTATAATATTAGAACCAAAAATTTAACCTGTGGTTTACAGATATATGATATCAAAAGATTATAGAAGTTCAACCTTTTGTGCCTTGATGAACTGTATTTCATCTTGTAACTTTTTTGCGGCTTCATCACTCTTTTGTTTTTGTTTCATGATCTGAACTTGACTGTCTTTTTTCTTCTTGAGATCCTGAATCTGAGGTGTGAATTGATAAATTAGAATGTGGCTATCGAGTCAGTATTTCTAACTCCAAATAGGCATGCATTTATACCTGTGTTTCAAGGGATTTTAACTTGTGGGAGTGCAAATCTTGCAATTTTTGTGTTTGGCCATCTGAAGTTGCTGAAAGATTTTCGATTTCAGTCTGTAACCGGTCCCTTTCTTTCTGCATTGAGAAACCCAAAATTAGATCATCAAATGAAATCAGAAACCATAAGAATGAATGAACCAACAATTATTATGTGTGTATTTTATTTACTTGTACTGCAAGCTTTTCATCCTCAAGTTCCATTATTTTCTTCCCGAAATGTTGTTTAAGAGTCATCGTATCAAATCCACCAAAAAGTTTCATCTCCGACTGCAGAAGAAACACATACTTATAAATAATCTAGTAACCACAAATTCAAAATACAAAAAAATAAAACCAAATTGTCTCACCTCCTTTTGTTCTAAACGTTTATTCAACTCGTGCAATTCTTTATCCATGGAGTCTTGTAGAAGAGTGTGCTCCCATTCTTTTGCTGCTTCTTCATCTATAACTGCAGAATCGCCTACATAATACAAAAATGCCATTGATTGGGTGACGGGGTTTCAAATAACCTAACAGTTAGATAAGGAGAAATTCGAGTAATACCACTTTCACTCATTTGATAATCAGAAGAATCAACACTTCGTTTAAGCACGTCATTTTCCATGCAAAAGGAATCATCAACCTGCAATATGTAGTTTTTTAATTACATTTTACAAACAACGAGTATAAAATAAAATTGTGTTTATGGAAAACGTTAAAAAGTATTGCATACTTTAGTATCATCCATTTCAGAGTGATGAATGGCAATGCCTCGGCTTCGGTAAACATGAAGTTCTCTACAAAGATCCTGATTAGTAGCTTCAAGCCAGGCAATTCTTTCCCGTAGTACCTGATTAAAAATAAATAAAAGATTGTATAATTATTATGGGGTTTTATTTCTTTTTGAATTTTCAATCTCTTACACATGTTAGTTAATAGACAGAATACCTGTAATTCAACTGAGGAACCACCACCACGTGCACAAAGTTCAGCCTGCAAACACTCTAATTGTTGTCGCATTTTTAACATTTCACTCGACATTGGATCTCTATTCACCACAGGCTTATTCTGAATATTCCGAGCACGATTGGCATACTTTAATGTGTTCAAAGTTTCCTCAGCATTTATATCAGCAGGACTAACGCAAGCTGTGAAACCATTAATTTTGTAAGTTCACATCAAATTCTATACAAAAAATACACGATTCATTATAAAAATTATAGGAATGGGATATAGAAGTTACCAATCATAACAGTTCTGCTGTTTCCACCAAGTGAATCCTGCCATTGTCGCAAAAACATAGATTAAAATCACAAGAACAGGATCTGTAATTCATCATTCCTATTCCTTAAAGAAAACAAAAAGTTCTTTCTTATCATGTCCAACCTGTAAGAGGCGAGTAAGTTTACTGTCTCGATATGGAACGTGAGCACCTTCTTTTCGTTTCTTCTCATCACCAAGGGCACTGATAACATTTCCAAGTGCAAGAAGGCCCTTGTTAATATGAACACCTATTTCCATGACAAAAAATTAGAGTCGGTACTAATAACAAATGAATAATAATCTTACTAATAAAAATCACAATGACTACCTTCTTTGAACCGTATGCCATCTGAACCAGTTCTTTTAGCTCGTTCTGATCCAGCAAGGTCAACTAAATGCAGCTTTGCGCAGAGATATTCATCACCCATAGACTCATTTGAACCAGAATTTGCTTTGTGTATTTGCTCAACCGTGATGGTGAATATGGCATGTGAACGACTGCATACAAAAGGTACAAATATATAAGAATATATATAGGTGTGTTGTGTGGGTGCGCAATCAAAACTATACATTAAAAATGTTTAAAAAATGAACCTTGACTGGTTATTCATATTTGTACTCCCTGTTGCCCTGCTCAAAGATCCATGCTCCAAACAGTCAGCCATTTCTTTCAATGTTTGAACACTACATTCAGTAGATCCTGCAAGTGTTATGACACCGTTTGAATTTTCACGAATTTGTATTGGTGGTTTCCCGGGAATATTTACTTTTCCCGTCTGTCCATTTGTTGCCTCAGATTTGTTACTCGAGTTAGGATCCAGCAAGTCCCGTACTTCTTCTTTTAGAATCTACAGATGACATTCCTTAGGTTAATATTGTAAACAAAGGAAAGATGTTAACATAATTAAAGTTAACGAGAGCATTTATATTATACCTCGATGAAAGAAACATGCAACTGGAATTCTATTTGATGTTTTAAACTTTCAATCTTGTTGAATAAAGCATTCATAGCTTGAGGAATAAGGCCTGTTTGGGAACCATCTTTGCAGCCAGAACCCATGGTGTATGTCTTGCCTGAACCCGTCTGTGAATCTTTAAATGTCAAATAAAATCATGAATAATACAAATATATATCATGATTAATTACTTGAGCGTACATACCTGGCCATAAGCTAGAACAGTAGCATTATATCCTTGAAACAAACCATCAACAAGAGGTGAAACACACTCTTCAAACATGGAAGATGATGGGGTTCCAGTACTACCATACACATGATCGAAAGTAAAGGAATGTGTACCCAATTGCACCTGCAGCATAATTGATCATTTCCTTATATTCTAAGTTAAACACACATTAATAGTTCATAATTTGCATTTTACAGAAGGTTTTTGAAAACTTAGTGACTTAATCAGAGAATTCAAGCGTTTGACTATTGATTTATTGAACATATTAGAATCAAATCAGTAAGAGGAACTAAAAGGCAAAAAAGCATCAAGTGGCTTGCTTTGCTTCTAATTCTTACAAAATTTAGTATCTATGGAAGAAATATGTGATGATTGTTCATCTGCAAAACATTTCCAGAAAACACCATCACAACAAGAAGTTGAATTAACCCACAGATCATGAACAAAAACCAACAAGGTCAAAATTTTGCAGTATAGATGGCCAGATGGGAGATTCCCCTAAAAACAAATTAAGATTTCGATTTGTAAACTAAGTAGAAGAAAATTGAGAAATGGTGATAGTTCACATTGAGATCTACTGGATCTCTCGAAACCCAGATTCAACAATCTGTTAGACCAATTAATGCCATTGAAAAGTAACCCAAATTAGGGAATAGAAGAATGATGGAAACGAAAGAGGAAGTGGGAGTTGAGGGAATAGGAAATTAGTAAACCTGGGGTTTGCCAGGGACGACGGTGACGCAATCTTTACAAGCTTGTAGCTTTTCATCTCCGATAAGCGGGCGTATGTGTACAGCTACTTTGACACAACAATCCTCCGTGGTGGTGGGAGCTGCCGCCGCATCCATCACATTAAAGCAGCAAAATTGGGAGAATGAGATGAAATTGAGAGAAATAGCAGCAATTTCACCAAGTGAGTATGAACGGAATCAGCTGTTCACCTCTGCTCTGATAGCAGATACCATATGAGAGAGAGATGTAGAGAGAGGGAGATGAGTGGTAATGTGGAGTGCAGCAGAAGGGTGAGGGTGGGAGTAGGGGGTGGGGTGCGGTGGGGAGAGAGAGAGAGAGAGAGAGGCTAAACTGTAACGACAGGATCGACAACAATGTAAGTAATACTTCACTAACATTTTTCTGCACTCTTTTTTCCTTCTTTTCTTTGTGTTTTTTTAATCTTTTTTTAATTGTTTTTTTCCTCTCAAGTAAGTAACGACCTTTATGAGTTGGGTTCATTTTATTCGAGTCTATTGTTTTTTCTAAATAAAAGTTCTGAAAAAAAACAATAAATTTTGATATTCTTAATGGTTTAAATATCAAATTAACTTTAATTATTATTTAGGTTAAATCGTCGAGAAAGTTAATTTAAATATTAAAATTTACCAATAAAGGTAACATCCAATTTTTTTGGCCGAGAAATGATTATAAATTTTAATTTGTAACAAAAAAGGGTATAATACGTGAAATTATATCTTTTTTGTTACAAATTAAAATTTATAATCATTTTCTGTTAGGTTTAAGAGGTTATTATACCATTTTTATTACAAATTGAAATTTATAGTCTTTTCTCGGCAAAAAAATTGGACGTTACCTTTATTAACAATTTTCGATATTTAAGTTATGTTTCTCGACAATTTTTCCATTATTATTTAACTACTAAATAGAATTTGTCTTTAATAAAAAAAGGTTTAGAAATTCACTTTTTACCAAATATATCGATAACGCAACCCCGTTAAAAAAAACTCTTCTTTAACAAAACTTGTAACTCTAATGGGTTTTCTTAATGCATAACATGCCATGGGTGAGTTGAAAGAAGGTCATGTCTTCACACATCAAGAGATTTTGGTGTAAATATTGTTATTGCTTATATAATTTAACTCTACTTATCAAGTAAAATTATGTTTTCTGTTTAAAGATATTATTTATGAAGATGACAATTAACTTGTATGGATTTTTGAATTGTTTAACAGATAGAAATAAAACCTATGTGGACAGCATGTGGTTCAAAATTCTAGGTGGATGAAAGGAGTTGGATAGATTGAGAACAAAAATGTAGAATTTAAACAACGGTGAAATTGGGTTTCTTATTCTTGTATAGATCTCTAGTTATGGAGTTGTCTTTTTAGAGTTCGTGCTCTAGACGAGTTAAGTGGGTGAAGTCTTTGTGAAAATCGATTGTAAGTTTGAATTATAAAAAAATTCTTAGAGATGAAAGTTGTTTTCAAACAGCATTTTCTTAGTAGATGACAGTTTTAATTTTATAAAAAAGTTATTTGAATGAATCCTCTTCTAGTATAGTATTCTATACTTGGACAAGTGCTAGTATTTGCTCTCTAACAACAACAATACCAAACTCGTAAAAAATGGAATATGAGAGAGATTAGATGTAGACAGTTATACATTTAACCGTAGTCAGGAAAACTGTTTTCCAAAATACCTTCGGCAAAAAATAGATCACAAGATAAGTGCCACATTTATATAAAAGTATAATAATTAAAAATTAACATATTTTTTATTAATAAAATTAGTTATAAAAATACATACAAATATGTGACTCTGTGTGCGTGCATAAGCACTTGTACGAATGTATGTATGTATGTAAGCATTCATGTATGTATGCTTGTCTCTATGAATGTAGGAAAGTATGTATGTGTGCAAGTAATCGAGTGTAAACATAACCTAGTATTATAATTTTATTTTAATTATACTTTTTTTCTTGAACGAACTTCCAGATTAAAATATCTAGAGTAATCCTTTTTATCTAAAATTATTAATATTATAAATAAATATACATACTAGACAACTTATTGCAATCGGTTCCTAAACCCCTTGTTTATCAAAGAAACTATTTGATGTGAGAAAATAATATAATCCTAATTAGTAAGGGTGTCTTTGAGTGAGTGTAGAAGGTGCGATCACACATGACCTACGTGTCAAAGGGGACCCACTTTTATGTGTGTATATTATAATTTTTAAAAGCCCACAGTTAAAAAATAAATTTTTAGATTGTCCTTGTTTTGTTTAATATATTAAATAAGAGGACATATTGATCAAATACTTCAAGGAATTCATAGAAAGAGAGTTATCTAAGGCTATTGATGATGCTAAAGTACTTGTCATTGAAATGAATATTGATCCGGTATTCTCTCAAAGGCGTCAGGTTCGTAGAAAAAAAATAATTTGAGAAGAATCAAAGTGATCAAGATGTCTTACTTTCAGCTCACGAGAATTATAAAGTTAATTATTTTTTATATATTATTAATCAATCTAGTGCTTCTCTTAAAACCATATTTGAACAGTACAAAGAGTATGAAAAAATATTTTATTTTTTGTTTCCTAGAAGGTTGAAGGAATTTGATTACAAAAATCTTAAGTCATGTTGTAGTTGTCTTGAATACACGCTTAAGTATGATGGACGATTGCAAATGAACTTTATATGAAGTTAAAGCTGTTTGACACATTTTTATCCGGGGAAACTATCCGACCTAACTATGTCTTAAAATACCTGAAAGAAGTTGAATATTTTCCCAATGCAATTATTGCATATAGAGTCTTGTTAACTATTCAATAACTATTGCATATGCAAAAAGAAGTTTCTCAATACTTAAGTTGTTGAAGTCCTACTTAAGGTCTAAAATGTCATTAGAAAGACTTAATAAATTGATAATGATAGTTATTGAGAATGGTGTGTGTGTGTATATAAAGGGCGCATTTTTTAATTTCGCATAAGGCCTTCAAAATTCATGAGACGCCCTGCTAATTATCTTTCAAAATTATTGAATATATTGTTTATTTTCTTTGGGTTATAACTAATAAGAGGGAACTTTGTTATATAATTACAAGCTTAGCATCTCGTTTATAAATACGAGAATAATTGAAGTAAATTTTAAATATTTATGTTGTTAAGAGTACTAACATATATAATAAAATAATTGTAAAGTATATATAGAGATATAAAATCTCTTAAAAAAGGAGAAAATCTATTAGAAATCAAAAATTATACATAACATCACCATCAAATTTTTGTACAACCTCTTATAATCAAATTTGATTTTTTTAATTTAATCAAATTGGTATACGTGTTACATAAATAATCACAAAAATAAGTAAATGTATATAGTAAATGATTTGAATAGATGTTTTTTAAAATATTTAAGTGTTAACAAACTAAATCATATAAAAAAGACATTTGAGGAAACAACGCATTCATAAGCCATTTGAAGAAATAAGAGGGGATTGTTGGTGAAAAAAATTCTAAGAATAGGATGATACATTATAACCCTTTTTTTTAAATATATAAAACAATTGTAAGATATATATAGAGATATAAAATCTATTAAGAAAAACTAAATCTATTAGAAGTCGAAAATTTATATATAACATCATCATCAATTTTTTAATAAAACCTTTATATAATCAAATTACATAATATAAATAAAATGTCATTTTATGAAACAACTCTTTCTTAAGTAATAAAAAGAATGATTAGTGAAAATTTTTTAAATATAAAATAATGACACTATAATCCTTTTTATTTTAATATATATTAAAGATAATCCTACTATACAAATACAATAAATGTAATCCGTATACATTTATATCTTTATTTAAAGATAGAAAGAATACTTCCTTAATAACTCTTAATGTGATAATGTTATCATATTATTTTATTGTATAATGAGAGGTTTTATATCTTCTTATCAAATTTTTATTTATACTTATTATTCTATCAAAACCAAAAGTGAATATAAAAAAATAAAATTAATGGATTTCAGAAGAATAAAAATAGGAGAATTTAATAGATGGAAAACGAAATTTTCTTTTACAATATATTTTCGAAGATTTATTAGTTGATTATAATATAATTATAATTTTACTAAAAATCGTATACGTTGTTAACCTTTACGTGGCTATAATACGAATCCTATTTACCATTTTGGCCTTCATGGATTGGTGTGTTTCTTGGTCTTCACTGCAAGGCAGACCGTGTATGTCAGCGAGAGTGCCACTAAAGCGTCTAAGCCACACTTTCCCAAATTGCCCTTCAACGGCTCTTCTTCTCCGTTTGCCTTTTTACAGCCTTGCCACCCGCATTTCCCCGGGAATAATTATTACTACTTTCTTAAAACCCTCACCAGTGGTCCTCCTCATATATTCTTTTTTTTTTCTTGTTATTTTATTTATAGAATTAATAAAAATGTTAAAATCTTATAATAAGTATAAGAACAAAATGAAAGAAATGTTACGAGGATATATCATTTTCTTCTTTATTTCAAGAGTAAAGACTTGCAAATATCCGGTTCAATTATATATCCAGAGATAAATGTTCTTATATAACATGGGTAGATCTACCTATTGGCTGGTGGTGTACTGGTGGCACCGGCCACTAGTCAATTTTGTAGACGGACTGAATTCCAACATTTTTTATCCGATGCACTAGTCAAATTTGGGTATGTCACCGGTGATTTTTTTATACTACCAAATCTAATGAAATTTTTTTAAAATAATAAAATATAGTTCAATTTCGATTTATATTTTTAAAATACTTTATATTTTTAAAATACTTTATATTTTTAAAATACTTTAATTTACCTTAAAAATAACAATTTAATTAACAGGACTTTATGTATATTGTGTTTTGTTTTAATATGCGACCCTAAAATACCGGAGCAACAATGAAAAACTAGTTAACCCGACCCGAATAAATGAAAACAAAAAAAACCCCGAACAATGCCCTCAAATGTAATTAATTTTGTTTTTGCTATTATATAATGCCACCAGTCAATAAAAATCCTGGGTCCACCCCCTTTTTATATTATACATACTAGTATTTTACGTTATTTTTCAAATATATTAATTTAATTTGTTATTTTTGAACAATATAGAAGAAGAATAATGTGGTTATTAAAAACATATAGTTTCTATACATGTTTTAAAATTAATTGAACAATTAAGCTTGAAATACCAAATCATGTTTTTGTTTGCTTATATGATTAAATTTTAGTTTCTTGTCTAATCGTCTTAGTTTACTAATAATTGTAATATTAAGTTACTGCATTTTAGTAATCTTAGAGTAATATAAAAATGTAAAAAATAATTAAAACATAAACAAATATATAATTCTAATCATATTCGATTTAGTGAGTTTTTTAGTTTAGAATTTAGTTAGCGTTCACTATTAGAAAAATGACTTTTTGAGGCGACAATTAGGGTATTTGTGACGAAAATGCGTCGTCTCAAAAAGTCATTTTTCTTGTAGTGGTTATACTTATGCGTCAATTATTAAAGTAATATGTCACCAAAGTTAATTCAGTTAGCATTTAAAATTTTGACTAGGTTAAATTTTTATCTTTTCTGCAACATGATAAATAAGTTGGTCGTTTGTCATTAAATGAAAACGCTACTATGAAAAAATGTCTTTGCTAATAATTAGCGTTTCAGATATGAAACAGATGGAAGAATACATCCTTTAATTAGCACTAATTAAGATCCTTAGCGGAGCTATTAAGATAATATATATGGTTATATTTTAGGATGAATTTGCTTGAGTTTTGTAAAGGTAAGATACCTTCTCTATGAGTATTAATTATGTTGAAGAGTTTATAATAAAATAAAAGATATTATAAAAAAGATGGTAACTTTTTATAAGATGAAAAGAATAATTAAGAATAATGAGTGAGAAACACAACATAATTTAATTAAATTAGTATAATAATAAGTAACCTTAAAAGTATGATTAGATAAAAGGTACGTGGGACATTATGAAAGAAACACAGCGCAAAGCCACGTGATGTTATGTTATGTAAGCTAGGAATAGGAGGAAAAGGAATCCCAGAGGAAGAAATTGTAGTGCAGTTTCCATTCCATGTATCTTACTCCTCACACTTCCTGCCAACTGTCCCTTTTGTCTTTCATTCATTCTCTCTCTCTCTCTCTCTCTCTCACTCACACACACACAAAGCCCTACTCACTACATTCTACCTCTTCTCGGTATCGTCTACACGAAAGGCCATCACAGTAAAACACTAGCTTTCTCGGCAATTCATTACCAAAGAAGAGAGAGAAGAGAGGATAAAAGAATTATTTTTAAAAAATCATTAAATTAAAGTATATGTAGTATATAAAGCATAAGTATTTCTTGAATTAAAGCATAAATAAAATATGGGTGACGTAACACTGGTATGTAACTTATGAGAAATTTCACAATGTAAAATAAAGGAAGGAGTAACCTTGGTTGAACAGTTTTCAAACTTAATTACTTTTATGTGAATTTTCCCTTACAATTAAACATGAGAATCACGGTGGTGGATACTCTCTATCTTGTTACAAACACATCAAGTTTTCCTCGTTTACTCTTTCTCGATCACAAATGTCATTATTTGAAAGTTGATATATATTAAAGAGTCTAAAACTTTATTAAAATATAACAGCTATTTGCTTATTTTAATTCCGACCTCTTACTCGGGTAGCCAAGACATATGATCATTGCCTGCGGGCCGGTCCTTGGGGAAGGGTCGGTTTGGATCCATAAGATCCCGGGTGCAGTGTTGACCCAGCGTAAACAACCTTTTGATGATAGAAAATACAACAACTATTGACTACATTACTATTACATATGGAAAACTATTATTTTTCTAGAGTAGTACAATAATTTTCTTAAAACATGTTATCATGTACGGTTAACTTAATTTATAGGTAAAACCGGTTATTTTTGTATTTTTAAAAAAATTTCATTATTGTATTCTTCTACGCGTTCGACTAAAATGTGACTTGGAACAAGAATATTGTTTAAAAATTTTATACAAGCAAATATTTCATTTTATATGATGATAACAAACTGTAAACACGATAGGCTACAAATCTTTCTCTACACATATCTAATCTACTTTTCTATGTTTTGGTGGCTCAAAATCAATTTGATTTGCTGTTTGGAACTTACTGTGTTTGATATGGCTATCAATAGTAGAGATACTTAAGGTATACGATGTGTGACCGTCAGACGTCAGCAATGGAGATACTCAATGTATGTTCTAGTTTCGTGTTTGTTCCGGTATTGGCACCGAGTCGGTTTTTGTTGTTGAGATCACATTATGTGATCCGAATCTGTAAGAACATATATCACTTACACACGGGAATAAAATTCGCATTTAAAAAAAAGTTTGTTAGTATTATAGATTTGGTCTCTGGGTCCGATTTTTACGAGTTTGATATCTCCTGACCCGATTCTCTTGCAAATTTAGTCCGTCCTCAACTTTAAATGATTAAAATGCCCTTTCTCATATTCATTTTCTTTAATTTTTAATTAACTTTAAATGAGAGATAACTTATATGTAATACTCTTTTGTTATACAAAATAAAAAATCTATGTTTAAGAAAAATACTATTTTGTCGTACTCATATTTTTTAGAAAAATAGTTCGTTTGTAAGAATAATGAGCGCTGGATTTAATGATTTTTTTATGTGTGTGAAAAAGTGTAATAAAGATTTATATGAGAACAGAGTGAATCGTACTTTGACCAATCACATATTCCCGTATACCATATATATAAATGATAAATCACCGGCTATTTTTTAAATTTATTTTTCCATGTCAACTGTTTCATTGAATATATACTTACAGAATTCCGTCTCGTGTGTATAGTCGTCGTAAAACCCGGTTAATATAATACGTGTTTAAAGATTAATGGATATAGATATACTTATTATATATAATTATGATTTTATTTTAAAACTAAACACGCATCCATCTAAAATATTCTGCAGTGTCGTTTATTTAATGTGTTATAAATACAATTTGAATTTAAAAAATATTAACTTTAAAAATATATCTAAACATATGTTTTAAAAGAAATGTTAGGATATATTTGACACAACTAGATACATGTGAACTATAAAGCTAAATTAAGAGTTCTCATTTATGTAGGTTGAGGTGTTTGACAAACTTATTATAGACGTAATCGTTTCACGCGATTTTAAGAGCATTTTTTGTAGTTGATTTGGGATCATCGGAACAAACTAATTTTCAAGCAAGCAAGATAAAAGAAAGCTTTCTGATCTTCTCTTCGAGTTTCAACTAAAACGCTAGTTACAGATGGATTAAATCAGGTGGATGTCCAACCAACCCGAATAAAATGTTTACAGTGGTGATTTAAGGCTTGTGGTTCTCGATTAGATAGGTTGTCTATCCACTTCATGGTTTTCTTTCTTTTTTTTTCTTTTTTTTTTTTTTGAGTAATCTGTTTTAAGTATTTATTGGTTCTGGATTTGATTAGTTCCAATTTGTTGGCTGGCCACATTTGCCCCTTGCAAATGGGTTTTGTTTGTTTCTTTCTACTTTTTGGACATTTTTCTTGGGTGTAGCAAGACCTTCTTGACCTTTCTAAAACAACAAATATACACAATTTAACTAAATGACAATTTAATTATTTTTTAGAATGGCTGCCATCTCTCCCGGGAGCGGAATGATTATCTCTACCGGTCTACCCGATGGGTCGATTTGTGACTTAGCTAGCTTTGCACTTTTCTTAAACGCTCTCAACTCCTTTTCAATAAAACGGAAGGCTTACTTCATCACACAATTACTTAATGTTCGTCGCCTCATTTTTTGTTTATATATTGGTCATCATTTATGTATCACATTTAACCTTTACTCTATCTCATGTAACATTAAAACACCTAACTTATTTAATACACAGGAAGCAAAAAACGATTATATACTTGAATTTAAAGATGGTTTAGTACTTTAGTTATCGGTGATAAGATGATTATTTGTTTATAACTTTTTATTATACACAACAAAGGTGATTGTTTAAACTATTATATATTTGAATTTGTGAATAAAAATAATATACAGTGTTTGGTTGATATAAACAATTTTTTTATTTAATATATATATAACAAAAAACTATTTTGGTTATAGCCTTGGTGGTGGTGGTCTCGTCACTTATCCACATGCACCCTAACCCCTTTCTCAAAAACTCTATTCCACTTGAGAGTTCATATTCAACTCTTTGTCCGCCCATGTGTACAAATGGGAGTAGAATATTATTTTTATCCAAGGAAAAATCATTGATGGTTTTGAAATTTCCCATGGTTACATATTATATGTTACTTTTTGTATATGTAATTAAAAACGATTCTTACGGAATTTTCATCATTTGAATAACGGGTGATTTTATTGGGATTCTCTTATAATCTAAATGGTCATCTTTGATGTGATATTTGTGATTGTAAAATCTTTATTGAAAATTGTAATTCTTCACATATGTGGTATATGAGAAAAGGAGTGCTAAATTGTAGCACCCTTGAATAACACATCTTAGACAGTAAACTATGTAACCTACGACTAAATAGTAAGTGTAATCGCCATAATACTATTATCACAAGGACGATTTTCAAGGGTGCTACTAGGTATGTGTTTTCTTAATCTACATCATTGATCATTGTTTATTATGGGACTAGAACTCATAACAATGAGAAATATCTTTTCAATAGGGTGATGATTTGTGTATAACTTTTTGACAGATATAACAATTATGACATTTTCGTCCGTAATACTCACTATCTATTTTTCTTATTAAAAAAATCCAAGGGTATAATGGTCTAATAACCATTTTTGTTATGTATAGCAAAAAATTGTTGTGCACGATTGTAACACCACCTTTTCAGTTTTAATTAAAATACGTACTTTAACTATTCAACACCAAAAGGTTATCAGGGTTTACAAAATACTAGTTTATAATCACATATGTGCTAACAAGTTACAAAAGATGTATTAAAAGTTTTCTTTCCAAAACATCCGGACTATCCAACTAATCACGGAGTTGGGGCATTTCCCTTGCTGAAACCTGAGTTACCCGCAAAATACAACACTAGAATGTAAGCTTTCGCTTAGTGAGGATACTAATAGAACACAAATAGTCATATAACAGGAGTAAAGCCTCCCCGAGATGTCTCGCATCCAAGTTGTAACACCTGTAAAACTGTTCTGACTATCGATGTTCTGGAGTATAGCTACACTACCTGTATAGCCATACCGCCTAACACTATTGTGGTATATAGCTACACCACCTGCGTAGCTGTACACCCTATCACCGTTCTCGTACATAGCTACACCACCTATATAGCTATGTATCCTGATATTGTTATGGTGTATAGTTATACACCACTGTTGTTCAACGATTATACATCATAACTATCTCACATAACAAAGTTATCACATAACATAGATGCTTACATATTGTTCCAGATATACTTAACATAGATACTTACATATTGCTCTAACAAGAGAAATAGAACACTCATTATTGTAACATCCTCGATTTGGGCCTAGTTGTAATTAGTACGTGATAAGTATAATAGACGAATAACCGTTGTATGTATATGTAAGTATTTGTGAAGTTAAATGAAAATATGTATTTTTGTATATGTTGTGTGTTAAGTATGTATTATGTATGTTAAATATATATATATATATATATATATGTACTAGTTGTATATGATTAAGAAAAGAAATGAATAAAGAAAGAAAAGAAAAGAAGAAAGAAAAATAGAAAAGAATTAGATATTTTATCCAGAGGCGGTATGTGTGTGTTGTGTTATTTGACTCACAAAAGTCAAATATTGCAAAAGCTTTAAGAACACACACTTACACACACTGATACTCTCGTTCGGGAGGTTCTTGAAAGAGGCAGTTGGAGATTTGAAGCTATAAACTTGAATCTAAGGTTAGTAAGATGTTTGTTGTAGAGATTACACATGTATTATACTAGAAATATGTATGTTTTGTGGCTGGAAGTTGGTGTTGGAGTTGAAGACTCCATGGAAGAACATAAAAGCTTACTTGACAAATGGGTTTCTCATGTTTGATGTTTTTAAAAGGTGTTAAGATGTTTATAAAGTTCATATAGGTGGTGTATGAGGCTTAGAAATGTTTAAAGAGTGAAAAAGTCGTGTTTAGAAATCTGGGTTTTTGAAAAGATTAACTGAAAGTCGCATGCATGTAAATGAAGAAGATGATAGAATCTGGAAAATCCACGATCGCAGCGCGACCCCATCTAAAAATGCCCATGCGACTTTTTGATGCGACCTTCGCATGAGCGGTTCGACTTTTGAGTCCGACAGTCGGATGGCCCATCCGACTTGTTGGTCCGACTGTCGGATAGGACATATGTCCACTTGATCCGACCTTCGCATGGGTCAAATGATTTCTGGTCCGACTTTCGGGCTTCGCGGCACGACACTTAAGGTGGTCGCGGCGCGACACGGCCTTTTCAGCAAGAATGTGTTATTTTGTACATGTTCTTGTTGATTAGGTTATTTAGTGTTTAAAGTAAGTTTAATAAGTGAACTGAGAACGTTAGAAAGATGTTGTAAGGTTCTGATAGTAGGATCTACTGTATGCAAACGCTTAACGCGATTGCCGATGTTTTAGGTGAACATGTCAGCTGAACCTGCCTTAAGTAAACGAACGTTGTAAGCGAAACAGGTGAGTGCCTACTTTCATGAGACTCAGTAGAGCAAGTCTTGCATGTCAAGATGACTATGTATGAATGTGTGAATGTGTATGTGTGTATGTCTAACCTGTCTATGCAGGTACGCTTAAGAAGATGAGTGTAAGTTTCTGAACGATGTTATGATTGCTTGTAAGATGTGTAATAGGTGCATGCCAGCGGGTCCAGAATGGAACCGCTTAGTTAATATCTGATAATGTGCATGAATGATGGATTGTATGATGATTGCATGTGAAAGTATGAATGAATGATTGAATGACGGATCCCTATGGGATCCCATGTACGATATATGACTATATGATGATGATGGATCCCTGTGGGATCGATGTACGTATATGTGTATGTGAACTGTTTGCAGACTATCTGACGCATGGTTAAGGTCAGTCGGTTAGCTAGATCCTAACAGGATTTCGTTCATTTCTGGATTTAATGGTGATTCGGGGTGCATCCCGGATCGAGGTTCTGCAGAACCACCGTGCCTTAACGTGAGTGGTGATCTGCCGGTTGTAGCTGGATTACCTGTAGAGTCTTTGACTCTGTGAACGATGCTTGGTGGACTGCCTTGTGCTCCCCCACCAGCGGATTGGTCGTGTCTGATCCCCCGGTCTGGGTTGTTGAGCAGGATTAGCTCTCCTGCAAGACATGACTCTTACTGATCTTGTCAGCACACCGCTATGTGTTAAGCTAGCAATGTGTGCTTATGTACGATGTGTATGATGCATGAATTGCTTTATTGATGCTTATGCTAAGTAAGTACTCACTAGCTAGTGTAGCTAATGATACTATGTTTCCCTTTTCAGGTAAAGACTAGATGGCCTGCGAGGCGGGTTGCTTTTGGGGTGTACCTTGCCCCTTGTGGGTGGAACACTTGTAATTATATGTCGTAATGTAATATGATACTATGGTCGGTTCCTGTATGTAGGTAACACCAATGAATGTTTTGGAAACAAAAATGACGTAATTAACTATTTGTTAATATTAAAATAAAAATTTCCGCTGCTTAAATCTGTATTGTCATTAAAGCAACTAAATTTCAGAAGTGGTGTTACAATTATGTAACTAGTTATAGTGATATAAGGTTTATGCGCCCAGTCCCTATACAATTAAAAAGACTAAGCATTACAAACTGTGTAAACTGATTTGAAAATGGGCCTACACGACCGTGTAACTCTACATGGGTCGTGTACCCTGAACACTACATGACCAACCCTGGCCACATGGCCTGTGTTGACAAAAACTTCTACACATGTTGTGTACCTCTACACAAACCATGTTCCCTTCATTCTACACGACAATGTAAGGCTACATGGCCTGCCACCACCCTAGGTCACTACACGGACCGTGTACTTTTACACGCGGCGTGTTAACATACACGGGCCAAACTACACGCCCTCCCAAAATCTACACGGGCCGTGTAGGCTACAAACTCAGCCGACTATATTTCTGCACAGGCGTTGTTTTAACTCTTAATTCGACCCAAAGTCGATTCAAACAAGCTAAGGGTGTTTTTCTACACCCCAATCAATGTAAAACATAAACAAAACCAAAAGGAAACACTAACAACATGATTTGATAAATTGTTCAACCATTTGAACCATTATTTGACCAATTAGAACTCAAAACTACAAACCAAACATACTTTAAGCTATTATGGATTGAGATAGTGATTAAACGACACTAAATTTGCTGCATAAACTTGCTTCAAGGCTGTCCCAAAATTCACAACTGTGTGTTTTATTGAAGTGTAAGCTTGCATATGTGTTTGTAGTGTTCAAAGAAGATAACATATATATCTTCAAGTATCACTAAATAACAAACAACCTTTGCACTTATTTAGCTTTCGTTTTGACAATTTTAGCCTTTCTAGTTTTATAAACATCTCTAATCTCATAAGGGTAACTCATGATATTTATAAAATCTATTTATAAAAAAAATTTCGAACCATAGGCATTACAACAATCATCATCCTTTTCAATAAACACGTGTCTTTTCTTTAACTATTATTTCCTTTCTTGCTTTTTATACTCGAGAATGTGGAGTTAGAGCTTTTCTTCTAAAATAAAAGTTTTAATGTTTCATATAGAATCAAGGATTGACGTTTATTTTTCAAAGTACAAAATTTTAAAACTTTAAAGAGTTTTATAAGCAATTAAGTCAAATAATTGTAAAATTAACGTTATTTTATGATTTAATGGATAATATAGGAAAAATTAATAAAATATATATTTCCATTTCAAATAATAAATACGAGCTTTCTAAATTGTGCTTCATCTAAGAAAGTTGCAGAAATATTTAAATCAGGTGTTTTGTAAGGCGTGGGTAATAGTCATATCAAATCTTTTCGTCTTACGTACTCTTATCTTGCCGTTCAAAAATAACCTTCTTTAGTTGCCTTTACGCCAATGAAATCTTCAAAATAACCAATCTTATTCTAATATTAGTTGATATCGTAATCCTTTTTAGCGGATGAAGTTTAAGCATTGATATAAAAAAACCGAAAAGGATCTAAAATAAATCAATGTATTTGGCGTTACAATACAAGCGCTTTATAATCCTCTCTTTTGTATATCCTTCCGTTTACATTTTTATTCCTTGTAATTCTAGTATGTTGCTTAACATTTAAAAATTAGAGAGATTATATATTTTTCTATTTATTATCACACTTACAAGTAGGATGTAAATGAGTCGAGCTACTCGTGAGCTATTCGAGTTCGGGTCGTTAAAAGCTCGAAACGAGCCGAGCCTTAACGAGCTCGAGCCTAGATTAAAGCTCTTTTAATAAACGAGCCGAGCTCAAGCTTCAAGGAGTGGGCTCGAGAGCTTAAACGAGCCCAAACGAGCTCCATATATAATATAATTTATATTTTATATGTTTAATTTTTAATAATTATATATATCATTTTAATAAAAATATCAAAATAATACCCGAGCCTAGCTTAAATAAGCCCAAACGAGCCGAACCCGAGCTTTATAAATATTAAACGAGCCGAGCTCGGACTTCATAAATATTAAACGAGCTGAGCTCAAGCTCAACATCATAAGTCCCAAACGAGTCTGGCTCAATAAGTGTTTAACTCGACTTGACTCATTTACATCCCTACTTAAAAGTTTAATACAAATATTAAAATCAATATAAAAGATGAAAAAAGAAATTAACGAAGAATAATAAAATAGAAAAAGATATTAATAAAGAAGTAAAATTTTTTATAAACAAAATCGAGTAATACGGAAATCAACAGTCACGGACTGCAAACCAAACTTCAGAGCTAGCTTTACGCGATTGGTGGGTCCCCTTAGGACCTCTACTTTGTTCCATAGTCGACAAAGTCAACATCGTTAATACCAAATGTACTTGCCATAAATGGTTGAAGTTATTTTTTTAATAAACTATTACAGTTTTGCGTTTTTTTCATATTTTAATTGATCTAAAACTTTGTTAAATAACTTCTCTTCAGCAAACACGATTTATTTATATTCATGCAATCAAAATAATAATGAAAAAAATGTGTGTTGCTTGAAGCAACTATTATAAAGACTTCATACTCGTAAACACTTAAATGAGTAAATAAAAAATAACTATCATATCCCTATTTTAAGTATTTCTGAGAGTGAAAGATGTAAGGGTTCAGATCACCACTTAACAGAATCGAACTTAAAACCTTAATAAGAACATGTTAGAAGGTACGGATAACAATAACAAGATAAACACGACACCAAGATATAAGTTGGTTCGGTCGTCAGGGTCACGACCTACGTTCACGGGTAGGAACCAAAGACTTCTTTATTAACCGAAAGTGTTTATAAGATGTCACCCTAACGTGCATAGGTTGAATAAAACCTAACTAGAATATTTATAGACACAAAACTAAAAAATCCTAATTAATATTAAATGGTCACCGAATAGAATCTGCACCAAAACAACTTGGATTTGCTACAGGTGGTTTCACGCAAAGTACCCTTTAAAAATCCCAAATCCAAAAACCATGTTCTCGATCTACTCTTTGTCATGTACCCAGGCTTCAGATAGTGAACCATCTTTCCCCATGTCGTGAACCGTCTTGATCAAACCAAGATCCAACATCGTAGATTTCACGTCAAGAACCTCTTAATTAGATTCTAGACTTTCTAGTTTCAATATTGTAGATTCAAAGTCACATCTAATAAAAAAAACCTAAGATAGGTGCTGATAAAAAGCATGTAAATGATAAGATTAAGGTGAGTGTTTGTTTTTAAACATAAAAAAGTATTATATCATATTCCGTGTCTATATAATTTACTACTTTTAAAAAGAAATAAAAATAAAATCTGGTAAGTACTTATTTCTTATCCTAATCAAATAGTTTTGTTTAAAAATGTCTCTCTGTTCACAAATATTATTATTTTAAAAAAGAACTTGTGTAGAAAAATAGACAAGCCTTAAGATACGATACATACTCGATAATTCCTGACATCACATGTAGTTTAGTAAAAAGTCAAACTTAACGTCGTTATTGATATAATTTGATAGACTATGATTTTCGTACGAGAACTGCACAAAATCAATCTTAGTCGTCTAATTCCCCCTCTTTCAATTGGATTACCCACCCATGAATTCCTTACATGCACCTTGTCACACTCAATCCCTCCACGCTCTTCATCCATGAATTCCACTAACCACTTGAATGACCAAGATTGGTTCTCGTACGAAAAATAATTTTCGTTTAAACCCTATATATATATATAGTGAAAAGTTCATTTGAAAACCGTTTTTATTGCGAAAACCAATCTTAGCTGTCCAATTCCCCCTCTTTCATACGAAAAATAATTCTCGTTTGAATCCTATATATATATATAGGAGGGTTCATTTGAGAACCATTATTAGTGTGAGAACTGTGAGAACCAATCTTAGTCGTTCAATTGGTAAGTGGAATTCATTGATGAAAAGCGTGGGGGATGGGGTGTGGCAAGATGCATGTAAGGAATTCATAGGCGGGCAATCCAATTGAAGGAGGGGGAATTGGACGGCTAAGATTGATTCTCGCAGTTCTCGCAATAAGTATGGTTCTTGAATGAACTTTTCAATATATATATATATATATATATACTAGTGGGGTACCCGCGCAATGTGACGGCAGCGAATAAAGAGGAGGTTGTGATGAGTTTTGTGCAGAATAATCACAATTACATAATATGAGTTTGTGAAGATTCTTTGCGAGATGAAGATAATATGAGTTTGTGAAGATTCTTTGCGAGAGTCACTTTGAAATTAAGAATTAAATTGCTAACTCTGAGTTATTTGTCTTTCAGTTTATTGGAAGAGTTTTGTCGTATGGCTGAATCATGAAATTGCTGATTATATATGTATGTATATGTGTATGTAAGGTTTCATAGTTCCAACTATTATATAATTGAGTTAGAATGCAATGTTTTATAAATTTCAACTCTTTGACTCTTTCATTTGTTTGGTGTTTGTGAAATCTCTTGAACTTGATTTATTGAAAACAGGAATTTAGGTGATCTCATGAATCAAAAGTTAATATTAAAAATATATGATTAGACTTAATTCAGTTATAAGTATGGTGATCTCATGAATCAAAAGTTAATATTAAAAATATATGGTTAATTCAGTTATAAGTATTGGTTTAAATTTATTAATTGTCGGTTATGTTGTCAATATTTATTTGTTTAAATTCATTAATTGTAGACTTAAAGGAGAGGTATAAAGGAGGTGTATTTTAGTAAATTTACTCTTCTTAAAATTAAGAGTTTTTTAGGTGGTAAATGCATTATATAGGAGTAAGATATATGAGAGGGTTCATGCGAAAATTGTTTTATTTGCGTAAATTGGAAGAAGTAATCCGACATCTCTGTTGTATTTGATCTAATAGCTTATATTAATCTTAATTTTTATTTTTTTAATTCAAAAGGGTACATTAGTAAACAAAAAATGTTTCTCTCTCAAATATATTTCTCTCTCCTGCAAATTTTAAACAAAATAAATTAGAAATAATTTAATAATAAATTAATAAATTTACGGTGTTCAACGATGATCGACAATTAAAAATTTTTACAAGTTTTAAATTATTAAATGTTATGTTCATTACTTTGTTCACTATATACTCTGTTTTATATTGTTTTGGTAATCTTTTTTTTTCCTTCTATTTTGATTTTTCTACTTTTTTTAATATTCTTTTTATTCTTTGTAAGAAATAGACGGTATTCATTAGTAAACTATAATAATAATCTAACTTAAATTTAATGAATGATCAATAATAAGTTAAACTTTGTACACAACTAATAAAACAATCAACTCGTGAATGTTTAATAATAAAACAACTATGTTCAATAATAAACAACCGTGAATGTTTAATAATAAAACAATCATGTTCAATAATAAACAACCTTGAACACAAAAAAAACTGTTGAACACAACTGCTAAAATCTATATTCAACACTAAACACATCTAATAACCAAATCCAACTCATTAATGTTCACCGATAAACAACCCAGATCCACAAAAGAAAAATCAAGATAGAACAATCTAGAATAAAAAGTTATTTAAAAATTATGAACAATCTAGAATAAGAATTTTTTTTAATACTAAAACACATAATTAAAAGAAAATTAAAAATAAACAAACCATATAAGAAGGTGGTGTGCGGCAGTAGTGATGGTGGTGGTGCAACCCTAGCAGTGGTTGTTCAAAAAGAGGGCATCAATAGTGGTGAAGCAGAGATCGGTGGTGCAGCGATGACGCTGGTATAGGCAAAGATCGGTGGCCAGCGACGGTGCTGTTGAAGCCGGTGACTGGCGGCAATTAGTGGAGATTGACAATGGTATAGGCGGCCTCGATGGTTGCTCGGATTAGGGCATGAGGGTGGTGAAAATTAACTTATGGAGAAAGAAAGGGTAGGGTTTTCAAAATGAAGGTAGCAGGTGCTACGTATGGAGAGAGAGAGAGATACAATATATATATATATATATATATATATATAGGGTAGAGATCAAGTAAAAATAAATTAAAGTAAAAAGGGTAAAGGGGATGATTATTTGATCATTTTTCGGTATATATATCAACTGATAATCATTAGTTCATCATCTTTATTGATTAAAACTAATTCTTCATCGATTTCTGTTTGATGAATCCAACATATTCATCACTTTTTAGATGAAAACATTTTGTTCATCAACAAATTATTCCAAAATTTTGTTTTCAAAATCTGTATTTGAAATCAAAAGGAAATTGATGAAGAATTAGTTTTAATCAATAAAGATGATGAACTAACGATTATCAGTTGATATATATACTGAAAAATGATCAAATAATCATCCATTTTACACTTTTTACTTTAATTTTCTTTTTATTTGATCTCATCCCTATATATATATATATGAGTTACTTGTGAATTAAAGTCTATTTATGTAAATAATATTTGACAGAGAGAGAGAAGAGGAGAGAGATGATAGGAGAGAGAGAGGTCTAATGACCAGATTGCCCTTTTATTAATTTAATTGATAACCTTATATTTCAATTTATTTACTAAATTGTCATTGTTAATCTTAACCATCAACTAATTAATCGTAGGGTCCAGATTGCTTCCCGCACTTTTCACAAATAAAATACTTTTCGCATGAACATATATATATATATATATACATACATACTAGCATGGTACCCGCGCAATGCGACGATATCAAATAGTTTATACTCGATAACTTGTTCGCTTGGGAATTTACGTAATACGGTGACAACGAATAATTTTACATTGGTTACATGTCTATTTTCTTTATTTTTCTGTTCTTAATCAACTCTTTTATTATTTTTAAATAAACTTTAAGAACAATTAAATAAGAAAAAAGTCTTTACTTATAAAATAAGTTAAATTGCATGAAAATACTGAATGTAAATTAATAATTTGAAACTATTAAAATTAAGAGATTAAGAAAATAGTAAACTAATTTGAAACTATTAATTATATAAGCTATTTAAAAACTTTTAAAATATATGTTTATAAATTGTTAATATAGATTATTTAGATTTATGAGTTCTACTTGTACACATTTTATGATAATTATGTTAAAATATTTATTACATGATATAATATTTAATATAAAAGGTTTGATTATGAAAGTATTTTTTAATAATTAAGTTAATTTATTTGAATTTTTTAAATATGGAAGGTTTAGTTATTAAAATAGAATATAAGATTCTTATTAACTCTATTTAATAGTTACTTTATATAATAGTTTCCATTTAGTTTATATAAGGGGCAATTAACTAATTTTAAAAGACTTAAAATTTAAGAGATTAAGCAAAATGTCTAAATGTTTTATAATATAGTGTGTGTGTGTGTGTGTGTGTATATATATATATAGGAGGGTTCAAACGAGAACTATTTTTCGTACGAGAATTATGAGGGTTATTTCGGGAAAATCAAGCCTCACAAATTAATAACGGCTCACCCGGACGCAATTCTCGATTGGGTAATATATAAATTACCAAAATACCCCTATTAATAAATAAAGAATTGGCTGGATACAAACTCTAACGGAGGTACAGACTTCAAAAATAACTCAAGAACATACTTGAGTTATAACATATATGACTAAGAACTTACTTAGACAATTAGGTTATCACAACAGAGTGATAGACTATTTATACATGTACAAAAGTAATCCTAACCATCTAAATAATTATACGTGTAAAGATCCTATCGATTGTGTGAGAAACTAACTCATACACCTTCAACCAATAAAGAGAGCTTCAAATATAACCAGTTGGATCACATGATCTAACATGGAAATTGTGATGTCATTGTAGGGGACTAGGTTAATCTTCACTAAACAGACTCATAGAATCACTAAACTTCAGATTTAGAGAGCGAACCTGAAGGTCTTCAATACAGTGTCTTCAGGATGGCTGGTATTGTCTTCAGGATGGCTGGTATTAATTAATTACCAAAATACTACTATTAATGAGTATTAATAGTGTGTATATATATATATATATATATATACGAGGGTTCATTAATTGTAGTATTGATCATAATTAATCAAAGGTTAATATTAATTGTAGCAAATATGTAATTAATTAAAAGCACAAACATTATTTTCACTTTCCTAATATCCTAGAGAGGTATTTTAGGCAACTTGTTTAAATAAATGAGGGGACCATTTACCCCCCTTTTTTTAAAGCTAAAATCCCTGTCAAACACAAAGTTATTAAAATACGAAAATTATACCAAATTAACGAGAAAATTATGCTCTTTAATACGACATCGATATTCCTATACTTTCTCAAAGTATTTTTTTTCCGATTTTGCTGGGTTTTTTTTCCAGCATAATAACATATATGTGCACATAACACTCACTTTTATCTAGCACGTGTGCGAATAGGTGCATATGTGCACATTACAGTGAATTTTTTAGCACAGGTGCAGATAGATGCACATCTTTGGTTAAATGCACATGTGCACTATATTACTCAGTTTTGTTCCGACACATGTGCACCTAGATGCATGTGTGCAACTTAGAATTGGTAACTCGTGTGATTTTTCTTGATTTGTAAGTTTACCTCATTTTTGTAAGTATATGATTAATTATTTTTACAATTATAATCTTATTAACAAAATCATTAAAGTTTATGAAAGTCAAAGACAACAAATATAGTTTGATTATTTCATCGTGACTTAACCGGAGCTCATGACGATAAACAGAACATTGTTGTTCATCGATTAAGATCTATTGGATAAGCAAGGAAGTGCACGTGTGCATCTAGGTGCACATGTGCTCGTTCATTTGTGCAACTAGCACATGTATACTTCACCCCAATTAGATTTTATCTCCAATTAACTTGAATAATACAAAACTTGAATAGAGCTTTAATAACTTTTTTACTATTCTTCATTTTGTATAAGAAAACAGAAATCCAAGCATTTATATAACAATTTGTAGCTATTGAACACAAACAATTCAATTAATTAGACTTGCAATATAACAATAATAATATTCTATTTTAAGAATGAGATAAATTAAAAAAATCCCCCACTTTGCCCACCTAAGTACCTCATTATAATTTATTATAATAAAAAACCCATATTTTTTCTCCACTTAAAGAAAGAGAAATGGCTTTGGGCAACAATGATCAATGAGGGTTTCGAGCTCGAAGATAGATGGCGGTGGGTAACGACAACATCCACGATGAAGTGAAAACACAGTAAAGCCAACCAGATCTGAAAAATATAAAAGAAATTAAGAGGTTTAGTGGTGGTGAGCATGATGGTGACAATGACTACCATGCAAGGCGGCGAGTTTGGACCTGTGTGGTGGTTAGCATTAGAGGTTGCCGCGAGTGGGAGTTTTCGTAGTTGATTACTTGATCAATTGTAGAGAGCTTAGAGATCTGAATCTAGAAAGCAGTTATAGAGGATGAATGTCGATCGACTGTACTCACCTTACCTCCATCGTCATTTCCTTTTTCCCAAATCTTCTTTAGATCTGAAAGTGAAGGCAAAGAGAAATGGAGCTCGATGAGAGAGAAAGTGCGTGAGACAAGATGAAGAGTTAATTGGACTATATGTCATGGTTAATAGAGAAGATACGTTAGAAGTGGTCATTGACGGAACATGGCGGTGATTGTGGTGGTCGCCGGCGCTAGCCGAAAATGTGTGACGGATAGACAGAGAGTTATAGTGAGTCATGTGTCTCAATGAGTGGGATTTGTTGGTATATGAGTTTGTTAAGGGTTATTAAACATATGTCCTTTCTAATTTAAAATAATAAAAAAAAGAAACGATAATAATTGATTGGTCAATAACGATTGTCATGATACTTGTATTAACAATGGTTCCCAAATGAACTTTATATACTTGTATTAACAATGGTTCAATTTTTTGGCCGAGCAAGGACAATAAATTTTATTTCGTAACAAAAAAGTGTATAATGACCTCTTAGACTCGCTGATCGCCTAGTCTGTAGATAACCAGTGATGTGGCTACACACGTGTTAGGATCGCAACCAGGAAACCGACCAACGATATTGTCCGCTTTAGGTTGCCCTTCACGGCTTTAAAACGCGTCAATTAGTAAGAGTAAGATTCCCCCTCCTTATAAGGAGGAAGAATCCCCCTTGCCTCACCGATGTGGGATGCTGCTGCATTGCTACAGGAGCGGTGGGTTTAAGAGTCGCGAATTTACCCGGCTCGAGGGAACGATGAGCCCCATAAACCCAACTTCCCCCCCATATCGGTGCGGCCCCTGGCTTTGATACCAATTGTTAGGATCACAACCAGGGAACCGACCAATGATATTGTCCGCTTTGGGTTGCCCCTCACGGCTTTAAAACGCGTTAATTGGTAAGAGTAAGATTCCCCCTCCTTATAAGGAGAAAGAATCCTCCTTGCCTTACCGATGTGGGATGCTCCTGCATTGCTACAGGAGCGGTGGGTTTAAGAGTTGCGGATTTACCCGACTCGAGGGAACGATGAGCCCCATAAACCCAACAACATGTGGCAGTCCAGTCAATGCCATTCATTTCTATGTGGTTATTCATTATTTTATAAGTTTAGCCAGTCATCGGACCACCATGAACCATCACCGGCGGACCACCATGAACCACCACCATCGGACCACCACTTTGGAAATCATACATGGTGGTTGGTGGTGATTTAATAATTTCTTTTTATTAATTTGATTAATTTTTAATAAGAATTCATGTGTTTATGTTTATGAAGTTATGTTGATGTTTTTGAAGGTATGAAGGTCCTCTATTGTTAACTAGTGTTTGACCACTCTTTGACGGGCCAAAATGGCTAATGATACACCCACAGATTTAGGTTCTTGAGCCCTTAAACACCAACAAACACACACACACACACAGATTCAAAGTAGTTTAACCGGATCTGAAGAGAGGAAGAGAGAATTTAATCTTCAAATTCAAAAAAACTTAGATCTGAAGATAGAGGAAGACTACATACGAACATAGATCTATGATTCAAACGCACGATCTTGAACAGATATGAAAACCCTATTGTCACGAAACCCTAAATAGGTGAAAAAGCATTTATGTGTTCATCTTTAGGTCACGAAAACCCTAAAGTCACGAAACCCGAATGTTCGTCTTATTCGTCGCCGGGACAAAGAGAGGAGCTCACCTTGGTGTCGGAGGAGGTCACCGTGGTATTGGATCTTACGATGGTGGTAGATCTTATGTTAGTGATAGTGGTGAAGATGGATTCTTAAGAGAGAGAAAGAGAAGAAATGTGGAGAGAGAGTGAGAAAGAGTTAAAAAGATAGAAGAGAGAGATGATGGTGGTGGTGGTGGATGTTACGGTGGTGATGGTGGTAAGTGGGGTCTTAAAAGAGAGAAAGGCATGAGAGAAAAAGGTAAGTTGAACGTGAAGAGAGAGAGAGTTTAAGCTGTGTTTTTTAAGAGAGAGAAAGAGACGAGAGAGAAAGGCAAATTGGTGAAAGTGATACACCAATGAAGTCAAAGTTGTGTTTTTTAAGAAAAAAAATTGAAAAAAATGCCACATAAGAAAATTAGGTGGCACCTCAATGAGTTTTAACCCGTAACTTACACATCCGGTTACCGGTTTCATTTTTTGTTACAAAATAAAATTTATAGTCTTTTCTTGATTCAAAAAATAGACATTATCTTTATTAACAAATTTTGATATTTAAGTTACAAATTTCGATATTAGTGAAAAATAATAACTTGACAAAGGAATAATGATATGAAATGACGAGGTGACAATATTGGAAGGAATGATTTCCTTGCAAGGGATGAATATTTTTGTTAATATTCTTTTACTCCCTTAATATATAAATATAAACAAAAGATTCAAATATTAAAAGGTATATCAAATTAATGAGTATTTTATTCTTATTAATTTAATATTAATATCGTTACAGGTATTGGTAACGGTATATTTTCTTATCATATTAACTTAAAATAATTGTTAACTTTAAAGTTTAAACTACAAATATATATTTTTCAATAAACATAATACTATGTTGCAATATTATTAGAGTAAGATACCAAAACAAAGTATCTAATGCATGTTTATAGAAAGTGATTGTGTATATAGCAATAATTGATTTAAAAGGGGGAAACAATATGATAAAAGCTGCGAGGAAACAAAACATGGATCCATCCATATACAAATATTGTTGTACGTACGTTCGTAGATGATATTAACATGGTTCCTGTTACAATTATTGCTTGCCTGCCTTCATGCATGGTGTAATCACTTTGACCTCAACTTTCACTATATATATATATATATATATATATATATATATATATATATATATATATATATATAGGGGAGAGTTAAAGGAGAACTGTTTTTCCGTACGAGATCTGCGAGAACCAATCTTGGCCATTTAAGTGGTAAGTGGAATTCATGGATGAAGAGTGTGGAGGGATTTAGTGTGGCAAGGTGCATGTAAGGAATTCATGGGTGGACAATCCAATTGAAGTAGGGGGAATTGGACGGCTAAGATTGGTTCTCGCAGTTCTCGTTTAAACTTTTCCCTATATATATATATATATATATATATATATATATATATATGTAGGGGAGGGTTCATTTGAGAACTATAATTATTGTGAGAACCGCGAGAATCTATCTTAGCCATTCAATTGGTAAGTTTAATTCATGTGTTGAATTCATAGGTGGACAATTGAATTAAATGATGAAGAATTGGATGGCTAGGATTGGTTCTCGCAATAAAAATGGTTCTCAAATGATCTTTTCACTATATATATAAGTTAATTTGAGAACCAATTCTCTTGTGAGAACCCTCAAAAACCATTGTGAACCAATCAATTATTATCTTATCTTAATTAATTAAATTAAATTAAAAATGTCTTAAAGGTAAATTTAAAAATTAATCGGCGTAGGGGCCGATTTTGCCCAGGCGCCTTATTTGGTAGTATCTCACAATCTTGTCTTATGTTTAGGAATCTAAGGGGCTGTTTGTTAAAACAGAATGATTAAACACTGAATGTTATTTGGTCTGTATAATTTAAAGGCTTTGAATGAATCTACCTCTGAATGTGACATGCTGTTTGATAAAGGTTCTGAATGAACAATCTGAATGATGAAAATTGTCAATTTAATCTTAATAGTGATATATTATATTATAAAATACGATTGTTTAATAAGACAACGTGCAAAAGAAGGAGTATTAAGGTAAAATACTTGGTGCTTAATGATTCAGAATAAACTTTAAGGTAGAATGATTCAGCACCATTATGCTGAATCATTCAACATAGTTTTCATTCAAAGACAACAATCAAACACGCTGAATACTGAATGATTCAGCATTCACGCTAAATGGTTCCATTAAGCAGCAAAGAAACAACCCCTCCTGAATGCTTTTTTTTTCTTTTTTATAGATAGTAAGAATTACTTTTTTTTATATATTTCTTCATTTTTTGTAATTCCTTCTCTATTTTATTAAACACAGACATTTATATTTTTGATAGAATCTTTTGAGTTATATATTAAGTACTTTGACTCATAGATCCTTTTTGTTATAATTTTTTGAATTGGCAATGGGTTTGACTAAACTAACTTTGTGTTGCACGTACAAACATGCATCTAGATGTACATGTGCATGTGTATATATGCACGAGATGCACATGTGTGGAAATATTGTACCTGGAAAAAAATTTAGTTTTACGTACGCATGTGCTAGAAAAAAATTATGTTTTACGTCGACATGTGCATATGCATATTTGTGCGAGATGTGGACGTGCACGATGCATATATGCTTCTAGAGGCACCTATGCAGTATGAACAAGTGGTGCATAAATGCACCCGAGCTTGAAAAAAGCGAGTGTTATGTGCACATGTGTACACATCTCATGTTTTGCTAGAAAAAAACCTAGCAAAAACGAAAATTTTTTGTATTTGAAAAAGTATAACAATATAGATGTCAAATTAAAAAACATATTTTTCTTGTTAATTTTGTATAATTTTTGTATTTTAATACCCTTACGAATATATTTTAGTTTTAAGGAGGTCGAGGTAAGTGGCCCCCCTTTATTTAGGCATTTTGCCTAAAATACCCTCTAGTATTTTTGGAAAGTGAGGGTTTTTAATTAATTACATGTTTGCCACAACTAATATTAATATTTGAATAATTATGATCAATGGTTACAAATAGTTCTCGCAGTACTCGCAATAAAACTAGTTCTCAAATAAACCTTTTATATATATATATATACTGGGTAAGGATCCAATACAAACAATCTTAAAATACGCGACAATAGAAACACTGCATTTAATATAAATTTAGTACAAAAAACTTGAAGAACCATCATTTGACAAAAGCAAAATATTATTTGCCTTTCAATCTTTAAATCAATATGTTTTATAGAAGAAAAAAAATTAGATGCAATAAAAAAATAGTGCATCTAAAAAGTGCTTCATTTGATGCATTATTTTGTGAAATTAGGAAATGAAGGTAAATGAAGTGTTTCTACCGTCACATATTTTAAAACTGTTTTTATTTAATCCTTGTTCTATATAGATTAATGCACAATTTGTATATATTATTTGTCATTGATAAAAGCGAGAGCTTATACTATACAAATCGTTCATATGATTATTTGTTCTCTGAGATTTGGGTTTAATATAAATTTTAATGATTAATAATAATATATCAATAACAATAATACTTATAAAGATATATTTATTAATACTACTATCGTTTTGATAATCAAATCGATAAAGAATATGTTTGAAGTGAAAGAGATTATTTTGATTCTTAATAAGGGAGGGTAGATCGATAAAATAGTTTATTACAACGTACTAATTAACCATGCATATAGGGAAAAGTTAAAAAGAGAACTGTTTTTCGTACGAGAACTGCGAGAACCAATCTTAGCCGTCCAATTCTCCCTTCTAGAATTGAATTGCCCACCCATGAATTCCTTACATGCACCCTGCCCTACTTAATCTCCCCACGCTCTTCATTTATGAATTCCATTTACCACTTGAATGACCAAGATTGTTTCTCGTACGAAAAACAGTTCTCGTTTGAACCCTCCTATATATATCTATACTACTATATAAACCATTTAACATTCTCTCTTTTCTTTAATGTTAAGAGTTCTTAAAATTCAATCAAGACAACATCTTGACATTTCATTCTATTTAAATTAATCTCATCCACTCAATATTTAATCATTTCATTCTCTCTCCTAATTTAATTTAACTTTTTTATCCATTTAAAATATATTCCCCTACAATAACACACACTCTCACACAAACACAATTATCCACCTACATCAACATAATTACAAAAATTTATTAACTTCTCTTTCCTTATTCAATTGCATGAATAACATATCATTACATTCTTGAAACGGACATGTTGTAAAACAAAAACTATTTACCATCGCAACATTGCGCGGGTGCCATGTTAGTATATATATATATATATATATATATATACTAGTATGTTACCCGCGCAATGCGGCGGCATCAAATAGTTTCTACTCGATAACTTATTCGTTTGGGAATTTACGTAATACGGTGACAACGAATAATTTTACATTGGTAACATGTCTATTTTCTTTATTTTCCTATTCTTAATTAACTCTTTTATTATTTTTAAATAAACTTTGAGAATAATTAAATAAGAAAAAAAGTCTTTACTTATAAAATAAGTTAAATAGCATGAAAATACGAAGTGTAAATTAGTAATTTGAAACTATTTAAAATTAAGAGAATAAGAAAATAGTAAACTAATTTGAAACTATTATTAATTATATGAGCTATTTAAAAAGTTTTTAAATATATGTTTATAAATTCTTATTATACATTATTCAGATTTATGAGTTCTATTTGTACACATTTTCTGATAATTATGTTAAAATATTTATGATATAATATTTAATATAAAAGGTTTGGTTATGAAAGTATTTTTTTAATAATTAAGTTAATTTATTTAAAATTTTTAAATACGGAAAGTTTAGTTATTAAAATAGAATATAAGATTCTTATTAACTTTATTTAATAGTTATTTTATATAATAGTTTCTATTTAGTTTATATGAGGGTAATTTAGTAATTTCAAAAGACTTAAAATTTAAGAGATTAAGCAAAATGCTTAAATGCTTTATAATATAGTATATATATAACAGGTAATTATCTTATTTTTTTATTTATTTCTAATACAAAGATATTATCAAGATGAACTAAAGAACATGATGAAGATAAACTAATGGAGAATCAAATGAAGATGGATCACACGAAACATTGTTCTTATGAAACAATCAAATGTAATTCACAGTCGACATCGTAACACACAAACCTTTTCAAATCGAAACAATATATAAATGAATAAAAAGATCCCAAATCCAAACTGAAGAAAATGTTCATTCATATATCGAAGGAACAAAATCACAAATCTTGTGAGTCAATATGCTTCATTCATAATCTTTCATTCAATATAAATAAAAGACTAATTTGAAAAAAATTATTTGACGATCTAAACCCTTCATTTAACAAAAGATTTAATCTTGATCATTTATTTGCTTTAAATCAAATAATCAATTTTGACTTTCTAAAGTCAAAGTAAAATCTCATATCAAAATAATTATAACTATGATCTTATCCAAATTATCATGGAATAACTATATTATTTAATATTTAAAATCATGCAATTAAAATAAATATCATGGACGTCATTTGTATAAATATCATTTAATTATATTATATATTATATTATTTATTATATAAGTTTTAAATCTATCCTACTAAATTAATTCATATGGTAATTTAAACGTATACACATTCAAATTTCTTGCCCTTATTTATGTTTATTATATATATATATATATATCATATAATATAATATAAATTTTATCGTAATAATTATACATCATTATTAAAATTGTCATCTGATCGAAATCTTCTTTCACTCATACAATACAATCATATATTTTGCTAAACGATATAAAATAATACTTTCATATATATAATTATTATGTCTACCTGTGTGTTTATACGGATATCTAAACTAGTAAGTTATATATATGTATAGGAGAGGGTTCGAACGAGAACTGTTTTTCGTACGAGAACTACGAGAACCAATCTTGGTCGTTCATTTTGGATAATGGAATTAATGGATGAAGAGCGTGGCGGGATTAGGTGTGGCAGGGTGCATGTAAGGAATTCATGGGTGGACAATCCAATTGAAGGAGAAGAAATTGGATGACTAAGATTGGTTCTCACGATTCTCGTACGAAAAACAGTTATCATTTGAACTTTTGCCTATACGTATATATGTATCTGTTAGCATTGTTGTTATTGTCTAAAACTAGCCACATATATAGGTTTGAGATCATCCTCAAACCTAACATATACGTATCTATATATAATCTAACATGCATATTAGGCACTTAGTCACGTACACTAATCTTGCGAGTCGTTAATTAATTATGTAATTCTCGATCTATGAATTTATATATATCGATGCTTGATTAAACTTAGTCCTTGCGAAAATTTATTCAAATGACCGGGAATATTAATGTCATTTTAATTACTAGAAACCGATTTAGAAATTAAATTGGTTAAAGAATTCATGGGCGAGCGGGTTAATTTGTTGAAATGACAAAATAAACATTAATCGGTATATATTAATTTAGTACGTCGGTCACTTTTTATATAAATGACATCTTTTAATTTAATGCATTTTACAGCTATTAATTAAAGAATTAATTAAAGAATTAATTAAAGAAGTACGTAACATGTGTTACAAATTGCATTTAATTTTTACTCCTCTAGCTTTATATTTATAAATATATATTGAACAGCGAAAAAAAAATACTTGAAAATAAGCTTCGACATGATCATCACTTAAATCAAATAAACCAGAATATATTAATTAAGCTTCAAGCAAGTCGCTCGAAAAATAATGTTTACAATACAATTAAAATAAAAATAATGGATTACAGCACCACATAGCTCAATTCAAAAACTTACAATTGGCTCTAAATTTTAACCACATAAACAAAGTGACTGGAATCTCAACCACGGTCGTCTTTACCATAAAATGTAGTTTATATATATATATATATATATATATATATATATACCAACACTTGAATTCAATTGATAGCTCCATCCAACAAGTTTAACATTAAATGTAGTCTTTGATGACAGCATGTGTTCATTTCTAGGACAAGAATTGAAGTTAGCATTTATAAGGGTGAATTGAGGATTAATTAAAACAAAGAATTGATTGAACATGTATGGGATTAATTTGACAGCATTTACTTGTAATTTTAAAAATAAATAATCAAATATATATTCGATGATCTGGCCGGTCTGAAAGTAGACTAGTATTTTTTTATTTTCAAAAGGAATTTTTAGTCCCATACGTTAGCTAGGGCTCCTCCTCGGTGTCAAGTATTTGTTCGGATATACGTTGTCTAATTGTTATCATGTCATTTTCTTACGATCCTTGGTTATCTCTGATTGAAACCCTCCGTTAGACTAGAACCTTAAACCCACTAATATAGAAAGCCTGTATCTTACCCGGTAGATCATTAGGTGATTGTTTCTATATATGTATTTAGCTTGATACATAACACTCGTACAGAAAGTACGATTTCAAAAGTAGAACAATAGTATCTAGCTATATATTTCTTATAAAATTTTGATTGATTGCACCGGCTACAATGACTCCTACAAGATCTGCACCTGTCGTAATTCTAAATATACATACTATAGATAAAGTTATGCATAAAATACGATTTGGTGTCACAATCAAAGTTGTTTTACGATTCCTTGTGTGACAATCAGTAAAATAATCACATATTTTTGCCTTACAAAAACATAATCTCATTTTCTATTTCGGTTCACAAAAAAAAAAAAACATAACTTAGATTGACAATTAAGTAGGAGTCTGTTTGTTGTTTAAAGAAATATAGATGATTTTAAAACAGAGTCGGCCCCAAAATTTCGGAGGCTCTATTCGATTTAGTAATAATAGGTTCTAAAATTTATAACTTTTAGAAATATTAAAAGTAGAATTCAAAATTTTCATTTCATCCCGTAATATACTTTTAACATAACATTTCATTAGCAATATTAAACAAAAAGTATACTTATTTCTACTTGGATAATGTCTAATCCATGAACTTAGTAACTTAGAAAGGATTGAGGCCATAAGTGAGTATAAATAAGGATAAAGTTTTGACCTCTAAATGATAATGAGTCTTGCTCATAAGCACCTCTAAACCCGGTGCGACCGGCCCTCTTTTAACATAATATAACACGTCTATCGTATCTAACCTATAGCTCCCTCAAAAATTTCCTTTTACTCGTAATAATTCTACTAATAATATATGGAGAATTGAAGGGGATAAAAATGTAAACTACAAATGAAGCAAAAGTGCCCCCACTCTTACCAAAGTTCAAACCGCCTTTTCACCTTTGCTCATATATATTCATGAGGAAAGAAGTTAGAAAGAAAGCTCACAACCACACACATACACACACATATAATATATAACACCTAACTCGTTGCAACATTTTCACACCATCTTACACTTATCAAAACAACCAAACAAAGTAGTTGTTTGATGTGGTAATATAAGCGAGTACGGGTGAGTAAAATTGAGTTTGATCGAGTTAAAACAACAATTTACCATCACATTTTGTTTTCGTAGAATAATAAAAAATCCTGTAAGTAGTTTGTATTATATATATTGATGACAATTTATAGAGTATAATGTGATAATAGATACATGACAAACCGGCCCAAATGAAACTAGATCCATTTATAAAACCGGACCAAATTAAGCATCTTAAGATTAAACTAGACCTTTAACATCATTTAATTAATGATCTAATATATAGTTTTAGTATATTTGAGGACGGAGTCGCATGTCTCATTGATACTAGACATCATGCGATTTCATCTCTTGAATATATTTTGGTTCTTTATGAAGTATACTAGCTAGTTGGACGCTCCCGTGTTTGAAAGTGATCGATATGAATCGGACATCTTACCAAAAAGTTCATAACTCACAAAAGTAACTTCCTTATAAGATAGAGACATATGTACCTAAATTACATGATTTTTAAGTGCAAAGTTATTACTTAACGAGATGATTAAGCTATTAGAATTGTGATTTAGCATGAAAACGATCTAAAACCCTACAATTTGCGTGTGTTATCATGCATGATCATGCAATTTGAATTGAAGCATGCATGTTAATTTCATGGTTAGTTGCTGTTTCTGTCATCACAACCACCGTCCACCAACTCCGCTGCCAACAGCTTATCTTCTTATAACGGTTAATAACATAATAATTAACGGACGGCCAGCAGCGGCGTTAACCACACGTCAAAACAACCACCACCAGAAATTAAGCTTTAAAGGGAAAATTGCAGGAGAAATCATGAGTTTATGACAACAAGTAGGCAAGGCACATGGGGTTCGGGTCAAGTGAGGTTGACACAATCATAAAATATCGAAAATGGAATTCAAACTTTAAGACTTCTGTTGGAAATACGGACAAGGTTTGCGTGTCACATGTCTTTCTTTAGATCTCTTTTGTGTTATTGCCGTTTTGAGTTCTTTTTTTTTTAAATTAAAAAAAAAACCTAAGTTTGTTTAATTAAAATAAAAAATAGTACTGTAGAACCAATTTTAACAAAAAAAAGAAAAAAGAAAAAAAGGCGTAGACTCATATATAATCTACAAGCTAGATAGATGACTTATCTGCGATGAAGACCTAAAAGCGAAATCTCGGGCTGGGTTGCTTTAAATATGTGAAAAGAGATTTTCAAATGGTGAAACCTTGGTCACTTAACTTAAGTGTGAACTCTTTAGAAGACTCCACTTCATCCACAATTCTAACGGATTGGATTGTTTAAATTATTAAAAAAAATTGCCAGAATAAGCGACAAATAATGTCCAAGAGCAAAAAAAAAAGCAACAAAAATGGTGTATTACGCATTTAAGCAGCAGTGTCGCCGAAGCTTGTTGTCGGTACCATCGATATCGCCAAAACTTGATATCGTGCCACGTGTAATTTTTTTAAAAAGGCATGTCACCAATAAAAGCGACCCTTGTCGCTCATTAAAGGTGACTTTTCCTCCGGAAAATGCAACCTTCGGCGACATGGGATAGGGGACGGTGACATGACAAGTAATCAAATAAGAAGACGACACGTGACCTTTTTAAAAAAAAAATACTGATGTCGTCGAAGAATCTTGGTGTCATCGATAATTAAAAGGTATTTTGGCCTCGTGAACACACGAATTTCGGCGACATTTACTGTATGGGGAGATGTGTAAAATCAATTTGATTTGATGTTTTGTAAAAATTTAGGTGGATAATAGTAAATAAATATGTGTTGTTAATTATTTGCTGCAAAAATTTTGAAAGTAAAACACTAGTTCATCGTCCTCCGGCGACTAGAAATTTTCGGCGACATCCTCCTGTGACACCAAGATTCAAATGAAATATTATCTAGCTGAACCTACTTAAAGACTTCCCGATTTCAAATGTTTATTATTTCTTATACAATATATATCATTATTATTTAGGATAAATTATATATCGAAAAGTTCATAAACGAGACGATTTCAAATAATTAATTTTTTTCGTTTCAGTATATATTTTTTACGATTTCAAAATAAAAGCATTAGTAGTTTTTTTAAAAAAATATATTTTTCTGATAAATTTTATATCAAAACGTTCATAAAACGAGACGATTTCAAATAGTAAAGAAATACATATATACTACACATTTTAAAAAACAATCGAATTATTAGAGGACACTCAGTTAAAAATTAACTAACTAATCAAGTGATTATAAATTTATAATACTTTCGTTGCTTATATGGTGTCAAATTTAATGTCATTTTTTCAATAATATATTAATCTATACAAACATATCTCAAAAAAAAAAAAAACAATAGTTAAACTATGATAATATAAAATAAAATAAATAGATGTCAAATTTTATTTTTTTATAAACGCTATAAACAAAACCTAATGTAAAATTGATTTTTACTATTTAAAGTACCTATTGTAAATATATAGATGGTATTATTAAAAAAAAATAGAACGTGTTTCAAAAAAATTTCGACGACATGGGAGATTTTCAGGGCGACAAGGGGGCCGAATTCAGCGACGTGGGTTTGGCGGCTACCGGCGGCAACTTTCCTCGACGACATGGCCTACTTTCTTCGACGACATCGAGTGGGATCAGCGACATGGTTTTTGGCACGGAAGACGGTGACACATGTCACCGTATTATTGGTCAGCGACATGGAGTGGAATTGGCGACATCTTTTGGCGACATGGAGGCCTATTTGCGTAATATTCATGCCCATTTTCATAATACCACTTAAGATTTATCTTATTTTGGCAAAGGACTCTTATAAAAATTGTCTTATGAGGTTTGCATAAAATTTATGTTTTCATCATATAGAGTAAATTACAAAAATCGTTTTATGAGGTTTACATAAAATTTCAATTTTTATCATTTAATTTTTAAAATTACACTCATGGTTATTGTGGTTTACATTTTACTACAATTTTAATCCTTTACACTATTAACTATTTTATTTGACTTTTATATAAGGGGTATTTTTATTATATTTTAATTTATCCATATTAGACTACCCGTATCAAAGCCTCTACCCGAGCTGGTTGGAAGCCAACCCTAGCTGGAACACCATTGCCCCTCATAGGGTTGATGGTGGTGGGGTTCCCTAGCTAGTTCTCAAACTAGTGCGGGTTCTTTTTTTTTTCTTTTTCTTCTCTCTTTCTCTCTCTTAATTAATATATATTTTTATTAATATTTGATGTAGGTTAAAGAGGGTTGGATGTGAGAGTTTGTAGGATAGAGAAGGTTGGAGACTTGGAGGTGGAAGGTGATATGGATGTTGATTTGGTAGTTGGTTTGATAAGGTAAGTCCATTATGGATACCGATAATTTTACCAAGTATGTACTATTCACCGTCATCATCTTCTCCACTCTCCATTTATTCCAAAAAACTATTAGCCAAAAACAATGATTTGTACGGTGCAGATATAGAAATTAATGATCTTTAAACATAAATAGGAGTGTGACGGGGGTACAAATTTACCTAAGCTATTGGGATGGCCTTTCTCTCAATACATCTTCTAGCAAGAACTAACAATAATATCACTTGTGGAGGATTTTTGTTTTTGAACGACACTTATGGAGGAAATAACGAGGTCAATGTTCACACACATGCAATTGGTAATTAGCAAACTAACACTCGATCAAGTACTGAACTTCATAATTTATGTAAGTTATTTGAAATTTCAAAATTGAATTTATTTAAAGAAAATAAATTTGACCTCAAAACCATAATTGCCTCACTTTTATTTGGAGGGTTTGAACACAGAAAATGGAAAATGATATTAGGAATCTTCTGAACTACTTGTGACGGAGATGGTTGTGGCGCACACTGATTGAGCTTCAAACATATGTGACGAAGATGGTGGCAGCGGCGGTAGCACAAGCTTGAAGACCGCTTCCATCTCTGGTCAACTGCATTTGCGGTTTTTCTAGGTTTCTTCATGGTTGGTCGTCCTGTACTAGATGACGCATATTGTAAAATTCCGTCGGTCACTGTAGTGAGAATAGTTTGTGAGAGAGATCTAAAGTTAAAAAATAAAAAAAAGGAATAAAATCTGTTTCTTAACAAGGATAACGAAAAAAATGACTAAAATAAGTTGAGCCGTTTCATCAAATGGCCTCATCAACAATAAGAATACTCTTTATTTAACATTTAAACTCAAGGATGATTAATGTAAAGAACTAAAGTTGTAATGAAATGAAAATCAGAAAGACCATAAATGTAATTTTAAAAAGGGAAAATCATCTGTAATATTAACATCATCTAACTTAGTCACTTAGGTGATGTCACACTCACAAACCATCTAAATGAGTCAAAACAGAAATAACTAAATTACCTTTCATTAGAGTGGATTGTGAGTGTATCATCATCTAAGTTAAGTGATGTTAACATTACGGATTATTTTCCTTTTTAAAAATCGAAGAACAAAAACTAATATTTTGTGCGAACAAAAAAAGATACTTATAATTTACTCTTTAAATTAATTGAAACCCAGTAATCTAAACCCATTTCCCTCGTAACCCTACTGGATGCTAATTTATTTAACTTTTGCCCTTAAAAAAAATTAAGTTTTCAAAATGATAACATATATTTCAAAAATCAAAATATCTGTTGAGAGTGGGATTTGAACCCACGCCCTTTCGGACCAGAACCTTAATCTGGCGCCTTAGACCAACTCGGCCATCTCAACTCCGTTTTCGTTTTTCAAATATTAATAAATTATATCTGATCTTTGTTAAACATATAAACAAAATCGTGTTCTTCGAAACTAACAAACACATGCATGAAAAGTTATTCCTTTATGAATTTATGTTACTTCATTTAAAATGGTATATTCGAAATATATTGATTTCGTAATAATTTTTTTTTTGTTTTTTTATTGCATAATAGAACGTAAAGCTTGTTCTAGGGTTTCATTTGGTCTTTAGATACGGTCATTTTAACATTATATATGTATTGATTGGCTAATCAAAGTTAATAAAATGATATATGGCTTTTCAAAAAAAAAAATTTTTTTTTTTTAGTTTTGTTCGATTGTTAAAATTTCGAGATAATTGAAAACACAATCTTTCGTAGCTTCTTAAAGATAATTTTTTTTCAACTAGTTTATCGATAGGCTAAAAAAACTAGTTTATGGATTTGAATATGAATTGATTAATTATAATTATCATATTATTACTGTTAAATACTCAAAATATCAATTCTAGATAGATGTATAGTACGTATATGGTCCTTTATTTAATTGTATTTATCTGTAAACTCTATAAAGATTTCATTTGTATAGTTATATTATACATCGATTTGTTTCTAATTAAGATCACACTTTTTTACATGTGTAAGTTTATATATGATATTCTAATTCTAATGAAATGTTTTATATAAAATTAACAATTATTTTACGCGCACACACACATATATAGAGAGACACTTTTCCACAAAATTAAAAATCATATATACTTTTGTTTTGTTATTCATATGATATATTTTAAGTGCTTCGGCTTTTTTTTACCAAACACTTTCTTATAAATATAGTTTTTAACTCCAACGCAAACTTGACCTTAGCCGAACTTCAACATCAGTATCAACTCTAGCTCCATCTCTATCTACTTTTTTTCCAAAACATTCAATCTCACAGTAAATAAGCATAATATCTATTTTTGCATCCGCAGATTGTTTCAAAATATAAAACATCTTTTGTTACCGTGTGTTGCTTAGCACCGACCCATAAAAAAGTAATGCATAGATGGATCACATATGCCTTGCTCTTTGTTGAAGATTTCTAGTTGTAAATAGGATGTTTTTAAAGATCTTTCGGCCAATAAAAGTGAACAAAAAGGAATATACTAAATCCAAGTCATAACAACTAACAAAGTTAATCACACAAGTTCCCAAATTATGAGAAATGGCTAATTAGTATCATATGAATTACTCGATCGATGCGGCTACAACCAATATACAACTTCTTTTTCTATATCTTTTTAAAGAGTATTTAGAATTTGATGAATTTGTCTACACCTACAAACGTGTATATATGAGAACATTTATATAAGTATACAAAATCATAAGATAGTAAGCGGGTCAGCGGTACATGTTTTCGTATGTTAAATTATATATTATGTGATTGTCTTATTTAAAGTAACAATCTTGATAATCAAATTTATTAATTAAACGAGTTAATTAAATTAATATGTATGCATGTATGCAAGATAGTAAAGTATGTTTGTATGTATGTATGTATGTATGTATGTATGTATGTATGTGTGTAAATGGATAAGAAGGTGATAAACACCTCCTGCATTGTTTTGTGGGAAAGTTAAGTACGTGTATATTGGAGGAATTAGCTTCACCTGCTCATTGTTATCAAAGTCTTGAAAGTGTTGTGTGTGTATGTTACCTCTTGTTTAAGACAACTCAAGAAAAGAACAAACTTGAAAATTTGGAATTGAGATTTAGTGGTTGTAAATTGCATACAAAGGTTAGTAATTGTTCTATATGTGTTTAGATGATGATTCTTGTTAGTTTTGAATTTATTTCATGCTGGGTTTTTCATGCTTAAACTCTAAGAACACCATTGTTAAAACTTGAAGAAACTTGGTAAGTGGTTTTGCTAGTTTTGTTGTTTTAAATGGTTTAAAGGTATCCATGATGATTTATAACATGATATATGAATTTGTATATGTTTTAGAAGTGTTTTGTTTTAAGAATTAGATGTTAGATATGGAGATTATGTGAGTAAAGTCGGCTGGATATGAACTGAAGAAGATGATGAACTGGAAATAAGAAGATCGCGGCGTGACACAAGTGATGGTCGCGGCGCGACCCCGATTTTATCCGACCTTTTCATGCGACCTTCGTATGTGTTGAATGAGTCATGGGATCTGACTTTCGGTCCAATTTATGAGAGATCCGACCTTATGGATCCGACTTTACGGATGGATGGTCCGACTTTCGAATGGGTGATCCGACTTTCCCAATCTGACTTTGTCGTGTCGCGGCGCGACCAGTGCAATTTGAGCAAGTTTCTTGTTTTGCTTTGTGTTTGTAATTGGTTATGCTAAGTTATCACTTATGTGATTATATTAAGTTGTAAATGATCAATAAAGACTTAAATATATGTGGATATAAATATTTATGAATTAGAGACTGATTTCGGTGTTGTTGTGTTTTCAGGAAACACAAAGGCTCAGTAACATTAGACATCTGAGTGAAGCTTTTGAGAACGAGAGGTGAGTGGGTGTTAACTCCCAGATGGTAAAGATTATAATTGATATGATTGATGTGATGCATGCGTTTGTGATTGATAGACTGTTGAGTCTGATTATTGTTGATTGTATATCTAATTGTATGATTATTTGGCCGATACACACTCGTTGGATGATATTGAGTTGTGTTTGAGAACTCAGCTATACGTAGAATTGGGTTGGGCTCGTCTGCTGATTGGTTGAACAGTTGTAATCCTACTGATGCATGCGTTGTGTCGGAGGGGAATTTGACTGTGCTAATTCAACGGAGGGCTATCAGTAAACCTTTGCTTTGGCCGGCATTGGTTGTAGGTTCTGCGTCGAACCAACGGTCTTCTTGATTGTGATGCTTTTGTATCGATTGATGATGTTTGCTTTCGTATTTAGCTTCCTCTTACTTAGCTTTATGCTAATTCCCCACAGTTGATTGCTTTTGCAGGTTTGTGAGTTGGTGGTGTTTGTGAAAGGAGAAGTTGACCCCGCTCTGATATGTGTTTTTAGTTGAAACGAGCCATGTATATTTTATAACACAACGAATGAACAATGCTATTTTGTAACAGATGTTTTAAGGATTATGTTTGTAATCAGTTGTAATATTCAAGTTTTATGTAAATCTTTGTTTGACGCTTCCGCAACTTAAAAAAAAACTTAGGATTTTCTGGTGTTACAGTAAGTATTTATAATTGTATAAATAATGTATGCATTTATAGATATGTATACAACCTATCAACATTGGTTCCGTTTGTTTTGCAAGAATCTCATGGAATTCGAAGGAACAAAATAAAATTTCATTTCTATATCCCGTTTGTTTGGTCGTTTGACATAATTTCATTACATTTTTTCCGACAAATTTACAAACCTAACAAAATATATGATTGGAATGGAATGGAGTTCAATTCAATTCCCTTTCTAATAAACAAACGTGATACGGAATCTCATTGCTTAGGAATTTAATTTTTTAAAGAGTTAGATTCCATTCTTTTAAATTCTATGAAACAAACAAGACCTAAAATGTGTAGATATTAATTTGTTACGTATCAAAGTAGCGGCATATAGCCTAGTGGTATATGGTATTTAAGTAGTCCTAAAAGGTTGTAAGTTGAAGTCCTGTAATATACGAAATGTATATAGTTAGAAATAAAAAAAATGAAGTGTGTGTTCTGCGAATTGAGTGTGCCACGTTTATCCATATATATAATTTAAGTGCAAACAAGTTAGCATTCTTTTTACAAAAGTTTCAATGTAGAAAAAGTGCAAGGGAATGAAACATTTATTGTAGTGCAAATTTTTTTTATATATATTTTTCAGGTTAAAGTTATGAAAGTGCATGTAAGAATGTTCTAATGATGTACCAATATGGTATATATAGTATTTTTGTACACATATGATGATTAAATACTCCAATTTATGTACCAATATAGTACCTTTAGTAACTGATTCAACCAATGATCGGTTTTCACAAGTTTCTAGCGACATACCATGTCCAGTTATCTTATCTTAACAAGCTAGATTTCGAGAACCTATTTTTTATTTAATTTAAGTGTTATTTATGGAGATATAATTGTTTTTTCAACTGTTTTCTTCTTTGAGAAAATAAATTTTATTGACTTTAAAATGAATAGCACCATTATTTCTAATTAATCACCATTGATTCCCGCGATTCACCATTATTTTTGGCAAGTTTTCTTGTGCATCACAAGTTATAGTTTTATGCATCTTAGTTGTATATTTATGTGCATCACAATTTTAGTTTTGTGCGTCAATTGTATATATTAAGTATGATGCACATTTAATGTTAGATGCACATTTATAACGACATGCATATATTTTTTGTTTTTATTTCTGTCAAGCTGTTAGTGGGACTACCGATTAAAGGGATGCATATTTAATAGTTTATGCATATTTTTAGAAATGTCTAAATATATTATTTTTTTCATCAAGTTGTTAGAACACTAGTAATACCTTTCTCTTCTATTTTCTTTCCCGCTCGTCATGTCAATGCAACATAACTTCCCAACTCTTTCGTTTCAACTAGGGTTGTAAAACCGAACGAATTTGAAAGAGACATGTTTATGTTCGTTTGTTTAACCTTAGACGATAATATTATTAGCTTTTAAAGTAAATGTAAATGTAATTTATTAATTCAAAAATGCAAATACACACACATATATATAAGTTTAAATATACTGATAATATTATTAAAATCATCTTAATTAATGTAATTTATAAAATTAATAATAAATTTAACAATAAGGACTTAAATTAATTTATATTATATATGTGATTAAAATTAATATATATTATTAATATCTAAATATATAAATGGATTTAAATAAACCAATATAAAGAACGGATAATCGAACATTCATGAACGTAAATGAACGAACGAGAGATCTGTTCGTGTTTGTTTATTTAATTAAAAGAACGAAAATTTTTGTTCATTTACGTTTTCTTATTAAACAAACAAACTTCCTACTGAACAATTTTGATGAATGGTTCATAAACGTTCAATTAATTTACAACTTAGCTACAACCGAAGTTTTACTCTTTCTTTCATACTTCAACCTTTCTCTCACATTTTTTTTTATAATTTTGTATTTTAAAATGAAAGAGATAAATAGAGGGAAAGAGAGAGAGGAGAGAAAAGAAGAGAGATAGAGATAAAAATAAAGAGGAAAGAGAAAGAAGAGTGACGTGGTGGGGTGGGCTGGTGGCTACGAGTTGAGGGAGCTGGAAGAGGCCATCTTTGACGGATTGAGTACGTATGGCAATTATGATGTGATGTCACGATGGACTTGCCGGTGGGGCAATGGGACGGATGAGGCATTACAGAAGGCCACGGTAGGACTTCAAATAAAGATATAGCGGTTATTGAGGACAGTACATCAAATAACACTAGCTATTAGGCACCTTAGGATTATAAAAGACCTTCAAGTGTTAAGGATGTTATAACTTGATGAAACGATTTAGTTAAAGGGTGTGTGACACACACCTTCAAACCCCACATCTCACCATACGCTTAGTATTTTGGAAAGCCCATGTGGAACTTTTGATCACATGCATGCTCCCACATTCCTCCTTTACATCAAGTCCTAAATCTCACTTGCTACTTATTCCTCCTAATCTTCTTTTTCCAATTTCTCATTTTGGCCATTCATTCCCACATAAAAACCAAATCTAATCTTATTCCCTTAATTTAAAGCACCACAAACACAATTATGCAACACTCACCATAATATTTTGTTTTTCATCTCCCTTTCTTTAAATATGACAAACTCCTAAAGCATCACATATATTTATTTATGGATCGATTAAACCAAACTAATATTATATAATAATTAAATAATATTTATTTTCTCATTCATGAAATATTAATCTTAATTAAAAGTATCATTTTAATAATCACCTAACACTTGTTCCCCCACATGATGTATGCATGAATTGTGTAGGATAAGAAGTGGAATCGTGCTTTATTGCTTATATGCATAGCATCTTTATACTTTTAACAACTAAAACACATCATGTGCTTCACTGGTACTGTCATCTCAATAAATTTCTACTTTTATCTTTTTAATTGGAAACCAAATATGTAAATTAATTAATTAAATGTTTATTAAATGGTAATAAAGTTAATACCAAAGAACTATATATCATTTTATTATATAATTTAATTAATTTAATGTAATTAATTAATGACGATTAAAATAATCTTAAGAGATAAAACCGAAATTAATTCGAATAATCCGATATGAATTGGTTTGTTTGGCTTTCAAATCGACTTTGGACCCGATTCGAAATTTTAAATTGTTTTTTGAATCGAATTTCGAATCAATGGTAATATTCGTCACCCGACTTGAAATTCGAATATATATATATATATATATATATATAGGTGTTGTTACTCTATTTCTATTTGTATTTCTCTTTTCTTATCCATAAATAATAACATGTTAAATTTTGAGATTACTAAAAACCCTATAAATATTTTTTTAACTCGTCCTTAGAAGTTCAAAGTCCAATTAGATCTTCAAAATAACAAAGCTTTCCAATTAAATTTGGTTTAAACTATAAATATTGGAACACATATACCCAGTTAGCTGAATTTGGTTTTATTCGAATTCGAGCCGAATTCAAAATTTGAATTCAAATCAGTTTACTAGTAGTAATATGAATTTGAATTGAATTTCGAATTGGGGTAAAAAATTACCAAACTCGAACAACCCTATTCGAACAAGTCGAGAAGCTTTCGATTAACACCCCTAAATATTAATATACTACTTAATATATTGTTATCGTTTGTGAATATTAATTTTAGTGTGATATACACGTAAACCTGACCTACTAATATTAATGATAACAAGAGTCGTGCACATGTTCTATTTATGTCCAAGAAGCCATAACCATTACACATGTGACAATTAAGCAAAATGATAAACTAATAAAAAATGGTACTAAGGAGACAAAAGGGCGGGCTAATGGTACATTTGATGTGAAACCTCATGTATGTAAAAGAAAATTATAGGTCTCGACTAACTCATGGACACAACTGAGAAATTTATAGAATTTTTTTTTTACAAATCTATTCACATTATGACGATTAATTAATAATTAAAATGGATGTGCAAAGCTTTTTTTCTTTTTTTGGTTATCGAACTTTTAATCGGTTACTATCATGCAAAAGAATCTCTAATTTTACTCGCAATATACATTATGAAATGCGTCTTGAGTATTTAACGAGTGAAAATGTGATTTGAATATTATTTTGGGCTGACTATCGTCATTTTGAGGCTTAGTGAAATTGGGCCAAGGCGTATTTTGATAAGTTTACTATTGGTTAGAATGGGTTTAAAGGCCCATGTTTGTAGAATGGGCCAAATCGTTTATAAATAGTATGTACATTCTTGAAAACCATGTTTTTAGCAAGGTTTTAAATAGTGTGAGGCGTGACGTGACGTGACGGTATGGTCAAGTCTTAAGCCTTGAAAGCTATGACGAGGTCACGACGTTTTACAAGGCGCGACTTAAGGTGACAACTTTGTATATAAATAATAATTATGTATATAAAATTATACAAAAAAATATAAAAAACTCATAATTATAGGTTTATAACGTAGTTTATCAATTTTTTTGTTTTGTTTTAGGTATATCTAACCATACTCATAACTAAATAATCATATATATTCGGCTCATATAGCTCAGTACCTGTAACAGTCTAAAAGACTACGGCCTATAATAGGTAAAGACATGTCAAACTAGAACTTAACGTATACCAAGTCTTACGCCAAAACCTTGGACCATATCGTGGCGGTATGGTCAAGCATCAAGCCTTAGCGAAGTTATGACGGGTTTTTTAGAACCATGGTTTTTAGTAATTAAAGGCCCATGTTGTTGTCTTATTCTTATTTCTAAGACCATTAGCATCCAACCCATAGTTATTCTCTCTAACCCACTGACATATCATTATCCACATTATCTCTCACCTTCGACCCTCTCTAACCCACAAACCTCCACATCCAACCATCTACCTTTTCTATTTTTTGTTTTAATTTAAATAATTTAATTATTTCAAAGACAATAAAATATAAAATAATTAATATTTTTTTATAAATTTCGTTACATAATTTCGAATAAAAAATACATAATTTATAGAATAAAAAACTACAATCTACCACTCGTATTTTCGTCGAAGCTTGTGTTTTGTTGAATAATCAAATCCAATTGCTTACTCGAGAGATGAGTGTGTGGAGATAAGAAAAACTCGCGATCTTTTCGAAGCTCTCGTTTTCTGAAAGCTTCCGCTTATATCTTTGCCGCTTCGGGTTTTTTCCCTCCCGACTTGAAATTGCTCTCGCTCCACGTTGAGCAAATTTTCATTCTCTAAATTAAACCTGCCGACATATTCCAAGACACCACCATCACGTCATCTTTAATCGTGCTTCTTTCTCGGTTTGTACATTTTGCTCTGTCCCGCCCCATCGGCTGTTGAGGTTCCTTGATGTGAACCTCATCATCCTCGTCGTTGAGGTCGAAGCGAACACGTGCATCGGAAGACGCCGTGTGCGAGGTTGAATTAGACGTTGTCTTGGACTTTTTTGAAGGTCTTTCAATACCCTCCTCCATCATGGGTACCGTAGACCATCTCGGATGGTCTTTCACTACCCTCCAAGCCTCCTCGTGAGGAAAAACAGAGTGATTGCCTACCGTTGCCTGATATTGGACGTTTGTCTTCATGAGGATGTCTACCTCACTCTATCCGGATCAACAATAGGCTACGAAGTTATTGTATATTCTGTTGAACTTCATAATCTTTCGGTTCATGTCAACCCACTTGGAGTTGAGTTGGTCTCTGATGCGTTGAAGGGCTTCGACTATTGAAAAAATCACATACTTTTTCCCAAAAATTGTCTACAAATATATAAATTTAAGTAAGCATATATAAATATATAAATTTAAGTAAGCATATATTGATATATAAATTTAAGAAAGCGTATATAAATATATAAATTTAAGTAAGCCTATATAAATATATAAATTTAAGTAAGCGTATATAAATATATAAAGACGTACATGTTTTTTGTGCGTTGCCGACCACACAGTTTTCCAAAATGGTAACCCATGTCGTGGCTAGTAAAGCCTCTTAATCCGAAATCCACGCCTCTGTTTTTCTTTTATTGGCGAATCTTTTGGTGGGTTGGGTCTCGACTTGGATCTCGGGTTGGGTTTCGGGAACCTCCTCCCTGGGTAAGGTGTCAGGAATAAACTCCTCCCCATCCTCGTCATCGGCCTCATCCTCCCTGGAAATGTTCGTCCGTGAAGTAGTTGTTGAAAGCCTGCTTGAAACCCAGCATCATATTGTTGAAAGCCGATATTCTATTGTGCAAATCCGCCATGTTGGAACACACCGGGCATGGGAGTAGGAAAACCCGAACATATTTTCTAGAGGCGAGAGTAGTGAGCTTGTGCGTCGACGCGATTTTGATAACCAACGTGGGGTTTTGAAACCTTGCTTTTGTTTGCGCTTGTCGATATTTTTTTTAAATATGAGAGTCGGATGAATGAAGAAATGTGTATAGAAGATAGTAAAAAGTGTGGTGTAAAAATTGTGTGGGTGAAGATTTATATATATAGGAGGGGAAAAGAGAAATATATATATATATATATATATATATATATGTAAAACCCGTATTTTTGTAAAATTATAAAAAATATATATATAAAATGCCAATTTACTTGAAAAGTAATAAAGTTATGTGTTTTGTTGGTATTTATGTGTTATTAGTAGTGTATTTGTGTTTTATAAACTAAAATGGTATATATATGTAAAGAGAGTGAAAGAATGGGGACTAGTCATGTAAATATGTATATATATCTATTGACTTCTTCAAATGAAGTCAAAGAAAGAAGAAGAATCTGGAAAAAGAAAGAAGAAGAATCGTGGGTGAGGAGAGAGAGAGAGAGAGTTCTAGAGAAAGAAACTTGGAAGAAGAAGAAATCAAAAAGAAAATTGCTAGTTCTTGTGCTTGGTTCAAGATTAGAAGTGTTTAGACTTCAATTTCTTCATCTTTGAGCTTGGTTGAAGCAAGAAAGATTGGGGATTGAGTTGGATTTGCAAACCAAGTAAGTTTAACTTTTAATATTAGGTTTGATTTGAGTTATACATGTTGTATTTGGTGATTCTTAGTTTAAATTTGGGTTTATTGTGTGTAATGGGTCAAAGTTGGGAAATTATTGAAGTTAGGGTTTGGAATGATCAAATGTGTTTAAAGTGTTGATAATTGAGTTTGATGGTGATTTTACATGTGGTATTGGTGAATTGTTGCTAAAAGTTTGGTTGATTGTAGTGATTGTTGGTTGTTGGTGTTGAAAACTTGTTAAAATGGGTCAAAATGGGAAAAATTGGTAAGTTTAAGGTTTTGATGATTAAAGTTATGTTATATGCTGTTGTTGTGGTGTTATGAAGTGTTATTGAAGGTTGATATCACTACTAGAAAAATGACTTTTTGAGACGAAAAGTTTTTGAGCGACATATGTCGCCACAAAAGGCCTCGTGAACTAGAGAATGTTAACTATTTTTCGCCGCAAATGTTAAAATTTTCGCCGCAAATAAGTTTTTGGGACAAATTTTTTGCGGCGTACGTTTTGAGGCGACATGTCGCCTCAAAAAACCTTTTGGGGCGACAATTAGGGTATTTACGACGAAAATGTGTCGCCCCAAAAAACCATTTTTCTTGTAGTGTATGCTGCAAATATGTTTGATTTGGAAAATTTTGGGGTTTTGGTCGATTTGGTGTTTGAAAGAAGCTGCAGAGTTACTGTTCATGGGGTGTCGCGGCGCGAGGGGTTGTTTTTGCGAAGGTAACTTTTCCAAGAATTTTTCGCGGCGCGAGGACCTCTGAAACCTCCAAAAGGTTATTTTTGACTCCATTTGACCTTGTAATTGGTTTGGGATTGTTTCTAATGGTTTTAGGGAGTTAATTGGAAGTCCGAAAGACCCTAAATGAGTGTTTAAGTCATGTTTTGAGTCTATACTTGTGTGTAACTTCAAAGTTTGGTTAACTTAACTAAGTTAACCTTGTGTTGCGATCTTAGGATCTTCGTGCAAGTGATTTATAGCCTGGATTTGAAGTAGAAGTGATCCTCATCACTTCAGATAAGTGAGTTGTGCCTTGCGGATACATAAAATGCTTTTAAATGTGTAAGTCATCAACTGTTTCTTATGTATCGTGTTTTATGTATATATATGGCATCAATGTGAACTGTTATTGATATTATCATGTTTATGATAATGATTTATGCCAATGAGTATGTGATTCACCTGTTTTGAAGCATGCTATGCTTTGTATTGATTTTGGCAAGTTGTGACCTCGTGTGTATGACTTGCTTGTGATATGATTGACCCTTTGTCGTATGTGATTTGGTCCGGACCACTGTTGTGATATGAGCTCTATACCATAGGGTTCCTAGCCATTGAGACGTGCGCAAGTTCATGTGGCTTCGGCAATTGAGGAACCGCGATGTACGGGTGGTTGTGGGTTCACTGGGCTGACGAGCCACCGAACCCGGGTGACACGAGTGGATTTGGTGAACAGGGCTTACACTATAGTGAACCGTTGTATGGTGGACTTCTTCGTGCTTCCCCCACCTTGACGGGAGATGTGGGTACACCCCCACAAGGACTTGTTGACCATGGTTGGCCCCTATGGAATATACAAGTATAAGTGGACTTGTCCCCCACATTTTATGTGATCTGTTTTCTGATGCCATAAATGTTTTACATTCTATGATGACTTGTTTAACTTGTTTTGGCGCACTCACTAGCTTATGCTAATGAAACTGTGTTATGTTTTCGTATCCGCAGATAAATAGTAAGCATGGTGCCGGTGAGGCGGGTAGATACTTTTGGGAGAAGCTTGTTGCCTTTGGATATGTTTAGAATTACATGATTATCCCCTTATTTTGTTTATCAGATTTTAATAGTCGTGTATTCAGGTCAACAAGTAACACTACCTTTTGTAAATTTGACAAGCTTCCGCACAATGATGTAAACAAATACCCGTATAATGTTGTTTTTGTTGAAATATAAAAAGTTTAAATTTGTACTAAAATTCAGGGTGTTACAAATATATAACCGTTGGTGGCAACGGTCAAAAGAAAAAAGGCAACAAAAAAAACTACCCCCTACGGGTTGAGGAACCAGCCAGCAACCGAACCTGCCTCAACCCTCCTTGGGGCGATGGTGTGCTTGGCGGGTAGAGAAGCCAGCTAACGCTGGTCTCCCTACCGATGTGCATGTTCTAATTGATGGGTGTTATGAAAGTGACATTTCAACTTTTAAGCACCAATTATCAAATTTCAAGTACTTCGTCAATTTATTTCCGATTATAACAATTGCTAGTAACTTCACTGAATAAGAATGATTCTTTTTTATTATCTAATTTGAAACATATTTGTGGTAATATGAAAGACTTGAATTTTCTAATTAGGGTTTTGGCTTTAGTTGAATTTTTCACCATTAGATCACAATCAAACTTTGATGACTTAACCAGAATTTATTCGTGGTGGTGTCTATAGAGTCTCATCAGCCTATGTTAGCCATCCTTGCCGGATTAAAGCAAACAACAATAACGCATCCACTACCGGAATAACACTTTCCAATTTGTAGGATGGGTGCAAGAAGGGTCGAACGAGGTGGGGGCACCACAACTAAGTGGGACGAGCTGAGAGAGAACTAATGTTTAATTTGTTGTACATTGAAAAGGAGGAGAAAGATAGATGGCTCAAAAAGATAATTGTTATGTTGAAAGATGAGCGATATGAGTGATTTGATAATGATGTGACAGGAAGATGGGAAGCGAAAAGCCTTATGCGTGTGTTTATATAAGATTAGAATACCCACACTTCTATTTTTATTCAATTATCTTAATTTAAATCATTTTAAAATACTTTCATAAAATGAATGGTTTAGTTCGGTTTCAAAATTTAAATCATTTTAAAATACTTTCATAGAATGAATGGTTTAGTTCGGTTTCGAATTAATAATCAAATTTTTTTTTTGTACAATTTTATCATAAAATTTGAATTTGTAGATATAATCCTTAAAGTTACGTCTTATTTTTAGTTTAAACCTTAAAGTATTTCAAATGATTTAACTCTTACATTTTTGTTGAAAATAGTTTAACCCTTAAGTTTTGTTTAGTTTATAATAGAACTGTCATATAAAATCAAGTAAAGAGGATATATAAAATAAGAAAAACTTAAAGATTAATTAGTTTTTGCAACAAAACTTTTAAGGTTTAAATCATTTGAGTAAAAATTTGAACTTTAAATCTTACAAATTTAAAACTTTATACTAAAATCATTTTAAAAAACGTTGATGGTTAATTAAAACTTTGATTATTTAATGGTTATTGAGAATAAAAAATGGAAAATGTAATGTTTTAAATTTTTAAAGTTATTTCTATTATTTAAAACTAGCATGATACCCGTCCAATGCGGCGACAACGATAATTTATACTCGTTAACATGTCTGTTTTCAAGATGTAAGGAGTATGGTATTAATGTAATACAGTAACAACGAATAATTTTTGTTTTGTGACATGTCTATTTTCTTTATTTTTTTTCATTTCCTTTCACTCATTTGTTCTCCATAATTGAAAAAAAAAGTTATGAAAATATTTTTTAATAATTAAGTTCATTTGTATTTGCTTTTACTTTCAAAAAAATTGTATTAACTTTGATTTTCTTAAATATGTAAAGTTCATTTGCAATCTGAATCATTGATGCTGTTGATCCAAGGACTAAAATTAATCCATTAGAACTATGAATTAAATATGCACTATATTAAGTATTTCACATAGATTACAATATCTTCATCTCTTTAGTCCGGAAGAATTGCATACACCACCATCTCCGGCCACCTATACATTAATCTGTTATGGAAAGAATGGGGAGAGAAGAGAGGAATGGTAATTTTAAAAGAGGAAGAAAGAATAAACTATTTGTTTTTCTAAATTTTATAAAAAGTTTAAATATTAATTACAAATTGAAAATAAACTAAAATAATTAAAATAAATAAGGGTAATTTGAATAATTTCAGTTAATATGCTAATGACATTTGTTTTTTTAAATTTCAGATCAAAACCATAATAAATTCGATTCGAATTAATAGACTAAACTCATAAATTTTAAACCACGAGTTCTATATTCGTAATTTTAAACAAACTAAAAATATAACTTACTCTATAAAATAATTGGCGTGAAGTTATTCTACACTTCTAAAGAATGTGTTGTTTAAACCACGAGTTCTATATTCGTAATTTTAAACAAACTAAAAATATAACTTACTCTATAAAATAATTGGCGTGAAGTTATTCTACACTTCTAAAGAATGTGTTGTTTTCATATAATCGATACTATCTTTGAGAATATGTATCATCTTTAGAGACACGGTAATGACATAAAATAGGACAACTAATGTAGAGAATATGTTCTTTTGTAGACATATAAAAGGTGAGAATATTTGTGTATTCTTTTTAATTTGTAATAACATTAAAAATGGAGAATGTGAGCTTCCTTCGTAATCACAGTCTAAACGAATTGGTAGATTATTAGTTTCTGTATTGATGTACGTACAGTGTTTCAGTTTTAAATTTATGAAATCTGAATTATTTAGTACGACTACAACATAAATAGGCAAAAGAACCTAATCATAATATAGTATAGTTAAAATAAATACGGATGTCGAACACTAGGGGAACGAGTATGATTTTAAATATAATTCTACTAATTAAATATTAAACTAATTAAAAGCAGTAAAAGAAGAATTTGGAATACCGCACTTTCAACCAACTATGACCACTAACAAACTAAGCATACACCTAAAGAAGCTTAAAGCAAGCAAAAAACACGAACTTTATTGGTTTTAAATTATAGAATGAAGACTTCCCTCCCTATATTTGATTTGACCTTTTCTAGTTAATGATTTCAAATAAACAAGTGCAATGGATATTTTATTACCACATATCGATTTCTAATGTAATTAGACTATTGGTCAGATTATCTAACGCTATAATTATGCAATTAACTAACCTTATGGTCAAGGAGTCAATTTAAAGCATAATAAGTCTTTTTGGTTCGAATCAAGAAACACCAAACCTTTATTGATTGTAATTATCATGCAACCAACCAATTAACATACAAAGATCATCATATGTAATTGCACACATATTAAAGTTTTCATTTTTGGTAGTTTAACCCTAGGATTTGTCAATCAGTAGTCAAAATTATCTATTGGTCCTAGATAATCATGATTCAAGCTTAACAAATAGTTTGGTCCTCCAATTTATGAAAACTCAGATCGTAAACACCAAAAAATAAAATCTGAGCACATGTGGATCTTTGATTAAGCTTGACAAGATAAATATATGACATTAAACATCCAAATTCATTGAAATCAACAAAACTTTAAATAGGTTTATCTCCTTCAGAGAGAAAAACAGAAGATCTAGCCCTTAATTATTATAATAAACATACTAGAATCGGTTAAAAACAAAAACATATGAGTTAAGAACGAAAAACCGTGATAAAGTAATGATTAAAGCCTTGAATCTTCACTCCTAAGCCTTGATCTTCAATTCCAAGCTTTCAATCTGCCTTAAGACGTTTTAGAGACGTTTTGGAGGTATAAAGTGTGTAAAAGTCGGGTTGTTCACCCCTCAACCAAACTAGAGTTTGATATATATATATATATATATATATATATATATATATATATATATATATATATATATATATATATATTTGCAAAAACAGGGAGTTTGCACCGCTATATAGTACCGGTCACGTCGCGATCCCCGGAGTCATCGCGCTATCCTGATTCTTTTAAAATTTGAAATATGCGTAATCTACGAGATCACTCTGCGATCTACACACAGTAACACCGCGATCTTGCATTCTCATGCATTGACCATAAAAATGATTTTGTAGCCCTGTGAGTGTAGTTTCTGTGATCTTTTGGATCATCTCAATTCGAGTTCGTATGAGTGAAATATGATCAAAATAGTGGATGTTTGTCGGAGAGGACAATTTTTCTTATTTTATTCGGCTTCTTCGGTTTTTGCTTACAACTTTTTATAACCCGCCTTTTTAATCTGTAATTCAATTAATGAAGATAATTAAGTACATTTTACTTATTTACGAACAATAACAGGCTAAACTAAAACAGATATCGCTTAAAAATATATATAAATATGGCGATATCACTATTAAATGTTTAAAAACATACAATCAAAAATATTATTAAAATAAACATGAAACAACTTTAAAAGTTGGTTTCAACTCACGTTTTAGTTTTATCAAATCAGTAAATCTTGTCACAAGCTAGGTTATTAAGATCGCAATCTTATCTAGCTAGGATCGTTTTTCGTCTTTGCAACTCGCAAGATCTGATCATAAAATCTTACTACAAGTCAATAAAACTTTATTCTTTTTAATGTACGTCCTTTAATTTTTATCACACACAAATTATATAACATTTAATGAAAGATTGAAACTTCAAATTTTAAAATATTATACATCCGACCGTCTATGTTAAAATAGTTAAAATCATAAAATAAATTTCACCAAAAATCCACTTGTTTACATATTATAATAAAGTTTAATATGCAAATTAAACCCTTTTAACATAATCAATAAGTCTAGAGCACATATGGTGAAATAATACATTAGATTTGTAAAATAATACATTAGTAATTAAAGATATGGAAGTCTTTAAACGTACCGAATAAACTACTTAAAAAATTATATTAATAAAAAATGATGTACATCATAAATAATACACCTATTATAAACCAATTAACTATGTTTGTTATTTGATATATATATATATATATATATATATATATATATATAAATGTGTGTGTACATAAATATATAACGTAATTTTTCTTGATTTTTTACATCTTGTAATTGTTTTTAAATATAAAATATATATATATATGTATGTATAATAGAACGAGTTTGATGTGTTAAGAGTTATGGATGAGATCATTTCAGAAGTATATTCTAAATTATTTTAATTTTCTTTGTTAAAAAACGATCAGAAAAAATTAAAAGCCACTATTAGATTCATTATAATCAAAATAATGAGATATTTTTAACGATATAATTTCAACAGTGAATATAATTGTTATATACAAAATAGTTATTTATATTTTTTAACTATATTTTTTGTGGTGAACTAACAAGTAGAGACTTGAATCAGATGGTTTTGGCTCGAGTTCTCATTTATGGATCATCACAAAACCTTGGTGATGTGATAGAAAATTCTTCTTGGTGATATTGGTAGAGTCTAATCGGCTTTCTGTTAGCTATCGTTGTGGTGGTACATGGCTACGTGATTGCATTGTTTTTGTTTTCTTTAAATCTAGCAACGACTGACAAAAGCCCGATTATACTCTACCGTCACCATCAAGAAAGAAATTCAATCTGGTCACTAGGGTTTGTGGTGATTCAATTGTAAGAATTTCAGCTAAAACCAAAATAGAAAAATCTAAGTTTTTATTTACTTTCAAAGGTGATCACCACAAAATAGTTACTTAATTATTTAAATAGTAAAAAAAGTAAACTACCCATGTTGATGTTTAATAAATTTGATGTTTATTTTATTAAAAGAATGGTTACAATCGGTTAAATATTTTTATTAAATAAATGGTTACCAATCTAAGTCTTTTTTTATTTAAAAAATTTGATGTTTATATCACTTAATCACTCTCTATTTATATTAGAGGATTAGAAGATAAGGTGACTTGCTAGAAAGAATAACAATATAAATCTATCTTCAATTTTATTCTGTAAAATTTGCAAGGAAACCATGACGTGCAGTGGTTGATCAACAAACAAAGACTTATAATTAATTATATATATAATGCCTTCCAAAAATATTTCTCTATCGAATTAATTAGTCATGAGATAGAGACGAGACAAGACAAGCGTTATTAATTTATTCCATATAGTAAAATAATAATAATTATTATTTTCTTTTATCATAAATCATAAAATGCCGATAAAATCCCTCCATGTTGCAGTAATTTACAATTTACACCTTTAAAACAAAGCAACACCAAATCATGAATCCAGTTGGCCAAATTCCAATTTCGTATATACATTCTCTTTGACCTTAATTAATTTTGAATCAAAAAGTTTGATTAATCAATCACAATCCCCGTCTAAAAAAGCCCATAACAACTTGTGTGTTTGAATGTTTGATACGTATTTTTTTTTCTAGCGTTTTTTTTAATGATAACGCTATACGTCTTAGCTCCCGCTATAGCTACCAACTACTTTGGTTAAATACACCCATAGTTGGCCAACAACAAGTCTCACTTCCATAAAAATGAAAAAAGTTTTATCAAATACTTTCGCCTATGAAGTCGTGATCGGCGATTTTCTATAACTATTACTTTCGATCACGATCTCAAACAAATCCGCTTCAGAAGCCTCATCATAATCCTTCGTCTTTCCTTTATTAACATTCCCGTAATACTGGCCACTTCGGGTGGTCGACTGATTTAACCACTGTGAATCGATTCTTCCCATTGAGAAAAGCTCTTTGCTATCTTCGTAGCCTAACGATGAAGAATTCGCCATTGGTCCAATGAAGCAAGGATTTTGAGTTCTTTGCAGATTTGCAGGTGCATATTTAAAGGTGCTTTGCCCAAAATTTACAAGCAATTTAACGTCACTATTTGCAGCTAATGTTGGATAGAGTGGACTCCCGAATTCATCTCCCTTGCAGTTAATTGTTTCATGTACAAGTTTCGAATCTATTGTGAAGAAAACTTTCTTCTGGTTTGGGTTATACCCACAACCAATCACTGTATTGGGTCTATCCCATCTTTCGATATTCGATTTACTTTCGAGTTTATCTCCTGCAAAATCATCAACCACACAAACGCTATAAAAAGCACAAGTATTAATTAACGGAGTTCTTGGTTTGGTGTGATGACTGTGTAATAGTCAATATCGGGACTAGAATGACCAAAGTAAACACAAATAAGCTGTTTTATATGAAACAAACAACGTTGTTAAAAGGTGCAGCATCATGCATGAAAAGTAGGCATATATATAGTAATAATAATAATGGTACACTTTTACAAGTGTTCAAATATCTGAACTAGAAAAAGTATGCATGTGTGGGTCTTATGTTTGTCGTTAAGTGGACCTACCACTGTTGCTTAAATTTATGATAATATTATGTATAATTAATTAATTAATACTTCCATACAAACTCAAAAATTAACGAAACAATATTATTGTTTTGTCTAGATTAATTAATATTCTTTTGAATTACATTACGTATACAACCTGCTAATTTATTTAAAAAGCTAGCGTATCTTCAGACTTAAATTATAAGTTCATTGGAGTTGGTTGTCTGTTGTTAAATAGAAGATGACTTGTATATCATTTTTTAAATGTACGAATCATTTTTTTTTAAAAGGAGTTAGAATGAAGCTCACTACTAGAGGAATAGTAACATAGATCGGTTAAGTTCTAGAAAAAGGTCTTTAAGTTAGTGTGTCGAAAAAACTGGCACTCAAAATAGAAACTAGTTTAGATGAAAAAATCAGTTCGTGTTTATCGACACTACTATAAATCGACCTGTTGTTAGGATCAAGCCCTTTACCATGCACTAGGCTAAAAGGGATTCCTAGTGGTCACAACCTCTATCTTATATGTTGAGTAGCTAGCTCGCAACGAGTCGAATTATTCCAGAGATGTTGTCTCATAACGAAAATACAAAATGACTGGTAAAAGATTTACACAGACGGAATACATATTACCATATATTAGTTCCGTGTTAATCTTTTTGATCAAGTTATATTAGATATTTGATGTAGCTTCATTCTTGATCTTTTGTTTAAAAGACACGGCCTCAACTCGATAAAAGACGAAATGTAAAATAAAAGTTACACGATTTATCATCTCTATATTAGCTAGCTTTTTGACCGGTAGACGGTGTAAAGTGAGTCACCCAAATGAAACGTCGTGTTATATTATATGCAAAGGTGGAAATAGTTAGGGTAATTTATATTTACTTTTGTCTTGATTTTGTTGGATTTAATTGTCAAGGGAAGAATATAAAGAACATAATGTTTAATGAAAATGACACTAGAATAGGGACAATTAATGAAATAGAGCATACCATCAAGATAAATTGATCCATCGGAATTGAAGCCAACGGATCCCGGATAACTTCCCGGGAGTTTCACCGGAAGGGCGTCTCCACCGGTAAGCCCCACCGACAGCATAATAATCACCTCATTTCTCCCTTCAACTATATCCTTTGTACAAATTCGACCCCTCGATTCTTCAAAATTGACATGCACACCCCTCCCATTTACACCATTCTCTTGAATGAGCTTGATATTCTCGTCTTCTCCCGTATTTACCATTCCCTTTCCGTTAATATCATTCTCGTAATCCGACAAAATCGTAATTTCAAAGTACGCTTCTTGAGGGAACGGCGACGAATTCCCCAACGCCGGACCCGGCAAAGGCAACGCCGATTGGATGACGGATGCAGCCGCCATTACAGAGGTTGTAGTCTTAGCAATTTTCTTTAATCCGGGATTTAATCGAATCTTTTGCATGAAATCAGCGGATCCCTGACAAACTTCCCAGCTGATTTCCACCTCCTCCGTGTCTCCGCCGACGTCATCACCTCCGGTTGCGCAATTGCCCAGTAAAAACCGGTTTGATCGGACGGACGAGGAGGAGGAGATGTGGTTGGTGAAAGCGAATCTCGACCAACCATTTTCAACGGCGTCGGTGATAAGTGCAGGGTTGTCTGACCAATTGAACAACGATTTTGTTCGTCTTTTGTTGTTGTTGTTGTTGGTGGTGGTGGGTATATTATCATTTTCTTGATGATGAACAGAGGTGTCTCCGGCGGCGACTGGCTGCGGTGGTTTAGGGTGGCCGAAGAGATGCTGAAAGAAGAAAAAGAGGATGAAAATAATCCCGGCGGATGCTACCACCAGTGCGATGTGTATCGACGTGAACATCACTGGTTCCTGTGATGAAATGGAATAAAGAGAAGAGATGTTATATGTGAAGATGGACGGCAGGGGTGGAATCTGGACTGGTTCAAGAAAAGAGAAGCATAACAAAAAAAATTAAGAAATAATTAATGAATAAAATATAAGTGATTAAATATACATTTTCCTCTCTATCTTCCCCTAATAAATAAATTTAAATTTTGTTTAATATATCTGTTACTTAAAACTGACACCACCTGTTCTGTTTTGCCTTGTATTTTTTTTCCTCCTCCCAACACACATGTTTCAAACCACTTATACGGTGGAGTAATATTACTTGCTCCTTTGATTGATTTAATAAAATGTACAATAGAATATTAGAATATATAGTACTATGGTTTTAATTAATAATATTTTATCTAACCATACTCTCTAATCTTTAATCGAAGTTATTTATATTTATAAATCTCTGGTTCGATCAGGACCAGGAGTCCGAAATTCATTCATTTATGGAGCGACTCTCTGTTCCCATTCTCCACCGGGTCATCAAGTAGTGCCTCTCGAAATCTAACCCAATCAGGGCAAGCTGAGAAATTTTTCTATCTCCTAGTGCATTGAGAAGATTATAGAAGTATATATATAGTCGTGTAATGAAAATCAAAAGATTTGTACCGATCATAAGACGTTTTCCCGAGAGAAGCACAACATCATCTCCTAGTGCGTTACATCTTGATTTTGTTAAGAGATAAAGACACGATTTGTAAGATCCAATAATTCTATATGTTCAATACGTATGACTCATTATATATATACAAGCAATTATCTAAATAATATAAGCAAGTGAAGGGGTATGTAAGCCCAAATAAGCACCTTAAATTGCGAATTTAAGCATTGACATCGCCGAATCCCATTGTTGAATCCCTTCATTGTTGCCAACCAGTAATTGAGCGACATGTGGCAGAATATATTAATTTATTAATACAAAATTTTAATTTTTGACTTATGTAGGAGGATCAACGACATGGTCTTGCGAAGGAGCGAAAATCGGCAAGATGAAACCCGGGACGGTGAACCTTCGGAGACATGACGTAGGGAAAAACATACATTGGTGACACAAGAACCCCATCGGTGATATGTATAGGCAATATTGGTGCTCAAGTTTGAAAAAATGGGTATAGATTGTTCTTTTTAGCTTACATTGTTACTTTCTAGCTTATTTTAACACAACACTCTATTATATATATATGTGGCAGATATATTAGGTGAAAACGACAAAGGTTGACTTTTCAAGTCAACATAAGTGTTTAGATATATTGGGTTCAATTACCCATATTGAGTTTTGATTAAAAACATCAAAACTAGACCATATTTAGTTTTGGTTATGACCACACAAACAACCTGTTTCGTGTCACACATTGAGGACCATCTCAAGAGTACTATATATATAAAGGATTCAAAAGATAAGTTTAATTTCTTTTCCTGCACAATTTCCTGGAAACATTTCCCTTTCTACATACTCCTTTCAATGCGATAACGGGTTTCTATTTTCTACAGCTTAGACTACCCGTAGTCGAGTAAATATTGCTCGTCATTCCTAAGTCGTCATCCACTAACATGCTCCTCATTGATTAGGCAGTATTCGTTGTTTGGCTGCAGGTTGTTTAGTTGTGAGATAATTATAGACTGAAAAAGCTGATATATCAGTCAATCATGACTATTAGTAGCCTTAAAGGTTTGGAAGATATCAACATGGTACGTGTCTCTTTCTTCAAACTTATTCTCATCAATTTCAAGTTGGTACGTAATCATACATTCAATTAAGCTCTTAATTAAACATATATAGTTAGAATTAAGTACTAACTACTACAATATAATATTTAAACATTAGTATAAAAACATATATATATATATATATATATAAATAATATATGTTACTGTTTACATGATTAGCGAACTCTTTTATCTTATTAAAATTTAAACAAAGTATAATTATATATAGTCCGTGACCTCCTATCGTCTCTTCTTAATTAAAAGACACGCTAATAAATAAATTAAAAGAAAAAAGAAAAAAATTAATAATAAGGGAAGCACGGCTGCAGGAAGACGGATGTGCACGTTTCCAAACATGCAAGTAAATGACAACGACCTACATATTGATCTCCATATATATATATATATATATATATATATATATATATATATATATATATATATATATATAGGGGAAGGTTCATTTGAGAATCGTTTTTATTGCGAGAACCGCGATAACCAATCTTAGCCGTTCATTTTGGATAATGAAATTCATGGATGAAGAGCGTGAGGGGATTGGGTGTGGCAGGGTGCATGTAAGGAATTCATGGGTGGGCAATCCAATTGAAGGAAGGGAAATTGGACAGCTAGGATTGGTTCTCGCAATAAAAACGGTTCTCAAATGAACTTTTCACTATATAATTATATATATATATATATATATATACGCGAGAACCAATCTTAGCCGTCCAGTTCTCCCTCCTTCAATTAGATTGCTCGCCCATTAATTCCTTACATGAATTTTGCCACACTCAATCTCTTCGCGCTCTTCGTCCATGAATTATATTATCCAAAATGAACGGTTAAGATTTGTTTTCGTTGTTCTCGCTCTAATATTGGTTCTTAACGAAACCTTTTCTAATTCAAATTTGTTAACAAAGATTTCTTTGATGGAGTGGAAAGCTCATGTAGGTAGAAAGTTTTTTTTTTTGTCGAGGTTTCGAATCATGTTGCTTTGTTTGTACCTAGACCTCTATAACCAAGCAAAAAGAACATAGATCATATCTTATTCAAAAAATAGTCAAAAAAATAAAGTAATTCTTAACTAACATAAAAAATATAAACGTTATTGACCTAAACATCTTACTTCTATTTTCTATTAGTATATACAACACAAATGTCAAACATAAATTTTGCAAATACATTTTGATCTGAAGTAATTACACATAGCTGGAAGACAAAACATGAATAGTACGACTGCTAGAAACGTCCAAAGAAATATGATTATTGCACTATATATGATGTTAACCCAAATTGCTCTTGCATCTTCATAGCTTTCTTACTTGTGGAAAGTTCTTAATTGTTCTAAAGATCCTTGGATGTCATTATATCACGTAGAAACTGTTTTAAGATTGTTTAAACCTTTGAATTTTACCATGTATGAGAGAGGCTTGTCTTTGATTCATTTCATCTACCAGTTTACCTGTTAGATAACACAAATACTAAAACCAGGGCACCTTTATAATAATTTTGTAAACACGTACAGAGATTAAATTAAGATATGTTCGATATTATATTCTTTAAGATAACTAAAAACCAAAATCATGGGCCACCTAGTTTCAAATTTCAAAGCCTAGTACATTCTGAAATATAAACCAAACATAAGCAAAATACATAAACACTTTGTTCCACAATTTCGAAAATGGCAAATTAAAAACATTGAGAATTCTTACCTGAATAACAACATGGATATTGTTAAACAGTTGTTGGAACCTAAAATCCTTAAATGATGCCATTACCTTGTCTTCATCAATACGATAATTATACTACAACAAATTATTAGAAAATTCAAACCTAAGTACTTCTCTCCTATCATACTAATCACATCAACCCAAAAGCCAATAGTAAGCAAATCGACAACAAAATTTAAGAAATAGAATTCTTGGCTGTAAATAATTAGATATTCAAAATAGGATGTCAACAAAACTTAACAGTGATAGGGTTTAGAAATACAAACAATATAAGATTTAAGTTAAATTTACCGATTTCAAGAAAGCCGGCAATTTTAGAAGTCTTCTTTGTTTCTTTAATCGAGAGAAGAATTAGGGTTTTTTAAAAGTCGATTTCATCAATGAATATATAATCAAATCAACGGATTAATGGTTTAAAGGAACTTACCTTGCTGCGGAGATAAAGTTTCCAATTTGAGGTTAGCTGCGATTTGAAGCCTTCCCTTGTAACCTGATTATGAAGCTTTCCTTGTAAGCCGTATTTGAAGAAATCATAAAGCGGACATGTTTCAATTCGGGTTCTTATGACCCGCTTGTCCTAAAAAACAGGTCATGATACCCAACTTTTATAAAAAAAACGGGTTTCATTTCACACTCTTTTCTAATTTACTTTTAACCTTTTATTAATTTAATAAAATATACCCTTCTACTAACAAGCTCTCTTACAAACACAATTATCCACCCATATTAACATAATTTTTAAAATCTTATTAACTTATCTTTTCTAATTTCATAAATATAAGTCTTTTTTTTATTTTAATGTCTTTTAAAATTTATTTTTAAAACTAATAAAACAGTTGATGTAAATAAAAGAAAATTTGAAAAAAAATTGGACATGTTACTGAAGAAAACCTTTTCGTGACATTATGCGGTTTCGATGCTAGTATATAGATAGATTGTTTATCAAAAATATCTTTTCTAATATTACAATTTTAAGAGTTTAATTTTTATGTCATAGATGAAAAAAAATCAAAGTAGTTAAACTAAATTGTTACGTTAGATATAATATGAAAGATAAAACCCGAACCAAATGACGTATTGGAATTCTCTTTTTTGAAAGACATGACGTATTGAAATTCTAAATGTTTAAATTTTTTCCACTTTGTTTAAATCTACTTGCTTGAATTATAGTTTTCATGTTTGTTTAACCTAACATCCTGCCGCAATACACATGTAAAAATTAACTTCTTATTATTATAAATAAAGACAACATATGCGGTATATATGTATACACACAATATACATACATATATAGGGACAAGCTCAATCCAACCCATTCTCAATCCATAAAAGTTCAAAAGTGTGTGTTGTGAAGTTGATAAAGAGTGGTGGTGATCACCGGCTTTGAAGCTTTTGTTCAGGATTGACCAGCAAGAGAGTGGTAGTGACCAATGAAGCTTTTAGATCCTTAAAAACTAGTTCAAAGATAGTTGACCAGGGAGTGAATAGTAGTGATTTGTAGAGAAGCTGGAAATATTTGTTGGTGATGGAGGTGTTGGTTGCATGTTGTGATGAAGAAAGAAATATACAAAAAATGGAGATAAAAATGACAATCTACGGGTTTTTTGGGGTTGTAAACGGGATTTAGAATTTACGACAATAAGGATGCTAAGATGTAGAATGGATCAAAGTATGATAATGTTAGGTTATAACATAAAAAAAATTATCGTTTTTAATTAAAGTTAAATCATTGACATAAGGCTCGTAATTTCTGAGTCGACATTAAACCTGATATGAAAAAGTGATACAAACCCAAAATGGGTCGGCACGAAATCGAGACGAAAATAATGGGTCGGGTTAGGGTCAACCTGAAGTCGACCCGTGTAAGGCTAAAATTGCAACATTATAAAATTTCATTTAATACTTAAAATTTAGATTTCGAAAAGAAGATTATGAATTCAAATAAGGAAGTGACATTTTAGGGTAATAAAACCCGTCAAACAAAAGTACAAAACTCTTAAACGTTAAAAACATAAAATAAACATTATAAGATTCACAGTTAAAACAATAGTACATCATTTTGATATTTGTTATTTAACTATATGATTTTGGTACTTTGACGTTTGATTATTTGATAGTTGGTACTTTAATATTTTGAATTCGATCCATAATTTTATTTAATGATAAATATTTTAAATTATTTGGTTGTTTAATGAAATTATTTATTAGTACTTGATAAAATATAAGTAAATCATATTTTTATTATATTCATTTATATAAATTGAATAAAAAAGGTAAAATAAAAATTAGAATTAAACCGAAACAAATACCGCATTTAAAGTTCGAATACAATCGAAATGAACATTGAAAATTGAAGTTAGAATATAAACGAAAATAAGTTTCAAAATTTTTACTGAAAACGGAAAAACAAACATGGAATTTGAAATTTTGATAAAGAAAATCGTAGTCGAAATGGAAATCCGTGCTCGAAAACTATATTCGAAAGTCAAAAAAATACTCTTAGATCTCATTTGGCCGAAATGGATCGACGTGAAGAATTGGCACAACCAAAACCTTACAAGAAAATAAATATGTCAAAATTGGGTTGACACGAACTGACTCGAACTCGACTCGAATTTACAACCTTGCATTATACATAAAAATGAATGAATGTCTAAATTGCTCTTGTAATAAAATTGGTCCTCAATAGAAGGTTTCGGGTTTCAATTAATTCGGATTCAACCACTTCAGCAGATTCCATCAGTTTTGGTGACTTGAATCTTCATCCGGCTATTTGGGTTCTTCTTCGACGATCTTTTACAATGGTTCATCTCTAAAATTCATATGGTACATCTTGTTTCATGTCTTTCGATTTATTCCGCTATCCTAGATTTGTTCTTGATTCATAAAAACTTAAAGCAATGAGTTTTATGATTCAAAGTTTCAGTTTTGGGTTCTTATTTATTTTCTTTACTTTTTATTTTATTTATTTACTATTTCGTGATTTGTTATATATGAGTTTTGCTATGAATATGATTTTAGGGTTTTGATATATGAATTTTGTTTAAGCGTTTTGCTATGAACCAATTTGTGATTCGTTATATTCGTAATTCGTTTTAGGGTTTATATTTGGGTTAATAACATTACGATTTCTGGTTCATACACCTTGCACACAATTTTGGTTCTTGGATCTAGATTACGTGCAACTTGAACACGATTTTGGTTCATGCGGTTTCTAGATTTTGTTCATCTCATCTTTATTCTTACGAGTTTAGTTCATTAACATCTTTATTCTCATATTGAATTTTAGTATAAATAATAACACAATAATGCTATAACATCGGAAATTTCAACTCATCTTTTTTAAAACTGCAGAAACGATTATATATATATATATATATATATATATATATATATATATGAAGCGGTTCAAATGAGAACTGTTTTTCGTACGAGAACTGCGAGAATAATTTCTGGCCAATCATTTAATTTTCTGTCCTTTTTATTTATTTTTTATGGGAAAGAGTAGTATGAACATTTGTACATTACCTCCCATTTTCTAAAACTAATATATCCATCAAATTAAAATGTGTTAAATTACAAAAATTATACCAAATTAACGAGAAAATTGTGCTCTTTAATTTGAGAACAATCTGGTTATATTTTTTTCGGAAAAAAAATTCGCGTTTGCCGGGGTTTTTTTTACACAGCTCTCGACATATGCACATGTGGAAAATTTGCACATGTACATATCTACATCTGTGCTGAAAAAACTAGGTGAATCTGTGCATTTGCACAAGTGCATATATTTGCACATGTGCAAATGTCGACTATACTGAAAAAAACCAGCAAACACAAAAAAAATTTCGAAAAAATATAGCTAGATCGGTCTCAAATTAAAGAGCATAATTTTCTCGTTAATTTGGTATAATTTTCGTAAATTAATACCTTTCAATTTGATTGATATATTAGTTTAAAAAAAGTTGAGGTAATGTGAAAGTGTCAAAATTGCCCTTAATTAATTAAGGATAAGTTTGATTAGTTTAAAGTTATCCATTAACAACCTTTAATGACCCTCTATCTTTTTGATCAACGACTATGATTGGTTCTCGCAATTCTCGTACGGAAAACAATTCTCGTTTGAACCGTCCTATATATATATATATACACAAATATGTTTACAAAAGTATTTTAAGTAAACAGGAACCATACTGCTTTCAAACCATCGGTATATCAAAACCCAGTGTTACATAGTTTACAAACGACTCATCAAAACGAACACCAACTTCCAACTCAACGGTTGTACTTACCACAACCTGCAAAATGGAGTTTAAGGTGGGGGATTAGCACAAAGCTAAGTGAATGAAAGTTTAACCAACGAAACAACATCAGCCACAACAGAAAGACACAACAACAACAAGTAAACAAGCAACCGAGAGGACCAGCGGTTCTACAGAACCTGCAACCAATGCCGGCCTAGCAGAGGTTTACCGATAACACGCTCGCTATTCTTACATAGTAATGTCATTAAGTTGCAACGAATGCATCAAAAGAGCTAGTATTAATTAGCCGATAGCGAACGGCCCAGCCAAGCTGACTTCCCCTCATCCATGTGCACATATCATAGACACAGTGATTAATTAACGTATAACCAATTAATCAATCACCAGACTAAACAGTCTATCAAAGTGTCAATCAACAAATAGTTGCAACCATAACCGTTACAACCAACAACCATCCGTGAGTTAAAAGTCCACTCACTAGTGTTCTCCAATCTCTAAGCTTAGTTGTCTAATGTCACCGAGTCTTCTCTGTTTCTGAGAACACACCACAACACGAATTAGTAATCAAGTCCCAAATAACTCTAAAGCCAAGTTATTTCACAAACGGGTTGAAACTAACCTAATTCAACCAACATATAAACCATCGTAAAACTAAGCATGATAGATATAAGCATCAAACATCCAAAATAAATAGAAAACACCACACTTACTGCCGCAAGGATGCACTTTTGCGGGCTCAAGGGGTAAGGCTCTTACAGGCACAAGCATTTCCCTTTGCAGACGCAAGGAACTCGCCACGCCCAGCAACCTGCAGTTTCTGTACTCTTCCAGCTTCAATATCAACACCCCAAATACGAAAATCAAATCTGAAAATCGACTTGTAGCTGTTCTAAAGCAGTTATAAGCTCAAATAACTTGTATAAACATCAACTACAACACATTATAATCACTTAAATATAAAATCTTTATCAAATCAAAAACCCATCTTCATCACCATCCTCCATTAATGGAGTTTCAAGCTTCAAACCAAACTAATACACAGAAATTAACCATGAAACTAATACCAATTCAACACATAAATCATGTCTAATACAAGAACACTTTCAATTTCATCATATCATTCAAATATCTCAAGAACCCTAACAAGAACAAGTATATATCTATGGCAAGAACAAGCAAGAACACATCACAACCATAACTAACCTTTGATTAGTAGTAATCCAACACTAAATCAATGAATCAAGCGTTGGTGTTGAGTTTCTTCAAAGCAAGGAAAGCATATACACATACAAATGAAGGAATAACCACCAAATCAAAAGAGAAAGGAAGTGCCAAAGTCCTCACTTGCATTTTAATAAATACACACGAAGTACACTTATCTGCTGTTTAACATACAGTTGATTAATTAAACGGTCATACTCAATTATTTTTAACCAATGAGGTATTATTTATGACCATTATCTAAAAACGAATCTATAAGTTCAATTAACACACATATATATAATTATATATTTTCACTTTTAACCTCGTGACTCTATTTTTAATTTAATAATCTTATAAAAATAGCAAACAAATAAATAATAAAATAAATATTAAACTTATCACCATGCGTAATTACTGTGCAAAAAACAAGGATGTTACAAATGCGAATTATAATTTGGTATAAAAAATAATTCAAAGATCCAAGAAGTACCTAAAAACCCCAGGTTTCACAATACACGAAAAAATAATTTAAAAAATCAACTACAGTAAATAGTAAACCCCAAAAATTATACCATTCTTGATGTGATCCATTCAAAGATCTGGATATTAAAGTTAGCATACTTGTAATACATTGTGCTTTGAAACTTTATTAAATCATTGAAACAATATTCCTTTACAAAAAATAAATTGGTGCACCACCATTAGTTTACCATAATTTGTCAACTGCATAATATTAATATTAATATTAATATTAATAGTGAGTAATAAACAAAGCAGCTAGCAATCTCAATAAAATAACACAATCAATCAAGTATATTATTATTAATGTTATCCAAAAATTTCCTAATCACTACTACTCCTTCCAGCACATAATAAGAATACCTTTTTAAATAGCCGTCGATCTTGTCGAGGCATTTAAAAAGTCATAAGACTGAATTTACAAATTGAAAAACATAACACTTATATACAAGATACGTTTCATGTCATAAACATTTTATTTACAAGTATGATGGACTGAGATCGTCTTAAATTAAAATAAATATAACCGATTATGTTTTCTCATAACAAAACTAAATAGGCCATATTTAGTTTTTATACTCATCGATTATATATATGGCAATTAAGAATATTGTTGTATTGGTCTTACGTAGAACCTTTTAGAAGATAAGTGATATATCCTTCTATTTTTTTCTCCTACTTATTCATCTACTCACAAGATTAACAAAAGTGTCAAAATTAATAAAAGAGATGAATTAAGAGAATTAGTGAACTCCACATGTTATCTTGTGATAATATGAGGATGAAGTAGGAGTAGGGATAAGCTTTTTGACCGAAAAACCGAACTAGAACTGGATTAGAGTTTTCGGTTCAGTTATCAGTTCTCCTAAAACCTCATATTCGGTTTTAGGTCCTTTCGGTTCCGGTTCCGGTTCCGGTTCCACCGGTTATCAGGTAATTTGGTCTTAGGACCGGAACCGGTCTGTATGAAATTTTGTATTTGTCATATGGTTGGCTATGAACTATTTTTTTGTGATATTGTTGGTTATTGAACTACTATCATTGACGATATGGCTAATGGTTATTGTTTGTAAGAACGAAGTCAACGAACTATTATTTATTGGTCATATGTTAGTGTCGACGAGATGTTCATTTACGATTTCAAGTATTTTTAGTATTAACTTTAAACCGTTTAGTTTTTTGGTTATTAGTTAACCTTTATAGGTAAAAACAACTAATATAAATGTATCATATTTGACATTAATAACAAAAATATTCACCGGTTATCGGTTATTTCGGTTCACACTCTTGAAAACGGTTTCAAAGTAAATTTTCGGTCTTATCCGGTTCTATACCCGAAATAACCGGTTAATAACCGGAACCGAAACTGGAACCGGTTCCCTTATATCAGTTCGATTTTCAGTTCTAACTTTTACCAATTTCAGTTATTGGTTATTTCGGTTCCGGTCCGATTCCAGAACCGAACACACCCCTAAGTGGGAGGATATATAATTTTTCTTTTAGAATAAGGGAGTTGGAGAATAATTAGTTGGTTGAACCCGCATCAGGTATGGGAAAGATGTTAACATTGGTTTCATACTTCATAGTGCCTAACCCGTCGTCATTCTTGAAGAATTGCATGTACATACGATATGACAATTTTTTTTAAAAATAAATTGTCGGGAATATAATGTACAAAGATTGCCTAAATGTAGTTCTTGTTAATAGTGTGTCCCGACTCAAGCAATGCACGATTTTCACTTATTTAGACACTGTTCTGAAATGATAAATTATAAAAAGGAATTTTTTTGCATCGACTCTTATTAAATGTTACAATATCATATTTATACAACCTAATTTTAAAATATCATATAGCATCAATTTAATGGTCCACCGGTTAGTACTCTTACCTTCTATTAGGGAGAGATCAAAGGTTCAAATTTTGAGGGTTTAAATTAACAGATGGTCACAAGATTGCTAAACAAGGAAAAACTACTTATATATACATACACATACAAGCGAGACTTGGTTTTCTCAAAATACCCCTTATTAATAAGCCAATGGTAAATTTTGTCCAGTGGACCATCATTAACGAGCGAGACTTAATTTTTTCAAACTACCCCTCACTAATGAGCAATTAATGAGTGGTTAATGAGCCGCAAAAAATTCTTAGCTATTAATTAGTTTTAGAAAAATGATATATCCTCCTACTATTTATTCCTACTTCATCCTCCTACTCACTACAAGATGTTATATGAAATCCACTAATTCTCTTTCCTCGCATCCTTTATTGATTTTGACACTTGTGCTGATCTTGTTAGAAGGATGATAAGTAGGAGGATAGATACCTCACCTCACTTAATTATTCAAGTGCCAAGATTGGTTCTTGTACGAAAAACAGTTCTTATTTCAACCATTTTCTATATTTCTATATATATATATAGTATAAAACCAGTCTTATATGCATAACCTACAGAACCAATCAAAGTCTTTAGATTTAGAAGACCAATGGTTGAAATTATGACACGAATATGCCTTTTACGTAAATCGAATATGCAGTTTTCGATAGAATATGTAGATTACGTAAAACGAATATGAAGTCGTAATTTCAACAATTGATCATCCAAATCTAAAGGCTGAGATTGATTATGTAGGTTATGTATATAAAACTAATTATCTACTGATCCTTGTTCTCTCTCTCTCTCTATATATATATATATATGTTGAAATGTTAATTTGAGAACCCTTTTAATGCCATATATATATATATATATATATATATATATATATATATATATATATATATATATATATATATATATATCGGCTAAAGTTCCGTACAAAACCACTCTTATTGTGAGCACCATCTGTAACAACCATTAATATTCATTAATAGAGGTATTTGTGTGGTTAAGAAAACAATGGTTCTCATGCAATCTTTTCTCTATTTTACATTTTTTTTGTAATTTTGTTTGATTAGTGGGTATTTGACAGGTCTTAGAATTTGAAGTGGGGGAGGGACCATTACGGGATTGAGTGTTAATGAAAAGAAGCTAACGCGAGAACACGATGAGCGTGATGGAAAGAGTGGGTTGCGAAAAGAATCTAAGACAAAAGGAATCGAAGTTTTCAATACTTGAATCATAATTGAGAGTGTCCAAAATTTGAACTTCAATATGCTGGTTTTTGGTGGCCCGTGCTCTTGGGCCTATGGGTCGTGCTCGGTCAAATAAAAAATGAAGCTCTTTGTGTTGGTGAACATTTGTAAGTGGACTATAATTTTTAAATTTCTTGGCAAAAGGACTTGGAGTTAATCTCTAATTCCCTATAAAGTAAGAAAATGCCAATATGACTATTTAGGGTTCAAACAAATAAAAATACAAGTAGCTTTTATTTGTGAACAAATTGTGTAGTTGCAACAAAAAAAGCGAGGAGCAGAAATAACGAAAATTAATATGACGTAGTATTATTTTCATCTCAAAGGAATTTAGGAACATTGTAAACGTTGTTGTGACGATCGTAAACGATATAGTGTCGAAATAATCACCACCTAGCATGAAGCTAGGCAACGAGGATACTAGATATGAAGTTCAAGAAGATTATGTGCAAGTATGAAAACACAGAGAACACGGAAATTGCCTTTGAAAGGGGGTAACGCCTTAAGCCCAAGTAAAAGGACTAAAGGAGCTAATAGAAGTCACAAGGAGGGCGCTAAAGGGAATTTAATTCATGAATGAAATGAGTGGACGAGAAATGGCATATTAATTTTTGGTTGCTATGTACAAATGGTACCGTACTTTCAAGTTTCAACCTGCCCGGGTTTCAGATACACTCGTGTTAAAGTACACGTACGAACCACACACTTTTGCTTTAAACCTCTTTTAGCCTGTTTCTTTGTCTTAAACCAGGAACTATTCTAGGGAGTCCCCATGAACAAAAATATGGACCCTGCAGCAAATAATATGGGTGTTTTGTATTGTATCGAATCCCCCCACATGGTAGTGACCCAAAGATTTTGATTCTGGAAACATGATAGAGTGGGCTGCTCGATCTTGTCGAGCTTTACCTAGCTTTTAGCTAGAGAGCCCAACTAATACGTAGTCTATTGGCGTGGACACTTGAATGAATGGTATAAAGAGTTTCCGTTGTCCTAGGAATTCGTATTTCCCATTGTTCTTACATATATGGAAATCAAGTTGCAAAAGATCAGGGAGTGTACTCGAGTGGAGCCTCAAATAAGCTCCTTTAGCGAATAGAAATGTACAACTAATGCCCCGAATGGATCTGTGTCTTTCGCAAACCTGAATGTGGGATTCTTATTTTAAATAAAAACCATATGCCTTTTATAGGTTTCATGTTTGTTAAAAACATTAATTAATCGTCAACTTTTATCACAACATGAGGGGAACCAAATCGCTTGGTATTCGATCAACCACTTGTGTTACAACAAAAATCAACTAATTTTTTGCAAGTGTTGTCTTTGTTCTTGTAACAACATTGCATAGTAGTTGGCTAGAAAGATGAATGCAGATAAGGTGGGGTGTAACTAGTGGGTATTAATAAACAGTTCAAGTGTGCCCCGATTTCTGTTTTCATTCTTTTGATGACTGATGATATCCATGTGCTGTTTCTTCATGGACCCCCTCTCTCTCTCTCTCTCTCTCTCTCTATATATATATATATATATATATATATATATATGTATATATGTGTGTATGTATGTATATATGTCAATATCTACAACTTTTATTTTATATGCCTGTGCTTTTTTGGGATGTTTACTTAATTAGTTGTGGGGCATATCCTTTCAAGGGCATAGTTGCATTCTAATCCACTACTACATAGTTTGTTTATTTCCTTAATTAATAATATATCCCTAGAATGCATTCACTTCCATTTTCCTAGTTTAACATTATATATTTGCAAAAGATGGTTATTATGAAGTGTGAAATATAATAGATTTTAGCGTAGATGCATGACTCATACCTTGTATAATTAGTACTATGTTCTATTAGGGTTTAAGTTGAGTTGAATAGAAAGAAACTAGGGTGATTATTAGTGATCCAATACTTGTAGAATAAAGAAAAACATTTGTATTATATATATAGAGGACGGTTTAAACAAGAACTGTTTTTCGTACGAGAACTGCGAGAACCAATCTTAGCCGTTCATTTGGATAAAGGAATTCATGGATTAAGAGCGTGGGGGGATTGAGTGTGGCAGGGTGCATGTAAGGAATTTATGGGTGGGCAATCCAATTGAAGGAGGGGGAATTGAACGGCTAAGATTGGTTCTCGTAGTTCTCGTACGAAAAACTGTTCTCGTTTGAACTTGTATTTATATATATATATATATATATATATATATATATATATATACTCAACCATGAAGTGCACAACTGTTTGTATATTTACGAGAACTATCTGTCGTACGAGAAGTGCACAACTGTTTGTATCATCATTAATGACTCACTAATTTGGTCATTTGTATATTTACTCAACCATGAAGTGCATCCAGATTTGCATCTAGGTGCACTGTAATTAATGAGTGAGACTTGATTTTCTTAAAATACCCTTTATTAATGAGTCATTAACAAGTAATTAATGAGGCGCCAAAAATTCTTAGCTAATTATTGATTTTAATCAAGATCCAAGATTGGTTATCGCAGTTCTTGTACGAATACAGTTCATGTTTGAACACTCTCCTATATATATATATACATATAGGCAAAAGTTCAAACGAGAACTATTTTTCGTACGAGAACCGCGAGAACCAATCTTAACGGTCCAATTCCCCCTCCTTCAATTGGATTGTCCACCCATGAATTCTTTACATGCACCTTGCCACACTCAATCCCTCCACGCTCTTCATCCATGAATTCCATTATCCAAAATGAACGGACAAGACTGATTCTCACAGTCTCGTACGAAAAACAGTTCTCGTTTAAACCCTCCCCTATACATACATATATACATACATACATACATACATACATACATACATACATACATACATACATACATACATACATATATATAGTGGATCCAAAGAGAAACCTTAATATATGAACTATAGCCTATTTATACAATCGGACGGATTGAGTTATTTTACAATAAACCCTAATATAAGTGTGTTATATCAATTTTGCATACGAAAGTAATGTACTACTTTAAGAGTAATTAACTTGACCATTAATTGTGTTTTAATTAATTTCCTTAAAGATTTAATAATTAAGATAAATTAATGATGCGCAGGATGATGGAAATGTAAGGAGAGGAGTAGAAGATTGACTTTGACAGTATTGTTTGTTAGTGGGAAATGGGTGATCTCATCCACAATCATGTCTCCTAGTGCATGATATGGTTTATGTCATTATTAAATTTGCTCTACTAATCAACTATGATTCACATTATTACATTAGTCGATCTAGCTAGCTACTATGAATTTACCCTATATATCTTCTTTTATAATATATACAAGATGATATATGCCAAAGGTTTTTTTTTTCTTTAAAGCACTTGCTAGCTAAGGATTCAAACTTGGGTTATCTTTTATTTCTAACGACCTCGTAAAATTATTAAATATAATAACCGAAGTAACCATAAAGAGATTGGATCAAATCATGAATCGGAAGTCGCCTAACACACATGCTGGCCTGTTTTGATCGACCTAACACGTTATCCAACTCTTTTGACCGACCCACACGTTACACTACTACTATGTAGTACCTCGATCGGTCGAACCTGAGTGAAGCATGTACGTTGTAGTGATGGTCAGGGATATATGGTGGCCGGTAGAAATGAAATAATGAGAAGAGATCGAGCTAGCAGGGAGCCAAATTAAACGGGGACCGATGATGTATTTGCAATAATTTCCCAAAATTTGGCTCTGGTCGGTTGATGGCTCCATATATTTTCCCTATATATAAGAAATATTAATTAATTGTCAAGATTACAACTTTTGATATTGGGTTATCAGCAACTTGCAAATGCTTCATCCGGTGGAAACCCTTTTTAAGAGTTTGTTGAGTATGTATATATTGTCTCAAATCATTTATATATCAACTTGCCACTTTACCATAAGATTATATAATACAATATTACAATGTGTCATGCATGTGTCTGCTTTATTTAAACTGTATATTCTATGCATGTGTACACATTATATATATATTTATTAATATAATTAAATTAGTTGATTATAACTAATTATATTTATCACCTTAATTATCTATATAGGCCAGCCTTACGTACAATATTATTTCCTGAAAAATCAGCTAGCTAGCTAGCTTGTTTAGTAAATTATAAGAAGACGAGCTTAATTAATTGTGTCTATATATATATAAAAGATGGATGTGATTATTGTGGGTCATGTCATTAAACATCGATCATCATTTTGTCTAGATATATAAATAACTTAAACTTTAAGATATGAATTTAATTTAACAAAATATATTCCATAGTATTCAAATGTCCGTCGGTTACTATATGAAAATATTCAAATACATGTACATGGTTCGTATTGATGTCTTGCTCTTTTTATATATATGTTTAGCGTATCATGAGCCGGCCGTTGATGATGATCTACGATGTTTGGACTTCGGATTAGATTGTTTTTCTAGCTTATAAGTTTAGTTGGTAAATCTTTTTTGTTTAATTTATCACTTTATCAACTTTAACTAATTAGTTATTGCTTTTTTTTTGAAAGGCAAGCAAGAATTATATTGCTTATTTAAGCTAATAACCTTTAATTTATAAGTTTATAATAAGAAAAAATAAGCTAATCAACAGCGTGACAAACTATACTATTATATAAATCATTTAACATTCTTTCTCCTGTTTAATTTTAAAAGTTATTAAAATTTAATTAAAATAATATTTTCATCTTTTATTCTATTTAAATTAATTTAATCCACTCAATTTTTAATCATTCCACCCCCTCTCTAATTTACTTTAACTTTGTATTTATTTAAAATATACTCTCACACAAACACAATTATCCATTCATACCAACACAAATTTCAAATCTTATTAACTTCTCTCTCCTTAGAATTTATTTTAAAAATAATAAAATAGTTGATGCAAATAAAAGAAATTTTAAAAAAAATGAATACGTTGCTAAAGAAACTTTTTGAGTTACATTGAATCATACGAATAACATATCAGTTCATTTTAAAAAACGACATATTGCAAAACAAAAACCATTTGTCACCACATGCAACATTGAGCGGATACGATGTTAGTATAATATAATGAGTTGTGTCTTGCTTTACATGTATCTCAACCATCTCACTCTATTTCATCTATAGAATTGCGACATCAATTAAGATGCAAATAAGGTGTAGTTTAAGTAGATGTATGTGTTCATAGTTAAAAAATGTGCATAAATGACACCGATATAAAAAATATTGTGTTTCTCCGGCGCCTAGGTCTGTCAATGGGTCAGATCTAGCCCTAGATCCGATCCGATCCGCCCCATTTATTGGATCCAATGGGTCTAAATATTAGATCCATCGCCCCAATAAGAGATCCAATAGTCGACCCATTTAATTGGATCACTATGTGGGTCGATCCAAGATCTGTCTGGGTCGATCCATTTAATATTAAACAACAATTTAATTTTAACCATCAACTATCATCAATTTATCAGTCACCACCCGCCACCGCCGCCCCCGCCATGGCTATCGCCGTCGCCTATTACCACCCCGCCACCCGTCCTCGCCATCACCACCACCACCATCGTCGACCACCGGCCGCCGCCAACGTCATCGCCGGCCACCACCCGCAACCGCCGACACTGTGACCGCCGCCGCCGCCACCATCACCGTCGGCCACCACCCACCGCCGCCGACGACATCGTCACCACAACCACCGCCTGCCACCACCGTCACCACCACCACCTCCGACCACCATCCGCCGCCACCGTCACCGCCGACGTCGGTGGTGGTGGTGGTGGTGGTGGTGGTGACGGTGTCGGCGGTGCGGGCGGGTGGTGGTCGGCGGCAGCGGTGGTGACAGCGGCGGCAGCGGTGGGTGGTGGTCGGCGGTGAAGGTGGCGGTGGTGACGGTGTCGGCGGCGGGTGGTGGCCGGCGGTGAAGGTGGCGGTGTCGGCGGCGGGTGGTGGCCGGCGGTGAAGGTGGCGGTGGTGACGGTGTCGGCGGCGGCGCGTGGTGGCCGGCGGTGAAGGTGGCGGTGTCGGCGGCGGGTGGTGGCCGGCGGTGAAGGTGGCGGTGGTGGCGGCGGGTGGTGGTGGTGACGACGGCGGCGGGTGGTGGCCGGCGGTGACAGTGACAGCGGCGGGTCGTGAGCGGTGGTGGTGGTGACGGTGGCGGCGGCGGCGGGTAGTGGTCACGGTGGCGGGTGGTGGCAGGCGGTGGCAGCGGTGGTGGTGACGGTGTCGGCGATAGCGGGTGGTGGTCGGCGGTGACGGTGGCGGCGGCGGGTAGTAGACGGTGGTGGTGGTGGTGACGGTGGTGGCCGGCGGTGGCGGGTGGTGGTCGGTGGTGGTGGTGGTGACGGTGTCGGCTGCGGCGACGAGTGGTGGCCGGCGGCGGTGGTGGTGACTGTGTCGTCGGCGGCGGCGGGTGGTGGCCGGCGGTGACGGTGGCGGTGGTGGTGGTCCGTGGGGGTAGGGGTGGGTGGGGGTGGGTAGGGTAGGGATGGGTGGGGGTAAGGGTGGCGGTGTGGTGGGGTGGGGTAGTGGTTGAAAAAATATTTGATAAATTATATTATAAATAATAAAATATTAAATGGGTCGCTCTGGGTCAAGATCTATTAGTAATTGATCCGATCCAAATCCAAGTAATTGAATCTTAATGCTAATGGGTCAAATACAAATCCAATTAAATAGGTTTACAGATCAGGTCAGATCTTTAAAAAATCAGATCCGATATGCCTCATTGACAGCCCTAGCCGTGCCACAACGTGCCATATTTTATGACGCAGAGAGATTATTTTTATCCATCTTAAAATATTATTATTATTATTTTATCTGAATAAGAGATGAGAAGGTGGAATAAGATGGTTTTAAAGAAAAAAAGGGAAAGAATAAGAATAGAATGTCGGTATTTAGTATAATAATAATAATTAAAATAAGAAAAAGAGTACATACATCCCCTTGGCCAAACCGTTTTGGAATGTTGTTAGGGAAATTCATGGTTTTTCTTCCTTACACGGAAAGTAACTCCCGCCACCACCATCACCGACTTTCCGTAGGATGATGCATTGCAGCCTCCCTGTTTTTCTATTCTGTTTGTAATAATAATAATAATATAGTTATAGTTGTCAAACACGAAAATAGTTAATGTAACGGATTGTAGCTCCGCCGTCACACCGGCCGTCATATTTCATATGTAGTATTTCCTTCCAAAATTTTCTAGCCGGTATATTTATTAGGGAAACTAAAATAAGATAAGCGATATTGTCTTTTATTTTATTTTTTATTTTGAAAAATAACAAAGCCTCAAAGGTTGAGACTAAAATAAGAGTACAAGAGTGTTCTGAAGCAAACAGAATACAATCAATCAAAATAATATCTCCTACAACATATATGAGCTATCAAACCCAGACCAGATTAGACCATGTTGAAACAAACTAGCATGATATAAACACTATCATCCAAACCGATTAATACAGCTTTCAAAACCATCTTTAACCTTGATAAAAAAAATTGCCAACTTGAATCATAGCCATTGGTCTCATCCTTTTTGGAAGAAAAGAACCATCAAAATTCTCGAATCTTCATAGTTTTGTGATCTTCAACCTAGGCCAAACACAATGTCAAAACTTAAACTCTGAGGCTCAAGAAAGGATCTAATCGAAGAATCACATATCAAGGGGAAGCCGCCCTTATAACTCCAAAGTCGGACCAACCATGCAACTCCGCACCAGAAGAAAAACCTCCGACCTAATTATAACTGTTACCAAGATATGGAAACAAAGTGTAATTATGTGTGCGTTATAGAATGTGCCCAACCATTAACACCAAGCCAAACAACATTAAGTAACCGTTATACTCTACTTCCTCCCCCTTGTGACTCCAACCCCAAGACCCAAACCCACCCTCAAAGGAATAGCACTGAATAAAACAAAAGACTCTGTGGCTTTCTAAAGGATCCGATAAAAACACGGATCAAGGGGACAATGCATCCTTATAACATCCAGTATATAGAAATGTGCAACTCTGCACCAAAATTAATGTAAGATAATTGCCAAAATTATTATAATTTCAACACATAATTTTCTTTTATTATTTCTTTCTATTTATCTTTTTACTCATAATTTCAACACAATTGTCAAAATTAATGTAAGATACGAGAAAAAAGAATTAGTAGATTTTACATGTTATCTTATGACAAGTAAAAGGATAAAGTATGAATAATTAGTAGAAGTATATATCATTTTTGTTAAAATAACAAACACATTTTTTTCTTCCTTTTTCTAAACTAGTTTTTTTCTAACTTTTTAATAAACTAATTAAGTACTTTTTTATTTGAACTTAAAAATGTATCTATGCAATCGATTATTTTAACTACAATTCTATATGTATTATAGATGCAAAATATAGCTAACTAGTTATTGTGTCAATATTACTGCCTTCTGTTAGGTCCCTAGGTTGTATTTAAATATATTTTAGTAAAATTTGTTTTTACATATGACAATAATCATAGTTTAGGGTAATTATTATAAATATTCAAGGGGTATAAATACTAGTTTGTAAGCACTAATTCAATAAGCATTTCATTATACAAAAATTGTATGTCTGTTCTTCGTATTCTTTCACGTATTCATACTAAGTTCATACATTATCATTATAGATTTGCTTCCACACTGGATTGATACTTGATACAATTGGATCCTAGAATTGATATAAGAGGCTGAAGTGGGTTAAAAGGTTAGTATATTGATTGACTCTCTATTCTTCATCATTTTAGATTGAGATAATGTTCTTCTGGATGTGTTTTGATTTAGATTGTTTTTATTGAATGAGAATTGGAGAGTTTTCTACTATTGGTTTCAAGTTTATTAGATTGAAAAACACCAAAAAAAGGATAATATCGGATATAGTTCTGAATTTTGTAAGTGTTCAACTTTCTAGGTTTATTTTTGAAGACTGTTCTTCATCATTTATCATTAATCGTTGTTTAATTGAAAATGAGGGTTAGTTTGTGATTAGTTACAGTTTTCGAGAAGATTGGGATTGATTTTGAGAAGAATCGGAGATCAATTTCGGGTTTTAAGTTGATTCAGTCATTGATAGTGAGTTTCTGAATAGTAAAGTGTTTTCAATCTCTGAAAAGCCAAACATCTTGAATAGCCAAGTTTGAATCGCCATATGGGTCTTAGTTGATTCCTTGGATCGCCAAAACCATCTTAGTTTGTGTGTGAATTGCCAACTTCATTTTTTTCAATCGACAACCACACTTTCATTTTGAAAGAGAATTGCCAACCCTAACTCAAACCTCATTTGTGAATCGCCAAGTGTATTTGCTTTGTCACTAGATCGCCAACCACATCAGGGCATTATATACTTGGTAGGACTTTTTACTTTTAAAGAATCTTCTTATTAAGACATTATTTTTGAAGTCTATTCTAGCCAAGTTTAAGATCAATTCTTGTTTGAATTCATTTTTTTACCATTTCACTCAAAAATCCAAGTTTCAAGTATCAATTTTTTTATGATGGCAAATGATGAAACTGATAGCTCTCTAGTTACAAGGTTAGTACTACTAATTCTTAATTTATTGATATGATTCATGTTTTTCAAAATCAGATTTCTCAGTTAGAAAATGATAAAACTCATTGTCGAACCTTAGAGGTTAGATTAGCTAATAATCATAATGAATTAGTTCAATGCAATCGAGAATTATCAACAGCAAATTATCAGTTGTCTTAGGTACAAAGAAAATTCAAACTTGCTAAGAAATTGTTGTATATCTAACTGAACTTAACTCTGAAGTTACTATAACTTAGGAATACGAAAATGGAATGTAAAGATTATGCTGCTGAGATTGATCGCTATGTTAAAGAAAGAACTCAGTTGTACTCCAAGGTTAAAGAAATATAGGAACATCTTTGTAGACGAGGTCAAATACGTCAAACTATCTTTCTTAATAAACCAAAAGACACACGATTTTACAATCTGTATACTTTTGAAGGTTTAGGTTTTGAAAATCCTCACATTTTGGAAAAAAGTCACTACTTTTTAGTTATATGATACTGACTTAATGCGTATACAGTATGTTCAACTCATGAGATTCACAAGAGTATAAGAGGATTTAGAAATAGAAAAGGCAAAAAGAGAAAATGAGGAGAAAATGCAAGTCCAATTAGATTATAACGACTTGAATAAGAGTTATGATACGAGAGAAAAACCATTATTAACTTATTATTTGACTAGTTATTCTCTCGAGAAACTAAGTCAGAAATCAGAAAATTTTTCTGAAATACCTGTGTTTTCAAATTTATACATTCCAAGTTTAATTTTGAAAAAGAAGATTTCTCAACTTGAATAGCACGTGAAAGAACAGAGAAATAATTTTGATGATGAAAGAAAAATGTCCTTCTATGAAATTGAGTTTTTTAAAACTCAAAGGTCTTTTGTTGCAACTATCTCTCAAAAACCAGGAAAAGTGTTTTCCTAATACTGATTCTTCCTACATTTGTTTATATTGGTGTTGTCCTAATGATGACAAACTATTTCCCCTTTTTTAATAACTTTTTTCAAAAACTCCGGATGTGAGTCCTCATAAGTGTGCTTTGTGTAAACTACACTTATTTTTAAATACTCAAAACTCTTTCATAGACAAAGGAAAATTTGTTGTTGAACAGAGTTTAATGAGATAATAGAGTTGGATCTTGGAGATAAAGTTTTTGATAATTAGTGTAGCACCTCTCAGAATAACCAATATGTTAAATTTCCTAATTGGAATTTGAAAGTGATGACAGATTAATCATTTAGTAAAAGGCGGATTAAAAGAGCGTTATGGCTGGAGAAAAGAAAGAGTTTGCTAGAAATTAGGAAATAACGTTTTGAAAAGAAAAGTTAATTTTCAAAATCTATCCATAAAAACAATACTGATTATCATTTTAGTTATGGTGGTTACAAAAAAAATTTTAGTTATGTGCAAAGAACAATTTCATATGCTTGAAATAGTTCTTGTTGTACTAAGACAAATAGTTCTAATGACTTTGGTTTTAATTCCAATGTTCCTTCTCGTCCAAAGGTTAGAAAGTATGAATCTGCTACTTTTATTAATTTTTATCGGGTTACTTTAGATAAGATATGAAATATCCATTTAAGGTGTACTCTATTAAACATATGATAAGAATATTTAAAGAGAAAATTTGTATCTCTTCTCAAGAAGTTTACACCATTTTTGATTAATCAGAAAATTCAAAAGGGAGAATTTGAATTCTAACTACAAGTTGATGTCTAAGAATGATTTTGTAGTTGATTCTCCTAATCCACCTGGACCCAAATTCAAATAGGCATCAAAATCTACATAATTTGTTTTGTAGATAAGCTAAGAGATATTTTAGAACACTACAGTTACACTCTAGATAATATTGTGAAGTTCACACAATTGTGTGTTCAATATGCTAAGAAGTTTAAATCTCATGGCTAGGAAACTGAAGAGTGTTCCTTGTAGTTCATCATACACGTCATTGTGTTCAGCATCAGCCCGAACCTGATGATATGAGATTCTTACTTTTTCTAGTTTATCATTATTTGATATAAATTATATATTGATGATTGTTACTTATCGGGGGAGCATAAGGTTTAAGACTTGCAAGTATACAATTTTTTTCTCAATAAAAATTGTTTTTATGCATGCTTGTATGGAGAGCAATTCAAAAAAACTTCACAAATATATATATATATATATATATATATATATATATTTCTTTTGTTTTAGTTTCATTTTTAAAAAATCCAAAAACATTGAAAAATGAAAATTCCGAAAATAATACAAATGTTCAAAATAATAAAAAGATTTTCAATTTTGTTTTTTATTCAATAAGGTATTCATTTTGCTCACCTATTTTTTGTTCAGAAGATCAAATTACACCATGAGTGAGAGAGTATAAAAATTACTTACTCATATGGTCATTCTAGAGCCGGATGGGTCTGCCCGCAAGAGTTCACTTTAGCCATAGTGTCAGACTAAGTAAGGGTTTACTAGGTCAAATAGCTAAGCAAAATTAGTTATCACATGATACTGATTGATGTACATAGATAAAATAAAATTGAGAGGGGTGAAACAACAGGAGATGAGGGTGCATGTAATCAATGAATCGCTTTGAGCTAATTTTGAAAAGTCATACTGTTATTACATACATCTTTGATTGTTCGCATTCTTTGATTGTTCAAATCATTCTTGTTGATTCTTATGAACCATATATTTTCGTGAATATCATTCTGTTTGTTCATATTTGTAGTTGATAAAGAGTGTCGAAATGTATTCAAACGAAGATACATATATTCATTTTGGATAAAGAGTTTGAGTGATAAGTTGAAATATATTTAGAGAGCTGAGAGTGTGAGATAAGATGAAAAGAAAAGGAAGATCCTTACTAAACCATATCAAACATCTAAGTAGTTACATCTACAACAACTTTTATACTGGTATTAAATTAGACATTAGGGACCTAATGATGTAATGCACTAACCCCACCCAACTGTTTAATTATCTCTTAAAAGATAATTGTTTCAACTTTACACGGAGTTTTTTCACATACACTATTGACATTTCACTTGGCGATTGTTGATATTGAAAAATAGGAGGACACCTATTCCGGACCCCAACTTTTTTTATGCACTTATTGAATCTAGAGCCAATTGTTATATCATTTTCTTCTAGGACACTCAGTAGAATCATTTTCTTGTTTTTGTAACAGTGTCTGAACATCTTGAGTATATCTTTATGATATTTAAAATGATGGATGGAAATCTTACCGGTGCTACCATCACGCCAACGTTGAACGTAAGTCTCTCAGTTTATTTAAACCGGTGTTTTGACGGCAAATCTATATGATCCCGGTGTTACACGGATGTTTTAGTTGTCATATGTTTTTGTAACAGTGTCTGAACATCTTGAGTATATCTTTATGATACTTAAAATGATGGATAGAAATCTTACCGGCGCTACAATCACGCCAACGTTGAACGTAAGTCTCTCAATTTATTTAAACCGATGTATTGACGGGAAATCTATATAATCCCGGTGTTACACGGATGTTTTAGTTGTCATATATTTTTGATAGAGCCATGCCAAAATCAAGCTAAAGCCAATTTACAAGTGCACAATGATTATTATGGATCCTAACCATCATAAGGGGGAGAATCAAGTTGATTTTGAGAAAATTACAAGAGATAATCAACTAAGTTGAAGATGAAGATGTAGATGAGATAATTCACAATTTGAGGGGGATATCAAGTCAAGGAGGAGCTAATACATGAACTGCAGTTGTCTTAAAGTTCGGTTGTGTACTTACATTTTGAGGGGATGAGATCTTTGTTTCCTAAAAAGACGAAACATGAACGGCTAACAAAGTTTCAAAGAGAAGAAGAAAATTATTTACAAATTTGAGAGAGAACAATGTTTTGAAAAAGTTTCAAATTTTAGTGTTAATGATCTTGAGTTACTTTTGAGGGGGAGCCAAAAAAATTTAGAAGAAATTTCAAAGGTGTTGGAACAGCGAACCAACCCTCGAGCAACATCTATACATGATTAAGAAAAATTATTCTCGTGCAAGGCTCAAGATTTTCCATGAAGACAAAAGAGATGATCATGGTTGCAAATTCTGACAAGCCTGAGGCTTCTACTACGAACTCTGATAAACAACCTGATCACTGAGGACAAGTCTTTGAAGATCTCATGAAGACTCAAAACTTTAAAGAACAATTTCTTAACGTTGAGTGTAGAAAGAAAAATAATAGTTGCATATTCTAAACGGGGAGATTGTTTAATGTTTAAATAGATAATTTTTGGTATTATGCTTAATTGTAAATTGAACATAAAGAGGAAGAATGTTAGGTCTAAGGCTGTCAATTCGGGTCGGGTTCGTGTCGTTCAGGTTCGGGTCAGTTTCGTGTCGACCCGATTCTGACCCATTTATTTTCGTGTCGGGTTCGTGTCGACCCATTTAGGCTAAATGTCATCGACGAGAATTTTTTCGATTTTCGGATACGGTTTTCCGTTTTAACTACGATTTTCTTTATCAATATTTCAAATTACATGTTTGTTCTCCAACGTTTGGCATAAATTTCGAAAACGATTTTCATTTATATTCTAACTTTAATAATCAATGTTCGTTTCGGTTGTATTCGAACTTTAAATTCGGTATTTATTTCAGTTTGATTGAAATTTTGATTTTACTTTTTTATTTACTTATACAAATGAATATAATAAAAACTATGATGTATTATTATTCTATACCAATAAATAATGTCATTGAACAGACGAATAATTTAAGATTATTCATCATTAAATAGAATTATGAATCTATCCAAAATACTAAAGTATCAACTATCAAATAATCAAATGTAAAAGTATCAAAATCATATAGTGAAAATAACAAATACTAAATAATGTACTATTGTTTTAATTGTAGATCTTTTATTGTTTATTTTGAGTTTTTAACGTTTAAGGGCTTTGTACATTTGTTTGGCGGGTTTTATTGTCCTAAAATGTCACTCTTATATTTGAATTCATAATCTTCTTTTCAAAATTTCAATTTCAAGTATTAAAGGAAATTTAAAAATGTTATAGTTTTACCTATAAACGGGTCATTTTCAGGTTGTAGGGTTGACCTTAACCCAACCCATTTATTTTCGTGTTGATTTCATGTCGACCCGCTTTTGACCCGTTTCGGGTTCGTATCACTTTTTTCGTGTCGGGTTTCGGGTTGACCCAGAAACTGCCAGCCTTAGTTAGGTCCCTAGGTTGTGTTCAAATACATTTTGGTGAAGTTTGTTTTTAGATATGACAATAGTCATAGTTTAGGATAGTTGTTTTAAATACTTAAGGGATATAAATATTAAATAAGCATTTCATTATACAAAAACTGTGTGTATTCTTGGTATTCTCTCACGTATTCATACTAAGTTCATACTTACGGATTTGCTTCAATATTAGATTGATACTTGATACAATTAAGTCTTACACATTTGATAATAATAATAATAATAATAATAATAATAATAATAATAATAATAATAAATGTAGTACGTGTAGATACTAGATATAAACTAAATAATTAAACTAAATTCAAATAGAAGAAAATATGCATACACAAACTCTCCTCATCAACCCGAAAGGTACAAAAGACAAAGTGAAGTATGTGAACAAGTCTTTGTCAAAAGTCTGGACAAAATTCTTCATGCCAAAAGAGAAGAAACAAACGCCGAAGGACAAATTAACGGTGAGGGACCTACTCCAATAGTTGATGACTCCTACAAATTGAATAAATTTCTCTAAAGGATTTATTTATATATGTTTTATACAACTAAGAACAATTTTTATCGAATTTTATAAATCCTTCTTTTGACCATCAAATCGGTGATATAACAAACGAATAGAGGAAATGGTATTGAAATTAGGCATCCATTCAACACTATAACCGATCTATTTGGTATTGAAATGTGTTTTTCGCTTTGGATTATCTCCTTCATCCCCTTTCTTGGGATTTTTTTATTTTTAGAATAAAGATCGCTTTTAATTAGTTCTAATTTTTTAGTTTATTATAGATGTTGTAAAATTTTAGTAGCTTAGCATCAATCATAATGTTTTCAGATTTTGTTAACCGTTTTTTATTTTGTTATATTTATAAGATTTATCAAATTTAATTATAATAGTAATGATAACAATGATATTGATTTTTCAAAAAGAAAATAATAACAACAATATATAAAAAGGTTAAAACATAACTAATTTAAATATATGATATATATTTTTTTTGTCAAATCATATTGTAAAGTGAAAAGAAAAATAAAATAAAAAATGGAATATGTAGAACTATAGGACGGCGCGTGGAATTTCGCAAGACCGAAGTGAAGGCGGAGGAATTTAAGGGAAAACGGGGTTAAAAAGACCAGCATAGTTTCGGATTCACATATTTACACTTTTAATTCGGATCGAGTTTATATTATTCGAATTAGTTTCGGATTGATTCGGTTTCGACTCATTTATTTTTGCGATATGTTTGGGTCGTGTCATTTTTTCGTATCGGTTTTGTATCAACTCATTTAGGTCAAATGTGACTGACGACACTTTTTTTCAGTTTTGAATACGGTTTTCCATTTCAACTACGATTTTCTTTATCAATGTTTAAATTTCATGTTTGTTTTCCAACTTTCAACTTTTGGTTAGAATTTCAAAAATAATTTCCGTTTATATTCTAACTTTAATATTCAATATTCGTTTTGATTGTATACTTTAAATTCGTTATTTGTTTCAGTTTAATTCGAATTTGATTTTATTTTTTTAATCAACTCATATAAATGAATAAAAAAATATGATATACTACTATCTATTTTACCAAGTACCAATAAATAATGTCATTAAACAACCAAATAATTTTAAATAATTCATCATTAAATCGAATTATTGTAGCGCCCCAAAATCTTAAATAAAGTGAAACTCTGATAATAGAAGTATTTTAGAAATAAAAGGAGTTTGCACAAAGCGGAAGCTAAAGCTATTACTGGACCCTCTAGTTCAGTTACAAAAGTAGTACTAAATATTTACAACAAAGATTTGTTTTCACAAAATACAACTAGGCGTTATGTTTTAAAATACAGATTTACTCCCAAATCACAACCTCTGTCAAACTGGGGCCTTGCCCTTGGAGGAATCACGCCCTGCAAAACAACAGTAAGCAGTATCTGATAAGCCACAAGGCTTAGTGAGAAAACTAAACTGTAAATCATATAAGCATGCACATACACATATACGAATGCTGTAACAGTTCTTATGGACACAGTACTGCACCATCTTAGCATCCGCCAAGAAGGCTAAAATGCTGCCCGTAGCAACTACTGCACAAAACAGTGTGCTACAGCTCTCTCTCTGGTGATCCTCTGATCAATAATATATCACATTGTAATGTACCACACACATATCACAGATATGAATCAGAGTTTAGAAAACTCACCTCAGCAACTAGTATCACACAGATATAAGCTAGATAACTCAGTACACGTCAAACAGTAACCCCTACAATTATAATCATATAATTAAGACATGTACTAATCAACACTTAACAATTAAAACAAGGCAGGGGATCTACACGGGCCGTGTACCCCTACACGGGCCGTGTCTCAAGCACTCTACATGACCACACCTGGCCACATGGCCAGTGTTGTCCACGTCACCTACACGGGCCGTGTTATGTACACGGGCCGTGTTATGTACACGGGCCGTGTACACTACATGCGACACGACCATGTCTCATCTACATGGACGGTGTTGACAACTCACCTACACGGGCCGTGTGCCTTCACACGGGCCGTGTACCTCATTCTCTACACGACCATGTATACCAACATGGCCCTGTGACCGCCTTCTACACTACACGGCCGTGTACCGCTACACGGGCCGTGTACTCTACAGACCAGCCGACTGTTATGAAGAACAGTCGGTGTTCTAAGCCACAAATCCGACCAAAAACACATAAAACTCTACTGGGATGTCTTCCTACACCCCCAAACAGCATAAAATAAGCTAGAACTATGATTCACCAAGAATCAAACATAAAAACCCACTAAACTTATCAAGAACAACCAACAAAGAGAGCTTACCTCGACTTGTTCTAGCTAGGAAAGGTTGGAACCACTTGATCTCTGCTATCTCTTGCTCAAAAACCTAAAGAAGCTCTGCTCTATGTTTCTCTCGTTTGCAACAGATGAAGAAAATGTATTGTTTGACTCTCCAAAGTCAAAAATGCATATATATATATATATATATACAACTTTGAAAGTTGTTACTAATGGCCCCTGGACTTTTCTAGTTCCAGAAATTACAACACAAGTCCCCCAAGTTTCTAAACACCTCCTAATCTCAATTTGGCAATACCAAAACGCGTTAAGTCGAAATGTTACTAATTACAGAACTTCCGAAACTTGGGTGTTACAATTATGAATCGAATTCAAAGTACTAAAATATCATCTATCAAGTAATCAAATATCACAGTACCAAAATCTTATAGTCAAAATAACAAATACCAAAATGATGTACTATTCTTTTAACTATAAATTTTTTTATTGTTTATTTTAAACTTTTAATTTTTAAGGGTTTTGTATTTTTGTTTAGCTGGTTTTATTAGTCTAAGATATCACTTTCTTATTTGAATTTACAATCTTTTTTTCGAAATTTAAATTTTAAACATTAAAGAAAATTTTATAATGTTAAAGTTTTACCCCTAGTAGATTATACGAGTTACTTTCGGGTTGTCGGGTTGACCCTAACCCGACCCATTTATTTTTGTGTCAACCCAAAAATTGTCAGCCTTACTTCGAGGGTGCGACGTCTATAAGAAAACATGTAACCCACTTCGGATGTGGTGCCATTGTTTAACTTTCGCTACTTTAATTATTTATAATATGCCAGTTTTTTTTCTTGGAAAATAAAAGCGATATATAATTGGATGCCACCGATTGATCTCTTGATGTGAAACTTGGGTCTCGGTCTAAAATGTAGATACACACTTCTAAAGTAAAGCAGGGCTCAAAATAGATGCATGCAAGAGAAAGAGGTACATTGTCAAACTAAGGACACATCTTGATCGTGGTGTGACCTAGACTATCTTTGAGTCCCCAAAATTAAGATTTGCACTTCATTATTAATTTGGACTCCCTCATTTCATTTCAACCTAACATTCACTTCCATTAAATATATTTCTAGACACTCTCAAGTTATTTGAGTGTTCCTCACTATGTCGTATTCTTGATTTTAGATTCCATCGAATAATATTGAAGAAAGCGTGCATTTCTCATTCAATATTGAATATCCATTGTTACACACTTTATTTGAGAAGTTGATTTGTATGAACTTATTTGGATTGATACAAGCAAGCTAGGGGTGAGTGTTTCATTTCTACCTATCAAAAGAGACGTACAATATCGATATGTTGATCTTTTTTCACCAAAAGGAGAGTAGATTGATAGGTTGATCTCTTGTTCTTAAAAAAAGAGATGTTAGATAGGTTCATCTCAACCTATCTCTTGCCATTGTAAAAGAGAGAATATTGTTTGGTTGATTCCTTGTCCATTTGTAAAAGTTTATTCATTGCCCTTTAAAAGAAAGAAGTTAATGTTCTTTCCTTGACCTTGAAAAGGATGAAATGTTTGGTTTATTCTTTAAATAGGTGATCACAAGTTTTATAGTGAGAAACTTGTAAAAGGAGATCGTCTACATTGTCTTAAAAGATAAGATAATAGAGCAATTGTGGCAGTTGACCGGTTAGTAAAAGTTCGAGTAGGTTAGTTAACACCTACTTGAACATAACCTACTCGAACAACTATAATTCATTTGTAGTCTTGGTATATCTTCTTCCCTATCTTAATTTTGTGCATTTATTTCTTATTTTGAATACAAGTATATGCTTGTTGATATTAAAGTTTCTATTAACCAAAAGGCTTGTAAAATCAGTTGTGAGATGATTCAACCCTCCTTGAATAACGAAAAGGCTTTAACCCCGCGCCCCATCGGTATAGGACTTTGGTAAGGGTGATCTCAAATTTTAAGACTATGTGTTTTAGTTCCAATGGTGAACGTAAAATGTAAAATTAGGTGTGTGTGTGTGTGTGAATAAACAAGTAAACTATACATATTTTTATGTTTGTAAACTTAGTATGTTCTAAATTTTGCGAGACCCATATATATTTACTTTATAAGATATTGTGGAAATATGTCCCTCCGCAAAAGGTTAAGGGTTTAAGTCTTATAATAGAAAATAAAGTAGATTTATTAAGTTTGTTTCGTTCAAAAAATTCTACAGTTCTATACTTATAATGTGACGAAAGTTAACATTTAAGTAAATTTGAAATGTTGTTAACATAATATCCTCCTTTCTTATATATTTATATTTATATAAGCAATAAATGATGACAAACTTAACTAGAAATGCGATTAAATTATCGATTATCATTTTTTGTAAAAAAATATATAAACTTATATTATTTGTTGCCTTGGAATAATGGAGAGAAGACCAACGAGTAAAGAAAATGATACTCGACATAATCTATCTTATTACAACATCATAAAATAACCACCGACAAATACCCAACAACTACCACCACCACTCTCCTCTCTCACACACATACAAAAGACACATGGAAAATCAATATAATCATGTTTTTAAAAATAAAAAAAATTCATTGAAGTGTAATTATTTTTACATTGATTTCTACTTTGTGGAATTCTTTTATAACTTTTCTAATCACATTATTATATTATGCATTTTTTTATTAACATAAAAGTTTCACAACTGAATAAAATGAATGAAGATAGTTATATAAATTGTGTTACCAATTACATAAATTGAAAATAAATAATAGTGTAATGAATTAATTAAAAAAAGTTTAAAATGCTACACTAACTAAAAACGTTTAAAAAGTCACACAAATTGAAAATTAATGTCAAAATTGTTTGTAACATTATTAATGATCATTAATAAGATTATTTTAATCAATTATATATTGACCCAACTACGAATTGCGTCCGATTAGACCGTTATTAATAATTTAGAAATTTATTTTCCAAAATACCCCCCATTAATGACTCATTATGAGCATATTAATGAACACTTACCATTATTACTCATTAATTTTTTTTAATCAAAGGTCAAGATGAATACTTCATTTTATAGACACACACAAATATATATATATATATATATGTATATATATAGAGAGAGAGAGAGAACAAAAATCAATACAGAATTTTGACCTGGATATAAGGTTGAGATTACGACTGCATTTTGACTTGCGTAATCAACATATTTTGTCGCAAATTGCATATTCGACTTACGTAAAATACATATTCGGTCGTAATCTCAACCATTGGTTATCTAAATCTAAAAGCTGAGATTGATTCTGTAGGCTTTTCATGTAAGGTTGGTTCTGTATTGAATCTTACCCTCTATATAGCAAAAGGTTTAAACAAAAACTGCTTGTAACATTGTTAATAACTTATTAATAGGAGTATTTTGGTCATTTATATATTTACCCAACCGGGAAGCTCCTGGGTGACCCGTCATTAATGAGGGAGACTTGATTTTCTTACAATGACCGCAATACCATTTTGAGCCGTCTAATTCCCCCTCCATTAATTCAATCACTAACCTATAAATTTATCTCATGCACATTGCCACACTCTATCCTCCACTTTTTCAATCCATGAATTTCACTTACCAAATGAATGCCTAGGATTGGTTCTCAAGATACTCGCAATAAAAATGGTTCTCAAATGAATCTTATCTTATATATATAGGAGGGTTCATTTCAAAACTGCTCTTTATATGAGTACTGAGAGAACCAATATTGGTCCTTTATTAAAATAAATCATTGTTCAAGAAAAATTACGGCTCATTAATGACACACTAACAAGGGGTATTTTGGAAAATCATGTGTCGCTCTTTAATGACAGTCCATCCGGACGTAATTCAAGGTTAGGAAATATATAAAAGACCAAAATACCCGTATTAATTAGTATTAATGGTGATCACATATGGTTGCAATACTCGCGTTAAATAAGAGGGATTTTGATCTAAGAGGTGTAAGAGGTAACGTAAGCATGAAATGTCGCATTTATAGAGTAAGGGTATTATAGGTACTTTGTATATATTTTCTCTTTTTACTTAACTATCATTCCTACCATTTATATATCTTCCCCCTCATAAGCATCATCGAGTCGGAAGCACCATATGAAACCCTAAACAACTGCCACCATGAGGTCATAGAAGACCACCGCCACCCACTGCATCCGCCTCGCCTGTGACCCTAAAAGTATCTTCGACACTTCATATGTTCATCATCGACACAATCAGCCGCCACCCCTAGCTCCTCCCGTCACCACTCCTCGCCCTTGTTAACCTTAAACTACCACCACCCGACCCTAAAACCGCCACCTACATCCTAAGCGATTGAATCACAGTGGTCACCGCCAGTATGCTTCCTAGTAACCTAATCGTAACCACCTACCACCATTTCCGCTGAAGCCATTAATGGAGAATCTTTGGCATATGTGGTTGTGTGTGATACCACCGGTCAGCACCGCCGCTGAATAGGTTTTTCATTCTAAGCATCCATCAACTCCAATTTTCACTTGACCCACTCCATTTGATATGACAGGTCTACATCATTGCTAAAGCGATGGTTGATTTTCTATGCGTACATGGGTGTGTGTCATATATGACATGATGATGATGGTATATATGAAAAAAGATCTGTATCAAAAGGATTTGTTCATCAAGTTTGATTGCTAAGTCGAGAGTACTTATTTGTTCATCAAGAATACTGATAATGACTGATTTCTAAATCAATGGTTCTTCTGATTTTTTTCTATACATTTTAGTATGAAAGGATTTATTCATCAAGATCCTTTAAAACCTATCTGCCACCATGCATCAGTTTGTGAAATTCAATTTTGGGGTTGGAAACGGTAAAAGCTCCGATTTTTTTAGGAGAGAAGCATCAAAAATCCGATTTTGGGAGAAGGCAATAAAAATCCGATTCCAAGTTTGTGCATCAGTTTTAGTCATTGATTTTCCATCAATTTGTAAGTTGTGAGCCTGTGATCGCTGTGTTCTTTGTTGTTTACACCTGTTCGTCAATTTTGAAAGAAACAAGCTTCAATTTCGTTATTTTGTTATAAGTTTGAGTTAAGAAACAGGCAATTCATCAATTTTTTATGATGAAAATCTTATGTTGTGAGTGATTTATGTACTAAGTTTAAGTTGAAGTTGTGATGGATTTATGTTTACTGTTTGAAAATATTCATTAACTTTTATTTCTTTATTCACCAATGTTACTAAGACACATTCATTATTGTCCATAGATTGTGCATTGGTAGTGATATACGTCCTTATTTATTATTGTTTCCATAATATCCGGTATATTTATTAATCTTTCTCTTCCTATTTTACCCTTTTATCTTCATTTAATTTTGATTTTGACTCCATCAATTTTTGACTTTTTTTTGTTAACTTTATGATGAATCTAATGGCTCATAATCTCTCTTAAATCTCTTACTTACAAATATTTTTACAAGAACTCTACCATATATATGAAATAGGATCAATATAGTACCACCCATTATCTATAGAACCTAAGAACCCAAATCTAACCGGTGGATGAACTAAATCAAGGGCTAATATTAATTCATAATAGTTTTATAATTATTATATATGTTTATCGATTATAATCTATAAAGATGGGCAAAATTTGAAAAACATTTATTTTCTCTCTCAAAACACCATCTCATGTTTAGTCAACCACCATCCCTATCAATTGAACTTTTAAAAAAATTAACCCTCAAAATTTTAATTTGTCATAACTAATTAAGTTTTGAGAATTTAAGCAAAAAAAATTATACCAACCTACTAGTTTTTACATCCTCTTTAAATCAATACCACTTTTCTCATATTTCTGAAATTTTTATTTTTTGAAAATACAACACAAATGAAGATAATAACAAAAATTCTACCCAGATGAAGTTCAATATGCATTTTGGGTTGAAGATTTCATCTTATATGTGTTACATCAAACAAAAATGAAACCAACATGAAGATGATAACGAAAATGCAATCCAAATAAAATTGATGACCAAAATGCAACCTAGATGAAAATGATGATAACCGAAATGCAAGCAAGATAAAAATGATGACCAAAATGCTACATCATTTTCATCTAGTTTGCATTTTGGTCATCATTATAATTTGTTTGGACCTAAAAAGAAATCATAGGGTTGAAAAAGGTGATGTTTGATTTGAAAAAAAGTGGAACATGTGAAAATTCGTATTTGAAATCATGAGATTTATTTTTCTCTGGGTTGTATCTTCATCTGGATTACACTTTCATTTGTTATTTGATGAAAATGATGACCAAAAAAATAGCAAGCCAAATGAAGATGATAACAAAAATGAAACTAAATGAAAATGATAACTAAAAATGGTTATCATTTTCATCCGGGTTGCTTGCATTTTTATGTGAAAATGTTATTGTGTGCATTTTAAATTGTATTTTTAATGTGAAAATGTTGTTGTTTGCATTTTAGACTGTTGTTGTTTGCATTTTTGATGTGAAAATGTTGTTGCTTGCATTTTAGATTGTTGTTGCTTGTATTTTTTTATGTAAAAATGCTTGTATACTTATGTTTCTTATTGATTTTTTAAATGCATATTAATTCATTCACATGCAAATGTTGGGGAAATTGCATTTTGATTATCGCCTTATCCATTTCTCTACTAGATTTATTCTTTTTTTCATTTTCGAAGCATTTGCATATTCATCAAACCATTTGCATTTCCGAGACCACCTGCATTTTCAGAAAATAAAAAAGTTTTAGAAATATATCATGTCTAGTCTTGAATTAAACAACAAAAAACTGAATTGATTGGTATAATTTATTTGTAAAAATTCTTAAATATGATGAAGATTTGATTAATTAAATATTTGATGGGTATTAAAAAAAGGGTCTAGGGGATTTTGTGAGGGCACGTGAGTTTTTAATTTTTGATAGCTTTTCACATTTTAGCTTCTTTAAAATTGCCACATGTCATTACCACAAATGGTCTATGAGTTTTATGGTTAAGTATTGTTTTATATATAACCATACCCATATATATGGTAAGGTTCTATATAGAACCACCTTTAAATATAATCTCTAAAGTCCAAAAGGGCAAAAAAGGAATTGGTAATTAGAAAGTGAACTCACCTGCCTCCCTCAAAAAATTCTCCAGCTTTCTTCTTATATTTTAAATATTACCCCTTAAACCTTTAAATTTCCATAACTATTTTAATTTTGAGAATTTGAGAAAAAAATGATACCAAAATGTTATCATTTTGAATCATGTGTATTTATACCAATTTCGGCTAAAACATGTGTATTTATATCATTTTCGGCTGGAATGTGTCTATTTTTATTATTTTCATCCGGATAATGTTACCATTTTGAATGTTGTATATTGTTATCATTTTTATCTGGAAATTATTATCATTTTCATCTGGAAACATGTGTATTTATATCATTGTCGGCTGAAAGGATTTTACCTCATTTTCGGCTGGATGACACTCTAGTGAAAAAAAGGAAAGAACGTGATTTTGGGGGTAGGTGATTCTCATAATACCCTTCGTTTTATAATTAAAGCTTATAATTGTTTAATTAATTATATTAATGTCATTATTAAATTTTGACTATTGATTTAATATATCTAATAGTCTAGAATTAAACCTTAGGCACTATGCTTAAGCATACGGACTATGCTGATCCAATTTATATATATATATATATATATATATATATATATACACACACACACACACAATCACAGAACCATTCTTAATCAAAGATGGTGGCTAATGGAGGGAAAGAGGATGAGACCACATTAAATGATTACCAAAATACATCTTAATAAGGGAGGGACACATTCCGAGCCTTCTTATTTTAAAACCCTTCCTACTTGATCGTGATCATATATATATATATATATATATATATATATATATATATATGTGTGTGTGTGTGTGTGTGTTTGTAGACACAAACATGGAGATTCAATTGAGAATGCAAATAATTGTGAAAATTGAAGACTTAATCCTCATCCTTCATTTGGTTTGATCGGATAGTTTACATTTGACGCTTCATTGTATTCATAAGCCAACAATGAATTGCGATAGGTTTGAATTACGACGGTTGAATCGCGACCGTGAGATTTAATAGATCAACATCTAATGGATAGTTAGGATTTGTTCTTTGGCCCTTCATTTTATTCATAACCTAAACATGAATTGTGATGGCTTTGAATTGCGACGGGTGAATGGCGACCGCTAGATCTAGTATATCGACATCTAATGGATGACTATGATTTGTTCTCACATTCTCACTTAAATCTCATTCCTTCAATTTGTAACCATTGATCCTAATTAATCAAAGGTTAATATTAATTGTGACAAATATATAATTAATTAAAAACACAACCGTCATTTTCATTTTTTTTTAACTTGAAAGGGTATTTTAGGCAACTTGTCTAAATATATGAGAGGACCACATACCCCACTTTATTAAATCTAAAATTTCTACGAAATAAAATGATATTAAAATACGAAAATTATACTATATTAATGAAAAAATTACACTCTTTAATTTGACGCTGATATTGTTATATTTAAAAAAAAGAATTAATTTTTGCTAGATTTTATTTTCAGCACAACTACAGTTATTTGTAATGCCCATTTTTTTAAAGCGTGCAACAAGAAAATAATAGTAGTATTTTACTAAAATAGGGCAACAACCAGATCAGGTATATTATAAAAACAGTTTCCTTTGATGTTGCACAACTCTCATGCATGTCCACTTGGAAGCCTTTCTGCCACAAAACCTGAAAGGAATAAACAACAATATGAATGAGCTATAAAGCACAGTGAGAAATTTCACAAAGTACTCAAATGATAATAATTAACATGTTAAATGTAATCTCATCAAGGTATGCCACTCAGGCTATTATGTGTCACACAGGCCATAACACAAATATCACTTACAACATATACAAATAGTTATATGCAAATGTCACAGATAATTATATCATCATCATCACTAGTAGTTCCCGACTACTGAAGTCACATCAACTTCTAAGATCACATCGATCTCTATTTGCTACATCAACATCTGGTTAGTCGCATTGACTGACAATTACTGCTACTCATGCAGGTTGGCCGTCTGCTAAAGAGCCACTTGCTCCAATTACCACAGAATCAAGGTGAATTATCTGTTCAGATAATATCACGTATATACATATCGCATATCAACTGTATTGGCTTAAACATCATCTTTCATACACATATCACACGTCTTGTCATCACACACACAATCACACTCATGAGCTATAATATCATTATTATAGCCACACAGGTAATATTTATAACAATAATTATCTGCTTACTCTTGCTTCATTTAATCATTGTGTAAGCACATATATATTATCACATATTTACACTTTTTTTACATTACCCGTTTATCTTCCATTCGTTTCATTCCATTTTTTCCCTTTTTGAATATATATACACATATACATATATATTGAGATACATATAGACATAGTCTATCATACTTTCTCATATTTGTATTTACACATACGCATACGATTACTTTTATATTTAATACTCTGAAAGGTATCTTACAGAGATACCACTTTTCATAGTTACCAACGCGTACTCATGACACATATAGTTATGTACTTACAATATATAACAATGTAATAATACACTCTCTTTATTTATGTAATTATACATATCAACATCACAAATTTAAACTATCGGATACTCTTTATAATTGTAAAACACACAACACTAATAATAGTTACACTTTAAGATGTAGGATTAATTATTAATTATTAATCCCAACCCTTTAATTTCTTTCTTTATATGGGTTTCATTTATTATTTAGTAATTCATATACATCTCTCGTCATTTAGTATAATACCAGAATATTCCACTTTTAGTCATAGACGTATATCTTGGTCTCACGACTCTCATATACCACTATGTCCGTCTTTATTAATTTCGTGTACATCTCTGTACGCTTCACCAATTAGCTATTAGTTAAGATTTCGGTATTAACAGGTATTAACAATCATATAAAACATCTCACACCAGTATTAACTAAGTACAATCATAAGTAATTAATATCTCTAAGTACCAAATTGAGGTATTCAGCACTTCGAGAGCGTACGGCCGTGACCTGCAAATTACAACAACAGTTCGCTTAGAACTTGTTGTTTCCAACCAAAATCCATTCAGTTCACTTTCAAGTCATATCCAGTACTCATAAACATCTCCATAACACATACTAGCTATAATTGACAACATATTAACATTATTTGATCATAAATCATCAATCAAACTCAATAGACCAATTAATACATTAAAACAAGAACTCAAGAACACTTACAATCTTAAGACTTGATTTCCTCAATAGATATATGTCAATCTCCCTTTGCTAATCATCAATTCAATTCCAAGATCTCTTCCCAAAATTAAAGAAGATACGTGTGTGTGCGTTTAGGAAGGAGTAAGCAGAAGAGAACAAGAAAGAAGCAAGAAGAATATCAAGGAAAGAATGGGTTGCCGACCCTTTCGGTCGGTTGGCTCTATTAACGGGTATCCCACTCCCACATCCGACTTACAATTCATCCATACGATATCTGAAAATCCCAATGAGGATATATTTGGAACTATAATATTAAATCATTTAATAATTTATAACTTTTATCCATTTTTTTGAACTTTTATTCACAACTCATTTAAATACCTTTTTATAAAATTTGAGGTCTTACATTATTTGCACATATGCACCATATTACTTGATTTTTGCTCATGCACAGGTGTATATGGTACACAATTGCACCACAAGTGTAGGTGCATATGTGCATGTTTCCATCATAGGTGCACCTAGATGAACGTATGCATATGCATATGTGCACCAAGACGCACTGCACCTAGATCGTAACTAGGTCTTCGACGATAATTAGATGGGAGAGAAAAATCGGAATAGAGATATGGTCTATAGCTATAGTTAGATCGAAAAGAGAAACGGTGGACGAAGACGGTGAGGAAGATGGCGTCACTTGATGGTGGCCGGTGGATGGAGATGAAATGTGGGTTAGGTGGTAGAGGGTATTCATATCAGGTTTTTAATCAAGCTAGATTTAGTTCTGCATTTTTAAGATCCACGTTTTTTGATTGAGGAGGAAGGAAGGGTTGTTGTCGTCGACGAAATGAGGAAAGGGCGGCGCAAGTCTATCCATGTGGATGGTGGTCGGTATTGTGAAGAAGGAGGGAGGGTTGTTGTAGTTGGCGATAAAGAATGTATAGTGGTTGTCAAAGGCGCAACGTGGGATGTAGGATATGAACATAGATCTAAGATTTGGGTGTGGGCCTGTAGCATCTATTGTGTTTACTATATAAAAAAGGCTAACATACCTTTCTTAATTTAGTTAAAATGTTTAAGACAGAAAAGCAGACGATTGGTCCAGAATGATTCTCGCGGTACTCGCATTAATATTGGTTTTTAAATGAAATTTTCTTTATATATATATATATATGTGTGTGTGTGTGTGTGTATGTATATGTATATATACACACTACTATATTAAGCATACAACACTTTCTTTTCTTTAAAATTTAAGAGTTCTTAAATTTTTAATCAAACTAAATCTCCATCCCTTAATTTTATTAAATTAATCTCATCCATCAATTCATTAAACCTTTCACCTCGTTCCCTCCTTTAACAAATAAATGTTTTGATTACTACGAATTATAATTTATTCTTCTCTAAGAACACGCATTTCAGTTTTCTTTTAAGTAAGAGTGATAAACAATATTACCACTGTTAAATAAAAAATTTCATATAACATTCAAACTTCATTCATAAGAATCATTGCCTCATCTGTCTTCGACGTGACAAGTATTCACCATCATCTTTCTTTGATTGTCATCGTCGTATTGTATGGATACTCCACTAGTATGTATGTATGTGTGTGTGTGTGTGTATATATATATATATATATAAGAAACCGTTCAAACGAGAACTGTTTTTCCTACGAGAACTGCGAGAACCAATCTTTGCTGTCCAATTCCTCCTCCTTTACTAGGATTGTCCACCCATGAATTCCTTACATGCACATTGCCACACTCAATCCCCCACGCTCTTCATCCATGAATTTCACTTACCACTTGAATGGCCAAGATTGGTTCTCGCAGTTCTCGTACGAAAAACAGTTCTCGTTTGAACTTTTCCATATATATATATATATATATATATATATATATATATCTTATTCTTTTATAATACATACAATTTCATTCTCTCTCCTAATTTACTTTAACTTTTAAAATACAATTTTTAATCATTTCATTCTCTCTCCTAATTACTTTAAATTTTTATCTATTTAAAATATCTCTCTAACACTAAAACACCTTCTCACAAACATAATTATCCACCACATCAACATAATTTTTAAAATCTAATTAAATTCTTTCTCCTTATTTCATAAATATAAATCTTTTTCTTATTTTATTGTCTTTGAGAATTTATTTTTAAAATTAATAAAATAGTTGATACAAATAAAAAAAATAAAAAAACTGACATTGTACAATACTTTTTCGTGACATTGAATTACGCGAATAACATATTATTACATTTTTAAAAGCAACATGATATAATAGAAATTATTTGTCTTCACAGCATTGCGCGGTTATCTTGCTAGTGTGTGTGTATATATATATATGTATATAAGGTGAGGATCCAATGAGAACAGTCCTTAAAATGAGAACTATAGGAACACTGCATCTAGTATATAAAATCACTGCATCCATCTTAAAATCACTGCATCTCGGTTAATAAACACTGTATCTTGTCTAAAAAAGCACCGCATCTTGTAAAAATATCACTGCATCTTGTGAAAAACGAAGGTCTCACGTCGTGCGGCATGCTCCACGACGTGGAGTCCAGCTAAAATTTTTCGATGGTGCACGTCGTGCACTTGTGCTTCACGACGTGGAACCGGTTCGCACCGTGCGAACAGGTTCGTATTTGATCCTTTCACTATATATATATATATATATATATATATATATATATACACTCACACACGCGATAGATAGAGGTTTGTTTCATATATAAAAGTAAAACCAAACATCTTGGTCTCTTTGTAGATTGATATTGTAATTATCCCTGTCCTCTTTCAAGCAACGGCTGTGCACCAGCGTCACATATGGAAGGCGACGGCGGATGTTCACCCACGTCCAGCGGTGAAAAGAGAAAGAAGAGAGACGTTGATGACAGTAAGCCTTATAGAGGGATAAGGATGAGGAAGTGGGGCAAGTGGGTGGCTGAGATTCGTGAACCCAACAAACGTTCTCGTATTTGGCTCGGCTCTTACTCCACCCCCATCGCCGCCGCCCGTGCGTACGACACCGCCGTCTTCTATCTCCGCGGCCCCTCCGCCCATCTCAACTTCCCGGAGTCCATCGTAGACGATGGTTACCTCTGCGACCTCTCCGCTGCCTCGATCCAGAAAAAGGCGACAGAAGTAGGAGCTAAGGTGGACGCCATCCAAACCCAGAACCTCCTTTCACCGTCGACAAAATCATATTCCGGTAGGGTTTGCTTAAACCCGGACCTAAACGAATACCCTAGTCCAGAATCTTCTGACGAAAATTAAGGGTGAAAATTCCAATCGATAAATATTATTTGCTGATATGGATTGGATATTAAGCAAACTATATATTGATCGGTTTTTATTTTGATATTCTAAGAAAGAATTTATAATATATTGATCACTATATATGTGGTTTTAGATAGAGAAAGGGAGTCGTATGGAGAGATGCATAATCCGAAGGGATTCATGTTCGTCCTTCCTTCTAAAACTCTATTGATTATTAATGTTATATAATTTTTTATATGAAGTAATCAAGTAGAAAATAGTTGTAATATTTATCAAAAATTTAGATTATGGTTCTTTTTTTCCTTCTATTCCTTTCAACGTCAACGTATTGATTTCCGAATGGAGTACCGGAGATAGTAACTACTAAGTTAACACATGGGAGTCATTTTCTTATTTTCTTATTATCCTTTTATGTTGTAGTCAAATATAGTTAATCATATTTTTTATAAAAATAAGGATGAAACTTATAAAATGACCCTTTTTTTTACTTAATATGGGATCCACTTTTATGTTCGTGAAATAGCATGATGTGACATTTATGTATAACATGAGGTGATTTTAACCCTTAATTATCTAATAGCACATAATTATGTTTGACAAGTTTATTATTATTTTACGTTGTATGATCAAACAATAAGAAATTTTTTTTAATGGCTACTAAACGTCAAATATGTCCATGAAGAGACTCAAACTTATGACCTTAGATTATGAACAACGATAAACATAAACTACCTCAATACCACTAGGTTAGAAGGCTTGGATAAAAAGAAATTTGTTGGTTAGTATTAATCTTAGAATACCTTGATAGTGGATAATCGGCAAGTTTAGAGATGGAAATAGCTTTTTTTTTCCAATCCCAATATAACATGATTAAACCCCTATATTTTTCATTTTGATCCTCTAAACTTTTTAATAAACGTTTTTAGCTCTAAAGTTTTCTTGAATGACTGTTTTAACTCAAGTTTGATTTACTCATTATTTTTTCTTCAAAATAATTTTTGTGTTTTGTAACCTTTAGACCAGGTTTCCAGCACCGGTTCACGATGTAGGCCTGTCAATGGTCAGATTCTTTCCCAGATCTGATCAAATCTGCTCTATTTATATAATCCGATGGTTCTAAAAATTGGATACATTGCCCCAATAAGATATTCAATAGATAGGGGTGGGTAGGGTAGGGTAGGGGTGGGGTGGGGTAGTTAGGTAGGGTAACGGTGGGGTAGCGGTGGTGGTGGTGGGGTAGGGTAGTGTAGGGGTGGGGTGGGGGTAGAATGGGGTATTAGAGGTTGGAAATAAATAATATTAAATAAGTCGCTCTGTGTCAAGATCCATTAGTAATGGATCCGATCCAAATACAATAAAATTGATCTTAATGTTGATGGGTCAAATCCAAATCCAATTTATGTCAACGACGGTGTATTTTCCCCGTGGCGAGCTAGAACTCACGCAACCTCCTTTTCTTCATTAGAGAACTCCATTTTTCAGGGTTAAACTTCATTTCCCAATCACCACACTATCATCAAGTAAACCCACATGTGATGTAGGAAATGTTGAATTTCTTATATACGAGCAACAAAATGTTATTAAAATTGAAAAGATAGATATAGGAATTTCAATTTAAGAACATTATTAATAGACTGAAGTCATTAGGTAACTAAAACAATCATTATGTTAGAAAATTCTTGGGAGCTCTATATCGAAAAGGGGAACTCAAAGTAACTAGCTAGAGAATAAAAAGACTTAATAACACTTTAACTTGATGAGCTCATCGTAAATCTCGAAGTATATGAAGTCTTCAGAAAGAAAGATGAGGAGATATCAAAGTTCATGAAAGAAAAGGTGTAGTCCATTGCACTTGAAGCCAAACATTCAGAGAAGTCTTAAAGCGAAGAAGATGACGATGATCTAACACAAAGAGAAAATTCTGGAGAAAAAGAAAGAAAGAGAGAGAGAGAGAGAGAAGCTTCTAGGGGATTGAAGAAGATAGAAGAGAAGAAGGAAGAAATCAGGGGAAAGTGTGCAAGTGGTGTGTTTCAAGCTTGGTTGTGGTGATTTCTTGAGCTATAACCACATCTAGGCTTGGATTCTTGAAGCAAAAAGGATGTAATCAAGTTGGGGTTTGCTAATCAAGTAAGTTCAAACTTATATTTGTGTTTGATTTGAGTTATGGTGGTTGTTTATGATGATTTATGGTTGGTTATGTTGAAAGATTTGGCAAATGGGTTAAAGTTTTGGGGTTATGGTTTAATTACCCAATTTATGATGAAATGAAGTTATTTGATGATATTGAGGTTGTGTTGTAGTGTCTTGGACCTCATTTTATGTTAAATATGAGTTTTGGGTTGAAAAGATTATGATTTGGTCGGATTTGTAACAAAGAAAAACAGGGTGAGTTGCTGGCTGCAGGTCGTCGCGGCGCAACACAGCTTGGTCTGCGCGATGAGTTTTTCCTGAGAAATCTTTGCGGCGCGAGCTGCCCTGAAGCCTCCTAAAATGTTATTTTGACCTGTTTTGACCTTATATATGCTTGGGGATTGATTCCTATGGTTATAGAAGGTTTATTTGGAGTCTTTTAAGACCCGAAAGGGTGTCAAAGGCTAGAATTGAGTCTAGAAACCTTGTTTTTGGTTAACTATGTAAGTTAACCTTGTGTTTTGATGATCATAGGTTATGATCAAGTGTTTGAGCTTTGGTTTGGATGGGGTTGTGATCCTCATCACACCCTCAGGTGAGTACACCCTGCGGATACCCAAAATTGTTAAAGTTTTTCAAGTCATCACTTATGTGTTTTGATTGTTTGACAATTGTTTGATGAATCTTGATGATTCAAAGGATGTGGATTATGAAATTGTTTTGTAATATGAATTAAATGATTTGAGATTGTTTATGAGCTTTGAACTTCTGAATATGGAAACTATGCATTTGTTTTATAAATGCGGGTTATATGATCTGCAAATGTTTATGAGGCTTTTGGAACTTCAAGAACATGGAAACCATGCATTGTTTTATAATATGGTTTTATGACCTACAAATGGTTTGTGAAGCTCTTGGATTCAAAGAAAGTGGAAATTGTGGATTTAATGTAAAAGTGTTTTAATGATGATTTTCAAAGTAAGGCCATTGCTCCATTTTGGAGATGGTCTAGGGTTATGTTATGCTTCATTAATGGTTTTGAAACATTATACTCCATGTTGGAGTGGACTTTGATTTTGAAACAAAAGACATGGTTTTGACTTAATGAAACTCATGTTTTCACTAAAGATGTTTTTAGGCATTGAGATGCCAAATAAGGTTTTAATGGTTAAGCATTTATGCTCAAGTGATATGAACTGTGACACGTATGTGTTTTGTGATAAGATGTATGCTTAAATTAATTGGCCTTATGGCATGGCATTTGTGGCCTTATGGCATGTAATATTTGGCCTTGATGGCAAGTGATTTTATGACCCTTCGGGGTAAGTGATTATGTGACTTTTCGGGGTATGTGCCTATGTGACCCTTCGGGGTATGTGCTTATGTGACCCTTCGGGGTATATGTGCTTCGGTCCGGACCACTGTGTGATATGAACTATGTACCATAGGGTTCCTATTCATTGGGACGTACACAGAGGTTCCTATGGCTTCGGCGATTGGGGAACCGCGAAGTACGGGTGGCTGAGGGATCGGTGCAGAGAGTGGAGGGGTATGTCAGTAGCCATCATGACCGTGTGGGTTCACTGGGCTGACGAGCCACCGAACCCGTGGCAACACGAGTGGATTTGGTGAACAGGGCATGCACTCCAGATAACCGTTGTATGGTGGACTGCTTCGTGCATCCCCCACCTTGTGGCCTATGTGCAGTGTATGTGCAAATATATGTATGTTTATTGGAATATTTAGACATCATTTTTTTTGTCTTGTTTCATTTCACATAATCAATTTGGGAATTGATTACGTCATATGATTATTGGGTTGGGTTTGGTATTCCAAGTTCCAGGGTTGCTCACAAGTCACAAGGTCGATTCCATTCAAAGAAATGTACTTTTCACTCAATTCAAAATGGTTGGACTTTTTTATGAGTTAGTTACAAGAAGGTTTGGACATGAAAGTTATAAAGGTACTATACTTAAATGTCAATCTGATGAAAAAATGATAAGTATGTGCATATTTTAGCATACGAGTTTAAAAAAATGAACATTTTTTAACATACTTGCATATTAGTTAGAAACAAACACTTATGCATGTGTACATGAGAAAGTTAATGATGTATGTTATATGTGCATATATATGATTCAAAATTATGAACATGTGTAAGTTTTTACATCTAAATCGGAAGCAATAGATTTGACAAACTATTGCACATATGTATCATAGTTTATTACTCATTTATCTTCTCATACATTACTCGTTCTTTATCTTTTCTACTCCACATAGGTATGAATTAGACATATAAGTACACAAATTTAGTTTAATGCTATAAAATAAACTCTCATTCCATAAAATGCATATGTGCAATTTTTTTGCATTTTAGTTAAAAAAAAGATGCATATGTGTATTTCTTCGCTCTTAGTTGAAAAAGATGCATACATGCCATTTTTGTATTTGAGTGGAAAAAACGCAATGTGCAATTTTTCGCATTTGAGTTGCAAAAAGATGCACATGTGTAGGAACAGAAGAGACATAGGAAGAATTTCATGATTCTAATTACCCCCTCCAATCCCCCAACTTAACCGGACCTTAAAGCACGTATTTCATTTTAGACCAACCTTTCAAGCAAGAGCTCTTAGTGAGAGTGTTTGAAACAAAACGTTTTTCTTAAATTGGATTCAGTTTGAAATTTCAATTGCATACGTGGTTGTCAACTACTGATGGAACTTACTTCAACCTCCAACTATTGTTTAGATTAATTCAAGAACCCGGCCACATGCATCGTACTTGGATTAATTAATTAATTACTTTGATTTAATTAGGTCAAAATATGATTGCATATTTATTCGCGTCTACAAGTTCAAACTTTCATGAGTTTTGTGTTGTGGTAATTAACATTTATGTGCTTCTGATATGCTTACAAAGCAAATTAAAGTCATATATATATATATATATATATATATATATATATATATATATATATATATATATATATATAAGATCAATAATTAAACGGTCCATATTTTGAGTTTCAAATGGGTTGGGCTCAAATTTAGTTGATATCTAAATGGTTTGACTTTTAAGCAAAAATCCTTGAATTGAAGGACGTAGTGCTGATGCTCAGTTGACGGTCAACTGTGGCATTCATCGTGAAAATATGAACTTTCTATTTGTTGTTAGTTAATTTTTAATGTTTCTATATTGTAAAACATATAAAAGTATAAACAACTAATTAAACAAATAATACTACGTATATAAATACACATATCGATAACAAATACTCGTATATAAATTGCAAAACTTAAGTTTCTTGATGTACAAAAAACTAATTCTAAAGGTATTTAAGAAAATAAAAGTATATGATTAAAATAAAAATTGTAAAAATAAGATGATGACGACATCATAATTTTATTTTTTAATATATATTAAAGATTAAATATAGGTGTTACGTAGAATCTATAATCATTTAAAAACAATATTCGTACCATCTTTTAGTTATGATTCCCACATTTGTGGTTACGGAATGTTCTTGAACACGGTATTTTATTTTATTTATTTTTTATGAAAAGCAAGTTGAACTTTTATTAATATACTGATACTGTATTATAGAGAATTAGAGAGGTATCAAAGGTTTGAGAGAATACCACAAGCCCAACAATAAGAATAATATAAGTGAAGGGCCCAAACCAAATTTACAATAACCATTCGTAGAAAATGATTTCAAGAGGGCATCTACCCTAGCACTCCTAATTAATGAGTGATGTCGATTGTTTTTCCTAACAAGCTTCGGGTCTGAATCAGAATACGATGTCTGAACAATAAATGATAGTTTTGATTTTTGAATTTGATTTATATTTGATTGTTTGTATTTTAAATGTTTGAATGTTTGTAAATGTAGTTTATCATATTTGATATTTATCAAAGTTTTAATACGATCAACATCACAAAACTTTTATTGCAATCAAAATTAGAACACAACCAAAGGCTTTAAATACTTATTGTGGTGTGAAGGCGCCAATGGCGATTGTAAGTACGGCGATGAAGGTTGGAAAGTATGAGTACGGTGGTGAGTTGAGTATTGAGAAATATAAGTAAGTCAGAGATAATCTCAGAGTATGGAGAACAATGAATATTGATGGTTGGAGACTTTGAGTAAGGAGGCGACGGTTGGGGAGTTTGAGTTATCGATAATCAAGGAGTTTGAGGTTGCCTGCACTATGACATTAATGATTTTAGAGGATGTCGATGGTTTAAGGCGTGAAGATTGATGGGGCATGTAATAATATTAAGAAGATTGATGGAACCGATCAACGATATTGTCCGCTTTGGGTTGCCCCTCACCACTTTAAAACGCGTCAGATGGTAGGCATAAGATCCCCCTCGTTATAAGGAGGAAGAATCCACCTTGTCTCACCAATGTGGGATGCTCCTGCATTGCTACAAGACTGGTGGGTTTAAGAGTCACAGATTTAACCTGGGAACGATGAGCCCTGTAAACCCAACAAAACCTCGTCACGCCTATATTTTTCTTAGGATATACCCCTCGATCAAACTCAATCTCCAGGCCCAACAACCCTGTCAAGTGTCAACAAAAGATTAGTAGTTTACAAACTTCTGGAAATCCTTAAACTCAATCTAGTTTTTTGCATCTCACAAAAATCAACTTCTCTATATATACGCCGTTCCCACCATTAAATTCGATAATTACACCCGCCCTCTAAATACTATTTTCGTCATTTAAGTACCTCCTGGCCTACCAATTTGGCCAACAAAGCTACATTTTTTGCTTTGGAATCCCTAACCCACCCTTTGATTTAATTTGGCTGACAATACTTTATTCCATATGATCCAAGTAATTTTGTTTTCCCCTACCTTTATTTCCTGAAGATATCTCCTTCTTAGTGATCAAGAACGCCTTCCGGAACTTGAAAAATAGAAAAATAGCCCGAGGAAGAGCCAGAGAGAACTGAATTAATTCATATTAACGGCCCCTAATGGATAAAATCCTCGATTTCCAGCCTGCTAATTTGTTGACGCTTTACATTTCATCTCTTGTGTCATTGCCTTCATCTCGACTACGCCTTTGAACAATAGTTATTACATACATGCGTCTAAATAATTAACAAAGGTAAATAGTACGTTGTTTAAGAAGAGTAACACACATCGCGATCAGTGATCAAACGAAGAAGAATTCGGCGTTTATACGATTATAGTTTTGAAGGTGGCCATGTGACATTCCGAGGTTAAAGAAAGTGAGATACAAAGGTTGGACTTTTGACAAGGATCGGTTAAAATGAGACCTTTTTTGAGTTTGTGCAAACACCCAAAAAGAGGTTAAAAGAAGAAAAGTTGATAAAAGCAAATTAGAGAAAAAGTAAGGGTATTTGCAAAAATCGAAGAAGGATTTTTATTTTAATTATAAATTGTAATTGTAAATAAATAATAAATGGCATCGATCAATTCGTCCATTTGGTATTCTGTCATGCATTTTCCTCATTGACAAATCCCTTTCTAAATCCACATTTGAACCCACTTTTCCCTACAACCTCTTGACCTTTCTCTCACCATGTCCACCATGCATCATCCTCTCTTCTCTTGTTTGGCCGATTAATTAATTAAGTTCAATTATTTAGTATTTATTACAAAATTTAATATTAAAGATGAATTGTATTTTTTATATATAGTTCATCATTAACACAATATATAAATTTATTTATTGAAAAAAATATTTATGTAATAAATAATTTGAGACCTGAACTTTTAGACAAGCGGTCGACGACGTGAAGAAAGGAGCGCCACTTCGGGAAGCTTTGGTGGAGGCACCCGCGTGGGAAGGGAGGCATGGAGGAGGGTGGGTCATGCGCGCACTCGCTCTAGCTAGCTCTCTCTTCATTTTTCTCTATTTTTAAAAATTTTGATTATTTAGTAGGTATTAGATATATGGTCTCAGAATTTGGTATGGTGTAAAGTGATGACTATGTTGTTAAACGGTGAGAGAAAAAAGATTACGTGACGATATGACACCACTCCTTTCATTGGGAGGTGTGGTCGTGTGTTTAAATCATGTTTTTATCTATTTTGGCATTCCAAAAGCTATCTTTCTATTATATATTATTTCGTTTGCTATATATATATATATATATATATTATAAAAGAAAGAAAGTTAGAGAATGAATTAGAGTGGAAAACAAGATATGTACATATTTCAAGATCCTCATAATGAAGTTGGTGGAAGTAAATAATGAGTACCAATCAAAAGAATGATGCTAACCTAACCTGTAATCAAGTTTGTTTGTTTTTTAACTTTATTTCACATATTACTTTGACCGCATGATCGACCAGTTAGGGTGACTCGTTGCAAATCCAGCACCAACTACTTTCACCCGTGGTTTCTAAACTTTATTTATTACAAAAACGGTCCCTGTTTCTAAAATATTTTACAGTTTTAGTCCCTGAACCCGTTGGCTGAATTAATATATATATATATATATATATGTATTATATTATTATTACATGTGTAAATATAAGATGCAGTATTTTTAGACAAGATGTAATGATTTTATACTAGATGCAGTGGTTTTTAAACAAAATATATTGGTTTTTAAATTAGAATCCACCGATTAATTCGCATATGATATACTTGTTTTAAGAGAACTCTATGTTTTTTAGATATTATACAATGATTTTAAGTTGGACGCAGTGATTTTATAGACTAGATGCAGTGTTCCTAGAGTTCTCATTTTAAGGGTTGTTCTCATTGGATCCTCACCCTATATATATATATATATATATATATATATATATATATATATATATATATATATATGGGTGGGTTCATGCGAGAAGTATTATTTTTACGAGAAGTACGAGAAGCGATCCTAGCCTTTTATTTGTGTTTTGATCTAGTGGCCTATATTAATCTTATATTTAATTTTTTATAATTTACAAGGGCATAATAGTAAACCAATTTATTTCTCTTTTCAATCTATTTCTCTCTCATAATTTTTTCTCAACTTAATTTTTAATAAAAAACAAAGAAATTTAAAATGATTTGCCACTAATTTTTCAATTTTAAAGTGTTCACTAATAAACACAAAATAAAAATTATAAGTCTTTTCAAAGCAAAAAAAATAACTTTTAGTTCATTAGTGAACATGCAATTGTTTATCAATTAAAAACAAACTATAACAACACCGTACTATTAGGTTTTTCAGTTTATTAACACGTTTTATGTTGTATGTTCACCGGTGAACGTCTTGCATGTCTAATGCATATGTTAGTATAATTAATTTAATTTTACATATTCAATAGTGATATATTTGATTAGTTTCTCCTATTTTCATACTCAACAGTGGATCACGTTAATAAAATAAGAATAATTAATGATAACCAAACACCTCGTTCACTGTTGAACATTAAAAGAAAATGAAAATTTTCATTACTTACAATTTCATCACATATAAACTAAATTAGGAAACAACAAGCCATCCTTATGTGTTCTCATTTGAACAACTAATTTATCAACTCAAAACTAAATCTAAATTTAAATAATAATATAACCAATTTTGATTCCCTATATGTTTATAAGATTCTCATCAACAACCCAAAAATGTAAATTTCAATGAAAATCATCGGTGTACAAGAAGGAGAACACCTCAAAAACCAACAAATAGATCTCCTTCATTTTTATAAATTTGTACATTAGAAGACACAAAAAAAATTTACAGAAACACAACATCTATGTCTATGTTTATTAGTGAACACATATACAAAATCAAATATTATGTGACACCTATAAAAAGTGAATAAAAACCTATGATCACCAATGAGCACATTAAAACCATATTTCCAGTTACAAAAAAGAGCAGAGAGATTAGAATACAAAAGGCCAAAAAAAGTAAAATAAAAAACACAAAGAGATTAAAACAAAAGGCATAGAATTAACTGATTTCTATAAAACTAGAGTGCATCAAGACGTCTCTTCCTTTATCTTCTCCGGTGACCGAAAAGAGAAAACACAGAAGTTGATGCTTGGGCGACGGTGTACACCAGTGGAGGGTATTGTTTGAAAGCATCGAGAGGCACATGAAAGATGGTCGGTGGCCGATTGAGAGAAGATAAACAGTAACAGACCTGATCGATGGGTCGGTGGTGCTAAGAGAGAGAGAGAGTCGCTCAAAGAGTAGATCCGTGGTGATGGTCATCTCCAATGACTGCTTGTTTCTGGAATTTTAGGGCGGCTGTTTTTTTTCTCCATTTTGGTTCTTACCGTGCGATGGCCAGTTGACGGAGAAAGAATGTTATTGGTGGGAGACTGTAGCCCTAACAGAGAGATCTTTGATGTACACCATTACCACCCCCATCTCTTCATCTTTAGTTGTAAGAGATAGAGAAGAAAAGAGACGATGGAAGTGCTCGGTGGTTAATGGTTTCACCGACGATGATGGTTTACTTCGGTGGTCCGGAGCTTTATGACTAAGGGGAGGGAGCGGCGATGCATAGTTGTAGAGAGGGAGATAGATGAAAGATTAGGGTTTTTTATCTACAAATAGGGGAGGGGGACGGTCTAGCAATTAGTAGGGGAGAGAAGAGAGGAGATTGGGGAGAGAAGAGAAAAGATAGTAGTGTATGTGAGGAAATGTCATGTTTACCCTCTATTTATTAAAAAAGGAATTTTTTTTATTTGTTTCTAATTACGAAAATGCCACAAGACATCATAACCATTGATTAAATGATCAAACGATTCAAAATATTTCTCGCACTTCTCGCAAAAAAATCACTTCTCTTATGAACCTTTCTCTCTCTATATATATATATAGGCAAAAGTTCATTTGAGAACCTTTTTTATTGCGAGAACTGCGAGAACCAATTTTACCATCCAATTCCCGCTCCTTCAATTGGATTGCCCACCCATGAATTCCTTACATGCACCCTGCCACACTCAATCCCCCCACGCTCTTCATCCATGAATTTCATTATCCAAAATGAACGGTCAAGATTGTTCTCGCAGTTCTCGTACGAAAAATAGTTCTCGTTTGAACCCTCCCCTATATATATAGTCCTTAAAAGTTATTTAGGCAATAGAATATATCTATATTATTTTTAGATCGAATTAGCTGACCATTAATTGACATATATAATGCATTAATTCTGTTCATTCTCCTATTTACATGATTAAGACATGTGTTAAAATCAGGTGTGGAGACGAGAATTGAGAATTAATGGAATACACATGTCACAACTTAGTTGTTAGGAAGATGAAGTAGAAGGATAGATATAATTTTCCATTATCTTTTCTAATTTTTTTGTTAATTTTGACACTTAATTATGTTGATATTATAAATAAAATATTAAACAGAAAATACAAATTAAATACGGAGGGCACGTATAGAAATACTCGAATATAATAATTTTATTATTGGTGTTTTGATGAAGGCCGGGCAGGAATGTATGTGTTGCTTTGGTGTACGTAAAAGTAAAAACAACCTCAGCCCTCGGGGTTAAATTAATTAAGGAATTGAACGCCGGTCAAATGTTATAAGACGTCGGCAGGGACCCACACAGGGGATGAAACGGTGGGAATCATTATTCTTATTGTAATATAGACGATCGAGTTGCATCATGCACGTGTCCTCAATGACCCACCACCACCACCACCACCAAGAACCCACCCGCACGGTCGCACCTACCTACCTAGCTAATTACGTACAGGTGTATGTTATAAAGTAAATTATTTACAAATGTCATCTTTTCTTCAAAGGCAAACAAACATATGTATCAAACAAAATAACCTTGATGTAGCAGTATTGAAGTTTAGAAAAGATGCTCCCTAACCTTGAAGCTGTGAATTCAAGTTCCGGTTGTGAACATTGAGGATGAATTAGATGGATGTGTGTATTTAGCTGTTTAAACAAAAATTAATATATATCAAACCAACTAACCAAAACATTTAGGTCCAAAATAACAAACCACGGAACGTACAGTTTAAAACAAGAACTAAAGCTAACGACTAAACACAAACAAACCAAAAGTACAACAAGCCCACAACAACGAGAAGACCGCCATGCACGCACGCAGCCTCAAAGCTTATCCCACAAGTCAGCCACCTCAAAAAACCCGAATCATAAATAGACCAAGGAGTAAAAACGAAGCCGCCAAAAGAAAACCATGAAGAGGTCCATATATATCGGAACATATATATATATATATATATATATATATATATATATATATATATATATATATATATAGCTTGAACATCATAAAAGTTCACCTGATCAATCTGTTGGTTTTAGTTTACCTTTGAAGACACGCTAATTTTGATACTTCCACATTTAGTAAGTAGTCACGATCAAATTGTAGCTTGCCGGCCATACATCTCTACAACCGGCCTTTAGGCCAACCGCAGGATTCATCCCCCTGCCATGATAAAAAGAAGCCAAACTAAATCAATAGAAATTAAGTAACGTCTACATTTCACATGACAGAATCATATCCCACAGTTTTGTAGCGAAACTAGCTACAATAAAACAAGATATGATCCGTTGCCTCAATATATAGTATCCTCACAGAATAAAGATCCATGCCTCGCAAGAAACAATGAAGCAACATGTGTAGAATCCTTTTCAACACTACACAAAGTGGTGAAAAAACCGGATGAACTATTGAGTTTCAAGTGTTTTGAAGTACAAGAAAATTGTGTTTCATTAGTAACACCATTATCCTAGTATTTGCCTATTTGGTGTAGAGGGAGGAGGTATAGGGTAAGAAAAGTGTTTTCAGTGACCAAAAATACAAAAATGGTGCAAATCGTGACCTTTTTAATGGTCATCACACCTCTTTAAACAATCATCTTTAGTGACTGTTCCGAAGAATTGTGACTGCAATTTCATAACTGCCACCTTAGTGACGGCTTGAACCGTTGCTAATGAACCATTGTTACTACAATTTTCTAACCGCCACCCTTTCACGGCTAAAACTTCACCTTATACCCTTTCCGTCATTTCCTAAAGACTCACCTTATACCCTTTCATGACTTTATATATGTATAGGCAAAATTTCAAACGAGAACTGTTTTTCGTACAAGAACCGCGAGAACCAATCTTAACCGTCCAATTCCCCCTCCTTTAATTGGATTGTCCACCCATGAATTCCTTACATGCACTCTGCACACTCAATCCGTCCACACTCTTCATCCATGAATTCCATTATCCAAAATGAACGACCAAGATTGGTTCTCGTACGAAAAACAGTTCTCGTTTGAACCCTCCTATATATATATGTGTGTGTGAGGGTTCATTTGAGGACCAATTTTATTACGAGAATCAATCTTAGCCACTTATTATGGATAATGGAATTCATAGATGAAGAGCGTGAGGAAATTGAGTGTGGCAACGTGCATGTAAGAAATTCATGGGTGGGCAATCCAATTGAAGAAGGAGAATTTGACGGCTAAGATTGGTTATCGCGATTCTTAAATGAACTTTTCACTATATATATATATATATATATATATATATATATATATATATATATATATACACTACTATATAAATCATTTAACATTCTCTCTCATCCTTAATTTTAAGAGTTCTTAAAATTTAATCAAGACAAGATCTTGACCTTTCATTCTATTTAAATTAATCTCATCCACTCAATTTTTAACTATTTCATTCTCTCTCCCAAATTACTTTAACTTTTTTTTATTTAAAATATATGCTCCCACATTAACACACTCTCTCATACAAACACAATTATCCACCCATATTAACATAATTTCCAAAATCTTATTAACTTCTCTCTCCTTATTTCATAATATAAATCTTTTTTCGTATTTTAATATTTTTTAGATTTTTTTAAAAAATTGATAAAATAGTTTATACGAATAAAAGAAAATTTATTGTTGTAGAAAACTTTTTTGTGATATTGAATCACTCGAATAACATATTATTATATTCTTGAAAGTAACATGTTGTAAAACACAAACTATTTACTGACGCAGCATTGTGCGGGTACGATGCTAGTATATATGGAAGAGTTCATACGAAAAGGGTATTATGTGGAATCGATTATGTATGTTTGTTCAATCAAATGTTTGAGTAATGCGTGTTTAAAAAATCTTTAATGTAGGGCTTTGGTGAAGCGAAAATCTGTGTATACTATTTGTAAGAATGGTTCGATCGATTATGCAAGTTTAGTGGTTATGTGTTAAACGGTTTGAAATGGTTAAATGTATAAACAAAAAGTTTTTATGTATGTTTATTAGTTAAATCGATTTAACTGGTTATGAAAGTTGAGTGCTTTTGTGTTAAACAGATTCAAAGGCTTGATTTTAAGGCATGTTTGTTGAATGATTTTGTTCAATGGTTTTGATTTAAGGCATGTTTGTTTAATGGATTTGAAATAATCGTTGAACAAATGTTTGTCTTAACAAGTGTTCAAGCTAGGGTAGATTGTATTAAGTTTAATTAGTGATCAATTATGTTGGGTTTGAGATTGTATTAAGTTTAATTAGTGATCAATTATGTTGTGTTAGAACTTTAAGAAAAAGTGCAAGAAAACAGTTGAAAGAGAAGAAACAAGAAGGAACAAGCAAAACACCATGTTTACGATTTTTATTAAATGAATAGTGCTGACATATTTTAAATAGCGAATGACAAAGTTATTTTTTTATGATAATCGAATCATATATTTGATTTTAACATGTGAAATTGTAATAAGTCTAATAAGTGATCAATTATTTTTGTGATCATTTTTGAAATGTTCAATAGTATAATTTATTAAATTCTGATACAAAGTGTTAGGCTTTCACTAAACAGTTGAATATGTATTTAATTTTGTTATATGAAATAATATATTTCATTTTGTGGTGTAGGAAGTTTAACGAAGAATCTAAGTAAACATGAAGGGGAAGGAGAAAGTAGACACAAGCAAACCGCAAGGTTTGTAAGTTATAGATTAAATGCATAATTTTGTTATTTATTAAGTATTTTTGTAATGTTCAACTTTTATCGGAATTAAAAAGTACTACTATGATCTATACTAACTTGTTCAATATGATCAGAAATAAAAGTAATGCACTTTGTCCATACACTGTAATATTCATTAATGAACATAAGCGTTAAAAACTATAAAAACACAACCTACGTGAGAGAGAAAAAGTTATTCAACAAATAATCTGTTGGTAAAGTTACATACTTTCCTCATCAGAATCAAATTGTTCCAACGTTTTTTTATCTGAAGGTGCACTTTCTTCGGTTGTACCCTTATTCAAAAACTCCACGGAAGTAAACATTCAGGATATAACATAAATTAAACAAAATGAAAAAATTATATATACCATACGATTTGAGGGAAAATATTTTGTCTTTTTCTACATTAAAAAGAAAAATTGTTATATATCTAAAGTTCCAAATAAAATACATAAATAAGCTTAGATGGAGTGGTAAGGTATGCTGTATTTGCATTTTGCGTCTTGAGTTTGATCCACGGCCGCTTCAATTTGTTTGTCTTTTTAACTTTTCAAACACGTGGTTTTTTGTAACGGAGTTATAATATTTTATTATTTACTATTAGTATAGAATATTATTTTTTGTTACATATTGCTATAACGATATATTGTCAACTAAATTATTTATTTAGTATTATTTTTATAATACTATTGCTTAATATTTTATCACACTTTTTATACTTCAGCTCACATTATTTTATTTGTTTAGTTTTTCTATTTATTTAATAACAACATAAAAAATTGTTTTGTAATGAACTCTTTTGACAAAACTTTTTTATATTGTTTGTAATTCTTTAGACTATGAATGTTTATTGTAACCTTTAAGCTCTTGGGATATGGATTTTATTTTTTATGTTAAATTTTTGTGATTTTTTTAATTATATAAGAATTTGCCATTAGATAGAATCCAAATTATATGTGTTAGTAATGAAATAGACTCTCATTATATAAATATTTTACGTAGTTTCAAAATACACGAAAATTAAATTACTTTTAAAAAATTCAACCGATTCAATTTTTTAAGTTTCATATCTAAATTTATTTACCATTTTTGCGTAAGTGGTTTAAATTTTTTTTTTTGTTTTTAGTAAAAAATAGTAGATGAATAATCTAATCAAACTCGATTAAAAAGTAATTACTCCCCTACGCGAAACACCGGTAAGTTTTATACAAACTATTATACTAGATTTGAAAGGGGAAAACGCAAAGGAGATGATATATATATATATATATATATATATATATATATATATATATATATATATATATATATATATGGTGGGGATTCAATTAGAACACCCCTTAAAATGAGAACTCTAGGAACCACTGCATCTAGTCTATAAAATCATTACATCCAACTTAAAATCATTGCATAATATCTAAAAAACATGGAATTCTATTAAAACTAGTTCATCGTGCACGAATTAATCGATGGATTTTCATTTAAGAACCAATACATCTTGTTTTAAAAACCACTGCATCTAGCATAAAATAACTGCATCTAGCATAAAATAACTGCATCTAGTATAAAATTACTACATCTTATCTTTATAAACACAATAATAATAATAAAATATATAATAATAATAATAAAATAAATATATAAATCACAGTACACAATAATTGACTATATATAAAAAATTTGACTTTTGGTGAAAATTTTTGGGTGTTTGCAAATTGCGAACGGTATAAACCGTTCGCATTGGATCCCGTTTCTATATATATATATATAATGAATCAATAAAGATCTTATGTTTAAACATAAAACACAAAGGCCAAATCTAGACCATTAGATTTTTTAAATCAATGGTCAAGATCTAATAATAGCTTTTTTGTAATTAAGTAAACATTATAAGATTTAATTATAGAAGGAAAGGTATTATGAGAATCCTTCACCCCATAAATTTCGCCCTTCATTTCTTTTTAACTTCCATCCCGAAAATGATATTTTAGCCGAAAATAATCTTCATCCACCGAAAATGATAACTTCCAGCCACCCAAAAATAATAATAATTTCAATTGAAAATGATAATATTTTCCAGTAAAAATGATAATAAACACATGAATAAGATACCTCTAATGACAAACTCAGATCATGAAATCAAATCACAAATGACAAAAACATACCTATAATGACGAACGGAAGAGAATGAGAATATGATATTTCGGATCGAATATATAACTACAGTCGAAAATTGAATGTTTGTGTAAAAAAATAAGAATGGCGGCTTCATAAACGTAGAAACCGATTACATAAGGAAAATAATTCACGATGAAGAAAGAGATAAGATCAAAATTTTGAAAAAAAAATCTTCTTCCTAAAAAAAGGAGAGATTATAGGGATTATATATATATATAATAATAATTAATTAAAACAAATTTTTGTAATTAAAAAGCGATCACAAACCTTTTGAATTAAAAAAAATTAATAAAAAACTAGTAAACCCGGTTCTCGTATTTTTCATAAATAAAACTTTTTTTTTCATTAACCATACACTATATATATATAGTTAATAAAAAACTAAAAACCATTAATAAAATAAAAACACGCCGACGGAAGCGTTGTTTATTTATAACGTGATTTAAAAAATCTTATCCAAAAGTAGTTTAACACATATGTGGTAATCTTTTGACACCAAACTTTTCGTATTAGCGGGTAATTTATGTGGTTAAGATTAAAGTTATTTTGATCTAATGGTTATAAGTTAATAAAATTTCATTCACCGTAAGTAATATCCATATATAATAAGCACGGTTCTCAAATAAATTATATATATATATACTAGCATCATACCCGCGCAATGCTGCGGCGGCAAATAGTTTTTAGTTTACATTATATCGCTTTCAAGAATGTAATGATATGTTATTCGCGCGATTCAATGTCACGAAAAAGTTTTCTACAACAACATGTCCGTTTTTTTTTTAATTTCTTTTATTTACATCTAACTATTTTATTAATTTTAAAAAAAAATTCTAAATGACAATAAAATAAAGAGAAAAATTAATAAGATTTTAAAAATTATATTGATGCGGGTGGATAATTGTGTTAGTATTAGAGAATATATTTTGAATAAAAAGTTAAGTAAATTAGGAAAAAATAAAATAGTTGAAGATTGAGTGGACGAGATTAATCTAGATTAAATGAAGGATCAAGATTTTATATTGATTGAATTTTAAGAAGTCTTAAAATTTAAGAGGAGAGAAAATGTTAAAAGGTTTATATAGTAGTATAGATATATATATATATATATATATAGGGTGGTTCATGCGAGAAATATTTTTTTATGTGAAGCGCAAGAAGATTTCTAGATCCCAGGATCAATTAATCAATGAATAGAATTGATTATGGTATTTTGTAAATAAATGGAACATCAACGAGAATTATTAAAGTAATCAAAGGGTACAATGGACTTTATATTACAAAATTACTCCCTTAATTAAGGCGGTTACCAACTTACCAATTTTCAACATGTGCATACTCTCTCTCTCTCTCTCTCTCTCTGACCATATTCACATTCCAAGACCAACCCTATATTTCTTTCTATTAGTTTGAACGTCGAAACCACCATCAATGGTGGCTACGTCATCAATTATTCATGCTCCATCAAAGACGCTTCCATTACCACGGTCAGCAAGGATTGTCGTCACCATTGCTACACACCACCTGCTATCACCGCCGACCTCTTGTCGTAGACGCCGGTGAAGAATCAAATCTGTTCCCCACTTGTCACCTTCATCGATGATGAACTAAATCCGCCCACACCCTTATCGCCTTTGCCGGTTATGAACTGAAACCCCACATGCCCACACACCCATGTCGCCAACTTGACTTCATCACAGACACAACACTACACCCCCTATCATCGCACCGGTGGTGAACGGTTGCTACCCCTCCATGTAACTGTACCAACCACATTGCTTGATTATGAGATTTTTTATTCAAAATTCAAATTTGATTATGCATAATGGTTCTTTGTTTTAATCTCTTTTTTGCTTTTGTTTTGAACGGATTTAATTTTTAGTGGTTTATTCATTGGGTTTAAATAGAATAATAAGCATTATATCTTTAGGAAAAATATTGTTTTTTTTTCATGGAATAACAGAGCATGTTTCCAGGCAATGACTTTAGTAATATTTGTTTCTTCACATATACATTGTTAATTAGTGAAAAGGCGTGAGCTTTATCGTCCTACTAAATATACACGTAAATTTTTTTTAAAGAATAATATATAAAAAGTTGTTGGGTTTATTATTAACTTGTAAATATTATGAAAATATATATTTTGTTCATTTGACATGTTGTAAATATGTAATGTTCAACGATGAATATGTTAGAGATTTAATGTTTCTTATACAGTTCAATAATGAACTTATCAAACAAAGTCCAAAGTGATTGAATCAAACACATTGTAAATGTCATTTTATGTTTTTGAACGGTGCAATAATGAACCGTCTAGAGTGGTTGAATCAAATGTACGTTAAGACTTAAATGTTAAATCTTCTTTTTTAAAGTATTCATTAGTGAACAATTAAAATATTTATTTAAAAACATGAAGTAATATTGGAATGCCTGTTTTTTTATATTTATTCACTTTGAATATTCAGATTTTAGTAAATCAAGATTCAATTAAATAAAACAAATGGTTGTATTGTAGAATTAATTACGTAAGAAATAGAAAGTGAAGAATTACCTAATTTAAATTAATAAAGAATTGATTACAATAATGATAAACACATAAATACCCTTTTTAATAAGATCTTACTAATTAAAATCTAATGGTTGTAAATGCTTTTCGCAAAATATTAACTTCTCGTATAAATCCTCTCCTATATATATATATATATATATATTACTCTTTTATAATACATTTACAACCTTAAAAACTTTTAATTTTAAGTAACTTGAATGTACTAAAATATCCCTTTTTAACCATTTCATTCTCTCTTCTAATTTACTTTGGCTTTTAAAATACTTCTTTTTAACCATTTCATTCTCTCCTAATTTACATTAACTTTTTATCTATTTAAAATATATCTCTAACACTAAACCACACTCTCACATAAACACAATTATCCACATCAACATAATTTCCAAAATCTTATTAACTTCTCCCTCCTTATTTCATAAATATAAATCTTTTTTTTTATTTTATTGTTTTTAGAATTTATTTTTAAAATTAATAAAATAGTTGATACAAATAAAAAAATAAAAAACTGATATTGTACGATACTTTTTCGTGACATTGAATTGCGCGAATAACATATTATTACATTTTTAAAAGCAACATATTGAATTGCGCAGGTACCTTGCTAGTGTGTGTGTGTGTGTGTATATATAGAGAGAGAGAGAGAGAAAGAGAAAGAGAGAGGCAAAAGTTCCAAACAAGAACTGTTTTTCGTACGAGGACTGCGAAAACCAATCTTAGCGTCCAATTCCCCTCCTTCAATTGGAATGCCCACCCATGAATTCCTTACATGCACCTTCCCACACTCAATCTCTCCACGCTCTTCATCTATGAATCCCACTTATCAATTGAACGGCTAATATTGGTTTCTCGCAGTTCTCGTATGAAAAACAGTTCTCATTTGAACACTCCCCTATATATATATATAAAACTAGATAATGTATCAAAGTACTACATAGTTAGGAAAAAAAATTAAAAACAAAGTTTTACGTAGGACAATAAATATTCGAAAAATAATTCTCTCATAATTATACATTTAAAATTAGGTTTTAATCAAACTAAAAATAAGACAAGTTATATGTATCTTTCATAATTTGACAAAGTTACGTTTATAATTATTTCTTAACTTATTTAGGTTACAAAATTTTTCTATGTATAAGTATTATTATTAAATTTAACTTCCACTTTATAATATACTCTTGTATTAAAAGTTCATGGCTGCAAGCGAGTAAAATATGTATTTTTATACCATTTAAGTTGTTTTTCTTATTAAACTTCATATTCAAGGCAAATATTGATACACGAATCTAAGGGTATTCTTCGAATTATTTTTTGAGTTTTGGGTATATCATGTATGTTTTTTATTCAAACAATTAACAGATAAACGAATCAAACAATTAATGTATTATATTTTATTATTTTACGCCATATAAAGTATGAGAGTATAGTGTTTCAAAAACCATTAGTCTATTAAATCATACTACTCAAAGATTTTTTAGTACTTTGAGAGCGTAGCAACTAATATTTATCTCTATGTTCGACTACATAGAAGATGTTATTTTCCTGCACATTTTATTTTTGTAGTTAATAAGTACAGAAGTAATTAAAAATGGAAGATATACTTTTGATATGATTTATTTATTTTATTGCTTTTATCTTTTCATGTAACTTAGGTTATGCGTTATGGCAACGGGGATAACCTCGGGAAGCGGGTATCCCCATTTAGTGTGAACATATGATTAAACGGGTAATTTACATCTCGGGTTTCGTTTCGTTAAGAGTTTGTCATGAGATTTAGAAAACGATTATACTAAATCAGGACGGGGATCACCAAACCCATCCCCATCCTTATCCCATTAAAAATAATCGGGTTTCCTCCGTCCCCGGACTTGCCCCATTTATGTCGGTTATCGGTTTTTCCCCTCGGTTTTAGTTTTTTCTACCATCCCTATTTCTCTGTGTATAGCCTTCGGGCTCCACTTTAGGTTGTCCTTCGGCTTCTTTGGGTTCATCATGTACATCCATACCCCCCCTCCCCCAAGTCCACCCGACCTGGAAGTAATTATTTTGGGTTCACTAGCCCAAATCTATCTCTTCCCACCTTTCATCTATCTCTATCCTCTCTCTTCTCTCTTTTCTCTTTCTCTATGTAATATATATTATTAAAATGAAATAAAAAGTAGAGTAAGATTTGGTTGGGTTATACTAACTTTTAGTAGAGAAGGGGAATGAAATGAGAAGGTGATATGACACTAATGTAATATTGGGTTGAGAACCCAAAGGGTATGCCATACAGATAGTCTTAAGTATATATATATATATATATATATATATATATATATATATAACAACAATGCATCAATGTGATTCAGGTTTGAAGTTTAAACAACTTCTATTGATTAACAGGGTTGCCAATAAAGAACTTTAGAAAATCATTAAATGCTTTAATGGATTAATAACAATAACCTTTACACATGGCTTCTTTAAAAATAATTTTAAATCGGGTATTGGGATATACCCAAATTCAAATTCTTTACCCCGTTAACCAACCCCAATATAAAGTGGTTAAATAAATTATCCGAATTTTATACCTAATAACCGATCCGATCTAACCAAATTTTAGACGGGTTGGTCGGTTTTTGAAAATTCACCTACAAAAATAAAGATGTTTTTCTACCAAGATGTGGGTGCTCACAAAAGGACAAAAGAAACTGAAATAGTAGGAGTACAAACATATAAAGATGCATATGCTTCAAATCAACTCAAACAAATGCATCTGACTATTACACTAGTTAGAAGTACTGCGAGTATTATTTGTAACAACCATTAATTCTCATTAATAGAGGTATTTTGGTCTTTTATATATTTTCTTTAACCGTGAATTGTGTCCAAGTGGGCCGTAGTTAAATAGCGAAGCTTGATTTTCTCAAAATATCTCTCATTAATGCGTCATTAATAAATCATTAATTAGTCGTTGTTTTTTATTAGTGATTGGTTTATTTTAATCAAGTGTCAGGTTCTCGCAGCACTTGCAATAAGAACGGTTCTCAAATAAACCTTTATAATATATATATATATATATACATATATATATATAATCTAGTGGTTAAAAATGATAATTATTTCTAATTTAAAATGGTAATTTAGTAAAGAAAATTTTTCAATCTCTCTCTCTCCTCTCCTCTCTCTCCAATAAATTTTACCTTCCAAATTTATTGTATATCTTTATTCACTAGTGAACTATTATAAAAAACTGTAATTTGTATTAGTATTTTTACTCACTCTGTTCACCGGTGAACATATAAAACACTGAACACATTTTTGGTTATTTTTCTACAACCAATACATTAAAATGCAACCCAGATGAAAATGATAATCAAAATGTAACTCGGATGAAAATGATGAACAAAATGCAACAAATATAAAAATGATAACGAAAAATGCAACTCAGATGAGAATGATGACCAAAATGTAACGCAAATGAAAATGATAACTAAAATGCTACATCATTTTTATATGAGTTGCATTTTGGTTATCATCTTTATCGGGGTTACATTTTGATTATCATTTTCATCTAGGTTGCATTTTGGTCATCATTTTCATCTGGATTACATTTTGGTTATCATTGTTATCATTTTCATCTAAGTTGCATTTTTGTCATCATTGTTATCATTTTCATGTAAACGGCACTATAGAGAAAAAAAAAAGGAAAAAAGGAAAGGTTAAAGAGAAAAGAACGTGTATTTGGGGGTGAAGGATAGGGTCTACATTAGGGGTGTTCAAAACCGGATATTTTCATGTAAACGGCACTATTGTTATCATTTTCATTCCCATAATACTATTCTTTCTATAATTTAATCTTATAATTGTTTAATTAATTACATTAATGTCATTATAGATCTTGACTATTGATTTAATAAATCTAATGGTCCAGATTTAGACTTTAGGTTCTATGGTTAAGCATAGGGTCTACATTAGGGGTGTTCAAAACCGTATATCCGAATTTCGGATATCCGAAATTTTTGGATAGTTGGTTTCAGTATCCGAATCCGAAATTTTGGATATCCGAAATTTCGGATTCGGATATCTAAAACATCCAAAAATTTCAAAAACATGTATTTTTTATATAATTTTTTTAAATATAATTATTAAATAACCATATTTTAAACTTTAATCATCAAAAAATAGCTAAAATATGCTTCAAAATGAAAAATACTTGTATATAAAACTATATATGTTAAAAAAATCAAATAAACAAGAAACATAAAAATAAAAAATAAATTTCGGATATCGGATATTCGAATATCCGAAACATTAGAAAATCATTATCCGAATCTGAATCCGAAAAATTCGGATATCCGGATTTTCGGATAATTTCGGATCGGATTTTCGGATATTAAAATCGGATACTCGGATTCAGATTATTTTGAACACCCCTAGTCTACATTGATCCCATATATATAGTGATATTTTAGGTAAATAAGATTAAATTAGACCAACCATACTTATTGCGAGTATTGCGAAAACCAACTATGAATTGTGTCCGTGCGGACCATTAATGCACTCATTTATTGTGAAATCAATTTTGAGTTCTCATGATATTTACCTATATGATTTGTAGAAACTTCATATTTTGGTAGAAAACTAGAAATATAATGATTAGAACGTTGTGGTCACCACCTTCATCACCAGAGCTAGGTGCCTAGGTCGAGCTTCGAGTTACTTGTTCTTTTCTCCACCACCCCCTTTCATGATAGAGATCAAGAGGTAGACCTCAACAACATATCTGTGTACACCATCAACATTCTTAAAAGAGATATATAGATCTCTTTGAGTTTGTTCACATCTATGTTAGATTTTCCGTCATTATGTATTAGATCTACGTTAGACTGTCTTCAAGGAATGGAGGAGTTAGTCTCGTAGTGGTGATGGTCATCCTATTGTATATCAGTTTCATGATGCAATGTGTAGGATGTAAATTGCATAAATGACTGTAACACCCAAAAGTTCAAAAGTATTTATGACTAGTGTTTTAAATAATATGAGGTGTTTATGAACTAGATGGGTAAAAACCGCTAAATTGAAAGATGATAAGCTAAGTGGTTGATTGGTCATTTGACCAAAGTTACGTATATATAAGCAAAACTTGAGTTTGCTCACAGTAAACACATAAACATACATACTTACTTACATGAAGAATAGTTTTGATTCTCTGTTGAACTTTGAGCAAGAAAACAACAAGATAAGCTTAGCACATCAACAAATCAGAGTTTATAAGCATGAAGGTATGCTTGGTTTATTTAGTTTTGAAGTTTTAATGGGTTAAAGGATCCAAAAGCTTGATTCATTGATCAAAGGTGTTTATTGCTGTTATATGTATGTTTTTAAGGTGTTTGGGGTGTAGTGAAACACTTTTGTATAGTTAAAATCAAATAAAAATGGATTTGGTGACAAGAACAACAGTTGTGTTCTTCACAAAATTGCAGGTCGGTCGTGTACACGGCTTGTGTACAGGTTTTAAGACATAGGGAACACGGTCTGTGTAGATTTACATGGCCGTGTAGCAGCTTTTCCCAACTAAATTCAGTTGAGTAACTTGGTGATTTAATGACTAGAATTTGGTCGTGTTGAATATCATGTAAGTATCCATGATTTATATTGTGTGAAATAGCTATGATGCATATACGCGATACAGTAGTGGTGTATAGTGATACTCCAGAACACTCATATGGTATGTCTACAAGGTGGTGTAGCTGTATACCAAAACAGTGTTAGGGATTATGGCTACGCAGGTGGTGTAGATATACTCCAATACAGTAACAATTTGAGCAGTTTTGAAAGTGTTACAGCTTGGATGCGAGACATCCGGGGTAGACTTGACTCATGTTATATGATTATTTGAGTTTAGATGGTATGCACACTAAACGTTCGCTTATGTTTTAGTGTTGTATGTTGCAGGTGGCGCAGGTTCCAACAAGGGTAAGGCCCCAGCTCCGTATTTTGATGGATAGTTCCGGGTGTTTGGAAAAAAAAGTTTTTAACACATCTTTTGGAATTTGTTAGCACATGTGTTTTTGAACCAGTATTTTATAAACTTTGATAACCTTTTTGGTGTTAATGAAAGCTAAAGTATTTATAAGTTAAAAATGAAAAAGTGGTGTTACAATGACAACTAAGGGGTAGACGATTGAATCGATCCGGGACTTGTGAAGTATATGTAGTATGCTTTTAACCACTAAACTACCTTTTCAAGAATAATAAAAATCTTTCTTTTTAAAATGAAATTTGATCGAAGTGGTTATACCACTCTTTTATGTCTACTAGTTTTCTAGGTCGATCTCTATACTATGTATAACCTAAAGTCATAAACTAGAAAATGCAAGTTCTTTTTTTATAGAGTCAAAGAGTTGTGTTCAATAAAGTCCATATAAAAAACATAATCCTAAAATTTTAATATTCAATCATAGGTGATTCAGTATACAATCACATGTGAATTACGAAAATGTCACCCGCCCAAAATTTTAAAATATTGATGCTATTGATATAAAGAGTAAAATTAGTCAATTAAGACTATAAATTAAGTATTGACTATATTGAATATTTTTCTAGAGTTAAAACCACTATGAGAGGCAACGCGGGGTGGTGATTATTTTCTTTTACCTTTAGAAATGCTCAAATACTTAAGTTTTTTTTTGTTTTTTAAAATAAAGTTTTATTTTAAAGAGACATCTACAAAAATGTTTCTAATTATCTTTTAAAGAAACATCTATATGATCGCAAACGTTTTAATAAACCTTTTTATTTTTCGTAGACAAAACCTTATATTTGCTTTTCTTAAGAAACTAAAAACTAAATTTTTTTTTCACAAATATTTTCAAACTTAAGACCTTGTAAACCACATTTTCTCGTAAAGATATGCGAAATAAACCCTTCATGTATTCGAAAAACAAACAAACACGTTAATAAGATAATATATATATAGCTTGCTGAATCGGTATAAGTAGGCTTAAAAGAAAAGACATATGGTTAGTGGGTTGAAGAAAATGCTGATCTATTAAATTAATTAAGAAAAATGGCTACAGTTTCCAAAGAAAAAAACTAGGGAAATAATATTATATGTATATATATTTAGTAAGAGATATCACATGGATATGGGGTTCCCTTTTTGTTGTTATTACTTGATTTTCTTTGGTTTCTTTTTCAACATTCTCAATCACTTAAAGGCTGCATTCACTTCCCACCCAAAAAAACAAACAACACACAGATCGGTTGAGAGGGAAAAGAAAACATATATACATATATATATATATATATGTATATATATTGGTATCTAGCTAGATCGAAATTGAAAAAGAAAAGAAGAAAAAGTTTCAATTCCCATTTTCAAGTTTTGGGATTGGAGGAATCTTTTTCATTCCCTCTCATCTCACTTTATAGCAAATAAAGTCAGTAACACTCCCAATAAGGCCACCGAAAAGCATACACACCTTATCATGAAAGCAAGAAAAGTGAAACCCAACCCCCCGCCCTGCCCTGATTAGACTACCCAACGCACACGCATCATTTTTCTACATTCTCTTCTTCTATCTATCAGTTTTCTTTTTCTTTTTCTTTTTTTTTTTTACAAAAACACATACAAATATATATATTTTGTGAGCAGCAAAAACAACTCGAGAGAGAGATTCGACATGATCATCACTCCATCTCAAACGAGCCAATATATTATATAAAAGCTAGCGAGAAGCTATAAAAGGTTACATCAAAAAAAACACAAAAAAGGATTACAAACCCAATTTTCCAATCTAAAGTGGTAGCCTGTATCTATTTTTCACCAAAAAAATATATACATAAATATATAATTCTTTGTTCCAATAGTGGTTCTGGTGTGTTTTGTTAGCTGCTTAGCTGTTTCAAACTTCTATATGTCAAATCTTGAAAATAATCTTGAAAATGCCGGATATATTTTGTTCAATGAAAAAGTCATGGTTCATTATGTTTATTTACTAATCAATGTACATGACAGAAAGAATTTCACCCATTGTAAACCACACGTCCATACATTATTCCTCTCTCTCTCTCCCTCTCTCCCTCTCTCTCTCTCTCTTAAGAGTTGAGTTGTTTCCTTTTAAAAAAGGGATCATTGCTCAAGTCAACCTCACCTCATCATTTGGTCTTGGTTCTTCATGGGGCACCCACTTTCTTTTTTTCTTGCTTTTCTTTCCCTTCTTTTTCCCCTTCATTTGCATAATTCACCATGAAATGATGACAACCCTTTTGTTTCTTTCTTTCTTCATTTGTCTATATAATTGACACACTCAATCAACAATGTTTTTACCCATCCATGGGACTCAGTAGTATGAAGGTGCATCAATTCACACGTGGTGGTGGGTTGTGGCGGGGTGCAGAAGATGAATCCTCGTCATCTGGCCTCTCCCTTGGCGTTTGCAAGCGCTTGCGCCCTCTTAACCCTAAGTTCACTAGTAGTGGTAGTACGGAAACCTGTTTCACCATGAGCAATAATAGTGTTAGCAATAGCAGTAGCAGTAGTAGCCATGTAGCAGCCGCTTTCGATCTTAGGAGCTTCATTAGACCCGAGAGTTGTCCCATTCAACTTGTTTTGCCGGACCACAAGAAAGATTCTCCTCAGGTGATTCTTTGTTCAATTCTTACTCTTTAATAGTCTTTATGTTTTGTATATATTTCATGCATATTAATTATGACACACTAGCTAGCTAGCTAGAAGACAAGCAGCTAGATCATGTAATGCTGAGATATATACGATACATTTAGGTAAAAGCAACTGAAATTGAAATTCCTATGTATATATATGTCCCTACAATACAATTGCCAAGGATCTTCACTGTTTAAAAAATCCATATGATACGAAATGGAATATTTGTTTCTCTTTCCAAGAGATGGATGATATTATTCCCATATAATTAATTAAGCAAACGAAAAACATAATAGAAATTTCATTCATTTGTTTTAGTTTGAGGCCTAAATATTTTGTTAACATTAATTAATGGTGAACCTTGCGAAGGTGGAGACACATCCTGGAGGAACAAGGTGGAATCCAACACAAGAACAAATTGGGATCTTGGAAATGTTATATAGAGGGGGAATGCGTACTCCAAACGCTCAACAAATCGAACATATCACCGCACAACTAAGCAAGTATGGCAAGATAGAAGGCAAGAATGTGTTCTACTGGTTTCAGAATCACAAAGCACGCGAAAGACAGAAGCAGAAGCGCAACAATCTCGGTCTAACCAGCCATTCACAAAGATCAACCCCGGCCTCCACCATGATCAACTCCATCTCGTTAAATCCTAGAGTAAGTTTTATTGTACTTAAACTATTTTCTAAACTTTGTATATAGTCGATCTTTTTCATTGTGAAAGTACGTTGAGTTCTTGCATGTTATGTATATGTGTGTATGTGTGTGTGTGTGTATATATATATATATATATAAACAATCTTTATATAATTATGATATTAATCTTGATGTATATACTTATCTGCAGGGAGAGGTAGTGGAGAGTCCATACAAGAAGTGCAGAAGCTGGTCATTTGATGAGTGCTTGGAGAAAGATGATGATGAGGAAGATAATAAAACCCTAAAGCTGTTTCCATTACATCCTGAAGGAAGATCAAGATCGACATGAAAGGCCGGCCGGCCGGGCTTAATTAATTAGTGAATTGTTGCTGAATTGATCATCGAAATTAATTGTTATGGTCGTACGTACGTAGCTTTTTGGTTAAACTTTCACTTTCTTCGGCTCTTTTTCTTTTCTTCTTCTTAATATGTTTCGGGAAAGATCGAAGAAAGACAAATTGTATCCTAGCTAGCTTGTAGCCGGCCTCTCAATTCAAGATCTTTATGTCTTATTTATTTTGACTTCGGAAACCAAAGCGTGCTTTATATCTTGGAAAATGTTGCTTGCTAGCGATCGGTGATACCTTCTTATCTTTTTCCTTTAAAGTTTCAAACCTCCTGGACACTAGGATCGATTAAAACGTATGGCGCTATATATATATATATATATATATATATATATATATATATATATATATATATATATATATATATATATATATATATCCTTGATGAAATCAAAACCAATTATCTTCACAAAAATCCAGATTGCTACTACTTAAATTACTAAAAGTTTTCGCTCAAAAAATATTACTAAAACTTTGCCACTACTTTAGTGGATTAACTTTTTTTTTAAATGGAAAAATATTTCCATTAAAACATTCAAAGATATATATGTTAAGTTGCATAATTTTTTTCTGTAGAAAATGGCATCAATAATTTTCCTTTTTTTCTTTAAGATGGTCAAAAATATTAGTAACTGAAAATATAACATACAAAGACGGACTACAAAAGATTAATTAATGCAAACTCAAAGATTAAATGGTAGTCATAATCAAGTGTATATCTTTTGTTTAAGTTATAATCATCAGGTTTTAATTAATAGTAACTTAAGTATAGTTAGTTGGATTATATGTTTTTTATATGTATTTTTTAAACTTTTCAAAGTTCTGAAAAAAAACATTATTAACTTATAATATGGGATTTTAATTACCAACAGAAAATTGATGGTGCGACGGAAATCAAAAATAATTGCAAAACATAAAATCCAAGACAATTTGGTAATAGGTGGTGGTAGATTGTGTGGGGTCGCAAATCTGCTGGAAAGCTTTTTGGTTTGTTTTTGGGCTCAATTAATTTTCTTGTTATCGACTAATTGTTGCCGTATCATAATACAACAAATTTTAATTAAGTTATTATTGTATATAATGAATTTTTTATAAAAAATACAACCAACCTACTTATCTCTTTCATTGTATGTAATCGTTAACCTGGAGTTAAGATAAGCAGTCATTTTTTATTTTTGTATCTTACCGGGGGATGAATTAACCAAATTTAAAACCCAGAATGAAACAATAACAAAACTTATACAAATCTGTGAATCAAATCTAAGAGATCATAATCTAAATCAAATCATACGTTCAAGGTGTTGTTTAAATCATAAATTAACTTTAATTATAGATCTAAAATTAAATAAACCCATGAATATAAAAAATATAGATTGTATTTAGGGTCAAGAAACTTTGTGATGCTTTTACCACAAAAGCACGAACATAATAAGCCAGCATCAACCAAGGAATAAGCACACCTGCTATATATGTTACTTTATTGTACCTACCTATCTTGCTAGCGGCTTTGATGTGGCTTACCAAACTGCTTGAAGAACACTATCATATCCCCCTCCACCGCTTAAAGAAATCCCTTGTGGCTTCATGATCTCTCCTCTCTCTTCACACCTTTCTCTCTATCTCTTTCTTAATTTTCTCTCACTCAAAACCAATTACTATTATTTTACGTGAAATGCGAGAACTCTTTCCGTCTCTTAGATAACTACATGGTTTGATCTTAGTGGTCATTCACTACAACATATATTGTATTTTTTTTCAAGCTTCATTAATAGTGTGTGAGAATTTATAGTTTTATAATAATTTAAATACAGATTTTGTTAAAAATAACAAAAGCCTTACATTTATAAATGTGTGAAGTTAATTTTAAAAGTTTAAGCTTTTAAATGTATAGATTTATTAATGAATGGAGAACTGAAAAGGTTCACACTTAAAGAACGTGAAATTTTACAATGTTAGAATTGTTTTTAATTTTTCATACTTAGATAATTATATAAATTTCATATTTGACTATAATTTTCGCCATTCAATTATATTGATTGAAAAAAAAATCCTACTTTGAATTATCTTTGGAATACGACGGTATTTGAAAATTGCCTTCCACCAATTAATACTTTATCTTTGGCTTGGTGTCTAACTTCATATTTATAGCTACTTTGTCATTTCAACACCTTTTCTTCTTTATATTTCTCATCCTTCTTGCAAGCTAGATTATGGGTATGTTCCAGCAAGGAGATTATGAAGGATTAAATGTGCTTGAAATTCTTGTTTCTATTATCTCAAACTCTCTAATTTTGTTCGGGTGTTAAAATCTCGAATGAATTATAGATTATACAATCTTCCATAGTCCTCTAAAAGATAACTCTTTTCAAATAACTTATAGATAATGATTTGGATTGTGATAATTAAAATTATCATGTTACCCCTAATTAATTTTCTTTAATAATTAGTTTTATTAAGTAATTGTCTTTTTACTTCATTTTGTATTTACTAGGTCCAACTCCAATTGCTTTACCGGACACAATTTTCTTTTAAATATAATCTCCAGCTCAATCTAGCTTTGTTGAAAACGTACACTCTATGATCGATATTGTGGAAACCTTGTAGGGTTGCATTGCATTGATATCAAGTATATATAGAATACAAAGTTACATAAGGGACCCTATACTATACAGAAAGTAAACAATGATCTAACACACCCCCTCAGTTGGAGCAGGGGTTCTATAATGCTCAAACTGTCTCTAAAGTCTAAAAATAACTGTGTAGGAAGTCCCTTTGTAAATATATCTGCATACTGATAAGCCGATGGAACATGCAAAACACGAACATGACCAAGAGCAACGCGTTCCCTAACAAAATGTAAATCTATTTCCACATGTTTGGTTCTTTGGTGCTGAACTAGGTTAAAAGCTAAGTACATGGCACTAACGTTATCACAAAAGACAACAGTAGCACGAGATAAGGGACAATGAAGCTCGAGGAGAAGATTGCGAAGCCATGCGGCTTTAGCAACGACATTAGCCACCCCCCGGTACTCGGCTTCCGCACTGGACCGGGAGACAACATGTTGTCGTTTCGACGACCAAGAGACAAGATTATCACCTAGATAGACACAGAACCCAGAGGTCGACCGGCAGGTATCAGAACAACCAGCCCAGTCGGCATCAGAATAAGAGACCAAACGATCAACGATCGACGGACGCAGGTGAATGCCAAGCGATAAGGTACCCTTAAGGTACCGAAGGATTCATTTAAGAGCCAAGAAATGAGGTTCACGGGGGTCATGCATAAAAAGACAGACCTGTTGAACAGCATAGGCAATATTTGGACGAGTGAAGGTCAGATATTGAAGGGCTCCGGCAAGGCTTCGATAGAGCGTGGAGTCAGACACCGGTGCTCCATCTGCGGAGAGCTTCGGTTTCGTGTCAGTCGGAGTGTTGCAGGGATTGCATGCTAACATATCAGCACGAGCTAGAATCTCCTGAGCAAAAGCAGTCTGAGACAAGGAACTGCGTTTGGCAGAAATGCCGAGAAAGAACGAGAGTTGTCCGAGGTCAGACATGGGAAATTCAGATGAGAGCTGTGAAATAACAGTCGTGATGAGCGACCGGGAGGAGGCAGTGATAAGGATAGCATCCACATATAGGAGAAGATACACCGTCTCAGAACCATGATGAAAGGTGAAGAGGGATGTGTCAGATTTGCTACTAATAAACCCAAGAGAAGATAAATAGACAGCAAACCGCTGGTACCAGGCACGGGGGTCCTGTTTGAGACCATAGAGGGCTTTGCGAAGGCGACAAACATGATTAGGGAATTGGGGGTTGACATATCCAGGAGGTTGACACATATACACAGTTTTTGCCAGATCACCATGAAGGAATGCATTTTGGATATCCAGTTGATGGATCGGCCAGCGTTTGGAGACAGCAATGCTTAGAACCGTGCGAATGGTAGCTGGCTTGACACCATGATCAACGGGACAGCAACGGGACTGAAGGGTTTAGGATCAATATTGGCTTGATACCATGATCGATATTGTGGAAACCTCGTAGGGTTGCATTGCATTGATATCAAGTATATATAGAATACAAAGTTACATAAGGGACCCTATACTATACAGAAAGTAAACAATGATCTAACACTCTATACCAATGATGGCTACATTGACATTTCTTCCATGATTAGCTTGTAACAATTATTAGACGTTTTATTATAAAGGATCCTCCTAATGAAGAGTCAATCAATAACCAAAATCTATTATATTGGTATCTACTAATATATATTATATGTTTAATGTATGTGTTGGACTGTTGGTCCAGTGGTTCTGTATGTCCAAGTCTTAACATACGACAATATGAATAATAGGAATTTATCCTGTAGAGTGGTACCAAAACACACTCTCATACAAATACAATTATCCATCCATGTCAACATAATTTTCAAAATTTTATTAATTTCTCTCTCCTTATTTCACAAATATAAATTGTTTTCTTATTTTAATGTCTTTTAGAATTTATTGTTAAAATTAATAAAATAGTTTATGCAAATAAAAAAAATAAAAAACTGACATTGCACGATATTTTTTCGTGATATTGAATTGTGCGAATAATATATTATTACATTTTTAAAAGCAACATGATATAAAATAGAAACTATTTGTCGTCGCAGCATTACGCGGGTACCTTGCTAGTATATTATAAATTACGTATAATTATCCTTATGGATATATCGTTTCTTATCTTGTTTTTAAGGGCATATACATTTAGATGTATTTATATATTGTATTTTTTCTTGTTTATTTCATCACAATATGTATGTATCATGTATGTATGTGTGTACAAAGCCGTGAATCTATTATACTTATAATTTACATAGAGATGTAAAAGAGCCGAGCAATTCGCAAGTTACTCGAGCTTTGATCAAGCTCGAAACAAGCCGAGTTTTAGCGAGTTTGAGTCTAAACTAAAGCTCGTTTAGTAAATGAGTGCGAGCTCAAGAAACAAAGAGCGTTTAAGCTTGCAAGCCTAAACTATATATCATTTAGTAAATGAGCCCAAACGCGAGCCTCGAGGAGCGTTTATGCTCACGAACCTAAACGAGCTTTATATGTAACATAATTTATATTTTATGTGTTTAATATTTATATTTATATATAACTTCTTAATGAAAATTTTAAAATAATACCCGAGATTAAACAAACTAAACCGAACCCGAATTTCATTTACTTTAAACGAGTCAAGTTTGAACTCAACATCACGAGCTCAAGCTGCAGCTTAAAAAAGCCTGATATACTATCATCGGGTTGAAGGGGCCAGATTTATCCTGACGGGAGCAAGAGTAACAATACATTTTATAATGCTACAACATCGGGTGTAGTAAGCAAAATCCTACGAAAAGAAAAGGGGGGATACGAAATAACCATAGCGGATGCATCGGATGGACGTCAAGTGGATTCTAGCCAATTGAAAGGATCTTCTGTTAAATCCAGAGATCATTTTGATTCCATTAGTAATGAGGATTCGCAATATCACACATTGATCAATCAAAGAGAGATTCAACAACTAAAAGAAAGATCAATTCTTTGGATCCTTCCTTTCTTCAAACGGAAGGAACAAAGATAGAATCAAACCGATTCCCGAAATGCCTTTCTGGATATTCCTCAATGTCCCGGCCGATTGGGTAGATCAAGAAAACAACAGTCGCAGCTGCAACAGGAGCCGAATATGCAACAACAATCCAAGGTTGCATACCCAGACGGAAACTAAGCTCTCACTCACGACCCATGTAGCAAGCTACACCAAGTAAGAAGTGTAGAACAATTAGTTCATAAAGACCACCATTATATAACCATTCATCAACGGATGCTGCTTCCCATATTGGGTAAAAAAGCAAGCCTATAGCGGCAGAAGTAGGAATAATGGCACCAGAAATAATGTAAAAAAGTACTAAATTTCATTTGGGAGCTACGAGGCCCGCCCTTTTATTGCCGTACGTACGTAAGTTACAAGAGAAGGGTCCCTAGTTATCTTGAGGGGCATGTTCCTTTGGAATTCAAGAAAAGTCGTACATTTGTTTTTTTCTTGAATTTACGCGCGGCCAAGACAACAAAAGGAAACAAAATTACAGGATGAAATTAATTACAAATTGGTTGTTTTTCAAGGGTGCATGTGGTCTACGATTAAAAGGAGAAAACAATGAGCTTTTGGTGTTGTGAGCTTCCATGTTTCTCTTGGATCACTAGTCTACGGCTTGACACTCTTGTTATTTGTTGATATAAAAATACTCTCTTACTTATGTTGAATGGGTTAAAAGAGATTATTACAATAAGGTTGGAAAGTCTATCACTCTGTTGTTGTTGTTATTGTTAGAATGGCTGTTTTAGTTTTTTTAACACACATATATAAATCTTGGTATGAAGTTTTAAAATTTTTGTACATTCTTTGGTTGCTAAATAAATTTTATAAACAAGTACAAACCCCAACATGTTACTTTTACACTAGAACTTCTATACTTTTATGTAAAGGGTTTAGATTAACAAAGAGTATCAAACTTACCACGTTTTTTTATTATACGTACCTAACTTACAAAGATTCCTTTTAATGTGTCTAACTTACTAAAATTACCATTTGATGTATTCCTAAACCTAGATAGCATGTTTCATTTCACCATTTATTGTTGTTATTGTTGTTGTTGTTGTTACTACTACTATTATTGAAGATGTTATTGAACGAGATTCAAAAGCTTTAAACATGATGGATGCAATTAAGATAAATGTCGTCACAGATTTGGAACGTTTATATGTCGAGGAATTGATTTTTTGATAATATGACCGGATGATTGTGGATTAGATAATGTTTTAAAACTTGATTTTCTAATTGGTTATATGATAAATGATTAATAGGAATTCAATCTTTAGTTATTTATTATTCGAAAGAAAGTGTTTTGGGATCATAATAAAAACTAGTATAATAATCAAGGTTTGTATATTTAGATTGGAGTTTAGTTTATCAATATGTATTTAATTTGTCATGTTTTGTTATTATGTGTTTTGAATTATAAAATTTTCTATTATATTGTGTGTATTCAATATTTAATTTGTCACTATTGTGTATTAATTAATTAAGCCTAATATTATATATGCTAAACTTATATTACTTTTTTATATAATCAAAATACATATACAATAACAATAAATTAAAAGTTTAACACATAGAATAGAAACTTTTAAAATTCAGTACATACAACAGGAAGACATGACATGTTTGATATATTTTATTGTACCTTTAAATTGAGGATGAGTCGGTCATTTATATAATTTATCGTACTAATGACTTAAAGTTCTGATTTGTTTTCCATTGTAGAGTTAAAAAAAACTTTAAATAACGGGTCTTTATTTATATTAATCTTCATCATTAGTTACTTTAAATAAAAATTGAATGCATAAGGTCATTAATTAACTTTTATTAATAGTTTTTGGTTGAATAGTGTCAGTTATACCTAGCTCTCGTATGTTCGCTCGACTTGACTCATCTCAACTATCAATTTCTTGTTGATCGTCCTATTAAAAGATTAAAAAAAAATTAACACTTCAGAGAGTGATAAATTCTTTAAACTCAATCTAATATGAACTTGTCGTCTAGTCTAGTCATATATAGAGACAACAATTCTCGAAACGGCTTAAAACATGTCATAAACTGATATGAAAATAACCGAGTTTGAGTTGATATGTATATTAAGTGGTTCATGTCATGAAATAATATGGTATTGTTTGGGTATATTTTTTATTGCCTATTCCTTGACAATTTTATTGTTTAATAATTTGCTTAATTATTTGAGCATGAAATATGCTTTTAAGTGTTATTTAACCGTGTTTTAATCCACTTAAGTTGGAAAATGCATGGAAGCTCATGAAAACGTCCAAGAATAATAATTAAGAAAGCAACAAAAACTGGAATCCGTGAAAATGTAGAAGCGTTCTTGATGAATATATGAATACAAATTTAGTTTTTCACTTAAAGTAAATTCATAATATATTAAAATACATTTAACTTTTCCAGAAAGAAAATAAATAAGTATGTTAAAACATAATATCTTTAAAATTACTTGGCTAAAAGGTGTAGCTTTAGAAGTAGGATTATGATTAGAGTATGTGTGTTGAGTGTTAATTTTTTTTTTTGTATGACTAATATTAATGGTAACCAGTGTTCTAAAAGGAGCGTCATGGCGTCGACAAGGCGTGAGGTATGGCTCCGTCGTTAAGAAATAGCCTAGGCGAAAGTGTTAGGCGTAACACACGCCAAGACGCGCTTTTACGCGTCAAATGGCGAGCTTTTTTAAGCCGTGACGCTCATAATTTTTTTTAATTAGACTTTTTTGTATCCACTTTATGATCGCGTGTATTGAACTTTTATAAATTTGTATTTGTAATTTGATATATTATTTTGCTCCTCATTTGTACAACTTTGTGTAATTTATATTTAAAAATAATAAATTGGATATATATAATTATAAAATATATACCAAATTATCGTCTTAAATCACGCCTTAAAAAATATCATAACTTAAAACTTAAGACTTAACCTCACCGTCACGCCATAACTTACATAGAACAGTGATGGTAAATAATAAATGATCTATAAATTATTACTTAAATTGAAGAAGACTTAAAAATTGGATGAGGTTATAGATAACGAGCTATTTTCAAATGTTACTATAGTAATTTATTATAGAGCTAATTATATTTTTTTGCCATGATTGATAGATTTTATGATTTTGCTTTATAACTTTTTATTTTTACTATTTTAATTTATAAACGATTAAGGGTTTAGTATCCAAAAGTATACCGAAGTTGTCACGTTTTGCTATTGTGTATACCCATCTTTCAAAACTACCATTCAATGTATTGAAGTTTCTATAACTAACATTTGATATACCCGGTTACCTACTGAACAGGTAACCGGTAATTTCATTAATTTTTAATTTTTTTATTATTACTACAATTTCCACTTCATGTGCCACCTCATTATTATTTCCACCTCATTTTACTTCAAGAACATGAAGAACAACTTGAAACAAGATGAAGATGTGTTCAAATATATTCAAACAAGATGAACAATCTGGGTACAAATATGAACAATCAAACAATCAAAATACAAACAAAATCCGAGGACCATCAAAGAACTCAGATCTGGATAGCAAATAGAACCGAGATTGATGAATAACAAGAACAAGAACTTGAATCTGAAACCCAAGAACAAGAACAAGAACCCTAATCGTAGAGGAACCCCAAATCTGAAGCAAATCTGAAACCCCAAATCTGAAGCAAATCTGAAACAAGAACATGAAGCAAATCTGAAACCCCAAATCAATTAACATAAGAAACCCCAAATCGTTTGAATCGATTAACATAAAAAAACCCCAAATGGCATAAAAAACCCCAAATCGATTAATGGCATATAAACAGAAACCCCAAATCGGAATAACCCAAAGCTCGATTAACATAAGAACCACAAAATCAAGAAACCCTAAACTTACCTCTGAACAAGAACCACAAAATCAATATCGACCGATGACCCTAAATCGATTAACATAAGCATATTCGCCTTTAATGGTGGTGGCAGTCGGCCTTTAACCGGATCTCGAATACGTGGTGGAGCGGTGGTGGTGGTTTCCGGAAGGTGGTGGTGGTTACCGGAAGGAGGTGGAGCGGTGGTCGACCTTCAATCGAGGTGGTGCTTTAATCATACGGAAGGTGCCTTAATCGATGGTGCTTTAATCATACGGAACCTGCTATCGAGGTGGTGCTTTAATTTCATTATTATTATTATTATTATTATTATTATTATTATTATTATTATTATTATTAAAAATAAATATTCATCTTATTCGAATTTCTATTAAATTTGAAAATCCAGATCACATGCCACATCACCCGACACATCATCAAAACCGGTGACATGGCACCCTTTAACCTTCTATAGCAGGTTGAATACATCATACAGTAGTTATAGAGAGTTCAATACACTAAATGGTAGTTTTAAAAGTTGGGTATACACAATAGCAAAAAGTGACAACTTCGATACACTTTTGGATAGTAAACCCAACGATTAAATCTCTTACAACTTTGATCTTTGACCAAATGTTAATGATCAAACTACCCATGCTCTCTTTTTTGTTCCTTTTTCTTAAATTTTTAATTAATTTTTAAATATTATTTAATATTATTTTTTTAAAATAAAGAAAAAAATCATATTATTAAATATCTCTCTTCTTTACTTTATCCATCTCTCTAGCTCCTAGAACACCATGCCACCTCCAACATCAATGCCACCTACCATCACCTCCACCAACTTTGGCCACCCCTTTTCCGTTAAGGTCAAACCTTCCAACACCACCATCTCCTTCGTCTTCGTCCACCACTACAACCTTATTCATCACCGTCTCAACCACCACCACCGCCTTCATCTTCATCCTCCCCCAACCTCCAACACCATCGTAACCCGCCATCACCTCCGCCAACTCCGCCCACCCTTTTCCGGTAAGGTCCAACACCACCACTGCCTTCTTTTTCATCCACCACCACAAACTTCCTTCATCATCATCTTGACCACCACCACAAACGCCTTTTCGAGCAAAACCCTAAAATTTCAAAAACCACACAACTACCTTTAACACATGAACAAAGATGAATACCCTAAATATCTTTCAACCAAAACCTAATCATCAATCATGATGTAAACCCTAATTATCTTTTAACCATCGATTTTAATGAACACCCACACACGTACCTGAATAATACATACAACAGAAACAAATAAAGCAAAAAAACCCTAAATCTGTTTTTAAGTTCAAAAAAATCCTACATTTGGTTGATAAACCATAAATCTAAGAATAAGAAATGATAACCATGAAGAAGATGATGAAAAGAGAGAGAGCTACAAAACGTTGAACACATACCATACATACACGAATCTAGGGGATCTAGAACGATGAAGGTGAGAGAGTACATAGAGAATGATGGCGGAGAACGATAGCAATGGCGATGATGGCAGACGACGATGGAAGACTATGGTGACGATGGTGGATATGATGGTGGTGGCAATGGCGGTGTCGAAGGCGGCGGTGAAGTATGATACTCGTTTCATAATGTAAATGTTATTATTAAAATTAATGAATATCCAAGTGTTGAGATGTGTTAGTTAAATTGTGGTTGACCTCGGTAATCAATAATAGTGTGTATTGGGTTGAAAAATTATTAGTAAGGTTGTTTTGGGCCTTTAGGGAGTAAACGGGAGGGTATTTAAATAAAATTAGGGCACAAACCCCTAGGTATGCATCACAACCGACATCACTGTTTGATTGAGTATTCACTATATGTGCATGTATGAACCTGTCGAGAAGAAGAATCAAGAATCAACCATCCATCCTTCAATCATTTCGATTGTGGATTAAAGGAAAATCATCATATTAGTGTTCTTAATCGTTCTATATCAGTAGGGATTGTTTTGTTTGAGTTTTGTCAAGCTTTGAATCTGTTTAATGGCTATCGAACTCCTCCATGAAACCGATAACAAGAATCATCTTTAGATACTCAAAAACATGATAAAAATACCATTAAATCCCAAGGGTTTGTCTAATTGATGTTAGGAATCTGTTGTCGCAAGAATTAGAAGAAATGATAGAGTATTTTATGACATTTGATTTCGAAAGTTAGATCAGTATTTGCAAACTTGTGAATGTTCTTGATGAATACTTCAATTGCAAATTACAAGTAGGTATGGAATCGCACATTGTAATAAATACACCTAAGGACTTGAGTAATGTAAATCACATGCTGGGACGAATAGCGAATTACAAAAATTATATTGGGGCGTAAAATAAATCATAAACCACTTATTATGGGGAAATTGTGAATTAGAGTGTTATGGTGATCGTAAATTGACAGCCATCCGTGAATCAAAAATTTTTGGGGATTGAGTCTCCTTGTGTGTAATATTCCGAAATTTAAATAGTTGTTTATATTGTTCAAAAAGAATGTGTGTTTCATAATTGTAAAATAAATTATGGTATATTATAGTTAAATTGGAATTTTACTGTTTTAAGAGTAATTTAAGTATTTAAAAGATATGTGCCCATGGAGTACTAATAATAATGCACAAGTGCAATGGGTTAAACCTTTACATAGATGACAATATAGATGTTATAAGTAAGAGTTACATGTGTACATTGGTGTAACACCGCGATTTCGAGAACCAAAATTTTCTTTTTAAAAGCTTATTTATCATTTTCATTTAAAATTACGCAGCGGAAATAAAACAAGTGGCTAATATTTTACATTTAAAATTGCCACATATTAGGTTTGGTGTTACAGTTACTGAACCGGCCGACCATTATCTGCTACAACATAAACATAATATCAGAGTTAAACAAAAAATACAGTGTTCCTCCTAAAACATGCAACTACCCGCAGGCACCCGAGCTCACAGCCTAAGGAACACCTGCACATGTGGAGAGTAGTATATGTTAGCTATAATAGCTAGTGAGTACACGATAGCATGCAATCAATATAAACATACCACATATCATCAATCATGCTCAAATAGTTCTATCCTAGCATCTCGCGATGAGCTGGCATAGTCATGAGGTAGCATATCTCGCAAGGGGGCCAACCCGGCTCAATGCACCAAACTGGGGTACTAGACACATCAACCGCTCCGGTGGGGGAGCTGTTAAGCGTCCACCGTTACGTTTCAGAATCAACCGATTCTTCTGAGTAAAGCCTCGGCTAAACCCACAGGGGACAAACCTTGTCCGGGGCAAACCTTGCCCAATAGGTAGGACAGCTTTGTCCGGGGCAAACCTTGCCCAATAGATCCGTACCGATCACAAACAAATAAACTGATTCAATAGAATCATCAATCAATCAATGCATAATCATGTCCACATAACATACACCTAAACAGATGCATATTATTTATATCAATCAAATATCTAGCATTATCATGCCATTCATTCTTTACTTCCTTGCGCGCACGCAATAATATATATATCTATCATCATAACATACACTTAATCAAGTGCATGCTATTATATATCAATAAGTTAAGCCTAGCATCATCATGCTATACAATCTACACTTAAACAAGTGTGTATCATACTGTGTCAACATGTTAAGTCTAGCATCATTATGCTTTACAAACTACACTTAATCAAGTGCGTATAATATCCTGATAATCATTTATCATACATACTACAAGGTATACAACCTTTCAACAACATATTCAAACGCTTAATCAATTGTTTACAACTCCGGGTATTCAATTCAATTCATTGTTAATATATGTTATAGATATATTAATCGTTATGTTATCAGGCACTCACCTGTTAGGCTAGAATAAGCAAAGACCTTGCTTTGGCGCTCACGGATTGTCAACACAACCTATAATACCAATATCTACGCATTAATCACTTGAACACGCAAGGAATATCTAGGATACTTGAAACAATACCCTAATGGAGATATTTAACTATTTATTAACTTGTTATAATAGTCCAAGCAATCATACGCGAACGAATAGCGAAAAATATCATTTTGGCACAAACTGCACCGAACGAGACGCGTTCTGCCTGCAGTGCAAAATTTCAGATTTTGCACAGCAGTGCCTTTTTATCCCATTTCAACTCCAAATCAACTTTAGTAAAATTCTAGTGTTTCATATGACCATTTGACACTTGTGGAAGCTTTCTAACATCAAAAACTTCTATCCAATTAATTCATACGAAAATCACAATTAAATGGACAAAGACGTGCGCATAATAGCCAAAACTTGGTGTAGACCAATTCCAACACTTGCAACACGCCATATACACCTAATATGATGTATTGAAGGTGTTGCAACTGACCAAAACCTTTAAACTCAATGTTTGGTATCATTATCCAATTTCTTGTCTATTTAAGGCCTATTTTTCACTATTTTAGCCAATTCAAGCAAAACAACCATTCCAATTCAAAAGCAATGTTCTAATCAATTTATACAAGTCATATGAACCTATTAGAACCTTAAAAATCAGTTCTTGATGTGTAAAAACAGATTTAGGCCATTTTGACTCATTTAGGCTAAATATTGGATTTGTGCAAAAACACCACTTCTAATGCACCAATTGAGTTCTAATCAATCCTAACAAGTTATAGGATCAATTAGAACACTAAATTTCAGTTCTTGAAGGTCAAAATCAGTTTGACCCGTATTTGACCAATTTGGACCCATTTGAGCCAAAATTCAAAACTCATCAAGAACACTACTTTAATTCATGGAATTGATTCCTACGCACTTATAAATGATATTAGAACCTATTTCAATCATCAATTTCAGTTCTTGATTGCAAAATCTCAATTACCCATCAAAACCTAGAATTTCAAGAACATGAAGAGCAAGGAAGAACATAAGCTTACAATGGATGGAAATGATGATTAGGAACTGATTTTGGGATGATTGTGAGCCTTAATTCACTGCTGGAACAAGGCTTAATTAGTTTCCCATCAATACCCAAGAATCAAGAATGGAAGATTTCAAAGAATGAACTTGGAGTAGGGACTTACAAGCAAGCTAAAGAAGATGAAGATGATGATTCAATTCTTGTTTTGCAGTTGTGATTTTTGTGTTTGAATTCACCACTTTGATTGCTCCTTGATTCTTTGATAATCTCCTTCAATTTTTCAAAGGCAGAGAAAGTGTGGAGGTGTGTGTGTGCTACGTGTGTGTGTATGTGTGTCTGATGAAGGGATAGAGCCAAAACCAACTTGTGGGTTATTATTATCCACAATTGGGTATTTTGTTCCCCTTTTCAACCTACAACTCATCTCTCGTTTAACCGTTTCAACTAACGAGGATATTTTTGGAATCCTCGTTTGAAACCATTCGATATTTTATAATCTTTATCTATTTTTATTAATATTTTTAATAACCCATTTATTTATTATTTTCATATTTTATATCATTTTCTAAAATATATATTTCATTTAATTAAATTAAATATTCGACGTATCACGATCGCACACGTTTAGGCCCGTTTTGAGGATGTTACAATTGGATGAAGTTTGAAGGGGTGAAAGTGCAAACATTTGATAAATGGGAGGATCTAAGATGTAAATGGGGTGTGTATGTGTGTATTTGACTAATTTGAGAGTCAAACACTCTCATTTTCAGCTGGAAGTTTCGAGAGTTTAAGAGAGAGGAGATGAGGGAGGCAGATTTGTAATGAATCTTGGAAGAATTAAAGATGCAAGTTTGATTAGTGATAAAGATTGCAGTGTTTTGAGCTAGAAGATGATCATGGAAGCTTGATTTTGGGCAACAAGTTCTAGCAAGTTGGGGATTGGCAATCAAGTAAGCATTAACTTGTTTATGTGTTTGATTTTAGCTATACAAAGTGTATTTGGTTGATTTGTGTTGAAATATTTGATGAAAATTAGTAAATGGGTCAAGAACTTGAAGTCATGGTGAAGATGGGTTTTGGTGGTCAAAGTTGGGACAAATGTGTTTATAAGAGATGTATTTGTGTTATGATGTGTTGTTGGTCGAAATCTGGAAATTTGGGTTGTTAAAAAAAGAGTTTTGTGTTGAGAAATGGAAGAATGTCGAATTTGCAGCAAAGAAAAGAAGAAAACAGAGCTGTGCAGGCCCGGTCGCGACGCGACGGGTTGGGCGTCGCGTGCAGTGAAGAGTTCTTTTTCCAGAGAATTTCTCGCGGTGCGAGCTCCAGGCTTCGCAGTGCGAGACACCCTGAATCATTCAAAACTCATGTTTTTGACCCCATTTGACTATACTAAGGTTTTATAAGGGATATATGAAGTCTTTTTAGACCCGAAATAGTGTCTAAGACTAGAATTGAGTCTAGAAACCTTGTTTTTGGTTAACTTATGTTAGTTGACCTTGTGTTTTTTGATCATAGGTTTATGATCGAGTGTTTAAGCGTTGGTTTGGATGGGGTTGTGATCCTCATCACACCCTCAGGTGAGTACACCATGCGGATACCCAACTTTTGTTAAAGTTACAAGTCATCTTGATTATGTTTTCGATTGTTTGGCAATTGTTGATGAAATTTGATGGATTAAAGGATGTGGATTATGAAATTGTTGTATGACGTGATTTATATGATTAGCAAATGTTTATAAAGCTTTTGAAATTAAAGCATGTGCAAATTTGTGGATTTGATATATGATGCGTTTAAGAAAATGGTTTTCAAAGCAAGACCATTGCTCCATTTTGGAGATGGTCTATGTAAATGTTTAGTTCTAATTAATGATTTTGAAACATGAAACTCCATATTAGAGTGAACTTTGATTTTGAAACATGAAACTCCATATTGGAGTGAACTTTGATTTTGAAACATGAAACTCCATATTGGAGTGAACTTTGATTTTGGAAACAACAAACCTGATTTTGAGTATTGAAAAATATGTTTATACTAATGATGTTTTTGGGCATTGAGATGCCAAATGTGGATTTGATTGTTGAGCATTTATGCTCAAGAGATATAATTGAGACACTTATGTGTTTATTGATAAGCTTGATGCTTGAATTATTTGGCCTTGTTGGCATGTGATTTATGTGACCCTTTGGGGTATGTGATTATGTGACCCTTCGGGGTTATGTGATTTGGTCCGGACCATTGTGTGATATGAACTCTGTACCATAGGGTTCCTAGCCATTAAGACGTGCACAGGTTCATGTGGCTTCGGCAATTGAGGAACCGCGATGTACGGGTGGTTAAGGAATCGGTGTAGAGAGTGGAGGGGTATGTGTGACATCCGTCACCAAAAAACAGGTTAGTTGAGTTTAACTTGTTATACGACCTAAATCTATGTGCTAGTGTGATACCTAAAGTCTAGTAGATGCTAGAGTTAGGTGTTAAATATGTCTAAAATCCTCAAATAATGTAGTAGTGCTAGCAAATGAGAGAAACCTAAGTCTTTACGACGGTAGGACATATAACTCATTCCTAATGCATGGTTTTATCGAACAAAAGTCTTCGATGCAAAGTAAGGATAAATATAGACCGCAAAGAAATAAAATATGTTAATAAGATATACAATAGTAATAATAAATACTAGTAACAACTAAGTGAAATGTGTTAAAAACACACATTGCACTAATATTTTAACAAATAATACACCAAAAATAAACATTTAAGAGATTAATAATATAATAAAAAAAAGAAAAAAAGGATAAGGTTAATGCTTACTTCAAATTAAAACAAAAGAAATTTATGATCCTAAACTAATTCCGAAGGAAAAAAATATAATAATAATAATAATACAATTATATATATATATCTACGGCCAAGGGATTTGATTTTAAAAAAATAAAAATAATAACACCCAACAAAAACTTGAATTTGAATTTGAATGGAAATCAAAATATCTAAATCTCATCTAAAATCTCTTAAACAAACTTCCCTAATAACCAAACTAATCCCATCAAATTCTTAGCCTGCTTTTTCTTCCTCTTGATCCACGTTTCTCCAGCCATATACCTTCTTCACCATTGTTTTTTTAAATCTTCAAGGAAGCAAGTCATTTAATCTCCATTTGAGGAGTTTAGGTATGTACATGTTCCTCCATAATCTTTAAATTTCTTCTTCTTGTTTCTTTGCATGTAAAACATGGTTGATGGATTAAACACATCCTAATCACACATAAAGTTATGATTTTGATGTGTTTGGTTGAATATCAAACCCCAAGGATTAGTCTATTTGATTTAAAACTTAAAGAACAAGAACCTATAATCTTGGCAGAATATGTACTAACTTTAATAGGCCATATCTCGGCCAAAACAGAATGAAATAAATCGATTCTTGACACTAAAAATAAGTTCTTTGAGTCTTCTTTCATCTCAAACTGGTTTCATACAAAATTAAGTTCATTTGGTCGCCCAAAGAATTAAAATCGTTTAGGTGCGCAAATCTGTGTTTTCTGACAGTTTAATCTACCAACTTTGAAATTCCTAAAACCTATTCTAAACATCACGAAAATTCTTCAAACTTAATCTGGGGCATATTTCATGAGTTTTAAGAGTCCTGTAAAAATTTTAGAATTTATTAAGTTGTTTTACTATTTTAATTAATTAAAAACATTTTTGTGATTGAATCTGGAAAACTTAGGGTTTCCTTTAACAGACTTTGAATTATCATAATTAATCCTAGATCTCGAATTAGAGGCCAAAACTTAATATGAATAAACTTTGGATTATTTTTAATCACGGTGGAAAATATTAGGATTTATTAGTTTTATTTTCTATTTTAATTGAGTGAAAACTTTTTAATTGACAAATCTAGAATTTTTATAATTTCCATATTCAGAGTTTCAAAATATTGTAAAATATCCAAACATCCTAATTAATTAACAAAAAATTGTGTGAATGAATTTTTATATGTTTTTAAGTTAGTGTAAAAATTTTAGAGTTTAATAAAGTTTTTTAGTATTTTAAATAAATAAGAACTTTATGACGCGCAAACTGGAGGCATTTTCTGACCCACACCAATTAAAGTATTTGTTATAAAATAATAAACATGTTATTAAATTCTAGAAAATTTATATAATATATTAGAGACATTAAGGTCTCTATCATAAAAATTTAGAAAAATAATTAGGACATTTGGATTAATTTAAAAATATACAAAGAGTGCCCAAAATTTCAGTATTTAATCTACACAATTTAAAAGGAAAATAAACAAGATTTCAAAACTAAGATATACATATTGGGGTTAGACCCAAGAAATGGATGCACTTATGCAACCTAGCGTAAAAGTTAATCGCGAATCCTAAATAAAATTTAATAGCTCAAGGATAACGCATAAAAAGACTATTACTTGTGAATCTAATATAATCTATATGAACTAATTGTTTGTAGATTTGTGAGCGTGCTAAGACTCGATTGATTAAGCTACTTACTAAGGTGAGTACTCGTGGCCCCGTTTTACTATATTTCTCGGGGGAGAATGACACTCAAACTCTCTTTTAAACTTTTTATGCCGTGATGACTATTTCTTATTTATTTTGGACAACTTATGTGACGTATATGCAAAGACTACTTGTTGTTGGTTGATGACTATTGATTCCTATATTCCTATGAGCCAACGGTTTATGCTCCAGCTGTCTATTCTATAATAACTGCTTGGAAGACAATGATTTGATTCCTATTGATTCCTATTGAACCTGGTGGTTTGGATGTTGGTACAACATCTACACGCTTAACATGCTATACGTGCACATTTGTCCTACTTAAACAATTTACACGGCAACTATGCTTTTACTTTAAACCTGCGAGCTCACCAACTTTATGTTGACATTTTCGAGTGTTAATTTTCAGGCAATGGTAATAACCATGCCTAAGGAGCTTAGGTGACCCTAGATATCCTTAGCGTGACATGGGCAGTTGACTAAGGATTCTTTCATTTAACTATGCTATTATGAACTTGGATTTTATAAATATTGGGCTTGTAGCCCCGTATACTTGTCCCGGGTTGTGGGAACAACTATTTCGTATGTTCTTGTTTTAAATTGTTGGCTATGGTTGTCGTGAAGTGACTTGCCACGACACAAGTCCCCTCTTGTGTCGGGGAACGTCGTGACACGTTGGTGTGAACTCATTTAGTAAAATTTTCTATTCATATATCAATGTGTTATGACGTTCCTCTCCGTCGCACCTCGTGTTTCCGCCAAGGCGGGGTGTGACAGTATGTCAATAGCCATCATGACCGTGTGGGTTCACTGGGCTGACGAGCCACCGAACCCGGGACAACACGAGTGGATTTGGTGAACAGGGCTTACACTCCAGATAACCGTTGTATGGTGGACTGCTTCGTGCATCACCCACCTTGACGGGATGATGTGGTTATCCCCCATGTGGGCACGTGTTGACCGTGGCTAGCTACCACGTGGAGACATTGTGGCCCAATGGACAGACCCACATCCTTATGTGCTTACGTGTATGATTTTAAAGCATGATTGATGGCCAAACTCGTGTTTTCAAAAGAGAAAAGATGATCACTTGGTTTTGAAAAGACAAATGATTTTGGTTGTACTCACTAGCTATGTTTATAGCTAACATTGTGTATGAAAATGTTTTGTATCCGCAGGTTGTCTAGTGGCCTTGGTGAGGCGGGTAGATGCCTTAGGCATAGCTTTGTTGCATTTCTGGTAATCTTGGATTTCCACTCTCTTGTATACGGTCGTGAAATTAACAATGGGAACACCGAAAGTTTTGAAATACGTTCATTGATAATGTTATTTGTAAAAAGGTTAATTTATTTTGTTGAAATACTGAAAGAGTATTATAATGTTTCTACGAAAAGTTAAAGAGGTTTGTATAAATATGATTTAAATTGAGATTTGCAAAAGTTTATATTTGGTCTGAAAACCAGGGTGTTACATTGTGAGATTCCCGATTCACAAATTTGTAGCTACTGCTGAATCATAAATTAGATGGGAGTAGTGAATCACAAATTGGAATAAACATACATCCAGACATAGAGTAATCACAAACTGAATGGGCTACACAAATCTCAAATTACAGTTTATAGTCGAATCGTAAATTGGGATATGTGAACTAGAATTGCAAATCAAGACTTGAAATGGATCACAAATCAGATTGACACAAAGGTTTCACAAATTAATCTTATGTAAGAATCGCGATTTGGTTATAAGGACTTAAATCAAATCGTAAAACTTGGGATTTTAAGTATAATTGCAAATCTTGGAATTTTGCATGTAACCGGGAATTTATGAGAGTTAATGTGATATAATTGTAATTGTAAGTGATTTTCGGTAATTGACTAAATTCCGAATACCATTGCGTGAACTGTAGTTAAGTTTTTAAACTACAAATCAGGTAAGTTTTAACTAACTCTTATTTTATAAGATGACTTGTTTATCTATGAAAATTATTATTATTTACATGATTATGTGTTGTTTAACGTGCGGATTGTTCAATGTGAAAATTGATAACCGAGAGGGATCTGTCGAGTGGACCATTATAATTGATATCTGCGTACATCATGGCTGAGAAGGCCTTATGTGCAATTATGTGATGCGGTGTGGTGATCATAAGGTACAAGTGATATGTTGCTCATTACGGTTTTAGCTTATCCATTGTTATTCAATCTCTTTTTGGTTCCACGGGCAAGGATCAGGGGAAGACTTTAGTGTGACAGCATATTAGCGGCATTTCTTTTAATTGATTTCTAAAATTGATACATTTAATGTGTAGCTTCTGCTATTTGACTTCCAAACATTTCCTTAAATTGGAATGACTGAAATCACATTTATATATTGATGGTTGGGTTATGGAATGAACATATTAAATTATCATATTTGAGTTTTTTTTTAAAAAAATTAGGACGTTATACAGAGAGAGAGAGAGAGAGAGAGAGAAAGCGGGTTGAGGGAAGAGATCTTGAATTTGTAAGAGGTTTGGTCGTTGATGAACCAAAACCGTAAATTTTTTTTGACCAAACCGTAAAAAAATTTATGACCATACCGTAAAAACCATAGGGCCAAAAAATGTAGTTAACTCTAATTTATATATTATTTAAAGAAAAAGAATGTGTAGAATTAAAAGCATATATGATAGGTTTTTCCATGAAATGATTAACATATCACTCATTTAAAACGTTTGTTAATATATAAGCACATAAGATATGTGCTGGTAGAGCATATGTCTAATCCTCATTACTTAAAGACAAACTTAAAACAAATAATAATAGTAATAATATAAAGGGTAAATTGCATACAAATACAATGAACTTTGTCTTAGTTACTATTATATATAATGAACCATTTATTTTAAAAAAATAATAGAATCAACTTTTATAATCCTCCAATTGTATGCAAGTTTTTGTATACAATGAGAATTAAGACAAAATTCATTGTATACAATAGTAACTAGAAACCAGACATATAAAAAGAGTTATTTGAATACAATGAATGAATTATAAAAGTTGGTTGTATTATTTTTAAGAAAAAAAAGATTATATATAAGGGTAACTAAGACAAAGTTGATATCATTTTCATACAATTTGCCCTAATATAAATACAAATTATCACTAGTAGATTAATACTCTTTGATTCTATAGAAGCTAACAAGTTACTGAAAAATTTAAATAATAGTGGTATCATAATAATTAAATATATATGTCTTGACTCTTACCAGTTTATCTCAACCATGTTTGATCTTATACTAAGATCGTCTGCATCGTTGCTTCAACCAGAGCTGGTTGAACCCGATCTAGCGCCAAACACCATCACCGCAAAGCTGGTCCCGACTGGTTCTAACCAGCCCGGGTTCTCCAACTAGCTGCAGTTCACACATTTTCCTTTTTTTTCTTTCTTTTTTTCCTTTTACTCCTTTTTCTCTTCTAGTTAATATATATTTTAATTAATAATATACGTGGGTTGGTGTGGGTTGGATGTGGAGGTTTTTGGGTTAGAGAGCGTTGAAAGTGTGAGATGATGTGGATGCTGATGTGGTAGTGAAAAACTTCAGAAAACTCTGGGTTACATGCTGATGGTCTAACAACGTATACAATACAGTTGAATTATTAGTTCTGATGTCAAAATACACAAAAATATATTGGATATATAAAAAACTATAAAAGTATTAAATAATAAACTTAGTTTACAACCGAAAATAAATGATTAAATCTTATGATATATCCCTTAGTTTCATAGAAGTAAAATATAAGTAAATATGCCAAAATATAACATTCTTATAACTGGATGGCTAAAAATGTAATTAACTGAATTGTCAAAATTCAATAATTACACAATTTTAAAAAGTCTAACAATTTGAAGGAAAAAATGTAAAATGTTTATAGATTATAGATCAAATATTAATAATGCAGTTTGAAATTTTTGATATTTGAATTGCTTTAAGTAGTATTATGTCGAAACTCATTTATACTTTTATAGTATGTCATTTTTTTAACATTCAAAAAAATGCAGGTTGAAAATTTAATCAGACCGGCCGGATTAATAAATCCAACTAAAAACTGGATCGGAAACCAACTTTCAAAAATAAATTGTTTTATGTCATCGTATGTTACTTTTTTTTTTTTTGAGATTTGACAGATTTATAAGGAAAACTTATAATTAAGTTTAGTTAATTTTATTATCAAATGTAATTGTATGTAGGGTAAAATGTGTGAAAATATTAAAAATTTTTACCAATATTACCATTATATGTAATTAATTTTATTTTATATCTAAAAATACATACAACTTATAAATATGGTTCATTCTATACCATTGGTAACCTGATTACCAGGTTACCGGTTGTATACAATAAACCAAATTTAAAACTTGTTTGTATTTTTAGGTACCAAAGTTCTTTTATTTGTTGTCAGGTTACCGGAAAGTTATCTATTGTCATAGGTAAATTACATATAATGAATCAAATTTGTAAGTTATATGTATTTGTAGGTACAAAACAAAGTTTATTGCATATAATTACAATATTGGTATAATTTGTTGTATTTTTATTTAATTTACCCTTGTTTTTAATTTCTTAAAGTTTACATCAATGCTTAGATATCTATACTATATTATAAAGTATTTAGACATTTTGCTTAACTCTTAAATTTTAAGTGTTTTGAAATTACTAAATTACCCCGTATAAACTAAATTGAGTAACTATTAAATATAATTAATAAGATTCTTATATTTAATTTTAATAAATGAACTTTACATATTTAAAAAAATCAAAGTCAATACAATTTTTTTAAAAGTCAAAGCCAATACAAATTAACTTAATATTTAAAAAAATATTTTCATATTTTTTTTCACTTATGAAGAAAAAAAAGTAAAGCAAATGAAAAAAAGATAAAGAAATAGACATGTCACCCAACTTAAATTATTCGATATCACCATATTATATGAATACAATATGCCCTACGTTTTGAAAACAAATACGTTAATGAGTATAAATTATTCGTTACTGTCGCATCACGCGTGTATCATGTACTTGTAAATGTTTTTATTGTTTTAAGTTTTTTTATATAATGCTTTTATTTTTATTTATTATACGTCGTAAATTCATCCCGGGGAGATCGCATATACCCTATCGTCACGAAGAGCCATCTAACCGTAACCGCCAGATGGCCCACACGCGATCACATCGCAGAGATCCAACGGTGAGGATTTATCCCTGCCATAATCTGAAAACTAGGGTTTTCTCTCTCGTATATATAGCCTGTGCAGTTTCTCCTCAGTCGGTGCAGTGCAGTTCCGTCTGCTCTCCCGAAAATAAAAAAAACAAAACAAATTTCGTTCTATTCCTCATCGTCGACGCTGATCTCCGACGATTTATCCAATTTTGTCATCCCGGAAAAAATCCGTATAATTTTGCTTTTACCGTGTGGTTAAGGTGTTAGTTTTGATTCGGTTAATTAGTGTTCAAAGAGAAAAGAGAGAAAAATGGCGCAGATTCAGGTGCAGCCTCCTCCGGTGACTGGTGCGGCACCGACGACGGTCAATGCTGGTGTTGCCGCTACGGCTGTTGCTGGCGGTGCGATGGCTGCGGCCGCGGCAGTCGTCGCGGCGGGTGGTAACCAATCTTTTGTGACGACGTCGCTTTACGTCGGGGACCTTGAGTTTGGTGTCACTGATTCACAGTTGTACGATCTATTCAATCAGGTTGGACAGGTAGTTTCGGTCAGGGTTTGTAGGGATTTAAGCACTCGGCGATCTCTTGGTTATGGTTACGTCAACTACAGCAATCCTAATGATGGTTAGTATGCAATTTTATTTTTAAATTAGTTTAGATTAATTCTATGACACTGACACAACGTAACCGATAATAATTGTTAATAGTTGATGGCAGATATTGATTTTGTCGTGGACTGACCAATGCAACGTAACCGATCATTATTATATTCTTATTCTTATTTTCTTGTGGGGATTTTCATGTCTATGTCTCTGGTTTTTAATCCCTGTAATTGTGTAATCCTACAGGCCAACGCACTGCGTAAATCTAGAAAAAAAATTGATTTTTTTTCTTCCAATTTTCATATCTGTTATAAATTGGACTTGCCTTTTCATTTTGAGATGTAATTATGTGTGTTTGTACGATTAATGTTAGATGTATTATGTATATAAATTGAATTAGATTTTCAAATATTTTGCTTGTCAATTCACTGTTGAACAACACGGTACTTCTTTTTTAACTCTTGGTAATGGAAGCATCAGCTTCTATGGTTTGTTTTGAAACACAGTGACTCATACCCAATTCGCCCTTATTTAACTATGTGATTATGAGCCCATAAACTCTGTTTTCTGAGGTGATGGATTCAGTAGCTGTATTGGAAAACAAAACCAAATAAAGACAGGAATTGAAATCTTTCTCTCAATAACCTATATGACCTCAAATCTGGGGAGATTTTCTCTCTTGGTTGCCAATTTTTGTCTCTCTTGGATGTTTTGTGCAATAGTGATGTATGATTTAGGGTGTTCTTGTGTATGTTATGAAATTAACATTTAACGTTATCTTGATCACAGCGGCTAGGGCTATAAGTGTGCTGAACTTTACTCCAGTAAATGGGAAGTCAATTCGGATCATGTATTCTCACAGGGATCCAAGCATTCGAAAAAGTGGAACTGCAAATATCTTTATCAAGGTAAACTAATATCCATGTGTTGCACGGACTAACATTTTTAACAAATACAAGCATGTATCAAATGCATAAAAATAAACATATGCGAAATGGTCAAAATTGCTGACTGCATTTTCTGGTGGTATGCTGTTTTTTCTATTAGAAAGCGACTTCAAAAACTTTGAATGCTTGATGTTAAACCCCACGATATTTAAATACAAAATCAGTCCATTTTGTATATACTTGCAAAATAAATGAACCCATCTACTAAAGATCAAATACATCTTTTTAACCAGATATTAAACATCACCCTAAAAGTGTATGACCTCAGGGCATATAATTTCACCCTGTTTACAATCTAAAGGTATAATCTAGGTAGTACAAACTCAAAAGCTAAAACTTTTAACCTGATTATGCACACACTTTGTAATTGACACATCTCTACGTTGTATTCACACACAGAGAAAAAAGAAACTAATCCATTCAAGTACCACAGTCCTTTGCCTAGGCATGGAAGAATGAATTTGTCCTATGAGAGTTACAATTCAAACATAAAACATAAAAGTATCAATACCCTAAAAGTGTATGATCTCAGGATATAAAGTTTCACCCTGTTTACAATCTAAGGGTATAATTTATGGAGTACAAACTTGAAAGCTACAACTTTTAACTTTATGCACCCACTTTGTAATTGACACATCTCTACGTCGTTTTCACACACAGGAAAAAAACCATTCATGTACCACAGTGGCACAGTCCTTTGCCTAGCCATGGAAGAATGAATTTGTCCTATGAGGGTTACAATTCAAACATAAAAGTATTAATAACTTACGACATGAACTTGTAGCAAAAGTTGCCAACAGTAAACATAGGATCTTTTGAAAAAATCCAATATATGGTCATTTCCAACGAATGTATTTTGGTCAGAAAGATAATCCATGCAATCCCAAACAGTCTCAAAAAATAGAATGTTCTTACAGATTGCAGAAAATCTTTGGATCAAAATTAATAGAATTGTGTAACTCCCAATTCTCATGAAATGTCAAAAGATAAAAAGATAGAGGAAAAGCTAAACATACTCTTCCAGTGAAATACTCTCTCATTTTCTGTGCTTCAAATTTTCAAAATACAAGCGTGATCTTCCACACCCTCATTCAAGCACTTTATCCTATACTTGCAAACCAAGGATTAGCAATAGACATTATAACAGCCTAAAGCTTATATTATTCCAAGTTCAAGTTGATTGTAGAGTGGAAATTCCCATTCAAACTTAGTAGTTTCCTTTTTCAAGTTTGACGTAGATGATGCTAATTGCTTTTAGCTCCATAATGTTCAACTTTGATATAAAGATTTAGATTGATCAAGCTTTCTATTGAACCAAAATACTTGACCCAAAGGGGCATTAGTTAGAAACAACAAGGCCAGGAACTTGACATGATGGAGACCTTAAAGATAGTCCTTGTAAGTCGCACGAGATAAAAAAAATCACAACTAGTACATAATAAGCATTAGAAAACTTGAGTGGTGTACTCTTCTGTGCACTTGTTGACCAGTCTTACAAAGTAAACCTTTTGTGTTTGAAACTACAAAGATAAATGAAGTAGAAATTAAGTATCAAACAGAACTAATTAATTATGCACAGATCATTTTGCGGACTATACATAGTGTTTGTAAATTGTTTGAGTCCTTATGTGGAAGATACGTACTGCCATTGCATAGAAAGAAACACAGATAACTTTTTATGAAGGTGAATTTTTATGGAATATGGATGTTATGGGGGACAGTGGTAAATTGCTTGATGTTGATAGCAGTATTCATGGAAAAAAATCAATGTTATAACGTTACGCGGATGAAGATGCAAAGCATTATGTAGAGGGAGATGGCCGAATGACGAGCCAGGAAAATTAGCACTTTTAGCTGTTGACCTCATGTGTTAATTCTTTTTACTCACGTTCTCCAGCATCCACTAACAAACTTTCCCTTTTAAAAGGTGGAGTTTATACACTTGTAGTTGTGATTGAATAAGAAACTGATCTCAGGCTATAAATAAGTTGAACTACTATTTCTATATTGATTATATTTAAACTAAATTTTTTTGCATATAGTGACCGTTTTCTATGATTTTAACAGAACTTGGACAAGACAATTGACAACAAAGCGTTGCATGACACATTTTCGAGCTTTGGCAATATCCTGTCATGTAAGATTGCGACAGATTCTTCTGGTCAATCAAAGGGATATGGTTTTGTACAGTTTGACACTGAAGAAGCTGCTGAAACTGCAATCAATAAGTTAAACGGCATGCTGTTGAATGACAAACAAGTGTATGTTGGTTATTTTCTTCGTAGGCAAGAAAGGGACTCTTCCTCTAGCAAGACAAAGTTTAATAACGTGTACGTAAAAAACCTTCCGGAGTCCACTACTGATGAAGATTTGAAAGAGACTTTTGGCGAGTACGGTACCATTACGAGTGCTGTTGTTATGAGAGATGGAGATGGTAAATCAAAATGCTTTGGGTTTGTCAACTTTGAAAATACAGATGATGCTGCTAATGCTGTTGAGGCTCTAAATGGGAAGGTAATTAATGACAAAGAGTGGTATGTTGGGAAAGCACAAAAAAAATCGGAACGAGAGCTCGAACTAAAGACTCGTTTTGAGCAGACTGCAAAAGAAGCAGCTGACAAGTATCAAGGTGCTAATTTGTATGTGAAGAACTTAGATGATAGCATTGATGATGATGATAAGCTCAAGAAACTCTTTTCTGAGTATGGTACTATCACATCATGCAAGGTTTGCCGCCTCAGTTTTACTCCAAAGTTTTGAAGAACTAGTATATAATGTTTTGCTAATGTTTATTCATTATTTAATAGGTTATGCTGGACCCAAATGGAAATAGCAGAGGTTCTGGATTTGTTGCTTTTTCAACTCCTGAAGAGGCTTCTCAAGCTGTAAGCAACATGTTCAGTTTCTACAAAGCATATGAAAAATGTTATGAATGAAGTAGTTATTAATCTAGTTTGATTATTATGTTCTATAGCTTATGGAGATGAATGGAAAGATGATTGTCAGCAAGCCACTTTATGTTGCACTTGCTCAGCGTAAAGAAGAGAGAAGGGCAAAGTTGCAGGTACACAAAGGTGTTATCAGTTTTATGTGTGTCCTGCTTCTGCTGAATCAAAACAGCTTATTATTTTATTTTTTCTTTCTTATTTATTGTAAAATCTTTTTCGACAGGCGCAATTTTCACAAATGAGGCCAGTTACAATGGGTCCTCGTATGCCCATGTATCCTCCTGGTGGTCCAGGTCTTGGACAGCAAATATTTTATGGGCAGCCTCCTCCTACTATGCTTCCTCCTCAGGTATGTACTCATCCTATGACAACTGACAAGTAATCTTAAATTTTTTTTTTTCCTTTTCTATTTTAATGTTTCCTATATACAGTCAACTTAAGGTGACACATCCTACTATTTAAGGGTTCCCCTGTTCTTAACATGTCATCGTATCGTCTCCTTTTAAGAAATATCTTGTTTTGTCTTTGTGTCGTTTTTGTTCTATTAGGCTGGTTTTGGTTACCAACAGCAGCTGGTCCCTGGAATGAGGCCGGGTGCGGCCCCTATGTCAAACTTCTTTCTACCAGTTGCCCAACAAGGCCAGCAGCAGCAGGCCCAACGGCTAGGTGGGAGGCGTGTAGCGGGTTCTGTGCAACAAAATCAGCAGCCGGTACCATTGATGCAGCAGCAGCAGGTATGTCTATTGTTAAAAATTAATTAAAATTGTAGCTAGTATTGTAACTGTGTGTTTGATTTGGTGTGATCAGATGTTTCCAAGGGGACGTATGTATCGTTATCCTGGTAGAAATGCAGCAGCAGAGGCAAATATGCCGCTGGTTCCTGTCCCATATGACATGAGTGGCATGTTTCCTAGAGATGCTGTCCAGCCAATGCCAGTTACGGCTTTGACTTCTGCCCTTGCTAATGCTCCTCCTGAGCAGCAGAGAACGGTAATGAAATTCTTTTTATTTTTTTCCTTGTAAGTATGTATTTAGTCCTGAAAATGTTCGAATAAACAAACAGATGCTGGGTGAGAATCTGTACCCACTGGTGCATCAGTTGGAACATGAGAATGCTGCTAAGGTGACAGGAATGCTGCTGGAGATGGATCAGACTGAGGTATTACACCTGTTGGAATCACCGGATGCTTTGAAAGCAAAAGTTTCAGAGGCCATGGAGGTTTTGAGGAGTGTCCACCACCAGCAGCAACCCAACAGCCCTGCAGCTCAGCTTGCTTCACTGTCTCTTAAGGACAACCTTGTCTCCTGAGCTGCTGAATATTGGTGTAGGTGATTTAAGTTTTTCTGTTTTTTTTTTCCAGAGTTTTAAAGCATCATTGAGATGCCTTGGTTTGCTCATCAAAATAGGGTTTTACTTTATGAAAGTTTTAACATAAGAGTTCTCTTTTTAGTTTCTGCATTTTGATACCTAGGCTTTTAAGGTTTCAAATTCGCCATAATTTAATACATTTGTTTTATTGAACAATTGATTTTTATTTTGCAATTTGGACCATGTCTGGCCTACCCTATGACTTATCAGCTAGGCATAAATAGCAACCAGTTGAGAAGCAAAAGGATTGTACCCTGGAGCATCTCACCGATATTGTTTGGTTAGGCCAACAGTTCTATTATGTTAATTGAAAATTCTAGTATAAAGGGTCACAATTGTGGTGTAATGCAGATACAAATAGAGCACAACACTTGCACTGTAAAGTAGGTGATTATGCCATGGCCTTCAGGCCTTGTGAAAACACTTAGAAAATATTTGGTCATATCATTTAAATATTTAATAGTTTCTCAAAAGTATGGATGATGAGAATGATCTCTAATATATAGACAAACCAGATCACTTCACCTAACTAGAGAAATGAGGGCCTTGTAATGTAGTTAAACTCTTGACTATCTAAACCTAAAGTATGGATGAGGATAATGATTCTCTACATGGCAAGAGAGGTAGAGCTGATGAATATGTGCTAGTGGTGATGCAAAATCTAATACAAAGATGTGTCATGAGGAGATAAGGATACTAACATGATTAACATTCCCTCATAAGCTGAAATCGGGTATTCTCGCCAATCTTAAACTAGACATATGATCAAAACTAATTGTGATTGGAGACAATCTCAACATTGCAATCCAAATTGGCAGGACATCCCCAAGATGAAAAGAGCATAACTTGAATTTATATCCTTTTGTTTGCTAAGCTATACATGGCGTGCTGCTAGCATTGATTGCTATTGAATGTCTATTCTTTCTATGGAAATTAGGGTTTGTTTCTTTCTCTCTTTTGGGCTCTTGAATATATATGATAATGGATCGGATATGGATATGATATTACTCAATGCATATCTATTTAGTTTTTTATGATCCATATTAATATCCATTTAAAATCATTTCATCTATCCGATTCAACATTCAACATCATCATCAGAACCATCTTCAACATCAAAATCATCATCATCATTTGTTACAGAGAATCTGAAGCCCAAATCGAATCATACCCAAACATACAAAGGAGATGAGTAGCTGTGGTTTGCATTTGGTGGTAGTGGTGATGGTTTGCATCCCATGGACACTCTTCATCTTAGAAGGGCAATGTTAATCTTCTAGATCTAAACCTTTAAGAAACCCCCATATTAATTAGGAGAGAAGAAAGAGAGAAACGTTGATTTAAACGTTCAACATAGATTGTATGTGTGTTGTGTGTGTTTGCAACAAGTTGATTAGGAGTGAGAGCCTTATAGAGGGAGTAAAAGGGGTGATTGGGTTTTAAGGGGTATACATCTTAATCTGATCCAATAAAAAGTTTTAAGATGTGAAGGCTGTTTGTTTTTTCTTTTCATTAAGATCTGAAAACTTGTTAAAACCTCTTAAAGAACTATATATAAAAATACATCTTATAACAATCGGATTAATTCTCCCACCGGTTCACGCCTACATTTAGCCCGGCCACGATCAAACAATTGAGGGGATTTCTTGGTCTTATAGGTTACTATAGCAGATTCATCAAAGATTATTCACTTATTAGTAAGCCCCTTATAGAATTGGTAAAGAAAGACTCTTTCAAGTGGAATCATGAGGCACAATTAGCATTTCAGAAGCTGAAGCACTAAATGATTTATGTATCGGTGCTAAAGTTGCCACCTTTCTCTAAAGAATTCTTTATTGAGACAGATGCATGTGATGAAGGAATTGGAGCGGTTTTACAACAAGTTGGGCATCCGATTGCTTACCTAAGTCGAGCTTTATCCCCTAAACATAAAGCTTTATGTGTTTATGTGAAGGAACTATGAGCAATCATCTTTGCCTTGAAAAAAATGGAGGAGTTATCTTCTTGATCGATATTTTAAAATATGAACTAATCACTTCAATCTTAAGTACTTTTTGGATCAGCGTCTAAACACCCATTTCTAGCTTAAATAGCTGCCAAAGTTATTGCGATTTGATTATGAAATTGTCTGCAAGAAAGGAAAAGAGAACTTGGTGGCAGATTCTTTATCACGGAGGTCACATTCAAGAGAATTGAATGCTCTAACTTTATCCACGATTTCTAATCGGTTGTTAGAAGAGATCAAATCTAGTTATGTACAAAAGTTGTTTGCTTGTTGTCATGAAGAACCTTTGGGTGGTCCCGTTCGTTTAACGGAATTTGAAGGAATTGAATTGAATTCCTTAAAGCATTCAATTCCTATAGGAATTAAATTCTTAAGGAATTAGATACATGTTCATTGTTTCGCAGAAAAGTGAATGGAATTGAATTTCATTACAATCCTATTTTACGTTTGTTTGTAAATTTATACAAAGAATTGCAATAGAATCATATCAAAAGACCAAAATACCCTTTTATTCATTTTTTATATTAAAAATTTATCATTACACACACGCACACCCAACCCACCCACCACAACCCCCCCTCGGTCCACCTACACCTCCCGCCGCCGCCGCCGCCACCACCGCCGTCACCGCCGCCACCACCGCCGTCGCTGCCACCTCTACCCCCGCTGTCACTGCCGCCACCACCACCCTTGTCACCGCCACCACCAGCACCACCACCGGCTGCCGCCAGCACCCGTGTCGCCGCTGCCACCACCATCACCACATGCCGCCGCCACCACCCGTAACCGTCACCGCCACCGTCACAATCACCACTACAGCCGCCCCATCACCGTCACCACCACCACGCCCAAACCACCATCGCCGTCACCCCACCATCACCGCTGCTGTAACCGTCGCCACCACCACCCTTGTCACTGCCGCCACCACCATCACCACCCGCTGCCGCCACCACCACCACCACCGCGGTGGCGGGTGGTGATGGTGGTGGCGGCGGTGACAAGGGTGGTGGTGACGGCGGTAGTGGTGGCGGTGACGGCGGTGGTAGCGGCGGCGGGTGGTGGTGGTGGTGGCGGTGGTGACGGCGGGTGGTGACGGCGGTGGTGGTGGCGCGTGACGGCGGTGGTGATGACGGCGGGTGGTGACGGTGGTGGCGGGTGGTGACGGTGGTGGCAGTGGTGGCGGCGGCGGCAGGTGGTGGTGACGGCGGTGGTGGTGGTGGTGGCGGCGGGTGGTGGGGCGGTGGCGGGTGGTGATGACGGCGGTGGTGGGGGCGGCGGTGGTGGCGGTGGTGACGGTGGTGGTGGCGGTGGCGGCGGTGGTGACGGTGGTGGTGGCGGTGGCGGCGGTGGTGGTGGTGTGGTGGTGGTGGCGGCGGCGGTGGTGACGGTGGTGGTGGCGGTGTGGCGCTATACTATAGCGGTGGTGAGGCGATATAGGGTTAAAGTAAGGGCAAATTAGTCTTTTATCAGGTTTCTTTAAGGAATGGATTTTAATTACATCCACATACCTAATGGAATGACTTTCCCATACATAAAGGAATATATATTTTCCAAAGAATTTGATTCCAATCAGAAAAATGCTACCGAACACAATTTACAATGAAATTGGATTTAAATTCCATTCCATTCCTTTAAATTCCTGCGAAACAAACGGAACCTTATAAATTGAACTTTCCTGCTGATGCTAAAGTGCTTCCCATGTTCCACGTTTCACAATTAAGAGATGCCATTCTACACCACAATTTCCTGGAATTTTACGTCCTTTTAACAATGATGGTCTTTTATTACGGGTACCAGTTAAGGTCGTTGATCGAAGATTGGGTAAAACAAATCTTACAAGTATATATCACGTAAAACAATTAAATGACGCCAGCATTGTTATTACTTGATAATCTCGACTTTCAAATCTTACAAGTCTTCTTATAACTCCTTGACTCCACCATTGTTATTCTTTTTTAGCTACCCGATAAATATTTTTTAGGAGGCATGAGGTTCACGAAAAATGACTAATTAACAATTACAGAATGATAAATCACAAATTTAACAGTCTAACAGATTGAACAGTCTAACAAAATAGGATTTAACAAATAACATATTTAACTAAATGAAGTAAAGCTCTAAATCAGTTATCAGTCTAACAAAATAGGATTTAACAAATAACATATTTAACTAAATGAAGTAAAGCTCTAAATCAGTTATCAGTCTAACAAATTTAACAGTCTAACAAAATAGGATTTAACAAATAACAGATTTAACTAAATGAGGTAAAGCGCTAAATCAGTTATCAGTCTAACAAATTTAACAGTCTAACAAAATAGGATTTAACAAATAACAGATTTAACTAAATGAAGTAAAACACTAAATCAGTTATCAGTCTAACAAATTTAACAGTCTAAATGAGTAAATCAGTAGATTCACAGAATTAACAAATAACAAATTTATCAGTAATCACAATGAAGTAAAGCACTAAATGAAGTAAAGCATTAAAAACTTAGAAAATAGGATTATAGAAACTAGAAAGTAATACACCTGATTGAAGCTTGAAGAATTTGCCCCAATTGTGCTCTGTCGAATAGTGAACACAGATGAATAGATGATTTGCCCCAACTTGAAAGTCTTGAATCTTGATTCTTAAACAAATAAACAATCGAACACAGATGATTTATTGATTTGCCCCAAGTAAGTGAACTCGATTTTGCCCCAAATAAACAGTCCCAACTTGATTTTGCCTCACTGAACTCGATTACTCATTTACAGTCTTATAGATTTACTCGAAGTCTCGAACAGATTTACTCGAACAGTCGAAGTCTCGACTCTCGATTCTCGAAGACTCGAAGTGAAGAAATTCTTCTCCGATTAGGAATTAGGGTTGCAGCGTGATACCTTGACCAGCGTCATCTGTTTTTGAGTTTCAAACGGAGTTGGAATCGTTGTCTGTTCAATCGATTCGTGATACCTTGGAAGTTGAAGCTTATGATTCGTGAATGGCGACCGGGAGTGGCGACGATTCCGTTTCTCCATGGCGTCGGCGTCGCTTTGTTCTCCAATCTCCATCGCTTCTTTTGCGCTTTCCCGATGGCCGATTCGTCTGTTTAATGCGACAATACTTCAATCGATTATTCGATTTAAATCTGGACTCTGGCCGATGGGCTCCTCGCCTCCTTCCTGGGCTAAACGCAAAACTAGGCTTAGTATGTAAAAAAGGCTTGTAACATATGTACATATATATATATACTGCAAAATGAAAATGGGCCCTTAAAATTAGGGGGCCCTGGGCAGCTGCCCTTGTGGCCCAGGGCCGGCCCTGTGTAGTTTTCATGTCAGGTATTATGTTTTTCCTATTTAACTTGGAATGTTATTTTTATTTTTAAGAGCTTATTTTAGTAGTTAGAGCAAATGTCATGGGGCGTGCTCGCAATGCTCACGGCACGATACCTCACTGACAATGGTGTGATACGTGGTCTGATCCCACTTTATGGTGACCTCACATCGTGTTGCAACGAGTTTACAATCTCTTATCATAACTAGCAGTAAAAAATGAAAAAAGCAGAAAAATGATAGTCTTCTAACGGCTAGAATGAAAAAAACAATGTAACACTTTTCAATTAGATTATAAATGTAATATTTTCAATCCTAAATCTGACACCATTCTTTTCTCTCCCAACAATAATACAGAGCCTAATAATATTTTCACAACATCAAAGTCATCTTCCAACTTTCGATAGCCTATCACTAATTCTATTTGGAAATACATATCAACAACTTTTTCAACGGAACGATCTCAAAAGGTTTGAAAGAAAAGTGGTACTTTAAAAACCCAACAAGTGATGACAAAATATTATTGGCTCAGTCGTGGGTTCCAATGTCCGAGGATGAGTGGGTGGGAAACTCACAAAAAGGGTGATCCATTTTGGTACTGAATTATGCACTTCCTTAATGCTGCCTCATCCATCCATCCATGTAAAGAATAAAAGACTAATTATCGAGCAAGTGATGAGATATGAAGACTTAGATTAATAAGTTTAGCACCGTTAACACCAATTTGAGATTTCCTTTGGAAAGTGGTGAATATGAGGCAATCTTTTGGGCCTAGCCTTCCAAAGTTACCTTCAACTTAATCTTTCTCTTTTGCGCATCTACATGTATGAGAGGTTCTCAAAGATGAATTGAAACGGTTAAATCCCATTCGAGTAGTCGCAAGAAGAAGAAACAAATAATCAAGAACTTTTGGATCTTATTCTTAAGCACCAATTAATCTTGATGAAGATTTTAATGTATTTGAAGAACTCCATCATCTACCCAGTAAGTAAGTCGAGAAAACAAAGAAGCGTACATTCATTATCAAACATCTCGCATGTAGGGGAAGGATCTTCAAGTGCTAGCGAGAGTTTCAAAACAGAACGTATTGAAGAACTAAAGGAACTTAGAAAAGAAAACAAAGTAATTGACTTTAGAAACCTCGTTTAAGGCAAATGAAGTTTCTAACAACCCAGACAAAGGGGATAAGGGAAAAGATCTCGAGTGTATTTTAAAGCAAAAGGATGAAACCCTTCAAAAAGATGAAATTCTTATTAAAAAAAATACTGTAAATAATGTAAACTTTTCGATTAATGTAATTTTTATTTCTTAATGCATTGTGTTTTATTTAAATATTTGAAAACAAGCGAATTAAAAGTATGCGGGTTTGGGAATTCTGTGTAATGATAGTGCGACCATACCATGTCAAAAGGGGTTCATGATGCAGACACAGTGAGTCAGTGATGCGAGTGAGAGATTTCTTATAGGGCCTACAAAGGATTGTGATGTTATCCAACAATAATTCGCATAAAATTCATCAAATTTCATGTTGTCAGCCAAAGAGTACATCAAGATTCAATCCTCCAAACATTTCTCTATGCTTCTGTTTGGAGCCTAAATGTTTTAAGTTACACATGCCATCATCATCATCATCTTAATTATTATAGTAACACAGGTCAGGATTGTCATAACAGCTATTAGCATAATCTTCAGATTCCAATCTAGATATTTTAGTAAGACACACCCACTTGTCTTCTCATATATACTCCAATCTACATGCAAGGGGTTATGATGAGATACCAGGTGAATTGATTTTTCCTGTGAATGGTTTTGATGGCCTATCTATGTCCTGGTGCAAAGGAAAGCAGCATGTTAAAATTCAAAATTTTGGGATCAAAGTATTTATTGTTCACGCGAAATTAAGTTACCTTCATCAATGTCGAATGATTGGTGAATCCAAATTGATTCACATTTGCCATTTCTGAACCAACAAAAGAATCTGGTTTCACCATGTTGGTTAATGTTGGCATACCGATGTGGTTGGTCATACCAAATTCCCTTCGGGTTGAGAAGACTTGGTTTTGGGAAAATGTAGCAAACCCTTCACTTGGATTTGGTAATTTGTATCCCTCGTTGTATCCCGCTCCCCTTTGCATTTCTTGTTCTTGTGAACATATAGGTGGCAAACCAAACCCATTTCTCATGGTAAGCGTCTACAAGAGCACAACAAAGAAAACTGATCAAGTAAATCGCATTTGTGTTATGGAAGCAGATGACAATCAAGGACTTCAAAAATTTTTGCAACTATATCAATCAATTAATAACAATAATAACAATTTAATATTCCAGTGACACCATTGAAGCACATACACAAACCTTCCCAAATAAAGCACACCCTGAAAGCAAAATTAACTACATAATGAGGTAGAATTATCAGATGCAATATATCCCACCAACTACACATTTGAGCTGTACAAGGTTATATGGCAAGACAATGAAACTTATACCTGCACTTTCAGTTGGAGCTGCTTTAGATATTCAATTGCTTCATCCAACATTGATGCCTTGTCAGTCTATGTACAAAGAACATAGCAAACTTAAAAACTAAAACCAGACTTATGGCATATGATATCCATGATCAAAGCCAAATAAGGAAACTTGTAATGTTGATATAAAATGTAAAATTAAGGCCTTGATACCTTGTTAGAATTTGGAACCAAGGTCTGCAATGCTTTCAACTTCTCGTTAATTCTACTCCTTCTCCTCTGACAAACGTATTTTAAGGCCTATATCAATACATATACATACATTCAAGGGAGTAGCTCAAAACGAAACACAAACCTTCTCAGACAGATTGTGAATCTCCGCTGCTCTTGTCCTCTTTGAGGAACGTGGAGGGTTAGAATTTTGACGCACCTCCGCCAGTTTTTGTATCTTCAAATCCCAACATGGAAAAGAAAGCTGAATATTAAGAACAAAAAGGGGGAAAAAGGAAAAATAAAACCTAATCTTCTTCATTCGGATACGTAATCAGTAGATCACAATTCACGAACATTCAAACTACAAGCAAGAGCTTATTTTACTCGCATAGAGACTCAGAAAAGCAAGTTTTGGAAGACGAAGAAGCAAAAGCCATTACAAGCTTATCCTTCAATTTTAGTAACAAGTATCTGTCCGGGCCATAAACAGACAAATCACACGAAATTACAAGTGAAAACCAAAGACCGTACATGGCATCCTAAATCAAAGGCAGCTACATCATTTCGCGAAGATATATTTACCTGATTCGTCTCCGGCGAGTAAAAAGAGCTAAGATCAGAGAAGCGTTGGTCAGAATCTAGAAAATCGGTGGAAATCTGGGACGGCGAGGGAAGTAATTGTCCGTAATTCCCCTTGGTTGAAGGATTGTCGAGGAAACTCTGGAAGAAAGACGACATATCTTCGGATTCAAGTGAAGAAGAAGAAGAAAAAGAGCGATCGTTGTTGGTTCCGTATAGATCCGCCATTAATTAACGCAACCACCACCACCACCACTACCACCAGTAGTAATGATTACAACGAAACGTACAGTGAAATGCAAAGGAAGATGAGAATTTTCCTGATTCTGCAAAATTGATTTCTGATTGGTTTCTTGTGTGTTTGTTCTTGATTTGGGGTGAGTTTTTGTACTTGCGCATGTGAAAATGGGGAGTTTTTATATATAAGGCTGCAAAGGTTAGAAGGAGATTAAACAGTGCATTTAACTAACTTGATTCCCTTCTCCCGCCTTAATTGTTTTTTTAATTTATAAACAAGTTCCTCGTATTTCCTGATTATCACATATCTACCCTTACTTCATTCTTCTTGGACTTTTTAAGACTTAACTCACGCGCGCGTTAAAGAAAATAGCATGGTATATACGTAATACCGATACGAAGAATGATTAATATTTGGTAGGACAATAATATGTCTAAGTTTAAGAACGTAACGGAATAGTACTAATGCAATGTGATGTGAGCAAATATTTTTCGTTAAAAATTAATAAAATAATAAAAATATCTCTATTTATAAAACAATGAGAGAAATAGTCTTAGAAATTGTGTTAATGTGAGTAAGAAATTGTGTTGAACGAATAAAGGGTTATTAGAGTGTAGTGATTCGTACATATCAAATTGTATACACAACCACCTTATACATTGTCAACTTATACAATAGGTCGTTAACTGTATGTATAGAAAAAATATATATATATATACTAAATGTATTACTGTATGATATACTAAAGGTAAATCTTGACATAATGACATCCATATGCAAAATTAAGGGTTTATTCTTTGTAGAAAACTCAACTTGTATTATAAAAGAGTTTTTTAAGGAAACTCAAAAACAAGAAAACATGTTTATTAATTGAATTTTCGGGTGTGTTTGGTTATTGAAAAAAACACATGTTTTCCAGGAATTTTTTCTAAGAAAAAAGGAAAACTTGAAATTGTGTTTGGTTTATAACTTTTCCTAAAAATTTTCTAGAATTTTTTTTTCAATTTTCTAAATTTATAATAAACTTGGAAAACTGATCAAGAGAGTTTTCCACACTTTTCCATTTCACTACCTAATCGGGCTAATCCCACGATCGGCCCCATAGATCTCTTGCTTTTTAATTTCATGTTATGCACCGCTTACGATTTAATTATTTAATTACCGATCAAATTTCAAATTACATTTCTTCGTTGGCTAGGAATAGGCATTCGAGATGAAATTAAAATCATTAATTATGAAATATGATTTATAATTTATTTAGTTTTAATGAATACTTATTTGTATTATTACAATATTTAAGATGAGAAATAATAGAATCAATCTTAAAGCGGTATTGTTAATTATTAGAATATAGAATAACATTGTATTATTTGAAATAACAAAAAACTGAAAAATTGAAAATGGATAGAAAATAGACTTTAAACATGATTTCTAATGTTTTAAAATAGTAAAAGAAAAGTTCATCATCTTTAACCAAATTTCTTTTTCTAATTTTCTACAGAAAAATGAAAACTCCCAACCTTTTTCTAAAAAGTTTTTTTCAAAAAACGGAATACAATTTTCCATAACCAAACTGAAAAATTAGAAAACTGAAAAAAGGGTTTTCTGGAATTCTCTAAAATATCACTTTCACAAACTAAAAATTAAAAACTACATCTCTTTCCTCTAAATGCATTTTCTAAATTTTCAACTACTTTCTAAAGAATAAAAAGTAAAAAATAAGTCTTTTTTTTCAAAGTACTAGAAAAACAAAACACACATTTAAATGCATCGAGAATTCTATGCGAAGACGAAAAGGAGACAAGATGGCATAATAGATAAAAATTCATTTACATTAGAGACATTTATCTATAGATTACAATTACTTGTAACTAAGATCACTTTCATTGCATTATCTTTATAGAGGTGATATATCATCCTTCTATTTTCTCATACTCGTAAAATCAACATAATTATCAAAAGCAATAAAGAAGGTGAGGAAAAAATTATTAGATTCAACATATCATCTTATGAAGAGTAGTAGGAGAATGAAGTAAGAATAAATAGCAAAGGGTAAGAAAAAAAAAACAAATTTGATAGCATCGATATTAATCATTTGAACTATTACTTCTAATGTATAATAGATGGTTTGGTTAAAATGAAACTAGTATAATCTAATTAATATGATATTATATATATATATATATATATATACTAATATATAAAGCATTTAACACTCTCTCTTCTAAATGTCTTAATCTCTTAAATTTTAAGTCATTTGATATTACTAACTTACCCCTTATTTAAATCTTAAAAGGAAATCATTGAATAACATTTTAATAACTAAACTTTCTATAAAAATAATGTTTAAAAATGTCAACTCAATACAAATTAAATTTCAACCTATAAGATATAACATAATTAAAAATTGAATAAAAAACCTTCATAGAAATATTATTTTAAATATTATATCATATACCAAATAATTTAATTGAAGTATTAGAAAATTCGTATAACTAAAACTCATAAACTTGATAACATGTAACTGAATTTATAAACACTCATATAAGTAAAATAAAAAGTTTAATTTATAATATATTTAATATTATTTTACTTGAACTCTTAAATTTTAAGTAATAGAAAATTAACAATATAGTCTTAAATATATTTACATTTTTTAAAATACACCAACCCAACCACTAATATATTATCTCATACCTACACAATTTCTCATTCAAATCAACACAATTCACCAAGTCATTGATATGTTTTTATCATCTTATTTTATAAGTAGAGATTGTTTTTTTCTTATTTTATTGTTTTTCAAAGGTTATTTTAGAAATTAACGAATGAGTTGATAGATAATAAAGAAATAAGTAAAATGGAAAAGAAGGAAACAAAATGGACATACTGCAAATGGAAATTATTCGACGTCATCATAGTGTGTGTGTATACCATACCCTACGTTACCGAAAACGGACATGTTATCGAGAATGAATTAGTTATCGTCGCAGCATTGCGCAGGTAACATGCTAGTGTGTGTGTGTGTGTGTGTGTATATATATATATATATAGGTAAAAGTTCAAACGAGAACTGTTTTTCGTACGAGAACCGCGAGAACCAATCTTAGCCGTCCAATTCCCCCTCCTTCAATTGGATTGCCCACTCATGAATTCCTTACATGCACCCTGCCACACTCAATCCCCCCACGCTCTTCATCCATGAATTCCATTATCCAAAATGAATAGCCAAGATTGGTTCTCGCAGTACTCGTACGAAAAACAGTTCTCGTTTGAGAACCAATTTTAGTCGTCCAATTCCCCCTCCTTTAATTGGATTGTCCACCCATGAATTTCTTACATGCACCTTGCCACACTCAATCCCCCCACGCTCTTCATCCATGAATTCCACTTATCAATTGAACGGCTAAGATTGGTTCTCGTAGTTCTCGTTTGAACTCTCTCTCTCTCTCTCTCATATATATATATATATATATATGGAAAGATTTATTTGAGAACCATTTTTATTACGAGAACCAATCTTAGTTGTTCATTTTGGATAATGAAGTTCATAGATGAAGAGCGTGAGAGGATTAAGTATAGTAAGGTGTATGTAATGTCATTATTCTTGTTCTCAATTTCTGTAAAGCATATATGTAAAAATGAAAAAATAATTTAATAATGTTTCATGTAATGTCTATTTACCATAAATAAAAATATAAAATTCTTCAGCAGTTATGCACCCCCTAATACCCTAGTTAAGATAAGGAGAAAATTAGGTGTGTAACTAAGCTAAGTCGAGTCGATATAGGTGTCAAGCTTGAGCTCGACTTGATTAGAAAACTCGATGCTCAAAACTCAACTCTAGCTCAATCAAGTTCTGTTTTTTAACTCAAGCTCAGTGAGCTAACCGATACCATCAAGCTCGTCTCAATTACCTTAATTAGGATATTAAATACTAATAATAATAATAATAATAATAATCAAGTTTAGTTTTACTGACATAGTATTCGAGCCCTACTCGATAGTTTTGAGCTCGACTAGGGCACAATTTATGATAATTATAACAGGGCTTAGTTTATGAAAGTGTGCCGAATTTGTCACATTTTAATATTATATATATCTAACTTTAAAAACTACCATATTAATATATCCATGTTTGAAAAACTAATATTTAGTGTATTATTTTTAAACATGGATATATTAAATGGTAGTTTTTAACATTTGGTATATATAATAGCAAAATGTAACAACTTTAGTATATATTCATAAACTAAACCCATTATAATAAATATACATATAAAGAAGGAAAAATATGCAAATTGACACAAGCTATTCACAAGCTTTACAAGTCGAATATTTAATTATTTGAGATGACTCGATAACCTACTTAAGTAGCTCAAGCTTAATTTGAAGCCAATGTAGAGTATTTTTTAATCGATTTTGAATTGTTGGCCAGTTGATTATCCAACTTATAGAAAATACGGTGATATGATATTATGATGTAACAAACTTATCGTCGAGTACACAAAATGAGACCACGACGACAAGTGAATTGAATGTTGTTATCCAACCAATCACTCCTCTTCAAACCAATTTTATATTTTTATTTATTCCAACCATTCATCGACAAATTCCTACTCCCGAGGCCTTCTTTTTATATTGCTTTTATACTTTTAAACCTCACTTTCTTAATTCTTCCCCCCTCATCTATGTTTTTAACTACTTGACATTTTTTTAAATTATTTTATTTCATTTTATTTTAATATTAATTAAATTTGTTATGTCCTTTTTCTTGTAAGTTGTATCCTATAGCCTGAGTTTTAAATGGTCTTTGCATATCCCTTCTCTTGAACCAATCTTTTCATTTTTGTTCTTACATTTTACAAAAACTTATAGAATTCATCACTCAAGAAAATAAATATGCTTAAATTGTTCATAATTATGTATTTTTGATGATTTTTTATTGTTTGTCTTTGACATAGATGGTGTCAAATTTATACCATTAAGTCCGGTTCATTGATATCAAAGTGCATTTGATTTTAACATGTGTTTAACGTGTAATTTAACATCTTGGATTCAGGTCTTGATGTAGAGAATGTGTAGATTTAAAAATACGTTAGAGAATGTGTGACTTCTGTTGTATCAAAAAAAAGAGTAGTCACTTAAACCACACTTGTAATTTTCATCCAAAATCTCCGTCCGTAGACTTTGCTACCTTCATCATCTTCAATATTCAGAAAACAAAAGTTAGGTTAGACTTTAATATTTCTAGGATAAATGTGACCAAAGAAATTATGGATTTTTTAGGATCAGTTACTTAGCTTTAAAACGTTTGAGTTCTAAGATCAAAGATGAAATATATGATCTAGTTTAAGTCACATCTCATAATCTCATATCACTTACTAGAAGCCACATTGCCCTCTTTAATCATGAAGAACATTATTCACACATTCTCATCACCATTAGGAAAACGTATTCGACCATATATCTCAACCAAGAGTTAAGAGTGCACGTGTGAACTGCGTTGTTCAATTTGTTTAAACTTTATAGCATTATGATTTTGTAGAAAAATGGGTTGAAGATTTTAGGTGGAGCTAGAGGGGAAAAACACGTTTAGAGGCTGAAGATGACGAAATAAAAGAGAAATTGTGTTAAATGATCGAAATACCCTCATGTGCTAAGCATATATAAGATGATAGTAGAGTAACTTGAAAGATCATGGACTAGAAAACTAACATTTTTATGGGTTGAGATAATAAAAGGACATAAGTTACAGCAATAATTTTAAAAATAAAAATTCAACGTCTTGAATAAATCAACTTATAAAATCGGATCCACGAAATCAATAAGTAGAAGTCGAATTATAAAAAAATTTCAAAACCGTCTCAAACAAACTGCAGTCGTTTGGAGTAAATAAAAGGAGACACTCGCTTGCTAGTTGCTTCCCAATTCAAGTTCTCCATAATAACAACATTGGATCTTTGGTCAAAGAAAGAAAAAGTCAAACATATTTAATTAATAATATTATCTCTTGATAAGAGTTGAACGGTCAACTTGTTATTGCGTCCTCCCCCAACACTTGTTATTTCTATCTACCAATATGTTATTAGCATTCTCTCAATATCTTTCTTTTTTTTCCTCTACAAGAAAAGAAGGATTTCATGTTTTAACATATATCCGAAAAAATTAAGCTATGATTTTATTATCATCTCATCCTCTTAATCACATGAAAATGTTCCATTAGGGAAGACCTCTTTGGTTAAGTACGGTAGCACAGCCCATTAATCAATCTAGCACACGATGTGAAGCGGTTAGATGCTTTTTAAAACGGTGCAGTAAATCAAATTTTAGGATGTCACTTGTGATTTTTTGTGCTATAATAATGTAATAAATTTTAAAAAATATTTCACAAACACAATAAATCATAGTTAAATAACCTTTTTTAGCGGTGATATTCGGTTATCTCAATAACAATTAAAAAAAACCAATTAACACAATCCGAATAATTGTAAACCTGAAGAACACCCTAAATTTCAATTAGTTTTTTTTATGATATCGTCTAGCTAATAATAAAAAATCCTAAACCGACAATGTTAAAAGTTCAACCAAGATTGCAAACAACTATGGGGAAACTAACAATAACTAGACTAGATGGCATATTGTGTTTGTTCCGCATACAAAACATACTAACATGCAAGTAAAAAAAAAATTAATAATTGATTGAAGTATTTATGTTGTTTGGTGAGATTTTGAATAGAAAGACAAGTAGGAGATTTTAAAGGGCCATTAAGGTTAATTTGACTTTGAGAAGACTGGTTAGTTGTTACAGTCTTAAATGATTAAAAAAAGAGGTTTTCTTGATAAATACAAGTTGATTTAGTTTTGGTTAAAGTTTAAGGGCATCTAGTCGGGGCGAGTGATTGGCATTGCTAATATGGCAATCAGTATGGGACGGGGGATTGTTATGGAGTGGTTTCAGCATAAGTAAATTGACAATCATATACCGGATTTTTTTTTAAACTTTCAACACTGAAGGAAAGATAAAAAGTTGTTTAAAGTCACGATAAATCACTACAAAGATATTTTTTATGTGACAGTGAGTGTAGAGTGTTGTGATGATAAGATGGCCCAAAGTCGAGCGACAACTACAAATGCTTCAAACTCGAAAGTTTATTGTCTAGAGTTAATAAAAAATCATGTTATAAGGAAAACTAAAATTCATGTTATAAGGAAAAACTAAACTTGAAGTAAATTATGATTTTGGATAATCAATTTAAATGCGTTAAGTGTTTTGTGACGATACGATATTCATGATTTCTAGATAGAAACATAGTGACACATTAAAAATAAATAAAATTGAAGAGGATTCAGTTTACTTAACTTGTGAGGAGCATCTTGTAATGCTGTTAGGCTTATATGCTTGAACCAAAACTTATAAGTTGTAGGTAATCATAATATTTAAGGTTTAAACAATTCGAACGTTAGGTGAATTATTCATTTATTGAGTGTGTTTGGCGAAAATATGATAGCTGTAATTAGAAGTTGGTAGCCGATAGTTGAAAGTTGGTACTAATAGTTGGAGCTGGAAGCTGTATATTTTATTTGTATATTTGTTTGACAAAGTAGCTGGTAACTTGAGCTAGATAGTGTAAAATGACAAAAAAAAGACAAATCATACAAATAGGATAAACTGTAAAATAATTTTTTTTAAAGGTATTTAGGTAAGTTTGTATATAAAAAAGGCTTTCAGCTAGTTTTAAAAGTTACTTCAAGAAGCTTTTTATTTTAGAGTTTTTTATTAAAAAATAAATTTCCAGGTTTTCTATTCGAACAACATTGTAGCATTTTCTTTCAAAATAAAAACTTATCAGCTTTAAAAGGTTATGTACCAAACACACCCATTTAATAAATAAAATAGAAATGACAAAAAAACTTGTTTGTTTACTTAAATGAATGAACATAAAACTACTATCTCATTCATTCACATTCATAAAACTACTATCTCATTCATTCATTTATGTTCAGAAACGTTTGTTAATGTTTGTATGTCTAATGGGTTTGTTTATGTTTAACTATATGTATTTGCTTTGTGGTATATTTATATACGTATCTGTTCATTTCTAGCATTTAAACGAACAAACATAAATAAACAGGAATAAACAAATATTCTAGACGAACAAATAAGAACACAAGAATTCGTTCTTTACCCATTTGTTTGTCTCTATTTGTTTGGCTAAGGTTAAAAAAATCGGGTCATATTTAATCCGTTTATTTATGGCCCTATTAAAAACACGTTTATTTGGTATTTGTATGTTGTTTAATCAATAAAAAAATTGACATAAATATTATAAAATATAGAGTTAATTGCTTTTTTGGTCCTTAACGTTTCATAAAAATACAGTTTTGGTCCTTTAGTAATCGAAAGTACATAAACCATCCTTTATTTGAGAAATTTGGAGCAATAGTAGTCCTTTAGTAAACTTCCGTTACACTTGCTCCGTTAACTTTCATCATGTGAGGCTCACGTGAGGGTAGTTTAGTCATTTCACTCACACACTCCCCCTTATCTTCTCCCTCTCTCACACACAACCTCCTTCCATATTCTTCCATTTTTTCCATCTGCACCACAACCACTCCTTATCAATTCAAGAACCTCCACACAACCCCTACCCCTGCTACCGTCAAAGCACCATCTCACGACCACCATCGCATCATGACCGCCATCGGACCACCACCGCTACTACCGTTGGAGCACAAATGCATGACCACCGCCATCTCATCCTCCCCGATGGTGTTTTTTGATGGGTTTCGTACCGCCATCGCATCACAACCACCATCGTACCACCACCGATGGTGTTTTCTGATCGTTTTCGTGCCACCATCGGTTGAAATCAAGATCTACATCTTCAATTTGAAAGGTTTCCAGCAACATCAACGATTTTGTGGGTTCGATTTGAAGGGTTTTCCGAGGGGTTTCCACCGTCGAGGATTGTACAATATTAATAGTTGTGTTCTTCCCCAACCATTTCAGATTGGTGGTACGATTCATTGGTTCATATGGTTTCAAATTTGTTGTGTTCTTCCCCAACTGTTGTTGTGTTCATATGGTTCGATTTTGTGATATTGCTTTTATGTGTTCTTCAACATGATTTTCTTAGATTTGGCTTCAGATTTGGATTCTTGTTACTTCACTGATTCCAAGTTTGATTGAAGGTTTTAGGGTTCATCTGTGTTTTTGTTTATCAAGGCATCACATGTTTTTGTTTATCAAGAGAGAAGATAAGGGGAAGTGTATGAGTGAAATGACTAAACTACCCTCACATGATGATAGTTAACGGAGCAAGTGTAACGGAAGTTTGCTAAAAGACTACTATTGCTCCAAATTTCTCAAATAAATGATGGTTTATGTACTTTTGATTACTAAAGGACCAAAACTGTATTTTTATGAAATCTTAAGGACCAAAAAAGCAATTAACTCTAAAATATATGGCATTAAAGTATTAAACTCTCTCCTCTCACTAAGCTATTGTAGTGACAACAAAAAGATAATCTACTTTATTCAAATATCCGGTGGCCATCTTTCTTTCTCTTCAAGATCTGCCAATTTCAATTGGTACCCAATAGTCTAGAAATATGCCCTTTGGGTACCCAATATTAACCCGTTCTAGAAATATGCCTGAGGTGCCCACCTATACTTAACCAACCCGACCCGACCCACCTTTAAAGATATATTTAAGCAGAGATGCAAACAAAATCTTAATAACTTGGTCATAAACAAATGAGAAAATGGCATTAGTTCTACCTTTGATTCCATATTATCCTCTCCACAAGGAGACCTAAATCCCAAAAAAGAAAAATTAAATTAAATAAATGGGAATATGGGATTAGAACAGAAACATACAAATACTCCAATGATGCTCTAGGAGGAAAGGGGTACTGCAATAACCAAAGAATGTTACTTATTTCCCTCAAAAACATTACCAAATCCACCTTAGTTGTCTTCTTCTTCATGCTTCTTGATGATCCAATGATGAAGTATTTGTCATCTTTAACAAAAACCTCAATCCTAACTCTCATTTTGAAGCCGTTGACTTGCACACAGGGCAAAAGTTCTTCTGAAGCAACCATTGTTTAATGCAACTTGAATGGAAATCATGCCCACATTCCAACACCCCCAGATCATCTCCATACTTGTATTCTTCCTGATGAATCATTAATAAGTTTTAAAAAAACAATCAATGAATCTTTTACAGTGATCTGCACGACGAGTAATAATCTAGTAAAAAGCTTAAAAAGAAAATAACGGGTACCTGACATATGCAGCAAGGTTCGATGTCTGTCGTCCCTGCCACACTGGCATAAGATTTCTGTTTCATGCATTTCGAAATGTTTTCTTCGGTTAATCCAGTGTTGACGTTCCCAATTCGCTCTTCTAAAGCCAATAGCTCCTGAATGCATATTACATATTATAGTTCATTTCTTTTCACTGTTTATACGAAAAAAGAAGTTTTTCGTCAATTTTTTATTACCTCATAAGACATGTTATCGATATCAAGCCGCATATCTCTGTGCCTATCATGAATATCAGCCATGCCGTAGATCATCGATTGATCTAGAATCATAACATCCTGCCAAAAAATAAAAACATAATTACATAAATTTCTACACGAATAAAGCTGCATACTGCTTATTGAAAACTAACCTCAAATCGCAAACCCTCTCCCCTGCGTATAAGATCCAAAATGTTGCGCATCTGCACCAGACAGAGATGCAATACTTTTACTACATTTTTAACACAAAAATTTAATCTTGATAATAGATTATAGATTATAAAACACACCTCTGAGGCTAGCCTGCCTCTTCTTTCACTTCCACCAGCACCTGCTCGTGCGAGATATGGGAATCCAAAAGCACCATCGACATGTCGGACTGAGGATCTCAAATGAGGTAGATGATGATGATGACCCCCCGGAATACCAATTACAGGTGCGATTCCGATTTCTTGTGAAGAAGCTGAAGTTCCACCCACAGGCGGTGGAATTCTAGAGAAAAGATTAATGTTTTGTCCTCCACCGCCACCACCAACGCCAGACTCGGAATCAGTGGAGGACAATAACGATCGACGAAGAATTTCAGACAATCTTCTATAAGGATATTGTGGAGAACCACGATGTGGGGTCAAATTAGGTACTGCGTTGTTTACATTCTCGTTCCCGCCGCTGGGGTTCAAATTCCAGTTAACTGGAGTTTCAGTAGCATTTCTTAAGTCACGGGGCTGGACAAATAAAGGATGATCTGAAATATTTATCGGCATTGTTCTTGGGTTATCTCCTGAACCACCAATATTTAATGAAGTGGAACGAGTAGCTCTAGAGCTAGAACTCCTATTTCTAGACGATACTTGCAAATTTCTTCTCAGTACAGGGACCCGCAACATAGGTTGACCCTCAAGACTTGATGAATTTGAATTTTCACCTGTTGTTGCTATTACAGGGTTAAGTCCCAAAGAAGGATATGGAGACGAAAAATTTAGTTGCCCATTGTTACTATTATTATTATTACTAGCAGGCAATGGATCTTGTAGGCGTGAGTTATTAATTCTTATCCGAACGTTTCTACGAGTGTTTCCTGCAGAACGATTGTCAGATGAAACGCCAACACCTGATGCAAATCTCGAGATAGTTTGATTAGAAACCATTGAATTTAGTGGTGGAGGGTTTTCTGAAACCGGCCTTTGAAAAATATTCGAACTTTCAATCCCGGAAGATGATTGACCTATACTCAATTCAGTTGCTTTTCTTTTACGGGGCAACTGTCGGTTCTCCATTTCAAAAGGGTCAGAAGAAGAACTACTTGCATAATTTGAGGGCTTGATACCGATAAAACTTGATGGATTTACAGTTACATTTTGAGGAACAGAATCAGAACGAGAATTCTGCACAAACAAAGGACCATGATGATGACTGTTGCTAGCATGATTACGGGTTATGTTCATATTAACATCACCCAAGGAAAGCATACTTGTGGGTGGTTCATGTTGGTGTGGTTCAGGACAAGTTTTCATTAGGGACGACCACCCATGTTCTGTTTTTGGGTCAACTCGGTTCTGACTCACCTGGTTTGGCACAGAACTTGAACTCGACTCACCCACACTCCACATGCTGATGTTTTGGCTTTCTTGATTTGCATTGGCTGATGGCTTTAGCATGAAATTAGTCCAGCAAAGCTGCTGCTCTACAATACCTGAATCACTTGAAGTTGAACCATGTTCCAAGGTTAAGGCTTCTGGTAAGGAACCACTTGCACCCTTTTGCCCTTGCATTAGGATCAACAACGGTTTATGAATCTTTTATTCAAAATATTCCAAAAGCCTGAGATGAACACGAATCAGTACCAGGTGAATAAACCAATGTCGTGTATAGCATTCAATAAATAAAATCGAGTAACTAACATTATTGTCAACAAAATGGAAGATATGTAAGAAAAACACAACCTTTTGGAAATATCCTTAAAGAGCTTTTAAGTCCATTTAAAATTATCTTTTTTTTCAATAAGCAGAGTCTTGAACTTAAAATATGTGTTGTCAAGAAGGTTGTTGCAGGTAAGTACAGTTTTCAATAAAGAAACAACTAATTAACTCCTTGTTTTTAACAATATGCACTTGTAAATGTGCTACTCCATTAAACTCCAAAGTGGTCAAGCACCAAACCATGATTAATGGTGTACAAAAGTCAAACTTATGACCTAAATTAGGTAGATACATGTCAAAACTTCAAGCAACAAAAAAAAAAACAGGTGTACACCATGAAGACCTCAACCTGCAACTCAAGCAAACAAAGAACAAGACCTTTCAAACCAAACAAACACCACCCAACCCTTAATCTTGAAATCAATTTTCACCCCATCTGCTCAAAATCAACATGCAATAATATCACATGGATCTAAGCTAATCTACAATCAATTCATGTATATATTTACACAGCCCAGAAACATCAAACCTTGTTCCAAGAACAATATAATATGATAGGAGCTATTGAGACACATTCGTTAATATGAATCAGGTAAATAAGTAACGATTAAAACAGTCAAACAAGAGAGAAGATGCATACTTAAATCTAAAATAATATAAGGTTATCTACAAAAAGACAAAATTAGAAAGAAGGGGAAAGCAGCCCCTTTCAGGTAAAACCCATCATCTAAAACAACATAAACAAGAAAAATGATGAGAAATTTGAGGAAAAACACAAAACTGAAATTGGGTATTGTAAACATGATCGATGAAAAAGAGTATCCAAGAACATACCTGAAAAAAGACCCAAGATTACAGGCGATGGATCTAACGCTAAGAAGATCTTGAAACAGGTTGTTGACAGAGACGATGATCAAAAGGACCTCATGTTTACCAAATTCTCTCTCTAAACAAACAAAGAAAGAATCAATCAAATAATCAGGTATCTGGCTGTTTAAGCAAAGACAGCTGAGGGAGGAAGAGGGGTTTTGGGAAGTGTAGATGAGAATGAGAGAAATGAAAGACGAAATTGTGTGGTTTGTTGGGTGAAATGGAAATGAATTTGAGGGAAGAAAGGGGGAAGTTGGATTCTAAAGAAATGAAAATTAGGGGTAATCTTTCTTTAAATTACGAAAAAAGGCAGATGCACACAAAGTCAGTCGCAACGCTCGTAGTAGGTTCCCAAATGGCTGTCTAGAAAATTAAATTCCGTCTTCCAATGCGCGCCGATGCGACCACCGCTTCTGTTTCTTGTTTCTTGTTTCTACCTCGCCCTTTCACCCCCTTTCACATGCCCCTCTAATCTATCTTCTATTCCTTTCACATCTAACCTCTTCTCTTTCTAGCTTTATACCCCTATAATTATCATTTACCACTTAATTTTTTATTTATTCTTGTTTGGTAAATCCAACCTAATATTTTTTAAAGACGTGTTATTTTTATACAAAACTACTTTACCTTACGTTATAATTATAACTTTTATGTTTTAATTAATTTGTTATCAATTTTTTTTATTCACGTATTTAAGAGTATTATCATTCATACATATCATTTTATTGTATATGTGTTATCGATAAATCATCAATCCGACAAATGTCATCTCCTACAAATGAAAGGTATGAACGATTTAAGGTTGGGTATTCTAAATCCTTCTTTTTTAATTTCTATATAATCCCTTCTCATAAAATCCTCAATTAATTACAAATTTTGTATATGAGATTTGGGTTAATTCACAGAAGTCGTCCTTTAATTTCAAAAATTATAACACGGCTTATTTTGGTTATTATTTCGTTACAAATGCGGTTATTTATGGTACCCCTATTAGTTATACACTCTTACATGTCTTGTGCATAAAGGTATTCTGGTCATTTTGATTTTTACCTTTGTTTCCAGACATATCATTCCATCTGTCCTGTAACGTCCAAAATTAGTTTTTTCTTAATATAATATCAAGAACCATCATCAATATATAAATTCCCACATTCAAAATGCATAAGTACATTCACCTCCGAATTAAAGTATAAAAAATGTAATAACAACAGAAGTTGTGAAAGTAATTGTCTCATACATTTAATTCACAAAAATAAAGGTTGTTTCTCTGTTGTTATGTCGGAGTCTTGCTCTTGTCTTTACCCGAAGTCCTTGAAAACATAAATAATAACGGGTAAGCACAAAACTTATTGAGTTAACACCAAACTTACACTTTATAGCGGATAGCACACACTGCAAGTAATACACGTACTGTAGCCGGGGCCCTTCCTTGCTGTCGCATCTTGGGTCCCACCCGTTGATGCCTAAACTCGGGCCCCACATGCTATGACATATCACAAGTCTCACCTTTAGATGATGTCATTCTCTCCCAACTAGTCACACAATCTTGGTTGGTCCACACAAATCATAGATCATTAGCAGTTTACATGTTTAACAGTTTTAGCTATCAGCGGTTCACATATAAACTCATACATGACACTTCACATACACTGCGAGTACATATCACAATATAACGAGTAATTTAATGTAAAACATAGTCAACGGCTTACTAGTGAATAGCTTGAGGTTAGGTGATTACTAACAAGAACTTTTACAATAAAATCTATACATAATTAGACACTAATCGAGTTTTCGATGCATACTCATCCTTGCTTTACGATTCTGACTCACACTTGACTTTTTACGATTGTTGTTTTACAATTCCGCATCATGATTAAGATTTGCAATTTGATTCATGTCCTATACCGGTTTACGATTTACGATCCATGAATTGCGATTGGCTCCAAGACCAATTCATAATTTACGGTCTGCGATTGTATTTTACGATTCATACACACACTATGTTTCACGATTCAAGTTCCCGATCCAACTTACAGGGGCGGAGCTAGGATTTCTAAATAGGGGGACTCGTATACTAATAATACTCATAATATACGAATAACGTAAAAAGTTTGATTATTTTGTAGGATAAATAAATAATGGAAATTCGTTTAAAGACAAGAAATTACGTGTTAAAATAATACTTAAAGACAATCGTTTTGTCATTAATTAACATGTTTGTAACAAATATTAAATAAAACAATATTTCGGATCATAAAAACTAAAATAATAACGATTTAATTTGATGACGTTAATTCATGATTTGTGATTCAATAATTCAATAACAAAAATAATTGTTCACTACAGACTCTTGACTCAGGATTCCAATTACAGAAGGTTCTTTATTGTATTAAACTTTATAATTCAATACTATAAACAAGATAGTAAAATAGGTTATTCCCATTTTTTCTAGTTTTCAAATTCTTTGATGGTTTGGTTTTGATATAATCAAAAACAACATTTACACCAAATTAATACGATGCAAATGTAGAATTACAAAACAGAGAATGAAATATCTATCAATGAATTGGAAGCAGAGTAAAATTTCATGAAAAACAATTTGAGAAAAAGTGAATAAAATGAGAAAACCTTCAAACCCTTAAGGCAGAATGCTGGTTCAGTCTTCATTGTTTATTTTGGTGTTATATTGGGTTTTTTATTTTATTTATGGATGAATTTAACATGAAGTTGCTCGACATGTCTTATAATATATAAGGACTTTAAGCTAATTAGGGGGGAGAAGCACCCTTCAACCCCCTTCTGTCTCCGCCTCTACGATGCTAAATTACAATTTCACGATTGTCCTCAAGGGTTCCTTTTCGATTCCTAGTTTTCGATTGGCACCAAAGGCTGTTTTACGATTTTAAATCATGATTCTTTTATACATAAGATTTATGATTATGAGTTTACAATTGACGTTATTGGTTTGTTTATGATTCAAGCCTTGCAATTTGCGATTGAGGAATCTCATAAAGAGACTCAACTCAGTTTACGATTTGAACCTAAGCTAAGGTTTTCCATTCATAGTTTAACACCTAGTTTTGCGATTTACGATTCCTCAAGAACATATGTGATTCCTATCAAACACAACCGACATTTCTAAATCCAAACTCATTTGAAACCCAATCGTTTACATTCATTCTTGTTTTAACGGATTCCTAACACCAATTTAATCAACCCTTATCAATTAATTGAATTCATATCATGTATTGAATGATCTAGGTCCAATTTTTGTTCTTGATTCTATCTATATTCTCGAATAGTGACTCACTCTTAAAACTCATTCTAATCTCAATCAATTGCTATAAAAACTATAGAAAATTAACCACAAAGGACCAAGGATCATTACCGGATGATTCCTTGATGATTTGAAGAAAGAATAATATCGATTCGTGCATTCCTTTTCTCGGCAGTAACAGGTTCATTCACCACACCACAAACACACAGTCACAAAACGGCTATCATGCTTCTCCTAGGGTTTTGTGTCCAAAATGAGTATTTATACCCTTTCCCACATTCCTCATGTCTAGACATCCCTTAAGACCCTCTAAATAAATTCTTATTACTAAGTTCCCAAACATAGGCAAAACAAAAATATAAAATAAAATAATTATTCATAAATAATTAATAGTTTACTGAAACAAAATATCACATGTCCTTGTTTCCAAACACGTCGTCTTGTCATCTTTCTATGATGAACTCTCTCGTTAGTCCACACATCGCTACCACCGGTTGGGTGTAGCAAGTCTACAACATTTAGAGAAGGAAGATCATCAAATGACTCATCAAAGGTTGTCGCTGCGTACACCACCATCCAAGGTCGTTGTCCTTAACTCATCGAAGCGAGCTATTCCACTCTAGATTGATTGTTTTCGTTTGCGCTTATTAGGATTTTGATTAATATAAATGTAAGGTTGTTTTTTTTACATTGATTGCTTAGGGATGTTTTATTAGCTTTATGATTTGTGTGTGTTGATCACAGTTCATCAACACAGTGCCTTTGGTTATGTTTTTTTTCTTTTTTTTTGTGCGTAATTTATTGGTTATCATCTCAGAATATGAAGAATAAATATTGACTCTTGTACTAGAAAACACAGCCATAAACACATTGAAACAAAACGTAGACTTAACTGGAAAATCTAGACAGGAGATATGAACAAAATTGAAATTTTGAACTAAGCTAAAAACACACTTTTGTAATATGAACACTCAACATGTGTATCCAAAGCCCTCTAACTCTTAAAAGGTGTTTGTTATAGCTTAATATGGGCTAATAAGCTCAATTATATTTTAAAAGCTCGACTTAATTTTTATCTTAAGTGAAAATAAGCCCGTAACTTAGAAAATAAGTTGACATAAATAATCTAGTTATAGTTAAGCAGAACATGTAAGCTATACAAAATCTAAGCTAAACACCCCCTTAATTTTGGAATACTCAAAACACAACTAAAAACACACAAATTCTAAACAAAATTTAAAACATGATCGAAAACACAAGAAACTATACACTCAAATTTTACAAATATGGGTTAAGTCCATCTTCATCGATCTCAACTAACTTGAAGAAATCAAAAACCTTACATGAAAAACCCTAACGCGTTAATTGGAAACCAGAAAAAATATTCAAATCCCAACTCATACAACAACTTTCAAACACGGGTAGAACCTTAAATTGCTTATGGATTACCGGTTCGAACAAATGAACCCAAACACCTCCATCAAGTCTTGCTTCTCCTTTTGCTCTTCAAAATCGTAGATCTGGAACATTCAATATGAAAGTGAAAATTACGATGAACATTCATTAAATTTGAGTCTTTCTGTTCATGTTGTCTTGTTCTTCAATGGTTAGGTTTTCAAAATGTGTTGCATTAATTTGTTGTAATAAATTTAGGATTTGTTTTGTGCATTTAGCTCAATAAGTTTCTCTGTTTCCTTTTATTATCAAACGGGGGAAGGAAAATCCTTTCTTTGTCGACGACGACGTAGTTAAAAAAACTCTATGATATGAATTTATTTATGTGTTGTTTGGTTTGATGGAATCCTTGGGATTTAGTAGGAATTGGAATCCAATTCCAACGAATTCCCATGTTTGGTTGGCTTCTTATCAATGGAATTGGAATCTTGGCTTTGGAAAACATTCCTTCAGTTGTGGGAATTTAAAATCCTTCCCCCAACCTAAGGAATTGAGATTCCTTCTCTTCTCTTCTCATCTCACTACAAACCATCGTCTGAAACACCATCGCGAGTTCGCGACTGGCATGAGGCGAACAATGACAACAACTGGTGAGAGGCGAATGGCGACCTTCGTCTAGGGTTTCGATTAGGTTCATCTTCTTCTTCCTGCCGATGGTGGCTTCATCTTCTTCGTCGACAACTGGCGATTAGGATTCGTCTTTTTCATCTTCTTTGTCCCGATGGTGGCTTCGACGATTAGGGTTCCTCTTTGTTCGTCCCGACGACCGGCGACAGTGGTGGTGGCGGTGTTGGGGCAGTACTCGCAAGCATCGACGAAAATGTTAGGGGCTGTGGCGGTGGCAGGCGGCGGTGGTAGTGAAGGGAGGTGCCGTTTCTTCCAAGCTTTTTTCTTTTGAATTCCATGTGTTGCCAAACACAAAAAGGAAGGAATTACTTTCCAATTCAAATTCCTTCCCATTCAAATTCCTTCTAAGATTCCAATTTCAATTCTTAACATTCCATCAAACCAAACATCTTAGAGTTGTGTTTAATAAAGTCCATTTAAAAAACATAGTCCTAAAATTTTAATATTCAATCATATGTGATTCAGTATACAATCACATGTGATTTGTAAAAGCATCACATGTGAACTACAAAAAATTACTAAAATACCACTCCGCCTAAATTTTTAAAATTTAATCTGCACCATTGATGTCATTGATCCAAAGGCTAAAATTAGTCAATTAGGACTATGAATTAATTATGGACTATATTAAACATTTTTCAATTTATTTAATTAATTATTACATCTTATTGTTAATGGTGTGTTATATAACGGCAAAAGTTCAAACGAGAATTGTTTTCGTACGAGAACCACAAGAACCAATCTTAGCCATCCAATTCCCACTCCTTCAATTGGATTGCCCACCCATGAAATCCTTACACGCACCCTGCCACACTTAATCCCCCTACGCTCTTCATCCATGAATTCCATTATCCAAAATGAACGGCCAAGATTGGTTCTCGCAGTTTTCGTACGAAAAACAGTTCTCGTTTGAACCCTCCCCGTTATATAACTAGGCTAAATGTCCGTGTGATACACGTGTTGGTTTAAACATAATAAATATTAAATATTAATAAAAACATATTAAATAATAATAAAACGTGAATTAAATGAGAATTTAAAAAATGACGACATACCGCATCAACACTCTAACCAGCGATGGAAACATCAACGTGAATGAGAGGGCAGACTTGATGGCAGAAACGTGGTATCATGATATGAAGATAGGTGATTGTATTTCTTATATAAGTCATCAATCATTATTGTTATAATTAAGGGTAATAAAGTTAAACGTTATTGATTAAAAAAGAATTTAAAATGATTTAGAATGATAAAACTAAAAATTTGGTTAATTATGTAATTTGAAATATTATAAAGGGTAAATATGATATTTGTAAATTAAGATGGATAAATATGATTTTATATGATTTAATAAGGGCATATATGAAATTATCTATAATAATTTTGACTCTAAAAAGTCAAAATTGATTTTTTGATTTTAAGTGAATGAATGGTTAAAATTAAATATTTTTTAAATAAACGATTTAGATCGTGTAATAAGATTTAACAAATTAGTCTCTTATTTAGATTAGAAGATATAAGATGTTATAGTTCATGTTTTATCTATTATTATTTGAATATACGAACAACTATAATTCCATTTTATTCGAGTTCACATTGTATGTATGTGTGGCATGACAAAATGATTTCACGCAATGATGAAATAACATAAAATTTTTTTGATCAAATAATGTATTCCACCCGTCAAATCTTATATAAATCATATTACTTCTACGTTTTTTAAACTAAAATATGTCTAATGATCAAATGTTTTAAATTACAAAAAATATATCAAACAAAAAAAACATTTTTATTTTTTTAATTTGATAATCATATTGTTATACTTTCTAAAAATTCGTTCTTTTAAGTAAAAGGTCGCAATGTGCAACTCAACATGATGCAAAAATCCAAAAACTCATTAAATATTTGAAAACGGGTATCTAACAATATTTACTTACACATGTGTAACTTGACACTACGGCCATAAATTTGTTCATAATGAATATCTATTTTTGAATTTTTTTAATTGAAAGGTTGCTCGTGTGCAACTCAAAGGTGGTTTTTGACGACAGTAGCAATATCAATGGTGTTGTTACTGGTTGTAGAGATGGGGTGGTTCTTGAGGTGTTGGGGTATTATAGTGATGACGACGGAGGTGTTGATTGTTGAAATGTTGGTACTGTGTAGAAAAACAGATCCACAAGAGTTAGAGTTCACTTTTTATGTGTAACTATGTGCTTAGAAGGGAGGAGTTTGAAAAGAAAATTCGTGAGTAGCATTGAGTTCGTTTATTTTGTGTATTCAAAAATTATTACGGATAACGAACATGCATAACACTAGTTTATTGGTTGAATTCACAATATTAGAGTTTGTTCATTTTGTTCATTTCAATGATATACGGATATACCTATTATAATATCTCGATGATAAAAATCATTTAGTTAATGTAAAAATTCCTCGTTCTCTTAATCTAAATGGCCTAAAATGTTTTACTAATTGGTTTTTGGTATCACTAATTTTGTATAAATGTTCATTCATGGTTCTCCTTTATGCTTGATTTTAGAAGAAACGGTTGGTAGATAGTCCATTTTCCCACCCTGCTATGTGAATCGCAAGTGTGATGTTCTTGATATGTGTGTGCGTGAGTCTATATTTACTGAATTATGTTTTCGACCTGTGTTTTTTATGAAGTTTATAAAGAGTGTCACAATAGTAAATGGCATCATATAATAGTTATCAAAAAATTTAAATATCAGCCCTTGGCTAGAGAGAATATCGGATATCCCTAGTTAATTATATTTACGGGTTTTTAGGGTTTTATTAGTCTAGAGGCCATCATAGACACTCCACCCATTTCGAGAGTTTTGAAGTGAAATAAGGGTAGAAATCATAATGGACGAGTTAGATTCATGGATCCAAATGAATTGTTGGTCCATTTTCTTCCTCTCATTGTTTTTCTTCTGAAAAGAGAATGGTGAATATTTTTTTAATCTTCACCGTTTTCTTCTTCTGTGATGTATTGGCTAAGTTTGGACTTGTGATATTGACAACAAGTTTTCTTTGATGTTAATGAACATTGACAAGATAGGATAGTTGATTAACTAAAAAGGCAAACATATCCATTCTTGATTTTTACTTAAATTATGTATTAAAGGCATACTTCACACAAGAAATTAAGATTAATTTTCTTTTATTTGGAATAATTATATGATTGTAATCGTTTTCATTGTTAGAACTAACAAGATTATCATGGACCCAATAAAGTTTCATAACTTGGTTATATAATTTCGGGATGAGATTATCATAGATTGATATTTAATTACTTACAGTTAAAAGAAAAGGAACCTCGACCTTGAAATCTCTCATATGTTTACTTTGTAAATAAAGTTATATATTGATGATATGTCTATCTTTCAGGATTTTAGACTGGATCTATTTATGTAGGCCGACCCAAATATTTAAGTCTTACCTAGACTTCCCTCTATAAATAGAGAGGTCTTTACCTCATTTAAGGATCCGCTCCATCTCTCTCATTCTCTCACACACTCTCTCTTACTCCTCATTTGGAGATTTTCTCTCCACACCGACCTAGATTTGGTCGCTGCAGACCCTCTGTCCTAGCCGGGGGTTAGCCACAAAAATGAGAGAAAATGACATGACTGAACTCCGGTTCATTCCCACATTAATGCCAACCGATATACGCTCGATCATATATATTCCATGTTTTTTTAATAGTTTACATCAAGGAAATCTCTCATTTGAAAAAGTCTAACATGGTTTCCCTTTCTCAGAGTCAATGCATGTCTGAAGGATATCATCACGAGGGATCATAACCAACATCCTACTAGCTTTTTAGAAATATGTGATACTTTTAAGATTGAACATAGTTTCAACAGATGCAATATGCCTTAGTTTGTTTACTGGAGCAAAACAAATCTGTGGTTAATTTCTCAAAAAGCAAGGACAGTAAGAACATCATATTGATGGAGAAGCTTTTTATGAATTATTTCTCACTATATAAATCTCCAACACTATTTAATGACATTTCTGACCTTTGCAGACAAATAATGAGCAAGTATATAAAGTATATATATAGGTTCAATGCATAGAGCTACTTTGCAAGTCCCCGCAACACGGACGGATCGTTTTAACATGGATCAAGCTATGAACATCAACAAGAGCAACGAGCATGTATTCGTATGAGGGTTGACCCAACTTTTGCATTCTTTTTTTTTGTTTTAATCACCTATGTTTGTTTTCGAACTTCCGTTAGGGTTTTACTTTCTACTATGTTTTCGAACTTCCCTTAGCGATGAACCATCTACCTCGTCTTTTGCTTGGCAAGCGCATCGTTTAGACTAAATTGAACTTGTATTATTCCAAAATGGTTGGAACTCCTATTACAACGCAGGGATCTTATGAAGCTGCCCATCTTTCTATGGCCGTAAGTCGACTTTTGCGACTTCTAACCATCCATTGTGTAATACTCTTTCCATGAAGACTCCAAACTAGCGTCCTTTTCTTCTATCAATGCGCTTTATAAATGTAAGCACACAAAAGTCAAGAACACCAGCTGACTTTTGAAATTAGCGGTTTCTAAGCCATAATCTCAAATTGATCATAGACATTATTATGATTTACCAAATGTCACAGTCATTATTGCATCAACTGTCACATTAATTAATTAATTAATTAATTAATTGGGTCAAAAATATAAATAAAATAAAAAACAAAGAGTTGCCTGTTACTTGCTGTGTTATTCATAAGCTGGATCCAACTAATATATTAAAACTGTAGCCAGAAGATCTCCTTGAAATCAATTTTGGAGAATGTTCATTGGCCTACTCTTTTAAACCTCTGTTCAACTTGTCCCTTCTGCTTATGAACTTGGACCATTCTTTCCCATCTCACCCTTTCTCAACATGTAAAAGTAATTCCTTAGACCATCACCAGTGGTCTTCTCATACCAAACATAACTCAAATGTCACTTTTTTTTTTCTTTTATCTCTATTACCCAAAATCCAAATAGCCTATAAGCTAAACAACCCAAATATTTTTTCACTCCTTACTCTCTCTTATATACTCACAAAAAAAGAAAGGATTGAGCGCGTGAACTCAGGTGTGGAAAGCCAAAGGAGGGAAACTGGAAGGAGGCGTAGTGGGGAACCTGACGGTACCCGGGGAACCCGAAACCCAAGTCGAAGAGTTCGGGACACCCGCTATGGCTAGCCTTAGAAGTTATATTACTCCTCTAAAATCTAAATTATAATTTCCAGTTACTAAAACAAATATCTTTTTAAAAAGTTCTATTATAAACATCTATAAATTGTAACATTTTTTTACTATAATGTTTAAACTTTGGATCTACGTTAAATTGTTAATTTCTGTTATAAATTATGACAAAGAATAGAATCTTTCGATTCCGATTTGACGAAAACTAAACCGGTCCATGGTATGATCTTCATATCAAAAACCTTGTCCTATCTGCAAAACTACTTGTACCTTTGTCTCCCAGTATATCCACTTTTGAACTTGTTCTATGTGCTATCTGCTAAGGCTCCTTTAACAAATTACAGTCTTAGGAGTTAGGTGGAACCAGTTCTTTCTGTTTTAGTTTCTAAATTGATCAACAACACAAGGAGAAAGCCATAGAAGCAAATTGGCATTACCAATAGGTAAAAACGGTAAACTTACACAAATTGAATGAATGAACAACAAACACTATCTACAGAAGTGAGCTTCCTAATCGCGGGTTTAATCTAAGTGCTAATTAACCGTACCGGGGGCCCTACTGCTCTCGTAACCGCTGCTGTCGCCAGATTCAACGTAACTCCGCTCCATTAAACGGTCCCTCCCGATTTCTCGGTTCCCTCTGTGTTCCTGTACAAAAAATGATCAAAAAATGCGTTCAAATACAAAAGTTTAAATGACCGAAAGATATAAAAGCTTACATCTCGAAATGGAAAATCATCAGCTTCAAGCATATGAATCACATGACCCATCTTAGGCCTCTTTTGAGCACTGGGATCCACACAGCGTAACGCTACCAATAGGGCTCGCTTCAAAGCTCTTGAAGATGGTTTTTCGGGTAATTTAGGATCCAAAACCCCCTCTGCGTTCCTATTTGTTACCATGGTTTTAAGCCAATCCACAAGATTCACCTACAATGAGTTTAACCCTTCAACTTTAAGATAACAAATTCTCCCAGAAAAAAGTTAAAACAAAACAAAAAACAAAAGGTTCATAGACTAACCTCGTCTGGAGGCCGGCTATAATCTACAGGATTTCTACCGCTAATAATCTCCATAATAAGAATCCCGAAGCTGTAAACATCACTTCTCTCATTCAACATGCCCGTACTAGCATACTCGGGAGCAACATATCTAACAAGCAAAATCAAGAATAATCACAACTTGTATATAATATTACTTACACATGTGAAACAGTTTATAACCTAATGAATAGAGTATACAATTAACTTACCCAAATGTTCCCATAACTCGAGTGGTGACATAGCTCTTCTCAGAGCCCAAAAGTTTGGCTAAGCCGAAATCAGAAACTTTAGGATGCCATTGTCTATTAAGTAATATATTGCTCGATTTAATATCACGGTGAACCACTTTGGGCTCGAGTCCTTCGTGCAGATAAGTCAACCTACACGTTTGGATAGAGGTTTTAAATTAGCCGGGACACGAGAATTCTTCGAAATTATTCAAATTTTGGATTCGGAAAGTACCCTTTAGCAGTTCCAAGTATAATGTTCATACGAATCTCCCATGTAAGAGGGCTAATTGGTCCTACATCTCCATGAAGCCATTGTTCTAAATTCCCATTATTTACATACTCATAAACAAGGATTCTAAAAAAGAGAACCAAATTATAATATCACATAATTGCAATTCAAAGTCAAAGTCAAAGTCAAAGTCAAGTAATTGAGATGAAAGTAATCAAAGGTCAAACCTTTGAGCTCCTTCAGCACAATATCCAAGCAGCCTCACTAAATTCTTGTGACGAACACGCCCAATCGCTTCAACTTCAACCTTAAACTCCTTCTCAGCTTGTCCTCTGTATAAAATAACAAAAAAGACTGATTTCCCGATTGAATTTACCTATAATTAGTCAACAATATGAACTCAACTGGTTTGCTAAATTGACTAGAAGTCAAAATAAGAGCCAATCGACTGTAAACCGATTCAATCTCCTTAACTTTAAGATAAAGATTGACAAATTGAAATTTTAGCAAGTTCAGATATCTAAACATTTAATGGGAAAATGTGGGTGTTTTATTGAATTACTGATACATCAGATTTATAATTAACCTGTTGTTGAGCAAATTCTTGACAGCAACCATTGTATTGTCCGCCAAAACCCCAGAATAAACAATCCCATATCCACCTTCACCAATCACATTTTCATCTGAAAACCCATTTGTTGCAATCTCAAGTTCTCTCAAAGTGTACCAATGGCCCCAACCCAAATGGGAAACTTCGGGTTGAACCGACAGCTGATCACCCGACACGCTTCCATAAGACGACCCGCCACCAACCCTTTCCGGGAATGAAATTCGGTGTCCTTTTCCAATCTCTATCTGGATCTTCTCATACCCATTTAGATTACTATCATTTTCAGCTGCATGGCTTCTAACTATAGCTAAGGAACCCGATTCTGTTGATCGGTTTTCGACCAGTTGGTCCTGATGCTTCTGGTTATTTTCGGTTTCTTGAGACTGGGTATGGGTCGGGTCGACCCGGTTTTCTTGAATTTCGTCGGTGATGGTTGGGATTGTGGGTTTTGGAGGTGCTGTTTTGGTTCTTCTAAGAGATTTTTTTCGTTTCAAGGTGAAGTATAGTGAAATAAAGAACAAGATGATGACAATGGCGGCCCCAAAGCAAATTCCAAGAACAGCCCAAAATCTTAACCCGAGAATTGAGGTTTTTCGTGCGAGTTGATCTTTAAAAAACCCGGACATTTTTGTAGTTGTCGGTGTCTGGTTTATGCAAACAAACTAAGAATCCATGGGAAAGAAGGGTTAGACAAGGGAGAGACTGTGAAAAAAAAATAAAAAAGACAAACATGAAGAAAGTAGCAGAAGTTAAATAAACCGACAAAAAAATTGAAAGGGGGCCGTCTAGGAGAGAGAACCCCGGCCCACATCTTATGATTGTAGAAAAATCTGCTATTACAATTGAAATTTTTAGTATTCTAAAGGTTTAAAATAATCAAACTCTTAAAATATTCTTAATCAGCGACTTTTAAACAATATTTTAAGGGTACTACATTACTACTTATGGTTTTCACAAACCGACCGGGCTGGTCGATTCAACCGGATTAATGACCAGTCTGGTTTTAAAAGGGTTTAGAAGGCTAATTAAGAGAAAATAAATAAAAGATTAATTAAGATAAATTTATTATACGTTCTTAGCACTTAATAAAATATAATAAATTAATATAGATTATACAATTTTAACCATTTATTTATTTAAAAGTAAAAAAAATTGATTTTGATTTTTAAAGGTTAGACTAATGGAAATATATTATAATAAGTCAAGTATTTTAATATTTTGACTTATTATATTAAAACGTTGCGTGATATATTCAATAAATTATAAAACGTTAAACAACGTTTTTATATACTGGTTCTTACGTTTTTTTAAAATTATCAATATTGAATTTATTTTATATATCTTCAATATTAAATCTATAATACGAATTTTGATAAATTACGTATTAAAGCAAAACTTAAAATGTATTTTATAATACATAAAATATTTATATATTAATGATTGTGCATAATTTTTTATGTTATTATCATCTTAAACCTTAAAATGTTAATTTTGCTCACCCTAATTTATAAATATCATATTTACGTTTTATAACATTTTAAAATATCATATTTAACTAAATTCTATTTAATGTCCCAAAATGTGAAATCTTTATTTAAATTTACTTATTGAAGTATTTAATAAGTTATGTTTTAATTCATGCTTTAATTAAGATAATGATAATTTAATTGAGTTATGGAGTAAGAGTGTAATGTGATTTATCAAGTTAAGGGACTAAAATGATAATCTTTACTACTCTATATAGCATTTAGCTCTTTTTTTAAGATATTTTTTTAAGTTAAGTAGTACAAGTAATATATTATGCTTTACAATAACTTTCAGCAACAATTTTAACACTTTTAAAATAGTATAACTCAAATAGCATTATTTACAATATGTTTCAGCAATGATCTTCAGAATTTAAATACATAATTAATACTTTACAATAACTTCCAGCATTTAAGACAATTTAAATACATAATTAATACTTTACAATAACTTCTAGCATTTAAAACTGTCAGAATTTAATTACATTTAGCTCTTTTTTTAAAGACAATTTTTTAAGTTAAGTAGTACAAGTAATATAGAATGCTTTAAAATAACTTACATCAACACTCTTGACACTTTTAAAATAATACAACTCAAATAGCATTATTTACAATATGTTCCAGCAATGATCTTTAGAATTTAAATACATAATTAATACTTTACAATAACTTTCAGCATTTAAGACAATTAAAATACATAATTAATACTTTACAATAACTTCAAGCATTTAAAACTGTCAGAATTTAATTACATTTAGCTCTTTTTTTAAAGACAGTTTTTTAAGTTAAGTAGTATAAGTAATATAGAATGTTTTAAAATAACTTTCAGCAACAATCTTAACACTTTTAAAATAGTACAACTCAAATAGCATTATTTACAATATGTTCCAGCAATGATATTAAACACTTTAAAACTGTCAAGAAATTAATTAAAAAAAACTGTCCTGAATTTAATGATAGAAAACAGACCAAAATACTTTGCCTATATATACCTTATAACTGTCTACAAAGAAGTGTTGCGTGATGAGTGAAGTACATATGTATTTAGCATGATCTAAATAATTGTCACATTTATTTACTGTTTTCAAAAAGTTTTATATTCTACCATGTAATATGATCGTAAAAGATGTTATGAATTCGTTCATACAAGAATAGAATGTTGTCATTTAAACGTAAGTGTTACGGTAACTTGATATTTATACGAAGATCACAACCACCATATTCTTCGGCAATATCACAAATAACATGTTGAATTGACAAGTCGACAAATGAAACTATTTTACCCCGCCGCATCGCGCGGGTAAAATACTAGTTCTTTATAGTAAGTGATACGTAGGAAAACTTAGGTGGCCAAAACCTAATATATATAGCTAGAGGGACTGGATCTATCATTGGTCAAAACTTCATTTGTTAGGGCTGTGGAAAATCGAGAGCAGCCAACTTTAGTAAAAGAAATTCATATTTGGAGCAAATTAACAAGGATTCGAAGTGTTCTAACTCGTTTAAGCTTCAAGGTATGATAATCTAACTCTTAGCATGTGTAATTTGGGGTGTTTTGATGGGTTTAGTGTTCTTCAAAGTGAGATGTTGATGAAAGTAAGGAAATTGTGATGCATGCAAGCTAATTTTTATGGTTTTGATACATGCAAATCAATTTTAAGTATGTATGATCTTAAATGAGAAGTATTAAGTTGCAAATGAGTCAAAAATGTGTTCTTTGGAGATAAATGATCAAAAGATGCTCAAAGTATGTTAAGAAGGATGTTTTAAGTGTTTTTAATTAAAGTGTTTTAAAAATGTTGGAATGATTTCATGTTGATTTGGGTTGAGTTTTGGTCAGATTCATGATTGTCCAGAACTGATAGTTTGTTGAACAACGTAAGGCACAACCGTACCTTTAAAAGGTACGGGCGTGCCAAACCCTAGGTCAGAGTGCGAATTGTTTAGGCACACCGGTACCCCTAGGGTTTAGGTACGGACGTACCTTTGTGAGGTACGACCATGCCTTGCTCCTACGGTTAGGTACGTGCATGCCCTTATGAGGTACGACCGTGCCCTACTTAGGCAAGGCACGTGGGTGATTGAGGGCGTGCCTGTGCTTTTGTAGCATTTTTGTGCAGTTTTGAAATCTGAATAGATAATAATTCATTGTCAGTGACAAGTGATCTTATCTTTTTTGGCATACTACTATTATTACATGTTATATGAGATAAGTGCTAGAGATTAATGTTAGTTTACTTGATCCGTTTTACAGTGAATATGATGTATGAACATGTTATGTGAAATGTTGATCTAGCAAGTGATACAACTATGTGCTCTCTGAGCATTGAGGGTTTAGATTGGTACCAGGTTTAGGGTTAGAGATTTCACTATTCGTTATAGGGTCTCCAGGGTTCTGTTACTATTGGATCATTCATGCTTACTTGTTACAGTATTGTTGATTAAGTATGTTCACTAAACGAAAGTTTATCAGTTATTATGTTCACCCTTTTCAGGTGGATTTAGGATAGTTAAAGGCAAGACTCCATCTTCTTGAATATGATGATGTGGCAACAAACTTTATGAAACTTTTGTAGAACTTTTCTCTATGTACGATGATAAATACAAATTTCCAAATATTTTGTAATGGTGCGAGAACTAAGTATGGTCTCAACTTTTGTTATAACAATCTATTAATTACTATTTTAAAAAAATTGGGTGTTACATTCTTAGTTTCATCATTTTAGAATATTTTATAACCATTTTAATTTATTTTTAATTATAACCAATAAATACTTAATTTAATTGCCGCTAATTGTATTAATAATGATCGAAAATTTCTGCAAGAATTACAATCACATCTCTTTGTATCATGATACCACGTTTCTTCCGTCACGTCTGTCCTCCTCCTTGTGTCGACTCTTCTAGCTCTGGTCAGGGTGTGAGCTGTCACCATTTTTTTAAACTCTCATTTTTTCGAGTTGTATAATTATTTAATACTTTTTTATTAATGTTTAATATTTTTCAACTTTTTAACTATCCCATGTATTACACGGACACTACATCTAGTAAGTCAATAATATACTTGATATTAAAACTTATACTTAATTGCCTAACAAGGTTTTATTGACCTATGATAAAATAAAATTACTAAAACAGAGTTATCAATTTATATAATTTACTTTAGTTTTTTATATGAAAAAAAGTTTATTCGATTGATTCACTTTATCTAATGAGTAAAACTTGAATTAAGTAATGAAATTAATTATTTTTTTGAAATAAAATCGAGTATAGAAAATACCTAGCATAAAACCAAAAGAGAACAAAGTTAAAAAAAATAAAAATAAAATAGGAGAGAGATTGGATTATTGGAAGGACCTTGGATTTGAACTTGGGCCTCCTTCCCGAAGGCTATTGCAACAAGCCCGCCCATCTCTTCAATGGAAGGTTGGATATGAAGTTGGGCCTCCAGAAGGATATGGTCGTTGAATACTTGTGTAGCTGGGTATATAGCTTAGACACAAGTAGCACCTAGGATGTTTAAAGATGCCGCATATACGACGTTAAATGTTTTCCGACCAGTAAATTATGTTTCAAACTATCAGTTACTTATGTTCATTTAGCACAATTGTTTGGTCCAGTGTTTTTATGCCCCATTACGACTCAATATGACTCATTAAATCCTATTATGAACCATTGTATTACAAAAATATGTCCTATTATGAACCATTGTGTTACAATTAAATATGCCAATTACAACCACTTAACCAAATATGTCCTATTAACACCAATTATGACCCTTTAATAACCAAGAAGGATCCATCACGACTAGTTATGACTAATTATTACCCATTATGACCACTACAAGCATTCACTATAAAAAATATATCATTTATCTACGCTTCATAAAAAGCGTGTAAAAATTTAAGTGTTGTCATGCTTATAATTGTGAAAAATAGTTTAAAAAGTAAAGATTGTTAGAAAAAAAACTCAACATTTATAGACGTGTACATTTGATTTTAAAAGTCCACGCTTTCGTATGTGAGAATTTAGTAATAAATAGATAATTATATAAGTTCACATTTAAAAGCGCGGACTTTTGTAACTCTAGAATTATTATTTTCAAATTTCTCACGCTTAGAAGTTTGAAAATTTAGATAATTTGTCCACACTAATAAATGTGATTTTTTACTCCAATTTTCGCACTTTCAAATGTAAAGATTTGTTAGAAATTATTAACACCCAAAATTTTCACGTTTGATCGTAATTCTTCACGATTTTAAGTATATTAATATTAATAAAAAAATATGAATAATCGACATCTTTTTTATTGTGATATACTCATCATTAAAGTCCGTTATGACCCATTATAATTAGCTAGACTTGTCTCACCTATATAACTCATTAACCGTGAAAGTGACCCATTAACATCGGTTATGACAACATTATAACCAGATAAGCTATGGCCAATTAACAATCGGTTAGGATCCATTATAATAAAATAAATATGACCTATTATATAGGGTTGTAAGCGACGAAGAACCGTTCAGTGGGAAATTCATTTATTTAATAAATAAATAAACATGATCAGAATATTTTGTTTGTTTAGTTAAATTGAACGAACACGAATATTGGTCTTGTTTGTTCGTTTAATAAATATATACACACACGAAGACATATTCACAAAATGTAACAATGTTTGTTTATACTTACATAAATTATAAATACACACACATATACATATATTATTGTGTTTGCTAATATTTAATAAGGTTGAGTTTGTATTTTATATATATATATATATATATATATATATATATATATATATATATATATATGTTCATTGGCTTATGTTTGGATAAAGTTAACCAAATAAACACGAATACAAAGTTTTGTTCGTTTATCCATTTATGTTCGTTTATTTGTTTAACAAAAAATAAACAAATGAATAGGAACAAGTCTCATTCATGTTTTTTGGTTCGTTTACAACCAAATTACGAACATTAAACTCATAATGACCTATTACAAGTAAGATTGATCCTAAAAAGATTACATAATAAGTAAACTCATAATGTTCAAATTATTTGTACTTATTTTATGTCATAAGATGCAGAACAAAGATCATATAACAAATACTTTTAAAATACGGACAAATTGTACGGAAATACAACAAACTATGCCAATATTGTCATTGTATGCAACAAACTTTATTTTGTACCTAAAAATACATACAACTTACAAATTTGATTCATTGTATGCAAAATACCTATGACAATAGGTAACTTACCGGTAACCTGACCAAAAATAAAAGAATTTTGGTACATAAAAATACAAAAAACTTTCAAATTTCGGTAACTAGATAAGTTGTATATATTGTTAGGTACAAAATAAAGTTGGTTGCATACAATGAAAAAGTTGACAAAGTTTTTTGTATTTTCGCTCATTTTGCCCTTTAAAATACGTTAATAAACTTTCCAACAATAATTTTTGTTGCTAAAAACTAGTTTCTAACTTATATTATTATTAGGTAATTTACCAAGGATCTTCCGCATGTAACATTTTAATATGGCCTAGTCGAGTAATCAATTCCTCAAATCAAATAAGATATTAAGAATTTACGAGGTTGAGATTTATGCACATTTGTGGTGCTAAAAGTATTTTCGACCATTGTTGTTGATTATTAAGAAAGTATTGGAATGTGACTAGTGTTTTGACTTTAATATAAATACTTGATTGTGAAAGCAAATAAATAATACTTGAGATTAGATTGTTAATCTTAAGTTTGAATTAAAAGTACTATAATAAGTTTGTGGCCATCTAGTAAAGAAATAAAGTTTATAAGACCATGGTAAAAAAATTGTGGCTAACATGAAATAATTGGAAGTTAAGTGTAGAATTTTGTATAAGGGTATAAATATCCACACTCCGACTTCCTCCTTCATTTGGTCAAAGCTTCGTCAAACTTCTAGCAATCGTGAAGGATTCACAGTCGGCTCACGGCCATGAGGCCTACAAGGCTACACCATAAATTGAGAGAGTAACCGAGGGTTTTTGGGAGATGTTCACAAACGCTTGAATTTGAACTATGTAAGATTGCTTGATGTTAAAGTTGATTTGCAAAGTCATACTATGTAAGTCTCCTTATGCCTTTGAAATCTGAGTAGAGATTGTTGTTAGAAGCATGAATATATTGTTAGATGTTGATTTTATAGATTTCTTTTGAAGTTTATCACCAAATGAGGAATTTAATGGGTCTTTGGTAATTATTAATCAAAAGTAAGTTTGAAGATGTTTTTTATGAGTCTTTGTATGTCAAAATGTGATTATAAGCTTGATAACGAGTTGGTTTAAGTTGGGTAACATTATGAGGGGTTTTGGGCATGAAAAAGAATGGGCATGTCTCGCTGCATGAGGTTGAATTTTAGAAGAGAATGGGATTCCAGACATTTATGGTTTGCGAGAGGATTGAGTCTCGCGGTGCGAGCACTACTGTAAAATGACAAGTTTTTAAAAATCATGTAAAATCAAAGAAAATTTGTTAGGGGTTATATTATATATACTATTGGACAGCACTTGAAGTCTATGTTAATTTTCTTCAAACTTTAGAGGGCAAATAAAATGTTTAAAGGGTCAAAATAATGGTACAATAAAGAAGGATAAATTTTGAAGTATGTTTTATGTAAGTAAGATAATATTTTGGAAAGTGTGAGCTTCAATCTTCCTTGAGGTGTCTTAGAATTCATTTATACCATGTTTTAGTAAGTATTGAGAGTCTTCATGCTACTTAGGACCTATTTCATATATATGTGTAGTTTGACTTGGACATTATTGTGTTGTTAAATGGCTAGGATTTGAATTATATTGAGTTTAATCAAGGGATGTTGTTATGAACTATCTCATTGAGTCTATTTGAGCTTTCCAATTGTTGTTTGGTAATCATGAGTTGTGAACTTCTTGTGACCCTCTAGGCAAGTACATTGTTTTCTAAAACAATTGGATTCATAAAAAAAGATTATTTTGTACAAGTGATAGTTATCAAATGCTAATATTGTTTAATAAATTAGATAGTTATATTTTGGGTAAATTGTACAAAATACAATAGCCTTTGTCTTACTTACTATTATATACAATAAACTATTTATTTTAAAAAATAATACAATCAACTTTCATTAGTCTCCAATTGTATGCAAATTGTTGTATATAATAAGAATCATGACAAAGTTTATTGTATACAATGGTAACTAAAAACCAGACACAGAAAAAGTTATTTGAATTAAATGAAAGAATTATAAAAGTTGAATGTATTGTTCTTAAGGAAAAAAAATTGGTTGTATACATTGATAATTAAGATAAAGTACAAAGCATTTTCATACAATTTGCCCTTATTTATGTGCCTTTGAGCATGATGTCATTCTTATTACATGGTGTTAGTTGCTTTGTATTAACAACTTGTATATAATAAGAGAAATATAAAAGCTGATTCTATTGATTTTAAATAAAAAATTTATTGTATATAATGATAAATAAGATAAAATTTATTGCATTTCTATGCAATTTAGACATCTTTTTAATTAAAGTCTGCAAAAAAATCTTTTTCCACAAATTACATGATACTTATTCTTTCCTCATGATATGTCTAATATTTTGGTCATGCATCTTCATGTCTAAGGCGTCGTCAGTCATCCCCCTTCAACTTCATTTACGTACGTAGTTTAATCTTTAACATCTTCTTGGATCATCAATTGATAATAAAAGATGTACAGTTTATACTAGAATTAATGGATAGCTAGGAAGATCCTAATATACGTTTTTTAATTAATTAATTAACAGAGCTATAATTTCAACATACTTTAGTTATTGGTTGATTGTGGTAATCGTCTTGATCATAACACATTTTCTGTTAGTTCATTGAGAAATTTTCCTTTAACTTTTTTTAAAGTCTCCTCTATATATATATATGTATGTACTTTGTTTTATTAATTTCCCCTTTTGCTAGAAGTACCTCTAATATATGTATAAAAAAAATAAAAATAAAGGAAATGGATAAAGGGAAGAGAGAAAGAAATGGGATCCAAAGGAGATAGAGAAAAAGAAAGAAATTAAAAGTTAATTTAGGGAAGAAAGATATTCCTTTTTATCTTTAGTGGTCAGAAGAAGCAAGAAGAGCGAGGTGGAAAGGTAGACTTGATTGATTGGAACGTTTGAATTGAAACCCAACGTTTTCTAGTCTTCATTTTCGATTACCAACGTACACTTCCTAGCTACCTTATTGTACGCACGTACACATCTTCCAGAAATAAATAAACTATAAACAAACCTAGCTACATCACTTTTCTATCTATCTATATATCCATAATATATATATATAGGGGACGGTTTAAACGAGAACTGTTTTTCATACGAGAATTGTGAGAACTAATCTTAGCCGTTCATTTTGGAAAATGGAATTCATGGATGAAGAGCGTGGGGGGATTGAGTGTGGCAGGGTGCATGTAAGGAATTCATGGGTGGACAATCCAATTGAAAGAGGAGGAATTGAACGGCTAACATTGGTTCTCGTATGAAAAACAGTTCTTGTTTAAACTTTTACCTATATATATACACACATATTTGTGTGTTAGGATTAACATGCTTACCATTATCTTAAAAGCATTTTCAGATAGTCAAAACGCTATCTTTTTCTTATATAATGAGTAGCCTAACTCGTAATTGATTTTGATAGGGTTGTATATATATATAATATATGTTACGGTATGCGCTGATGGCCTAACCCGTGATTGATTTTGTATGCTGGTAGGGTAGCCAACAAAATCAATATATATTTTGAGATTATAACCTTAATCGCAAAGATTTGATCATGGTAATGATGATGATGGCCCTCTTTTAATTTTGTCGTTTTTACTGATGTATCTTACTAGCTACTTTTATGTGCAAATGATTTTAATCTTGAAATTAAACATCCACTATATATATATATATATATATATATATATATATATATATATATATATATGATAGTAAACTTTCTGGGTTATATAATTAATTAATTACTTTTACCATCGATCAGTCTCCATTTTTTATCCTGGTAGAAAAGTACCTCGATCTTGCTCCAATACGTACGTGTTGGTGTATACATGTAAATGTTCAATAAATTAAATCAGTCTTTATTTCTGGGAAACTTACGGTCAAAATAACATTTTAATATAGATAAAATACTAACACGGACAAAATTTATTAGACTACATAACCAATATTGAATTTGATAAATAAAATTTAATTATTAAAAAATAAAATTCAATTATGATTTTTCTTGTTTATAATTGAATTCAAATTTAACTTTAATTTTAATTTAAATTATCAGAGACTATTTCATACATCGATAAAATTTATGACAAAAATATCGTATTTATCAATTGAATTCTTAAATTTTAAAATGTCGTATTTATCAATCATAATTGACAAAAATATATCATATTTATCTTTTATAATATTTCAAAATATCATATTGATCTAAATACTTAGTTTTATCATTTTAAAATATTATAATAATCATTTTAAAAAATTTCTAATTATAACCAATAAATATTTGACTTTATTGCCCATAATTGTTGTAATAATAATCGATAACTTATACAATAAATACAATCTAGATACCAAGTTTCTTCATTTCACGTTTGCCCTCCCTCTCGTGTACGTCAACACTTCTATCTCTAGTTTGGGTGTTGACATCGTCTATCATCATTTTTTTAAATTCTAATTTATTCTCATTTTATCATTATTTAATATCTTATTATAAATATTTAATATTATTATTTTTTAAACAAAACAATGTATCACACGGGCATTTGAGAAGGGTCGCAATCTCCTCTTTGGATTGTATTATATGTGGTCGGGAGGTTGAGACAATTGATCAATGTTTAATTAAGTGCCCTCTTGTTGATTATATCCGAAGAAAAAAATTGGAGATGGTGATAAAACTTTGAAAAGCTTAAGACAATTACAATTGATCGTGATAAAACTTCTACTCACTTAGCTTTTACAACTATTTGTTCGGTTTTTTTGTGGTCTATTTGGGATTGGAGAAATAGAACAGCGCATGCGGATGGTTCGGAAGCAAGCAAGCTCAAAGTGGAAGATCTATTTCCTAGTATTCAACGCATTGCCGCTCTAAGGACCGGAAACAGGTGTAAGAATCGAAAACTGGATGTACAACGTTGGTTAAGCTAGCTCTCATGAAGCTTTAGCTAGTTGGTGGGTTGTAACTAGTAAAGTTGCTAAAGGCCGGCTGTTGGATACTTGTATAAGGCTTCTTGGGCTTGATAGGCGTTTTGTTTCGGTAGCAGCTCTCTTGGCCTTGTATTGACTCTCAAGCTTTAAGACTTTATTTTTTCAATAAAAAATTGCTTTCCCAAAAAAAAAAAAGAAAAAAAAAATCTAGCTACTTACATGTAGAATTCGTAATAATTAAGCTCCTTTAGCTGCGATGAACTATTTACTCTTCACTACCGAATTATTGAGAAGCTACAAACCGCATGCAAGTAGGATTCCTAAAGTTAAATAAATTAGAAATCTGTGACACAAAATATATATTTTTCAACGCAAACATCTGTCTCATAAGAAACGATGACACTGACAACTAGCTACTGTTAATTATCGTCTGAACTGAAACGACATTCAGATATCAAAACAGAAGACCCAGAAAGATATGCTAAATACGAATTATATATACAAGATAAAATATATAACCTGCCCTGATCGATTACATTTATGTACGTCATCTAACATCTAAGACAAGATACATACAATTAACTAAGAACTTGTGGGACCTTCATATCAAGTATAAAAAATAATTAATTCAATTGCACAATGATATAATGAAATTGATCGTATGAATGTATGCCTAGCTAAGATAGAGTATAATGCCAAAAAACACATAAACGTATTTCGAGTATTGAATACGGCATGTACATAAAATACCCTAAAATTAATGTATTGAACACAACTTAAAGGGATCTAACACAATTGTCTTTTGATACTTAATACCAATGATCCTACAGACCTGGTTTGATTTGATTAGTAAGTAAAATTAGTACTCTAATTAATTAACAAACTGTAAAAATTATAAAACAGAAAGAGCTGAGATGGATCGAAAAGATTCAACAATGAGGGAGAACTAATTAAGGAGGCATGAGTTTTAGCCCTAAATCATCTTTTTCAAGAATCAACCTCGGCTTATGAGTAGTATTCTCTACCATTAATGTATTAGTATCACCACTACTCACATACTCTGGGCGAAGTCTCTTCTTTGACAACAATGGAACACCGAAAAGCTTTGTTCTAGTAGCGACGTTGTTTACCTGATCATCTTGAAACTGCAGCTGCTGATTAGGTTTACTAGCATTGTAAACAACTGTCGCATTTGCGTTACTACCCACAGTACTGGAGAATAATGATGGCTGTGGCCGTTTGTGCAACATTAACGGGGTGGCGTTTGTAGAAGAAGCTGGTAGGAGAAGAGATGAATTAATAATAGGGTATGAATAATGACTGGGTGACGTCACCCTCGGCTTCACATGGTTTTGTACAAAATAGATAACATCGTTGTAAAGCTTCCGCATGTGTGCCAGCTCCGACATTAACATGTTATTGCTCCTCCGTAGCCTCTCGTTATCTTCCGACAACGCCATCACGGATGAGTTGTTTCCTCCTCGGCTATTACTATTAGTACTGTTGTTGTTGTTGGGTTTAAGTATCCCGAAGACGGCGGTTGTGGTTGGTGAAGAGAGAGGTGGTGGGGAGTCGCAACATATGTGGTCGACATCGGAGTCTTCAGGTGGGGAGATGCTGTCACGTGAACAAGGGTAATTAGAAAAGAAACCATTTCCTCCTCCGCCGCCGTAAATGCCGGTGAAGTGATGTTGCGGCTGTGATGTTGTTTTCCGGCGGTGGATCTCACACAACAAATGTTTTTCTCCCTTCTTAAAGTAGTCATTAGCAAACTCCCATCTATCGGGTACAATTTTCCGAAAACCCTAATTAAAAGCCAACACAATATCATATCATATCAGTAATAATAATAAGTTATATATATGGTAATTAAGAACAATTAATTAATTAAAGAAAAATGTTGAAAAAATATATATACGTAAGTGTTAAGCTGTCGGACAAAGGAAGAGAAGTTGTTGTGTTTGAAGTAATTTGGAAGGAGATCACGAGCGAATTCCGGCGGCCGCCAGACCACGAAGGTTGTATGGTCTTCTCCCCATGAAACAATGTGATCAGTGGTTGGATCATTCACCAACTGGTAGGTCTTAGTGAGGAAAGGAGCAGGCATTGATTTATTATGATCACTAGAGTACTCTAATGATAATAATATCCCTTCTTCACAGTATGATGATTTATCTATCATCAAAGCCATGACAGTACTACCTACCTTCTTTCAAATCTTGCTTATTAATATGAGCAGTGAGAGATAGGTAGAGAGAGAGAGAGACAGATGAGGGTTGGTTGAAGAAGGAAGGGTGTCTAATTAACTAATTAATTAAATGGGTGTTCACATGATCTAAATTAAGTTTTAGTGCTTGGTTTTTAAACACCGAAATTTCATTTGTTATAGAACTAATTAAAAGGAATCATTCGAAAAAAGATGACATGATCAAACAAGACGAGATCTAAGATATTATTAATAGATATATGGTGATACTTGAGGTATACTACGTACTAGGAGAGAGAGAGAGAGAGAGAGAGAGAGAGAGAGAGAGAGAGAGAGAGAGAGAGAGAGAGAGAGAGAGAGATCCTCGAAGATGTAGATAGAGAATTGAAAGAAGAGAGAATATGTGTCTGTCTAGGACTGAAAAATAAGAGCTTTTCAAGACAAACCCGTGACACTTAAGTTACACACTCTCTCTCTCACACACAATATTATATTAATCTGCATCAGGTCATTTAGTGTGAGATGGAAGTGGAATATACTAGTAGTAGCAAATTAAGACTCCATGGAAAAAAGAAGCATCTCTCGCCCACACGCACACTCACCCACAGCCACAGGTGCTCCAAATTTAACTGACGGGTGACAACTTAACCGGCCATTTTTTTAATAGCGACTTTTATTAAAACAGCTAGCAATAATTAAATAGTTATATAATGGTACGTACAATTCTAAGAAATTAACAGCTAAACCTGAGCTTCTACATTTTCTAACGGCAATTAAAGCAATATAATTAAAATAAACAAGATAAAAAACAAAATTACTAATTAAACTACGACTGTGGATCATACCAACATACCGTATTCATATGATCTCGATCATCAATTTGAATCTATAATAAACTATGCTACTTAATGTATAAGAAAAAGAAATGATAATCATCTTTTAACATGAATGATAAATCTTTTTGCTCCGATGTATGTTTGATCCAAAAGATCGAATTGAAGGACATGGCCTGTATTAAAAGCTTGATTGAGGAGAATGTCTAGCTAGCTTGCCATTATTAATTAGGTGACCAGATTGCCCAAAGAAAGGTAATTAAACAAGACCGCCATATATATAAACGACTCCGACTTTTTTTACAGTGGCATTTTTATTAAAAAAAAGACTATCGAGACTCTAGAAATTGCAAAGCAAAAAAAAAAAGTTTTTCTTAAATAAATCCTCTTATATATATAAATATATAGGGAGTTTTATGCGAAAAACACTTTATTTGCGAAAAGTACGAGAAGAGATTATGACCTTTAGATTGTTTTAATTAATGGTTATAAATAACGTTTGGCAGATATATAAATAATTAGACATTAAATGGTATAAATTAATAATAAAAAAGGGTATATGTGTCATTTAATACACTTCTCTCCTCTCTCCTCTCACTTCTCTCTCGTATATGATGTTGGTACCTTACCCCTCATCTCCAGCTTTCTCAAAGAAAAAAAAAACCTAGAGATTTATCATCTCTCCCCCCTTGGCCGCCGTTGACGAGCGGCCTCTCGCCGTTATTTGAAGCGGCAAAAATGTGACAATGGAGTGCTCGCTGTTGATGGGTTTTCATCGCCACACTCTCGCCGCCGTTTAGTTCTTCGATCACACCCTTGTCGTTGATGGGTTTCCCGCCGTTCCCTCATCAAGCTGCCGCCGCCATTGTTGCACCCTCGCCGCCTCCTTGTTCTTCGATCGACGCATCAGATCGACTACCGACACATCATATCTACTATCGCCTGCAAGGTTTGATTTAAAGTTTCCAGAGTTCGTCGGGTTTACCCTAAAACTCACAAAAAAGCTTTTGCTATGATTCTCGCCGGTGGACGAATTGTTGGCCAACTAAACTCCAAACACCATCACCACGGAATCCCATTCTTTGTTTTAGTTTTCTTTTAACTATTTTCTTGGACCCCCCGATCATATCCTTCTTCTTTAACTTTTCGTATATGCGTTTATCTGATCTTTTTATTTTCTTTTTTTATTTGTTTATTTGGGTTGGTATTTTTACCGTTGCACAAGACAAGTAAAATTCTAGGTTTTTAGGTCATATTTTTTTTTGTCTTTATTTATTGTTTATTGATGAACAGTGATGATTTGAGGTGAATAACTACAAATATTAAAAATTATATATAGTTTCCTCTATGAACAAGCTTTAAATTTACTAGTGAACAAATTTAAATTCATTGATGAACAATCTGAGATTAATTGATTTAAAATAGTAATGGAAACTCACATATTTTTAACTTTTGTTCAATATTGAATATTATAAATTCGATAGTTGTTTGTGGAAAAACTCGCATATTCGATAGTTGTTTGTGAGGAACAAGATTAAATTTATTGGTGAACAATTTGAGATTAATTGACTTAAAATAGTAATATGTAATACTCGAACTTCGAAAATAAATAAAAAAAAATATTTTATTAAGAAAATAATATCGTGTTGGGTTATGGACTTAATGGTGCACTAGTTGATTTATGTGGGCTTGAATATATATATATATACATATATGGTTGGCTAAATGGATTAATAAAAATAATTTAATTTGGACTAAGTATTATTGAGCTTATTGAGCCAAGAGTAGGCTTAGGCCTTTTATGAGGTAAGTATATATGGGTGGTTAGGGCACAGCCCCAACACTTTGAAATCAAAACACTGTTATATTGGGAGAGAATCAGTGTGTGTTTGTGTGTGCTAAAACCCACGAAAAACAAAGGAAGAAGGAGCCAAGATTCATCTATGGAATCAAAGAATTGTTAAAATGATTATCAGGTAATCTTTCTTGTCTCACTATGACATTGTAGATATCACTCTTGCCTTGTTTGAATGATTATAGGAGAAGTTAGAATCTGAGTTTTTGGGGTTTTGGGTTCATGAAGAACCAGAGAAAAGAATTTGAGATATAAGCTTTAATACTTGATAAAATGTGTTTAAATCTTGAAGGAAGTGTTTAAATGAGTGGAGAAATGTTTTGAAACAAAAATGAAATGTGTAATACCCAAACTTCGAAAATATACAAAAGAATATTTTATTAAGAAATGATGTTTATGTTGGGTTATGAAATCTATGATGGAATAGTTTGATTCTATTGGGCTTGAATATATATATATATATATATATGTGTGTGTGTGTGTGTGTGTGTGTGTGTGTGTGTAAATAGTTGGCTAAATGGACTAAATATATATTTAGTTTGGATTGAGCATTATTAGGCTCAAGTAATTGAAAGTTGGGCTTAGGCCTTTGAAAGAAAGTATAAAAAGGGATTTAGGGCACAACCCCTAAAAACCTTGTTACTGTTGCATTGAGAGAGAGAAAGCAGTGTGTGTTGTGTGTGTGCTAAAACCCACGAAGAACAAGGAAGAAGTTCATATGTGGAATAAAAGAATTGTTAAAAGAATCACCAGGTAATGTTTCCTACCTCACTATGATGCTGTAGGTATCAATTTTAGCTTGGTTGAATGATGATAGCATGAATTAGTACCTGGGTTTTGGGGTTTTGGGTTTATGAAGAACAAGAGAAAAGAATTTGAGTTATGAGTTTTAATACTTGATGAAATGTGTTTAAATCTTGAAGGAAGTGCTTAAATGAGTGGAGAAATGTTTTGAAACAAAAATGAAATGATTTGATTGAGTTTTGAAAGAAAATGATTTTGGCCATGGAGCCTGTATGTTGAAATGATGAACTGATAGGGATGAAATGTCCCATGCGACCTATTTTGAAATATGTCGTGCGACCTTACCCTTGTGCCATGCGACTTTCTGAATTGAGTCATGCGACTTTATGATTGAGTCCCATGCGACCTTCACTTAAAAACACCTCATGCGACTTTCACTTGTAACCCCATGCGACTTTCACTTGTTACCCCCATGCGACCTTCATATGGTTCATGCGACTTTCACTTGTTACCCCCATGCGACCTTCATATGGTCCATACGACTTTCATAAAAACCATGCCATGCGACTTTCATTTATACACCACATATACCCATGCGACTTTCACTAAACACCCCATGCGACTTTCACATGAAACCCTCATGCGACTTTCAGTTGATAATATATGATGCCATGCGACTTTCAGTTGAGATACACATACGATCCATGCGACTTATGTTGAGAATGTCCATGCGACTTTTAGTGCCTGTGTGGCTTCATATGACTTTCAAGTATATATATATATATATAGGTACCATGCGACTTTCAACCAACCATCCGACTTTGGGGACCTTAGGTGGTCCAATTTGTGAAACTTAGTAACGGGGTCCAATGTGAGACCCGAATGAATTGTGTGAGTAAAAGAACGAGGGAATCGTACATGATATTGATTGATTAGACCTGTTGTGGTGACGGTTGACTGACAAGTAACCACAAGTGTACTAGCGAACTAAAACTGTGAGATTGAACTGCAAGACAGGTGAGTATTCTTACTTACCATCCAAACCCTATGATGTATGTGATTAATGTGCTATGTGCTATATGATTTGATGATGGATGAATGATGAATTGATAAATGATGAAATGATGACCGATGAATTAATGAACTGATAATGTGTTATGCTGTGCTAATGATTAGACCGTTCACTTCGGTGACGGGAATGATTGGACCGTCCACTTCGGTGGCGGGAATGATGGGACCGTTCACCTCGGTGATGGCAATGATTAGACCGTTCACTTCGGTGGCGGGAATGATGGGACCGTTCACTTCGGTGACGGGAATGATTAGACCGTTCACTACGGTGACGGGTATGATGGGACCGTTCACTCCGGTGATGGGAATGTGGGACCGACTACTACGGTAGCGGGAATGTGGGACCGACTACTACGGTAGCGGGAATGAAAGATGTAACATGATTGTAAAGTAAATGATTTGATGTCATATGGTTGATTGTAAGTAAAAGTACTCGCTAAGCTTCGTGATTACGGTTGTTGTTTAACCTTCTTTTCAGGTGATGGCCACGGCGAGGCTCCATCACGCGGTTGATAGCTCATCTCCTCAAGCTTACGCAATGTTTTAACTACTTTGAACTTTGATGTGTTCTGAAATCACTATGATTGAACTTATGATTTTATGGGTTTTAACCCGGGGTTGCAATTAACTTATACAATGTTTTAATTGTGGTAGATTATGAATCGTACGCTTTGGTAAATGTTTATTTGCAAAAAAAAAAAAAATTTAGGACATTACAAAATGATTTGGTTGAGTTCTGAAAGAACTTGATTTTGGTCATGGAGCCCGTATGTTGAGAATGACGAACTGACAGGGATGAAATGTCCCATGCGACTTTATGTATATATGTCGTGCGACCTTTATATCTGTACCATGTGACTTTCATACTTAATAAACCCCATGCGACATTTACTCTATACCCATGCGACTTTCGTACTTGATTTCCATGCGACCTTCATATAAAAACCATGCCATGCGACTTGTTGCTAAAACAACCCATGCGACCTTTGTACTTGTAAACCATGCGACTTTTACACTTGAACCTTCATGCGACTTTCACCCTTATATGACTCATGCGACTTATCTAGCTACACAACCATGCGATTTACATATATGTACATGGTTCATGCGACTTATGGTGTACACATATATACATTCGGTGAGCCATGCGGCTTATACACATACATGTATATGTCATGCGACTTTGGCACAGTCCATGCGACTTTCATGTGGCCAGGGTGGCCATGCGACCTTTAAACCAACCATCCGACTTTGAGGACTCTAAGTGGTCCAACTTATGAAACTTAGTAGCGGGGTCCAATGTGAGACCCAAATGAATTATGTGAGCAAACGAACAAGAGTTTCGTACACGGTATTGATTTGGTTAGACCTATTGTAGCTAACGGTTGATTGCAAGTAACCACAAGTGTACTAGTGAACTAAGACCGTGTGATCGAACTGCAAGACAAGTGAGCATTCTTACTTACCATCTAAACCCTATGATGTATGTGATTAATGTGCTCTATGCTATATGATTTGATGATTAATGAATGATGAATTGATAAATGATGAAATGATGACTGATGAATTAATGAACTGATAATGTGTTATGCTATGCTAATGATGGGACCGTTCACTTTGGTGACGGGAATGATTGGACTGTTCACTTCGGTGACGGGAATGTGGGACCGACTACTATGGTAGCGGGAATGTGGGACCGACTACTATGGTAGCGGGAATGAAAGATGTAACATGGTTGTGAAACAGATGATTTGATGTCATATGGTTGATTGTAAGTAAAAGTACTCGCTAAGCTTCGTGCTTATGGTTGTTGTTTAACTTTATTTTCAGGTGATGGCCACGACGAAGCTCCAGCACGTGTTTGATAGCTCATCTCCAACCAGCTTCCGCAATATTTTAACTACTTTGAATTTTTGATGTATTCTGAAAGTACTACGATTGAATTTATGATTTTATGGGTTTTCACCCGGGATTGTAATTAACTTATACAATGTCTTAATTATGGTAGACTTTAGATCGTACGCGTTGGTAATTGTTTATTTGCAAAAAAAAAAAATTTGGGATGTTACATAATAGTGGAAAAACTCGCAAATATTTAGCTATGTTCAGTATTGAATATTGTAAATTTCGTCTTAAACTTGTATACTTTTAGCTATGTTTATTGTTGAACACAATTATGATAAAAAAACTCGTAAATATTTTGGGTTGTGTTCAACGGTAAATTCCGTAAGATTAAATAATGTACTCGTTTTTAATTTATTTTTGTTTTTATTCGAATTTTAGGAGAGAGAAATAAGTGACACTAATAGATTGGAGAGAGAAAAGTTTTAGTTTATCATAATAACCTTTTAAATTAAAAATAAATAAAATATATGATTAATTTAGAACACTAGACCAAATATAAATAAGTGACTGAGATTGCTTCTCGTATTTTTTGCATGAACCCTCTCCTGTGTGTGTGTGTGTATATATATATATCAAAAAGTTCATCTGAGAACCGTTTTTATTGCGAGAATCGCGAGAACCAATCTTAGCCGTCAAATTCCCCCTCCTTCAATTGGATTGTCCACCCATGAATTCCTTACATGCACCTTCCCACACCCAATCTCCACGCTATTCATCCATGAATTTCACTTACCAATTAAACGACTAAGATTGGTTCTCACGGTTCTCACACTAATAATGGTTCTCAAATGAACTCTTCCCTATATATGTATATGTATATATATCACTAGTTGGGGGTGATGACCTTAATGAAGCTCCTATTAGACCATAAGTATAGCAACATAACCAACCCATGTGCTACATTTGCGCTACATCACTTTCTCTTTTCCTTTCCTATGATGCATTCATGAGGGGTATTTTGGTAAAATCAAGCCTCGCTATTTAATGATGATCAGACACAATTCACAATTGGAAAAATATATAAATGACCAAAATACCCTTATTGATTAGCGTTAATTGTGATTACAAATGATACTCACGGTACTCGCAATAAGAATGGTTCTTAAATGAACTTCTCCATATATATATATGTGTGTGTGTGTGTGTGTGTGTAAAGAGAGAGGAATGTTCATTTGAGAACCATTTTTATTGCGAGTATAATGAGAACCAATCATGACCCTTGATTAAAACAAATCAATGGCCAATAAAAATAACAACTCGTTAACTTAATAACTAATTAACGGACATTAATGAAGGGTATTTTAGAAAAATCAAGCATTGCTCTTTAATGAAGGTTCACCCGAACGTAATTCACGGTTGAAAAAATATATAAAAGATCAAAAGACCAAACCCTTTGTTAATGAGCGTTAATGACAGATACAAATGATACTCGCAATAAAAACGGTTTTTAAATAAACTTCTCCCTATATATATGCATATGTGTGTATAAAGAATTAAGTATTTAAATGAGAATGAAAGACTAAATCAAAACCGATATATATTAAGGGTAAAAAGGGAAATAACAAATTACAAAATGTCAGACGCCATGCATTCAAACCCAGCTACTTTCCCCTTTTCTTAGTTTCTTTACTTTTAAATATAAATAAACTTTCACCCCATTTTTATTTAAATATTTGAGTTTTTTATCTGTTCACATATAAATTCATATCTAAAAACTAATGAACAAGTTGTATCTTGGTGTTTTTTTGAATTTGCTGGATGTTTCAAATTCGTCATATGTAATTCAAAGGTGAATTTACGATATCTTATTGCATAAAAAATATATTTTTTAATGGAGGATTTTTTAAATTTTTTACTTATGAAATGCAATTGTTTGAGATCTGAAATAGAACCATTTCTAATATGAAATACTATAATTTTACACCTGAATGTTACCATTTCATAAATGAAATACTACAATTTCACAACTGAAATACAACTTTTTACATCTAAATACAACTGTCACATTTGAAAACTCAGAATTATACAAAAATAGATAGTAGCTCTGATCCCATCGTCATTTTCTATCTTCAATTATCCTCCTAAAACCATAATAGCACAACCACTAAACCACCATGACAGCACATGCATCCCCACCAAAAAAACACACTATTGCCACTCCGCCACCACTACATTCATCCACCGACCGTCGACTATCGAAACCACCATAGCCATTCACAATTAGAAGTGTCAAGAGAAAGAAATTTACTAAAGATCCTAACAAGAAACATTAAATCAAACCAAACCTGTGTAATCTAGGTGTTCATGTCGGCAAATGGTGGTCGTTGTCTAAGAACTAAGGTCGCCGGTGTAGATCAGTGGTGGTGAGGTTGGTGATGTAGATCTGTAGGGGTATTTTGTCATCATCATCGGAATGGTGTAGATCTATGGTCATGGAGTTCGGTGGTGGTAGAGCTGGAAGAAGAGGCTCTGTGGTGGTAAATCAGTGGTGGTGAGGAGGTCGGTAGTGGTAAAATTGTGGTGGGTATGGAGGTCGGTGGGAGATCTATGGTGGTGATGGAGGTCGTCAGTTGGAAGGCGGTTAATAGAGGTTTCCGGTCGGTGTTGGCAATTTGGTGGAGGTCTCCGGTTGGTAGAGGTCGACGGGTGGTGGAGGTCGCGGTGGAGTAGGTTGTTGGAGATCCACGGTTAGCGGAAGGTGATGGTTGGCGGCGTTCCCTGGTGTGCCTGAGAGACAGAGTGCCGAAGAGGAGTACGTAGGTTTTACTTTTTTTGGGGAAGGTAAGTGAGATTATGTATGGCTGGAGAGATACATTGGGAAAGAGGAAAATAAATATATGTGGGACGATATTACCCTTCTTGCTTTAATTCTCATTTTATGAGCCGTAGATTAAAAAGAAGTTAAGAGTGAAGATTTAGTCTTCCATTATCATATCGAATGGAATTCTCATTTGAACTCACCTACTCTCTCACACACACATAAGCCTCATATTGTGTGTTTTTCTCACAACAAAGTAGCCTCATATCGAAGATTTTCTTAGATTTTCCGTATCATTAGAGCTGCGGCACCCCCCTCTGGGTCCGCGTGGTCATCAATGTAATACCCAAAACTTGGGAAATAAATAAATAAATGAAAGAATATATTACTGAGAAATAATATTGTGTTGAGTTATGAAATTTATGTTGGACAAGTTAAGTTCTATCGGGTTAAGTATATTTGTATATGTTTGGGCTTAAATGAATTGAATGAATGGTGGACTAGACATGTTTGTTATTGGATTGTGTTTTGTTGGGCCCAATTAGTGTGGATGTGGGCCTAAGCCTCTTGGAAAGTATATATATATGAGATTAGGGCACAACCTCCAATACTCTTTCAAAAGATTTGTTACTATTTCATTAAGAGAGAGAGAGTCAGTGTGTGCTGTGTATGTGCTTGAAACTCACGAGAAGAAGGAGAAGGGAGATTCAAGAACCAGCTGGAAACTTAAGAAATTGTTGAAAGATTCATCAGGTAATGTTTCTTACCTCACTTGGATGCTGTAGGCATCATTTTTGTCTTGTTTGGTTGATGATAGCATGATTTAGCATCTGGGTTTTTGAGTTATGGGTTTATGAAGAACAATAGAAAGAAATTTAAGATATAAGCTTCGATACTTGATAAAATGTAGCTAAATCTTGAAGGAAGTGTTTAAATGAATGGAGAAATGTTTTGAAACAAAGATAAAGTGTTTTGGTTAAGTTTTGAAAGAGTTTAATTTCTGGTTATGGAAGCTGGGTTTTTGAGAAAAACGAACTGACTAGGGAAGGTGGAGTTCCATGCGACTTTCGCATGGCTCCATGCGACTTTTGTGAAGTCCATGCGACTTCCATATAGACTCCCAGCTATTCCATGCGACTTTATGTATATGTGTATGTGTATGGCACTTCGTGCGTGTAACGCCTCAATTTCAATAAAAGATATAAAAGTAGGATATTTTTCATAAAAGCACATATCTGGTTGAAAAGACGTAAGCGGAAACGTTTTCAGAATAAAACCTTGCTAGCAGCAAAAGATGCATCCTTAAGTACAAACGTAGTGTACTGTTAAAGTAAAATATTTACACAACTGGGCGTTAAGAGTTTATTGTTTAAAAACTGAAAAGCAGTCAAACAGGAGCTTTGCCTTTGCCCTTGCTGCATCCTGCAAAACATTTTAAAAACAGTATCTAATAAGCTACGAGAGCTTAGTGAGTAATCTAAACATAACATCATATGAGTACACGTATACAATCACATGAAGATAATACACGCATGTCTGGCAATCAAAGCTAGCCTCTGGTTCTAGACCCAGGGCAGCATCGTAGGTCACCGTACTGTACCGCATCTGAGCCCTACTGCACATAGCAATGAGCTTACATATTCACATGTATAACATAGCATGTTAGTAATCTGATATGAAACTACACATGTTGCTAATATGAAGTGAAGTCTAGAAGACTCACCTTATAACTGTAATTGCAATACTTCACAGATCACTGATACAGGTACTATGTAAATCACCTCCTATATAAACAATGCATAAATTGTATATAAGGCATTCTGATCTGAAATAGGTCCTACACGGGCCGTGTCCCATCAATGCTACACGACCTAAGCTGGCAACATGGCCAGTGTGGTCTAGTCACTCTACACGGGCCGTGTACCTTTTACACTACACGACCATGTAACCTTACATGGCCCTATGACCGCCTTTACTACTACACGGCCGTGTACTGCTACACGGGCCGTGTACCACTTATGCTACACGACCATGTATCCTTACATGGACCTGTGACCGTCATAACTACTACACGGCCGTGTACCGCTACACGGGCCGTGTACATATCAGTTCAGCAGATTGTTCTTGCCAAGAACAGTCGGATTTCATCAAGAAATCCAATAACTTCAACATAAAACGACTAGAGGTGTTTTCATACACCTCCTACAACTGATACACATAATCTAGACTATACAAAACAACTCTAACATGATTCCACCATTGAAATCATGTGTTTAATCTTACAAAACATCAAAACAAAGCTTGTAAGCTTACCTCAAGTTGTATACTTGCTAGATCTTGGCTATATGTACTTAATCCTGCTGTGTTCTTCAAAGAAAAGTGAAAGATACTGATGCTAGCTCTTGAAGTCGTGGGTTGTAGAAGAAAACAATGTAAACTTTGACTTAAGAGTCAAAGTTGGTGATATTTATATATTTAAGTATCAACTATTGACATAACAAGTCCTTGTACTTATCCAACTTATAATTTGACGGTTTTAGCCCCTCTAGTTTTAAAAACACATCTAATATCATATGGGTAACTTCTATAAACATATAACACTTCCTATTAAAATACGATAAAAGGATTTTCGAACCTTGGGTGTTACAACTCTTCCCCACTTGGAATGATTTCGTCCTCAAAATCAACTATTGAAGAGTTCTGGATAATTCTGCATCATTTCCTGTACAGGCTCCCAAGTAAAGTCTGAGCCTTTCCTGTGCTTCCATTGGACTTATACCAGTCCAATCTGCTTGTTACGTAGGGTTTTAATCTTTCTTTCTAGTATAGCTATAGGTTGCTCCACATAATTCAGTCTATCATCAATGGTAACATCTTCCAACGGTACGATTGCAGACTCGTCTGCTAAACATTTTCTGAGATGCGATACATGGAAGGTGTTATGAATCTAAGACAATTTAACTGGTAACTCTAATCTGTAAGCAACCTTTCCTACACGTGCAATGATTCTGAATGGTCTAATAAATCTTGGGCCAAGCTTTCCTCTCTTTCTGAATCTGATAACGCCTTTCCACGACGATACTTTCAATAATACATAGTCTCCCACCTGAAACTCAAGTGGTGATCTGCGTCTATCTGCATAACTTTTCTGTCTACACTGGGCAATTAACAATCTGTCTCTGATGAGCTGGATTTGTTCTGTCGTTCGTTGAACCACTTCTGTACTGCCCAATTCTCTCCGACCCACTTCACCCCAGCATACCGGAGTTCTGCACTTTCTACCATAAAGCATTTCATACGGGGGCATCCAAATACTGGAATGATAGCTGTTATTATACGAGAATTCTGCTAATGGCAAATAAGAATCCCAGCTCCCCCCGAAATCAATAGCACATGCCCGCAGCATATCTTCTAGAGTCTGAATAGTTCTTTCGCTTTGGCCATCTGTCTGAGGATGATACGCTATGCTCAGATGTAATCTAGTTCCAAGATCTTCATGAAATTTACTCCAGAATCTAGAAGTAAATCTGGTATCTCTGTCTGATACAATTGAAACTGGTACACCATGGCGAGTCACAATCTCTTTAACATAAACATCTGCTAACCTTTATGAAGGATAAGTTTCTTTGATGGGAATAAAATGAGCACTTTTGGTTAACCTGTCTACGATTACCCATATAGCATCATAACCACGTGGAGTCCTAGGTAATTTGGTAATCAGGTCCATAGTAATGTTTTCCCATTTCCAGACTGGAATTTCTAACCGCTGCAACTTCCCGTGAGGTTTCTGGTGTTCAACTTTCACTTGCAAACAAGTAAGGCATCTTTCTACATATCTGGCTACATCACGTTTCATGCCCGGCCACCAATAATCAACCTTCAGATCCTTATACATTTTAGTAGCCCCTGGATGAATGGAGAATCTGGACTTATGAGCTTCACTAAGGAGTGTCTGACGTGCATCGCCATAAACCGGTACCCATATACGACCATAACGAGTCCATACATCACGACTGTCTTTAACAAAACTCGCTACCTGCCCCTTAATTCGTTCAGATTTATGATTTTCATCTTTGACTGCTTCTAATTGAGCTTTTCGTATGACATCAATGATAGGCGTCGTGACTGCCATCTTTAGACATTGGTTCTTCACAAGCACCATTCCTGATTTTCTGCTCAGAGCATCAGCTACCACATTTTCTTTCCATGGATGATAGAGTATATCATAATCATAATCTTTCAACAATTCTAGCCAACGCCTCTGTCTCATGTTGAGATTCTTCTGATCTTTAAAATATTTCAGACTTTCATGATCTGTATAAATAGTGAACCTCACGCCATATAAATAATGCCTCCATATCTTGAGTGCAAAGACTACTGCTGCTAACTCCAAATCATGAGTTGGGTAATTACTTTCATGTGGCTTCAACTGCCGTGAAGCATAAGCTATAACTCTGCCTTTCTGCATCAGTACACAACCCAATCCACGATAAGAAGCGTCACAAAACACTACCATATCTTCAACCCCTTCTGGTAGAGCGAGAACTGGTGCTTCACATAACTTCTGTTTAAGAGTTAAGAAAGCAGACTGTTGTTCATTACCCCAAATAAATTCGGCATTCTTTTTAGTCAACTGAGTTAAAGGAACAACAGTTTTGGAAAAATTCTGAATGAATCTCCGGTAATAGCCTGCCAATCCCAGAAAACTTCGGACTTTAGTAGGGTTCCTTGGCGGTTCCCATTTCATCACAGCATCTACCTTCATAGGGTCCACCTTAATCCCATCTTGATTAATTAAATGACCCAAAAACTGCACTTCTTGAATCCAAAATTCACATTTAGAGAATTTCGCATATAATCGTTCTCTTTTCAGTGTTTCCAAAACTTCTCTGAGATGTCTTTCGTGATCCTACGGATTCTTCGAATAAATCAGTATATCGTCAATAAAAACAATTACCGAATTATCTAACATCGGTCTGCAAACTCTGTTCATCAGATCCATAAATGCTGCTGGTGCATTCGTAAGACCAAACGGCATCACCACGAACTCAAAATGTCCGTATCGGGTTCTGAATGCGGTTTTAGGAATATCTTCCTTTCTGATTTTCAACTGATGGTAGCCCGACCGTAAGTCAATTTTAGAAAACCACGATGCTCCCTGCAACTGGTCAAACAGATCATCTATTCTGGGTAACGGGTATTTATTCTTGATGGTCACCTTATTAAGCTCACGATAGTCAATGCACGTACGAAAGGTACCATCCTTCTTCTTAACGAATAATCTTGGAGCACCCCAGGTAGAACTACTAGGTCTAATAAACCCCTTGTCTAACAGTTCCTGCAGCTGTTTCATCAATTCTTGCATCTCTGGTGGAGCAAGTCTGTATGGAGCTCTGGCTACTGATGAAGCTCCCGGTACTAAATCAATTCTGAACTCGACTTGTCTGTCTGGTGGCACGCCTGGTAAGTCTTCAGGGAAAACATCAGGGTATTCACATACTACCCTCACATCATCTAAACTCGTCTGTCTCTTTTCTAGTTTCGTATCTATCACATAAGCTAAGAAAGCTGTATACCCATGTTGTAAATACTTTCGGGCTCTAGACACTGAACATACACATGATTTTCCTTTTCTGACATCACCATAAATAGATAGTTCTTCCCCACTTAGGGTATGAACTCGTATAACTTTCTACCCACACATAATGGTAGCCTGGTTATAACCTAACCAATCCATTCCAACTACTACTTGGAATTCTCTCATAGTCATGGGTATAAGTTCAATAGGGAATCTAACTGTGTCTATTTCTAAAACATTACGCTTATACACATCAGATACAATAACAGTTTTATCATCAGCAATTTCAACTTTAAGGGGAGAATCTAGCTTTTCACACATTTGGTTGAAACTTTTGCAGAAAGAAACAGATACAAATGATTTACTTGCACCAGAATCAAATAGCACAAGAGCAGGCAAGTTGTTGACAAGATATGTACCTGTTACTACATCCGGTTCGGTTTTAGCTTCCTCAGCCGTAAGCTGGAAAGCCCTTCCCTTGGGTCTGGTAGTTTCTTCCTTCTTCACTTCTTTCACCCCAGAGCTTCGTGGTGGGGGTAGTGCTGGTGCAGGTCTCGATCCGGTGGACGGTGCATTGGCTGACAACTTTGGGCATTCGGACCTCTGATGACCCGGCTGATAACATTTAAAGCATACACGTAACGGATTCTTGCAATCCCTCCCCACATGACCCGGCTTACCACACTTATAACATGCAGAAGACCCGAGCCGACATTCACCCAGATGATGCTTCTTACAGTTTCGGCATAACGGATAAGTCTTTTGCACCACCTTTTTATTTGATGGCTCAACTCTCTGTTTCTTGTATGCTGGTGCAGCTTTCTCTATCACCTTCCTCTCTTTATCCTGTCTTTCCAATTCCAACTCTCTTGCTCTGGCTGCGTCCATCATGGACTTCAACGTCTGATGCTTACTGGCATCAATAAACTCCCTCACACTGGGCTTAAGTACCATCATATATCTGTACATTTTCATCTTCTTGTTTGCAACATAATCGGGGCAGAAGCGTGCTTGTTCTAGAAATTTTGCATTGATCTCCGGAACCGTTTTTGTTGTCTGCTTCAACCTGTGAAACTCATCCACTATCATGTCTATCTCGGACTGAGGAACGAACTGCTCTATCACCAGCTCTTTAAACTGCTTCCAAGTCATAGTCTCAATCTGAGTATAACCCCTCTGCTTCACCTCCATATCCCACCAATCTTTCGCAGCGCCACACATCTGGTTGGTAGCATACCTTACTTTAAACTCAGGTTCGCATGAACACGTATGGAAGGCACCTTCTATCTCTGAGATCCATCTGTGACTGATAACTGGATCTGTAGACCCCTGGAACAACGGAGGTTGACATGCTGAGAAATCCTTGAACGTGCAAACCTTAGGGGCATCACGTATAATCACTTGTGGCTGGGGATTAAATCCTTCACCACCTGCAGCAAATCTGGTTGCTAACTCTTGTCTGATCGTTTCCCTATTCTGATCTTTTATCTGTTCAACCACCTGTGTAACGATGAAGCGAATGCTCTGTTCTAATGCTCTGCCGATCTCCCTGGCGACAGTCTCTTGTACAGTAGGTTCCACTATTCTTTCGATCAGATCTGGGGCTCCCTCCACAACCTGTTGATTCCTAACCGGAATCTGCTCACGAGTAACACTGGTTTCTATACCCTCTGGTCTATGGCTGGGACCACCTGTCTGTCTATTGGCTGCTCGTGACCCTCTAGTGTTAACCATCCTGATAGTATAGATAAAGCATTAAGATATAGGTAGCTCTATCACACCACCCTCTATAATAACTATACACTCATAGATCTAACAACTCAGTATACCTTATCTTTAAACCAAAGTATTTCTATACATACTAAGGTATTCTATTTAAATATACTACACCAGGTATACTATCTTATTACAAGTACCCCTCACCCGATTCACAAGATCCTTCATGATTCCACTAAGTTCCAACATGTATCATGTGTTTGTAATAATATGGGCCCTATATTATTCTAAACACACTACACACGTTCGATCTTAACTTTATCACAAAAAGTCCCGATTCACAGGCTTAGGCCAAGTATCATCATTATAATATCACATAATCACATATGTCATAAAAATTCTGCATATACATATCAATATCCATATAAAGTATAATAAATAATCACTGTTAGTTTACTCACTAAGCTGCAAGTACAAGCCTCCAGTTTGACAAAATTTTCAAAACCATGGTTCAAGTCCAGACTGTGCTTCACACAATCCAGATCTCTCAAACCGTGGCTCTGATACCAAGTTGTAACGCCCCAATTTCAATAAAAGATATAAAAGTATATAAAATCCGAATTATTTAGCACGACTACAACACAAATAGGCAAGAGAACCTAATCGTATCGTAGTATAGTAAATAAGTACGGGTGTCGAACACAAGGGGAACGGGTATGATTTTTAATATAACTATACTAATCAAATATTAAACTAATTAAAACAACTAAAAAGGGGGAAATTAGAATCTTATCAATAAAGATTCAAACTTTATTATCTAAAATCACTCCTAACACTAGCAAACGCTCAAAAGCAAACCAAGAACGACAAAAGCAAAGATTTTTATGGATTAAACTTATCAAATTAAAGCTTTCCCTCCCTAGATTCGATTTCTACTTTTTTAAAACATTTAATTTCCAATTAATCGTGCAATGAACATTTGTTTCATCTCATACCGATTTCTATAATGGATAAACTCTTGGTCCGAGTTCTAGCCTTAGAATCATGCATTTATTCAATTATACGGTCAAGAAATCGTTTAAATACATAACTAGACGCGTTTAAGTTCGTGTAAAACAAGACTCCACCTTTAACAATTGTTTTGGTTATTAAATTGTTAAATTGACAAATAAAGGTTATTACATGTCAATCATACACAAAAAGTTCCATTCTTGATTATCTAAGCCTAGGATACGATCTATCACTAGTCAAGGTTAACTATTGGTTCTAATTAATCATGATAAAAGCTATAAAAATAAATTGGTCTTCTAATTTTTATAAACTCAGAATATAAATAATTAAAAGAACAGATCTTTAACACATATGGATCAATGGTAAGCTTGTAAGACAAATTATGAGATGAAAACAAGTTCTAATCAAAGGAAATCAAGCATCTTTACAAAGTATCATCTCCTCTAGGGAGGAAAACAGAAAACCTAGCCTATTACAAGCATAATCAACTTCTGGAAATCAAGATTAAACATTAAAAACAGAAGAGAAGTAGAAAAACCGTAAAAAGCAAGAATTCCAAGCCTTTAATCTTCAAAGTTATGCTCCAAATCTTCAAATCCAAGCTCAAGCTTTCTGGGATGTGTTAAGGGATGTATTTAGCAGAGGAATGGTGGAAGAAATCGGGTGGTTCCCCCCAAAATCGATCTGGATGTTCGTTTATATAGAAAACTGAAAACAGGGGCGTCGCGCCACGATGGGTGAGTTTGACGCGATCCAAAACTCTTTTAAAAATTGAATTCTGATGTGATCTGATGCGTAGCGCCGCGACCCAAGCAACTGTCGCGCCGCTACGACACGTGGCGAGCTTTTGGACCTTATCTTGAACAGCTCCGTCACGCCGCGATTCTTGAAGGTGTCGCGCCGCGACATCGCTTTTTCAGCCTTTGACCTTAAAAGTGATTTTATAGCCCTCTGAGTGTAGTTTCCGTGGCCTTTTGAATCACCTCAATCCGAGTTCGTATGAGTGAGATATGAACAAAACAGTGAAGGTGTGTCGGCGCGGACAACTTTTCTTATTTTCTTCAGTTTTTCTGGTTTTTGCTCAAAACTTTCCATCATCCGCCTTTTTAACCTGTAATTCACTAAATGAAGATAATTAAGTGTCTTTTACTTATTTACGAACAATAACAGGCTAAAATAAAACAGATATCGCTTAAAATATATATCTAAATTTGGCGATATCAAAATACCCCACACTTGAACTTTGCTTGTCCCCAAGCAAATCACATCTCTATCCAGGCTATAAATCTTAAATAATCAATACCACTCTTTGAAAAATTAAATATCACTTACAAATGTCAAAAAGGTTGATTAAAAACAAAACATTTGATATACTTAGAATTATGCACATACTCACGATTTGATCCATATTTACTTTTCAACCATCCCAAATAATTTTTTCATTTATACATATCCAAACCTTAACTTAAGAATTGCATTTATATTTAATTTGGTTTATTACCCTTTAGGAATCCCCCAACCTCAAGACTTATTGCGGATTTTCAACTTTATTTTCACATATGTTTTTTATCTTTTCAGCTCTTTTTTTATAAGTCTATGACTTTCTATGGAACCCATGTAGCGAATCCTCAACTCAACCGATCCCAAACCAGTTGGCTTTAGGTGGCTAGGTGTAGAACACCCCACAGAGTTTACTAATTCGAGTTTCAAAGTCCATTTATTTGACTTATATATTTTTCTAGCTCTTTTACATATATTTTTCATTTTGCACATAGGCTTTTTTCACCTTTTCTTTTCAAACATATGTTTATAAAATTGAAAATTCAACTCAGTCTATTTTTGCCAAGCTTAGACTCAAAAAGGGCTTAACCTTATCTTTTATTGCAGCAATTAAAAAATTAAAATTTGGATACTATAAACACAAATTTCTAAGGAATTGACGAAAAGCCACAAATACTATGCATAAAAGCTAGATATAACTATGAATTGTTTTACAAATCAACAAACTTGACATTCTTAAATAATATCTAACTCTTAAGTCGAATGATATTAAAATTTTAAAATTTAACGCCCAAATAAAATAATAATTTAACACGAGGACAAATGAAGTTCAAGCGAGAAAATATTTTCTAACCCCCTACCCCACACCTAAATTGTACAATGTCCCCATTGTACACAATAAAAATATCATAAGGTAGACAAAAGTTAGAAAAACTCCCTGGGTACAATTAGGCGATTGGAGTAGATAGATGTCAGCATATATATGCATACTCCACGAATTAAAAGCTATAACTGAAATATAAATCACTCAAAGCATATTGTCAGACACACAAAAATATAAACATCAAAGGATAGTAATGTCTGAAATTGATTTTATGTGAAGGATTTCAGAAGGATATATGAAAAATTATCTAGGCTAGGACTCCCTAAAACAAAAAAACAAAACCTAACTCACTTTCATAGGAATCACGGTTGCATTTAGCGTATGCAATAAGCCTTTAAACCCCTCGGTAGCCCGAGTGGACGAGTTATAGTCTCGTGAGGGTTTCTAGGCAACACACCCACAAAGTTGGACAGAAAGGAAATGAAATACAAAAATAAAGAAGAAAGAAGAACCTAAACTAACCACGGGTTGCCTCCCGAGAAGCGCTTGTTTTTGTCCGAGTCTCTAGCTTGACTCCGGATTTATTTATCATGACTTCGAACGAATAACCCCACACTCGCAATCAAGTGCGGGTGGTAATATTTATACACACCGGGTGATGTATATTTGTTACCGATTTGAAATGCTGAAGCTAGTGTAGTGTTCCACGACGCCGTCTCGATCTCTACAAATATCTCTCTCGCGTTCAGAATCTTGGTTCCTTCCCATGATTGTGAACTCAATTGTGACTCAAGCAAAGACTCCAACCGGCTCCCGATGTTGTCTAAGTTATCTGCCTGATCCTTTTCTGCACTTGAAGTACCCCACAAAATTCCCGGCGCCAAAGGGATTCCATAATGCGACTCCAACTCCTCACTCGATTCCGTGGTTACCTCCTTTTCTGATTTCGGAGCGTCCTCCTTGAAGAGTAGAAAATTCAGATAGTCCAAGATTTCATCTGCACAATTCTCCACGTCTTCTCTCTCAAGAAGGGAGGGTCCCCATACGGGTTTTGGTTCTAAACCTAATGTGGGTGTTGATTGAACGAGGGTCAACGGTTCATCCTTTGAATGGTCTTCTGGTTCCTCAAGCAGGTCAGCGAGACACTCCAAAACATCTCCATCAGACTGAGCATCTTCTCTCGACTCCACCTCCACACAAGGCTCAAAATGTATACTATCATCAGAATCGGAGTCGTCTAAATTGTACGGTTCAGGACTAACATGTGGTTCATTAGGACAGCCAATCGGGTCGTTATTCTCATCATCTTTTGGGATAAAATCGTAATCATCCCGTTCGATGCCATCGTCGTAAAATTCATTCAACAAATCTTTAAGGAAGGACTTCCAACAGATCGGATGATCCGCGGGCCAATACATAATCACAAAAGAGACATAGAAGAAAACCAAATAGCGAGCGAAACAACTAACTAGGCACTAAATACTATAATACGAAAAGTAACTTCCTTTTGGGCCGGAACTCGCGGGAAGGATCGTTTAATAAAGAATTAGTCACGTTATACCAAAATAAAACCGTTCCCCGGAAACGGCGCCAAAAACTTGATGTGCGTGTAGCGTACCAGTTTTAAATTTATAAAATCCGAATTATTTAGCACGACTACAACACAAATAGGCAAGAGAACCTAATCGTATCGTAGTATAGTAAATAAGTACGGGTGTCGAACACAAGGGGAACGGGTATGATTTTTAATATAACTATACTAATCAAATATTAAACTAATTAAAACAACTAAAAAGGGGGAAATTAGAATCTTATCAATAAAGATTCAAACTTTATAATCTAAAATCACTCCTAACACTAGCAAACGCTCAAAAGCAAACCAAGAACGACAAAAGCAAAGATTTTTATGGATTAAACTTATCAAATTAAAGCTTTCCCTCCCTAGATTCGATTTCTACTTTTTTAAAACATTTAGTTTCCAATTAATCGTGCAATGAACATTTGTTTCATCTCATACCGATTTCTATAATGGATAAACTCTTGGTCCGAGTTCTAGCCTTATAATCATGCATTTATTCAATTATATGGTCAAGAAATCGTTTAAATACATAACTAGACACGTTTAAGTTCGTGTAAAACAAGACTCCACCTTTAACAATTGTTTTGGTTATTAAATTGTTAAATTGACAAATAAAGGTTATTACATGTCAATCATACACAAAAAGTTCCATTCTTGATTATCTAAGCCTAGGATACGATCTATCACTAGTCAAGGTTAACTATTGGTTCTAATTAATCATGATAAAAGCTATAAAAATAAATTGGTCTTCTAATTTTTATAAACTCAGAATATAAATAATTAAAAGAACAGATCTTTAACACATATGGATCAATGGTAAGCTTGTAAGACAAATTATGAGATGAAAACAAGTTCTAATCAAAGGAAATCAAGCATCTTTACAAAGTATCATCTCCTCTAGGGAGGAAAACAGAAAACCTAGCCTATTACAAGCATAATCAACTTCTGGAAATCAAGATTAAACATTAAAAACAGAAGAGAAGTAGAAAAACCGTAAAAAGCAAGAATTCCAAGCCTTTAATCTTCAAAGTTATGCTCCAAATCTTCAAATCCGAGCTCAAGCTTTCTGGGATGTGTTAAGGGATGTATTTAGCAGAGGAATGGTGGAAGAAATCGGGTGGTTCCCCCCAAAATCGATCTGGATGTTCGTTTATATAGAAAACTGAAAACAGGGGCGTCGCGCCACGATGGGTGAGTTTGACGCGATCCAAAACTCTTTTAAAAATTGAATTCTGATGTGATCTGATGCGTAGCGCCGCGACCCAAGCAACTGTCGCGCCGCTACGACACGTGGCGAGCTTTTGGACCTTATCTTGAACAGCTCCGTCGCGCCGCGATTCTTGAAGGTGTCGCGCCGCGACATCGCTTTTTCAGCCTTTGACCATAAAAGTGATTTTGTAGCCCTCTGAGTGTAGTTTCCGTGGCCTTTTGAATCACCTCAATCCGAGTTCGTATGAGTGAGATATGATCAAAACAGTAAAGGTGTGTCGGCGCGGACAACTTTTCTTATTTTCTTCAGTTTTTCTGGTTTTTGCTCAAAACTTTCCATCATCCGCCTTTTTAACCTGTAATTCACTAAATGAAGATAATTAAGTGTCTTTTACTTATTTACGAACAATAACAGGCTAAAATAAAACAGATATCGCTTAAAATATATATTTAAATTTGGCGATATCAAGTTGGATATTTTTCATAAAAGCACATATCTGGTTGAAAAGACGTAAGCAGAAACGTTTTCAGAATAAAACCGTGCTAGGAGTAAAAGATGCATCCTTAAGTACAAACGTAGTGTACTGTTAAAGTAAAATATTTACACAACTCGGCGTTAAGAGTTTATTGTTTAAAAACTGAAAAGCAGTCAAACAGGAGCTTTGCCTTTGCCCTTGCTGCTTCCTGCAAAACATGTTAAAAACAGTATCTGATAAGCTACGAGAGCTTAGTGAGTAATCTAAACATAACATCATATGAGTACACGTATACAATCACATGAAGATAATACACGCATGTCTGGCAATCAAAGCTAGCCTCTGGTTCTAGACCCAGGGCAGCATCGTAGGTCACCGTACTGTACCGCATCTGAGCCCTACTGCACATAGCAATGAGCTTACATATTCACATGTATAACATAGCATGTTAGCAATCTGATATGAAACTACACATGCTGCTAATATGAAGTGAAGTCTAGAAGACTCACCTTATAACTGTAATTGCAAAACTTCACAGATCACTGATACATGTACTATGTAAATCACCTCCTATATAAACAATGCATAAATTGTATATAAGGCATTCTGATCTGAAATAGGGCCTACACGAGCCGTGTCCCATCAATGCTACACGACCTAAGCTGGCAACATGGCCAGTGTGGTCTAGTCACTCTACACGGGCCGTGTACCTTTTACACTACACGACCATGTAACCTTATATGGCCCTATGACCGCCTTTACTACTACACGGGCCGTGTACCACTTATGCTACACGACCATGTATCCTTACATGGCCCTGTGACCGTCATAACTACTACACGGCCGTGTACCGCTACACGGGCCGTGTACATATCAGTTCAGCAGACTGTTCTTGCCAAGAACAGTCGGATTTCATCAAGAAATCCAATAACTTCAACATAAAACGACTAGAGGTGTTTTCCTACACCTCCTACAACTGATACACATAATCTAGACTATACAAAACAACTCTAACATGATTTCACCATTGAAATCATGTGTTTAATATTACAAAACATCAAAACAAAGCTTGTAAGCTTACCTCAAGTTGTATACTTGCTAGATCTTGGCTATAGGCACTTAATCCTGCTGTGTTCTTCAAAGAAAAGTGAAAGATACTGATGCTAGCTCTTGAAGTCGTGGGTTGCTAAAGAAAACAATGTAAACTTTGACTTAAGAGTCAAAGTTGGTGATATTTATATATTTAAGTATCAACTATTGACATAACAAGTCCTTGTACTTATCCAACTTATAATTTGACGGTTTTAGCCCCTCTAGTTTTAAAAAACATCTAATATCATAAGGGTAACTTCTATAAACATATAACACTTCCTATTAAAATACGATAAAAGGATTTTCTAACCTTGGGTGTTACATTGCGACCTTTGTAGTGCCTCATGCGACCTTCAGTTGACATGAACATGGGATCATGCGACTTTAAGTAATAACCTATGCGACTTTCAGAAACAATAGGTGAATGCTCATGCAACTTTCGCATTGGGACTCCATGCGACTGTCGCATGGGATGTTCAGTTGGCCTAAGTGTTTTCATTCAACTCTCTGTTATGTAAATGCATGTTCATGCGACTTATAGGTGTGGGTAATACCCCATGCGACTTTTGTAATGATCCATGCGACTTACACATAGGCTTCATGCGACTGTCACCTACGTAGTAATACTTCATGAGACCTTCATGTTAGCCTATATGTATGCATATATAGTTCATGCGACTTACTTATGAGTCATGCGACTTTCACATGGCCCAGGATGGCCATGCGACTTTCAATTTCCCATCCGACTTTATGCATGGTCCAACGCATGAAATTTAGTAACAGGTCCAGCGCGAGACCCGAATGAATTATGTGAACAAACAAACGAGAGATTCGTACACGGTATTGATTTATTGGACTTATTGTAGGTGACGGTTGACTGGCAAGTAACCACAAGTGTACTAGTAAGCTAAGACTGTGAGATTGAACTGCAGACCGGTGAGTATTCTTACTTACTATCTAAACCTTATGCTGTATGTGTTTAAAGTGCTACGTGCTATATGAATGATGAATGATGAGCCTATGAATGATGATTGATGAATTGATACATTGGTAATGTGCTATGCTATGCTTAGACCGTTCACTTCGGTGACGGGAATGATGAGACCGTTCACTTCGGTAACGGGAATGATGAGACCGTTCACTTCGGTGACGGGAATGATGAGACCGTTCACTTCGGTGACGGGAATGTTGGGACCGTCTACTACGGTAGCGGGAATGAAAGATGTAACACGATTGTAAGACAATGATGTGATGTTATATGGTCGATTGTAAGTAAGTGTACTCGCTAAGCTTTGTGCTTACGGTTGTTGTTTAACCTTCTTTTCAGGTGATGGCCACAGCGGGGCTCTTGCACGCGGTTGATAGCTCATACTCCACAAGCTTCCGCAAATATCAAACTATTTTGTGTTCCTTGATGTATTCTAAACCATTACATTTGAATTCAACGGGTTATCACCCGGGCCTGTAACTAACTCTTACAATGTTTTATTCGTGATGAATCATTTAACGTACTCTTTGTTTAATTGTAAAAAAAATAAAAATAAAATTGGGACGTTACAACTTGGTATCAGAGCCTTGGTTTAAGAGATTCGAATACGTTTCCGCGTGTTTGAACTTAAACCTTGGTTCGTGAAAGATTTTAGATAAAGTTTTTGAAACCTTTTCAAACAATAAATGCCACGATGAGCTATCAGCTGGAGCTAGTCCGAGTGGTCACACGCGGGTACAAGGTATGGGTTTATGATATGACAATCATGATTAACTAATATGTCGAAAGTATGATATGCTAACTATGATGACTGAGGCTTTGCAACTTAAGCACTCTAGTAGAACCAGGATAGAATGACATATTAATGCTTACATGATAACTGATTATATGCTTGATGAGATGACTGATACATGGCCCAAGCCAGTGAATCGGGATTCCTAGAGGTAATGACCAGATCCAATCCGTGTAGCGTGTTTGTAATAATAGGGCCCATATTATTATTTGCACACGACACTTGTTGGAAGCTTGTCAGAATCCGGGGAATCTTGTGGATCCGGTGAGGGGTACTTGTAGAGATAAGATGCTTGTAGCTAGGGTGCCTTAGAATGACTAGGGTTGCCTGATATCTGTACTTGTGACATGAAATATGTGAAACATGAACTGATATAGTGATGAGGACTGTGTGGCAATGCCGCCTTTTAATTAAGTGCATTGTCTATACATCCAGTATGGTGACTACAAGAAATCGATCTGTGATACCGACGGGTTTTGAGAACCCACCGGATGGTGAGAATGCAAGTGTGACGGGAGAGAGTGACCCCCGTGCACAACCAATCCTAAATCAAACAGAGAATGTGAATCCGGGAAATGCTGAACCAGAAAATGTGATGAATGATGAGGAATATGAGAATGAGGCAATGACTGAGTTGGTGACTACAGTGGTTACCAACACGCTAAAGGAGCTGCTGCCCAAAATTGTGGAGGATGTAAAGCAAGATATGGGCACAATGATTGATCAAAAGCTGGGAGCCCTATGGGCTGCGAAGGAGGCTACCGCGGCCGTTGTGGTCGCCCAACCGGTAGCACAAGCTGCGAACCAAGTGATCCCTGGAGGGACTTTTAGGGACTTTTCGGCGTGTCAGCCGCCTGTTTTCAATGGAGTACCAGACCCGGTGCGGAGCACCAGATGGGTCTCTGCAATAGAGGGAGCCTTCTTTACCAGCCGATGTGCTGAGGACTCGAAAGTGTGGTTTGCTTATAACTTCCTGAGGGGAGCGGCCAAGGATTGGTGGAATCTACTGAGAAAGATGAAAGGCGAAGCTATCGCCGGACTGAGATAGGAGGAATTCACAAAATTGTTCTATGGGGAGTATGCTCCCAAGGTCGAGGTGGAGCGAGTGATGGATGAGTTTATGAAACTCAAGCAAACTACTGAGACGGTTAACCAAATAACCGCGATATTCTAGGAGAAACTACTGTATTGTCCGGCTTACGCAAGTGATGAGAGACTGCAGATGCACAGGTACGCGCAGATGCACAGGTACGCGCAGATGCTGCGCGAAGATATTCAAGAGTTTGTATCGAATGGTCAGTATGCTACACTGGACCAGCTGATCGAAGGAGCAAGGAAAAGAGAGTTGTATTTGCTGGAGAGGAACAGGAAGAGGTCCGCTGAGCGAGCGGCCTTAGGTAACACTGCTGGGAAACAATCGTTCAAGAAACCAAATAATGGAAACTTCAAGCCTGCCGTTAGAAATTCGGGGGCAAGATGTGGGAAATGTGGTAAGGGGCATGCTGGGGAGTGCCGATTGGGAACCGTAAACTGCTTTTCTGTGTGGGAAGAGTGGGCATTACGGGAAGGATTGCAAGGCTCACGTGAACGTGTGTTTTAGGTGCAACAAACCAGGGCACCGCACGGCAGAGTGCCCGGAGGCTACCGGAGGAAGCGGGTGACCCGCTTGGCAACCACCGCTCCGGATCACCAAAGGAGATAAAGGGAAGAAACCCGAGGTTCCGAAGCCTGGGGGCGTGCTTTCCAAATGACCGTGGAGGAGGCGAAGAAGGAGCCCGGCGTGATTGCAGGTACATTTATTGTTAACTCTCTACCTGCACTTGTACTATTTGATTCCGGGGCGAGTAAGTCCTTTGTATCTACTACTTTCTGTAATAAGTTTGTAATAGCTCCGGTGAAGTTAGAAACACCGCTAGAAGTGGAGATAGCCGATGATAAGGCTTTGTGTGTCACCACGATCTATAGGGATAATGTAATAGTGATAGATGATGTACAGTTTACTATAGATTTGCTACCGACTCCGATGAGAGAGTTCCAAGTGATAGTGGGAATGGATTGGCTGGGGCGTTACCAGGCCAACATCCTGTGTAAACAGGGGATCATACGGATCCAGAGTCCAAGTGGGGGAGAAATCTCCATCTACGGCAAGCGACAGAACGGTTTAACGGCATGTTGCACCGTGACTAAAGCGGCAAAGTATCTATGCAAAGGCTGCACGGCCTTCATAGCACACGTGATCGACTCAAGAATGGAAAAGAAGAAACTGACTGTTTCAGATGTACCAGTGGTTTGCGACTACCCGGGATTCCGCCGGACAGACAAGTGGAGTTCCGTATAAACTTAGTGTCGGGAGTGGCACCCATCGCAAAGGCACCATACCGCCTAGCACCGCCAGAGATGCAAGAAATGATGTCGCAACTGCGAGAACTGCTTGATAAGGGCTTCATACGCCCAAGTAGCTCACCGTGGGGAGCACCGATCCTTTTTGTGAAGAAGAAGGATGGAACCTTCAGGATGTGTGTAGATTATCGCGAGCTTAACAAGGTGACAATTAAGAATCGTTATCCGCTGCCAAGGATCGATGACTTGTTCGACCAACTGCAAGGAGCGGCCTATTTTTCCAAGATAGACTTGCGATCGGGATATCATCAACTCAAGGTTCGAGAGGAGGATATAGCCAAGACGGCTTTTCGCACGCGCTATGGGCACTTTGAGTTCGTCGTCATGCCTTTTGGTCTTACGAACGCACCGGCAGCTTTCATGGATTTAATGAACCGAGTCTGCAGACTAATGCTTGATAAGTCCGTGATAGTGTTCATCGATGACATCTTGGTTTACTCAAGGACGGAGGGTGAGCACGAGTTACACCTACGGGAAGTACTTGAGACCTTGAAGAAAGAGAAGCTTTACGTAAAGTTTTCCAAGTGCGAGTTTTGGTTACCAGAGGTTCAGTTTCTCGGGCACCTGGTTAACCGAGAGGGAATCAAAGTCGACCCCGCCAAGATCGAGGCTGTAATGAAGTGGGAAACGCCGAAGAGTGCTACGGAGATTCGAAGTTTTCTAGGGTTGGCCGGCTACTACAGGAGGTTTATTAAGGATTTCTCAAAGATAGCAGTACCCCTAACCAAGCTGACAAAGAAAAGTGTTCGTTTCGATTGGGGAGAGAAACAACAGGAAGCATTTGAAACTCTGGGAGGCAAATTGTGTGAGGCTCCGATACTGGCCTTACCGGAAGGGATGGAGGATTTAGTAGTCTATTGTGACGCGTCCCATGTGGGAATTGGCTACGTGTTGATGCAGAGAGGGAAGGTGATTGCCTACGCCTCACGACAACCGAAACCGCACGAGTGCAACTACCCGACTCATGACTTGGAGTTGGCTGTTGTGGTATTCGCGCTCAAGTTATGGAGACATTATTTGTACGGAGTTAAGTGTACCATTTATACGAATCACAAAAGCTTAAAGTATTTCGCGGATCAAAAGAACCTGAACATGCGCCAGCGGAGATGGTTAGACCTGGTCAAGGACTACGATTGTGAAATATTGTATCACCCGGGAAAGGCTAACGTTGTAGCAGACGCACTAAGCCGTAAGGCAAACCATGCACAGTTGAACGTGAAATGTTTAAGGATGACGGTTATGACTTCACTGTTTGAGTCGATTGTAGCTGCCCAAAGTGAAGCGGTCAAAGAAGAGAATCAGAAAACCGAGAGGGTAAAGGGCCAAATGGTATTGATGGTTAAGGATAGCCGCGGGCTGTGGACCCGATACGGGCGAATTTGGGTACCCAAGATTACTGAAGTCCGAAATCTCATTCTTGATAAAGCGCACGAGTCGAAATTTTCTATACATCCGGGAGCCACGAAAATGTACAGGGACTTGAAAATGGACTATTGGTGGCCAGGAATGAAGCGAGATGTGGCAAAGTATGTTTAAAAGTGCCTCACTTGTCTGCGAGTGAAAGCCGAGCACCAGAGACTGCACGGTAAATTGCAACCGCTAGAGATAACTGTATGGAAATGGGAACATATAACCATGGATCTGATTACAAAACTACCGAAAACACCAAGGAACTATGATGCAATCTGGGTGGTAGTGGATCGGTTAACGAAAAGCGCACACTTCATACCGATCCGAAAGGCAAGTTCGGCTGAGAGATTGGCTGATATTTATGTGAAAGAGATAGTTTCGAGGCACGGGGTGCCGGTGACCATTATATCTGACCGGGATGTACGGTTCACATCCAGATTTTGGAATAAATTTCATGAGGATTTGGGAACAAGGGTGAACTTGAGTACTGCATATCACCCTCAAACTGACGGGCAAAGTGAACGAACTATCCAGATACTAGAGGATATGCTAAGGGCGTGTGTGATTGATTTCGGGGGAAGCTGGGATTTGTACTTACCCCTAGCGGAATTTTCTTATAACAATAGCTACCACGCGAGTATTGGTATGCCACCGTACGAGATGTTGTACGGTAGAAAGTGTAGAACCCCGATCTGTTGGGGTGAGGTTGGACAGAAGGAACTTGGCAACACGGAAATAGTGCAGAGAACCTCGGAATATGTGCAACAAGTCCGTGAACGACTGAAAGCGGCTCAGAGCCGACAAAAGAGTTATGCGGATAAACGAAGATCACTACTGGTGTTTCAAGTTGGTGATCACGTATTGCTGAAGGTATCTCCCTGGAAGGGAGTGATCCGATTCAGAAAACGTGGAAAACTAAACCCGTGGTTTATTGGGCCTTTCAAGGTCATAGCAAGAGTTGGTAAGGTGGCTTACCGTCTGGAGCTACCCGAGGAGCTATCAAAAATACACAACACCTTCCATGTATCTCATCTAAGGAAGTGTTTGGCCGACGAGTCGGCGTTTGTACCAATGGAGGATATCACTGTAGATGAAAGACTGAATTACGTCGAGAGACCGGTTGCGATCCTTGAAAGAAAAATCAAACGACTACGCAACAGAGAAGTGGGAATGGTAAAGGTGCAGTGGGAGCACCGGAAAGGTTCAGAGTGGACGTGGGAGTCCGAAGAAGAGATGAAGAAGAAATTACCCCACCATGTTCGAATAGAGATTTCGAGGACGAAATCGTGTTTAAGTGGGGGAGAGTTGTAATACCCAAACCTTGGGAAATAAATAAATAAATGAAAGAATATATTACTGAGAAATAATATTGTGTTGAGTTATGAAATTTATGTTGGACAAGTTAAGTTCTATCGGGTTAAGTATATTTGTATATGTTTGGGCTTGAATGAATTGAATGAATGGTGGACTAGACATGTTTGTTATTGGATTGTGTTTTGTTAGGCCCAATTAGTGTGGATGTGGGCCTAAGTCTCTTGGAAAGTATATATATATATATATATATATATATATATATATATATATGAGATTAGGGCACATCCCCCAATACTCTTTCAAAAGATTTGTTACTGTTTCATTAAGAGAGAGAGAGAGTTAGTGTGTGTTGTGTATGTGCTTGAAACTCACGAGAAGAAGGAGAAAGGAGATTCAAGAACCAGCTGGAAACTCAAGAAATTGTTGAAAGATTCATCAGGTAATGTTTCTTAACTCACTAGGATGCTGTATGCATCAATTTTATCTTGTTTGGTTGATGATAGCATGATTTAGCATCTGGGTTTTTGAGTTATGGGTTTATGAAGAACAAGAGAAAGAAATTTAAGATATAAGCTTCGATACTTGATAAAATGTAGCTAAATTTTGAAGGAAGTGTTTAAATGAATGGAGAAATGTTTTGAAACAAAGATAAAGTGTTTTGGTTAAGTTTTGAAAGAGTTTGATTTCTGGTTATGGAAGCTGGGTTTTTGAGAAAAACGAACTGACAGGGAAGGTGGAGTTCCATGCGAATTTCGCATGGCTCCATGCAACTTTTGTGAAGTCCATGTGACTTCCATATAGACTCCCAGCTATTTCATGCGACTTTATGTATATGTGTATGTGTATGGCACTTCATGCGACCTTTGTAGTGCCTCATGCGACCTTCAGTTGACATGAACATGGGATCATGCGACTTTAAGTAATAACCTATGCGACTTTCAAAAACAATAAGTGAATGCTCATGCGACTTTCGCATGGGGACTCCATGCGACTGTCGCATGGGATGTTCAGTTGGCCTAAGTGTTTTCATTCAACTCTCTGTTATATAAATGTATGTTCATGCGACTTATAGGTGTGGGTAATACCCCATGCGACTTTTGTAATGATCCATGCGACTTACACATAGGCTTCATGCGACTGTCACCTACGTAGTAACACTTCATGCGACCTTCATGTTAGCCTATATGTATGCATATATAGTTCATGCGACTTACTTATGAGTCATGCGACTTTCACATGGCCCAGGATGGCCATGTGACTTTCAATTTCCCATCCGACTTTATGCATGGTCCAACGCATGAAATTTAGTAACAGGTCCAGTGTGAGACCCGAATGAATTATGAGAACAAACGAACGAGGGATTCGTACACGGTATTGATTTATTGGACTTATTGTAGGTGACGGTTGACTGGCAAGTAACCACAAGTGTACTAGTAAGCTAAGACTGTGAGATTGAACTGCAGACCAGTGAGTATTCTTACTTACTATCTAAACCTTATGATGTATGTGTTTAAAGTGCTACGTGCTATATGAATGATGAGCCTATGAATGATGAATGAATGATGATTGATGAATTGATACATTGGTAATGTGCTATGCTATGCTTAGACCGTTCACTTCGGTGACGGGAATGATGAGACCGTTCACTTCGGTAACGGGAATGATGAGACCGTTCACTTCGGTGACGGGAATGATGAGACCGTTCACTTCGGTGACGGGAATGTTGGGACCGTCTACTACGGTAGCGGGAATGAAAGATGTAACACGATTGTAAGACAATGATGTGATGTTATATGGTCGATTGTAAGTAAGTGTACTCGCTAAGCTTTGTGCTTACGGTTGTTGTTTAACCTTCTTTTCAGGTGATGGCCACGGCGGGGCTCCAGCACGCGGTTGATAGCTCATACTCCACAAGCTTCCGCAAATATCAAACTATTTTGTGTTCCTTGATGTATTCTAAACCATTACATTTGAATTCAACGGGTTATCACCCGGGCCTGTAACTAACTCTTACAATATTTTATTCGTGATGAATCATTTAACGTACTCTTTGTTTAATTGCAAAAAAAATAAAAAAAATCGGGACGTTACAATCAAGTCACCCCGAGCATCCCAGAACAAATCCTATCATGTTACCCACACTCTGTCTCCTACAACCCAGACGTCTCGACCACTCCTCTATCTCTCTCTTCCCCTCTTTCTCTGATTCTTTTTAAATTATATTAGAAAATTAAAAAAGAAGTAACGGATATATTAAGTAAGGGTAAAACTAAGTTGTATGGAATGGAAAAGGAAGAGAAGGGAGTTGCGACCCTAATGAGGAAAGAGGGAATGGAAATAGAAATATGGAATGGTTGGGTTATATTGATGACCTTATTAGTGTGAATGGAACACACAAACAAATAGCTAAAATTACTTAACATTCATCGACTATCCACACTTTATTAATTAGTTATATTATAACGCTTGAAATTGTGATAATTATAAACAAATTAACGTGAAATTCTTAGTGTGACAAATTTATATTAAATTATTACTTTTTAAAGCGACAAAACTATAATTAAAACATCACATTTGTTAGTATGAATAAATTGTCTAAATTTTTACACTTCTAATGAAAAATTTGAAAACAATTATAAAATTATAAAACTTCACGCGCTTAAAGTGTGAATTTTTCTAATTTTACATTCCTTACTAAATATACACATTTAAAAGCGTTTTATTTAAAATTAACTCTACACACTTATAAATGTAAGATTTTGATTCTTACAAAGCCTATATTGAAACTATTTAATCTCTCAATTACAATTAAGTGTGATAGTTAATGTACTTTTAAAATTTTCTTACATGTTTCTCATGAAATGTAAAGGAATAACATATTCGTTATATAGAAATACATGTGGTTCACTCGCTCCATGTGATTGAGCTATCCATAACCGAATTAGAAAGACTTTCATCTAAAAAATATTTGATACTCAAAAAATGAGAGCCGTAAAAAGGGATTTACAAGCCTAAGCTCGTCGAGCTTCAAAAGGGCGTTGGTCGAGCGAAAAAGCTTGTCAAGCTTAGAAACTTCAAGCGGAACCTCCAAGTTGTTCATGAATTAAGTCTTCAAACATTACACTCTTTGAGCTTCAAATACTTACCTAACCTGCGGATTTCTTCGATCTAAGCTGCATGCATAATGTTCCCCAACCGATACGTGCAATTTGGACCTCTGGCACCCTCCGGCAATCAGATATATTCTTCCAAGAATCATATTAGACCCCACCACTGAACTGATCATACTTCCTGATGCATGTTGAAGTCCTTTTACTTATGTGGATCGATCAGTAACGAAATTCCTTTCTCTCTTGTTGCATGTAGCAAGCAAGCCAGCTAGCTAGCAATTAATGGTTGATTGCTTTAGTAGCACTGTTTCTAGCCTGGCAATTCGGGTCGTGTTCGGGTCAACCATTTTCGTGTCATTTTCGTGTCGACCAAGTTTAGTTTCGTGTCGTGTTCGGTTCATGTCACTTAATTCGTGTTCGGTTTGGGTCGTGTTTTCGTGTCGACCCATTTTTTGGAGAAAAAATCAAATTATGTTTTCGGTCAAATAACTTGATTTTCATGTCAGGTTTCATATCGAAAATCAAAATTATAAAACCAATATAATAGTTCTAAAACACAAATACAAATAAAATTCACAACATAAGTTTGTGAATTCAAACATATGACTAAAAATCCTCAAAAACTAGAAAGTTAAAGGGGGTTGTAGCCTTGTAGACAATTACCTTTTAGAAAGGTTGAACCGAGACTGAGTCTCTGGAGGCGCGACGATGGAGACGTGGAGTGACGGATGAGAGACGACCGGACGACGGACAACAACGACGGAGGTGGGTTGTCGGGTTGTCGGCGTCGCAAGGGAGGCTAGGGTTTCATTTCAATTTCATGACTCACTAGTTCCTCTTTTCTTCTCCAAAATTTTCTTATTTCTATTCTTGTAGTTTTGTTATATATTAATTTATTAAAATCAAATCAAAATGAAAGTCTTTGCAGGTAAAACTAAAAAATGTAAAATACGAAAACTTAACAGTGCCGCCATTTAGTTATTAATTTATTATATATAATTTCAAATTAATAATATATTTAAGTTAAATGCTTTTTGGGTTTTTTTAATTATTATTATAAAAAAATCGTGTTAAACAGGTTATCTTCGGGTTATCTTGTCCGTGTCGTGTTCGTGTCGACCAGTTTCGTGTCATTTTCTGATCGACCCATTTCTGACCCAATTTAGTTTCAAGTCGTGTTCGTGTCGACTTAGATCGTGTTTGGTTCGAGTTGCGTTTCGGATCATGTCAGGGTATGCCAGCCCTTGATTCTAGTTAATTAGTTATGGTGGTTTTAACTTCTCTGCTATTTCGAAACCCAGCTCTCTGGATTCTCACTGGTATTTATATATCCTTAATTTTCTTTTGTTAGTAAAATAAAAAGACAACTGCTAATATGCTATTTTAAATTATAGAATTTATTCGTGACAACGTGAATTAAATAAACTTTATTAGCACCATTTGCTATATAAACTTTATTGACCGTATAGAAAAAACTCCAAATAGTTTCAATTATATAAAAGGTGTACTAACTTTTAGAGATATTCTATATCATCCTAGCTACTAAATATTCCTATTCATCATACTACTTGTAAAATGTCAAAATTAAGAGAGCGAATTAGGAAAAAGAATTAATTAATCTCATGTATCACAAATTAGTGTGTAGGAAGATATAATAAAAGAAATTTTCTAATTTTTATGGCTTGTAAAATGAGATGCAGTTTATGCAACAAAGATTTCTTGGATAAAGCTAAGGAAATGATTCAATTCTTTTACAAGTGGAAGATAGTAAGTTCGGTAGGGACATATATAAATTACTGGAGAGGTGATATATCCATATATTTTTCTTTTTACTTATAAGATTAATATAAGTATCAAAATTAATGAAGAAAGTAAAAAAAAATTAATAAACTTCACATATGATGATTGAGATATATTATCAACAATCAGCTTCTCCTAAAAGAAACAAAATATATTATCAGCATGGCCAGCAAAGTGAAGCAATACAACTGTAAATGATTACTAATGATTTCGGTTCTCAGTAGCAACACAGTTTTCAATCTATTCAAATATGGTTTTGAGAAAGATGTTGTATGCGTATTTGGTGGTTTAGATAATTCACAATAACAACTAGGGCTGTCAATTGGGTTCGGGTTCGTGTTAATAAGTTGTGTCATTTTCGTATCGACGTATTTTCGTGTCATTTTCGAGTCAACCCATTTTTGATCCAATTTAATTTCATGTCGGGTTCGGTTCGTGTCACTTTATTTCGTGTTAGGTTCGGGTCGTGTTTCGGGTTAACCCACTTTTCATAAAATTAACTCATCAACTTTCGTTAAGCTCGTTGAAAATATATGTACCCGAATAACGCGATTGATATGAGTTCCAATGAATTAGTATTCTGTTTTAATTATTAGTTTGTTTTACAAGGATAACCCAATTAAAAACTTGATCGGTTCGGGTTTTCAGTTTGGAATTTTCATATTCAAGTATTATCGAATAACTGTAATAACAAATTAATTGTGATAACTTTTTCTTAAATAAATTGTGTCAATTTAACAAGAGAAAGCGAAAAACCATACAAATCAACATGAACATGATACATAAAGTCAGAAACCATAATTACTTGGAGATCCAAGACTCTAAGCAGAAGCGAGAAACTAATTACAAAATTAATCAAACATGATAAAACTAAGACCATCATCCCTAATTCCACGACCCGCATAAAATCTACACCTAAAAGGCCATAATTCGTTGACTAAATTGAGGAGTTACTTTGTTTGAATTTTTTAGCTTTAAACTTAAAAAATTTTGTTGAACATTTCAGACGGTAAATATATTTCATAATTGCGCTTTAGCCTTCCCTTTTTCAATATGATTAGCCAAATTTGTTAATTTTTAATTAATAATAATTATGATTATTAAAATAAACGGGTTAACTTCGGGTTTATCGGATTGACCTGAACCTAACCCACGAAATTTCGTGTCATTTTCGTGTCGACCCGTTATTGACCCAATTAGTTTTCGTGTCGGGTTCGTGTTAACTCACTTCGAGTTAGGTTCGTGTCGGGTTTCGGGTCGTGTTAACAATTGCCAGCCCTAATAACAACTACATCCAATCCTGTCTTAATGGGATATTGGGAGATATTGGCAGGTATCACTACAACAAATATGTTAATTTCTTATATTTTTTTTAGTAATATTTTCATACTTTAAAATATAAATAATTATAAACAAGTGTGAAAAAAATATGATGTGGCAAATTTTTTTTTTTAAAGTTAACATATAAAAATGTGATAAATATAGTTAAAGTATCATATTTATTAATGTGCACAAATAATTAAAGTTTTCACATTTTTAAGTGTGAAAATATTAAAAACATATCTATGTTATAAAAGTTCATGATTTTAAGCGTGAACTTTTCTCAATTTCTATTAATTACCATTTGTACACATTTTAAACTGTGAACATTTAAAATTAATATTATATATTTAAAAGTATGTGTCTTTTTGTTGTTTTTACCTACATTTTCTTTAAACTACTTTACGCACTTTTAAGTGTGTATTTTTTTAAACTACTTTACGCACTTTTAAGTGTGTATTTTTTTAAAATTATACACGCTTTTGATAAAGTATAAGGAAAACTCATATTTATTGTAAAGTGTATGATATAAACAATCATACTTTTACTAGTAGGCATGAAAATTATTTCTCGAAAAATCTCCAACAATGAGATAAAACGTTGAAAAAAAGAAAAAAAAACATAAAAAAGAATATAAATATATATAATAAAAAAATAAAAAACAACAAAAAAAACAAAAAGATAGAATATGAATTAATAAATTAATAAAAAATAAAAAATATAGTTAAAAGTGTCAGTTATATATATATATAGGGTATGGTTATATATAGAACCACCCTTATTCATAGAACCTGTAGAACTATTATAATATTAACACGTGTCATCAACAAAAAGGGCAAAAAAGAGATTTTCGTTTTTTCCATAAAAGCCACGCGCCTCCATAAAACCCATCAGTTTTTTATTAAAAAAAACATCTTAATCCTTCTAATGATTATAACTATGTCATGTATAAGATTTTTAACAAAAAAATTATACCATTGAGTTCAGTTTTTCTTGCTCTTTAATTCAAGACCACTCTTCCCATATTTTGTAAATTTTTTATTGCGAAAATGCAAATTGCGAAAATGCAAATTTAAAATCTGAACATGCAAATTGTGGATAAAGATGACAATCAAAATGCAATCTAGATGAAGGTGATGACCAAAATGCAACCTAGATGAAAATGAAAACTAAAAGCCGCTATTTAAGATCTGTAAATTGTAGATATGAAAAGAAATCATTGTGTTATTTGCTTGTTAATGACTTAATGTAATTTGCATTTTCGGTTATTTGCATTTTGGTTATCTTCTTCATTTGGGTTGCATTTTGGTTATCACTTTCATTTTGGTTGCATTTTGATTATCATCTTCATCTTGGTTGCATTTTGGTTATCATCTTTATCTCGATTGCATTTTGGTTATCACATTTATTTGAGTTGCATACACAACACTACAAAAAATGCAAATTTCATACACAACACTATATCAGTTAACTCCTTCTGTTATCTTCTTCTAAAATGCAAATTCAAAAAAATACAAATTTCATACACAACACTATATCAGTTAAGTGCTTCTGTTATCTTCTTTCAAAATGCAAAATCTACAAAAAAATGCAAATTTCATACACAAACACTACAATGTAAAATTCATACACAACACTATATTAGTTAACTCCTTTTGTTATCTTCTTCCAAAATGCAAATTCAAAAAAATGCAAATTTCATATACAACACTATATCAACAGCAGCATCTGAAATGCAAACAGCAGCATCTGAAATACAAGTTCAACAGTCTAAAATGCAAACAGCAGCATGTGAAATGCAAGTAACATCAGTCTAAAATGCAAACAGCAACACTTTCACATCAAAAATGCATGTTTATATATTCGCATTTTCATATATATGCATGTTCGTATATTTGCTACTGAAAATGAAAAAAAAGAACATATAACAAAAATGTAAATTGTTTGACGAAAATACAAATGCAAAATGCAACCCACATAAAAGAAGATAACAAAAATGCAAACTCACGACTCTCATCTGCATTTCACAAATCTGATTCAATAAAAATGCACGTCACAAACCCATTCAATGAAAATGCAGAATAGCAAATAAAAAAATAGTCTAAAATGCAAACAGCAGCATGTGAAATGCAAGTAACAAGGGCTGATATTAAATATTCAAACCTAAAATGCAAATGCAAAAAGCAAAATATTGCACTTTCAAATGTGAAATGCAAACAGCAGCATGTAAATGCAAATGCAAACAGCAGCATGTAATTGCAAATGCAAACAACAGACATGTTCAAATCTAAAATGTGGAATGCAAACAACAGCATGTAATTGCAAATGCAAAATGCAAACAGCAGCACTTTCAAAATGCAAAATCTAAAGCATTTTCAAAATGCAAATTTCATACACAAACACTACAATACAAAATTCATACACAACACTATATTAGTTAACTCCTTTTGTTATCTTCTTCCAAAATGCAAATTCAAAAAAATGCAAATTTCATACACAACACTATATCAACAGCAGCATCTGAAATGCAAACAGCAGCATCTGAAATACAAGTTCAACAGTCTAAAATGCAAACATCATCATGTAAAATGCAAGTAACATCAGTCTAAAATGCAAACAGCAACACTTTCACATCAAAAATGCATGTTTATATATTTGCATTTTCATATATATGCATGTTCGTATATTTGCTACTGAAAATGAAAAAAAAGAATAGATAACATAAATGCAAATTGTTTGACGAAAATGCAAATGCAAAATCTACAAAAAATGCAAATTTCATACACAAACACTACAATGCAAAATTCATACACAACACTATATTAGTTAACTCCTTCTTTTATCTTCTTCCAAAATGCAAATTCAAAAAAATGCAAACAATATCTAAATGCAAACAGATATCTAAATGCAAACAGATATCTAAATGCAAACAAATATCTAAATCCAAACAAATATCTCAGAAATGAAAAGAACAGATCTAAATGCAAACAATATCTAAATGCAAACAAATATCTCAAAAATGAAAAGAACATATCTAAATGCAAACAAATATCTAAATGCAACATGTAAATGCGACATGTACAAACAATATCTAAATGCAAACAAATATCTAAATGCAAGGCATGACTGCGATAAAGAAAAGAACAGATCAGATGTCGAACCATGGACGTCGAATTTTACAAACAATATCTAAATGCAAACAAATATCTCAGAATCAGATATGAAATTTGCATTTTCAAAATCAAATTTTTAGAAATATGGGAAAAGTGGTCTTGAATTAAAGAGCAAGAAAAACTGAACCTAATGGTATAGTTTTTTTGTTAAAATTCTTAAACATGAAATAGTTATGATCATTAGAATGATTAATGGGTTTTTTTTTAAATAAAAGTGATAGTGATCAGCTGAGGAGCGTGAGGCGCTGATGAATGTTTTTTCAATTACTTTTTTGCCCTTCTTTTTAATTATAGCATCATAATTATGTATGATAATTACAATTTTGCCACAACTTAATATCAGCCCTTGATCAAGTTAATCTAAAGGCCCAAAACGGTTCTTTAGGTTCTATGTTTAAGAGTGGTTCTATATTGATGCTATTTCTATATATATATATATATATATATATATATATATGGATTTAGTTCAACAAAATGTATCCAACTTGTCGCATTTTGTTATTGTGTGTGTCAAACTTTAAAAGTTTCTATTTTGAGTATTGAACATTTAATTTATCGATATTGTATGTATTAAACTTTTTATTGTATGTACTAAACTTATAAAATGTTTCCTTTTTTCTGTATCCAAAATATATACAATAGTAACAAATTAAAAGTTTGATACAGACAATAGAAACTTTTAAAGTTCGATACACATAATAACAAACCGTGACAAGTTGGATACATTTTAGTGAACTAAACCCTATATATATATAGTATATTATAAAATAATTAAACATTTTGCTTAAAATTCTTAAATTTTAAGTTAGTTGAAATGACTTTAATATCTCTTTTAACCTTTTGGACTTGAACTAATTAGAATTAAGGAAACTATATATGTTGTTATTTTATAAGAAAAATTACTCCAATGTAAGGAAAGTATATATAGTCATAATTATAAAAACAATATCTATAACACTAATAATTTAAATGTAATTATAAGTCACAGACCAAGATTGAAATAGATTGAATTTAAGAAATTAAATCATTCAAATATTGGTATTAACTAAATTACATATTAGATTAAATTTAAAGAAAAAGTAAATTAAATTATTATAGCATTTTATAAACATTATAAATTTATAAAAAGATAAACATAAAAAGGTAAAATGATTTTTTTGTTAAAATTTATAAAATCAATCTACAACAGATTTTTATACACAAACCATACTATATAAACAAATAAACTTGTAAAAAGTTGAACTCGGGATGTAATATCATGAACAAAAGATTGTAACATATTTTTAAACATATTTTTTTAGACGAGATGAACTCAAAAAAACAACACCAGAACATCATCGTTGCCCCACTTATTTTTAACTAATAAGCAAAGTTAATGTCATGAGATATCATAGATTGTATACAGTTAACAATAAACTTTTTTCTTATCATAGACATGGATAGTCATCTTTGACATCTCCGCCATTTAGCGTGGGTAACCTACTAATCTATACTAATATATAAACCATTTAATATTTTTTATTCTCGTTAATTTTAAGAGTTCTTAAAATTCAATCACGATAAAATATTGACTTTTTATTGTATCTAAATTAATTTTATTCACTCAATTTTTAATTATTTCACTCTCTCCCCTAATTTATCTTAACTTTTTATTCCTTAAAAATGTACTCTCCTACTAACACATATCTCACACAAACAAAATTATCTAACCTATATCAACATAATTTTCAAAAAATTATTAACTTCTCTCTTCTTATTTCATAAATATAAATATGTTTTCGTATTTTAATGTATTTTAGAATTTATTTTTAATAAGAAAAAATAAAAAACAGACATGTTGCTGAAAATACTTTTTTGTGACATTAGATCGCTAGAATAATATATCCTTATATTCTTTAAAGTGATATGTTGTAAGACATAAACTATTTGCCGCTGCAGCACTGCGCGGTTACGATGCTAGTATGTGTGTGTGTATATATATATATAAAATTAAACGAGAACTGTTTTTCGTACGAGAATGGTCTATAACATCAGTAATGAGTTATTTATAGGGTATTTTGGTCATTTATATATTTACCTGACCATGAATTGCGTCTGGTGGACCGTCATTAATGAGCGAGCCTTGAATTTTTCAAATACCTCTAATTAATTAGCCATTAATGATTCACTAATGAGCACATTAACGAGTCCTTACCATTAATAGCTATTGGTTTATTTTAATCAAGGGTGGAGATTAGTTCTCGTAGTTCTAGTACGAAAAACAGTTTTCGTTTAAACATTGCCCGATTTATATATATATATATATATATATATATATATATATATATAGAAAAATTCAATTGAGAATTGTCCTTCGAGCGACTGTTTGTAACACCATTAATGACTCGTTAATAAGAGTATTTTAGACATTTTTATGTTTCCCTAATCATGAAATATATGTTTCCCTAATCATTCGTTAATGAGCAAGACTTGATTTTTAATTTCAAAATACACTCATTAATATGTCACTAATGAGTCAATAGTCATAATGAGCTCTTACAATTATTAGTTATTGATTTAATTTTATTAAGAACTAAGATTGGTTCTCCATGAAAAATAATTCTTGGTTGAATTCTCCCACATATATACCTCACACACCTTTATATACATACATATAGAGGCAAGATCAAATGAGAAGACTTTTCAAGGTATGAACTTTGAGAGCAGTTTATAGCATTTGAATGATTTTTATTTAATGACTGATATTAAACTTGGTTTAATTAAGGTATGTTGAATTTCAATTATTGGGTTTAATTAAGGTATATTGAGTTTATAACATTTATTTATCTAATTAAATAATTGGCCTACAAGTATTCTTACCGTTCTTTACTTAATATGTGTTCTCACCGGATCCCTCCTCCACACACCTATATATATATATATATATATATATATATATATATATATATGTTAAGGTTCTATATAGAACCACCCTTAAACATTGAACTTGAAGCCTAAATCTCAGCCAATCATGTAATACCCAGTTTCCAAAAAATAAATAAAAGAATATTTATTATTAATGCTATCATTACTTTCGATGTAACTATGCAATTGGGAAATTTATTAAAGTAGAATTGGCTAATTAAATAAAGTGTTGGTGGGCTTAGACTATAAAAATTTTAAAGAATTGATTTTAATGGGCTTAGGTTGTGTGTTTTGGGCCTAAAAGCCTTGTGAGATACATACATATATAAAGGAGATTAGGGCTTGGCCACTTGGTTCATGTTTGTTCCACTAATAGAGAGAGTGTGTGTTGTATGTGTTCTTGAATTCGAGAAGGAGAAACAGAGAGAGAGCTAGAACCTTTATTTTTCCTACAAATCTTCAAGGAATTGAAAGAGGAACTATGAGGTAATGTTTCTAATATCTCTATGATCATGTAGATTATGGATTTAGACTTGTTTTGTGGGGTTTTGTTGCCTGGGGTTTGTTCTTCGAGGGTGGTGAGGAAAAATGGTGGATTAAGGGCTAAATATTGTTTTAACTCAATGAATATTTGTAGTGTTTATTCTAATGACAGGAGAAAGGTTTAGCAAGTGATTCTAAATGATTTGGTTAAGTTTTGAAAGGTGGCGATTTTGAAAATGGTGTTTTGGAAGGACTGAGTTACGTCTGACAAAGATGACTTATGTTGATCCGACTTAGTGTGTTGGTCCGACTTATGTTAGTCCAACTTAGTGTGTTGGTCCGACTTAGGGTGTCCTTGTGTTGGTCCGACTTATGTTAGTCCGACTTAGGATGTTCTTGTGTTGATCCGACTTATGTTGGTCCGACTTAGAGTGTTCTTATGTGGTCCGACTTAGTGTTGGTCCGACTTAGTGAGGTGGTCCGACTTGGGGACCATGAGACTTAGAAACGTTGGGGGTTTGAATTAAGAACTGGTATCCTATTTTAACTAGTAAGTTACATTGTAGGTCATCGCGAGTGGACTTGTTAACTATTCAACTTGTGAAATCAGTTGCTTTTAATTGTGTTGTGGATCACTGTGAGTTACACTAACTTATTCATAATATTAGTGTGAAATGTATATGTTGTATGTATGTGTGAAAGTGTAACTGTTATGCTATTATGTGAAGTAAAGGGTTGCGTTATATTGTGGTGAAAATGTAACTCGGGCACCGTCAGACATAACGTGAAATCCATGGTACGGCTTGTATAGTCAAATGTGACCTAAAGTGTGAAATCGTCGTTAGTGCACTGCGTCGGTAGCTTCTGAAATGTTATGTGATCATGGATTTTATTATGATGTGTGACATCTACATACCTAGTGTGGTGTGTAAATTAGAGTGTTCGCTAAGCTTTATGCTTACTGTTGCTAATTTACTCTTTTCAGGACCTGATCGTGGGTAAGCTCCAGCAGCGTGAAGACGGCTCATCCTCTATAAAATGTTTGCGCTGTTTTATTTATTCAAACACTTTATCGAACTATAATTGTAATTAATTACTCGAATGTACTTTACGATGTGTAGTTCCTGATGCGGGACCTCGTCAAGATTTTGTTGGTTGTTACAAATGAATGCGTTTTATGTTTATTTATACTTGTTCTTTAAAAAAAATTGAGACGTCACACAATAATTTAAAAGGGTAAAATGGAAATTGACAAATTTAAGCTTAACCCACATGCCTCTCCCTTCCAATTCTCCAATTTCCATTTTTATAAAAATATATTACCCCTTAAATTTCAAATTACCAAAACTAATTCAATTTTGAGAATTTGAGCAAAAAAAAATTGTATATCTACTCATTTTTTTAATACTCTTTCAATCAAGACCATTATTTCTATATTTCTGAAAATTTTATTTTGAAAATGCAACCTAAATGAAAATGATGAACAAAATGCAACCAAGATGATAACGAAAATGAAACACAAACGAGAATGATGACTAAAATGCAACCCAAATAAAAATAATAAACGAAATGCAACCAAGATGAAGATAATAATGAAAATGCAACCCAGGTAAGAATGATGACCAAAATACAACCCAGATGAAAATGATGTAGGATTTTGATTATCATTAATTTTTTCCCTGAAAACGGTGGAGGCCAGACTGAATGGCACCACCCAATGTAAGTTTATAAGTATATATATAAATTATGAATTAATGATATTTAAAGATTATGATGGGTTAAAAATATACCAAAGAACTTTTGGTCTAGTGGTCTCAATAAGTGATTAAAGTATTTCTTTCTCTATTAGGTTACGGGTTCAAGTTCGGTCGTGAACATATATGTAGATTAAGTTGGTCATATTTGTCGTTTTGAAAAAATATAATATCAAAAACAAAACATGAATCCATTTGAGTTTGAAAAATCTGAAGATCATAATAATGATTGAAAGTTTAACTAAAAGAGTGAAGAATTTTAATATAGTCCATAATTAATTCATAGTCATAAGGGACTAATTTTAACTTTTGGATCGATGTCATCAATGATTGAAATTAAATTTTAAAAATTTGGGTGGACTGACATTTTTGTAATTTTCCGTAATTCACATGTGATAATTTTATAAATCACATGTGATTGTACACTGAATCATCTATGATTAAATATTAAAATTTCAGAATTATGTTTTTTAAATGAATTTTATTCAACACAACTGTTAAAAGAGTTATTTAGATCAAGATAAAAACTCTTAAAAAAGCAGTTTCTTATTTTTGTAACTTACACTTCCATTTCATTTGACAAATTTACTAAACAAACAAACCTAATTTTTTTTTTTGGAAAATTTCAATTTTTTAGATTTCAATTTATTTGTTAAATTCTAATTCTTTAAAACTATCATCTGAAATTTACGTACATGTTTAAAACATCTATTTCTTGATTAAGTTTTTAGAAAGGATGGTCAAAAGCTCCTTTTAAGGGATAACGAGAAGAAAAAAAAAAGCAAACTTCATCTCCATGAACGTTGAATACTTGAATGAGATAGACATACAAATACAGAAGTTATGAGGGTTTCTAAATCAAACTAAGAAGAAAGGTATGATGTATATGTACATGGACTCATGGAGCTTAGACTTTGCATGGCGACTTCTTTCTCTATCAACTAAAAGAAACTCCATTTAACGCACTTTAGAGAGAAAGGGGGAAAAACGCATCAAAAGGATAGAACAACACATACGTCCTTTCCTTTTCTTAATTATTATTGACTTTGCCTTTCTCTTTTCTCTTTTAAAAGAAGTCTCTCTCTCACTTCTACTTCAAAATGTAGGGTTTTGGCAATATTATTATATCTAGGGAAACATATGATGGCTTAATTTACAATATATAGTATATGTTAGGAAATATACTGTTTGTAAGGTTTATCATGAGTATCTAAGAACTGCATAATCAATCGATCGTGTATAAGAACATTTTTCTTAATTTGTATATCTACTCGATCTATTAAATTTTGTAAAATCAACTCAAGGATAATCGAAATATTAATTTCCTAGATACAGTTTGTATATCATTTACATGTTTGTTATTCTATATATGGACACTTTAATAACAACTATTTTAACACCAATAACCATCAAAATCGGTTACATAGCGGTTAAGACGTTAATTATTTACAGTTATGAAACGAGTCAAAATACATCCTTAATAACTCGGTTACAGTGTTTAGTTGAACAGTAACTTAGCTGAGCACTAATCAACTAAGTAAGTGCTCAGTTGAGGGAAGTAACAGAGTTAACATATTGCTCAGGTGATCAAATTGTGCTTAGTATGATCCGTTCAACACTTAGTTAATCATGCTAAGTTCCTTTAGAATCATCAAATTTGAGAAAATATGATACATACTGTGCTACCCCTAATTACCAAATTTAGCTAAAATTCTAAGGATGTTATGTGTTTGTTGGACAATTGTTTGTAAAATTTTAAATTGATATCTAGTGTATGTATAGGGATGGTTAAAATAAAAACTGTTTTTCGTATAAGAACTATGAAAATAAATCTTAGCCCTTGATTAGAATTGATTAGTGGTTTAGAAATTTTGATGGCTCATTAATGCTTCATTAATGAAACATTAATAAGCATTTTTTTGAAAATAATACTCGCAAATTAATTACGGCTCACTTATACACAAGTCACGGTTGGATAAATATAAAAAAGACCAAAATAACCCTATTAATGTTGTTACAAATAGTTCTCACTGTTATATCTATACTATCTTATAATGCATTCAGGTCTTTTGTAATCTCTTAATTTTAAGTAATTTGAGATTACTAATTACTCTTAATATTAAACTAAATAAAAACTATTAATTAAAACAACAATTTGGTGGAGTTAATAGCAATCTTATATACCATTTTAATGACTGAACCTTCCAAAATAAAGATTATTAAAAAAATATATCAATAATTCAATACAAATTAACTTAATAATTAAATAATTTAACTTAACTATAAAAAATTACGTTTAACTAGAATTATTAAATCTAAATAACATACAACTTAAATTTATAGAAATTACTAATTTTTATAAATGGGTAATATAATTAAAATAAAATAAAGTTATAATGCCAACATTCTAGTTCAATTCTACTATCAATGTGAAATTTTATTGAGCTATTATAATTTAGAAAAGAAACATATCATCCATGTTTTAAAAACGGACGAGTTATTTAGAAAAGATATTTGTAACCGCTATAATACGCTGATACAATACTAGTGTGTGTGTGTATAGTGAACAGATTATATAAGAACGATTTTATTGCGAATACCATTTGTAACGATAATTACTACTTGTTAATAGGGGTATTTTAGTTTTTATATAATTTTTCAACCGTGAATTTCGTTCGGGTGAGTTGTCATTAAAGATCGAGCTTTGATTTTTTCGAAATACTCATTAATGCATTATTAATGAGCTATTAATGTGTTATTAATGAGCCGTCATTTTTATTGGCAATTGATTTATTTCAACCAATTGCAAAGATTGGTTCTTATGATATTCGTAATAAAACGGTTCTTAAATAAACCTTCCCCTATATATATATACTAGTATCGTACCCGCGCAATGCTGCTGCTATAAATAGTTTTTGTTTTACAACTTGTCTCTTTCAAGAACATATGTTATTCGCTCGATTCAATGTCACGAAAAAAGTGTTCTACATGCATGTCCGTTTTTATCAAATTTTCTTTTATTTGCATCTAACGATTTTATTAATTTTAAAATAAATTCTAAAAGACATTAAAATAAGAAAAACGATTTATATTGATAAAATAAAGAGAGAGAGAAATTGATAGATTTTAAAAATTATGTTGATGACTTGATGTGGGTAGATAATTGTATTTGTGTGAGAGAGTGTGTTAGTGTGAGAGTATATTTTAAATGAATAAAAAGTTAAAGTAAATGTTGGGTTGAAAAGTGTTTTAGGAAAGAGAATGAAATGGTTAAAGATTTAGTGGATGAGATTAATTTAGATAGAATGAATGATCAAGATTTTGTATTGATTGAATTTTAAGAAGTCTTAAAACTAAAGATGAGAGAGAATGTTAAATGGTTTATATAGTAGTATATATATATATATATGAGTTGTGTTTAATAAAGTCAATTTAAAAAACATAGTTCTAAAATTTTAATATTCAATCACAGGTGATTCAGTATACAATCACATGTGATTTGTAAAAACATCACATGTGAATTACGAAAAAGTCACTTCGCCCAAATTTTTAAAATTTAATCTGGATCATTGATGACATTAATACAAAGGCTAAAATTAGTTATTTAGCATTATAAATTAATTATGGACGATATTGAACATTTTTCATATATATATATATATAAATCTTTTTATAAGTATAGTAGTAATAAAATTATGTCGACATCTTCAACCCCACCTTAATTTGTTAATTTAGAAAAAGAAGTATGGTTGGAGCAATGTTCTAAACTTGTAATCAGCACACTGCACGTGTGTCCAAAACTTGAGTGGACCATATATGGAAGATGCTATATATATCTTTAGTCTCACTCGTGTGTCACATCCTGATATGAGTTCATAAACCTTGGTTGGTAGCTATCATCACCAACAATTGGATCCAGGCCGGATTACCTGAATTATTGGACAAGCGTCTATATATCCGGCAGTTATAACTTATATATATTACCCATAAAATATTTACTCGATCTGGCCACCGGCGATTAATATTGTGGTGAAATTACTGGCAAACTAATTAATGCAAGATTAACGGTGGAAGAAATTGTTACAACTAGTAGAAAAAGAGTGATTTCGAAATCTTATGTAAGCGCTAACTACTTGAAGAATCATGTAAAAACTATCGGAATCTGATATTTTGATTATATGCTTTGGTTACACGAAATCAATATTATAGAATTTTTATATAAACAGCTCGTATTAAGACACTGATATGAAACTACGAAAAAGAGTTTATATAGAATTCGAAATCTTTTAATTATCAAAGATATAATCAATCAATTCAAATATTAATTTTATCAAATAATTAGAAAATAACAATTTTATGGTAATTATTCACAAAATATTTCAAAAAAAACTATGATAATTATGATCAATCAATTCAAAATATCAACAACAGAAATTAAGTAATCATTTAATTTTGATATAAAGATAAAGAACCCAGCATATACATATATGCAGTAATTAAAAATCAGAAATTCAGAATGATTCCCCACTTTTTCAGCTTAAAGAAATTCACACATATTCTTCACTTTAAAGGAGGCCGGATTCAGTGTAAGATACCTGAAAAGTGCAAGATGGGCAGTCGAAAATATATTCATGGTTTATATATATCACTAACTTTCTGTAAATATTTATATATATATAATAATAGCTACATACCGAGTTGAATATATATGTCCATTAATTAAATGCATGACAGCTTATACTTTATACTCGAATTGAAGGCAGGCAGGGCCTACGTACCCTAAAAGCTACCAACTTTAATTAACATCTCTTCTACTTTGCAATGTAATTTGCATATATATCAGATGATTTCATGAACCAATTAAGATCGATCTGATATATATATATATATATATATATATATATGCATACATATATACATATATATATATGGTGTGCCAATTAAGGTTCCTTGATTCACAATGACTCAATGAGGCAGCTGGCCGGGTACGTAACTTTTAGTCGATCGTGACTATAAGTTCTTCAATTCGTCTTAATTCTTCCTTGGCTGCCAATATGCTTGAAGATTCATTAATTCACCTCGATCTAGATCGATCACACTTTGTATTAAAATCTTCATCTCCAGATGGAGAAGACAAAAGTACGTCGTAGAAAGTGGAAGTTAGCCTTAGAAATGCCGTTAGATATTTATAGACCCCACAACAACATATATACACGTACTTCAAATTAATTAAGGAGATGAAACTGCACTTTTCCACAAGAGAATAAGGAGTAGTAGATTATATAATTTGAGGGTGAACATACTTCTCACCGTGTATATGTATTTATATATGTGGGGAACGGTAGCAAATCCGAGAAAATTTACAAAGCTTCTCATATTTTTAAGGGTCAATAATGGTTTAATCATCAAAGTTTTCGTTCAATTTCGGTTTAACTATCAAAAAAATTTTCTAAACGAGATTACCATAAAGTTTGAATTTGTTATGATTTAAACCTCAAACTTTTTTTCAAATGATTTAAACCTTGAAGTTTTGTTAAAAAAAACTGAGTAATCACTTAAGTTTTGTATGGTTTTCAATTTTACTCTCTCTACTTATTATGCATTCTACTTTTTATTAAAAAGTTAACAAAACTTAGAGTGTTAAACTATTTTTTAACAAAAAGTTGAGAGTTAAATCGTTTGAGAAAAACTTTAACGTTTCAACCAAAAAGAAGATGTAACTTTAAGGATTAAATAATAATAAATTTAAACTTTATAGTAAAACTGTTTGAAAAAAAACTTTGATGATTAAACTAAAACTGAAGTAAAACTTTAATAATTAAACTATTATTGACACTATTATTAATTCATTGTAACATTAAAGTAATAAACTTTTAAAGTATATTAAGAAATAGATGCAAAAAGTGAATAAATGTAGTAGATGCATCAAATTTCCCTCTCTCTATATGTGTGTGTATATATATATATGCAAAAGTTTAAACAAGAACTGCAAGATCAATCTTAGCTTTTCAATTATCTCTCCTTCAATTGAATTGCTCATCCATGAATTCTTTACATACACCTTGTCATACTCAATCTCCCCACACTGTTCATCCATAAATTTCACTTACCATTTGAATTGTCAATATTGGTTTTCACAGTTCTTGTATAAACTCTTTCTATATATATATATATATATATATATATATATATATATATATATATATTCTTGTAATTAATGATTGAACTTGTGAAAATGAGTGATACTCATACAGTTCCCCCACACACACGATCTAATAATGGTTTTAGCCAATTTTTTTTAAAGAACTTCTGTAAGGCGTGAATGTGGCTAGCTAGGAAGAGGTAAATGTATATATGATTATAATCAAATGTACGTACGTAAATTTACGATCATTGGCCGGTGTGTATGGCAATATATATATATATATATATATATATATATATATATATATATATATATATATATATATAAGGCGCAACATGCATCTACGTACGTAGACTAGATGCAAGATGTAGCTAGGAAGTTGATTAAAGAACCAAACATATATATACAGCTTAATTTGCAATGATAAGTAAGTTGAAACAAGTGGATTGGTTTTAGATGAAAGCATCGACGATGGAGGAGATGATACATATATAGAAACGGAGCGGCCAGTGTTAATTAATGAAGGGGCGGTGGAAGTGGAGAAGGAATAATTAACAAATTTATTGGAATTGGATTACATGCACTTTATAAAGTGGAATGGAATAATGATGAAGCTAGGAAACATATTAATTTGCTTGCTTAATTTCCTCTTTGTCATCACTTTGTACGTCAGATGCATGATTAGCTAGATTAATAAAAGTAATTATAATCAATCTTGAAATGAATCAAATCCTCATCACCAAGCGCCCTTAATTAAGCAAATTAACACAACCCTCCTTCGCTCAATTATGATTATATATGAAGCAAAATCGTTAGATCTCTCGATCAATAATAAGTATGTGTTATTTGTGCAACGTACTACTGGCCGTAAAACGCCTATTTAGCGATTACGTAAGAGTTGCATCATAAATATGTTTTTTTTTTGAAAAGCAATTGCATCATAAATATGTACTCAATAATAAGTCTTTTACAAAATAAAATTTTAACCAATCACTAACAAATCTTTCTTTAAAGTTTCTGTATATAATCATCACATATCGATCTGTTACTAATTTCCTTCCTTCCTTTTGATAATTAATTATATGAAAGGGTTTGTGGATAATTATAAATCTTTCTTAATTATAAGGATATTAACTAATTAACTAATTAATTAATTAATTAATTGTCAACCAACAACTAAGAAATACTGAACAATTGCCAACATATATAAATTAGTAATTAATTAACCGCCAAGCTAATTAATTCACATGTAACTTTGAACGACTTATATATATATATATATATGGGAAAGTTCAAACGAGAACTGTTTTTCGTATTAGAACTGTGAGAACCAATCTGAGCCGACCATTTTGGATAATGGAACTCATGGATGAAGAGCGTGAGGGGATTGAGTGTGGAAGGGTGAATGTAAGGAATTCATGGGTGGGCAATCCAATTGAAGGAGGGGGAATTGGACGGCTAAGATTGGTTCTCGTACGAAAAACAGTTCTCGTTTGAACTTTAAGGTTCATTTGAGAACCGTTTTTATTGTAAGAACCGCGAGAACCAATCTTAGCCGTTCATTTTGGATAATGGAATTCATGGATGAAGAGGGTAAGGGGATTGAGTGTGGAAGGGTGCATGTACGGAATTCAAGGGTGGGCAATTCAATTGAAGGAGGGGAAATTGAACGGCTAAGATTGGTTCTCGCAGTTCTCGCAATAAAAATGGTTCTCAAATGAACTTTTCACTATATATATGGGACTGTTCAAACAAGAACCGTTTTCCGTACGAGAACTGTGAGAACCAATCTTAGCCGTTCATTTTGGATAATGGAATTAATGAATGAAGAGCATGAGGGGATTGAGTGTGGCAGAGTGCATGTAAGAAATTCATGGGTGGGCAATTCAATTGAAGGAGGGGGAATTGAATTGCTAAGATTGGTGCTCGCAGTTCTCGTACAAAAAACAGTTCTCTTTTGAACTTTTCCCTATATATATATATATATATATATATATATATATATACACACACACACACACATATATATATATATATATATGTATGTATATCACTACAAGAAATCAGGTCAATAGGCGCAACAACATTAGGCACGACAAAGAGCATTAGGGGCAACACCCAGTAATGTCACCCGTAATGCCCATAAAAAAACACCCGGCAAAGTTTCCCCCCTATTTTTTCGAAGTTGCGCCTAATGCTCCTGTTGCCCCTAATGATGCCGCGACTATTGCCTTTTGGGTTAGAACCCTTTTCCAAGTTGACAGCCTCCATTTTTATGACCTGCACTTTCTGGATCCGATTCCGACTCTCTGCTCCGATTACCCTGCCTCCACTCTGCCGCGCACTGCTCTGATCGCCGTCGTCTCCAGATTGCACACAATCACTGTCGTATCCTCCACATTGCACACATTTGCCATTGTAACCCACTAATTAACCCGCATTGCACCCTTAAAGGTATGTGTATTTTCTCCATCCAACTCAAAAGTTGTGTGTTAATTAGTCTGTTTCTCTGTTAATTTGTGTTAACCCGCTAACCCAGAGGCATTTCTTTTCTTCTATTTGTGTGTTTGTGTGTGTATTTGAGTGTGTGTGTGTGTTTCTGTGTTCGAGTGTGTGTTTGTGTTTCAGTGTGTGTTATAGTGTGTGTGTGTGTGTGTGTTTCTATGTGTGTTAATTGTGATTATTTATTTAGTTAATTGTATTAGATTACTTAAATGATAATTAGGGGTTTTGATTTTGCAAATTAAGTTGTTAATTGTGGTTTTGATTTTACTTGTTAGTTTAGATGTTTAATCATAAAATCAAAGTTGTTATTAATTTGATTTTTGATGAATTTAGTTATTGTTAATTAATGTTGTTGTTTTGATGAAATCTGTTGTGAAGCACTTGGTTTAGTAAAATTTAGTATTTTTGCTTTTTGCATGAGAACTTGATTTAGTAAATCCAATGATTTAGATGGTATTTTAATGATTTCGCTTTCTACTCTTCAAACAGTCTGTTAATCCGTTCTACATATTTTTCATGTTATTGCTATATATATGAATGAATTACTATTTTTGGTTTGTTTTCTGAACTTCTTTTATGTGAAATTGTGAATTGGTTACTTGGTGTGTTAACATGGAATTTGTCCCCACTAGCTTAATATTTGAGAACATGAAATTTGTAGTGGAACATGAAATGTGATGTTTAGTTATTATTTGTGATGTTTAAAACAAATAAAATGGTATTTAAACTTGATGTTTAGTTGTTTATTTCGTATATATATTTTTAATAATTACATTTAAATGTGTAAAGACACGCGCACAAACTTAAACACATGTGCATTGTTGTACGCAAAACAAAGTAAATCGTGGAAAACAAATCATCAAATATCGAGGAGAGACGAGCTCATATAGCTCATATATATATAATTTATATATATGTGTATGTATATGTATACACACACACATATATATATATATAGGGGAGGTTCAAACGAGAACTGCGAGAACCAATTTTGGCCGTTTATTTTGGATAATGGAATATATGGATGAAGAGCGTGGGGGTTGAGTGTGACAGGGTGCATGTAAGGAATTCATGGGTGGACAATTCAATTGAAGGAGGGGGAATTGGACGGCTAAGATTGGTTCTTGCGGTTCTCGTACGAAAAACAGTTTTCGTTTGAACTTTTGCCTATATATATATATATATATATATATATATATATATATATATATAGGGTGAGGATTCAATAGAAACAGTCTTAAAATATAAACGCTAGGAACACTACATGTTGTCTATAAAATCATCGTATCCAACCTTAAATCATATCTAAAAAACATGGAGTTATTTTAAAATTAGTCCATTTTACGTGAATTAATCGGTGGATTCTCATTTAATAACCAAGATATCTTGTCTAAAAACCACTGCATCTTATCTAAAAACGTTGCATCTCATCTTTACAAACACAAATAATAATAATAATAATAATAATAATATATAAAAGCACACAAGATTTGACTTTTGGTGCGTTTGCAAATTGCGAATGATTTGGTGCGTTCGTATAAGATCCTCTTACTATATATATAGTGTAAAGATTCAATAGAAACAGTTCTTAAAATATGAACGCTAGAAACACTGCATTAGTGCATTTAGTCTATAAAATCACTACATCAAACTTAAACTCATTGCATCTTGGCTAATAAACACTGTCCCTTATCTAAAAACACTGTATTTTGTCTAAAAAATATTGTATCTTGTTTATATACGTGTTACACGTCGTGTATTTGCACTCAACGACATAGAGTTTCAATTTTTTCGATGCTGCACGTCGTGCACTAGCACTCCATGACGTGGAGATTGCAATTTTTTCGATGCTGCACATCGTGCACTTTGGCTCCACGAGGTGCACCCGTACAGAGAATGTTCATATGTTTTGTTATATATAATACGTACGTACGTAGTGATAAATTAATAATAATCTAACTCATTTCAAGAATTAATATATCATAGGTGATGATATCTTATTAATTTAGCTAAAATGTATTTCATAATATTGTCTAAAGGATACGTGTGGAGTTTACGTACAAATTGATATGAAATCCAAAGAATTACGTACGTTAGCAAGTACTATTATTAATACTAGCTAAGCGACCCGTGTATCAATACGGGGATGATGTAAGTCAAATTTAAATTTATATAGTTTTAAGAAGTACTAACACGTATAATAAAAATAATTAGAAATAAATTAAAGCAATTCCGATTAATAAACAATTCTGGTCTGCAGATTCGATAAACAATGTTGATAATGACAGTAAGTTCAAGTTCATTAGTTTATTGTAATTCATATCTTTAATTTTACTTAAAATTTTCATTAACTTTAATATATACCTATTGAAAATCATCCGAAGATTAAAACGATGAGTGGCTATAAAATAACGATGGAATCATTTACTCAATCATAAAGCATATAAAATGAATATAAATCTACTGGACTTTATGTAAATTTTGAACTAATTTCTATTTTGAAATTAAACGCACTGTTAGATATATCATTTAAAAGAATCCGTGAACTTGTTCTATCATTTTCAATCGTTATTTATCTGTTCTATCATTTAAAAGAATCCGTAAACTTATTCTATCATTTTCAATCATTTAAATGAATATAAACCTTGATTTCTTCGTTTCTTTTAAATGCTCTTTCAATGAAGGTCGCTTTTGAGCAGATAAAGGAGGTTGTTTATTCTCCATAATTAATGGCTATAATAAAAAGAACAATTGTAAACAAAACTTATTTTCATAACATATGTGAATCATGTAGTTGCAAAGCGATTTAAACTTATATGTAAATCAAATAATCCCAAAAAATCCACTACTATTGTTTTAAACATTCGTAGCCCTTTTTTTTTGAAGATGACATCACCATAATCCCAAAAAAATCCATCATCTAAACAAAAAATTACCTACCCACTACTAATAATGGATAAAGAAAAATTAAGAATATACTAATTTTAAAAAGTGTCGTATTACAATAAAATTTACACCAAAACGTAGATAAAAATGAGACGGTCCCAAATATATAATTATTTTTTTCTCTAAACAAATATATCACAAGCTACTAAACATAATTTATAAATAACCTATAATTAATTACATTAATATATAATTTTTATAAAACCCTCTCACATTTTCTTAAAAGCCCCTCACATTTTTCATCCGGCCCCTCCTAATTATTTTAAAAATTTTGTAGCCCTTTTTTTGAAAATGACATCATCACTTTTAAAAACATAGTTTTTTTAAAAAGAATGATGATGTCATCATCTTTTTCTTTTAAATATATTATATAAGATTCATTGATGGTCAGGTTAGGTATAATTTAAAATTTTTTGCATGTTCACTTGTACGAATAATGTTCGATATAGTCATTAATTAATTCTTGATTATAAGAGACTAATTTTAGTCTCTGAATCAATAAAATTAATGGTTCATATTAAATTTTAGAAATTTGCGCGAAGTAGCATTTTTGTAATTTTTCGTAATTCACATGTGATGCTTTTACAAATCATATGTGATTGTATACTTAATCACCTATGATTGAATATTAGAATTTTAAGATTATGTTTTTTAAATGAAATTTATTAAACACAACTCTCACTTGTATACATTATTTAATTTTCTAGAAATCGATAGCACTTACTATCCTTAATACCAACACTTATTACCGATCATCAAATTGACTTTATAAAGGTTATTAGGATAAATAAATTATTTCAAAACGAGTTTATTATTAAAAATAGGGTTAAGGCATCATACTTTTTCATAATTCTCAATGTAGGTAATATATTCTTTTATTATCAAAGAGGTAACATGATTTATGGAACTTCTTGTTAAAGTAAGTAAATTATTTGAAATTTTCAATTACCGTTTTGGCACTAGCCGGAGTTCTCACCATTAAATCACCACCAAACATGGGGTCCGATCGGCCATCGTTGCCGGATTTAACGTAACTATGTAGGTATTAAATCCGGCAACGACGATCGATCAAACTCCACCGTCACCACCAGGATGAAATTTTGGTCAAGTCACCAATATTAGAGTTTTTACTTTCACTCATGGTTCACATGACATAAATGTTAGAAAATAAAATTGTGTACATTTATATTTTAATTAAGTTTGATATTGTTATTGACATTAGTCAGAATACAATATAGTAAATACCTTATCAGTATATATATATATATATATATATATATATGTGTGTGTGTCTACAAACCTAATTCCTTAAGCTTTCACAAATTCGTTTTTATCATATTGTTCTCCTCTCCATGTCCATATATATCATAGAGAACACATATCATTGTGGTCTTTGTTTCAATTACATGGATATTTGAAACAACCAGAACTACAATATTGATAAAGTCTATGCAATCTGTAACCAAATACATCGAACATCAATTCGGGAGCTTCTGATCAAATAATTAAGCTTCAATATACTCACCAAATTATTTTTCTTTGGTTATATTTTGGGAAGTCATTTGGGTGGATGGCGCTTCTTTGAGAGCATGGGGTGTACATGAAGTACCCTATGCTTCGGTGTCATATCAGCATAACCACTCTATACTTCAAGCATGTTTAAACCCACGTATTATCAATGCTTCGTATGATTCAATGATTTTTTATTTAAAAAAATACACTCTCTCCTCTTTCCTCTCTCCTCACTCTCTCTTTCCTCTCTCTTCAGAAACCAAATACCGATTCTTTTAATTTTTTTCGGTACCAATACTTCAGGGGTGGTGTTTTAAGCGGTGCTTCATTTCGATCACGGCATGACGAGAGGTACACCCTTTGTTCTGAAAGACAAATTAATCCAAAATTCTTTACTCTCTAAAAACTCAAAAGAATAAGGTCATAAGTGATCGATTAAAAGACTTATGATGCAACGAAACCAACTGTTGGGCTTAATTTTTATACAGGCCCAGCTGATTTCATTAACATGGGCTGTTTAAAGACATGCTCTCGAGTCTCGACTCTCGATAAGTCCTTGTTGGGCTAAAACCGTGGTTTCCGTACTTCCTGGAAAGTTTATCGTTTATTAATTTTATCCATATTAAGTTTAAAAAAGGGGTAAAATATGCTGTTTAAAATTTGTTTGTTAGATTTGTCCACATTTCAAAGATTTATTGGTCATAAACATATGACATGGCACCATCCATCTTTTAAGATGGTCAAACTAGTTGAATGACATTGAAGATACATTGAATTGAAGCTACTTCTTTATCCGGTGTACAGATTCGAAAACATTGTATGATTAAGGTAAATCATCTTTCGTAGGTTTGCGGATTAAATGACCAATTTGATGTTTCAAACGCTGTTTGCATCTTTGTAGTTTAACGTACCGAGTTTTGAAATGTATATTATTCCTTATGTCGTCTCATCAAGAGAGCATTCGAGTATGGACGAGGGTGGGGAGGGGACATGCTCCACACGAGTGAGGGGAGATGGAGCCACCTCAATGGCTTCATAAGGATCACAATGTGAGAAGGTGCGTGAATTCAGTCACAGAAGAAACAGAGAGAGAGAGATGTGACTGGCTGGCTGTGGTGCCAGTTGTTTTATGTTTTAAATCTCAATGGCTAGATTAGTTGTTTTTAAAACATTTTATAAACACGGTATAAATATATTGCCATATGTCTGAAATTATTTACGTGTCCTTTTTATTTAAAAATAAATATTTTGTGTTCAAAAGTTGGCCGACATTAGGTCATGCCATTACTAGAACAGAGATCGTAATCAACTTAATTTTCTACTGAAAAATTGTATTAGAAATCATTCGGCAGGAAGATTATTTATGTTCTTTTGCTTAATAAATGAACGAATATGAACCAGATTTTCTATTCATTTAATTAAACGAACAAACACGATCAGAGATCTTGTTTAGTTATCCGTTCATTTATCTTCGTTTATATATGTGTGTGTGTGTGTTCATATATGTAGTGTTTATATTTGTTTAATAATGTTGGATTTTGAGTTTTCCTTTGTTTACGTTTGTTTTTCATTCAAATGAACAAACACAAATGTAGGCGAACTAAGCAATCTTTTAAATAGTCAAACACAAAAGCTCGTTCGTTTATCGTTCATGTTCATTTATTTTTTCGGCTAAAGTTAAAGAACAAACATGAACGCAAAATTACATTCTTTTTTTTATTTGTTCGACTAAAGTTAAATGAATGAACATTAACAAGTCCCGTTCGGTTCATTTGCAGCCCTAGAAGTTAGTAGTAAATTTCTTACGGATTTTCGACTTCTTAGCAACCAACAAACATTTATTGGAAATCTTGTAGGAAGATCAATAAATTTTCTAACAATTTACTTTTGATTTCCAAGAAAAACAATATTCATAGGAACTCTACTGATAAATTAGTATATATTCTCTTATTTATTAAATTAATTAATTGTAAAACGTTTGTTAAATTAATTTCATACATGTTTCGGTGACTTTCTTGCACTTTGTTACCGACTGACATGTGCCCATCCCATGAACCGAAACCAGTGAAGACCAAGCATCGATCATGCTTCAGTTTGTTCCCAGTTAATTCACCAAATTAACGAGTTAATGGCGCATATATAAATGAGTTCAGGTGGACGAAAAAGCGTGTGGTGATATCATACATATACAATGAGCTAGCTAGCTACTTAAAAGACTAATGGATGGAAATATATATTAATTAAGAGCACGTACGTACAGATCGATATGATAGGCAAATTCATTGATGAATATGGAAGGGAAAAACGTACACCCTCATAAGTTTTTGGACCCCTGATAAGTTTGTTACTATAAAAGGGATAGACCAATTGGATTGACAATGAGGCCTGCATGTTGCATGCACGTTTACAAGAAGAAACCAAACTTAGCAAGCTGAAAAGCTTGTTCCGATGATATCCTTTTCTACACTCTTTTCCTTACACAGAAAAGGAAAACGACAAAGGGAAGTCTTGTACTAGCTAGTGCTGAACCCTACAATCATTAAAAAAAAATAGAGAAATGATGCGCCTCCTAGCTACTATTTTTTCCGACTTATTCTCATATTTACAAGATTAACACAAGTTAGGAAAAAGAATTAGTGAATTCCACGTATCATCTTATAATGAGTAGGAGGATAAAGTAGGAAAAAATAGTAGGAAAATGATATATCATTTTTCAAAAAGTTAACATCACTGCACATCATATGCACAGTAAAGCAATTCCTAGAATAGAGCGTATTGTCTACGGTAGTACTATAGCTTATGTCCTAAGGAACATCTATCAAACATCTTTGTACCGTTAGGCCACAAACCATTTGGTCTATAAACATATACATTTTGGTTCATTACAATTTTTTCTGCTTGAAAAAAATCTAGTTGGTTATTTGTTTATAAGAAAAAAAGAAATCATTACTCTAGTAGAAAATTTCATTCACACTTAATTGGCTTAATGTATTTTGTGATGCAGTCAAATAACAGAAGGGTCATGCTATACAAGAGGGACGGTCCGTCGAGCATTCGGATCATGGTATGACCGTCTCAGATCTGGACAGTTGGACCATCATACGACCGTCCTGCAATTAGATATCCAGATCAAGTCAACATCTAGCATATATGGCATGAAAAAGTTAAGAAATCAAAATTGTGGAATAGAGGATGGATTGTTATAGACCATGGATGGATAGTGTGCGAACTTGTGAGGTTAGGCCTTGGGTCGAGACAGTCGAGTCAAACTTTAACATTCAAGTCAACATCGGATACACATATCTTTGTATATTCAAGACATAAAAAGTTAATAAGGTTGACTATTATGCGTTTGAATTGAGATTTTATTCACTTGAAAATAATATATTTTTACAAAAATGATTTACTAAATTAATCCTTGCATCTTATATCAAGAAACTAATGCTTTATAAAACCCTTTACGTTTATTAACTTTGTATTTGTTGGAAGAATCTTTCATATGAAGACAGTCAGTCATTTGGTCAAATCGCACGAATTTAGATGTGTACTCTAAATGAGATAAGAGTCAAATACTTTGGGCATAGTTCTAAGTTCTAACCTTCCTTTTTAGGCATTTTGACTTAACATTTTCATGGTTGACTTGGCCAAAGATCACCTTTGCAATGATAAATATTCATTAATTATACTAGCCTTCGAATAAGATTCCAAACAAATTTTAACTAAATATAACAGCTAGATCGAAGAAAAGCGTCAAAAGATTTTACAACAGATAGCAGTCCATGTTTCGATCGTGGTTGTGTGATGTCGCTCCCTTTCCTGGTACATGACCTTCACATTATCAAAGTTTAACTTAAATGAACTTGGTCACTTGTTCAAAGAAATTACATCTTGTATAGAAATCCAAACAACTCTAACTGATATGATTTCAAATTCTTCAAACAATTCTAATCTTAAAAGTTGATGCATGATAGAAGTTTGGGGTGATGATGGTATATAGTCTTTGATTTTGATTTGGTAGACTAATTGGGGATATATCTTGGGTAGATTTTTTGACTTTGAAAGATAACATTAATATTTAGGCATTGAAAATCAGCACCCCCAATTGGACACAGTGCGCCACCTTATCTTAATAATAATAATAATAATAATGATAATAATCTTCTACTATAAATAAAAGACTAATTAAAAAATTATTAAATAATCTGAACCCTTTATTTAACAAAAGATTTAATCTTAACCATTCATTTATTTAAAATTAAAAAAATCAATTTTGAATTTTTAAAATTAACATAATACAAACTTACATGGATAGACTTTTGATTTAAAAAGTTTGCAATGGGTTTTCATTAAAAAAATTACACAGGTTGTTTTAAATGATAATAAATATTAAATATTAATAAAAACGTATTATATAATAATAAAACGTGAATTAATAAGAATTTAAAAAATGACGATGTTCGGTATCAACATTCTAACCAGAAGTAAAAATATCGACGCGAGTGGGAGTGCAGAATTGACGGTAGAAACGAAATATTTTGATATGAATAGATGTGATTGTATTTTTTATATTGTCATCAATCATTATTGTTACTGTTAAAGATAATAAAATTAAACGTTATTGGTTATAATTAAAAATGATTTAAAATGATATAAAATATTTTATAATGATAAAACTAAAATTTGGTTAATTATGATATTTTAAAATATTATAAATGGTAAATATGATATTTGTAAATTAATGTGGACAAATACGATTTTATATAATTTAATAAGAGCATATATGAAATAATCATTAATAATTTTGACTCTAAAAAATCAAAATTGATTTTTTGATTTTAAATGAATGAATAATCAAAATTAAATATTTTTTTAAATGATTGGTTCGGATCGTCTAATAAGTTTTATCAAATTAGTCTTTTATTTAGATCAGAAGAAGATGAGTTTTATCAATTAATTCAAAATATAGATAAACACTAAAAGTATAACTTAAACGTCATTGCTACTTATACTCAAAATCGAATATAAATATAATATATTATATTTGTTACATAGACATTAAATTTTACATGTATTTATTATAAATATTCATGCTTACAAATTACACAAATAGTTATCCTTTATTAACTACAAATAAATACGAAATGACTAATATTATATTTACTTTTTATAACATTTTAAATATAATATTTAATCAAAATCTTAATTTTATAACTTTAAAATATTTCATATCATAATTAATGATTTTACAAGAAACACAATTGTATCTCTTCGCATGATATCATATTTTCGTCGTCACGTCTATCATCAACCTCGCATAGACACTTCCATCGGTGGTCTAGGTATTGACGCCATCTGTCGTCATTTTTTTCAATTCTCATTTTTTCGTTCTTTATAACTATCTAGTATCTTTTTATTAATGTTTAATATTTATTATTTTTTAAACAAATCCTTAATCACACGGGTATCTGATGTTGTAGTAGTAATAATAATAATAATAATACAGTTTACATGAATGAGAATTTACAAAATTACCCTCTCGATCCAAGTAGTTGATGATGGTAGGAGGCATTCATTATGATGTTGTCTTTTACACTGGTAATCACTCCTGTCGATTGTCCATAGGTACGTACGTGTCGCCATCGATGTCTGTGTCCAAATTTGTGATCAATGGCCACATGCAACCTCATATATATATGAACATCCTTCCATCGATCGATCGGTGAATTCAATTCATTCATGATTTCTTAAATGATCGAGTACGCATATATATAATCCTTCGCAAACAAAAACATATCATGTTATCTTTACATATAAATATATACGTACAAATTAAAACACCAAAATTCTAAGGTCTTTCATCAATTAACCTTTCCTGCTTCAATAAGTTATGTTATGATGCATGTCTATGTATACATAATTAAGGATATAGCAATCTAGTTCTACCCTTGCCCATTTATGGTAACGTTTTTCCTTGCTCTAGTGTCTTGTTAGTTAATTTAAGTTTTTGAGCTTCCAACGCAAAAGTTCCAATTCAAAACCAATTGACTATGAGAGTAGTAACCTAAAACCTTTAATTTATTAAGCATATTACGAAATCATTTTCCGTCCGATATGAGATATTACTCAACAATTAGCAGGCTTAATAAACATCAATTAGAGTTTAGAAAAATTAAAAGATATTGATCTATAGATAAACACTTTAATATGAACAATATTCTACTTTCTTTGTGAATGTCTTAAATTAAAAAACCCGTCTTTTTGGCTGACAAACGTTTCTAGTAAGCTTATTTGTTAATTCCAAAAAAAAATTACCGGGGCATGGAGTTTGATTGGTTATTACGTTGACATGAAACCTTCTTTTGTCTTAATTTTGTTTACCTAAGAAACAAAGAACCACCTCTTTTATTTGCAGACTTAAGACTTTTTAAACCATGGATTGATCTCCTGAAGGCATGGAGTAAGACATATATAAAACATTTATATTTTCAAAAACAAACAACACCTTAGTTGCCTCCAAAAAAAGACGATTAACATTGATAAACTGCTATGGAATTATAAGTTTAACCTAATCTACATAGTTCTAATAAGTATGGTGAAACAGAAACCACACTTATAATCAATGATCACAGCAAAATATATACGGTAATGTCCCGTACGTACAAAATCGTCATTGTTCATACTGTTGGGGTTTGTTCGGTTTTTCAAAATATGTTTTAGCAACGGAAGCATGAACAACAATTTTAAACTTTTTTAAAACTCTCCACCAATGATCTATATGCAAGCCTTAAGAAACAAAACCAACCATAGGGTGTTTAGAACTACAACCTTTGTAGTGTGAGTAAACCGTTGGTGTAGTGGTTGATCAATGAGAAGCCAAGAGAAGACTTCCTCCAAGGTATCCACAAGCCAATGATTCCAACACCTTGAAATGCTAGTTTCTCCAACTCTTGATTTTCAAGAATGCAAGCAACAACCTTTGTTCTTCTTTTTGAACTAGATGTATGTTTGAGTATGTATTATGTTACCACACTTGGCTTAATTGAAAGAACACCAATACTAGTAAGTCAGGATGTTTTTCAAGTATGAAAACACTTAAAACAATTCTAAGAACACAAGAAAAGGTGGTAGCATGTAAGTATTCACAAAATGGATCATGCATGTAACTATAAAGTCAAGAAGCAAAAGCAAGAGAGGGAGGCCCCTCCCTTGGACATCTTGAACGAAATTAGAGGGGGGGAGGGTCCCCTCTTGCCTCTTGCTTCTTTACTTGTTCCATACATGCATGTCTTTGTGGAGTTTACTTGAAGAAACCACAAAATGGCCCGCATTTATGAATTATGTAGAATTTTCTAGTTTTTTCTTTTAAATACTTAAAAGAAAATACTAGATGTGTCTTAACATGTATAAAATATATCTACATATATTTTATATACATACTTGATTGTTACTAGTAACTCTTTACTTGTAATAAGGATATACATACATTTACATAATTGTTACTAGTAACAAATATATATTTATACATATATATATACATACATATATATAAAATCATATGTTTATATTTATATATTTGATATGCATTATCTTATATCAATATATAAGAGTAATATTATTATTTCACATAAATAATAATATACAACAATGCATATAGACTTATATATATAATGAGTTGAAAACATATTTAAATCATATTCAAATATGTAATTGATGTCTATTGACTGTAAATGTGTGACCCTATAGATTTATTTATTATTAGTAATATCGTATTAATTTATGTATTATGCACATATAACCAACAGAACCTACATAACTAATCTCAGTTAATCATTTTAAAAAGGAAAAATAGAAATCTAAACAATCTTAACTAAATCAACGCGCCTCGCAAACTTTCTCTTGCATTACCAATTTTTTCCTCTACAAAACACATTAAACATTTAATTCTACATATTTTGGTTATATTTGAGAATTTTATCATATATATATATATAATATTCAGATTTTCATAATATTTAATTCAAGACCAACGGTATATATCTAAGAAAAAAAATTAAAGTGCATCCATGAATATGCATGTATAGTTCCGATATGTAGATTTATACAAAATTAGAAAATAAAGAGAATCAAAATGCAAAATGCTCTAATAAACTAAACCAGAACGGTACATATTCAGAAAATGAAGATGCTAATTACAAATCTACACTTCAAAAGTCTACATTTGCATGGAAATGAATATGCGGATGACAAATTTGCATTTCTAAATAAACGAAAATGCAATCTTCCTTACTAAATTGCCATCAATTAAAGTGCATCCATGAATATACATGTATATTTCCTATATGTAGATTTATACAGAATTAGAAAATAAAGAGAATGTAAATGCAAAATGCCCTAATAAACTAAACCAAAACGGTACATATTCAGAAAATGAATATGCTAATTACAAATCTACACTTCAAAATTAAGTCTACATATGCATGGAAATGAAAATGCAAATGACAAATTTGCATTTCTAAATAAACGAAAATGCAATCTTCCTTACTAAACTACCATCATCAATTCATCACATTACATTTTTCATCGCCAAAAATGCATTTGCAATATTAAATAATCTATACAAAGTCACAATCACACAAAGTCAATTGCTTCATCTACATTCAATTAAAAACCAAAAACAAACTTAAAATTAAAACTTGATTTGCGTATTTGAAATGTAAAGATCTATAGAACTTGGAAAGCTTCGAAAATCCATGGGGACGGAAAAAATAACAGCTTTAATCGGAAAAATAGAGAAGGTCAATGGTGACCATAAAATCGATGAAAAAAGCAGCTACAGGGAGGCAATGGTTGCATCAAGGGTCGGAGATGTTTGAACGGTCGGAAGATGTTTGAACACAGGTCAGCGTTAACACCCACCCTCTACAATAAAGCAAGAAAGGATGAGATGCCGATAAAACCAACACTCTACAATAACAACGATGGTCACATGGAGTGTCGGAAATGGTTGAACGGTGGTCGGTAATAACCCACCGTCGTAATAACGCCGATGAAAAGCAACGAGGAGATGCCGATTTGAAGTTTTGATATGAGAGAAACGATCAGATTAGTAATTGAATGTGGGAAAGCCAATTTTAGGAGAGAGGGTGTTAAAATGCCCTTTTAGTTAATATATATCATGATAATAGTGTTTTTAATCATAATAAGTCAGATTTAATCTTGACAATTGTAACATTCTCGTTAGTGGCCTAGTAGTTACGTGTTGGTGGTAAGTTATTTAATTATTTACGTATTTGCAAATAAAAAGATCAATGTACTAAAGTCAAATTCAAGATTTTAGTATAATTGTTGTTATACATGTTTTTGAGGTCTTTGTTGCTGTATAATTGCTGCTAGTCAAATTCAAGATTTTGGATGTTGATTTGGGATGCTTTGGTGGTAGCTTGAACATGCCAGAAACTGTAGATCACGCCGTAATGATCCAAAGGGATCGCGACGCGATTTCTGCTGCAGGCCACTTTTGTGTTTTATTTTTTGCTTTAATTCAGTTGTAATATGTTCATGTCTTTCATATTTTACTACTATCATGCTTTAATTGAGATAAATGAGTTGGCTTGATGATGGATGTTATGATATATGTGTTATTTGTACACTTCAATTTAAGAAGTTGATTTTGATAGACTTTGCACATGTGTAGTTGGATTCTAAATGTTACAAATCACATGAATATCTTACATGCTAGTCGTGGATGTGTTTTATGACAGTTTACATGAGTTGGTTGAATTAGGTGAGTTTCGACCCGTTTGTGAAATAACTTGGTTTTAGAGTTATTTGGGACTTGATTTCTAATTGTGTTGTGGTGTGCTCTCAGGTAAGGAGAAGACTCAGTGACATTAGACTACTGAGTTTGAAGATTGGAGGACACATGTGAGTGGACTTTTAACTCACGAGTAGTTATTGGTTGTAACGGTTATGGTTGCAAGTGTTTGTTGACTGATGCATTGATAGACTGTTTAGTCTGATTATTGATTAACCGGTTATGTGTTAATTAATCGTGGAGTCTTTGATATGTGCACATGGTTGAGGGAGGTCAGCTTAGATGGGCGATGGGTCAGGCTCGTTTGCTATCGACTAATTAGTAATTAGATCTTTTGATGCATTCGTTGCAACTTAAAGGCATTACTGTGTGAGAATAGCAAATGTGTTATTGGTAAATCTTTGCTTGGCCGGCATGGCATATGTTGCAGGTTCTGCAGAACCGTCAGTCCTCTGTATTGCTTGTTTATTTGTTGTCGTTGTATTCTTATTGTTGTGGTTGGTGATATTTTGTTGGTTAAGCTTTCATTCAGTTAGTTTTGAGCTAATCTTCCACTTTCCACTCCATTTTGTAGGTTTTGGTAAGTGCAGCTATTGAGCTAGGAGTTGATATTTGTTTTGGGATATTTGATCGCTATTCTGATATAAATTTGACAATGAGCCATTTGTAAACTTAAGTAACATTGGGTTTTGATATACTAGTTTTTTATAACAGTATGTATTTTGTTTACTTATAATCTTTTGTAAATGGGTTTATATATATATATAATAATCGTTTACACAGTTATCTAAAAAAATTGGGTTGAAAAAAGCAATGTTACAACAATTGATCTAGTGAATCCAACAATCATAAATGGTTTTATAGTTTATGTATTTAAGGTTAGTTTAGTACTGATATACTTGTGTGTGTATATATAATATATATATATATATATGGGAGGGTTCATTTAAGAACCGTTTTTATTACGAGAACTGTGAGAACCAATCTTAGCCGTTCGTATTGGATAATGGAATTTATGGATGAAGAGTGTGGGAGGATTGAGTGTGGCAGGATGCATGTAAGAAATTAATGGGTGGACAATCCAATTGAAGAAGGAGGAATTGGACGGCTAAGATTGGTTCTCGCGGTTCTCGCAATAAAAACGATTGGATTGAGAAATAATACATGAAACTAATATCATCTAACTCAATCTAAATTAAATGATATTGCTCTCTTATACTATTTAAATTATTAAATATTATAATAAGCTAAAATGATATGCGAAAGAAAAATCACATAACCAAGATGGATGCCATTAGCTATGTTATTTTTGTTTTGTAATTCACCCTCAAAAAGAAACAAAGATCTCAAATATTAATTGTTGGAATGATATTGTATTTATACTACAAGTTGTGTGGGGGCGCAATGGTGACTAGAAAGATGTGTTTTTTTTATTTTTTAATTTTTTAAGTGTAGGCATCACATGAAGCAGGGGTTGTTTGCCAATTGCCGATGCTAAATTGCTAACGCCACTGTACGTTATTGCTGGCTGTGGCTCTGCATCAAACCTGATCTGCCTGCCTTGAAGAGCGTTCCGATAATTATTATAATAAGACCGACCCGGCCCTACCTTCAGGATAATTTTATCTATTTTTTTAACCATCAAACCCTGACCCCACATTTGGATCAAGTGGCTTATCTACACGTGTTAACCAACGTAAATATTCCGGCACCGGATTCAGTCACCACCCAACGCCACCCTGTAACTATTTTCTTTTACCACAAACACAACCACCCGACTGATTTACATATATGTCTACATGTCTATGTCGAAGCTTATACTTACATTGTGTTGGGTCCAATTGAGACTCCGGCCAAGCTCCTTTGCTTTGATGACCCCCACTGCATCCCCTCACTCCATAGTTTAAATTAGACCTCTGACTTCTGTCATGTGAGTGGGCTCTTGCCTTACTACTATACTAGATGGTTAAGCTTTTAATCTTTATATTATATATTCATGCACCATCTAAAAAGGGAGATCTGAGCCATTCAAAATTGGGGGCACCCTTCAGCTGATAATACTGACATCTGTTTTTTATACTATATATATTTGCATTATATGGAGTTTTAATATGCATGGAATTTCTTGCTTCCTAAATCAATGCAATAGAATATCTTGATAAGAATTAATATAGGATCGTATATTATGGGTGAACATGAGTATCGAAAATATCGAACCGTACTGAAACCGGTATCAAGTTAGAGCTTTCGGTTCGGTACTCGGTACTTGAAATAGTGCTAAATCAATATTCGGGATTCGGTATTCGGGACTTGTACCGAAAAAACTAGGTAAAATAGGTACCGGTAACGTAGTATGAATACTCGGTACGGTATTCGGTACCATCTTTAAACCAAATTCGGTACCAGTACCGGTTCCGGTACCATGCTCACCCATATCATATATGATATTAAATAATTTTTATTTGTATATTTTTTAATATGCATGTATCGAATTTGCTACTTTCTAAGTTTATATATATTGCAGTATTTTTATTATATACTATGAATTAATAGAATATTTTGACAAGTAAATAAAACGATCAATGTACTAAAGTCAAAGTTTCTAAATTTTTAAATCATAAATCAATGTGTTTTACAATTTTTTAAATATTGAACCGCTGTATTTTTTTTAGATATATAATTTTCAAATAAATTGCTTTATCTTTTTTAACTGCTTTTATTTAAGTAACACTTTAATTAGTGTAGTTCCAGAGGATATGAAATTACAAAGATTTTATATATAAAAGCTGAGATGGGTTTAGAAATCCAATTACATTATTAGTCTCAATTGGCTTATTTTCTATTTTTATTAGAAATTCATTTAATTATTTGATACTTAAACAATCTTCTTTCTTAATTAAAGTCTAGTCTTTCCAGGGCTTAGAGGTGAGCATGAGTATCAAAAATGTCGAACCGACGTGGTACCGTGTCACTGCCGATACCGAGTTAGACTTTTTGATTCGGTACTTAGTACTTGGAATATTGCTAAATTGGTACTCGGTTTTCAAGCTCTAGTATCGAACCTACTAGGTAAAATAGGTACCCGATACCGGGACCGTATATGAATATTCGATACGGTATTCGGTACATCCTTTAAACCAAAATCGGTACTCGGTAATTACTTATGAATTGAAAGTGTTGCGATATATAATGACCGAACGAAGACCCTGATAATTACCTATGAAAGTTGCGATATATTACGACAAATATTTTTTGTTATTGTTAGAATTTTTTTAAACGACAAAATACACGCATATATTACACCTTTTATACACAATATGACTTGAACTTATTACTATAAACCATAAAAACGCATTAATTTTAAACTGTTTGGTATTACTATGCTACAAACTCTTTAATTAGTAATTATTTTCTCGCAATTTTTGACAGCTTTCAAGTTGTGAAAAGATGACTTGACTACCTCAAGTTGCAGCTGGATATAGTCAGCTCACTACAAGAAACCAACAAGAGATCGTAATGACGGCTTATCAACATCCACCAAAAGTTAATCACCCTCCAAAGCCACTTGCCAATTGATGAGTACGTATTTGTTTTGTTTTCTTTTTCTTTTATTAATATTTTCTTTATTAGTAACAATTTAATTGATTCAGAACAACACAAAATTGTTCATATATATAATGAAAAATGCATCTACTTCAAAAAAAAAAAAAAAAAAAACCTTGAGAATTAAGATGTTCATTTTACATTTAAACCATTTCTGTTTTAACGTACCACTTGCATTTTGATCCAAGGAACTCGAGTAATTGAGCAAATATTTTCCAGTTCGCAAATTTTTTTTATGGTTTGTTCTTGAAAACACTTGATCACTTGTATGTGTATGTGTGTGTAATTTCAATCATTCTTGTACGTAGATCTGAAAAACCAATAAATGTTTGAATCATTTCATTAGTCAGTGTTTCTAGAATTCGCCAATATTTTTTTGATTTATTAGATTTAGAAAATATAATACAGGGAACGATCGAAAAAAATAAAGTACAAAGGATAAGTTCACCAACTTTGTGACATTGGAATACCATTCTTGATTATTCAGATTTTAATATTCTATATACTTAAAGTATGATACACATATATTGGGTAATTTTTACTACAGAACCAGTCTTATATGTAGATCTTAAAGAATCAATATCAGCTTTTAGATTTAGATTATCAATGTTTGAGCTTACGACCGAATATATATTTTACTTAATTCGGATATGTTGTTTTTCGACCAAATATGCAATTAAAGTAAATCGAATTACAGTTTTAATCTCAACAATTAATCATTCTAATCTAAAGACTAAAATTTGTTTCGTATGTAAAATTGATTACGCATTGATCATCATTATATATATATATATATATATTAACAATTTTTATATATTCTTATAATATCTCTATAGTCGTTCTTTTATTAACTAGACTAGATTTAATAGATTTTAGATGTTATTATAATATTGGTAAAAAGATGAATTATAAGGATATTTTGATAGAGTTTTCCATTGTATATATAGATAGACTATTCCTTTTGAAATTATAGGTTGTTTTGACACAACAAAACTAAGCTCGATTCCCTAGCCCTGCGCTCTCCTTCTCTCTCTTTATCCCTCTGCAACATTCTGCTACAACTTCCAGTGTATCTCGCTCTTCTCTTGAGTTTACCCATCCCTCTGCCCGATTAGCTTTTCAACACCATCATATCTTAATTACCCTTTTGCACTAGCTAGGGTTACTATAAAAGGAAAGAATTATACTACTGCCAATATGGACATTGATTTTCTTAGGTCCATTTCTGAGGATCAAACGGAGATGATGATGATGATGCAGCTCGAAAAACTCCCTGATTTCTCCGCAGTTTATGCTGTCGATGAATTCACCGATCAAGGAAGTAGCACCACCACCACCACCACCACCAATCTCAGTAATTCTAACATCTCTCATTTCATGGAACACTCGAATTTCGTGAATCCGTCTACCAACATTTCCTTCACCTCCGATGGCGGCGGCGAGATGCAGTTTCTGTCGAGTTCGCGGTGGAGGAACGATGGCGAAAGAGAAGGTCATTCCATTCCCAGTGTTGACCAGAAGCGGAATTCGATGGCGGCGATGAGGGAGATGATATTCCGTATAGCCGCAATGCAACCTATTCACATTGACCCGGAATCGGTTAAACCACCGAAGCGGCGGAATGTGAAGATATCGAAAGATCCCCAAAGCGTGGCGGCGAGGCATCGGAGAGAGAGGATTAGTGAGAGGATTAGGATACTTCAGAGACTCGTACCCGGTGGTACGAAGATGGATACGGCATCAATGCTCGATGAAGCGATTCATTATGTTAAGTTCTTGAAGAATCAGGTGCAGACGCTGGAGAAAGTCGGTGAGAACCGGGTGACAACAGCAGCGGGAATTGGTTTCCCGGTGCCAATGTCAAGCGGGAATTACATTCCGCCGGGGACACCCTCAAAGGATTATCAGCAGTCGGCACAAAATGTTCCGCACTATTAATTGGCCGGGTGCTTAATTAATTAGTTGGAAATAGAAAATTATTTCTTGATATATAAATGAATATCAAGGTTGTTTAAGAGGCTTAATTAATTGAAATTAGAGGGGTTGTTTAATTTATTAACCTTAATTAATTAAGACAAATTAAATCATATATATAGAGAGAGAGAAATGAAATCTATCTTAATTAGGATTTGGAATCCAATTGCAAGTTGTACTATCCTATCCTAATAAAATAATCATTCAATTCCCTTCATGATCTCTAGCTTGCTAGTAAATGACGGCATATATTAAATGTTATTTATTTATTTATTGTTTAGAGTAAAATGTATAAAATTATTATTATTATTTTTAATTGTTATCGTATACCAACAACTTTAAATCTTTAAGAATAATACAATAAATTTTATAATTCTCTTATTGTATACAAATAACTTTTTTCTATATCTAATATTTAGCTAACATTGTATACAATAACTTTTTTTATAATTTTTATAGTACACAACAACTTACATACAATTTGAGCATTATAAAAGTTGATTATATTATTTTTTTTAAATAAAATTGATTATATATAATGATAAATAAGACAAAGTTTATTATATTTTCATTCAATTTATCCATTTATTTATTTATTGAGAAATTTGATGATTAATTCAAATCAAATAGCAGGCGTATAAATGGAAGAGGTAGACTCATTATTAGAGTTTAAAGGAGTATGGGTGTACGTAGTCTATTGTTTTCTCTGGATGATACATACGGAAATTAATCTCGTAACCAAATTAAAGGTTTTTGATTATACTCATCGATCAGGAGATGGAAAAAAAGATGTAGCCTTCCATATTGTCATGAGCTGCAAAATTTATCTTTGTTCTAGATAAAAAATAGGGAGCGTAGTAAATTTGTAGATCTTATTTGGTCGGTCTGGTGTTGTAGGCCATTTGATCGATGTTGTTTGTTAATTACATTCTTGCTAGCTAGCTTGTATTTCCTTGATCTTTTTAAATTAATAAAATTGTTTTGGGTGTGTACGTGGGATATTAAAGCTCCCTTAATGGCCTCATCTGCTCTTTGGCTTTGCGGTAAAAAACATATTAATAGATGGTTACAACAAAATTCGCAATATAGACGTACATATAAATATAATTAAATTAAATGAAAACGACGTATTGTTTTTCTGGACGTCAATTTCTCAATCAAGGAGTTTAAATTAATCATCCAAAAGCATTAATTTGCATGCATGTATAATTAAATTAAATTAAATAATATACGCATAAGCAGGGAGAGAATCATCATCCAAATGCATTAATTTGCATGCATGTATATTATATGGTTAAATAGATTACGTGCCAACTAACTCACTCTTTCTAGCTACTAGCTCGGCTAGCTAGCTACTTCATTAGGAAAAGGTTTATTTGAGAACGATCTTATTATGACTATCGACAAGAAGTAATCTTCGCCATTTATTTGATAAATGGAATTTATGGATTGGGAGTGCGGGGTAATTAAGTGTGACAGAGTGTATAAGATAAATTTATTATATTGGACGGCTTAGATTGGTTTTCACGGTACTTGCAATAAAAACGATTCTCAAATGATCTTTTCAATATATATATATATATATATATATATATATATATATATATAGTGAAAGGTTCATTTGAAAACCGTTTTTATTGCGAGAACCGCGAGAACCAATCTTGGTCCTTGATTAAAATAAATCAATGGCCAATAAAAATGACGGTTCATTAATGATGCGTTAATAGCTCATTAATGACACATTAATAGCTCTTTAATGATGCATTAATGAGGAGTATTTCGGGAAAATCAAGATTTAATATTTAATGACAACTCACCCGGACGTAATTTAGCGTTGGAAAATTATATAAAAGACCAAAATACTCATATTAATGAGCATTAATGACGATTACAAATGATACATGCAGTACTCGTAATAAAAGTGGTATCTTTTCACTATATATATATACATATATAGGAGAGGGTTCAAACAAGAACTGCGAGAACCAATATTGGTCATTCAAGTGGTAAGTGAAATTCATGGATGAAGAGTGTGGGGATTGATTGTGGCAAGGTGCACGTGCATGTAAAGAATTCATGGGTGGGTAATCCAATTGAAGGATGGGGAATTGGACGGCTAAGATTGTTTCTCGCAGTTCTCGTACAAAAACGGTTCTCATTTGAAATTTTGACTAATGATTAGCTCATTAAAAGCTCATTAATGACATATTAATGAGGGGTATTTTAGGCAAATTAAGTCTCGCATTTATTGTAAGTACCGTAAGAACTAATCTTAGAGGTGTACTCAAAATGGTCCATTTTCTATTAAGGTCCAAACTTTTATTTTATCTATATGTAATAATACATATATTCATTTGTGGTTGAGAATTGATGTTTAATGTGTAAAAATGCCGGTTTTTTGTGATGAATGGTTATTTAGTGTTGAAAAATTTTGTTTTAAGATATACAGTTACTAATTACACAGAGCTTCTGAAATCTCAAAGTCGGTGCTAGGTGGTGGTATCCGTAGTCGATGTAACCAGTCATGTTTATGTTTGATCCCATGTCACATGATAAATTCAAGTATTTTCTTTCTTTTAAATTATGGATTAGTTATAAGATTGAATACCTCAGCGCTGTGTGTGTGCATGCGTGTGTATGTACATATAGTGAAAAGTTTATTTAAAAACCGTTTTTATTGCGAGAACCACGAAAACCAATCTTAGCCGTTCAATTCTTCCTCCTTCAATTAGATTGCCCACCTATGAATTCCTTACATGCACCCTGCTTCACTCAATCCCCACGCTTTTCATTCATGAAATCCATTATCTAAAATGAACGATAAAAACTGATTCTTACTGTTTTTATAATAAAAACGGTATTTAAATTAACCATCCCCTGTACATATATATAATACACTCGAGGCAGGTAGGGGTGCAGGGGACTTGTGGTGCACCAAGGGATTCAGAGGAAAAGAGTTGGTAATTTCCAAGTCTCCTCGAACTCCAATTGGGTTTGAAACGTATAGTGCGCAAGCTAAGCAAACTGATTCTTGCACGAGGAAATCACGTGAACTACTGACATCTTAATCTCTATATGCTTTATTTAATACCAAAAATAGGCACTAATATCTTCTTTTTATCTGTTAATTAAATAATTATATATTCTTCCCCCAATGATGAGGTGTCCCCACGTCATTTGGCGGGCACGTGAACATAATCTGCCTATGCATTCATCCTATCCTACGTGGTTTTCCACATTGAATTCGTTCGTTATAATTATAAATATTTAGAGTACTTAAAATTATATTAAAATTATATTAATGTTACATCATTATAATTTATTTTATTTTTAAAGCATGCTTAAATTCAGATATTATTCATACTTTACACATTTCAATCTAAAAAATACTATTCTTCTTTTTTTTTCTTTGTCATTTCTCCTTTTATCTTCCTTTCTCTCCCCTCCTTTCTCTCTCTATTCTAGCATTCCAATGTCAAGAAGCTTTAAAATTTTCGATACCTAAAAGTGGGTAATGGAGTTTGCTTGGATACTTCAAATGTCACATATGTATACCGAGTGTATGCTTAGACCACACCTCATGCTTTTAAGTTGTATTTTTTGCCGGATAATTTCTTTTTACGTATAGTAAAAATTTATTTTCTAGAATAACACACACCCACTAAACCTACCTTTAAATTAATCTATTCTGTTGTCCATAACAAGATTTGAACCTCAGAACCTCTTAAAAAGAAGCGTCACTCCACAACACCATATACCACTAGGCTACAAGCTATTTGGTAGAAAACATGTTTAGATAAATCATGTGTTATTTTTTATTCTCTATGCATATTATATAGAGACACATATAGATTAAATACTAACAAAATACCACAATGTTAATTTGTTCTAATTAGAAGGATATTATTTTTTCTGTTTTAATTAATTAAAGTCAAAATCAATCTTTCAAAAACATAAATATATAACAAAATTAATAACCAATTAAGATGTAAATGAGCCGTATTTAGCCCATGCATATGGCAGACCCGAGACCTTCCGGGTACTTTTGATATAGTTTGGATAAAAGCTAAACACCCATACGCCCCTCCTATGCAAGCTAATCCAGTGACCATTTTAGTTCACCATCCCGATGGCTTCCCACATCGCCTTCTCTCTATCTCTATTATCATCTTCATCCCTCTAATATATATTATTAAAAATAAAAGTGAGATGAGATTAGGTTAAGCTATACTAGCTTTTAAGTTAGAAAGTGGAAGAGAAGGGGAAAGTCATGTGGTGCCGCAGTATGGAATTTAGGTTGGATAACCCGAATTGCATGTCATACGAATTATCTTTTTAAGAAGGGTTTGTTTAAGCTTTTTTTTAAGATTGAGCTTGACTCATTTAAGATATACGAAGTTAAGTACGGCTTATTTATGTTTGAGCATTAAAATTGAAACTTTCATATAAATGACATATATCAATATAAATATTAAACATATAAAATGTAAATTATATTATATAAATACTAAATTGACCCATTTTTTAGTTTCAGGGTCATTTACTCAATGAGTTTTAATCTATCTTGAGCCCGAGCTCGTTAAATCTTAGCTCATTTCGAGTTTTTAACAATCGAGTTTAGATAGGTCGTAAGTAGTCCAGCCAATTTACATCCTTTGTATTAAATAAGCGTCGACAAGAAAAGACTATGTTGAAATAAATGGAATCACGTAATACATACTAGATAAAACTTTTGTTTTTAAGTATAAAAAAACATTTGCCATAAAAGTACATAACGACATGATCAATAACAATTAACCCATTTGTCTGTATCCAAAAAGAATATCTATCCGTCGGACTTTGGAAACTAGTTTAATTAAGTCATTTCTTAATTAAACAATCATATCAATAATTATATTATCATAAGAAATAAACAAATACAAGTACAATAGAAAGAAAATCGATGGTACGTACGTTGCCGATCGAGCTCCTTTGTTGTATTAGAAATTGTACGTACATCACCAAATGATTCGATCCCCAAATGCATATATGTTTAAATATATTTATAAATAAATAATGGTAGCTAGGGGGGACAAGTTATCAATAGGAGCACATACATGTGATAGGTCATAATAAGTCGCAACATTTTATTTATATTTATTCATTTGACTAGGGTTCTTTGCCAACACATAGGGCACCCATAATATCCTTTCTATCGACCAAGTTCACTGCATGCATCTTTAATTAATTAATTTTATATATATATATATATATATATATATATATATATATATATTGGCAACATTAATTATTATTCTATTATACGTTCTCTTTTCATATATGATTTTATTTTATTTTATTTTATCTTTTAGCTAGCTAGTATTCTTCTATATATGATAGATTGCTTAAAGAAATGGAAAGTACCATATATAGCAAGTTGTTAATTAATGACAGGTACAAGTAGAATAAATTACATAGAATCAGTTTGAGCATTTTGAGGTTTGCACGGCCACTCAATCAAGTTTAGAACAGTATATATATCTTATATATTTTGATATGCAATATACTTATAAAAAAGCAATAAATCTATAAATTAAATAATAGTATACATATGTTTGAAATTATATGTTTTAACTCGTAACCTTTTGACCATATATGTCAACTAACTAACTTGTGCCAAAGGTTAGGGTAGCAAGAAATTATGGCTTCAATATCAACCACATTAACATATGCATCACTCATGCATATCAATGACATACCTAGCTACCTAGGTAGATATCCTCCTTACCAAGCTTCATCCTTGGGCCATGCATATAGCATGACCTAAGGGGCTGGGCTAGTCTTTGGGATTTTGGGTTCAGGGGAACACCCATACATCCTTATTTCCGGTTGCTTGTTTTGAGCACCTTTGGGTTGGTCAAGCCGATTCCACCCCTCTCTACTATCTTTTTCTCTCTCCTCTCTTTTCTCTTTTAATATCATAAAATAAAAAGTGAAGTGAAATTGAGAAGGGTTATACTTAATTTTCGGTTGAGAAGGGAAAGAGAAGTGAAAGGTGATGCATGTACTGATGTGCCGCTGACGTGGAAGTTGGATTGGGGAACCCTAAGGATATGCGATGGCCTTACATGTCTTGTATAAATATGTCTATTTATGTTAAGCTCTTAGCCGACTAATTTTGTCATGGTGTTATTATTTCAACCTAAAATGTACCAAGCTACAAAGAGTAAATGAACCTTCTATCATACGGTACTAATTAAGTTATGCATCAAATATAGATAAAAACATAAATGATAGTGTTAAGATCTTCTTATATTATGGTTAAACATGACTAATCATATTCTTTCACAAATATAAAAGTGAGTATCTTATTTTAAGTCAATAATGGATCACTTTCTAGATCTCACTTTCATGTTTGTGAGAAAATAACCATCATATTTGACCAAACATGAGATAATTTTAACCTTAATTGATAATTATCATAGTTATAAGTTAGATCCTTAGTGTTCTAGTAAATGTCGTTTTGTTCTATATAGAAACTTTTAATGGTACAACCCGAGTATCCTGTTGGCAACATTGCTAAAATATTCACCCAGGTATGGTAGAATCAGACTATAAAACTAAAAATGTACTAAGAAATAAGATCTAATAGGCTCCTAATATATAAATGAGAGCTAAAATTCATTACTCTAAGAATGATCTGAGCAAGTTTTACTCTAAACTCGTCTTCTTCTAAACATATTTCTCTAATTGGAGACAGTGAATAGAGAATAGAGAGTTTGCGGAGAGGAGCAGGGTGAAGGAGCCGAAAAGGGAAGGCGCTTTGGGGTGAGGGTTAGAGTCAGTGTTCATGACGGGCCTCATCTAATCAAGTGGGCAAGGCCACAGGATAAGAAGCCCTATATCCGACACTTTAAAGCATTCTGATCACACGTACTTATTTTTCAAGAATTCATCAATTTGAAAAAATAATTTATATTATAATAGAGTCAAATAATGTAATCGATATAATTGGTGGGTCGTATATCACTTAGGATGATGACACGACCTAATATGTTGGGTCTAAATCCTTAAAGAGATGTTTTCATCTTATTGGATAGGTGGGATGTATTCAAAGTTTTAATTGTATATTGGTTGTCTCCACAACTTTTATGGTCAAAGCATAGAATTGCAACCAATATACAAAATCTATAAAAATCTTGAGTTTCGATGACGCATTTTGGATATAGGCTATGTGTTCTTTGCCATGCCTTTATTAGTATTAGTAGTCTATATATACGACAACATTCATTATTCAATTGGCTTAACTCGTGCGATCGAGTGTTGTGTGTTTTAACCATACATATACATGTTATGCGATCAAGAAAAAAGTTCAATTCCTAATGAACTAGCTAGCTAGCCCACCAAAAAATGTATCAAATCAATTAAATTAATTAATTAAATGTCTATTTTTTTTAATATAAAAGACTAAATTAAATACGCGTGTGATAAACGGGTTTGTTTTTTAAAAAATGATAACTATTAATTATTAAATATAAACTAAAAAATATCTAATAATTATAAAACACGAAATAAATGAAAATTAAAAAACATATTTAAGTTACTATATACGGTTTCATTAGTTATTAAATTTTTATTGGTATAACTTTAAATTTAAATTTATTAAAGATTAAATAAAAATTTATATGCGTAATATTACACGTATTAAATAAATTAAATTTAATTACATATTACACAATTATGAATTGATTTAACTGGTATTTCACAATTTTAATATACATAAATTAAACTAAATAAATGTAATATTACAAGTATTAATAAATAAATTATTATCTTAAATGTAATCCAATCTAAATAAAGTTTAGATTTGAGGTACTTATTATATGATATAGTTGCGTATTTAAATCAATTTAAATTAACTTAAATATATTGTCTAAAATATATATTTACTTTATTTTATAGCTTCATTAATATTTGTTTTATTAACTATCTTATCTTTTATAATAATTAAATTTTAAAAAATTGGGTTTTCAATTTTGACTATTTAAAGTCAAAATTAGATTTTTAATTTTGATCAGATAAATTATTAAAATTTAATTATGATTAAATAAATGATTAAAATCTTTTAATTAGATTGATTGATTGATGAAGGTTAGTCTTTTATTTAGATTAGACGATAGAAGATGTTTTATAATTTGGTTGTCAATTAATTAATCTTTTCTACAATAAAACAACATATATACGAAATGGGAAAAATTAAGAAATAACCCATCGATCTATTTTATGAAAAAATAAATCAATAAGGTTGTATATTTCCGTTTTCCACTTTCGTCCAACAACGTGACATCTATTTTATGACAAAATTACGCACAAGGCCATGTTTTTTTCTTTTAATCGATCACCGTCTTTAGGTTTAGGGTTTCTTCAATCTTTGTATAACTTAGAATTAATAGATTGTACGTGTGTCAAAATCCAAGTTATAAACTTCTTCATGTAACTTTAAAGTTGGTTCGCACCATCTTCAAATTTCTCTCACCTTCACTTTTTAAGGGGTTTAAAAAGACTACACACATATCTATATGTATTTGTGTCTCCCTATTAATACTATAATATTTTTTTATATTTAAACCAATTAGCTTATACAAGTCATTAACCTTAAAAAAAATTAACTCATTAACCCCAAAAATAAAAAAATTGAGTAATTAACTTATTTCATTACCGAACTTTTGTTTTGGTTATTACTATAAAAGATATCCAAGTATTCATGAATATTGCTTACATATTATATATTATATAATATATATATATATATATTATATATGTGAAAGGTTCATTTAAGAACCGTTTTTATTGCGAGAACCGCGAGAATCATCTTAGCCGCCCAATTCCCCCTCCTTCTATTGGATTGCCCACCCATGAATTCCTTACATGCATCCTGCCACACCCAATCCCCCCACGCTCTTCATCCATCAATTCCATTATCCAAAATGAACGGCTAAGATTGGTTCTCGCGGTTCTCGCAATAAAAAGGTTCTCAAATGAACCTTCCCCTATTATATAATATATATATATATATATACTATATTATAAAGTATTTAAGTCCTTGAAATCTCTTAATTTTAAGTAATTTAAAATTACTAATTTACCCCTTATTTAACTCTATAAGGAAACTATTATATAGAGTTAATTAAATTCTTAAATACCATTTTTATAACTAAATCTTCCATAATAAATAATGTTTTAAAAAGTCAAGTCAATGCAAATTAAATATTAAAATGCGTGATATAGTAGTCTTACGTTATTAAAAACGGACATTTATCGAGTATGAATTATTTCTAGCAGCCGCTTTGCGCGGGTACTATGCTAGTTATATATATATATATATATATATATATATATATTAGGAGAAATTCATTTGAAAATCGTTCTTAATACAAGAACTATTTATAATCACCATGAATACTTATTAATGACTCATTAATAGGGGTATTTTGGTTATTTATAGATTTACACAACCGTGAATTGTGTCCGAACCAATGACTCATTACTTAATAAGGCTTGATTTTTTACAAGTATCCTTATTAAAAAGCCATCAATGAGCTATTAGAAATATTAATCATTGATTTATTTTAATCAAGAGCCAAGATTAGCTCTCGCAGTTCTTATAATAAAAACGGTTCTCAAATGAACTTTTCCCATTATATATAGTTCTCAAATGAACCCTACCATATATATGAAAATGTTCAATCAAGAACTGTTTTTTTTCGTGCGAGAACTATTTGTAATGTACACCATTAATGACCCATTAGTAGAGGTATTTTAGTCATTTATATATTTACCTAACCAGGAATTGCGTCCGAACGAACCGTCATTAATTTGTGAGACTTGAGTTTCCCAAAATACCCCTCATTAATGTGTCATTAATGAACTATTAATGAGTCGTTAATGAGTCATTAATAAATCATTAATGAGCTGTCAAAAATTCTTAGTCATGGACTGATTTTAATCAAAGGCTAAGATTGGTTCTCGCAATTCTCTTACGAAAAACAAGACTCATTTGAAGCCATAATACTATACAAACCAAATTCATGGAAAATTAAAACAACTATAACTCGAATTTCCTTAAAAAGAAAACAATAACAGATTGAACTTGTAACATTGAGACTCTACGATGGCAGTGATTTGGGTGTAGTTCTGGTAGCACGAATAATCAATCATGGGTGAAGATCCGGCGGGTTGGTGGTGGTGGTGTCACATGTAGCGAAGGAAGTTGAAGATGATCGGTATGGAGGTTGATGGTGGTGACGTGGGTATAGATCCGGTTGGACGAAAATCAATAAATGAGGTGATGATGGGTGAATAGGAGATAAGGCGGTGAAGGTGATTTCGTTAAGTGGAGAAGAATAAGAGCAGACTTAAGAAGAATAATTTATGCAGACAAGTCATTAGACGTGATAAGTTAATTTTACTATCATACCCCATTTAACTAAAAATAAAAAAATATAAGATAATAATTGATTGGTCCATATTGGTTCTCGTATGAAAAACAATTGTCATTTGAACCACTCATGTATATATATATATATGTGTGTGTGTGTGTGTGTTTGTACATAGGGTATGGATCAATGAAAAACAATGCTTATTTATAAAACCCAAGGAACATATCTGGTGATGACATGTGACACATAAAAAGGCCAAAACTAGAAAATAAAAATTTAATTAAAACTCACGCGCCCTTCTTCTCACCACCATCGGAACTTCCTCTTTAAAACAAAAAAAAACCAAAAAAGTTTCATTTAATCATATCTCCACCATGTTTAGGAATTTTTTTCAAAAAGAAATGTACCAATAGATTATATTTCTCGGAAAAAAACCAACCATGCATATGCTTGTCAGCATTTTCAAATTTTAAATATGCATTTTGAAGATAAACTAAAGAAGTGTACAGTGATGAAGATCAGAATTCGAGCAGCTTATTAAGAAGCATTGAAAGAAGAGAATCAGAAATAGGAACGAATCAAAGGCTAGAAGGTGCTTATGACCGAAGATAGCCGGGGATTGATGACATGGTATGGGCGTATCTAGGTACTAAAGATGAAGGGCGTTCGCACGGTACTGCTCGATGGAGCGTATAAGTCCAAATTTTCTATTCACTCGGGCACGACAAGAATTTATCGAGACCTGAAAATGGACTATTGGTGGCCATGAATGAAGCGGGATGTGGCGAAATATGTGGAAAATGTTTGACTTGCTTACGAGTAAAGGCTGAGCATCAAAGACCTCACGGAAAACTACAGCCACCGGAGATACTGGTATGGAAATGGAAACACATAACAATGGATCTAATCACAAAGCTACCTAGGACTCCGAGAAACTTTGATGCAATTTGGGTAATAATGGACCGTTTGACGAAAATTGCTCACTTTATTCCAATAAAAGAGGCCTTTTCAGCCGAAAAGATGTGGATATGTATGTTAGAGAGGTGATATCATGACATGGAGTTCCAGTTTCCAATGTGTTGGATAGATATGTTCGGTTTACTTCCAGATTCTGGCAGAAATTTCATGAGGATTTTGGTACGCAGATTCTGGCAGAACCCCTATCTGCTGGGGAGGTGGGGCAACGAGATCTTGGGAACACTGAGATAGTGCAGAAAATGAAAGAGTACGTATAGATAGTTCAAGAAAGACTAAAGGTCGCTCAGAGTCGATAGAAGAGTTACGCCAATAAGAGGCGATCGCCACTTGAGTTCCAGATTGGAGATTTTGTTTTGCTGAAAGTATCACCTTGAAAAGGAGTGATCCGATTTCGAAAACGAGGAAAATTGAATTCGAGGTACATAGGACCTTTCAAGGTCATTGCGAGAGTTGGGAAGGTTGCCTATCGATTGGAATTACTGGAGGAGTTATCAAAGACTCACAACACTTTCTACGTGTCGTATCTACGAAAGTATCTAGCGGATGAAACGGAGTTTGTACCTTGGGCGACATCACAGTCGATGAGAAGCTGAATTATGTTGAGAGACCGGTAGCTATACTGGAATGAAAGGTCAAACAGTTACGTAATAAACAAGCTGCAACCATTAAGGTTCAATGGGAACACCGTAAGGGATCACAGTAGACTTGGGAACTAGAAGAGGAAATGAGGAAGAACTACCCAACATTATTTGTGTAACGATTTCAAGGAAAAAATCACAGTTAAGTGGGAGAGAGTTGTAATACCCGTTTCCCAATTAATAATGAGGAGTAATGATACGTTTATTAAATTAGGAATTTATTTGGACTTGCATTTATGATTCTTTGGGGGAGTTAATTGTTTTTGGGCTTAGTGACTATTACTTTTTGAAAAGGTGTTTATTGGGTTTAAGAGAGATTTGATTGGCTTGGGCTTGAAGGCTAAGGGAAGGATATAAATACCCTATTAGGGCACAGCCCCCAAAGACTTCTCAATTGCTGAAAAAGGTCGTTGGTGTTGTGTGTGTGGGTGTTTGACGCTGCTAAGAAGGAGAAGGAGCTAGGACTTGATTGTAGACTTGCTAAGCCTTGAAGAACCACTCGATTATCAAAGGTATGTGATCTAAATACTTGATTGCAGATTATATTGCACATAGACGTTAGAATCATTAGAGATTTAGGGGATAATAGTGAAAAATCGGAACCGAGAGCAATATGAAGTCGTAAACCATAAATTTTGATGTTCTTATAGTATAAATCGAAATTAAAGGATTTAGGGTGTATTAGAATGTTGCTAAGGTTGTTATACGATTGATTGCATAGATTATGAAGGTTGAATAAACCGAGTTCAATGTTTTGCGAGTCGGAACTTAACCGAGATCTAAATCGAGCCTTAAATCCATCAAACAAGTTATAAAGTGAAATAACATGTTAATGATTGGAGGTAATGCAATTTGGATCACTTAACAAAAGAGAATTAATGTTTTTGGTTAAGATTAGGCAAACTTGATCTTTGTAAGTGTTGGAGAATATACCGTTCTTATGAGTGAACCGAATTCGGGTGTTAACCGAATTCGGATACGGAATGAACTTGGTAAGGGTTGACCGAATTCGGTTGTGGATTGAATTTTTCTAAGTAATGACCAACTTTCGTGTGAGTCGACCGAATTCGGTTGGTCGACCAAATTTCGGTGGTTGGGCGACTTTGAAGTTTTGGACTAAATTTAACTATGATAATAGTCATGTTATAGCATTTAACTTTTAGTGGAGACTTATACTCATTGGTAGGACTTGTCTGTAGGTTCCCGCCGTCAGATTTGTTGAATGTGCAACTCTGTGATTTCTATTATCTTGTGTTGAGTATCAGGCGATTTACGCTAACTTATATGTTGTATTAGTGTAAAATGTATATGTGTTTAATTGTGTGAAAGTGTGACTTATATGTGAAGTGAAGGCTTGCATTATATTGTGGTGAAAACGTAACTCGGGCACAGTCGGACACGTGAAATCCTTGGTAAGGCTTGGATAGTCAACTGTGACCCAAAGTGTGAAATCGTCTTCGGTGCTCTCCGTCGGTATTATGTGATTTAATTTATATTCATGGATTATTATGTGAATGTACATACCTAGGGTTGTGTGTAAGTGTGTGTGCTTGCTAAGCTTTATGCTTACTATTTGTGGATTTCATCTTTCAGGACCTGATCGTGGGAAAGCTCCAGCACTGTGAAGATGGCTCATCTCTTATTAAATGTTTTTGCTGTTTAATTAATCAAACATTTTAAATTCGTACTAAACCATTTAAAGCTTTATCTACGTGTGACGTTTAGTTTCGGGTGCAGAACCTCATCAAGAATGTTGGTGAATCTTTATGAGTTACTCTGATTTACATATATTTATAAAAAAAATAGGACGTTACAAAGAAGGAATAGATTTTAAAGAAACTTTCTCACCTGTTGTTAAAATAGTTACGGTGAGGTGTATTATAAGCGTTGTTGTTCAGTTTGGTTGGCCTTTGTTTCAACTTGATGTAAATAATGCTTTTGTATATGGTAACTTAGATGAAGAGGTGTATATGTCTTTGTCTTTAGGTTATTTTTTAAACTTTGATAAAAGAGTTTGTAAGCTTGTCAAGTCTTTGTATGGTCTCAAGCAGGAGCTTAGAAAGTGGAACGAGAAACTAACGAGTGCTTTAGTTGAAAATAGTTTTAAACAAAGTATGTGTGACTATTCATTATTTATCAAAAGTGTGGGTTCAGTTTTTGTGGTTTTACTTGTTTATGTCGATGACATTCTCACCACTTGCAATAGTCTCGAAGAAATTGATAAAGTTAAGAAAATTTTAAATTCCAAGTTTTTAATAAAAGATCTTGGAAATCTTAAAAAAATTTAGGGATAGAAGTTTTGGATATCGATAAAGGTGTTTTGTTATGTCAAAGAAAATATTGTTTAGAGTTGTGGTCTAAGTTTGGGCTTTTAAGAGGAAAGCCGATTCAAACTCCTCTAGAAGTTAATCTTAGTTTGAATTCAAATGACAGTAGTGATTTTGCTTTAACTATATAACTGAATTTCAAAAACTTGTTGAAAAATTAATTTATTTGACATTAACCTGACCTGATATTTCTTATGTGGTTCATTGTCTAAGTCAGTTTATGCATGCTCTTATGAAATCTCATTTAAATTCAGTGTTTTGAGTTCTCAGGTATCTTAATAGTTCTTCAAGTAAGGGTATTCTATTTAGCAAATGTATGGTTCTTGAACTTAAGGGGTTTGTTGACTCTGATTGGGCTAAGGGAATTCATGGAAGAAAATCTATCACGGGTTTTTGTTTATTTTTAGGGAATTCGTTAGTTTCTTGGAATAGTAAAAAACATAATATTATAGCTAGGTCATCAGCTGAGGCTGAATACAGAGTTATGGCTTCTGTAATCTGTGAGAATATTTGGTTTTTTTACAGGTTCTAAACAAGTTGGGTTTGAAAATTTTAACTCTAGTTAAATTATTTTGTGATAACAGTTCTGCTATTCAAATAGCGACTAATCCTATTTTTCATGAGAAAACTAAGCATATAGAAGTTGACATTCATTTTATAAGAGAGAATTTCAGTTGGTGTTTTACAACCTCTTAAAATATATTCCACATAAAACGTTTATGATATTTTTACAAAAGGATTAACCGTTACACAACATAATTATTGTTGTGAAAAATTAAATTTGTTAGATGTGTTGCATGCAAAGATTAAGAGAGGGTGTTAAAATAGTAATCTATACATGGAGCATATTTCAAGAGTTTAGTTAACTAAAACAATGTTGTGTTGGTTTTAGGTATGTTGCGAAGGTAGGACTGACTGGATCCGGTGGTGTGGAATGAAAATTAAAGGGAGCCCAGGTTGATCAAGAGTGTTGAGAACAAAATGAGCCAAAACAATATAGTCCTATTTCTCCTGAGCCCAATCAAGTTAAGAAATGGTTCAGATGAGAACAAGCACAAAAAAACCGAATATTCGATTTTAACGAAAAATTATCCGAAACCGGTATTTTGAAAAACCGGATTTTTTTTAACCGAATCTGTTTTTTTATAACCGGATAGTATAAACCGGTTCCATGGATTTGGGGTCGATCGGATATTTTACCGGTTAAAAAACCGGTAAAAAAACGGTCATTTATATATATATATATATTTTTTGTAGTATATAGTATATAGGAAATGTAGTTAATAGAATGCAAAAAAAAAATGGTTTTTTTTATAACCGGTTTTTCAAATATCCGATTATAGTATTATCCGAACCGGTTAGACAAGATATAGTATTTTTGATTAAAAACCGGATATTATCCGAACCGGTTTTTAAAAAATCCGGTTTTACTGATCACAAAAAAATCCGATCCGGTTATAGTATTATCCGGTATTTGTGAGTTCTCTTGAAAAACAAAAGCAGCAGCGGATATAAAAAAAAGTTCGAGAAGCTGTTCGAGGGGGCAGTTAACAAAGACACCGCTGTTGAGTTTCAAGGTAGCTGAAACTTGGAATTAGCATATTGTTAGAGAGTTTCTTAGAGTTCTTGTGGTTTGAATCAATCTTGTGGTTAGGAGATTATGTTTAATTACAATAACGATTTAATATATTTAAATATAAAAACTTTATAAAGATAAACAGTAACAGTGGCCAAAATCGTAGTTCTAGTCATTTATTACGGTATGTGTTTGCTTCGACATTGGAAACTGGCGTTCCAGCTGCCCATTCAAGTAAATACCACAGCCATTAAAAATCCAGTGGCACAGGCCGCCACAGACTTCAAAGTTCAAAGGGTGAAAGGGATAAGTAGTTGGGCCTTCTTTCTTTTATACCAAACAGGCAAACACATTGATTTCATTTGGGTTGTTATTTCCGTGAGGGAATGTCTTCTTAGAGCCTATGAGAATATGCTCATTAAATGACCAATTCAATAAAAGATCTCGGTTGGAATAAGTTCGGCAGCAGATCGCAAAATCTTGGTCTTCTCTATCTAATGAATGGGGGGAGTGCTTTGAAATTAAAAATCGTCCACCCGCACCCCTCGAGTATATGCTTCAACAGGAATCATAGTATTACCATCAAAATGCGTAACATGAAATTTGTTGTAAATTCACGAAGACGTTATATTTTGTCTACTCATTAAGATTCAATGTGTTTATTACGATCAATCTGATTACGTACTGTTTTTTATATCTTATAATCTTATCCACTTTTAATTAATTCGTAGAATTATAAAATTGCTACAAAAAGGTAGACGTTAATTTGCGATGTTTCATATTGAAAAGGCTCAGTGAGATCTTTTGAACAATAATATTCATATAAAATTGGTAGTAAATTTTATACTTACTTTTTGAAATCGGTATAAAACTTACACTGTGTTCTCGAGTTATCTTTTTTGAAAGAAATGGAGGAAACCATCAAGTTTATATGTACTGCGTGTGTGTGTGTGTGAGAGAGACGTTATTTTGTTCTAAATCCAAAGTCGGTGCACACTTTTGATTCTCTCTTTATATATTTGGTTGAGTTTTTGTCATTTCTGGATATCTGTGGCTCTGTGCTATTTAGACCTATTACATTTGTAAATTGCTTCATATTTTTCTTTCTCAATCAGATATTTTGCAAATTGTACATGCAGCATCCATTCATATAGGTTATATAGTCAGTCAAATGAAGTCTTACATTTTGCATTACATAGAGAAGTATGGATATAATCATACAATTTCATTAAAATGAATTAAAAGAAAATTTTAAACAAAAATCTACTTTCACTTGCTTGTAGAAAACAGCAATCGCGTCGCTGTTATTCCGAGAACCCTCTAAAAAGATAAGTTTTAAAAATATTTAACCTAGAAACAAATAATATATCAGACATCTGCAAAAGATGATGAAGATTTAGCACAAGCAAATAGAAATTAATAACTACCAATTGTTTTGAACACAAATAGGTTTTCAAAAGGCATGGCAGGTAAAGCAGCCACTTAATGAACCTATCTGTGGAGTCCTTATGAGTGAGATTGCCTTATCTGAAGAAGATCTAGAAGGAACCTGATGACGAGACTTAGACTCGTTGTTTAAAACCGATCCTCTCATTTCTTGAGCCTTCTTCTGAGCTGACCTTAGTTTGTTCATTATCTTATCCATAGATGATGATCTTTTCTTTTCCAATTTCATCTAAAAAACAGGTAAATTGTAATTAATGTTTTCAAAAAAGCTATAGCATTTGCAATTTTAGAAAAGGGAGAATATGAACCTCAAGTTTCCGTATAGCGGCTTCTGCTTTTGCTTTCTGCAGATTCTCCCAAGCAGTAATTTTAGCTTCCTCTCGTTTCACCCTACAAAAGGAAATAAACAAATTGAATAAGCAACAATGCATAAAATAAAATAAAACATAGATTTAAGAAGTAGACATACTTTGAAAGGCTTTTGGTCATTTCTGAAACTTCCCAATCTGCAGATCGAACCTCGAGGGCTTTTCTTTTCCAGTCATCCACCATTTCTGAGGCAGATCTTCTACCAGGAATTCGAGTTTTATTTTTTTTAGACCATCTTGACAGGCTAACCTGATCATCTACCTGAACATCCCTCACATCTGCTTTAGAGAAACGGGTCTCCTCAACGGGTAGTATAGAGTTCCTCATTCTAGGAGATGAATAGGGACTACCCTCGGGGCTCATTTGGGTTGCCATATCTCTCCTTGAAACATCACCAGATATGTTGGTAGCAGCATCCTTCACACAACCAATTTTACCATCTGTACAATGGATGTAAACTTGTAATCAAGAACCTAAAACTTAGCTATAAAAGAAACTGAGAAGGAATGTGGTCAGTAGCTTCTTGAGTCGATTAATTTTTAATGGCCAGGGTTTCTGAGATCTTTCTGTTAAGTGGTCTAACTTAGATGAATCATTTTAGTTAATACTCTTATGAAGATACAGCAATAATTAAATCGATATAGCAGTGAATATAATGCATAAAACATTCACTGTCACACAGGGCCTACTTTTTTCTTTCTTTCCTTTTTGGCAACAATAGAAGACTTCATGACTTCAAATACCCCTTTGAGAACTGAACTGCATCACGTTTCACCATAAGATTATTAGTTTTCATTTCTCTTAATTTTTTAGGGACAGACTTTTGCACACAGAGATAACATTTTCTCTCATTGTAAGATCCACTGCAACTCCCACCCTCGCATGTATTTTGGTGGTCTAGTGATAGATATTTCTCTCAACTTTCACCTTGCATGTCTCATCTTGCTGCTCATTATTTCAATTTCATATATAACCAAAGTAATAACTCAAAATGTAATCCTGCTTCAACTAGAGGCTAAATCCCAAGCTCCCTAGCCAAACCTTGTGTGAGATCAATGATGAAGTCGCAAGTGGAGTTTGTTGACTATTGGCACATCCATTCATATTCTCTAGTTTTCTAGGTTATATTATCTCTTCTTAGGGTTCAAGTAAGAAATTAACCATTACAACACACATTGAAGAAGTATGAAGAAATGCAAATGGATAATGCAAATACAAGTGGTAGTGGCTTCCTCATGAATTCATGATAACTTAAACGACATTATTAGAGAACACAAAAGATATACCACAACAACAAACAAGTAGTTCATCACAAACATAGTATACACAAAACTTAGTCTGATAACAATGCATATACTAAACTTATAGAAACTAAAATATCAAGGCATAATGAGAGGTTACCACACACCTTGAGTTATACGCAACAATGACTGACTCAGCGATTCAGAGCAACCATGTACGCTGGCTGACCTTGCCATACAAGGCTCGTTCAGTGAAGGGAAGTTCCCACTGCTTTCATGCTGATCATGGTATCGAATTGAAAAACCATCACAAGCATTTACTCTACTTGAGAATGGTGATCCAGGGAGTATACTCCCAATAATCCCTCCATCAAACATATGTGCTGAAGGGGAATACATAGAATTGTATGCAGATCCAGGAGGCCCAAGTGGCCCACTCTTTGACTTGGGCCGCCTTTGTGGCTGATGACCCGAAGTCCTCAAAGCACCGTCTCCTGCAACAGGACTACATATCCATCTCTCCGCATCTTCCCATTTTGAAGGCAATATTTTTCCACTGTTATAAGACATCAATGCAGAACCCACTTGCCTCCTATTAGTATTTGTGTGTGAAGGCACACGTTCTGAACTCCAACCTTTCTGAATCCCGCTGCTTGCAAGACGATAATTAGGTGTTATAGGGCTCGGGAACATACTCGTTCTCCGGTTTGGAGCAGAGCTTTTCATAGTAAGCCTTGGAGAAGAACTAGTCACATTTATCACTTGATTATTCAGATCCAAAGATGTAGGTCTTCTCCGGTCAGACTTCCTGAGAAGGATTTCAGATCTTGACTTCCGGTTTTGGCAGTCTATAGAAGAGCAAAAAGGATTTAGTTAAGTGACAATCAATAACTAAACTGTAGTTGTTAGCTTGGTAGGCATCAGATTCCAATATCCTCATGGCTGACAGCCCAACTTACCGACTAATTTACCACATAGCAACCAGTGACAGCTTTAAAGTCATCTATAGAATATGTTCAGCATGTTACCACTATATTATTAGGATTATACCTTTTAAAGCTTGGGAGAAGGAGCTTCTTGCTGAATCTAAAGTTTGATTCTTCTCATCATCTATTTCTGCATCAGTGTATCCTATTATAGCTGCATATACAATAGAATAGAATAATCATATCTATGGTTTGCATTTTTGTTGAAGGAAAACCTTCAACAGTCAGTTTGCTTAATTATTGAAGTAGGTTCTATAGAAGTTTATCGTATTATACCTTTTGCTTTTTCCACTTTTTTGCTAATTAGGTGCTGACCACTCCTAAGCAGTGCGGAATTATTGTTTGGATCTAGATCTGGACCCCTCGCGGAGGAGGAATCACGGTAACCACGTCCCGACAAATGCTGTTCGAAAAATCAAAAGACATTTTAAACGCTTCGAAGCAGACGAATTTGAAATTCAATCATCCCTAGATTTGTTGATCCAATAAGAGACACCAAAGATATTGTACCCAAAGCTCACATCAATCAAATCAAACAAGTTGTACATTGTAATGACAAACTATGCCTAAATGAAATGTAATAATTACCAGAGACATTTCGGAGACAACAGAATCACGATCAAGAACATCCGAGGCAGAAGAACATCGCTCAACGCTAGCAGAGGCAGAAGAAGAAAAGAGGCTGAAATTGGAGAAGATTACAGAATCAGGGCTAGCATCTCGACCACCACTACCGCCATAGCTGGATCTGCTGGTAATGCTGTTTTTGTGATCTTGAAACCTTAGCTCCTGCATTGTTAATGTTAATGTTAATGCTGATGTTAGAAGCTGCAGAGGTGATGATAGTCAATCCATTACGGTGGTGATTACGGAGAAAATGGCGGGCATCTTGGAGGGAGATTAGAGAGAGAAGTGAAAATAGCAAAAGACATGTGGTAATGGTATCACGAGGGCCATGATGGTGTTTTGTTGAACTTCAATCGACTGACAGACCATAGTGGACGATAATCTTGCTCATATTTCACATATTTATATTTTAATTTTCCTTTTGACCTCAAATTTGACTAAGAAATTTGATAACAAAAGTTTCTATTACCATATTACCCTTCTAAGCAACTTGTTACTTATTTTCTTATTTACTAAATTAAAACATCGTCAAAAACAAGAAAAGTAATAATAAAAAAAATTAGTAAATTACACGTTTCTTTATTTTACCGGATAAAATAGGTAGATATAGTAGAATAAAATATAATTTTTCTTTGAGTTTTAGTTCTTCAAAATATATCAAACTTTATATCTTTTATTACTGTGTGTATCGAACATTGAAAATTTCTAGTATGTGTATCAAAAGTTTTATTTGTGGGTATAGTGTATATTAAGTTTTCTGTTGTATTTAAACTTTTTTTCTTTTTTATATAACTAAAATACATACATAACAACAAACTAAAAGTTTAATACACGAATGAAAACTTTTGAAATTATAAATATCCAATAGCAAAACGTATAAATTTAAATATAATAACATTCCCTCTTCTCTTTTAAGAAAGACACTTGATCACTACATGTCTACATTGATGTAATGTTAATATAACCTAAACAAGTGATATTTAAGGTACGTGATGTTAGATACGGTTCATTTAAATGAGTTGTGAGTTAGTTTTTTTTTAAATTTACTTATTTAAGTGATGAATAAGATTTAGGAATGATAACATATGTATCATTTTATTTTTACTTTTTATACCATAACTCTTGATTCAAAAAATAATTTACAAAATGGCCATTAAAATCTATTAAAAGCAACAACAAAATCGTTATTTAACTAAATAGGATGTTTAAAAATTTCATTTAAGCTTAATTTGATGTTGTTTATATTGAATTTCATATAAATGATAATTACATACTCTAATTTAGTTTTAAATGTTGATATATTCTTTAAAAAAAGTTATTCGGATGTCGCAGGCTTTTATGTAAGCCAATTGTTAGTTAAAGTTCAATTATTATTTAATAAATAAAAACAGCACACCAAAACTTGTACGATACAAGATAAAAACAAAAATGGCCACCTCCCTCTTTCATTGCGGTACTTAATGAATAATCTAAATACATGGACCAAAGGAATTGTAAATGTGGTCCAAAGGAACAAGGGTGAACTAGCGGTATCTGATATTGGTAAAATGTATTTTTTTATAAGTGGTGGAAGAAACAAGTCTTATGATGAAGAATAAGGTAGATTTAAAAGTAGATTTAATGAACGTACATTAGCCGTTAAAAAAATAAAATGTATTAATATACCATGATAATAATGAATTTTGTGATGCTATAATACAACCATTAATAATTAAAACTAGGTTTTTTATATGCGTTTTATAACAAAGTTTTAAATATGGTACCTAATATATATAAAATAAAAGACTAGAGTATTTACTTTGAGAAGATATAAAAGTAAGTACAGTAGCTACCATATTTCTCAAAACTCTAATATTTTTCCTAAAGTTTTATATTATTCTAAAATTAAAAAAAAGAAAAAATGATCGGTAATGTTAACAACACTCACAAACCATTTTAATGAAGAGTAGTTTAATCTTACTCATTAAAATAGTTTGTGAGTGTAACATCACCTAAGTTAAATGATGTTAACATTACAGATTATTTCCTCATACAAAAATTATGATAAATGAAAACTTGATAAATAATTACTTGAGACATTGTTTGACCGGTCCCGGTCTTTATCAACCCGTTTTCTTCAAATCGGTTTCCAATACAACCAGACAGTTCAATTCGGTTTTTAAGACATTAAAAAAGCTTCAAAAAATAAAAGACAAATTATATGAAAATGCAATGAACTTTACCTTAGTTATCATTATATATAACCAATCTCTTTTTCTTAAAAATAATACAATCAAATTTCATAATTCTTTTATTATAATCAATTAACTTTTTCTATGTCTGATTTTTAGTTACTATTTTTTACAATAAACTTTGTCATAATTGTATACAATGAAAGGATTATGAAAATTCATTGTATTATTTTTTAAAATAAAAAATTCATCATATACAATGTAACTAAACATTAAATTTTTATACAATTTACCCAGAAATAAATGCTTCAAGACTACATATCAAAATGTATGTGTCACGTAATTATTTACCAGGTTTCTAGTTATCATATTTTTTTATTTTATAAATAATATTAAACTTTGAGTAATATCATGAACTAACCTTCATATTTCTAATATTATATACAAATTTTAGCCACAATATCTAATTACTAGCATTAAATTTAATGTCTAATAACATATTTCAACATCAAATATCATTTTCAGTTCAAATATTCAAAATATAAACATATTTTGTAGTATATAATCATAATATAAATGTCGATTTAAAAAGAGGTAAATGACAAAGGAAATGAAAATATATTGACCCTAATAATTGGACCTTAAAATATTTAATGACCTTCATTGACTTCTATTTAATAATTATAAAACTAATATATATATATATATATGATGTATTAAATATTAGTGGGTCAATTTCTTAATGGGGTAGTTTCTAGTTAAAACCGAAATCAAACCGAACCCATCGGTTTTTTCAAAATTTAAAACCGAATTGTCGGTTTTGAAATGGTTTCGGTTTTATCGGTTTTAATGAATTAGTTTCCGTTTTTCGGTTTCTATGCACACCCCTAGTGCCATGAAAAACGCTATATTAGCTAAACCACAGCAGTTAGCGAATTAAGCAGCATATTTTGGTATTATAGTTTTACATATTTTTAATTAATATCCTTACATCATATAAACAGTAAATAAAAGATAAAAAAAAGTAGTGAGGTTGAAATATTCAAACACATTAATTTATTTAATATGTATTAAATTTTAAGTATGTTTTTACCATGTTTAGGCCATCAGAAATGCGCGCTAGCTAGTTATAACCTATAAGGCTATAACGAGCATAACTCAGTATTTCCATTGTTTGGCCTCATGTTGTTCTCTTTATCCGGCGGCTCGTGGTTGTGGTGACGAGACAAGAGCCTGGTTATCCTTCTTTTCCCTTTGAGTTCAACAGCTACTTCTCCATTCTTTAAACCATATGTCAACATATGTACTCAAGTTTGCATGATTTTACACACACACAAAATATACACATTCAAATATATATATATATAAACTTTGTAGCTACAATGTCTCAAAGCAACAAACAACTACGTTAACGGTTTGCTCTTCCCAAATATGGAGAACTACTCTCTAGGTTCGACCCGCACTCACTCAAGTACAAATCCACCCAAGCCGTAACAGCAATGACCCGAATTAACACAAGTCATCTTCAACCAACTTCATATTACAATGACTTTATCAACAGAAACAATTTTATCATCTTTATCCCTAACCTTAATAACTATCGTCGTATTATCCACAATTTCCCTAACCGTGGCCAATCCCGATCCTGAAGCCTCCAACCTTCCTCGTCGACATAAAGGTAAAAAGGAGGTCCTTCAAACAACAGGGAAGAAAGTTGGTTGGACCCTAATAGAAGATAAGTGTTTGGCAGAGTGTTGTTTCAACATATATGAAAATCTAGGCAACTCTCAAAATACCGACTCATTTTAGGTTCGAGTTCAAGACTAGTTAATCATGCTTGTGTCAAAGAGACAGACCCGTGATCAACTTACTTTTAGAGGAGGACCCTATCACTAAACGTGGGCAAGTTCAACGGCTACTATATGAGGTTACTCAATGATAGGACATCTGATGTAAGGGACAAGAACATTTTGAGACAAGCCTGTGTGTTATACATTGATGAAATGGGAAAACAATTTGCATCCTACAAGGCGTGAGAAATTTTAAAGGAGTCTCCAAAGTGGCAGGCTCCTCCAGCGGAGGTTGGTAAAATGAGAAACAACAGGTTATGGATGAAGTCGAGTACGAACCCATTGTTGATCTCTACGCTAGTTTCGAGAACGAGCTATTTGATGAAAATCCGATTACATGTCCACTCGTGAAAGGAATAAAGGATATGGTCCAAAAGTGTTCGTCCAATTCAGACACTTCCACGCGTTCTTCTTCGATTCAAGGCGAGAGCCTTGAACGGCTTGATAGGATAACTACTTAATTACAACACCGAGTTCGACAAGGAGAAGAAGAAAATAGTTGTTAAGATACGAAAATCCGAAGACGTGAAAGTAAAGATAGAAGAACTTACATTTTTAGTAACGTCAACGGCTACTACAGATGTCGAGGAGGAGCGGAAAGCCATACTCGCATATAAATGACAAATTCGTAAAAAAAATATAAATAGTATTATAATATTTTCATTTATAGTATTAACCATAGTAGTATAAGTTTTTTAATGTTTACTATTGTAATATTTTGATTTTAATGGAACTTTAGTTATTTATTATATTTTAGCTACTTTATATCTCTAAAAAATGATCTGGTATTTATTTGATAAATATCATGTGTTTTTGTAAAAAAATAAAAATAAAAAAGAAATTTATGTTGACGTGACGAGTATGCCAACAGTTATACTAGTTATCACTACAGGTGTTTGATGATGAGTTAGTGATACTTGCTTGATAATTAATGATGACAGTATTAATGTTGGTCTGACTATTTGAGTAACCTCGTATAGCTAATTATCGATGTGGGTGCTCTTATGAGCTTACATTGCTTGTTTGTGAAAGAAGAAATTATTCATTTAGGGGGTGAGAGTGGTTAGTGTGAGAATTCAAGCAAGGCCTCACTCACATAGTCACATGTAAATGGAAGGGGATGTTTAATGGAAGGGGATGAAAGTTGCTTTTATTTAGGAATGTAAATGAGTCGAGTCGAGTCAAACTTGAAACTAATCGAGCTAGACTCTTTTAAAAATACAAAAGTTTTAGCTTGTTTTAGCTTGTAATTTGATGCTCGAGATCTGCTCGCGACGTGTTTTATGAAGCTCGTGATAAGCTCGCTAAAGCTCGTTTATTTTTATTTTTTTAAATAGTTTAAATTATATAAATAAAAAATAAAAAACAATTTGAATTTAAAATTTTATTTTTTTCATATTTAATGATATAAAAACAATTTAAATTTTCAATTTTGAACTTTTTCATATTTAATTATATAAAAATATATAATACAATTATTTAAGTAATAAATAAAAAGTAAAAAATAAATACTATATCAAAGCTCGCGAGCTTAAACGAGCCCAGTATACAAGACTCGGGCTCGAGCTCATTTAATAAATGAGTCTTAATCTAGGCTCGAGTTCGACCTCGTTCATGTTCGGCTCATTTCGAGGTTTTAGTAATCCGAGCTCGAGCAGCTCGACTCATTTACCTTCCTACTTTTGCTTCTTTTTTTTATAGATATGAACGGGGTACGGTTTCAGTAATAGATATATAATTAACAGTTTGATGTGAAAAAAGTTGTGTTTGCGGTGCAAGTGAATGAGAGAGTCTCCTCTAAGATGATGATATACGAAATTAATTACTCGATCCTATAAACAAGGTAGCTAGGCCACACACACATTAACTAATTAGCTCATGAGGCAAATTCCTCCCATCGTTTTCTTCGATCTGATATACGCCTGGCCAGCGCCTACACCCAACACATATGAACGCAACCTTAAACAATTTATATATATACTATCATCATACTCGCGTAATGCTGCGGCGGCAAATAGTTTTTAGTTTACAATATGTCGCTTTCAAGAATGTAATGATATGTTATTCACGCGATTCAATGTCACGAAAAAGTTTTCTACAACATGTCCGTTTTTTTCAAAATTTCTTTTATTTAAATCTAACTATTTTATTAATTTTAAAAATAAATTCTAAAAGACAATAAAATAAGAAAAAAGATTTATATTGATGAAATAAAGAGAAAAATTAATAAGGGTTTTAAAAATTATGTTGGTGTGGGGTGGATAATAGTGTTAGTATGGGATAATATATTTTGAATAAAAAGTTAAAGTAATTTAGAGAGAATAAAATAGTTAAAGATTGAGTGGATGAGATTAATTTAGATTAAATGAAGGGTCAAGATTTTATATTGATTGAATTTTAAGAAGTCTTAAAATTTAAGAGGAGAGAAAATGTTAAATGGTTTATATAGTAGTATAGATATAGGGTAAGGATCCAATATAAACGATTACTAAAATAAGAACTTTAGGAACATTGCATCTAGTCTATAAAATCATTGCATCCAACTTAAAATCATTGCATAATATCTAAAAAACATGTAATTCTTTTAAAACTAGTCCATCATGTACAAATTAATCGGTGAATTCTTATTTAAGAACCAATACATATTGTTTTAAAAGGCACTGCATCTAGCATAAAATCACTGCATCTAATAATAATAGTAGTAGCCTACAAGATTGACTTTTAGATGGTGTTTAAGTGGGGTTCGCAAATTAGCTTAAAATGAGAATGGTTTGTATCTGATCCTCGTACTATATATATATAGGGAGGTTCATGCGAAAAGTAGTTTTTTTACGAAAAATGCGAGAAGTAATTAAAACCGTTAGATGATCAAAGTAAAGGCTAAGATCAGTTATGGTTTTTATGTAATTATGTTAAACTTTGATGATATTTAAATTAAATAAAAGGGAAAAAAAGACTTTTTAACTAAAACCCTAATACTACCTTAATTATTCCGCTTAAATACCATTTGTCTCTCTCTCTCTCTCAGTCGATATTGCACTTCCCACCGCCGATCTTAATCCCCCACCCCCTTGCATCGACCATTGATGTGCCCTCTGCAATCCCATTGCCGTTCCCTGCCGTCCGGACCATGCATTGAACGTGGAGGCCACTTCCATGCCGACGCTAAGCATTCAACACCGCCATCGCTGCCGAGTACAAGTATCCACCACCACCGACCCAATATTAATCCACCGCCGCCACTGCCAGATTTCGTCATCCAACCACTGCCGCTGCCCACCACCGCCGTTTGCCTTTCAAAACCCTAATTGTTCACCCTACCATCGTCGTCGCTTACCACCGCCGCTGTGTAGTCACTGTCGTAGATCTGATGCCCTTTGTACATTTTGCAACTCCGCATTTCAAAAATTAATTGCTTTAGATCTCTGGTCGTAGATCTGCATTTCAAACAGTAGGTATTTTTCATCTTCTTTCTTTTCCCTTTTTCTGGTTTTTTTTATTCAATAGTGTATGTTTTTTCACCTTCTCGTTTTTTTTCCAGTTTTGTGAGTTTTGTAATGTGCAGAGGATCTGCCTCTTTTGAATGATAAGATCAACAAAAGGCAACTAATGGGTTTAAATGTTTAGATTTTACTAAATTTGTTAATTTTTTTTGTAAATGTTAGTATATAACTAAACATGTTACAGTCTTTGATGAAATTATATTTATTGTTTGTATTATTGATTATTGAACATGTTGTGAGATCGAGAGGTTTAGTGTTGTTTTTACTAGCTCATTTGTGAGCTTCAATGTTGAAAAATTAATAGGTATGTTTAGAAGGTTTTTTATTTGTATTTGTATTGATGTGCGTTTTACGTACTAGTTTAAATTTATATTTTACCGATTTATTTACCAAAAACTGCACGAATAGGCAAGTATACCTAATCGTTTCGTATTATAGTTAGTATGTCGGGTGTCCAACTCTTGGGGAACGGGAGCTAAACTGATTTTACCAAATTAACTAAGAATTAACTAAAATAACCTAATTAAAGACAAATAAGGCAATTAAACTAAATAATGCAATAAAATACTAAAATAAAGCAATTAAACTAAATTAAGGGGAATTTGGTTGCAAGATTCAAACTTTATTAACCTAAATGACTATTAACACTACAAAATTACCAAAACAAACCAATATAATTGCAAAGCACTAAGATTAATGAGATAAAACTATTAAATGAAGACGTGTCCCCCTTAAATTCGATTCTTTCTTGTCAAGTTGGTTTTTTTAATTAAATAAGTGCAATGGATACCAATTCACCATGTACCGATTTCTATAGTGATTAGAATCTTGGTTCGAGTTCTTATCTTTATAATTATGCCAATTACTTATCCTTTGGTCAAGAGATTAACAAAAAGCACAATTAACATGTTTAGTTCGAATCAAACAAGATTTTATCTTTTAATGATTAATTAGATCAATTTACCATTAAATCAACACACAAAGGTCATCATGTGTCAATCACACACATTAAAGTTTCAATCTTTTTATGCCTAAGCCTAGGGTTTGTTCTACCACTAGTCAAGATTAATTAATGGTCCTAATTAATCAAGATTCAAGCATACAAATGGATTGTTCTTCCAATTTGTAAAAACTCATATTATAAGCATTAGAAAACAGAAACTATAACACATGTGGATCTTTGATAAAACTTGCAAGACAAATACATAGTAAATTGGATCCTTTAAACATAAATTAATCAACAATCCAAGAAATCATCTCCTATAGGGAGGAACACTGAGAAGTCTAGCCTAAAATCAACATACTAACATTCTGGAAATCATAAAATAACATTTAGAAAAGAGTAGAATGATAGAACCGTATGAATCAAAGCTAAACAAGCCACAATCTTCAAGCTTAAATACTCCAAATCCGTGCTCCACAGCTTCTGGGATGTTTTTGTACTTAGAATGCCGTATTATGGTGGAATATGAGGGGTGGTTAACCCTTTTTTCAGATCTGGAAGTTCATTTAAATAGAACTCTAAAAACAGGGGTGTTGCGCCGCGACAAGGTGTTTTAACCCGATCCTTCTTCTTTCAAAATTCAAAGCTGGCGTCATCTAAACGCGTCGCACCGCGACGAGGTTCTTTGTCGCGCCGCGACACCACGTGGCGAGAAGTTGGGCCTCATCCGGACACTTTGTAGCGCCGCGACGCACTAGGTGGTCGCGCCGCGACGCCTCTTTTGGCGGCCGGATCTTTCTCTTTTCTTGGACTTGGGCCAGTTGGGCTCTTTCTTTTTTTCTTTCTTTTTCTTTTTTCCTTTTTTCTACTTTGGGCCTTCTTTGCTCTTTTCTTTCCTTCCTTTGGCCCACTTATTTTTCTTGGGCTTTCATTGATTTTCTCGGTTTTCTCGGGCTTTATTTATTTTTCTCGATTATTTGAATATTTTGCCTTTTTAGCCTGCAAAACATAAAAGAAACGGTAAACGTATCTTTTTACAATTAAATGCACGATTTCCGGCTAAAATCAACCCGATATCGCATAATATTTATATATATTTAGCGCGATATCATGTATATTCGTTAATGAATTGTTATAAAGAAAATGTTTGAGTTATAGAAGGTTTTTTTAAGGCTTTGTTAATTGTTTGTTTGTATTTGTATATTTTTTAATGAATAAATAAAAAATATAGAAAACACCTAGCATAAACTTTTTATATTTTAAGGAAATATTCAATAATGAACTATTGTGACTAGAAATAAATGTCTATAAATCTTCCTATAATTTTAGACATAATCACTAGTGAACAAACTATCACATAGTAAAAGAATAATGTTCACGAAACATCAATTTTTTAATCGAGTGTTCACTAATAAACGTATGTGATTAAAAATACGTATATAGGCATTTTTATAAATTTTAGTAAGTGTTCATTAATGAATCTAGAAAGACTGGTCAGAAAAACGAATGAGAATAAATAAATTAATAAAACAAAAAAAAAATTGAACAAAAATATTAATTGTAATATTTAGTAATAAGATAAAAAAAATTCTATTAAAATATATGATTCATTAATGAACAGAATAAATTTCTGAAAAAAAAATTAATTTAAAAAATAATAAAAATAAAAAATAAACAAAATCTAGAAAAAAAATTAATTAGAGGGATAAATTAATTAAAAAGAGGAGAGAGAAAATATTATTGTTTACTAATTTACCCTTTTAAATTAAATAAAAATATTAATTATGATTAATGTGAACCACAAGATCAAAAACAAATGAATGGCTGAAATCACATCTCGCACTTTTCGCAAATAAAACACTTTTCGCATAAACTCTCCCCTATATATATATATATATATATATATATATATATATATATATATATATATATATATATATATATATATATATATATTGAAAAGTTCATTTGAAAACTGTTTTTATTGCGAAAACCGCGATAACCAATCTTAGCCGTCCAATTCTTCCTCCTTCAATTGGATTGCCTACCCATGAATTCCTATATATATATATATATATATATATATAGCGGAGAGTTCAAACGAGAATTGTTTTTCGTACGAGAACTGCGAGAACCAATCTTGGCCGTTCATTTTGGATAATGAAATTCATGGATGAAGGGCGTATGGGGATTGAGTGTGGCAGGGTGCATGTAAGAAATTCATGGGTAGGTAATCCAATTGAAGGAGGGGGAATTGGACGGCTAAGATTGATTCTCGTGGTTCTCGTATGAAAAACAATTCTCGTTTGAACTTGTTTTTCTCTCTCTCTATCTATCTATCTATATATATACATATATATATAGGGTAGAGATCTAGTAAAAAGAAAATTAAACTAAAAAATGTAAGAAGAAATCTCAGCCATTAAAATAATTAGAAGTAACAAACATTCAATTATTTCAAATACATTAGAGTGGTTGCAATGGTCACATTTCATCACACCACCACGTCAGTTTTTTTCTCATACTAATCAACCACCACTTAACCCCGTAATCGTCACTTCCTACCACATCAAAATATGGGTCCCACCTAATACCCATTAGCAATTATAAAAAAGAAAGAAATTAAAAAAGAGAGGGTTGAACAACTAGGCCCGTAACAAAGCTACACATGGCTTCCACCTACTGGAGAAAGAAATTAGAAAGAGAGAGCATGATGAACAGTTGAGCCCACAAGAAAGCAACCCATGCCTTCCATCATGTGGAGAACTCCACGCATTGTTGCCACCCACGCAATGATAGAGTGGAAAATTCGGTTCACCACGGCGCAATCAAGCACCACTAACACCATATTGTTGTCCACTCCGGTTACTCTTAGTATCACCGGAAACTGCTTTCTTTTCACACAGAATATGAGATTTTCTTTTATATACCAGTGTTGTAAAACTCTTATTCCGAGGCCGAGTACTCATGACAAGGTTAGTGACCTTGCCGAGGTAAGGTCAATCTGGTTACTGTTAAACTCGACCCTGTAGGTCAAACCCGGGATGACTCAACCCCGGATTTGTTTTAGTTTGATTTGAACACTAATAGATGTCAACTCATAATAAATTGTCAACTACCTAGTGTCCTTGTTTCCGGAGTTCTAATTAAATGTCTTTTATAAATACTAAATCTATCAACGGGTGGCATCTTCTCTTTCTCCGGCGATGTGTCTCCAGGCAGAAAGAACCTTTCATGAGAAACAAAGCAAGGACCTGTGGATGTAGTTTAATTTGACTCTTATGACCCCTTTTTATTTAGTTAATTAATGCATACCAATAAGCAATTTGTTAAGTTGCTACTATTTTAGCCCTTGAACATGAATGCTAATTTAACAGTTTATCACTACTTTCACATATCTTTTTGGCATGAATGCTAATTTAACCTTTTTGATCGAACTTTTAGTAAATAAAATCTAGTCACACCTTAAGAACAAAATCTAAAGCACTAAAATAGTTTAGTTACTAATTTAGTTTAAATATTATAAAATAAAAATTAGTAATTTTTTCTAATCCTTAACGTGGTCTTGATTTAGTAGCTTAAAACAGATACAACATAAGACAACATATTTATAGACAGGGGTTGAATATAAATTATACTGGTTTTTTACGTTTCAAAGTTTAATTCATTTATTTCATCAATAAAGAATTACAAGCATATTTGCAAAACATAATAAAACTAAATCAAGTACCCATTTAATAAAACTAAATCAAGAATATTTGCAAAACATAATAAAGTCTCTCTTTTAATGACAAATAATGATCTATTTGCTCTACTCTAAAACATTCAAAGATAGTTTAAGTAGTTCTTCAATAACTCAAGTACCCATTGATGAATCAAGCTAGTCCTTAAAAGAGTTCAAAAAGGTATACACGCATCGACTGGGTTATTGCTCATGAAAGACAAGATAATTATTGATTCGAAGATGCACTTATATAGGCAATTGAATGCTAAATGCTTTCAACTACTTTTTGTTGTTGTCAAGTTTTGGTTGAATATGTAGTTGGGTACTTAAGGATTAGAGGATGAATTATCTTTTAAGTTATTCTCACTCTGCAAAAAAGATCTAAAAAGGATGAATAATAAACACTTTTTGTAGCTTATACTTTTGTCTTTTGTTGTAAAGAGAATTCCTCGCTTTCCGTCTTCAACTTTCCTTTTAAAAGTTTCCGTCTTTGAATGTTGTTTTTAACATATCATAAAACATTCCAAGAAATAGAGGGTTATGTTAGTAGGTACATTTATCATATAGTTATAAATCCCGCTTAAGAGTAAAGACGAAAGATTTAACTACTTATATGTAGTTGAGTGTTAAATGCATTCGACTAGTTATTTTGGTTGTTGTCGAATTTTAAATGGATCCGTAGTTTGCATTTAAGGATTGGAAGACAACTTGCCCTTCAAGTTGTTCTAATCTCTCAAAAAAAAGTTCTGAAAACGTAAAAAGTAAACATTTTTTATAACATGTACTTTGAATGCCAATTTTAACATATCATTAAACATTCCAATCATTAAGTAAAAGTTAATGTCAATGAGTACATTTGTCAGATACTAATTGGTCGCTTGCAATTTCACTTCTTTCACTTCAACCTTGTATTCAGTAAATGACATAATTTTAAATAATTAGAATCTAAGGGAAATTAGAAAAGAAGACGATCATTACATAATAAAAATGATTATATATAATGATTTTATGTAATATTAACCGGTCCATGTGCATAATCTGTTTATATATTACTGTGTATAGCTAAAAATTATTGTATACGAATCAACTCCTAATTAGAAAATATAGAACCAATCAACAATCTTCGGTTCTTACATTGCGTTTTGTTAACTTCAATTTTATTGAATAAAAGCGTATCTAGGGTTTACACCCACAGAAAACCTAATACAGTTAAAATATATGAGATTAAGATAATTAAACTAAACTTTTATAATGTTAGTATTTTTTTTATTTTTTTCTGAGGGCACGTTGATGAACTACATATATTTGTTTGGACAAATTGCATGAAAATGCAATGAACTTTGTCTCGGTTACCGTTGTATACAATAAACTTTAAAATTTTAAAACTAATACAATTAACTTTCATAATTCTCTCATATTATACAAACAACTTTTTTATGTATCTGTTTTTTAGTTATCATTATATACAATAAACTTTGTCATAACTTACATGGTATACAACAAGTTGCTTACAATATGAGAATTTTAAAAGATGGCTGTATTATTTTTAATAAAATAAAGTTGATTGTATATAATAACAACTAAAAAAAAGTTCATTGTTTTTTTAATGCAATTTGCCCTACTTGTTTTGTTGTTTCTGTAGTATACTTCTTAAGATTTGAATGCACTTATATATATACAACATATATCATTTTTGTTTTCAACAAATATAATTGAAATTCATGACCTTATTTGTGGTTGCCTTATAAACTGACATGAACATAAAAGTAACACTTAGTGCACTCCTATAACTCACTCTTTGTTGAATAAACAGTTTTTTTTGTCATCCAAACTGTAGAATTCATAGATCAATAATTCAAACTCTAAAAGAAACACCCTCACTAAAGTACAAGTTTTCATACAAGGTAGATGTAGCTAAAGGACATACATTGATAATCCACCCCTTTTCTTGAGCAAACAGAAGGTAGATGTTGCCACCTCTACATATACATATAAGCATAAAATGTAACCTATCATTAATTCATTATCAACCAGCAATCACAATGAGCTTGTCTGATACAATGATGGATGAGTGAAGTAGGCAGTGATAGCCTTTAACTTGCCATTTACAAAGTTCTTCTCAACCTGAAACCAGATATGGTCATTAATCACAAGTATTTGATCATGTTTGAACTCACACCAAGACGCGTTTAATATCATTGTAACCGACTTACAAAATGTTTACAAAGAACATCACAACTACAAATAAAAGCTACCAAAGTACCTCGAGTGTCCATGGAGGATTAGTAGACAGCGAAAGCTCAGCTAGTTGGTCCATATCAACATTTCTCGGGAGAAACATAACGATTCTTGGAGCTACTTCTTTAGCCACATTGAAGAGATATTGCCTGCAATTAGCCCACATCATTAGTTTAAAGAAAAAAAAGAAGAACCCAACCATTGTAAAAGTAAATAATAATCCGCCTTTAACATATTTAGGTTTAGAAACCAAACCCATCATGTGGCTTGAGCATAGTATTGATGTCAAAGTTCCTTGCTTTAACATATTCAGGTCCTCCCCATGGTGGAGACAAGAACACGGTATCCGCCTGCATGTAAAATATAATAATATTAAAGAAGAATCTTCCTGAAAAACAATATAGAAAGGACATCAATACCTTCAACTTTTGGGCTAAAATGAAACAGTCGCCTGTTATGAATTCTGTAAGGTCTTTAACTCCATAAATGGCGGCATTATGTTGTGCATACTCGATTTTTTTCGGATCAATATCAATTGCAATAACGTGGGTGCTTCTGGAAAGAAGTTAGCAGAAATATCAATTGTGGTTCGCAGAAATCAAACGTCTAGAATAGGGAAAAGCCTTTTTTAGTAATTGTAGTATTATGCAACTGAAACAATAAAGGGAGTAAAAGCTTACTTAAGTGCAAATCGGATGGCATTTCCCCCAACTCCAGTGAAACAGTCGACAACAAGGCCATTGCCACAACGAGAAGCGTGATGCATTGCTATGCATTCAGGGGTGACAGAAAACCAACCTTCTTCATCCATTTTTATACCGTCATCATATTTAGAGAAAAGTATATATCTTTGACACCAATACTTGCTAATAATTGGAGAAAATTCTTCCATTAACACCTCGTTTTGAAGCTCTGGTGCATAATAAAAGGTTGATTAAAAGATGTGAAATAATTAAATATAGAGATGAGTTAAAACTTTTTTTGAAAAATAAGGCGTATAAAACACAAATACTTGCATTTCTTCCATGCACTATCAAACAAACAGACCTTTATTGTCAACGAACGATCTCCTGTGTGCCCTTGTTCGTTTTACTTTCTTTTTTCTTTTGTTGGTTACATCATCAACCAGATTTCCACCATGCTTATTACTATGGCATGTATCATCAGATAGAGTAGTAGTTGCTGGCCTAAAACCACAAGCATTGTGAGAATATTACATTGTAACACAATGTGAATCATTTTGGGGAAGTTATGTATGGCACGATTAATACACATTGCAAAATGCCAAAACAATCTACTTAGCCTGTCCGAAAAGTAGAAAACCATTATGGCATTAGGCATCCCCAAAATTGACACTGAAACTTGAACAAATTTTGGTGTCCGATGTATGCACCAGACTCTTTACACTTGCAAATTTTTATTTACATAGTAACTCATAGTGTATATATATAAAAAACAATAATTCAAAAATATTCTAACACATAGAAATATATCATTGCAACAAAAAAATTTATAAAGTATCACAGATTTGTATGTTATGCATTTTTTTTACTTTGTGTAACTTTTGAAATACATCTATCCAATGTCATAGTTTATTTTACCATTAGTCCTTTACATAAATGCACCTTTAATATTATACTTCTTTATTTTAAGGGGCAAATTACCAAGAAATGTAACATAATATCAAATTTTGCAAATAAAGGTAACGTGCAACTTTTTATGCCGAGAGAGGATTGTAAATTTAATTTGTTACAAAAATAGGATTGTATTTTTCCATTTTGTAAAAATGAATTGTTTAATATCAATTTGTTAATAAAAAGAGTATTATGACATGGCAAAAATCAAGGTTATTATGTCAAGACTCCTTTTTTTATAACACATTGAAATCTACAGTCCTTTCTTGGCCAAAAGAAAAACATTGTACCTTATTGGCAAAATTTGATATTTATATTACCGTTCTCAGCAATTTGCCCCTATTTTAAAGATTAATTATCATTAAAACTCATTAACAATTAAATAACAGCAATGATATGATGCTATGGTTATGATAGACAAACTATGAATACAATACCTGATTGATGAAGTAATAACGTTGTCAGCAGCAAGCTCAAGCTCTACTACACCTTGCTCATCAGATGATGCAAAACCAATTTTCAAATCACTCAAATATTGCTCATTTTTAGTAACATCAGCCTTATCATCCATAATTTCGGATGAAGTCATGTGTTCCACTCCTGGAGGCAGATCCCATGTTGACTCCTGTGTTTTACAATTGTAATAGTAGTTTCTACCATAGAATTCATCCCAATATGTCATCCATTCATCATTGCTTCCTGGATTATATGGTAATAGAGGACTTATTGACTCACTATTTGCATTATTAATGCATATCTCCTCAACTTCAGATGTTTGATAAGCCACCAACGGATCTTCTAATATTTCTTCTAACTGCCCATTATTTGGATGTTTATCATCATCCCCATTGTCATCATCAACATGACGAAAATCACTAGAAGTTTCCCCATCTACACGTTCTGTATTATTTACAGACCCAAATCCATGGTCATAATCTAACAGGATATTGGATATATTCATATCAGGGCTATGACAAACAGCATCAGTTACAGTTGTTGAGCAGTTTTCTTCACCACAAAATACTTGCAACTCATGATCACCAACTGTTATGCCACATCATAATCATTCACTATGACACAACATTGATATGTTCTTAATTTTATGAAATAAACCCATTTATGAACTACACCCATCACTGAGTCAGATTTGTTAATTTCGTTTATTATCTAAAAATCTGGATAATTTTTCTATAACAATGAATTTCTTAAATTTTCATTAAAAAGATAGTCATATTTAACAAATGAGATCATGAACGATTTATAACTTGAAAAGTTTGTTGTCAAGAAATAAATAACGCACAATATTAAGAAAACCTTGCTATAAAACAAAGTGATTTATAGCACGTTTCATTATAGAAAACCGCTATAAAAGCATACCATATTCGAAAAAGATGCGGTTAAAATACATTACATAAAACACAATTTGTCTTTAAAAACTTTATTGTAATAAGACTGCTATAGTTTATTCTAAAAATTGGTCGTCATAAGATAATCACATCATTAAAAAATTTATATAATAAAGAATATCAAACTTTTACGAAACAAGACAATTTGAAAACAGAACGGTAACTTTTGAAAAGTGGATTTATTAAGTATTAGTATCCATGATATGTCATTTTGAAAAGTGCCATTTTAACTTCAGGGTATGCATCAGTTTGGAAGCACTATAGACTCACAGGACTATGAACCAAATACACACACACAAGTTTGTCTTAATCTGCAATACATAACCCAAAAACGATGTCATTTGAAATTTGGCCAATAAAAAGAAAGGATTTGGTTCCAGTTAAAAAAAGAAGTCCTGAACCAAGAACCTAACTGAACGTAGCAGCCACTAGTCTAGTTTGGTCCAATTTCAGTTTGGTTCTTTGTTTTGTCAGTCCAAACTGTGTACTAACACACCCCTACCAAAAAACATTTATTAGATAATCAGCTAATGTACTCAGACGATAAAGATTCTATCATACAAAAAAGTAGTTACATTTTCAGAAACTTGTCATCATATACTTGTATAACCACTTCTCATGTTATCATGAACAAATAACAATACCAGGAAATGCTAGCTTACACTTGTTTGCTTCAATTGAATCAGCAACTTCTGCTGTGGTTTCTTCATGCGTATGCAAACCTTTCTTGTGGGCATCCTTCCTTTTTCCTTTCACTTTTCCATTCCGCTTCTGTAAAACCAATTCAAAGTATCATTGCATATGAACAAAAACATTACTTAGTGTTCACAAGGAAAGAATAGTGAAATATGAAACTACTCTGACAGGACTCACAGTCCTACTTTTACTTTTTTTCACAGATGTTATAACTACCCTTTTGATATAAGGTGGTAATTAACACCATAGCATGTAAAGAAGCTACCTACTTACCAGTTGAAAATACAATTGCCAAAATACCCAAATCAGTTTGTGTACTAAGTACCATCATCTTAAAAGCTCAAAATCTAATAATCTTTTTCACCTTTCAGGTTCCAAGATGGTTATGAATGCCTCCCAGTTAAGGAAATGTAACTGCAATGTCTCTCCTACATAATCCAAACAGCTACCGGGCAAATATTGCAACAAATGAAACAACAGATCATTCCAAAAACACATGAATTGATTAATGAACAAAAAAAGAAAAAGAAAAACCTTACCTCCTTGTTTGTGCAGAAAGAAAGAGGAAGTCCAAGTTCATTCATCTGCCTAGACAATTCAGTATCAACAGATGAGGAACTATTTTCTGAAACACAAAAAGAAAAAAATAAAATAAAATATCATCTTGTAAAAAAACGAAACAAGCATAACACAACCCAACATAGTATCACAAACCTGTCCTGTTAAAGCAAATGTCATTTTCCTGAACTGTTTTCTGCATCACAAAACCGTATGCTTTAGATACTAAAATTAGCATGGCAACAACAGAATTTCTGAAATATCACACCGTAATGCAAGATTTAGCCAACCAATTCAACTTCAGTTTGGACTTAACAGAATGTCACGTAGAAAATAAGAAAATTACTTTTAGTTTCAACTAAATTTGAAGCATGCAACTGGTGTACTGTCAAACACAGAAGCGCATATAATTAAGCATGTTGAAAAATAAATATGTAATATTTTTTTTTTGATCCACAATCAAGAGAAGTACTGCTCGCTTAGTCCCTTATTTAAAAAAGAAAGCAATACATTTCGACTTTGACACTCGGTGTCTACTAAGTTCCAACCTGATGAATTTTGCTACAAGATAAACATTTATATTTAATATGCTCAAGGTTACATGGAGTCATCGATTTCTTTATAAATAAGAGAGAGGTGCCTTCATCTTGACCTTAAGTTAACTGGTACTTCATCTTCTACTAGATAACTTCCCTAAAACTAAAAGCCATTTAGGGACCGTAAAATTTCCATGTAACTGACTCAAGATTTCATGTATGGTTGAAGCTTGTATACTACTACATAAAAGCTTGGACAATAAATTAAATAACATGAACCGAATACGAAAAAACAGTTAACAAAATGGTATCAATTATCGTTACTTAAGTTGATGGTTAAATCATAGTTTTATTACTTCAATTCATAGTTTTAAACTTTTATGGCTTACACCATGAACTATAAGTTGCACGTAGGATGGGTGCAACACTACCGCACCCCACATACAATACGTAAATTACAAAGTTGATATTATTGATAAGTAGTCGAAACAAAGATATTATGGACAAAACTGAACATGGATGAAATATTTTACACGTATAACAAAGTTTATGACCTAGGGGCACAAATTCACTCGACAAAAAATGAGTGCACTCTTGACTGAAGGTGCTTTGATATTAAAAGTTAAGCGTTTAATACACTACAAAGATAGATAAGAAGTCATAAAGTGTAAGATGGTAGCATCGTGTCTCTGCCCCCATGACTAAAGAGCTTGAACAAAATCAATGGTTGAGAAAATATTTCACATGATGCACGAGTGCACGACAAATATTATGAATGTGCCCAACTTCTAACGTTGATTCCTTGACTTCTATGAGCTGAACATCTAATGTTCTAGTCTAAGACTCTTATAATAGTATTAAGAATAGCGCATGTGACAAATACTAGTGTTATGGACTTTATAATTCATAAAATCCCAATAATGCATGCTTAGATTTGGGTAGCATGTCCCAACTTGTCTAGGTATCTTCTGTGGTATGATATATTGATATTGACATATGCATGTTTGCAAGACTTTTGTAGGAAGCTAGATTATTGTGGCGTATCTATACATTGTGAAGGAGGTAGCTTGCAACTAAATCCACTTAGAGCTTACAAAGATTTGATAGTTCCAACTTCCAAACAATGCCAATCATCTTTCCCGAGTATATACATCTTCTAATATTAATAAAAGACATGAATAAAATTTATTAGACAATCCTAGCCATTGATTTAGATTTTAATTTTAATTATCAAACCATCCATTTTGGTAAAAACTGAATTCCAATTTTTACTTTTCTTTGTCAAAATTGGATCAGTTTTGACTTTAATTTGAATCAAAATTACTAAAGAGAATTAAATAGATGCCCTTCTTAAACCTTAAAGTATCGGATTTGCCCACCCTAATTTACAAATATCATATTTACCCTCTATAACATTTCAAAATATCATATTTAACCAAATTCCTAGTTTTATTATTGAGTAAATTACACGGATGGTCCCTGTGGTTTGCTACTTATTACACCTACGATCCTTTATCTTCATTTATTACGCTGGTAATCACTATGGTATAGACTTTGTCTCATTGACAATCCCTGATACACTTAAAAAGACCAAATTGTCCTTGTTTTTCCACTTAAACTACTATAAAACCCCTCATTCTTCTTCTTTTTTTATTTCTAAATTTAAAATCATTTTAATATATAAATTAATTATTATATATATACACATATACATATACACTTTATACCTATTTTTATCTTCTCTCTCAATATCCACACTCATCACTGAAAGTCTGAAATCACCGCCGCCACCCACCACCCACATCGGAGAGCCGCCACCCCCACCCCCCACCCTCACCAGAGAGCCACCACCGCCACCAACTACCCCTCACCGGAGAAAGCCACCACCACCCTCACCCCTCTCCTCTCTCTCTCGTTCTCTCTCTCTTTCTCTCGGCCTTAACCACCACCGCCGCACCCCTCGCCGGAGAAGACACCCGGCCATCGATTTCAGATCCTCTCCCTCATGCGATTTCAGATCTACCGTCGCAACCGGCCATGCGATTTCAGAAGACAACCAGCCATGCGATTTCAGATCTGCCCCATGCGATTTCAGATCCTCTCCTCATGCGTTTTCAAAGGACAACCGGAGAAGACAACCGCCACCGTCGCATCATCGCCGCAGCTTTACATCACCACCGTTGCATCATCGCCGCAACTTTACATCACCACCGTCGCATCATCACCACCACCACATTTGAAATTAGGGTTTTTATATGGAACTGCTCTCTGTCTCTCTCTCTCAAACACAGACACACACCCCTCCCCCTCCCTTCAAATTAGGGTTTGTTCATGCTAGATCTGTGTAGCATTTAAGATCTTGATTTTGTAGATTCTCGGTTTTTGTTTTTGATTTGGGTAGATTTTCCCTCATGGTGTTCTTGACCTTGTTTTTTATTTGGGGTGGTAGAAGGTGGTGGTAGACGGTGGTCAACGGTGGGTGGTTTGTTCTGGGTGGTGGTTCAAGCTTTTGATGATGGTGGTTAAAGCTTTTGGTGGTGGTGAAAGTTATTTATTTATTTATTATATTGTATTTAACTTATAATACGTTTTTAATAGAATAAAATTAATAAAAATAAATTAATTAATTATGGAAGGGTATTACTGTCTTTTTAAGTGTATATGGGGTAACTAAGGACTGTCAGTGAGACAAAGTCTATACCATAGTGATTACCAGCGTAATAAATGAAGATAAAGGACCGTAGGTGTAATAAGTAGCAAACCGCAGGGACCATCCGTGTAATTTACTCTTTATTATTTTATAATGATTTAAAACTCTTTAAATTTTAAACAATAAAGACTTGACATTATTGCCTCTAATTGTAACAAAATGACCTTATTGCCTCTAATTTTAATCATGTCTCTTCGTATCATGATACCACGTTTCTGCTATCACCTCTGCCTCCTCCTCACGTTGACACTTCCACCGCAGGTCTAGGTGTTGACGCTGTTTGTCGCCATTTTTTAAAATTCTTGTTCTTTAGTGTTTAATATCTTTTTATTGATGTTCAATATTTATCATTGTTTAAACCAACTCATGTATCACGCGGGTATCTAATCTAGCAATAGAATATTTCCTTTTGATTAAGACAACACACATTATTATATTAAATGACATTTTTCAAATATATACTTGAGCCTTGTATCATTGAGCATATTTCTGAGTATATGATCATTCTATTTGTATATTGTGGTAATTCAATGTTCATGTCCGCGAGGATTGACATAAATGTGTCAAATGAATTGAATGGTCTAGTGGTTAATTATTTGATGGTCTTTTCAAAAGCTCAACACAGTAACTAACTGGTATACCCTAGTGTTCAAATAAAAACCATAACCCCAAACTACATAAAAGATATGAACTGATTAATCAATAGAAGTTTTGCTACTTGATCATTATCCTTTAGTAATTTGTGACTAATGATGCTAATCTATGAAATCGTCTTAGCTTCATTGGCGGTTTTAAAGAACTAAAGTATATTCAACATAACAATGTTGGGGCCAAATTGAGGTGAATTATACTTAAAATTCTACAGTCAAAAACTATTATATTTGACATATAACATCAAAGTGAGTCTCTATGAAAATGGAGGCTTAAATAAAGAAAAACTTACGGCGGACTCCAGAGAAGTTGAACCATACGGCATCCCCGTATAAAGATCGATCCTGTAATAAAGTTCCAAATTATGAAACTTTCACATGCTTCAAATTCTTTAGGAAAAACAAGAAATCATACCAGAAGTGGACTTGAGTGAGCTTAAAGAGGGAACCAAGTGCTTTGATTGCAGGAGAGTCTTCAATTTCGCATTTATCATTGTTATCCTCCATAAATTCGAGAATTAGGTGTCCTGTACGAAGTCCACGATAAACTGAAAAGAGTCAGGGCATGGAGTTGAAAGCGAAGAAGATTGTTCCGAGGGTGGTGTAACTTTGAAGGAAGGCAGACTGTTGGCTGGATGGTCCGACCCCTGTTGGCCAATTTGTATGGAACTAAAACCACCTTTAAACCCTAATCAGCCGACATGGCTCATAAAATCTGTACGAGGTTTTATGGGGCTTTCGAATCGCAGGAATTTTGTGGAGACGCGTTCGAAGTTTATACGCAGGAATTTAGTTGGGTTTTGGGTTAATCAAGTTTTTAAAAGATAAACTTTATCCAAAACTCAATCTTATTAAATTTTGGGTTCGTGTTACGTCAGATTTCGATTATATGGTCGATTACAACCAAACCAGACCAACCCAACTCAAGTTCGGGTTAATCGGGTAGGGTTATTAGCGTTTCGCGTTGTTATTTCAAATTATGTGATTTATAATTATATTATTCGGTTCTAGTATCTGGTTAACAAAATATTCTGTTTGGTTTGAACCAAATAACCCTACTAGATATAATTTTAATACCTTAAAATTGATTAACCTGATCCGAACAATCCCACGGAGTTATTGAGGGGTGATTTAGTTACATTCAAATTGACAAATTCCAATTCATAATTACATTCCAAACAATAGATAAATTTGATTAAAATTCCAATTTTTTACTGATTTTAACTCTATTAAAAAACATTATGCGAACAAAATGCTAACTTATTTTTTAATGAGATTTTTGTGAGATATTTTAGTTCATTTTGATGTTTATATTTCATTTTTTATTTAAAATGTTGATAAATATGATAAAACTTATTATAAAATTGAACTTTTTTGTATAGGTAGGTGGTTAGATAAATTTAAAAAGTTTATATTGACTGTATATTAATATTTAACTTTTTAAAATGTTTATAATGTATTTTTCAAATGCAATTTACTGTATTAAGTTAGATTTATCAAGTTGTATTGTTATTTCTTTTAAAAAAAGTTTATCAAGGTGTGCATGTAGTTTGTTCTTTTTTATGTGTTTAACATTTATTAATTAGATATTCTATAGATAAGTTTCTAAAACCAAATTTAATTATATTTGCTAATAATCACAAAGAAAGTAAGATTTTATTGAAATTTTGAAAACAAATATATCTCATATAGAATTAGCGCATTCGCAATCATAACACTTAGTACTGTCATCACTAACCCAACACTAACGCAATCATAACACTTAGTATTGTCATCACTAACCCAACACTAACGACCCACAGTCATAACATACATCATTATTATCACTGAACCTACACGTAATTATTATCTCGAATTGTATTGGTTTAAAAGAAAAAAAATAAAAAGAATTTAACGAGACGAACGGCTCGCGATAGGAAAGACAAGCAAACCTATCACGAGGAAATAACAAGCGACCTACAATGGTGATAACAAGCCAGCATGCTCGTGATGTAAAAAAGAGGGGTGATAACTGATAATGAGGACTATTGCTTACAAAGCTGTAATCTATTCATCCATAAAGGCCCAACAGCCTCTTGACGCTATAATAACTTGTGCCTAACGCACCAACGGTTGTACATTAACCTTGTACATTCTCTAGTCTATACCTCATGTATCCTCAAGTAACAAAGGAGTATGAAAAACTGGACATATAACTCACAGAAAAACATACCATCTTCCTATAACCCTATTACATATGTACAGAGGATGGACAACAGCATGCACAAACATACACTATACACCAATTTCACCATGGACCAGAAATCGTCTTTTTCAGACGGTTCCGTTTTGTTCCAGGTTGCATCATTATCATCTCCATAACCTGTTTCAATAAAAAACACGGTCAAGATTTCGTTTCTGATGGCCTAGAGGGCACACAAATGCAACTAGATAGCCACCAGAATCCCAAATCTGCTATTTCTAGAGAAAAAGCTTTGAACTTTCAATTGAAATGATAAAAGTTATGCATTAAACATCTCTAGACCTGTTGATTTCCGTCAAAACATTAAAGGATATTCTAAAAAGAGCCAAAAACCAGATAGTTTTCTAACATATGCGGTCAAGAGGAACCCTCTAAGTTACTCATATTTGTTCTTGTTGTTGTATGAGTTTGAGATCCCGAATATTAACCAGGGTATGTAGAACCATAACAAAAGGTTTACAGGTATGCATTACAAAGGAAAAAAAATGGTTACAGCGTACCTTGTTCTTCTGGATTTTCAAGATCTCTTCCTGCAAGATTGGAGATATGTCAATCCAGAGCTTTAATTTATAGTTTACCTCAAACATAATAATCAGATATGCTTTCACCTGTTTCCGTTTCAGTTCTTGATTCTTCTGTTTCAGCTCCGAGACTTCTGCTTCCAGTTCCATAGTATAGGCCTATGACCATAGAAATATAATACATACACATGTATTTCACACGATGAAGTGAAGAAAAACATAGATTCTATGACAAAATAAAATGCATACATCTGTTCCATAAATTATGGAACATGGGCTAGGCTTACTAATGCTTGTTCTAATTCAACATTATAGAAAATCCCAGTTGATTGTGCTCCTTAAAACATGTAATTTGTTACCTGGAGTAAAGTGACATCCTTAAAAACTTCTCAGGATGTGAAACTTGTCACTCTTTGATCACGAAGAGATATATCCCTATCAATTTACCAGTCTGTCGCATAACATAACCAATCTATCATGAAGCCGTTTGATGCATGAAATCCATGGATGTTAAAAGAACTTAAGGGGTGTTTGGATATGTGTTTGGAAATAGATTATATAAAATTCAGTATCTAATAAAACAGACCATAGAAGATAGTGTTTGGATGTGTTTTGTTGTTTAATATAATAACAAGATGGTAAGATGATCGGAAAATCTAAATGTTTTAAGGATTTAATGTTTAAAATAACCAAACATGACATTATTAACTAAAAGTATATGCAGAGACATTATATCAAGTGAGATTAAGACTTGAAAAACTAGGTTAAAGAAAAGGGGTAAATACTTCATCTTATTTTATCAAATAATCAGACCACTGGAAGCAGAATTAATTTTCCACAAACTAAAAACCGAATGTTCAATATTGTGACTTCATACTCGGTTTCAAAATGCCTAGTTACCAATAATTCATGTAGGAGTCGAACGAAAATCAAATCTCAGCTCGCTTTTATGTTTTGATGAATTATATTAGTTTTAAACAATTCTATATTGTAAACAAGTAAATTCAAGCATGAATATTACAGTTTATAGTACTACAAAACAAGTAAACAACCAAAGAGGGAATAAAACAACAGTAATCTAAAAGCAGAAATATTAACCTGCTTACGAGCCCGTGATCTAGCAGCAGACTCTCGGTTCTTTATCATTCGCCGCTGCCTCCGTTCCACAACTTTCTCAATGGCACTGTTTTTCCTCCCCCTCAAACCTCCATTAAAAATATAAGGAGCAGGTGATACAGAAGATGTATCACCACCATTACTCTTGACCAACCCATCTGATGAAACCGCTGGAGATCCTGTCATCCCCCTGGGCGTACCCAATCCAACCATTGGTCCCATCCCGCCTTGTAAAGTAGCAGCTGAGACAAGATTATTACTGTTCATCACTGCATCAGACATACTCACAACTCCACTCCTGATTACAGGCTGATTACTGGTTGGTATAGCCATGGGAGGACCTCCATAAGGTAAATTGGTTTGTTTTGGAAACAATGGTTGTGGTTGATTTTGTGTTGATCGAACCCCATTGCCATTCAATGGTAGATTTCCAGGCTGAAATGAAATATGATTACTACCGCGATCATCAATTGCAGCATTCTTACCAACCGTCTGTTGGAACCCGACAGCACCAAACCCATGATTATTTTGAGAGTTTGCTAAATTCGAGAACATCCCATTGTCATCCAGTTTGTTAGCTAATTGAGTTTCTTCCCTAACAACACCAGCTTTGACTAAAAACTCCTCTAGAGTCATCTCTCCTAAAGTCTGCTGCCTTTGGGGTAAATCCGGTTGTCCAAAACCGTTATTGTATTCTTTTGATAAATCTTTCCAAACTTCATCAACTGTTTTTTGGCTTAATGTTCTTGGCAGTGTTAACGACCCTTGTCTCTGTAAACCGGCTCCACTAACCCCGCCACGATCTTGATCACCAGTGGCGGTGTTGTATCCCATTGTTTGCATTTCTTCTGCATTCCAAATGTTCTTTAGTAATTCATCCATGTTCATAGACCCAAAATCTTTACCAATACTCCCCATGGTGTTTTGCAGCTCATCAAAAGTCAAGGAGTAAATCGATCCTTGTCTCGCCAATGGTAAGTTGTTTCCCGGCGGACGGCCGCTACCACTTCTGCTATCCATCGGTTGATTTCCAAAGTTCTTGTTGTTGAAGTTCATAATATACTTATTATTAACACACTGACCGTTTTACACGAGCAGTAAAGAATCGAAATTCAATCTCCTAATATCAAACATAAAATCAATTTAGATCAAATTGAATTCGCAAATAGCAATAAAAACTGTTCTAATTCACAAACGTCGTACGTCATTGTAACCACACACTTCGAAATCATCAAAACTTGATTACCAAAATTTGAAATTTACCTAAACCTTCGAAATCACACAGTAACACTACGTAAACAGATTCTCAGGTTGCAATTACTCCGTTTCTTTTTTCATGATTTAATAAATTTCATTATATAACTACCGAAAATAGCAAAATTCAGATAGCAACTTCATCAAAAAGAAAAAAAAGGAAAACAACACAATCATTAGTAGTACAATAAACCAAAAATGGGAAAGACGATGAAGAAAGCAGTTACTTGAATTGATGACCGAATATCTAAATGTGTGTATCTATCTATCTATCTACTCAGACGTGCAGATGAAGGTGGAGGTCTAATTAAACTAGTTCTTCGATTGACTAATTATTTAGGCATGGAGTAGCTAGCTAGCTACTGTACTTGTATTTGTGGGGGAGATAAAGTGGTCCATGTATTTCAAGTTCTGTTTTTATAAGGGTGTGAAATGATATTTTAAAAAGCCTGAGGTCTGATTGGGAGATGGTTTTGTAATTTTTTATTTATTTTTTTATTTTTGGGGTGATAAGGTGCGGGCCCACATTAGGAGAGACGTGTACGGCGGATGAGAAGAAGAACCTACTAGAGCTCGTCAAGTGGTTTGATCTCCTCCGTCAACGTGTATGTCGATGAATTGATGGAGATATTTGTCTCGTAGGGAAATGGACTTTCTTGTGACTTAAACTAATTAACCGTAAGATATGAAGATATGACTTTGTTAAAATGTTATATTATAATGGAAAAAATATTACATAATAAGTTTTAAAATGTTTTATTTTTATCTTTTTATTTTATATTATGAAATAACTCAGAAATGATCTTAAAATACTTTTTAAACTTAGTTACTATTGTGTAAAATAAATTCTATTTTATATCATTTTATCTTTTATAGTAGGTTATTATCAAAATTGGTTTGCAGATCACTAATGGTAACTTTGAAGGTCTCCTGTGTTGTATTTAAAGATCCATAGCCAGAAGTGGTTAGTTGATGATGAGGGTGTATGGGGTTGCAATACTCAGAAATAGGAGCTGGTTTGGGGTTATGAGAGTGGTTGGAGTTTGTTGCGGTTGTCAAAGTTTGATTGAGGCCTTGAGGGTCGTCTAAGCTATGTTTGAAGATCTGAGGGTTCGTGGTCTTTTGGCGTTTGTCCTAAAATTTTGAAACGAGTATAATAAAGGAGGTACAAAAGATATTTTGGTAAACATGTTTTTACTTCTTATGTTTTTTAAACTAAAATATCTCTAACAGATCTTTTAAAATTATAATATTTATATCAAAAGTTAATTGTCAATTTCGTTCTTTAACTATCTAATTTCTTTCGATTTGGTCCTTTAACTTCAAAAGTGGTCAAGATGGACCTTAAAGATCGATTTTGTGGCCAAAAAGGTCCTTTCGTTAGTTGACCGTAGTCAAGGGTAATTTGGTCTTTTTACCGACTTTTCTAACTTTTTATTAATTAAAATAATATATAGTCTTTTTAAATAATATATATATACATATATCCTACTCTATACAGTATACACATACACACAAACACTCTCTTCCTCTCTCTCCCTCTCTCTCTTGACCGTCGCTCCACCATCATCCAGCGCCACCGCCATCCACCACCACTCTCTTTCTCTCCCTCTCTCACTTTCTTTTTCTTCTTTCTCTCTCTCTAAGACTGCCGCCACCACCACCATTCTTTGATTTGAGCACCACCTCCGCTGTCTCTCTTTCCTCTCTCTTCAAACAAGATGGTAGCCTAATCTAATGCACCGTCCACCACCTCCCTCTGGGCACCACCAACCGCCATCGCCAACCACCACTGTCACCGTTGACAAAAACATGTACTCTAACAATCTACCGCCACCACCGACATAGAAAAACCCACTAAAAACCCTATCTACCAACACCACCCTGCCACCGTCACAGATCCCCATCTACGAACACCACTCCACCGTCCTATCTACAAACACCACCGAAAACTGCAACTGAAAAACCCTATCTAACCATCACTAACACCTCTGTGCAACACACAAACCCTAGATCTGTAACTAAATCATGTGAAAAACCTTGATCTTGAAATCATGTGAAAACTCTAGATTTGTTTAAAGATGAGGCGAAGGTAGTGGTGGTGCTTTCACCGTGAAAGAAAAAGAAAGATTAGGTGTTGTTGTGCGGAGAGAGAAACAGAGAGAGATAAGAGAGGAAGTTGTTGTCATCATGGTGGTGGTCGTTGCCGGCGATAGAACGGCGACTGGCGGCGGCGATGTTGATGTTGGTGGTGGTCGATGTTGGCAGAGAGAGTGCAAGGATAAGATATTTGTTAAAAATGAAGAACCATTTCATATATATCTAATAATAATTTAATTTTAATAAATATTATTAATTTAATTTTAATGAATAAATAATTAAAGTAAGGGTAAATTTGTCATATAACCTTGACTTAACAGAGTTGACTAACAGTCAACTAACAAAAGGACCATTCAGACTGAAAAGTGGATCTTTAAGGTCCATCTTGGTCACTTTTGAAGTTAAAGGACCAAATCGGAAGAAATTGGATAGTTAAAGAACGAAATTGACAATTAACTCTTATATCAAATAACAAGTTTTTTAATTTAATTTTATATTATATTATTATACATGTTTATTAAAGTATGTATTTATTTACCGAAAGATTGTACATGTGAACTTAACAATACGATCACCCAAATGAAATGTAGCACATGTGCAATGTTCCAATAATTCGACCATTTGATTCGTGCACCATGGTGGTTGTTGAAGGTAGTGACAGTGGTTGTCGTTGCTGGCGGCAATGTGTTGTTGGAATGGCAGGGGCGGGCAGATGGTTGCTAGTGGTGACGGTAGTTGTCATTAGTGGCGGTGATTGACGATTGTGACAACCGCATGGTTGCCGGTGGTTGTGGTGGTTATCGGTGGTCTTGAATGAAAAAAGAATCAATTAAAATTCTACGTGGCCATTATGTTATTTTGTTTTAAAAGAAAATCAAAATGAGTAAAAATAATAATGAAAAGTCAAGATTGATCTCGTAATAATTTTGGTTAATAAGTAAACCACCCCTTAGGGGGGAAGGAGTGCAACTTTGCTTTAGGCGTGAGCACCCCTCTTCATGACGTGACTAGAATGAACCATCAAAGTGAAAGTAGGCTTGAGGTGCGCCGATGTGAGTTCTCTCGTGTTGAGGAAATTGTAGATCTGTATTTTTTTTATGAAGTATGAGTTCAGTGTGTAACAAATATTAAGAAAAAACTAACGTGACACAATATAATGAGTGTAAGTGGGTGATAAATTCTCTCACCTCTTATAAGAATTAGATACAGATTTTTTATATCCTTTCATTTTATATTCGTATTTATACTCCTACTCATAAGATTAAACCACGAGTTAAAATTAAAAGATGAGATAAAAAAGAACATTAGTAGATAATACACGGGAGGAAATAAAATTTTGGATAAGATATTATAATTGTTTAAGATGTGATGTCCATGTCGGTTATCACAAAGTTACATGTTAACAAGCGTACTTTATGATCACCATGTATTTGTTAATATATATATATATATATATTATATATATATATATATATATATATAATTTCCAAAAATGAGATATGTATTAGATTAAAGTAAGAAAAGTACCCCTCACTGCCTGGAAGAAGTCCATGAACATGTCTTTTTATCATGACCACCGTGGGTTCCCACAATTGCTCTCCATATGTCACTTCCCTCCCTGAATAATAATAATAATGGTATATTGTATTATTAGTGAAGTTTGTTGATTGCGTTGTTTACTTGTAGACCGATGTCGTGACACATGGCTCAACACAAGAATTATCTCTTTGGCCTGTATTTATGTGCCATATGACTCCCATCTTTAATCGATTAGAATCGAAAATTAAATACTTTCTTAACTAACTTAGTTAAGTTAACAAAACAAATGAGCCAACCATGTTAAATCGGGTCACAGTGTGTTGTTAATACGAAATATAGAATGTTAGTCTCCGCATAAGATGGACACGTGACCAAACTCAGGCGTAACTTAAAATTAATAAAGTTTGATGTAAAAATAATTAGTGCAAGGGTGTAGTATATATAAGAGGTGATATATCCTCCCACTTTTTGCTTTTAGTTATCCTCATACTCATAAGATCAATACAAGTATCAAAATCAATGAAGAATGTAAGGAAAGGGAATTAGCGAACTCCACATACTATCTTGTAATGAGTAGAAGAAAAAAATAAAAAGATAATTACGACAACCAAATAAACGGACTGAAAAAAGAACAACATAACAAATAGCACATAAGTTATTATTATGATATATGAATTATGATGATAGTGCCAAACATAAAGAAGCCGTCCACAAAAAGCAAACTACATCAAAAGTCAATGTCAAAGCCGTGCAACGTCCACCTTTCCCCTTTCACCTAAAATAAATCGCACGCTTCTCTTCGGTTTCGGTTTCTGTTTTTTTCATTTTTTTTCATTTTTTTTTTTGTAAAGGATTATGAAGTTTTTTTTTAATAATGTTTAAAAAAATAAAAATAGAAGAGTAACCTTTCCTTGTAAATGTTATATAGTTTTAAGTTTGTAAATAGAATATCTCTTCGTTTCTTCATTTTATATGTTTTGTTGCTTTCGCGTTCTAGGATATCTCTTTGCCTAATATTTTATTTTATTATTATTATTATTATATTAAAATAAAAAAATTTATATATTATTTGTTTTTCTATTATAACTCATACTCTTTTGGGATACAATATTTGGTGTAAATATGTATATATATTTTTGAGCTTCTGGTTTTTATCTAAATTTCGGTATAAATTTTATCATACTAAGTAAAAAATATTTTTTTTGAGATTATAATATAAGAAATATAATTTTCGTTAGATAATTGTTATATTATCTTTTAATTCGTGTCGCATATAATATGAGTTAGTTGCAGATTTACATTTTATTACACCAAACATTATAAATTAAAACTTTACAAAAACAAATAATAGAAAATCTGATTTTTAAATTGCTTTGACAAATGATCATATAACATACTTTTTGATTTTTTTTATTGTCAAAGTTTCAACTCCAATATATTAGTTTTCAATTTTCTATTGTCAATACTATAGCTCGGCTTTAATACTTGTTCCGCTGTAACATGCAGGTTAGCAAACTCGTAATTATTATATAACAAGTGTATAATTTAGATAATAGATCCTTACAAAAAACTAAACAGTACAACAATAACAATACTAATAATAGCAATACTGTGCGGAACAAATGCAAACAATATATATAATATATGGGGAGGGTTCAAACGAGAACTGTTTTTCGTACGAGAATTGCGAAAACCAATATTGGTCATTCAAGTGGTAAGTGGAATTCATGGATGAAGAGCGTGGAGGAATTTAGTGTGGCAAGGTACATGTAAGGAATTCATGGGTGGGCAATCCAATTAAAGGAGGGGGAATTGGACGGCTAAGATTAGTTCTTGCTATTCTCGTACGAAAAACAGTTTTCGTTTAAACTTTTCCCTGTACATACATATATAATAGTTCAATTCTTTCTTTCTTTTTCTTAAAAATTTATTGACTTAATAAACAATACTCAACTTTAAGTTTTCATATCTAAATACTCGTTATATTTACACCAAACTTAGTTTTTACCATTATATATTATAGGCAAAAGTTCAAACGAGAACTGTTTTTCGTACGAGAACCGCGAGAACCAATCTTAACCGTCCAATTCCCCCTCCTTCAATTGGATTATCCACCCATGAATTCTTTACATGCACCGTGCAATATTCAATCCTTCCACGCTCTTCATCCATGAATTTCATTATCCAAAATAAACGGTCAAGATTAGTTCTCGCAATTCTCATACGAAAAACAGTTCTCGTTTGACCCACTCCTTAAGTAATAACTAGTATAAAAAAAGATAACTTAAAAAAGGATGTATAGAAAATAATTTACAAACTCTAAATGGAACTCCAAAAACTAACTTTTAATCTATCCCATCCCATGCCATGCCAAGAGATAATATAATAAGGTAGAGAGCAGAGAGAATGGGAATGGGATGTATTATGTATGATTGAAGTATGTATGGTGATAAGATTGTAATGATTAGATTAATAGGTGGCACTTTCCTAAGCTACTAATAACTATTCCATCTTATATCTATCCCAACTAAGTTTCCATCATACCTTTTCTTTATTTTCATACCACACCACTATTCTTAATTGTAATGATATTTGACCTCACACGACTTGTAATTTCTTTTGTTGTTTTCAAGATTATAAATTATTTTTATTTGGTATGAGGCTAATATAAAGTAGATAAGAATGTCTTTTAGATTGTCACATGTTTTTATTTTCCAAACTTAATATAAAATATAAATTTCAAGTTATAACTTATTCTAGAAATGGTCATTACTATAAAACATTTAATTAAAGTAGAATTCTTTTGTTTAGTTTCACTTTGCTTCTTACGGTTTTTAAGATTTAAACTTTTTTCTAATATTTTAGTTTTTTTTTCCCAAACAAGTCGATCAAAAAGGTTACAAAATTGACTCTTAAGATAGCAGTTCGAACTTTTTATAGGTGTAATGGTTAATGCAATTAGATAATGTTTTTTATTTACGGAGTATTGTTTTTTAATTTTTTATAGGTGTAATGGTTTGATGGGTGGTATCTAATGAGATATAAAGCTCTGACAATATAATGAAATACTACTAAGATTAACCATAAAAATGTGTTCCTCTTTATCCTTGAACAATACTCAAAATAGAAGACAATTACAACTGCAAAGAAGGTTAGAGTTTATCTTTACATTTTGTGAAAAAATGTGCATAGTTGTATGTGACATTAAAAAATAAAATAAAAAGGGAAAACCACACTAATCTTGATGTAAAGCTAACATCACAATAATACCATATATATATGTTTCCTGTAATTTGCAGGCAATAGCAATACAGGTGAAAACTTGTATAGGTACACTACAATACAAGTACAGTGGTAAATGATTCACCTTTAATTGTTATGCCTGCGCCGTCGAAAATGCCTTAGGATAAAACTGTCTGCGTATAAAGGATAGTTTTTCCTTATCAAACCTTTTATGCACTTCCAATATGAAAAATCCACCACTTCTCCATCTTTCCTCACAATGAACAGACATCTCGAGCTTTCAAAATCTGGATGGTAACCAACCTGTAAACAACACATGTTGATCAACTCAATTTCCGTGTATATAATTGTTCTGCAATGGTATTTTGGGTTCTTCAAGAACACCATCACCTTGTTCAGTTACTACTTGCACAAACCTTACAATCCAGCCTTCCAACCAGAATTAGAAACTTCACTAAAGATGAACTATTTTTTATTAGTCATATATAGTTCTAGTAAGAGAATTCAGATGCGCAAAACCAAATAATAAAAAAAGGGTTTAACAGACAATTGCTTCTAAAAGAGCTCTCCTAATGTGCTTCATTGGTTCCACAATACCTCCTTTGGTAGCACCTCTAAATCACAGAATATTTACAGCAACTAGTCACCAATGATAGGAAATCAAGTTACCAAATTATGCATGACAAAATTTATAGCCTCAATATAATCAAAAGACAAGGATCCATTCTTAATCTATCTAATATATAAATAATAAGAACATAATTTTCTCTAAAATAAAACTCTATCTAATAAATAATAACACATATCTAACTACTAATAAAAATATCAGTTATCTAATAATAAGATTATGAAAACAACCGAGGCTTATCAGTACATTAAGGTCAAACCCCTGATTGAAAATCACAGTTGAAACAAAATTCAGACATATCAAACTCAAAACCCAAAATGTCTCGAAAAAAACCATGTGAATTATTTACAGCTGCATCCAATCCATTGATCCCTTTCGTGAATTTTTGCGGTAACAGATATACCACTAAACATAGAAATGTATGAAAACTTACATGTAAATACTCGTCATGTTAGCTTGTGAAATCACTACTGTAGTGTTTTATGATTAATTTTCATTAGTGTACTAGATTTAACTATCAAACTCGCCCAGCATGTAACCTATTTACAGTCTTATTATTCAAGTTCGCAGTAAGTGTTAGTTAAAACTTGTAATCTCTTTAGCACGGTCAATATACAAAATCAAGGCAGTTTGACAAAAACCAATTTCTGAAAGCTTTCTGCACCAACTACAATGTATTATGATCCAATAAAGATTTTTTATTCTGAAGAGGCTTGTGAAATAACGCATGGGATTGTAATATATACAACATCACTAACACTAGAACCAAATACTGAAAAATTATTGAAATAAATCATCCTTTCTTCATTCTTAGCATTCTTATAATTTGAAATGTTTAAGGTTTTGACATTGATGACAATGAGTGAAAGAATTAGGGAGAATTAGGGAGACATGCAGGAATAGCTTAGCCCGATAATTGGAAAGGGGTAACAGTTTACAAAGTCTTTAGTATCACAAAAAAACTATGATCATGTCAATTTTAGATTTGAAGGATGATTTGGTTCACTCCAAACATTACAATGAAATTCTGAACTAAAAACAATATTATCATCTAATTCAACATATAAAACATTATTCGGAAGGCAGCGGATGGAAGACTACTACTACTACTACTATTAATTTAGATCAACTTGGAAGATGATATTATGAATTAGTCTGTTGTTAATAACCTTGAAGATATACAAGGCAATCAAGAGCATGAAATGGGTTAACATGTGTACAGAGAAAGGGGGGAGAGAGAGAGAGAGAGAGTTAACTGTGATATAATTAACGCCACATCCAATTTTCTTCTCGCTTTCAGGATGATGTGGCAACAACCTCTCTAGAATAGTTCTCTCATGCTCAGGACTCAATCTCTCACCACTTGCATATCTGCACCAAAAATGAACTCCATGCAGGTTAAATTAGAATCAGCATAACTTAAAATTCTAATATTGAAAGGAAGAAGCTAAATTTAAGAACATAGCGATAAATCTGGAAGACAGTTTAAAATGCATTTCTAAGAGCTATTTGGTCCATTCAAACACCAGTTTTTAATGTTCTTTGTTTACGCAAGGGCATTCTTTAAATAAATCAGAGCATTAAACTAAAAAGAACTTCAACCGAATCGTTTTGATTTGATAAGAGACACAAAGAGGTCCCGGAAGAGACATACCAAATGATTAGTGTTGCAATTTTCATGTGATGAAGGAAGCGTATTAACAAGAGTCAATCAGTCAAGAGAAACCCCTGAATATATAGTACACAAGATTGCCCCAACTTGCATTAGAAACTTAAACAAACCTGGACTATAAAAAAAATAAGAGAGAGAATATTCAAGACAAACTGTATAAAAAGAAAACACAGAGGCACCTCAATATGTTATATACTTATATGTCTAGACAGATCCAAGGCCTTAGCTAAGTTTGATGTCAAGCGTACATCTTGGGTTCAATTACTGATTATTGCATAACTTCATAAACATAAAAAAATAAATAAACATAACCTGCTTTTTTTTAATAAACATAAAAAACCTACTTAACAAACCTAAATTCTAATATCCGAGTCCATCTCCTAAGAATATAGCTTTCGCTTAACTCATTTGTTGCATTTGGTTAGCAAGAACCTCATATAACCAGTCCGCTAACTCAACAAGGAGAAACCATAATCGTTTAGCTATAAATAAGTAGTTCAATTCATGGTCAATCTTAGCAAGAATAAAAAACACCTAAAATAATCTAAAAGTTGAATCCAAGACCTTACTTGCCGGAATGAAGAATCATTCTAACAAAACCAACCAAGGGTACAGTATCTTCCAAAATCTGATCCTCCCAATCAATCCACCGATCCTCCTCTCTTCTCTTCTCTCTGTCATCTTCATAATCAGAATCCTCGTCTTTAGAAGAATCAATAGCTTCCTCTTTCACCTCTGCCACAGGCTTTCTCAGTAAATCGGCGGCGGCGTAAGCAGTTCCATCCTGCTGGCTACTGCTACCACCACTACTACTAGTTTTCAACGCACAAAACCGATGTTGATGCGACGTAGAAAAACGATAAGGAAAAGAAATGATGGAAGAATTTGTAGAAGATAAGTGTGGAAAGATAAGGTTTCTGTGGTGGAGGTGAATGTGCAAAGACGACGATGTAATTGATTCCATTTTCAGAGAATTTCAGTAGTGGCTTCCTTTTGGTGGTGCATAAACCCTAGTTTTCCCCACGATTCGCCATTGTCGATGTCATGAATTTGGGTTTTTAGAGAGGGATACGAAAGGGCGCGCTGTCAACTGTTCGTGCAATCATCAGCAGGGAGATGTTGAACAGCGATCGGATAACTGATGGAGATATCCTGTTGGATATGGGTCGGGTGAATCCAAATACTGAATTCTTAAATCGGATATGGATTATAACTAACAAACTAACTAACTAATGTAGCATAAAACTCATTTTTTTAATTTAAGGTAATGTAAAAATTGTTAGGAAAAATACATTAAAACGGCTTACAAAATCCGTAATTTTATAAACGGATTATTATAACGAGTTATACCAATAAAGCGGATTCGAGTTAATCATTTTGTAACAAATGGCTTTCCTACAAGTTTTGGCGGTATTATTAAAGTGGATTCCTACCAGATTTAATTTAAGCTAATTAGATATTGTAATTCCGACAGAGGTCTATCCAATATGTGAAAGAGAAATAAAGATAGTGAATCACTTGTTTTATTCATGCTCGGTGTTTAAAGATGTGTGAAACTGAATGTTAAAATACAAGGGCAGCTCTGAGGATGTGTGCTCATACATGGTCTATGTCTAGGAGAGGGCCCAAAGTTATTTTTGAATATACATATATATAGGAGTCTATTATTATAATTTTCAAATCTATACACTAATATTCAAAGTCTATGTTTAATGCAATTAGCGTATAATTTGTTAGACAAACTATTTTAAGATAATTTTTTTGCTTTGGTTTGTGTACACCTATTAGGTAAAAAAAAAGTTAGTCTATAACCATTAAGCAAAAATAAAAGTTGTGTTGAGATAACCTGTTTTTATTTTGATTAATGGTATGATAATTATTATAATATTAATAAATTTTACTTGTGTGTGTTTAGGGGCTAATTATTAAATTTCACATAGAGCCTTCAAAATCAATGAACCAGCGTGTTGAATTGGTGCAGTATAGATGTGGGACAACATCTCTCATTAGATCAGTTGTTATTAAGCTTGCGGGATAGTGGGAAAATGAGAAAAAAAGATGAAGAGTTTTTAAGTGTCCTCACGAAGTTTTTTGTGGTTATTTGGAAAGCCTGTAATGACATGGTATTCAATGATAAAAGATGTTTGGCTTCATTGGTTGCTGATGAAATCCAGTCCGCACTTTATACTTCATGAATATAGAGCCAAATGTAATTTCTTAGTTTGGTCTAGGGTTGTAAACAAACAGGACGTTCATGAACCATTTGTGAAATCGTTCGACATGGTGTTAGTTTATGTTCGTTTGTTTAATAAATGAACGAACAGTAAGAAGATTTCATGTTCGTTTAATAACAAGCGAACACGAACAGAGATCTCATTCGTTCATTTATGTTCGTGAACACGCATATTCCGTCCGTTCATTTAATTAAACACAAACCCAACATTTATGGATTTGTGCGTGTTTAATAATGTTGGACTTTCATTATGGTGTGTTCATTCGTCTAAGTTTGTTTATTATTTAAATTAACGAACAAAAATGTACATGAATTAACCAATATTTACAGTCGAACACAAAAGCTCGTTCGTTTATCATTCGTGACCGTTTATTTGTTCGGCTAAAGTTAAACGAATAAACACAAACACAAAAATCCGTCTGTGTTCTTTTATTTGTTCGGCTAAAGTTAAACGAATGCATAACGAATGAACACGAATAAGCCCCGTTCCCGTTCGTTCGGTACTTTTACAGTTCTAGTTTGGTCAGTTGTAATTTCATTTCTTTATACTAGTCATCTGTAAACTTTATCTATACCATCTTCTTAGAGTTATCTTAAAATATTTTTTGTTCATAAAAAGGGTAATGACCATATCAAAACTCTTTTGCTTAAAGCGTTGTTCTCTTACCATAAAAAAAACTATAAATCAGATAACATGTTTTTTTCTTTTTATTTACCACCTGCCATCCTATTATTGGTTGGTTTTTGTACTTATTTTTAATTATATTAAGAGTTAAGGCCGCTGGATAGCATCCTACTTTTTTAAAAGAGTCAATATAGGTAATTTAATATTGTATTACAAAAATAGGTAACATATTTTGTGCTTTAGGGTTAAAGTAAATAAGGACTTGAATTTTTCGATTATGGTTTTGTCTCTAACTGAAGTCCCCAATGTTGGATCGCCTCCAAACTTTGGTGATATGACTAGAATTCTTTTTAGTGGTGATAGTGGAGTCTGATTGGCCTCATGTCGGCCGTCGTTGCCGGATAGAGAAAACATCAACACGCATCCACCATCGTAAAGACGACTAACAAGAGCCGATCAGGCTCTACCATCACAACCAAGAAGGAACTTTGGTCAGGTGACCCAGGTTTGGTGGTGATCAAACTATGAAAATTTCGACTAGAGCCAAAACTTATAATGAAAAATTCAAGTACTAACAGATTACCATAAAAATAAGTTACATATTTGAGTAATAAAAAGGTAAATTACCTACCTGTCTCTTTCTAAAAGAGGGATGCTATTTTGATGTATTAACTCTTATATTAAATACTTGTTAATACCATTAATAATAATATTAAATTATTAATTAGGCAATATTCATAAAACGTAACAGGCTACATGATGATTTAACTAAGTTATTCCTTTTATACATATATATTAGGCAATATTCATAAAAAGTAAAATAAATCTGAATACATCACAAACATTGTAAACAAAAATACTAAAATAGTAACATATCAACATATAGGTAAAGTACGTGTTAGTAGAACAAAATAAAGTTACGATAATGATCAAAATTAAACTTGCATTTTTTTAATGGTAAAATATAATTATGTCGGCTCAATCAGATATTTTAGATTTTATGTTACGTTTTTTTTTTATAAAATTTAGTCAACAAACAAATAATGCATTTTGTTTTTTTTTTTTTTTTGGTTTAACTGTATCCAAATCTAACTAATTATTATTTTTTGTAGTATACTTTAAAAGTTCAATCTTGATCTGTCGGTACTTTCATATTTATTTTTTAAATTAATCTAACATGTTAAAACAAGTAAATCAACATTTCCTTTATATTAATGACAACTTTTGATAATGTAAGTCTTGAAAGTGACAATACCTAAAACAAAGTATATTAAAATGAGTTGTATTCAATAAAGTCCATTTAAAAAACATAATCTTGAAATTTTAATATTCAATCACATGTGATTTGTAAAAAAATCACATGTGAATTATGAAAAATTACGAAAATACCACTCCGTCCAAATTTTTAAAATTTAATTCAAGACCATTGATGAAATTGATCCAAAAGCTAAAATTAGTCCCTTAAAACTATGAAATAATTATGGACTATATTGAACATTCTTCATATTTAAAATCCCAAAAGATCCAAGTTAAAGAATATAGATTAAGTTAGATGTTCTTGTTTTAGAAGAGCTAGAATATTTTTTGTCTTATTTTACGAAGTATATATGGTATTTAATCACTTATAAAAATAAAATAAATTAAGATTTTCGAAACACTTATAATTTATTTTAAACAATTAGTCTTTGTTAAAAACGTATACCCGTATGAAAACATTTTTAAATAATAAAACTTATTTTTAAAAAACAAAAGGCCGGTTAAACTCTCTCGTGAAAAATCCATATATATACTGGACTGGATAATCAAAAAACTAGTGTTGGGGCTCAGCAAATGTTTTTAAATACATAACGGAAAATCGCTTCTTAACCCAAGGCCCAAGATGAAGGTAGATTTAGAACGTTTATAGGAAAATGGCATAAATAGTGAGACATTTTTAATATTTATATTAGTTTAATGCTACAAATATTTTAATAATATAAATTATAAAGTTTTTAGATAGTTATGCTTATATATAATATTTAAAATGTTCAGAAAATGAAGAGTTTCAACGTTAAAGTAAAAATCACAAAGGCAAAATTATTCATCAAACAGTAATGTAACTGATTTGAAAGTTTTTTAATGCTCAAACATTCAACAAGGAGTTTATGCAATGCAAGAAAAAATAATACTAGTTTAATGATGAGTATCTTGACACTAAAAAGCACACAAGAATCTCCAATTCTTACGTTTGACGTTTTCAAATTAAAAGACGTTGATCTTAAAATTGTTGAAAAGTTAAAAGAAGAAATTTACAAAAAAGTATGTTGTAGTTCTTTTAGGTGTATTTCTATATAGTATTTTATTAATTATGTAATTGATAAAGTGGATGAGACACCATATTTAATGCATTGAGAAATGATCTCCTCGTAATTGAACGAGAGACGTAAATAACTAGAGGTGGTAAATTTTACCTGAACTCTCTATTTTGGGTCTAAATGGATAATCAATATAAACTATGGATTTATATGGGCAGGTTCTTTTTTTTGGTGCGGGTTAAACTGGGCCACAAATAAAAATAGGTTTTAGAAGTCCAGGTCATTTTGGGCGGTAAGACGTAAAGAACGGGTCACTTTGAGTTACTTTTAAATTTTAATACCGGTTGGGTTTTTGCCCAGTACTCTTTTTTTTTCTTTTCTGCTATGGATTTTTTTCTACTTTGAAGATTCTCTCACACATACTACACACACTTACATATGAGTTTTCAACTTTCCGGCCACCAAAACAAGAAACAAACTCCGGTTACCCTACACATCGATAGTGATGTTAGCGATGGTGTAGCAGAGCTGAGGAGAGGAGAGATTAGAGGCACACAAGAACACATAATAGTAACCTAACAAAACAGAGACACACATACTTATCGTCGAGAAATGGAGAGGTGGCCGGCGATGGATAGGTTGAGAAAGAGGGAATGAGGCTAGTTCTTTGAGAGAGAAACCAGATGTGTTTATACGGCAAACAAGAACACACAAACCCACAAAACAAAGCCTACAAACATACACACAAACACTTACCATCGAGAGGTGGCCGGCGGTGCATAGGAGTGAGAGGGAGAGAGGATGTTTCTAGAGAGAGAAATCATTGGAGACTATTGAACAAATTTTGGTGGGGTAAATTAGGTAGAGAGAGAGAACTAGGAATTAAATGGAGTTTGAAGAAGAGCCGGCACCACTTCTTTTCTCTTTCTTTGTTTGTTTTCTTTTTTGCTTTTTCATCAATTATTAATATATCAATCTATCATAAATTATTTATTAGTTATCTAATAGTTTTTAATTTATAAGAAACAAAAAAAATATTTAGGTATGGTAAATCACACCTGGGATTAAAATATGGATAATTTAATACTTTTTTTATAATTACCTTTATGTTAATTTGTAATGTCTACTTTAAAATAGGAAAATCTTTTACTTTTCGTAAAAGTTAATAATTACTTATATTTTTTAATTATTTTGTTTGTAGTATTCTTAAACTTAACATAAAATGCAACAAATAATTTGCTACACAGTTAAGAGTTTCTTGGATCTCAAGTTTTTCTGGCCCGTTCCGACCAGAACCAGTTTTGACCCGTTCTGATCCGAACCCGTTATGACCCGGATCCGTTCTGACCCGAACCTGTTCGATACCTTTTTCAGAAATATCCATTTTGACCCGAGCCCATTTCGACCGAACCCGTTCCGGCCCGCTACCCAATCCAACCCCCTACCCAATCCGACCCAATCCGCCCGTTTTGCCACCTCTATAAATAACTAACGTAACGTGATGTGCTTCCGATACAATGTAAACTTACGTCTTAACACACATGTATGTCATGACTCGTGACCTTTAAAATAACTTTCACTAGTTTTATTTTGAAATTACTACCCAGCCTAGTGTCATAGACCATGATCGAGTCTTAAATCGTAAGTCCACTTTTTTGTAATAATCTTCATTTTCTAGAAAACCGATTCATGTAAACAATAAGACCGTGCTCTATAGTTAATTGTTGGTCTTTTTTGCTTCACGTGGTTTATGTTATTGCCGAGTATGCCTTTTCCCCTCTTTTTAAGACTTGTAGTGACAAACCTTAGAGCAAACGGTGTGAGCATTGACATCTCTCGTGGTGGAAGGACCACGGCATGGTCGGACATCAGCCTACTCCATGGCTGTGTGGGTAGCGGCTTCCGGTGGTATACTCCATCTAGGCAATAGAAAGCAAGGGGGTAGCTTCCTGTGAGTTTGGTTCTTCGTTCTTCTCTCTTTGTTATTTATTTTTCTTTTGTTTTGTTATTTATTTGATTTTTGATTGGTAGTAGGTATTAAATAGGTCTCGAATTTTTGTGTGGTGGTCAGTGACCATTACGAGGTTGAGGGGTGAATTAAATAGTAGTATAAAAAAACTGACGTAACAATATAACCACACTGTTTACTCTTAATCGCCATAACGCCACTATTAATCCTCTACCACCGCACCAATATTTGTGCCCCCTCGTGAGTTCGATCATAGATCTAGCCACTATCAGTTTATATTCACTTTTGAGAAGTTTATTGACGATGCAACTTTTTGTCACCGTCCCTCACTAGATGCCATTTACTAAATTAGTGTGTCATTTATGATGTTGTTCCCTTTGCTTATGAGTTTGTTGCGCATTATTGACTCTCGGCTATGTTTCTTGTTGCACTACCTCAACTTCTGTAGAATCCCAATTGTATTAAGTATCAATGTAATTGAAGCAATCACAATAATATGAGATTTATGAACGTGAAAGAAGAATGATAAATATGAAATTGTGAATGTCTGCTTTATTAGGAATTGTAGATGTAGATATGTATATATACACATAAGGTATTTACTAAATATATCATATACTATAACCAATGTCAATAGTAATATTAAACTTAACCAAAATATAAATAGACACAACTGTATTTTCTAACAACTTCCTTCACTAATACATGACTCGTACTTGAGCCTATACTTTTTTGCCTTATTACTCAACCCCACCCTAAGAACTTGAGGATCAACCCAAGCCCTACTTCTTGGCTTGATCTCTCTGATGGTGGTCGGTTTTACCTCCGTCGCTATCGTATAACAAATTGTCGTATGTAACAAAACAAGTGTTTGGTATTACACCTTTTTACAGCCTAAACCAAAAAGAATACGTTGGTTATAAGGTTATCACTTTTAATCTCGATTTATGGATTATTCCATGCTTCTATAGTTGGTATTTTGAAATTTTGGAGTTTGTATTATAAACAAATTTCAAATCCCATGATAACATAAAGTACAATTATGTGGATGCATTATTAAGCATGTTCAAAGGCAAAGAATATTGGTTATGATGTGATGATGATTTCATTTTTTCATCAGTATTATTAATATATTATTACTGGAATCAATTAATTTAAATTGTTATTATTGTTTTATTTCTACTTGGAGGGGTGTTAAAAAGTACTAATTAATAATTGTTATTTGTACAATTTGAAAAGCTTAAGTAAATACAAGAAATAGTTTTTATTTTTATCTCTTTACATGTATATCTTAACAACTGTCCCTAGCTACTAAGATTACAATTGTAGGTTTTTGGTATTATTAAACACTTCCCAACCTGATTTATTTACTAATATATATCAACTAGCTAGTTTTCTGAAATAAATTTCATACCATGATTATATGTGCACATGTACACAAAAGGTGTCATATATTAATATAATTTAACATTTCAACATAAATATATATATATATATATATATATATATATATATATATATATATATATATATAGGGGAGGGTTTAAACGAGAACTGTTTTTCGTACGAGAACCAATCTTGGCCGTTCATTTTGGATAATGAAGTTAATGAATGAAGAGCGTGTGTGAATTGAGTGTGACAGGGTGCATATAATGAATTCATGAGTGCGCAATCCAATTGAAGGAGGAGGAATTGAACGGCTAAAATTGGTTCTCGCAGTTTTCGTACGAAAAACAGCTCTTGTTTGAACTTTTCCCTATATATATATATATCATCATATATAAAGCATAAATAAGTGCAAGACGAGTAAGTAAATAGTAACAAGTAATACACAAGAAAACGTACGTATTTTGGTGTGTGTAGATCTAGTTTTCGTTAATCAAGAAAACTCACATTAGTCGTAGAATCATTATTCCAACATGTTTTCACACTTTAAAATACTCTCCAACAATCCTTATGTTAACCATATATAGGATCCAGTACTACAGGAACATCATATCTAAATGATACCGGCCAACACATGTACATACATGCATGGCTCCTTAATTAGGGGTGTCCAAAACACTCACAAACCATTAGAAATGCGAGTCTCTCCCTCCCTCCCTCCCTCCCTCCCTCTCTCTCTCTCTCACACACACACTCTCTCTCTCTATATATATATATACACACACATACAAAACGAACAAGCAAAAAAATCCTAGACATCAAGCATTGACATAAATTTATTGTTGTGCATTGTAAATTGAACTATATGACCCTAGCTTGGTCCGAGTCATCTTTCCAGCTTCAATTCAAATTATAGCTGAAATCAACCTAACATTATGGTGGGAATCATATCTATACTTTATTTAATGTATAACATGTTGTTCTACTCAAATCAACCTAATTTTATGGTGTGGTGGAAAAAGTCTATATATTTAATTTATTCAATCAATAACATGTTACATGAACGTGCCTATAGAAAGAGTATATATGATCATCACTATGCTAATGAAACCATACAGCCCGTTGGGCCTAAACCTAACACATATAATATTTACACATAATTAATGCGGCCCATAAGCTAAATAAGCAAGATGAAACTTAAGCTTTAACGAAACAGATGTAGGTGTAGAAAGTGTTTTGGTGAAAACATCTAACAGGCTGATCACTTGTAGAGGTTAATAGAATTTGGAGCTCCTTGCATGCCATTTTTTCCGATTAAGCCTGACAAGTTGACATGTTTAGTGCTATGAAAAACAGGATTGGCCGAGATATAAGTTATTTGTTACACCTCAAAGTTGGAGCTTTAGACTAGTGAGCTCCTAACTCAAGGAAAAGAGACCGAAGCCAAGTGTCAAGTGAGGTATAAACTAAAGATTTGATATACGCAATATAAACTTTTAAAGTTCAATACATATAATAGCAAAACCTGTAAAGTTAAAATACATTTTTAAGAATATTACCCTAATATTTTATGTTGATTTTTAAGTCGGTGTGCGGAAATTTGAACCATGAAATATAACATAGCCACGTGTGGAACGAGAAATATTAGAGCATCCAACCCAGTCATTAATACAATATAAATCCATAAATCCACCATTGGAAAGACAAAAGACACGACATATAAATAGACCATGTGGAGATATTCCTTGATGCGTATATCACATAATTCATTTGCTAATCACAGTTCTCATCATTTGAATGACACGTGAACAAGAAAACTTTATTAACAGAAAGGTAAGGTCATATTTTGTGATGGTCAAAATTCGAAGAGCGCTAATAGTTTCACGATGCTTATTCAGAGTTGAGAACGTGACATAAGAGGCTTGACATCTAAGACGCTAGCTCAGTATAGAAGTCAGCATTATAGAATTGTTGAGATAGCACAAGACCATATGGAAGTCGGACCATTGTGATGCCAATAAATAAGCAGAAAAGACCAAGATCCTTATGAGAGAAATTTGCCTTAGAGAGCGAACCACTATATCAATACACGAAGATTAGAGAACTCATCACATAAACCAACAAGAATAATGACAACCGTCACCAACCATTGCTAGTGAATTGACAATGTTCCTAGCCTTTATATAGTTGCAACCAAGTATGAAGACTTAACCAAACCTTGTTAATAACTTAAACAACTCATAGTTCTTCCATCCTTGTAGCACAAAACTTTGGTTTAGAGCTTTTGTTTTCAAACTCTTCCACAAATCAGTTTTTAAATCTCAAATCCTAAATAAAGGAGTAAATCGATCATATATAGTGTTTGGGATGGGGTTACAAGATGGCTTAATGAAGTTGTCTATGTGAAAGAGGAGGGATGGTGATGGCATTAGCCTGTCAGCTAACACTGGCATGAAGCGGAGTTGTCAGCCTGTGATAAAGTAGAAAGGGTAGGAGTGGTCGCATATTTTTATCTTTCTACAAACAAAATAACATGAGAATGTCATCTGTACAAGGTTTAATTAGTTAATTACGTTTAAAACTTATTGCTGTGGTTTAATTAGTTACTTGGGTTTGAAAATTATGTCAATAAATATAATTTATTTGGTTATATCGTCAATGGTAAATTTTTGTGTATAATGATACAAAAACTAAAGAGTTTGTTACTTATATTAGCAATAAAAAATTAAACTACCTATAATATTATATTTAAAAAGTATAATAGCTATTAAATAGTCTCTACCCAATTTCATAGTCAAAATATTCTAAGGGGCTGTTTGGTTGACAGGATTTCATAGGAATCTTAAGAAATTAAAAAACAATTCCCATGAATTCTTGTGTTTAGGTAACCTTTATCAAAGGAATTGAAATTTTGGAATGGGAAAACTTTCCTTCAAATGGGAGAAAGTAAAATCCTTTCTCCTAGCAAAGAATTGAGATTCCTTCACATATTTTACTCCCTGTTGTGCCGACCGATTCATCTTCGTCTCCCTTGTGGTGGCGATCGGCGACAAAGGTACGAAACCAAACCCGTCTTTGATTCATATTTGTCTCATCTTCGACGACGGTGGTAAGATGGTGTTAATCTCACCTTTGTTTCCTTTGTTTTTGTCTTCGATTAGAGCTTCCGTCTTTAACGCCATAAACCAAAATATATTCCAAATCCAATTCCTCTATATTTCAAATCCTCCCCATATTTCAATTCCAACAAAATACAATCAATAAACCAAATGTCACCTAAGAATTTAATCATTACATTCCAACATTCCACTATTTAGATAATGATAAAAACCTTTTCAATTTCATAAATTGTATAAAAACTAGTTTGAAATATTATAAAATACTAGCATTTTACCTGCGTGATGCGGCGGAACATAATATTTTATTATTATAAGATGTCAATTCAATATCTTGTTTTTGAACCAATTTAAAATAAGAAAAGTGTGGTTATCAATAACTTTATAAAATTTTGAAATTAATTCAATACTTAAAATTGAAAAATGACATCATGTTTTATTTGCTTATATGATTATTTTTTTTCTTAATCACTTTAGTTTGCTAATAGGTGGAATGCCAACTTATTGTATTTTTTAAACTTACCTTCATACGTAAACTTGATAATATAAAAACATAAAACTATTAATATATATATAGATATATATATAATTCTAATCAACTTTTTAATAATATAATATAAAAGTTTATAGAAATATTTTTATAGTTGAGCCTATTATATTAATACTTTAACAATATATAATATACGATTAATGAATTTTTTAGTTTAAAATTTAGTTAAAAATACTTATGTATAAAAAACCATTAAAACTTTAAATATAAATGTGTATATATATATTGCATATTAAACTTTGTTAGTAATTAAAATTATGGCCATTACTAACTTTTAGTTTAAATATTTTGTAACTTATTTGTGTGAATTTTACATATTAAATTCAACCGAAATTTAATCTAAAATTGTTTTAAGTTATTGTAAAATATGCATTAAATATTGTATTACTTAACTTAAAATTTAGTCTTCAAAAAATAATATATATGTTTTATATAGTAATATAGATTAATAAGAAAGTTAGACTAATATAAACTAAAGACAATATAATCTAGGTATGAGTGAGTCTAATGTGATACCTCACTCGCAACGTGAATTCCACATTTTCACAACATATTTATTGTGATGGAGTACGTGAGATTGCCATCACAATTTAATTAATGTCCTGTAACACTAACTTTATTTATTTTGTATGACGATATATAAGTTCAGAATGATATATAGTATGTGATAACGATTGTGATAGAAGACAAAACTAACATGACGCATGTTATAGTGTAATACAATGAGAATATAAAGATACTCCCGTAAACCCACCCTCTTCTACTAGAATAAAGATGATAATCAATCATAGGGAGGGTTCAAACGAGAACTATTTTTCGTACGAGAACTGCGAGAACCAATCTTGACCATTCATTTTGGATAATGGAATTCATGGATGAAGAGCGTGGGGGGATTGAGTGTGGCAGAGTGCATGTAAGGAATTTATGGGTGGACAATCCAATCGAATGAGGGGGAATTTGACGGCTAAAATTGGTTTTCACGGTCTCCATATGAAAAACAGTTCTTGTTTGAACTTTTGCCATCAATCATATATCAATATATAAAAAGCTACAGTGCATCCCTCTACTAAACCAACTAAATAATAGCTGGTGTTTGCTTCAAGTTGAGAAATCGTAGGACATGAACAAATTGAAATATTTAAAAGCTAATTAATTACACATGATCAACTTTGAAGATGCGTAGTAGGAGATTAAATTATGCAGGGCCTTTATGTTTTTGGGGCCTCAATTAAATATATAACTTTAGGACTAAGTACGTGTTCATTCATTGTCTATTGAGAATTAAGTTAAAGTCTGTTGGTATCTATTACATGGTTTACAAAATAACTAGCACGGGACCCGCGTAATGCGGCGTCGAAGAATAATTTCTAGTCAATAACATATCTGTTTTCGATAGCGTAGGGGTATAATATTCACACACGCTATGTTGACACTGAATAAATTATAATTTATATGTCGATTTTTTACAATACATGGTATTTTCAATTTTCTGATTTGAAAGTCAAACAATATATAAGATGTTGATTACATTATAGTTTTCAAATTAAGTTTTACTCTAATTATGGTTTTACTATCAAATATATTTTATGATGACAGGGTAATAAAGTAAGAAGACTGTTTTTCTAACTAACTAATACGATTATTACAAATTAATAAAAATATCACTAACTATTTATTAATATATATAAATATAAATTACTCATATATATAGTGTCAAATGAAATTAAGGCTCGTAATTAATTATAGCCTTTGCTATTCAAAATGCAAACGATATATTTTTTGTGTGTGAACAAAATCAACTATATAAAGATTTTATTGAAGAATTCTCGTCATTAAATACTAAAATGATCAAGGATGATAATATCGATCTTGTCCATGAGCAACATGTTTTAAATGTATTATATATTTGTTTGATTATTGAACTTTTAACGTGATTTTATTTACTTGCTAACTTTGATGTCTCATTTTAAGTACTTAAGAACTCTGCATAAGAGTTTTAAAAATCCATAATATCACGGATAGATATATGACTATCTATATTTTATCTCACTCATGTTCCGTTCTGATGCAATTGAGTTCTGTTGTTGTTGTATCGCTATATTGTCATGATGTTGAGAATTGAAATGAATTTAGAATGAGAAGATAAGAATGTAAATATCCAAATCAAATAAGAGAAGTAATATTGTATTTATGATGGTGGAAAAAATTGAGAATTTTTTTTCTACATTTTGACTATCACAGAGCGAGAACAAAGCCATTCAACATAAATATCACTCTTTCTTTCATGGTTATCTATGGGCAGTCACCGGTCTAACTATCTACTTTTATAATACAAAAGTTATGTATGTGATTATAATAATATGAAAAAATAAATCTGAATGCAAATGTGCATATATATAAGTATATAGGTTTAGCATCCAAAAATATATCGAAGTTTTTAATTTTTGCTATTATGTATATCAATATTTCAAAACTACTGTTTAATATACTTAACTTTATAAAACTAACATTTAATGCATTCAATCTGGTATAACAGATTATGATGTGTAATAATTAAGAAGTAAGAATATTAAGTTGGTAATTGTGTGTTTATAACAATACATAGTAAAAATTGATAATGCATAAAATATGTTACATACGAACAATTTTAATATACGATTTATTATCAATTTTTAAATAGTTTATAAAAAATAAAAAAACGTACATCTTTTACCTTTGATTTTCTTTTTAGCGCTTTTTACCCCGTTACATGTTCCAAAAATCTTCCATGCTTATTTTGGGGGTTTACTCTTAGATACATTCATACATACATTGATACATACATACATACAGACACGAACGAGATAGATGGCATCCTACATACTTGAATGAGTCGTGATCCTTAAATCCTCGCATCGCAGGTAATAATCTAAACATTTAATACTGTTTATAGCATAGCTGTGTTGTTGATGTTTAGATCAGATCCTAGAATGGAATGAGATGGAGATGGCGATAGCAATGGCGTCAGCTGCACTCCATCTCACAACACAAATCTAGTCCCAATCCAGTCCACAGCAGAGTCCACCCTGTAACCATTGACAGACAGTTCATGCTTAATACCCTTCACCAAACCCTATTTTTATACTACTCACTCTCACTCAAACAAATGAATTACAATTCCTCTTTCCCCTTGCCTCGATTTCATCACTCCTCCTATCATAACTGTCAAAAGATTCCAATCATACAGAACCTTCCATCTCTATTTTGACCCCCTTCCCTCCCTCCCTCTTTCTCCTTGCTTCACCAGCTATTTTGCTTCTGGATCTGGATTTGTATTCAGATCAATCGAAGAAACTACGCAAATGGACGGTGGTGGCGTTGGCGTTAGCGTCGGCGTCGGCGGTGACGCAAAAGTCATGAGGGCCGAATCACCCGTTACCAGGCCCGATCAGGGATTCAACATGGAACCCGACGTTTCTGTTTCGTCGCCGGTAACTAGGCAGAAGGCTGCTGCTGCTAAGCAGTTAATTGAGAATCATTACAAGAATTATCTGCAAGGATTGCAAGATCGCAAAGAAAGGTATGCTCAATTTCTACTGTTATATCATTTTGTGTCAGTTATGATCATGAATTGAACGATGGTGGTGATTGGGTTCTACCATTCTAGGAGACGAGCTTTACAGAGGAGAGCGGCTGAAGCACAAGTATCGAGTGAGGAGGAAGAACAGATGCTTCGGAATTTGGAGAAGAAAGAAACAGAGTACATGAGATTGCAAAGGCATAAAATTGGGATTGACGATTTCGAGCTTTTGACATTGATCGGGAAAGGCGCTTTTGGCGAGGTACAAACTCTTATCTCTTAAATTACTTCATACGAAATTATGATTTTCTATCCTTGTATGAACAATATGTTAGTTGTTCTATCCTTTAGGTATCATGGCAATATTGATTTGTTTTTTGGCTGAATCAGCAACTTCCAAACAAAGATATAACTTTTTAGGAACTACAGGTTAAACCTCCTGCAGAGTTTCTTGGATCTAGTCATTGAACTGGGAGTCCGTTTGAGAATAAATACATGGCCCCAAAAACTGTTGTGTCGGTGTGTTGTTTTTGGGAATTGGAACTTAAATCTTTTGGTACTTGAACTGTGTGATGCAGGTCAGATTATGTCGTGCTAAAACTACTGGAGAAGTCTTTGCAATGAAGAAGCTGAAGAAATCTGAGATGCTTAGTCGTGGGCAGGTACAATCATCAAATATTCAAATTGTATTCATTTCAATCCGTTCTTTCGACCAATAGTTTAAGGAACATATATTATTATTGGAATGGTGTCAACTCATATGTGATCAATGTGCTTATATTAAAAAATTAAGCCCTTGTTCTTGGCCACCACTAAGAAGATTATTATCCATGTGTGATTTTCACCCCTGCCCCTCCAAACATAAATAGAAACAGGCTTGAAGCTACCGTACCAATTTTTATTTTTTAAAAGAAATATATGCTAGCATAATCATAAATTTGCTATCAGTAAATTGATGAATTTCATTGCTTGATAATTTCTGTTTCTCTGTGTACGTAGGTTGAACACGTTAGATCTGAGAGGAATTTGCTTGTGGAGGTTGATAGTCGATGCATTGTAAAACTTTTTTATTCCTTTCAAGACGCTGATTACTTGTACCTAATCATGGAATATTTGCCGGGAGGTGACATCATGACTTTGCTAATGAGAGAAGACATTCTTTCTGAAGACGTTGCTCGATTTTACATGGCTGAAAGTATCATGGCCATTCATTCTATTCACCAACACAACTACATACATAGGTATTCTATGTCTCAATATAGTATTATATACTTTTATGGTTGTAGCTTACGTCTTAACTGTAATCAGTACCTTTGCATATGAAAACTTACATGCAAATCACTTTTTTTCGTTTTTGTAAATGGAAAAAAACATGCGCTAAACTTCTTTTCATTTGTAGGGACATAAAACCAGATAACCTGATACTTGACCGAAATGGGCATCTAAAGCTGTCCGATTTTGGCTTGTGTAAGCCCCTAGAAGGTAAATTTTCATCAATACTGTTGAATGACGAAGATTATGAAAATCAGGGGCCCATAAATGACGGTGAAGGCCAGCAAGTTCCCTGGTTAATGCCAAAGGAAAAATTGCAACAGTGGAAACGTAATCGACGTGCCTTGGTATTACTTTCTTAACAGCTGTTTGTACCTGTTCTTGATATCAATAATTTGTCAATAACATTTATTATTCTTCCACATGCATATGAAAAATGTTGCTTTGTGTAAAAACTTTGTTTATGTAGGCGTACTCTACAGTTGGAACTCTTGATTATATGGCACCAGAAGTGCTGCTGAAAAAAGGATATGGAATTGAGTGTGACTGGTGGTCATTGGGGGCAATTATGTATGAGATGCTTATAGGCTATCCCCCATTTTGTTCTGATGATCCTAGGATGACGTGTCGCAAGATTATAAATTGGAGGACATGCTTGAAATTCCCCGAGGAACCTAAAGTTACAAAAGAGGCCAGGGATTTGATCTGTCATTTGCTATGTGACGTGGAATCAAGGTTGGGGACTGGAGGAGTGGATGAAATAAAGGTAGGGAGACCTTTAAATATAACTGATTATACTTTTGATTATATGAATTTTGAGCTTTGAAATTATTTATTGAAAATATTGAAAAATTCAGCAGTGTTGAAGCTTCTGCATCTCTTACTAATATAATGTATGTTCCTCCAGGCACACCCATGGTTTAAAGGTGTGAAGTGGGATATGCTTTATGAAATGGAAGCTGCCTATAAACCCATTGTCACTGGAGAACTGGATACTCAGAATTTTGAAAAGTTTCCTGAAGTGAGTACTTTGATTTCTTTTGAGTTTTAATTTAAAAAAGGTTGAAAAGGATGTTTGTAAATTTTAGAACTAATTTATAAAGTATGGAATCCTTTGTTGAAGCTCTTTATTGTACAAATATTAACACGTTTAGCCATTCCTTTAATTACCAATTGTGAAGATAAATTTTTCTTCTGCATGTAGAGCTCAAGGTTTGTTATACAACTTACATTCTTCTGAATTTTGATGACCGAACCAGAAAACTTTTATATGTTTCCTATTTTCTTTTTTTCCAACAAACCATGTTCAGTTGCAACTATGTTTCCATTTTTACCAAATTATTTTTCTCTTGTACAACTTTGAACATAATTTGGTTATGACACCTAAACTTTGTTATGCTTCCTTAAAAAAGGGTGATGATATATTTCTTTTCTTGTGTCCCTTGTGTCAATGTATGGTATGGTAGGTGGAAGATCCTCAATCAGCAGTACCCAGAGTGGGACCTTGGCGAAAGGTAACAATTTCTACTTTTTGTGAAACATGCCTTGCCTTCTGCTTTCATCATGTTGGTGTGATGTCTAATAAAGTTAGCAATGAATTTACTTATGCTTCCATTTTGTATGTTTTTGTTATTTTTGGTGTTAAGTTGTCCCTTTTGTTCAATTCTATAACTTTGTGTAAACTTGCAGATGTTAACATCAAAAGACTCCAATTTCATAGGATATACCTTCAAAAAATCAGATATGTTGAAATCAGTCGGAACTTCAGGTATGCTTCTGGACCGGTTTTGCTTTCTTCTTCTCAAACCAAACTATTCAATTACTTTCTACCTACAATTCTTGCTTATGCAACCCTTTCGGTTTCCAACTTTTTTTCTTATGACTTGTATAGGCCTAGATCTTCCTTTACCTATTTGTGCATCATTCTGCAGGAGACTGTTACAAAATATAGCTTCCGTTGCATGAAAAACGAATGTTTGAGACTTAGATACATTATCTCAGTAATATAAGGCTAGAGGTGGAAAGATGGTTAGGTTGGGTAACGTGTCAAACCAGGCCGGGCTGAAAAGTGTTGTTTTTTAGTGGTGTTGAAACAATTTAGGAGGTTGTATGCTAAAAATAGTCATTGGTCAATTATCAACCAATTCAACGTGTTACCCTTTTAGCTAAATTTACTTATAAATTGTTGTATCTATATCTGCAAGTGTCCAATTTTCTAATTTTTGCTAAATTGTACAATTACTTATGGTGATCAAGCTAGGAAAGACCAAAAGAAGCATAACTCTCGACTGTTTGTTATGCAGGTATAGATATGAGGGCAAATGAACCTTCAAAGCCTCCGTCTTTGGTGTCCTTGTTTGGTATGTTGATTAGACCATGTGGCATTATCTTTTCATACACTTATTATGACACTGGTTTTTTGAACTCTTTTATCTTATCAGCAAACTCCCACATTAGTAATTTGGAAGCATTTTTAGGAAACTATATGCTTCCTCTATCCCATTGTAATCATAAGGTTTTGACCTGGGCATAGTTTTGGACATATAGTAAACTCATTGTCAAATGTTCTATGAAACTCTTCAACAATGACAATACGGTATCGAATTCTTTCTAAATTGTAGTCATTCTGTTTCAGGCCATATGGATTTAAAAGGAACTGCATTACCCGAGGAGGAGCAGGAGCAAAAAAGTTGACTTGATACCGAGGTCAAACCCTCACAAGTCAAGCATTTAGGTCTCACACACAACCGTGTTCACGAGTGTTTACTGTAAAAAAATACAACAATTTGAGAAGATTAGTCTTGATACAGTTTTGAGTGTCATAATTTCATGATCTGCTATAGTACAGCTTCAATGTTACTTTCTTTTTTTAATGGGATATGATTTAAGATGATCTTGGTAAATCCAATATTGCCTTTATATATAGATTTCTGCATTTTGATGTTGAGAGGAACTGACTATCCCTTGTAACCTTTTACCTTTGGTTTTTCCTAAATGGCATTGTTTCTCTATTTTAATTTTATTTATTAAATAATTATTAATGTATTTTTGTTGTTGCTGCCTTTTGGTTATGCAAAGTACAAAAAAGGGATTTTTTTTTTTCCCTCTTAGACCTGCACATGTATAACCAGGTCCATGCTTGCCAAAAAGTTTGACTTGAGCCCTTAAAAAATCGACCGTACAAGGGTTATCAGTTTTATATTTTCAATGGTTAAGTGCATGTTGCTGGAGTTAAGTGAATTAATGAGTGATTAATGATCAAGTATTATTTTAATGGTTCATGTTATATTTAACTATTAGCGCCGTCTGAAATATATTGCTTGTTTAAATCGAAGTTGTTAAGATCAAGATCATATGATCGTTCTTTTTATCGTAAGATAGAGAATGTAAGATCTTTTTGTAATTATAATATCCTATTTCAATGTTTTAGTTTCCTTACATATCTTAAAAAATCATATTAAATGTCTTCTATTATAATCTCATAAAATGTTCGAAATTCTTACGTCATAACAATAGTGCGACATAATTCGTATTCAAAACGTCATAATAACATTGCAACACATTTTGTAGCTTCAAACAAATATTTGATCAAATCAAAACTAAAACTTTAAGGTTATTTTTAATCGTCAAGTTATACTTATTTTCAATATTTTATTACCAAATATCTTATAATCCTACCATTCATTTGAGATCTTACCTATTTCAAAAGTAAAAACTAGAAGTTTAACTTCGATCTGGTTGATAACCGCTGATATAATCCTGCGATCCCACTTTAAAAACGGTCACATGGTGGAGTCAACAAGATTTTGTAGGATCGAATGATTCTTAGATTAGAATCATTACTTTAACAGCTTTAGTTTGAATATTTTAATACCATTAATCCAAAACTGATATCTTACTTTATAACATTTTTTCTTTCTTTTATAAAGTCGGACAACATTACTAATAGCGGATGAAATACAAAGTCATAGCTAAACTATAAAATTAGTTAAAGAGACTGTTTCTTAAAACAGAATAATTAAATATTGAATTATTTTATGATTTAAATAATTCAAATAGTATCTAAACAGTTCTACATGAAAGAAAAATATGATTGTTGTACAAAATATGAATGATGTACATTACGATTTAAACTTTAATAATGTTTATTATATTACAAAATATGATTTTTTATAAGAAAACGTATGAAAAATATGATTGTTTAAATATGATTTAAACCTTTATAAGAAAACGTAAAATACTTGATGTTTAATAATCCAGAACGTATTTCGAGGTTGAATGATTTAGCACGATTCTTCTATTTTATTTAGAGACGGTAATCAAACAAATCGAATACATTTAGCAACAAACAAACAGGTAAACAGCTCCTATCCCAATTAATACCAAGATATGATATTTCTACTCGATGGATTGAATCACTCTTGATCGAAGATATCGCCAAAAATACAACGTTTAATGATGATATTGACCGGTAAATGGCAACACTTATCAATTTATCATAATTAAATATGATTTTATAAACCTTTTGTATATGTGGGGTTCACATAGATAATTTTACATTTTTATATTGTGTACACATAGAATAAGCATTAAATAAATAATATTTAAACAAACCTCCACCTCATGACTACTTAAGAATTGATGTAACATGCATTGGATAAGATGCAACTTCTGATTGACCGCATGAAGAATTGTAAGAATCTCAAATTATTATATTGATGAGGTTATTGGCAAATTGAATAAAACTTTTAAATAATTAAGTTACAATGTTAGGATTAATATCTCGGCTACTTTATAATGATTTTTGGTTATTTTTCTAAGATGATTATGATTATGATTATGTTAAGATTATTATTATTATATAACATCGCATGCATTTATTATTATAATATTATAAGCTATTCTATTTTCAAATTCTAAAAATTAGTTCATTAAATGAACAATTAACTCATTCAGTTATAAAATAATAAAGGGTTTAGTATTTAAAAGTATATCGAAGTTGTCACTTTTTGCTATTGTATATACCCAACTTCAAAAACTACCATTTAATATATCCAAGTTTATAAACCTACCATTTAATGCATTCAACTTGGTATAGGAGGTCATCTACTGATGTGGCGCCGGTTTTAGTGACGTGGCAAGTTACGTGGCATGTGACATGGACTTTTAAGTTAAAAAAAATAAAAAAAGATTAATATGGTTTCATGATTCATCTGGATCTGGGTTTTGGGTTTTGGCAGACCACCACCACAATCGCTACTTAAAGGCCGACCACCACCACCGCCCTTAAGAAACATATGTAAAGACCAACCACCACCACCGCCTAATGAAACATATGTAAAGGCCGACCACCACCACCGTTCATCGATCGAAAGTTCGAGTTAGGGTTCATCGATCTGTGCTTCTGCTAATCGATTTAGACGAGTATGGTTTTATGCTTCTAGTTATGCTTCTGCTAATCAATTTAGGGTTCCTCGATCTATGCTTTTTGTAACGCCCCAATTTCAATAAACGATATAAAAGTAGGATAATTTCATAAAAGCACTCAAATCAGTTGAGTTACATAAGCGGAAACGTTTTTATACAAAACCATGCTATTATCAAAAGATAAACCCACAAGTACAGACTTAGTGTACTGTCAAGGTTAAATATATACACAAAAGGGCGTTAAGTGTTTATCGTTCAAAAACTGAAAAGCAGTCAAACAGGAGCTTTGCCTTTGCCTTTGCTGCATCCTGCAAAATATTTTAAAAACAGTATCTGATAAGCTACGAGAGCTTAGTGAGTAATCTAAACATAACATCATATGGGCACACGTATACAATCACATAAAGATAATACACGCATGTCTCGCAATCAAGGCTAGCCTCTGGTTCTAGACCCAGGGCAGCATCGTAGGTCACAGTACTGCACCGCATCAGAGCTCTACTGCACATAGCAGTAAGCTTACATATTCACACGTATAACATAGCATGTTAACAATCTGATATGAAACTACACATGCTGCTAATATGAAGTGAAGTCTAGAAGACTCACCTTCTGATATATAATCTGATATGATTCACAAACAATAAAGATCAATGTATAGGTCCACAACTTGTTTCTACAACATAATATCAATAGTATATGTATTAACATCTGTTGACTCAACCAAACTGAACTGAACAGGGCTAGGGCACGGCCGTACCTGTCAAAGGCACGCCCGTGCCTGCAACTAAGGCACGGCTGGGCTTGACCCAGGCATGGGCGTACCTATCCTGCAGTCACGCCCGTGCCTATCTAAGGTACGCCCGTGACTAAGCTAAAAAGCACGGGGGTACCTAATGAACTAGGGTTTTCCATGGGGCGAAAGGCACGCCCGTACCCTCCTTGGGTACGCCCGTGCCCTCCCCTGGTCTGCACAGTTCTGACCGACAGAAGCTGTATTTCCGGCCAAAACTCTCAAAACTCAATTCTAATCAATCTAAAAACGTGTATAGGGTGTTTTCCTACACCCATAACACCTAAACAACATAACAAACTACAATTTAACACACTTTGATCCTTGTGATCAATCTTTGCCTCATAAGAACATAAAGAACATCAAAACTAACTAAGCTACACATACCTCTATCAAGCAAGGCTATGATGGTGCTATCAAACTGATATTATGGCTGTGCTTCCAAGTCCAAAATCGCCAGAAGTGAGAGGGTTTGCTGCTGTGTTCTTAGTTGTAGCATGTATATATGTGTAGTAGTTTGTACATGAAAGTTTATCTATAAGTTTGGCAGGTTTGCATAAATGGTCCCTGAACTGAACTTAACTTATAATCTGACATTTTAAGTTCTTCTAGTTTTAAAAACACATCTAATCTCATAAGGGTAACTTATATAAACATATAACACCTCCTAATAAAATATAAAAAAAGGATTTTCTAACCTTGGGTGTTACAACTCTTCCCCACTTGAAATGATTTCGTCCTCGAAATCAACTGTTGAAGAGTTCTGGATAATTCTGCATCATTTCCTGTTCAGGCTCCCAAGTGAAGTCTGACCCTTTTCTGTGCTTCCATTGGACCTTGACCAGTCCAATCTGTTTGTTACGTAGGGTTTGGACCTTTCTTTCCAGTATAGCTATAGGTTTCTCCACATAATTCAGTTTATCATCTATAGTAACATCTTCCAACAGTACGATTGCAGACTCGTCTGCTAAACATTTTCTAAGGTGCGATACATGGAAGGTGTTATGAATTTGAGACAGTTCAGCTGGTAACTCTAATCTATAAGCAACCTTTTCCACACGAGCAATGATCCTGAATGGTTCAATAAACCTTGGACCGAGCTTTCCTCTTTTTCTGAATCTGCTAATGCCTTTCCACGGCGATACTTTTAACAATACATAGTCTCCCACCTGAAAATCAAGCGGTGATCTGCGTCTATCTGCATAACTTTTCTGTACTGCCCAATTCTCTCTGACCCACTTCACCCCAGCATACCGGAGTTCTGCATTTTCTACCATAAAGCATTTCATACGGGGGCATTCCGATACTTGAATGATAGCTGTTATTATATGAAAACTCTGCTAAAGGAAAATACGAATCCCAGCTTCCCCCGAAATCAATAACACATGCCCGCAGCATATCTTCAAGAGTTTGAATGGTTCTCTCACTTTGACCATCAGTCTGAGGGTGATATGTTGTGCTGAGATGTATTCTAGTTCCGAGATATCCATGAAGTTTATTCCAGAATCTAGAAGTGAATCTGGTATCTCTGTTTGACACAATTGAAACTGGTACACCGTGGCGAGTTACAATCTCCTTAACATAAACATCTGCCAGTCTTTCTGAAGGATAAGTCTCCTTGATGGAAATAAAATGAGCACTTTTGGTTAACTTGTTTACGATTACCCATATAGCATCATAACCACGTGGGGTCCTAGGTAATTTAGTAATCAGGTCCATAGTAATGTTTTCCCATTTCTAGACTGGAATTTCTAACGGTTGCAACTTCCCGTGAGTTTTCTGGTGTTCAGCTTTCACTTGTAAACAAGTAAGGCATCTTTCTACATATCTAGCTACATCACGTTTCATGCCTGGCCACCAATAATCGACTTTCGGGTCCTTATACATTTTTGTAGCTCCTGGATGAATAGAGAATCTGGACTTATGAGCTTCACTAAGAAGTGTCTGACGTGCATCACCATAAACCGGTACCCATATACGACCATAACGGGTCCATACATCACGACTGTCTTTAATAAAGTCTGCCACCTGCCCCTTGATTCGCTCCGATTTATGATTCTCACCTTTGATTGCTTCTAACTGAGCTTTTCGTATAACATCAATGATAGGCGTCGTGACTGTCATCTTTAAAAACTGGTTCTTCACAAGCACCATTCCTGACTTTCTGCTCAGAGCGTCAGCTACCACATTTGCCTTCTCTGGATGATAGAGTATATCACAATCATAATCTTTCAATAATTCTAACCAACGCCTCTGTCTCATGTTGAGATTCTTCTGATCTTTGGAATACTTCAGACTTTCATGATCTGTATAAATAGTGAATCTCATGCCATATAAATAATGCCTCCATATCTTGAGTGCAAAGACTACTGCTGCTAACTCCAAATCATGAGTTGGGTAATTACTTTCATTTGGCTTCAACTGCCGTGAAGCATAAGCTATAACTCTACCTTTCTGCATCAGTACACAACCCAATCCACGATATGAAGCGACAAAATACTACCATATCTTCAACCCCTTCTGGTAAAGCAAGAACTGGTGATTCACATAATTTCTGTTTAAGAGTTGAGAAAGCAGACTGTTGTTCACTACCCTAAATAGATTCGGCATTCTTCTTAGTTAATTGGGTCAAAGGAACGGCGGTTTTGGAAAAATTCTGAATAAATCTCCGGTAATAGCCTGCCAATCCCAGAAAACTCCGGACTTCAGTAGGGTTCCTTGGCGGTTCCCATTTCATCACAGCATCAACCTTCACAGGATCCACTTTAATCCCATCTTGATTAATTAAATGACCCAGAAACTGCACTTCTTGAATCCAAAATTCACATTTAGAGAATTTGGCATATAATCGTTCTATTCTCAAGGTTTCCAAAACTTCTTTAAGATGTCTTTCATGATCCTCCAGATTCTTCGAATAAATCAGTATATCGTCAATAAATACAATCACCGATTTATCTAACATCGGTTTGCAAACTCTGTTCATCAGATCCATAAATGCTGCTGGTGCATTCGTAAGACCAAACGGCATCACCACGAACTTAAAATGTCCGTATCGGGTTCTGAATGCGGTTTTAGGAATATCTTCCCTTCTGATTTTTAACTGGTGGTAGCCCGACCGTAAGTCGATTTTAGAAAACCACGATGCTCCCTGTAACTGATCAAACAGATCATCTATTCTGGGTAACGGGTATTTATTCTTGATGGTCACCTTATTAAGCTCACGATAGTCAATGCACATACATAAGGTACCATCCTTCTTCTTAACGAATAGTATTGGAGCACCCCAGGGAGAACTACTAGGTCTAATAAACCCCTTGTCTAACAGTTCCTGTAGCTGTTTCATAAATTCTTGCATCTCTGGTGGAGCAAGTCTGTATGGAGCTCTGGCTACTGATGAAGCTCCCGGTACTAAATCAATTCTGAACTCTACTTGTCTGTCTGGTGGCACGCCTGGTAAGTCTTCAGGGAAGACATCAGGGTATTCATATACTACCCTTACATCATCTAAACTCGTCTGTCTCTTTTCTAGTTTCGTATCTATCACATAAGCTAAGAAAGCTGTATACCCATGCTGCAAATACTTTCGGGCTCTTGACACTGAACATACGTATGACCTTCCTTTCCTGATATCACCACATATAGATAGTTCTTCCCCACTTGGGGTATGAACTCGTATAACTTTCTGCCCACACATAATGGTAGCCTGGTTAAAACCTAACCAATCCATTCCAACCACTACTTGGAATTCTATCATAGTCATGGGTATAAGTTCAATAGGGAATCTAACTGTATCTATTTCTAACACATTACGCTTATACACATCAGATACAATAACATTTTTATCATCAGCAATTTCAACTTCAAGGGGAGAATCTAGCTTTTCACACATTTGGTTGAAATTTTTGCGAAAAGAAACAGATACAAATGATTTACTTGCACCAGAATCAAATAGCACAAGAGCAGGCAAGTTGTTGACAAGATATGTACCTGTGACCACATCGGGCTCAGTTTGAGCTTCCTCAGCTGTAAGCTGGAAAGCTCTTCCTTTGGATTTGGGAGATTCTTCCTTTTTCATTTCTTTTACCCCAGAGCTTCGTGGTGGGGGTAGAGCTGGAGCAGGTCTTGATCCGGTGGACTGTACATTTGATGCAAGTTTCGGGCATTCGTACTTCTGGTGGCCCGGCTGATAACAATTGAAACATACCCGCAACGGAGTCTTACAATCCCTCCCCACATGACCTGGCTTACCACACTTATAACACGCGGAAGAACAAAACCGACATTCTCCCAAATGATGCTTCTTACATTTTTGACATAACGGGAAGGTCTTCTGTACCACCTTCTTATCTGATGGCTCTACCCTCTGTTTCTTGTATGCTGGTGCAGCTTTCTCTGTCACCTTCCTTTCATTATCCTGTCTTTCCAACTCTAATTCTCTTGCTCTAGCGGCATCCATCATAGATTTCAACGTTTGATGCTTACTGGCATCAATAAACTCTCTCACGCTTGGTTTGAGTACCATCATGTACCTGTACATTTTCATCTTTTCGTTTGCAACATAGTCTGGACAAAAGCGTGCTTGTTCCATAAATTTAGCATTGATCTTTGGAATAGTCTCTGTTGTCTGTTTCAATCTGTGAAACTCATCAACTATCCTGTCAATCTCTGACTGGGGAACGAACTGCTCTAACACAAGTTCTTTAAACTGCTCCCACGTCATGGTCTCAATCTGTGTGTAACCCCTCTGCTTCACCTCCATATCCCACCAATCTTTTGCAGCGCCACGCATCTGATTGGTAGCATACCTCACTTTAAACTCAGGTGCGGATGAACATGTGTGGGAGGCACCCTCTATCTCTGAGATCCATCTGTGACCGATAACTGGATCTGTAGATCCCTGAAACAACGGAGGTTGACATGAGGAAAAATCTCTGAACGTGCAAACCTTAGGGGCATCACGTATAATCACTTGTGGCTGGGGATTAAATCCTTCACCACCTGCAGCAAATCTGGTTGCCAGCTCTTGTCTGATCGTTTCACGATTCTGATCTTTTATCTGCTCAACCACTTGGGTAACGATGAAGGGAATGCTCTGTTCTAATGCTCGGCTAATTTCTCTTGCCACTATCTCCTGTACTGTAGGCTCCACTATTCTTTCATTCAGATCCGGTGCTCCCTCATTCTCTATCGGTTGATTCCTAATTGGAATCTGCTCGCCAGTAACACTGGTTTCTATTCCTTCTGGTCTATGGCTGGGACCACCTGCCTGTCTATTGGCTGCTCGCGAACCTCTAGTGTTAACCATCCTGATAGTATAGATAAAGTATTAAGATATAGGTAGCTTTATCACACCACCCTCTATAAGAACTAAATACTCATAAATCTAACAACTCAGTATACCTTATCTTTAAACCAAAGTATTTCTATACATACTAAGGCATTTTATTTAAATATACTACACCAGGTATACTATCCTATTACAAGTACCCCTCACCTGATTCACAAGATCCTTCATGATTCCACTAAGTTCCAACATGTATCATGTGTTTGTAATAATATGGGCCCTATATTATTCTAAACACACTACACACGTTCGATCTTAACTTTATCACAAAAAGTCCCGATTCACAGGCTTAGGCCAAGTTTCATCAATATAATATCATATAATCACGTATGTCATAAAGATTCTGCATATCACATAGCAATCTCCATATAAAGTAAAATAAATAAACACGGTTAGTTTACTCACTAAGCTGCAAGTACAAGCCTCCAGTTTGACAAAATTTTCAAAACCATGGTTCAAGTCCAGACCGTGCTTCACACAATCCAGATCTCTCAAACCGTGGCTCTGATACCAAGTTGTAACGCCCCTTCAATAAACGATATAAAAGTAGGATAATTTCATAAAAGCACTCAAATTAGTTGAGTTACATAAGCGGAAACATTTTTATACAAAACCATGCTATTATCAAAAGATAAACCCACAAGTACAGACTTAGTGTACTGTCAAGGTTAAATATTTACACAAAAGGGCGTTAAGTGTTTATCGTTCAAAAACTGAAAAGCAGTCAAACAGGAGCTTTGCCTTTGCCTTTGATGCATCCTGCAAAATATTTTAAAAACAGTATCTGATAAGCTACGAGAGCTTAGTGAGTAATCTAAACATAACATCATATGGGCACACGTATACAATCACATACAGATAATACACGCATGTCTGGCAATCAAGGCTAGCCTCTGGTTCTAGACCCAGGGCAGCATCGTAGGTCACAAACTGCACCGCATCTGAGCTCTACTGCACATAGCAGTAAGCTTACATATTCACACGTATAACATAGCATGTTAACAATCTGATATGAAACTACACATGCTGCTAATATGAAGTGAAGTCTAGAAGACTCACCTTCTGATATATAATCTGATATGATCCACAAACGATAAAGATCAATGTATAAGTCCACAACTTGTTTCTACAACATAATATCAATAGTATATGTATTAACATATGTTGACTCAACCAAACTGAACTGAACTGAACAGGGCTAGGGCACGGCCGTACCTGTCAAAGGTACGCCCGTGCCTGTAACTAAGGCACGGCTTGGCTTGACTCAGGCATGGGCGTACCTATCCTGCAGTCACGCCCGTGCCTATCTAAGGTACGCCCGTGACTAAGCTAAAAAGCACGGGGGTACCTGATGAACTAGGGTTTGCCACGGGGCGAAAGGCACGCCCGTACCCTCCTTGGGTACGCCCGTGCCCTCCCCTGGTCTGCACAGTTCTGACCGACAGAAGCTGTATTTCCGGCCAAAACTCTCAAAACTCAATTCTAATCAATCTAAAAACGTGTATAGGGTGTTTTCCTACACCCATAACACCTAAACAACATAACAAACTACAATTTAACACACTTTGATCCTTGTGATCAATCTTTGCCTCATAAGAACATAAAGAGCATCAAAACTAACTAAGCTACACATACCTCTATCAAGCAAGACTATGATGGTGCTATCAAACTGATATTATGGTTGTGCTTCCAAGTCCAAAATCGCCAGAAGTGAGAGGGTTTGCTGCTGTGTTCTTAGTTGTAGCATGTATGTATGTGTAAGAGTTTGTACATGAAAGTTTATACATATCTATAAGTTTGGTAGATTTTCATAAATGGTCCCTGAACTTAACTTAACTTATAATCTGACATTTTAAGTCCCTCTAGTTTTAAAAACACATCTAATCTCATAAGGGTAACTTATATAAACATATAACACCTCCTAATAAAATATAATAAAAGGATTTTGTAACCTTGGGTGTTACACTTTTGCTAATTGATTTAGGCGAGTATGCTTCTACTTTTCCTAATCGATTTATGCTTCTGCTTCTGATAACCGATTTAGGGTTTTTCTAAGCGGTTTATCGATTTAGGCGAGTATGCTTCTTCATGGTATTCGTCATGATGTTCTTCATCGTGTTCTTTATGGGTGTGCTTCGAAGATCAGATTTCAGATTTGAGATTTTTTTCGTTGTGCTAGGAAGATTAGAGTTTCACATCAGATCTTCATGATTTTTTCCGATAAGGTAAGTTTAGGGTTTTATTGGTTGTATTTATTTATAACATTCGGACTATTAGGGTTTTTGTTCTAATCGATTTCGTGTTTCTTCATGGTATTCTTCATGATGTTCTTCATGGCTGTGCTTCGAAGATCAGATTTCAGATCTGAGAATTTTTTCATTGTGCTAGGAAGATCAGAGTTTAGATTTGATTTCATAACATTTTTTTCGTTTCAGTTTAAATCTTCAATCTAATGTTTTGCTTCACAAATCTTCATCAATTGGTTTGATTTGTTTTGATTTGATTTGCTGAAAGATTGTTGCTTAGGGTTCATTGAATGTTCTTCATGCTTAAAGGAAGAACAGCTTGAGTGTTCTTCATAAATATTGATGTGGCATTGATTTATTCATGTGGAAATAAATTTAATATTTAAAATAAATAAAATTAATAGAATTACCGGTTACCTGTTGAATAGGTAATCGGATACATTATTTGGTAGTTTTTGGATGTTCAATACATTAAATGGTAGTTTTTGAAGTTGGGTATATACAATAGCAAAAAGTACAACTTCGATACACTTTTGGATACTAAACCCAATAATAAACAAGCATATAGTGTTTTACAATGTAACATTCATGAACTAAGTAAAACTCATTAATTAATACTTTAAACATCGTCGCATCGCCATATATATAAATAGAGTTGGTAATTATCTAAATTGATATTGAAATTTGAATGTTTACATGTTTACCAATCTAAAAATACAGTTCGTAATTATCCAAAAATTTGGATAATAAAGTATTTTAGATATGTGAAATGACAATTAAATATTATTAGTATTGTTTAATATTTACGATTATTATTTAGTATTTATTATTAATTATTTATTTCTTTTCATTACTTATTGTTATTGTTTTGTTGTATTATTACTATTATTGATTATGATTATTATTTGTTAACTCTTGTATATAATTAGTTAATTAATTATTTATTATTATAATTAATCAATAAGTTTACATTTACGTATACATCTAATATCTTTAGTTATGGAAAATAAGAAAACCTAATGTACACAAAATAAAAAATAAAATATTTGTTACATAAAACAAATTCATGTTTAACACCCATCGATGGAACTACTCTTTCAAAAAACATTTCGATGGAACCGTTATATTTAACATTATATTATAATTAATAATTAATAATAATAATATTAATTTTGAATTTGAATTTTTTTTATAAAAAAAGTCATGATTCATATTATTGACACCTCGGCCAAACCTGCACCAAATCATCATGCAACTTATTATACTAGGTTAAGTACATTAAATGGTAAATTTAATAAATTAAATAATAGTTTTGAATATTTAATACGTACAATAGCAAAAAACAATAATTTTAATGCATTTTCATAAACTAAATATTTTTTTTGTAACTCTATTAAAAGAAAAATAGGATATGCGTAGGTAAAGCGCAAAACATTACACACTCGTTTTAATAACGTACATGGACTTAATTAGAAATAAAAATGAGAGAGTCGTTCCTAACATCACTTTATGATTTATTGACAACTCATAACTTTAATCATTTAAAATAAATTATGGATAGGATGTGTATGTTAGGTTTGATCCTATAATATCAACCAAACCGATAATATTGCTTATATATATATATATATATAATGTAAAGTAAACGTACTATTTATTTGAATTGATATTTTAAACCAAATTGACCAAAACCTGTTTTGTTTGGATTTAGTTTTATTTGTTTTGCTTTTAACATAAAAATCATATAATAAATCATCTTTTAAAATATCAAATGTATGTACATATATATATATATATATATATATGTTAAATACCAAACTTGCTAACATTCTCTTAAAGAAAATTAGAGATAATTCAAGACCAAAAACATAATCAACAAAAGAAAGAAAGATAATATAGAAAGTTAACATTATCGATAATAATTTTACATAACGAATGAAGTATGAAATATACATAACGAATGAAGCAACAAGGCTTCCAACAAGACACATCCATGGGCTTCCAAGAAGACATGTACGTGGGCTTCCAACAAGGTTTTATTCAGCACCAATTTATGTATCAAAGGTTGTTCCAACAAGGTATTGTTCCGAGGAATTTCCTGCTTCCTCCCCTGTCTTTCAACACTCAAGTTGGGCAGGGACATTTCCAAATCCTGACCTAGCTAGAGATACCGCATTCACAAAGATGAAATTGTTTCTAAAACCTAAGCGGACACACCACAATTGCAACTAACACAAACGACGAAAGCATGAAAGAAAAAAATTTCAATATAGAGCACAACCGATATCATGGAATACCAAAGAGGGGGTGGCTTTGATATCGTCGTAGGTTGGCGTTTCAAAGGACCACGTTATTAGAAACAAGCAATCAAGTGATATAAAATCTATTCTTATATACTGTTTTTATTATATATAATTATTAGAATGTTTATTATTATATATTCATATTATTATTACTATAGTATGTTTATTCTTATATATTCTTATATATAATAATTATTATTAATCTATAGAAATTTTAGAGTCACGTTTTTGACGTGTTTTACCGGAAAATGAATCGTGGAGACTATAGGAACATTCATCAATTGAACTCCAAATTTAAGGGTGCAAACACGAAGATATTGAAGTTTGATGTCATCTACAACAACATGATAAATAATAGAGATAGTGGACAAGCGAAGCCAGTATTTTACAAATGGCGCACATTCGATACCGAGAGAATAAGAAAGAGAGTGCTTTCACCCATGAACTAGTTTGTGGCGTCATTAAACAATATCCAAATTAAATGGCATCCAATACGCCCGATGAAGACTACTAACCGCCTACAAAACGTAGGAAGACGTTGGAATCACAAAATTACACGATCGGGCCTTCCGATCCATGTTGTAATTTGGACCTAAATGATGACGATAACGATGATGATGCTGATGCCGATGATGATGAAGACGACAAGGAGAATGATATAGAGGTTGAGCTAGACAAGTCTTAATGACTTGTCGGGAGGAACAAGGGGAAGAGACCTTCAACGAGTTCTATGATACCCGGGTCGACTTAGGAAGAAAGCGTCAATCATTTGTTGAGTCAAATAAATGTTTTTAACTCCAAGGGTATTGTCGTGCTGACATGGTGTCCTATCGTATGAAGAAGCTTGAAGTAGTGGAAAAAATGTTGACATTATAAGTACATGATATGAAAATAAAAGAAAATTGAGTGAACCTATAAGAGATTCGTTTCGAAAAGATTTTGAGTTTTATATTACCCCGGATGACCATCTTACGGGAAATGTGTTGAAGGCGACTTCTGCGAAAAATTGCACGACTTCAAATTCATGAAATTTATTTGTATTATTATTATTCTCTTTTTTAATGTAACCGAAATATTATTATTTCTTTTATTGAATAAAATTTTTATTTATTATTTTAGTTTTTATTTTTAAATAATATATATAATTTTATTTAGTTAAATTGTTAAACGTATAATAAAAAATAAAAAATAAGCGCGGGAAAGATAAAAAAGAAAGGGTTATATAAACAAGAAATCTGGAAATTTGTTTACAAAAATCAGTCGAAATGAAAAAACATATTTGAAAATAGTACTTAAAAACTGTACTCGAAAAGCGTATTTGAAAATCAAAAAAATACCCCTCGGTCACATTTGACCGTAATAGGTCAACACGAAGGTCGTCACAAAAATGGTCATCTAAACTAGAAGGAAGAAACCAACCATACCAACCAAGTTGCCTTAGTTATGGTGGTTCTTTTGATTTCATGTCTTCCAAATTTTAGTTGAATGAATATTAATACTAATTAGAGGGGTTTACTAAAAACCTACAAAGTTACTTTATATTTCATAAAACAAAAACACAAAATTTAATAAATTATATTTATGGGTTGTTTATGAAACACCTCTAATTTGTTCAACTAAATATAAAGTAACTTGGTTTTCGTAAATTAGAGGTGTTTACTAAAAACCAATATTTTTGGCTTTTGTTTTATACAAAACAAAACCAAACTAATCCGTAAACACCTCTTTTCTTGTTTCATTCTCCTTTACAAAATTTATGATTATTTTGATGTAACTTAATTAAACAAACTTTTAAAAGAAGAGCTATTCCTTTTTTTAACATAACAATATCGATAATAATGTGTATTACATAAATTTTGACATTATTTTACAATGACGACGATAAATATAAGAGTAAAAATAATATAATTTTTAAAAACTAATACTAATGATAAAAAAAATGATACATGAAGTTAGGGATGGACATTTTAACCGAAAAATCGAATCACAACCGATAAAATCGAACCAAATGAAAGCCGAAGGTTCGGTTTATAAAATTTCATTAACGATAGATAGTGGGTTGATTTCGGTTTTGTACACGTAACCGAACCGATACCCAACCAAACCGATAAGGATTTATATTTAATTATGTAAATACTTGTTCATTTATAGTGCATCATGCAAGTTATATTTTTGTAAAAGCTTGAACCTTTGTTACTTATAATGTCATCTCATTCATGCATGGTTCTAAATAACGTAAGGCGTGGTGTGGCGGCGAGGTCAAGCTTGAAGCTTTAGGTATCATGACGTTTTTTAAGACGATAATTTTGTATATATTTTATATCCAATTTATCATTATTAATATGCAAATTACACAAAGTTGCACAAATTGGGAGTAAAGTAACATATACAAATTACTTAATACAAATGTATAGAAGTTCAATACACGCGATCGCAAAATGAATATAAAAAAGTCAATGTTTTAAAAAAAATATTTTCTACGTGTCACGTCTTAAAAAACTCGCAATTTGGCACTTAAAGGCGCGCCTTATGTCATCTTGTCTTACGCCACGCCTAACCTCACCGCTAAGGGGTATTTCTTAATGTTGGAGTTGCGCCTCGCGCCTTGGTCCCGCCATGCATTTTTTAGAACCCTGCATTCATGTATTGAACTGCTATAGTCATTGTAAATGTAGAACACTTAATTGTTTCTTTCATGTAGGACTATTAAATATATTAAAAATGAATTCACAAGTTGTGAATTAGGAAGGCCAAGAGGTGTGTACCATCGGACCCAATTTGTGTATTAGATATAACTCTAGCCTCCATTTTGTAAGTTTGTCATAAAAAAATAATGGGTTTAGCAAATCATAGAAAATAATTAATTATTTAACCCAAATTTGTAGCTATTATAAAGCAATAAAAAATATAACGCAAGTCCATATTTTGAAATAATGTAGCCCATTAAGTTTGGTCAACCTTTGTGTAACGATTAACCAATAAAACCGATAACGAAACCCGATCCGTTATCATAAACCGCTACCCGTCCCATTAAAAACTGATACATTTCGATTTGAAAAAACACATAACTGATATTATCGATTACGGTTCGATTTGGGGTCAAAACCAAACCAAACTGACCCATGCTCAGTCGTACGAGAAGTTATGATTTAATTGACTACATTTTCTATAAACTAAAATCATAAAAAAATAAAAATAAAAGGTTCAAATAAAAAATAACGATAATATTATTTTTACTTTCTCGTCATAAATAAATTATAAAATAAATTATCGACATCGGCATTTATATTCTTTAGAATAAAAACAACATCCTAATCTTTTTCCTTTCTTGAAACGGCAACATCCAAAAGCTCATCGGGCATCCGGGTGATATTTTTGAAGGCGATCACAAAAATATCTGGTTCACAGAAATAAAAATCAACGGCGGGAAAAATATCTAAACGCCAACGTGGACCTAAGGTGACGTGGATCTATGGGCACGCCATAACACGTGTAAAAAGCATATGACAGCTGGCAGTTTTTATTCCTCCCCTCCCTCAAACAGACCTCTTGAACGCACTTTTTCTCGTTTCACTTTCTCACCAGAAAAAATATCCAAATCTACAGCCATTTTTTTTCTCTCTATTTTTCTTTAATTTTCTGTGCGAGATCTATCTGTATTGTGATATGAAAGTTAAAGTTTCTCCTCCCGCGACGGCGACGGCGCCGGCGCGTTCTGTGGCGTTGGAGACGACCGCCAACGATGTCTTACCGACTGATTTTGTGAAGCAGGAGGAGAGTTCAATTATGGTACTATATTTACTCTTTATTCGATCATATATTTGTTTCTTACATGTTGTTAGATTTGTGTAAAATAATTTTAAGATCTGTTAGTCTGTCTTCTCTGATTTGAATTAAGGTGTAGTTTTAGGTTTCTTTTTTTCCTTCTTTTGATTTGAATGAATTATACTTTACGTTTGTAACTTTGAATACGTTCTCTTCGTTTTGTTCTATATGGCTACTAGTATTGTTGCTATATTAACATTTTGTGTCTGAGTGTTATGTTTTGGAATTATGATCTCTTATTGGGTGTTTGGCTGCTAGAATTTATGGTTTGTATTAAATTTGAAGCGTAATCGCCTTAAAATTAAATGAAACAAGCTTCAAATCTCGAATTCTGTTTTCGGAGAGACGATCTTGTATGTTGGAATTCTGCTTCGTGATCTATGTTGGTAGGCAAGTGTTTTGTGCTTGTTTATAAGAAGTTGGTGATTGTTTAGGTTCATAACAAACCAACTTTTGAGTTCTTGTTGGATAATTAGCGGATTAGTGTTTTTTCAAGCTAAGCTTTACTATTATGTTAGTTTTCTTTAAACTTAGAAGAGGATTAGTCATCAGTATTATTGTTGTTTACATGGATTGAAAGGTGTTTGCACTTTACAATAGTTGAGACTACATGGTACAAGATCATTGGTCCGACTGGAAGCATGGCGGAGCCACTCAACCACCAAATTACTATCTCATGCATATTTAATATCATACTGTAATTAAAAGTATCATTGAGATGCTAATAAGGGCTTTAAAGTTCAGCATCAGTTTGCAGTATGGTCCGAATTGAATGTCTGAATGGGGTGTATATTATTCATTTGAGTACACTCTGTGCTGATGTAAATGAGCTAATGAGTCTTGTTGGTAGTCATATGTATAGAACTGGGGATAATATGTAGACTTGTCACCTATTTTATTTCTTAGCTGCTTGTTTTTAAGTATACGAAAAAGTGCGTTTGTTAGGTCCAAGTGGATTATTTGCTAATTTCAGGACTGCTTTTTTATCGACATCTAATTCTGGGAAATCTAATCAAGTGTATTTGATGCATCTGTTTCTGATACTTTAATATCATTAGGCTAGATTGAGGAACTCTTATATGTGTACATATCTTTATTCTTTGCTCAAATTCCATTCTCATGTTTTTTTGTTTTTATTTAATTTTTAATCTGTATGCGTCTTTTTCTCATATGAGGTGCTCAAAATTTTATTGTATTAGGACTCCCAGAAAAACAAATCATCTAAGTGGACCAACGAGAAACATAGTTTATATCTAAAGTCCATAGAAGCATCATTCGTTGACCAGTTATATAACTCGTTGGATATAAAAGGCTGTCAAACACAAAGTACTTGCTCCTCTGATGCAAATTCAGTTCGGAAAAATCATCCCAACGCTTGTTTCCCTTCCTGCCAGGTCTAAAATCTGATCCATTCTGCATTATCTACTCCTTTATCCTATTTATACAATTATACATCTAATCAAAACCTCTCTTACTTATTTCTAACTTCTGAATTTAATTTATTTGCCAGTTTAAGGTTCTTCAGGGTGGCTGCTGGTCTAAGAGAAGTTTCAAAAGAGATAATTCACAGCTGAAAGATGCTGATAGACCCCATGTTTCTCCGGGCAATCGTTGGATCCAGCATTTCACAAGTGCAAGCAGGCATGGAGCTATAGCAGTCCCTTCTCTCCAGAGAAGGGTATCTTTACTTGAGTCTCAGAATCAAGAGACTGGTTGTAGTAATACAGGTACTTTTATCCTTTGAATATTTAGCATGTTTTTACATATATGAGAATAACTATAATCTATATCAACATGCTATCATTCTTACGCATGTTTATGTAACCATTTGGTAATTCCAGAGGTGACAGATCAAAATTTTGTTGAAGACTCATCGTGCAGGAGAAAAAGGATGAGGACTTCTATAATTTCTCACTCAAACAATGATCAGGTAATCTGCAAATACTGATTTATAGCAAAGTTGGTGTTCATAGTCTTTGTTTTCCAGTTGCTTATTAAAATATTCTATATGATCAGGTTGTTCCGTTTTGTGCATCTGTTGCAACTGAGATCCCCAATGGTTATGTTTCCCCCAAAAAGTGAGGCCCCATCAGTTTAGCTATTGATAATAAAAGAACACAAAATGAGGTGTGTTCTAGATGACCATTTATATGTTGTTAACCAGAGGTTTTAACCCATGCTAGCCTGTTAAGACTTGGCGTGCAGAAATGTATGTGAATCCAAGTGTGTGATCGTCTTGAGAACACATAGTAAAGTTGTAAATGATATGATAACGAGAAGATGATGAAAATTCAAGACAAGGATGTTCTACTCGGACCTGGAAGATCAGGATAGGTTGATATTGATTAGTTTTTTCTTTTCTTTTTTTTCTTTTGTTGTAATCGTGCATATGGATTTTAATCATGTACTTGATCCATTGCACCGGTTATCATATTTTGTTGGTAGTTCATTCATTAGATTGTGCTCGAATTGATATCTATATATTAGCTGGTTTTTCGGTTATACTGCATGGTTAAGGTCACCTGCAGTAGACTTGTAGTTAGGGATATTGAATCTTCGGCACAGGGGAATGGTTCATGCACTTATCACAACAGGTTCGTGTAAGTTTCACCGCAGGGCTGGAGTCATGGTTAAGGGGTATCTAGTCTTCAGCATTAGGAACGGTTTATGCATAGACCGCAAACTTTCCGCCACTAGGGTTGGGTACCTAGCGAGCTATTTATTGCTTACTGGTTTTTGATTTTGCTTGTTCCGAATGTTACAAATAATACATCAAGATGGAATCATATGTGATGATGCGAGAATCAAGTTATGTTTGTTTGCCATGAATTTTGTTCATACTTTCACCTACGGCTAGGATTGTTTGAACAGAGTATAAGACCGCTGGTTGAGAATTATAGATGCCAAGCCAATGCTTTTATCATAGAGATGAATTGAAGCTAGTCTAACCCGTCTTTCTTCGACTTCATCAATTTTGAAGAATTGTTGGCAAATATATATATAGGGGAGGGTTCAAACGAGAACTGTTTTTCGTACGATAACCGTGAGAATCAATTTTGGCCATTCATTTTGGATAATGGAATTCATGGATGAAGAGCGTGGGAGGATTAAGTGTGGCAGGGTGAATATAAGGAATTCATGGGTGGGCAATCCAATTGAAGGAGGAGGAATTGGACGGCTAAGATTGGTTCTTGTACGAAAAACAGTTCTCGTTTAAACTTTCAGACACACACACACACACACCTATATATATATATATATATATATATATATATATATATATATATATATAGGAGAGGGTTCATGCGAAAAGTGTCTTATTTGCGAAAAGTGCGAGAAGCAATCCTGACCCTTTATTTGTATTTGATCTAATGGCTTAGATTACCTTATTTTTCATTTATTTTAATTCAAAAGGGCACTTTAGTAAACAAATATTATTTCTCTCTCCAATCTATTTCTCTTTCTTATTTTCTCTCTCCTTCAATTTTTAAACAAAATAAATTATAAATAATTTAATTATAAAATATTAAATTTACGGTATTCAACGATGAACACAACAAAAAATTTACGAGTTTTTAATTATTAAAAATTATGTTCATTACTTTGTTCAGTATTAAACTCTTATTTAATATTATTTCAGTGATTTTTTTTCAAATGAATTATTTTATTTTCTGTTTTGATTTTTTCTACTTTTAAGATCCTCTATGTCCTTTATAAAATAGAGATGGGTGTTCATTAGTAAACTATAATAAACAATAATCAAAATTAGAATGAATGAGTGTTCAATAATAAACAAAACCCTTTACACAGCTAATAAATAATCAACTCATGAATGTTTAATAATAAATAACTATGTTTAATAATAAACAAAAACCCTAAACACAGAAAAAACGGTTGAACACACAACCGATAAGAAATTATAGATTCAATCCCGTAAGAATTACATAAAAAACTATTCAATCCCGTAAAAATTACGGATTCAAACCCATAAGAATTAAATAAACCCAAGACTATTAAGGGTGTTCAATACTAAACATTGAATTAAAATAATTACACAAACACAAAAATGAATATATAGATTCAATCCTATAAGAATTAAAAAATTTATTCACAATATTCATACCTATCTACTTGAATATACAGATTCAAGAAAAAAAGTTCAAAAAAAAAAACTAAAAACAAACTATCATATGACTGTAATTTATATTAAACCAAATCCACCGGTTGATCCATTACCAGAGGTGAGTTGAACACGAAATCGAGTTCAGTGGTGATGAACACGAAATCGATTTCTACCGGTCACAAAAATAAATCAAAAGATACCAGATCTCCATGGCGGCGCAAATCGAGTTCCGACCGATGGTGGAAGTAAAGGGGGCAGCGGCAGCGGCGTTTGAAGTAAAAGGGGCAGCGGCGGCGACAGTTGAAGTAAAGGGGGGCAGCGCTGGCGAGGGTTGAAGTAAAGGGGGCAAAGGCGCAGTGGTGTTCATCGGTGATGTATGTTTGAGCAGCAGCGGCTATGGTTCGCCGGCGGTTGTAAAAATAAATGACTTCGCCGGTTGTAAAACCATAAAGAACCCCTCAGTTGTAGATGGTGGTTACGCGGAACTAGTAAAAATCAACAACCCAAAGAAGCACCGATCGACTAGTGATAGAGAAGGCTGCGATTAGGGTTTTTTTTGCAACTAACCTTGTCGCCTGTGACTTTACCCGGAGCAGACATCGACGGCTGGTTAGAAAGAAGAGAGAGGCTGCGATTAGGGTTTTAAAAAAAATCAGGGTTATTATGTTATATTGAGAGAGGAGAGAATAGGAGAAGAAAAAGGAAAGAGAGAGGAGAGAGGTGTATAAAATGTCTTTTTTAACCCTTTCAATTTTAAATTAATCTCATTTATTTTTGTATTAATTACAAGAGTGCCACAAGCCCTATTAACCATTGATTAAAAAATCCTAAGGTCCAGATTACTTCTCGCACTTTTCGCAAATAAGAAGCTTTTCGCATGAACCTCCCTCTCTCTCTCTCTCTCTCTCTATATATATATATATATATATATATATATATATATATATATATATATATAGGGGACGGTTCAAACGAAAACTGTTTTTCGTACGAGAACTGCGAGAACCAATCTTAGCCGTTCATTTTGGATAATGGAATTCATGGATGAAGAGCGTGGGGGATTGAGTGTGGCAGGGTGCATGTAAGAAATTCATGGGTGAACAATCCAATTGAATGAGGGGGAATTGACGAACCTCTAAGTCACAAATATAAACCTCTCTATCATCGCTTCCTGACATCGTTAGTCTCTAAAGTCTGTTAGATCATTAAAGTCTAATATACTTAGTATACTTTTCCATACTTGATTAATCATGTTAATCAAATAAGCAAATAATCAACAACAATGTTAGTCATGTGATCATATCAATCTCTCTCACACCCCAATACCTTTCGAGGAACACTTTAAATAATAGTCGAGCCTGAATTTGAGACTGAGTACTCTTTCAAATACCCAATTCACTCAAACTTAGGCTCTGATACCAGCTTGTAACACCCCCATTTCGAGAACCAATTTTTTTTCTTTTTAAAATGCTTATATATCTTTTTCATTTAAAAGTACGCAGCGGAATATAAAACACGTGGCAAATATATATTGCAATCAAAAGTTGCCACATAAACGTTTGGTGTTACCGTTACTGTAGCATTCGACCATTATCCATTACAACATAATATATTATCAGAGTTATACAAACATAGTGTTCCTCCTAAAGAAAGTAGACTACCCGCAGGGTCCCGAGCTCACTGAGGATCACCTGCACATGTAGGGTATAGCATCGGTTAGCTATAATAGCTAGTGAGTACTCAAATAGCATGCGATCAACATAAATTGTAACGCCCCAAAAACCAAATTTAAAATATTAAGATCAAACACCTATAAGTGTTCGCATCTCAGGGTTTATCATAAAAGCGGAAGCAATTTGTTTGAAAACTTGACGTATCAATAGATACTCACATAAATACTATCATAAGTTTGGTACCAAGAACTTGATATTTACAAACCAGGCGTTAATTTCAAAGAGTTTAACAATTGGAAGTCAAACCGGAGCTTTGCCCTTGCCTTTGATAAAACCTGCAAAACATTTTAAAAGATAGTATCTGATAAGCTACGAGAGCTTAGTGAGTAATCTAAACATAACATCGTATGAGCACACGTATACATTCACATGAAGATAATATACGCATGTCTAGCAATCGAAGCTAGCCTCTGGTTCTAGACCCAGGGTAGCATCGTAGGTCACAGTACTGTACCGCATCGAGCCCTACTGCACATAGCAGTAAGCTTACATATTCACATGTATAACATAGCATGTTAGCAATCTGATATGAAACTACACATGCTGCTAATATGAAGTGAAGTCTAGAAGACTCACCTTATAACTGTAATATGCAATACTTCACAAATCACTAATGCAGGTATTATGTCAATCACCTCCTATATAACAATACATGAATAATACATAAGGTATTCTGATCTAAAATATAGGGCTTACACGGGCCGTGTATCCCTACACGGGCCGTGTCCCATTAATGCTACACGACCTAAGCTGGCAACATGGCCAGTGTGGTCTAGTCACCCTACACGGGCCGTGTACCACTCATGCTACACGACCATGTAACCCTACATGGCCCTATGACCGTCTTACACACTACACGGCCGTGTATCGCTACACGGGCCGTGACCTCTTATACTACACGACCATGTACCCTTACATGGCCCTGTGACCGCCATAACTACTACACGGCCGTGTACCGCTACACGGGTCGTGTACATAACAGTCCGGCAGACTGTTCTTGCCAAGAACTGTAGGATTTCACCAAGAAATCCTATAGTTTCACTATAAATCAACTAGAGGTGTTTTCCTACACCTCCTACAACTGATATACATGATCTAAACCATAAAGAACAATCCTAACATGATTCCACCATTGAATCATGTGATTAAACATATAAAACTTCAAAAACAAGGTTTAATCCTTACCTTGTGTTGATCTCTTGCTATGCTCTTGATATAAGCTTCTTGTTCTACTATTTATCCACTGAAATGGAGAGTTTTAGCAGCTGACATGTGTGTAATTCGTGGGTTGCAGGAAGCAAATGAGAGACTTTGACTTGCTAGTCAAAGTTGGTGCAATATATATATATATATATAGTTTCATCAATTGACAAAACAGCCCCCTGGACTTAATCAACTTGAAATCTGGCAGTTTTAGCCCCTCTAGTTTAAAACCCCATCTTATCACGTATATCCGTTTATAACTCGGGTAACACCTTGTACTTTTCTTGCATAAACTTAATAATAAAATTTTGGGTGTTACATAAATACATCACATATCATCAATCATGCTCAGATAGTTCTATCCTAGCATCTCGCGATGAGCTGGCATAGTCAGAAGGTAGCATATCTTGCAGGTGAGCTAACCCGGCTCAATGCACCAAGCTGGGGTACCAGACACATCAATCGCGCCAGTAGGGGAGCTGTAAAGCGTCCACCGTTGCATTTCAGAATCAACCGATTCTTCTGAGTACAGCCCTGAGTTATAACCACAGGGGACAGCTTTGTCCCTTAAGTAGAACAACTTTGTTCTAAAGGTAGGACAACTTTGTCCAGGACAAACCTTGTCCATAAGATCCGTACCGATCACAAACAAATAATCTGATTCAATCGAATCATCAATCAATGCGCGCATATATTCAATTATCATCATAGCATACACCTAATCAAGTGCATACTACATTGTGTCAACATGGTAAATTCTAGCATCATCATGCAATCCTACACTTAAACAAGTGCGTGAACAAATCATGGTATACAATTATGTAATCATTGTTAACATATGTTATAAATATATTAATCTTTATGTTACCAGGCACTCACCTGTCGAGCTAGATTATAACACTCTACGATACAGTAGCTTCTAGACCAACTGGAATACCTAAACAAGGTTTACATATGTCAAAACCTTGTAAAACAAATTCTGCCAGAGGCAAGGGACGCCCGTGCCTGGCGAGGCACGCCCCGTACCTGATACTCAGGTACACCCCGTGACTTCAGGGTACCCCCCGGGCTTGCTAGGGTTAGGCACGCCCCGTACCCTTGGGAGGTACGGCCGTGCTCTCCAGGTACGCCCTGAGATACGGTCTGTTCTTGAGAGGCACACCCGTGCCTTTCAATATACTGCAGCAGGTTCGTGCAGAACCTGCTGTTTCCATCCAAAACCATACCAAAACTCAAACAGAACATTACCAATCGGTTTCTATGGTTCATATGTGAAAATACTCATCAAAGGAAACCTAAAAACACCATTTTTACATACCAAAACAATCAATTCAGTGTTTGGGACCAAAATCCTCATTTTGACCCATTAAGCACTTTAATTCTTGAATTCTATTCAAATCATCAATTTAATTACAGAATTTGATTCTTATGAACCTAATAATCATCTAGGAACAGATTGGTAACTTCATAAACAATTATTGAGTCCAAAACATATTAAATCCAATTGAAACCCAACTTCAAGAAAGTGAAGAACTTGAAGAATTTACTTACAACAAAGTGGAGATTCGGATTTGGTAACTTGCAGCAGATTAGAGACTTGGATTTGTATCAGAATCAGATGCTTGATGATCTTCTTGAATTACTTGATGATTCCTTCTTCAAATGACAAAGCAAGAACAAGAGAAATGAAAGAAAGGAACAAAAGAAATGTCTGTGTTTGTGTGTATACGTGGAGAGGCAACATGTGCCTACTTGTGGGTTGTGAATATCCACAAGTGGGTATCTTGTTCCCCTTTCCAACTTACAACTTAACGCACGAATACCCGTTTTAACCAATGAGAATATTTTTGGAAACCTCGTTCTAAACCATTTAATATTTTATTATTCTTATCTATTTATCATAATATTTTAATATTATCATTTCTTTATTATTTTCTTCTATTTTCCCAAATAATCAATTATATATATTTAAATAAGATTTTAGACGTACCAGATTCGAACACAACTAGGCCCATACTGAGGTTGTTACACATCGTCTCCAAGAAATTGTGTAAAACTAAGTTTTCTCTTGCAAGTGAATCTAAAGGAACTTGCCTTGGTTGTTGAACTCAGAAGTTACTCTAGTTATTCACTAACTAGAAGTTCTATTAGACACGGACATTAGATGAAACCATTGATGGCTTTGAAGGGTCTATGAACTTTGTGCATTGCCGATTCGTAAAACAGTTATTATAGGATTTGTAGAGCCAGAAAAGATGCTCTGGTACTGATTAATAGGGTTGATTCAGGATTTGAGTTAATAGAACCATTGCTAATCCAACAAGAATATCTAGTTAACAGAATAGGAATTCAAGATAGATGCAAGTAAATTTTATTGAGATTGAGAATTGAATAATAGACAAAATAGTGTTTAGAATTATCTAAATATTACAATGCACTTTTAAACTAGTCAATTAACTACTTTTTCAGGAAATTTTTACAAGAAAACTAAAAACTAAAAAATGTTCACTAACAGAAATCTATTTTATTTTTTTCTATCTCTTTCACATTTTGTCAAACCTTTGCATAGAACTTTTTCCTATTTAAATAAAATAATAATAATAATAATAACAAAAGTAATAATATTTAATAATAGGTAATTAAAAATAATAGTAGTAGTAATGAATAGTAGTTGTAATAATAAACAAACAAGCAAATAAAGGTATTGTATATATAAATAATAATAGCAAAGAAGATTCAATAGTACAATACACTCTAAATAATAAATAGTACATAATAATTATAAATAATAAATATTGATAACTGATAATAGTAACAATAATAAATAATAGTAGTAATAATCATAACAGTAACATTAATAACGATAAGTAAATATTAAAAAATAATAGGTAATATTAGTAAAATAATAGTAATAATAAATAATAAAAATGATACTAGTGATAGTAATAGATATTAAAATAATATTAACAGGTATTAATAAATAAAAATAATATTAATATGTATTATTAATAATAGTAGTAGTAATAATATGTTATAACAATAACATTAATAGAAATAACAGTAATAATAACATTGTTAATTGATTAATTTATTTATTACTTATAATTAATTAATAAAAAATATAACTGTAATAATAATATATTAATTTTAAAAACGAAAGCCGGAAATATAGAAAACACCTCAATAAAACATTTTTTCATTTTTTCTCTAAAAAATAAAAACTCTAGTAGTTTATGAAAACAAGTAAAAAAAAATCTAACTAAATGCAACCTAAATTTTCCCTATTAAAGAAAGTGTGGTAGAGAGAGAAAGGGATGGAGGAAGAAGGAATGATGCTTGCTAGCTTTAGCAACTACGACGATGGTTGTGTTGTCGTTTGGTCAATTATGTCACACGATGAAAAGGTGAAAGAAAAGGTAAATGGTTTAATTTGTTTCAACTTTTATTAGGAATTAACATTAACATTTAGATTCAACGTGTTACGTAATAAGTTAAATAGAATTGTGTTTAATAAAATTTATGTAAAAAACATAGTTTTAAAATTTTAATATTTAATCATATGTTGATTAGTATATAATGGTATGTGATTTGTAAAACATTATATGTGAATTACGAAAATATCACTCCATCCAAAAATTTAAAATGCAATTTGGATCATTGATGCCATTAATCCAAATGCTAAAATTAGTTTTTTAGAATCATAAATTAAGGGGTTGTTTGTTTGCTGCTTAATGGAACCATTCAGCGCTGAATGCTGAATCATTCAGCATTCAGCGTGTTTGATTGCAGCCTCTGAATAAAGACCGTGCTGAATGATTCAGCATAATGCTAATGAATCATTCTACCTTAAAGTGCATTCTGAATCATTAAGCACCAAGTATTTTACCCTAAGTCTTCTTATTTCACACGCTGTCTTGTTAAACAATCATATTTTATCTTATCTTATTCTTATAATATAATATATCACTATTAAGGTTAAAATAATAATTTGCATCATTCAGATTGTTCATTCATAACCTTTATCAAACAGCATGTCACATTCAGAGGCAGATTTATTCAAAGCATTTAAATTATTCAGATCACTGGATCATTCGGTGTTTAATCATTCTGTTTTAACAAACATCCTCTAAGTATGAAATAACATTCTTCATGTTAAATAACAAATGTAAAGAGATTAATAGAAGTTTAAAATAAATACAAGACGAAAACTATTAAACGTTATAAACGTAGAGCCTAGGATCGATCATTCTTTGTGACTGATTTATTAACAAGTAACCTCCCCAAATGGCCAAAAATGGTCGGAAAGGAAATCCATTCAAAAAACAAGAGGTCCGTCCACTCGAATATTAGATGGAGAACCTGCTTTCATTCCCAAACCTCGATTATTAGCCGATTAATTCTAGAGATTAGAGAGGACGCCTAAGCCTCATACGTCGATCAAATTAATTCTCCATGGCTTCATTCTCTGGATTTCAACCCGGCTATTGTTCGTCGTCGATGGTGCGGGGTGCCGTAGTTTGAATTCGATTGCATTTTGAAGGTACTCCATTCCTTTATTTCGGCTTCTCATAGGTTTCATAAAGAGATATATAAAGCTTGAAACTAAAACTATATGTCTATATAGATTATAGATGCTACGTTATACGAGTGATTTATGATGAAGTTCGATGCCTTTGTTGTAATTAGTTGCTTAAACATGATTTTGTGGAAACTAAGCTAGCTGTTCATTCGTTTGGTTATGAGATTAGTGGAATGCTTATTATTTCCTAATCATGAGGTCAATGCTTACGATTTGTGTATATGTATGCATAGTTTTGCCTTCGTTTACGTGTTGTTTTAGGTTCATTATGGTACCTTTGTGGAATGATAATGTTTATTCCTGATTAAATGACTATACCTAGGTGATGATTGTATGAAACCTGGGAATATTGGAGTTATTGCATACTAGCATTTGTTCGATTGTTAGGGTGTCGGTAAGGATTTTGAGAGGTATGCAATTTCGATGTAGGCATTACACACATAAACAGGGAAGTATAATCGGATATATATGTTGCCCACACTGAAATTTCAGATTACATTTAGTTGTATCACAAATAACCTATTTATAGAGGAGGGGTGGCCGGTGGTTATCATAAATGCGGCGGCAGTTGGTGGTGCCATCCTTGCACCAACTGTGAACTGTGTTTTCTTTCCCGCCAACCACACTAACACCCCTAAATACACACTAATATTCAATACATAACATAAGTACCATAATAATTACATAATACTAATTTAACATAAGTTTATAATACGATACTTGACAATTAAAATTCCAACAGCATTGAAAAAAATTATCAAGTTTAAATGGTTAGGGATGTTTTCTACTTGTATTGGTGCCATCTTCAAATGAACAACTATTGACAATTTCTACCAGGTATTTCCTAATATATATATATATATATATATATAGGGGAGGGTTCAAACGAGAACGATTTTTCGTACGAGAATTGCAAGAACCAATCTTGGTCATTCAAGTGGTAAGTGGAATACATGGATGAAGTGAGTGTGGTAAGGTGCATGTAAGGAATTCATAGGTGGGCAATCCAATTGAAGGAGGGGTAATTGGACGGCTAAGATTGGTTCTCGCAGGTTTCGTACGAAAAACAGTTCTCTTTTAAATGTTTCCCTATATGCAAGCATCCAATTTCAATCATGAAAGAATATGCTTGATTCACACACTTGATGTGTGCTTGGAATAAGCTTTGATGTAGGATTGTTGTATTGTTTTCCTTGGTTTATAGATTGGTATCAACGAGAATATATAATAGGATCATCAAACAGAAGTCATCGTCTTCCTCCCAAAATAAGGGTGGGGTTACAAAGTACTTCCTTTAGAAGTTTCAGGGATTGTTGATTTCCATTTGAACACATAAGCCATATATTTTCGCCTTTTTCCAGATTTAACCCTACAAGGATCTGATAGTTATTGTTTATTTTACATTTTCAGTGTTCATATATGTTGCAATGCCATCGTTAGTGTCAACTTCAAAGCCCTTTAGGCAGTTGTTTATGTGCAAAAATGGTGGTAAGACACAGCTAATCAGATGTTTAAGGAACAATCCTAAACTGGAACTTTATGTTCAGAATCGATTCTTTAGAAGCATTGCAAGAGTTGAAGCTTTGCCCACTTGGTATCAACCAATTGGTGGTAGTCAAGTGGTGATACCCTTCTCTCTGCAAAATTCAACTTTTAAAAATATTGTTCAAAGGAGAGGATTTCTTGGTTGCGGTGATGGAGATCACGGCGGCAAAGGCTTATCAAAGGTTCATGAGGAGAAGTGTATAATGGGGTAATGTTAACTCTGTTTGCTTATATAAAGAGATAAACATGTGGTTTATACTAATACTATGCTTAAAGTCAAAACTAAATTTAATTACTTAAAGTATACCTGGGCTTGGCTGATCAATAGGGTTCAATTTATTTGTTTGTCAGGTATTCCCAAGAGCAGATGTATGCAGTGGTTGCTGCTGTTGACATGTATCAGGATTTCCTTCCTTGGTGTCGACGATCAGACATAGTTCGACGTCATTCTGATGGGTCTTTTGATGCTGAGCTAGAGATCGGTTTTAAGTATCTCCTTGAAAGCTATGTATCTCATGTGACACTGATAAAACCGAAATTGATAAAGGTGATAAATTTTTCCAAGTTTTTCTTTTTCCTTTCAGTTTCGGAAATGTTCTGAAGTTGAATAAATTGACATTATCTTTCACCCATGACTACTCTTGTACAATTTTCAGTATCATCTCATATTACATTGTGATACCCCGAGTTGCAAGAATTTCGTATAGTTAGAGTGAGAACGCGAAAATGTTTGTAGAGTTTTACATTGAAGGCTTTTAATTTTGTTTTTAAACTTATGTTTCTTTCATCTGTTTCAATTTTCAGACGACTTCTTCACAAAGTAACCTTTTTGACCATTTAATAAACATTTGGGAGTTCCATCCAGGACCTGCTCCAGGGACATGTGACCTCCATTTCCTTGTAGATTTCAAGTTCCATTCACCATTTTATTCACAGGTTATATTTGCTGTTGGAATGTTCAACAAACTTTTAACTTTTAACTTTGTGGCATGAAGGTTTTGTTGAACGCAAGTTGAACTTAATCTACTTGTGTGTGTGTTCATTTTTCTATTTTTATACAGATGGCATCCATATTTTTTATGGAGGTGGTGTCTCGAATTGTTAGTTCATTCCATGAGCGTTGCCGTTTGATTTATGGGCCAGAGGTTCCAGTTATCGAGCAACGGACATGAATATCGACTTCGTAGACATAACTTCTTACTCATATCTATATTCTACTGCTTGTTTTGTTACTTTGTGTTGATATGGCATTACCATTGGTTTTCCACACACTATATTTAGGTTTTTATCTTCTACTCTGTTTCAAATTTGATGTAAAGTTCAATTTCTTTTAAATCTTTGTTGTATTAATGTTTTGCGTTATGCTAAGAAGGACTTATTAATAGTCACAATTAATAGTGAACTTGGATAACAACTTTGAATTGTGATAACCACCTTCAAATTGTACTATTTCGACTATACCATTATGGCTTGGGTTACACGAAATCCATGATTGGATGATTCGAAGTTTTGAACTTGAATTTTAGACCAAGAAAACACGAGTAAATGATAGAGATATCCAAGATTTGTTCTATATGTTTAAGACCGAAATTTGCCTAATATATAGGCATCGAAACATGCCGAAATTTGGCAATAAACATTTGGCTTTAACCCTTAGGTTTTGGCGAGCAAGTTAGGCAATTTGGTTGATGTGAACGTATTGCCAAGTAACATAACATTTAAGTAGGGGGCTCTAACTCTTTGTTGACCCCATGCTGTTACGGTTGCTTTGGTCCGTTTGGATTCATATAAGCTTATATGATTGGGCACTTCGTACCTCCCAAGCTGTAGTATAACTTGACATGAAATCCCTTCGATCTTAAGTAAATCTCAACTATATAAAATATTGACGACACTAAAATTACTAATTAATATATATATATATATATATATCAATGTCCTATACGATATTGTTATTTCTTCTAACATGTTTTAGAAGGAAAAAAAAGAGAGGTTAAATATTATTCTGCTAATTAGATAAAACAAATGTCAAAGTTAACAAAGCAAATGAGGAAAGAAAATTACTTTAAGTACGGAAAGAATTATTACAAGTGTAGTTATTTAATAAGTCCAGTAGAAAGATTTAACCAAAAAATAAAATAAAAAGATGGTATGAAGAATAAAGTAAAAATGAAATCAGAATATTTGAAAAAGGTAGGTTTTTGAACTAAGGAATTGCCTAGAGCCAAATGAATGCAAGACCACATATGTAAAGGGTATTATGTGACTCTTCTTAAGGGCATCCAGCCATCCACAATGCAAGCATCATGAGAGTTGTAGTTGTATGAAGTGTAGATAGGGTTTAATAACGGGAAGTTAATGGCTATTATACAAGCATCATAAGAGTTGTATAAGTATTGTATAGAAGTTGTATAGAGTGTAGATAGGGTTTTATAGAGTGTATAAAGTTGGCATCGACCGATTCATGTGAAAAAGACGATCTCCAAGTACGAGGAGAGAGCTCCTTATAATATAAAGGTAAACATTTGGCAATCTTTTGGGGAAATTTGGTTACTAAAAAGAACATACTTTTAAGACAACTTTACACTGGGTATTCGTTCAGTCACCAAGTGAAGCTATGCTACAGATGACGCAAGTGATGATTTTGCCGGTTCCGGAAATAATGTTTAAATTTGAGTAAATTAGCACGGTCAACTAGTCAACTCCAAATGATGTTTGCCTGATGAGATTGCTTCGCAACATAGCTTTTTTAATAGAGACTATTTAAGGTCTTGCAGAGAGGGTGAAACAACCATGTGGTTCTACTAGAGAACACCACCCTGTGGTTTCGATACAGACAAAGCATGTATACTAATCAAATTTCAACAGTAAAAAATTAACACTTTTATTTACATTTTAGCAGTAAGAAAATTTGACTAGTGGCAATAGTAAAAAGATACCAATATTTTTTACTCCGCAGGCTCAATCGACAAGTGGCTTGTGACCAAATACTAGGTCAGCCCCTCCATTTAAGTAAGGTAGAAGACAAACAATTGCATCAATAGCAGTTCAATGAAGTTGAAGAACAGATGGGTGTTTGATTTTCTTCCTGTAACAATATATGGTTTAATTCATTTATATCAATGTTCTATTATTCCTTCTCTATTTTGTAGCCCACAAAATAGGAATATCAAATGACTAAAAAATATATAATACCTTCTACGTTTTAAATTGCAACAGAAATACAAATTGCTCTGCGTTACAACAATGCAGCATGGACTGAATTATATGTATCACCACGCCAAGTATAACTAACTACGATATGCAGATGGCAAAGTTGAAGCATTTTACCAAAATGAGTTATGCATTTTGAGAAGCAACAGGAGCGGGTGCTGTGTATTTCTCTATAGCCGCTTTAATCCTCTCCTTGTCTCTGGTGGCGAAAGCTTCTAATAGGATTCCGTTTTTATAGAAATGAAAGAGAGGCACTGTCTGTTTATATAAATATATCACAATAAACTCAATTTATGTACAAAATAACATGGAAAAGTAATAAAACAATCAAGGGGATTTTCGGGTTTAAACTTTAACTAATGTTGAACATGAAAAAGAATCATCTTGGGCTTGTTTTAGATTCAATTTAACAAGTAAGCATTCAAATTTTTCACCTTGACCTTTTGGCTTGTAAGCTCGTACACACAAACTCGTCATTTATGACAGAAAGGAACTTTAGAATAAGTAGAATATTATTGTACCTTAATTCGAAGACGTTCTGCTATATCTGATTGCTCATCATATTCATCAATCACCTGCAGCATAAATTGCTATTACAATCAGTTTGTGGACAGAACCCATATGATTGCTCCCTTGTGTGTCATAATGATGGTGTTTCAATCACATAGCTTAAAAGTAGTTTGTTCGACTCTCATAAGTCGACTCATGGAAAACTTGCATGAAACAATGGAGAGAACTCACATTATGCTTTTAAAAGATATCAAATGAAGAGAACTAACATTTATGAAGAGAACTCACATTTATAAGTATATTAGGAAAATATCAAATGAAGAGAACTCACATTATGCTTTAAAAAGATAACTGCAGCCTCGTCATCACCTAAACCCTTGCACAATTTTGCAAAACCCTGTTCAATATATTTGCAACTACCACATGAAGTGCGATAGAAATCAACCACAACCAATGTATTAGCTTTTTTTGCTTTTTCTAAAACACTAAGTAGTTCCTCATCCTTGCTGATTTCTCTGACACATTCAACCGGGCAGAGCTCATCTTCATCAGACAACTCTTCTGGATCACCATTAGCCATACATTTGACTGAATGTTGTTGATGGATCAGTGGCCATGTTCTATGATAGTGTGAAACTGCACCTCTATTATAATCTACAAATGAAGTTTTATCCTTCAAGTGGCATGTTCTCATGGAACTTTTATCCAGAAGAAAAGAGGGAAAAGTTGAAGGGTTTTTAAATTCAGTTTGCATCTTCTTAACTTTAGCAAGACTTAAAAGGGTTTGGTGAATCATGGTTCTCTGCTTCTGCACTGAAGTATTTATAGACCAAGACATTGAATTGAATATTTCTTAACTTGAATAACCTTCACAAAGCACTTGGATGTGCACCAGAAATAGAGAATAGAACTTCCAGAAGTTTGTCACCTAAGGATAATGCACATTTCTTGATACGTTAACTGTAGTAATTAAAATAAAAGCATAAGTAAGAGCCTTCTATAGACTATAGTAGATTTATACCATATTCTCTCCATTACACAATATATGCAACTAGTTTTTTTTTATTAGAGGATGTCTTGCAGCATTTCCTTTTATATCATAGTTACTGTGGATGATTAAGATATTTCACTAATAGTACACCACTTGAATTAAACATGTGCCGTCTATCTCAAGTCTAAAGTCACATTTGACATGAGGGAGTATATGATAAAGTTTGTGAAAACTAAAGCCAAGTTCATAATAGTCCATGAGATTATACTACTCTAACGACATTAAGAACAATTATGTATGTAATGAACAAGTATTATTAGATCATTCCAAGTCTGTCGATCCGAGAATGTTCCTCTTGGTTGGACAATGTTACTTGACCATTGAATTCTATCGAACTACAAAATGACAAAATACGCAAAATCCCTTGTGCCTCGCAGATAGATTTGAGACAGCCATAGTTAGGACAGTGCAATTGCTTTCTGCTAGTTATGTAACCAAGGTGCGGACCTGGTTTAATCCAATCCATAAACCCAGAAACAAAATCATGGCCTTTCCCTTTCATCAAGTAAGAAAAAAATGCATGTAAACAACTTCAAACTTGCTGGGGACTTTGTCTGAACCAAGAAAGAAGGCAAGCAAAATCTTATGTGGCGTGAAAGCAGATGCTTCAGGGGACAGGATTAACATGTTTGTTCTAATATGGCTCCAGTAATAGTTCAGTCTCAAATCAGAATTCTACTCTATAGCATTCAAAGTCCTCAAATCCCTTCTGCTTAATTTGTCCCCTATAGGTACACCTTTTCTATACTACTCTACCGGTTCTGCTCAACTCCACAGGAATCGGCGGAAGGTGATTAAATGTAATACCTAAATGATCCTAAAATGGAAAAAAGATTAATCACTCGAGCATAGCAAGACCAATGGAAGCACATCACCTAAAGAACTTGTTCAAAACAAACCAAAACAATTCATATTTTATGCTAGTAGTTAGGTCTATATTGGCACTATATTCGTTTGAACTTGACAGTAAATACATTTTTAGTTGTGTATTGTAATTCTATTACTTCAACGTCCCATGTCTATGTTTCTGCCATATCTTTACCATGTCTTGAATCAACAAACCTCACTACCAGGTAAACAGATTGTCAATCCGTATCTTAAAAAACAAATAGAATTTTGTAAGGCACATATAGAAACTCATGTTACTAATTGATCACAACGGGCTTGATCTCCGTATCTCAGCCTTATCCATGGACGTAATCACGGAGCCTTTATTCAGATTCTTAATACTTTCTGTTCACTAAGCCACTACCAAAGTCCAAGATGGCGCCTTTAATGGATAAAATGGCTCTACTTAACATTTTCAGTCGCTCATCTTGAGGGGGAGTTTTACACTGTATTCGGTGTTAGTTAGTATTTAATAGTTAGTTACTTTCTGTTAGAAGAGTTTGTTACAAACTGCTGTATATATAGTCTTGTACTGATGTATTTTCCTTTATTCAATCAATGAGAAAGTTCATTCTCTCATATCTCTCTCTCTCTATATTTCGTAATACACAAATACTGTAGTCTAGCCCGTATAGGTCCGTTTCATTCATCAGATCCATTTTCCGTGAACTATATTTGTGTACAAGAACAGGTGACCTCTACTACTATCTTCTCCTAAAGCCCCAAAACTAGCGGAGACAAACAGAGCCGCGATGCAGATAGTTATCTAGAGTTACACAGCATGGAGTACATTCGTACAATAACAACTGTACTTTCGCCATGAATATAGCTTACTGCAAATAGTATACGGACTAACGAAACGGTGAAAATTGTACAGATTGACGAAAGAAAGCGGAATTAGAGATGAAATAGTTAGTACCTGTCAGGTGAAGGATGAAGAGAGCGATGGCGGTGGCGGTGGCGGTGGCGGTGGCGGAGCAGATGGCTGATGAGAAAATGACACCACAATGGTCATTACAACATTCATCGCCACACACTTCTTCTTCTCCTATCGACCACACGCTCTACTATTCAACGAATCCAACTTTGAATTTTGGTCCCCTGGTTTTACCCTATTCCCAAACTAGCCACTGATGTTTTGAAGTTAATGATTCTGTCCACTATTATTTGATGAGGTTAAGTAGATAGAAATCATAGAATATTCTTTTATTTTTGTTATGATCTGATATAATATATGGTATGCAAGCTTTCGATTAATGTTTTTATTAGAAGTTAAATCATTTCTGATTACTATTTTAGTTAATGTTTACTTTTATTCTGTTTTTTTAAGTATAAAAACTATTTGTACATATGGCTATGATATTTAAATTACTAGCCTTTCTACCGTGAATTATTATTTTAATTCATTCATTGATATTTGATATAATTAAAATCCTATAGTTTCATAAGAGGGTTGTATAGACTCTTCATCATGCCAAACTTTTGTGTGATGTTATACCCTCTGGCAATAATTGAGTCTCACGTTCTAATATGATAAGTTAATATTGTTAAAGGTTGAGCACGATGCATGTATAATGAACAATGTGATTGAGAAAAAACTTACTTGATATCGTGATAGACACGTGAGAGCATGAGAATGTGAGTCTTTCTCCGCACTCCGTTTTCTTGTCATATAACTCATTGATTGATAGTAACAAGGTATTCATGCTTGCCCATCGTGTCGGGTTGTTACTTAAATCATCACTTTAATTTATATATAATATTATGAATAACATGATTGTTCAAATCTAGCATACACAGATAATATTTAGTATGATATTCGTTCTCTAATAAGATAAAAAAGTATAGTTTTTTTTTTCAACAAACTAAACCATCACTACAAAAAAATGCCATTTAGTGGCACACATTTTTAATGGCATTCGGTTTTTATGCCACTGATTAACGTTTTTAGTGGCATTTTACATTTACCACAAAAGAAATTAACAGTTTTAGTGACATTTTTGTTTTTATGCCACTAATATATACCACTAATAATGGCATAAAAATTTAATTACCATTATATATTTTTAGCATTAATGGCATATTATTATATTATACCACTAAATATATATATATATATATATATATATATTATAAAACTTTGACATGTGCCACTAACATCCTTGTATTATAAACATAACCTTGAGAATTTTTTTGACAGCCATCTAAATCTTCCCTCCTTCCCTAAATTTTCCCTCCTCCTCCTTCAAATCTTCCCTCCCATTTCATCTACACAAATTCATTTTCATCTACACAGATTTCTCAAACCATTTTCATCTTCTCTCCTCTCCTCTCCTCTCCTATCCTGTAGCTTTCTTCCCCAATCTCGTACAACTGCGCCCTAATTTATTTTGAAGCACTGTAAGTAGCAGGGTGGTCGGTTTTGTGTTATCTACATCATCACCGTAAGAGATTTCATGAAATTAGCCTTCATCTCATGTTGGATATGGTGTTCGCCGGTCATATTTGAAATCTTAAACTCGATTGTCGTGTGACTTCAAAATAAGACATCAATTCATATTTGTTATCGTTGGATCTTAGGTATGAAATTTTCCAATTCTTGTTTCTATCATCCCCAATCATCTTAATCTCATTTTTTTTTTGAATTAGGGCAGATTGTTTGTGTTTGTGTTTAGTTATATTTATGCTATGAGTTATTGGGTTGATGGCTGGTTTTGAATGTCTCGATCTGTGCTAGAAAATGAAGGTAAAAATTACTAATTGAAGGAACAAATTACTAATAACTCATGTCTGATTGTACACAACTGAAATAACTCATGTCTGATTGTGTTATATATACAAATTACTAATTTTTGTATAAAGGAACACATTACTCATGTCTGATTGCAACAAATTACTAATTGAACTCAATTCTGTTAGCAAGATGCTGTAAACATATACACAATAATTTTTATATAAAGGAAGATCAAATATGAGCTGATGTCTGATTGACATGTGTTTTATAAACAATGAAAATTAGTAATTTGTATATATAACACATGTCAATTACGAAGTCTGATTTAGTTTTGCAACAAATTACTAATTAGGAAGTCTGAGTTGGTTTTGCAAAATTAGTAATTTTTATATTTTCATTGTGAAATCACACCACAAAATTTGAGCATCTTGTGTAGTCACAATCAGACATCAGTTCAATTAGTAATTTGTTGTAAAAATTATATTAAAGGGTGAGTCAACAGTAAAATCAATTGAAATAACTTAGATTTCCTTGCACTCTCATCTTAAATAAAAACTTAGATCCATTTATATAAATAACAGATATTTAATGGTCATCAAACATAATTATATCTCACCATTTGGAGAATATATACCGAGATATATCGGAACAGAAGAAATTTGTTTCGTATGCCCTGCTTCTCTGTCAGTCTCATCAGCAATCTCCTTCCTCACGGTAGCTAGACAGCATAAAACAGTGAGCTTGCAACTTACATCAAATGAAGTGACAGATAACTTTCTTAAGAATAAAAAAACATGACAAAATTGAGAAAACAAAGACTAATCCTGTTAAGTAGTGATACCAAAATCAGTGAACCTCTAACTAGGTGAGCAAACTCTGCATATTTTCTTCCTTCCTCAATCCTATTTTATTGAAAGGGTAATCTAATCTTTTAGTTGTATATCGGTTATGTAGCAGTTATATAGTAGTTATAACTGTTAGGATTAGTTATATACAACCATTGCCCATGAAGGGTCACGATGGTTGATATGGTTGTCTATATATATGTATGTTTATATAATGTAATTTCTGTGGGATTAATAAGATTAATGCTCGTTAGTTCTCTGTGAAAACAATGTTTTGTTACCATCCTTTTACAACATTATTAATGTAGAAGATGGAGTTTAAGATTAATCCCAACACCTTCTAATTAAATATTAAATAATACTAATAATGATTGGTGACCAAATTATCTGGTTAGACAACTAATAATTTGAAAATATGTCTTTGCATTGAATGAATGTCTTTGGAGGGTTACTTAATCTAATTCCACTCTATCAAGTCATTGAACTTCTAGCTCACGATTTTTTGGCTGAAAAGTACATTTTTATTTGTCTAACCTCCAACACTTGACATTTTCATTAATTAACATTTTTTATCTCACCTTAATAATTTATAGTCACTTTTGATTTTGCAAGTTAAATGAACTATTGCTCAAGTTTGAGTTCCGTTTCAAATAGTTGGCCTTTGTGTAAGAAGACGATAACCATCATCCTATATCGTCATAACTTATATTAATGAGTTAAATTTTTAGGAATAGTTTGAAGAAAGTTTACTTAAAACTATTGGATATGGTAGTTTGAAGTCCAGTCGAAACTTTAAATCAGCGACGATACTTGATTAAAGATGTAATGAGCAAGTATTTGAAAAACAGTTTCTTATGTTTTAGGCAGTAGTAACATTTTATTGGTGGTCTTCCAATTTCTGGCAGTTGTAACATTTTATTGTTGGTCTTCCTCGATTCTGATCATTCTTACTTGAATCCAATGAAAGTTTAGAAAGATCACCAAACTTAATGATATAGTGAATCTAACATTTTATTGTTTGCTTCACATTCATGTTTGCTTCTTATACTAGGGTATAATCTATTTTTGTAGCTGATATAGTGAATTTGACATTTTGTACAACCGAATTTTGCATGTTATTAGTCATCGTATTGTGTTCACATCTGTGCTAATCATAATCCTATTAGTTTTATTCCATCTGTAAACATGTTCATGTTCCAGGGTACACTTTGGGTCTATTGAATTTGGTTTAGACAACTCCCAATCTGATACAAATTGGACTAGGTGATTGACACATCCAATTCAATAACAAGAAAATCATAAAAAGCATAATCATGGATAGATCTTGGATGTATGTTGCACCAAGATCAAGTCAAATTTTTATTAATGGGGTGCAAACATTCTTGAACTTCGCTTTTGAAAGATCTTGTGTTGGAGGGAGGATAAAGTGCCCGTGTATAAATTGTCTAAACATGAACTATCAAACTAGACAAATTGTTGTGGACCACCTTATATGTTCGGGTTTTTGTCCAAGCTACTTAAAATGGGTATATCATGGGGAACGCGTAATGGCTACATCGACAAGCACAAGGCATAACGAGGAAGAATGTATCTTTAACCATGACATGAATGAAATGGTGAATGATATGTTACAAACAGAAATAGATGGAAATGGAGTGGAGATACACGAGAATAATTTGAATGATAGTCAAGAAACGGATAATAGAAGAAGCAAATTCGATGATCTCATGAAGGAAGTTGAAGAAAAGGTGTACCCAAATTCCAAATACAACAAATTATCATGCGTGGTGCATTTGTACCATTTAAAGTGCCTTAATGGGTGGAGTAACAAATCATTCTCTATGTTGCTAGAGTTTTTAAAAGACTTGTTACCCGAAGGAAATTTGTTACCTAAAACAACACAACAAGTAAAAAAAATAATGGCCAACTTAGGATTAGGATATGAAAAAATCCATTCATGTCCCAATGGTTGCATGTTGTTTTGGAAGGACAAGGAAAGAGATGAAGTTTGTTCTTATTGCGGATCTTCTAGATGGAAGCTTCATCAAGGTGATATAGAGCACGAAGTAATTTCTCCTAAGAAAAAAGCTGCAAAAATATTACGGTGGTTCCCTTTAAAGCCTAGACTTCAAAGGTTGTTTATGTCATCAAAGACGTCAAACCTTATGAAGTGGCATCATACGGAGCGTGTTAAAGATGGAAAGTTGAGACATCCGGCTGATGCATTAGCTTGGAAAGATTTTGATGAAAAGTTTCCTGAATTCGCTAGCGATCCGCGCAATGTTCGTCTAGCTCTAGCAAGTGATGGCTTCAACCCTTTTAAGACAATGAATGTGATGCATAGTATATGGCCCGTTTTTCTTATTCCATATAACTTGCCACCATGGTTGGTTATGAAACAACCAAATTTCATTCTTTCTTTAATTGTCCCCGGCCCCAAAGGTCCCGAAAACAAGATAGACGTGTATATGCAACCTTTGATAAAAGAATTGAAGGACTTATGGGATGTTGGTGTTAATACATTTGATGCCTCAACAAAACAATATTTTCAAATGAAGGCATCTCTTATTGCTACCATATCAGACTTTCCTGGTTATGCCAATTTGTCTGGCTGGAGTACCAAAGGAGAACTTGCATGCCCTGTATGTGGTTTTAGTACCGACTCCAAATGGCTAACTCATGGAAGAAAGTGGTGTTACATGTGTCATAGGAGATGGCTTCCACTTGACCATTATTGGCGTGAAGATGTTAGATCATTTGTTGGACGTCAAGAGTTAAGAGCGGCTCCTACACCTTCTTTTGGAGAGGAGGTTCTACAACAACTAAACGGGACAAGATTTCTTGTCGACAATGTTGATGGAGGTCCTTGGAAAAAGAAGAGCATTTTTTTTATGTTGCCATATTGGGAGCATTTGTTGTTGCGTCACAATCTTGATGTGATGCACATTGAAAAGAATGTTTGTGACAACATAGTGGGGACTTTATTAGGACAAGAAGGTAAGTCAAAAGACAACTATAAAACAAGACTTGACCTTCAACAAATGGGTATAAGACGTGAATTACATCCAAAGAAGCGGCCTAGAAGCAATATATTTTTCATGCCAAAAGCATGTTATCAAATGACTCGGAATGAAAAGACTGAATTCCTAAAAACCCTGAAGTTAATGAAGCCCCCCGATGAATTTTCATCCAATATCTCTCGATGTGTGCAACTAAATGACCGCAAGTTGATTGGGATGAAAAGTTATGACTGTCACATGTTGATACAAGAGTATTTGCCAATTGCATTACGTGGAGCATTGCCTGACCATGTAAGCTCAGTTATTATCGAGTTGTGCGATTTTTTCAAGATAATTTGCTACAAGGATTTATCTGAAGCTGATCTAAATTTTCTTGAGTCTAAAGTTGCTCTCACTTTATGCAAACTAGAGAAAATATTTCCTCCTTCATTCTTTACTGTGATGGTTCACTTAGTGGTCCACTTAAGTAGAGAGGTTAAGCTTGGAGGTCCTGTTGCTTTTCGGTGGATGTACCCTATTGAAAGGTAAAAATATTTCTTTAAATTATATCCATTATTTGCTATATGTTAAAATTAATCTAAATGGCCATTCAATTGCAACACGACAGGGATCTTTTAAAACTCAAGTAATATGTCCATAACAGAGCTCATCCCGAAGGATCAATTGCCGAAGGTTATTTAGCCGAAGAAAGTATAACATTTTGCTCTAGATATCTCTCAAATGTAGAAACCGTCTTCACTAAAGGCATGGGGAAAAATGGATCTTTCATAGCATGGGGAAAAAATGGAGGACGTGGAAAGGTGCACTAAAGGCACGAGGATATGACCCAAGCCTTACCGTTGATGAAATTGTGGCACAACAAACTGAAAGTGACAATAGAGTCAATCCAATTCAATTTAAAAAACTTGTTTCACGTTGGTTCACTCCGGAATTTCAGGTAATCGTGAATTGTAACTCTGATTTTATGTACTATAATTAGGGAACTAGATTAAATAAGTCATATCATGTATTTATTTACCATTTAACACAGAGCACATGTGCTATAAGAAGATCAAGCCGCTCAAAGATGAGTGAGCCTCATGTAACCGGGACAAAATCATTTGCTAGACTTGCTCATGAAGTGGTATTATTCTATCTATTTTGACATACATTGTCCTTTTTTTCTTTTTAAAACCATCAAGCACAATTGATTCTTCGTATAGGCTATAAAAATAATGGTGTATATCCAACATGAGGAGAAATGTATGTAACAACTCGCACTCGCAAAGATGGAAGTATTGTTGATGACAAAGCAGCTGAAGTTGTGGTAATGTTTTATTTATCAAATCTAAGTGTTCTCATCATTTGTATATTTATTTTTTAAAATACTTTTATCATATATGTGTAGGCTTCATTGAAAGCTATTCCAAGTGATTCAACAAGCACACCCGGGGACGAAAATGATTTTACAAATGATGACTACTCAAAAGTCAAAGGCCCGGAGAAAAGAGGGTATGTCCGGTTAGTCGGAAGGATGCCGACCGTAAAAAAGAATGGTGATTCTTCAACGGATTCACAAACTATTCACCAACTAAAGAGTGTTGTCAATGTAATGTTGAACATCATCCAAGAACATATCCCTAATGCAAATCTGTCAACGATTCTTAACAATATGAATATAGAGGTACTTATACGAACTACCACTTGTTCTTTTACTAATATCTATCTATGTATAACAACATTTGTTTTCATTAATATGATTTAGGTCCCCTAGTATTTCTTCTCTTGTCCCTAACAACTCTCTATCAGTTAATCAAAGATCACCTTCTGAAAGTCGTTGATGAAGGTAATTACTTTTATGCTTCTACTTTTCACCTATATAGTTATGGAGAAATTTAATTAGTAGTCAATATTATATTATTAGTGGTTTAAATAATGTTCTTATCCAAAGGTTTATTTTATTAACAGGTAACATGAGCACAAGGATTGTTTAGCTCGAAGATTGAGAAAGATGTTCATGACCTCATTGAAGTTTCGAGTTTTCATTATAATATTTGTTAGTTTTATATGTTTTATCTTTGATCTTTAGACTTATTTGATACTTGTTAGACATGTGTTACTAGATATTTGCAATGTCTTGGAGACTATTGAAGTTTTAATCAAAGTGATGCTATTATGAATGTTAGGCCTTATAATTACAAATGCTTATACTAAATCACAAATAATATAATAAGCATCGTTTATAGTGGCACTTAATTTGATTCTTAATTTTGTGGCAAAAACTATGTGCCATTATAAGTTGTATAGAGAGTTTAAATAGCAATAGTTTTACTAGCATAAAACTTGTGCCACAAATTCATTTTTGTTTCTTGTGGCAAAAAAAGTGCCACTAAAGGTCTAAAAGTTTATTGCGGCAGACTGAAAAAGTGCCACTAAAGGTCTAAAAGTTTGTTGCGGCAGACTGTAAAAGTGCCACTAAAAGGCTTTAGTGGTAGCGCTTCTAGTGGCACTTTTTTTGTGTGCCGTAGTTTCCCATAGAGGCCTTTAGTGGCATATTTTTTTGTTTTTTGTGGCACTTTTTGTATGCCATTAAATGGTCTTTTTTTTGTAGTGTATAAATAGTTAGCTAAACTAACATTAGTTTTTGAAACTTGTTGGAGGTGCAAGGGCTTCCTAACAAAAGATTAAAGCTTGTAATAAAATATATGCAAGGAGTAGTGTATGGTCATTGTGTCAAGATATGGTTGATATCAGAGTATCTTGTTGTTATCAGCAGGTCTACAGTATGTACATTGTAAACTAAATCAGATTGGAACCCAACAACCTTATATTACAAACAAGAATATTAAAAGAAGATTTATATTTCCTCATACAATATATTGATAGTTTAATTATTCTCTTACTTGATAAATGATAACATATAGAATACACTAATTTTCTTTTATCTCCTCTTTTGATTTTGATACATGTCTCGATCCAGCGAACAAGATAATGAATAGGATGATTAGTATGAAGATATAAAATCTCTCTAAATAAAAAAATTATGAAATAAATCATTTGGCTTGGTAAAATTACTAATTTCGTCTTATAAGATAAAAAATTACTAAGACTATTCATGTGCTTAATATTTTGTTACTGACTTGGTCATTTGTTTAACCAATCATTTAAACCGGGCATTAGTTTATCTTTACTTGTGGGAATTTCTGTTTTTTTACCCTTAACCTCATCACAAAACATTACCCGCCTAGTGCCCTAACTATCAACGGGTTAACCTTACTATGACACTAAATAAGTGTTAATCACCAAATTTAAGTCGTTTATCATGTTTTTGATGTTCTTGGTGGATTAATATTTGGGTTAGTTTGTTCTAGCATGTTGTTCATATAATGATTATAAATTTAGTTAAGCTACTAGAACTCATTATATATTATTAATTCAAAGCGTGGAGGAGTAAAACTCGAGTCTTAACAAGATGGTGTTGTTTAGAGGTAGTTGATTATGCAATAGTCAAAACAATGTTGTGCTATATCGCACAAGTCTGTGTGATAGTCAAACCAGTGTCGTGCGGTTTTACTTAGGTCTATGTGATAGTCGCACCAGTGTCATGCAATAGCATCTAGTCTCTTGCAATATTTACTAGTGTTGTGTGATAGATGGTGTTTAGATATCCATAACAATATCATTCAAAAAGTGAAAAGGTTGAGAAATATGAAACATTTAAACAAACAATATTCCTAGTGTTTACACGTAGGTGAAAGAGGATGAAAGTAGTAGTGTATAAGACACCAAAGTATTGGATAAGCAGGTCCATAATATGTACATTGTAAACAGAATCAAATTGGACCCTCAACATCTTCATATTAGGGGCCATGGATCCGTCAGTACAACATCATAGTATACAAATATGAATACGTATCTATTACGATCGAAGAGGACACACATTAAAGGTCTTGTTCAGAATACTAGTAGTTATATGTGTCTATGTATATATAAGAGTATGTTAATATCAGATTATTATTAGCTGGTGTAAGGGCCAAGAATCTTTAAACTAGTTGTCTAGAGAATAAAACAACAATCAAGCTTTTATCTTGGTTGAAACAACGATGTTGGAGCTTTTCCTTGAAGCATTCAACGTTAACAGTTGATTTCTTCTCCTTAGAGCCTTCAACGTCAATGGACTAACTAAGACTTGCCAAGATCTAAAAGCCTAAGGATAAGATCACCATAAACGGGTGTTTGAGTTATGAGCTTGTGTTGCAGGTTTTTGTCATCCCCAAATGAGAAGGATTAAAGAGAGATCAAGAAAAAAACATATATACTCGATCTAAATACCGTTTGAGTTATTAAATAAAAAACCTAAATCGGTAACAATATATTAACCATAGCCATTAGATTAGCTTAACAAAATTTTATTTTAAAAAAAAAAATAATAATTTTCTTTCGTACTATATAAACCATTTCAATAATTTACTATAAAAATAAAATAAAAACTATAATAATTATTTAAATACGAATTTCTTATCGGTTGTTTTTCTTGTAGTGTAAACTTGAGAACACAAACTCAAAAAGTGTTCGTCATCCTCACGTAATCTTTCTGAAACCAGAAACCGTTTGGTTTGGTGTCCATCCTTCTATATCCATCCATCAATCAATGTATTTTACCTCCATATCTTATTATTCACACTTCTCCTACCTTCCCCCAACTAATCTCCCTCGAATACACCGCCAATGCCTTCTTCCGAACTCAAATCCGCCGCCTTGATGGAGCAGATGAAAACTCATCTGTCCACCGAAGCCGGCAAAGCCATCACCAAGAAGATCGGCCTCGTTTATCAAATCAATATTGCTCCCAAGGTTCAAATATTAGGGTTTTGTTTTTCCCAATTATGCTAGTCTCTGTTGAATCGATCCCTCTTTCAGAACTTAATTTACTCGCAACCGAATTTATTTGTCGTGATCTGTTCTAATTTCACATTGACAGAAACTTGGATTCAACGAGGAGATTTACGTTGTCGATCTCAAGAAAGGAGAGGTTACCAAAGGTCTGAAACTCCTACAGCATGTTTAATTAGTGATAAGTTTCTGTGTTTCTATACTAGTGAAATATCGATCAATTGCATCATCAGGGCAAGTCAGGTTTTTTAGTTACTCGTTTTCATGTTAAGCTTAATCTGTTTCAAATTGTCACAGCCCTAAGCTTTTTCCCTGTGATCAACTATCAAGAATCCAAGTGTTACTTGTGTGTTCTTTGATTATGTGTATCGTAGTGCAGAAAGAGAAAACTTAAAACTAGTTATTGATCCTACTTTGAGTTCCATCAGCTAAAGACTTTTTAAGACTGTAATCAGATCATTGTTTGAATTGTCAATGTGAGAAAATAAGCTTGTCCATGTTAACTTTGAAATCCAAAAAGTAGCTTGTTTGAATTATATTTAGACTTACTTTAAGATTATGCAAATGCACCATTCATGTCATTAAGCATGTCCGAAAATAAAAAGGGGAGCTACTTGCTGGATACCTAAAAGAACAATAATCCAAGGGGTTTGTAATTTAGGATAATTTTATAATCCATCAAGTTAGTAGACGGAGGAAATGTGTTTTTGATGTCCAAGCCAATAATTAGCAGCTAATACACCCATTAGCTTTTGTATTATCATGACAGTGAGTTGTGCTTGCTGAGAATTCCGACTTAAAAAACTCTGGGATTTCTAAGCAGTTTCATCTACTTCATACTTCCTTAGACGTAAGTCCTAATCTACTTGGCTACCATTATAGGATGAAAAGTCAGAGAAAATTCATCACCTAGAGGACTCCCGCTAACAACTAAACTAGAGTTATAGAGAAAGGCATCCATTGCAAATGGCTCTAAGTTCAATACATAGTTTGTTTGACTTGTCATCATTGATTTTACAGGTCCATATGAAGGTGGAAAGCCGGATGCTACCTTTTCTTTCACGGATGAAGACTTCTTCAAGGTTGCCACTGGGAAAATGAACCCACAAATTGCTTTCATGAGGTAATCGTTGTCATCGACTATTCCGATGAATAATTGACTTTTCATACAGTCCTACTTGGCTCTTCATTGCATTATGAGCACTACATTTTGCAAAAAGAGAGCTATTTTGGACAACAATTACCAAGTACCCTACTTTTGTGGTTACATCAACATAATGTATCTAAATTGACTCATTCTAGAAGATTATAGTTTTTTTGGTACATGAAGAACAATGGTAGGTTAGCTTGCGACAAGGCAACTTGCAAATTTGAAATTTCATTAAAAGGTTATGTTAGTTACAAAATTTTATGTATATAAAATGACGAAACTGACCTTATCCTAAAAGATAAGAGGACGTAAAAAGGGGATCTGGTGACCTATTTAGCAGGATACTACAGATCCTTTTTATAATTCCTTACATTACCTACATAAATTGATTTTACATTCCCTCTGTCCCTCAAGTAGGAACTTCTCTAGTTAAGGAAATATTCCCATATGCAAAATTAATGGTTAAAAAAGTCGATCATATTTCCTAATCATCATAATTCAATATCGTATTTGTTCCAATATAAGATTTGGTGGGTCATTTCATGCAGGGGCGCAATGAAGGTGAAAGGCAGTTTGAGTGCAGCCCAGAAATTCACTCCTGATATCTTCCCAAAACCTTCAAAGATGTAAGCATGAGGTTAGGTGCTCTTGAAACTGGTCCTTTGAATGATAGGGTAGTCACCTGGAATGTGAAATTAGATTACATATAAACAAGCTGTAAGAATGTTGGTAATATAAGTAAGTATGTTGCTTTCTCCGTCTTCTATAATTACATTTCATTACTAGAGCCCCACGCCTTGGGAACTGTTTATTCCGTGTTCCTGTACTTGTTGCTTTCCATAACTTGCCACTGCTGAAGTGCTGATTGTTTGGATATCCAATTTTAATTAGACCTGATTATTCATGTAAGTGTGTGTGCACTGGTGTTTCACAAATTTGTAGTCAACTTAATGGAAGGCGGTTTTGGAACCAAAACATGGTAGACGTGTAGTAAGAGGTATAAGATTTGATCCGGGCTTGTGGGTTGTTATCTAATGCTCATCGGTGGGAATCATTACGGTTTTAAGTTTACTCGTGCCCATAATATGAACAAACTCTAACTAATGGTGAAGCTTACTAAGGATCTCCAGTTGAATAGGATGTGATTTTATTAATTATTAATTACTAAGATAAGATATTCATCCACAAACACCCAACGTTTGCATCAACAAATTTCCAATTGACTCAACATAGAAGACCCCCTTGAACCCTTGACAAGTGTAGCAACACGCATTTGAAACACTCCAAAAATAAGGAATTTGAGAAAAAGCGATATTTAAGTTTAGCCTTGATTTAATATCGTTTATAGCCATGAAGCCATTAGTGACTTGCAAAAAAGTTTGTGCAAGTCACAGGCGGTGATGATGAAGTGATTGAAGTCACGAATGGTGACCAGGAAATTGAGATATAAGTGGTTTGATTAACTTAACAGCAGAAAAAATAGCAGTTTAAAGAAGCTGTTGCTGCAAAAGATTCCAACGAGCTTCCGTAAGGATCTATAAGATAACAGAAAATGTTAGCCTTACCACGAGTTTTTAACTCGTGACCAAGCTCAGGCATGTGAATTAAAATTTAATTAAGGTGAATAAGAATCCGAGAAAGTATGAGAATGTTTTTCGAGGAATTAATGAAGGGTCGTGTTATGTACTTGTGCTAGTTATGTCTTATATAGAGGTAGAGTTGGAGCTAAGCCGGTTCTTTTATCCTATGGTAATTCAGGGGGACCGGTCTTATGACAATGACCGGTTCTTACTAGGGCTGTGTATTTAATGCCTTGTCAGAAGATGTAGCCACATGTGCATTAAATGCATATCTCCTTAAGTATGGCTAAAGATTGTCTTGGGATATGTGTGTCTGATTATTTATTTACTGTATCTTTAATCCAGACCTTTCATCATCCGATGGTGGGTGTATTCTTTGGATTGTACGTCATCAGAAGCTATAAAGCAACAATAAACTAGCGAATAATAATAAGAGGGGGTTCCTGTTGATACTAAAAAGATCAAAATACCTTTTTGCCATTTATTTATTTATTTTCTTTAATTTATAAATGATTTTAAAGTAATTAATATGTAAACTTTAAAAGGATAAAATGAAGAAAAAAACATCTTTTTTTCTCTCTCATACCTACCCCTCCCCTCCTTCCTCTCACAATCTCTCTCACCTCACCACCATCACCGTTCTCTCTCCACAATTGCCGACCACCCTTCTCTCTCTCCATCACCATTGTTCACTTTCCCCCATCATCCTCATGTCACTCATTGTCATCCCTTGAAGCTAGCCATATAGATGTGTAAGCTTAGGGGGGAAAGGCGTCAAAAAGGATTGGAACTTGTTTTTGAACACCCTTTTCAAAAATTAACTTCTGGGACACCGTTAATATGATGGTCGGAGAAGTCGAAAACCCTAAAAAGACTTTCCTGACGGCACTTCTCTCTACCATGGTTTTCACTTGTTTAGCTTATATCATCCCTCTCATAGCGATCAGCGGTGCAATTTCAGTAGACCAAAGTGAATTTCAATAGACCAAAGCGAATGGGAATTCAGGTTCATAGTTGTGGCAATGCAGATGATATTAGGTAAATGGTTAAAAATTTGGATCAAAATCGGAGCTTTGTTATCAAGCTATAGGTTTGCCGGAAGCTCAGGTTCTGGGTATGGTGGATTTAGGGAATTAACCCAAGTTTTTCGGGGTGAGATGAAAGTGGTTTGATACTCCATGGTTGGGGATACGGATTTAGGTATTTTACCCTAGTTTAGGGATGTTGGAGTTTGCATCGTTTGTATGGTTGATAAGGAAGTTTCCGGTGTTGAAACGGCGAAATTGAAGAAAGATTGAGAGAAGGGGGTTTGGCGGTGGTGGAGAGAGAATGGTGGTCAGGTGACGTAAGAGACTGAGAACTCTTTTATCAAGGTCAGTGATACCATTCAAGCTAACAACTCTTCATCTTCTCACAAACTGTGATGGTATAAGTCGAGTTCATGTTCAATCTTCTTCATATTATCAAAATCATATGTATAAAACTCACTCAAACACCTATAACTTTGGTGCATTGGGTATAGAAAATGAGTTACATGGATCAAGGTCTCCATGTTTTTAAGTAGTTCGGTGCTTAAAACAATCACAAAACTCTTGAATTTGCATATCCATAACCGTGATAAAACAATGAGATTTATAATAATGTTGATCAGTGATATTGACCCTTTGTCTTTGGATTCTTGAATTGATAACATAATCGTCCTTCATATATAATATGTGATATGCTTTTCACAAAAAGAAATATTTTGTTTCCTAAAGTGCATCAAACGATTATTGTTTGAAGTCTTATCAATTCAACCACTTTCAACATGCCTTAATCTTTTTCTGGAATGCTTGTGACAGTATATTCATGAGCCGTAATATGTCCAATATATCACTAACGGCAAAATATTCAAACACCTTAACAACGGATGAAAATAAATCACTAACAGCAAAAATGTTTTGTAATGCGAACTCCACTGTGCATCCTCAACTTGTTTAAAAAGGAAGTTCTTTGTTTTAGCCCACTTTTGATTTCATGTACACCATTATTATCAAATTCATCATTCTAAATTGCAAATTATGGAAGAATATATTTTCTCTTGAATGAAATACAAACCATGTTTTGGTATAAGGTCTAACATGTGAAAGAAGTTTACAACACCCAAGTATTTTTCTTGCAATTGTCACAGCCCTTGATCGAAGTTGGTGAGACTCCATCATAATTTTGACATCTTAATCCGTTCAAACTCAATTTGTTTGTAGCAATTGAAGAAGACATCTTTGTCAAATGAGCAAGAATTTCTTCAACAAGTCAAGATGTATTAAAATATTACAAAACAATCACAAAACAATAACCAGTTGTTCCTTTTTTTACATCATTCGTTAACTAATAATGCAAACATGTCATCAACAAGTTTTTTAAAAATGGAATAGAGTATTTCTTCTTGAAAGCATCTAGCAACATCTTTTTAAATACGTGGAACAACCGGTTTATTATTCTCCCGCTGTTTTTTGAAAACCTTACACAAGTCCTCATTTTGATTTATGATGTAATCCATTAATTCCAATAAGTTTCCCCTGAGAATAGACGTTTATATTTCCTCATTGTAAATAGAAATGTAACACATCAACAAAAGGTTCCCCTTAGTCTGGGATGTAGGGTTGGTACCTGCAATGTGGGGGTCTAACCGGGCGACAGAAGTGCTGACAAGCCCTTGTTCATCACGTGAGGCTTGTGATATGATGTAACACGCCAAATTTTATAAAAGTTATTAAAATGAGTTGGTGAGTAAATGTTAAGAAAAACGGATAAAATTTATACATTGTTAAATAGTTTAAAATAATGATTTCAAATATATTCACGTTGGGATTTATTGTTATCGTATTAATAAGTTGTAAGTTGGATAGGGAAGCGGGATACCCACTAATAGGAGACCATCGACTTTTCGGCAGCCTCCCCTTTTATTTTGTTCTCCTTCTTGTTTCTTCTTCTTTCCCATTTCTTTATTTACTCACACATACACTATAGCCTTGATTTTGAGGAAGAAATCATAAAAGTGAGTCATCATTAATTCGTTGAAGGATTCAAGATGGTGGGATCAAAATACAAAATTGTGAGTACCTTCTTCTTTAGCTTGATGTTTTTTAAGATTTTGGGAGGTTAATGGATCAAATGAGTTCTTGGCTAAATCTTTAGATTTTGATGTTTTGATTGTGAGTTTGAGGTTGTAAAGTGTTAAAAAGGTCCCAAACACCTTTGTAAGTATTAGGAAATGTTTGAGGATTGATTTATATGGTTTTGGGTCGGATTTGAGTTGCATAATTAATGACGGTTTCTTGTTGTTCATGCGACGCGAGGAGACATGTCAGCCTTTTGGTCACGACATGTCGATGGTAATTCATTCGATGCGACCCATCGTGGTGTTGGATGCTACGGGTCCGGTCCGCATAGAACTATTTTGGAGTTTTTTCATACTTTGATGCTTGAGCTTTAATTCTAGGTTAAAATGAGGATTAAAGGCATTGTTGAAAGATAGTCACTTGGACCACATGTGAGTACATCAACTTGGTACTTAGAGATATTAATTACCTGTAATTATACGTATTCAATACTATAGTGAGATTTATTACATAATTGTTATTATCTGTTGATATCAAGTGAATTGTTATTAACTATTTGTTAAAGAGTATAGAGATGAATATAAAATAATCAGAGATGAGTATAATTGTAGTTAAGAGACGCGAGACAGGATACATGTTTATGACTAAGATTGGAGTATTCTGGTATTATGCTAAATGACGAGAGATGAGTATGAATGATTAAATAAGAATCAAAAACCAGTTAAATAAAAGAGAGAAAGGTGTTGTTAATATTTAATAGTTAATCAAACACATTAAAGTGTAATGTTGTGTGATTTACCAATTAAAAGGGTATATGATGGTTTAAACAAGCGATGTTGATATGTATGATTGCATAATTAAATAGAATGTGTTCTTATAGAGATATATTTTATAAATACATATTTATACACGTTAAGAGTACATGTGGGTAACTGAGAAGAGTTGTATCCTTGTGAGATACATATTAGAGTGTTAAATATAAGACTAATAGTATATGTATATGTATATACAAATATGAGAAAGTACGATAGACTATGTCTATGTGCATATATATATATATATATATATGTAATTATATATATATATATATATATATATGGTTACACCATGATGAAATGAATCAAGAGTAATAGGATAATTAGAGTTATAAACATTGCATGTGTGGCTATAATTGTGATATTTATAGCTTGTCAATGTGACTATGTGCATGATGATAGAGTATGTGATATATATATATATATATATATATATATATATATATATAGGAGATCATGTTTAGGCCCATATGACTATATGCGTATACGTGATGTTTATCTGAGCAGATGACTTACCCCACCTGTGTAACACTTAATGTCGGTCAATGTGACCGACAAGATGCCGAGGTAGCATCAAGGGATCGATGTGATCTCAGAAGTCGATTTGACTTCCGGAAGTTGGGGATCACATATGTGATGTTAATAATTTGGATATCTGTGATGTTTGCATATAAGTGTTTGTATGTGCTGCATATGTTATTTGTATTGTATGTTGATGATAATTATCTACGTGATATACAGAGATTTGAGTGACACATAATTGTCTGCGTGACATACAAAGGCTTGAGTGACATATAATTGTCTACCTGACATACAAAGGCTGAATGACTCATAATAGTCTGAGTGATATACACAAGCATGAGTGACATATAATAGCCTGAGTGGCATACAGAGGTCTCAATGACATACTTTGATGAGATTACATTTACATGTTGATTATTATCATTTGAGAACTTTGTGAAGTTATTCACCAGGCTTTCTAGCTCATTCCTATTGTTGTTTATTCTTTTCAGGTTTTGAGGCAGACAGACTTCTATGTGGACATATTAGAGAGTTTTTGTGTAACATCAAAGGAAACTGTTTGTATATTATTCCTGAGCCGGTTGTTACCCTTTTTAATAAAATATTATTGGTATTTCCTTGTTGCACGTTTAAAAAAAGGTGTTACATATGAGGTCAATAAAACGATTGTTGGTGGACCATTGATAGTTCACCCACTAGGTTAGGTGAAGTGTGTCTTGCTGAGTGATATGTTGAGCGGGGTTAGCTACTCTGCAATAGACAACTACTTTTGGAACTTCTCACTTCACTGTTTGTTGTATTATTTTGTTGTCTTGTGCACTGTGCACGAGATGTTGTGATAGTCAACTATGTAATCATGAAGCGCTTAATTGCGCTATAGATGACTAGCTGCTAGGTAGGTGTTTCAAAGTTGTTTTCATTGTTAAATCTTGGTGTGCTTGCTACCGTTTGTAAGTTAATCTTCGTTGTTTTAAATTTTGTTTTGTATCTGACAAATAATGACCTTAAATGTAAGTTGGGGATAGATAGTTGGATTCAGAGCTAACACTTTTGTGGATAGAAGGTTCGGACCGCTTTTTTTATATTATGTTAGTGGTTAGTTGATAGATAATTAACACCATCTAACAAATGTATATTTTACATGTAATCAAGTATGATTGTTTATGGGTTTTATATGATTAACGATTTGTTTGGAAAGATCCATGGTCTTTGGATTGTGAATGTTTAATTAATGGCTATTCTAAACTACTTATTAAATATTCTCTTAAACATGTTTTCTAAATTTTTTAATTTTAACATAAAATAATCCTGTTACATCAAGAAAGGGGAACCGGTGTGAGAATGTTTGCTGGGGAAAGATAAGGGGTTGGAATGATGTTCTTTCACCAATGCGAGGACACGTAGCTAAGAAGGTTACCACCTAGCCTAATTGATTTATACTAGATTAACTTATTTTAAAAAAAACAAAAAAAATTTATGTTTTTAAAAAAAGTGTGCTAATTTTCTTTCTAATAAGACGATCGACAAGTAAAAAAATTAAGAACAAAGATAAAAAAAATTAGAATGTAAAAAAAATAAAAACTAAATACTATTATTTTGTGATTAGAAATATGAATTAAAATGATTTTGTAGAAGTATGTATTTTTATGTCAATTGTTATTACACGGTATTATTTACTTATTTTGATACAAGCGCAACGGATCAGAAGTTTTGGATTAAACACCTAAACCCTAACCTTTGAACTGCTCATCAGTAAATTTCAAAATTCCATTTTGCGCGCCTCTTCGCATCCACCTACCGACGCTCCCTCTCCCCTTCCCTCACTACCATTCAATCGGATCTCACGATACCGTATTCATTCTTAGTTATCAAACCCTAAACGCCGAATCAGTTTCAAACCAACTCGAAATGGGTGCCGCTGAAAGCCGACAAGATTTGGAAATCTCCGACTCTGAATCCGAGGAAGAAGAACAACACTCCGAAGAAGAGGAAGAAGTTTATGAAGACGTCAAAGACCACCAATCGCCCATTAAAACCCCTCCTAAAACCCCCTCGTCTGTTGACGAAATTGAAGCTAAGCTAAAAGCCCTAAAGCTTAAATACCAATCTAAGAACCTAACCGTCAAGAACGGCGTTAAGCTTTACATTCATACTGGTGGAAACACTGCTCAGTCAAAATGGGTCGTGGCCGATAAGCTCAGTTCGTTTTGTTTTGTCAGAATGACGATGAACGGAGAAGAAGAAAACGACGACGAAGAGGAGGATTTGCTTTGGTTTTTGAAAGTTGGGTCAAAAGTTCGGTCCCCAGTTGATCAACAGTTGCAATTGAAGCCAATAATGGATCAGTTGCGTATAGACTTTGTTTCAAATGGTGTTTATGCTATGAAGTTTTTTAGTATCGAGGATTACAAGGGTTTTATTGAGCAGTACGAGAAGTGTTTGTTTGAAAATACTTATGGGCTTGATTGTACTGATGAGAATAAAGCTAAGGTTTATGGGAAGGATTTTGCAGCATGGGCGAATCCTGAAGCTGCTGATGATTCCATGTGGGAGGATGCTGAAGATAGGTTCTCCAATAGCCCTGCTTTCAAGACTCCCGTCAGAGAAAACCATGATTTGAGAGAAGAGTTTGAAGAGGCTGCAAAAGGGGGTAGCATAAAAAGCTTAGCTTTAGGGGCCTTGGACAACAGTTTTTTGGTAAGTGATTCAGGTATTCAAGTTGTTAAGAATTTCAGTCATGGTATTCATGGAAACGGGGTTTATGTAAATTTTGATAGTGCGATGAAGGGTCATGTTGAATCGACTCCTAGAAAAGCTCTTTTAATGAAAGCCGAAACAAATATGCTGTTAATGAGTCCAATGACTGGTGGGAAGCCACACACTAACGGGCTCCATCAGTTTGATATAGAGACTGGGAAAGTTGTAACTGAGTGGAAATTTGCTAAAGATGGAACTGATATTACAATGAGAGATGTTACAAATGACAGCAAGGGAGCTCAAATGGATCCTTCAGGGTCCACATTCTTGGGTTTGGATGATAATAGGCTTTGTAGGTGGGATATGCGTGACCGCCATGGAATAGTTCAGAATCTTGCTGATGCAAATACTCCTGTTTTAAATTGGACACAGGGACATCAATTCTCTAGAGGTACTAATTTTCAGTGTTTTGCAACTACTGGTGATGGGTCAATTGTAGTTGGTTCTATTGATGGGAAGATTAGGCTGTATTCAGTGAGTTCCATGAGACAAGCCAAGACTGCTTTTCCAGGTCTTGGGTCACCCATCACACACGTGGATGTTACTTATGACGGGAAGTGGATTTTGGGTACAACCGATACTTACCTGATCCTGATTTGCACGTTATTTACTGATAAAGATGGGAAATCAAAAACAGGTTTCGCTGGACGTATGGGTAATCGAATCTCAGCCCCAAGGCTGTTGAAATTGAATCCTCTTGATTCACATAGGGCTGGAGTATTTAATAAGTTCCGTGGTGCCCAGTTCTCTTGGGTATGTATCACTTTCACTTTTGCATTCTTTACTCTTACCATATTAACATTTCATAGTCATCGCTATTTGTATGCTCAATTCATCGTTCATTTGTAAAATGACGCTATCTGCCTAGTAAATTTTGTTTTTGGTACCTTAGGAACTTATGGATTTATAATTGGCGTTTGGTAAAATTGACATAGGTAACTGAAGAAGGGAAGCAAGAGCGGCACCTGGTTGCAACTGTAGGCAAATTCAGTGTGATATGGAACTTCCAGCAAGTGAAGGATGGTTCTCATGAGTGCTACAGAAATCAGGTGGGTCTGAAGAGCTGCTACTGTTACAAGATAGTCCCTAAAGAAGACTCAATTGTTGATAGTCGTTTCATGCATGAGAAATTTGCAGTCACTGATTCACCTGAGGCCCCACTTGTTGTTGCTACTCCCATGAAAGTTAGCTCTTTCAGCATATCCAGCAGACTTTCTTATGCTTAATTGTCGCTCCTCCTATATTTACCTGTGAACCTTTATTTTTGGCTTTTAAATTTCCTGAGATAACTCTCTATCATTAGCTTTATTGTACTTCTCTTGTTATCAACTAGATTGTTGTAATGGTTTAGAAGAATATGTAGTATTTGCCTTTTGTTTATGGTTAAATGAAAGCTATTAAATGTTACTAAGGTGTTTTGTTCTCTTTTACTCAATTGTTGCATATAAATATGAAATTAATGGGTGGGGAAAAAAAGGTAATTTGGATAAGTTGAGTCCTTACATCACATCTTTAATTTGTGGAGTCAAGTGATCAGCTGGATAGTAGTGGGTCCCTTGTGGCTTTTATGCCTAGAGAGTGGCAATTGGTGGGTGGTTTGTCTGTTGTTGATAAGGGAGAAAGAAATGTACATTTCAATCGGTAGAAGCTCTCATCTACTAGCCTGTTCTTGTTCTTCATCTTCTATAGTAAAGGGCAATAGTACATACAGAGCTGCATTTGGTACAAGTGACATATCTACATGGAGCAGGGGCACACCACATTTGAGAACCGCTATTCAAGCTCAGCAGCGACCCACATGGCTTCCTGGGCTTGATCCTCCACCTTATCTTGATGGAACGTAAGCCCTTAACACCGGCTCTTGTAAAAAATGAAAAGCACGTGTCTTTATTGGGATATTATTCTTGTCTTTCTAAATGTTTTTTCTATGTAGTCTTGCTGGAGATTTTGGGTTTGATCCTCTTGGACTTGGAGAGGATCCTGGGAGCTTGAGGTGGTATGTTCAGGCAGAACTGGTTCATGCTCGTTTTGCAATGGCAGGCGTTGCTGGAATTCTTTTCACTGACGTGAGTTCATTTTTTTTACTCCAGACCTACCATTATATATCTGCTAGAGGTGACAAGATAAACGGGCTGAACCATGGGTGTGGATTGTACAAGCCATTTCTTAGTAATGGGTTAGCCATGGTTGACATGCTAAACACCTTTAACCCAATTTATAAAATTTCTTCTTTTTACAAATTAATGTGTTTCATGAGTTTAAAAACATTATTATTAATTTATTATTATAACATTTCTAACTTGGTTTAGGAGGATGTATACTTTAAATTGTTTTCTTTTGACATAAGTTTTTCCCGGTTAGGGCTCCTCCCGGGAGCGCCGAGCCCTTAGATATACGTGGTCTAATTGGTTTTACCGACGGCAGTTTCCTAAGCATCCACTAGCTATCCCTAATTGAAACACAGTGGGACTCGAACCCTAGACCTCCACTATCGGGGGTAAGTGTTTTACCCACTAGGCTATAAGGAGATGGTTGAAAATACTTTAAATTCTAAAAGTAGATATTGGACTACTTTCAAACTGCTTATTGTTAAAGTTTATAATTTAATTTGTAACGCAAATTGGCCCATATCCTGGGTAAATAAGTCCTAATCATCTAAAGAGAAACATAGCATAACACTAATCCGATCATCCCAAAATACAAACAAAAATACACCCCGAAATATGATAATCTGGTTACAGTTTCTGTTTTGGCCTGTAGAGAGTGTCTCTAATACCTGCTTTCAGGAAATGAGATTATTTATACAAATTTCATGTTTTACTAAACCTTTTTTGTTGCAGTTGCTTCGTGTAACAGGAATAAGCGACCTACCTGTGTGGTATGAAGCAGGTGCCACCAAGTTTGATTTTGCCAGTACAAGAACTCTCTTCATTGTTCAACTACTTTTGATGGGGTAACTAAAACTTTCAAATTATATTAAAATTCGACTAATTATGTGATTTCTGATTTTAAAATTCATTTTGGGGACAGGTTTGTAGAGACTAAAAGGTACATGGATTTCACTAATCCAGGGTCTCAAGCCAAGGAAGGGTCATTTTTTGGTTTGGAAGCCTCCTTAGAAGGTTTAGAACCTGGGTAATTTTTTTATCATTTGTACCTAGCTAATACCTATAGCGACTTGTACTACTACTTGATGCAGCAAAAGGTGTAAGTTTCATTGGACTGATAAGAATATATGGTGTATAACAGATATCCTGGTGGCCCTTTGCTAAACCCTCTTGGTCTTGCTAAAGACATAACAAATGCTCATGAGTGGAAACTGAAGGAGATAAAAAATGGTGCCAATTTTGTTTTCTTTGTCATTTTGGATTATCCAGTAGTTATGTTAGTTATGATTTTGGACTAACGGAGTGGATGTTTTAGGGCGGCTTGCAATGGTGGCGATGCTAGGGATATTCGTGCAGGCTAACGTGACTCATGTGGGACCCATTGATAACCTAGTTAAGCACTTATCAGACCCTTGGCATGAAACCATTATTCAAACCCTTGCCGGGTCGGGTTCTTGAGCCAATTATTCATTTTATTTGAATACTCGAGTTGAAAATTAAGTAAATTGCTGCTAGAGGAAGTGCTGTATCATAGACCTCTCTTTAATGAAAGTAACCACATCCTTTGTGCGTTGGTTAAGTAAAGTTGATTATATTGAGGTTTTGCTTTGTTATGTTTTTACCTTTAGATTTGTGTTTGGGGTTTTTTAGGCGATTGTAGTGGTGGTGGGTTTGGACATGAAGAATATTCATGTAGAAAGTAGAGTTTAATTAAACATATAATAATAATAATATAATAATAATAATATAATAATAATAATAAATAATAATAATAATAATAATAATTTGTTTCTTAACAAATAAAGAATTCTAGGAATAATAAATTACAAAGAAGAGTAGGTTTAGTGAGGTTGGTAGAAGAAATAACGTGTCTGCCAAATCGCTAGGGATGGTAAAAAAAACCGAATTCAACGGGGAAAACCGAAAATCGAGCTAAACGGGGCGGTTTCGGGGATGCTAAACGGGGACGGTGAAAAACCGAATAAATTAAGCGGGGACGGGGACGGTGATACCCGTCTCGATTACCCGATTAACTGGCCCGATACCCGGCCCGATTACCTGATTATATTTTATTTTTATATTTTATATATTTTTTATTCTGTTTTTATATTTATATTTATATTTTTTATTCTATTTTTATATTTTATATTCTATTTTAAGTATATATTATATAGTCATATGAAGTTGGAAGATTGATGTAATTTATAATTTGGGTCGTCCTTGAACACTTAATGTTTTAAAACCATTTGTTAGGATACATTTGAACACTTAATAATTATCTTGGATCGTTTTGTATGTATTTGTGGAGAATGTATTAATGTCGTATAATTTTAGTATAATTGTTTTTTAAAACTCGTAACTTTATCTTAATAGTGACGAGAATCCCCGCGGTGAAAAATCACCGTTTAAATTCATACGGGTATCCCCGCGGTGAAAATTACCCGTTCACATTAAACGGGGATACCCGTTTCCCCGCGGTTTTCCCCGGTTACCCGATGGGGATCCCGTTTAAATCCCCGCGGTTTTTTAAGCGGGGACGGGGACGGTTTTTTTAAACAAGGACGGGGACGGAGGGACCAATCCCCGGCCCGAAACCGGCCCGTTACCATCCCTACAAATCGCATACTTCAATGGCGGAATCATGGTTTTTGTTTTTTTTTTTATTTTAATTATTTCAGATTTGAAATAAATATACATTATAGTGCAAGGATGATATTAATCCTTTAAATGATATTAATTTTCCACTTATAATAGATCATTCTAAAATTCTTATAACTTTCTACTTATCTCTTTTACTAAATACTCAATAATGGTATATAATTTTCATTTTTTGTCTCATCTTTAATTTTTGTTATTTCGTTTGATTTTGTTGTAAAAAGAATAATTAGAAGGATGTATCATGACATTTTAACTTGCTACCTTCAAAGGTAAAATATATCCAAATTTTCTTATTTATTCTTCTAATTATTAATATATAAAGTGCTCCCTTCAAACGTAAAATATACTCCTTTTAGAAAAAATGAAAAATAAATAGTTAGTTACCTTTTAATCTTTTGAGTTAATTATATTTTTGGATATTATGGTTTGTTTAAAAATATCTGACCTTAATGTCGTATGTTTTCTTTGATTAACACAACCCATGTGTCTTGCACATAAGGGTAATTTTATCATATTACCTTTTCCATCTTGTGTGTTGACATTGATTAAAGTAAGAAGTAAGAATACTTTCTTCTCTTGATCTTTTTTCTCACATTTAATAGCCTAATAGGGAAAAATGTTAAATAATGATATTGCTCTCATACATAAGACACTTGGGTTGAGCAAACGGTATTAAGATAAGAGATCATTGATAAAGGAAAATCATGTTGGAAAAAACTAAACTTGTAACAAATACCCCAATCCAATGACAAAATCTATAAATGTAAACAAGATTAGGTCGTAAGCTTTTATTCTATAAATAATGATCCTTGCCGTAGATAGACATTTAAACCGCGTGTTAATTTTGTTTGCATTTTACCATTAATTAACTATACAAAGTTTTAACAATCTTCTATGAATTAATAATCGATAATAGCCACGTTTTGTAACCCTAAGTATTAAAACGTTTTTAAGCACTACACACTAATTAATATGAAGGCAAAAGTTCAAACGAGAACTGTTTTTCGTACGAGAACTGCGAGAACCAATCTTAGCCGTCCAATTCCCCCTCCTTCAATTGGATTGCCCACCCATAAATACCTTACATGCACCCTGCCACACTCAATCCCCCCACGCTCTTCATCCGTGAATTCCATTATCCAAAATGAACGGCTAAGATTGGTTATCGCAGTTCTCGTACGAAAAACGGTTCTCGTTTGAACCCTCGCCTTAATATGAATATGTACGCTTCAGCAGATAAAATTGAATACCGATTTCTCTCCTAAAATGAGAAAACAAATGAACCCTAAAGTTTTCTAATGAACCATTCTTGAGAAGAAAACTAGAGGTGAGAAACACAAGAAAGAAATAGAAATAGACAAGTGAACACCACACAACTCAAACACACTTTTGTTACACATAATAATAATAATAATAATACAACTTATTGTGTTACTCTTTATGACCAGATCCTCGAATGAATCACAATCAAAACCAACAAAATATGTTACATGTACAACCAACAACAATCCTCCCTTCCTTCCTTCCATTTACCCTCTCTTATTCAGCTCTGATTTCTTCCTTCTCAATAGCATAAATATCCGCGGGAAAAACGACCTCTTCTTTTTCTTTAAACCTCTCACCTCAGGTGACGATTCTGTTGTGTTGCTGTTGCTTTCGGGTAACACTGTCTTCACAAGCGGCCGCGGGTTCTGGTTCAACGGGCTAACCGGTCGCATGTTAAAGCTCTTCACCTCTTCAAAACTCTCTCTTGGGCCCACTCCTAGTCCTGATTTCCGTCTTTGCTCGTGTTCAGCCCTCCATTTTCTCAGATCCTGTTCAACACCCAGTTTTCCTTCTTTCGCCTTTTCGGCTTTGTGTAATGCCGCATCAAGAGATTGCTTTCTTGAAGCCAATTCTGCGTTCACTTGCTTGAGTTTACTCAAACTTTTTGATTCAGAATCTTTTGCTACATCAATCAGTGAGATTGCTTCAGCCACCCGTGTGTTAGCTGCCTCTTCTGCTTCGTGGGCTTTCTTACTTAGTTCATAATATTCCTCCAAGGAAAGTGTAACTCCTGTTTCTGTCTTGTCGTCAGTCCCGTGAAGTGCACTAATGGCTGCTAGAGCCAGCTTTTCTGAAGCTTTTGCTGCTTCAATTTCCTTTTGAGCAGCAAGTAGTCTGCTTGCCATTGTACTTGCTCCAGCTTTCGCTTGTTCCACAGTTTCTTTCACTTTCTTTAGGTCTTCATGAGCTTTCTGAGCCAGTGATTTTGCTTGATCTGCCTCTTCGGCTGCCTTTTGTAGTTGTTTCGGGATCTCCACCATTTTTTCTCGGGCTTCCTTTTCTTTTGCTTGAACAAGAGCGATTTCTGATTTTGTTCGGTTCAGCTCAGCTTCAAGAGAAGCAACCACCACTTCCGCCATCCCTTCTCTCTGCCTGATGGTGGATAGGGCAGTCTTTTCTTTTTCGAGCTCGGTTTTTAGTGAACTTGCAGCCATTTTCAAAAAATCAATCTCTTCTGTTGCTTTTGTAATGTTTTGTTTCACCTCTTCGACATTCTTCTTTGCTGCTTCTATATCATTCTCGGGATTATCACTATTGTCTTTAGCCAATTTTGATTCCTTGTAAACCTCTAACTCAGTTTTCAAGTCTTGAAGCAAAGCTGTTGCGGTATCTAGTTTGGATTTCTGATCTGCAGTTGAGTCAATCTGTCGGTTGACTTTCTCAAGTTCCTCCTGAGCTTGTTTCAATTCTTGCTCCCAATTCAAAGCATCTTGCTCACGTGCCAACGCTGCTCCAATTCTGTGTTCTTCAGCTTCTAAATGAGCAGCATGGGTCGACTCTAACGATTCTTTTGCCATCATGAGTTCGATAGTTAGGTTTTCTACCTTCTTTTCAACTTCTTTTGAAGCAGATACTGCTTCCCGAGCTTTTTTTACGGCTATATCCTTCTCGGACACTAATAAAGCATAGTCTTTACGAAGATCTTCAAGCTCTTTTTTAACAGTTTCCAGCTCAGAAACTGCAGCTGCATGTCTAGCTTGGGCAACCTCGAGCTGTGCCTTGGCTGCAACACTAGAATCATCAGCAATCCCTTGCTCCATTTCTTCTACTCTTAGCTTCACAAGTTCAGAGTCTTGTTTGGCTTGATGTTCTTCGGTTTGTGCTCTCTCGAGGTTCAGTTTTAGTTCTTCTATGAGCCTTTTAGTGCTGTCTAACTCCTTCAGGACTTGCAGTTTGGCTTCTTCGGCTTCCTCAGATTTCTTTTTGAATACTGGGATCTCCTCGTTTACTTTCTCAAGTTCTTGTTCTATATACTTGCGTTTCTGCATGTCCACGTTATAATGTCAAAATTACACATGTCGTGGACCTAAATCACTTACTACTATCCCTTTTGTCGTACTATATTTACTTAAATTTCCAAAAATAGAAATGTTGAAATTTCTGTAATAAAAATTAAGAGGTTAAGAAAATTCATACCTCGGCGGTCTGAATTTTATGGGCTTTCCAATCAACAATGCCACCAAACTTGGAAACAGCTTCTTTAACAGATTCAAAAGGTGCAGCTGTATCAATATCACCTACTCTTGAGGCCGTGCTCTTGACGGGACCAACCATCTCAGCCCGTGGTGAATTATCATTAGACACCACTACACGATTGCCATTTTCTCCTTTTCTACGTCCTGAAGGTGTTTTTGGACTTTCAGGAGTACCATCGGTTGTTTTTTGTGCAGATATTTCTGATGGAACCTGTGATAAAGTTGCTTCTTGAACAAGAGAGTCGCTCATGGGGCTTTCAGGAGTAGCCTCAGCTGGTTTTGTTTCAAGATTGTCACAGGGAAGATCAGTTGGTTTTGGGTCAACAGATGTTTCTTGTTCAGTTTCAGGTTCATCAGAAGTATTCTTTACTGGTGTTGTTGAGGCACCTGATTCAGGTTTATCATTTGGTAAATTTGTAGTTAAACCCTCTCCCAGAACTTTTATTTCATCCATTCCAAAAAGATCAGATCTGAAAATTTCATTAGTCAGACAAATGAAATTTAGACTGTGTTGAGAGATGTAAAATTTTAGCAGTGATAATTCATAAATATGATGCACCTAAGAGAGTAACACCAGTCAAATTTCATGTAACACAAGGAAAATCAAAAGGATTCTTACTTCTCAAAGCTAAGCATCTAAAACCATTATGGCTAAATTGGGTTGGTGCACACAAAATTTCTATCAATTAATTGATTATCAATGAAAAGGCTACAGCAATTAAAGGGAAACTTTGTTGCTGTAAATCAATAGCATCAATAAATTGCAGTGATGACAATTAACAGCTATATAATATTAGCTTGAAGTTTTGTCTAAAATACTAAACTCAAAGGACATCCAGAGTGGAATTATTTTGCAAACTTTCATGAGGTAGAGCACAAGTACAGATGTACAATGGCATACCAGCATGGAGAAACTGAATTAATTCATTTACTTCCAGATTATTAAACAAGGTGTAATATTTTTCTTTCTCCACCTTCAGTCTTCCTCCTCACACACCTTTCTTTTTATATGTATCAATATAGTACAAAGATTAAAAAAACCAAGCAAGGTAAATAAATCTCCAAGAAGAAAAATCCACTGAGCATCTAACGTCCTTACATGCATATTGAGCCAAAATTAGAATTTAACAGTGTCTAGCTTCATCAGTGTTCCTAAAAAGGGTGAATTGGTGCATCAAACTCCTTGGTTTTGTCACGGTTGCAAAGGGAAGCATTGATGAGTAAATTTTCCCATGCAATTTCACAAACAGGTTTTTACTGGCTGGCAAAGGGGCCTTGCCACTCAAACATAGCTAAAAGAATAAACTACAAGGAGTCAAGGAACAAGATATTGATGTTTTCTCATCACCATCATCAAATTTTGCTCGAAATGCATCCGTGCAACTTTGTAAGTCGAACAAGGTTATAAAACCTTATTAAATTTGTAGGTGATTGGCAAATCATTAATTCGAGTGTTGGTAAGGTTTATAAATGATCATCTCTACAATCAATCTCAATAAAGTAATTCGGAATTCAAAATGCAACAATCAAACAATAAACAATCCCTAACCCATTTCAAATAATAGAGAGAAAGAGAAACCGCATACCAGTAAACCCTCGGAGTCAAACCAGGGGCTTAATACCAACTTCTCTACCAATACTAGTTCGAATACCTGGATTAGCTCCAATTAATCAACGATTAGAGCAGCAAAATCACTGTACAACGAAAACCTAAATCAAAACAATGACAATTAGAGTCTAATAATTGAAGAAACAGGGAAAAAAAAGTAAAATTAAGGAACATACGCGTGAAGTGGAGCCTACCTCACAACGAATTTCCTTAAAAAAATAAGCCTGTTGCTTAATTTCAATCTACGAGGATTGATGAAGGTTGTAGGAATTCGAAATTCAATGAGAATCGGAGGCAAGTGAGCGGGTTAACGAAGACGACATAGGTACGTAATGTAATCCGAGAAGCAGAGCTGTCGTTGGAATATTGTATTGGATAAAATTAGTTAAAAAGAAGAAAGTGAAGGTTAAGTAAAATTTTAATTTAAAAATTTGGATGGTGGAGAGCAATCAGCTGCTTTTTTCTTCACAATGTGTTGTGGAAAAGTCGTTGCCACATACTACACCCACTTCCCACGCCACGCACGTACTCTGCGCTTCTATTTGGTCTTTGTACTCGATCTTTATAAGAATTTCATAAACGCCTTTTTTCAGGGTTCACTTTCTTCAACTATATACCGGAGGTGAACAAATTCGGTTCTGGTCGGTTTGGTCTTTTTTTGAACTAGTTCTCATTTGAACCGGTTTAATTTCGGTTCAGTTTCATTCGGTTTTTATTCAGATATTTTTCGGTTCAGTTTAGATGTTTTTGGTTTAGACATTTTTGATTTTCATTGAAAAATCCTGACAATTAAATTATAAAAAATCGCAAATTATAAACATATATAATTGTTGAAAGTGAAATAATTTAAAAATTTTAACATTCAAGTGTTTTGTACTTTTTGACAGGTTTTATCGCGCAATTGAATGTTAAAGATTGTGATGAAGATTGTGACAAATGGGCTGCAATTGCATATGGTGTCGGTGAAGATTGTGACCAAGAGTATAAGTGGCAAACAAGATGAAATTGCGAGAATAGAAGTGGTAACAACAGAAATGATGAAATCGTCAAGAAACGAAGCATTGAGGAGATGAAATCGCAATCGAGAGAGTTGAGACGAGAAGACATACACAAATGTGAAATAATTTAGGCTGAGTTTGGGTTCACTTACAACGAGAAATAAGTGAAAATGATTTCAAAAGAATAAAGATGAAACTGTATCTTCTAAACAAACATTTAAATCTCACGGAACTATATTTAATTTTACATATAGTATATTACAATAGTAATTTGCTTTAAAAAAACAAATACGATAATAATTTAATACCTTAAATTTAATTTAAGCATTTAAATCTTATGGAACTATATTTAATTTTACATATCGTATATTACAATAGTAATTTGCTTTAAAAAAACAAATACGATAATAATTTAATACCTTAAATTTAATTTAAGCATTTAAATCTTACGGAACTATATTTAATTTTACATATAGTATATTACAATAGTAATTTGCTTTAAAAAACAAATACGATAATAATTTAATACCTTAATTTAATTTAAATCTATTTTTCTCCCTAATGATCCTTGACATGTTCTCATTTTTAATTTGCATTTTATTCTATTATATTAGGGTAATTCTATAAATCCATCTTTGATTATCTATATAGTCCTCCTTGATTTGACATATGTGAATGAAAAAACTACCTTAAAAATATAACATTCTTGATTTGACATATGGATTTTTAAAGGGAGAAAAACTAAATAATAGCACCCATCTATATCTATATCTATACTACTATATAAAGCATTTAACATTCTCCCTCCTCTTAAATTTTAAGACTTCTTAAAATTCAATCAATATATAATCTTGACCCTTCATTTAATTTAAATTAATCTCATCCACTCAATCTTTAATTATTTTATTCTCTTCTAATTTACTTTAACTTTTTATTCAAAATATATTCTCTCATACTAACACAATTATCCACCCACATCAACATAATTTTTAAAATCTTATTAACTCTTCTCTTTATTTCATCAATATAAATCTTTTTTCTTATTTTATTGTCTTTTATAATTTATTTCTAAAATTAATAAAATAGCTAAATGTAAATAAAATAAAATTTGAAAAAAATCGGATATGTTGCTGTAGAAAACTTTTCCGTGACATTGAATCTCGCGAATAACATATCATTACATTCTTGAAAACGAGATATTGTAAACCAAAATCTATTTACCGTCACAACATTACGCGAATATGATGATAGTTATATTTTAGTCGGAGTCCTTCTGACCTTTCTTAATGATCCTTGACATCTTCCTATTTTTTTATTTTTAAAAAATTACAATAATAATTAAATTCCCACAAGGATGGTCCCACTTGACCGCAACTCTCGGACTAGCCAACTAGCCAACAAGACCGTAATCAAGACATTGTTCCTAGAACCCTCTAAGACCTCCTTTTATTTGAGTTCAAGATTTCACTTTTACAAAGTCCGTATAATTTATGAATGTGATCGGCGAAATTAATTGAAGTTGGGGTTGGGATTGGAGCTACGCTTAGACGGATTAATTGATCATTTCAAGCTTAATTTATAAACTATTTGAAAAAACTTTTATTTTAGGGGATTATGAGTGATTACGTTTTTAATAATATATTCAAGATTTTAACATTCGAACGATGTTATAGGGCTCGAGATTATGAAAACTAAAATCTCAATCCTCTATAGTCTCTATAAGTCCATAGCCAAACACACTCTATGTATTACCAAACCCGTTTATTAAAAAGTATGTTCGAACAGTATAGAAATCTGTATATACTACACAGTTTAAAAACAAATCAAATTATTAGGGGAAACTCAATTAAAAGAACTAACGAATCAAATGGTTAAATATGTTCATAGCCTAAATGGTTGTTACATTAAATTTATTTTTTGATAGTAGGACGACCAATACGAACATATCACGAAACCAAATAAAATAAAAAACTAAGTAAACTTTGATAATAATTAATAAAAACAAGGGTTTTTATAGCCCCTCGTCTTGCGAGGGGAAGATGCAAATATGTTTGTATCATTAGTAACATGAATATTTATTTAGTAGAAAGCTATAACTTTTATTTCATTCGGGATAATTATTAAAATAATTTATAATTGTATTTAAAAAATTGATAACATTAGGTCTTTAAATGTATTTATTTTGTTTTTTTAGAGAAATTATATCACCTAAGAATAGTAGTATTGTTGTATTTTATATTATTCATTTATTTCAATAAGATAAACTTATTAGTTTTAGATTTAATAATTTTTATTATAAAAATATTTAACCTAATTAAATATGAAGGATTATTAATGGTATATGCAAAAAAAAAAAAAATCATCTATCAGCCCACCCTTTTCCTCTTTACTTGTTTCTGTGGAGCCCACAAATTAATAAATCTTTGTTTATTATATCATGAGATGTATGTCCTTTTACCTGATTAACCCTCAAAAAATCATGATTTTTTGATGTTTTTGTTCGCGGATTGATATATACAAGTATTTACTTTATCCGCGACAGGATTAAAATTATATTTTTCTTGAATTTAATTTATATTATTTAGTTTTAACTTAAAAATTAATTACCCTTCATAATTTTGGTACGCGAAGTATATCTTCCAAATCATTATAATGCATGTTAGTTTAAAAGTGTGTTATTCATTATTTAAGAGCTCGTCTTAAAAAAGAAAAAGAAGAAGAAGAAGAATTCTTAGCATTTGTTAAAGTAGTTCATACGATCATATCTTTAGTCTACTAAAAGGTTTTTATTGGATAAAATTAGAAATTTTTGAAATTTCAAACTATAAGAATAATAAAATATGGCTTTAATTTTTTAAAAATAGTAATCTTAAGTCATATATGAAAAGTTTGAACACTAATTAAAAGATGATTGTCATAGTAATCGTATGTCATATATGATTCGAGTGGATTTTTTTGTACATAGGGAAGATTGATTATATAACATGTAGTTTTCATTCTCCTAAATTTAAATATTATAGAATTAGATTCAAATTTTGGTTAATTTTTGAGTGGTAGCTTAACATAATTAATACTTATTTAAAACTGATAATTTCATAACTTATCTAAGTTTTAGTTAGTTTATAAATTTATGATGTTTATTCTTATAAATTACGCCAATTTATAGATTACCGGATATATAGAAAGACTATATGCGACACTCTCAAATGGAATATAAAATAAAAAAGTGTTGAACAAATGAATAATATGCTGCATAAATCATAGAAAAACCTCCACGAAGAGAAAACAAAAGGTAAAAGATAAAAATGACCTATTTAAAATTTTAACATGTGTGCCAGCTAAAATGTGAAGACCAACCGAAAAAAATGAATGCCGAGATACGATGATTTCGTGAGAAAATGAAATATCATGATTTAATGATACAATTACAAATCTATCCCTCAAAAACTCATGAGATTTTGATGATCTAGTTAGCAAATTGATATATATAGGAATAGTAATAGTAATAGTAATAAATTGTTGTAAAAGTTTATTTATTTTCATGAACTTTTTAATAGATCACCCTATAAACAAAATATATTGTAAAATTCATTTTTATGACTAAGTTTTTTATTTACCAAAACCAATTACAAAATTGATTTTTAATGATTTACGTTGGTAAATAAATTTTAAATTCATTAAAATATTACATCCTACCTTATCTATTGAAATTAAATTTGAATAACTTTCTTCATTAAGTTTAAATTTTGATTGATAAAACAAATAGTTAGAATTTAATTTTAATTAAATAAAAAGATAGAAATATCTAATTAGATAAAAAAGATTAGTCTTTTATTTATATTATTATAAATTATAAGAAGAATGTTTAATATAATTCATAATTAATTCATAGGTTTAAGGAACTAATTTTAGCATTTAAATCAATGTCATCAATGGTCCAGATTAAATTTTAAAAATTTAGGCGAAATGACATTTTTGTAGTTTTTCATAATTCACATGTGATATTTTTGCAAATCACATGTGATTTTATATAGAATCACATGTGATTGAATATTGAAATTCAGGACTATATTTTTTAAATAAACTTTATTAAACATAACTCTAAATTATAAATAAAAATAAATTAAAGATATCATAAAACAAAGCATAAATAGTAGTCTGAAGGAAAAATATTTCCTACCAAAATAGTATCCGAAATTTCGGTAGTATTTGATTTTTATGCGTAAACGGATAACGCGGGCCGTTAACACTAGTTATTCAGTGGGTGGGCAAAGGGTTATTTATTTTAACTAGAACCGACTAAAAAGCAAGGAGTTAGCGTACCACTCACCTTCCGAAAACAACCTGATAAATTTGTGAACTCCGAGCAAAGATCACCGCCATCAGCTCATCGTACCTTTTCGGTTTTCTTCCTACAAAGTACAAACCCAATTCGATTCGAGTTTTCACCCTTCTTTTGTATTGTAATCTTGAATTTGACTTCCAGATTTCGAGGGTTTTTTCTCAAAGCTTAACATGGCGACGGCATCAGGTGCGTATTCCGTGTTTACATCGTAAATCGATTTGTTTGATGTCCTTTCATGTTCGAACTTGTTCATTATGCTACAGTTAGGGTTATTATTGTGTAATAAAGAAACGAATCTTCACCAAGTCGACACTGCTCGATTTGGGATCTCATACAATCATATTGAGCAGGGGTTCCCTATGCTTTGAGGTTCATTGTTTTAGGAAATTCGCATAAACCTGTTTGGATATGTATTCACGCTCGTAGGGATCAAAGCACAATATAAGATAGTAAATACATAACAAGTTACGAACAAATAATGTGAATTATCTATAGAAATTGCATCCCTATTTCTTCTTCAGAACTCCTTAAGGCTCGGGCCGGTCTTAATTTGGTAAATTTTTTCTGTTAGAATAATCTACTAGTTCGAATAAAACATATAAAGCAATTTCAACAAGGAGAATCATATCCATAGAAACATAATATACAAAATATGTATATTAATTGAATATTTTATTAATTAATAAACTAATATATCATATCAAATCACACATGGAATACTTGAAAAACCTGGATATAGATACAATACCCAGAAGAAACATCCTACATTCTGCTCAATAGTAGTGGTGACTTAGAATCAAGTTTTGTATCAACTATTAACTGTTATATACTTATATCAATTGTTATTATTCTTGATTGATAAGAAACATGGGAACTCGCTTATGTTGGAAAAAAGGTCTTCCTAATAAATCTTCTTAAAAATTGAATCCTAATCCAACATGACGAAGGACATAGAGATCACAGTTTCTAACATCTCTTGTTTGAGAAATTCTAGTCTTGAAAGGTAATTAATATAGTGACTCTAGTAAGAAATTATAATTGCTTCCATGGCTTCAGAATTTCAAATGATGGATTTATGTCTTTTGTCTTAAGCATATCCGATCTTGACACTGATCACATTGAGTTCCAACTTTCTGGATGACCTGTAAAAGGACGTAGAAGAAAAAAGTGTACAGGGTAAAGTTTTCAGAAAATATAAAAAAGAATAGTTTATAGCTAAAGATTTCAAAAAATATTCTTTCAAATTAATTTCAAGAACTTACAACCACGGAGTGAAAGACAGAATGATACAAAATTACTGAAAAACATAAAAAGTACTCATCAGGCACTACCTAAAAAAGGGCCTTGCACTCGGCAATTTCACACCTTTCGAATGTTTCATTTGACCAAATGTGAAACCTAATCAAAAGACATGAATGATGACATGTTATTGTTGCTGTCTCTTGTTAAGTTTGCGTGCAATGATCACGATAGATATTGGGATTTCAGTTCTTAGAGGATGGAAGATCGAAACCTTGCACTGCAAATAGATGTCTAGGAACAAAACTGACATTATTCAACTATACATAATTGAAGATAAAAAGAAGGAAATTGCATGAGAACCACAGGTTGGTAGTTGGGAAGTGGAAACGGGCAACTATGTGTATATGAAATAGAAATTCACATAGAATTTATGAGGATGGAGCAAATGTTTGTTTTCTTTTATGTGTGTTTAGTTCTGGGAGCTTTTCATCTTTTGATTAAGTGCTGTGAGCAATGACTCTTTACTTTTTCTGATAAGAAAATGGGTGCTTGTTATTGTAATGCTAGGGACATCAGCACATTTATTATTTTTTATCCTGCTTTAAGGTTTTAAGATTAAAAAAAATCTGCTTCTTCTGGTTTCTGGAGTTGGATTGGTAATTACTTGGATTCAAAATTTGTTGCATGCTTTTTACCACAAACCTTCTTTTCTTCTTCATTTTACCCTTCTCTATCAATTCCTAAGTATAAATTGGTCAAGAAAACATGGTTATGAGGGGGCTGGAATGACTTCTAGATTGTTCACCTCATTGATCAAGAATATTGCTTATATCGACATTTATGGCTTCTGCGAAATGATTCTGATGTTGCTGCAAAACACGAGGACGCCCTAGTGTTTTAGTCTAGATCTCTACTTTAGGCTGACCTTGCTTTGAGTAGGCTAAGTTATTTAAACTAGTACAGTGTGACTCCCCTTTTGCATCCATGTTTACCAACTCCATGTAGACATGATATCTTGTGGTCAATCAATCTCTGTAGAAACTCTTTGATCACATGCATGGTCATTGTCGACTCTTCTAAGGTTTCAATTAATTACTCCCAAAAGTTATCCACATTGAAGAACCAATTTTTAAATTGGTATAGCATTTACAAGTTTGGGCTGACCTAGTAGTTTTCAAGAACATTGTGTAAAACACGTGCAGATATAGGTGGGTCGTTTTACTTCTAGGTAGCACAAAATTTGGTGAAAACAGTCCATATATCTGGTTCTGTAGCTTGTTTTCATATTAGGTCGTACGAGTATTCCTGTAGAAAACTGTGTAACTATATTCCTATATAGGTGGATTGTTATAGTTGTAGCTAGCAGTCTAGCACAAACTTCAGTTAAAAGGTTTGATTTTGATTTAATAAATAAAAACAAAAAAGTTACATGCAAATCATAAAATCTCAAATGTAAGAACTGTTTCATTCAGCTCTTTATTCGCTGGATTTTTGTGCATTGGTTATTTATTTGCTGGCCTTTTTTTCCTCTTACCATATCTATCTTCATGTTTATTGCAGTGGCATTCAAATCCAGGGAGGATCACAGGAAGCAAATGGAACTGGAAGAAGCACGTAAAGCTGGGCTTGCACCTGCAGAGGTTGATGAAGATGGAAAAGAAATCAATCCGCATATTCCTCAGTATATGTCATCTGCTCCTTGGTATCTCAATGCAGAAAGGCCTAGTTTAAAACATCAAAGGAAATGGAAGTCAGATCCAAATTACACAAAATCTTGGTACGACAGAGGAGCAAAAATATACCAGGCTGACAAGTACAGGAAGGGTGCATGTGAAAACTGTGGAGCTATGACACACACCACCAAGACATGCATGGAGAGGCCTCGAAAGCTTGGTGCGAAATGGACGAGTAAAAACATTGCACCTGATGAGAAAATCGAGACTTTTGAGCTTGATTATGACGGTAAAAGGGATCGGTGGAATGGATATGATGCAGCCTCATATGCTCATGTCATTGAAAGATATGAAGCTCGTGATGAAGCTCGAAAAAAGTTTTTAAAAGATCAGCAGCTAAAAAAGCTCGAGGAGAAAAACAATAACGAAAGCATTGAAGGAGTTAGTGATGATGAAGACAATGAAGATGCTTTAAAGATAGATGAAGCTAAGGTTGATGAGAGCAAGCAGATGGATTTTGCTAAAGTTGAGAAACGTGTGCGTACGACTGGTGGTGGGAGCACAGGGACCGTAAGGAATCTGCGTATTCGAGAAGATACAGCAAAATATCTTTTGAATCTTGATGTCAACTCTGCTCATTATGATCCTAAAACTCGATCCATGCGTGAGGATCCTCTTCCAGATATGGATCCTAATGAGAAGTTTTATGCCGGTGATAATCAAAATAGAGTAAGTGGTCAAGCATTGGAGTTTAAGCAGCTGAATATACATGCGTGGGAGGCATTTGAGAAGGGTAACGATGTCCACATGCAAGCGGCGCCTTCACAAGCTGAATTGTTGTATAAAAACTATAAGGTTAACAAGGAGAAGTTGAAATCTCAAGTGAAGGTGAATATTTTGGACAAGTATGGAAATGCAGCTGCTGAGGAAACACTTCCAAGGGAGCTCTTACTGGGGCAAAGTGAGAGAGAAGTAGAGTATGATCGTGCTGGTAGGATCATTAAGGGCCAGGTATTTTCTCATTTTGTGCTCTCTGTACATGTTTAGATGATGATTTGATGGTCTTTTATTTACATTGGTAATCTTGTTTGAGGACTGGCTCCACATATAACGAGATGTAGAATTGTTTTTAGGCTTTGCCTCATATAATCTCATGTCAAATTTTTTGGATAAACACTACATATAGAGCTGGTGGTGAACCTAGACTTTCTAACATGCACATATACATGCTACTGTTGCTGGCTTCTTTTTTTCTTCTGTTTATTTGGGAATAACAAGCTAGTTTAGGTGGTTAACGTAAGTGATATCAAACTGGCTAAATGTAACCATCTTATTTTTCAAGGATGCTTTGTAATGTGGAACTGACTCTGTGAGCATTGCAGGAAATGGCTCTTCCTAAAAGCAAATATGAAGAGGATGTTTACATCAATAATCACACCGCTGTTTGGGGTTCGTGGTGGAAGGACCATCAATGGGGTTACAAATGCTGTCAACAGTTTGTTAGGAATAGCTACTGCACAGGTGCTGCTGGCATTGAAGCTGCTGAGGCTGCAACAGATCTAATGAAGGCTAATATTGCCCGTAAAGAGGCCACACAAGGTTTGCCTTCTTTTCAGCTGCCCCCCCCCCCCCCCCCCCCCCTTTTTTTCTCTGTCTTCCTATCTTGTCATTTGCTTTTGAGTTGAATATGATCATGGTTTTGTCATCGAAGAGATTGAACCTTTGACTTGTAATTCAGGTGTGATTGCTCCAACCGAAGAAAAGCAGCTTGCAACTTGGGGAACAGACATACCCGATGACTTGGTTTTGGATCAAGAGAAACTTGCTGAAGCATTGAAGAAGGTAAGTTTATGGTTTCCTCTTTTCATTGCTGTGCTTCTCTTTGTGTTGGGGGCTGACTGACTGATTGATTCATTGCTGGTGATATCTATAGGAGGACAAGAGAAGGAGAGAAGAGAAAGATGAAAGGAAGCGCAAATATAATGTCAAGTGGAATGACCAAGTATGTAAAATTTCAATTCCATATCATCCCTCTGATATTATTGTTAGGAGGTTTTTATTTAACTTAATTCTTTTTTAATTTCAGGTTACAGCTGAAGACATGGAAGCATACAGGATGAAGAAGGTTCATCATGACGATCCAATGAAGGACTTCCTAAGCTAACTTCCTTCCGTAAAATTCATGCTTCCCGTCCTTGTCTTTATCTTACCCTTTTTAGAATATGCCGGGCAAGATTAAGAATAGGGTGTAAAACCTGTCAAATTAATCTGGATTTGATTAGGTTTTACATGTTGAATGATTGTAAGCTGTAATTAACAATTTTGATCCCTTTTGCTTGAGTGTGAACTTTCATTAGCTCAATGATGGAAGCGGTGTCCGTAGTTTCGTCATCAATGAACCTAAAGAAGATACGTTTGTGTAAATGGTGGCTGCAAATTAGTTCATCAATCTCATAATCCTCGTCATCGTCTCTAGATGATGATTGCCACTAGCAAGACAATTCTGAATAGAAGGAAAATGATTTGTATACAACAAGATTTTGTTTTTTGTAACAATTGTGACTTTTATACCCTTAGAAACCTCCTATCTTTTATTCTCATTCACATATTTAAGGGTATGATTGTTTAAAAAGTAATTGTTGTGTATGATCAAAATCTGTTGAGTACAGATTATCTCCCGTGAGATAAAGGAAAGCGAACGATGAGTGGCATGAATGACAAATACGGGAAAAGGAGAATAAATGTGGGCATGCTTTAAATTAAATTTGAATTTAAAAAGTTAATAATTAATTAACTACTTTTAAACTAGATTATAATTAATAATTAATAATTTAAACGAGATTATATTAGAAAACAAATAATTCATTATCTTTTAAATTTCATAGGTTGTCAAATGTAATTAAACTAGTAAATAAAATTTTCAACCTTTAATACTTTTATCCAATTTTTTAAAACTTTATACAATAAAATTTTGCTAAAATTCTGATTTTATTTTATATATTTTTTAAAAACTTAATTTACAACATCTAAACTTGTTGGATAATTTATTTATTAAAAATAAATAAACCAGATATTAAGTATTTTTTGTAAATAGTAGGCCCTGCATATAAATATGATAATGACTTTTGAAGAGCAATGAAAAAATCTTTAGAGATAAAAGCCGATTTAGAACATTGATGCGAACAGAGTTTTATAAAAAGATATCATACGTTTTTAGAACACTAGCTTATATGTTGTACGATTTTGAATTCTATATATTTGCTTGAAATTCGGTATCAAGCAAAATATACGAGCTTGCATGAGTTCCGGTCAGGATTTCTTGACCTCAAATCATATTTATATAATCATATTATGACTTTATTCCTCTTCTTTCTCTTATATAATATATTTGTAATTTTATTTTTCACGTCTAGGGAATTTCTAAAATACCCATCATACAATCATTGTCGTTCAAAAAAAAAAAAAAAAAAAATCCTTGGGGATGCCCTCCCTTAACACATGCTCAAGGCATCCTCCTAGCTAAAAGTAAATAAGGTGAATAAACTAGCTAGTTCCTTATCAACTAACTAATGATTGACTCTTTAATTATGCCTACTAATCTATCTAAATCTTCTAATAATACATATAAAACTGTATAAAAGGTATAAAGATTCCACAATCATAGTTTTTTTCTTCTTTTTCTTTACATTTCTGAGTACGTAGTAAAGTGATGAAAATGAAAATGAATAAGTTCCCAGACTTGATTGTCAAGTTTTGCTTTGATGCCAACATAAAGTGATCGATTTATTCCATGTAAAACCGACTAGATATAACTAGTAAAAAAGGTCTTATCTTAACTAAATCTTCTAATACTATCACCATATCCAGTATCTCCTTTTATTACTGCAAAAATGGTATTTTCATGACTCGTGGCATAAATATTCTTTTTTCTATAAACTAATTAATTAAGAACTCACACACTCCACAACCTTGCCCGCCCTATAACGCCATCCGTATAGCTTTTTCCTTTCCCAAACCAACCCAAATGCCACATTACTGTCACGTCAGTTTTTTTTACTTTTTTCTTTCCAGCCCAAATCAACCCAAAACCGAAGTATAACCGTTTCCAAATCAACCCAAATATTTTCACTCTTCTCACTCTCACTAAAAAACCAAAAAAAAAAAAGCCTGCAAGTTTCATCGGGTTGGCGGACCCGAGGTGAGCATTTCAAGACTGAACCCAAAACCCTCGTAGGGGTGTTCCCGAATGAAATTCTTGAACCCAAAGGAACCCGAATCTCTTCGGGCCATGCTTTACGCATGGACTAATGTACTAATTGGTTGATGGGATATATACCTAATACCTTACATATATACGTACCTTGAATATAATCATAATTAAGGCATATATATAGGAGGGTTCAAACGAGAAATGATTTTCGTACGAGAACTGCGAAAACCAATCTTGGCCGTTCATTTTGGATAATGGAATTCATGGATGAAGAGCGTGGGGGGATTGAGTGTGGCAGGGTGCATGTAAGGAATTCATGGTTGGTCAATCCAATTAAAGAAGGGGAAATTTGACGGCTAAGATTGGTTCTCGTACGAAAAACAGTTCTCGTTCAAACTTTTGCCTATATATATATATATATATATATATATAGGGGAGGGTTCAAACGAGAATTGTTTTTCGTACGAGAACTGCGAAAACCAATATTGGCCGTCCATTTTGGATAATGGAATTCATGGATGAAGAGCGTGGGGGGATTGAGTGTGGCAGGGTGCATGTAAGGAATTTATGGGGTGGGCAATCCAATTGAAGGAGAGGAAATTGGATGGCTAAGATTGGTTCTCACAATTCTTGTTTGAACTTTTGCCTATATATATATATATTATATATATATATATATATATATAGAAAGGGGATCTGATGTGAATGGCTCCCACATTGCGAACGATGCGAACAACTAAGATGCACTAGAACAAACCATTGCATCTAGATGCAACAAAATTAATTGGGGCAAAAATCTAGGAGAAAATGATACCCTAGACACCGGCCTAGTAGGACACGTGTTGTGGTATGTGTATTATTTGTTTATTATTATCTGCTATTTATTTAGAGAATTAATTAATTTAATTTAGAGCCACGAGGTTAAAATAGGAAATATATATTTTATATTTTTATGTGTTTTATTACTTATATGAATTCATTTTTAGATAAGGATCACGAATAATACCTTGTTGGTTAATAATTAATTTAGTAAGACCACTTAATTAATTAACTGTGAGTTAGAAGATATATAAGTGCACCGTGCGTGTATTAGTCGTGAGTCACATTACACAGCCTTAAGCCACCTCTTGCTTTCATTGTTATGCTTATCTCTTATGTTCTTGAACTTGGACTTGAAGAACTCCATATAGGCAACCCTTAATTCCTTGATTACTTGCAATTTGTGTTGACTTATCCTCTAGTTTGAGGTAAGTAATTGCTTCTTGGTAGCACTTGCTTCATACCATGTATTCTTATTCAATTTGGGGTTCTTGAGTTTTGGAGTTTGAGCAATTGATGGAAATTGATATTGGTAATGTATTTGGTAGTAAAGTATGATGATATAACACTTAAATTATGTAGAAATTATGTGTTTTATTTGATTGAAGCTTAAGCTGCATTAATGGAGGATGAAGAAGATGAAGATGGGAAATGGGTTTGTTGGGTTTTGATATTTAAATGATCCTAATGAGTTATACTTGATGTTTATACATGTTATTTGAGCTTATAAATGCTTTAGAATAGCTACAAGTTGATTTCCAGACTTGATTTTCGTATTTGGGGTGTTGATGGTGAAGCTGTGTAGAAAAACAGAAACTAAAGTTGCTAGGCGTGCTGCAGGTCCCTTACAGCCGCAAGGGAAATCCTTTACAGCCGTAAGGGAAATCCCTTACCGCTGTAAGGGAAATCCTTTACAGCCGCAAGGGAAAACCCTTACAGCCACAAGGGAAATCCCTTGCCCCCACAAGGGCTTGTTTTTCAGTTTTGGGTTGTCTTCTGCATTTATTCAATTGTGTTATGTTCTTATGGTTTATACTTAGTTATAACATGATTCAAATAATGTACTTGGGTTAATTTGAAGTTGGATAGCATATATGGATCATTATTTGGAATATATGCTTACTTGAAATCATGAAATGGAAATTGGTGTACTTAGTACATGTTTTGATGCTTGTTACATGCTTAGTATCATGTAAGTAGATTGTATGCAACTTAGACATGTTCTAAATGGTGGTTTTCACATGTGAAATGTAACGGGTTGGTTTTGACCCGTTTGGTGTTTAATCTTGATATTTTGAGATAATTAAGAATTGATTACTAATTTTGGTTATACTGTGTTCTCAGGAGGAAACAAGACTCATTGAAATAAGACTACTGAGTAGGTGTTTGGGGAATCCAAGGTGAGTGGATGTTTAACTCACGAATGGTATTAGTTGCAACTGTTTATGGGTTGATGCATGGATAGACTTTATGTCTGATGATTGATTGATTGGTTGTTTGTTAATTAATCATTGCGTTAGTGATATGTACATGATTGTTAGGAAGTCAGTTTTGGATGGGCATATGAGCTGGGTTTGTTTGCTATCAGCTAATCAGTATTTGGATTTTTTGATGCATTCATTGCAACTTAAGGGAAATACTGTGTAAGAATTGCAAATGAACTATCGGTAAACCTTTGCTTTGGCCGGCATTGGTTGTAGGTTTTTGTAGAACTGCCGGTCTTCCCAGGGCCTGATTGTTTGTTTATTTGGTATCTTGTGGTTGTGATTGATGATGTGTTGTGATTTAACTTTCATTCACTTAGCTTTGTGCTAACCCCCACCTCTCACTCTTTTTTCAGGTTTTGGTAAGTTCTACGGTTCGGCTGTGAGTAAGAGTTGCTTGGGGAATAATTGATTGGAACTCTGATATTATTTTGTGAAGAGCCATTATTTTTGTAACACTAGTATTTTGAGATACTGATGACTTGGAAAAAAATAGTTTTTCTTGTATTCAGTTGTAAATATTTTGTATATATTTTATCGCTTCCGTAGTATTTTAACACAAAAATCTAGGTTGAAAATGCGGTGTTATAAAAATGAGACAGAGGCAATCAAACTCGTATATTGAGACAATTGGGACTGTGATTGCCTATCATGGTCTTAATATAGCTCACATGGATACATATGTCGTAAAAATAATCTCGTGCACCATCTTCAATCGATCCAATGCAAACAAATCGAATCTTAATTAGTTTCAAATTACAAACAAAACCTATAACAAAAAATTAATACATCTAAAAATCAAACATATGAAGAAAAAAGAACCTAGGAATTGATAGTTGTTAGGGATGATAAAACAAAGAACACTTATTTAGAAATCTAACCCATAAGAACAATAGCGCAGAAATCTGAAGCAACGGTGGTTGTTTTCGGCTACGGCTTCCCACAGATCGGCGATTGTAAAGTGCGGTAGAGAGACGTGAGCAGAGAGTTCTAATCGCCGAAGATGCTGGCAGGATCAATAGTGAGGGAAGAAAAATTTGACGTCGGTGGCGACGAATGCAGATCTAGCATCAATTGAACTAATAATTGCACTAGATGGTAATTATAGTGGTAACCTCTGTGGAAGGAGGAGGAGGAGATTTGGGCAGAGGCGACGATCGTCGTGGAAGGAGAAAAGAGGAAGATGGATCTCCTTGGTGGCTACGCTAGGAGAGGCGGAGGTGAGGCGGTGAGGATGATGGTGGGGATGAGGCGGTTAAGGCCGATGAAAGTGATGCAGTGGTTTGATATAGCGCATCTCAGTTGTTCGCACGTTCGCAATGTGGGAGCCGTTCGCATCGGATCCCCTTTCATATATATATATATATATATATATATATATATATATATATATAGGGGAGGGTTCAAACGAGAAATGTTTTCGTACGAGAACCAATCTTAGCTCTTGATTAAACTTAATCAATGGCTAAGTTTTTTGACGGCTCATTAATGCTCCATTAATGACTCATTAATAGATCATTAATGAGGGTTATTTTGAAAAAATCAAGCCTCAAAAATTAATGACGGCCCATCTGGACGCAATTCACGGTTGGGTAAGTATATAAATTACCAAAATATCCCTATTAATGAGTCATTAATGACGTTAAAAACATTTCTCGTATGAAAAACAGTTCTCATTTGAACTTTTACCTATATATATATATATAGAGAGAGAGAGAGAGAGAGCGAGAGGTAGGTTCATGCGAAAAGGGTGTTATTTGCGAAAAGTGCGAGAAACGATCTGAACCATCTGATCATTTAATCAATGACTATAATTCATTGTGGCGTTTTGGTAATTAAAAACAAATTAGATGGTATTTATTTAATTAAATAAAGGGTAAAATGGACTTTATACTCACTTCCTCTCCTCCCTCCTCCTTTTTTTTCTCCTCCATCCTTTCTTAAATCACGACTGACTCAGTTTTAAAAACATTTGAAAACCCTATTTTTCATCCTCTCTCTCCCTCTCTGCAAATATCGCCGGCCGCCTCCCCATCTCCGACGGCCACGCTCTCTATCCCCCTTCGCCGTAACCGACTCTCTGTCCTTCCTTGCCGACCGACGATCTCTCTCCATGTCCTCCGCGCCAACCATTACAACAACCCTACGCCGCTGTTCTGATGAAGTTTGTCGACACTCGCGGACCTGCATATTCGTCGTGACCAGGTTATCTCCTTCCCGTCATCACTCCCACTTTTTCAAAAACCCTAGATCTACACCCCTGGCCACCAAATTTTGAGTCGCCGGCGATAAATCCACCACCACGCCACTAATCTACTTCACTGCACCACCCCAAAATTTGAGTCGTTGGACCTGCCCCACCGTCATCATCACCATCGCCGACTCCAACCCTAATCGCCACCATTTGTGAGCCTCCTACTTCACCATTGAACATGGTGAAACCTAGATCAGTTTTGCACCAAGAGATATACATGGGGTTGAAGATTTGGTGAGATGCCACGGTGGTCCAACCCCAAACTGCCACCATTTTGGGTGCTACTGTGCTCTAAATAGGTTTTTCAATTTAATCCTGTTTGTTGGGTTTTAGATTATATGTTTTTTAGAATGTTGTTAATTACTGAACAATGGGTACTAGAGAAAATTGAGTGGGTTCATTATTGAATATTGTAAAATTTATAATAAAATGTTTATGACATTTGGTTTGTGTTCAATATTAAATATCCTAAAGTTATCTTAAAACTAGTATAGTGTTGGCCGTGTTCATTATCGAACAAATAAACGTAAGTGATTAAAAATAAGTATGTTGATATTTTTATAACTTTTAGTAAATGTTCATTAATGAATCTCGAAAGATCAGCCATGGAAAGAGAAATTAATAAAACAAAAAAAGTAAAATGGTTGAACAAAATATTTATATTTGAATGAAGAAATTTTTGTAAAAAAAAATTAATTTGAAAAATAATTAAAATAAAAAAAATAAACAAAATCTAGAAAAAAATTTAATTAGAGAAAAAAAGTTAATTAGAGAGAGAAAATTAATTAGAGAGAGGAGAAAGAAAATATTACTGTTTACTAATTTACCTTTTTGTATGAAATAAAATTATTAATTATAATTAATGTGAACCACAATATCAAAAACCAATCAATGGCTGAAATTACTTCTCGTACTTTTCGTAAATAAAACACTTTTCGCATGACCCTATATATATGTATATATATATAGTGAAAAGTTCATTTGAGAACCGTTCTTATTGCGAGAACCGCGAGAACCAATCTTGGCCATCCAATTCCCCCTCCTTCAATTGGATTGTCCACCCATGAATTCCTTACATGCACCCTGCCACACTCAATCCCCCCACGCTCTTCATCCATGAATTCCATTAACCAAAATCAACGGCTAAGATTGGTTCTCGCGATTCTCGCAATAAAAACGGTTCTCAAATGAACTTTCCCCTATATATATATATATATATATATATATATATATATATATATATATATATATATATATATAGAGGGTGAGGATCCAATGAGAACACCCCTTAAAATGAGAACTCTAGGAACCACTGCATCTAGTCTATAAAATCATTGCATCCAACTTAAAATCATTGCATAATATCTAAAAAACATGGAATTCTCTTAAAACTAGTTCACCGTGCACGAATTAATCGATGGATTCTCATTTAAGAACCAATACATCTTGTTTTAAAAACCATTGCATCTAGCATAAAATCAGTGCATCTAAAACCTAACACATCTCTAGAATTTTATCCATCGTAAATTGAAAAACGAAATCATGAAATTAAATAATGTTTATAAAATTAAATCATGAAACCAGCCGTAACTTTTGACTTCTTCATCTCCACCATATAGAAATTAAATATGTTTATGAAATTGGAGCTGTATGAAAGCGTTCGCATCGTTTGCAAAGATATAGGCGTTCACATTCGTTCACTTACATAGGGGTGAGATCCAATGAGAACACCTTTTAAAATGAGAACTCTATGAACCATTACATCTAGTCTATAAAATCATTGCATACAACTTAAAATCATTATATAATATCTTAAAAACATGAAGTTCTCTTAAAACTAGTCCATCATGCACTAATTAATCGGTGGATTCTTATTTAGGAACCAATACCATCATATTTAAAAACCATTGCATCTAGTATAAAATTACTGCATCTTATTTAAAAGCGTTGCATCTTATCTAAAAACACTATCTTATTTTTACACACACAAAAATAATAATAATAATAATAATAATAATAATCTATAACACAAAAATATTGACTTTGATGCACCAATGTGGAGTTCGCAAATATATTCCTAGTTTGCGAACCATTTGTTGGGTTAGCAATAGATCTCATGACTATATATATATATATATATATATATATATATATATATATATATATATATATATATATATATATGAGTCAGTCAAAATAAGAGTATACTAATATCACTTAATTGTGACTTTGTCCCTTGTAAGTAAATAAGATAAACTTAAAAAGCAAAATTAACCACCAGTTAAGTAAGTTGAGTTGTGTTATATGTATATGGTAAATATGGTTAATTAAATTAAGAATATCATTGGATCTAAATTAAAATTGATCGAAAATATCCCTTTAATTAATATATTTGTCCTGCTTGGATCAACTAATCTGGAATAAATGAGGTGTAAAGATGAATTTCGATATCTGATAGAATAGATAGATGCTGTTTATGTGGTCGGTCGTCAACATGCAACAGCATCTATAAATTTGCTTGAAATAATATCTCCTTAAATTATAACTTAATTAAAAGAGCTCATTAACATTATTTACGTACGTCACGTGTCTCACATAAGCAATGCCTGTAGAATTTATTTCGATTTCCCCTAATTGGTTTAGTGGTTTTTTTTTATTAAAGGAGGTCTTTAATTAGGGTTTTAACTTGATCGAATTCATAACTGAATTTTCTAATTAATAAAATAACTAATTTTTATTTTAATTTTTTTTTTTAAATTTCTTTGCTAGTTTATATTCAACATATCATTATTTAGTTTTCTAAAACCATAAAACATTGAATATATGATTGGTTATATTTCATGTCAATTTTAAGTAACTGTAGTTCTTAATCTATAAAATTATTCTGTACGTAAGAAATAACCTATTCTATTCACTCATAAACACCTATTAGAAAACTAATTCCTTAGTACTTTTATCAACATGAGCAAAAGCTTTTTTGAACATCGATCTTTTGTTGGTATCAAATACTAAGTTGTTTTTTTCTTGTCATATTAAATTAAAAGATTATATTAAATATTTAATTTTACCAATGAATATTCTTTTTCAAACTAATAATTTGATATTCAAAATTGTATCTAGGATGAGCTACTTAATTAATACAATTATATTATCTATTAATTATCAAAAAGTTATATGAACGTTCGCTCATAATTAATATATATATATATATATATATATATATATATATTTCAAGATGTAATTTGAAAACTAACTAAATTCATAATAGTGGCAAAAAGGAGGTGATGGAAGAAGCTTAAAAACGAGTCAGTTGTTTAAATCTGCACCACTCTCTTTACCATTTTATTTTTTCTTTCATGTGCCGATCAAGTTTTATATTATTAGGTCTAAAATTTATTATTATTATAATATTTAGACAATTAATTACATATTATTTATTTTTCTATAATTTTTAATATATAATGTTTTAAATATATATGAAATTATTTTTCAAGATTTAATACTAAAATACATTTTGTGATCATATTATGTTATTATTTATATAGAAATATAGATAAAAATGTGTTTATTATAAATGTATGTTTAGATTTACACCAAGCATTATACATTAAAACTTGTAATAGAAAAATAAGTTAAATGTATTATGAAAAAAAATATATGAACATCCTTAATATTTTATTTTTTTCGTAAACTTATAATTAAGAGAAAATTGCTTTAGAAGTAAACTTGTAAAGTTTTCGTACGTTTATATGTTTTTAATTGGCTAGTTATAATAATATTGATGTAATTATAAACTTGTATTTATTGGTTTTAAGCTTGCAATGTACGTATCACATCAGATAATTTAATTAATTGTTAGGACTTGAAAGTTAAAGTTTTTAAATGAATAAGTGAGGTTTATGTTTGTGACTTTGTGAGTTTTTATTTATTTATTATGTATTTGTCTTTATGTTTTGAAAAGTATTCGTAAGTATGAAAAGTTGTTATAAACTTATAAATCATGTTAAAATTTTAATTGTAATTATATATGTTTGAAGTTTCGATGTCAATTAAGGACCCGATTTATAAAAAAAAATCAAAATTGACTCGTTAACCAATTCAAATAACCCGCTTATGATACAACGTTAATGAATTAGACCCAATAGAATAAAATTCTAGATTCCCCTTGCACCCACTCCTATCCCCCTTAAACAATTAACAAAAATTCAGAATATCATATTATTTGTTCCAAAACGTATATTCATTTTAAGCCTTATTTGGCTTAGGTACTTCCATTTAAGCCATAAATAGAATGTGTTGGACTAAATTCAACATGCACTTGTATTTTAGGCTACTCTACAAAAATATAATTGACACCACTTAATTAATTTGATAGCTTATCAAATGCTTGTAGCCTAGCGGTACCAAAGTATTGAAAGATATTTTGTATGGTTTGTGATCATGGGTTTAAGTCCCACTCAAGACAAAAAATTGTTAATATAGAAGTAGGTTAGTGTGTGTGTTTGTTTTGTTATTAAAAAAATAATTAATTTGCCAACTCAACGATGAAAGCTGACTTGAAGAAAGACGGCTAGCCGGCTAGGCCCCCGGGGACGACTTTTTGGGACTGACCAACCTAATTAACTGAAACATCCAAAACTTGTGCAATTCTAAGTTGTACAATATCACCCGACACTTGAAAAGATCAATTAATCATCATAAAGATATACTACCCATAATAGAAATAAAATTAGTATTTATAACTTTACTACCAAGTCATCGGAATTAAATATTCAGGATGTTACAGTACTCTGGTGTAGAGTGTATAAATATGAAAGTTATGGTGAAGTCATAATCCGAAAGGCGGGGGTCAACATAGAAAGTGTTGGACTAAAATCAACATGCACTTGTACTTTAGGCTACTCTAAGAAATATATTTGACACCACTTAATTAATTTGATAACTTATCAAAGGCTTGTAGCCTAGCGGATATCAAAGTATTGAAAGATGTTTTTTATGGTTTATGGTCACGGGTTTAAGTTCCGCTCAAAACAAAAAACTGTAGATATAGAAGTAGGTTTGTGTGTGTGTGTTTGTTCTGTTATTAACAAAAAATTAATTTGTCAACTCAATGATGAAAGCTGCTTAAGACTGGAAGAAAGACGGCTAGCCGGCTAGGCCCCCGGGACGACTTTTTGGGACTGACTAACCTAATTAACTAAAACATCCAAAACTTGTGCAATTAGTTTCTAAGTTGTACAATATCACCCGAAACTTGAAAAGATCAATTAATCATCATAAAGATAATAGAAATAAAATTAGTATTTATAATTTTACTACCCAAATCATCTGAATTAAATATTCGGGATGTTACACTCTGTGGTGTAGAGTGTATAAATATGCAACAGGGATTTGATGTTAAAGTTCCTCCTCCGTAGCTACCAATCTGTGGTTAAAGCCTTCAACCCGTTCTGCTGCAATATCAAAGTTAATTTGGTGCTTGATCGGCTTGTATTTCTCTGAAATTGGACAAGAAGTTTTTAGGTTTGATTTTTTTTTGTATTTCTACATATTGTTTAGTGATGAACACATGAAGTTTGTAAGTTGAATATTTTGTTTCTATACACTGTTCGTTAATCAATGGAGAAGCCAATTGTTGACGTGGTTATTTTTTTAAGATGTTCGGTGATTTAGAAATTGTGGCATTCTTGTATATGTCTTCAAATTAGGTATTTTTTAGAATTTTGTTTCAACAAATATGAAGAAATACATGTTTGGGATGCTAAGTGTACGTTAACGTCTATATTATGTTTTGAATTGCGTCCGGGTGAGCCGTCACTAATTTGCGAGAATTAATTTTTTTCGAAATATCTCTCATTAATGCGTCATTATCGACGCATTAATGAGTCATTAATGTATTATTAATGAGCCGTCAAAAATTCTTAGCCATTGATTAATTTTAATTAAATACTAAGATTGGCTTCCATAGTTTTTGTATGAAAAACAATTCTTATTTGAACCCTCCCCTATATATATCTATATCTATATATATATATGTGTATATATATAATTGTAACCTTGCTCATTTGTATGTTGCTTAATTAAGTATATATAATAAATACATGGATAAACAGACACTGTGACTGCCATGAATTACTTTGTCGCACAAAATTTCGTATTAATTTCTTCACATTTTTTCTAGGCATTTTTTAAAATTGAATTTGATTTGGCTAGCACTTTAATCCTACAAGGTTAAGTCATACCTACTATGCCCGTAATCCGCAATGAGTAATATAGTATACTACCCTCGCCCACTAAGTTTAAGCATGCATATAATCGTAAATGATCATATATAATCCGCAAATAATCATAGCATGCGTTTCACATGTTTAAACATACACATAACAAGTATTTAACTTTAAACACATAACACGCACCATCATTTAATATATAAAAGCGTTCTACATTTCAAAAATTAGGTTTTGCCTTTGTACTCGGGTTTTGTAAATTCTAGTGAACTCACTTGAGGTCCAAAAATTGAATAGCCAAAGAATCCGAGTATGAGCGGGATCACGAAATAACCTATCATGTTATCAAACATATGATCAAATAACCTATCACATTATCAAACATACGATCAATATACAGCGTATCAGGTCTCACACCGTCCTAACTTACATTATTAGACTTTGTTTATACTTTTAAGAGTCATTCTCTAAATTAGGGGAGTCACTCTCCTTTTCATCATTCTTATATATTGGTATAGCCAATTTCCTCAAAACTTGATACATGTGCCGTTCGAGTATACTGAATTATGTTACACACTTCGTGCGCGAAACTACTAATATAATTATATATACACACACACCCCTAAGCGCTCGAAACCACTCCCGTGTTTAGTTTATTATCACCATTGTATTTGGTCCGTCATCTTTTTCATATAAACATCTATCCTTAGGTGGCGTTTGGTTCGCGGATTGTTTTTGGAAAGAATTGGAATGTAGGAAGGAATTGGAATTTGAAGGATTTGGATTTGGAATCCAAATTCCTGGCTGATTGTGTTTGGTAACATCTACATATGGAATTGGATTTGGTAACTTTCCCTCTGTCATCGACTCTCACCACCATCCCCACCTTGCCGCCCCACTCACCACCATCATCGCCGGTCTCGCCACCATCGCTAGTCTCACCACCATCGCCGGCCATCAAAGCCTTCGTCTCCAAATACCTGTTGCCAGTCTCGCCACCATCGTCGGCCATCAAAGCCTTCGTCTCCAAATACCTGTCGCAAGTCTCGCCACCATCACCGGCCATCAAAGCCTTCGTCTCCGTAGCCTCGGTCTTCATCGCCGGTTGCCATCGACCCCTTCGTCTCCGTAGCCCTCGGTCGCCATCGACCCCTTCATCACCGGTCGCCATCGACGCCTTCATCGTCGGTCGTCACCGACGCCTTCATCGCCGGTCGCCACTTACGCCTTCATCGCCGTAGCATCTGTCACCGGTCGTGGCCATCGAAGCTTGAATCGAAGCAGTGAGCAGTCGACAGGGAGCTAGGTTTTTTTTTAAGATTCCTTTATGTACAGATTTGACTTTCCCTCCTTCATCTGATGGATTTCACTTTCCCTTCTAGGAGGGATTTCAATTCCTAGTAATTCCATTTCCAGCTCCAACCAAACACTGGAATTCTTAAGAATTTGATTCCAATTCCCATGAAATCCCAATGAATCCTTCCAACCAAATAGCCCCTTAGTGACAAACCTTTTATCCTGATACTTTGTTTGTTACCAAAAACCCATGCAAACCTATATCACTAGCTAGGAGCGACAACCCCATATGAAATCACGTACACACATCTTTTGTGTCAAAACACCATACATACTTACATATTTTGTGACCACTTTCCATGAACCCTCAACACCCTTGTCAATAAATCATACCCACAAACCACCTTTTGGTTGTCACCCTAAAAACACATACGTACATACACACACTCTTCTTTTCCTTTCTTCATCATTATAATCCCACAAACCCATAATATCTTTCGAACTTATAGCTATAAACACACATGGTCTTTTCCTTTTGATTCATTAAATCACTCCCACATACTAATATTCTTTCTTCCTCGGTGATCACAAAAACCCACACCCTATTACGCATGGAAGTTCTTAAACCCATGGTTACCTCGTAGTTCCGACATTACGTGATATTATAAATAATAACTTAATTGATGAATTAGTTGTTGACCCTAATCGACATGAACATTAGGACTTTTGATCGAGATCTTCCCCCGCACACCCAATTGTTGGGTTAATCGGGTTCTATTCACGGGTTACGGTTTAGTCAAGGACTCACGTTGCTATATGACGGATTAGTGTTCGATATTGTTTATAGTTTGCATGCATTGTGACGTTAATTATATTCACAATTGATCACATGTTTTCCTCGGTGTGAACGTTATTGCGATGGCGGTTCAAATCGGGTGGTTTTGGATGCGGCCGGGAAAGAGGTTGTGGATCCGGAAACATTCGTGATGTTAATGAACGTGTCCAACGGGATGCCATGTTGCATGTTACCGGCGTGGTGAAAAAATCAAAAGAAGTTAAGCTAGTGACTCTGGACGTGACCGAGGTGGAGGTCGGGTGTCCGGGAAAGGTCGATAATCGAAATTGTTCAAAAAGAACGTTATTAAGCGCTGCTATGATCGAGTAGCATAAACAAACCGATTAAAGGGTTGATTGTTGGGTTAGTCGGGTTCTGTTCACGGGTTACGAGTTAGTCAAGGACTCACGTTGCTATATGACGGATTAGCGTTCGATATTGTTTATAATTTGCATGCATTGTGACGTTAATTATATTCACAATTGGTCACATGTTTTCCAAGTTAGTGGATGGATGAATTAGTCTTATTTTATTAGCTTGTTTTTAGGATTCGATCAAGAAGTGGCAGCATGCCATGTTTGTCTAATGCTAAAAGTGTGAAGTTAGTGGTAGTTAGCATATTAGTATTGCATTGTTTTTCCTTTATAAATATGTAAGTTTCTTCCGTATAAAGTTGATTAGAAAATTTGCTCCATTATCTTTGTTTATTTTGTGTTCTATTCTGATCTAACACTCGATTCTCATACAACCAGAAAACTTGAGTAAGGTTTCGTGAAACATACTTTGAATATGATTGAATGCTCGACTACGAATTGGTCACCAATATTGTTGGATTGCTTGGTTTCCCTTCAATGCTTCTACGCATTCCCTCAACCCTCTTGGCCGTGATTCGGATTTCACATGTGAATACCTGGCGGCAGTTAAATATGCTAAACGAATTAGGGCTACGTGCTCTATTGTTTCTTTTCTTTTGAGTCTTTGACTTATTTGAAATTAAGGCACTAACAATCTTTATTAAACTTCACAAACCCCAAACCCAATGGAGTTAACATATAAATATTTTCTCAAATTACAATTCATTAACTTTAATTAGGATGTAACAATAAGAATTAGGCAACGATTAAAAATTCTTTAAATGATTTCTTTTAATTTACCCTATAATTTACTTTTAATAACACACGAGTATTTAAATCTTATTATTCGAGAAAGTAGACATAATTCCGGGTCGTTACATTGAAGGTTATGTTTTTCAAGCCCGGTTAAAATATCGGGTATGAATGTTACTTTTAAGCATATTTTTATATAAAAAATAGTTTTGTATGTTTCTATTAAGGCCTTGTGTTATACCTTACCCAAACCTTTTATTTACCCAATGTTACATCAGCGTCACATCATCTCCTCCCTCATTTCCTTTACCCTACCCAAAACAAGTGTTATACTTTTTCTTTTCTTACCCAAACCTTTTTCATATTTATATATATATATATATATATATATATATGTGTGTGTGTGTGTGTGTGTGTGTGTGTGTGTGTGTGGAGGGGGTGGGTGGGGAAGTATCATGTTTCTCATAGAGTAAATAAACCCGAAGGGGGTACCCGATCTCCCTACTCGATACAGGAGTTTTGGTGTTCCTTATGATACCCGATGGTACCCAATTCCATCGGGTAGACCATAACACATGGTCTGAGATCCAAAAACATGCATGAGCTCTTTAGGACCCGATTTTAAGTGTTTTTTTTAGAAAAACGGTTTAATGTTTGTAAATTTGCCACTAGAGTCATGGTTTCAACAAGATGTCGAAGATGCTCACAAGCTGGACATTGTTCGGTGGGCTTTGAATGCTACTAGTATGTTTTCTTTATTTTCAGCCAAACAAGCTTATGATGATTTTTCATTGCTTCCTGGGGAAGGAAAGAATTTATTTGGTCAAAATGGGTGCCCTCCAAGAGTTAATGTTTTAGCTTGGTGTGTCTTTCATGGTAGACTTTCAACAAAAGTTAATCTACAAAAAGTAGGTATGCCTATTATATTCTCTAGACTGCTCGTTATGTGGGGAGGGAGAGGAGGACGAAAATCATATTTTCAAAGAATGTAGATTTGCAAAAAAGGTTCTTCTAGAGACATGCTCTTTGAATGGTGTGACGCGTTTAAAACCGGTAAAATCTTTCTAATTAGGTATACGTATTTTTTAATACTTAAATTAAAATATGTGTTATATGATAAAATATTTAAACTATTATTTTTATAAAGATTCTTTTTATTTAATATCATATAGGTTAAAAATTAATTTATATTAACTTGACTTTTTTAAACATAATTTATTATGGAAGGTTTAGTAAAGATGGTATTTAAAAATTTAATTAACTCTATATAATAGTTTCCTTATATAGTTAAATAAGGGGTAAATTAGTAATTTCAATTTACTTAAAATTAAGAGAGTTCAATAACCTAAATGCTTTATAGTATATATATATATATATATATATATATATATATATATATATATATATATATATATATATATATAGGGTGAGGTTCAAGAGAGAACCCTTTTAAAATGCACGACGGTGAAAACCTAGATAAACTTGTAATTTAGCATTTCACCTTTACGTTTATTGTTCAGCTATAACTACCCAAAAGTCAAGTTTACATCCTAAATTATAAAATCAAAATTATTTCTATAATATTAACAACTTAAAGATGTGTATGCATTGATGCATACAAATCACAACACTTTTGTATGTATTGATGCATCATGTATATAGTCAAACAAATGATTAAAAAACGTGTCAATTTTTAAACATCTGATCAATGAAATCAAAGGTCCAAAAGAAATGTGACAATTTTTAAACCATCCGATTAATTGAATCAAAGGCTCAAAAGTGTTCTCACTGTCGTGCATTTTAAAAGTGTTCTCATTTGATCCTAACTCTCTCTCTCTCTCTCTCTCTCTATATATATATATATATGGGAGAGTTCAAACGAGAATTGTTTTTCGTACAAGAACTGCGAAATCAATCTTGGTCGTTCATTTTGGATAATGAAATTCATGGATGAAGAGCGTGGAAGGATTGAGTGTGGCAGGATGCATGTAAGGAATTCATTGGTGGACAATCCAATTGAAGGAGGTGAATTGAACGACTAAGATTGGTTCTCGTACGAAAAACAGTTCTCATTTGAATCCTTTCCTATATATATATAAAACTAGATAATGTATCAAAGTACTACATGGTTAGAAAAAAAATATTAAAAACAAAGTTTTACGTAGGACAATCAATATTCGAAAAATAATTCTCTCATAATTATATTTTTAAAATCGGGTTGTAACCAAACTAAAAATAAGACAAGTAACCCGAACACCTGGTATGCATTCTCCGAAAAATTAAATAGAAAAAAGGGAAATAATAATAATTATATTTTATTCATTGCATTTCTATTAACTTAACGATAGATATTTAGTTACGATTGGTTGTATTTTTGATATTTTGTGATAGTAAAGAATGATTTTGCTTATTCATCGAGGAAAATGTTCAATATAGTATTAATTTAATTTATAGTTCTGAGTGATAATTTATAGTTATTAGATTTTAAAATTTAATGGTCCAGATTCAATATTAGATAATAATCAAAATTGATATATTTGTACGAATGAGGACATTTCTGACTTTTTTTACTATTGGTCCTCACTTTCTCTCTCCTCTAATTTATTTAAAATTAATTATCTCACAAACTGTTAATCGTTAGACGAAACGAATTATACCGATGCGATCCTCGTATTCCCCTCTTTTATTAAAGAGGTCACTTGATATACTTTCAACAATTTTTTTTCATTTTGTTAGATTAGACTTAAATTTTATTAAAGTATAATCATATGTGATTCATAGAGGCGTGCTCAATATAGTCTTTATAAAAATTATAGTTTAGTGTTTAATAATCCGGCGAAGTTCTATGGTTTACTAACAAAAAATCAATAATTGAAAGTGATTCTAAGTTATTAGTTGTTTCATAACACATGTGATTATCTATCACTTATACATGCACATAATCACGTGTGATTTGATTAAATGTATCATTTTTATGTCAGATTTGAAAGAATCAATCACATGTGATTACGTATTCAATCACTTATGTTTGTGTACAGAATCACATGAGAATTTGTACGGAATCAAATGTGATTGGATACCAAAAACATAAGATTTGGTATTCAATCACATATGCTTGCATAGTTAATCACCTGTGATTTTATATAGAATCGCACGAGAGTTTGTACAAATTCACATGTGGTTGAATACCAAAAAATATGAGATTTGATATTCAATCATATGTGATTGCATATGGGATGGTTCAAATGATAACTATTCTTATTACATCGAATTCGAATGAACACGGCTGGACCTTTGATAGAGGGATAGGGTGTTGCTTGTACAAAATATATGCATTCGTAGGTAGACAATGCAATTGAATTGGGTGAAATTGAATATGTACATATATGTATAAACGGTTTTAAGCAAACATTTAAAATTAATAAACGTTAAATGATACACAATTCAAGAAGATAAAAAAAATTAATAAAACAACACATGTAATATTGTTACGAATCACATGTGATTATACATTAATAAAATTTAAGTTCAACCTAACAAAATGAAAAAAAAATGGTCGAAAGTATATCAAGTGACCTCTCTAATAAAAGAAGGGAACACGAGTATCGCAACGGTATAATTCATTACATCTAAAGATTAACGGTTTGTGAGATAATTAATTTTAAATAAATTAGTGAAGAGAAAATATGGGGACCAATAGGCAAAAAGTCATAATTGCCCTCCCTGATATCAATTTTGATTATTATCTAAGATTAAATCTGAACCATTGAATCTAAAATCTAATGGCTAAAAACTGTCCCTCAAAACTTCGATTTAAATTAGGAATATATTGAAAAAATCTGTTATTCCAAAATTAGGGATGAGATCAAATAAAAAGAAAATTAAAGTAAAAAGTGTAAGAGTGATGATTATTTGATCATTTTTCGGTATATACATCAACTGATAATTGTTAGTTCATTATCTTTATTGATTAAAATTAGTTTTTCATCGATTTCTTTATGATAAATCCAACATATTCATCATTTTTTAGATAAAAGAATTTTGTTCATCAACAAATTATTCCAAAATTTTGATTTTAAAATCTATATTTGAAAATCTCTTTTGCTCTGTAACAAGTGATGAATATGTTGGATTCATAAAAAATAAATTGATCAAGAACTAGTTTTAATCAATAAAAAGTATTTTTTGATTACCTCTTACACTTTTTAACATAAAATCCTTTTTACTTGATTTTTAACCTATATATATATATATATCTGGTAAATATAGTTGAAATTAAATTAAGAATATCATTCGATCTAAATATTGATGGAAAATATCCCTTTAATTAATTTGTCCTGCTTGGATCAACCAACTTGGAATAAATGACGTGTAAAGATGAAGTTGGATATCTGATAGAATAGATAGATGCTGTTTATGTGGCCGGTCATCAACATGCAACAGCTGCAGCATATATAAATGTGTTTGAAATAATATCTCGTTAAATTATAACTTAATTAAAAGAGGTCATCAACATTATTTACGTCATGTGTCTCACATCAGCAATGCAATGCTTGTAGAATTAATTTCAATTTCCCCTAATTGGTTTAATTGTTTTTTTTATTAAAGGAGGTCTTTAATTAGGGTTTTAACTTTAATTCATAACTGACTTTTCCAATTAATAAAATAGCTAATTTTTATTTTAAATTTCCTTGCTAGTTTATATTCTACATATCATAAGTCCTCTAAAACCACAAACCATTGAATATTTAATTGGTTATACTTCATGTCAATTTTGAGTAACGATAGTTCTTAATCTATGAAATCATTTTTGGTACCTAAGAAATAATCTATTCTACTCATTATAGACACCTATTAGAAAACTAACTTCTTAGTATTTTTAACAACATGAGCAAAAGCTTATCGATCTTTTGTTGGTATCAAATACAAAGTTGTTTTTTTCTTGTCATATTAAATTAAAGGATTATATTAAATATTTAATTTTACCAATGAATATTCTTTTTCAAACTAATAATTTGATATTCAAAATTGTATCTATGGATGAGCTGCTTAGCTAATACAATTATATTATATACTAGACTAAATGTCCGTTTGATACACGGGTTGGTTTAAACGATAATAAATATTAAACATTAATAAAAACATATTAAATAATAATAAAACGCGAATTAAATGAGAATATAAAAAATGACGACGTACAACATCAACACTATAACCACCAGTGGAAATATCGACGCGAGTGGGAGGACAGACTTGACGTCAGAAACGTGGTATCATGATTCATGATATCAAGAGACATAATTATATTTCTTATATAAGTCATCAATCATTACTGTTACAATTAAGGGTAATAACGTTAATATCATGATATTTTGGTTAATTATGATATTTTGAAATATTATAAAGGGTAAATATAATAATTGTAAATTAAGATAGGCAAATACGATTTTATATGATTTAATAAGGGCATATATGAAATTATATCTAATAATTTTGACTTTAGAAAGTAAATATTGATTTTTTGATTTTAAGTAAATGAATGGTCAATATTAAACATTTTTCAAATAAATGATTTGGATTATTTAATAAATTTTACTAAATTAGTCTTTTATTTAATAAAGTTAAACGTTATTGTTTATAATTAAAAAGAAATTTAAAATGATTATAAAATATTTTAGATTGATAAAGCTAATAATTTGGTTAAGGGCAAAATGCATGAAAATGCAATTAACTTTGTTTTAATTATTTTGTATACAATCAATTTTAAATTCTTAAAAATAATACAACCAACTTTCATAATTCACTCATTGTATGCAAACAACTCTTTTTTGTGTCTAGTATTTAGTTACCATTGTATACAATAAACTTTTCTATAATTTTCATTGTATACAACAATTTGCATACAATGAAAAGATTATAAAAGTTCATTAAATTATTTTTAAAAAAATAAAGTTGATTGTATACAATGATAATTAAGGCAAAATTCATTGTATTTTCATGCAATTTGCCCTTTGGTTAAATATAATACTTTGAAATATTATAAAAGATAAATATGATATTTGTAAATTAAGGTGAGTAAATACGAGTTTATATTAATTAATAAGAGCATATATGAAATTATTTTTAATAATTTTGACTCTAAGAAGTCAAAATTAATTTTTTGATTTTAAGTGAATGAATGGTCAAGATTAAACAGATTTTTAAATAAATGATTTAGATCGTCTAATAAATTTTATCAAATTATTCTTTTATTTATATTAGAAGATGATAATGATAATATTAATTGAAGAATGTTCAATATAGTCCATAATTAATTTATAGTCTTAAACGACTAATTTTAGCCTTTGGATCAATAACATCAATGGTCTAGATTAAATGTTAAAAATTTGGGCGGAGTGGTATTTTCGTAATTTTTCGTAATTCACATGTGATGTTTTTATAAATCAAATGTGATTGTATACTAAATCACATGTGATTGAATATTAAAATTTTAAAACTATGTTTTTTAAATAGATTTTATTGAACACATCTCAATATTAATTATCAAAAAGTTATTAACGTTTGCTCATAATTAATATATATATATATATATATATATTTTTATTTATCTATACTACTATATAAACCATTTAACATTCTCTTTCCTCTTAAATTTTAAGACTTCTTAAAATTCAATCAATATAAAATCTTGACTCTTCATTTAATCTAAATTAATCTCATTTACTCAATCTTTATCTATACTACGATCTAAACCATTTAACATTTTCTCTCTCCTTTTAAATTTTAAGACTTCTTAAAATTCAATCAATATAAAATCTTAACCATTCATTTAATCTAAGTTAATCTCATCCACTCAATCTTTAACTATTGTATTCTCTTCTAATTTACTTTAACTTTTTATTCAAAATATATTCTCTCATACTAACACAATTATCCAGCTACATCAACATAATTTTTAAAATCTTATTAACTCTTCTCTTTATTTCATCAATATAAATTGTCTTTTAAAATTTATTTTTAAAATCATTTAAAAGGGCAAAATACATGAAAACTAACTGAATTCATAATAGTGGCAAAAAGGTGGTGATCGAAGAAGCTTAAAAACGAGTCAGTTGTTCAAATCTGCACCATTCCCTTTACCATTTTATTTTTCCTTTCATGTGCCGATCAAGTTTTATAATATTAGATCTAAAATTCATTATTATTATAATATTTAGACAATTAATTACATATTATTTATTTTTCTATAACTTTTAATATATAATGTTTTATGAATAAGTGAAGTTTATGTTTGTGACTTTGTGAGTTTTTTTATTTATTATGTATTTGTCTTTATGTTTTGAAAAGTATTTGAAAGTATGAAAAATTGTTATAAATCATGTTAAAATTGTAATAGTAATTATTTGTGTTTGAAGTTTCAATGTCTATTAAGGACCCAATTTGTAATAAAAAAAAATCAAAATTGACTCGTTAACCGATTTAAATAACCCGCTTATAATACAACTTTAATGAATTAGACCTCGATAGAATAAAATTCTAGATATTCATTTTAAGCCTTATTTGGCTTAGCTACTTCCATTTTAAGCCTTACATAGAAAGTGTTGGACTAAATTCAACATGCACTTGTACTTTAGGCTACTCTAAAAAAATATAATTGACACCACTTAATTAATTTGATAACTTATTAAAGACTTGTAGGCTAGCAATACTAAAATATTACAAGATGTTTTTATGGTTTATGATTATGGGTTTAAGTCTCCCTCAAAACAAAAAACTGTAAATATAGAAGAATGTTAGTCTGTGTGTTTATTCTGTTATTCAAAAAATATAATTAATTTGCCAACTCAACGATAGAAGCTGCGTAAGACTCGGAGAAAGACAGCTAGCCTAGGCCCCCGGACGACTTTTTGGGACTGACCAACCTAATTAACTAAAACATCCAAAACTTTTGCAATTAGTTTCTAAGTTGTACAATATCACCCAACACTTGAAAAGATCAATTAATCACCATAAAGATATTTTACCCATAATAGAAATAAAATCAATATTTATAACTTTACTACCCAAATCATCAGAATTAAATAGTCGGGATGTTACATTCTGCGGTGTAGGGTGTATAAATATGTAAGTCATGGTGAAGTCATAATCCGAAAGACGGGGGTCACACCCCACACCCCCCCCCCCCCCGGGCCTAGAGAAATCCTAGGAGTAACGCCTTTATCAAGGTCAGGGGACAGACCACTTTGTAACGGTCTTGTTGAATATATCTATTATCAGAATCAGTTATCCGTTAAAACAACAGTCGAGATTTATAGATAGTTTTTTATAGTTATTAGTGCTAAAATAACATGATTTGAATGTATATAGATAGAAGAATAAATACAAAAATGATTATTATTTTGTCTGAAAATATCTTTAGCCTATCCCTAAATTGAACTTTTATAACCAGAAATACTTGCAACTTAAAAAAAATTGTGCTGCGGACATTCCGTTCATAATTAATTTAAGGCTTGATAAACAAAATATACCCTACAAGGCTACAAATACCTAGTGCCATCTTAAATATTTTTAAGGCCCCAGGTAAAACTAAAATAGGACTTATAAAAATACTAAAATATATAAATACGTTGAGTAAGAAACTTATAATTTTACATATTTAACTGTTACAATAGATGAAAATATACAATTGACAACCAAATAAATGTTTTTTTAAATATAATTTAAAAATAGCAAACTAATATGTAAATATCAATTAACCAATTACAAAATAAGTAAAACTAATAGACAGTGATTCAAAAATTAAAATCTAATAGTTATCAACTAAGCAAACTAAGAACAAACTAATATGCAAACTAAGAACAAACTAATATGCAAACGTCAATTAGTTACTAGATAACTAACAAAAGGGGTTTACCCTGGCGGTAAGGGAGTTTTTCCAGTGAAGGAAAGGTCTTGGGTTCGAGTCTTTCTGGAGGGTTTCATCCTAGGAGTAGCTGAGGGTCACTCCCTCATTGGTGAAGCAGCTCTACCGAATTAATTAGGGGGTGTAGATGAAGTGGATCGAAACCGGGGCTGATCAGTTCAACCGTGTTTCGATCCTGTGCCTCTATCGCTGAGGCGAAGCTGTTCAAAAAAAAAGTTACTAGATAACTAATTAATCAATTACCAACCAAGCAATTAATATAAAAATACCAACTAAACAATTACACTAAGCAAACTAGTAAACAAACTAATATGCAATTACCAACCAATTACGAGATAATTAATTGACCAACTTAGAAAATCAAGCATCACAAAGAGATTTTCTTTCGGACAATTCGGTGAGAAACTTTCAAAGAATTTTTCAAGGATTTGAGCCTGAAAGCAAATTTTTGATGGATTTTTTACAAATTTTGTGGGAAATCTAAGGGAAATAGTTTAACCACGATGCTTTTATCCATGATCGATTCGGTGAGAAATATGAGGAAAACAGCCTTTTTTCACAGATTTGTCCAACACAAAAGGGGGTTTGTGTTCTAGTGGACCAAAAGATTTTAGCAATTGAATATATGATTTCTACTTAGGGTGTTAATCTCGAATATTTAAGAAGTCCTTAGCGTCTATAATAATTAACTCATAATAGATTAATTAAAGTAGGATTAGAATGTAAGAACATACACATTACATAGACAAAAAAAAATGAGCCCCTTTAATTTATGGGTCCTAGACGGTCACCTCTTTCACACGCCCCCTTCAAATACCAAATTTTGTAACATGAAGCCTATCTGCCCACCGACACCATATTGATCGCCTTGTTTATTTGCTATATATTAATTAATTGAGATTGAGATGTGATATATTCTCCTATTTTTTTCTCCTAGTTATTATCATACTAATAATATCAATACAAGTGTCGAAATCAATAAAGAATGTGAGAAATTAAAGAGAATTAGTGAACTGCACATGTCTTTTTGTGGTGAGTAAGATGATGAATTAAAAGAAAAAAGTACGAGGATATATATTTTTCTAATTAATTTAATTTAATGAAAACCTTCTGTGTTCTTTAACACAATTAGTTATTATGAATCGAAAGAATACATGCATTAATTTTCAAATATGTTGACTGCTTTTATCATTAACGAATCTGCAACCCAACCCATGCTTTAATTAGGTGTGGAAACACTTTTTAGCTCCTTGTTAATGGCCCTTTAATAATATTAATTAATAGTTAATGGTTGCTGTTAAAATAAAATAAACATGCATTTAATTATAAATACTCTTACTGATAACTTCAAATTAACACATGTCACGTATTTACACGAGTAATCCTAACGTACTAGGTACGTGTCATACATGTGACCCACGGTTATACCTTCCTAGCTTGATGCAAATCAACTTGATTTTATTTCACCTTTAATTTTCCCTGTTTAGATATTAAGTAATGTATGTTGAAGGTTAGTATATTTAAGAATCATTTTTATTATAATATTGTGAGAATTAATTTTAGTTGTTAAATTCTTTATTCTTTAATTTAATTGCCCACATATTAATTCATCACATGCATCTTGTCACATTCTATCCTCATGTTTTTCATCCATGAATTCCACTTACGAATTGAATGACTAAGATTAGTTCTCGCGGTTCTCACAATAATAATGGTTCTCAAATATAATAATAATAATAATAATAATAATAAAATGGTAATAAAAATATAGAGTTATGTTCAATAAAATCAATTTAAAAAACATAGTTCTAAAGTTTTATTTAATCACAGGTGATTCAGTACACAATCATATGTGATTTGTAAAAACATCACGTGTTAATTAAAAAAATGTCACTCCGCCCAAATTTTTAAAATTTAATCTGAACTATTGATGTCACTGATCCAAAGACTAAAATTAGTCTCTTAGAACTATAAATTAATTACAAGCTATATTAAACATTCTTCTAAAAATATCATAAATAATAAAAAAAAACAAAGATGACTTTCTAACCTGTGATTACATATCAAACTTAAAAATATTATATTCGGGTGTTAAATATCAACACTTGTATTAACTTAAGGATAGATATTTAGTTACGATTGGTTGTAATTTTGGTATTTTGTGATAGTAAAGAATGGTTTCGCTTATTCACCGAATCTTAACATGCATCAAATTAAAAGTTAAATAGAAAAAAGGGAAAGAATATTAATTGGCATATATAAAGCATTGAGCCTCTAGCAACCCATATAGCACGTACTCAGTGATCACCATTAATTGTAATTAACATATATAAAGCTAGCCAGCCAGCTTTTAACTTCCTTTTCCTCGCAGTGTTATATATATAGTTAAATAAAAATGCGGAGGACGCCGTGGATTGAAGTGAGACAAGTAGACGCTCCGTTGACAGAAGAACAGATAAAGGGTCTGCTGAAAAGATTCGATAAGGATGGAGACGGGAAGATCAGTCGGAAGGAACTGAAGGCAGGCTTGAAGAGTCTTGGCCTACGTTTAGCGGGCTTTAGAGCAAGGCGTGCACTCGGTCACGCTGATGCTAATGGGGATGGTGTTATCAGCGACGGAGAGATGAACGAGCTCGCAAAGTATGTTTCCAAATGGGGAATTTCTATCACTTAAACATCTTCGATCACTTCGCTACCTGTGAACTTTAATACATATATAAAACTGAAGACTCGATCTCATGTAAGGCTTTTTTTTTCTTTTTTTTTTCTTTTTCCTTTCATGTGCCTTTCCCTTCTGCTAGACTGGAAAGTGGAAACAGGCAACTATATATGACCCTACGTACAACCGTCTTCGTGTTCGTAATTAAATCAGGAACAAGAAGGTTGAGTTGAAGTCTATTGTAAATTAGAATTTCTATCTAAGCAATACTAGATATCAATGACAGATCGAGTGCATGCCACGTAATATGGATTTTGTTTTTCTTCTTTGTTTAATAATTAATTAGGTATATATACGTATATATAGAGAGAGAGAGTAAGAGAGAGCGGCAAGCTTAATCGATAACAGTTTTTCGTACGAAAACTGTTTGTAACAACATTAATGACTCATTAATAGGAGTATTTTGATCTTTTAATTATTTTCTCAATTGTGAATTACGTTCAGGTGAACTGTCATTAATTTACAAGATTTGGTTTTCCAAACAAATATCTCATTAATGCGTTATTAGCGAGCAATAATTGTGTCATTAATTAAACATTAATGAGCCACTAAAATTTCTAAGACATTGATTAATTCTAATCAAGGGCTAAGATTGGTTCTTTTAGTTCTCATTTAAACCCTTTCTATATATATATATATATATATATATATATATATATATTTAATAGTTAATTGTACTTTTAGTTCTCATTTAAACCCTTTCCTATTTGTAACCATCATTAATGCTCATTAACAGGTATTTTGTTTATTTATATCGTGAATTACGTCTGGGTAGATGAGTCATTAGATTGAATTCATTTTTCCAAAATAGCCCTCATTAATGAGCCAATCATTAGTCATCAGTGAGCTGTAAAAAATTATTAGCCATTAATTTATTTTAATCGGATGCCAAAATTGATTCTCACGGTACTCGCAATAAGAATGGTTCTCAAATATATATATATATATATATATATATACAGAGAGAGAGAGGATTATTTGAGAACCATTCTTATATATATATATATATATAGAGAGAGAGAGAGAGAGAGAACCATTAGATCATATAATCAAAGGCTAGTGCATGGATATGGAGTTAAATCGTCGTGCCTTATGGACTGAAGTTAATTAAAGCCACTTCCCCTAGCACCCCTTCACCGAGCACCATAGTGAATATGAGGTTAAGCCACTACCGTCAAGCACATGACCCTCACCGAACATCATCACCGATTTGAGATTAAAGCCTCTTACTTTCTACGTGACAATACCGCTACATCAGGGATTCGATGTTAAAGTTCCTCCTCAGCAGCCACCAATCTATGGTTAAAGCCTTTGCTGCAATATCAAAGTCAATTTGGTGCTTGATTGGCTTGTATTTCTCTAAAATTGGACAAGAAGTTTTTAGGTTTGAACTTTTTTAAGTTTGAATTTTTCTTATTTCTACATATTGTTTAGTGATGAACACATGAAGTTTGTAAGTTGAATATTTTGTTCCTATACATAGTTCGTTAATGAATGGAGAAGCCAATTGTTGATGAGGTTATTTTTTAAAGATGTTCTGTGATTTAGAAATTATGGCATTCTTGTATACGTCTTCAAATTAGGTATTTTTTAGAATTTTGTTTCAACAAATATGAAGAAATACATGTTTTGGTTGTTAAGTGTTAACGTCTATATTATGCTTTGAATTGTGTCCGGATGAACTGTCAATAATTTACAAGACTTGATTTTTCGAAATACCCCTCATTAATGCGTCATTAGTGATACATTAATGAGCCATTAATGCATCATTAATGAGCCGTAAAAAATTCTTAACCACTGATTAATTTTAATCAAAGACTAAGATTGGTTCTCATAGTTATCGTACGAAATTAAAATAGTTCTCATTTGAACCCTCCCCTGTATATATATATGTGTGTGTGTGTGTGTATATATATATATATAATAATTATGAATTGAACCTTGCTGATTTGTATGTTGCTTAAAAACCAATATTACGTATATATCCTTATAAAACCAATATTACATATATATCCTTCTAAACTCTCTAAACTCTCAAATATTCCCTATACTTAATTTAATAGTAACTAAATCATTTAAAAATTTAAAAACATAAACCCTACATTAAATTACAAATATAATCTCTTAAATACCTTTATTCCATCTTTATCCTTCTTCCTTCTTCACCTAATTTATTCTTCCTCTCTCTTTTATCCTTTTCACTATTTTGGATTGTTCAATTTCATCTTCATTCTTCTTGTGTTAGCTCATCACCCTATTCCAGTTATTCCCATCCCTTTTTTAACATTATAAAACATTTCATATGCGCTAACAAACATTCGATCCATACATCAGTACACAAAGAAACATAGATGATGTCCTTTGAGAGTACAACTGTTACTGCATAAATTGCAAATAACCAAACTCTCCCTTTTGAGAGCATAACTCCTATTGCATATGGTACAAATAACCCAACTCAATATCTATCCACTTCTACCTAAAAGGTTTAGGTAAGCAAATTCTAGCCACAAAAGTTACTCTCTCTCACTTTAATCTTCTGCTCACTCTTCATGAATATAGGCACATATCTTTCTTCCAGGTTTGATCCCTCCTTTTACTCAAGAGTTCTTGCTGCTCAGTCAAGATCATTCTTTTACTCGAGAGTTATTCCCTTCCTATCGATCATTTTGTTCAAGATCTCCGACATTGCGTCTCCCTCCCACCGCCATTTGAAATCCACCACCCACATATTAAACTCCAGGATGTTGTGCTTGAGGGAGGAATATTTAAGAGAAATCTCTAACACTTAGGCACCACCTCCTACAACTTCGTTAACTCCTTGTCGTCTAACAATAAGATAGAGGAAGAAGATAGAGGGCTAGGTGAATAAGGTAGAAGGAAAAAGATGAAAATGGGTATTTAGGGGATTTTACTTGTATATTAATTTAAGGATTATTGTTTTTAATTTTTAAATGATTTAGTTACTATTAAATTAAGTATAAGGATATGCATGAGAGTTTAGAAGGTTTAAAAGGATATATATGTAATATTGATTTTTTAAGGATATATATGTAATTATGAAAGTTTGTAAGGATATGTATGAAATTCTTCTTTTAATAAATCCAGGGATAAACACACACCGTGATTGCCATAAATTAATTTGTCACAAAAAAGTTGGTATTTCTTGGCATTTTTTCTAGGCATTTTTAACAAGTGAATTCAATTTTTATCGGGTTTAGTATCCAAAAGTATATCGAAGTTGTCACTTTTTACTATTGTGTATAACCATCTTTGAAAACTACCATTCAATATACTGAAGTTTCAAAAATTACCATTTAATGTATCGTTACCTTTGATAGTAGGTTATTGGTGACGTGACACGGTTATGGGTGACTTGGCATCTTACTTGGATGCTGACATGTACTATCTTTATTTAAAAATAACAAATATAATAATAATAATAAAAATAAAAATAACAAATATTTAAGATCAGATCTTCATCTTCTATTGTTGCTTCATCTTCATCCATTTCAACTATTGCTTCATCTTCATCAATTCAACTGCTACCTCAACAGTGGCTTCATTTTCATCGATTCAACTATTGCTTCATCTTCATCGATTCAACTGCTACCTCAACAGTGGCTTCATCTTCATCGATTTCAATTGCTTCAACCGTTGCTTCGTCTTCATCAATTTCAACTGATTAGGGATTCATCTTCATCTTCGTTTGAACCATTCAAGAACACCATTAGTTGTGGTAAGTTCGATTCGAGTTCTTCACAGATCGATTTGTGGTTCATCTTCAAAGATTGATTTAGGGTTCATCTTCAAAGATCGATTTGGGTTTCATCTTCAAATATCTGCTTGAGTGTTCATCTTCATGATTCGATTTGGGGTTCATATTCACAGATCTGCTTGAGGTTCGATTTGAATGTTTGGTTCGATTCTGATAAGGTAAGTTTGATCCGAGTTCAACACGGATCTGTTTGTTTCGATTTTGCTCTTGGTTCGATTATTTTAGTTTTCAATTTTAGGGTTTTCATTGTCTATTTTGAGTTCGATTTGGTTAACAATTTTTAGGGTTTTCTCTTGTTTCTTGATTTCTAGATCTGGTTTGATTATGTTCATACGATTCCATATGATTTCAAGATTTAGTTCAACTGTTTCTGAATCTTCATGAGATAAATCTTCATACGATTTCTTGATTTCTAGATTTGGTTTGGGCCATTCAAGAGATAAATCTTCTTAAGTTTTTGAATCTTCATGACTTTTGTTCTTGTTGCCAAGAAGAAGATGAATGCTTAATATTAAGATGAACATTTAATATTGCATTTTAATTTCAACGTGTAATGATGTGTCAAAATTAATGACGTGGAAAAGATAATAATATTAAAAATAAATCAAAATTCAAATATTTACCTGCTACGTGAATAGTAGGTTTCACAATACATTAAATGGTAATTTTGAAACTTCAGTATATTGAATGGTAGTTTTCAAAGATGGGTATACATAATAGCAAAAAGTGATAACTTCGATACATTTTTGGATAGTAAACCTAGTTTTATCAAGTTATTCACACTTATAAACATCTACATCTACAATATAACTACAACTTTAGAAGATGAACGTACAAAATATAGTGTTCCTTGTTCTTCAATCAGTTTGTTTATGCGATTGATTTCTTATTAATTAATGTAGATTTCTTTAACGTACGTTAGCGATCGAGTTGCTTTTAATGTTGTTAGTGTTATTCAATTCAATCGGCTTGTTTACGAATATATATATATATATATATATATATATATATATATATATATATATATATATATATAAGAAGGATTTATTGCGAACCCCTCATCTCGTTCACAATTTAGAGGCAATTTGCGAACACCAATTTTGTATACATAAAAGTCAACTTTGGTAGGTTTTATTACTATTACTATTACTATTATTCTTATTCTTATTATTTTTATTCTTATTATTCCTATTATCATTATTTGTGTGCGTAAAGATGAGATGCAATGTTTTTATACAAGATGCAGTGGTTTTTAAATGCCAGATGCAATGGTTTTTAGATAAAATGTATTGGTTCTTAAATGAGAATCCATCGATTAATTCGTGCACGATGAACTAGTTTTAAGAGAATTCCATGTTTTTTAGATATTATGCAATGTTATATCCATATACTTTAAAATTCAATTGCCACATTATCAATTTTAATATTATAAGTAACTATGGTAGCGTAAAACAACTGAAAAGCAAAAGAGACTACAATAAATAGATATATTGGAAATCAATATATATATATATATGTATATATATCAATTAAACCATATAAGAACTAAAATGAAGGAATACAATTCTGAAAGATATTAAAACCACTGTTTCTCAGTTCTCACCTTCTACAATGCTGAAATAGATCACAAGCAGGCTGCAGCACTAGAACACAAAAATCTAAATCCATTAGATTTAGAAATAAAAATAAAAGCAAATGCATCAAAACTCAAAAAAATAAAATAAATTAAGGAGTTTAGCTACCAAATGTATCCACTGTCTATCAAAACAAAATAAAGACTCAGGACACCAAACACATACATGCTACAACTACCACCTAAACACCCACATATAATCTGATTTGCAAATTCCTTTTCCACCTAAACGCCATATACACACAAATCTTTAGGTAAATACACTACACAAAAGTCACACATACACTAATTTGTAAGAAGAAAAACACAAAGCTCTTTTGAAAGCGCTATGCGATAAAAAAAACACAGATTTTTGTAAGAATATAAATCAATTTGATAAACAAAACACATAATGTGTGTGACCGTGAAGAAGAATTCGAATGTATAACCCAAAAGTAACAATGAATCGGGACCTTTAACAAACTATATATAAACATGCTTTATAATTCAATGGATTTAAAATCATTACAACATAAACAACAGGTAACTAAAAAGAAATTTGTGTTTTGTGTTGAGACAATAGAGAAAACATAAATGGGGCATTTACCTCAAAATAGAAGTTGAAGTGTTAAATTGGTTCATACTTCTTCGATTGGGGTGGATACTTCGATGAATAGCTCCCTAGTTCTTCGATTCGGACCGGCTAAATCTTCGACCGATGAAGAATGGGAAAGACGGCGTGTTTGGTTTTAGAAAAATACGCTAATTTTCTAAAAAATATTTCCATGGAAAGTGAAAATCTTAAAAATGTGTTTGGTTGATATCTTTTTCTAAAATTTTCCAAAAAAAAGGAGTTTTCATTTTTGTAATTTTCTGAAAAATTAGAAAAGCCCATACCCCCTATTTTTCACATTTTTCTAAATGTGTCTTCTTAAACTACTAACCCTATTTTCACAATTTTTCATTGTGTCTTCTTAAACTAATTTCCTATTAATAATTGATATTACATCTTTGTATTAATTATTCACAAATTTCAATGTTATACAATTTTTCATGACTGTAAGTCAGTTGCTCTTAATCATTGATATACATATATCTTTGTATTAATTATTCACAAATTCAATGTTAGGGATTCAATTGCTGATATGTTGTGGGTAAAGTACACCACAAGACGTCACCAAAGACGTTCGTGATCTTGATATCATTAAATAGTAAAATTTTCTTGTTGATAATATTTTTTATGTTTTATTTGGATATATATATTTTATGTTGAATCTCGTTTTACAATTTTTTCAGATTTGTTAAATGTTGTATTATTTCAAATAACAAAAACTTAAAAATGAAAACCGATTAAAATAGCACATCCAAACATGTTTTCTAATTAGAAAAGAAAACTCCATCATTGTTAACCAAACGCGTTTTTTAAATTTTTTAAAGAAAACTGAGAATGAAAACTCCACCATTTTTTTAGCAAATTTTTCTAAAAAAACTGAAAACAATTTTCCACAACCAAACGTAACCTTAGGGTTTGGGTTCCCTCATCGTTCGATTTAGACCATAACACCTTCAATTGAACAAAAATATTATGGTTCGGGTTTCCTCCTCACTCGATAGATGTTAAACAATTCATCCTTCTCCTCTCGAACGGCACCCGAAATGGGAAGTGTTGGTGTCGGCTTATTTGGTCTCGTATAAGAGGCAGATATGCACTTAGGTTTTCTTTGTCATTTTTTAATTGCTATATTATATATATTTAATATAATTATTTATATTTAATAAAACTAATAATGGAATATGGTTATTGTATTTTTTAATAAAGAGATTATCAGTCAAGAATTATTAATTATTAATACTTATAATTATAGTGTTACTTTAACAATTTTCATTTCTTCTTACATGTATTAAAATTTTAGTACCTTACTTCTTTTGAATGCTAATGTTATAGTGATTTGAATTCTAAAAGTATTTGTTTTTTATTTAATTGTTTTTGTAGATTAAAAATTCAAACATCTATGAAGTTATTTCTGAATTCGAACCACGTTATGAGTTGTTCAAGATAATTGTTGTGAGGGTTTATTCCATGTACAAGGACATACTAGAAAACAAATTATATTTATTTCTACTCGATAGTAATGTAAGTGATTATAAATGTATCCAAATTAATTAATAAGCTAATATATGATTTCTGAATTATTAAATAACTTGTGGGTGTTAGAGAGATAGAGCTGTAGCTATTGTTTCTCCTCCTGATCTCGTTGAACAGTATGATGCCCTTAATCTGGAGGGTTTTGTGTTTGCGATCAAACGCTTTGAATTCATGGGACGTGGTTATGATGGACGAATAAGGTACTCTCAACTATTTGTTCTTAGACATTCATTTCCAATATATCTATATATTTAACCACTATATACATATAATTTTTTTGTAGGATATATCAATAGATGGATGTTTAAGACGGTGTTTTATCATAATCCTACAACAATGTTCTTTCTTGCAATGGATTGTAATTCTTAATGGTAGTCAACATACATTTCAGTTTTTCAGTAGAAGCTAACTATGATATTTCATTATTGTTGAGTATCACAACGATGTATTATCTTATATTTATTTAAAGTTAATTTGCATTATTGTTTGTATTGTCTTCTTCATCCTCTTGATTAATACCCACAAACAAAACTCATCATAATCCCCTCTTTTCGCCGTCGCCGCATTTTGCGGGTACCCCACTAGTATGTGTATATATATATATATATAGGGTGAGATTATACATAGAATCTTGCTTATTCATAGATACTAAAGAACAAACCTGGTGATGACACGTGACATCAAAAGTAAGGACAAAACTGAAAAAAAAATTACAAATTAATACTCATGCCCTTCTCTCTCTTTTAACTTCTAAATTTCCATTTTAAAAAAAAATCCTACTAAACATTCAAATTATCATAATATATTCATGTTTAATAATTTTAGCAAAAAAAATATACCATTAGATTCAGTTTTTTATTCTCTTTAATTCAATACCAGGATCGAAATATTTTCTAATTATTTTTTTTATGAAAATGCAAATGCTGCCAAAAATAAAAAAAAACCAGATAACAAAAATGCAAATTATTTGACGAAAATACAAAATGCAACGGACATAAAAGAAGATAACAAAAATGCAAATAACCGAAAATGCAAATAATATTAAGTTATTAACATGCAAATAACCCAATGATTTGCATTTTGGTTCTCATTTTTCATTTTCGGAAGGGGAGCCATAAATAGATTCAAAACAGAATTTCATATTTGCCCTCAATTATGCAGTTACTTAATATAATTTTCATATAATTTATAAAATTGCCACCTTCAAATCTTAACCATTAATTTAGATGATCCAATGGTCCAGATTTGTTATTTAGGTTCTATAATTAAGACTAGGTTCTATGTTGATCATATATATATATATATATATATATATATATATATATATATATATATATCTTACTCCTTTATAATGCATTTATAACCTTAAAAACTCTTAATTTTAAGTAACTTGAATGTACTAAAATACCCCTTTTAACCATTTAATTCTCTCTCGTAATTTACTTTAACTTTTTATCTATTTAAAATATCTCTCTAACACTAAAACACCCTCTCACACAAACACGATTATCCACCCACATCAACATAATTTTTAAAATCTTATTAACTTCTTATTTCATAAATATAAATCTTTTTCTTATTTTAATGTCTTTCAGAATTTATTTTTAAAATTAATAAAATAGTTGATGCAAATAAAAAAACAAAAAAAACTGACATTGTACGATACTTTTTCGTGACATTAAATTGAGCTAATAAAATATTAAATTTTTAAGAGAAACGTAATATAAAATAGAAACTACTTGCCGCCGTAGCATTGCGCAGGTACCTTGCTAGGGGAGGGTTCAAACGAGAACTGTTTTTCATACGAGAACCACGAAAACTGATCTAGGCCGTTCATTTTGGATAATGAAATTCATGGATGAAAAGCATGGAGGATTGAGTGTGGCATGGTGCATGTAAGGAATTCGTGGGTGGGCAATCCAATTGAAGGAGGGGGGATTGGACGGCTAAGATTGGTTCTCGCGGTTCTCGTATGAAAAATAGTTCTCGTTTGAACTTTTGCATATATATATATATATATGTATATATGTATATATATATATATATAGGGGAGAGTTCATTTGAGAACTGTTTTTATTGCAAGAACCATGAGAACCAATTTTAGCCGTTTATTTTGGATAATGGAATTCATGGATGAAGAGCGTGGGGGGATTGAGTGTGAAAAGTTGCATGTAAGAAATTCATGGGCGGGCAATCCAATTGAAAGAGGGGGAATTGGACGGTTAAGATTGGTTCTCGCAATAAAAACGGTTCTCAAATGAACTGTAATGATATGTTATTCGTGCGATTCAATGTCACGAAATAGTTTTCTTCAGCAACATGCCCGTTTTTTTGTTTTCCTTTTATTTGCATCAACTATTTTATTAATTTAAAAATACATTCTAAAGGACATTAAAATAAGAAAAAAGATTTATATATTATAAAAAAAGGAGAGAGAAGTTAATGACATTTTAAAAATTATGTTGATGTGGATGAATAATTGTATTTGTGTGAGAGAGTGTGTTAGTGGGTGAGTATATTTGAAATGAATAAAAAGTTAAAGTAATTAGGAGAGAAAGTGAAGTGGTTAAAGATTAAGTGAATGAGATTAATTTAGATAGAATGAAACGTCAAGATTTTGTTTTGATTGAATTTTAAGAACTTTTAAAATTAAGGAGAAGAGAGAATATTAAATGATTTATATAGTAGTATAGATAGTCAGCTACTTTATTGTTATTTTATAGTAATTAATACTTAATTAAGTGGTGGTTTGAGAACAAGCTAGTAATTAATAAAGTGAAGAGGTTAATTATTGATTAATAATAGTATGAGATAAGTATATTAATTATTTCATGTCTAACAATTAATTAGTATCCAAGAAAGTAAATAATCAAATCCTAGAGTGCGGTCGATCGATCAGCTGGTCTATGATCTATTTAATTATTTGAAGTAATTTTTCATTTTGAAGCTTTTTAGAGCTTATTTTTTTAAAAAATAAAAGCTCAAGCTCGTGTAATCAAACAAAGCTAATAAATCTTATTTTTTAAAAATTAAAAGCTCCAGCTCTTAAAAGTTCTGAAAAACTCCCGTCAAACATACCCTACATCTTGAATTTAACTTATTATTTTATGTTCCAGAAAGATTGTTACATTCAAGTAGATGAGAATAACCAGAAAAGCTTTAAAAAAGGGGTATGGCCACACATTAAATATATGCCTTTTGAAATTAAATATTGTTGAAAAGAATATAATTACTTTGAGTGATACCTTTTGATTCTCAATTATTGAAGCCTGATGTATGAATAATGACATGGATAGATAGATTTTTAAGAGCTAATATATTCTTAATTAGCATCATGTTAAACCTGTTTCATGTTATACTATTATAATTATAACCCCTCTAACCAAATAGTTGTGATTATAAGGTACATACACTACTATATTAAATATATGCCTTTTAGTACATACACTACTAACCAAATAGTTATTTAGGGTTTTCAGACCCGATTTTGATAGGAAAGCTTGAAGGTCATGTGATTCAAGCCTGGTTAAAATATCGGGTATGAATGTTACTTTTAAGCCCATATAAAAAATGTTTTTTATGTTTCCATTAAGATCCCAAAAATATGCATAAGCTCTTTAGGACCCGATTTTAAGTGGTTTTTATAAAACTGGGTTTAATGTTTGTAAATTTACCACTGGAGTCATGGTTTCAACAGAATGTCAAAGATGCTCACAGGCCAGACATTTTTTGGTGGGCTTTGAATACTACTAGTATGTTTTCTTTATATATATGGAAACTTATATATATATATATATATATATATATATATATATATATATATATATATATTCTTGAAGTTACTTAATTAACAATATTAAATGGCTTAGGTCTACGTTTAGACTAGTGATTGTTTTTCTTAATTGCCTAAGTACCTAACTTAAGAAAGGTTGCGTGACTCGTTGATTCATTGAACGGTATAACTTATAAGTTGCCTAGAAAATTATTTAAAACTGTGGGTGCTTTATGTTTATTGTTATATTAATTATATGTGGGCAGTTACAATCATTACTACGCCTAATCTTATTTATTTATAAAAAACTTTACGGTTTTTTAGGAAATTTTTCCAAAACTAAAACCAAAGCAAACTGAAAAATAAAAACTCCACTATCTTTAAAATCCCCAAAACCAATCAATAACCCGAAAATGGTATCCCGATCCGACCTGAATGCAATCAGGTTTTTATTTTCCTGGTAAGTTCGGGTTCTTTTGTTATCCCTAACTACCACCCTTCGTCTAAACATGTTTAGTACTTTTTTTAAAGAAAACTTCACGCGTTGATTGCATACTCGACCACTTTTCATAAAAAACTATAAAATGAAAACTAAAAAACTTTTTTCAGCTAAACGCCAACTTTAAGACTGTATTTCTAAAAGACAAAAATCGCCACAGATTTTACGAACAAGTAGTGACAAATGCGGTTAGAATCATTTCCAGAGGAATAATAAGCGACAATTTAATTTATTGAGGGATATTTAGTTTTAAAACAATGTAAATATATAATAAGAATGTTTTAAAACATAACATTATTTTATTACACTTCTGGTGCGTTTGTTTCGTGGAAATTAGTAGAATTGAAATTGTAAATTACCTGACAAGCTTGTTTGGTTAAAAAAACCAATTTGACCAATTCTTGAAATTTCTTAGCTATAGGATTTCATAAATCCTTCCATTATGTAAAGAAATTGGAGAAATTGAATAAAAAACACCAGAGACCAAAAAGTGCCGTCTCTTTCCACGATAAGCACCGGACATGGGCTACCAAAAATCGACATCTCTGTCCACCCGTTTGTATCTCACTATAAAAAAAATATGTCAATCGTCCACACTTTTTATTAATATTAATAAACTTAAAAATGTGAATAATTACAATCAAGCGTGAAAAATTTAGGTGTTACTAATTTCTATCAAATCCTTACATTTGAAAGTGTGAAAATTCGAGTGAAAAATCACGTTTATTAGTGTGGATAAATTATCTAAATTTTACACCTCTAAGCATGAAAATTTTAAAAATAATTCTATAGTTACAAAAGTCCACGCTTTTAAGTATGGACTTCTATAATCATCTATTTATTACTAAATTCACACATTTAAAAGTATGAAATTTTAAAAGCAAATATACATGTCTATAAATGCTAAGTTTTTCCTTTTTCTAACAATCTTTATTTTTAAACTATTTTTTATAATTATAAATATAGCAACACTTACAAATTTTACACATAGTTTTATAAAATGTGAATTAATAACATGTGTTTTGAAGTTTCTGGCATTGATTGATTTGGTTTGACTCACAAAGACTGATATATGTGATTTTTGTACTATAATTTGGTTCATTTGATCGAGTTAGCTGAAGATTCATGTAATTTGACTCGTGGATTGATGAAGCTTGATTTTAATTTTTTTGTTAAATTCCTACTCTATTCTTATCCATACCAAACAAAGTAAGGCTTTTTTAAATTCTAATTCAAATAAATTCCAATTTCTCCTTTAAAATATTCTGTAAACCAAATTAAAGTGATTTCTTTTGCTTTTAATAAACTTGTTTACTAAAGTTTAATTAATCAATATAAATAAAACTAAAAAGAGTAACAATTTAAGGGATAAAAGGGCATGCAATGGCCCCACCACTTTGATCATCTAAACGGGTTGTGCGATCAAAGGATGAACCAATGAACCATGAAACACTTTATAGAATTGAAGGTGTCTTTGTATATATGTCGATCGAAGATGCTCCGATCGAGTGTTATATTTTTACCTAAATATATGATCATGCACATATATGCATGCGTGCGTATAGTTATACATCAATCATTGATAGTATTATATATTATTAACGTTGTAATGTACCTATTTTATATAAGAATATATGTAGCTAGAAAAGATGATTTTGGGAAATATATTATTCTTGTACTAATAATTGACTAAATAAAGAAGTATCACATTACGTCTTTGACTAGTTATTCTCTTTCTTAACTGTCTATTATATGAGCAGTACGTACGTGGTTCACATTTTACAACTTTACGACAATAATATCGTTTGTGGGTTATGTACGTCTAAGTTACGTTTTTACTTATTTCCGAGATAAAGGCTATTGTCGGAGGCTATGTGAAATTTAAGAGTGTTTAAAACTGGATATCTGAAATTTCGGATATTTAATTTTTAGTATCCGAATTTATATTTTCGGATTTGAATATCGGATATACAAAATATCCTAAAACCTTAAAAACATAATTCTTTCTCGCAGTGTCAGATTAATCATCTATATCTCTTATAACTTAGTAATCTTTCTATCCTATGTGGCATCCTTCATTGATCCCTAATTTTTTAATCTAATTAGGATGGGTGGGTGAATGATGTGTCACCAAATTAATTAGAAGTTTAGGCTTAAAGTGTTACCAAGATGAATTTATGAGGTAAAGTTATGTAAATAGTGTGTAGTCTTTAGTTATACCATCGGTTATACAATTTTTATTTAATGTGTATTAAGCTATACTTTCGGTTATGACTTAGAATTTATGAGGAGAAGTAAATGAGAATAGTACTACATTTGAGCTCCAACTAGAATATTACTATATTTGAGCTCCACCCAAAAGTCTATAAATTCGAAAGCTTCCTTCTTTCTTTCTTTGCTTTTTGTTCAAAGATAATGACGATATTAGTGAGATAGTTTGTTTAGTTGGAATGAAGTTAACTATTTGTGCTAAATATTTTATTCTTTACATATGAAAATTGATCTTTATGCTTTGTAGGTGAAGAAAGTAAATGAGAATAGTACTCTAACCAAAGGTTTATAAATTCAAAAGCTTCCTTCTTTCTACGCTTTTTGTTCAAAAATAATGACGATCATAGTGAGTTGTTTGTTTAGTTGGAATGAAGTTTACTATTTGTGCTAAATATTTAATTTCTTTACCTATGAAAATTGTCCTTTATGCTTTTTAGGTGAAGAAAGTTTTCATTGTTGTTTTCATTTGAGCTCCAACCGAAGGTTTTCTAATTCAAAGGCTTCCTTCTTTCTTCGCTTTTTGTTCAAAGATAATGACGAAATTAGTGGGGCAGTTTGTTTAGTTGGAATGAAGTTTACTATTTGTTCTAAATCTTTTATTTTCTTACCTATGAAAATTAATCTTTATGCTTTGTAGGTGAAAATGTTATCATTGTTGTTTTCGATATTGTTAATTGATGTGGGTGAATCAAATCAGGTTTTATATTTATAAACTGGAATCACCAAAATTCTGACTACAACACAAATAGACAAGTGTACCTAATCGTATCGCGGTATAGTTCTGGTAAGACCGAGTGTCGAACACTTGGGGAACGAGTATGATTTCAGACTTAAAAGATTTAATTATTAGTTAGTCTAAAGAAAGCGAGTAAATGGGGGAATATGGGTATAAATCAAAGAATGCGATAAAATATTAATTAGACAAAAGAAAACAACCCAAAAGTAAGATAAAGCTGAGAGCTTGGAATGGAAACAATCAATACGAAGTATTCTCAACTAGACTCGATTACCCCCTCGTCTACCGTCAATCTCATGGAAGTGCAATGGATATTATTCATTGTATACTGATTTCTAAATTAGCTAGATCTTTTGGTCAGACTCACTAGCCCTATAATTATAGAAACATTAACCCAATGGTCATGGCATTAACTATCCCTATAATTAGTCAATAAATTCGTACCAAGCTAGACTTAATCTATTGATTTGTATTGGTCACAAAATCAACCAATTAACACCGAATGGTCATCGCATGCAATTGTCAAACACATTAAAGTTAATTACTTTATAACCTAACCCTAGGATTAGGTCAATCACTAGTCATGAATCCTAATGGTCATAGAAACTCATGATTAAAGCAAACATAGATAGAATGGTCATCTCAACTATGAAATACTTAGCAATAGGCATAAAGATCAAAACTTTAACACAAATGGATCTTTGAAGAAGCTAAACATGATAAATTACACAATTACTAAACATCCGGGTCCATAGAAATCAAACCAATAAACAAGGATTCATCTAATCAAGGTGAAAAGTAGAAAACCTAGCCCATAGACAGACTAGAACACATCAAAAACGAAAAAGAACATAACTTGCAAACCATTATAGACCGATGGTAGCAAACCCAAGTCAATCCCATCAAATTTGTGGTCTTCCTCTTCGTTATTGAGCTCCAAACCTTCTCTCAGGCCTTCAAATCACTTTTGGACGTCCTCAGCCATCATTTAAGACGTGACGCGTCGGACAATCAATTCGCGACATTTTCAAACTTCTACGCGGACGCGTCGCGTTGGACCTTATAACGCGTCGCGTTCTCTACATTATGATTTTAGCCCTCCGAGTCTAGTTTTCGTGGCCTTTTGAATCACCTCAATCTGAGCTCGTATGAGTGAGATATGATCAAAATAGTGGAGGTGTGTCGAAGTTGACAACTTTTCTTATTTTCTTCCGTTTTTGCTCAATACCTTTCATCATCCGCCTTTTTAACCTAAAAACCAACAATTTAAGATATTAAGTATCTTTTGACTCATTTACGAATAATATTTGGTTAAATATAAATACGATATCGCATAAAATATATATCTAAATACGACAATATCATTAATGTAAGTGATGAACCTGAGATACTTGCAAACTTTCTTATGGAGGTTGAATTATTAAAGGTATTCTTTGTCTTTAACCATGGTTATTTAACAACGATAAGTACATAAAAAGTACAAATAATTACGAAGCTTACTTTATTTTTTTCCTAATTTTAATATAGGATGACGATACAAACAACAAAGTTGTGATTGATAGTGATGATTGTGAAATTGCGACTCCAGAAAACGTCGCAATATTGATGACAAAGATGAGATGTAGAAGGATATGCTCTTGTGAATATGAAGTTTGTGTTTGTGAAGAATGGAAAAAGTTTGAAGGATTTGAGATGGCTATCGTTAATATTAATGTCTTTTATTTTTTACTTTTATCAAATAAGTAGGTTAATTATCTTTGGTAGTATTTCTTAAACACTAATCCATTTCACCGTATGATAATTAGGTCATTTAAAAATAATATACTTTGATTTGAGTTTTAAAATATAAGTTTTCATGTTTAGAATTATTAAGCTCTTTGATTTGAGTTTTAAAATATAAGGTTTTGTGTTTGAAATTATTAAGTTCTTTGTGTTGTGTGTTTGTATATATGTGTATATTGTTCAATTAATTTCTACACATAATATGTTTGTATTTCTGCTTTGTTATAAAATGATTTCCTAATTTTAGTGTAAGATGACGATACAAACAACAAAGTTGTGATTGATAGTGATGATTATGAAATTGTGACCCCTAAGGTTGGCTCGAAAATATTTTGACTTTTATCAAATAAGTAGCATAATTATCTTTGTTTGTATTTCCCAAAACAATAATCCATTTCACCATTTGATAATTAACTGAGCTTAATAATGATTTACGTCATCTCTATTGAAAATGTTGTTGTAACTTATAAGTTATTATAGTAATATAACAATACCCATAAAACAATTCAAATTTATTACACATTAATGTTAATTATTACACTTAAATAGTAACCTATAACTATAAAATTTAATTTATATTTTTTACCTGTGTCCATAATTATTATATATTTTTGATAAATTATTTGTAACTTATATGTTACTAAAATATCCTAAGACCATATATTAAACTACACAAATTTATTAGACAATAATGATAATTATTACTATCAAATAGCAATTATTATTTATCATTAAAATATCAATTATTGTAGGTTAACAATACTAATGTAAGTATCAAAATTTATTACTTATTAATATTAATTATTACTCATAAATTGCAATTATGGTTTATCATTACTTTATATTAATCTATTTACTATTTCATATACACAAGATTGTATATGAAGATTCTTAAAAAATCTAACAATACCATAATGCAATGAGGAAGAATTTAAGTATTTATCATTTACAACAATATAAGTCTTTATCATAAAATGCACTCTTTATTGTTTTACTTATTTTAATATTGTTGTATGTTTATTGATTCTTCTAATTTTTAAAATTGTTAATGCCAAATATATTTACAGTAAAGCAAAGCCAAAAGAATGATTCTCAAAATATCAATTATTTATAGGCTAACAATACTTATGTAATTATCAAAATATATTACTCATTAATATTAATTATTACTCTTAAACTGAATTAAGATTTATCATTATATATTATACTCTATTACAATTTTTCATCCCAAATCTATTTACAAGTTCATTGCACAAGGTTGTATAAATATATAATTATAACTTATTACCTAAAAATTCTCCCACAAAAACTACTTTAGAGACTACAAACCATGTTTATAACATCCGATTCACAAAAATTAATCAAATTAGAATGCATGGAATTATTAATATATTAAAGATTATGCAATTACTCCCAAAACAATACTACATTTTTAAATAACCAATTCATTCAAACTTAATATGGTTAAATATCATACAGAAGACGAACAATTACACACACACACACACACATATATATATATATATATTATACATGACAACAATACCTTAAGACACCAAAATACTTCACCACATTTAGTGAATAAACCACAACATATCAGGTATGTATAAATTCTAGCCTTATTCTACGTTCAAGAAATATATTATGATTTCACAAAAGATAACATGTCAACAACCTTAAATATAGGACTTAAGCAATTAATTTCTACAATCAATCAACTTTGACACCATCACAAACATTCAATATATATTCACTTACGAGTGTATGAGGTTGATGTGGCATTTGATGAAGCTCTACCAGTTGGTTTATGTGGACCAACATGGCAAAAATTATGTAAAGATCTTAAAATCACTCCAGGACATTATCTCATGTTTGATCATATAATGAAAGGAATTATAAGCTTTACACACTTTGACATATCCGACAAAGAAATTATCCCTAAACATAAAGAGGTGAATAAGGCTACAAAATAAGATATTAAAACAATGATAGAAAAATTGGTGGAGGGATTTCAAAAAACCTTTAAAGTTAAGACTACATACTAAGTTGCTTTTTACAATTAATGTGAATATTACAAAACAATCATCAACGGGTGTTTACGGTTACATTAACTTGTCGATGCTAGCATACTTAAAGTAACTATTATTGTTTTGGGTGCCCTACTTAAAAAAAATACAAATAAACAGTTTTAAGATAGCACAATAATAACCATATATACTAAATATTGCATAATTTAGAATATATCCTGGTAGTTTAATTACTTTGCAAATTAAAGAAATAAAATATTTGTATGATAGTGCATTATAATTGGAGAAACACTTTCTTCTTTTTTCATATACCAATGAATGGATATGAGCTTATTTAGAGCAAAATAACAAACTAAAAAAAGAATATCAAAACAAAGTAAGACAATTTAACAATTTGTGTAGAATGAAATGTATGGTCGATAACTTACTTTAAAAAAACATTAATATTAAACAAAATTAACAAATATATTATAACTTGTTCCGTGTTTACACGAGATTGAGATCTAGTTCTATATATACCAAACATATAATATACTAATAATAATGTATAATGTATTAGATTATATTGCCAAATTTATAAAGAAAATTAATGAGCACCATGCATCATGAATTCCTTACATGCACCCTGCCACACTCAATCTCCCACGCTCTTTATCCATCAATTCCATTATCCAAAATGAACGGCTAAGATTGGTTCTCGCGGTTCTCGCAATAAAAACGGTTCTCAAATGAACCTTCCCCTATATATATATATATATATATATATATATATATATATATATATATATATATATATGTGTGTGTGTGTGTGTGTGTGTGTGTGTTGTATCCGATGATATCTAGAGCAGATTATATAGCAATAAAACCAATATCCAGAGCCTTTAATTAATTTCATTTCATAAGTTAAGACTTAAGAATGCGAAAGGGTTGGTCTGGTAGACGGTTAGAAGGGCCTTTGTCGGAAATTAAACCAGCTGAAGACAGTTAACGTTATGCGGGCTTCGGAGCTTGGTGTGCAGTGCGTCATGTTGATGCAAACGGTGATGGTCTCATCTGTGGTGACGAGATAGACGAGCTCGCTAAATACGCTTCCAATAAGTGGGGAATTAATTTCTACCGCTAGCTTTCTATATCGATGCCTGAAGAACTGCAAGTTTTCATTACTTTAATTTACATGCATGCATGTTTTGTTTTCTTAAGAGGCCGGCGTCGGCCAGTGATGTTTGTAATTTTGTTTTGCGCGTTTATTGTCTTGAAATTTAATAGAACAATCGAATAATTTAAATTTATTCATTATTAAATAGAATTATGAATCAATTCAAATATAAAAATACCATGTATCAAGTAATCCAAATTTAAAAGTATCAAAATCATTTAGTCAAAATAACAAATACCAAAATGACGTACTATTGTTTTAACTATAAATATTTTATTGTTTATTTTAAGTTTTTAACGTTTAAGAGTTTTGTAGTCTTGTTTTGCGGGTTTATTGCCTTAAAATGTTACTCCTTTATTTGAATTTATAATCATCTTTTTTAAATTAAAATTTTAAGTATTAAAGAAAATTTTATAATGCTATAGTTTTAAACTTTTAATGTTAAACGGGTGTTGTCAGGTTGACCTTAACCGGCCAATTTATTTTTGTGTCGTTTTCATGTCAATACGCTTTTGACTCGTTTCGGGTTAGTGTCACTTTTTTGTGTCGGGTTCGAGTCATGTGTCGTGTCGGGTCAGGAATTACCAACCTTAAGATCTGTGATGTTTGTGGCCTCAAAACGTGTTGTATAGGAATGGCAACGGGGCGGGTTTGGGGCGGGGATTGGTCCCCCCGTGCCCGCTTAAAAACGGTGGGGATTTAAACGGGGATCCCTATCGGGTAACCAAGGAAAACCGCGGGGAAACGGGTATCCTCGTTTAATATAAACATGTGATTAAATAGGTGATTTTCACCGCAGAGATACCCGTTAAACTAAAACTATAATTTTTCACTATGGTTATCGTCATTGTTAGGATTTTACCACGAGTTTTAGAAACGATTATACTAAATTACACGACATTATCGAATACAAACAAATGAACCAAAATTAAAGACTTAAAAATTTTAAATGCATCAAAAATATCAAACATAAATAATTCAAATAAAGACAACGATTAAAATTAGGATGTGTGAAAGTGTATAAAGATTTATATATTTTATATTTAAAATTAATTTTATGTATATTAATATATTAATATATATATATATATACTAGTGTGGTACCCTCGCAATGCGGCGGCGGCGAATATAGAGGAGGTTTTGATGAGTTTTGTGCAAAATAATCACAAAGAGCTAATATGAGTTTGTGAAGATTCTTTGCGATATGAAGATAATATCAGTTTGTGAAGATTCTTTGCGAGAGCCACTTTGAAATTAAAAATTAAATTGCTAACTCTGAGTTATTTGTATTTCAGTTTGTTGGAAGAGTTTTGTCTCATGGTTGTAATTGAGTTAGAATGCAATGTTTATAAATTTCAACTCTTTGACTCTTTCATTTGTTTGGTGTTTGTGAAATCTCTTGAACTTGATTTATTGAAAACAGGAATTTAGGTGATCTCATGAATTAAAAGCTAATATTAAAAATATATGATTAGACTTAATTAAGTTATAAGTATGGTTATCTCATAAATCAAAAGTTAATATTAAAAATATATGGTTAGAAATAATTCAATTATAAGTATTGGTTTAAATTCATTAATTGTCGGTTATGTTTTTAATATTTATTTGTTTAAATTCATTAATTGTGGACTTCAAGGAGGGGTAAAGGAGAGATATTAAGGAGGGGCATTTTAGTAAATTTACTCTTCTTAAAATTAAGAGTTTTTTAGGTAGTAGATGTATTATATAAAAGTAAGATAATTAATATTAAATTATAATCGGGTATGTCGGGTAATCGAGGCGGGGATCATCAAACCCGTCCCCGTCCCCATCCCCGTTTAAATAATCGGGTTTCCCCATCCCCGCCCCGTTTATGTCGGTTTTCGGTTTTTCCCGTCGGTTTCGGGGTTTTTTGCCATCCCTATGTAAGGCCTAAGTTTACTTACAAGCCTAGCATCTCTCCTGTCCATGGCTGATGTGGGATTCTTCTAATGTGTTACAGATATATATGAAGATACATGATTATATTTCTTATACAAACAATCGATTTACAATTAGAGGCAATAAAGTTAAGTGTTTATAGATATAACAAAAAAAAATTAAAATGGTAGATAACATTTTAAAATTATAAAGCTAAAAATGTGATTAAATATGATATATTAAATTTTATAAAGGGTAAATATAATATTTATAAATTTAGATAAACAAATAAAATATTTTAATATTTAAAATGGACATATATGGAGATTTCTCTAAATTTTTTTATTCAAATAAAAGTCAAAATTGAATTTTAATTTTTATAAAAATGGATTGTTAAGATTATACAAATTAATAAAATTGATTTATAATTGAAGCGTTAGGATCGTACCACAACTTCTATTTAAATTAGTCTTTTATTTATATTAGAAGATATATATTCGATAAGCTATTTCGTGAATTCATCAATATTGATCAGAAACTATTATAGTTTTCAAACCTCAAACAGTAAACTTTGCATTTTTATGTATATACTTGACAAAACTTGAACAGATCGATTTGTTTGGAATGTGAGTGTAACTTAGATGAATATCTATATTACTATATAAAGTATTTAACACCCTCTCTCCTCCTTAATTTTAAAAATTCTTAAAATTCAATCAAAACAACATCTTGGCCTTTCATTCTATTTAAATTAATCTCATTCACTCAATCTTTAACCATACCAATCTCTCTCCTAATTTACTTTAACTTTTTATTCAATTAAAATATACTCTCACACAAACATAATTATACACCCATAACAACACAATTTCTAATATCTTATTAACTTCTCTATCCTTATTTCACAATTTCTAAAAACTATTCAGTTCTGCAGCATTGCGCGGGTACGATGCTAGTAGTTATCGACGTATATGTAATATATATTTTATATATGATATGATGTATACATAATACTAGACTAAATGTCTGTGTGATACACGGGTTGGTTTAAACGATAATAAATATTAAAATATTAGTAAAAACGTATTAAATAATAATAAAACGTGAATTAAATGAGAATTTAAAAAATTACGACGTACGATATGATCAACTCTCTAACCAGAAGTGAGAACATCGACGCGAGTGTGAGTGTAGACTTAACGACAGAAACGTGGTGTGATGATATGAAAAGATATGATTGTATTTCTTATATAAGTCATCAATCATTATTGTTATAATTAATGTTAAATAAGTTAAACGTTATTGGTTATAATTAAAGTTAAATAAGTTAAACGTTATAAAGGGTAAATACAATATTTGTAAATTAAAGTTGGCAAATACGATTTTATATGATTTAATAAGGGCATATATGAAACTATCTTTAATAATTTTGACTCTAATTAAAAAGTTAAAATTGATTTTTTGATTTTAAGTGAATAATTGGTCAAGAATAAATATTTTTTAAATAAATAGTTCAGACCATCTAATAAATTTTATCAAATTAGTCTTTTATTTATATTAGAAGATTTTCGGAGGTTATGTAAAATTTAAATGTGTTTAAAATCAGATATCTAAAATATTGGATAGTTGGATTTTAGTATCCGAAGATATCAATATCCTAAATATCCGAAATTTTAAAAACATAATTATTTCTCGCAGTGTGAAACTGATCATTCTATATATATACCAAACATATAATGATATACTAATAGTTATTATATTAGATTATAGCCGGCCACTCCCGATTCTTAGCTAGCTTGGTTTAAAAGCCATATTTGTAAAGAAAATTAATAAGCATCTTGCATCATGATCAGAGGAAGTGCATGTACTCCACTATCCATTATATATATGTGTGTATATATATATATATATATATATATATCTGATGATATCTAGAGCAGATTATATAGCAACAAAAATAATATCCAGAGTCTAGCTTTAGTTTAATTTCATAAATTAAGAATGCGAAAGGGTTGGTCTGGTAGACGGTTAGAAGGGCCTTCGTCGGAAAACCAGCTGAAGACAGTTGCAAAATTCAAATCATTTGACACCAATGGTGACGGCAAACTCAGTCAGAAGGAGTTAAAGATAGGCTTGAAAACTCTTGGCATACGCTTTGCGGGCTTCAGAGCTTGGCGTGCTATGCGTCATGTTGATGCAAACGGTGATGGTCTCATCTGCGATGACGAGATAGATGAGCTCGCTAAATACGCTTCCAATAAGTGGGGAATTTCCAGCGCTTTCTAGATCGATGCATGAAGAACTGCATGTTTTCATTACTTTAATTTATATGCATGCATGTTTGGTTTTCCTAAGAGGCTGTCGGGCCAGTGATCGATGTTTCATTGAGTATGATTATAATTAATCAACTTAATTACACCCTGTGTATACAATTTTTTTTTTAACGGCAGAATAAATTTATATTAAAAGAAATCTAGCAAGTGTAACATCACCTTTTAGACTTAGAAAATTCTGTAATAATTTGAGTTTTTTAAACTGTGTGGGTCTGTTTGCAAAACCAAGGTTTACCTGTCCTGTTATTTAATTCATATTTAAATGTACGCAGCGGAAATTTCAAATAAACAAACCCTAATAAACTATTACAGTTTACTATAAAAATGATTCGGCGAATATATATACATGTCAAAATGCCAAATCAAACATCAGGTGTTACTATATCATACACGACCATTTTGTTTGTGTTTACACAACCTGTGTTCCTTCCCAAAACATATGTACAAGTCTACAAGTAATCCCAGCTCACCAAGCCCGCTTACTCCTTATCTGTAAAAGAGTAATTATCAACAATATTAGCTATATAAATAGCTAGTGAATACTAACAAGCATGCATATCAAAAAGGCAAGTCATCAGCAATAAAGCAAGTCATATACCAGGAATGAGCAAACAATGTTATCCTATCACATAGCGGAGTGCTGACATGTCCAGCGAGTGAATTATATTGCCGGGTTGCAAGTCCAGCTCAAACCACTACTACCGGGGGAATCAAACACTACCATCCTGTAACGCCCCAAAATCTTAAATAAAGTAAAACTCTGATAATAGAAATATTTTAGAATAAAAGGAGTTTACACAAAGCGGAAGCTACAGTTAACACTAAACCCTCTGGTTTAGTGACAAAAAGTGGTATCCAATATTTACAGCAAAAGACTTGTTTTACAAAATACAACCAGGCGTTAGTTTTCAAAATACAGATTTCCTCTCGTATCACAACCTCTGTCAAACTGGGGCCTTGCCCTTGGAAGAATCACGCCCTTCAAAACAACAGTAAGCAGTATCTGATAAGCCATAAGGCTTAGTGAGGAAACTAAACTGTAAATCATATAAGCATGCGCATACACATATACGATGCTGTAACAGTTCTTATGGACACAGTACTGCACCATCTTAGCATCCGCCAAGAAGGCTAAAATGCTGTCCATAGCAACTACTGCACAAAGCAGCGTGCTACAGCTCTCTCTCTCTCTCTCTCATGATCCTATGATCAATAATATATCACATTGCAATGTACCACACACATATCACAGATATGAATCAGACTTTAGAAAACTCACCTCAGCAAGGGCACGCCCGTACCCCCGCAGGGTACGCACGTGCCCCCAGACCCAAGGCCCAAAAGCAGGCCCTAACAAGCATAGGCGTACCGGGTCAAGCACACCCTAAACCGGACCCAGGCACACCAGTACCCTACTCAGGTACGCCCGGACCTCAAGAACAGAGGCGGTCACGGCCATGAGGTACGGCCGTACCCCTCAAAGGCACGCCCGTACCTTTCTACTTACAGCTCCAGTTCGCAGACTGTCTGCCGTGAAACCGATTCAATACTCAAAAACTCATACTAACAATTCGTAAAAACACTACTGGGGTGTATCATGAAGTTGCTGATTATATATATGTATGTATGTGTGTGTGTAATGTTTCATAGTTCCAATTATTATGTAATTGAGTTAAAATGCAATGTTTATAAATTTCAACTCTTTGACTCTTTCATTTGTTTGGTGTTTGTGAAATCTCTTGAACTTGATTTATTAAAAACAGGAATTTAGGTGATCTCATGAATCAAAAGTTAATATTAAAAATATATGATTAGACTTAATTCAGTTATAGTATGGTGAACTAATAAATCAGAAGTTAATGTTAAAAATGTATGGTTAGAAATAATTCAGTTATAAGTATTGGTTTAAATTCATTAATTGTCGGTTATGTTTTCAATATTTATTTATTTAAATTCATTAATTGTGGACTAAAAGGAGGGGTAAAGGAGAGGTATAAAGGAGGTGTATTTTAGTAAATTTACTCTTCTTAAAATTAAGAGTTTTTTATGTGGTAAATGCATTATATAGGAGAAAGATATATTTGAGAAAACTCAACATTTCGATTTTTTTGGAATGTGAGGGAGTATAACTTAGATGCATAGTTATCGATGTATATAGACAAAAGTTTAAACGATAACTGTTTTTCGTACGAGAACTGCTTTTAACGCAATTAATGACTCATTAATAGGGGTATTTTGGTAATTTATATATTTACCCAACCGTGAATTGCGTCCGGATGAGCCTTCATTAATTTGCAAGGCTTGATTTTCCAAAAATAATCCTCATTAACACGTCATTAATGATCCATTAATGAGTCATTAATGACATGATAAAAAATCTTAGTCATTGATTAAGTTTAATCAAGGGCTGAATTGGTTCTCGCAGTTCTCGTACGAAAAACAGTTTGTGTTTGAACACTCATCTATAATATATATATATATATATATATATATAGGGATGAGATCAAATATAAAGAAAATTAAAGTAAAAAGTGTAAAAGGGATGATTATTTGATTATTTTTCGGTATATATATCAACTGATAATCGTTAGTTCATCATCTTTATTGATTAAAACTAGTTCTTCATCAATTTCTTTTTTATTTCAAATACAGATTTTGAAAACAAAATTTTGGAATAATTTGTTGATGAACAAAATGCTTTCATCTAAAAAGTGATGAATATGTTGGATTCATCAAAAAGAACTTGATGAAAAACTAGTTTTAATCAATAAAGATGATGAACTAACGATTATCAGTTGATATATATACCGAAAAATGATCAAATAATCATCCCTTTTACCCTTTTTACTTTAATTTTCTTTTTTACTTGATCTCTACCCTATATATATATATATATATATATATATATATATATATATATATATATATGTGTGTGTGTGTGTGTGTGTGTGTGTATGTATAGGCAAAAGTTCAAACGAGAACTGTTTTTCGTACGAGAACCGCGAGAACCAATCTTAGCCGTTTAATTCCCCTCTTTTCAATTGGATTATGCACCCATGAATTCATTACATACACTCTGCCACACTCAATCCCCCCACGCTCTTCATCCATAAATTCCATTATCCAAAATGAACGGCCTAGATTGGTTCTCGCAGTTTTCGTAGGAAAAACAGTTCTCGTTTGAACCCTCCCGTATATATATATATATATATATATATATATATATATATATATATATATATATACTACTATATAAAGCATTTAACATTCTTTCACCTCTTAAATTTTAAGACTTCTTAAAATTCAATCAATATAAAATCTTGACCCTTCATTTAATCTAAATTAATCTTATCCACTCAGTCTTTAACTATTTTATTCACTCATAATTTACTTTAACACAATTATCCATCCACATCAACATAATTTTTAAAATCTTTTTAACCTTCTCTTTATTTCATCAATATAAATCTTTTTTCTTATTTTATTGTCTTTTAGAATTTATTTTTAAAATTAATAAAATAGTTAAATGTAAATAAAAGAAAATTTGAAAAAAAAAACGGACATGTTGTAGAAAACTTTTTCGTGACATTGAATCGCACGAATAACATATTATTACATTCTTGAAAGCGACATATTGTAAACCAAAAACTATTTACCGCTGTAGCATTGCGCGGGTATGATGCTAGTATATATATATATATATATATATATATATATATATATATATATATATAATAATATGATATAGAATATAACAAAAGCTAGCATATATTCGCAGCTAATTAATTAATGCGATCAAGGCAACTCACTTGGCCAAAACAGATTCATCAAGAACTTACTATATATAAATATCCGTTTCAGAAATTCAGTATTGATCTCTATTCGTATCTATCCACTATACACAGAAAATCTAGTGCCATACTGTCAAGTGTCAAGTATCAAATTACAATGTAAACTAACACAGCTAAATAAATAGAAAAATGATTTTTTATAAAAGAAATTGATTCATCTACAGAAAATAAATGCTTTACTAACGTGTACATTAGCTTTAAGTGTGTTGTACATTATGTGAAATAATTAAATTTTTCTATAGTAGAATCACCTCCCAAATATATAAGGCGATGTGGTATAAGGCTCCGGTCTCCCGCTAGGTAGCGGGGTCGACGTGACTTTTGGTTGCCGCTGCAGGAACACTGCCCCTCCCTATAGCGGCATCATTGAAAAGATGATCACAAGCGGTACTTAACAAGCGTACGTGTCCTTAAGCAATGTTGTTACATAGTATATATGGACTCTCATAAAAAATAAGAAATAATGTATGCGTACCTCGATCATATTACATAATATGTTAGAAGTCAACGAAAGGACATGCGATTTGTAGCTACGAAGAAAGCAATATTACACCAAATAATGAAGGAGAAATTGATGCGCAACAATATCAAATAGATTTTTGGGAAAACGTAATTAAGAAACTAATAATAACTTTCGTCAATATTTAGACGAACATATTGCAAGAACTCACCAACCGGACAAGTAGGATAGATATTTTAATTTCTTTTTGTTTTATTATTTATTTTAATTTTATAATATTAGTTTTAATTAATGATTTTTTAATTATTATAGTATTGTATTATAGGGTGAAAATTGGTTTAATCCCTAGACTAATGAAAATTTAGTTTTTAGTTTCTTTTAATTTTCATTATTAGTTCATTCAATTTTGGTTTAACCACTAAAGTTTTTTTTTAATTAATTTAACCCTAAAATTTTGTTTGCCTCCTTTTTATCCTATAAATCTATAATAGCATGTCATAAATTAATGGGCTAAATGGGAAACAAACAGAACGGAAGAAATTAAAGTAATTGACAAACTAAACAGTAAGGTTAAATCATTTTAGAAAATCTATAAGTATTAAAACTAAAATAGAGTGTAAACTTGAAAGATATGATTAAACTGTAAATTCAAAATAAATTTTTACAGATTAAAATAATTGTTAAACGAATTAAGGTTAATTTTACTTTTTATGAATTTGTACGAATGTTTGAACGTTCATAAAAAAGATTCAACAAATCCATTGAAGAACATGAAAATTGGATTAGGGAGATAAAGAGTGAACACAACAAGGAATAACATGAACAAATGGATTGAACACTATGAACAAATTCTCAGTGATGATCTAATAAATTAATTCACTAATATTAGTTTAATTAGTTAATCTATTATGAGTTATAATTAATTATAACGGACACTCTAAGAAATATATGTTAAGGGATATATTCAAGATAAGCAACAATGATAGAAAGTTTTTTCGCTCCAAAGTTAATTAATTTCAAGTTTCTTTGGCTCTTTATTTGTGATTAACATTAATCTGTGTAAATTTTATTTTTTTCAATATATATATATATATACTTTATAGAACTATTTTTAATTAATTTACACCCCAAGCCCAAAAGATGATCAATTAGCTAGAACACCAAGTATGGATTGGCGTTTAATATTTTTAAACATAAACCCCACATATATATGAGTTACGTACGTACGTACTCTAATTCATATATATACAGATGGCAGGAGGAAACATCCTTAATTGTCACTCAACTTAATCGTCTTAATTAAAGATAACATAAATGTTTTTAATTAATTAGAAGGAAGTCAATACGTAAAGTAGACATATATATATATATATATATATACTAGCATCATACATGCGCAATGCTGCGATAGTAAATAGATTTTGATTTATAATATGTCGCTTTAAAAAATGTAATGATATGTTATTCGCGCGATTCAATATCACGGAAAAGTTCCTACAACAACATATCCGGTTTTTTTCAAATTTTCTTTTATTTACATTTAACTATTTTATTAATTTTAGAAATAAATTTTAAAAAACAATAAAATAAAAATAAAGATTTATATTGATGAAATAAAAAGAAGAGTTAATAAGATTTTAAAAATTATGTTGATGTGGGTGGATAATTGTGTTAGTATGAGAGAATATATTTTAAATAAAAAGTTAAAGTAAATTAAGATAGAATAAAATAGTTAAAGATTGAATGATGAGATTAATTTAGATTAAATGAAGAGTTAAGACTATATATTGATTGAATTTTAATAAGTCTTAAAATTAAAAAGGAGAGAGAATGTTAAATGCTTTATATAGTAGTAGTAGTGTGTGTGTGTGTGTGTGTATATATATAGGCAAAAGTTCAAACCAGAACTGTTTTTCGTACAAGAACCCCGAGAACCAATCTTAGCCGTCCAATTCTCCCTCCTTCAATTGGATTGTCCACCTATGAATTCCTTACATGCCTCTGCCACACTCAATCCTTCCCACGCTCTCCATCCATGGATTCCATTATCTAAAATGATCGCGTCAAGATTGGTTCTCGCAGTTCTCGTATGAAAAACAGTTCTCGTTTGAACCCTCCCCTATATATATATGTATATATATATATATATATGTATATAGAAATAGCATCAATATAGAACAACTCTTAAACATAGAATCTAAAGAACCATTTTGGGCCTTTAGATTAACTTAATCAAAGGCTGATATCAATTTGTGGCAAAATTGTAATTATCATACATAATTATTACCTATAACTTAAAAGAAGGGCAAAAAAGGAATTGAAAAAAAAACCCATGCCTCCTCATAACTATCATCAACTTTTTAAAAAAAACCCCATTAATCCTTCTAATAATCATAACTATGTCATGTTTAAGAATTTTAACAAATAAATTATATCATTAGGTTCAGTTTTTCTTGCTCTTTAATTCAAGATCACTCTTCCCATATTTCTAAAAATTTGATTTTAAAAATGCAAATTTCATATCTGAATAATTAAACAATATGTAAATGCAAACAGATATCTCCGAATCAATGTTACAGTAGTACAAACAGCATGTAAATGCACATATAAGTTATTTTGTATTTACATATTGTTTGTAGAATTGTTACATTGACTCTTATAAATAAGTCTGCATTTAAATATTATTTGTAAAACTGTTTGATTGAAACTGTTATATCAGTTTGCATTTACATTGTTATATCGGTTTTGCATTCACATATTGTTTGTAAAAAATTACATTGATTTTGAGATATCAGATTGCATTTTACATATTGTTCGTAAAATTCTTTGATTGACAGAGTTATATTAGTTTGCATTTACATATTGTTTGTAAAAATGTTTGATTGACAGAGTTATATTAGTTTGCATTTACATGTTGTTTGTAAAATTGTTAGATTGACACAGTTATATCAGTTTGCATTTACATGCTTTTGTACTATTGTAACATTGAATATGAGATATATGTTTGCATTTACATATTGTTTGTAAAATTGTTTGATTGACAGAGTTATATCAGTTTGCATTTACATGTTATTTGTAAAATTGTTACATTAACACAGTTATATCAGTTTATATTTACATGTTGTTGTACTATTGTAACATTGATTATGAGATTTCTGTTTGTATTTACTTAGTGTTTGTAAAATTGTTTGATTGACAGAGTTATATCATTTTGCATTTACATGCTGTTTGTACAATTGTTACATTAACATAGTTATATCAGTTTGTATTTACATGTTGTTTGTACTATTGTAACATTGATTCTGAGATATGTGTTTGCATTTAGATATTGTTTGTAAAATTCGACGTCCATGGTTCGACATCTGATCTGTTCTTTTCATTACCGTAGTCATGCCTTGCGACAATCTGCGTATCCTCAACGACGATGGTGACCATCGCCGCCGATGATTTCTCCCCGGTCGTCGTTCAAGGCCATGAAAATGCAAAATTTCCAGAGCAAAGGTCATTGTTTGCATTCACTAAAAATGCAAATTGATTCATCTGGTTTGCATTTTGATTATCTTTTTCATTGTGGTTATCTTCTTCACCTGGATTTGCATTTTTGTTATCTTCTTTATGTGGATTGCATTTTGCATATTCGTCAAACAATTTGCATTTTGAAAAAAAAAATTTAGAAAACATATCAATCCTGGTCTTGAATTAAAGAGGATAAAAAAACTAAATCTAATGGTATTTTTTTTGCTAAAATTCTTAAGGATGAATATATTATGACCATTTTAATGTTTAGTAGGATTTTTTTGAAGAAAAAATGGAAGTTTGGAGGTTTGAAGGAGGAGGAGGCGTGAGTGTTAAATTGTAATTCAGTTTCCAGTTTTGCCCTTGCCCTTGATGCCACGTGTCATCGTCAGGTTTGTTCTTTAGGTTCTATATATAACCTCACCCTATATATATATATATATATATATATATATATATATATATATATATAGGGAAGGTTCATTTGAGAGCCGTTTTTATTGCGAGAACCAATCTTAACCATTCATTTTGGATAATGGGATTCATGGATGAAGAGCGTGGGGGATTGGGTGTGGCAGGGTGCATGTAAGAAATTCATAGGTGGGCAATCCAATTGAAGGAATGAGAATTGAACAGCTAGGATTGGTTCTCGCGGTTCTCATAATACAAACGGTTCTTAAATAAATTTTTCAATATATATATATATATATATATAAATGATTAATTTTTTAGATCGAGACCTTGGCCTTCTTTTTTATATTAAATGATATCTTTAAATATAATTATTTTTGAATCTCTCGTTCTCATATACCAAACGGATCACAATAATCAATTATAGTTTTATATACAATTTACACACTCAGGTACAATTAAATCAATTTACACCAGCAAAAATTAGTTACAAATATCCCTCACTTTACAATTCTACACTTTTTGGTATGTATCTAGTTATAATAATGCATTTGATATAAAAATATTATAGGATTCCCAAATGGAAATTAGTTAGAGAAAAGTAAACATCAATCATGATTACCGGATTTATAAAATAGAAATCTTAGTAGCTTATAGTTTACTATCTATACTACTATATAAAATATTTAACATTCTCTCTCCTCTTAAATTTTAAGACTTCTTAAAATTCAATAAATATAAAATCTTGACCCTTCATTTAATCTAAATTAATCTCATTCACTTAATTTTTAACTATTTTATTCTCTCCTAATTTACTTTAACTTTATTCAAAATATATTCTCTCATACTAACACAATTATCCACCCACATCAACATAATTTTTAAAATCTTATTAACTCTTCTCTTTATTTCATCAATATAAATCTTTTTTCTTATTTTATTGTATTTTAGAATTTATTTCTAAAATTAATAAAATAGTTAAATGTAAATAAAAGAAAATTTGAAAAAAACCGGACATGTTGCTGTAGAGAACTTTTTCGTGACATTGACTCGCGCGAATAACATATCATTACATTCTTGAAAGCGAAATATTGTAAAACAAAAACTATTTACCGCCGCAGCATTACGCGTGTATGATGCTAGTATATATATATATATATATATATATATATATATTTAATAATTAATTTATTCGTTTGTTTATTCTTCTTTGTAGTATATTTGAATCTTTAATTAAACGCAAGATGTACGTAATTAAGTCTTTGCTGACCCTTTTCATTTAGATAGCGGAGCCGTGGGTTGTAATAAGTAATTGTTTATACGTACGTACGTACGGCACAAAGTTTGTTAAATAACAAAATTACGTAACGGAATTTTAAACGTCCTCTTTTCGAGTTTTGGGGGCAATTAAAGTACGTACTTGAAGAGATAATTAAAACGTACTGCCAATAAAATGTTAATTTAATCAATAAAATCTCACAATTAAGAAGCAATTTTAATTTATTACTTGGAAGACAAACATCTCTTCTGATCCGCCATGTTAATTAAGTCATTTACACCTTAACAACTCTTCAAGAACGACTTTTTAAGATTATGTTCTGAAGCACCTTCAATATAGGTTGTGTTCACGTTCTTTTTTTATGTTGGCCATTTTCGTATCGATTCATTTCCGACCCAAGTTAGTTTTATGTTAGGTTCGGTTTGTGTCGCTTTAATTCGTGTTAGGTTCGGGTCGTACTTCATGTCGACCCATTATACCGGGGAAAAAGCGTGTTATCTTTCCGGAAATCAATTCGAATTTTTGGACCGAGTTTCAGATTGACCTAATATTCAATAAAACGTTGCATATATATTGACTTCAAAAACCAAATTTCCAGGTCAGATTCGAGTCTCGAGCCATCCCATTTTACGGGTCGGGTATCGGCTCTAAAAAAAGGAATTTAAATTTTGATTTTTGAGGATTTCAATTTAATTTAAGCGTTATTTTTAGGTTCAAACTTTAACACATTTTAAACTTACCACTTTTATTTAAATTTTTATATAATTTTATATTTAATTATAAATGAGAAAATGATATGTAATGTTAACACCAACTTAGGTGATTTTACTCTCACAAACCAGTCTAATAAGTAAATATGAAAATGACTAAACTACCCTTCATTAAAGTGGTTTTGTGAGAGTGTAACATCACATAAGTTAGGTGATGTTAACATTACAGATCATTTTCCCTTAATTAATACTTTTTTTAAAAACCAAATTAGGTTAATCAGGTCATTATTAGGTAAGCAGGTTTTACCTGAAATTGACCCATCTTTTTTTGTGTCATATTCGTGTCGACTCATTTTAGTTTCGTGTCGGGTTCATGTCAACCCATTTCGTGTTCGGTCCAGGTCTGGCTGTTTTAGGTTCATGTCTCAGATTGTCAATGTAATTATAGCTACAACGGCGGAGCCATATAGGGATGGCAACAGGCCGGGGATTGGTCCCCCATCCCTGTTTAAAAACATCATCCCCATCCCCTCTTAAAAAACCGCAGGGATTTAAACGAAGATCCCCGTCGGTAACCGGGGAAAACCACGGGGAAACGGGTATCTCCGTTTAATGTGAACGGGTAATTAAACAGGTAGTTTTCACAGCATGGATACCCGTATAAAGTTAAACGGTGATTTTTTTTCCGCGGTGAGTTTTAGAAAACAATTATACTAAAATTATGCAACATTAATACATTCTCCACAAATACAAACCAAACGATCCAAGATAATGATTAAGTGTTCAAATGTATTCAAACAAATGGTTTTAAATCATTAAGTGTTCAAGGACGATCCAAATTATTAATTATATCACTTTTCCAACTTCATGTGAATATATAATATATCATAAAAATAGAATATAAAACATATAAAATATAAAAATATAATATAATCGGGTAATCTGGGCGGGTATCACCGTGCCCGTCCCTGCTTAAATTATCTGGTTTTTCCCCGTCCTATTTAGCATCCTCGAAACCACCCCGTTTAACTCGGTTTTCGGTTTTTCCCGTCGGGTTCAAATTTTTTTGTCATTTCTAGAGCCATAACTCTTAGTTTGGGGGTCTATTACTACTAAGAAAATATGATAGTATATAAGTAACATAACATAAATAGTAAAATACTCTGATCGAGATTAGTTTTCTTGTAAGCTATGTATGAGAAAGTTATTCTCTCACTTAAAAAAAAAATGAGCCGTAACTTTTAGTTGTGGGGGGCCATTACTCCTAAATAAGAAATGTACGATTTTAAAAGAATGCATTATACATGAGACATAGTAAAATAATATAAAGAATACAAGTGTTATATAGCTTGATTGGTTCTCGTAGTTCTCGTACAAAAAACAGCTCTCGTTTGAACTTTTTCCTATATATATATAGGCAAAAGTTCAAAGGAGAACTGTTTTCGTACGAGAACTGCGAGAACTAATCTTAGCCATCCAATTCTCCCTCATTCGATTGGATTGCCCACCCATGAAATCCTTACATACACCATGTCACACTCAATCCTCCCACGCTCTTCATCCATGAATTCTATTATCTAAAATGAACGGCCAAGATTGGTTATTACAGTTCTCGTACGAAAAACAGTTCTCGTTTGAATCCTCCCCTATATATATATAAACTAATTTTCATGCTTTGTGTTGGTTGTCAAGTTAAGCTGGAACTAATGTTTTAAACTTAGACGAAATTAATGACGAGATTATATTCTTCTGGGCAAACAATGTATCAAACTCTAACTAAGATACCAAGGTCGCTCCATCAAGTCACATTGCTTTCATGAATATTTTAATTAAGTTTCTTTCATGTATGTTGTTATGTTTTATATAAGAGAACTAGAAGTCTAGAACCAGTGGACCCTTGATTAAAATAAGTTAACGGTCAATAAAAATGATGGCTCATTAATGACACACTAATGGCTCATTAATGATGCATTAACGAGAGGTATTTTGGGAAAATCAAGACTCGATCTTTAATGACAACTCACCCGGACGCAATTCATGCTTGTAAAATTTTATAAAAGACCAAACTACCCCTATTAATAAGCATTAAAGGAGGTTACAAATGATACTCACGGTACTCAAAATAAAAACGGTTCTCAAATAATCTTTTCACTGTATTATTAAATTATATAGATCAGCATATTAGGCTTAATAATTAGAAAGCTCAAACTAATACACGAACTCGAATTTTAAATTTGGGTACACTGCACTTCCCCTCATCCTTTTAAACCTTTTAAAGAATTCAAGCTTTTCGGCTATTAAAAGATTCATCGACGGTGGCTAAGATAAAGAAACAAGAAGAAACCACTATATAAACTACAAGTAAGGCACTATTAGCTTATTATAAATTTGCAGCTAACCCTTCAGCAATCTCAAGAATTCAGTTCATTATTTCCCTGGAATATAAATGGCATTCAAGACCACTTCCTTGAACCAGAAAGTCTCTGATGATGGCAGAAGAGAACTCACAGTCAAAGAGTTTAAGAGATGGTTGATGAGATTTGATACTGATAAAGACGGGCGTATCAGTAAAACAGAGCTCCAACAGATCGTTAGGGCCACCGGAGGTTGGTTTTCCAGTTGGAAAGGCAAGGCGGGAATCAAGTCTGCTGACAAGAATGGAAACGGTTTTGTTGATGAGTGCGAGATCGAAAATCTAATCCAGTTTGCACAGAAAGAATTGGGTGTTAGAATCATACCATATTGACATATTCTTGTAAACCATCTCTTCATTTTTGTGTAAATAATAAGAGTTCTGAATATTATACGCGATATCTATTTCAAACTTAAAATAATAGAATGGTTCCAATGTATATGTCGGGAAGGTTCAATGTTCTGCTACTTGAATAATCTATTTCTGTACTGTTCTACCGAGAAAGGAAAAAAAAAGTTTGTAATTACATTCTCATGAATATCTTCAATCACTCTAAGGTCGGAGGTGGAAGTTTCCAGAAGTTCCACGAGTTATAATCCTCCTGCTAATGAAATGCGAAAAAGAGATAGATATTAATAAAAAGGAAAAGTCTCTTAAAAATTAAGAGAAGTTGAAGAAAACCAAACCTCTTCATGCACAGATATTGGCGGAAAAATCCCATGGACGAGAGCATGGAGTGAAGCATATGATTTTGAGTCGATGCAACGGTTTATAACAACCTCACCCTGTAAAAACCCATACCCAGGGGAAACATAGCCTGTGATAATCGTATTTAACAGACTTTTAAGACATTATTAGTAGTAATCTAGGTTTATAAGCACCTTAGGATTGATGATAAAGATTTTTCCCTTGGGTATTCCAACTTTCAGGTAACTAAACTCATCTGTGTCTCTGTTTCCAAAACCAGCATAGAATGGATTCCTTTCAGGTGGAAAACATGCCTTGATATCCTGGGATCCGAAAGAAATTTGAAGTTTTATGAGCTGTTTTTATCATCACTGTAAACGATCATAGAAAAAATTTACAACTCTAACATCCCATGAAATTTACAGAACTTTACAATTCCGGATGCCAAAAAATAACTGGCTATTAACATCAGAAAACAATTATCTAGTTGGTCCAAAGATTCAGCTATTTTGTCTTGATTGGGGTTGTATTATACAGATGTGAAAAATGGTCAAAACTATTTCCTTAATTTAGGGTAGAAGTCAAATATTGTAACTTTCATGGGACGGAGTAGTCAGTAACTAACCTCCAAGCAAGCAATTTTAAATTCATGTGGAGCTCTTCGTATAACTGCAAAAGGGTAGCAAGGTAATTTCAGAGACCATCCTAAATATCTATATGTTAACTGAATTAGGACTGATGGGTAAACAGCTATCTGAACATAACATATAATTGTATCAAAAACCATAAGATATTAATTAAACCATTACCTTCACGGAAAAGAGAAGGAAAAAGCCCGTCAGGAGATATAACTACAGGCCCATCAGGCAAAGCCTTCCCCTCCTGCAAATTAATTTAAAAGCGGACTTTGAAATAAATTGTGTGCTTGTAACTATGGATTACACAACAAAGTATCAACAAAACAGTTGCCTTTTAGACAACAAAATAGAAGTACCTGCTTTAGGTTGAACAAAAACTGCCTAGTTATAGAGGCCTGAGAAATTGCCCGAGCACTTAGATAAAGCATTTGATATCCATTTTCCTACAACATACAAATCAAGAAAAAGGTTTAAGTGTGTGTTGATGCATATTAGCTCGTGAACATGAAAATTTTATACTGATTAATAATCATACTTCTATTTATACTATGTGTCATGTCAAGCACTAGAATTTTCATAGGACAGAGGGAGTAGCAAAGAAGCTAAAATTGCAAGAAGGAATGAAAATGGCCCAACAAACCTTAATTCCTGAAAAAAGATGTGTTACACCAATGTGTGACCAATCTCTTCCAACCAAAGGCATGAATTGTCCAAGAACATCGGATCTGTAAAGAGCATATATGTTAGCATGTAACTCATCATCATTTAAACTACAATGGTTTCACACTTCTTTAAAAGATCATTCAATAGTTATGTAATTTACATATATGTTTTCAAGTTTTCTATATTTGATATTACCAAAACAACTTGGTGTGAGAACCCATAAAGTTGGTGATACTATTGCTGATCGGAATCATGTAGTATTGGTGCTCAAGTTTCTATGTGAGTGATTAACTAGGTTTTGATTGGATTTTGAAAGGCTAACAGAATGAAATTTTGACATGATTGTCTTCATATTTAAGAATAAGCACTCAAGTGTAATTGGTCAAAGTGGAAGGGCTTGAATGTAAGTCGGTGAAGCTTATTCAGTCCTTGATTGACATAAAATAAGCAAAGTAACTACTGAAAATATCATTTTCAAACACAGAACGATATAGGTTTTTGCTGGAAAAACAGAAATGGTGAAGAAAAAAAAAAGTTAAAACAATAAAAGTGGCAATTATAAACCCATTTACTTATAAACTAGTTGATATAGGTTGTGTCTATTCTCAAACTGGACAAATGGGTCATATCGTAACATTTAACTAAAGGGGAACGAGTGAAAGGGGTTGAACGAGTTGAAAGTCATCCAAGGTTTATTTTCAATCTATGCCTCCTACCATTTTACTGAAAGAATTAGATTATCATTGTCACGTTATTGTAAATAGTTTGTTCAATAGAGTGCTGCCCCTTATGCTAAAAATTGATGATCCTAAAGAATAAATTTAGAACAAACTACCTTTTTTGTATAAGTGTTTATCCAGTTTTACATTACATTTGCAAGTGATAAGGACTAATCCTTGCCTAAAATATACTGCATGCATGCTGCTTTAACCTCAGTCCTCAGGAAAGAAAAAGATTCTTACTTGGTAATCGTTCCATCAACATCTGAGATTACAATGCGAGTATCCCATCTCCACAAGTAAATTCTAGCATCCACCTGAGATATATGTATATCAAGTAACCTAAACAATGAAACACGCATTGCACAACAACACAATAACAAATGAGATTAAAATAAAAATATAATAACCTTTTGAGGCCCAAGCACCGATGTTGAAAATGTGAAAGTTACTGTATTTTGTCCTTCTGCAAGATTCAGAGAAGCTAGCTGCTCGGGAGTTGGAGTAAGCGCCCTTGTGTGCATCTTATCCGACTTTGGCGAAATCTCTTCTCTTTCTCCATCAGTTTCCGGTAAAATATCAACATCAGAATCTTTTTTACAGTTCTGTTCTTTCTCAGAGGCATTTTTACTTCCCAATCTTGTGAATGGCCACAACCTCCAACTTCCACCAGCACCATCAACAATGTCAGGACCACCTACAGAAAGGGTTTTGTTGAAGAACTTGCATGGCTTATTTTCCTTATCTACACATAAATGCCTAACAAAAATAATAAAATAAAACAAGTCTGTTACCAGTTGCAATGCTACCATCTTTTAGATCCTTTGACAATTTATCTACATTCAGTGGCAATTCTTTCTCTAAGTTTGACTTTTTTATCCTCGAAGCATCTTCCCTGAGCAAATCCCAATTTGAGGATCTAAATTTGCCAACAGGAGAGTAAAATTGCGACTCTTCATGATTTTCGGGAATTGAGTTATTAAATTGACACCACATGTTAGGAAGGGATTTTGCCTGCCTACCAACTTCCACTTCTGTAACTTCACAACTTTTAGGAATATCCAAATTAGTTTGACACCTTCTGATATTTCCCTTCAGCCCTTTAATGTCATCTTTGAAGGGTTCTTGATAGGTTCTGACTGTAAGTGAATCTGGACCATATGTTATACTCATTGACTCGCTCCCTCCCTGTTTGATTTCTTGATCCATCTGGTTGATGCTCGGTTTTGAATCATCAAGATCACCAAAGATCAAACGTTCTTCCACAAATTCTTCATTTACTTGCTTCATTGAAACAGAATCAGCAGAAACATCTTGAAATTCACCATTTGGGTCCAAAGGCGCTCTGCTTTCATTTGTTTCATTTATTTCTTTTGTAAGATCACCATCCACATTTTCAAAAAAAGGTACTGCAATAGAATTGCATGAAACAACTTCTAAAGATAAATCTCCTTCATTAGACGCAACTCCTGTATAGCTTTCGGGTACAATTTCTAAAGACCCTTGAGCTGTTATTAATCCTACTTCTGCTTCATTAGAATTATCTATCCGAGTTCTTGAACTCTCTTCATCAACGTTTTTATTAACATCAAGAACATCAGCTACTATAGTTTCTTTGACCTCCATTGCAGGCACCTCCTGATCGACCCCCAAACTTTCCAACTTATTTACAAAGTGTTGTTCGTGTAAAACCAAACTCGCCTCCAATCTTCCACCAGTAATATCCTCATCATCGTTTCTTGAATCTCTACTTCTGGATGAAAGATTGGTTGACCACCTCATCTCCAAAAGATCAGCAGCAATCTCAGCACTTTCTAATGACCCCTTTCTACCAACATTTGAAGTATTTTCTTCTTTTGATATAATACGTTCTTTCATGGACCTCCTTCCTAGAACAAACCCCAAAATCCTTGATCGTTTAGAGTCATTTCTAGACAAAACCGCACCATTGCTTACATCATCAACTGTATTACACTGATCAAAGTCATAATCCATACTTTTCGACTTAATCGTGATCTTATCCTGACCTTTTCCATTTGTTTCCTCACGTGAAGATGAATGTGATGAAACTGTATCCATTACTTCCTCTGGGTCAATCTCCCTCAAAAAGTAAGCCTCCCCTCGTGGATCCAAATACATATGAAAATCGGCATCAACCCCATTAACATTAATGTCAACAACTCTTTCTTTTGCCTTTAAAACCCCTTGAAACTTCCCAAACCTAACATACCAAGGAGATGATTTCAAGCTACCGTCTTGCTGTTGCACCACAACCATATCAACCGCCCCACCAAATGGATGAAAGGGGCCAGAGACAGTATAAACCCCTTGAGTGATATAGCTACCTAGCCTCCCTACAGCATACATCTTCCCCTAAATTAACCCAATTCCCCAAAATCAAGATTCAATAACAATATACAAATCTTGTGAACAGTGGCCTCCAGTAAGCCCCAACATATGCAAATACCTCAAACCAATTGGGGACTAACTAAATAAAGATCAGTTTTTTGGAAATACCTAAATTGATTGCCGACACGAAATGTAAAGATGATTCTAAACTCTAGACGTTTCAACAAAAATTCAGAAAACCGCCTCTACCGAACTGTAATTGCAATCAAAGATGGAGCTTGACTACGAAAAAAATTCTAAATTCAGATACAAGTAGAGAATACAATTCAAAACTTTGAATAAATAAATTAAAATAAAGAAGGAAGAAGCAACATCAAATCTAATGGATTGAATTATTACACAGTTGGCAAATGGGGAAAAGGCATATTCTTTTTCAGACGATTCGATTGTACCACAAACCCATGACGGATTGATGATGTTTTTCGGCACAGTAAAAAATAATGACATCCCTCCTCCCCTTCACCGCCCTTGTTTTTCCCGATTCTTCATTCATCTTCTTGTTGTTGAATTCCATACAGAAATGGTTGGATTAGAATTGAAATAAGCAGGAAAAAATGGAGAAACAAGAGCCTACACTGGCCTGAGGGAAAGAATAGAAACCCTCTTCTTCTGTTGGATTAAACGGGGTTATTTAAGAATTCGGGTTCGTTCTCGGTCGATTCTTTTTCTCGAAAATGCTCCATGAATCGTATCGTAGCAAACAGAGCATCTCGTACGTAGTTAATGATGGGCGTTTGAGTTAGGTGGAATTGTGGAAAAACCCGGTGTAGGGACCCAATCGTCATTCAACAAATGTTTGACAAAATGAAAAAGTCTCGTCGTAACCATAAATCTTATAGTCACGACGGTCATGACCTACAAATATTGTTTTTACACTTTGTATGACAAAAAATAAGACTCATTTTGTGTTGATAATGGACTTCCCATAGTGGAGAAGACACGTGATAGGTTTGTCAATTGTCATGTATATGTAAAAGAACTCGGAACGGTTCACTGTTTTTGCTTTAACCAGTTTCTTTTATACGATTTCACATAAGTATGTGGGGTTTATCATAAACTAATAGAGCATGGGATGTCGGCGAAGTCACTGGTCGGTGTCACCAAGGTGGCATATGTCGTCGTTGAGGGTGCCAAACTTGCTTGCGTCGGGATTACGTGATTACTTCATCGATTGGTCTTGATATTAGTCTTTGTATCCATCATTATATTTTTATTAATCACACTTCCTATAAATACCTTTTATTTTATAATTTCAACTCATACCTCTATTTCTTTCTCTTCTGAAGCACCATTAATTAGACCTCTTCCTTAATTTTCATCTCTCATGACTTCGCAACATAAGATAACTTTCATTTGTCATTACGATGACGTGTTAGTGTTACAATGTTACCTAAGTATGAAAACGGAAAGATGCACATTATTAGCGATCTCCATGTTGTTGGATAGACTCTTTTGGATTTTTGAAGATTTCTACACCAAACAGTTTACCTATGTTTCGAAGTTTTCTTTTCTTCTCCATTTATTTCTACAAATGATGGAATACAACTATTGATCGAAGAATGTGATTATGAAGCAATGCTACGAATTGCGACTGTATATGGTCAAGTTAACCTTAATTTTATTAAGAGTTAAAATTGTTGAACATTTATAATGTTTTCTGGATATTCCAGTATGATACATGTTTCTTTATATATGTGCCTAATAAGGGTCTGTTTGGTTCGTGTAATTTTGGAGGATTTGTATTTCAAATCCCTTGAAATCCCATATTTGGTAGAAAATAAGAAGCAAGTGATTTGGATTTCAAATCCTATAGATATGAGATTTCAAAATCCTTGGGGAAGGGAGGTAAATCTAAATCCCTCATATATGGGATTTCAGAATAAAGATCTATTTAACCAACAATTCACTCCCACCTTCACCATATCAACCGACACTTCACTCTCACTGTCGTTGCTGCCTTAATCGACCACCGCCACCACCATAACCGTGACTAGCATCACCATCGTCGGCCTCCATCACAACTGTAACCGTTGCCCTTCACTATCTCAGCCTCCGTCGTCGTTTCCCTTCCCCACCTCCGTCGCCGCCGCCCTTTCCTGTCTCCACCGTCGTCCTTCCCCGTCTCCGCCATCGTCGCCCTTCCCCACTTCCACGGTCATCGCCCTTCCCCGTCTTCACCGTTGCACTTCCTTGTCTCCGTCGTTACCCTTCTTTGTCTCCGCCTCCATAATCATCGCACTTCACCGTCTCCGCCTTTGCCTCTATCACCCTTTACTGTCTCTGTTGTCGTCGTTAACTGTCTCTTTAATTTCATCACATGTACCTTGCCACACTTTATCCCCCTACGCTCTCCATCCATGAATTCCACTTACAAAATAAACGGCTGAGATTGAGTCTCCCATTCTCATTTAATTTCTTATTATTATTTGAACCTCCCTATATATATATATATATATATATATATATATATATATATATATATATATATATATATATATATATATGGGAGGGTTTATACAAAAAGTGTTTTATTTGTAAAAGTGTGAGAAGCGTTCGCTCTGGGCCAGTTATTTGTATTTAATTTTAGTTACTAGATTAATCATGTTTTTTTATTTATAAGGGCATAATGGTAAATCAAAACTTTTATCTCTGATCTGTTTCTTTCTCTTAAAATCAAATACAATAAGTGGCCCAGATCTAGAATTTGAAAGCGGTGGGTCGGAGGTAAGAGGCCGCAGTGGAGAAACCTAGAATAGATCAGAAGTTTGAAGGCGGTGCGGCGATGGAGCTCGGAGGTGTTATATAAAATATGTGAGGAAGTTTTAAAAAATAGTATATTAATGTAATTAAATATAGGTTATTTGAAAATTCTGTTTAATAACGTGTGATATATTTTGTTTATAGAAAAAATAATTATATATTTGTAAATGTTTCATTTTTATCTATATTTTGATATAAATTTTATCGTAACATGACGTTTTTTAAAAATGAGTATATTTTAATCGTTTTATCTATCGAAAGAAACATATAGGTAATTATTGAACAATTTATTCATTTTTTATATTCATTTCCTCTGCATAATATAGTCGATATAATAACTGATTTCTTGGTCTTTCGATAAAAATACTGAAAATATACCATTTTTTAATAAATTTGTCGTATTGCAATAACATTTATATGTTTGATAACCACTTAATGAGTTTTTTAAAACAGTAGGTTAGCGCACACATCTGTTTATAAAACTACCACTACGACTTTAGAGCTCTTTAAAATTGATTGTTAGTGTGTGAGTAAATAACCATACAGAATCTATAACTCTACATAATTACTGGATAGTGAAACAACCGTCATGTTAGTAGGTTTTGTACGTAACCACATACAACTTGAAATTTTATATAAATTTTTTAATTGTCTAAGTTTTTTCTTTAATTTTTTAACTAATAACTTAGTACATAAAATTAAGGTTATTATTACATGAATATTTAAATTTAATGTTATTTTGTGTTTTCTTTTATATTTAAATAAATAATTTACGTATGTATTAACATAATCTATTCTATATTAGGATCTCATTTTTTTGTAATCTAATTTGTGTATACTTAGATTAATGTCATCATTATTTAATTTTTAATAAATTTAGTTTACAATTCTAAATATTTAAATATATAATTGGCTAATAAAAATGTCTTTCAAACACTTGATATTATAACATCAACAATAATATTATGGTTATGCCTTTACAATATCGAGACAGAGCTTCATCACTAGAAACACATTAATATTATACTAAAGAATTTTATATGTGTAATATAATTTTATATTTTTTAAACGAGTATGTATACAAAATATTAAATATAAAAGTTTTATTTAAGTATCCGAGCACCGCACAGGTATAACACTAGTTATTTAGTGGCCTAGAACGCTTTTTGCACTTTTAGCAAATAAAACCATTTTCACATGAACCTTTATATATATATGTATATATATATATATATATGTGTGTGTGTGTGTGTATAAAGAAAGAGAGAGAGATAGAGAGAATAACTTAGCTACACCATCGTGTAGCCACTTAGCTACATGACGCACACACAAATATTTGGTGGGGTCACCATGGTACATAGTATATAAGTAGGGGCCACCAAATGTTTGTATGTGCATTATGTTGCTAACTGGTTATATGATAATGTAGCTAAGTTATTCTTATATATATATATATATATATACTAGCATGATACCCGCGTAATGTGACGGCAACGAATAATTTCTACTCATTAACATGTTCGTATTCAAGTCGTATGGAGTATGATATTCATGTAATACAGTGACAGCAAATAATTTTCGTTTGATGACATGTCTATTTTCTTTCTATTTTTTACACTTCCTTTACTTTTCTATTAAAAAAGGTTATGAAAATATTTTTTAATAATTAAGTTAATTTGTATTGGTTTTGACTTTAAAAAAAATTGTATTGATTTTGATTTTCTTAAATATGTACAGTTTTGTTATTAAAATGGAATATAAAAATCTTATTAACTATATAAATAGTTACTCAATTTAGTTTATATGAGGGGTAATTTGGTAATTTAAAAACATTTAAAATTTAAGAATTTAAGCAAAAAACTTAAATGCTTTATAATATATATATATATATATATATATATATATATATATATATATATATATAAAGAAAAGCATTCTTAAGAAACCTTCCTTAAATGAAATTCCAATTAACCAATCAAAACATTACATTTCCTCAAATTTAACCAAAAAACTCAATTTTGACCATCACATTTAAGAAGGGTCCAATTTCTAGATGTTACTTGGATCTTTTTATCCCGTCTCACATTTAAAAGGATCCAATTTTCTTCATGTACAATTAAAAGGATCCAATTTTCTTCATGTACAATTATTTATTTCATGGTTATGCTCATAAAACGTCTCATGGTTTGGTATTAAGCTTTTTTTTAATCATGGTAAATGCCTGGAAATCATTATATACACCATACATAATTTTGAAAGTTCTTGTCTACCATTATAATGTCGTGGACATTAGAAAATGAATTTCCCACTTTATAAAAAAATGGTTAATTAATTAATCACAACTTCAAAACTATGATATATGTTTATTGTTAAGGTACCAATGTCTTCAAATCAATTTGTATACCATTAATCATGACTCCAAAACTTTTTAAACAATTATTTATTCTTAAGGTACCAATGTCTTCAATCCAATTTGTATACAACCATTTAATTACATATACGCATATATTTATTTTTCTAATACACTTATCATATATAATAATCCCATTTTCATACAATATATAACTTTTTTCATTAAATTTTTGAAGTATAATCTTTTAATGAAAAACTTATTATAATATACTTTAAAAAACTAAATTATATGACTACATTCGAAAATAAATAACTACGTTCATATTTTAGAATAGAAATATGAGTGACAGCACAAAAGTGTTTTCACTTATGTTAATCTTCTAAACTATATATAAAAAGTTATATATAGTTTAGAAATTAAAAATAATCATCTAATGTTTACCCAAACTTAATATACAAAAATAATAATCTACACGTTTAATTAGATGTATCTAGCTGCATAAATTAAAAGCTTAAAATGGTAAAACCGGAAATTTAAATCACATATACATCTATTTTGGAAACTTTTATAAACATAAAAAGTTCTAATATATTACTCCAAGATAAACAAGACAATAATAATCACTCATTAAAATATTGATATACATGTCATACAATCATAACCGATATATTAAGGTGTCATAAGGTTAAAAAGTTTCCCAGGGAAGAACATACCGTAACCCAAGATAATTTACGAGCAAAATTAAGTCTTCAATACGGGTTAGTGTTCTTCTCTTCAATTATCGTTTCTAATATTCTAAATTATCAAATGAATTCGTTATACAACCTACAACATTTTAGTTATTGGATTGTTAGTTCATCAATATTATATATGTTATTACAACATCCAAGTTATTTAATTCTGATCTTTCAATACCGGTTCTATACTAGATCATTTGAGAACCATGCCATTATAATCATTACTCGTCTATCACTATTACTTTAACAAATTGAATCGAATGAACTCAATTCAATAAATTAAGCTATTTACAAGTTTTTCTAACAATTTTTAGTATCAAATTTAATTTTATGAACGATTATCAGCTACTTACACATATTTTTCAACAATTATATGGAATTTTCTATAAATACATGTCTTATAACTATGTTTCTTGAACATCCATGAATCCTTTGATTAAAAATATTTATATTCTTTATGCTATCATCTTCATGTATGTCATCTAAGAGTATTATACTTTTGTTAAAAAAAGTTTTTTGATTAAATTTTTACCGTTAATCAAATGATGAAGTGAAAATTTGAATTTCATGTTCAATGTTATGTTATTGTTTAAATTTTCTTTTCCAATACCATGTATACAAGTGTCTTTAAGCTAGTTTCTAAACTTTCTTTAAAAAAATTAAACAAATAAAGTGGTTTTAATAAGAAATCTCAAACACATGCAATGTGCAGCTAGCTAGCTCATTCCAATATTCAAAATCTTTTATATTATAAGCTTTGTATGACTTTCATAATATATGGTATGGTAAATTGCATTAAAATACAATAAACTTTGTTTTAGTTATTATTGTTTATAATTAATTTTTAATTCTTAAAAACAATACAATCAACTTTATAATCCTCTCATTGTATGTAAACAACTGTTTTTTGTGTCTGGTATTTAATTACCATTGTATATAATGAACTTTTTCATAATCTACATCGTATACAACAACTTGCATATAATGTGAGGATTATGAAAGTTGATCGTATTATTTTTAAAATTTAAAGTTGATTGTATATAATGATAACCAAAACAAAGTACATTGTGTTTTCATGTAATTTTCCCTATTGTAAAACATTCAATTATTCAAATATATTGAGTTGTTCGGTACCAAACTTCACCATGTTAGCTATTTCTATTTTCTAATATCCTATTTGCTAAATTTAATGTAAATACACAAGTTGTTTATATGGACTGTTTATAGTACTTAGATAGAACTCTTGATCCTGTACACCAATTAATTAAGTATTTAATGAATGGGTACATTATAATAGTTTCACACAAGTTATTATTATTGAAAAAACCCTAAGAAGATTTACGGAGGATTCGATCTGCTATTTTAAACTATTATCTTATCAAACTTATTTCGATCAAGTCCCATGAATGTATATGTAAATATATATAATATAAAGTCATAATTAATAAAAGTACACACATCTTTAAATTATTCTACCAAATTGAAATATAATTTAACTTTTTTGATCAATAATCTCAAATACTTATGCGCTAAAACTTGATTAAAGACGTTTTAATTGACATTTAAAAACTGCATAATCCATCTTAATTTACTGTTGTCCTATATTATAAAGGATCATTTTTATAATTTTTTTTAGTAAATGACCCATATTGCTATAAACCTAAACTTAATAAATCTCTTATCTTCTCCTTTAATATTATATATATATATATATATATATATATATCTTATCTTATAATATATTTAAAAGAAAATGATGTTATAATAATAATATATTTAAAAGAAAAGGATGATGACATCATCATCCTTTTCAAAAAATCATGTTTTTAAAAGTCTTCAAAAAGAGGGCTACGAATTTTTAAAACAATTAGGAGGGGGTGGATGAAAATTGTGAGGGTCTTTTATAAAACATGTGAGGGGCTTTTAAGAAAATGTTAGGGGTTTTTATAAAAATTATATATTAATGTAATTAATTAAAGGTTATTTATAAATTATGTTTATTAACTTGTGATATATTTGTTTAGAGAAAGAAATAATTATATATTTGGGACCGTCTCATTTTTATCTACGTTTTGGTATAATTTTATTGTAATACGACACTTTTTTAAAATTAGTATATTCTTAAATTTTCGTTATCCATTAATAGTAGTGGGTAGGTAAGAATTAAAAAAATCGTGTTTAAGAATACAGTGACGTCATCTAAAAAAACCAATTTTTGATTTTTAGATTAGTTACAACTAATCTATTCAAATTAGTGCTTCAATTTATGGCCAAATGATCAAAATTATTGAACATATTAAAATTTATGACCAAATTAAAATTTATTTTAATTTCTAACTTTACTTGCAATTCGGAAACCTCAATTGTACCAAAAAAACCATATTTTGAATTTTAGATTAGTTACAACTAATCTATTCAAATTAACTAAATATGAGAAATTTTAGATGAGTTACAACTAATCTATTCAAATTAAGTAAATATGAAGAATTTTAGATGAGTTGCAACTAATCTATTCAAATTAAATAATACTATTATTTTAGATGAGTTACAACTTTCGAATTTTACTAAATAAGTGGATATTTGAGAAATTTTAGATGAGTTACAACTAATCTATTCAAATTAAATAATACTATTATTTAAATACTATTATTTTCATGATTTACATTTCATGAAAATCGCTTTGCAACTCCATGATTCACATATGCTATGAAAATAAGTTTTGTTTACAATAGTTCTTTTTATTATAGCCATTAATTATGAAGAATAAATAACCTCCTTTATCTGCTCAAAAACGACCTTCATTGAAAGAGCATTTAAAAAAAACGAAGAAATCAAGGTTTATATTCATTTAAATGATTGAAAATGATAGAACAAGTTCACGGATTCTTTTAAATGATAGAATAGTTCAATAATGATTGAAAATGATAGAACAAGTTCACAAATTCTTTTAAATGATACATTTAACGGTGCGTTTAATTTCAAATTAGAAATTAGTTTAAAATTTACATAAAGTCCAGTAGATTTATATTCATTTTATATGCTTTATGATTGAGTAAATGACTCCATCGTTATTTTATAGCCACTTATTGTATTAATCTTCAGATGATTTTCAATAAGTATATATTAAAGTTAATGAAAATTTTATGTAAAATTAAATATATGAATTACAATAAACTAATGAACTTGAACTTACTGCCATTATCAACATTGTTTATTGAATCTGCAGACCAGAATTGTTTATTAATTGAAATTGCTTTAATTTATTTCTAATTATTTTTATTATACGTGTTAGTACTCCTTAAAGCTATATAAGTTTAAATTTGACTTATATCATTCCCGTGTCCCGTGTTAACACACGGGTCAATTAGCTAGTATATATATATCATTAATAAAAGACTAACGTATTTATTAGACAATTATAGTCATTTATTAAGTCAAAATTAAAAGCCTTTATTAATTTAATCTCAACACTCTATTTAGTCAAAATGAAAATCAATTTTAACTATAAACGTAGTAAGACCTGAATCATTATCAATTTTAATTTCAAAAAATATATAATAAACTCCAATAAGTTATATTTAATTCAGCGTTCCTAATTATTTAATTGATTTCTAAAACATGTAGTATATAAATATTTATCTACTTTTTGAACATATTATAATGTAAAAAGGCATACATTATTTAATATTTATTTTTAAAGAGCTAGAAATCAATGGCAGTACGTGAAGTGAAGCTAGCTAGCTAGCTAGCTATATATATATATGTGACACATATATAAAAGAGTTATCGCCGAAAAACAATGGAGTACGTAATCTTTACATTTTTTGTTCTTGATAACAATTTTAATTAGATGGGAGATATGAAATTGAATTTGAATTATATATATAGAGGGGAATGTTCATTTAAGAACCGTTTTTATTGCGAGAACCGCGAGAACCAATCTTAGTCGTTCATTTTGGATAATGGAATTCATGGATGAAGAGCGTGGGGGATTGAGTGTGGTAGGGTACATGTAAGGAATTCATGGGTGGACAATCCAATTAAAGGAGAGGGAATTAGATGGCTAATATTGATTCTCGAGGTTCTCACAATAAAAATGGTTCTCAAATATATATATGTATATAGTGGCTCCACAAACACATGACAGTAGTCGTTTACTGGTATAATACAGCAAATTGTATTCTTCAAACAAGAAATATTGGGACCTCCACCACCTCTCATGGTCATGGATATATTGGTTTAATTAAGTAACGCTTTTGATTTTATTATAATGTGAATGAAAACAACAATATTATTAGTTCATTAGAATACAATATCATATGACAAATCTTCCCTTCACTTTAAAATATCACACACACACACACACATATATATATATATATATATATATATATATATGGGTTCTATCTTTAACAATATCTATCTTTAATTAGTGGCCAACACAAATCTATCCCAGAAACCTAATTCTTCATCTAGCTAATTTAATATGGGGTTTGTTTATTACTTAATTGTTTATGTTGATGCATGTATACACTCAAAGCAATAATATATAGTGATGCCTTTTGAATTATAAGATCAATTATACATAAATATATAACAAATTTATTATTTACACCAATTGAGAAGATTGATTGATTTTACTGTGAAAATTGAAAAAAAGTGTAGAATATTTAGTTTTAATTTTAAGCTTGAACAGCTTTATCTTCATTAATGGCAATGGAATTCTTACAATGAGCAATAGCAGCTTGAATGGCAGCTTGTAATTCTTCCATGGTGCTATCACTAGTTGTGCTTTTGGCTGGGCTTACTGTTCCTGAAGCAACAAGTATTCCACTGTTGGTAGGCGAAGTCCTCATCGACGCCGGTGCTGAAAACTCCCCTCTCCTCCGGCCAGCACCTCTATTCATCTCCGGCAGCAAATTACTTCTTCTGGAGCTCAGCATGTTGCCAGAAAATGAATGTGGCTGCCGGTTAAATTGATCGGTATTATTCGACCTCTTCGCCGCCTTTGGAAATGACAACAATGGCCTTACCATTTTCATGTACCTTTTGATAAGTTGAGCCACTTCTAATTTGAGTTTCTTCTTGGAGTTGTCTCTGTCTTGAATTTGTTCTCCAAGATCACCATTTCTTTCATCAAGTGATGCTTTTTTCCATTTGGGTCGGCTAAAGATCGAAAAAGATTTCGACTTTGGTCTAGTTTGATTGGCATTGTTGGTGGGCAAGTTGAAATCGGAGAAGGTGTTGCGGTGGTGATAATGGAAACTAGTGTTTCCGATGGGGTTATTTTGGTCTTTTAAGATGTCCTTCGTAGGTAGGGTAAAACTGTCCATTGAATTTGTTGAAGAACGAGGAGAAATGGGTAGATGAGAGAGGAGGTGGAGAGGAAGGAGGTGCCCGTGAAAGAAGATATCGTCGGCCGGTGAGAGGTCAATGGCGTTCAATGGTTCCGGTTGCGGTGTCATGCTGCGGTGGTTGTCATTGTCATTATCATCATAAGTTTTGTATTTGTGAGAATCTTGTGGTGGTGGATGAGGGTTGAGAGAGATGGTGAACGAGAATTCATGAGTGGGAGATGCGGATGCCGATGGTGGAGATGCGGTGGCCACCGTTGGATTACTCTGGATGGTTTCCTGTAATACAACTGCATCTTGTTTCTGTATGTAAGTTTGCTCATTTTCTGCTTTATTTCTCATATTTACAACTTCCATGCTTCAGACTTCAGAGTTGATAGATATTGATTGATCACCTGCACAGAAGGGATAAGGAGAGAAAGAGAAGGGGTGTGTGTGTGTGTGTGTGTTGGCAGAGGGAATGAGAACAAGTATAGGTAGGTGCAGAATACTTGAGTCTTTTGTCCATATAAGAAAAGGGTGTGGTGGATCTAAGACCATTAGACAAAGGGATCTAAATAATCAAAATTGATTTTTAGAAAACATTTTGTGTCCTTTTTAAAATTTACAGCTATAAGAAAAATAATATTCTTTGAATATATAATGTTTATTTAAAAAAAAAAATTAAGATACAATAATACCCAAAATTACCACTTCTTCCATTTGGTATCAGCCGCAATGTCTCGAATGCTTACAAGTTACGTGAGAACCTACGCCACGATGAGTGTTTGTGTTTGTGTTTGGTATCTGAAAATTGCGTATAGGGAGAAAAGCGGAATCTTACTTGTACTTAATTTAAGTACATCCAACTTACTATATTTATATGCGACATGCCAATCTAATCTAATATATACTGATTAAAAGAAAATAATTATTACATCATCATCTTTATTTCTAAATTTTTTTTTACCAATTATAACCTTTTATTTTATAAATTTTTTTAAAAACCACTTTATAATTATCAATCATAACTTTCTATTTTTAATATATTACTTTTCTTATATCAAGGATGATTATTCAAAATCCAAACTAAATTTAGATGCTAAAGTTTTTTAAACTTTCAAACTTTTCATATTTCTAAATGATTAGTTTTGGTAAATAAATAATATATAAAAACAATATATGTTTATTATCCAACAATATATATATATATATGTAAATAGTGTCATTAAGTTTAGAAACTTTTCAATGTCATTATCTATTAGTTAAAAACAATTAAAAATGTTTAAATTCACCACCGCATGAATTGAAATACTAGCCGCATATTTTTTTCATTTTTAATTTACTTTTCAAATATGGATGTTTGTTACTGGAGGATTAACAACCCTTTTCATCATCTTCAAAGAGACATTTATTTGGACAATTTTCAACTTCTACAAAGAAATCGCGGTTAAAAAATATATTCTACAAAAGACAATTATGTTCAGAATACGTTTTATATTACTATGTATGTTTTACAATTATATTTGCTATACATGTTAGTACTCTTAAAAACCTAAAAAATTTAAAATTGAGTTTATTCATCCTTCGTGTTTATACACGGGGTGTTAAGCTAGTTTATATTTATAATCAACTATATCCCAATTTTGTTATTTCATAAACTAATTTGAATCAAATTTATTATACAATTCTAACCCTTTATTTAACTAATCAATTTCAATTGTCACTACAAGAAATTGGGGTGTTTACCAACACACGTTATGTGTGAGTAAAACATCCATATATGTGAGTAATTATATTTACCCACACATAAAATAAGTGTAACCATGTGTTGGCTCATGCCTGTAGGTAAAGATTATTACCCACACATACATTATGTGTGGGTATAGATAGTAAGCTATACCTACACATATATGTGTGTTTAAACGTAATCAAAATGTGTGGCTAAAGGTGATATGATTTGGTTGTATGATGACATGGATGATGACATGTCAAATGATGTGGCATGACCTTACTAAGTGTTAGTCACACTTGTCATTTGATATGTGTGGGTAAATATACATTTATATGTATGCAATAGGTGTAAATGAGTTGGTAAACACACTTATGGTGTAGATATTAACCACAATATATGTAGGTAATAATATATACATGTATGCAAACAATACAAAACTTGAGGCCAAATAATTGTTTTAAATAAAAAGGCTATACAATAATCGTGTCAACCATAAAAAACAAAATATTAATCATGTAGTTCCAAGACTAAAGAAATAAAAGAGAAACTAGTCATAAATAGCGTATGTATCTTCAATACGATAGACATTCGATGATAATCCTAAATATTCAATCTAGATCATCAAACTCATCACCAATTTCACAAGATTCATCATGATACTCTATAGACCGAATGTTGTTAGATGTATCATCGTGAGATTTTCCCGATGGAGGCAAGCTACTACTTTCTTGATTGAATGTTTTTGCATAGTTTCAATGGTTGCTTCAAGGACTCCAACTCGACCGATCCATGGATTGTAATTAGGACAATTTGAATCCATAATACTCATGGTCTTACATGCAATGGGATCGCGACCCCTCTAAAAACTTCATCTAAATACTTTCTCCACAATAGTCTCGTCGCTCATTGAGTCCACTGAATTCTCATTTTTCAACTTCAACGTTTTTTCCTATTAGCAAAAAATAACCCAAATATAATAAATCAAACCTTTACCATACACCATAATATAAACAGGTTTGTGCTAAAGAAATAAAACCTACTTAAATTAGTAGCATTTTCTTCATCTCGTCCTTATCCCCTTCATTTACCTTGCATAGTTCCTCATCGTTTTGTCATTATGTTCTTTGTAAATATAAATAAAAAAAGCATAGTAACTCACGTGATTATATCAAATTTAACAATAAAAAGATAATTACCAATAATTATGAAGAAAAACTATGCAAACCAGTAATCAATATCCTTGGGAGTAAGATTTAGATAAACTATTCTTTGTAGTAAGAAGAAGATAAGTGAAAAGAAATATTAAACATCCAAGTGACATTTAAAAAAATATATATCTTTGTAGGACACAAATAGCAAACAAGCAATTCCAAACACCCCTCCAAAATTTAAACCATATTCATAAAGTAACTAAATAAATCAGTCAAAGAAGGGTTTTTACTAATCAGAGAACCATATAGACACATTGGTATTTGGGTCTTAGTGAACATGGGAAGCTAGTTTTCCAAATACTTTGGGTAATAAGCCTATTAGCTTCCAAAACATTGTACAGAATAATAGTTGATTTTGAAAGCCTTGTCAACATTTTAAGTTTACAGTTAGTGTTTTTGATGTGTTAAATTCATAATTTTTTGAATTCGTTTTTGATTTCCTTCATTTCAATGCTTCATTTCGTATTGACTTGTTCACCGAAATCTTTGTGTGTTGAATGTTTGTCATATGAATGCTGACTACATGCCAACATCATTTACTGCAATGGGATGTTGGGCCTCAATTTTATAATATGTTATGTTGCATTTCAGTTCTATGTAAATCAATTTTAAACTATAAGTCAACCGCATCCACATTTTCAAATGGATTGCTAGTTATCTTGTTTCAGTAATTAAATGAACATCCAATTTAGAAGCATATTGAATCAAATAAAATCACGAGCTACTTAAATGATTATTTGATAATATATTTATGAAATAGTTGTTTGTTTATTAGGCCCTAGGTTGGTTTTCCCCAATTATCTATTCAAGTATACATAAGTTAAGAAGGTATTAGGATACATTTTCTCCAAATTCTTTAAACGTGAGCTTTTATGAAGCTTTTGTGATACAAGTATTATTTAATCATCTTTGTTTCTTCCAAATTCTTTTTAAGACCATATAATCGATTTTTCTCACAAACGGGAACTAGGGTTCAATCATAAGAAATATTTACTCATTATAACACAAGTTAACATTCGATTAGCAATCAATTTTCTCACAAACATACGAGAACTAGGGTTCAATCATAAGAAACATTACATTCGATTAGCAACTAGAATTCAAGCATAAAAAGCAATAGGAAATCAATAGCGAGGCAGATTGGACAAAACACAAATGTAGAAACCAAAATTAAGGAGCCATCTACAAATCCAAATATCATAAAAGAAAATGGGGAAGAGGCGATAATTTCCAACAACTTACCTCGAATCAATGAATCAATGAGAACATCAATGCTTTTTTTTATACAGATACTTCTTCTTTCTTGGTAGTCGATTTTCCCTCTCATGCCATCCTTCTTCTTTCTCTAATATTTTTGAAACTCTTGCAAAGATTAGTAGGCGGATTAAAAGCCACAACCGATCCCCATCTCCATGTATAACAAACTCAAGAATTTCGGAGGAGAAAAAAACCCTCGTCTCCGACTTTTTGGCTACCTCTCCATACACGATTTTAATTTCTTAGATATTTGTTTTGTTTTAGATATATATTAGTTTTCCTTTTTCAATTTCCACGTCATTATTAATTTAAATAATTGAACTATTTTTATTTACACATTGGATTAAAGAATGTTATGTGTAGACAAAGTATATTTATCACCTACATATTATAGTACCATACAATTTGTAAAAAAAGAAACACTTTATGAATAAATATTAACCAAGGCCTCTATAAAATAAAATTGAGATTGCTAGAATGGCTAGCGCTTTAGCTCTCTACTTAGAAGGTCCAGTGTTTGACTCCCACAATGATTCTTTTCCTTTTTTTTTTCCTTTGTTTTTTTGTCTTTCATTAACAATTTTCACAAACAAATAATAATACAAATAAAAATATTTAACTAGAAATAAAGGAAAACATTAATTTTTTTAAACAATAAGTTTAATTTCTTTTAAGAATTGTAATCACAAAAATTAATTACAAACATTAGGATTAAGAATATTAGTTTTAAAAAGTAAAATAATATGAAATATATATTTTGTCTTACTAAATCTTTCTACATCATTAATCATATAAGCTACCATTTATAAGATTTTATAAATTTACTTACATGTAGATAAGAATGAGACTGTTACATATATATAATCATATTTACACTTAACTTAATATATTAAAAGTTATAAATTGTAACATTTATATAAGATGTAAGATTTTTCTAGATAGAACTTTTTTTTAATTATGTCATTTTGAGTTATGATTCGACAAAACAAATAAGAGAAACATCTTTTTATATTAATTTAAAAAATCTTCACAGTTAGAAAATTAGTGTATGTATTTGAGTTATTATTAATAATGCATGTATTTACAACTAATTAAGTATAACTAAATGACATAAATCCATACAAACTTTTCTAATGAAAATTATCAATATTAATTTTTTTATTAATATTTTTCATAATTTTGTTATTCAGGTAGAATCGAACTTTCGATCGATCTGGGTACTTGGGAGCCTATGAACGAACTGGATCCCATTGAATTTCATTTGGAGGAGGAGCCTTATAAAGATCGTATCGATTTTTATCAAATAAAGAAAGATTGGTAACGAAATTTCTTAGTTGGACCGGAAAACTGTTATCGAAATAAAAAAACGGCGATCACATTTGGTCTAAATAGGTCGACGCGAAAAATGACTCGACTCGAACTTGCCACGAAAATAAGTGGGTCGAAGTTGAACCGAGCCCGATAACATGAACCCGACCCGAACCGACAACATTAGCTTTGAGGCTCGGTCGAGCTCGAGTTTTATACGAATTGTAGACATTAAATATCATGACGTTAATTTAAGGACATATAGCTATTTCAACTTCTTAAACCCGTTAGATACACATCGAAAAATGGGAAGTAGATAGTTATACGTAGGGACTACAGCGGAAAATGGTTTGGGGGGTTTTATAACGTAGACTGTTACTTGCAATAAATAATTTAATCTGCCTATTTGTATTCACACTCTTTATACTTCAGCTCGCATTATTTTATTTGTTTCATTTTTCTATTTATTTAATAACATAAAAATTTGTGTTGTAATTAACTCTTTTGACAAAACGTTTCTATATTATTTGTAATTCTTTAAACTATGAAATGTTTATTGTAAACTTTAAGGCCTTCGGATGTGGATTTTATTTTTTATGTTAAATTTGTATAGTTCTTTTATTATACAAGTATTTGCTATTAGATAGAATCCAAGTCACATGTGTTAGTAGTGAAATAGACTTTCATTATTTAAATATTTTACATAGTTTCAAAATACACGGAAGTTAAATTACTTTTAAAAATTTCAACTGATTCAATTTTTTTAAGTTTTATATCTAAATTTAATTTACCATTTTTGCGTAAGTGGATTAATTTTTTTTTGTTCTTAATAAAAAATAGTAGATGAATAATTTAATCAAACTCGATTAAAAAATAATTACTCCCCGACGCGAAGCGCGGGTAAGCTAACCACTAGTGTAATACAATTTCTAATTACGTGTGAATATTAATAATGCTATTTCATTTTAAAAAATAAAATTCATAAAAATATTTATATTTTACTTTCTCACACACATACACACAAGAGGGCATATATAATATGTTGGTAAAACTTATATAATTATCAACACATATGATCAAATTTTGTATATATGTAGGTAATTTACCTACACATTAATAGAATTTGTCTTATGTGTGGGTAATTACATTTATGTCAATCAACAATTTTTGAGAGAAATTTTCCCTTTAAAATAATGTGTAAGTAAAAAGTACTAACCATATAAAATAAGTGTTACGGGTCTTAAAATATAAGAATTTCGTATTATCCACACATGTATAATATATATGTAGGTATTTACCTACACATTAAAATGTGTGACTGACCTATGTGTGGGTAAATATCCCAATTTCTTGTAGTGTGTGTAATCTTGACCATTCATTTTAGTAAAAATTAAAATCTAATTTTGACTTTTCTTGTTTAAAACTAGATTCAATTGGTTTTAATTTGAATAAAAAAATTTAAGATAAAATTTCATATATACCCATCTCAAGCTTTAAAATACTGTATTTGTCCACCTTAATTTACAAATATAATTCTTACAAATAAAAAATTACTACCCATGTATCACACAGACATTTAATCTAGTATATATATACTAGCTAAGCATCCGTGTACTACACGGATAACGACAAATCTTTGACACAAAAATAATAGTAAATTAATATTATTCTTTTATTAATTTTAAGAGATAAAGAGATATATTTTCGTAACTTGATTGCATACGAATCCCACAAGACATATGCCATAACCTGATTCCTGTATATAAACAAATCATACGAAAATAAGTTAATATTACAAATGCATGTTTGAAAAATTAAAAGTTATGTAAAATAAGATATTTAAAAAAACAGACAATTCTTTGTATGTATTAAGATTATATATAATAAGTGATTAAATAGATTTACGAACTTGTCATCTTGGAGCTTAAAGTTGAGAACACGTCTCTCATGATATGACACAGTCGATCATATTTACATAAACCAATGTTAAAATAGTGAGATATGTAATAATCATAACAACTTTATATTAATTGAATTGAAAGTATAATTTACAAACCAAATGCAACATTAGATTTGATCTTTTTATCAATTACATCTTGATTAAAACCATCATGGTAAGAATGAAAGTCTTCTATAAGTTTAACCGCGGTTATACTGTTGAAGATAATCTTAAATCTTTGATTTATGGTCTACATTACAAAACTTTCCTTTATTTGTCACCCTAAATGGAGAATAAAATATGAATTATATCATGGACGATGATACATAAATAAAGAAATTAGAGTATCATATCAATGCTTGACATTGTTGACATATTACAATGTAATAATACAATCTCTAAAGTAAAATAGTCTTAACTTTGAAACTAAGGTTGCGTTTGTTATGGTAGAATAGGAAAAGGAAAGGAAACCGTCATTCCATTCCTTTGTTAGAAGATGTTTATTAGTCATATAGAAATGGAATGAGTCATTACGTACGGAATGCAGTTCCCTTTGTTTTAAGGATTTTCATTTCCTGAAGGATGTGTGTTTTTTTCCACATTCCTTCAAGGAATGGAATGAATGCTAAAATTTTAAAAAAATTCCTTAAATTTTTTAATTAAAATTTATTTTATTTCATTTCTACGTCTATTTCTCTTTAGCAAACATCATATAATAATGATTCATTTCATTCCGACAAAGCAAACAAACATGTTGATGAATGATAATTACTCATTCCATTGCATCCTCCATTATATTCTTTTGTCAATTACATTCCTTTATCATTCTTTTCCGTCTAACCAAACAGATACTAAATTGTCATTCTTATAATCAATTTTAGTAATGAAAGTGTATTTTATTTTGAAGTCCATCAGGAAGAAAGAAAGAAGGTGATAAAATATCGTAAGGGAAAGAAGAAGAGGGTTCCATGAAAGTATTATATGTATGTAAATATAGGTGTAGAAATGATAATTATGAGTATATTATTTAAAAGAAATATATAAATGTATAATATTTGAAAGTAAGGATATTGATAAAACTTTAACTTATCCTCTAAGATTAGGAAAAGATGTGAAATAATAAAATAATGGATATAAAGTTACGATGGTATTAATTACAATTATCGGTATCAATTTTCGAGATAATATTTATTAATAACGTGCATTGAAAATTAGAGTTATACAAATTAGATTTTTAAATGTGTTTATACTCAAATTTGGAAGATTTTTATCGTAAATAATATTTTATTAATTGAGGATCTGAATTTTGAAGAAAGGACTTTCACTTATGTCAAAATCATATTTTAATTTTCATATGAATAAATGGTTGAGATTTAAATTAATTAAATCGAACGGGTAAGATTGTTTAATAAAAATATTCCAAATTAATCTTTTATTTATATTTAAAGATTAAAGATACTAACATATATGATACTCGCATAATGTATCGGTGATGAATAGTTTTTGTATGACAATATGTCCATTTTTAAAAGTGAGTGGTATGTTTCTTTTCTGAATTACCATTGGTCAATAAATTTTACATGGATTTTTAAACCATCGGTGAGTATGGTGGGGATGTAGTGTTGTTGTACGAAGTGTATTTATTAACTTCTTATAATTTTGAAAGTTGTAAGAATGTATTTCTTAGTACTTAAAAATATGTATAATCTTAAAAGGTTGAGTTTAAATATTTTGTAAATGTTTATAAAGTCATGAGTTCTAATTTTAAATATTAAGTGAAAATATAAATTATATGATGAATATTTAAAATGATATGTTTAGTTATTAAAATATATCTTTTAATAACTAAGTTAATTTGTATTCACTTGACTTTTTCTAATATCTATTTATTATATAATGTTTCACTATTAAAATAGTATATAAGAATGTTATTAACTTTATAATGTAGTATAAATATAGATAGTGGAGGTTTAATGGAGAATAAATATTTATGTGAGAATGCGAGACTCAATCTTGATCCTTCATTTGATTTGATCTGATGGTCTATATTTAGCTCTTCATTATATATATTTTTTAATTACCCAACTATAAATTGCAACAATTAAAATGCGACCGTTAGATCTAATAGATCAATATCTAATTGATGACTATGATTTATTCTCTCATTTTCATCTAAATATTCATTCTCACAATAACATATATATATATATATATATATATATAGAGAGAGAGAGAGAGAAAGAGTATATATGTATAGTGAAAAGTTCATTTAAGAACCGTTTTTATTGCGAGAACCGCGAGAACCAATCTTAGCCGTCTAATTCCCCCTCATTCAATTGGATTGTTCACCCATAAATTCCTTACATGCACCTGGCACACTCAATCCCCACACGCTCTTCATCCATGAATTCAATTATCCAAAATGAACGCTAAGATTGATTCTCGCAATAAAAACGGTTCTCAAATTAACTTTCCCTTAAATATATATGTATATATATATATATATATAGAGAGAGAGAGAGAGAAAGAGAGAGTTTGTATTTGCTTGGAGGGAAGTCGATCATATATAAAAAGCTGAATTGCCAAATGTTAGGTCCCGTTCGTTTCACGGAATTTGAAGGAATGAAATTGAATTCCTTAAAGAATTCAATTCCTATATGAATTAAATTCTTAAGGAATTAGATTCATGTTCATGTTTGTTTCGTAGAAAAGTGAATGGAATTGAATTTCATTCCTATCTTATTTTGCATTTGTTTGTAAATTTATCCAAAGAATTGCAATGGAATCATATCAAAAGACCAAAACACCATTTTATTCATTTTTTATATTAAAAATTTATCATTACACACATGCACACCCAACCCACCCCACCACAACCCCCCCTCGATCCACCCACACCTCTCGCTGCCGCCCCCACCACCGCCGCCGCTGTCACCGCCGCCACCACCACCCTTGTCACCACCGCCACCACCATTGTTGCCGCCATCACCGCCACCGCCGCCACCACCACCACCTCCGCCGCGACCACTACCACCATTACCGCCGCCGCCGCCCGTAACCGTCACCGCCACCGCCACAATCACCACTACAGCCGCCCCCATCACCATCACCGTCACCACCACCACTGTCGCTGCCGAAACCGCCACCGCCACCGCCGCCGCCACCACCACCACCGTCACCGCCACCACTACCATCACCACCACTAACGTCACTGCCACGGCCACCACTACCGGTGGCGGTGATGGTGGTGCGGCAGCGGGTGGTGATGGCGGCGGCGACGACAAGGGTGGTGGCGGCGGCGGCGATAAGGGTGGTGGTGGGGGTGGGTGGTGATAGTGGTGGCGGTGGTGGCAGCGGCGGTGACGGTGGCGGTAGTGGTGACGGTGGCGGTGGTGGTGACGGTGGCGGTGGTGGTGACGGTGGTGGTGGTGACGGTGGTGGTGGCGGCGGCGGTGGTGACGGTGGTGGCGGTGGGGGTGGTGGCGGTAGGGGTGGTGTTGGTGGCGGCAGTGATGGCGGCGGTGGTGGCGCGACGGCGGGTGGTGATGGTGGTGGCGACGGCGGTGACGGTGGTGATGGTGGCGGCGGCGACAAGGGTGGAGGCGGGGCGGGTGGTGATAGTGGTGGCGGCGGCAGTGGCGGTGATGGTGGCGGCGGGGGGTGGTGGTGGTGGTGAGGCGCTATATACAAAATAGGGTTAAAGTAAGGGCAAAATAGTCTTTTGTCAAGTTTGCTTAAGGTAATGATTTAAATTTCACCCATGTTACTAATAGAATGACTTTCCTTTAACTAAAGGAATATAAATATTCCAAAGAATTTGATTTCACTCAGAAAAATGTTACCGAACACGATATACAATGTAATTTGATGTAAATTACATTCCATTGCGTTGAATTCTTACGAAACGAACGGCACCTTAGTTGCATGTGTTACCCATTGTAAATCAGCAACAATAGATGATCGATCTTTATAACAAATTTTGTATCTTTCCGTAAATATCATATCATAGTAGTCTCCTAATTAACTCAATTATAAGCTCTTTAATTTAGCGGACCCTTCGATTTCTGTATTATTATAAAAGTATGGCGTGCTTGAGACGGATTACATATCACTATTATTGGTCTAATTTGATGGCTTTTGTGGTATATATTGGTTCTTGATTAGGGTTTATTAATGATCTATACGTAAACTCAAATTCAAATGTTAAGTTTCTACTAAATTCAAATTCGTTATAATGCTATTCAGAACTTTTTTACGTTTCTTCAGTCTAGCGACGTCTTTTTAGTTTTGTTTTTTTTAATGAAGTTTAATTTCAGTTCAGAAAATAAAAAGATTTGTGAAAAACTTCTAAAATTACAAATTGATGGTTAATTGATCTCGTACGTGAACTTTTTTTTAAGAATGACAACCTTTGAAAATGTACAATCGATCTTCTATATATGTGGTTTTTCAAGTATATATATGACATGTTTTAAAAAATGTAGATGGAAATTAAGAATTATGGGTCTAGCTTGTTAAGGCTTGTGTAATACCAAATGTCTATCATCGGTCAATTAGCGATGATTAATATAGGATCATTGCTACAAATAGTGTTTGTTTCTCTTGGCGAATTAATGTGAGGTAATTAATTGGAGAATTTGTAATTATGTGTAAAAATAAGAGAGCATATCATTTATAATTTAAATTCACTAAAACTACAATGTTTAATATAGGTTAAGGGTATCAAGTACCAATCAATAATTGAAATAATCACGCAATAATGAACTCGGTTCTTTTGCCGAGAACTTGTAAGGCACGTATGAATGAATTTCTTATTGATTTAGGGTTTACAAACTTGTATTTATACAATTTGGATATTTACAATAACTACTCTAAACTATGACTATTGTCATATGTAATCACAAACTTCACTTAAATATATTGAACATAATTTAAGGGATCTAAAATTTTCACCCTTTGTGTTTAACTTACAATTAAGTATAATAACGAAAATTATCTATTCAAGCACCAAAAAAAATCTTTGTTTTTAGAATATATAAAGATTCTTTTTCTTTCTGCATCCAACATTTAGGAGATCATTGTTTGAAGTTTGAGTCTTCAAGAGGTCTACAAAGACCCGTTCTCAGTGATTAGGTTATTTATAAGAGATTGTAGTATAAGCCTCGGCCTTATCATAATTTGCAACAATGAACATCTTTTTTGTCTTTATGAGAGCACTTGATCATAAGCATTAAAACAAACTATTCTGCTCTGGAGAAAGGAGTATGCTATTTCAGCATTTTCTAAATTTTCTTCAAACAAAATTTTACTCCCCCTTAAAATTAGTTCTTGATCTCTAACATTAGTTTTGAAATACTTGCTCCCCTCAATTTTGTAACCAAATTTATTATTTTCTCTAAAACTTTGTTAGCTGTTCTTGTTTCGTCTTTTCAAATTATAAGGATTTCATCTCCTTAAAATGTAAGAAACAACTAATATTCATAGACACTTGTAATTGATAAAGTTCATCTTTCCCTCATGGTCAGGATTTTCATAATCATCATGCATAAAAGTGGAAAGACAAATGCTTTCATCTTTGTTTTGACCAAAATGATATAGTAGTGATAGTATCTGTTGTAACACCGTTATCACATAGATTTACCCGTTAACACATCGATTTAAATAAACTAAGTGACATACATTCAACGTTGGCATAACGTTAGCACTGGTAGGATTTTCATCTATCACTGCAAATATCATAAAGATATTACTCAAGATGTTTCGGCACTGTCACAAAAACAGAAAAATAATTCCTTAAGTATCCTAGAACAAGAATGATATAGCAATTGGTTCTAGACTCAATTAAGTGTATGAAAGAAGTCCGGGACCAGAGTAGCTGTCCTTCTGTTTTCAATACCAACAATCTCAAAGAGAGATGTCAATAGTGTATGTGAAGTTTAAACAATTATTTTGTAAAAGATAATTGAGTAGCTGGGTATGGTAAGTATATTGCATCATTGGGTCCATGATGCCTTTTTCAATACTAGTATAAACCAGTAGTAGGTGTAGTTACCGAGATTTTATATACTGTTTGGTAAGGATATTTCTTTTCTTTTGATCCTATCTTACACCCTCAGCTCTCTAAATATTTTTCAAGTTCTCCCTCAAACTCTGTTTCCAAAATGAATAGATGTATCTTTGTTTGGATACATTTGGACACTTATAATCAGCAACGAATATGAACAAACAGAAGGATATTCATAAAGATATAAGGTTCATAAGAATCAACAAGAATGACTTTCAAAAGATATGATTTTGACAAGGATTGTCAAGAATGATTTAAATAATCAAAGAATGTGAATAATAAATAATGATTCAAATTGAGCTCAAAGCAACTCGTTGATCATAAGCACCCCATCTCCTGTTTCACCCCCTCAGTTTCATTTTATCTCTGCATACCAATCAGTATCCCGTGAAAACTTATTCTGCTCACCTATTTAATCTAGTAACCCTTTTACTAAGTTTTAATCATAATGGTGAACTCCTGAGGCATGTACTTTTGGCTCTGGATTGACCATAGTATTAAGTAATTTTCTACACTCCCTTCTCATGGTGTAATTCGATCATCAAAATACAATGAGTCAATCATAGTTATAAGATTGATCACCAGAAATTGGCACATGAGTAAATCAAATGAAATGAATCAAGGAAGGAAGGATTTTAGAATGATATGAGATGGATTCAGAAGTGAAAGATGATCTTTTGAAAGATCAACAAGGAAAAAATCAAGCTAGGTATCAAAATGAATCGAATAATAAAAACATTCGTAAAGAAGTAACAAATTTTGAAAAATAAAATCTTTTTATATTTTGAACATGTATTGTTTTTGGATTTTTGATTTTTCAATGTTTTTGGATTTTTATTTTTTAATGTTATTGGATCTTCTAAAATGAAACTAGAACAAAAGTAAAAATATTTTTGTAAAAATTTACTAGAATTACTCCTCCTACAAGCATGCATAAAAACAAATTTTATAAAAAAAATTGTAAACTTGCGGGTCCTGAAGACTTGTGTTCCCCATCCAAGTAATAATCATCAACACATAAGTTATATGAAATAATGTAACTACAAAATATAAACTTCTTAGATCATCAGGCTCGGACTGATGTTAAACACAATGATGTATGTGATGAACTGAAAGGAACACTCTCAAGTCTTCTAGCTATAAGATTTAAACTTCTTAGTATTGAACGCATAGTTGTTTAACTACAAAATATTTTCCAGAGTCTAATTGTGGTGTTCTATAATATCTCTCGCCTCCTCTGCAAAATAGATTATGCAGATTTTGGTACCCATTTGAGTTTAGGTCAAGGTGAGTTTGGTGAATCAACTACAAAATCATTTTTAGGTATCAATTTGTAATTCGAGTTCAATTTCTCTTTTTCTGTACTCCGATTTACCAAAAATATGTTTCTCTTTAAGGAGATGTACAAATTTTCTCCTTAGATAACCTTATCAGGTGCAAAATAGAATACACCTTAAATGAATATTTCACATTAGGTTTATCTAAAGCATCCCGAAAGAAATTAATAAAAGTAGATAATTCATACTTCCTAACATAAACATGAGAATGAACATTGGAATTAAAACCAAACTCATCAAAACCATTAGTTTTAGTACGACGAGAACTATTTCCAACATATGAAGTTGTTCCATGCACATGGCCAAAATTATTTTTGTAATCACCATAACCAGAGTGATTATCAGCATTGTTTTTATGTCTAGATTTTGAAAAATAATTTTTCTCTTCAAAACGTCTTTTCCTTACTTCTAGCAAACTCTTTCTTTTCTCCAACTACAATACTCTCTTAGCCTCCCTTATACTCAATGATTATCTGTCATCACTTCCAAATTTCGGTTAGGAAATTTCACATATTGATCATGCTTGGAGGTGTTGCACCGATTATCAAACTATTTATCTCTAAAACCAGTTTCCATCACCTAATCAAAATTCTATTCCACAACAGATATTTCTTTGTCTGTGGACGAGGTTAGTGTATTTATAAACAAGTAGGGTTTACACAGGGCATATTTATGAGGACTCATGTAAGAGGTCTTTGAAAATAGTTGTTCAAAAGTAGCAAATGGTTCCTCATCATTAGAATAAGACCAACCCGAACAAGCAAATGAGATTTTAATATTTGAATCATCTTTAGTTTTTGTGGAGTTATTTGCAGCAGAAGTAAGTTGTTCTCTTAAAAGATAAATAATGTCAATAAGAATTTCTTTTTCATTATCAAACTCTGTTTTTTGTTGTGTCAAGTTTAGTTTAAGTTGAGCGATCTTCTTTTTTAAAATTGAACTTGGAATGTATAAATGTGAAAACTCAGGGTTTTACAGTAAAATTTTATGATTTCTAACTTAGTTCCTCACGAAAGTAACTAGTCAAAGAATCAATTGATAATAGTGTATCTCTTTAAGCATAACTATTATTCAAGTTGGTGTAATCAAATGAGAGTTGCATTTTCTCTTTTCACGTTTTCTAACTCAATGTCCTCTTCTGCCCTTGTGAACTTCATGAGTTGCACATACCCTGGACGTATTAAGTCAAAATAGTATAACTGCATAGCAGTGACTTTTTTCAAAATGTGAGGATTTTTAAAACCTAGACCTTCATAGGTATAAAAATTATAAAATCACTTGTCTTTTGGTTTATTGAGAAAAATAGTTTGATCTGTTTGACCACGTTTGCAAAGATTATCCTCTGATTCTTTAATGTTGGAGTCCAATTGAGTTCTTTTGTTAACATAGCGACCAATCTCAGCAGCATAATCTTTACATTGCATTTCTGTATCCCTTAATTTGATAATAACATCAGAGTTTAGTTCAATTAGATGTACAACCTTTACTTCGCAAACTTTTAAATTTTCTTGTATATAAGACAATCGATCATTTGCAATTGTTATTTCTCTATTGCACTGAATTAATTCATTATAGTTATTATCTAATCTAGCTTCTAAAGTTTGACAGTGAGATTTATTCTTTTCTAATTGAGAAATTTGATTTTGCAAAGCTTGAATCATATCAATAAATTGAGAATTAGTAATACTAACCTTAGAATTAGAAGGAGAGCTATCGATCGGTTTCAACATTTTCCATTATTAAAGAAATCTTAATACTTGAAACTTGAAACTCGGGAGTGGAAACAAAAGATGAATTATTTAAAAAATATGAGAAAAGTTTGCTTGGTTTTAAGATGGTTTGGTGAGGATGGTTTGGTGAGGATGGCTTGGTGGGATGGCATGGTGGAATGACTTGTTTAGGATTATGAGAATTGCTTTGTCGGATGGCTTGGTGGGTTGACTTGGTAACGATAGCTTGATGGGATGACTTAGAGGAATTGGCATGGTAAGATGGCTTGAAGCAGATGGCGAGGTGAAGATTCCTTGGTGCAGACAAGGTTGGCTTGGCGAGAAGCAATGGCAAGACGAAAAATGGCTTGAGTAGTTGGCGAAGTGAAAATGGCGAGATCGATGATTAACAGTGGCGGAAACTACATGGTGTGATAATGGCTTCAACGACGACCCTGTAAATCAATCCTGTGAATTCGATACTTAACCAAATCAAATGATTTAAATCCCAATCTTTAAATAAGCACCAAACTTTGTCAAATAAACGGCAAAAACCAATACGAATTCAAACCTTAGAACGGCAATAAACACTTTGTCGAATAAACGGATCAAACTTACAGCCAAAAACATATCAAAAATCACCTTTTAATGCATTCTTTGGCTCTGATACCAATTGTAGGTCTAGGGTATCAAGTATTAATCAACAATTGAAGCAATCACACAATAATGAACACGGTTCTATTTTAGTAGTTGATAGAGAGAAACCCGAGAACTTGACAAACATGTATGAATGAATTACTTATTGATTTAGAGTTTACAAACTTATATTTATTCCTCTTGAGTATTTACAATAACTATCCTAAACTATGACTATTGTCATATATAATCACAAACTTCACTAAAATATATTGAACACAATCTAAGGAATCTAACATTTAACTTAACAATATAAACCATCAACAATTTATTAGTCGAAGTCAGATAACTCTTTGTTTGAAATTGTAAAGCAAACATGTAAGTTTCTATAATTAGATAAACTTGAATTTTTTTTTGTAAAATCGTGATAATAACTTTTCGAATTTGATAAATTTACCCTTGTGTCTAGGTGATCACGGAATTCAAATTATATGGGTAATTCTACAATGAACAAATTTGAATTAAGTCACTGAAGCAAGGTCACGTATACCACATGGATTAGAGAATTCAAATTTCTGTTATTACCAACAGTTTGTGCATTAGAGAGAGATGACAGTTTCTAGAGGCTATATAGGAATTTCGGTTCACGAACTAGGACCCCCGCACTAGGGCGCTTCCCCTAGGACCCCACAAGGGGCGTAACCCCGTTGACCCATGACATTTTGGTTGTACCGAGAGCAAATTCGTTTTATACAAATGTGGACTCCGTACCTCATAACTTATATAAATCCAAAGTTTGAACTCTATTTGTAAATTTAATTACACTAAAACTACCTGTTAATGCTAAAACCACCAAAAGTATTGTTGTGTGAAACATATGAGCAAGAGTATTTCTTTATACATTATCATAATCACGTAGCAATCGCCAAAGATAAAGTATAAGGTGCAGAGCTTAATATGTAAAGAAGTGGTTAAGTTTGTTACTTTTTTAGTTATATAAAGATTAAATTTTGTAGATATATGTTGTATGCTGTTAGTAACACTTTAAATGTTAATACATTGACATATTTTTAAATTAACAATATTTTAGCTATTTTAATATTTACTCATTAAATATATATATATATATATATATATATATATATATATATGAGTGTAATAGCATCTAAGGCATTATGTAATATCCTTTCATTCCGTCTCGTTATGTTAGCGTCACATCACTAGCTTCCACTTCTCTTTCCTCTCGTCACGTAAGCGCACATTACTTCTCCTTCTCTTTCATACAACCAAAGTTTTACGTTTATCAATCTTTTCATGACTTTTTTATTTTTTTTATATAATTGAAGAGGAGATAAAGAGAAAGAGAAGAAAAAAAGAGAGAGAGAGGGAAAATATACCAACTAGTAAGCTATGAGGATTTAATAAATTAAGAAGAAAAAACTTTATTCTTGTTCGATATATAATCATCGTATGATCAAAACGGAAATTTTATCTAAAATCTTACATTGTAAAAATGTTATAAAGAAACGACACGCTTTGTTTATATAAATGCAAGTGATTGGAATATTACATAGATAGAACTAATATTACATAGAGTAGGGATTCGGTAAGAACACATTTTAAGTAAAAAACGATAAGAACACTTGTATGCCAATCATTTATTAGATAAATAATGACAATTAACTTTACCTTAATTAAACCAAATCATTAAAATTCAACATACATAACTTAATTAAACCAAGTTTAATATCAACCATTAAGAGGGTGTTTGGGATTGCGTTTAAAAACTGATTATTTAATTATTGTGATTTGAAATCGCAGACAATTAGTTTAAAGTGTTTGAGGTTGTGTTTTCAAAAATCAATTATTTGCGTTTTGGAGACTACAAAACGCAGTTTTGAGAATCTACTTTTGAGTTGCTTTTTCAAACTGATTATTTAATTATTGTGATTTTACCCTTTAAAAATCAATTAATCTACTTTGCTAAACACTTAAAAAACTGATTATCTGATTATTGCGATATGAAACAACATAATCAAATCCAAACACTATTATTCAGTAGCACATTCTCTTACAGTTGATTATTTGATTCTGATTATTAAAAACGTATAATCTATTTTCAAATCACAATCCCAAACACCCCCTAAATAAAGATCATCCAAGTGCTATAAACTGTTTTTCAAATTCTCACATTAAAAGACATTCTCATTTGTTCTTGTATATATATATATATCCATATATATATACATATATATATATATATACATATATACATATATATAATGTACGCAAAAGTTCAAACGAAAACTGTTTTTCGTACCAGAACCGCGAGAACTGTTTTTAACGTCATTAATAGAGGTGTTTTGATAATTTATATATTTACCCAACCGTAAATTATGTCCAGATGAGCCATCATTAATTTGTGAGGCTTGATTTTTCCGAAATAACCCTTATTAATGCATCATTAATGATCCATTAATGAGTCATTAATGAAGCATTTATGAGCCGCTAAAAAATCTTAGCCATTGATTTAGTTTAAATAAGTGCTAAGATTGGTTCACGCAATTCTCGTACGAAAAACAGTTCTCGTTTGAACACTCCCCTATATATATATATATATATATATATATATATATATATATATATAAAAGCAAAATTTTAAACGAGAATTGCAAGAACTGTTTTTAATGCCATTAATGACTCATTAATAGGGATATTTTGATAATTTATATATTTATCCAACCGTGAATTGCGTCTGGATGAGCCGTCATTAATTTGCGAGGCTAAATTTTCCCGAAATAACCCTCATTAATGCATCATTAATGAGTCATTAATGAGCCGTCAAAAAAACTTAGCTATTGATTAAGTTTAATCAAGGACTAGGATTAGTTCTCGCAGTTCTCGTACAAAAAACAGTTTTCCTTTGAACCCTCACATATATATAATATATATTGAAAAGTTCAAACGAGAATTGTTTTTCATACAAGAATTGCAAGAACTTTTTGTTACATCATTAATGTTTAATTAATACGGGTATTTTGGTTATTTATATATATATATTTTTCAATCATGAATTATGTCCGGGTGAGCTGTCATTAATGTGTGAGGCTTGATTTGTCTAAAATACCCCTCATTAATGCATCATTAATGAGCTAGTTATTAGTCATTAATAAGTCAATCATTAGCCGTCAAAATTATTAGCCATTGATTTATTTTAATCAAGGGCCAAGATTGATTCTTACAGTTCTCATACGAAAAACAATTCTCGTTTGAACTCTCATATATATATATATATATATATATATGTATATAGGGGAAGGTTCATTTGAGAACCGTTTTTATTGCGAGAACCGCGAGAACCAATCTTAGCCGTTCATTTTAGATAATAGAATTGATGGATGAAGAGCATGGGGGGATTGAGTGTGGCAGGGTGCATGTAAGGAATTCATGGTGGGCAATCCAATAGAAGGAGGGGGAATTGGACGGCTAAGATTGGTTCTCGCAATAAAAACGGTTCTCAAATGAACTTTTCAATATATATATATATATATAGGGATGAGATCAAATAAAAAAAAATTAAAGTAAAAAGTGTAAAAGTGATGATTATTTGATCATTTTTCGGTATATATATCAACTGATAATCGTTAGTTCATCATTTTTTTTGATTAAAACTAGTTCTTTATCAATTTCTTTTTGATTTCAAATACAGATTTTGAAAACAAAATTTTGGAATAATTTGTTAATAAACAAAATGCTTTCATCTAAAAAGTGATAAATATGTTGGATTCATCAAAAAGAAATTGATGAAGAACTAGTTTTAATCAATAAAGATGATGAACTAACGATTATCAGTTGATATATATACCGAAAAATGATCAAATAATCATCCCTTTTATCATTTTTACTTTAATTTTCTTTTTACTTGATCTCTACCCTATATATATATATATATATATATATATATATATATATATATAAATGGGAGGGTTATTGTAAAAATAAATATTTAGATGAGAGTGAGAGAACAAATCCTAGTCATTAATTAAATGTTGATCTATTAGATCTAACGGTCACTATTCATCTATTACAATTCATGGTTGTAATTCATGTTGGGAAATGAATAAAAAGAAGAGACAAATGTAAACCATCCGATTAAATCAAATGAAAGACTAGGATTAAGTCTCATATTCTCACTTAAATATTCATTCTTAATTGAACCTCCATATATATAGGCAAAAGTTCAAAAGAGAATTATTTTTCGTACGAAACTGTTTTTAATGCCATTTATGACTCATTAATAGGAGTATTTTGGTAATTATATATTTATCCAACCGTGAATTACGTTCGTCCGTCATTAATTTGCGAGGCTTAATTTTTCTGAAATAACCCTCATTAATGCGTCATTAATATCTATAATGAGTCATTAATGAAACATTAATGAGCCGCCAAAAAATTTTAGCCATTGATTAAGTTTAATCAAGGGCTAGGATTGGTTTCGCGATTCTCGTACGAAAAACAGTTCTCATTTGAACCCTCCTCATTATATATATGGGAGGGTTTATTTGAGAACCATTATTATTGCGAGAAACGCGAAAAATAATCTTAGTCATTCCTTTGGTAAATAGAATTCATAGATGAAGAGCGTAGGGGAATAGAGTGTGTCAAGGTGCATGAGATGAATTGAAGGAGGGGGAATTAGACGGCTAAAATTGGTTCTCATAGTTGTCGGAATAAAAATGGTTATCGAATGATCTTATCTTACTCCTATATAATGTATTTATCACCTAAAAAACTCTTAATTTTAAGAAAAGTAAATTTACTAAAATACCCCTCCTTTATACCTCTCATTTACCCATGTTTTAAGTCTATAATTAATGAATTTAAACATCTTACTTCCTATATAATGCATTTACCATCTAAAAAACTTTTAATTTTAAGAAGAGTAAATTTACAAAAATTCCTCTCCTTTATACATCTTCTTTACCCCTCCTTTAAGTCCACAATTAATGAATTTAAACAAATAAATATTAAAAACATAACCGACAATAATGAATTTAAACCAATACTTATAACTGAATTATTTCTAACCATATATTTTTAATATTAACTTTTGATTCATGAGATCACCATACTTATAACTGAATTAAGTCTAATCATATATTTTTAATATTAACTTTTGATTAATAAGATCACCTAAATTCCTGTTTTCAATAAATCAAGTTCAGGAGATTTCACAAACACCAAACAAATAAAAGAGTCAAAGAGTTGAAATTTATAAACATTACATTCTAACTCAATTACATAATAATTGGAACTATGAAACATTACACACACATATACATACATATATATAATCAGCAACTTCATGATTCAGCCATGCGACAAAATTCTTCCAACAAACTGAAACCGTTCCCCGGCAACGGCGCCAAAAACTTGATGTGCGTGTAGCGTACCCGTTTTAAATTTATATTTTACCGAATTATTTACTAAAAACTGCACGAATAGGCAAGTGTACCTAATCGTTTCGTATTATAGTTAGTAAGTCGGGTGTCGAACTCTTGGGAAACGGGAGCTAAACTGGTTTTATCAAATTAACTAAGAATTAACTAACACAAACTAATTAAACCAAATAAACACAGTTAAACTCAATAAATGCAATAAAATACTAAACTAAAGCAATTAAACTATATTAAGGGGAATTTGTTATCAAGATTAAAACTTTATTATTCTAAGTGACTACTAACACTACTAAATTACCAAAAACAACCAATTAAGCAAAAAGCAAGCAACTTTTATGGATTAAACTATCAAATTAAAAGGCTTCCCTCCCTAGATTCAATTCCACCCTTTTCAAGTTGGTTTTATAAATCAAAATCAATGCAATGGACAATTACTGAACACTATACCGATTCTTATATTGTTAGACTCTTGATCCGAGTATCCAACTTATCTAATCATGCAATTAACTAATAAATTGGTCATTAAATCAATTAACTACACAATTAAGCATATTTAAGTTCGTATCTATCAAGATCTAATCTTTAATGATTGATTAAGTTACCAAATCATTTAATTAACACATGAAAGTCATCATATATCAATTCTAACACATTAAAGTTCCTATCTTGATTGTTTAACCCTAGGTTTTGATCAAACACTAGTCAACACTAATTATTGGTCCTAATTAGCATTGATTAAAGTCTTATAAATGGATTGGTCCTCCAATTTACATCAACTCAGATTCTAAACAAATCAAAAAGCAGAATTAAAACATGCTAGGATCATTGATTAGACTTGAAAGATAAATATAATGCCATTAAAGTAAAAAAGATACAAAATTAACCAACTTGATAGAGTTTCATCTCCTCTAGGGAGGAAAACAGAAAACCTAGCCTATTACAAGCATAATCAACTTCTGGAAATCAAGATTAAACATTAAAAACAGAAGAGAAGTAGAAAAACCCGTAAAAAGCAAGAATTCCAAGCCTTTAATCTTCAAAGTTATGCTCCAAATCTTCAAATCCGAGCTCAAGCTTTCTGGGATGTGTTTAACAGAGGAATGGTGGAAGAAATCGGGTGGTTCTCCCCAAAATCGATCTAGATATTCGTTTATATAGAAAACTGAAAACAAGGGCGTCGCGCCGCGACGGGTAAGTGTCGCGTCGCGACGGGTGAGTTTGACGCGATCCAAAACTCTTTTAAAAATTTAATTCTGACGTGATCTGATGCGTCGCGCCGCGACCCAAGCAACTGTCGCGCCGCTACGACACGTGGCGAGCTTTTGGACCTTATCTTGAACAAAACTTTTCATAACACGCCTTTTTAACCTGAAATTCACTAAATGATGATAATTAAGTATATTTTACTTATTTATAAATAATAACAGGCTAAAATAAAACAGATATCGCTTAAAATATATATCTAAATTTGACGATATCAAAACTCATCACAATCTCCTCTTTATTCGCCGCCGTCGCATTGCGTGGGTACCCCACTAGTATATATATATATATATATATATATATATATATATATATATATATATATAGGGGGTTCAAACGAGAACTGTTTTTCGTACGAGAATCAATCTTGTCCATTCAAGTGGTAAGTGGAATTCATGGATGAAGAGCGTGAGGAGATTGAGTGTGGCTAGGTGTATGTAAAGAATTAATGGGTGGGCAATCCAATTAAAGCAGGGGAATTAGACGGCTAAGATTGGTTTTCGTAGTTCTCGTACAAAAAACAGTTCTCGTTTGAACTTTTCTATATATATATATATACATACATATACTAGCAAGGTACTCGCGCAATGCTGGGACGGCAAATAATTTCTATCTTACATCATGTTGCTTTTAAAAAGGTAATAATATGTTATTCGTGTAATTCAATGTCACGAAAAAGTATCGTACAATGTCACGAAAAACTATTTTATTAATTTTAAAAATAAATTTTAAAATACATTAAAATAAGAAAAAGATTTATATTTATGAAATAAGGAGGGAGAAGTTAATAAGATTTTGAAAATTATGTTGATGTCGGGTGGATAATTGTGTTTGTGTGAGAAGATGTTTTAGTGTTAGAGAGATATTTTAAATAGATAAAAAGTACGTTAAAGTAATTAGGAGAAAGAACGAAATGGTTAAATGAGGTATTTTAAAAGTTAAAGTAAATTAGGAGAGAGAATGGAATGGTTAAGAAGGGGTATTTTATTACATTCAAATTACTTAAAATTAAGATTTTTTAAGGTTATAAATGTATTATATAGGAGTAAGATATATATATATATATATATATATATATATATAATAGCAAGGTACCCGCACAATGATGCGACAGCAAATAATTTCTATTTTACATCATGTTGCTTTTAAAAATGTAATAATATGTTATTCGCGCAATTCAATATCACGAAAAAATATCGTACAATGTCAGTTTTTATTTTTTATTTGCATCAACTATTTTATTAATTTTAATAATAAATTTTAAAAGATATTAAAATAAGAAAAAGATTTATATTTATGAAATAAGGAGGGGGAAACTAATAAGATTTTGAAAATTATGTTGATGTGAATAGATAATTGTGTTTGTGTGAGAGGGTGTTTTAATGAAAGAGAGATATTTTAAATAGATAAAAAGTTAAGGTAAATTAGGAGAGAGAATTAAATGGCTAAAAAAGGTTTTTTAAAAGTTAAAGTAAATTAAGAGAGATAATGAAATAGTTAAAATGGGGTATTTTAATACATTCAAGTTACTTAAATTAAGAGTTTTTAAGGTTGTAAATGTATTATAAATGAGTAAGATATGAAAAATGTTCAATACAGTCCATACTTAATTCATAGTTCTAAGGGATTAATTTTAGTCTTTTAATCAATGAAATCAATGGTCCAGATTGCATTTTAAAATTTTGGATGAAGTGACATTTTCGTAATTCACATGTGATTGTATACTGAATCATCTGTGATTGAATATTAGAATTTTATATATAACACAATTTATATATATATAGGCAAAAGTTCAAACGATAACTGTTTTTCGTATAAGAATCGCGAGAACCAATCTTAGCCGTCCAATTCTCCCTTCTTTAATTGGATTTCCCTGCCACACTTAATCCCCCACGCTTTTCATCTATAAATTCCATTATCCAAAATAAATGACTAAAATTGATTCTCATACGAAGAACGGTTCTCGTTTGAACCTTTCACTATATATATAGGTGTAGAATAAAGACGTAAAATACATGGTTTTCGATACGAATCTTTGTCACACGTTTCTATTTTCCAACAACCATTTTTTGTACGAAACCCAGTTTGAGAGGATTGTGACTCTTTTTTTAATTCTATTTTCCAATTTTATTCTTTCAATCTGCATCGACTTTCGAGTAGTCCATATATCACTCCAACACTCTGACACAAACAAATATTTACCACAGAAAAAAAAAAGCAATCTAGTACTTTGTATAAGAATACTTGTAGGAGCTCGTAAGGCTAAGTAGCAACTCATCAATTTAAATCGACTTAAATGTTACATTAGTATCAGTTTTTTTTTGTTTTTTTATTTTTAATCTAAGTTAATTTAAAACTCGAGTAGCATTCATCTCAAATCAACTTACATATTTTCTCTCCTACTCTCCCTACAAAACAAAAAATAATAATAATAATAATAATAATAATAAAGCAAGCAACGGGTGCAATTGGGTGAGTGAAACCGAAAGTGTGGGGGGGGGGGGGGGGGGAGGGGACCCGAAGCTACCTGTAGCGGTGTTCCCATTAAACCCAAATAAACCCAAACTAACCCGAAGCCTTTCGGGATGACAGCTACGGTCGCTCTAATGAGCATAATAACGAGTCCGTGGTTCATGTTCTCAGCTCGTCATTTGTTACGGTAGGGTTTGACGTTTGCTCCTTATTTGAACACTTATTATTCGGGTGACAAGCTTGGCGAGCTTATTATTATTTTAAAACGATCAAAATAATTAATCTAAATTAATATTAGGTTGGTTCAATAATGATAGTGATGTGATATGACAATCAATTGTGATAGTCAGTAATGACAGGTATTACTAGGACAATAATTCACGAGATAGTAATGTTGATGTGTCAAACAGTTATGACAATCATGACTACTTGTGGTATAATTAATTAAGGTTTTAGTTATTGTATATGTGTTATTTAGTAAAATTCAATTATTATTATTATTTTGTAAACTATATGTTATTTGTAAAGGTGCATTTTCTTCGACTTTAAACCCGTAGCCATTAACCCAATAGGCTCTCTCCTTGAATGTAAGTTGCAATGGTGTTCAAATTTCATAGATTTGTGTCAAATATTAATTCCATATATTTTTGTATATATAATGAAAGTTTGGTAGGTTCAAAAGCAATTAAATAAAATAAAAGTAAAAATACTTAAATGCAATTATATGTGACTAGTTGTACTTAAACTGTGGACCTAAATCAGTATACCTAACTAGAGCTAGATACCAAACTGTACCTAAATGTCTATGCATACCTAAATATTTCTGGGTAACCATATTAGGATCTTGTATATATGCCAATTAGGGTGTTATATCCTGCTAATTATGGAAATGATTTATCACCAAATTGGACACTTGATATGAACATATATATGATAGGAATCTATCAAAGAAAAGGAAGGTGGACATTTCTTGAGTGGATGAAATCATGTAATTTGTCCATTATAAGGATTTTTTGGTTAAAGTTTATGATGATATATCATTGTTCAATGAATGGACTTGATATGAGTAGGTATTTATATTATTGTTTGTCATGATGAGACTCATCAACGAACATATAATGGATCTTGATTAGTTCAAATATTAGGAACGTACAATAAAGGTATGGTCTTAGGAAAATGTTTATGGTGGATTTCACTAGTCATTGTGGACGAAGAGAGAAATGTGACGTTTTGATTCTGCATCTTACAATTCGCATCGCTACGAGCTGCTTGAAATTGCCTCTCGTTTTTGACATGTAAGGTCTAAGGGTCGTTCGTAGATACACAATGGTTCGGCCTATGGATGTAGGCTCATGGTTCACGCTTCCCATTGTTTTGGCATAAAAACTCATACTAGAAAAAATATGTTATTTCTTCACACTTCATAAAAAGCATGTAAGAATTTTAAAACTTGATACAATTATAATTGTGAAAATTAGTTTAAACATATATGGAGATTGTTAGAAAAACAAAAAAAATCTACATTTATAAATGTGTAAATTTAATTTTAAAAGTTCACGTTGTTAAATGTATAATTTTGGTAATAAATAGAAAATAAAAAAAACGTTATACTTAAAAGCGTAGATTTTTTTAACTTTAGAATTAGAGTTGATTAAATTTTGTCCCTGTGCTTTGTTAGATATTACGAATTTGATCCTTGGATCCGAAAAGTTACAGGTTTAGTCCTTAGTCATCCGATTTCATTGTGCTTTTAGTCCCTCCCAAACTTGAATAGACTAAATTGCCCTTATCCTATTATTTATTTCATTTTCTCTTAGTTCTTAATTATTTTTTAATATTAAATAGCATTTAGTTTTTTAAAGATTGAAAAAGTTGAGTAATCTCTTTCACATTAACTCTCTCACTCCCTCCCCCCTTCTCTCTCTCTCTCTCTCTCTCTCTCCTTCTCATAGTCTAGACTATTCTCTCTCGTTCTCTTGATCTTTAACCCTCTTCCGGGCATGGAAGATCTCCGGCCACCACCACCTTTACCGGTCGCCACCGTCTTCTTTGTCACCTAAACACCTTTGGCATACAAATCGCAACACACTTACAAGTTTAAAGGTTCGCAACACATACATAGACTAGATCAATTTTGCGATTGTGTTCGCTATTAAGGTGTTTCCATGGTCTAGAGTTTTGAATTAAAGGTCTAGGGTTCGCAACACACACCAAATCTTTTTTTTGTTTACGATTATGATGTCTCTTTGCATCTAGATCTGATTCAAAGTTCTAGGGTTTATGATTGAGAGATATAGAGAGTAGGATGAAAAGTCATGAACTTGGACTGCTTAACGTAACACCATTTTCACCTCTGAAGATGAAAAGAAACGGAAAAAGACAATGAATGGTAGTGGTGATAAGAAGCGATTGTCTTATTCCGGTAATGATAGAAGGATTAGTAGCGCTAATTGGTTGGTGAAATCGTCAGACTCGGAACTTCATGTATTTCAAGATCAATTCAAGAATATGAAGAAATTGATTGTTTTTGCTCAAATCCTTCTAGCCCTCTTAGTTTCTCACTTACAGGTTTGTAGCCCATCATCTGTTGGGTGATGGAGTACGCTTCGGTGGTGGTGGCAGTTGTGGACCAGGAGTTGGGTTACGGTTAGGGATGTAAACGAGTCAAGCTACTCATGAGCTACTCGAGCTTGGATCGTTAAAAGCTCAAAATGAGCCGAGCCTTAACGAGCACGAGCACGAGCTCGAGCCTAGATTAAAACTTATTTAATAAACGATCCGATCTCGAGCTCCAAAGAGTGGGCTCACGAGCTTAAACGAACCTAAACGAGCTCCATATATAATATAATTTATATTTTATATGTTTAATTTTTAATAATTATATATATCATTTTAATAAAAATATCAAAATAATACCCGAGTCTAAATGAGCCTAGCTTAAACGAGTCGAGCCCGAGCTTCATAAATAATAAACGAGCTGAGCTCGAGCTCAACATCATAAGCTCTAAACTAGCTCGGCTCGGCTCGTTTACATCCCTAGTTGCAGTGCTGGCAATGATGGGTGGAGGAATGAGTGATGAGAGAGATCGATAAAGAGTAAAGAGAGGGTTTGAGTTGGTTTAGACTGAGAGGAGGGACCTGGAGAGAGATTCTTCAATTTTGTAATTGAGATTTTGTTTTTATATTCTCTAAAAAGATTATTTATAATCTAATATTTAAAAACAACTAAAAAAAATTTAAAAAAATAAATAAGTTGAGTGTAATTAAAGGGTATTTTGGTCAATTCAAATTTAACAGAGACCAAATGTGCAATAAAAGTCGGGTCAGTAAAGACTGAACTCGTAACTTTTCGGACACGAGGACCAAATAGAGGTGCGAAAATTAGATAATTTGTTCACGCTAATAAGTGTGATTTTTATTACAATTTTTCAAATGTAGATTTGTTAGAAATTTGTCACACTCAATATTTTCACGCTTGATTATAATTTTTCACAGTTTTAAGTGTATTAATATTGCAAAAAAAAAAAAAAGAATAATCGATGTCTTTTATGTAGTGTACGTCATTCGATTTCTCACAAAAAACCCCTCTCCTTGCACTAGAATAAACTACAAATTAATTCATGCACGCTTTGAAGTGTACCGAAATACTTGAAGTCTCAAGAAATTCATCTGGTTCTTTCATCACCTCGTATATTGTTGAAAGGGTTCTACATACACATACCATACTTGATTTATTGTATCTTGAAGGCAATTCGTCGGAATAACCAAAGCATGCATGCAACTACATATATCTTTGATGAGGGTAAAATTACTTGAAGGATAGAGATATCACGAGTTAAAATAACAGGTGGTAAAAATTACAAAACCATCTTTTTACTACCTTCAAAATAAGAATAGCATGTATAAACAATAAAAATTGAAGAGCAAGAACGACTACACATACTAGCTAGCTTGTCGCTCATAAGGATTATAAATTGGGTTTAGTTCATCAAAATGTATTTAACTTGTCACGTTTTGTTATTGTATGTATCAAACTTTAAAATTTTCTATCGTATGTATTGAACATTTAATTTGTCTCTATTGTGTGTATTAAACTTTCTATTATATGTACTAAACTTATACATTTTTCTTCCTTTTTTATGTATCCAAAATACATATAATAGTAACAAATTAGAAGTTTGATACATACAATAGAAACTTTTAAAGTTTGATACATACAATAGCAAAACGTAACAACTTGAATACATTTTGGTGAAGTAAACCCTTATAAATTCTATGAATCATATATATATATATATATATGGTGAAAAGTTCATTTGAGAACCGTTTTTATTGCGAGAACCGCGAGAACCAATCTTAGCCGTCCAATTCCCTCTCTTTCAATTGGATTGCCCATCCATAAATTCCTTACATGCACCATGCCACACTCAATCCCCCTCACGCTCTTCATCCATGAATTCCATTATCCAAAATGAACGGCTAAGATTGGTTCTCGCGGTTCTCGCAATAAAAACGGTTCTCAAATGAACATTCCCCTATATATATATAATGATTTGTGTTCAATAAAGTCCATTTAAAAAACATAGTGCTAAAATTTTAATACTCAATCATATATGATTCAGTATACAATCATATGTGATTTGTAAAAGCATCACATGTGAATTATGAAAAATCACGAAAATACCACTCCGTCCAAATTTTTATAATTTAATCTAGACCATTGATATCATTGATTCAAAGCTTAAAATTAGTTTCTTAGAACTATGAATTAATTATGGACTATATTAAACCATCATATATTTTAATTTACTTTTATTATAATATAAGGTAGGTATATATATGATTTCAAAGAAAAGGAAAATTCAGAGACAAACACTCCTCCACCAACCTAAGGCTGGTAATTTCTGGGTCGATTCGAAATCCGACACGAACCCGACACGAAAAAAGTGACACGAACCCGAAACGGGTCAAAAATGGGTTGACACGAAATCCACGAAAATAAATGGGTCGGGTTAGGGTCAACCCGCCAACCCGAAAATGACCCGTTTATATGTAAAACTATAACATTTTAAAATTTTCCTTAATACTTGAAATTTAAATTTTGAAAAGAAGATTATGAATTCAAATAAGAGAGTGACATTTTAGGACAATAAAACTCGTCAAAAAAAAGTACAAAACCCTTAAACGTTAAAAACTCAAAATAAACAATAAAAGATTTACAGTTAAAACAATAGTACATTGTTTTAGTATTTGTTATTTTTACTATATGATTTTGATACTTTTACATTTGATTATCTGATAGGTGATACTTTAGTATTTTAGATTGATTCATAATTCTATTTAATGATGAATAATCTTATATTATTCGGTTGTTCAATAAATTATTTATTTGTATAGAATAGTAATACATCATAGTTTTTATTATATTTATTTGTATAAGCAAATAAAAAAGTAAAATCAAATTTTCAATCTAAACTGAAATAAATACCAAATTTAAAGTTCGAATACAACGAAACGTACATTGATTATTAAAGTTAGAAATATAAATGAAAATCATTTTCGAAAATTATGCCGAACGCTGGAAAACAAACATGGAATTTGAAATATTGATAAAGAAAATCGTAGTTGAAATGGAAAACCGTATTAAAAAATCGTACCCGAAAACCGTATTCGAAAACCGAAAAAATTCTCGTTGATGACATTTCGCCTAAATGGGTCGACCAGAAGGTCGACACGAAAAAAGCTGACACGACCCGAACTTGACACGAAAATAAATGGGTCGACACGAAACTGACCCGAATCCGAACGACACGAACCCGACCCGAATTGACAACCTTACTCCAACCCTTTCTACAAGCTAGGTGCAACCGACACTACGTTATGGTTATCTTTTGCAGCCGATAGTTTGATATCTAGATATATATATATATATATATATATATATATATATATATATATATATATATAAGCTGGACTTTTTTTATATTTATGTCTTTAAGAGTTTCTCGTGACATTAATTCTAACTTCTTTTCATAATTTTTTATTTAATTTCTATAATAATACTATTACTATTATTTATCACCTATCTAACTTCTAGAATAAATGGCTAAATTTGCTTTTTGGAGACCTACACAGTCTCTATACGATCATTTTATGGTCGTATTGCCAAATAAAGGCACGATACCGTTGCGCTACCAAACAACCATTCACTTTTCTCTTTAACGGCGCTATCAACCCTTACGAGTGTTTTTACTTTCTTGACACGATTACAACCCCTTATGAACACAATACAACCATACCTAGTCGTATCAAACTAGTAATAGTTTCAGATTCCTTTGTGTTAAACTTATTTTTTTTATGTTCCAACAACAAATCCTTAGACGAAATATGCTTTAAACATAATTTCTAATACTATTAATTAAACTATCCATAACACCTAATATCCATTAGATTCAATGCTTTTACCCAATTGACACCATGTTAAATAAGTGGCATGAAATGTCTTAATGATGCTAAATACGTTATGATGTGTATGTGTAATTTCAATAGGTCATAATAAGTTGCATAACATCATATTAGTTCATTTTCACTTGTTTGAATCAGATGTGACTTTGAGTCATCAACGTTGAGAATGACCGACCTATTTGATTATAAATAAGATACAACTAACCAATATTGATCATAATTCATCAATTTGAACAAAGTATATGACCTCAATTAATTAATGTGCCTATGATAAACTTATTTGAATAAATTATGATGTGCTTAAATATTTGAATTAGTATAAATATTTGAACACAGATTGACATGTCACCCTATCGTTAACAACACGTCGTGTTGAATATATAGTTTGCGGCTTTATCAGGTTTGAACTCCTAACATGTCACGTTCACTACATTTAACGTGTTGCGTTGCTAATGGATGCCAACTTCTCCAAGATATGATTGAATCTCGTGGGTCTAGTTTCCATCGCAACTTGGATCACCTCGATCCAAGTCATATGAGTTAGATATGATCAAAAAAGTAAATGTGTAATGGAACTGTCAGTTTTTCTTATTTTCTTCAGCTTTGTCACCATTTTCACCGTTATCTCAATTTCTTCTCTCCAAGAGCACTAAAACACATATTAAAACAAATTAAGTCATAGTTAACCTAATTCACTATAAAAACGTGTTCTAATAATGAGATATCGAATACGAAGTATAAATATTTTAGCCTACATCGGTGTGATACAACAAATCATCCTAAAATTTCTTAAAGTACAAAGGATCTTCTCTCATGCAATGAGAGCCCTTTGTCTCCAACTATTCATGCGACATATAATCCATCTCTCGAAATGATTGGATATTTGTTTTAAGAGAAAGGACCACAAGATCCGTAACAAGCTGACACTTATGAGATCTTCAAGTAGGACTGATCTTATGAAGACCTTCACAGGGACATACTAGGACTGTTCATCGGTTTGGTTTTTGGTTTATTCAGTTTAAACGTTCGGTTTATTCGGTTATTTTATTTTTTTGGCCAAAACCGTAACCGAACCGAAACCGTTTAAATGAGTGCCATAACCGAACCGAAAACCGAATACCAATTTGGTTTGGTTTTCGGTTATAAACGGTTAAACCGAATTCGGATAAAAGCCCACTTGTTTTTGAAGCCCACTTTCTTGGCAGCCCATTTTGCTTCTTTTGGCAACCCAACAACATTGCATGATAGATAGAACAATTTTAATAAGCAATGAACAAATGTGGAATTATCGAAGTATGGAAGTGGAATGACGAACAAACGTGGTGTCTTGGTTTACACTTTACAGACTCATTAGGGATTTAAGGCACATCAGCTTCATCGGGAGGGGAAATAGGGAAGGCAAGAGGTTTGAAGAAGGGAGTACTCTCAAAAATTTGAAAAATATTTTTATATAATATAATATATATGATATATAATAAAAAATACTAAAATATCTAATTCGGTTTGAAAAATCCTAAAACCGTATCCAAACCAAAAACCGTTTATGGTAATCGGTTTCGGTTTTTAAACCAAACTGAAAACCGAATTTGAAAACGGTTTCGGCTTTTACGGTTACGGAGCGGTTCGGTTTACGGTTAAAACGGTTTATATCCGAATATTGAACACCCCTAGGACATACCGCTATGGGTCATTTGAAGTGTTACTCTATATCTTTTAGGAGTCCAACACTCTTTAGGAGTAGTGCAAAACAAATAATTTTAACACTAATCTAACTTTTTCAAAATATGATTAATCCTGATGTGATGTAAACGAATTAGGTTAAGTGGGTCTATTTTGCAAGTTAGATTGGTCTTCTTGGCTTTCATTTCCTGCTCTTGCATGTAAAAAGGTTACTTCAAATTGTCAAAGGAAGAGGTCTGATATTATATCTTGGAATCTCATGTATCACTGGATGTTTTAATTAATAATATGTATTTTATGCCTCCTATATATATATATATATAGTATTTCATATTAGAATTGTAAGAACAGTTGGTAATACAATTAATAACTCATTAATATGTATGTTATGCCTCCTATATATATATGTATGAATAGGTTAAACAAGAATAGTATTTCGTATAAGAATTGTAAGAACGGTTGGTAATACAATTAATAACTCATTAATATGGGTATTTGAACCTTATATATTTTCTCAATCGTGAATTATGTTCAATTGGATAAGTCATTATTAGATTAGTTTAAAATTTCCAAAATACCCCTTATTAATGAACAATTGTAATTTTTAGCCATTGCTTTGTGTTAATCAATAGCCAAGATTAGTTCTGGCAGAACTCGTCCTTTTCAATAAGTTCTTCAAAAGCTTGTGAAAAAGAGACTGAATGTGCTATTTGTACGAGTTCGTGATGTAATCCCTGAATTTTAACTTAGATTTCATCAATTATATTCTCAAGATTATATATCTGTGTGTATGTGTTATTAACTCATGCCTGTAGTGATTCTTAGAGCATCCACATGTTAATGTATACGTATGTAGTATATATGTATTTCTTGTATTGTGGCCCAAGGCCCTTCTTAGTTAGGCCCTTTAATTTGTAATTTCTATTATTTTGAGTAATGATTCAATCCTCATTATGGGAAAATACATTGTCTAAACATGGTATCAGAGCAAATCTAATCACCATCGTTTTTTTAGGGCCGGTCACCCCCCTCCTTTCATCGCCGCCGCCGGTGACTTCTTCAACCGGTGTTCTGTGCTCCTCCTTCATCTTTCTTTCTCTTCTTTTCGATAACTATGGCTGCCTATCACCCACTCACGGAAAACCCATACGGAATTACTAACATCAAGGCCTATATACCGCTCATTCTTGACCTTGATGAATTAAATTATGATGCTTGGCGTGAGCTTTTTCAAACCCATTGTATTGGGTTCGGTGTTTTCCACCATATCGACGGGTCTGCTACTGCCCAACTAGACGATCGGGAGTGGTCTAAACTTGACTCCATTGTCAAACTTTGGATCTATTGTACTATATCTAAATCCCTTCTTACTATGATTCTCAAAAAGAATGTTTCGGCACGTGATGTTTGGTTGCATCTTGAGTCTCTTTTCCGGGATAATAAGGATGCCCGTGCTATACAAATTGACAGTGAACTTCGGAATATAACTATGTAGTACACGTATGTAGTATATATGTATATCTTCAGTTTGAACATTCTTGTTGATCCTCCCGATCAAACTAAGGGGGGCTGTTAATGTATACGTATGTAGTATATATGTATTTCTTGTATCGTGGCCCAAGGCCCATCTTAGTTATGTTGAGGTTTGTTCAGTTTTTCAAAATATATTTTAGCAACGGAAGCATGAACAACAATTTTAAACCTTTTTAAAACTCCCCACCAATGATCCATATGCAAGCCTTAAGAAAACAAAACAACCATAGGGTGTTTAGAACTACAACCTTTGTAGCGTGATAAAACCGTTGGTGAAGTGGTTGATCAATGAGAAGCCAAGTAGAGACTTCCTCCAAGGGATCCACAAGTCAATGAGTCCAACACCTCCAAGATGCTAGTCTCTTCAACCCTTGAAATTCAAGCAAGCAAGCAACAACCTCTTGCTCTTCTTCTTGAACTTAACTATGTATGTATATGAGTATGTATTATAGTATCACACTTTGCTAACTTAATGCACCAATACAAGCATGTAAGGATGCATGTAAGTCAGGATGCATGTAAGTCTTAGAAAAATACTTCAAAGAATAAGCAAATGTGGTAGAATGCACATATCTACACAAAAGGGACATGCATGTATATAAAAACCAAGAAGGAAACAACAAGAGGGGGGTCCCCTCTTGCTTGTTTTCTTTAAAGAAATCTTAGCTCCATGCTTGGTAAAGCTTTTTGCAAAAAAGTCAACATAGGCCCTTTTTATTCATGTAGAATTTTCTAGTTTTTCTTTTAAATACATAAAGAAAATACTAGATGTGTCATAAAATGTATAAAATACATCTACATGTATTTTATATATACATATTTAATTGTTACTAGTAACTCTTTACTTGTAACAAAGATATACACACACATATATATATATATATATATAATTGTTACTAGTAATAATTTACTTATAACAAATATATATGTATACATATATATATACATAAATATGTTTATATTTATGTATTTGATATGCATTATCTTATATCAATATATAAGAGTAGTATTTTTATTTCACATAAATAATAATATACAACAATGCATATAAACTTATATATATATATATATATGATGAGTTGGAAACATATTTAAATCATATTCAAATATGTAATTGGCGTCCATTGACTGTAAATGTGTGAACCTATAGGTTTATTTATTATCAGTAATATCGTATTAATTTGTGTCTTGTGTACATAAAATCAATAAGTTAGGCCCTTTGTAATCTCTATCTATTTTGAGTAATGATTCAATCCTTATCATAGGAAAATACATTGCCTAACACCACATTGATAACTGTTATCACTAACCACTATGTTCATACTATTTTTTTTACTTTCACTTTTCTATAAAACACATAATATTTATAAAATAAATGCTACAATACAATAAAAATAACTAAAATTTTATTATAACGAAAATACTACAATACAATAATTAAATAAAAAATCATACCAAAAACTAAAACTATAACGACATAGATTCGATGTTGCTAACGTAACTAGAAGTCAAGCCAAAGTTCATTGCCTTGAGTTTAGTGTCTATATCTATGTATCTAAAATAAACATCGACATCATCCTAGCTTAGTGATAATTGTTATCACTATAGGCCAGTAATATGAAGAACTGTAAGTCTATACATCTTGCCACCTAGATAATGGGGGGTACGGGTACTCTTCGACTTCCCCGTCATAATAGCAAACTACAATAGATAGTGATGGTGATTTTTGTGTGAGATTGCGGTTGAAGAGAACTAAAATAGTAATTAAGACTTTGAATAAAAATGGATGATTTGTATATGTTATCTGGGTATAAAATATATGAAGTTTATGTGTATATATAGGTTTTAAATTTGGACGTTGGATGTTTAAGTTGTAGCGTTGGCGTGTTTAAAAGAAAAAAAAATCATAAAGAACAAATGGCCTCGTTACCCCGGCCAATCACGAACCCAAACGTCACAAGACCAAACTTGGCCATGGCAATGGGGGATAACGAAGAACAGGTCGTGGTAGGTGAATTTCTTGCTCGTTATAGAGCTATAATGTTCGGTTGCTCTTGTATAAGCAAATGTCACCCAAGTCTTTTTTTAAGAAAGGCAATAATTAAAGACTATTATATATATATATATATATATATATATATATATATATATATATATATATATATATTTGCTCGTTATAGAGCTATAATGTTCGGTTGCTCTTGTATAAGCAAATGTCACCCAAGTCTTTTTTTAAGAAAGGCAATAATTAAAGACTATTATATATATATATATATATATATATATATATATATATATATATATATATATATATATAGGAAGGTTCACTTGAGAACCGTTTTTATTGCGAGAACCAATCTTAGCCGTTGATTTTGGATAATGGAATTCATGGATGAAGAGCGTGAGGGAATATGATTGAGTGTGGCATGGTGCATGTAAGGAATTCATGGGTGGGCAATCCAATTGAAGGAGGGGGAATTGAACGGCTAAGATTGGTTCTCGCGGTTCTCACAATAAAAATGGTTTTCAAATGAACTTTTCACTATATATATATAGGGGAGGGATCATTTGAGGACCGTTTTTATTGCGAGAACCAATCTTAGCCGTTATTTTAGATAATGTAATTCATATATGAAGAACGTGGGGGGATTGAGTGTGACAAAATGTATGTAAGGAATTCATTGATGGACAATCCAATTAAAGAAGAGAAAATTGAATGGATAAGATTGGTTCTCAAATAAACTTTTCAATATATATATATATAGATTAGTATGTCAAAAAAACATATACATGAGTACATGCACTTTGAAATCTTTAAGACAAAAAGGGAAAAAATAGTGAAGCTAGGAAGTCAAAGTAATTGTGACATTACTTGGTCAAAATAAAAGAGAAGGAATCTGAGAGGGCCAAAGGCCATGCTTTCACTCACCCCACTTCATGTGATGATATATATAGGTAGGATCAAATGAGAATACCTCTTAATGTGAGAATGTTAAGAACAGTTTATAGCCCTTGGATGATTTTTATCTAATGGTTGAGATTAATCTTGGTTAATTAAGGTATGTTGAATTTTAATAATTTGATTTAATTAAGGTAAGTTGATTTTGTATTTCCTATTTATTTAATTAAATGATTGACCTACAAGTGTTCTCGTCGTTCTCCATATAACATGTATTTTCACCGGATCCTTCCTATATATATATATATATATATATATATATATATATATATATATATATAATAACCAATGGTAGCCTGTAACTAGTTGCCCATGGGTTTTAGTTCATTGATTAATTGTATATATGCATGGTGGTATATATATATATATATATATATATATATATATATATATATCATGCTTGCTAGGTGCTTTAATTAGCCCATAAAAGAATAAACGCAAAAGCACACGTATATATCTTAAAACATGTAGTCATCGTAGTGTCCATATCAACATCAAACTTCAATAACTTTACATGTCTGGATTTTGGACCAAAAATCAAGAAACACGTATTCGTTTTTGCTACCACTATCACACACACATATGTTAGTAATTAACTATAATATAATGCATGAGATTTAGTTATACTTTGGGTTTGTGTTTATATATATATTTATAAATCAAAATCAAGAATTATAAAACAAACTTTGGCAAAAATGGTATGAGCATGCATCAAAATCAAGCGGGTAATTATTTTTTATTTTTATTTTTAAAACAAATTAACTTTAATTCTAAAAGAAAAGGAAAAAGAAAGTAAAAAAAAACTAAGAGACATGCATGTTAAGATTAGGGTAAGAAGCATGGTGTGGGACTAGACACACGTGTGATAAGTGGTCCATTTGAGTTCAAGCAGAGGAAGTTTTGTTTGGTAGAGCCAAAGTCAACATCACAATCATAGAGACATTATTTTTTGGGGTTCATCATATATTTAGACCGATCACTTAAATTCTTTTATACAGTCCTCTACGTGAACAAGACATGCATCCTTGTATTCCCACTCTCTCTCTCTCTCTCTCTATATATATATATATATATATACATATATATATATATATATACACACACATTAGCATCATACCCTCGCAATAATGCGACGGTAAATAGTTTTTGGTTTACAATATTCCGTTTTCAAGAATGTAATGATATGTTATTCGCGCGAGTCAATGTCACGAAAAAGTTCGCTACAGTAACATGTTTGGGTTTTTTTCAAATTTTTTTTATTTACATTTAACTATTTTATTAATTTTAGAAATAAATTCTAAAAGACAATAAAATAAGAAAAAAAGATTTATATTGATGAAATAAAGAGAAGAGTTAATAAGATTTTAAAAATTATGTTGATGCGGGTAAATAATTGTGTTAGTATAAGAGAATATATTTTGAATAAAGTTAAAGTAAATTAGGAGAGAATAAAATAGTTAAAAATTGAGTGAATGATATTAATTTAGATTAAATGAAGGGTCAAGATTTTATATTGATTGAATTTTAAGAAGTCTTAAAATTTAAGAAGAGAGAAAATGTTAAATGTTTTATATAGTAGTATATATATATATATATATATATATATATATATATATATATATAGTGAAAAGTTCATTTAAGAACCGTTCGTATTGCGAGAACCGCGAGAACCAATCTTAGCCGTCCAATTTCCCCTCCTTCAATTGGATTGCCCACCCATGAATTTCTTACATGCACCCTGCCACACTCAATCCCCCCACGCTCTTCATCCATGAATTCCATTATCCAAAATGAACGGCTAAAATTGGTTCTCGTGGTTCTCGCAATAAAAACGGTTCTCAAATGAACCCTCCCCTATATATATATATATATATAGGGATGAGATCAAATAAAAAGAAAATTAAAGTAAAAAGTGTAAAAGGGATGATTATTTGATCATTTTTCGGTATATATATCAACTGATAATCGTTAGTTCATCATCTTTATTGATTAAAACTAGTTCTTTATCAATTTCTTTTTGATTTCAAATACAGATTTTGAAAACAAAATTTTGGAATAATTTGTTGATGAACAAAATGCTTTCATCTAAAAAGTGATGAATATGTTGGATTCATAAAAAAGAAATTGATGAAGAACTAATTTTAATCAATAAAGATGATGAACTAACGATTATCGGTTGATATATATACCGAAAAATAATCAAATAATCATTGTTTTTACCCTTTTTACTTTAATTTTCTTTTTACTTGATATCTACCATATACATATATATATATATATATATATATATATATATCAAATGATGGAGAACGCTTGAACGTACGTTCTTCATCTAGTACATTTAAATTCGTCAAAAAAGGCATTAATTAGTAATGGCCGAGATGATCTATGAATTTATGTTCTTCGATCCAATATGTCTGTATGCAATATAATTAGTCCGTCATATCTTTTTTACTCTATAAATCATTTAGCTCTTTTTTAAAATAATTTTTTAAGTTAAGTAGTACAAGTAATATAGCATGTTTTACAATAACTTTTAGCAATAGTCTTAACACTTTTAAAATAGTACAACTCGAATAACATTGTTTACAATATGTTACAACAATGATTTTAAACACTTTAAAACTGTCTAAAAATTTAATTACATAAAACTGTCAGAATTTAAATATATAATTAATAGTTTAAAACTGTCAAAAAATTAATTACAAAGCATTTAATATACTTTAAACTGTTAGAATTAATACTTTAAAACTCTATAAAGCATTTAGCTCTTTTTTTAAAACAAGTTTTTAAGTTAAGTAATACAAGTAATATATCATGTTTTACAATAACTTTTAGCAACAATCTTAACACTTTAAAAATAGTACAACTCAAATAACATTATTTACAATATGTTCCAGCAATGATATTAGAGATTTTAAAACTGTCCAAAAATTTAATTACATAAAACTGTCAGAATTTGAATACATAACTAATACTTTAAAACTATCAAAAAAAATTAATTACAAAGCATTTAATATACTTTAAAACTGTCAGAATTAATACTTTAAAACTCTATTAAGCATTTAGCTCTTTTTTTAGACAATTTTTTAAGTTAAGTAGTACAAGTAATATAAAATGTTTTACAATAACTTCGAGCAATGATTTTAAACACTTTAAAACTGTCCAAAATTTTAATTACATAAAACTGTCAGAATTTAAATACATAATTAATACTTTAAAACTGTCAAAAATTAATTACAAAAAACTGTAATGAATTTAATAACAGAAGACAGACCAAAATATTTTGCCTATATATACCTTATAACTGTCTACAAAGAAGTGTTGCGTGATGAGTGAAGTACATATGTATTTAGCATGATCTAAATAATTATCACATTTACTTACTGTTTTCAAAAAGTTTTATATTCTACCATGTAATATGATTGTAAAAGATGGTATGAATTCGTTCATACAAGAATAGAATGTTGTCATCTAAACGTAATGTTTTGCATTAACTTGATATTTGTACGAAGATCACAACCACCATATTCTCTGGCAACATCACAAATAACATGTTGAATTGACATGTCGACAAATGAAACTATTTTATCCCGACGTATCGTGTGGGTAAAATACTAGTAAAATATAATATATGTATTACTTTTGTAATACTGTTGCTATATATTTAAAAAAATCTGGATGTTATAAAATGATTGGGACTCTCTCAAGATTTGGTTAAACATTAACTATTAGTTATTTTCTCTTAGTTAATACATTATGAGTATGTTTATAAGCAAATATGACGTGTCATGTACTAGCCTAACTTTAAAAATCTCAATTTTATATGATGATATGTTAATTACTAAATGGCTTTTGGCCTACAGATAATTTTAAGGTATTTTTTTTCTTTTTAAAGTCCAACGGTTTAAATTTTGTTATAAACATATATATAGATTATGATATGCGCTTGTGATTGTCATTCAAAATATATACACACACATAATATCAATCTTTTTAATTAATCCTTTTTTATGATTACTCTTTTTATTATTTTCTTTATATATATATATTTAAAAGTTTATTTGAGAACCGTTTTTATTACGAGAACCAATCTTAGTCATTCAATTCTCCCTCTTCAATTGGATTGTCCACTCATGAATTCAATTGGTTCTCGTAGTTCTCGTACGAAAAACGGTTCTCGTTTGACCTTTTCCCTATATATATATATATATATATATATATATATATATATATATATAATAAAATAATATATCGATCGAAATGGGAAGTAGGAAAGTATATTGAAGCGGTTTGTCTTTACTAGGCAAATCATGTTAGCTTTTTTCCATGGCACAACATGACCCCATTGATCGATCACTTTTCTCCATAACATATATATATATATTGAGAATATTATATAATATATAGAGGGAAATTTAAAAATGTAAATTTTTCTTCCATATATATATCGAAGTCGTCATCCTTGCCTTGTGGAATGATGGTGAAGTTTTTGTTTTATACCATGTTTGCTTCCCATCTTTCTTTCGCATACACACTCGATCTCTTCCTTTGAGATAATGTACGTGCAATCCATACAAACAAACTGATGGAACATTTCATCAATTTGTATTCTATCATATGTATACGAATAACAAAAGTCCTACGACTATCTGATGGGTCGGGAACCCGTCTCAAACCCGGTTGAACAAGATGAGAGCCGCTTTTATTAGTCTCCTATGCCTTACTCGAAAGAATGATGATTGTACATAACACTTCTTTTACCATGCATAACAAAAAATTGTGTACGTAATTGGACCATAATACCCCTAAATATATAGATGGTATTATTTGATAGTAAGTTTGTAGAGATAACACACCGCACATAGAAACTTCCTCCTCCCCTTCTAAAAAAAATAACACACCGCACATAGATGTTGAACTAAGTGGTGTAGGAAACAATATTAATCAAAATAATCAAATTAATAATTGAGATGGTCTCTCTCTCTTTCTTTTCTTTTTCTTTTTTTTTTTTTTTTTTTTTTGTAATAGGCAGAAACTTTAAAGTCTCAAAGTAAGAGGAAAAAGTTATACCTTTAAAACGAACATTTGTATCAACGTATTAATATGTGCATTCGTCTTAATTTAATTATTTGTGTATTAAAATTGTGCATCGGTGTTTATTAGACGAATATTACAACTAAACTATCAAATAAACTTGCAATCACGAACAATAACATAAAATAATTTTGTTTAGACATTTCATCAACAACCAGGAGTGTTTGGTAGAGAGAAAAGAAATGAGGAGAATTGGTTTCTCTTGTTTGGGAGAAATGGTTATAGTTTTGGGAGGAGAAATGGTTTCTCCACCCATTTCCATTTCTTCCCTACCTTTGTATTTTCATTCTTCCTTTCTTCAAACGGAAGGAACAGAGATAGAATCAAACCGATTCCCGTTTCTCTTCAAATTGTGGAGAAATTGAGAGAAATGGCTGTCGATGTCTACTTATCATCGTCGATGTCCGGTTGTGATGTTTTTCCGGCGTTCTACTCATCATCATCGACATCCGGCGAGGCGGCCAACGCCGCAACCGCCGTCCGACGACTTGAGCCACCATTTCTCTGTTTCATTTCTTTGATGATACCAAACAGGGGAATCAATTTCAATTCTCCACACAATTCTATTTCTCCCCATTTCCATTTCTCCTCTATTTCTATTTTCATTTCTTCCAATTTCTTTTCTCTCTACCAAACACCCCCATTCTCAAGTTGAAGAAGGGAACAAAAGAGATTCTAAATCATCCTAATTTAAAAAAAAGAATTTAAATATGAATAAGCTTAAACTTCCTCCGCAAATATCTTAATTTCCTTATTGAGATGAAGGTCGAATGTCTATTTTTTCGTTTCTTTTCAGATTCTTTCTTTCTCCTTCTTACAAAAACTCGAGAACACAGTATACGCGTTAGCATTAGGAGTTAAGTTGTGATTTTGTATGTTCAAAGGCAACCCCGACAATGATCTCATATTCACACAATGAATTCGCAAGATTATACACATATCACTATACCAGTATATTTTCTAAAAACAAGCTTTGACTCATGGACTCGGAACAAGCGTGCAAAGTTCGGGGATCTTAATGCGTTATCATCTAAAGGGTTACTCACCTAAGGCTTCTAACATAGTGTTATTGAAGTAGTTTAGATTTGGTGTTGCTCATGGTCTAAGATCATGGGTTCGAGTTCTATTGTGAATGAAATTTAAAATAGATTTAGGAGCAGTGTAAATCTTGGGACCTGAGATAAGAAAGATGCAATGTACACAACAGAAAAAGACAAACAACAGTGGTGTTAAACTTAGTCTGACTGCATAATTATTCTACATAAAGGTACGATCTAGTACTTTTCCAATGAACTCTCTATATGGTTATGGTGGGCGGGCACTTGCATATTCAATGCTTATCAACATCTTTCCTCATAAGAATCCTCCTTCATTCTACAAACCCTTCCATTTACTTTTTGGAGTATCTACTATCTAAAGCCTTTGTAAACCTTGGATTACTTTTCTGAAAAAAATAAAATAAACAAATCTAATCTCATATTCAATACAACTTATACTTAACCGTCTCTTTAAGAAGTATAGATATCTAACCTACACCATAAACCCTAAAAATATCAAAATTAAAATCAATTATTTTTATAGAGATGAATTCATGCTTGTTAAGTGGTCATTGACTCATTTTTATAGATAAAAAGACACCAAAACCACCTATAGTGGTAAATAAAGCATAAATTGCTCCGTCATGGCACATCATCCACTACGCCATCTTCATTAATTGGTTTGTCCGGAGGCTTGTCATTCGGGTGACGAGATGCATAGCTCGTTTCTATTTTCTTTTCTTTTTTAGTTTATTTTCAACCAATCAAATTAATTTAAATTAGTACTGTGTTGGTCCAATAATAGCGACGTGAAGGTTAGTTAACTAGGACAGTTTAGTCATGAGATAGTCATAGACTGTAAAAGTTGATGTGACCGTAATGACTGCAAGTGATATAATACAATTACTATTCATCACTCACTTGATGTGATAATTCGACACAATCGGGTCACACACATTCTAACAAAACATGATAAATTGACAAACACGAGTATGTCTCTTGCAAAATGAAAAGATGCAATGTATTTAGCCGTTTAGATTTTTGAAACTTCACAACCAGAATTATTAATATTCCAATTTTTCTCAAAAGAAATTGAAGAATGAACAGCCAGGAATCACAAAACATGCCAATTACAAAAGTACAAAAACACAATCAGCATCCTATGTTGTCAAATCCTACAATTTACAATGACCACCTTCCATATGAAAAAAAATCTTTCAAACAAACACAGCCATCATAGTACAATTCAGAGGTATGATAGTCCTATACTTCAGTTTCATTAATGTACAATAGATAATGTTACAAAATCGAGTCTTAGTAACACAAAAATTGCAAAAATTTGATCTCGTCATGATAATTAGAATTCTAAGAATCTTAGCCGAAATTTTCTTTAGAACTGTGCAATTAGAGGTTAACACGGAGTACAAACAGGAAACATCCAATTCTACTTGATTGATCTTTATGTAAGTTAACCATGCCTAGCACATTTCTGAGAGGAGGTAGGCTTCCTTGTTATATGGACATGGATTTGGGGAAGAATTTAACTACAAAAGTCTTGAGGTTCCCAACTTGAGCAGAAGAAAGAATTGGGAAAAGAATTCTTGATTGGATCTCAAGAGGCCGAACAAATTTGAATAGAAGCGAACTTATCTTAAAATCAACCTTTTCTGTCTTCACATGCATACTCGGGTCATAAGCAATTGTATATGCTATTCACTTTCACTACTGTACAGCCTGCCTGAAAGATATACGATGAGGTGATTACCAGCTACGCAATATGGGCAGGTAGAGTAATGGTTTATTGGTCAAACGAGATGGGTCAGTTTGGTTCACCTGAACCATTAACTTTTTTTTTTATGAATTCCATAATAACAACTTATTAAACGTAACTAGAAAAAACAATTAGCTATTACAGAAAGAAATGATTCCACTGCTTCATGTACAAAACTGGAGAATAAAGGATTATAAGAAGTAAAATAAACTTTTCACATCTATAACAAAATTAACAAGTAAAAATACAAAATGTTTTGGTAACCAGTAAAAATAGAAAATGCTCTTATGATTTTCATAATAACAACATTTTCAAATGTTTGACCAAAGTAATTGAACAAAATAAGTTAGTTGGGTTATTTTTAATGTGTTTGGGCTGGTATTGAGAGATCTAAGTAAAAGAATAAGAAGGATACGGTACCTTAAGGTTTTTTGCCTTCCATGGCTTCTCTTTTCTCATGGCAACTTATGCAAAGAAAAGGACCATCCCAAGGTCTTGGTTTCGCCGAATTACACGGTCCAGCAAGAATTGAAATGCCCTCTCCGGGTTTCATTTCTGCTTGACACACCGCACAAGTGAACAACTTGAACAAGTTACAAAACGGGTATTTGGTAAGTAACCTGCAACCAAATCAGATAAATCATCTGTTAAGAATACATAACCCAACTCATAGGCTTGTCAACGGTCAGATTTGGATCAGATCAACTAATGATCGACTCTGGCCCATACCCAACATAATCCAACCCGCTCACAAATGGATCATAATCTGGCCCATGACCCAACGGATCATGGAGCGATCTGTTGAATCACTTATAGGATCTTCAATAGTACAAACCTTTCTGAAAGCAAAGCTGATCCTTCCTCTATCAGCTCTTCTACCACATCTAGCTGAAGATATCCACCATCAACCTGAGGTGGTGACCCTGAGCTTTTTCTTCTAAACATCGACTTTAATACCCTTTTACCAGTTTTTTTCGCCTGCGGGGCATGAGGGTTTGTTTTCTCTGGAGGAAGTATATCAACGACAATGCAAGTTGTATCATCCCGTAACCCTTTGGATTGTACAGCTTCCTATTAATGGAAACAAAAAAAGTTACAATAGCTGTTGATAGAAGGTTAAACATTATGTATAACCATACATTAACAATGTGTGCAGCCGCTGTATCAGGAGGCAGTCCACGACAGCAAACTAGAGCTGCTTCTGCAGAGATGGCATCCCATACACCATCACTTGCAATAATCATTCTTCCACCAGCAGAGGACAACTGGCAGGTTACATATTACAAATCAAGGAACATTAGTCAGTGTCAAGTCTATCAAAAACGTATCATTCTCAAGTCCTTGAGAAAATATTACATCATAGTAGTTCACTTTCACGAACTGACCTTCACTTGTTTAACATAAGGCACGGGGACAATGAACTCTCCGACATCAACATCTCCAATTGATCGAGAAAGGCACAAGCCACCAGGCCAGCATCTTAATGGACCAATCTGCCAATTTATATGGTGTATACAAAATTTAGTCATTTAATATATAGAAACATGAAAAGAAACAAATTAAAGACAGAATAAAACTATACTTGTGCGCCGCCACCAGCATTAAGCCGGCCAACCTCACCACCACTTGCAGTGACTCGCTCCCTCCTACCAGATAACAAAAAGATAAACAGAAGGTAAAAATCTAACTGTCCTACAAGGTTTTCAAATGCTATAGGAATGCAACGTAAGAGATTTGTTAACCTACTCTTCTTCACTGCAATCAAGTCTGTGATCTGCTGATAGATAATATAATCCCCCTTCTGCAGATTCAAGTATGCAGCGGGAATCACCAACAGAAGCTACAGTTATGACCGATCCTTCAATAATAACAAAGGTGACAGTCGTTCCTGATGATTGAGCTGAAACATAACAATGCACAAGTATCAAATTTGTATAATGGATGACATGTTCACATGTAAGAAAACCAAGCACATGTGCACATGCACACAAGTAGATCCACAGATCTACAAAGAGTAAAATAAAGTAATAAAACAAATGATAAAAGTGGTCAATGCTACAATCACATGTACACCAAGTTCATATTTAAGGCATGGTGCGCCATAACCAAGCACACAACAGACAATAATTGCAACAAAGAAAATAAAATCTCAAATGATGTAATTAGCCATAGTTTACATATGCTTTTTGATCAATAGCGTAAGCTACTTCAACTGTCAAAAGTGAGACTTAAAAAAAGGGGACACTTCAAGATAATACACAAGCACCAAAACAGAGCATAAGGTTCATTGACATTGCAAGACTACCCCATGTCATAGCTAAGCATTTATATTACTTTTCTGCTTTTGTAACAAAAAATAGTATGGAAAAGGTTTTTTTAAATTTATGAATTATGAATAACATAACAACCAAATTTGTGCTCACCCATACTTGTAAAAGGTTACACATTTGACCTCAATGAAGAACCCAAAAAAGACCATCAGCCAAGTACTCTTGATGCATAAACGTGTGCACATCACATCAAAGTGTGTCAGTGTCAGTGTAAAAGGTTGTGCTCATACTACATGAGTTCAAGTGTATAGCAAATCTTTTTGGACCAAAATGCATCACTAACTCCATGTATAATGACTATTATGTCAAGTAAGTAACTTTATATGTCAAAGTTGAGAAAAAAGAAATACCCAAAAAAGTTCTCTACAATCCTAATAAACTTGAAGACCAAAACTTACCCATGATGCATGCACATGTATGTATGTGCATGTGTGTACCTGTATGTATATGATGCAAGTATTATCCATATCTATATACACACATTGTGTGAGTATAGCCATACATATGTGACTTTACTGATGTATATACTGTAATTGTTTAATCATCAATAAAGATGGCATGGGGGAGAAACGAACAGGCTTTACATAATAAGCTATTAAGCTTTAGAGAGGCAACTAGTCAGCCTAAATCATGTGATGCTCAACCATGCTGCTCATAAAATTAGTCACACCTCAGGGTCTCAGTTCTCATGACTTGTAAAGAATAGTAATGCCTTTAAAGAAGGATTGCTCTGATGTATTTTGGCAACCTTTTTGCTATTACTACTTTCTCAGTAATAGTAGAAAAGGAAGTATACAAGGATTTGATCATGGAAATTTGGGCATGTGACAACAGTCAGCTATGTTCATACTACAAGGTTGGAGGCCTAAAAATTCTAGATGAGTTCAAAACACCAATACAGATAGTGCATGGGGAATTTCATCCCAAATGTAAATGCCAAAACTTTTTGTATATCATTAATATCCCTGATAAACACATTGAATACAAATAACATTCTATCCTTAACGCCTCGAAGACAAGTGAAAAGGGCATTCCATTTTTAAAACATTGAGACCTAACTCCCAAGTCCAAATAAGGTAACTTTTCTATAGTCATGCAGATAAATGTTGACGCTACACTTACACTTGATTACAAATTATACATGATTAACGCTGCTTAGTAACTCCGCCCTACATGCATTCAAGATAAAATCACAGAAGCATAAAAAAACAAAATGCCTACTTATAAACTATGTGGTATTACTTTGTAAAGTTTGAAGTCTCTATATGCATTACCACAATGACATCAGGGCATCCTGCTTATGCTGAAGGGGAAATTAAAAGTAAATAAAATTTAAAAAAAGGTATCCATACCTTGTTCTTGGAAATCTTTATCTGTTTTCACAAATCCTGCCACCAAAGCCCTAGGCAACACTGTGATCCATTCATCTCGATTAAGGTTTTTAGGAATAGCTCCCAAGACATTGTTTAAGAGGTTCTCTTTAGCATATATAGCTGCTGCAGACCCATTATGCCCATCGAATATCTGCAAAGTAAAGTTAGGTAAGAGAACTATAGGAGAAAAGAACTGGAAGGCCATTAGCAACATATCTTCCAGATCCTTGTTTCACCATTTCTTTTCTCAAGTCAATTAGCATGAAAATTCACCATCTCATGCAAATTAGAGTGAAAAAACCCTAAGCCACTTATGCATCTTTCTTATTTCCCCAAATCAAATGAAAATTGCATCATCTCATGCAAAGCAAGTATGGATGTATTTCACATAAACTGGAGAACATGACGAAAATTAATGCTTTCTTACAACTGTAATCAAAGGCACCATGTTGTTGCAGATAATCAAACATTAAAAGAGGGAAATAGTCAGAAAGTAGAGATCAAATACCGCAAAAACCGAATAAGTAGCCACACCATCACCTAAGGCGCGTTGGCATTCGGTTTTAATCAACGTGAAGTCCTCTCCTTTCTTGGACTGGTTAGATTGACCACTAGTAATCTCCGGTCTCTCAGTCTTCTCACTTGCCAGTTCACGCTTCAACAACACGGATAACGGGATCGTATGATGCTCACTCTTGACGATTGACATTTCCTAAGTTCCTTCAAAAACCCAGATTTATATCGATCAACTCTGCACTAATAATAAAATGTAAGCTTTCCCCGATCCACCACCACACACTCCCTAATATAATAATCAATAAAATCCTAAGACAACACAAAACATACACAAGAATAAAACGTCATGAAATGATCAGACTACATGAGAATAACATCAAGTGCAAGAATCATTAGATGAAATTTCACAAAAGAAAAAAAGGAAAAGGAAGAAACAATCCTTTATAGTGATCGGAAAAGCAGAAATACGCGTAATGAAAACCTAGACTGAAGAACAATGTGGATGATCTAGAAGTAAACTTTAGCACACAGATCGATTTTTCTATGAAAAAGAAAAGAAAAACTTTAAACAAAAACACAGTACAGTGATGAAGGGGGAAGCATACTTACAGAAATCCGTTGATAATGGCGAAAATCAAGCAATAAGTTGGATGATTTTGCAGATATAGAAAGGAAAAGGGCAAAAGTGATGATGTTAGGGGAGGCGATTGGATTGGATTTGGTAGAAAAATCGCGCGAGAGAGAAAGGAAAGGGGTAAAGATGGAGGTGCGGTGGTGTCTTATATTCCGAATTTTCAATTTCTTGTTTATTCATCATGTGCTAGCGAGCGTACAAAACGCGCACCGCTTTCTGGTTTAAAAAGCCGACTTCCAGTATGAGCTGTAAACTGATTCCTGAGTTGTTTCTTTTCAATTTTTCATCATCGTAACTTTTTTTTTCGTTTAATTAATAAAACATTTTAATATTCAGTAATAATATTCACCCTAAAAAGTATTTGTAACTTTTATTTAAAAAATCAGAACAATGTTTAATCTGTTTATATTTAATTTATAATACTAGGGAACTAATTTTTATTGTATTTTAAAATTTTGAACGGAGTGATATTTTCGTAATTCACATTTGATGTTTTTATAAATCATATGTGATTGTATACTGAATCATTTATAATTAAATATTAAAATTTTAAAATTATGTTTTTTACATGAATTTTATTGAACACAATTCATAATTTATAAACTAAAACCATGCATAAAATATAACCATAATTTTATAAAGAAGATGTTATTTTAGTACCAACAGTTATTTATGATGCATAATGATTTATTTATTTTTGAGAAAAACAACTAGCGTATGTGATTGATGCCTAAACTTCTACAATCTACAGTTATTAAAAGAATTAATTACATCTCCATAGAAGGAAAAAAATATATGTAATCAATTTAAATATTACATATCATTATCTACAGTATTTTTGACTTGGTTTTCTCTTGTCATAATCTTAGCTGCGTGTTAATACTAAATTATTAAGTAATAAATATAAATAATCAATAAAGACAAAATGTTAGTAATTACTTGTTTATGCACGGTTTAGACTAAATTTTTCTACTTATTAGATTTATACATGTGCTAAAATCAAGAGAAGAAATAAAAAGATATAAGCAAAACGATATTAGTTAATTGATAGATTGATAAAGTATAAAGATTTAATATGAAAAATATAATAATTTTTAAACCTTGGTTGATCCAGGATCGGTTCGTCATAGAACAATTAATTAAAAACTAGATTTTAAGAAAGAATAATTTTATTTATTCCTATTTCCTCTCTTGCTACACTGCATTTCAAGCTTCATCCAATCTATTTGACTAATTCTTATTTTTAATTCAAACATATAAATACTAGAATCTATGTTTAACTTTAGAGTAATGGTGTGTTAATCGTGTAAATATTATGTAACTGCCGGCTAAAAAAAAGAAAAAGAGTGAGAGCATGTTTTAATATATTCGAATTGCTAGTTGGGGATAATAATTATGCCGAAGCTTCTATTTTAGTGTATCATTTCTTGTTGTTAAAAAAAGGGGGGTAAATTGCATGAAAATGTAATGAATTTTGTCTTAATTATCATTGTATACAATAAACTTTAAATTTTTAAAAGTCTTACAATTAACTTTCATAATTCTCTCATTGTATGCAAACAACTTTTTTATGTGTCTGTTAGTTAGTTGTTATTGTATACAATAAACTTGGTCATAACTTTCATAATATACAACAAGTTGCATACAATGTAAGTGTTATGAAAGTTGCTTGTATTATTTTTAATAAAATAAAAATTGATTGTATAAAATGATAACTAAGACAAAGTTCATTATGTTTTAATACAATTTGCCATATGATTAGAATGGTTGTGGGGTTAAAGTGAATATCTTAAAATGGAGAATTAAGATTAAGCCGACTGGAGTCGGCCTGGAAATCTTCTTCATGTTTGAAGCATTATATAAATATAAAACTAGATGGAGTTTGGAAGGATGCAGTTAACTTTTAGCAATTCAATAATAAGTGAAATAATTAAGAAAACCAAAATTGGCAGCCAACTCATCCACACGTTTTCCGGACACTACGGAGAGACATATGTTCATTCATTGGTACTAGCTGCTGCTGCTTCTTCTTCTTCTTTCCCTCTTTAATTTAATTTAACAATTCTATGCCATGTTATTGTCCAAAGATCCATCCATTCATTCATAATTGATTTTCCTATCTTAATTGATTTTCTTCGACATAAGTAATCGATTCTAATTGGTCGACCGATGTATCCATTTCTAAAAGTAGAACCTTTATTTACTTTGACTGACGACCAGAAAAACAATTTAGTTAAAACTTTAACCATTTATTTATACTTACATAGAAAAAGACATTTTGTGTCCTTTTATTTGATGTTATTGTTACTCTTATCCTTTTATTTGCTATTTTGTGTTATTCACCTCCACATATTTACTTGTAATATAGGATTGAAAACTTTGTTGTTAAAAAAGAAGTTCTTGATATTCTCATTCGGTAATAAAAAGAAGGAAAAGGAAAACAACTTGAGGGGTTTGATTTTGGATGAAATTTGAACCGATAACCCTCTGAGATCAAAAAAGAAGTTAAATTATTTTCAAAAAACTTTCTTGGATATTCCATCGACAGGCCATGATTTAGTATCTCTCTTCTTAAGTGCTCTCACAATAAGGCTGCCAATTTCTGGGTCGACCCGAAAAAAGTGACACGAACCCGAAATGGGTCAAAAGCGGGTTGACACGAAATCGACACAAAAATAAATGGGTCGGGTTAGGGTCAACCCGATAACCTGAAAATGACCCGTATGACCCGTTTATATGTAAAACTATAACATTTTAAAATTTTCTTTAATACTTGAACTTTAAATTTTGAAAAGAAGATTATGAATTTAAATAAGAGAGTGATATTTTAGGACAATATAACCCGCCAAACAAAAGTACAAAACCCTTAAACGTTAAAAACTCAAAATAAACATAAAAAATTTACTGTTAAAACAATAGTACGTTATTTTAGTATTTGCTATTTTCACTATATGATTTTTATACTTTTACATTTAATTATTTTATAGGTGATACTATAGTATTTTGGATCGATTCATAATTCTATTTAATGATGAATAATCTTAAATCATTCGGTTGTTCAATGACATTTTATTATATTCATTTATATAAGTGAATAAAAAGGTGAAATCAAAATTTCAATCAAACCGAAATAAATACCGTATTTGAAGTTCGAATACAACGGAAACGAACATTGATTATTAAAGTTAGAATATAAATGAAAATCATTTTCGGAATTTGTGCTGAACGTTGGAAAACAAACATGGAATTTGAAATTTTGATAAAGAAAATCGTAGTTGAAACGTAGAACCGTATTCGAAAATCGTACTCAAAAAGCGTACTCGGAAACCGTATTCGAAAGCGTACTCGAAAACCGTATTCGAAAGCAGAAAAAATTCTCGTCGATGACATTTGGCCTAAATGGGTCGACCCGAAGGTCGACACGAAAAAAACTGACACGACCCGAACTTGACACGGAAAGAAATGGGTCAAAATTGGGTCGACACGAAACTGACCCGAACCCGAACGACACGAACCCGACCCAAATTGACAACCTTATCTCACAATAGGAAGCTAAAACTTTTAAATTGTCCTTCACTGAAGATGAAATTTGGAGCGCAATAAAAGGATGTGGTGGTTCAAAAGCTCTAGCTCCAAATGGATTCAACTTTTATGTTTATAAAAAGATTTTGGTATATAACTAAAGACAATCTACATGCTACTTTGAGATGGTTTTGGGATAAGCAAGAGCTACAAAAGGCAGGGGAAGCCCGTTCGTGCTCCTCACCGGAGGAGCACTCTCTCCATTGAGTTTGATACTCTATGTAGAAATCATAAACAATGGTTATAACTCGTCTTTCTTAACCCTAATTCCAAAGAAGTCAGACCCTTTAGATCTTGGGGTTTCAAGCCCATAAGCTTGATCGGTGTCTACTATAAGATATTATCGAAGGTTTTAGCAGAAAAGATTAAAAAGGTTATTTCTTCATTAATCGGGGGAGATAAATGCATTCGTTCATGGTAGATTCATCTTGGATGGTGTCTTGGTGGCAAACAAAGTTGCAGGCTTTGTAAAAAAAATAAGTGCAAAGTTTGATTCTTAATTAAAGTCGATTCGAAGTGTTCGTTGAAATTTTCTACTTGAAATCATGGGTGCAATGGGTTTTGGAAGGAAATGGATTTCTGCATTGATTAATTGGATTGTACATGTATACAATCTTCAAAAATATCGACTATAGTTAACGGGTCATCAATAAAATAACTCAAGATGCCGAGGGGATTAAAACAAGGTTGCCCACTCTCACCTTTTTTGTTTCTAATTGTCTTACTTTAAATATGGAAATGAAAGAGGCATATATATAATAAAGAAAATTTTCAAGGTTTAAAATTTGTGTTAGTCAAATCAAAGTATTAAATTAAATTAAACATTATTGATAATGTTTTAATAATACAATTTTAATATTTGGATAAAATGTTATAATCTTATAAATCCAAGTTTATATAAAAATAATAAGTTTAATAAATAACATGTTAGAATATTAATTTTGTATGAGTACCAGGTTATAAGAAGCGTTCTAATACCCCGAGTATGCACAAAGCCAAAATAGGGAATTGTCAAATATATAAAAATCGATTTTAGGTATGTGGACTAAAAGAAATTTTAAAAATTCAAATTTCGAAAACACAAATTTTGATTTGGTTAGTAAATCTAAGGAGTGTAGGTGAATCACCAACAAGATCTTGCTTAGGAACATGGTCCATCAATATCACGATGGTTATTAACCAATAGACAAAGATGCTTTATAAAAATAATTAAAAATGGGTATATATATTGTCGATTTTTATAAAAAGCAGAGAGTGATTCTACAACTTCTAAGTTCAAAACTCAAGTTGGGTGGCAAATCTATCAACAAATCTTACATGGGAAAGAAAACCAAAATATCATAGGATAATAATCATTGGTTAAACAAGTTTTAAAATTCAAATTTGACTATAAATTAACAGTACACTCTGAGATAATATTTTAACGAGTGTTTTTACTAAAAATTCAGTCTATATGAAAAAACATGACTACACATAATGTTTATATTTCGAAAGTCAAAAAATAGTTGTATTGGGTCTCCACAATCGTGGCCCATGGTTGATCGTGAGCCAAACAGCACATCTATTTCTCTCTTAATAAGATATAAGATCCATTTATTCAAGAACAACTCAAGTGCAAGAGAAGAACAAAATAAGAGATTTCAAGTATAAATCTATTTATCTCTTGTTATTTGTTTGTGAGGAAATATTATTGTACATACCTTTGTTGGTGTTGTGAGATTATGTGCTTGAGAGAAATGTTTAATGAAGAAGTTATTTGAGTATTGGGTTAAAAAGTTCTTAGGTGAATAACGTGGTTGTAAAAGTTTTTAGGGAAGAACTTAGAAGTGGGTTTTGCTTAAGATGGTCACTTCCCTGTGAAAATAGTGACAACTGGTTAAGGTGTTCACTTCTTTGGAGAAAAATAACAAGTTGATTAAGATGGTTACTTCCTATGTATTTATAAGAAAAAATCATGTAGTTTCAAGTTAAGTTGTTTTCTAGTCAGTTCATGCAAAGAAGACTAGACATGATTATTAGGTCGAGGGAGACTTTGAGACACTTGGACCAACGATACATTCCATGAGTGTAAATGCTTGGTGGGTCTAGAGTGGGAGCCTTTGAGAGATTAGGTCAAGGGTTTGAACCTTACTCCCTTCACGGCTAGCCAAGACAGCTGCTCAATGGCTCAATGCATGTTGATTTATCCTCGAGGAAGGGGCGCACGGTTCAAATCTAAAGAATCCATGACGAAGGGTTGTCTAATGAAAACTCTTGTAGGTGGATGACATATACAAGTGGTAGTGCGTATGATCTTGATTTGGACTATGCTTATAGAAATATAGTTATCTTTCGGTAAAATTTGATGGGAAAAGCAATCATTCCTTCTATCTATTGGTGGGTAGTAGCGAAGGCTCTTGTGAATTTTGTTATTAGCAGGTTAATTAATTGGCATGAGGGAGCACTTCATATCACATAAAGTTTACCTTCCCATATTTCCAATTTGCCCAAAAAGTAAATAGCCATTCGTATGAGCGTATAAAAGCAATAATAGTAATAACTTAGGGGAGTAGTCACTCTCCTATGTCAGCATTTCACTCTCTATTTAACCCATAACCTAACCATGCATTGTATGATCACTCCTCAAATTCTAAAAGTCAATGACTAGTTACTACCCTACTAATTAATCAATGACCAAAAAACAAAACAAAAGGGAGGGGGGAGTTAAGTATTACTAACATAGGGGAAGGTTCTGTTATATAAGAATCGCAAAAGAACCTATGCAGTCAAGTCAAATTAATCTATAAATTTATTAGATTCATGATTATGCAACTTAATTAATTTCATGAATTTGAGCTGAATAATGATGAAAAATTCATGAAAACATAAAAATGCATAAAGAGCTACACACATTAAATGCTTTTATATATATGATATTTATTTACATTTTTTGACAAAATTATCTAAAAACTCATGAATAGTTAAAATATGTTTTATGATCATGAATCTAAAAAATTTGTAGATAAATTTGACTATATTATGTTTTTACGGTTCTCATAATAAAACTGATTGTCAATAAAACATTCACTTACTAATATATAACACCTTGAATCTCTTGATAAAATTATTAGTGAAATATAAGGTAAGGTTAAAATAAAAGACTTATAATATTTATAATGTAGTATGGATAACAAATATATTTATTCAAGTGTGTTTCTTAGTTATCTGCTTAAAAACCGGAAATCTTACAACAATTACATTGTCATTGATATATTTTATGAAAAATTCTATTTCCTCATACTAAATCTTCATACTTTATCCTTATACCTACTAAATAATGATACGTGCAATCCACTAATTCTTTTTCATCATCTCCTTTATTAATTTTGACGTTTGTATTGGTCTTGTGAGTAGCTACATAGCAAGCATGAATACAAAGTTTGAAGAAATAAAGCCTCTTATAATTTATTCTTAATTAGAAAGTAACGATATTGAAGCAAAGTATCAAAGAAATTAATATCATGCAAGTCGATCTGAAAATGAGTGAGAAACTGGATTTGAAAGAACTGATGGCTTTGCATTTGAATATGCACCATTGTTTACTGCAATCGATCCATTAATTTGCATCTTTTGGCCATGATTAACAACCAGCGATCTAATTTCTCTTGTATTCTTTTCCTCTGAAAGCATTTTCGCAAACCTGATCGAACGAACAATATTTAATTATGTAAAAAACTCATCAAATATACATGCAATTATAAGAATTTAATATGCCAATATATATTTCAAGAAATTAATAATTACATGCATATATTTTGTTCATATGCTTTATATCAACTTACTATATATATATATATATATATATATATATATATATATATATATATATATATATATGGATTAGATCATCGATATGCAATTATCTCATCTTTTAATATGCGTACGTGTATATTTATACGTATAGATATTGTATATTAATACTACGTACCTTATTAGAGCTTGTTCATTAGTAGTACAATGATAAGGTTCGTATATGCCTGTCCCCAGATTCACCTTAGACACTGGTTTTTTCAGAAGTTCCTCGCCAACTTGCACCAAATCTTCCAAGTTCTTTCTTGTTGTAAGATCCATCGAAGCCACATCTCCGCTCAAAGTGTCATCCTGAGCCATTTCAACATATGAATTAAACACACGCTACGTATTTAATTTATTAATTAATGTTGAGTACGTGTTTAAGGTGATCCCCAAAGTTTTGGGTTCAATTCCTACAAAAGTAGATTAATGTACGTGAGTGTGAGTTCTGTTGTACAAAAAAATGTGTCAAGTGTTTAAGATTAAGAATTATCATATGACGTGGTTTGTTTAATTATTTATACGTACCTGAACACGAAGGTAATTCTCCCCCGAATGAAGGGCTTGGAAGACGGTAGAGATATGGTAATCGACCATATCGCTACTTGATTGAGTAAATACATCAATCAACGGAGTGGAGCCGCTACTTGCCAACCACCCAAAAACGCCCCAACTAGACGATGTCGTAGCATCATACTTCTCTTCAAATTTAGGTGAGCCTGTCCCTAAGGATAATACTAGAAAACGCCCGTATTCTGTTGGTTTAATTGGAAAGAAATCGATGCTGCCTCTAGTTATCTCTTGTGTCACCTCACTTATAGCCACCAATGTCTACAAATTTAATGAATATCGATACAAAATTAATTAATCGTTCATCTAAAATTAACAAACTATAATTTGTTGATCAATCATTAAAATTAAGTTCAATTAATGCAAATGAATTAATACCGGATTATTTGCAGCCACCCCACCATCAATAAGATTGAATTCTCCGAGTAGATTTCCTTCTGAATCTTGGTTTTCAAAAGTATGGGAAGGAAGATAAGTTGGTGCAGCCGACGTTCCAATGCATATATCCGATAGCAATGCATCAAGACTCGGGTCTTTCTTCAGCTGAAACATGTAGTTTACCACATTGCTTAAAAAAATGAGCTATCTTTATTTCCAAAAAATAATAGGAAAAAATATATATATAGAGATAAAATACAGATTTGTAGTTAACCTGATAGCTCGAGAAGATGGTAGGCTGCAAACGTTTGATATCAAACGTGGGAATCACGACATTAGTCAATGTTTCATGAAGTCTTGTGTTTCCTAATAGTTGTTGAGTAAGTTCATGTAGATAAACACCATCATACTTAGGTCCAGTCAGAGCTTTAATCACTTTTTCAGCATGACCAAATGGATTACTGCATTCATAGATCGACAACCAAAAATCAGATATCAGAAACACATTCAGTTAATTAGCAATATAGAAAAACATGTAACTAATATTACAAATTTTATTTTATTTTTTCTGAACAAGCACACCCTAATCATATGTAGTACTCCTAAATCTACACAACCGGACCCACAACTATTGAGATCGAATTGAACACATAGCTTTGATAATTAATATTAGAAGTAATTAACATGCATACTCATCGTGCGGGAAGATCCTGGGACAATGTTGAAGATAAAAGTCAGTTATATCCTTAGCTGCAAAAATGGGACGATTGTGTTGATTTGGGGCGGCTAACATGGCTGTGACGAGGCCGCCAGTGCTTGTCCCAGATATTACATCAAAATAATCAGCTAGTCTTGCATTCTCTCCATCCAGTTTCTGCAATTAATTAATTAATTAATTACGAGTAATAAATTGTGCGTAGTTAAGCAGAATATATGAATGAAATTGATTAAAGATTGCAGATGTAAGTAAGTAAGTAGGTACCTGAAGTTGGGTTTCTAAGAAGGTGAGGATAACGCTTGGAATGATTCCTCGTACTCCACCTCCATCGATGCTTAGGATGGTGATTAGGTTTCCGTATGCTGGTTGTTGCAAAGCCATTAATCGTGGTGACGACGACGACGACTCATCATCTTTAGAACAAGCTGGCATGATCGATATATATATATTACGAGCTAGCTGGCCAGTTTATTAATTAATTTGTTCCTATTAAGATTGGCAAAAGTTGTTTTATTGAAAAACAAGAACCGTATATATATATACAAATTAAAGAGATCATCGTGACTTGACTTTATAATAGGAATAGATAATTATTACCAACTAGCAAGCTAATCTTTTAATAAGATATAAGATAATCTCTAATTAATATAATTCAAACACTTGTGATCTTATCTTATCTTATCAGTTCTATGTACGTACGTGTATATATATATACTAGTGTGGTATCCGCGTAATGCGGCTGCGGCAAATATAGAGGAGGTTGTGATGAGTTTTGTGCAGAATAATCACAAAGAGCTAATATTAGTTTGTGAAGATTCTTTGCAAGGTGAAGGTAATATGAGCTTGTGAAGATTATTTGTGAGAGCCACTTTGAAATTAAGAATTAAATTACTAACTCTGAGTTATTTGTGTTTCAGTTTGTTGGAAGAGTTTTGTCGTATGACTGAATCATGAAGTTGCTGATTATATATATGTATGTATATGTGTGTAATGTTTCATATTTCCAAATTATTATGTAATTGAGTTAGAATGCAATGTTTATAAATTTCAACTCTTTAACTCTTTCATTTGTTTGGTGTTTGTGAAATCTCTTGAACTTGATTTATTAAAAACAGGAATTTAGGTGATCTCATTAATCAAAAGTCAATATTAAAAATATATGATTAGACTTAATTCAGTTATAATGATCTCATGAATCAAAAGTTAATATTAAAAATATATGGTTATAAATAATTCAGTTATAAGTATTGGTTTAAATTCATTAATTATCGGTTATGTTTTTAATATTTATTTATTTAAATTCATTAATTATGAACTTAAAGGAGAGGTAAAGGAAAGATATAAAAGAGGATTATTTTAGTAAATTTACTCTACTTAAAATTAAGAGTTTAATTAGATTTGGGTGGAAGGGTTGAGTAGAAACAAGTTGGGTATTTATAGTGTTTCAAATCCATTTTGGTCAATAAATAACCTCGATCTGGTCAAAAAAATACATTGCAATAAACTGAATGTCGTTTTTATAGAAATTATTGTTATTCGGTTTTTAATTTATATTTAATACATTATTATTATTGGTTGAGTGATTATATATTTTATTTTAGTTTGATTTTACGAGATATATATTTAAATGGATATAAATATTGTTTTTTAGTGGAAATTAATTATTTATTTATCTTTATATATTGATTTTCAATTTTATTTCATATATATATGTTGAAATATAATTTGTATCGAATTTACTTAATATATTAATTTTATTAATGGAATTAAGTTCTAGATGTTACAATGATATATAAACGGTTCGATCGATCTATTTAAGTTAGTCAATAGTTTCCTTTTATAAGAGTAAATGGAAATCATAAATTTATTAAAGTTAATTAAAGAGATTAAAATACTAAGCCAAATACTCTATAATATAAAACATTAATACATATGATAAATGTTACATATTGTACGTCCGTACCTCTATTAAATTATTTGTTAGACGATTGCTAGTTTTATTCAAGGTTTTGTAAATAACATGACATAGAAAGGGGGTTAGCCAAAGAAGATTAGACCATCAGCATTTAATTCAGAGTTTTTTGTAATTTTTTTATTGTCATATCAGTATCCATATTATCTGTCACTTTTAACTCTCTATAACTCACAAACCCCAACATTCAACCCACATTAACCCTCTACCTTTTCTATTTTTATTTTTATTTTTTGTTTCAACTATTATTAATTAACATAATTTAATTTCTATAAATTAATTGCAAGACAAATATAATTATAAAATATTATAATTTATAAATTAAACTAATATTTCACCTTACATAAAAAAATAAAAAAATAGAATTACACAAATTAAAACAAATTACTAGTTATCGCCGTCGTTGTGTCTTGAAAGCCGATTAATATGCTCGATTAAATCCGATCAAAGGTTGTGATGTGTTTCCGTGCTTCGGATTCCTCGCATGTTAGCGTCATATTGTTGATCGCTAATCTTTACGTTGTCTTTCTTGTTCGCTTGATTAACGTTTTCATCGAATGGACGCGAGTTTTCTTCATCATCGTCGATAAGCCTATCGACAGCCGACGTTAGTAATCCACTAAAAAATACACTACTTTTTTGACGATACGCGGTGATATGAGATTCATCGGAAGATGATGAAGACGAATCAAAATACTCCAACATATTAAGCGACGAAGAAGAGGACATTTTTTGTGTATGTAAAAAATAAATATATAAAGCGGGGATGATGAGTTTGAGAGAATAAGAAGAAAGAGTGTGAAAAAATGAGAAGTAAGGATTAGTATTTAGGAGGAAGAAAGAAAAAAAAAGATAACTGTCAAAAAAAAAGGAAGCAACGCCGGGTTCCCAACGTAGCCCAGGCTCGAGCCAGCGTAGAACCTCCCGGCAGCGATGGTGTGCTGCTCAGGTTGGGGGCCAACCAGCTTGGGTAACATAGCCGATGCGCATGGTCTGGAGACTCCTTAGAAAACCAATTTTTTCTTTAGAAAATAGAGGAAACTAGGGAAGGGGGTTGGCCTAAGAAGAAAAGTGAATGAGACAAGGTTGGCCGGAGAAGAGATGGTAGAGAGGGAAGGACTCGTTGTGAAAAAATGATTTTGTGGAGAACTTGTTAGTTTAGTGGTTAAATTGTTAAGAAAAGTTTACTAGTCAAAGAAAATTTGTTTAATGTTTAAATAATGACCAAAATAAATTTAGCGCTTAAGCCTTTAAAAATATTTTTAAAAAAAATTGATCATATTTTTCAACATTTATTATTAAAAGCATCAGAAGTGGCTCGGGTGAGTATTGGGGTCGTCTCCACAATGGCACCCGGCCTCATCCAGGGTACCATCCCCTTCCTTGGTTGACGTCGGTGTTCCGGTGTTTCCTTACAAATCGAAGTGAAGAAATTTAGGTTTTTGTTTGTTTGTCATTGTACCACTTCATCTTCTTAATTTATTTTCTAGGGTAATTAGTTTATTCAATATTCGTCATCTTCTTCTTTCTCCAACTTCCATCTTCTATGTTGTCAAGAATTTTCTTTATCTTCGTTTCCTTCATTTTCTAGGTATTTTTCTTCATTCTCCACAACTATGTACAACGATGTGAGATTCTTGGTATATAGATTTTCCCACGTTTAGTGCCTTGGTTAATTTAGGTTTTAATTTATTGAATGTATTTTTCTTATTATCTGATCTGATGTAATTAATAAAGGTAAACACTAATGAACCTACATATATGGCCATATGGGTAATCTTGATATTGCTGTGGCGGAGGAAAACAAGTGATATGACGCCGATGTTATATACGGGAACGTCCAATCCGCGTAATCTATTTCTATAGTTTGAGATTAATAATTGTATTCTTTAATTTAAATAAAAAAAAGGTTTGATAAACACATGCATCGTAATTCGTAATATATGTGATTAGATTAGAAAATCCTAGAAATATATATGTGAATATATATATTTATTTTTTAAAGAAATATAAATATATATATATATATATATATTGAAAAGTTTATTTGAGAACCGTTTTTATTGGGAGAACTGTGAGAACCAATCTTAGTCGTCCAACTCCCCCTTCTTCAATTGGATTGCCCACTCATGAATTTCTTACATGCACCCTAGGGCTGTCAATAGAGCAGATCGGATCGGATCTTTTAAATATCTGATCTGACTCATCGACCCATTTAATTGGATTTGGATCGGATCAATTACTATTGGATCTTGACCCGGATCGACCCATTTAATATTAATTAATTATTATTATTTATATAAAAAGTAAATCAAATATTTTCCCCACCCTACCCCACCCCTGCCCTACCTTACCCACCCCTACCCTACGCTACCCCACCCCAACCCTAATCACTATATAAATATTGTGATTAGATTCGTGAAGCTGATCAATTCGATCTTAATTAAACAATGAGTATGTAACGTATGTCATGAAAAAATATATATAATCAATTCGATCTTAATTAAACAATGAGTACGTAACGTATGTCATGAAAAAATTTATATAATCAAGTGATCAGCGAAGTACTTCTAGTCTTCCACCGTTAACTCACAAAGCTTGTTTAATTAGTTGCTTCTTCACTAATTAATTTTTGTAATTATCAACAAAATTTAGTAATTAATTATCAATAACAAGTGATCTACATGCATGCATGTATCGTAGAAGCCTGAATGTACGTATGTCTTCATTTAACACACACAGATATATATATATATATACACCCTACCCCACCCCCTACCACGGCGGTGACGGTGGTGGTGGTGGTGATGGCGGTGACGGTGACGGTGACGGTGACGGTGACGGCTATGGTGGTGATGGTGGCGGTGGCGTCGGTGGTGGCGACGAAGGAGACGATGGAGGCGGTGGTGGCGAAGAATATGGCGGCGGCGGTGACGATGGTGGTGGTGGTGGCGGTGGCGTTGGAGGTGGTCCATGGTGGTGGTGGATGGTAAATAATAAATTGATGATGATTGGTTGTTGTTAAAATAAAATTGTAATTTAATATTAAATTGATCGACCCAGATAGATCTTGGATCGACCCGCGTAGTGATCTAATTAAATGGAGCGATCTATTGGATCACTTATTGGGTCAATGAATCTAGTTTTTTGACCCGTTGGATCATATAAATGGAGCAGATCGGATCGGATCTAGATCATGATCCAACCCATTGACACCCCTAATGCACCCTGCCACACCCAATCCCCCACGCTCTTCATCCATGAATTCTATTATCGAAAATAAATGGCTAAAATTGATTTTCGCAATAAAAACGGTGCTCAAATAAACTTCCCATATATATGTATAATCAATAAAAGATATAAAAACAGAAGAACATGTTTTTAATTAATGACTCGATCTTCGGCACAGAAAACTATATATGCGTTGTTTGTTGAGGCGGTTGCAATATGTATGGACTAAAGTTTATAATTATTCAACCCTTTGTTACGTACGCATGCATTCATTCGAGCCTATTTTTATCTCATGGTTGTTTGGTCAACATATATATATATATATATATAAATAAATTATATTAAAAAACAATAAACTTTATATTAATTACCATTATACAATCAACTTTATTTTCTTAAGAATAATACAACCAACTTTGATAATTCAAACATTATATGCAACTTGTTGTATATAATGAAAATTATGACAAAGTTCATTTTATATAATAGTAACTAAACAATAGATACATATAAAAGTTGTTTGCATACTACGATGGAATTATGAAAGTTAATTGTATTATTTTTAAAATTTTAAAATTAATTGTATAAAATGATAACTAACACAAAATTTATTGCATTTTAAAGCAATTTGTCTTATTTTTTTTTATCCACGTAATGTGTTATACATGTCAACTTTCCTCTTAAATTTTTTCTTAAATTGAGTTATATAGAACGCGCACTAATAATTATTTCATCTTCTTTGACCGGTTATAACACAACCAAACAAAAAAATAATTTTCTACAACCAAACGTAATGTAAGTTTTCTTGACTCCATTGAATTCATAATATCAGAAAAATTCAACCTGTATGAGGTCACCATACGATTCAGTGACGTTGCCATTGTATTCTCGGGTTGTTATGAAGTTGAATCATAAATATCCCGACGCGCGATCTAGTGTTGATGCAAAAAAGAAAAAAAAAATCGACTTTGATTATTAGAGTCGCGCAACTTGCAAATGCTTGCATCATAAACTATCGGCAAATATTTTGAAACTCGTTCCACAACTCATACATTCTAATCTACGCGTATTTTATATTTTTATAAGCTTAAACTACTTTTCTGAACACTTTTCTACCGTAAAAACTTCAGCTCCACCCCTAACCTTAGCTACTTTTACCAAACATACTTGAAATAGTTAAACCATATATCCATCAATTAACTTTATAAGATACAAAGTGAAATTTTACCAACGAGATTATTTTCAATGACATAAAGACACTACAAAAAAACTGTTGTTTAGTGACATCCAAAAAGTGTTACATTAAACCAAAAAGGATTACTATTTTAACCATCTTTTGGGTATGTTTGGCGGAAGTAGCTGGTAGCTGTAGCTGGAAGCTGGTAGCAAGAGCTGGAAGCTGTATCTTTTATTTGTATATGTGTTTGGCAAAATAACTGGTAGCTGGAACTTAATGGTGTAAAATGATAAAAAAGGACAAATAATAAAAATAGAAGAAATTGCAAAACAATTAAAAAGGATATTTAGGTAATTTTGTATATAAAAAGCTTCCAGCTAATTTTAAAAGCTACTTCAAGAAGCTTTTTATTTTCGAGCTTTTTGTTTAAAAAGAACCTTCCAGCTTTTTCATCCGAACAAGACTTATAGCTTTTTATTTCAAAACAACAAGCTACAAGCTACAAAAGGTTGTGTACCGAACATACCCTTTGTAAGTTTAGAGTATAGGCAAACCCAATCTCATGTATATATATGAATTTAACTCCTAATCGAGATTTTTATATCTCTTATAAAATTTTCTTGATCAGGTCTCATGATTATCATTAAATATAGTTTTTATTTCTTAATTCTTTTCTTATTTATTAAAATTCTATAATAGTCAACATCTCGCCATATATCTATATTAGGAAATCAAAATCGAATAATCGCTAAAAAAAGTTATTATACATAGTTAACTAATTTTACATATGACCTATGAGTTAATATATCTGAGAGGATATTATTAAATTTATAATATCTTTTGACAATATTTTGTGCTTAAAATGTATAAATGGATAACGCAACCCCAAGACCTTCTATTCTTGAGTTTTGAGTATGTCACCAAAAGACAACACGGTTTTTTCTAGGGTTGAAGTGTTAAAGAACGGAGATTGAGGTTATAAAAAGACGTAAAATAGCTATAACATTTTTAATATTATAATCCTAATATGGTATGTGAACTTCTTTTATACATATTTTTCTTAATGTTTATAAAAACATGCTATTGTGCTATTTTTTAACATACAATTTGTTTAGCAAGCAAAAGAAAACATAACAAAATTTAATTGATTTTTTTATTCTGTTGTCGACAGTTTTATCTAACTTTTTATAGATTATTGTAGGTAATATTCAAAAAAGAAAATGCATTAAAATATTGAGACAAATTGCAAAATCCCCAAAATAGAACAATCACAAGAAGCAACAGAAAATATGCATCTATCAAAATACACAAGTCCCAAATGAACAAAGTCATTCCATACCTTATCCCTTAATGAATCTATTGTTGCCGAGATCCATGTAAATAAGTTAATCTTACTTTTTAAAAGACACCTAGATTTCATTATCTTCTTCTAATCTTCTACTCTAAATAAAAGACTAATTAGAAAAAAAATAATTAAATAATGACCCTTCATTTAACAAAATATTAAATTTTACCTATTCATTCTTTTAATTCTAAAAAATCAATTTTGACTTTTTTTAAGTCAAACTAATATTTACTAATAGGTACGTACATCGAATACTGATTTTGAAAAACAAATAAATGCGAAATTAACGTAAAACATATCATTTAATATAAAATTTTGAAAATATTATCTTTTACAATTTTTAGAAAAAGTAAAATTATGTAAACGTTTACAATTTTTAAAATTTTGAAAACGTAAAATAATATCTTTTACAAAAATTTTTAAAACACATCCTACATTTTTAGTGTAAAATTTTGATAAAATAGTTTTTAATTGTTATATACTCATCCATGTAACATGATATTTAAGATTTACGAAAGACATTATGAAATTATGTCTAATATTTTGTATTCCAATTAAAGTTAAAATTGAATCAAATTTTGACCAAAAAAAGTCACAACTGGATTTCAGTTTAAAAATAATAATTAGTTTATATTTGATAATTTAAATTTGTTATCTAAATTCTATGATTGTTTAATAAAAAATTTCGCATTAGTCTTTTATTTATTTTAGAAGATTTGTCTTTATTTCTAATATCCATAAAAGACTAATTTGAATAGTCTCTATTAGATAATCTTAACCGTTCATTTGGTAAAATTGGATCTCAACTATTAATTTAATTATTTTTTAGATGTTAAAGTTCTTTAATTTGAATCAAAATTAAATCTTAACCGTTCATTAATTTATTATAGATAATTCCATATATGTCAATTTTAAACCTTAAACATTTCAAAATATTTTATTTAATCAAATTTTTAATTTTTTTTATTTTAAACTCTTTTTAATTATAACCAATAAATATTTGACCTATTATTTATAATTGTGACGGTAATGATTGATGATTTATACAAAAAATACAATCACGTCTCTTTATATTATGATACCACATTTATGCCATCACGCCTAGCCTTCCCTCACATCGATGCTTCTATCGTTGGTCTTGGTGTACTGTCACCAATTTTCTAAATCTTATTTTTTTCGTGTTTTATAATTATTTAATATTTTTTATTAATGTTTAACATTTTTTATTTTTTAAACCAACCCATGTATCACATGGGTATTTAATCTAGTATGCTAATAAATCCTTAATTAAACTTTGGTATGTCTTAAACGGAACTATTCAATACTTTTTTGTTGTTCTTTGAATATTCCGGTCATTTTGAACTTAGTTATCATTCCATAAACTCAAAAATATTAACTCTTCATAGACTATTATAGGTAATATTCAAAAAAAACTTATCCATTAATGAATCTATTGGAGCGGAGATCCATGTAAATAAGTTAAACTTACTTTTTAAAGCACACCTAGATTTCATTTGTCATCTTCTAATCTAAATAAAAGATTAATTAGAAAAAAATAATTAAATGATCATAATCCTTCATTTAACAAAATATTAAATCTTAGTCATTCATTCTTTTAATTCTAAAAATTTAATTTTGACTTTTTTTAAGTCAAATTAATATTTACTAATAGATATGTACATTGAATATTGATTTTAAAAAACAAATAAATGCGACATTAACGTAAAACATATCATTTAATGTAAAATTTGAAAATGTTAGGCCGCGTTTAGCAATAGAAAATTTTTCTGTTTTTCGTTTTCTGTTTTTCTGTGAAAAATGGTGAAGTTTTCATTTTATGAAAAAAAAAATAGAAAACGTGTTTAGATAAAAGGTTGGAGTTTTCCTTTTTCAGAAAAAAATGAAAAACATGTTTGGATTAAGTGTTTTCTTTGAAAAGTTGTTTGAAAAAGTATGAAAGTTTGAAAAAATAAAATGTGAAAAAGTGAGAGTTTTCTGGAAAAATATGCAAGTGAACATGTTTTCTGATTTTTAATTTTCTTAGAAATTTTTTCTGGAAAAATGAAGGATTTTTCTGGAAGTGAACGTAGCCTTATCATTTAAAATTTTTAGAAAAAGTAAAATTATGTAAACGTTTACAATTTTTAAAATTTTGTAAACGTAAAGTAATATCTTTTACAAAATTTTGTAAAACATATCCTACATTTTTAGTGTAAAATTTTGATAAAATAGTTTTTAATTGTTATATATTCATCCATGTAATACGATATTTAAGATTTACGAAAGGCATTATGAAATTATGTCTGATAATGTGTATTCAAATTAAAGTTAAAACTGGATTTCAGTTTTTAAAAAATGATTAGTTTAGATTTGATAATTTAAATTTTTTATCTAAATGCTATGATTGTATAATAAAAAAATCCGCATTAGCCTTTTATTTATATTAGAAAATTTACCTTTATTTCTAAATATAAATAAAAGACTACTTTGAATAGTCTCTATGATACCACATTTATGCTATCATGTCTGGTGTTCTCTAACGTCGACACTTCTACCGCTGGTCTTGATATTGATGCCGTATGTCGCCATTTTTTTAAATCTTATTTTTTTCTTGTTTTATAATTTATTTAATATTTTTTATTCTTTAAATCAACCCGTATATCATATGGGTATTTAATCTAGTATGTTAATAAATCCTTAATTAAAATTGGATATGTCTTTTACTGAACTATTTAATACTTTTTTGCTTTTCTTTGAATATTCAGGTCATTTTGAACTTATTTTTAGTCATTCTTTTGAACTAGTTTATAGACAACTTAGTTATCATTCCATAAACTCAAAAATCTTAACTCTTTATGGTCAAGTATTCATGGAGAATTTCGAGTTCAAAGTCTTCATTTTGTAAGTTTTGGAAGTGAAGAAGATGAATTTTCAATGAGAAGAAGATGACATGCAATAATAGATTAAACTCAATAAAATGGGTATAATAACACATTTTACTAAGTTTAATGGGTATATCTGTAAAAAAAATTCATGTACCATATTGTAACATATGGAAAAACGTTATAGCTATTTGATAACTTTAAGCAATTTTAAATGTTTGAATAAGTTCTCATTTCATGGATTGTGTATAGGTTTTTTGTTTGAAATCAATAATTTGACCCAAGTATGAGTTTCATAAATGTGATTTGGGAGTTGGGACAATTCAAATGGTAGTCTGATAAAAAAATATATAAAATTTGTGTTCGCTTATGTATATAGGGAGCTCATCCTTATACAACAATTTATAGTTATAATTATAGTTATACACAACAAGGTACAGGCGGTTAATATGCATGGTACAAGTTGATAATGCTTAAAGTTATTGTATATGACCATTTTTGTTGTGTAAGGATCATCTCCCTTCTATATATAATGTACCCAAAGAAGAAAGTTAAATAATTGTAAAACGGATATATTTCCACATAACTATTGAAAACAGTTATACTAAACTCAAGTTGATCAAGTCAACTTTACCTGTCAACTTGCTAGCTTACGCGGTAGCTCAAACATTCAATAGTTGCTATTTTTCACTGAGGTTTCTAGACGCTACCTTAAACCCTCTAAGGGACGGCCCCCCTTTACCCCATCCGCTAACTGTTAGTGATTAGCTTGACCGCCACAATAGGCTTTTACCTGTTGACCACTTTAAAAGCGCTATGCTAGGACCCCATAAGAGGAATTGGCCTCCTTAATCCTACCAATTTGTATTTTGAAGTTTAGTAATGTTTAAATAAGTATATTCTCCGTACCTCCTAAATCTTTTAAACAAATTGAATATCAAACATGTTGCATGACCTTAATCAACACATTTTTAACATATGGGTCAAAAGCACCGCATCTCTTGCTAAAGCAAATTAGAATTCCAAAGTCAACAATAGTAACCAATCTCACATGAGTAACATATAGAGAGGTGAGATGTATATCATCATACTGCTATCCAAAAGTAGAGATACCGGTAATTAAATAAATTTGAATTGCTTATAAGATATTATTACTTAATTTTATCTAAGTTAAATAAATATATTATCTTCTAATATGTGTATGTTTATGTTCAGTTAATACCTTATTCAAATTCGAAATCGAAAATTCATATAGACCAAAATCATCTCTACAGATTTTCTCATTTTCACAAATTTAAAGTTAATAAAATGTAATAAAATTTTCTTTATGTATTAATATGGTACCTCAAGTTTTTTTGAACACATGATTTTCATTCATGTACCAGTATCGTATTCTAGGAACCAGTTCAACTAGTCATTGATTTCCAGAGACTTTTTCCAACGACATACCGTCTATGGTCATCTTGTCTGGTGAGTTTTCCGACGAGCAACACTCCGCCGACCTTTTTTTTATGTGAACCTAATGTTCTTTGTGGAAAGTTTTATTATTTTGAGAACAAATTCTATCGATTTTAAAGTGAAAATCACCGTTAATCCGGTGAATCACAATTAATTCTGGATGCTCACCATAGTTTCCCATGAGTTTTACCTGCGGAAATTAGCAACTTTTACCTTATACTGAACATCCGCCGACCACCCCCGTCTATTCTAAACACAATTTTCCGGCAAGATTCTACATTTTCTAGTGAGTTAACCGGCAGGCAGCAAGAATGCCAATATGTACCATATTGGTAGGTAAACTAAAACATTAATAACCATGAATGTTGATAAAAACTTGATGTACATGTTGTTACACCACAACTACTTAACCTTAATATTAAAAAAGCATCGGATACCCAAAAGCAAAACAAGAAGGATTTTTAAGAAAACTTTATTGCTTGGTTGTTGACAGTTGCATAAAAAGATGTATATGACCCCGTATTTTCTCTGAGCAGCATATACCATTAACTTTTGAAAGAAAATTGATACATTCTCCTACTTTTTGTTCCTACTTATCCTCCTAATCATTTGATCAATACAAGTGTTAAAATCAATGAATGATATGAGAAAAGTGAATTAGTGCATTACACTATTGAATAGGTAGGAGGATGAAGTAGAAACAAAAAGTAGGAGGATATATCATTTCTCCTTTTGAAACGGTGTCTTTAGTCATGAATTGAACGCCATTACAACTTGTTAAATGAAATAAGTGAAAGGGGATGATTCTTCAACGAAAGAAATTGATTCTTCCACGTAAAATAAACACCCTTAGAAGATAATGTATAGGTTAGTAAAACATTCATTTTCTATGAATGAACCGATTTCTTTGGTGGAAGAAAGGGGAGATGATTTTTCCGCGAAAGCCTATCAGTGTGGCAAAAAAAAAAACGTGAAATAGGATTGGGCGACACTTTTAACACCTGTGTTTTTATTTTTTTTATTTTTAAATAATTAATAACGTACACAGGACCACATAATATATGTTATAGTAATAATAACCACAATTTTTTCTAAAGAAATTAATTTGGAAGGTTATATAAATATGAATACACTTTTGGAGGCTTTCTACCAATTTGGATTGAAGATCAAAGATGAATACAGAAGTTGCTTTGTTTTTCAAATTGCCTACTCTCGGGTAATCAATGTACCAAAATACAATGCCCAGAAAGAAACTAACTAGAGATTTCAACAACTCTAGAAAGAAACAGTGTCAAGCATTGTACCTAATGTCTGAATGATGTTGGAAGACATGAGATTGGAGACATGCTCTTCAAGATGCTTCTTGGCATCCTGCCTTCCCACATTTGCAATTGCTAGCTTCTCTGGTGACAGTTTGTCCTCTTCCTGAACCGCTTTGTTATATTTGATGGCCAGACTTAGCATCTCCTGCAATGCAACCATCATCACCAACTATTTTTCACTACTTATCCAACAATATACTTCATGCATCAGCTAGGGATGCAAGTGAACCAAGCTACTCATAAACTACTTGGCTTCGACTTGTTAAAAGCTCAACTCCAATCTAGCTCGAACCAAACATGGAGCTCATAAAGTAAACAAGCTCGAGCCTCAACTTTGTACAGTGAATTCAATTAGGCAACCGAGTCTAAACGAGCCTATTAGTATATATATTAATATAATTACAATAAGAAATTATATATGCACGCACACAATAAAAAAAATATGTACATAAAATAATCAAATAATATATCGCCAATAATGGTTTAAACCTCAAAGTTTACACTTTATTTTGCTTTAAACCTTAAACTTCTTTCCTGAATGGTTTAACCCATAAAGTTTTATTTTAAAAATGATTAAAACCTCAAAGTTAACACTTTATTTTGGTTTAAACCTAGAAGTTTTTTTCAAATGGTTTAACCCTTAAAGTTTTATTAAAAAATGGTTTAATCCCTTTGGTTTTATTTGGGCTTTTTTTCATGCAATGTGATTTTATTGATCTATATTTGACAAGCAACTTTAAAATCCAAGTCCCTAACGATTGTTACTACTAATTGATTTCCATAAATGAAGTAATCATGTCTGATTTATAAAATCAAATGCTGCAAACGCCATAAAAATCCGAATTCAGACATACGCAGGAAAAAACCTACAACCCGTGTAATTTTAGAAAGCCATTGAAGAAAAGAAAAACCAAGTTAGTGGGGGCAAATACTCTCTTTCCCCACCCATCCTCTACCTTTATACCCAAACACCACCTCACCTCACCCCCTCTCTTCTAGAAGTTCTAAACCGCCTAATATAGTATTGACGATTGTGCACATAGTGACAATCTAGAAGTACATGATATCGACTATTTGGTTGGTTTCAAGTCCTGAGAAGTGGTCTTTGTTGAATAGTAGATGAGTACACCAGAAGATAGGTTAATTACAAGCAAGACGACATATTGCTGGAGAAGTGAGGGTGAAACCAAGTGTAGGATAGTCATTTCTAGAAGAGAGGGAGAGAGAGAGAGAGAGAGAGAGGTGAGGGGGTGTTTGGGTAAAAGGGCAGAGATGGATGAGTAAGGGATGTCTTTAGGCAAATTGACATGAATAATCAAATGAAGAGGGTAAAATAAAAACTTAAGGGATTAACTTGTTTTTTTAACAGAACTTTAATTTAAAACCTTTGAAAAAAGAAAAAAATAACTTTAAGGTTAAAACCAAATAATGAGTAACCTTTGAGGTTTAAATCATTTTAAACAAAACTGAGGGTTAAACCATACGAAAAAAACTTTAAGGGTTAAACCAAAATAAAGAGTAAACTTTAAGGTTTAAACCATTATTAACCCAATAGTATATGTACATAATAACCAAGCCAACCACAAGCTTGTAAGTTACTCATGACTCATGAGCCAAACTCCACCTTTACACATTAGGCTCGAAACGAGACAAGCTAAGCTCTCTTAAGATAAACAAGCTGAGATCAAGCTTAGTTGAGCTTGGTCTCTCTTCGGGTTTTTTTTACATCCCTAGCATCAGCACACAACCAGGGAACTAATTTCATCCGAAAAAATAGAGGTTTAAATTTGACTTGTTTCCTCATAAATGGGTTGACAGTGCTTATAAAATTATCTCTAAACTTCTAAAAGATCGGATGGATAAAACAAAGAAAAGGGCCAGACGGGTCAAACAGGTTAAACTAGTCGAAAATAACCTAAAGTGTTTTTATGCTTAATACCTCCTTAATCATTTTATTTTAATAAATTACATTATTATTAAAATGATAAAACTTTATCGTGTTTGACAAACTAATTGTTTGTATAAGAATCAATATTTCAAACCGAACGCATACCAAATTATCCGTTTTGAACCATTACAACTTGCCATTTTCCAAGTCAGCTAAAAGAACACCTACCGGTACCCAGGCACTGTTAAAAAGCTATGAATTTTATTTTTATGATGCAAGTTTTTCATGTTTTATTTTGTGTTTCTACGAGAATTCATTCTACACAGACCCACATGAAAAACTAGAGCACTACACCAACAGGCATGTCTGACAAAAAAACATAATTATCATGTGCATTTGATAAAGGATAGCGTCTGAAATTATCATGGACATCTGATAAAGCATAAGTCTGAAAATATTCTCACCTGGACAGTCTGCTCGTTGGTTTTTGAATGGGTATCAAATCGTTCAAGTTTCAATCCATCAGTCCACTTCTTTTTATGGAGGTTTAATAACATCTTCTCCTCAAGTTCATTCTTCCTGTAATTAATAGCTATTGAATAGTAGTGCCTGTTCAACCCATGGATCAGGGCCTGCAAGCAAAAAAGAAAATAAGATCACAAAATCATCCCGAGGATGCCAAAGTTTTGAGATATGTCAAGAACTCACTTGGATGGATGGTTTATTAAGATGGCCAAGATTGGATGTTGTTTGGCGTGGTTCTTGGCCAAGCATCATTGTTTGCGGGTTAATAAGGCGGAAGGCATCAATGACAACCTTCCCTTTTACACTCTGGATTGGATCCACCACGACGGCAACAGCTCGTTGATTCAGAGCTTCAAAACTCTATGATTTGATAACGAATCCAAGGGCATTAATGGCAATGCCAAAAGAAGTGACAAATTGATCTTTTTCATTGAGTATGTAATTATTCTAGTAGTAGTTTTAGTCTTTTAGACTCCTATCACATTATACATGCTCTTGTAAAGTTGTAAGTTGAGGATTTATTTGCATATTAGCATTCCTCAACCTTATTAGCGAAGCATTTGCAGACCATGTTAACTAATAGAAAATGCAGTAGCCTAATTAACAGAAACTTAATGCAGAACCTGTTGCGTGTTGATATCAACTCCAGATAACCAACAACCGAATCCAGGATGCGAATGGTACCAGCCAACCACCATCTCTGGTCTGTGGAAACAAACGAAATTTATAGTCAACTAGGAGAAACCATTAATATTGTAGAGTAAAACAGAAACTAGTGGAAACAAAATTGCAATGTGCAACTAGTGCTTTCCGCAGAGTGTTAAAAAACTTGTGCAAGCTAACATACTGTGTCCAAAGAGAATGTCTAACTGAATTTATATCGTTGCTATGAATCTAATCTGTTTAGAAACATTTTGAATCAGTAAAAATCAGTAACACAGTTCAAGTTAAAAACATATTGATAGCTTCAACTCCCACACATCCACAAAATCATTAAAACCCATGGGAAAGCTCTGAGGATATTATGAGCCATTTTTGGGAGCCTGATATAAGGTTGTACGCGTCAATACGTTATATTACAGAAATGAACTCAAGAAAGGTCATACAAAATCAAACCAAATATTGAAATATTGGGCAATAATCCTAAGTTTAAAAATAACTGTAACATATATACCCTGTCTGTGAGGAAAGAAAAAAGGTGTCATCCTTTTGCAGAAAAAACATACATCAGCAGTAAATTAAGATGATAGAGAAACAAGGTGTATCCATTTTTGCAGAAAACAGAAGCATATTTATAGCATTTACATAAGTTCTCTTTTGTTATTTTAAATGTGAGAGTAATCTGTGTCAACATGTCCTCCATACATAGAGACTCAAGGCTATATAACGTTGTCATATAAGCACCACAAAAGATGGCAAGATTTGCATCCATCATGGTTTCCTTTCATGCACCTTCTTCCACCATTTGCTAGTAAACCTAACTCACTTATACATGGTGGTAAGGATTTTCTAATGTGCATGAACAGTGACATTAGCAACTTAATTAGAAGACTAGTTATATCATGACTAGCCCCTAATACAAATCCAGCTTTTAACAAACTTCTATATGTATCACCGTAAGACATAACCACCCAGAATATACAATTCATGGCTGTCATATGAAATCAAAAATTTCTAACTTCCAACTGCTAATAGCATAATTAAGAGAGTATATACAGCTGCAAGACTACAACACAAACAATAAGAAGAACAAAGGATCCATATCACCTCCCAGTTTGCTTAAGCATATCAAGCATGTTGGTCTGAAAAACATGATCAACGGCCTCAACACTAACACCGGTACCACTCTGCGGCATAGCAAAAACGTCAACCACACGAACCGTATACTCATCCACGAATTCGCCGAGCATCAATCCCATAACTTCCATAGGCACTCCCGCTCTCCCTACGCAACATAGGAAAACTATTCGTTAAACCCTAATTCTTTTCAAAAGCACCGCAATTCACCAAAGGTGCAGGTGCATGTGACAAACAATTGAACAAAGCAAAACCCTAAAACGGGTATTTACCATGTTTAAGCATCTTGAGAAGGGCTAGAGAAGAGATGTAAACTTGCTCTGATGTATCGAGAGTCGGAGAGTCCGGTGGTGGATGACCTAACGCGCCTCCAGCACCGGCGAACATCCTCTGTAGCCGTTCCATCCCTGACATTAGCTTCCGATCAACAGATTCGAATTTCTTTGGTAACAAGACAAGATCTCTCCCAAACTCAAAGGTTTTTGAACTTAAAATAACGAAACAAAAAGACTTTCAACTTTTGCTTATTAGTTTATTATTTGGCTTAAGTTTATGAGATTAAACTTATTAGTTTATTTTTATAAAAATAAGTTATTTTTTATAAGTCATTTTAAACTAGTTTATTTTTTTTATTAGCTTATTTTTACACTTTTACTTTTATACCTTTTTTTTAGTTATTTTACATTAATAAGCTAATGTAAGGAAACTCTTTTTAGTCATTTTTCATCTTTTTAAAATAAGTTTATTAACTTATAAGTTATAAGCTAATACAAATACTTTTTCCTCTCAAAAGTTTATAAGCTCATAAGCTCTTAAGCTTATAAGCTTAAGCCCCCAAAAAAAAGCTTACACAAACACTCCCTAATACACGACTTGATTTAAACGATAATAAATATTAAACATTAATAAAAACATATTAAATTAAATTAAATAATAATAAAAGATGAATTAAATGAGAATTTAAAAAATGACGACGTACGACATCAACACTCTAATCAGAAGTGGAAACATTGACGCGAGTAGGAATGCAAACTTGACGGTAGAAACGTGGTATCATGATATGAAGAGATGATTGTATTTCTTATATAAGTTATCAAATATTATTGTTACAATTCAGTGTAATAAAGTTAAACGTTATTGGTAATCATTAAAAAGGATTTAAAATGATTAAAAAAAATATTTTAGAATGATAAAACTAATAATTTGGTTAATTATAATATTTTGAAATATTATAAAGCGTAAATATAATATTTGTAAATTAAGGTGAACAAATACGAATTTATATGATTTAATAAGGACGTATATAAATTATCTCTAATAACTTTGACTTTAAAAAGTCAAAATTGGTTTTTAATTTTAAGTGAATGAATGGTCAAGATTAAATATTTTTTTAAATTAATGGTTTAGATCGTCTAATAAATTTTATCAAATTAGTCTTTTATTTATATTAGAAGACGGTGACACTTGGAAATCATATATTTTCTTTCATTGTTTCTTCTTTTAGTTTTAACTAGTTTAACAAATATATATAAATACGAGGATAATTAAAGTTAATTTAAATATTTCTGTATAGTAAAATAATTGTAAAACATAGAAAAAATATAAATAAATAGTTTAACAAATAATACCCCGTACATATATCGATGAAAAATTAAAAATATATACTAAAAATAAAGGCATTTGAGAAAATAAAAAGATATGCTTAAAATAGAAAATTATAAAAATAGAATGATGACATCATAATCCTAAAGATAAGAACTTTACTATACGTCTTTGATTTAATCTATAAGATAATAAATAGAAAGATTTAATAGATCAATACATATAACATCTCTTATATATATATCTTCTTAATAAAGACTATTTCAATCGTTTCAATATTTATTCATTAAAAATGTATAGAATAAATAACAACCACCTGGGAGATAATTCGTGCCAAACCTCCAAAACTAATTTTTAACACTTAAATGTTTTAATAGCTGCCTATAGTTAGTACTTAGTATATGCGACCAGCTTTGGTCTAGAAAAATTGATTAACTTGGGTGAGTTAACTTACACAGATCCTTGGGCTCAACCCTTCACCTCGCTAGGGGCTACACCCCTAGAACCCCGTAAGTCTATAAGTAGAAGTAATCCTCTTACCCTTGCCGTTTTAGGTCCAAACTTTTTAGCAAAACTTAAGCGAGTGTGCTTTATGCACCACCTAACACGTTACCAAATAAAACTAAAATACATTAGAATTACAATAAAATTAACAACAATGTAATTAGGATTTATGGAGTAATAAAGTCATATATGATTCTGTTTACTCATTAGCAAGGGAGTTTTATGGATTTTTTAGGCCATGTGCAAAGAGAAAAAATTGGCATCTTTTACACACCCACACACATATATAAGCAAAAATTACTAATTACTATGATATTTGTTATATCAATAACTAAAACAAAAAACAATGGTAAAATAGTTTATTTTACATAGTTATATGAGTTGTGAAGTTCTCTTAGCGTTATTGGAAAAAAAGTTGCGAATCAACTCTTTGTAATGAATACTCCAAGATATTGTTCTTAATAGCTATCATTATCAATTCATAATTTATTTATTTATTGACATTTTAGACCGTAAGTACTAAGTAAGACTTCAACAACTGAAGTTTTGAGAAACTTTTACATGCAGATGTCAACGTTGTTGAAATATAGTTAACAAGACTATATATACAACAATTGCACAGAGCACACGGCGTTAAGTTTGATAGTTTTACTGAGTAAAAACGTGTCAAGTAGCTTCAATTCAACTTCATATAAAGTTCATTCGCGGCTTCAACATGAAGTCATATATATATATCTTTCTCATCAAATCCCTAACGTGTATGTTTTAAGCTTATAGAATAATTATTTAAATATAGACTTCAACTTATTTCAATTTTATTAAGAGACTTTAAAAAATTATAACATTATATCTAAATATAAAAAAATTTAAGACCCCTCTGAAATATGACCCTTATATAATCACATCTCTCGCACTCTTCTAAAGACACCCCTACTAATTAGCTCTTTGATGTACGTAGCTGGAAGCAAAATTTTTACTATATTGAAATATTATAAGTGAAATACGCTATCAGCTGGTAAATATTGTCTCCAAAAACATGACTAATTAAATTCGAAAGTAGATACATGCAAGTTAATGGTATATGCTATCATCTGCCAACATTTGATTGTTGTTAGTTTTACTTTTCTGATCAGTTGCATGCTGTGCAAATATATATATATATATAACTACCAATTATCCGTTTCATAAATCTTTTTATAATTAACCAATGCTTGTTTGAGTTCGAATTACGAAATGCCTGTTCTAGCTATCAACTGAATATTATATATATATATATATATATATATATGTGTGTGTGTGTGTGTATATATATATATCAGACAAAGAAACTATCAAGTTGGAGTTGGTCTCGATCCCTACCATTGTTCTCGATCATCCTTTCAGATTTCTTTATATATGAAGAAACTTACATATAGTTTAGTCAGTTCGATCATTATAAAACAAAAACGGAAAAGGTTAGAAATCAACAAGATTCTAATCAGAGTTCGTTTGCATTCTTCAATTCCTTTATTTCAATCTCAAATATTGGAAAAGCCCGATTACATGAATCAATTAAGGAACCTTAACAATTAGTCTATTGGTTTTACGCCACATCCAAGATTCAGATGGTGATTTGGGCAGAGGTGGAACAAGAAGAGCCTTCCTACAAAGACCAAATGGCCAGCCCTCACAATGACAAAGCTCCCGCATAATAGACCGCCTTCTTCTAAACATCGGGAATATTTCAATACTACTCATGCTTGAACATCGAGAAAGATTCGTCTTTACAGACATAAACACGTCTGCAGTTGTAGCACTTGAACTTCGAGAAAGATGAGTACAAGGAGAGTAGAACAATTCATCCATGTCTTCAACATCTCTTGCATATGCATGCTGCATTTCCTTTCTAGTTGGAGGTAATTCAGGGGGGGAGAAACCCCATATGGAACTATCCACTGTAAGTCCAACCTTCCTTTTTGATTTTGCTTCCATGTATTTACTTAAAACTGCTGAAACAAAAACCTGAAGAAACAAATTAAATTAAAGAGCATATGGATATATAATCATATGAAAGGTTACATTACTTCTTGTTCATATGAATAACATGGAAGGTTACATTACTTCTTGTTCATCATCATAATCGCTGACATCATCGTCATCTTCTTCTTCTTGTAGGTTTTGAGAAGAAATCTTTCTGCAGAAAACATAGCAGGTTGCAAGAGCATCCTTGAGGAATTTGCATCTCTTGGAGGGGTTTGGTGGTTCTTCATGATGAAACAAGCTCATGATTATATTGAAAGAAAAGCATAGCATGGGATTGAGGTGTGGTTTACATAACAAGTATTTATACTGCTTTATATAAGTATTCAAATATATTCATGGTAGTAGCTATCTGATTAGAATTCCAAGGGTTTCTTTCTTCATTCTTTGGGTTAAAGACAAAGTAAAGAGCCATTTAGAATATTTGAAAAACAAAAAAAGATTATCTTGTAATTCATCATATGATCCTTTGACAACCATCTGATGCCAGATTGAAAGCAACATCTGTCTCTGGGTGTTCTTGTTCTGTATATATAGGAAGGTGATTTATGTGGTTCTACTATACTTAGTGCTATGCAGTAGTTTAAGTTTTTACTTCAACCTTAAGTGTTGGTAAAGGAGACTCTACACCAAACTTTGATTACTACTTAAAGTAAAGCTTATAACTACAAGAAACCCCTCTCTTTTGTTCTCATTAGAGGTAGTATACAAGATCAAATTAATCGCTAATTAAAAAAGTAAAAAAGTGATTATAGCTTCCTATTCTATTTATGAACATCCATTTCTTTTATTGATAATTATGTTATCTTATTCAAGAATATTATACTCTTACTATACGATGTTAATAGTTATACGTGATCCTTAATTAACCAGTATAAGTAAATGACCCGACGATCAATGGAAGATGAAGACAAACGACCCGAATATTATTTTGCCTAGAATCAAATTCTCCTAACATGAAACAAACAGAAATCAATTTAATTGGTTTAATTTGATTTGATTTCACTACATTTTATTCCCATATTATGTAGTTATAAAAGAAATGTATCTAATCAAGCAAATCCCTTTGTAAGTGATTAGCATGTTTACCCTAGTGAATAATCTACCAACCTAGTTAGACTTTCATCTAACAAAACCATCCACTCCTGTAGATTTAAAATCTCAACCCGACACTTAAATAATTTCAACAAGATATATCATACACGCGTGTTACGCCGAGTTAATATTTAAATAATCACATTCATACTAATTATATATTTTATATAGTATTACATATAAGATGGTTGTTCTTTTGAGATTACATATCTATTTTTCATTTGATATAATTTTTAATCTTGGATTATTACTCTTTTTTATTTGTTTCTAAAGTTGAAGATTATTTCATTTGATATACTAATATGTCAATTTTCAAAAACTTGCTTATCTATTATGTCATCAATTGTCATAATACGAAGTTATTATTAATATTGTATACAACTAATATTTTATTCATTTTAGAACCATGTAAAAGAGATGTTAAAAGCAATAAGTTTTAAATTTAATTCGTCTAACTATGTATGTATAATTTGATTATAAATGCTAAATTTGAAATAAAAATAAGAATTTTATTGAATTATAATTTAAAATTAATAATGTTTACCTCATTATTGAAAAAAATCATTTTGAATGAGTTGAAAGCTTCTGAGTTAACTATATAAATGAAGAAACCAGTCATAACGCTTGATGATTAAAAAGATATATTATGTTCATAGATGTTATAATCTAAATATATATGTTTACATATTATTGTGTGTATCATGCGAAAAATACCTTTTGTTATACTAAACTTTTAAATGTATTTAAGTTTGCTTACACATAATAGAGATGAGTGAGATAAATTTAGTATATAAATATATTAATAAAAATATGATATTTAAAAGTTTGTTATATAAAAAATGGGAGATGATTTGTATACAACAATAATTTGCCATACACAACACTCATGACTTATATATCCTTACAAACTCACTATCAAATAATATCATCCACATATTTAAGGGCATTATGGTCCAATTGCACACTTTTTGTCGTGTATGATAAAAAAAAATATTATGTATAAATCATCTCTCTAAAAAATAGATCTCCAAATAATATACATACAAAATAAAATGTGTAGGAAAATGTTAGATAATGCTAGCATCATGTAACTTAAGTATATTTTCATCAAATAGATATAGATCATAAACTACAAATTGATAATTAAAATGTAAAATTACTTAACTAATCTGCCCTTCAATTAAGTTAGGTTTCACTAACATTACTTAACATTTCTCATACATATGTAGTTGTAAACTTGGATACTTTATGGTTTCATTTGTACTATTGTTTTATTTATAGGTTTATTTTATAAAAGTATATTTAACTTATCACCTTTTGCTTTGTATGTACTGGACATTCAAACTCATCATCTAATGTATTCAACTTCAAAAAAATTACCATATTATATATTGAGTTACCTGCTATTCCAATAGTAGGTAATTTTCTAATTTTTTTTGTTTATTTTTAAATGTGCCACATAACTAAATCCTAAAGAATATTCATAATTTTTTCTTTGAACATAAAGAACATTCATATGATTATGAAATTCATATCCTTCTCTGTCTTGAACAGTCAATCTCGAAACACATATACATATGAACATGAACAATATCTAAATTCGAAGATAAACACACAAGAATATGAAATCACCCTACAAAACTGTAAGAAGCTAAACATAGAAGAAATCTCAAAAATAACAAAACCCTAATGAATATGAAATCGCCTTATAAACCCAAATCAATAAGAAACCCCTATACAAAGAAGCAGAAAAACGAAGAAGAAAACCCTTAAACGAACCTAAATCAATTGAACACGAACCCTAAACGAAGACAAACCTGTAAATCAAAGAAACAGACCTCCAAATCAAAGAAAAACCCTAATTGAACGCAGACCTTATATGAAATTGAAATCGTCCTTTGAACCTTCGATTTCTTCAAATTTGAAATTGAAACCCCTTCAAACAAGAACAATCATGATTAATCTTTGTTCATAGGGCTGAAGCAGATCTGGAATCCCAAAATCGTAGAAAGATGATATCAACGCATAGCAAAATTGAATCACTGTTAGATGACATGTGACCAAAATCTTGAAACCGCATAAGATGACATCAACGTATAGATCTTAAACATGGGGTTTTGATTTCTACAGTGGGTTTTGATTTGGGTTTTAATCACAAATAAAGCACCAAGATTTAGATGATGTCGACATTGTTAGAGGAGTATGAATCAAGCACCAAGATTTAGATCTGAATCACAAACGATGAAACTAAAAGATTATTATTATTATTTTACTATTATATTGATAAAATTATGATTTTATATTTTATTTATTTTAAACCATGAAAAATCTAAGTCATATGCCATGTTACCATTCACATCAGTGAAACTGGTGCGACATCGGCTTGTAACTTGCTATAGCAAGTTTGGTACACAAAATGCTATGTTTGAAAGCCCAATACATTAAACAATATGTTTGAAAGTTCAGTACATATTACAGCAAAAAGTGACAACTTATATACATTCTCAGAAACTAAACCCTTTATTTATATATTATAAAAAATTAAATGTATTATTTTAGATGACAAGATATCATTTTTCTTGCCCTTTCTCCATCAGCCACAAATGGACTGTACAAACATACACGTTGACAATCAATCATTTGTTTGTGAGGCTATCAATCATCGGGGGTTTTATTTAACTAGATGTACACATTAAGGAACTCATATATATAACCCAAGGTCATATGTTTCAAATCACACACACATAGATAATTAATAGCTGTTTATGAGGGTTTCAATCACAAAAGGTTTTACTTTAACCAGAGGTGCACAACTATTGTAACACCGTGTTTTCGAGAACCAAATTTTTCTTTTTAAAATACTAATTTATATTTTTCATTTAAAACACGCAGCGGAATTAAAAACAAGTGGCAAATATTATACATTCAAAAGTTGCCAGATACAAGGTTTGGTGTTACTATTACTTAACCAGTCGACCATTATCTATTTACAAACATACATAACATCAGAGTTAAACAAAGATAGTGTTCCTCTTAAGAAAGTAAACTACCCGCAGGGTCCCAAGCTCACTGAGGATCACCTGTACATGTGAGAAGTAGTATATGTTAGTTATAATAGCTAGTGAGTACAAGATAGCATGCAATCAATATAAACATATCACATATTATCAATCATGCTTAAACAGTTATATCCTAGCATCTCGCGATGAGTTGGCGTAGTCAGAAGGTGACATATCTCGCAGGGGAGCTAACCCGGCTCAATGCACCAAACTGGGGTACCAGACACATCAACCGCTCTGGTGGGTGAGCTGTAAAGCGGTCCACCATTGCGTTTTGGAATCAACCGATTCCTCTGTGTACAACCATAAGCTATACCCAAGGAAGACTGCTTAGTCCTTAATGTAGAACAGCTTTATCCTTAGGGTCCGGATCGTTCACAAACACATATTTGATCCAATCGGATCTTCATTGTGCGCACATAACCATATATCAACATAATATACACCTATACAATCTACACTTAATCAAGTGCGTATCATACTGTCTCAACATATTAAATCTAGCATCATCATGCAACCTACACTTATTCAAGTGTGTGTACAAGTCATGGTATACAATTCTCTATTCATTGCTAATATATGTTATAGATATATTAATTGTTATGTTATCAGGCACTCACTTGACGAGTTTAAACTGATTATTATAGTGTTACGGGTCCCTTCGATTGTCAGGCTCACCTAAACAATCACCCCGAATATCAGAACAACTCGAAACAGCAAACCGTATGCTGAAATAGGGCTCCTTGCGGCCACAAACAGAAACGCTTGCGTCCACAAAGGCTGAAACATGCTTGCGCCCGCAAGCAGGGCCTTACGGCCGTAAGCAAGGTACTCCTTGCGGCCGCAAGGACTGCTATGCAGACCTGTGCGATTTCCAGCCTCTGTTTTGGCCATTTTCAACCCCAAAACTCAACCAAACGATTCCAATCCAATTTCCAGTGTTCACATATGAAATGGTCATTCAAACTAAGCTAGAAACAACTCTTAATTCTTACTTTAACATCCAATTCAAGGATTGGGATCAAAATCACCATTTTTGACCCATTTGAGATTTTTTATCCAAATTCAATAAAAAAACAATACTTTAATTCAATAATCTGATTGTTTATAACTTATAATTGATGTAGAAACAGATTGGAATCATTGATTTCAATTATAGAAATCAATTTGCAAATTTGACCCATTTGACCTAAATGGTCAAAACTTGAAGAACTTGGAGATAGAGCTTACCAACAAGGTGGAGATGATGATGATGAAGATGGTGATTTACAGCATATTAGAGGTTGAATTCAGTAGTAAAGATTGGAGCTTGCTTGATTGTTGAAGTCTTCTTCAAAGCCAAACACAAGAACACAAAGATAAGAACAAGGAAAAAGTGTTGTTTGTGTTTGTTGTGTACGTGGGTTTACAGACATATGCCCACTTGTGGCTTGTTAATAACCACAAGTGGGTATCTTGTTCCCCTTTCCAACTTACAACTTAACGCACGAATACCCGTTTTAACTAACGGGATATTTTTGGAATCCTCGTTCTAAATCATTTAATATTTTATTATTCTTATCTATTTTTAACAATATTTTTATATTATTATTTCTTTATTACTTTCTTCTAATTTTCCACTTAATCAATTATATATATATATATATATAATTCTTTTATTCAATATTAAATTCAAGATTTAGACGTACCAGATTCGAACACGACTAGGCCCAATCTGAGGATGTTACATCTATACAAATCGCACACACATATGGTAAGGAGGTTTCATTATCCGAAATGAATAAGATAGGATTTGGTTATGCACACGTGCACTAGGATTAATGATGGAGAAATGAAGCCATAGTTTAGGGTTAAAGGTTTTTGAGTGTAAAGTTTAGGAATTAACCATTTTGGAGTCTAAAGTTTGAGGTTAAACCATTTTGAAGAATAAAATTTAGAGACTAAATCATATTTTATTCTTTTAATTATGTCATTAATCTGTCATAAGAGGTCAATGGACTTAAACACCGGGTTGTAAAAAGTTCAGAAATTAAAAAGGTTAGTACAAAATTTAAGTGTTCAACTATTTTGGAGTATAAAGACTAAGGATTAAACTGTATTTTCCTTATAATTATATGTAGAATAATGATGAAACCTTGTAGGCAGTAGATATCGTGTAGTACATTGGTTATTATTTATAGAATACAAAGGATACATGAGATCCCCTAACAGGAAACCCAAATAGACCCTATTTTATCTATACAATCACTCTAGTTCACCATACACTGAAAACCAATATGTGTTCTATCTAATACTTCCTTATAGTCGGAGCGAAATGCCATCAACCGCTTAGGACTAAGCAAAAATACAAAGAAATAGAATAATAAAATATATAAGAAAAAAAGAAAAGAATATAGCAACCTCTATGGCAACAAGGAGGCAACAAGATAGCAGCCAAAGTGATAACAAGAAGTGTGAAAGTTGTGATGGGAGCTAATACCGAGCAGGAGCAACAACTATAACAGTATCGGTAAGAAGCATGACAATGATCACGGCCATTTGTATTTAAAATAAGGTCTACAATTAATTTCTAGATTACTATTAATTTGATTTTCGTACAAACTTAAAGAATTTAATTTAAGGTAAATTGCATGAAAATACAATGAATTTTGTCATAGTTGTCATTGTATACAATCGACTTTACTTTTTTAAATACTATACACTCAACTTTTATAATCTTTTCATTGTATGCAAGTTATTGTATACTATGAAAATTATAAAAAAATTCATTGTATATGATGGTAGCTAAATATTAGACACATAAAAAAGTTATTTGCATACAATAAGAGAATTATAAAAATTGATTGTATCATTTTTAAGAATTTAAAATTAAGAGTATTTCATGCATTTTGTTCTTTAATTTAATATTCTTACATGTGTTTAGGAACATGGGAAACATGAAGAAGAAAATGGCATATTCATTAGAATAACCCCCACTTGAAAAGTCACATTCTTTATTAGTGGCATTTGGCATTGTGGTACACAAAAAGGGCAGGTGAGTTGGATTGTTCCGGCCAGGTGTGTTGAAGGGCATGTGAGTCTAGTTATATACCATGTTCCGACATTATTATATCTCAACATTGGATCAGATGAATTTTTGTCATCATCAAGGTATGTGTTTTGTAACTTGCATGGGTTGATCTTCTTAATAAAACTTTATTTTATTTTTTGTATATTATTTTTTATTTTATATACATGATTACAATCATTAATAGCGAATCAACTTTATTCAATAACTTAGAATTCTCTAAAGAGTGTTGTTGGATGTACTTCCCTTCATCTCATATACTTATCACATCACATCACTAGGTCAACTCTCTTACATTCATCATAAGACAAGGAGTGTAATAATTCATACTCTTCTTTAAATACTGAAGTGTCCTTTTGAACAACTTCAAAATTATTTACGCAATTTCTATTTTAGTTCTTCAAAATTTTGTTTGTTTTAACTTATTTTTAATTAAACACGACTATCCATAAAAATTGGTTAAAGTCCCTTCTAAATGTTAATAAAGGATTTTATTTACTTATTTGTGTGTAAGCTAGTCCACCTACATAATAGCTTGAAAGTTAGTTCATATATAACTAGACTAAATGTCTGTCTGATATACGGGTTGGTTTAAATGATAATAAATATTAAACATTAATAAAAACGTATTAAATAATAATAAAACGTGAATTAAATGATAATTTAAAAAATAACGACGTACGGTATCAACACTCTAACCAGAAGTGGAAACATAGACGTGAGTGGGAGTGCAAACTTAAAGGCAGAAACGTGGTATCATGATATGAAGAGATGTGATTGTATTTCTTATATAAGTTATCAATTATTATTGTTACAATTAAAGATAATAAAGTTAAACGTTATTGGTTATAATTAAAAAGGATTTAAAATGATTATAAAATATTTTAGAATGATAAAACTTAGAATTTGGTTAATTATGATATTTTGAAATATTATAAAGGGTATATATAATATTTGTAAATTAAGGTGGGCAAATACGATTTTATATGATTTAATAAGGAAAATATGAAATTATCTCTAATAATTTTGACTCTAAAAAGTCAAAATTGATTTTTTGATTTTAAGTGAATCAATAGTTAAGATTAAATATTTTTTTAAATAAATGATTCAGATCGTCTAATAAATTTTATCAAATTAATCTTTTATTTAGATTAGATTAGAAGATAGTTCTCACATTGTTAAGAATTGTATAACTAAACTATCTGTAAATATTACATTCAGTATTTTGATAAGATGAAATATTAGCTACAATAGGTTTATAGCTAACATTCAAAAAATATATGTATTTGGTTTACGTAGAAAAAGAAAAAAAATATTTAATTTGATTATATAAGATAAAACAAAACATTTTAATTAAAACATATCTAGTAATTTATTATAAATAATAAAATAATAATAATGACTATAAGTATAAATAAATAGTTCAATCTTTATCAATAAGATTTTTCATTATAAAAATATATTAGCAAAGTTTATATAAGAAGAATAACAAGTACACAACATAACAACAATAGTTAGTTATGTTTATTCATGGTATTAGAAAAGTGAGATTTTATATCATACAATTACCTATAGATCGAGAGCTTGATTTTAAACCTCTGATTTAATCAAGTATAATAAAAAAACACAGTTTCTTCTTAAAAAAAGTTTTAAGTTATATTAACCGTTAAAAAATCATATAAAAATATTTTTTTTTTCATTAGAGATAACGAGTTAATCATCAATCTTAAACCTCTATAGTCATCCACTTAAACGTTTCTTGATTAGATAAGATATTACTAGACATATTTATATTTGGATATCGTCTAAATTAATATTTAAATAACATAAAGCTTAAATATTACTAGACGTATATTTCTCTAAGAATTTTTTTAAAAACATAGATGAGATTATTATTATTAATTTAAATTAGATAAATGTGATATTTTAATTACAACTTAAATTAAATGAAATTCTATAAAAATTTGAATACCAAATTTTGAGTTGGTGATACATACCACCGGATGCCGTATCTTCCCCCGATATTCGCTCTCTCCGATTTAAAACCTTTTCTTTTTTTTCTTTTTTCATAAATTTCCTTCAAGGTTTTCTTATACTTTTGCTTACATGCATCCTTATTATGATGCTCTGTCGTATATTTATAATTAAAACCGCCGTCAACCTCCACCGGCGCCGTCGTCATGCATCAAATTTGTCTCTCCAACGCCACTTTTCTTCCTCCCCTCCCGCTAGTAAACATGAAATCTCCACCCGTTTTAACAAAAATCTCAGCAAGTTACAAAATGCAGGTCCGCTTCTCGTCCTTCGCCGTCTCCGTCCGAATTCCCTCTCTCGCGTTGCCTACACCGCGAGCTTGATATCTGCAGCCGTTTTCGCTTCGTACGTGGTTTTCGTTGATGACAATGAATTGAAGGGAGAGCAACCGAAGAAGAAGCGTATGTTTGCAGATTTCACGATTGAACGTTCGAACGAGTCGTTGAGGAGAATTTTGGACACGATGAAGCATACCAGCGTTGCTGTAACGGTTCTGTGGAGGTCGCTGAGTTCTGTTTTGTCTTCGGCGAACCATGAGGTTCGGTCAGGGTTTGAGGTTAGGGTTGCGGCGTTATTGGCGGATATTGTGGCTGCCGACGAGAGCCGGAGGGCTGCAATTGTCCATGCTGGTGGTGGCATGGTGGTGGATTGGCTGTTGGATTCGGTGGCGTTGAATAGAGGGGGAAATTATGGGACTCAGGCAGAATCAGCAAGGGCTTTGGCTTACTTGATTGCCGACTCTAATGTCTCTGAGGCGGTTCTCCGGCGACCTCAAGCCATCTCCAATCTTCTCAGATTTATCCTCTCTGCTCATCCTCGTCAACGGGAACAGGTATGTTTATTGCATAATTGCTATACACAAAAACACAAACACACACTTTCAAGAAAAAGGGAGAAAAACATTCATTGACATGATGCATTTCATTTAAGCAGCAAACAAGGCGTAATTCGTTCATTATGGCTGATCCATTGAAAGGTAGGAGCATGCTTGTTGCAGCAATCATGGATATTGTAACTTCCCATTGTGACAATGTGGATAAGGTCAAGCTGAAGCCTATGTTATCAAGAAAAGCTGCAATGAGAGATATTGCGGCTGCACTTCAGGTTGTTGAAGAAGGCGCCATGTACTTGGATCAACTACCAGATAGTGAAGAAGATGAAAATGACGGATCAGGATTGAAGGGCACTGGAATTAAAGTTCTTGGAGACACTACATTTGTAGGACTTTCTAGAACTAATGGTTCAATGGAGCTACAACAACCACACCTTAAATCTACTCCTAAAACTAAACGAATATTGTTTAACAAAGTAAATTCTAATTCTCCAACTGTTATCCCTGGTTTGTGGGATGATTTGCATTGTCAACATGTTGCAGTTCCTTTTGCTGCGTGGGCTTTAGCTAATTGGGCAATGGCTTCAGATGTGAATAGGTCCCATATCCAAGAATTGGACCATGATGGTTGTGCTATCATGACTGCTTTGGTTGCACCCGAGAGATCTGTGAAATGGCACGGGAGTTTAGTGGCTAGGTTATTGTTAGAAGACCGAAATCTTCCATCAGCTGATTTTGTTCCTGATTGGGGTTCCAGTCTCCTTTCTACTGTGTCACAAGCGAGCATAAGTGATGATGTTCCCTTGACTCGGGTGGCTTTATCTGCATTCCTGTTATCAATTGAGAGATGTCCCGGGGCTCAAAAGGCAGTCATGGAAAAGGGTCTTTATTTAATGAGGGAAACTGCTAAAAGAATGAAAAATCATGAGTCTGTACAAGAAGCATTGGCAAAAGGTCTAGAATCACTATGTACAGGGAACATACATTTGTCTCTTGATGAAGGGCAAAAGTGGTCTAGCATTCTGCTTCGGTGGGTATTTGGTAATACTTCTACCGATGCTACTCGATCTTCTGCAATAAAAATTCTTTCTCATGTTCTTGAAGACTATTCACCATCTTCCATACCCATTTCTCAAGGCTGGTTAGCTATATTGCTGAGCGACATTCTGAAATGTAGGATGTCATCACTTAAAGGGAGTGCTCAACCTAAGGATAAAGTGAAGGTTTGTAGCTTTGTTTTTCATATTAGATCAATATATGAACTCTATTGATTATTTACTTACTGGTAAACTGATGAAGTTGTTTTTATTCTAATAATTCTTGTAGACTCAAATCGACCAGGCAAATGTTATATCTGGCACACAGGCTGCTAACCAATTGGCTAGTGCTGTGGTTAATTTAGCAGTTAAGCTGCTGGGAACAGACTCTTTGCAAGACCTTCTGTGCATTGAACCATTTGCGGTACCATTTAAAAATATAAAAAAGGACAGTGTGCCCAAAGTCAATGCTGCAGATTCTGCACTAGCAACTCTTAAGGGGATCAAAACTATGTCTGAAATCTGTAGTGATGACTCGTTTTGCCAAACCAGAATAATTGATTACGGTGTTGTTTCTTTACTACGTCGCCTATTATTAAGAGATGATTATGAGAAATTAGCAGCAAGTGAAGCATATAGTGCATCAACAGATATTGAAACCAGTGATCAATCTGCAAGTGTTCCTGATGCTCGTGATCCATCTAGTGTGCGTGTTCCACCTGCAGCCCACATCCGCAGGCATGCAGCTCGTTTTTTGACCGCTCTTTCAATCCATCCAAAAGTTAAAGAATACATATTAAACGATAAAGTTTGGTGTGATTGGCTTGAGGATTGTGCCAGTGGGAAAATCCCTGGATGCAATGACCTCAAGACTCAAAGCTATGCTAGAGCAACATTGTTGAATATTTTTTGCAATGATGACGATGCTGTTGCAGATAAAAAACATAGGTGTCCTCATTTTACTGAGATGATTTATTTAATCAACCCTGACCTGCCTCACTGGAAATACCCTGTAAAAGAAAAGCAGCAAGAACCTGCTGTGGAGACACCATTGGATAAGGAGAAACAAATTAATCCATTTTCAGAAGTCGATGAGGGTGACCTTGATGGTGATACCAGAATACCTAATGATAATAGTAGCAGTAGTAGTAGTAGCAGCAGCAACAGTGGATCAATGAGTCATTCAGATCCTTCACTTGATGTTGTATTTGTCCATGGGCTGCGTGGTGGACCATTCAAGTCTTGGAGATTATCTGAGTGCAAGTCCTCATCTAAGTCTGGACTTGTGGAGAAGATTGACGAAGAGGCAGGAAAGCTAGGAACTTTTTGGCCTGCAGAATGGCTTTCAGCTGATTTCCCTCATGCCCGTTTGTTTAGTCTAAAGTACAAGGTTTGTGATTATTAGGGTGTCAAGTTGCAAACACGTACAACCTACCTCTTTTCTGTTGACATGATTATATTCATAACCAATTAACTGTTTTTTTCAATCATATATTATTTTGCAGACAAATCTAACACAGTGGTCTGGATCAAGCTTGCCCCTTCAGGTTTGTGTTTTTTAATTTTGTCAGTCAATAGATATTATTTCTGTTAAAAAAAGAAGAAGCTAAAGTTCTCCTTACGCAGGAAGTGAGCTCCATGCTACTGGAAAAGCTAATTACTGCAGGTATTGGAGATAGACCAGTTGTATTTGTAACTCACAGGTGCGTTATCAATCTATCATGGTGGCTTGGGTGGTTCTCTTAGTTATTTTGCTAATCTTGAAATACTTTCACGTCTTTATATATAAACATAAATATTATTGCAGCATGGGAGGTTTGGTTGTCAAGCAGATGCTCCACCAAGCTATGACAGAAAACAGAAATAACCTTGTCAGTAACACAGTTGGCGTGGTATGTTCAATTCAAAAGTATTCCCCTACATTACATCTAAAAATAGATATACACTCAAACTTTTCTCCTATGGTTTAGGTGTTCTATAGCTGCCCACACTTTGGTAGCAAACTTGCAGATTTGCCATGGCGAATGGGTTTTGTTCTTCGCCCTGCACCAACGGTTTGCTATTTTTTTCCCTACTACTATGTTGTACAATGAACATATTAACCACCTTTCTTTTGCTGATGAGTTGGTAAAAGATTTTCTGCTATCGTTTTTTTTACAGATTGGAGAGTTGAGAAGTGGTTCTCCGAGATTAGTGAAGCTTAATGATTTTATTCGACGTCTACATAAGAAAGGATCTCTTGATGTTCTCAGCTTTTGTGAGGTAGTGCCATAAAATTCAATCTCTATTTGGAGTTGACTTTGTATAGTCTGCAAACATGCAGATTTTGACTTGTAATCTTGATAACATTCATCATGCTTATTGCTTTTGGAGTTTAATTGGCCAATTAATGTCTTGCAGACTAAAGTAACTCCAATAGTTGAAGGCTATGGGGGTTGGGCCTTCAGATTGGAAATAGTTCCAATTGAATCATCCTATCCTGGATACGGGAAACTTGTGGTAAGTTTTCAGTTCTTGAAATTTGCAAATAATATTCTCCTACAAAAAACAGGTGATTTTGGTTTTTTTTGTTTCTTCTGAATAATGTGTCATGACAGGTGTTGGAGTCAACGGATCATGTAAATTCATGCAAACCTATAAGCAGAAGTGATCCTTCTTACAGTGAAACTTTAAATCTTTTACACAAACTTAGAGATCGTATCCATGAAAAGACATTCTAGCTGAGCACGTGTACATTCTAGTTCTCAAACCATGTAAATACACATGTACAGAGTTAATTTGTTAGGGTAATTGTGTTTCTGCTGGAGGAATGGCAATCAAAGACTAGTAGCAGGGTCCATACTTAGATATAGAGAACGGTTTCTCTAGGGAACCGATGTGACCCCACATGCCCTCTTCGCTTATTATTAGAGGAAGGGCTGCTGACAGAATTCGAAATATATCTTCATCGAAAAAGAAATAAGAGAACCAGGTCGGACTTTTCTCTGCGACAATTTGACATTTTACGATGTGTTTAACAATTGTAATACTTTGTACATTTTATGACATTATTGATATTTTCTAATAGATTGATTGGTTCATTTCCATTTAGCAAATTAAAATTTTGGTTGGTCACTCTCCACCACACTAACATGTTAATCAACCGATGATATGGTCACTAACACCCATGTCAAATTTTGGTGGTTGCGCCTGGTTGTAAACTTTGTTTAACGAACCTTTATTGTTAAATGAAGTCGGATCACATGATTTTTCGTTAAATAACGATAAGGCTCTCTTAGATTCTTGTGGTTACCCATTTCATTCCTAAAAGTTCAAAATCAGCTTTGTCCGTTTCCATGGGCTTGCGGGGAACTGTGAACCCCTTGATTTACTTGTGAAGTTAAAGGGATGTGGTAAGTTACAGGTTTTATCAATTATGAAATAACGTTGTATTCGAATACACACACATACATAATGATATGAAGATCAAAACAAATAAGTTATACGAAATATAGGATATAGTAGAACCACTTTTTTAAACATCTATTGGAATTTAAAAAGTGTCTTTGTATTTGCTCGGCAATAAGAGAATAATGAGTGGCAAGTGGTGAGTCATGTAGCGATCACCATCGACGAAAACTTTTTTCCATTATGCAACCGTTTAAAATTGTCATCACAATGTGTCTACATAAAGAGATATGAGGGGTCTAGAAAATGGTGGGGCATATACATGTAGTAGTTTTTTTTATTTTTATTTTAATAGATTAATAGGTAGGAACTAAAATTTGATGTGGTAGAAAGTGGTAAGAAGTGACCATACGGGATAACGTGGTTGTTTGAGTTATGGAAGTGATGATTGGTGAGTTATGAAGGTTGCTACCGCTTTGAGGCGTCATTGCAATAGTTGGGGTATGAAGATGGGAAAGGGGTAAAGACCACATGGGGTTTGGGCAGGAGGAAGGGGTATGCGGTGCACAATGATATTTACTAGACAGAAAACATAAAACATGTAACAATTGTTGCAAAATACATTTGAGTTTCAAGCTAAAAGTGAGAACCAAATATCTTGATTGTTATAAGAAGAAAAAACATCAACCAACATGAAGTTAAGTTTATAGACCAAACTTTATCACCTAGCAATTCAACAAAGTTAGAGACCAAATAGTTTATTTAGATTTTTAGATAATAATTGGATTAGGAATTATACACACATGGCAGAAAGCTTCCATCGTTGTCCAGTGTCAAAGAAAGTTTCGATGATATCTTGATGGAGACAAAAGCAGAGTTTGATCTCTCTATCGCACGAGAAGGGGAGAAGAGATTCAGGTTTGGAAGGAATTAATTCTTTGGCAAAACCTCAAAGAATGTAGATTCGACCATTTGTGGAATTTGATAGAATTGAATTTCATTCCTTACCGCTCGTAACTCCAACCAAACTCAGAAACATGGGTCAAATTCCGTCTGATTCCAAATCCGCAAACCAAACAAGCCCAAAGAAGTTCAAATGTTTCAGGAGCTTGCGTACATAAAGTATCAAACTGTTCGAGTCAACAAGGCAATATACAGCAGTTACTGTGGAAACAGACTGAGAACTGGGTTGAAGTCCATAAAGCTCAGATAGTAATAAGTTTCTTGATATTTCAAAAAACTCCCATCACAGGTTTAACCTCCCATGTATCTCTTTATGGGACAAGAATAATGTAACTAATTCCATGCAAATGATATACACTAATATTTACTGTGGTAGATACAATGAACAAGTGCTACAAAGTACAAATCTTTTTTTACCAAAAGGGCTAACCATCTAATATTAACCAACTTTCCATGCATTCTTCTTTCATTTCTCTGCTTAACAACTGATGCACTTCGTCATGATTCTATGCTAATCTGAAGTTTACTGAGATACCTCCCTAGTGAGAAACAGATCCATTTTCTACTCGTAATTCTGTTTTATCCGTTGGAATAACAAAATGATCAACAATTCGAAGAGTATTAATCGGGTCCTGATGAAAAGAATTAGCCTTCCATTTACTTGGATATTTTCTGTGGTGACTCAATTGGGGCGGTTGTTTTAACTCGTTATCCCAATCAGAATCCAGCTTCCATTCCTTGGGAACCTACAAGCGTCGAATTGTAGAAACATTAAGAAAAAAGGACATGAAAAAACAAGTAAAATGATGTATATAATTCTCACTTTATCAACGGCAAGAGTGAAGACTTCAAGATTTCCATTCTCCTTGATGTGAAACCGTGTGAAGGACTTGTAATTAGCAATGCGTAATGATGAAAACGCTTCATCAAAATGCAGATGAAGCCAATTAATACAAACGTACAAGTAGCTTCCAAATACAAGAGACACCACCGGAGTTGAGAACACCCAGTAGTAAAGAAAAACAGAGGCGTAGTATATAATTGCAGCCCCTCGGGAAAGGGAAACCATCCCGTTTTTGCATATGGTAGTCCTTGTTACAGCCATGACCTGATAATATTTCAAGAAATTAAAGCAAAAGAAAACAGTTTTAAAGAAAAGCAAAATTCAAAAATAACCCGAACCTCTGGCACATCAAAAGCTGACATAAGATATTTAATACATGCTGGATAAAGACCAAAAGTCCATTGCTCTATACGTGCCCTAAGACCAGTCGGGTCTGGGAAATGTTCACTTTCCACTGTTCTGTACCATTCATATAACGAGTGGTAACCTGAAATTGAAGTTTATGCATAGAAAAAATCATATCATGTATACTTTGTGATATGTTTTAAATATATACGTAATTAAAATAAAAGATAATCTTGCCTGACGTTGCCAACAGATTATGCCTAATGCAGGTTTCAACACCAAGTTCCATTAACAACATGAGAACTAAAGCTGAAGCAAGGTGGGCTGAAACATGTAGAACTCCGATTATTACTTTCTTTTTTCGCGACACTTTGGAAGGAATGAATGAGATTGCAGCCACCAACAGTAAAAAAGCGCCCATAGAAGATACATATGATTGACCAAGCATGTACATAAAAGAATCCCACACTGTGCTAAAAAAGCTTTTTATGTGACCAGAAAAGGTATCATCCTGTAGGATATGATCTAGCTTGCACTAAAAAAAAGTAAAAAGAAAACAATAATCAGAATTTTTTTCCCCAAAAAAAGAGACAAATTTAGAAAATACATACCAACGGAAACATTGAAAAGGTCAAGATGAAGTATATGAACCCGCCAATGAAATCAAACTGCCAGTTTTTCTTTCGAAACTTCAATATATTACCCAGAGCAATCTGCATACCACAATTTTCCACCAATAAAAAATGCCGTGCAGAAACAGTGAGAATTATTTGTAGAGGTGGCAATTTCATCCCATATACTTATAAAACAATTCACTAGATGTAATTGATTATAAAATAGCTAAAAAGGAAACCAGTCAAAAGTCATCTGAACTCCAAAGTTTAGATTATCTTTAAAATAACAAAATTTGATATCATATTTGGCGCACTAAATGTTTGCAAATTATTTAAACAGAGTCAACTCAATCCAACCCGAACCATTTTGACGCATACCAAATTTTAAAGATTTTAACCCCTTAAACAATTCACCTAATTTTGCCACCTCCAGATTTGAGTGAAACAAACAATACATAGTTTGATGTTACCACATACCCTGCTTGAATCTTGAACAGATGGGTAAGCAGCTTTGGTCTCATAACTTGTTCCATATGCTTCATTGAAATTACTAAATACATGTGTGGGATGCAAAAACGCCCCACCACACCCATTAATAAGTAAATGTTGCACGATTGCAGGTTTTTCTGAAGGAACATACGAGTGTCTCATATAATGATGCAAATCCCCAGCTATCCTAAGTTTACACCTACCTTCCAGGTAATCACGTATAAGATGTGATACATTCTTTCCAGTCACATCATCCCAGTACCAATCAAGAATCCAGTTTGGTTCATGTGTCATAATGATCACAGAATCATTTTCTTTAACATTTTCTTGTATGAGCTCAGTGAAAAACTTGAATTGGTAACTATCAATATCACAATGAAGAGCTAAATCCAGACCAAAAACCCACCACCCTTTTGGTAGCTGCAAAGCAAAGTAACTTTTCTTTTGGGGCATTAACCATCCACCTAACCAACTCTTGAGACAAATGTACCTCATAAAAGTTTGAAGTCCATCAAACCAATCTGGAAATAAACCAAAAAAACAAAGCTTAAAGACACTATTAAATTTCTTTAACGAAAGGAAAAAAACCCACCATGATTTCCAGGGATCACAAAACATTGTGGCCCATCATATCCTTTTAGTTCAGTAACGCCACTGGGTAATTCAGGCTTGTTTACAGCTATATGTTCTTCTTTATACCATGAAGGCGGCTGAAGAGCATACTCAAAAGGGCGAAAGAAACGTTTTTCATAAGTGAATGCTGATGGATTGGGGTACCTAAACATAAAGAACAAGTAAAAGAGATCAAATAAATTAATAATAATTTGAGTTTTGTTTGGAAAAAAGGCAATAATGGGAGAGATAAAACTTACGCAAGATCACCTCCAATAAGAAGAAGGTTCCCACGACGCAATCTGATCAAAGAACCATCGTTCCAAGCATGAAGTGAAGGTTGGGCAAGAAGACGAGCAACAGAATATGAAGAGTTCCCACCATCACCGGTATCAGCCATGAAGTCAAACCAAAAGTCATCCTTTTCACTAAAATGGTCGTACAGAAAATCTTCTTGATTAGCCCTTTCATTACCCCCACTCATTGCCGCCTACAAAATAATTCAAAATTAACGAAATAAAATATAATACTCGAGGAAAAAGTTGTACCCAGGACAAGTAAAACGGATCTAAAACCTGCATCATGCGCATATCAAATCGTCCCACAAAAACAGTTACAGAAACAAGGAGGTCAAAAACAGTCTTAAATAAATCAGCTGATGTCCTGCAACACAATATTTACATGTGACCTTAGCTTCCCTTATATATGTACATGCGCGCACAAACACATGTGTGTGTATAAATATGTATGTATGTATGTGAAGAGAGTGGATATACCCTGAGTACCAAGGAACCATATCCAAAAAATTAGGCTTCATCTGCTTGTTCTTCAGTTTCTCAGTTTCCTTGACTGATAGAGGGTGAGTAAGAGCCCATCTGATGAGTAATACTGATAATTAGAAACAATGGCAAGCTATGTACACAACTTACAAACCCACTTACCCAGTTGATCTTTCCACAACATAATTCGCAATATAGAGACCAATAAATGTTGCCCACAACGAATATATTGGAGAAATTTCATCTGAGGACTCACATGGGCCACTGCAAGAGAACTAAATGAAAAACAGAAACCGATTCAAAGCTGAATCATAACTAAATCATAGAAATCAAGTACAAGAACAAGCAACAACACAAAAAGAATAAACAAACAAAAAGAAGACCCTTTACCTCTCCATATATAACCCACTTAGAAAGAAGTGGATAATCAAGGGCAGACCCAACTGGAGCAAACCAAGATTTGCATACTTCGTCTTTGAATTCATACATCTTGAGAAATTTAGCCAACAATTCACTCCGCTCTCCTTTTTTCCAAAGTGAAAACAAGCCAGAATCTTTTCTTCCAAATGGTTTTTCATTCAAGGCATGATTACCACAGTGGCTATAAAATACACAACAGGCCACACTTAATACCTACACGGATAGCAAGCCCGTGAAAAAAACAACCAAGGATCACATATACATACACCACACATCCTGTATCCCATTAATTTAAAGCGTCTGACTAGTATGATAGTTTAAGAAAGTATTTTGTCAAAAGTACAAAACACCCTTCAACATTTAGTTATTATAACAATGGACAAATAAGCAAATGTAACATGAAGAGTTCCCAAAGACAAAAATGTTGCAATTTTCATTGAATGTCCACTGTCCAGAAATGGGAGACATTTTAACTTTCATGAAACATGAGGATTTATTTTTGTTAAATTTTCGAGACTGAAATTCAAAAACCATGTCTAACATTTCTGAATTCATATAAATGTCTGAATATATGTAGCTGTTAATTTTCCCCTCAAATTGTTAACCAACACTTCTCACAAATTACTCGCCATCATTATCTTCTTGTAGAATTTCTGACATGAAAATTTGATATTGTGTAAAAAGTGGATTTGTGGGACTTACAGTACAATTTTGAAGAATAGTCAAGATCTCGGGTCTTCTTCCAGCCACACGAGAAACAAGACCAATATACCAAAGGCCAAGGAATACTAAATGGAAAACAAGGAGAACAAAAATGGAAGAAATGAATATTGTCAAAAATAAGGAAAGATTCATCCTCATATCTACTCCCATTGACTGAAAGCTCGGAAGATGGTATAAAGCTGCCACTAATATCCATGCTATATACCTACATACCACAAAACTACATTTAGCTTGAACCCCAAAAGTTACAAGGTGTGAACTAATCATACAAAGAATGATCAGGGTAACTTTTACCATCTACTGAAATTTGAATAGCTTGGTTTAATCGTCTTTCCCACAAAAGGGGATGAAAAGAAATAGAAAAACCCAAGTAAACATGTGTAGATTGACCACCATTTAATGTTCTTGTCTAGCTTCTGGATGAGTGTATGCATGTTGTCAGATGAAATAAAAAATAGGCAACCAACAACTACTGCAATAATAGCATGGCGGGAATGCTCGTGTGGATACGGGTATGTGTGGGTTAAAATAGTCCGTACGGCCTCCATGTTGATGGTATCGAGTATACCAACAGGCTGCTTATCCGTGCCCATATTCAAGATGTATCTTTTCAACGATAAGTTGATTCACAATATTTGATGTACATGTGGCAATAATCGATCATATTTAGTTACCAGCTCCAGAATCCTGAATCAATCAAAGTACAACTTTTGAACAATTTATACAAGATCGTTACAATATCTTAATATCATCATCAAGAAAGCAGGCCACTGTTTGATTAAAGAAAGCTATTTTTCAAGATCATTATTTAATTGCAGGTTAGAGTAACAATTGAACTACACCCTTAAAAGAAAAGGCAAAATCTCTTAATAGACAAAATCCCAAAATACAGAGACGAGACAAGCCGAATTCGCCCAAAATTGATGTTGATAATTGAAGTGTTTTTGTTTCCAGATATGATCTACAAAATTAACATTCATCCTTTTTAGCCAATTTCAGATAAACGTTGAAACAAAAAGCCCGCTGTCACCACATCGATATCAAGCATTTCGCCATCAACAATATTCAAAAGAAAACAGACTACTAATAACACAAGTAAGGACAAAACTAGGGTTTTAGTTAAACTAGAATTTCTAAACAAAAATCAAGCAAATAATTAACAACCCAAAAAACGTACACATTACTCCATTAACACACTAAATGTGGATTTGAATCAAGCAAGTGCATCACATCACATTAAGAAGACAAGGAAGAGAAACCGAGTACCTTAATGAATCAAGAAATGAAAAGGGAAAGCGAAAACGAGTATATGCTGGTTTAAAGATTATCAAGGAAGGAGCGTCAAAGAATGTCTGCCAAGAACCAATTTAAGGAATCAAGGCATATGCTTTTTGTTATTCGGCACGCATCAACTGCCTGCGTGACTTGTTTTTGATCGTAGAGAGAGAAAGTCGGTGGCCAAATCTGTGTTGTGTAGTGTAGTGTAGTGAGAGAGATTAAAAAACATAAAATTGAGAAAAGCATGTGATAAATATTAGTGAAGATTAAAATGATGAAATAGATTGCTTGCGGTGTATACATGCTACGGATCACCACACCAATTAATAGCCGTTGGATCGTCTCCAATGAAACGTGTTTTCATTCTTCTACCTTTCGTACAGGAACTTTGTCTCCTCTTTTAACAATCAATCAATCAAATTATTTTTATATATTATTACCGGTTTAACTTTTCGCCCAAGGATGAGCATTCTTCGTATTTGACATAAAATCAAAACTAAATCAAAACAGAAAACGTTCGGTCTTGAAGTTGTTCGGTCTTCAGTTTTGAAGTTGGTTTTGGGTTTGGTTTTACAGCTTTTTCGTTTTAACTATCAAAATTTAAAGTTATACAACTATCATTGTAAAGTTATGCAGTTAAATGAGATTGAAGCTATATTAAACATCAAGATGTGTGCCCCTAATTCAAGCTATATATATTGAAATTATAGACAAAGTTGAAACAAATCAAAAGTCAAAGCAAATCGGTAAATAACTTATTAGCGAAACTGAAAATCGAGATAAACAACCAACTCTAGATGAACTACATACAACTCAGAAAACTAGAATCTGAAATCGAGATAAACAATTAGAAATGGATTTCTATATTAAGTGAAAATGGATAAAATCGAGAAGAAGTGAACTCGTCAACTCGAAATGAAGTGATGTAGGTGAACTCAATTGAATAGTTCGACGACTAAACAAAGTTGCAACTGCGAAGGAGATCTGAATTAGTGTGAACCCTCTTTGGTGGAACCCTAATGTAAATGGGGGCGGCTATGTAAAGGGGAAAGTCACAAGGTATTTGATTTTTTTGACATGTATATTTACAATATTGCTGCTTGAAATGGTTCGGTTCGGTTTTTGAAATTGTAAAAACCAAAACCAAGCTGAAAAAGTCCGTTTTTGAAATTTTGAAAACCAAAACCGTCAGTTGCTATATTGGTTCAGTTTTTTCGGTTTGTTTTTTTTTATTTTTGGTACGTTTCGATTTTTAAAAATATAACATTAAAAGTGGAATAATTTCTACAGTGGTTTTACCATATATCATCCACATAAATCGTATATTTTAGTTACAAACAAATTTCACACCCACAATTCAAAATGTAACTTATTCTAATAATACATACTATATAAATAACTATTTGATTGAATAAGGTTTTTGACGTGAGAAACTCATCATTCGTATGTCGTTTGTGAAAATAAAGAGGGGTGATTAGTAGAAAAATGCTAAAATATAATAATGACACTATAACCCATTTTATTTTAATATATATTAAAAATTAAAGATTATCCATTGTTGTTACTATTCAAATCAACAAAATAACACCACTACCACAAGTAACAATATATCTCATTAACACCAACACCAGTGGTAAATCTAAGACTGAAAACAACCAATTCCTTAACTAAATCGTAAAAACAAGATGAAAAGGTCACAATAAGTTGTGTTGGCCAGTCGGGTAGGATGAGCAGTTATATTAAAATAAAACATATTTTAAATTAAATTGTTTACAAGATGAGGTTTCTTACCTTAAGAAAATGTTTATAACGTATCAGCACTAACATCTACTAACACAACTCTCTCAAATCTAAAAAAATCTCCATATAGCAATACACAGAACAACAATTTAAAGCATATAGTCAAAATTCAAACCTAAAACGCAATTACCAATTTAAAGATACACACACGAAACTTATAAACTAAAACATAAAATAAATTTTGAAAAGGGTACACATACACAATCAAAAAATCAGCAAACCTAAAAATTGAAACCTAATATACAATCTAAAAAATACATAATCAAGAACTGGAAACCTAACTCAATATAATATAATGAGTTCGAAAATATTACCTTTGAGCCACAAACTATAATAAATGAGTTTGAAAATTTTGTATATATACTATATATATTGCAACCAGTTCGAAAGTTCGTATAATGTATATGCTATCATTTATATCTTTTTTACACCTCATGTCGTTCTAAAGTTCGTATAAAATATTATTGTATAATTAGTCGTCTCTAAAATGCTTCAACTACTTCAATCAACATTCAAAATTTCGTCTCATAGTCTCCGTCTCACACTATCACGCTCTCTTGAGCTCGCCTCTTTGCCGTGGCCCGTAGCCATAGCCGTCGCCATCACCGTCTTAACTATGAGCTCTCTTCACTGCCCTAGATCCCCACTGTCGTCTCTATCCTTCTGTCGTCGTCGCCTTCACCCCTTTGCTAGTCGCAATCGAATGTACTTTAGTTTAGATTTGTTGAGTTTCTTGTATTTTTATTATAAGCTCTTATTTTTAATGTTTTCACTTATTTATGGTTTTGTTAATTGTAGACTTGTAGCTCAAGTTGGAGAAAAGAATATTGGAGGACATTTTATGAACTTGAAATTGAACTACATTTGGCATTTTAGATTTGTGTTTGGACTTTATAAAGAATTTAAGTAGGTTTGAAACTTTGAATGGTTAATGTGTGTTTGTTAGGATATTTGCTATTTGGTTTGGTATTTGGATCGACTATTTTAGGTATGATTGAACTAGCTATATCTAGTATTTTATTAGGTTAAGTATCTTAGTTAAAAAAAGATTAAAATGATAAAAATCTACCAGTTGGCCCGTGAACCCGAAATGACCCATGAACCTATATAATTAAACGGGTTGTGTTTAGTGTTTAGGGATGAGCACGGTTCCAAAACATAACTGGAACGGACCCGAAAAAAAGAAACTGAAAATGCCCAAAGTAAGAACCGATGACCGAACCGTTTATTCCTAATCGCTTCCAGTTTCGGTTCGGTTCCGTCGTTTCAGGTAAAAACCAAACCCCGTGGAACCGAAAATCAAAATAAGGGAAATATAGGAATCGAGAACCGACCTGCAAGTGTATAAGTTGGTCCAGTTTGGTTCCAGTCCAGGACCGGTCCGGTGTAGGACAAACGGGTTTTTTGTTCATCCCTATTAGTGTTAATTGAGTTCGTGTCGAGTACCTTGACACGTATAATTATACGGGTCGTGTTCGTGTCAGTCATTCCTGACCCGTCAACCCACGACCTGTGAACTCGAACACGACACGATTGTCACCCATATTTCATTTATACCTCTAATTTTTAATAGGCGAAGGTTCTCGAATTTTTTCCCACAACTCATGGTTCCTTAACATTTTGAGGTATGTCTTGAATTTTTATTTTATGATTTTTATTTAAAATACACATTTTATGTAGGTTTCGATCAATACTCACCCTAGGCATACTTAAATCCGTTATTAACCACCACAGACTGTTATCATTGTCCATCATCACCTAAACCACAAATATCACTGATGCCACCACCATTCACCATCATCTTATTAATCATGGAGGTTATAGCAGTGGTTGCGATTGTCAGCAGTGTAGGTAAGGTCGTTAGTGGTTGGATCTTAATGATGGTGGCGGTGCTACAGTCGGTGGTGGTGGCTGATGGTGGAGGTGGTTGGTGGTGGAGGAAGTGTGGAGTGGTGACGAATGGTGGTGGTAGCAACGGTGGATGACAATAACAACTGTTTGTGGTGGAGGCCACCTCTTTAGCTTAAAAACCATTTTCTGATGAGTTTCCTTAGAATCTAATCAAATTCTTCAGATTCTGGCGACTTACTGGCAAGAAGGCCACCAACTACCACAATGACACGTAAATTAAAACATTACTAAGTACTAACTATATACATAATAAAAAGGGCAAATTGCATGAAAATATAATAAACTTTGTCTTAATTATCATTGTATACAACCAACTTTAAATTTTTAAAAATAATACAATTAACTTTCATAATGATTTCTTTGTATGCAAACAACATTTTTATGTGTCTGTTGTTTAGTTACTATTGTATACAATGAACTTTGTCATAACTTTCATAGTATATAACAAGTTGCATATAATTTGAGAGTTATGAAAGTTGGTTGTATTATTTTTAAGAAAATAAAGTTGATTGTATATAATGATAATTAAGACAAAGTTTATTGTATTATAATGTAATTTGCCCTAACAAAAAAAACTTTTAAGTAACATATTGGTAAATCCAGAAAACGTTATCACACATTATAACATTAACCTTTAAAAATCTCATTTATAGATTTAATTACTAAGTTTTGATAATATTTTAACAATTATAGAGTTTTGTGTTATTAGAAAACATGTCATGACCGATACAAGAAATTATAACCCAGTGATAATGACCATTTCAATAAGACAAAAAAAAAATTAGTGGTTAAAATATTGTTGTATATGATATAGTGATATTACTTTATTGCCCCTACCTAGATGTCTACCAAGTTAAAGATGTGATTAAAAAACTGATTGTTTGGCTTGCCATATCTGATATATGCACTGACTTGTATTAAATGCGCCTTAAATAAGGGATTTTGTAAAAGACACATAATCTTAGAACATTTCAAACATTAAATGAGGCTTCTAAAAAAGCAAAACAACCTATATATTAACTCTCAATTTGTGTTCTTAAAACACATGAATAATGAATTGGCAGCCAAATTTTGGAAGAAATGAAAATTATTGGTCAATTTTTATGAATATCAACAATAAGAGGAAGTTTAACGTACGTTAAGGTAAGAGAACTATTTACTGATCTATATTTCCATCTCTCTTTCTTATTATCCACGTCAACATTTCTCTCTTCCTCTATCTTTTTAAACCCATGAAACCATTGTGGTACTCATTTTTATATCTCATTAACATTTTTCTATTTAGCTGTCAAGAAAAGATCGGTTGAAAGTTTCTACCTACCCCGATAAACAAGGTAGACACTTCGTTAACCATATGCGATATTTTGGTCAAGACATCTGTTTGAGTACATGACCTAATTGTGTGAAGAAACCCATTGAAATTTTGATATGCTGTAATAAATATTAATGCGCAGCAAATGTTTAAAATATTTATTAAAAAAGGAAAGAAAAAAAATAAAGGACAACTTGTTTTCAGAAAAATCTGCATCCGGTGGCCGACCAATCGACCATAACTCGAACACACAACAGAAACCCATGTAAAAATAACGGTTTAGATTACAAGACCACCATTTAATCCAACGGCTGTTCCTCCAATCCCATAAATCCCCTCTCAGATTCGCTGTGTTTATGACACAAACAAACCTATACTTATCACCCGTATATTGTTTCTTTCTTTGTTTGAAGCTTGCGTCTCTTTAGTTTGTGTAGAAGAGACAGAGTGAGTGAAGATGCAATCGAGTAATGATGGTGGGTCTGATCAGCAACAACAACAACAAACACATAAAAACCAGCCGTCACCGGCGACGATGGGGGTGGGTCTAGGGCAGCAGCAGTGGGTGGCGATGCAGTACCCTGCGGCGGCGATGTTAATGCAGCACCAGATGATGCCACCATCTCCGGCGATGAATCCACACTACATGTCGTACCACCTTCACCATCAGCCGCATCTTCCGGTGGGACCCGGTGGTGGAGGAGAGAATAAAGCGATCTGGGTTGGTGACCTTCACAATTGGATGGATGAGGATTATCTCCGTAGCTGTTTTGCTTCCACCGGCGAGGTTCCTCATCTAATTTATCTTTTTATTTACATTGTTTCTCAAATTTAATAACTCTTTATTTGTAATTATTGTCTCAGCTGGTTTTATCTTGTGCTAATTAATTAATGAGATTGATTTGGTTATTTATTAATTAAAGTGGATAAATAAATATACCCACATTTTGCTTAATAAGCTTTCAAATTGGGATTATGATGAAAGTGATATACACCTGGATCTTTATAAACTAAAAAAATGCATGAAATTTGAAGCAATTGCAATGATATATTGATGATCTTATAAAATAGCTGTGTTTGTGTGATAATCCTTCATTGTGCCTTTGTTTTTATGTCAATGGAACAGCAAAAGATGACTCTAGTATACATACCAATGCTTCTTGGTTTATTGAAGTTTATAGTAAGTTGATGATGAAATTTGAATTTGGTGAGTAATTGAATTTTGAAATGCATATACCTTGAAAATGGCTTTACAAGCTCCAACTTCAGATTCCTAACTATCATTATCAAGCACATTTAAGGAGGATTAGTAACATAAATGTATTTGTCCTTGTTAGTTCCCAAACTTCAAAATGGTCCATCAAACATGCTTTGAGGTCTCAAGTTTCACAGTTGTTTCATATTTTAAGGAGATATCATCTTAAGTGGGACTATCATATCAAGGACAAATTTTACAATATTCTATCTTTCTAGTTTTGAGAAGAATAAGCTTAACTTAGGTTGGTCTATTAGGCTATAGGAACACGAGAAAAATGGTTTGATAGCAAGTTAAAATTGGGAACTATATGTCGGTTGTAATTCAAGTTTACATCAATTGCCTTCGACTTAACTGGATTCCAACCAAGCCTCTAAACTTAGTGATTGTGTGGGTCCGAGACTTATTACTAACAGTATGCGCGAACCTTGCCTGGAAATTAAACAAATCAAAATTGTACTAATTATCAGATGCGATGCGTTAGGCATGCATAACTTTGTCAAAGTACTTTATGCGGAGCAGACTAAAGAGTTAGTGGACTAATTTATGGAATCATAAACGTTGCTTAACATGATGAAGTTTGTTGGTATACTTTCTGACTAGGTTTCTTTGCATATCTCAGGTTGCCTCGATTAAGGTTATCCGGAATAAGCAGACTGGTTTTTCAGAGGGATACGGGTTTGTTGAGTTTTATTCACATGCTGCAGCAGAAAAGGTGTTGCAGACTTATGGTTCTATTGTTATGCCTAATACAGAACAACCATTTAGATTGAATTGGGCTACATTTAGCATGGGAGACAAACACTCAAACAACGGTTATGATCTTTCTATATTTGTAGGAGATTTAGCTGCAGATGTAACTGACACTTTATTGCATGAAACTTTTGCTAACAAATACCCGTCTGTTAAAGCTGCTAAAGTCGTCATAGATATCAATACTGGCCGCTCTAAAGGTTATGGTTTTGTAAGGTTTGGAGACGATAATGAGAGGACCCAAGCCATGACTGAAATGAATGGGGCTTACTGTTCAAGTAGACCTATGCGTATTGCTGCTGCAACCCCAAGAAAATCTTCTGCTTACCAACAAGGTACGTGCTTTTAGGGTATAATTTACTTTTATTTGAGTAAATCCAGTTGGTGTGCTTGAATTGTTGTTTCTGGTTTCTATCAGGAGGCTATATGTCGAATGGTGGTTTCCAATCTGATGGAGATTCTAATAATACAACGGTTAGTGTTCAACTTATTCCATTTATTGTTTGCATTTACCTTTTAAGGAGCATTTGGATGTTTGCTTTGAAAGTTGTATGTGACTTTGAATAATCAGAATTAGATAATCAGGTATTTAAAATGTGTGTTTGGATGTACTTTTGTTGTTTGAAGTTATAATAATTGGAAATCAATTATACGAGTGTTTGGAAAATTCAGATTATTTCAGATTTTAATACATAAAATAAGGAGACACATCTTGTGAGACGGGTAATGAGGTTTGCTGCGGCTAGTATGAATCTGATTATTTGAACAGACAATCACAAACCAAATTTATCATCCAAACATTATAAGATAAGGCACAATAATGAGATAATCAACTTTTCATCATCTTGTTTTGCTTATGAAAAGTGAAAATCCTTCATTGCTTCTAGATTTTTGTTGGAGGGCTTGATCCTAGTGTTAGTGAGGAAGATCTTAAGCAGCCATTCACCCAATATGGTGAGATTCTTTCAGTTAAAATACCTGTTGGTAAAGGTTGTGGGTTTGTACAATTTGCTAACAGGTTAGATTTCTTTCTTTTTACTAGTTTATTTCATTGCTAGTATTAATGGTTCTAAAACTATGATTGTTGTCAGTTTTCTTTTTCTATGTTATTAATAATTATGTGATGTTGCTCCTTGCCGGTAGAAATAATGCTGAAGAGGCACTGCAAAAGTTGAATGGGACAGCAATAGGGAAACAAACAGTGCGTCTTTCTTGGGGCCGCAACCCAGCAAATAAGCCGGTATACAGTCACGATTTTGAACCTTATAAGCATGTTGAATTTATTAGCAAAATATACAAACACGTGTGAATATTAAGCGCATCATTTTTTAGGCAAATTATACAGTTTTTAATCGGGTACTTGGAATTTGCAGTTGAGAAATGATTTTGGAAACCAATGGCCAGCAGCATACTATGGAGCTCAGTTTTATAATGGATATGGGTACGCGCTGCAATCACCACATGACCCAAGCATGTATGGTGCAGCATATGGGAGTTATAACATGTATGGCGCACACCAGCAACAAGTAAGCTAAATGGGGTGGTATTCATTCAGATCAATAAGAGACTTCTATGGGTACCATGAGCATGAATATGGATTGTATAATGTGAAATTGGAGCACAGGTTTGTGCATCTTCTCATGGCCGAGTAGACTGTCTAAATCTGATCCCTTCGCTCCTAACATGGAGCGGAGAATAAAATTTTGGGTCTCAGACCCCGTGAGATGGTTACCGAAGGGATCTTGGTGAAAACCGGTTCGTTTTCTTAAGTGTGGAATTCAAATCAGAACTTTTTATTTTATCTAATAATCTAGCTTGCAAAATATATGGGTTAACTTGGCCTACATATGAAAATTTTGAAATGTTTTAGATGATAGGGAACATTTTTTTCATGGTTGATTAAATGATAAAATTTGGTTAAGTTTAAAGAGATGTTTAAGTGCAAAATATTACACATTTTTGTGAGGTCTTTAAGATTGTTGTTCATTGGCGGCAATGTGACTAATGCCGTTTTTGGGCTTATTTGTATATTTAAACAAGTTAAAGTTTTCATACTTGATACATGCGGTAGGTGTTCGAGTGCTCCTGATGTAATTAGTTGATATTAATGCATAATAGTTTAGGTCGGAATTCGGAAACATTTTTGGGGGAATGCTTCACACAATCACACAGTACCATGTCAACTTTTCCCCCATCATACCGGTAATTACACACCATTTGTACCTCATCACACCATAACACGTAAAAGAACACCATAAATATGTCTGCATAGGAGCATGACTCTTCCCACGCTGGGATAGCGCTGAAATCTCGTATTGATAGTGATATGGTCTAACCGGATGGAGGGGAGCATCACAGTGACATAATAAGTGTCTCCATTTGGCCACCCATGACCCCCACAATCTAGAAAAATCAGACCACCTTAGTAATTTTTAACCTAAGGACCTACTAAACTTTGAGTCCATTAGACAGATACCTCTAGAACATATATAACCTTTGAAGTTTGAACAATATTAGTGTTGTAGAGTGGATGCCTTGTGATTAATCCTACACCTTAATACCTTCTTGTCTCTTGCAGAGACCACTTTCCCCTTCCTTCCCTAGAAAGTAGCAACTGCCAACTAGTGAGTGAGTACGTGCATATGTTTTAGTGAACAGGTAACCAAAAATTGTGTAGAAGAAATAGTACCAAATGTTTTATGTTTGAAAGGTCACTTATATCTTTTTGAACAAGACATACAGTGATTAAATTAAGATAAAAAAAACTTTAGTGATTAGAATGATAAATGGGTAAATTATATTTGTTTTTTATTGAAGATTAACCCATATGTTATTTAACTAAATGATTTATAGTCCAACGATATGTGATGTTTTAGGGATTTTCAAATGTTATGAGTTTAAGTCTCGTACTAAATATATATAAAGAATCATTATTCTTTACTCCCTCTCACCACTTAAATACTTTTACAAATCACTTTCAGATTAAACAAATAACTGATTTTCATTTTATCTTCTTATACAATGAAGCCAATATTGTATTAATGTTGTTCTTGTTGTGAAACGGAAACAAAACATTTTTCTCATTAAGTAAATTGTCGGTTATTTAGAATGATTACTTTTTCTTTAGATTTGAGCGTTTAAGATTAAAGAAATTTTGTATATTATAAGAAAGTTGACGTCTCTGAGGTTCTTTAAAGAAAGAACCGAGAAGAATGAAAGAATCATATTAACATTTACTTCAATACTTTCCTCTTAAAAGTGGGAAGATCATCAAAGGAAAAAATCAACTCCGACCGTTAGCACCATCTTTGGCTACGTGCTATCAACACTATCGCCACCATCTCTAGCCACCGGAAATCAAAAACACCAAGGAAATAATGAAGTTAGACATATGTCCATCTAAAACTGAACTTTCAATCACTGATCGGCAAAAGAAGTTCAAGAACACACGCAAACCTATTTATGAGCCGGGGGTAGACCGTACTATAGGTCATTTTTCACCCATAGTGTAATTTTTTTTCAAAATTGTATATTTGTACATTAATGCAAGAGACCAAATTTTATGGTGCAACACATAATTTTTTTTAAACCATCAAATAACCTAACTAAAAAATCTCAAAAGTCTGGTAATCAATAAATGAGCGGCATGTTCATTAAGCTCATTATACTAATTCTTTTTTAAAAATTGGATGAACCGATAAAGCTAAAGTCAGTTGAAAGGAACGGACCTACGACCTATTTGGTTATCTCGCTGAATCACAAATAGGAAATGGAAGAAACTACATAGCGAGTTGACTCGACAACAACCGCACAACCCTTGAGCATTTGACGCAACAACAGAGAGTAAAAGACCAGATCGATTACAAAAAGTCGAAATGAGGTCAATGAACTTACGAGGTTGTGAAATATCCCTTTTGGACATTCAACACAGTCTGAGTTTCTCGGTTCTTCATCCTCTTTAATCGACTTGATCATAAACATTGGTTTGAATTTCTTGATTTTTCACCCCCTTCAATCAACTACAGTTCTAGTACAATTCTACTTTTTCTATCGTTTTAAACTGAGTCACTAGTTGAGGAGAGGTATCAAGAATAATTAAAATTAAATTATAGATATTATAATTAAATTATATTTTTCTTTAATACTTTAGTTTTGTTTTTAAAATAAGTAAAATAAGGTTTATAAAACTGACTATTTGAGGAGAGGTATCAAGAATAAAGAAAAGGGAAAACAAATATCTCGCTGCTCTCCTTGAAAAAAAACCCTAATTTATTTAGCCGCAGCTGCCGCCCCTTTCTCCGGCCGTCGGCATAGGCCGGTGGTCCGGAGAACAGGGGCGGACCCCGGATTTCCGTTGACCCGTGACACCATATAATAGCAAAAATAAATTTAATTAAAATTAAGGATGTTGTTCGGGTTTTCAGTTAATCGGGTCAGATTAAGGAGCTTTTAAATGTTGATCCAGTATTTTAGGGCCAAAATTTAAAACAAAACACAATTTTATATGAAGTCCTATTAATTAAATTGTTATTTTAAAAGTATAAATCGATGATTAAACTATATTTTATCATCTTCTTAAAACATTTTATTTTTTATTAGATTTTGGTGGCGCTCAAAAATCACTGGTGGCACCTCAATATTTGACTAGTGACACCGGCTCAAAAATATTAAAATTTTTCACTTCGCCTGCAAAATTGATTAGAGACCCGTGCCATCATCAAAGACTACATAGGTCTGCTAATGCTAGAGGACTTGCCTTTTCTTCTGCATCTTTCTTTTTTCCTTCCCTATCACGAACATTTGAGGTTTCAAAGTGTTTTGGGTGTTATTCCCTGGAGTTCGAGGTTTCCAACGGAGGTGTTCTTTCTTGTTGTTCGTTCAAGGTTTAGGGTTTCGAGGTGTCTTTCCATGGTCTTCATTTCCGCCGATTGATGTTCAGAGGTTTCGATCGAGGTTTGTGTTTAGATGGTTCAAGGTTCAATGTTCATTTCTGCAGGTCATGGTTTCGAGATTATGGTAGCCGGTCAATTTTAGTTTCAGATCTTGGTTCAAGTGTCACATCTTCGTTCAAGTTTCAGATTTAGGGTTTAGTTTTAGATCTAGGTTCGAGTATTGGTTTTCGTTTCGTGGGCTGGTTCGCGTTTCACGTCTTGCTAGTCGAGGAGTTCGAATGTTCGTTTCGAAAGGTTGTTCAAAGAATTCGAGTTTTCCAGTTCGTTTTTGTTCAAAAGTTTCTGATCTTGGTTCGAGTTTCACATCTTGCCGGTTGATTTCAATTTCAAAGGTTGTTTCAAAGTTTCAGATTCAAATTCAACCACTAAAGTTTTAGACCTTTTCTTCTTCTTTTTTACAACCAACGCAATTTCAATTCTTCCCGAAGAGTCCTTGAGACTTTTTCTTCTAGTCCATGATCTGTTAATGATTTAGCAGAAGTCCATAGATGGACTGGAGGTTATACATGGGTAAATTTTCTCTAGTCTGAAGTGCCATAGTCACTTCATTGAATTATCCAGGTAACACGTCTATGAACTTTATAACTACTTCTACATCATCTTTCTTAATGCCCAAACATATCAGGTCATTAATCAAGTAGTAAAACATGGTGAAAATAGATAGACTTTCATCTTTCTTAGAGAATAAATTCTCATAAGATCTATTAAGATGGTGGTTCTTCTGCTACTTGACCAGATATGTGCCCTCATAGGTTACACTCAAAGTATCCCACATCTCTTTTGCAGTTTGATATCCAGTCATAGTATGAATGAGGAGATTAGTCGGGGCATTAGGCAGAACACTTCTTGTCTTGTCAAGTTACAACATATAACTTCTTGTCTTGTCAAGTTACAACATATAACTTCTTATCTTCTTTAGCCCAGGATGCTAATGGCTTTCTCACTTCTTTTTCAACACTAGACTTATCACTAACTAGTACTGAAATCGTAGGGATGATTGGTCCGTTAGTAATAACTTCATGCATTCTTGGATCAATGGACTTGAAGAACAACATGGCCTTGAACTTCCACATAGGGTATTCAAAACCATCAAATACGGGACATCCTTTTACAGTCATCTAGGGAAAGTTGTTTGTAGTGTACATTATCACCTTTTCTTCTCATGCTTATATCTTCAACCAATGAAAAATTTAATTGCTCTGATAAAAATTGTTGGTCCCTAAGGTAATCAACAACCATATACATAAGTGTAGAATGGGAGGTTGAATACACGACTTAACTAATATGAAATATCAAACTCAAATCAAACGCTTTATTAATCAACCCAAGATCAATAGACGGCAGTAATGAAATTAATTCAACTCACCTATTACAATTTAACTATCTCTCTCAATCTAGCAAAGTGACATCGTTTTGCTGTTTCAAAATGATCTCCCTAAAAAACCCTGAACTTATCAATCACGAACAAACGTGTATGCTTGACTCATAAAGCATGTAGAAGGTGGTAACCTCTAAACATATTTAGAGGTTAACTTATATAGTTGTTTCTACAGATACATAGCTAAATTAACAAACTAAGACTTATCATAATCTACTAATTCAAACTAACACCTATACAATCGCATAATTAGTTTGAATAACTTTATCTTCAATCTCGAGTCTTCAAATTTGAATCTTCTTATTCAGTCGTAGATAGGGAGTGAAGAATTTAAAACATATTTAAACTCTTATCAGGCTGACTTTCTTGTCAAGCTGAGTTACCCAGGTTGAGACTCTTCAAGTTGAGTACTTTAACCAAAGCTTGGTTTTACATGTGTACACACACATAAATACTCTTACTTAACTTAGGAGGTCATTTGAGTTCTCTAAAACTTATTTAGAAACTCTGTTTCTGTCCTTAAGCTAACTAGACAGTATGACAATCTTAACATAATTCATCTTAATACTTTTAAACCTTGTCGTTCAAGCTTTATTTTACCTCGTCAAATCTAAATATATGAGGTCATTTGACTAATAGGATATTATTAAAATTACTAGGTTATGTGTTTGAGTTCAAATTTCCTTGTTTGTTCGTTGAATCATTGTATTATCTAGCCTCTTGTTAGTTTTTAATTTGTATAATATATTGCCTTTAAAAAACCTGACTATTTGATTCCAGATTTATAAAAATAATGATGCAATTTGTGAAAATCAATAAAATATGTTATTTTATCTTATAAACGTTTCAAACATTTGATGATATCAATCAATCAATGTTATAATAAACTATTAAGTGTTTGTGAATTTGTCACTATTATTTTTAAAATTTTGCAAACTTGTAATGAACTTGTAACTTTAGTTACTTTTTTATGTAGTGAATTACTTATTTGGTTTGCGTGGTTTAGTAGAATTCACATATTTAATCAATTAAATTAAAAAGTTACCAAATGGTCTTTTGACATTTAATTGAGTTTTAAACTTTTCAAAATAACTATTTTGTCTTATTATAATTTTTCCGGTTCCTGTCATCTGGATATTACTTCGTATTCAATCCTTTTAAGTTTTCCAAAAATTTAATGCATATAATTATTTTTGTTATATTTTAATATTTACATTATTATATTAATTATTACTATTTTATTTTTTATAGTTTTTAATCTGCATTTCCATGCTCTCGCACCGCACAATGGCCTTTTAGAATTACTATTATAATATGCTGTATATGTTGCGAAAAGTTCAAACGATAACTGTTTTTCATACGAGAACTACGAGAACCAATCTTGGTCATTCATTTTGAATAATAAAATTCATGGATGAAAAACGTGGGGGGATTAAGTGTGGCAGGGTGCATGTAAGGAATTCATAGGTGGACAATCCAATTAAAAGAGGGGTATTGGACGGCTAAGATTGGTTCTTGCGGTTCTCGTACGAAAAACAATTATCGTTTAAACTTTTGCCTATGCTGATATATACCCCACTTACTTTTTCCTTTTTTTATCGTTTTTCAATGGTCAAATTTTTTTTATCTTTTTACTTCTAAAAATACTCTTTTAATCTCAAACTTTAATTTATACCGATTATCTTTTTGACTCTTTTTCTATCTCTCTCTTATATTATCCTCTATATATTTTAATTTTAGTGTGTGTTTTATATGGGTTGTTCACTAAAATATATACAACTTGTCAGCTTTTACTATTATGTGTATTAGACTTTAAAATTTTATATTTTGTGTATCGAACATTTATATTGTCGCTATTGTGTGTATTAAACCTTTTATTGTATGTATTAAACTTACATATGTTTTTCTTTTTTATGTAACCAAAACAAATACCATATCAGTAAATTAAAATTTTGTTACACGCAATAGAAACTTTCAATTTTCGATACACACAATAACAAAACGTGATAAGTTGGATACACTTTTGTGAACTAAACCTATTTTAAAGTATGTATTTAAGGAGTAGAAAAAAAGTGAGTTGTTGTATAAATAAAGTTTGAAATTAAAGCTGAATTTGAAAACCGAGATTTTAAGGGTGGGGAGAGGTTGTGTCATGCAATCAATAAATAAATGGATTTTTAGCTCAAATAAAATACATAAACGGCTGGATTTGAGTCTCATAGACTGTTTTGCTATATTATTTTACTTTAGATTGATAAAAGGTCATAATCTATTTCCTACACTTTATTAATCGGACTTTATTAAACTTTATTACTCACAAAACTTATTATATTTTTATTATCTCTCAAATTTTATTTATATAATTCAACCTTTTTTTATACTCCTGTAAATACATATATACTTGAATCTCAAACATAGAAATTAAAATTAAAATTTGCATAGGATAGTATAAGAGACCAAAAAAATAGAACTATATAACTAAAGTTTGAATTAAAGGAGTATTTGTAGAAGTAGAAAAATAAAAATATTTTTGTCCGTATGGGCAAAAATAAAGTAGAGTATTTAGAAACGTATTATAACACTAGTTCTGATGGAGGTTGTGTGGTGATAGTGCAAAGTGATGCATATTGAAAACCATATAAATAAAACGATAATAATAAGAAATAAAATAATAATAATAATAAATCTTACAATATAATAAAAATAATTTTGTACTCCGTGTGTATTTATATATATATATATATATAATTATTAAATAAAACTTAAAGTACCAAGTATGAAATAATATTCAAATTATATAGATTCAAAGTGTTAGGTTATAAAAGAGTAAAATGATTATTTTAAAAAGATTAAAACTTAATTAACTAACAAAGAAGAGAGATTGTGACAATTTGTATAACATAGAGATTATTTTAATAATTTTTTAATTTAAAAGTATAAACCAATAAATTATATTAAAACACAACAATCGAATAAGTAATTCACTTTTTTTTATATATTTTAAACTTTTTTTAATTCAAATGTCTACTTTAGAATTATAATAAAGGTATAAAACCATCAAATTTAGTGTCCTGAATAGTGAATGGGTAATTTTATATAACCTTCTTTAATTATCTATACAACCTTCATTGATTTGACATGTGTTAGTAAAAAAGAAACATTTTTTATTTGACATTTAAGTTTGTGAAGGAAGGAAGGCTAAATAGTAGCACCCTTAAATAGCAAACTCCCACCGACATGGTGCAATCTGATTCCATGATTACTTGATTAGTGTGTAGTCTTTTTTTTCTGGCAAAAAATAAAATAAAATAAAATTGAAAAATACCACATTTGGTAAAAGGAAAATTTAAAAATAATTTCACAAAAAGGCGCAAACTTGTAACTTGTTCTATCATGGGGCGCACACACAAAACCTGCCATGGCACCAACTTGTGCGTCCTGCGCTAGGGGAACGAACCACCTGCATCGCACCACCATACCAACTAGTCGAAATATGACCGTTGATCACACCAGGTATTTCAAGAAAAGAAAACCAACGGACAGGATTAAACTACGTGGCTGAGTTATGTGTCTTTTTGCTTTTATAAACAGTAAAGTACTACAACAATGAGTGTCGCCCGGGCAACAACGATGGCTGCTCAACTCCAGCCCCTGAACTTGTGTTTCTTCTTCAACTAGTCCCTGTTCTTCTGTTCTTTTAATAATTTTGACAAAATACATATAACTCGCAAAAAGGAATGGGGTGTATCATTATGTACACCTCATGAAAGCTTTTCTTTTTTTTAAACGCCAGAGTTGCTAATTATGATACAAGATGATAGAACAATATTTTAGTAGGAGAGGGTTCATTTAAGAACCATTATTATTGCAAGAACCAATCTTAGTCATTCAATTGGTAAGTGGAATTCATGGATAAAAAAACGTAGAGGGATAGAGTGTGGCAAGGTGCATGTGATTAATTCATGGGTGGGCAATTGAATTAAAGGATGAGAAATTAGACGGCTAGATTTGGTTCTCGCAATAAAAAATTGTTCTCAAATGAACTTCTCCCTATTTTAGTATATTATTATAGAGTTTAGTTAACTAATATATATCAGAATTGTCATGTTTTGCTATTGTGTGTATCGAGTTTTAAAAGTTTCTATTGTGTGTATCCGAGTTTAGTATATACAATACAAAGTTTAATACACATAATAGCGACAAATTAAAGGTTCGATACACATAATAATTTTTTAAGTCTAATACATACAATAGCAAAACATGAAAACTTGAATATATTTTGGTGAACTAAATCCATTATTATACTACATTAAATATTCATGTGATACACGGGTGGCTTAAAAGATGATAAATATTAAACATTAAAAAAGTAATAAATAATTATACAATACGAAAGAAATGAAAGTTTACAAAAAATGGTGAAGATAGCATTTACATCTAGAGCAGTGGAAGCGTCGACGAGAGGGGGAAGACATATGTGATGACAGAAACATAGTATTATGATACGAGACATGTTTGTATTTCATTGTACAAGTCATCGATCGTAATTGTTACAATTAGGAGCAATAAGGTCAAGTATTTATTGGTCAATTTAAAACTACTTTAAACTGATTATAATATATTTTAAAATGATAAAACTAAAAATTTGGTTAAATATGGCATTTGAATTGTTATAAAGACTATGATATTTATAAATTATGATGGACAAATACGATATTTTAAGGTTTAAAAAAGACATATAAAATTATCTATAATAGTTTTATTCCAAATAAAAGGACTTTGAATCCTAAAATTCAAAATCAAATAGAATTTTCAATTTAAATTAATGGTTAAGATTTAATTTTATCAAAATGAACGAATATGACTGTTTTATAAGATAATCTAAGTTAGCCCTTTATTTCAATACTAGATTATATACCCGCGTGATGCACGAGTGGTTTATGAAATTGATACATATTAACATTTATAGAAATGTATTAAATAATTATAAAACATGAAAGAAATGGAAATTTAAAAAAATTGTGATAAACGACGCCAACACCCAGATTATTGGTGGAAGCGTCGATGCGAGGTTGAGGGCTGACGTTATGAAAGAAACATGATATCATGTTACGAAAAGATATGATTGTATTTTTTTGTACAAGGTATCGATCATCAAGACAATAAAGTCAAATTTTTATTAGTTATAATTAAAAAGAATTTAAAAGGATTATAAAAATATTTTATAATGATAAAATTAAAATTTTGGTTAGATATGATATTTTTGAATGTTATGGAGGGTAAATACAATATTAGTAAATTAGGGTGATAAAATACGATATTTTAATATTTAAAAAGAACATATATGAAATTTCTCTAATAATTTTGACTTAGAAAAGTCAAAATTGAAATTCTAATTATGATTAAATGAATTGTCAATCAATTAACTTTATTTTATTACATGAAGGTTTAAGATCGTTTAATAAATTTAATGTATGTTAAAATTTTGTTTATATTAGAAGATATACATGCACAAATCATATAGGTGGTTGCCATCACCGCTCATTTTGACCACCATGATTGAAGCTGACAGTCAAAACTTACTCTCGAGCATATATTTGCCTTGGATGAATCAATTTTATAAATAAAAATATCATCTTCCATCGCAAAATGTGTGGCATTTTTCTATAATGATTAATGCTTTTTAATTTTGTGAGTTTTGGGGTTCTAGTGAGCATTAAATTCCAGTGACAGTGGGTATCCAAATGTGTAACACCGCATTTGAAACCTTAAAATCAGTTAAAATTTGAGTTTTCAAACTACATGGGTTCGTTTGTAAATTAAGTGTTTACCTGTTTGTTAACTTAACCGAATTTCAAAACTATGCAGCGGAATTTTAAATCAATAAACAAACCCACGCCTATTAACTATTACAGTTTAAAAACACATGTTTGGCGTATATACAAATATACAATACAAAAATAGCCAAACATGTCAACCGGTGTTACTTTTAAACTAAACCGACCATTGTATATTATATACCAAACTGCAGTGTTCCAACAAATGTCTGTACAAAAAGCATAAGGGTTCCCGTCTCACCAGGCCCGCCTATACTTTATCTGAAAAAGGGAAACAACAACCCGATTAGCTATTTAAAATAGCTAGTGAATACAGACAGATATGAGTATAATAATAGCAAGTCATGATTCAAGAATAAGCATTCAGTGCTATCCTAACATATAGCGGTAATGTTGACATGTCAGTAGTGCTATATCTTGTCAGATAGCTAGTCCAGCTCAATAACAATCACCGGGGGAATCAAACACTGCCAACCGTGCTGGTTTCATCACCTAAGTGACTCCACCTGCTCGTTATGGAGCCAAAGGCTCATTAGGCTTATCCAATTAAGGCGATCACCTCATATGCTGAAAGGAATGACACTCGAGTACCATTGATCCCGAACTGTCGCCCGAAGGCCTCATAGGACCCAACCGAAGCTGACCTTCAATAACAAATTGTCCGGACACACATATAGTTCATCATTAACCCTTTGCAGGGATCATAGCATGCATGCATTCACATATGAATTCATATTCATCAAATTATCACAATATATGTACATGTACTTAAATACATGTCTACCATGTCATTTATCATGTCAATATTTGTTTTCTAATCTTATATGCATAAACATACAAGTCTAGGTGCAATAAATAGCATACAAGGTTCATATAACTCATTTAGCATTCAAACCTTACTTTATAGCATTCATATAAGCCGGTACTCACCTTGGTGTTTATAAACAACACAAATACGGACTCGGCTCTTCTTAATGGTTTAATTACCTATTGCATATATATAGAAATTTATTTAGATTACCACACACATATACATGTTCTATTATCCTAGTTTTTGACCCCCAAATACACATTAAAGTGCCAAAAACGATCAAACCATAACCCATGTACCCAAAACATCGAACGACAACAAAACAGGAGGCTGCCCAGCACTTCACGCCGTGAACACAAGGGTGTTCACGCCGTGAACTGCAACCAACATCCCGAACTGCAGGTCTGTTTTGCTGTTTTTCCATCCAAGCTCAATTCCAAGCCTTCCTTAACTATTTCCAGGTTATACACTAAGTTTGGGACATCATTTGGAGTCTATAAACATTAACATATCATGCTTTAACATAAGATTCATGTTTGAACCACCAATTCACCATTAAAGACCCATTTGGTCAAATTCTTGAAATTCAATCTAATTAGCTTCTATAATTCATAACATGAGTTCTAAACTTCCTATAAATGACTTTATAACAGATTTCCATCAAAAGATTCAAGCTTTGTGGTCAATTTCTAGTTGACCCGTTTTTGACCTAAACCTTCAAAATGAAGAACAAGTGAAGAAAGCTTACTAGTGATGAGGAAGAAGATGAAGATGCTTGATAAGAACAGATTTAGAACTTCAATCCTTGTTTAATCCAGCTCCAATTGATCTTTGATTGAATCTCCTTCAAGAACAAGATGAGAGAATACGTAAATGTGAGTTTCTGTTGGTGTGTGTGTTTTCTTAGGTGTGAGTGTGTGTTGGTAATCTGATGTGGAGACTCAAGGACCGCTTATGGTTTTTGAGTTATCCACAAGGGGTATTTTGTTTCTCTTTTCAACATACAACACGACACCCGAGTAACCGTTTCAGCTAACGAGGATATTTTTGGAAACCTCGTTTGAAACCAGTTATTATTTTATCATTCTTTTCTAATTTCATATCTATTTTTTAATTACACAGTTATCTGACCAATAGCCAATTTCTATTAATTCTTACAATTATATTTATATTTAATTCATTTAAACTAATTGACATACCAAATGGAGTACACGAATAGACCCGATTTAAGGATGTTACAAAATGTCAGTGGCTTGCAATATATAATCTTATATTTGATAGTAAAGTGCCAAATTCTTATTTTGGGTAATCCAAAAAGTACCTAATTCGAACTGTAACCGAAAGCTAAATAACAGAATTATAACTCGGTTCGGTTATCGGTTAATTTTTTCACACCCAAAAACCCGATTTACCGACCCAAGTTACCCAAAACCCGAAAATATACCCGAAGAACACCCCTAGGTCACCAGTATGGTTGCTTTGCGTTGTCGTATAGAAAAGTAAAACCAAGAATAGGAGTTAAACGAAGAAACAGAAAGTACAAGGGTAAAAGATGACAAAAACTACAAAAGCGGGGGTGTAAAACTGGGAGAATACGAAGAAAGTTAATCTTTGTTAAACTCGCAACAGCTGGCTGGTCCAAAATCTATAACCACGTAACACGTTACCTCAGCCCCCCATTCCCCAACACCTCAATGAAGATATCACTTCTTTCTCTCTCAGTCTCAACCTCAACCTCAACCTCAACCTCATTCTCTTCCCCTTCGCCGCGGCTGCAATTCCTTCACGATCGCCGGCGGTCATATTTGTTTCAACCATTCAAGGTCCGAGCTTCCTCTTCGTCTGAGAATTCATTCTCAAATCACCGAGTTGTTGTTACCAGAGAACGTGGCAAAAACGACAAGCTCATCAATGCTCTTGTAATTTTCCGTTTCCTTTTTTAATCCATAATATACCTTTTTCCCTTTTTCATTTTATAGCTGTTGAATTGCGATGCATTTTGTATCATTTTCTAATTTTATATATTGTTAGTTGGTGGTGTTATTGTTGATTTACATGTTGATAATTGGTTGAGTTCTTTATATGCGGAATCATATATTGTTAAGATATATACTCAACGAGGTGTTTGATCATATCGGGAAGTTATAATGATAACTTCTAAAGATGCATAGACGAGGTATGGAAGTAATGGAACTGAAACTAGTGTTTAAATTGTCTCGAGTCATCACCACAGTTCATGTATTCTTAATCTTTGTCAAGCTTGAAAGTCGACTCTACCAGTAGAAGTCCAGCTAGAGATCTGGCAAGATGATAATGCAAGTTTCCTTTTTCAAAGACAAAAAAATGCAGAGAAATCGATAGATATTCCTTAGTCTGGATTTTTTTAAAGGAAAAACTGTCAGGATTCCAAGAAATTTAATTTATTGTTTTTTCCTTTCTGAATCTCGAGGGGTCATCCTCCCATTCCCTTTGCTACACTGATTTTTTTGTCTGTTTAAATCTCGAGAGATCATCCCTTATGGAGGTCATATACTCACATTATGATAGGTTATATCCTCCTACAAAATATTCCTACTTCCAAGATCAATGGATGAGGTGAAAAAATAGAAAGAAATAATGGATTACACATGTCATCTTATGATGAGTAGGAGGAAATAGTAGCAAGAAATCATAGTATCTGTAGAAGTCATATACTTATATGATGTTTGTAGATTAGGTGCTTTGTAAAATATATTAGAGTAATTGGATTGTGAAAAACTTGAAAGTAGAGAACTAATAGGGTCAGTTTTCTTCTATACATAACACTATATTGAGCTTTATGATAAATTTGTCATTAGTGGAACTTGTTTATTCGTTTTAGATTTTTTCTTCTTGTAGAATTTATATTTAAAACAATTATCAACAAATCATTTTTCAATGGAACTTATTCCATACAGAAGGCTAAAATGGTAAGTTTCAGTCATTCAGACTGTTATTTACCCAAAAATAAAAAAGTATAATTTATTCACCAGTTACGACAAACAGACTTCCTTTATCTGGTCATCATTTAACGGAATAGACAAGATCACACCCGTAGGCATTTGGCCTAGCGGTATCACAGTTGTAACTAAGATGTCCCCCAACCAAGTGGCTGTGGGTTTAAATCCATTCAGGGACAAAAAATTAAAGTCTAGGTGCACGCGCCTTTGCTGTTTGGAAAAAAGAGCCTCCATTATACGAGAGTACCAATGTCGTATAACCAGTACAAAATTATGCAATTAAATTACAATCAACACAATTATGCAACCAGGGTGTCATGCGGTACTCCATGTTCAGGCTTGTACTTACATTGATATGTCTCTTTCTTGTGCAAACAGAAGTATATTTGTAAGTTGATGCCACAATATAGTTGATGGACATTGTCATTTATTGCTATAGGACCAATGTGGAATTAGAACCTTGGAGGTGTTTTTTTAGATCATTCATTTAGGTTTTTGACTGTATTAAGTTCATTGTGTTCGATAGGCAAAACATGGGATCAACAGTTTGGAGCTTCCTCTAATTCAGCATACACAGTTACCTGACCTGGACAAACTTGTTTCCCTATTGAGTGGTAAGCCTGAACTCATTAATTTCAGCCTTTTAAGCAGCTGCTAGTTTCCTTTAAAAGTAATAATTGCTGGACATAGAAGTGGAATCTAGTCTTTTTTAGTGTATATAAGTTACCCTTTTAAATAATGATTGATACCTTGTTCATATTTTGGTCATGACACCATATCTAGAACATGAAACAATTTTTTCAGACTCATAAGCATGCAACTAATCAAATTTGTCTTTCTTGGTGGCAAGTCCAATACCGTTTTCATCCACATAGTTTGCTAACCAATTCCAATTAAAAATAGGCATTCCATTGAAGATTGTATTAGGCAAAAGCCCAGAGTGTTACACTCGATGATTACATTGCAAAATGTTTAAAGTAACTTCTCTCCTAGAGCAACTAAAGCTTGATAAGATGGAACTTTATTGGGTGTTCTGAAACTTGTTTTAGAATTGGCGTACTTCTTTCTTTTGATAAAACGCATTTGTGTTTATCTCAATGGTGTTTATTTGTTTTCTTCTTATGATTTTTGATAGCAACCACTAGTTTTGATTGGATCATCATAACTTCACCCGAGGCAGCTCTGATGTTTCTTCAAGCTTGGAAGTAAGTTTGAAATCTCCATTCTATACTCCAATCTTAATTTTTAAGCAATTCTTTTTGTTCTTCGTTTTCATTTTGTGTTTTAGCCTCAAATATACATAAACCCACATCTATTGGCTGTGTATTTTGTAAAATGATGGAATTAAAATAAATTAGGAACAAAAACCTTTATTCTTGCGTTCAAGAGGCAACTTAAACGCTATTTATATAAATTATCTAGCCTTACCTACAAGTATTCGCCGATAATATAACGAATAAATAAGGAAAATACAAGAAAAACCTACCCAGTGTACTATTTTTAATTAACTAGCTCAACCATCCACAACTCACTTGTGACATGTATCTTTCGCCATAGTTCATATCATCACCCCCTTCCAAAAGCACACTTTGCCCTTGAAATTTTATCTCACTTATTCTTGGATTTTGGATCCCATGGCCTGACTTGTAAAGCCATCTCACGTGCCTCTTCCCTTTCGTCAACTAGCAGTACTCATAGCATTTTACCTCTTCACCATTGTACCGAAACGAACTTAAATTTGGATTTGAAATATCACCCCTTTTCTCATTTTGCTCTTAATTCAACCTTTGTTAGCCGCTTAAACTGAACCTACCAGTTGATCTACCATCGCAGATGAAGTCATCGATTGACCGAGTCTATGGCAGTGTTTCATGTTTCTTGTTAAGAAAGTTGAATGGTAGGAGCCCTTGCCTCAGAAACAATTTTGCTTAGTTTGTTCTCGTCCATGTAATTTAATAATTTTATCACGACAAAAGATCTAAGCCAACTGACCTGCTATTTTTTCAAATAAAGTCAAACAATCCCATGGTTGCAGAACTCATTAGGCGGGAGCCAGGCGGTAGGCAGGGAGTAGCGAGTACTCGGTCTAGGCGGGGAGTACTCGGATTGGAACTTTTTATACTTAAATTTTAAAATTATATAAACTACATGTTAATAAAAACTCAAATATAAACATAATTGTTCATAGACCCAAAACATGTGTTTAGAAACACTAATAAAATTGTTCAAGACTTAAAATACTAGTTCAAACACAAAATCAAAAGCAACAAAAGCAACTGTTGACCGAGTTAGACCGAGTTTGATCGCCGCCTAGCTCCGAGTTGACCGAGTCCGATTTTCCAGTCCGAGTACATGGAATTCGCCAAGGTTGAGCTCCGCCTAGCGAGTACTTGCCGAGTACTTGGCCGCCTAGGCCGAGTTTTACAACACTGAACAAACCCAAGTAGAATGTGTGATTGCCATGAATTGTCATAAAACTCCTTCTTAGGATTGTTGAAATCTCTCAAATAACCACCTCTTGAATCCATCCCATGATCAAAAAGCCGAAAAGGAGATCGTTCTTCGTTCCAGCGGTACCAAACAAGCCAAGATCTCTAACCATAGCTTAACAGCCACTCAATCCACCTGTACGCATGCATCATTGCCCTCAAACGATAGCATATTTAACTTTTATAACCTATACTTGACTCCGGTTCTTGTTCCGATCTTAGTATCGTGTTGCAACTCTTTATCCTTATGTCGTTGGTCGGGAAAAACCATCCTAAGCCCGCTTCCCCCTAGCCCCGCAAAAAAAAAAGGAAAAAAGAAAAAGTCCCCATCCTAACCTCACAGTGCCAATTATTTTGTTGGTTCCTTTCCTTTCCATGATTTCTCCCGATAATACATTGACTATTAAGCCACCATCTAACTACAGCTCTAGCGACATCCGCTGTAACGCCGTGGTTTTTCGAAAATCTACACTTACTATTTTTCAATCATCGCAGCGGAAATATTAATTGCCATAGTTAATTACTAATATAATTCATTCGTTATAAATATCATCTGAAAAACCACTACGTTACCACGCAGTCAAATTGTCATTAAATTATTTTAAACATTCATTTATAAAAATAACCACAAGTCGCCTTAAAGTTAAAGCAGTAATAAACTATCACTACCCAGCAGCACCCCCGCTCACTAGGCCTTCACTCATAAGCTACCTGCACGAGTATGAGACACATTTCAAGAAACAAGTGTCAGCTTACGCCTTGTGAATCAGCACAGGTAACAAAATCATCCATTTAATAATAAATAGTAGGTTCAAGTCATATAATAATACCCAACCCGTAACTTGACCTACCCGAATATCATTGTAAAACCCCGCATGGTCAAACATCATCGTTAAACATCTTCAATTACATCATATAGCATCGTTAGCATCATAGACAACTCCTACACTACGCATCGTTAAGCATCGCTAATCATCATTATTTTCAACATTCTTATTTAGGGTCTAACCATCATTTGACATCACATCACTTATCATCACTACCCCAACCATATGCGTGCCCGACAGCCTCAAAGGTTCCAAGGGTCCGTCCGCACTAGCTCCGTGTGCGTGCTTAGCGACTGCTAAGTCCCGGAATCCGACTGCCCTGGCAGAGGTTCACTGCCGTGCCCGGCAAGTCTAGTACCGATCAGGGCGCGACTCCCTCACGTACACAAACCCCCACGGTCCGTCCGCTACAGCTACTCCGACCGAAGTCGTTTAGGTGAAAGTGCAACCGGTGCCCCCATCACTAGGTCCTCCTGTGCGTTGACCTCATCATCGTTGGTCAATTACCACTCCAGTGTACGAGTACACCATGTGTTGCCAGGGTTCTCTAGAAAACCCGACAACTAATCATCGCTGTGCTAGAAAAAACCTAGAAGGCACACTATCCCTACTAGGCATCATCTCTACATCTTAGGAGTATGTCTACCCCCACCCGCAAGTCATCATATCATCATATTGTTATCATCTAAAATTAAATACATCATATTTATCAATAAAATTTCATCATATAGCATCATTAAATAATTAATCAAAACATTGTAATCAATCATAAAATATTTAATCACACATAAACATCTTTAAATGGCATCTTAAAAATCGTTAAGTCTTTCGAAAACAATTTTGTCTTTGTACTCGGTTTTGGAAAATACTGAACTCACCTGAAGTCCCATAAATGATAGCCAAACGAGATGCCGAGATATCTACCGTGCAACCTAACAACAAACGAGACTAGTCAGTACAACCACTTAATACTATTATCATGCTTTAATCGAGCCAATGGGTCACAAATTACAAAATAAGGTTGGATACCAAGTATCCTTATTTCTGGCCTACAAGTTAGCTGACCTTTTTCAATCATTTGACCAATTTAACAATTGATTTAGCCTTTGAAGTCTTATTTAAATTAAAGTATATCCTTTAAGCTTTCTAACAATATATGATTCACCTTCTAATTCTTTACGAGTGATTTACTATGATTTTATGAAAACAGTAACACATCTTGTAAGCACAATCCGACCAGTTGTAATAATCTCATATTTTGACCCATTTAGAAATAGAATTGGTTATCAGCGTCTAGTGACAATTAAAAGTAGACATCTTCAGCTTTCAAACGACGTATGGTACATCTTAATCCGACACCCGAGTGATTTCATATAAATTTTCCAAGACATCCCAACGCTGCTGCTGAAAAAGACAGCTTCAAACCAATATCTAAAACATCTAAGCCAATACACCCACACCTTACTGAATTGGTTTAACACACACACACACACCTTTTTGTTTCTCCTAGTTAAACAAAAATTTAAACAAACACTACTTGATTTGACCAATCGCACATTCACATGCATGTACATCCATGAACTTTGTAGGTAAAATTTGGTATTCAATTACCAATTAAATTCCCAAAGAACATACACTCACGTATGCTATCTGCCATACAAACTCTTACATGCTAGCTTGTCCATTACATTTTCATCCATCGAGTTTATAAGTACACATTATCACATGGCAGCTTCTAACTAAAAGAAAATCGTCCTCTAAACAAAGTCGTCTAATAAAACCCTAAACCAATATTACTTGACACATAACTGTACGAGAAAAACCATGATCGATGAATCGAGGGGTTCAAAAACACGAACCAAAATTGTGATTCGATTACAAACTTGTTAAACCCATTTGAAACCTTTGCTAACATGTTTTCTTTGATTAATAAAGTCGAGTAAACCCTTGATCAGGACCAATTACATGACTTACGGTCATACCCTCCCCCATTCAACTTACCACGACCGTAACTAGAAATGGGATGAGTTATAATCATACCTTAATTTCCATCTATATGATAGGTAGTGTAGAAATCACCAATGGATATTAATAGCTTTAAAATGCTTCACAACCACCTCCTTACTTCATACCAACTACGGCTAAAAACCATAGCACCAAACTCACATCTCACGGCACACCATAAATATGAGAATTAGGGTTTGCTAATTGGTTAAATATATAACTTATAATATTAACGCTTCATCCCCTCAAGTCTTTAAGTGAAGCCATTAGCACCCTAAACCTTAAAAGAAAAATATGAAAACAATAAAGATAATAATTTCATAAAATATTTTAGTTCTTAATTACAAAAACGGGATGTTACATCCGTACTCCATGCGATTTGAAGACCCATAAGCCGTAGTCTCACTGTTTCAGTTATATGTCTGTACACATCTTTCACAGGTCTTTCCTTCTGCTGAAGGATCCCTAGATTCATCTCTTGGCATACACAATAAACAGTTGCAGCCCAGAGAAGCCTTTGAATCACATTCCATATAGACCTCTTAGCGCCCTTACATACCATCTGTTCCACTATTTTAGTCCATTTATTAACCACGTCATTTCAGCCATCTTCGTCACTTTAATCCATGTTATTTTAGGGATATTACAACTGAGAAACAGATGATTATGTGAGTCCCTACAACTTATACAGAAACGGCATACGATTACCTCTTGTTGAACCCTTCTGTACATCCTCTCTTGAGTGAACATCTATTAGTAAGTTGACCGGTTATTCTAAATTATCTTCAATCGCAGAGCTGCTGGGACCCCATTTGTCAAGGTAGCTGTTGTTGGAACTGGTACAGCAATGATATTTGATGAAGCTACACCTTCATCTAAGCAAATAATTGAAGTTGCCTTTACTCCGTCAAAAGGTATCTACATGATTCTTCCTTCTACAGTCTCGAGGATATATTAGTACAAACATATTATGCTTTGCCACGGGGTATCTTGGCAACTATATCTAATAAAAGATGTATCCAAACAGCTGTAGAAATAATCTCTAGCTTTATGACCTTTTGCAGCAACTGGAAAGGTTCTTGCTTTAGAGCTCCCAAAGCATGAAAATGAAAGTTCCACTGTTTTGTATCCTGCCTCTGCAAAAGCTAGTCATGATATAGGTATTCCTTTGGTTCCTAGTTGTGATATCATATTCGAATGAGAGATGCACAATTTTTTAATCCCCTTTGCAAAATTTTGTTCATAAGATTTTGTCGTCATATGTTTTTCAAAGTGTATTGTAAAATGATGCATGGAATTTCTATAAATAATGCAATACAAATTGGTATGAATAAAATAAATAGAAATTAAGACCTAGCCTTTTTGTTTCGCAATAATGTGCTTGTACCTAAACACTTGGGGAGCTTAACATGGATACAAGTTATTTAATGACTTTTGTGAAGCCACTCTTCAAGGTTAAACATTTAAAGAATCATAGTCAGGAGATTTGGTATTATATAATCCATTCATAACTTATTTGGTTTCTTTCAACAAGTATAATAGATTGTGGTTGCACTGGATTTTGACCAAAATGTGGAAGAACTTGATGAATATTTGATTTAAGAAGACAACGTTTGTCTCTGTAATGGTCGTTACAAAATTCTTCATTTAGCGTGTACATCTAGGTGTTTTGATCTTGCAACAACAGATTTGAAAATTGTTTTATCTTTTTCTATACTGTTTTGTTACGGTCTCGTACCAATATAATATACTTCCTTTGCCTCCTGTTTTTCCATTTTTCTATTTTAGTTGTACTAAAAGCAAAACATGGGTTCTGTATTTCAGAGGATGGCCTATCTAAGCGTGGATTTTACATCACAAGATTGAATACGTACACAACGGTACATAACTTGGTTCTGACTATGTTGGTTTTGCAAAGTTACCAGAGCTGGCATGACATTAGATAACCCTTACATTGGCCACGGAATATAGGAAGTTGTGGTTTTTTTGTCCTTTTGCGAAATCAGAATTATAATATATAATTGATTAATTGAGGGTGAGTTTTAAAAAACAAAATAGGCTACAGGTGGAGTGGCAAAGGTATCATCATGTGAACTGATCGACCCAAGTTCAAATCCTAGGCTTGTGCTTTTTTTATATTTTGTCATTGTATGTTAGTAGCTCTACGTATATATATATACTTGCGGGCTCTTATATAAACAGAAAATTAGTAGTAGAAGTGGCAAAGTTTCTAATATATGAACCAGTTGGCCCGAGTTTTAATCTTGGGCTCTATCTTTTTCCTTCTTGAAGTATATCCAATTTACCAACCGGCTGCCTGGACTTCAAATTTTCAAAATGACCAAACAACCCTTGAACTTTCATAAGACACATTTTCACCCATTCCAATTTATTTTTAAATTGCTCAAAATCACCGTATGTAATTATTACTCTTAATATTATTAAAGTTATATTTATTTTTGTTTAATGTGGGATTTAAAATAATGCAAATATTTAGGAATCGAGTTTCTAACTTTGGGATCGGGAAAATACCTCAACCCGAAAAAACCGAATATTCTCCTTTTTCAAATTCGTTCCTGCAACATCTCGAGTGTTTATTTCAGATTTTAGCTTCTACATTTTGGTCTTTTTTAACTACATTTTCACATAATATGTATGTTTATAAATCCCGCTGCGATGCATGGCCAAGAAATCCTAGTTCACACATACACCCACACACACTCAGAAATCCTAGTTCACACATACACCCACACACACTCGCTTTTGTGCACACACATATATAATATCTGGGAATTATTTTCTATAAATCAGTAAACATCAAGTAGTATTAGGTTATTCATTAACCTAACCCTGTGTGGTTTCTACTAGCGTTGTCAAAGAAAGATACGAGTTTTTTAAGTGAGAAATACCTTTGATAATTTCTCCTCACTTATTATAAGTTAACTTCTTGTATTGCAATATTATATGTAGTGATAGTTTGCTGTTATGTGGTTAGATTTGCAAAGCTTTTACATATATGTTATTCATGTTTTCATAGTTATATATATAGTTCAGATCTTTAGAGCAACATAGACTATTTGCTATAATGTATTTACACGAGTTAGTAAAAGAGATTACATAAAGTGGGAGTATTGATTGATGATTGACTTGAAAATTGATTGTATATACTATAAGGTTAAAGCTGTACGACTTGTCTATTCTGATGTGTAAGTTTTGTCTACCTGAGGCTCTCATTTCTCCATCTGTTGAGTGCTTCGGGACTAATGACGCCCATGAGCTTAAAATTTCACGTGAAAGTTGTAACTTCCTTCTATCTTCATATGTATGCAAACCAGAATCATGTGTTTTAATTTTTCACTCCTAGCATTGCAAATCATGATGGTTTATGATTATATCTTGTGTATTAGGAACCAGTCCAACATGTGGAACAAATGATTCTCCAGCAGGCGCTCACTGCTTCTGTAGTTGCAGTTGCATCTCCTTCTGCAATTCGGTATTTTTTTTTCATTATCTGATGCCAATTTCTCTTGATATTTTTCTCTGTCTTGTACAAAATTGTATCTCAGCTTAGAAGAATAATTTGTATTCTTAATTTCAGCTTAGACAAAGTTTAATCCTTACACTTATCTCGCAACAGTGCTTGGGTTAATCTTTTACCCGCACCAGAGAAGTGGGGCGGTTCGGTTGCATGCATTGGTGAAACAACGGCTTCAGCTGCCAGAAAATTGGGCTTCAAAAGTGTATACTACCCATCTAGCCCGAGTCTTCAGGGGTAAGTAATAGTAATTCTCATACGATTTTGCGAACTGACGAACCTGACTTCTTCTAGAGAACTACCGTCAGATATTCACAGATTTATTTACATTTTGGGGTACATAATTATGTGTTTTACAGATGGGTTGACAGCATTCTTGATGCATTAAGTGTCGATAACCGTTTCTTGAATGTCTAAGACAAATCATTGGGACATCTTCTTTTCGAGGGAACTTGTATTATGAGAGCTCATGCTGATGTTTAGAGAACATATTTAACAACACCTTGAGGAACATGTGGCTGTAAGGTATTGCTCTTTTTGCTACTGAGCGGTGATCATGTACATTTATTTATAGTGAAGAACCTCTTACTTTCTTTAATTGTATATAAATTGTCCATGCTGTAAATGACCATCTTATTTGTTAAACTAACTGTAATCTGGTACATCATGATTTTGACTTGTAGCCTTATACTAAAAGTTGTTGTAAAGCAAAACAACAATAAAAGAAAACTGAATTTGTGTTACCTAGCAAGTTACATAATATATTTTATGTGGTGTGATGCTGTCTGCCACTTCTTGGCATCCAGTTTATTTGAACTAACAGGATACTTGAATCAAGCAAACGTTGAAGGGTTTGATCCTGTTAAAAGAATTTTGATCAGAGATAACAAATTTCAGATGAATTATCTTCTGTTCAATTGGTACTTTTACATCTTATAAGAACTTGAACTACAATTACGTCAAGATAAGGATTTATTGCTTATTGAATTCATTTAACTGGCCAACTAATGAATGGGGTTTGAAGATTATTCTGTCAAAGATGGAGGAAGTTTCCCTTGAAGGAATGATGAGATCATGACCAATGCTCTTCCTGGTTGATAGCTTGGTACCGTGTGACCAGCACCCCTTACTGTGGTCAGTACTACCCCTTTGTAGCCTACCACATATCCTCCGACCTATCACATTGGCGGCATTGATTTTTGTTAAATTTGGTAGAAATATTATCTAAAACAGTTCTTGTTAAACTTTGGTTTTTATTCAATGTGATTTTGTACCTCTTGGTTATAGTACCATGGTCGCCAAGCCGTCTCTACTGGAAGCTTCAATTTGTTTACAGAGTATCTTGAGGATGTTACTGGGACCCGACCGTCGATGTCTCCACTGTAAACCCGACAAAGATAAGTTTTATGTTTCTTTTGCATGTATAGCATGCTTACCTAGTTCAAAGATTCATTAGAACCACCGCTTAATATTAGACTCACCTGTATACCCAAACGCTAATACCATTTGCAATTAGATGACTGATGGTAGGCAAAATGGTTGTTGGGCTATCTGTCCATCCAATACCACTATGTACAAGAGAAAGAATAGTCAGCTCTTTTTATTTCCGTTAAGCATGTGAAACCCTTGTGTGTTAATGTTACTGGATAAATTTAAAAAAAGTTACCCGCAAGGTGACCATGAGATATTTCGCACATGAAGAGCTTCTTGCACTTCTGCTCGATTTAGATAGGTGTATACATAATCATCAGAGCATGGATCAAAATTGTTGACCTATTTTCAGTACATCTTGTTAAAATATAGTTTAGATACAAGTAAACTTGTGTTATGAATCATCTTTCTGAGAGTTGCTTTATATAGATTTATACTTTATTTATGTGATAAAATGAGAAAACTTACAGATCCATGGGATCCAGGTTTTTGTGCACTGTGATCACATAGTGGAGCATAGATATTGTATATGTCGATTCCGCCATATTCATTATCTCCTTGGCTTTGATATTGATCACATGTATCTGAGAAATTCCCTGAGACGTAGTCACAGTACTTGTTGATTCCAGCATTTGTCTCATCAGAGTTAAGAGCATGTGTCCAATAATAGTCATACATCCCTTCATAAGAAGTACTGTCATCAATCCAAGCATTTCCAATCTGCAAAAATCAAATGGCATACCCATGCAGAGCATTAGCGCATACACACTTGAAAGCAAATATATTTGGATTTTGTATTTACTTACAGCGATCCCGCTAAGATTAATGATTGTTTGGTTTGTTTTCTTGTTCTTTGAGAGGATGAGGGAAGCTAGCTGTGGTACGTAGTGACCGGCATAGCTTTCACCTGTAATAAAGAAACGTCGGGTTTTGTATTGTGGGAACCTTTCTAACCAGTTGAGGAGGAAAGTGTAGGAGTCTTTAGCCGTGCTCTTATCTCCTATCTTCGGATAATCAGATGATCTGTTTGAATATGAGAAGCCCACTCCAGCGGGTGACTCCAAGAATATTACATTAGCCACTGAGCCACATTATCACGATTCAACCTTTTGCATCATGTTTATACAAACAATAGATCAATGAAAAGAATGTCTCACCATTGTTCCATGCATAGTCATTGCGGTAGAGTGTTTTTCCATCACTGTTGACCCGAAAAGGTCCAAGTTCTTCCATGGCTCCGTATCCAAAGGATGAGCATCCTGGCCCTGTAAAAATAAACTCAATTACCCCTACAAGTCTTAGCTTAATTTATCCCTCGACTAATTCAATCATATGTGAGACCTAGCTTGAATGATTTCCAAAATTTAGTATGATTATGATTTTATAGTTCTTGTAATGATTATGATAGGAAATGGATAAGTCTTTATACTAAAAGGGGGTAAAGGGTAAAATTGGGTTTAAGTTGTTAGTAGTCTAAATAAATAGAGTTGAGTATCTCGTAGTGAGTAGGCAGAAATTAGATTACGTTTTAGGCTTATTGCTTGGCTCGTAGCTTTTGCTATCGAGAGAGGGCTGTGCCCGGGATCAATCATCCGGTGATTGGATTTATCTTCTTTGTTCAATTTCAGTGTTCAACCCTATTTCGATCTATATTAGCAATTATGATTTATCAGTTCTTATCATTGGTCCGACCTGCCCCTATGACCTGCCGTTTTGCGATTTTCGATTGGCCCAGTCAAAATTGAACCATCGTTCTGTCCTATACTCTTGATTTCTGAATCTCGACTTCAATTTTGATTCAACTCGGACTTCCCTGCAATCGGATCTTCTGCCGACGACCTGCACCTCCTTCGATTTCTACCTTCGTCTTCAATTTTTGGGATCTACTTGCAGTCACGATGGTAAGTATCGCTGTGATTTAATCGTCGGTTCTTGTTGGTGCTATTGATTTAATCGTCGCTGTTGATTTCATCTCCAATTGGACCTGCCGATTTTGATTTTGGGTTCTATTGTTGTTTTTTATTTGGGTTTTGTTGTGGTGCTGCCGATTTCATCTCCAATTTCAGTTTTTGATTATTGATTAATTCCAGTAATCGGACTGTTCTTTTGGTGCTGCCAATTTGAGAAATTGTTGATAGCTATTCACGATTGTTTTGGCCTTACCGATCTGTCTCGATTTTGATTATGCTGTTAGCAAGTTCTGTTGGGGGGATTTGTTATTGGAAGTGCAATACCTTATTGCACTTCATTTGCTGTTGATTGAGGATTTGTCTCTTGATTTGATAGCGTGGTTTAATTTCCATGGAGACTCGATCTCTTCAATCTCGTTTGGATCTTCACGAGGAGTAGATTCAACAGCTCCAATCTGCTGTTTCTGAAATCAAATCAGCCTTGATGAGCTTGGAAGCCGATTGAATTGAAGAAAGGGAGTTTCGTCAAGCTATGTTGGGGTGTCTGAAGCAACAAGGTAAGCATTCTACGTCTAATTTTGGTAGGGAAAAGGGGTCTGATGGTGAATTGATCGAGGGAAAGGGCTCGGGTATTGTCGCTTACGGTGAGAGGGAAGGCAATTTTGGCAGTAGTGGCGCATTGGAGGCTGGTGGTGGATATGTTCATATTTTGGAATCCGGTGGTGGAAGTAATGACTTTGGTGGTTTGGATTGTCAAGTGGGGGAATCAACTGCAATGGTAAGTAAGGACGAACACTTAAATGTTGATGATCAAGGGACGGATAGAGTGGTGACGGTGAATCCTTTACAATCAATGGGATTGGTAACACTTGTTCCATCAATTAGGGAAGGAAAAGTCAGTTTGAATTGGCAGTTAAGACCTCTCACTAGTTGGGTTAGAAATGAAATCGAAACTCATATTTTCATGATGGATGGGATTTGTGTAGTTATGGAGCAATTTTATGAAGGGGTCTACAAGAGTTTGACTCAAGCTGTTGTCTACAAGAGTTTGACTCAAGCTGTTGTCTACAAGAGTTTGACTCAGGCGGTTATTGCTGGGGACTTTTGTCGGTTTGAGGAGATTCGGGTTCGCGATTTACCACTAGGAAAACCACCAAATCGCTGCACTTATTTTGAAGCAAGTCTTGAGGACAAGACTTTTTCGAAGGCGGGAGTAATGATAGGAAATGCATAAGTCTTTATACTAAAAGGGGGTAAAGAGTAAAATTGGGTTTAAGTTGTTAGTAGTCTAAATAAATAGAGTTGAGTATCTCGTAGTGAGTAGGCAGAAATTAGATTACGTTTTAGGCTTGTTGCTTGGCTCGTAGCTTTTGCTATCGAGAGAGGGCTGTGCCCTGGATCAATCATCCAGTGATTGGATTTATCTTCTTTGTTCAATTTCAGTGTTCGACCCTAGTGATTGGATTTATCTTCTTTGTTCAATTTCAGTGTTCAACCCTATTTCGATCTATATTAGCAATTACGATTTATCAGTTCTTGTAATGATTAAAACCACATAAATGTGTTATTACCTCCATTTAGCCACAGTACAAGAGGTTTGGTTGAAGAATTGTGAGGTGATTCGGCAAAGTAATAAAACAATGCCCTTCCAGCCTCTGCATCAACTGTTACATACCCTGCATAATGATCAAAATCCACTTCTGGTTGTCCTGGCAGCTTGCCAATCCTGTCGGCTTCCATCGACCCCTGTTGAGGTACAATATTATAAGCTGGAGATAAATTTGATATATCTTGTTTTGTCCATGGCTCTGCATGTGGTGGGTTCCCTGATCTTCTTGATCTGATCAATTTGTTTAGGTTGCTGATTTGGTTATCCTTGCTTGCAACAGTAAAAGCGAGCAGGTAAAGGGAAAAAACTAACAAATATGAGATGCGGGTCATTTTAGTTGTAAGTAACAATTCATATCATGCATATGTGTGTGTGTATTCATATATAGACACTGTTGGCAGCTGGCATGTTCTTGTTGCAATGTCATTTCCTAGGCTAATTTGTCCTGCTCTTTGGAATCTCCATTCTAGTAGATAGAATGAAATTCAGCATGACATTCCACAATATTTGCTCGTCAGCTTCTCCAAAGAATGCTTCTTTACGTGTCTACTTGACAGAACATATGCCCAGCTCATGCAACTGCCTTTGGAAATATTTTTTTCACATTAACATATAATTAATATGCGTGCGTGTGTATTCATAGGTGATTCCAGATATTCACCAATGCAGTTAAGAATCCCTCGTTAAGAATCTGGGTCAAGGGATCGCCAATGCATCAGGTCTGGGTGACCCATCCATTTGATCTTCCAATACCCATCTTTGCATGCCTGTCAGCATCTGACAGTGTTTTCTGATCTGCCAACGTGAACGAAGGACACCTCCTCAAAGTTAGACTTCAACAGCTCTACTCTTTGAATGACCTCCAGAAGGAAGGTAGGTACATCACTACGCCTAAATAGTAAAAGTCAACGGCCAGGGGTGAATCAGAGTGAACAATCACCCTCTTGACTTCCAAGCCTCTTTTATTTCTAAGAACCAGTTATGCATAAAAAACAGCCTCTAGTTCAGCTTCCACCACCGTTGGAATTTAGTCCGTTTTCCTTGTAGCTTAATCTTCTAGCATGCCAATTTAACCATTTTAAAAAAAAAGTAAATGTGCTATTCCTGGTTTTGGTATCTCTGTTAAATTTAATAGTAAGAATCATAACTAGAACAGAATTCGGTCAGCGAAATTCCACAATATCTGCTTGTAACTTCTCTGCTGTACCGCAACTTTATTGTTTTACATGTATACTTGTCGAATGATATAACTTTGTCATTTGTTAAGTGGACAAAGTACCCAAGTGGCGTGGCTTATGTTTACGGTCGCTTACGAATAATTTCTTTTTCCTTTTGAAAATAGTTTTTGTTTTCTTGAAAAGAAATTATTATTATTATTATTATTATTATTATTATTATTGTAATTGTTATTATTTACAAGTAGTTTTCATGTTCTTTGAAAGAACGAAGGAAGTAAGCTAAGGTACGTAGTGACCTTCATAACTTACGTGATGGAATCTTTTTAGCCAGTTGATGACCAAATTGTAGGAGGCTTTAGCTATGTGTTTGTTCACTTTGTTGTCTGTCCTGTAGTTAGACAACCTCTTCGATTATGTGTCCATTTGAGATTAAAATAATTTTAAAATAAGCAGCTGAAATTAAAATCAAAACTCTATTACTTATTTAATAGTTAACCACACATATGTGCAATCCAAAACTCTGAAACACCTTTGTTTGATGTTACTCTAACCAACGACCGACTATAACATAACATCATAGCATACAAGAAGTATTCCACCAAAAAGTATTTACAACCAACAACAGGCAACCAATTTCACCAGGCCATATAATCTTTACCTGTAAAAGGAGATCAACGAAACATCATTAGCTATAAATAGCTAGTGAGTACAAGCTTATCACAAGTGTGCTGCCACATGATTTCCATTACTGCCATCACCACTTTGGTTTTCTCTCCCTTCATCATTGGGCATTGGGGTTGGGATAGCCTCATTTCTGTCCATGAACTTATCAAAGAAGTTTAGAACATTAATCTCTTTGTCAACATTTCCCCAAGTTTTAAAATTTGTTTTTAGCTTAAAAGGATGAATATTTTCATAAAATTTCACATCTTTTGAATGGTTTTACTTTCTAAGCTAAATAACTTGTATCCTTTTTTCTCATTTGAATAGCCTATAAAGACACATTTGTCAGCGTGGGCTATAATTGTCACAATTATTAAGTATAATTCCAAAACAGAGGCACCCAAAGTTTTTAAGGTGGGAGAGTGTTGGCTCAAAACCATGAAATAACTCATATGGAGATCTTCCAGCAAGAACAGATGATGGTAGTTTGTTTATTAAATAAGTAGCAGTTAGAACACATTCTGTCCAAAGATAGAGAGGTATCCCTCCTTGAAACATCAAAGCCCTAGCCACATTTAAAAGGTGTGTATGTTTTCACTCAGCTATCACATTTTGTTGTGGGGTATAGGAGCACGAAGTGTGGTGTAGAATACCCTTTTCTTTTAAGAAGTTATCCATTTTGTTATTTAAGAATTCGGTTCCGATATCACTCCTCAAAACTTTTATACTTATGTTGAATTGGTTTTTTATCATGTAGTAAAAAGTTTCAATGTTAGAAAAAACTTCATCTTTGTTTCTTTGTAAAAATACCCACACAGCTCTAGAGTAGTCATCGACAATAGTTATGAAGTATTTGTGGCCATCATTTCTATAGGTCCAAGTGAACAAGGTCTCCAATTTCGTTAGATACATGATCACTTAAGAGAAATGGTTCTCTAGTTTGCTTAGCCTGATGACATACATCACAAGGTGATATAGTAGGGGAGGATTCAAATTTAAGTTTAGTTTTTAGCACATGTAGCACTTGGCCAGAAGCGTGACCAAGTCTACTATGCCATAAATAGTTATTTATTTGATTTGAGGTAGCATTATTGCTATGAAAGGACTTACCACTGAGTGGTTCATCAAATAAGTAAAAGCCACCACTTTGACTACCAAGTCTCCAGGGTTCTCCTTTGATCCAAATCCCGTATATAACAGTGAGAATCATCAAAACTGATCATCATTTTGCTATCTTTGGCCAGTTTGTTAACAAATAGCAAACTGAAACAATACTGAGGAACCACTAGGACATCATGTAACACTATGTTTTTTTTTATAGTTTTAGGTTTCCAATTTCTTTTATTGTGGCTTCGGTACCATTTGGATGTCTAACCTTGAGATTAAGGTTAGAAACATCCATGACATTTTCAAGGTTGCGCCTTGAGGCGGTCATGTGTTGATTTGCCCTAGAGTCAATAATCCAACCATGACTGATATTCTTTGAGGTGAAATTAAACGAAAAAAACTTATCAAAATTCGAGTTAAAGAATCTATTGTTATTGTACAACATAACTGCCATATTGACATTAATCCCTTATGTTGAACCCTTCTCATTTAAGAGTCTCATGAATTTTGAGAGTTGTTCATTTGTGAATGGAAGAGAGTTATTACTTGAAGAGGGTCCAGATTCTGTTGCTTGAAAGAAAGAGTTATTGCTTGAATCATTTTTTGTAAGTTTTTGATTATTTTGCCTTCCTTTATAGTCAGGGGGATAACCCACAATCTCATAACATCTTTCTATGGACAATCTCATAACATCTTTCTATGGTGTGACCTTTCCGCCCACATTGTTTGCAAATGAGATTTGGATTTGGAGCTTTGAGTTGTTTCTTTTGATTGTCAAAAGTTTTAGCCAGGAAAGCAGAGGTTTGTGTTTTATCCTTAAGATTGTTATTTACAGAAACACCCCTATGGGATTCCTCCCTAGAGATGATAGCAAACATAGTTTTCATATTAGGCAACGGGTCTCTGGTTAAAATATTACTTCTTATGGGTAGATAGACATCGTCAAACCCTATCAAAAATTGCATAAGTTTTAGAAGTTGATTATGTTCTTGAAAATCTCTTACAGCATGGCATGTGTAAGAAGGTAATTTTACTAAAGCATCAAATTGTTTCCATAATGAATTCAGTTTGTGATTTAGAAATTGAAGTTTCATTTTGAGTCAAGGAGTTAATTCTATGATGAAGGTTAAATGTAATAGATCCATCCACCTTGTCATATGTTTCTTTAAGTTCTTGCCAAACAACAGAAGCCTTTTTTGAAAATATCTGTCCAAGGTAAAGTTCTTCTGTGACAGAACCCAAAATCCAAGTTAACACAAGAAAGTTGCATCTATCCCATTGTTTGGCAAGTGTTTCATTTGTTATAGATCTTTCACATGTACCATCGACGAAACCCAATTTATTTTTTGTTTCTAATGCAAGTTTCATGGCACATGCCCAAACCTTATAATTTTCAATTCCTTTAAGTTTTATGCTTATTAGAGGTATACTATATGTATCACTAGCATGTAAATATAAAGGATCTCCAAAGTCTAGTTTGCTAATTTGAGTGGTAAGAATAGTTTCATCTTCCACAGTTTCCCTTAAATAACAATATATGACTAGGCTGCTAAATCACTCAAGTGAATTAAAGCAAGGACAACAAATGTGGAATGTGAATGATAGTAATAATAGTAAGTAAAATGAAACTGAAGATAAGTTTCAAGTATTAAAAAAGCAAAAAACATAGACGATTAGACGTACCTATTAATGGGTCAACCAAGTTGAATTAAGGGCAAACGTGCCAACTTTTCTGTCTCAACCAAGTTACCCACCAACAAGGTATGAAAAAAATTAACTTATAGTGGGTCTGCAGTAAGCTTGCACAGAGGGCAAATTTGAGTTTTTTAATCAGCGGAGGCAGTTTTTATGCAACAGGATCTTGGGCAGATTCATGTGTGTCAGAGATTTTGTCCCCAAGAACCCACCGAAACTGGATCCAACACCCGGAAAAGAACGTGCGGACAAGTAACTCAAGAATGCATGTCGATTTGAGCACCTAATGCTTTGATACCATGATGAAATTATTAGAGAGAGTGCAACTTGTGATGAAATAGAGATATTATTCAAAGAAAATGACCAAACGATTACAGTCGAAAGCTTTAAGTGCCAAGGTAACACATTAACACCCAAGAGCACTCGGTAAACAGTTGCCTCTGTATGAGAGCAATATTATATGAAAAGATATAAAGCAGTAAAAACCGTAATTGGGTGTGGTTTGACAGAAACTTTCTCTTCATATGTCCCAAATGGCGAGTGTGTTCCCCTTGAATATTAAGCTTGTATTGCATCCAGGCCTCTCAACTTTTGAGAAAATATAAATTTCTTTCACACTTTCCTTATAGACACCAACAGCTCCTTTCCTATATCAAAGTTAATTTGCATAAATCCAGCAACTAAATTACGAAGGATAATAATTTCTAATTTCATAATTAGATTGACATTTCAACAAGTAGAGGGGACGATACGGAGGATGGTAGATGTTCACAGCGGCTATGATGGATGTGGCCTGTGGCCCAAGCTTTTTTAACAAATCTTTGGAGGTCACCGGTGGTGATGGATTTTCACATCTGCTAGTGGTGTCTTCGGTCGAAGGACGATGCGATGGCAACGGTTCCATTAGCTAGTCTGATGAGGACATCAGCTATTTTAGACATAATATGTGGGACGATATGGTGGTCAACAGTTGTTTGGGATCACCGGTAGTTGGAGGTCACCAATTATTTCATTTCAGAGAGAGAAGTGATCGTTGGTTGTGAAGGGGGAAGAGAGAGAGAGAGAGGTGAGAGTCTGAAAATGAAGTTAATGAGGATGTATGCATATGGGGAGATGGGGAAACATTGATCGAGTTAGAGGGAAAAGAGTTGTCAAACACCTAAAAGACTTTTGTGTCCTTCATGTTTAAAATCTGGTAACGGTTCACAACCTTGGGATTAAAATAAACTAGTTTATGGACCTGTGCACACAGGTTTTATAAAAGTAAACCTGAAACAATAAGTTATTATATAACAAAAACTTTTGAAGTATATAAAAAAGTTTCAACTTTCATATATAACAACAAATTTGTCAAACTTTAAACATGTACTATAACAACGAATTCAAATTAATAAAAGATGACTAAATTTATTAATTGATCTGCGTCTTGCCCTGTAAGTCAACCCACAATTCTTATGTAATAGTCGTTATAACTTGTTCAGTGAAACCCAAAAGACTATAAAGTAACAATAAGCTAAAACTTCACAGCACTTTTTTTTGAAAGATTTGATTAAAACTACAATAGAAAACAATAGTCAAGTTAGCTTATAATTTAATGGAAGAATAATTTTTTTTCTCACTCTTAAAACCAAATCATAACATACTTTTGAACCTACTATTGAGTTTGGTCAAAGGCTTCATTTGGGTTTACTACAATACCAATATGTAACCCATTTGCATCAAGAATAAAGGCTCCAAGCATAATAAGAGAGAAAAGTTTAGATACATCATACATATAGTCAGCTAAATTGAATAGACACACATGCACATATGATGTGTGAAATCTAAATTATAAAATTAAGTCCAAAATTCACCTTTTCTAGCACACACACAATAGGCAAGTATACCTAATCATGCAGTAGCACAGTAGAGACAAGTAGTGGGTATTGTATCCACAGAGAGCAGTGCAAATGACAGAACGAGAACTAAACTATTAGTTAACCTAAAGTAGGGGGCCTTTTTAATTTGAAGATTCAAATTTAACTAGAAAACTAATTAAAATAATAAACTACTAACTACTACGGATACTTTAGCAAAAGATAACCAATAAGAAAACACATATCCACCCTAAATCTCTCCCCCCAATTCAAAATTTCTCGAGATCAATTTAATTAGTTAACATGGAATGATTTTAATATACTCAATTTTTGATTTCATACTGTTATTGTATTAAAGATTTGATAAACAACTTCTGATTGAATATCATATCTAAAACTTGTAGGAAATCCATGCATGCCAACACCCGTTCGTAGCGTAAGCAACGACATCAAAAACTGGGGTTTTCGGGTAACCGACATGCATGTATTCCCCAAGTGGAGATTGTGACTACAAAGTAATATAGCAACGGAAACAAAAGAGAGAAGGGAGGAGAAATATACCATCACGGGGCTGGAGCTATCCACCGAGCTAGGAAGATCTTCGAGAACTCGAATCCGAGCACCTCTATTGATAGTCCACACCAAGTGAGCGAGATTTCGTCCTGCTAATGACCCGAGACACGAACCACACGATGTCCTAGTGAATCTGGAACAATCACTACCACTAGGAAACTTGCCTTCACGATCTTACACACTCACTTAACTCACTAGAAGTTCAAGTATCATATAAGTGTGTTACAATGTATGTAGAAGCAAGAGTTGTTCAATGAGAGAATCAATGACATTTTATAGACTCAGAAGCTCAAAAGCCTCCAGGTCGGCCTCAAAGGCTGCCTCTCATTGGAACAACACAAAGGTCCAATAAAAACATAGTGACACTTTGAACTCTGCCTTCACGGGCCGTGAAGCCCTCGTGAAGACCTCAAAGTCCGGGTTCCACGACACACTCTCATTGGGTCAACGAGTGGTCCAATAAAAGCATGGCTCCTGCCTTCACGGGCTCTTACAAGCCGTGAAGCCCTCGTGAAGGCAGTGCCCCCACGACTACCTGTCCGGGTTGTGAAGCCTCGTGAAGCTCTCCAGAAACCTTAATTTCATATTCTCTCATGTTTGGGTTGTGCTGTTGGAATCTACCCTTAGCGTGTTACCCAATAGGTCTGCACCTTATCAGTAGTGATGCTAGTGCACATGTATCAGTGGGCATATACCAACAAAACCAACCTAGTTCATAATTCAACAACCAAGTTAAACTGTATTAACAAAACCCAATCATGTTCGTGATGGTAAAGTTCAAATATTTTGGTTTAAGTTATGACAACTAGATCATTATCACTTTTCCAAGTAAACCCTCAAACAATTCATAGACAAATCATTCAAAGAGGCAAATATACCATAAAAACTTCCGATTTATACTCAATACAATGTAACACCCCAAAGTTCAAAGGTCTTTATGACTAAGTGCTATAAAAAATTAACGTTGTGTGAATACACAAATTTGGAGAATATACGATGATTTAGATATGTAATGTTGAGATGTATAATTAATATATTAAAGGGAATGTGATCTTACAGAGATATATACATGTTATAAGTATACATTTATATACATTATGAGAATGCAAGGGTTTTAAATGAATGATGATGATATATATTATTACATAATTAACAAGAGTGTGTTATCACAGTGTTATATATTAATAATGCATACCTACATGCGGTATGAGTACTCATGAGTAATTGTGAGGAGTAGTACCTCTGTAAGGCACATATCAGAGTATTAAATATAAAAATAATCGTAAATGCACGTGTTATTGCAAATGTGAGAAAGTATGATGGATTATGTCTATGTACGTAAATATAAACGGAGATATGTGTGTGTGTGTGTATATATATATATTCATTAAAAAGGGGAAAAGTGGAATGAGATGAATGGAAGATAAACGGGTAATGTAAAGAAGGGTAATGATGTGTTGTCTTTTTATGAGAGATGTAAGACCATTAAGAAGCCTTGGGTAGTCAGATGTGATTATGAGAGACGTAAGACCCTTGGAGAGTCTTGGACAGTCAGATGTGATTATGAGAGGTGTAAGACCCTTGGGGTGCCTCGGGCAGTCAGATGTGATTGTGAAATCATTGTTAGTACACCGCGTTGGTGTTATATGAATGAGTTATGTGATCATGGATGATTATGTGATTTATGCATATAGCTATTTGTATATGATGTTTGTGATATGTGTTGATAACAGTGGCCCAAGTGGCAAATAATGGCCTGAATGATGTACCTTGATCAGCTTACATTTATATGTTAATTATTATCATTTGAGTACTTTGTGAAGTTACTCACTGGGCTTTCTAGCTCACTTTTTCCATTGTTTATTATTTTCAGGTTTATGACAGACAAGTCTTACACGTGGACATGCTAAGGAGATTTTGTGCAACATCAAAGGAAAACTATTTTTATATTATTTGTGCTGGTTTTGTCCTATTTTAATAAAGTATTGTCGTTCTTTTCCTTGTTGCACACCTTTACAAAAAACACGAGCATTACATTATATGTTAAAAAAAATTATTCAGTTAATGTATAATTTATGAATTATTTAAAAAAATATATAATTGATGGTTTATTAAAAAGAACTTAAATTTAATAGAGAAATAGAGTTGTACATGGATGTTCAGTGTCTTGATCCCGTTAAACATTATGAGACTGTTAGTCTTTGAATTCGTAGGACTTGACAATGATGATTTCCTAAGATACGAAGGATATTTAATTCATCATGTGGAATGGATAATTTGGATTAAGCAAAAAACTAAATTCTCTATGTAGGATATTAGAGATGTTAAAGTGGAGTTTTTAATATATTCTAGGGTTTAGTTCTTGAAAATATATCTAAGTTGTCATGTTTTACTATTATGTGTATTCAATTTTCAAAGTTACCATTTAATGTATCAAACCTTTTAAAGTTACCACTTAATGTACTCTACGTGTTATAATTGGTTACTTGGTGATGTGGCATAGGTTACCTAATCATGTGGCATAAGAAAATATAATAATAATAATAATAATAATAATAATAATAATAATAATAATAATAATAATAATTTCCACAATTGTGTTTATACCCAAGATATGCGATTCAGGTGGGCTTAGTTCTTAATCAATTTTCGTCTTTTCATTGCGATTCATATTAGATTAGGGCTTGTACATGTTTATACCTAGATTTCCAGATTTGTGTTTAGGGCTCGTAATCGATTAGTGATTCATATTTGATTTATCGGTGACCTGTAGGGCTTGGTTCTTAATCAATTAAGATTCATGCGTTTCCAGATTGGTTCTCAACGATTTAGGACGTAATTGATCAACGATTTAGTCTCTAGCGATCGATATGCGTTTGTGACATCATCGATTTGTTCATACACATATCATCGATCTTGGTTTGTAATTCCAGGTATGTAATTGTTAGATCTAAGTTCTTTTTGGCTATACTCTTCGATTTTCATAGCCATTGATTTTGATTCCTTCATGTCTCGATTTCGTCCGAATCTTGTTTTGATTTGTTAAGGTCCAGATCTTGCTCCGATTTGTTCATAATCGAACTACGATTTAGGTTTGTAAGTTTTGAATTACGGTTTCATAGTTGTGATTTTAGTTCATGGGTTTTAATTTCTTGATGTGAGTTCTTGTTTTCTATACAGTCCGATTTATAGCCATCGATTGTGCAAATCTGAGTTCTTGTTTACAATTTAGTGCAAATTCATCAAAAACCTTTTCTGATTTTGAGTAGTTACTAGGAAACTTCAAAATTGTAATCGATGTTTTCTATACTATCGATCTGAGTTCGTGTTCATAGCCATCAATTCATGGGCTTTGATTTCTTGATGCGAGTTCTGATTTAAGGTTCTTGATTGTTGCAGTTTGTGGTTCTTGATTGTGTTTGAATGTCCCAATCTTAAAGATGGTGATGACTAGACGATGACGATGATGATGACGAATGTTCTTGGGGAAAAAAATAAGTTGACAATAATATGTGGCATGAATAGTTGATATGGAATCATATGTGGCGTTTTAGAGACATAAAAATAATTCAAAAAAATAAATTTACTTGTAACCTGATTAGCAGGTCACCCGATACATTAAGTGGTAACTTTAGAAGGTTTGATACATTAAATGGTAACTTTAAAAGTTGAGTACACAAAATAGCAAAAACTAACAACTTGGATACATTTTCGGGAACTAAACCCTAGATTCTAAACCATCTACATTTGAGATGATACACTAATTAATCTATCATAAACTGCCTACGTTTGAGATGAGACGCTTAAGAAAAAACCAATTTTCTCCTTCCTCTCTATCGTTTGCCGTTGCCGCATTACGTGGGTACCACACTAGTCTATTTTAAATTGAGAAGATGAAAATATGGACGGCTTAAGGAAAACCTACATGACTTTTGAAGAGGGACATTTTAGGGATTAGACTTTTATTAGGTTTTTAAAAGATAATTAGTTTTTAGTATAAAATCAATTTAATTTGTTTAAAATAATGTTTTAGACATAGGTGAGAGTTTTAATGGTTTAGAAAAATATTCACGTAATGTTAAGTTTTGTAAGAATATATAATTATGTGATTATAGACTTTTACAAGGATACTAATGCAATTTTGTTACTTTGTATACTAGTTGTGTAGTTTGTTTACGGTATAATAGTTTTTTCACTTTACCTTGTTGCTCTTTGTGTGGCGAGAGCAGGTAACCAAATTACAAACCTCAATAAATTCATTAAGGCACGAGGATCAGATAACCAAGAAGCATGGACAGAAGAGGATATATCAAATTTATCTCCACTTTATATCGTCCCTCAACAACAAGGATAGTCGATGCAAGGTGACCAGAAGTAGTCAAACATCCCTTCAACAGAGGTAGTTTCATCGATCCAAGCATTCCCGATCTGCAAAAATCAAATGGCAAATTAATTAACTAATGCAATGATGTGTGCACAATTGAAACAAGATGTTATATATACATACACACACATATATATGTGTGTGTGTGTGTGTGTGAATAACTTACAGCGATCCCTCTAAGATTAATGCTTGTTCGGTTTGTTTTTTGTTCTCTGCAAGAATGAGGGAAGCAATGCAAGCTGTGGTACGTAATAACCAGCGTAGCTTTCACCGGCGATAAAGAAACTCCGGGTTTTGTACTGAAGGAACCTCACAAACCAGTTGAGGAGGAATTGTAGGAATCTTTAGCCATGCTCTTGTCTCCTGTCCTTAGAGATGACTTGTTGGAATATGAGAATCCTACTCCAGCAGGTGACTCCAAGAATATTACATTAGCCACTGAGCCAGATTAATTATCATGCATGATTGATTAGCCTTTTGCATCATGTTTATACAAAATATATATAGACACTACAAGAAAAAACACTTTTTGCGACGACACTTATTTGCGGCGACAAATGTCGCCTCAAATGGACCACTAAAAGACAAAATTCCAGCCAAGGTGGCTTGACTTTCAACAACGTCTTTTTGCGGCGACATATGTCGCCGCTAATAATTTAATGATTTAAGTTTTATTTTTTTATTTTTGCAAAAATAATGGCGGGACACATTTTCCCACCTAAAATAATTCACGTCGCCGCAAAAAGACACTCTTCGCCGCAAATAGTGTCGCCGCAAATTATTTTTCCTTTTTTTAATTCTAGTTCATTACATATTGCCGCAAAAAATATTGTGTTGCCGCAAATAGTGTAGCCGCTAATACTCTAATGATTTAATTTTTATATTTTTTATTTCCACGAAAATAATGGCGGGGTATTTTGCCACCGAAAATAATTCATGTCGCCGCAAAAGATGCCACGTCGCCGCAAATAGTGTCGCCGCAAACATAGTTTCCTTTTTTTAATTCTAATTAATTACGTGACGCCGCAAATTGTTGAATGTCGCCGCAAAAAGTGTTACGATTTATTAGGTTGCAAGTCTTTGTTTTTTCTCATTTTCTCCTCTTTTCTGTTTCTGATCGACCGCCGCCCCCACGAAATCTCGCCGTCGTTGTCGCCCCACGAGCCGGAATCGTCTCCGTCGCCGTCGCCATAGACCCCACGCGCAAAAGGTCCACGCCTCCTCTCTTCTCCTCCTGCTCCGGCCTCCACCGCTGCCGGCGCCGCTCCACCGCCGGTAAGTAAGTTTTTCTGTTTCTTTTACTGTTTTTGGTTAATTTTTGTTGTTAATATATGGTTTTTGATTTGGAGGTTGTTTGTTCTCCTCCTATCTATCCTTCCGGTCACCTCCCTGCCGCCGGCAAAAAGGTAACTTGTCGCCGCAAAAAGGTAACTTGTTGCTGCAAAAGAATTAAATATATAATGAATTTTAAAAGAATTAAATAATAACTGTCGCTGCAAATGGTTCAAATGTCGCCGCAAAAAGTATTAAATATATTATTCTTTATTTATAAATAATATAATATATGTCGCCGCAAAAACGAAAATTGTCGCCGCAAATAGTAGACACGTGGCAAATTGTTGGTCCGTTGTGTGTCGCTGCTAATACTTACTTTTGTCGTCGCAAATAGTTTTTTGACGCAAGTTTTTTGCGGCGACATGTCGCCGCAATAAAGGTTATAAGGCGACAATTTGACCTTTTACGACGACAAATGTCGACGCTAAAGGTCTTTTTTCTTGTAGTGAGATCAATGAAAAGAATTTGGTTAGACATACTCACCATTATTCCATGCGTAGTCGTTGCGATAGAGTGTTTTCCCATCACCATTGACCCGAAAAGGTTCAAGTTCTTCCATGGCTCTGTTGGAATATATATGCACAGAATTGTGTTTTTATTATTGCCACTTATTAACACAAAGAAAGAGCTATATATATAGAGACCCATACACCAACTTAGCATAAAACAAGGAACAAATCATATCTCCTAAACAACCAATACGTGTGGCATATAAATAAAGATAAAAAGGATCAGAACAAATCCTTAACAAATCCCTACTTTTCTGGAAGGACATTGACTTTGAGTCATTCTCCAATACTTCCCCTTGATTCAAAGTCACAAACACCAAGTTGAGTTCGAATGCTTTCAAAACGAGCTTGCGGTAGAGCCTTCGTAAAAATATCTGCTAGCTGATTTTCACTTCTGCATAGCTCAAGCCTTATGGTTTCCCCAGCCACTAACTCCCTTATGAAATGATATTTTATATCCATGTGTTTAGTTCTTCCATGCATAATTGGATTCTTTGTCATTGCAACTGCAGATTGACTATCACAATATATCACTGTAGCATCATCTTGTTTTTGATTTAAATCACTCAGCAACCTGCGCAACCAAACTGCTTGACCTGCTGTAATGGCCGCTGCTACGTACTTTGCTTCAGCTGTTGATAAAGCTACCTGAAGCTTGCTTCTTCGAAGTCCAAGATATTGGCCCGGAACCGAGATTAAAGCAATTTCTGGTTGTACTTCTCCTATCTTCATGTGAACCAGCCCAATCACTATCACTATAGCCTTTTAACTTTAACGGTTTAGACTTCAAATACCAAACTCCATATTCCTTGGTTCTAGCAACATAGCGAAGTATTCTTTTGACAGCCCCGTAATGTTGCATAGTTGGGTAGTGCATGAACCTTGAGACTAACCCAACTGCAAAACTTAAATCCGGCCGTGTATGTGTAAGATACAATAGTCGTCCCACAATGCTTCTGTATCTCCTAGCATCTGCAGCACCAGTACCATAAGTGGTTATCAACTTCTCGTTTGTATTCATAGGAGTTGTTGCCGGTTCAAGTTTTTCCATATTAAAATCTTTTAACATATCTGTAGCATATTTTCTTTGTGACAAGAAAATCCCGTCCTTTGTTTGCTTGATCTCCAGACCCAAGAAATAGTGCAATTCACCGAGATCTGTCATCTCAAATGTTTTCATCATTTCTGATCTGAATTGTTGAATTAACTTCAATGATGAGCCGGTAAACACCATATCATCGACATAAAGATTAACCAAAACTATGTCTTCCACACCTTGTTTCTTGAAGTACATAGTAGGTTCATTTTCACTCCTTTTGAATCCATTTGAACAAAAGAAACTATCAATTTTGCTGTACCAAGCACGCGGTGCTTGCTTCAGCTCGTACAACGCTTTGCGAAGCTTGTAAACTTTGTTTGCTTCTCCCGAAATCATGAACCCTTCTGGTTGTTGCACGTAAACCTCCTCCTCTAAATCTCCATTTAAAAAGGCTGATTTAACATTGAACTGATACACTTTCCATCGCTGTTGAGCAGCTAATACAAGAACCAATCGTATGGTTTCAATTCTTGCAACCGGGGAGAACGTTTCGTCATAGTCCACACCTCGTTCTTGCTTAAACCCACGAGCTACCAGCCTTGCTTTGTGTTTTTGAACACTTCCATCAGCGTTAAATTTGGTTTTAAATATCCATTTGAGACTAATCGGATGCTTACCAGATGGCAGATCAACTAACTTCCAAGTCTGATTTTTTTCAATTGCCATAATCTCTTCTTCCATTGCTTTCTTCCAGTTGTGATCTTGAAGTGCAGCCTCAACAGTCACTGGATCACCTGCAAATAAGGCAACTGTGCTAGAGTATATATCTTCCAAGGACTTGTAGTTGATAGGAGTTGATTCTGGTGAAGACCCATTAGACATGGCCTCATATGAGGACTGTTCGGACTCGTATGAGGACTGTAGTGAAGGTGACGAGGGAGCATTGTTCTGAACCGTTGATGTATTATTTGCTTCTTGTTCAAAGAGGCCTTCAAAGCTTGAATCAACCTTTGAACCTATGTCTTCTACACAAACATCACATCTCGACTAACAACAATCTTCTCCTTTTCTGGATCGAACAACCTGTACGCCTTTGAGTTTGCACAGTATCCAACGAAAATATATTTCCTGGATTTTTCACTCAACTTGTGTCTGTTTGTAGTTATTAATGCATAACATACGCAGCCAAATATACCCAAATGACTTACTGAGGGTTTTGTTTCATACCAGGCTTCATAAGGCCTCATATTCCAAACGGCTTTTGTTGGAGAAATGTTGAGGAGATATACTGCTGTTGCAACTGCTTCAGCCCAACTACTTCAGCCCAAAAATCATCAGAAAGTTTTTTTGCCTTCAACATTGAGCGTGCCATTTCAACTACGGTTCTATTTTTACGCTCCGTGATCCCGTATTGTTCTGGTGTATATGGTGCTGTAAGCTCTCTTTTGATTCCTGCTTCTTCACAAAATGCAGTGAATTCTCGTGACATGAACTCTCCACCTCGATCCGTCCTTAATGTTTTTATCACTTCATTACTTTGCTTTTCAACTAAGGCCTTGAATTTCCTAAAGCAATCGAAGGCTTCTGACTTTGCTTTAATAAAGTATACCCAATTCATTCGAGTGAAATCATCTATAAATAACAAGAAATACTTGTTCCCGAAGTACGACTTGGTTTTCATCGGACCACATATATCTGCACAAACTAGTTCTAACTTCTTTGTTGCTCTTTTTGTTTGGCCTTTTGGAAATGACTTTCTTGTTTGTTTACCCAAGACACACCCCTCACATACATGATTTAATTCTTGAATGACAGGTAATCCATGCACCATATGCTTATTTGACAAAAGCTGCAATCCCTTAATATTAAGGTGGCCATATCGATGGTGCCATAAATCACTTTCATTACCTGATTTACTTACAAAGGCTGCTTCTGTTTGGTCAGAAAAAACAAATGGAAACATACGATTTGATGACATGTGAGAACATGCAACTATTTTTCCAGTGGCCTTGTGTGTTACTACACATTTCCCTTCATCAAATAGCAAGGAATGGCCTGCTTCCATCAATTGTCCCACACTCAGCAAGTTGTGGGCTGAACTTGGAGCATAACAAACATTTTTGATAAATTTTGTTTCATTTCCTATAGATATTTTGGTGGTACCTTGGCCTTCAATCAGTAGTTGCTTGTCGTCACCGAGTCGAACTTGCGATCTAAAGTGTTCATCAAGATCTTTGAAACTTGTTCTATTACCGGTCATGTGGTGCGAGCACCCACTATCCACGAACCAAATTTCATCTGCATTATTCTTCTTTGCATCAATTGCCATGAACAAAAAATTATCGTCTTCCTGTTGTTCTTGTGCATACTTTGCTTGATTTTCTTTTGTCTAGCACTCTTCTTCTTTGTGTCCAATCTTTTTGCAATAGTTGCATGATACTGGACTTTGTTTGCTCCAACAGTCTTCTTCAGAATGTCCGAATTTTTTGCAGTAATTGCATTGCACCATGTTACCGCGTCCTCGAAACATTGCTCGGCCTCTTCCCCGATTATTTCCAGATGTGTTTTGCTCCCCTTGAATCTGAAAGGCATGTTCTTCTTCTTGTATTTGTGTTCGGTTGATTCTTACTTCATGTGCTTGTAGCGATCCCATCAGTTCATCAAACGAATAAACAGTGAGATCCTTCGATTCTTCTATGGCAGCCACAACATGATCAAACTTTGGCGGTAGACTTCTTAAAATCTTTGCAACCACGGTTTCATCACTAATTTTTTCACCATAAGTTCGCATCTGAGAGACGATTGAAGAAACTTTAGCAAGGAATTCTTGCACCGTCTCATTGATTTTCATGTTCATAGTCTCAAACTGTCGCCTCAATGATTGAAGCTTAACCGTAATTACTTTAGCAGACCCTTGATACTCGGTTTTTAAAATGTTCCATGCTTCCTTTGATGTATTTGCAGCAGCAATTCTTGAAAATATGGACTCCTCAACAGCTTGCTGAATAAAAAACAACGCCTTTGCATCTTTCTTTTGATTTTCCCTTCGTCGAGCTTCATCTCCAATTCCTTCTTCAATGCCATTTTCCACCAATTCCCATAGATCTTGTGATCTGAATAGAGTTTTCATCTTGGTGCTCCAGAACTCGTACGATTCACCTTTGAAGATAGGAATTTGGGGCTGAGACATGCTTACGGTGTTGTTGTTTAGTGACATTGAACCCGTAAGATAATGATGAGCGTAGGATTGCAACCTAGCTCTGATACCACAATGTTGGAATATATATGCAGAGAATTGAGTTTTTATTATTGCCACTTATTAACACAAAGAAAGAGCCCTATATATATAGAGACCCATACACCAACTTAGCATAAAACAAGGAACAAATCCTATCTGCTAAACAACCAATACGTGTGGCATATAAATAAAGATAAAAAGGATCGGAACAAATCCCTACTTTTCTGGAAGGACATTGACTTTGAGTCATTCTCCGATAGGCTCCATATCCAAAAGATAAACATCCTGCCCTGTAAAATTAATAATATATATATATATAGTGAAGAATTCAATTAATAATACAAATAATTATGAGAATTGAAAACTAAATCTTAGCCACCCGTTTATTTTAATCACAAGGTTGTGAATCATTATCAATTTTAAACATGGACACAAAAGTCTTTTAGGTGTCTTTTAGAGTCTTTTCCCTCCACCTCGATCACCGTTCCCCATTTCCTCGTATGTAGACATTCTCATTAATTTCATTTTCAGACTCTTAACATTTCTTTCCTCCCCTTTCACCACCAACGATCACTTATCTCTCTGAAATGAAATAACTGGCGACCTCTAACTACCGGTGATCCCAAACAGCCATTGACCACCGTATCGTCCCCACATATTATGTCTACAACAGCCAATGTCCTCATCAAACTTGCTAACGGAACCGCCGCAATCAGCATCGTCGCCTTCAACCAAAGACACGACTAGCAGCTGTGAAAAATCCATCACCACCACCCCCATAAACCTCCACTGACGCATTTCTCGAGGCACCATCATATCATCCGCTGATCACCACCATTGAGCCCTTCCACATAACCACCACCATGAACTCTAAAACCTAACCTAAACTCATCACCCAGGTCTATTCTCTTTTTGGGTAGTCCATGAACCACAGATGTGACAAGTAGTATTTCAAATGTGAAATGGTATTATTTCAAATCTAAAATAGTATCTTTTCAGGTCTGATCTAAAACGCTACTATTTAATATTTGAAATTTTATGTTTTAAAAAAAACTAGTTAAGTGTTAGCATTAATATTAATTAACCGATGATTTTACATGTGAAAATTGAAAAAAAGAACAACACGATTATAAAACATAACTTAAAAGATATCAAATATGGTGTGTATCAAATATGGCTAGCTAACTTGATTTATCCCTGACTATTTCAACTGTGTGTAATTAAGACCTAGCTAGCTAGCTTGAAAGAATTCCAAACTAAATTTTGTATGATTATGATTCTTATTTCTTGTTAACATTGAAACTACAAAAATAAATGTAAATAATGATTTTTACCTCCATTGAGCCACAGTACAAGAGGTTTGGTTGAAGAATTGTGAGGTGATTCAGCAAAATAATAAAACAATGCCCTTCCAGCCTCTGCATCAACTCTTACGTAGCCTGAGTAGTGGTGGAAATCCACCTCTGCAGGTTAACCGGGCAATTTGTGGATCTGGTCACCTTGCATCGACGACCCTTGTTGTTGAGGTACGATATAAAGTGGAGATAACTCTGATATATCCTCTTCTGTCCATGCTTCTTGGTTATCTGATCCTCGTGCCTTAATGAATTTATTGAGGTTTGTAATTTGGTTATCTGCTCTCGCCACACAAAGAGCAACAAGGTAAAGTGAAAAAACTATTAGCAAATATGTGCTGCTACTTGTGTGTGCCATTTTTAATAGTATGAGGTTGTATGCAACAACCGATCATAAATCAGTGCATATATATACTACTATCATAAAGACGTAAACGTAGAACTATGTAAATCCCGTGAAGACTGCCGGCTGGGTCTTTAATTTGTAATTGTAATGTAATTAAATATAGTAAAAAGAGTGTGTCATGATGTTTTTAATGCTAATCCACTTTGGGAAATACCTTAACGTATAAAATTATTATCATTATCCCTATATATGGAAATTTAAAGCAAGTATGTCTTTGAGTATAAATTGTGAAATTCTCAAAACCATTCTTTTGTGTTTGCATGCGTTTGTGAGATACATACATACATATATATATACGCTACCATCATGAAGACGTAAGCGTAGAGCTATATATATAAATACCGTGTAGGCCGCCAGATGGGTCTTTGTAATATATCGTAATGTAATTTTAGTAAAAAGAGTGTGTCAGGATGTTTTTAATGTTACAACATTTTTATATATAAAACAATTAAGCGATCATATATCAATGCTAATCCACTTTGGGAAATACTTTAACGTACTGGTATATCTTAATATTATTAAAAAAGTTTACTTTAGAACCGTTATTATTCTCAGTATCGAGGATACCATTTTTAACCAACATTAATGTTTGTTAATGGGATATTTTAGTCTTTTGCATATATATATATATATATATATATATATATATATATATATATATATATATATGTACGACCATCACGAAGACGTAAGCGTAGAGCTACCGCGAGGGTCATTGTGATGGTAATGTAATTTTAGTAAAAAGATTGCATGAGGATGTTTTCAATGTTGCAACATTCTTATATATAAAAAAGCAATTATAGAAAAGAAATTTAAAGGAAGTATGTCTTGAGTATGAATTGTGAAATTCTCAATTCCCAAAATGCTACATCATTTCATATGGGTTGTATTTTGGTCATCATTTTTATTTGGGTTGCATTTTGGTCATCATCTTCATCTAGGTTGCATTTTCATTTGTTGTAACGGATATAAGATGAAATATTCAACTCAAAATGCATATTGAACTTCATTTGGCTTGCGTTTTCGTTGTCATCTTAATCTAAGTTGCATTTTGAGGAGTAATGTCCAGAGAGAAAAAATAAATGTTTTTCCATTTTTGTCCATCTTTATAGATTATAATTGATAAACATATATAATAATTACAAAACTACCATCAATTAGTATTAGCCCTTGATTAAGTTCATCTAATATTTAGATTTGGTTATTTAGGTTCTATAAATAAATGTTGGTTCTATATATATGTGTGTGTGTGTGTGTATGTATATATATGGGAAGATTCAAATAAGAATGAAGATTCAATCTCAGTCATCCAATTTTTATTCAAACCCCGATCTGGACGTCGATCTAAAAAAGTCACGCGGTGGCAATATTGTAATTAACCACTATTTTACAGTCAGATTTACTTCAACGATCGTATGCAATTCTTTGATATTTTAGATATGAATTATTGATACATATTTTATTTTGATATTTCATATATGACTCAAGTATATGTTTGCTTACACTTTTTTTCTTTGATATTTCAGATATAAGTCAATTATATTTCGGATTTGAAATATCAAAGAAAAAAGAGAAACCGTGACTTTTTTTCTTTCATATTTCAGACATGAAACAGTAGTATTTCCGATTTGAAACATCAAAGAAAAAAATAAAGAAAAAAGTGAAGTGGTGACTTTTTTTCGTTGATATTTTAAATATAAAACAGTAGTATTTTATATTTGAAATATCAAAAAAAAATGAAACGGTGATTTTTTTTCTTTAATATTTCAAACATTAAAAGTAGTATTTCAAATTTGAAATATCAAAGAAAAAAAGTGACGCGATGACTTTTTTGTATTTAATATTCCAAAGATAAAACAGTCTTATTTTAGATCTAAAATCTCAAAGAAAAAAAGTGAATCAGAGACTTTTTTTTTTCTTTGATATTTCATATATGAAACATGTTTTGTTTCACATATGATACATGTCAAACATTATAAACTTATGATTAATTACAAAATTACCACCACCCTTGAATTTTTTAAGTGACCTATAACAAACGTTGAGATCGGGATTTGATTAAAAATTGAACGCTGAGATTGAGTCTCTCATTCTAATTTAACTTCTTATTCTCATTTGAACCACACACACACACACATATATACATATATATGGGAGGTTCATACGAAAAGTGCATATATGCCCCTCTTAAAATTTAAAATATTATACTTGTCTACCATAATTTACAAATATCATATTTAATCTTTGTAACATTTTAAAATATCATATTTAACTAAATTTTTTATTTTATCATTTTAAAATATTTTATAAATATTTTAAATTCATTTTCAATTATAAACAATACATACTTGACCTTGTTACCCTAATTATAACAGATCGATTGTTTGTACAAATTATACACTTATGTCTATTTGTATCATGATATCACGTTTCTGTCGTTACGTGTGTATTCGACCTTGTGTCAACGCTTACATCGCTGATTTAGATGTTGACGCAGTCTATCACCATTTTTTAAACGCTCATTTCTTTCATGGTTTATTATTATTTAATATCTTCTTATTAATGTTTAATATTTATTAGTTTTTAAAACTAATTAACATATAAGTATAACAATTAATACACGGGTATTAAACAAATTAAAATAACTGTTAATTTCATATAAGTTTTATAAATTAAAAGTTATGAATATTAAATATAATTTAGTTTTTAAACATAAGAGTAATCTTTGATTTAAGTTTGGACTTGGTCAACGCGTTGAATCTGATTTAATTATATAGTCAAAATGTTTATGACATAATTTCGTATTATCATTTTTTACCGTTACTATTTTTAAACAAATATTATTTGTTCAACTTTCGGTTTATCAAGAATTGAAACTAATAAATCTATAAATGGTAAATTATTTGTTATGGAGTAATATTACAATTGCAATCCCTCATTAGCTTTTCAATCAGAAACTAAAATGCAAATAGAAATGGACGGATAAACACACCAAATTAAAAGACTCGTGCTTTTCTCTATTAATTCGAACAGCTAATTATTTTGATAAGTCAAGAAAATCATCATTTAATTAACGCATGGTCCTAATCATCCACTAACATACTTTTAACTTTTCATACGGTGGTGATTAAATAAGAATATGATCTAATGGTTATAAATAAATTAAATATCACTCATCGTCAGTAATATATATAAAATTCATCGATGTAATTGTATTATTCGATATAAATTAATATTACCACGTGGATATACATTATATATTGTAGTTGCAGCTATGTATGTGTTTTATAAACTCTTAATGTATCTTTTAACTCAACTATATATAAAAACCATGCGTATATAGCTCACGATCCGAGTTCGAATAGCTCACGAATAGCTTAGCTCATTTAAATCTTAGGGTAAAAGTTTCATGTCCTTAAACTAGAAATTGAAAATGTTGAAGAATTGGCAATGTATAGTAGTGGTCCTGACATGACACGGTACGTACTTACTAGTCACGAGATTCCACCCCAAATCATGACAATTAATTAGACCTTGGCATGATCTTGGCTTTTGTAACTTTCTTTTCATTTGGCTTGATTCCTCATTGTGGTCTCAACCACTCAACTTTGAACTTTTACCCAAATTCATACTAAAACACCAACACTTCTATTTAAGCATCAAGCACTCTAAGCTTTGTACATGTGGTGTTTGTTAGTGTACGCGTATATATTCATCAGTATTTGTATTGTGAGATTACCATAACCCTCAAAGATTAACCTTTAACCAATGTGGTTTAAATACAAAATATAATAACAGTATCGAGCTTGGCCTTAACTATACAAGGCATATACTAATCTATATGTACACGTACAATAAAGAGTACCGGGGTCAATGACAAGTTTTTATGTAGGATTTAGTTTTGAATGAATATCTAAGGGTGTTTAGGGTTTAGGGCATAGGTTGCATTTAGTCATATTAGTTTGGTTTAAAATTTCAAGGCATATTTGCGCCAAGAAAGAAGAAGACCTTGTTTATTCCGAGTAGCAACAATGTCAAGGAAGTATGAAAGAGCCACCAAATCAGTCACATAAAACGCAACACGTAACAAAATCAATTATTCTTTGAAAAAGAGTAGCCGAGGAGGGCATAAGAATGATATCATTCACATATAGTAAGAGATAGATCACGGAATTGCCTTAGTTGAACATAAATAATGAGGAATCACATGTGTAGTTACAAAAACCAAGGCGGGAAACATAAGCTGCAAAGCATTGGTACCATGCTTGAAGGATTGCTTAAGGTCATACACTACAAGAAAAATGGCTTATTGAGGCGACATATTTTTGCCGCAAATAGTCTCATTGTCGCCCCAAAAGGTTTTTTGAGGCGACATGTCGCCTCAAATAGTCCGCCGTAAAAAATTCGTGCCAAAAACTTATTTGCAACAAAAAATGGCTAAGATTGACTTCACCACATGGCCTTTTGCGGCGACTCATGTCGCCTCAAAAGGCCCTTTTTCTTGTAGTGATATATGTAGGTATTTATTGAGGAGGCATGCATGAGTAGGACGTCGAGGGTCGTGAAACCAGGGTGGGTGATGCATGTACACAATTTGTTGCATATGGCCATGAAGAATGTCATTCTTTATGTCTAGCTCTTGCATATCCAATGCCGAGAGATAGCAATACTTAGAAGAACATGAAAAAAACATCTTCTTACTTATCTTTCTACTTACTAGATTATGACAACGTGTTAAAATCAAGTACGATTAACAATATCAATAGTGTTAGGGTACGTTTGTTTTGTAGACTACCTTGGAATGGAATTTAATCTTGCAAAGAATTGAAATTTGAAAGAATTACCATATATCAATTTGCAAAGTGACAGGACATTTTACCTTGAGATTTTTAAGGACAAAATAGCCTTTGCATTTAATATCAAACTCTTGAGATTTTGGGAAGAGAGCTGGAAACTCAATGGTTCCAAGAAGTTTGAAGATGGTAGCCCCATTTAGAGGAGTTGTTAATTTCCGGTTACAGATATGTATTGTTCATATCGTTCTTATCCTGAACCAAAAGAAAAGGGCGAGAGGAAAATGAACGAATGATGGATCAGGAATGACTTCGCGGATCTCGAATAGTGATGATTTGGTGACCCTTCAATGGTACATCAAGGTCGACAAATCTTCACCCGGAGTAGCAAGAGTGTGTGGAGAAGCGATACTAAGTTCTAAGCAGTATAAGGGATGAGGTCGATCGGTGATACCGCTGATAGTTAGTGATGGCCGGAATGAGGTGGCAAAGAGGACGAGCAAGCTTATAAGCTTATTGAAGAATAATAAGGCGAGAGAGGAATTCACGGTTTTTGATATTTGTAGGAGAAGAGAAAGAAAAACAATCATATTAACTTAGAATAACATGAGTGGTCAATAAAAAATGATATTAAATATTGTATCTATGCAACTACCCCTGTGCGATGAATGTTGCATGAACTAAGAGACCACGTTGCCATGGTGTGGTTGAATCTCCCACTATGGCCTGATGGGGGCAATTCACGTGGCTTTGCCCGCCCACTCCGACCACTCTTATAAAGTCTGTAGTGGAATTTGTTAAAACTTAAAAGTATTTAGTGGGAACTTAGAATGAATTTAGTAAGAAAAAAAATCAATAAATAGAACAACGATATTCTTTCCTTTGTTTTTTTTTTAAATTTCAAAACGTTTTTTTAAAAAAAGTTTCCAAAAAATAAAAATTCCACCACAACTTCTATCTGCAATATTGTTAACTTTTGATTATTAAATAATCAAAAGGCTCCTTAATTTACCGCAAAGGTTTTGATGTGCGTATAGCGTACCGGTTTTATATTTATAAATCCGAATTATTTAGCACGACTACAACACAAATAGGCAAGAGGATCTAATCGTATCGTAGTATAGTAAATAAGTACGGGTGTCGAACACTTGGGGAACGAGTATGATTTTGAATATAACTATACTAATTAAATATTAAACTAATAAAAACAACTAAAGGAGAGAATTTAGAATCTTATCAATAAATATTCAAACTTTCTCACTCTAAATTACTACTAACACTATTAAACTCCAAAAGCAAACTAAAGAGAGCCAAAAGCAGATATCTTTACGGATTTAAACTTATCAATTCAAAGGTTTTCCTTCATAGACTCGATTTCACCTCTTTTTAGCTAATTAATTCAATTAATGCGTGCAATGGACATATAATCACTGTATACCGATTCATATATTAGTTATACTCATGGTCAGATTATATAACTCTATAATTATGGTTTTAACAAACCTTATGTTCATGAGATTGATCAAAACACATAATTAGCCGATTTTAAGTTCGTGTCAAGAAAGACTTAATCTTTATGTTTGCTTAGGTTAACAAAACATATATTAACATTAAATGGTCGTTATATATTAATCACACACATTAAAGTTTCCTTTTTTAGAAATTTAACCTAGGATTGGTCTATCATTAGTCTAGATTGTCTATTGGTACTAATCAATCAAGATTCAAGTCACACTAGCGGATTGGTCCTTCAACTTGTGCAAACTCAGTAAATAAACTCTAAAAAAAGAAACCAAAACACATGTGAATCATCAATTAAGCAATACAAGACAAATTATATAGCAAACATATCCAAATTAACATAAATTAATCAACTTTATTGAGGTTCATCTCTTCTAAGGAGGAAAACATGAAATATCAGCCAAGAGACATCTCAATAAACTTTTGGAAATTAATAAACATTAAAAACGGAAGATGGATAAGAAAGAATGATATAACCAGGATGATCCAAAGCCGAAATCTTCAAAATCAAAGCTTCAATCCTCCAAATCTGAGCTCTAGAGCTCCTAGAATGCTTTTGGACGAGTTTTGACAGTATTTGGGTAGTATAAGTTGGGTTGATCACCCCAAAACAGATCTAGAGTCGCCTTTATATAAAAACCTAATAACATGGGTGTCACGTCGCGACGGGTGAGTTTGACGCGGTCCAAAACTCTTTTAAAATTTGAAATTCTGATCTGATCGTCGCGTCGCGATTTCCTTAACGGTCGCGTCGCAATCTTGTCTTTTTACTATATGACCATAAAATGAAATTGTAGCCCTCTGAGTCTAGTTTACGTGGCCTTTTGAATCACCTCAATCTGAGTTCGTATGAATGAGATATGATCAAAATAGTTGAGGTGTGTCGGCGCGGACAGCTTTTCCTATTTCTTCAGTTTTTCCGGTTTTTGCTCAAAACTTTTCATTATCCGCCTTTTGACCTGAAGTTCAATAAATGAAGATAATTAAGTATTTTTTACTTATTTACAAACAATAATAGGCTAAAATAAAACAGATATCACTTAAAATATATATCTAAATTTGACGATATTAGTTTCAAGCTTCCAAGAACTAACCAATATGTTACTCCATTATATAACCATAACTGCCTTATTGTCATTGTAATTGTTGCTACCTTTATGATAAGGGCCTAAGGGTTGGCTAAATAAACACTCTTCAATATTAAATTTCTTTATTTCAAATAAAAATGATAGTTTTGTATATGATAATTAATGTAACTATACTTTCCAAATTCTTTTTTCTATAATTAAGTTTGAATGTAATAAACATTCTTATATAATTAAATGAACTTATGCAATAAATTTCTTCAAGCATGAAAAAAATACATAAATGATTGACATAAATGCAAAGATATAATCAATAGTATTGGAATTACAAAAAAATATATTCAAGCATAAAACGTTATATCTATAATAGGTGTTAGTGCAATCGAATCTAATAACTTTATAAAATGTATTTTTAACGTAACGATGATCACAATTTATAATATATGTGCCAATAAATAATTACTTTTCATAATTGAATTAATCAACAAATCAAATAATGAGTTTGATCTAAAATATATACATATACATACACTCATATAAATTGATTTTATTAAAACCTACTTTTAAAGATTCATAAAATCAATTGATAAATTTTTAAATAAAATATATAAATTCTAATATTTTAAAAAGGGTTTAGTATTCGAAAGTGTAGTGAAGTTATCACGTTTTGCTATTGTGTATACCCAACTTTCAAAACTACCATTTAGTGTATCCAACTTTCTGAACTACCATTTAGTGTATACAACCTGGTATAGCATGTCACTCGTTGACGTGGCACCGGTTTTGATGACGTGGCATTGAACCTGAGTGCTGACATGTAATTTTTTTATTTAAAAATAATTAAAAGTATAGTTATAATAATAATAATAATAATAATAATAATAATAATAATAAAACCTTCAACAGAGTCAACTTTTCATATCTAATTCACTTTTGCATATATGATTTCAACTTCAAACGAGTGTTCAACTTCACCAGATCGATTTGCTTCGATTCTAAGGTTTCTCACCCGCGGCCGACACTACCACTACCACCACCGACCTCCGGAACCACCACTGCCATCGACCTCTGGCGATGACTTCAACAGATCTGTAATTCCATGGTTGACGACTTCAAGATGGTCGGAGACTTCAACAAATCTGTAACAATACCATATATGAACATCTTCAAATGGTGGGCGGCTTCAAGAACTACGACTTCAACAGATCTGCAATTCCATCTGATTTTAAGGTTTCTTGATTTGGTGTTTTATTCATTTATGATTCCTAAGGTTAGTTTCGATTTTTTGTGTTCATAGATTCAATTGTAGGTCAAACTATCAGTTGTATTATGATTACAGTTGTTCATCGATTCTTGATTTGGGGCGACTTCAATTCTATCGGTTGTATTATGATTACATACATTAGGGTTTCGAACTCATTCTTGATGGGGTTTCGATTTGTTGGTTTCAACAGACATGTTCTTTGCCTATTTTTTATTTCAACTAGGTTTGCTTTTTTCGAACAGAAACCCATGGATTCATCTTTATGTTCTTCGATTTTTATTCAAATAGGGTTTGTGTTCTACGATTGTTTGGGGTTTTCCTTAAAACATGTTTATGCTATCGAAGTCATCATCTGTGTGGTTTTTCGGTTTCATATTATGTTGGTTTTCATTTCTTCCCGATCTGTTTGTGTTTTAGCGTTTCAATATTTGTTTCTAGATAATCAGAACTTCATATGTTCATTGTATATTGAATGTTGAAGATGTTCTTGAATGAAGAACAGTAAAATAAAGATGTTCTTGAATATGAGTATTATGAGGTGACAAATATTAATGAGGAGGCAAATGAGGTGGCAAATATGTAATTTGAAAAAAATTAAAAATAAAAGAAATTATCGGTTACCTCTTCAGGAGGTAACCGAGTATATCAAATGGTAGGTTTTAGAAAGTTGAATACAATAAATGATAGTTTTGAAAGTTGGTATACACAATAGCAAAAAGTGACAACTTCAGTACACTTTCAGAAATTAAACCCTTTTAAAAACTTAGATAGAATTTTCTAATGTATTAACGACACATTTATATAACCAAATTAATATATCAAAGTTCATATAAATATTAATAAAAGTCTACCACAAGAAATAAAAATCTCAAGTGTTTAAAGTCATTCTTGAATATATACATTTATATAAGTAGGTATGTTTACATCTTTACAAACTCTAGGATTTATCAAATAACTTTGTAACCATAAAACGAAGTGAGATGTGTAGTCAAAAACAAGAACCCATATGATCCCTTAACGGCTTAACCCAAATCATAACCAGGAAACAAGAAACAAGAAACCCAATGATGAAGAGAAAGAAATATGATTTAATGGAGAAGGTGAACAAACAATAAGAAGAACAGAAAACAACAAGAACAACAAATTTGTTTTGATCAACGAAACAAGAAACCAAACTCGTTGATTTCATTTGCTTGAATATTAACAAACAACAAGAATAGCAAATCTGAGTAGTAGATAAAAAACAGAAGAATAGAAAAAGGAAAACAACAATAACCTCGTCAAATTCGAACAAACAACAAAAATAGCAAAATAGAGATCAGAAAAACATCAATAACCTCATTAGGAAAACAATAATAACCTCCTCAATTGGCACCACAAGAGGTGAGTTGTGTGTCTCTGACAAATTTTTTGGTGGAATAGCACATGGTTATGGAAGGTTTCAAGGATCTATGCTCTTATTTTGCATCCTTTTTTGTTTCGTATTTCGATTTGAGGGGAAAAATCAGGGTTCGTAACTCAAACAAATTTGGGATTTACGCCCTAATTAAGCGCCGATGATTCAAAGCCAACTAATTTACATAGATATGCAAAGCCATCAATTTCATTCATGGATATCTTCATTTAAGACTAGATGATTTTGTTCTTTAGACCATTGTTGATTTCTTTTGGAACCCTCGTGAATATTCCTAGAAGGTCAATAAAAAACAAAAAAAAAAATCATAAAAATCATATATTAACATGTGATAACATGTAAGTTGTATACAACATATCAAAAATAAAAGTTGATTATATTTTCGGATACAAAATAAAATCCATCGCATAAAATAACAATTTTAGCAAATTTCGTTATCCTTTTAAAAATTATTTAGGTTTTCAATTGATTTCATAGATGAACTTATTTATAATTCCCTTTAAAGGTTACCATAAACTAATTAATGGATAATATTAGCTTAATACCCATATATAAATACAGGCATGATTAAAGCAAATTTTAAACGTTTATTGTGTAAAAGAGTACTAATATATATAGTAAACAATCGTTAAATGTACACAGATGATATATAAAACCACTTAAAAGAGATTAGAAATTAGAAATTCATACATAACATTATCATCAAATTTTTTGTATAATCTCTTTATAAACAACATTAATTGTTTTATTTGTAGTGTTTTTATTTTTCATTGCAAACATTAAAGTCATTCCTACTCTTTACCGAGAAACCGTAACATGTAAGTTTGATCATTAAACCGGTTCCTAAAATAAAATAGTAGCATAAATTGCATAATAAAATTTAATTTTTTTTAGTTTAAAGCGACTGATATATGTGTTTACATAAATAAACACAAAAATATATAAATGTATCTACCTAATAATTTAAATAAATATTTTTGTTAAGATATTAAGTTTTAATAAATTAAATCACTTAAAATGACATTTAAGAAAATAACTCATTCATAAGTTGTTTAAGGAAAAAAAAGAAATGATTGGTAATAAAAACTCCAAAAACTAAAATGATGACATCGTATTTCCTTTTCTTTTAATATACATTAAGACAAAACTAGCATTTTAAAAATATATAAATCATAAATAAAATATATAAAACATTTAACATGTAATTAATAAAGCATAAATAAAATATATAAAGTAATTTAAATAAACAGAATCATATATATAGAAAAAATAACTAAAAAAACAACATATTTATCGAATGGTCGAAGATTGAATTAAGACGGGCTTTCATGTTTTCATAAGTCCTCCTTTGTATACTGCATTTATAATTTTATTTATTAGGCTATAACCATCGTCACAAAGATGAAACCTTAAGGAAAATAGTATATTCAGTGTGTACAACCATTCTTAAAAATAATATGAAAGTTCACATTAACATATATTATCTGAACTCAAATGTCATGCCTCAATAGCATTTAACATTGATACAATGTAATCATTTATGTGTTCAACTTCTTCATTTGTTGGAACATAATTACTCTCTTTTAAATGTAACGTCCCAATTTTTTTTTTTGCAAAACACACATAAATATAATATTCTTTAATATTAGAGTAGATTGCGGAAGTATCATGAGGAATTAAAGTTGGTTACACTGTCTAAGAATTTAACATCGACACAAATTCAATTGAAACAAGTTTTGGAAATAGTTTAAAGTCCTTCTTGGCTATGAGCTGTCTCTACCGCCCTAGAGCCCCACCGTGGTCCTGACCTGAAAGAATAGAATTTAACAACGGTAAGCGCGAAGCTTAGTGAGTAAGTTACTGCAACGTACGACAATTTACAGTAGCTACAATCATGCTCTTTCTACCCGCCACCGAAGTGGTCGGTCATATCTACCCGATGCCAAAGCATACGGTCATGCTACCCGCCGCTGCAGCGGACGGTCATACTACCCGTTGCCAAAGCAGACGGTCATAACTACCCGTTGCCGAAGCAGACGGTCATCATACGTTCACATTCACTACTGGTTTGGTATGCAAGTAAGAATACTCACCTGGCGGTTGTCCTTGTCACTTGGTTCTTACTGAAACTTTATATGGTTACTCTATACGTTAACTGTCACCTGATCCAAGTCTAACAAGTCAATACCGGGCATTAACCTTGGCTTAATGACACAACTTCTTATGCTAAGTTGTATGGGCATAACTATAGGTTCACCTAGGCATGTAACAATAAGGAATGCAAACAACATCAAAGTCCACAAAACCGGGGACACGTCGCGTCCATCAAGCCGACGTGTCGCATCGAGGTAAAGTGCGGATTTCTCAATCCGGATTTCAAACTATCGGATTTCATAACCGGAATTCAAACTATCGGATTTCATAACCGGAATTCAAACTATCGGATTTCACGACCAGATTTCAAACTATCGGATTTGGGTCTAGTGTCGCATGAAATATTTAAAAGTCGCATGGCACTACATCATAAGTCGCATGAAATCCTAAAAGTCGCATGATGCAAACACATAAGTCGCATGGGTCTCAAAACACATAAGTCGCATGGTGCAAACGCATAAGTCGCATGAGTCTCAAACACATAAGTCGCATGGGTCCCAAAACACATAAGTCGCATGGCACATTATCTAAAAGTCGCATGGCACATTATCTGAAAGTCGCATGGCACATTATCTAAAAGTCGCATGGGGCATAAACAAGTCGCACGACATATATATCCTTCCCTGTCAGTTCATTTTCTTGAAAACCAGACTCCATGGCCAAGATCAAGTTTTCTCAAAACTCAACCAAATCAACTCATTCTTGTTGCAAAACATTTCTCCACCTAATTAAAACTTTCCTTCTAACAAAATCCGTATTTTAACAACTTATATGGTGTTCTTGGCTAAATATTTCTCCTGGGTTTTCTCAAGCATTCAAAACCCCAAAAACCCAGCTTTTCAACATCTAATCATCAACTTACACAGCAAGAATTGGTGCATTCATGATTCTAAAGGATTGGGGAATGTTACCTGATGATTCTTTTGCAAATTCTGAGCTCCAAAATGAGCCTAGCTCCTTCTTCCCCATTGCTTCTTTGAATATAGCTTCAGAGAACCACACACTCTCTCTCTTCAATGGAACAGTGATTTGATTGTAAATGTTGGAGGCTGTGCCCTAAATCCCTATTTATACTCATGTGTGACCCTTCTTGTGGGCCTAAGCCCATTCCACTACCTCAAGCCCAAATTTTCAATTAAAACTCTTATTGGATTGATTTATATATATATATATATATATATATATGTATATACAAGCCCAACACTTAAATACTTCCAATCACAATAGTCATATAAAATCTTTACAAGCCCAAGTAACACAAACTAGTCCATCATCAAATCAATAAACCAATCATAAAATCATTTTTCACAAAAATATTCTTTTATTTATTTCGAAGGTTCGGGTATTACATTAAAAATAATTTCGATCAAAAAGATATTCATCGATATCATGTACTCATTTATGTGTTCAACCTCTTCATTTGTTAGACAACCATGTGATACACGGTTAGTCGTCAGTATTCTTTATCAAAGTATAATTATAGAAAACATAGGATTTTAAAAAAGAGAGTCAAACATCTAAATATAAATCATTAATGCATCTTAATTTCAAAATCTTAAGGATTATTTCTAAATTTAAGTTAACCAAAATTTCTTATTGTTATTACATAAAACCCAAATTATAAATCATAACAAATACGTAAATCACCTCCTACACTCATAATAACATTGTCTCAAAATTTGGATGTCATACTCATAACTAGCTTTTTTGGCTTGCAAAGCTTTGGCCGGTTAATCACTTACAAATAATGTTTTATTAAAACCATTACAATTCAATCAATATTTTATTACGAAATCATTGGCATCGAAAAATAGATCGAGAACTTAACATTGTATGATTATGTAAACGAAAAAGATAACTGATTTAGGGATTCATAAACATAAACCATCTCATAAAAATGTATTATATCTCACTAATCTGTTATAAATATATATTCTCATATACTCTAAATCAAAAATACCTCATAAAATTGATTATTGGTTTATTGATTCATAATATAAAAGTTAGCAATAAACATATTCATTAGTTTAGAGTTTTATAAAAAATATAAGCAAAAAATACATGTTCCATTTAGAAAAGATTAAATGTCTTTACATTTCAATTTATATAATATCAAAGATAGTAACTCATTTTTTAATAGTTATGAAATATAGTTTTTTCACTATTAATTTTTCTTAGTTTTGTGTTAGATGATGGTAAAATTACATCAAAACGTAAATAAAAATAAAACGATTATAAATATATAATTATATTTATACCAATCTTTATACATTATAACTTATAAAAAAACTATAAACATATACATCCATTAAATATAAATATATAATTTATACTAACACCCTTATATATTTTCATGTTCCATATCAAGGTTCTAAAAAACGTAAGGTGTGGCGTGGAGGAGAGGTCAAGCCTCAAGCTTTAGGAGTCATGGCGTTTTAAGGCGACATCTAAGGCAGCAATTTTGTATATACTTTATAAATATTTATATCCAAATTATCATTATTTGTAACACCGTATTTTTTAACCCAAAAATTTTCACTTTTAATTACACCGCGGAAGCGTTTCAGACAACAAAGTAATTACAACTAATTACAACCACTGTTTACAAAATATCAGTATTACAAAACACGGCTCGTCACAAATACTTTATATCAGAGTCCTAGGTGATTATTCCCCAAGCTAACCACTCTCAGCCGAGCCGCTGACTTACCAAAACCTGTAAAAAGAGTGAGAGGTGGGGGATTAGCACAAAGCTAAGTGAATGGAGTATCACAAAACAGATATATTAGCCAGAACCGCATGATATCAACAACCACAAATAAGCACCCTGGGAAGACCGGCGGTTCTGCAGGAACCTACAACCAATGCCGGTCAAAGCAAAGGTTTACCGATAGTCCATTTGCTATTCTCACACAATATCATCCTCTGGTAGCAACAAATGCATCCCAAGGTCCTGATACTGCTTAGCTAATAGCAAATGAACCCAGCCCATAAGCCTAATCGTAAACTGACTTCCCTTCCAACATGTATACATATCACAGAATTCAACAATTAACATTCACAGTTAATTAACCAATAGATATACAATCTATCCAACAATAGTTGCAACCAAACCTGTACAACTAATATCACCCGTGAGCAAACATCCACTCACCTCTGGTTCTCAGATATTCCACTCAGTGATCTAATGTTACTGAGCCTTGTCTGTCCCTGAGAACACAACAACCAACCATTAGTAATCAATTCATAAATATATGTATCAATTATATATTTATATCCTTTAATCAAACATAAACATGTAAGATTCACATATGAATACACATATATCTCATAGCATCATACAATGTAAAACAACAAGCCAAAACTGTCGGATTTCATGAGAAATCCGACACTACCATCGGATTTGCACCAATTCCGCAATCATTATCGGAATCCGATACTTCCTTCGGATTTCACTTGGTACAATCGGATTTTCCATGCTACTCGGATTTCATACTTAGGATTCCACATTCGGATTCAAACCATAGGATTTCAACACTAGCATTTCACACATGCGGATTTCAAGAGTCGGATTTTAAGATCCGGATTCAACACTCGGATTTCCACTCGGTTTTCATCATCATCATTAAAATCCGCAACCTTCAACTTTTCAAGAATCCGATAGCTTCAAATCTTGTATAATTATCATTTCCAGATTATACAGTTCACATACAAGTTCATATAAACATGTTTAAACATACATCAAAACACCCTTAAACCCCAAGAACACCTAATCCGATACACTCATAGAGCATGTTCATATCAATGCCACTCAAACCGTAGCATGTTAGTAACTAATCAAAGCATATTAACATGAATCATGGAGTTATCAACAACCTTTAAAGCTTGAATCACACAAAATTTAGAATCACCAATCAAGAAATCAGAATTCCGATTGTTGCTCTTCTTCCTTGCTTTTGCTCTCGGTTTCACACTCAAACACACATACATGCAATAACTTCAAAGTGAAGTAAAGCAAACATATACCCACGTATACTCAAATTGATTTACAAGCATGAGGTGGCACGGTTTAATCATCTAAACACATGCACACACACATCCGTATACATACATACATACATACATACATACATATATATATATATATATTAAACATACATATATTTCTTTAATTAATCAACAATTAATTAAAACCATATAGTTTAGTAATAACAAGTAATTAATCAAGTATTAATCCCAAGTTAACATACCAAAGCCACCTAATCTACTAGGGCCGATCTGAGGATGTTACATTATTAATATACAAATTACACAAATTTGCACAAATTAGAAGCAAAGTAACATATACAAATTTATAGAAGTTCGATACACGCGATACTAAAATGTATATAAAAAGTCAAATTAAAAAAAATTATGTGCGTCACGTCTTAAAAAACTCGCCCTTTGGCGTGTAAAGGTACGTCTTATGCCGCCTAGTCTTACGCCAAGCCTAACCCTACCGCCAAGGACTATTTCTTAATATCGGAGTCGCACGCCTTAGCGCCGCCATGACGTGTTTTTTAGCCATGTTTCATATACTCTTGCAAATCGATCATTCTAATTGTAGAAGTCAAAATTAAAATTTTGTTGTCAAAATTGAGAAAATGAGAGGTTTTTATTGGTTAATTGGATTTTTATTTAAAGAAGTTTTCCTAATATGCGAAAAGCTTTTTCTTTATGAAAACTTTTTTCTTTGTGAAAAGTGTGAGAACGATTTTTAGCCATTAGATAAATTAATCGTTGGATTAGATTAACTATGACATTTGTGTAATTAAAATAAAGTTGAAGAAAATTAAACTAAAATCATAAAGGATACAAATGTCATTTTACACACATCAATCACTTACCATACATAAATTGATTTAATCCCCCTCTCGTGATCCCTCTTCTCTTGTATAGCCTTTTTTCCAAAACTCTACAAAGTCGCCGTCTCCTCGTCTTCTTGTGAAAAGTCGCCAACTCTATTGGTCCACCGGAGAACTATGGACTCAAAGCTGCAGCCATCGCCGCCCTTCTTTTGCTTCCAACATTTTCACCCATCGAAAAAGGTCTCCCTTTGCTATCACCCGTCAGTCACCGTTAATGGTCACCCCGCTACCATTGATGTCAGTCTTAAAGACCACCGCCGTTCTTTTTTCTACCGAAAGACCGCCACTGCTAGTCGACCCCTCACCAACAAGTAAAATTAAGTTATTTAAATATTTGATAGTCAAGAAAAAAGGAATATGGATTATCTAATCACCGTAGACATATAGTAGTTATAATTTTTATTAAGGTTGTTAAAATTTACTAAGTAAAATTTTATAATTTTTATGTGTTGTTCATACTTAGTTCGCTTTATTTTGGTTGTTCTTTTGGCAATGCAGATTGTAGGATTGTTCTAGTAGTGTTAGCAGATTTTTTAATGTCCATTGCATTGTCACGGTGGTGTTGTTGGGTCTGCCATTTACAAGAAAGTTTTGTATGTCGTGTTGTTTAAATAAGAAAATTCTTTCTATACACATAGGGATGAGCAAAATAACCTTATGGTCCGAACCAGAACCGGTACCGTACAAAACCGAATTACACATAAGCGGGACGGTTCTCGGTTCCGGTTTTTTTCTTTTTACGAGTTCGGTTTTTTTCGGTTCCGGTTCCAACGGGTTCGGTTTTTTATTCGGAACCGGACAGGAATATCAAATGATAATTACTTTTTAAAATAAAGCTTCAAATTATCTTATCCTTAATTAATATGTAACAAACAAGAAGTCAAAAACACAATCTCACGTATTTTGCTCTTCCATTATTTAATTCCTGGTCATCGTGAATCTTCATCCTCTCCACCACAACGACAGTAGCAACCCCTCTTTCATGTCGATGCATGCCCAAACCCTAAAAAGTTTTCATCTTCTCTATAATCCATAGGTCATTTGTGCAAGATATTAAGTTTTTTCACGTTTTCTTCACCTTATTCAACGTCATTGATGGATATTAGGGTTTCCTCTTCCATGGAAGATACTTAAGTAAATTAGTATGTGATCTTTATATTCACTCGTCTCTTTCAATGTTTTTTTTGAAAGGCAAAGAAATCTTTACAACTAGAACATAACTTTTTCATGATAGTGATAAATTCTTTTTGCTTTACAGTTCATGCTATTTTTTGAATGTATGGAAGTAGAAAATAACATTCTAACAATCATCATAAATTAATCAAACTTGTTTTATATTTTTTAATATGTAATATATAACATGCAATTTTAGGTAGAGAAATTTTTAATAGAGGTTTTTAATATTTTGGGTTTTGCAGGTTTTGGAACCGGAACCTCTTTTAGTTATTGAATCTCTCTTTATTGATCGCCATATCCCCCTTTTTGAGATGAAAATCACATTGTGATCTTGTTCCCCTTTTTTCTTTCGTTTATACCGGAACCGTTGAATTCATTAGATAGATGTCTATTCTTGTCTCAAATACCTTCTTGCTTTTATTTTGTTCGAAGTGCCCTTTTCACCCGGCCAGGTCAATACCCAGCCAAGCCTTTTGTTGTTCCAAAAAGTTCTGCATACAATACCCGTTGCTTCTCGTGGATTTTAATAACTCTGTTGTGCAATTTATTGCTTCCTCTCCACCAATAATGCCTACTCCTTCAACTCGTTCTAAAAAATGGGATTTCGTGTAATAAGCTTTTGTTATTCAACAATTCCTGTTAAAAAATAGTCACAAAAATCGGTCTCTGGTTTTATGGTTGTAAGTGCTACAAAATCAAGTACATCCCGTTTTGTTTCCCATCTAGTCCTTTGCAACACTTCAGGTTTACTTCTTTTGTTAGCTCTCGACTTTTTCGCTGTGATCTTCCGAGGTTGAATCATAACATTTTTTTATCTGTTTTTTACAATACAATGGCCGAAGCAAAAAAGAAATATTATTTGTCCAAAAAAAGAAATAGCACCTATTAAGGGTATGAGGTTCGAGACAAAGAAAGATCAAGGCAGCATATCAGAACCGGTTACACCTAAACGGGACGGTTCTCGGTTATACTTTTTAGTCATTTTCGGGTTCGGTCCGGTTTTGGAACTGAGCTTATCCCTTTATACACATAAAAATTATAACTTTTCTATGTATAGAGTAATATTTCATATTCTATGTGATTGTTTGTTAATGAACAGGGGAAGCACGCGGATGACAAAATGTGTAAGTTTATTGGTGAGGAGGGGATTATTTGTTTCTTTTTGGTTTTTAAATGATCTTGTTAACATAATACGTGTTTGACTATGTTTATTAGTGAACAAAGTGTAATAAAAATTTCATTTAATGATTAAAAACTCGTTAATTTCTGGTTGTGTTTATCGTTGAACACCATAAAATTATTAATTTACTATTAAATTATTATTAATTTATTTTGTTTAAAAATTCAAGAGCGAAGAAAAAATGTTGTTTATCATTATACCTTTATGAATTAAAAAAATAAAAAATAAGATTAATTTAAGCCATTATATCAAATACAAATAAGAGGCAAGTATTGCCTCTCGTAATTTCGCATGAATCCTCCCTATATATATTAGGGTAAAATTTACATCAAAACGTAGATAAAAATAAAACGACAATAAATATATTTATATTTATACCAATCATTATACATTAAAAGTTATAAAAGAAATATTACAAACATATACAATTAAATACATCTATTAAATATAAATATATAAATACCCTCTTTATATTTAAATTATTTTCCAACAATGATTTTCATTTGAAGGGTTTTGTTCAATATAGTCCTTATTAAAATTATATTCATGAGCAACAATTTTTAACCATTAGATTTCAAGATCAATGGTCTAGATTTAATCTTAGATAATAATTAAAATTGATATAAGGGAGGACAATTCTGACTTTTTGCATATTGGTTCCCACTTTCTCTTTTCTATAATTTATTTAATAATAATTATCTCACAAACCGTTAATCGTTACACGAAACCAATTATACCGTTGCGATCCTCGTGTTCCCCTCTTTTATTAGAGATGTCACTTGATATACTTTTGACAAACTTTTTTTTTCATTTTGTTAGGTTTGACTTAAATTTTATTAATGTATAATCACATGTGATTCATAACAATATTACATGTGTTATTTATTAATTTTTTTATCTTCTTAAATTATATATCATTTAACGTTTATTAATTTTGAATGTTTGCTTAAAAAATCAACGTTTGCTTAAAACCGTTTATACATGTATGTACATATTCAATTTCACCAATCCAATTGCATTGTCTACCCATGAATGCATATATTGTGTACTAGCAACACCTTATCCCCTCTATCAAAGGTCAGATGTGTTCTCCTTGGAATTCGATGTCTTTTATATTGGTTCTCGTAATAAGAATGGTTCTCGTTTGAACAATCCCTTATGCAACCATATATTATTGAATACCAAATCTCATGTTTTTTGATATTCAATCACATGTGAATCTATACAAACTCTCGTGTGATTATGTACAAAATCACATGTGATTAAATATGCAATCATATGTGATTGAATGCCAAATCTTATGTTTTTGGTATTCAATCACATGTGATTATGTATAAAATCACATGTGATTGAATACGCAATCACATGTGATTGATTTTGTCAAATATATGCAATCATATGTGATTGAATGCCAAATCTTATGTTTTTGGTATTCAATCACATGTGATTATGTATAAAATCACATGTGATTGAATACGCAATCACATGTGATTGATTTTGTCAAATATGTGACATAAAAATGCTACATTTAATTAAATCACCTGTAATTATGTGCATGTATAATAGATAGATAATCACATATGTTATGAAATAACTAATAACTTAGAATCACTTTCAATTGTTGATTTTTTGTTACTAAACCATAGAACTTCGCTGGATTATCAAACACCAAACTATAATTTTATAAAGACTATATTGATCATACCTCTATGAATCACATGTGATTCTACTTTAATAAAATTTAAGTCCAATCTAACAAAATGAGAAAAAAAAATTTGTTGAAAGTATATCAAGTGACCTCTCTAATAAAAGAGGGGAACACGAAGATCGCAACAGTATAATTCGTTTCGTCTAACGATTAACGGTTTGTGAGATAATTAATTTTAAATAAATTAGATAAGAGAGAAAGTGGGGATCAATAGTTAAAAAGTCATAAATGCACTCTTTCATACAAATATATCAATTTTGATTATAATATAAGATTAAATCTGGATCATTGAATCTTAAAATTTAATGACTATAAATTGTACTTCAAGACTATAAATTAAATTAGGAATGTATATTGAACATTTCTCATATATATATATATATATATATATATATATATATATATATATATACAGAGAGAGAGAGAGAAAGAGAGAGGTTCAAATAAAAATTAAATTAGTGTAAAAAGGGTAAGAGGTGATTAGGAAGTGACACATGGCAAGAGCGGTTAAAGGGTATTTTGGACATTTTAAATATCCAATTTGGGTAAAAAAACTTCCGTCCATTCCTCTCTTGATCAGTGCATTTCTCTTTCATCGTCGATTTTTTGAAGCCGATGAACCCTAGTTCCTCTTATCTCCTTTATCGCTTCTCAATCATCCGCCATTGAGGCCTTCTAAATAAGGGTTGTTGCTGGAGACTTTTGGGGTCCCTCTCCGTTGAACCGCTGCCGATGTCGATGAGATTTCTCTCTATCGCTCTGTCATTCATCTGCTGTTTATGATTTTTGACCGGTCTGCGTTCGGTGATTCATATGTCACGGGGCTTGAAAATCACTGTTGATTTGATGGTGAGAACCTTGAAAGTGTGAAACCATCGCCCCCGTGACGATGCCGGCTTAGCTTACGACCACCGCCTCCGTAGCAAGTTCTACCGTGGTTGAAGAGGGTATTCAAACCAACAAGAATGATGTTTGAAACCTGGAACAAAACTTTGCTGATCAATGTTTGATCGATTTTCTTTTTCGTCGACTTCCTATTCATCAAGTTTCTAAATTGTTAATTTCATTAGGTTTTTGATTTATCAATTTCTTATGGTTATTAGTTGGAGAATCGGATAGAATTGTGTATCAATTTCTTATTTATCAGTTTTGAGATTATACATCAATTCCTGTATATATTTGTTGATGAATTTATGAGATTGTGCATCAATCCCTTAATTTCATATGTTTATGTGCAATGATGCATACAATGGAGAAGACGACGTTTATATGCAACGATGCATACAATGTAGGAATGGAACAATGAATGGAACGTTTATATGCAATGGTGCATACAATGGAGGAATGGAACGTTTATATGCAATGATGCATAAAATGTAGGAATGGAACAATGAACGTCAAAGGTAGATTTGGTTTGTCAGTGTGATTTGATGAATAAGAAAGATGAAATTTCATATTTAGAGATTAAACCCACAATTGCTAGAAATTAAGCAATCGTCGTCTTCTCCTTAATCTAATTTCTCAAAATTGCCCTGCAACTGCTTAAAACTAGAACAACATCTTCATCAATTTTGAATTTTTTGGTTTGACTTTGGTCCTGATCGTACGGCTGTTGTTGCCTCTTACGCTTTTTAGGATTAAATACCTTTTACATGATCTCTACCCTATATATATATATATATATAAATAATTTTTTTGTAAACATGTAATTTGTAACAGTTTTAAGTTTTTTATATAAACTGAGACCGATCTAATAAATATCTATACTACTATAAAGCATTTAACACTCTCTCCTCCTTAATTTTAAGACTTCTTAAAATTCAATCAAAACAACATCTTGGCCTTTCATTCTATTTAAATTAATCTCATCCACTCAATCTTTAACCATTCCAATCTCTCTCCTAATTTACTTTAACTTTTTAATCAATTAAAATATACTCTCATACAAACATAAATATACACCCATAACAACACAAGTTCTAATATCTTATTAACTTCTCTATCCTTATTTCACAAATATAATTTTTTCTCTTATTTTAATGTCTTTTAGATTTTATTTTTAAAATTAATAAAATAGTTTATGCAAATAAAAGAAAATTTGAAAAAATGGGACATGTTGCTAAAGAAATTTTTTTGTGACATTGAATTTTGCGAATAACATATCATTACATTTTTTAAAGCGATATATTACAAAACAAAAACTATTCGGCTCCGCAGCATTGCGCGAGTACGATGCTAGTATTCATTAATATAGACGCGAATATCTTGTAACTCATTATTATCAAGATCAATAATGAATAGTTAAAGAAATTTCAGAAAATAAATTTAAATGATGGTAATAACATTGATGCACTCTAAATTAAAAAAAGACGGATCAATCAATATAAAAATTTGGATTTAGTACATCGAAATGTATTTAAGTTCTCATGATTTGTTATTTTGTGTATTGAAAATTAAAAATTTTTATTGTGCATTTGTACGTATCAAATTTTAAATTTGTTGTTATTATATGTATTTTAGTTTCATAAAAAAGGAAAAATGTATAAGTTTAGTACATACAATATAAAGTTTAATACATACAATATAAAGTTTAATACATACAATTACGACAAATAAATGTTCGATACACACAATAGAAAATTTTAAAACCCAATAGTAAAATATGACAAGTTGAAAACATTTTAGTGAATTAAACCTAAAAACTAATATACAAATTTGTTCTCATCCCGACGTAACGAGTGGGTATTAAAACTTGTTACATTCAATTTTCATGTTTAATGTTTATCTGCAAATCTATCAAAAGTATTTGAATGTAATTTTTCAACCGATCAATATATCCTTTATTCTTTTTATGTAAGAGCTTTTTTATTAAATGGGTTTGTGTCAAACATGTTGGGGTCACGCAGGTTTAAGTCAAAAAATGTCATTATACGAAGGTATTAAATTAAAGTTAATTCAAATTATTTATATTATTATTATAACTACTATTAAAATACCATTACCGTCATCGCTATCACTCGTAGTCATTGGCACCACTGTTTTTCACTACCACTCATCACTGTCGTCTCCATTTGCGACACGACTACCACCTTCCACCTTCATCTTATCGATTGTGGTAGCTTAATGCTGGTCATGAACGGCGGTGGCGGTGATTATCGGTAGTGGAGGTAGGGTTCACTGGTAGCCGGTTGTTGCGAAGGACAATGATAATAAGATGTTTGCAATGTATAGTAATAACTAATAAGAAGTAGAATGAATGTATATTTAACTTTTTAAAGCATTTCTAAATGTATTTTTAATTTATAATGAATGTAAATTTCATTAAGTAAAACTTTCTTAAATTTCGTGAAATTAGATAATTTTAAATACCTATACCAAACAGAGTAATGAAAAGAGATGTAATTCCCAATTCCATGGAATGATGTGAAAAAACTAAAAGTGTTTATGGTATTGATTGAATGCTGCTTTACAATTACAATAGAGATCCCTTTATATAGGGAGGAGAAATACAAGGAAATATATACAAAATATATATACCAAAAATAACAAACTTAATGATAAATCTATATGATTAATAGTTTCCCGCAGTCGGAGCGGTAGCAGAGTGAACGCTCAGACTGGACCGAAAATTTTCAAACAGATGACGAGGCAATCCCTTAGTGAAGATGTCGGCATATTGATATGCTGCCGGGACGTGCAAAACGCGAATGTGACCGATCTTGAGATATCTATCTCGACATGTTTGGTTCGTTGGTGTTGAACCGGGTTGCCAGAAAGATAGACTGCAAAAACATTGTCGCAATAAACGACACTGGCATGACGAAGCGGAACATGTAACTCGAGTAATAAATTGCGCAACCAGCTGGCTTCCGCAACGGCATTGGCAACCCCCCTGTATTCGGCTTCGGCACTGGAACGGGATATAGTGTTTTATCGTTTGGAGGACTAGGACACTAAATTGTCACCAAGGTAAACGCAGTAGCCGGACGTGGAACGGCGAGAGTCGGGGCAACCGCCCCAATCGACATCCGAGTATGCTGTGAGAGTGTGGTTTGAGGATGCCTTGATGCGTATTCCAAAATCAAGCGTCCCCTTGACATAGCGAAGTATACGTTTCATGAAATTAAAATGTGGTTCTTGTGGAGCGTGCATGAAAAGACATACCTGCTGGACCGTGTAGGAGATATCCGGCCGTGTAAAGGTTAAGTACTGAAGAGCACCAGCTAAGCTCCGGTATAAGGAACCATCGGGAAGAGGGTTAACCATGGTTGCGCTAAGTTTAGAAGATGTGTCGACCGGTGTATGACATGGATTACACGTACTCATGGATGCCCGTTGCAGAATGTCTCGAGCATATTGGGATTGAGATAAAAACAAACCATGTGCGTCGCGGGTAACTGATATGCCCAAGAAATGATGTAACTGTCCAAGATCGGTCATCGCAAATTCTCGGGATAAGGTGGCGATAATACCTTAGAGAAGGTCAGAGTCTGAAGCAGTGAGTATAATGTCATCAACATAAAGCAATAAATACGCTGTTTTAGCACCTTGCCGATAGACAAACAGAGGGTTGTCACAAGTACTGCTCTTAAAACCATTTTGAGTTATATACATGGCAAACCGATTATACCATGCCCGGGGGGCTTGTTTTAGCCCATATAATGACTTACGAAGTCGACAAACATGAGTCGGGGCATTACCGTCAACAAAGCCCGGTGGTTGATGCATATATACCGTCTCTTGTAGATCGCCATGAAGGAAAGCGTTCTTGACATCGAGTTGGTGTATCGGCCAGGATCGTGAGACGGCAAGACTAAGCACTGTACGGATAGTAGCCGGTTTGACAACCGGGCTAAATGTGTCATCACAATCTATACCTGCTGTTTGAGATTTCCCGTTAACCACAAGTCGGGCCTTATATCGTTGCAAGGTCCCATCTGCATGAAATTTATGACGGAACAACCACATACATCGTATAATAGGACGATCCAAGGGGCGTGGTACAAGCTCCCAATTATTATTTTCTAAAAGCGCATTATATTCATCATTCATGGCTTGTAACCAATTTGGATCCGTGAGGGCTTTGGAATAGGAGGTTGGGAGTGGTGAGATGGATTTGTTTGTGGTGGTTTGGATGTTTAGGGGTTGTTTGGGTTTGAAGATACCATGTTTAGCACGGGTGGTCATGGTGTGAGTGTTGGTGGACATAGAAGAAGTGGTTGGTGGCGGAGGTGGGGGAGTGGGAGAGGACGGAGGAGTGGGAGCGGGTGGAGGAGTGTGGGAGGGTGTATGGGGTTGGTCATCGAAGAAGGAGGGAAGGAGGGGGTTGTCATCGAGAAATTGGTAGGAGGCGGGGGGAATCGGGTCCGTATAGGGGAAGGTGTTTTCGTCAAACACGACATGACGGGAAAGGAGTACTTTGCCTGTTGAAGGGTCAAGGCACCGGTAGCCACGAAAGTTTGTGGGGTACCCAAGGAAAATGCATCGAACAGAGCGCGGGTGGAGTTTGTGAGGTTGAGTGGCAGAGGTATTAGGGTAGCAAGCGCACCCGAACACGCGTAGGTGGTCATATGTTGGGTGGCGAAGGTAAAGGGCGGAAGTGGGAGTGACGGAGTTGAGGCGTTTGGTAGGGAGGATGTTATGAAGGTAGGTGGCGGTGTGGAGAGCCTCAATCCAAAATTTAGGCGGAAGGTGGGTGTGAGTAAGAAGTGAACGAACAATGTCGTTTAGACGACGAATCATTCGTTCTGCTTTTCCATTTTGAGGAGATGTTTGAGGGCAAGAGAAGCGAAAAACAAGACCGGTGGAAGAGGCAAAAGTTTTAAACGTGGTGTTATCGAATTCCCCTCCTAAATCACATTGAAAGGATTTGATATTGCGATTAAATTGTGTGAGAATTAAGCGATGAAATTTGGCAAAATTGATGAATGTTTCAAATTTGTATTTAAGTGGGTATATCCATACGAATTTGGTGAAATTATCAATAAGCACCATATAATATTTATAACCCGAATTACTACAAATTGGTGATGTCCATAGGTCACAATGAATAATATCAAAAGGTGCAAATGTAGTAGTATTCGAATCATGAAATGGTAATCTTTTGTTTTTAGCTAGTTGGCAAGAGTGACAAACCGTAAAGGGTTTCACTTTATTACAAGAAAGAAACAAATTATTACGTAAAAAATCTAAAACCGGAGCGCCGGGATGTCCGAGACGATTGTGCCATTGATCGGGAGGTGATGTAGCTAAGTTGACGGATGGGATTGGATCAGATGAAGTGAACGGGTAGAGATCGCCCTGACTATTGTGGCGTGAAAGAATCGTTCCAGTCTTGAGATCCTTCACAGAAAAACCGCATGAGTCAAATTCAAGAGATACATTGTTATCGCGGGTAAATTGACGAACTGAAAGAAGATTTTTAATAATATTTGGGGTGTAAAGGATGTTACGAAGATTAAAGGTGTGAGTTGGTGTGGAGTGAAGGCTATTTCCGGATCCTTTAATTGGAATACCATTACCATTACCGACAAATACAGTACGAATAGAAGATGATACCAAAGGAGAATGTATTTTACCTGAATCAGATGTCATATGAGACGATGCACCGGTGTCCATATACCAAGCCGGGTCCGGATAATTAAGATGCATACTCTGAAATGCGTTGCAAAGATCAGTTGGGTCAAGGGCGTTGAAATCGGGCTGCGCATCACTGTTGGGCCGAAGAGGTGGACTGGTCATTGGGCTGGACAGCAACATGGGCTGAAGCAGTTGGGCCGGCCGGTCTGGGCGGGCCATACGAATTGGGCCAGGGCTGTCCCCAGCGTGTTTGCTGCGTCGGATAGGGGCAATGAGGTGGAGCCTACCAGGCCCACGGTGGGTAGGCAGGCGGATACGGTCTTCCACGGCCCGGGTTTGGCGAACGACCACCACGCGAAGTGGTGGATGAATGGCGGCCTCGACCACGACCACGACCATACGGTCCCGATCCAGAGTTGTGAACCGGCGGCTGTTGTGGATCGGCTGTTGGTACGGATGGGGCAGCAAGGGCGGTTTGAGTCGTGCTTTTGCGAGCCGACTGTCGGTGTTGCTCAAGTTGAAGCATGCTTTGAGCGGTATCCCATGTGGGAGAGCTTTGGTTTATGAAAGAAGCCACGGTATCATATTCGGCGGGGAGTCCACGAACCAATTGTAAGACAAGTCGTTGTTCACTAACCGAGTTGTCGACATCCGTCAGTTGATCGGCAATATCCTTTAGCTTCTGACAATACTTGTTCATGGAAAAACAGGCGGCTAGGGTTAGGTTTGTGAACTCGTGTTCTAGGGCAGCGGCTCGTGAGCTTTTGTTATTGAGAAATATGTCTCGTATCTTGATCCATGCATTCCGAGCGGTGATGTCCGTATCAAGAACCCTGACCAGAAGATCATCGGACAAAGTACCATAAATCCATTGCAAAACAATTGCATCAATCTCAGCCCATAGATCGTATCCTGCGTCGGCTTTGTTTGGTGATGGCGTACCATCTATGTGATCGAGAACCTTGTAGCCTTGTGCGTGCAACTTGAAAAAATTGACCCAGGAAGAATATGTGACCTTCGTACCATTTAGGATACGGACTTTGTTTTGGATATTCGTAACCGTGTAGACTGGATGAAGAGTTCCTTGTTTGGGGTTGGCGTCGCTACCGGTGGACATGGCTGCTGCCGTGGCAGAACCAGTCGAACGAAAAAAAAAGAGAGAGAGAGGGCGACAGCTAGGGTTTTTCAGAGAATAGGCTCTGATACCATAAAAGTGTTTATGGTATTGATTGAATGCCTTACAATTACAATAGAGATCCCTTTATATAGGGAGGAGAAATACAAGGAAATATATACAAAATATATATACCAAAAATAACAAACTTAATGATAAATCTATATGACGAATAAAAACTTTCAAAAATTGAAGCATGCGATGAGGGCCTTGCAAAGTACAGGTATGAAAAAGAGAAAATTCATCTCATTTAGAGCACCCACTATTGGCGCTTGTGAAAGAGTAAGGAGGAACGTCTCGACTTATATCGGTAAGTTGTGAGCTCGTAAATAGGATAAGATCGTCAGCATCTAATCCAACTTACTCAATGTCATATTAGTATCCACATCATCTTCCACCTTTAATCCTATCAAACCCACAAACCCTTACATCCAATCCTCTTCAACCCATATTAAATATTAATAAAAAATATATATTAAATATGTGAAAGAAGAAACAAAAAAAAAAGAAAAAGGAATCGGGTTTGGGAACCCGGAGTACTACCCTATCACTATCAACCCAATTGGGTGTTTTGGTGTTCCCATTGGGTTCAATGCCAACCCAACATCGGGTAAAGGACTGATGCGGGTAGTCTAACGATCAAATGACCTTGTCATGCATTTCTTTTCCAGCTATGAAAGACTGAGATAAATAATTCTGTTTTGGTCTAGTGATAGTAGTGATGGTGTTATCTAGTTAGACAGCTCGTATGGCCTTTTCCACTTCTCTTTCTTACCTAAATAACGCATCAGTGCCATTTCATTTTTCTTTTTTTTTCTTACCTAAATACTTAGGATAGCTTAAGATTTTGAAACAATTATTTAGTTATTTATTTTTGGACCTTTAAAAAACTATGAAAATTAGAGCGGGTGATCAGGTGTAGACTATTCAGGAATCTCCTAGCTTTGCTGCTATAGTCAAGGATAGTGAAAGTGGAGCAAGAGAGGAAGATGAATGTGCAGCTAGGCTACTTCTGAACTTTCTAACTTCAGCTAGCTGACTGGTTTACTACTTTCTTTCAACCCTTGGACAGCTATCCTTGGCATGCGTGCTACTGGCCCGCCTACTGAACTCCTACTATCCTGCTACCAAGCATTCTCTCTTTACTCGCCTAAGGGTGCACTAAGAAAGATTGCTACAACGACAAAAAGAAAGAAAATATACACCCATAAATCGTAGACCGGAACTGCCCTCGCCTACCTGCACTGACTTCCTTGCCTTATGAAAAGCATTTCAAAAGTTTCTGTTTTGACTGGTAGTAGTACAAACGTATCTATTGATTAAGGTAAGGAAGGCGGTTCACATCGCTATCTAAGCGCAGACGTGACTAAGCGGCAGCTGGTCTAGGTGTTCGAAGCATGATTCATCAACAGGTAAAGGGAGTAGTTCATCGGAAACCATTCATCTCTAAAGTCAAGGAAAGCGAAGCTAACCCAGCAAGGCTTTTAGGCTGCTTTCGAAACATTCTTCATCGACAGGGTTAAATACAGTCATTACAACTTGGGCAAAGCCGATTGCTTTCTTCCGGAGAATCTATGGCAACGTGAGAAGCTAAGTTTCTAATTTGATCACAAAAAATAGGTGGCTCAAAGCGCCAACCCTTCCTCTTAGACACTACTAACCGATTACTAGTGTGAGAACCGATTACTTCACCTATCGGGTACCAAAATAGAGGGCGTACTAGTGTTATGGTTAAACCCGAAAAACGATACACATGGTCAGTGATGCTAATATGATTGTCACTAACAAGAATAATACTACTAGTCACTCTAGAAATCCTGGTAGTTATCAACGACCAGCACGAGAGGCATTCATACACTCTTAACCTGTCAAGTGTCAACCATCTACAACAAACACAAGGCTGCACCCGATACATGCCAAACATTGTTCCAGAAGAAACTCAAGCTCACAGACGGCAACTTAGACTTATATCTCAAGTCAATTGTTCTGCCTCAATCCCTACCCCACCCCCACCATCCACCCTCCTTCCTTCCCTTCTTCATATATACTTTATAAACCCACCTTCCCAGTAACGCAAGTGTTCTGAACTCCTCACAGAGACATGGAGGTTGTTGTGCCACCAAATCCCAACGATTTCAACTTCAACGCCTCATCATCAGCAGCATACGCTAACGCACCATCCACTCCTAGACTCATCGGGGACTGCTACTTCAGTGCACCCACCAGCCCCGAAAGAATCCCGGAACAGCTACTCCGTGATCAGTTTGATGAGCTTTTCATCTCTGAGGACGCTCACCGAATCACCAATTCACTCGCCACCGTCCCCTTCGCTTGGGAGGAAAAACCTGGTGTTCCCAAAGCAATCACTAACTTATTTGATCATAACGATTTTGCATTTGATGTAAGTGGTGAAGAATTCTACCATGACTCCTCTGTCTCCGCTGAAGATCTGTTTCAGGACGGCGTGATCAAACCAGTGGAGGAAACCAAGAACATAGACAGACAAAGAGGAAGAGAAAGAAACTCTTCTGGTTTACCATCATCACGAAGTAGAAGAACAAGATCACTTCCGCCCTACAGAGGCTCAGAACTCCCACCAGCACCGGTAAACACGGCAGCTCCGACGACGTGTACAACTCTTGCGACTTCTGGGTCCGGAAAATGGTCTAAAAAATGGAGCTTTAAGGATCTTTTCTTGTTCAGAAGTGCTTCAGACGGTAGAGCACTTTTGGATAGAGACCCTTTAAAGAAATACTCTGCTATCTTTAGAAAACACGATGAAGATTTTAGAAACTCGAGCTTACGAGACAGGTCCGGGTCTGGATCCGGGTCAAAGAGAAGGGGTCGGGTATCGGCTCACGAGCTGCATTACACGGTCAACCGGGCGGTTTCGAACGATATGAAGAAGAAAACGTTCTTGCCATACAAACAAGGCATTCTGGGAAGACTAGCGTTCAATCCAACGGTTCATGCACTGTCAAATGGATTCGGGTTTTCTCACAATAATTGAATTTACAAGTCTTGATTCGATTATAGATATTAATTAATATTCAGTTTATTTGTTTGTCGTGTTGGTTATTGTAAAGAGATGGAACTGTTTGTTTGTTCATAGATGTGTTAAACATCATGTAATCATGAAACAAATGTTCATATATGCAATTTTAATTACTCAAATTTATTTATTTATTTACTTTGCTTAATTATTGTGCTTCAAAGATCGATGAACTTGTAGCCGCCATGAAAACGGCCTGCGAAACGAATCTTGAAGCAAGGTACAACTCCTTGAAGCGTTAGTACAAGTTGCTCTGGATCAATCACTGAAGATGGATAAATAGATAGATAATCGTGAAATTAAATAAAGGTTCCAGAAATGATGATGTCACGAATGGTCCAAAAATGAAGGTCAAAAAAATGTTGCATCATCGTATTCGTCATGTTTGCAAAGATGACAAGAAATCGTACTCATTCATGATAAGGATGAAATACGTAAAACAATACCAATATATATATATATATATATATATATATATATATATATATATATATATATATATATAAGGTAGAGATCAAGTAAAAAAAATTAAAGTAAAAAAGGTAAAAAGGATGATTATTTGATCATTTTTTGATATATATATCAACTGATAATCGTTAGTTTATCATCTTTATTGATTAAAACTAGTTCTTCATCAATTTTATTTTTGATGAATCCAACATATTAATCACTTTTTAGATGAAAGCATTTTGTTCATCAACAAATTATTCCAAAATTTTGTTTTCAAAATCTGTATTTGAAATTAAAAAGAAATTTATGAAGAACTAGTTTTAATCAATAAATATGATGAAATAACGAAAATCAGTTGATATATACCAAAAAATGATCAAATAATCATCTCTTTTACACTTTTTACTTTAATTTTCTTTTTATTTGATCTCATCCCTATATATATATATTAAAAAAGTATATACTTGGATTATTCGAACACCGGACCTTAAGATAGAATAAGTAGGTGACACGGAAAATTAATTAAATCTTCCTAGGACACTGTTTTTCATTATAGAAAGAATGAATATTTGAATCGGAGATTGTTTTTTTTACATAAAAAGTTGATTCGTTCAAGATAAATGAATGTTGTGTTAGTTTGTATATCAGCTTTAGAATGTTGTATTATAGGTGAAAGGATTAAAATTTTTTTCATAGAAAAATCAACCAGATGAGACATGTGCTTGGTAGAAAAAATTCAAGATATACGGTCTTTCTTTAAGAAACAAGTTATAAGAGTAATATATGAAAGCGTTAAATTCATCAAATGTGCTTAGTAGAAAAATCATCAACCAAATTAAACATAATCTATTATGATATTTATAAACATGAGAATGAGTATCTTATTTTTAAAATAAAAATAAATCTATTTATTAATCTCACTTTTATATTTGTAAAAAACATAACAGGCCGTTTAAAATTACGGAAAGCTGGTATTGAAGTGGAAAACCGGAGGCAAAGAAAGGAATGGTAAAACACCACCTGAAAAAGGTGGAAAAAGAACCCGACAAAAGTTGTTTAAATATTATATTACTCAATAGCAAATGCTACGTTTAATATTAATCAAATTATTATATAAACATTTAAATTATTATTATATTATAATAATTGTATGTATAGGTTTTTATAAAATTATTTGGAAAAAAGTTTTGTAATTATATTTAAGGAATTAGCTATTTATAAACATATAAGACGTGTTATAACTTGTATAGTTGTATACAAACCAAATCCAAACTTATACAAATGTAAAAACGGGTGATTTCTTCTCCTTGAATACTTGCTTCCTTGTAAAAATTTATTTTTCAATGCCATGAATTTTCGTTTCCTTAAGGAAAAAAAAAAAAAAACCAGATCCAACCTTTTTGATCCGTTTTTTAAACATTCGTCAACCTTTTTAATCTAAAGTTTTTCAAACTTTTCTAACACGTCGTCAACCTCCGTTACCTTTGCATTCACCTACCACCCCAAGCCTATGCACTATATACACACCATCACTCTTAAATCTTAATTGTGTATATACTTTATTATAAATAAATAATAATAATATAAAAAAAATTCTATAACTAAACACATCCCACCAAATATTATATTAATATATATAGATATCTATGATTCGCACGTTTAGGGGGCGTTTGGTTCGCTGGAATTGGATGTAATTGGACGGAATTGGAATTGAGCATTCCTAAATCTTGTTTGTGTTTGGTTCGCAGAATTTTTGGAATGGAATTTGACCATTCCGATGAATTCCTTAAATCAAGGAATTGGGAATTCCTTCCCAAAATGGATGAAATTCTAAGGAATTCTTCAAATTATAAGGAATCTCAAAACATAATTGTTGTCTTCTATCCCACCCCACCCCACCCCTGTCACCACCCTAACCCCACCCCCACCCCCACCACCACCACCGCCGCCACCGCCACCACCGCCGCTGCCACTGCCACCACCGCCGCCGCCGCCGCCACCACCACCGTCACTTCCGCCACCGCCGCCATCATCAACAACCTCCACGCCACCCTCCACCGCCACTCACCGCCACCCTCCACCGCCACTCACTGCCACCCTCCACACCTGTCGCCGTCGCCACTGCCGCCCTAGGTAGACTATAGGGTGGGGGTGGGGTACGGTGGCGTGGGGCGGGGTAGGTGGCAAAGGGGGTGGTGGGTGGTTGATTGCATAATTTATTTTGGTTTATACGTATTGAATTAATTTATTTTTTTGCTAGATTTCAATTTCGGTCTTTACTAACCAAACAAGATATAGTTTTTCACAAATTCCAATTCCTACGAATTCAAATTCCTATGAATTCCAATTCCTTGGTCAAATTCCAATTCATCTATATTCATTCCGCGAACCAAATGGACCCTTAGTCCCTGAACTTTGGCTTACTTGTCATGAGGAGCAGTACCTCCATGTTTGAAAAGTCATTAGGCCTTAGACATTGGCTAAAACCTAGGGCCGCCACGAGACTCGTCAATATTTGGCATATATGCATATTAAAGAAAAATAAATGAAAGGATATTTGGTGATCCTTTGATGAATACAAACGTGGGGGGCCTAGCAAACAACCACGCAAGACAACCAATTTTTTAAAATATGGGTAAACTCATAAAACGTATTAAACTATACCCAAAATGTTAATGTGTGTATTCATCTTTCAAAAATGTTATTGTGTGTATTGAACTTTTAATTTGTTGTTATTGTATGTATTTTGATTACATAAAAAATAAAAAAAAGTATAAGTTTAGTACATACAATAGAAAGTTTAATACATACAATAACACGTTTTTTGAAAGTTCAATACACACAATAACATTTTTAAAAGGTGGATACACACATTAACATTTTGGGTATAGTTTAATACATTTTGGAGAGTTTACCCTTAAAATAATATGGACGATATATACCTAAGTTTTTTAATAATATATGATAGGGATGGCTTTGGTCAAACTAAAGGTGCCATTTAGGAGTTATAGCTTGGGCTATGGTTTATATATATATATATATATATATATATATATATATATATATATATATATATATAGGAGGGTGTATGTAAGAAATTCATGAGTGGACAATCCAATTGAAGAAGGGAGAATTAGACGACTAAGATTGGTTCTCGCGGTTATCGTACGAAAAACAGTTATCGTTTGAACTTTTGCCTATATATATACATACATACATACATACATACAAACATATATACTAGCAATGTACCAGCGCAATGCCGCGACAGCAAATAATTTTTATTTTATATCATGTTGCTTTTAAAAATGTAATCATATGTTAATTTTAAATAGATAAAAATTTAAAGTAAATTAGGAGAGAGAATGAAATGGTTAAAAATGAGTATTTTAAAAGTTAAAGTAAATTAGGAAAAAGAATGAAATGGTTAAGAAGTGGTATTTTAGTATATTCATATTACTTAAAATTAAGAGTTTTTGAGGGTGTAAATGTATTATAAAGGAGTAAGATATATATATATATATATATACATATATATATATATACTAGCATAGTACCCGTGCAATGCAACGGCTAAAAATAATTTCTACTCAATAACATGTCCGTTTTTAATAACGTAAGACTATTATATCACGCATTATAATGACATCGAACAATTTTCGTTCGCAGTGTATCTATTTTCTTCTCATGTTTCTATTTCTTTTATTTCTATTTTTTCTTATAACTCTTTTATTAATTTTAAAAAACAATAAAATGAGAAACAAAAAGAATATTAAATATATTATAAATTAAAAATTTTGTTTTGATTACACAAGTCATTTAAAAAACCCTAAAATGTCTATAAATTTAGGTTACATGTTGTTAGGTTTATAAGTTCTAGCTATAAATATTTTTAATACTTAAATTAAAATATGTGTTATATAATAAAATATTAAAACTATTATTTTTATGAAGATTCTTTTTATTTAATTTTTAATTTATATTTAATATCATAGGTTGAAAATTAATTTGCATTTACTTGACTTTTTTAAATATTATTTATTATGGAAGGTTTAGTTATAAAAATGGTATTTAAGAATCTAATGAACTCTATATAATAGTTTCTTTATAGGGTTAAATAAGGGGTAAATTAGTAATTTCAAATTACTTAAAATTAAGAGATTTCAATTGCCTAAATGCTTTATAATATATATATCAATTTAAACACGAGTCATGAATCTAGATCATTCATTCATATAGGATATTTGTTGAAGGCAATGATGCACGGGATACGAACATTTAACGCCGTACCCTTCTCTATTTTTAGTGACTATAAATAATTTTGAATGTTTACAGCATTAATAGTTATGTAAGTAACTTTTTGAATCCAGGAACCTAATTCATAAAAACTAACAAATCACACGTACCATTAATTTATAAAACAAATACATTATATTAGTTTGTTTTGATTTTGCTTATTATTGTAAAAAATTTAAAAATTAAAATTGATAGAATATAAATAAAACTAAACACCTAATATAACAAAGGTGACTGTAGGCTCATATTAAATCAAAATTGACCCTTTGTGATGTGATATATATGGGCGGATGATCTATATTAAAAAATATAATTAATTAATATAATACGTCTGAGAAGAAATAGTTAAAAAAACGGCACCCAATATTACACATGAATCCATGACACTCATGATTAGTCCTTTTTCTAATCAGAACAACAATCAAAATAAAATAAAAAAGATTATGGTAAAATCAAAATTGGGAGTTTTAAACAATGAAAATTCTAACAAAGCCACCTACACATGCTGTAATAGCCATCACGAGTTTTCTATTCATATTAAAATAGACTTTGCAACTTAAAATTGGATTAAAAAATTGGCCTTTCAACGCTCTATAAACTTATGTATGTATGAAGCATGTAATTGTGTTACCATATATTTCATATTTAAAGTATACGGTGTTTTTAATATAAACTCTTATTTTCTAGCATCTTACTAGAGTTTTTAATATATTTAGGTTGTTAAGAGAGGGTGATGGACGAGCCGAAACTTTCTTCTTAGCTTTCCCTTTGCTGCTGTTAAAAAAAATATTTCCTATTTAAAACACTTACGTAAGACAAATAAAGAAACAAAAAATAATTAAATAAACAGAGCCCATGAGGGGGCTTACATGTGGGTCGGGCTGGAGGCCCAAAGGCAAAAGTTTGAAACTCCAAAGTCCTATCTATAAATCTATAATACTGTTTTCAATATGACACAAATAAAATAGCCCAATTTTTAAACTCAAAGTAACGTTGCATCATACATACGCATTGCGCAGCGAACAATGAGTAACTAGTGTTTGTTGTCCGGGATATTTTTTTAATAAATATATATGTTTGTGTACGTATGTCTTTATTTGTGATAGCGGAAAACTAATGCTACTTAGCACACGAAAAACACGACTTTGCTTTTGAGTATGTCACATTTATGCTTTTGAGTTTTAAGGTGCGGCCGCTAATGGTGGTCGTGGTAGTAATGATATTGAATACAGTTAGAAAATCAATTTAGAGCTTACATTACCATTTTACCATTTTCATTAAAAAAACAAAATAACTAAAAAACAATCGGATATATGACTATGATTGAATCTCGCGGTTTCGTAATAATTTTAGTTCTTAAAGGAATCGCCGCTATATTATATGTGTGTGTGTGCGCATGCGCGTTAAACAACCAAATTTATTACGAGAACCGTGTCATACATATACATAAAAAGAGTAAAATGGTTAAATATGTTTTACGTTATTTTTCTCTCTTAAATTTACATCACTACTAATCACCACCGTTACCAATATCCTCATCGTTGTTACTTCTACTAAATACACATTTGTATTGCACATGAGCAACTATTCAATAAAACCCCATAAAAACAACCACAATCTTACACAATTTTATGACCATAATGTTGGTTACACATGTTTTATAAATGTTTCTATAGTTAAAAGCTCACGTGCAAATATTTATGAATAAGTATATTACGTTAGTGTAATCTTTTACTCAAAAAATAACTTTTTATAAAAAAAAGATAACAATATGTGTATTGAAAAAAACAAAATACTTGTCGATTTAATATAATTTTTATAATTTAAATCTGATTTTTGTTTTAAAAACATTTAAAGTAGACGTTTGACTCTAGTTTTGATCGGGTCAACATTTATGGAAAAAAGTATAACAATACGGGTGTCAAATCGAAGAGAATAAAATACTCAAAAATTTGATATAATTTTTATATTTTTAAATTTTTAATGTTAAAGATGTTTTCATTTTAAATATAAATGTAATGTTTGACTTGTTATTAGCAATATTTTAGCAATTTAATCTTATAGTTGGTTAATATTTGAACCGGTCAACCACTACGTCATAGATGATGTCATCATTTTTTTGCCACATCAGATTCTCTTCTCCGTCGGCAATATATATATATTAAATTTCCATTTGTAATCAAAATAAAAGAGCCCAATCTCAGAGTGTAATTTCGACTTTAAAAAATCTAAATAAGTTTAAAATCATTTTAGATAAACATTTTACATACCTACCTAGTTACAAATTTACAATATTTCATAAAATATAATAATTACCAAACAAATATCATGTTCATTTATTTTAATTACCTCAAAAGTCAATAGAGCAACTCTAGGTAGGGATGTAAAAGAGTCGAGTCGAGCCGAGCCAAACACTTATCGAGCCGGGCTCGTTTAGGACTTTTTAAGCTCGAGCTCGGCTCGTTTAGAGCTTATAATGTTGAGCTCGAGCTCGGCTTGTTTAATATTTATAAAGCTCGGGCTCGGCTCGTTTAAGCTAGGCTCGTTTAGACTCGAGTACTATTTTGATATTTTTATTACAATGATATATATAATTATTAAAAAGTAAAAATATAAAATATAAAATATATTATATATGGAGCTCGTTTAGGCTCATTTAAGCTCGCGAGCCCATTCTTTGAAGCTCGAGCTCGGCTCGTTTATTAAATGAGCTTTAATATAGGCTCGAGATCGTGCTCGAGCTCGTTAAGGCTCGGCTCATTTTGAGCTTTTAATGATCCGAGCTCGAATAGCTCGCGAGTAGCTCAACTCATTTACATCTAACTCTATATCTAACTCTAGGGTTCAATATACGACGTGCTGAAATCTCAAGGACTAAACATGCAAAATTAACTCCAACTTCAGCTAAACCATTCAAGTTCCACTCCCTCATCCCCAGCTCTTCGGAAAGTAACCCACTCAGTCCCCCCTAGCCATCATCAATGGCGGCGTCTGCTTCATCCCTTCACATTTCACTACGAATTCCACTGTCTTCACCTTCCATTTCCCCACAAATCTCCACCCTGACAAACATATCTTCCATTCGATTTTCCGAGAGAAACAAGGTACGTGCTCATTCTAAGTTTTTGTTTCTAAATTTTATTTGCATTATACTATTACCTACACTGTACATGAATAATTCGACAATAAGAGGATTAACATTTCTTGGCGGTCATCAGCTACATGTCTACATCTGTTCAATTAATTGGAATAGTTGACTGAAATCAATAAACTGATGTCTACTAGAGATATATAGCAGTACTTGCCGTCAATTTACCAATGAACAGCAAGATTTATGTTACATGATTGAAAAATTTTATGTATGCACACACAATGCATCTAAGGGGCAGAGGATGTCACCCAAGATTCTCAAAGGTCATGTGTCTTTCAGTCATCTTAATGTGAATTACCAGTACTGTGAACAATGAATCAGGACAAACAGGGTAATGCTATCTTTTTGTCATGTTCCTTTCCACAAATCATTCAACAATTGAAGAAAGGATTTCAAATAACCAGATTTCCTAAGGTTTAGAAGAGGAATTGAAGCTAATTGAATTGGGCTTAACTACTGTGTGTATCTGTGTGTGTTTGAAAGAGAAGCAGAGAGAGAATTCAACTAACTCAAAATGAATTACAAAACATGTATTTATACTCCTAAATGGGTGACAACACTTTTCTTCATTTCATTAGTGCACTTAGATAACCCTTTTTACCTTATAAGTCAAATATTTACCCAAATTCATTGCAAAGATCTTTAGTAACAAAATCTTGAAGTAGTTGTAAGGCCTAACTGTATCAAGTATCAATCTATATTGAAGCAAACACACACGAATGAAGAACTCTCTATGATATGTATGAATGTTGAGAGAGAACTTTGAACAAGATGAAACTTGAAGTTGTGAATGTTGAGAGAGAATTCGGGTAATTACATTGTTTATATACCCACCGGGTATTTACATAATCTACCCAATACTATGGTTATATCATAGAAACAACAAACTTAACTAAAATATAAATGGACACAATTTTATGTTCTAACAATAGTGTTTCAGGAGCACGAAATTAAGGTATTATCTTAATTTCCTAAATAGAGTTGCGTCCAAAACCAATTCTTTAGTCACATAAAGTCCACACATTTGAATTTAGATGTTATGTTTCACCGAATGCATAACGAGAACCTGATTGTTTTGTTTGACACTTTAGAAATGGATTTTCAAAGTTTTCTTGATTAGTTTTTCTCTAATAGTTGTGGAACATCCGAAGTAGACAGAATTTTGTTGGTAGAATTACGTCTGAATCAAAAGATCAACCAGCTGAGACAGGGCTCACACCAAAAGTTTCTAATTCGCTACAAATAGGGTCACCAATCATCATAGTTGAAGCTCCTAAAATGTTGAAGACAGCAGCTTCTGTTCCTTGCCTCAGGGTTAATTCTGGTTTAGTCAACGCCGGAGATGTTGGCAGGTAAATATTCTCCCTTTCCCGTACAATGTACACACACATGCAGACACGTGTTTTCATTATCAAAACCTTCTCATTTATATTGTAATTATCTTGCTTTATTACATATTTCATTTTGCATTAACTTGCATAGTAAAGAGGAATCAGTCAAGTGTGTGAAGGTAATCTTTAATTCACAGATTGCCTTGAAGTATTCTTTGTCACTCAGTCCACTTGATTTTGAGTCTGTGAACTAAGTAAAAGTAAAAACCATCTCAAGATGACCTATACTTGGAAAATCTCAGAAGAGACTAGGTTCAATCCTCGCTGGGTGCAAACATCTTGGATGGCCAAGGGGAGTTACGAAATGGCTACATAAATGGTTAGGTAACGTGACTTCTTTAGGAAACGTGCGAAAGTGGGAAAGCCTTTCACGAAAACGAACCAAATAAAAGTAAAACTCAAGGCGTATAGATCATATTAGCAACCTGTTATAAGTTTCATTGCATCTGTAACAGCACATAAGAATGTAATAATGGGGAGTCTATTGCCTAATTTCTGCGACATCTAGAATAGAATTGAGAGCCTATTACCTGATTTCTGCAGTTTTGAAGTGTAATTTCAAAAAGAGCAATTGATGTAGAGCTTGATGCCTGCGTCAACCCATACAGTATTTATGTACCAGAATCATATAGATTTGCATAAAATGTTTACTTCTAAAGTTTTTAGAAAAGAGATAACGGCATAAGGCCTCATAATCCTTTTACGCTCTTGAACTTTGAAATTGGTTGAAATTAAACAGCAATGCTACTTTGCAGTTTTTCACCTTAATAAATTCTCATTTATATAACAGAATGCAAAAGAAACAAACAAGCGTTTAGCTTCTAACCTGTTACTATTATAAATTAGAGTAAATCTAATACATAATTACAACCTGTTACCTGTTCTCTTATATAACACCTCAATAAAGTTTCACAGTAAACTGAAAAATTGATTCTCGTTACTCGTTGCAATGTGTAGAATTTGTAACTTTAGATATACTTCAGTAGTTTATATACATATAATATTTGCAAGGATATCTATAGTATAATTGGTTCATTTTAAATGAAAAAATATTGGTTCCTGGTAGTAAAAAATTGGATGTGTTCTATAGCAAATAGTTGTTTTTTTTTTCATTCATCAAATTGCAGTATTTATACCGAACAAGCCATTTTATATTTTAGTTATAAAACAATACGTAAAGTATAACATTTTGTATACAAATCTTAAGTATTATACGAGTTACTTTATTTATTTGATGAAAAATATATTTGTTGTTCACTTGTTCAAGCGAATACATATTCTAATGCGTAACACACTCAAGTCATCTTGTTTAATGTATTAAGGCTATAACTAAGGCTAGAAATCAGAATGTATTAATTTAGAATATTTGTATAATTAAAAGCCTGTTAATACCTTCCTGCAATAGGTCCTCAATTACCTCCTTTCCTTGTATGTACTTGGCTATAAAGCTATTGTAATTCTCTGTGTAAAATATAATAAACCCATTTCTCAAAATACCATTATATGGTATCAGAGCCTTGAAAGGCTCCTCCGAGCAAAACCTTCGATCCTCAAATCTCATCTGTGCCTTCGATTTCTTCATCATCACCGTACCAAATACTGTCGAGTCTACCATCAATACTGTCGACCATTACTGTCGACTATCATCGCTGGAACACCTATCGACCACCACCATCAGGCTCCTTTCACCCGTTGCATACAACCACTGCCGACCTCCATGGCTCCGATTGTTCAATTAACTGCTGCCACTCACTTTCCCATCAAACTCACTGCTGTTAATTTCCCTGTATGGCGCAAACAGGTAGAATCCACCCTAATTGGGTTGGAACTCGAAGCCTTCATCGATGGCAGTCTTGAACCACCTAAGAAGCTGATCGAAGACAACAATGGAAACAAAGAAAATAATCCCAAATACATACTTGGTATTGACAAGATCAAATTCTCATCAGTGCAATTCTTGGAAGTTGCTCAGAATCAATCCAGCCACTTATCTCCTCTGCAAGCACTGCTCGAGAAGCGTGGGTGCGGCTGAATTCAAGCTATGCCAGTGCTTCAAGGTCTCGTGTCATCTCCCTGAAATCCAAACTCGTGAAAAATCCCAAAGGTAATCGTTGAATATCTTCAAGACATGAGGTCAATTGCTGATGACCTAGCCCTGGCTCAAAATCCAGTCTCTGAAGAGGATCTCATGGTGCATATCCTCTCCCAATTAGGAGATGAATATAGCAACATTGTAGCAGCCATTAAGGTACGTGAGACTGCTCTTTCCTATCCTGAATTATTTGACAAATTACTTGACTTTGAAAGAGGCCTTAAGGACACCACTCAAGTCTTGACATCCCCTTTACTCACTGCAAATTACACCTCTCGTCAACAAAACCGCCAGCCCTCAAACACTTTCTCTCAAAGAGACCAAAATTTTTCCCAAAATACTCACCACAGGGGAACCAATCGCAACTTCCAGCCCGGTGGTAACCGCCAGACCTCCACCCGTAATACTACTTACTGTCAGTTTTGCAACATTCCGGGACATCCTACGAAGGAATGTCGCAAATTGTCCCGCTTTCTCCGTGAAAATAATATCTCAATTGCTACTACTACTGCCCCAAATCCAGTTGCAAATGTCACCACCGCTGGCTCTACCTCTATGCAACGCACTTGGTTATTTGACACCGGAGCATCAAATCATATTACATTTGATCCATCCAACCTTCCAAATGTCTCTGAATACGGGGGACCGGATGAAATAATCCTCGGCAATGGTACAACTTTACCTATTTCTCATATTGGTTCAACACATATCACCACACCACAAACATCTCTATCTTTACCCGACATTTTATGCGTTCCAAACTTGAAACGTAACCTTATTTCAGTTGCTAAACTATGCAAGACTAACAATGTTTCTGTTGAATTTTTTCCATCTCATTTTATTGTGAAGGATCTTCGCACGGGGGCGCATCTAATGCGGGGGGAGAACACTGACGACATCTATCATGCTACCACCTCATCCTTACATCAACTCAATTTCACAACCACTAAAAAATCTCTTGATTGGCATCACAAATTAGGTCATCCCTCTACCAAAGTCTTCAAAGCTATTGCTTCTAGTTTAGGACTTCATTCTACTTTAAATGTTCACTGTTCCTCTTGTGCAATCAATAAAAGTCACAAATTACCTTTCGGTAAAAACTCCTTTGTTGCTACTAAGCCATTGCAATTAATTTACTCCGATGTATGGGGTCCAGTTAAAGAATCCATCGACCATTTTACTTATTATGTGTTATTTGTTGATTTTTACTCCAAATATATTTGGTTATATCCAATGCGTTATAAATCTGATGTTGCTAAGTTGTTCCCACAATTCAAGGTGCTTGTTGAAAAATTCTTTAATCAACCGATTGTCTCTCTCTTCACTGATAATGGGGGAGAGTACCTTGGCTTACTTCCTTTCTTGCAATCTAACGGTATTTCTCATTATACCACCCCACCGCATACTCCTGAACAAAATGGAGTCGCAGAACGCCGTCATAGGCATGTGGTTGAAACTGGTTTATCGCTTCTACATTATGCCAAACTTCCGTTGCAATATTGGTCCCATGCCTTTTAAACTGCAGTCTACCTTATAAATCGTCTACCTACCACTACTCTTGATAATAAGAGCCCCTTTCACCTTCTTTTTCAACAATCCCCAACTTACTCTAAACTTAAGCCATTTGGATGTCTATGTTACCCATGGCTCAAACCATACACTCAATCCAAACTCCAACCCCGCTCTTCTCCATGCATTTTTCTCGGCTACTTTACATCCAAATCAGCATACAAATGCCTTGATCTTGCCACCAATCGTCTCTACCACTCGCGGCACGTTCAATTTGTCGAAGACAATTTCCCGTTCCACCACCTCTCACAATCTTCTACCCTACCCACAGCTCATGACTACAATCGTATTCTCACAACTACATCTAGTGTCCCACCACAACCACCTACCACCACCCCTTTGTCCCCTCAACCATCAAGCCATGAAGGACCCTAAGTGGCGTGAAGCCATGGATCATGAATTCAATGCTTTAATGCAAAATGGCACATGGGAACTTGTCCCTCAAACCTCTCAACACCCTATTGGTTGCAAATGGGTTTTTCTTGTCAAACGAAATCCAGATGGTACCATTGCCAAGTACAAAGCCCGTCTCGTAGCAAAAGGATTTTTTCAACAATTCGGTAAAGATTACTTTGAAACTTTCAGTCCGGTCACCAAACCTGTCACCATTCGTACCATCCTCTCCATTGCTCTTTCTCAAAATTGGCCGCTACGTCAGTTGGATGTAAACAATGCCTTCTTACATGGCACACTACATGAGGAAGTTTTCATGTCTCAACCACCCGGATTCGTGCACCCTCAATTTCCAAACCACATTTGCAAACTTCGAAAATCTCTTTATGGCCTAAAACAAGCCCCTCGAGCGTGGTACATGGAACTTACACAATTTCTACTTGACTTCGGCTTCCGTAAGTCAATGTCAGATGCCTCCCTTTTCATCTATACTCATGGTAGTGTCACATGTTACTTTATGGTCTATGTGGATGACATTGTTCTCACTGGCAATGATTCCACTTTCCTCACAAAGTTCACCAATACTCATGCCACTCGATTTTCCATCAAAGACCTTGGCCCCCTCCATCACTTTCTTGGTATCGAAGTTATCCCTACTCCCACTGGTCTATTTCTCTCCCAACATCGCCATATCCAAGATCTACTGTCTCAATTTCGGATGGATGGTGCCAAAGAAGTAGCTAGCCCATTGAACTCGTCAGTTGTTCTAACCTCCATGGATGGCTCCCCGACCGTTGATCCAACACCATACCGGAAACTTGTGGGCTCGTTACAATATCTGGCTTTTACCAGACCCGATGTATCCTTTGCTGTCAACCGACTCTCTCAATTTATGCATTCACCAACCCAAACTCACTGGCAAGCGTTAAAGCGAGTTCTTCGCTACCTAAAGGGAACGATACATCATGGTTTATTTCTGAATAAAGGGTCCTCTCTTGATCTAAAGGCCTTCTCTGATTCAGATTGGGGCGGGGTATCTAAAGGTGGCAGGTCTACAACAGCCTACATCTTATATCTTGGGTCAAATATTATCTCATGGCGCTCCGCTCGTCAAAAATCAGTCTCCCGGTCATCAACAGAGGCAGAGTACAAGGCTTTAGCTAATGCAGCAGCTGAAGTTACCTGGGTTCAACACCTGTTACGTGATCTAGGATTGGCATCCTCTAAGCCGCCTACCTTATTTTGTGACAACACAGGAGCCACTTACTTATGCGCTAACCCAGTCTATCACTCTCGGATGAAACATGTGGCTTTAGATTACCATTTTGTGCGTGAACGGGTTCAAGATGGCTCATTGCGGGTTCTACATATCAACTCTTGTGACCAATTAGCTGATGTTCTTACCAAACCTCTGGGTCGTGCTGCCTTCCTGCATCTACGCTCCAAGATTGGCGTATCCGATGGATCCTCCATCTTGCGGGGGCGTATTAAGGCTATAACTAAGGCTAGAAATCAGAATGTATTAATTTAGAATATTTGTATAATTAAAAGCCTGTTAATACCTTCCTGCAATAGGTCCTCAATTACCTCCTTTCCTTGTATGTACTTGGCTATAAAGCTATTGTAATTCTCTGTGTAAAATATAATAAACCCATTTCTCAAAATACCATTATATAATGGACCTTGTACATTAGAATTTTTACTAAAAAGGCATGGTGATAATATCCCATGTTTACGAGGTTGTTGTTTGTAAATCACAACTTCGGCATTGACAGAGGCCACGCTGTGTCAATCATATACGTGTGCTGTTACGACAGCAATTTTATTCCTTATAAAATATCAATTTCAAAAAGAATAAGATTTTTTTTTTCTAAATTTGGATTTGTAAACCTCCATGATTAAACTTGCAACATGTGCAGGATTATGTCAAGGAAGCCAAAGGATGTATGGGCAGTTCGTCTGACTATTGGTACTTATCTCATTGATGGAAAGTACTTCAAGCCCTTACAGTTGGAAGGTGATAACTAATCATTTAACTTTTTTGTACAAAAGAATAATAATTAATAATAATATATAGCTCATACTTTATATATATTGCATATAACATAAAAGGAGATTATCTTTCTCAGAATCTTTACCATTATCTTTGTTACAGAATTATTAAAACCAATAGCACTAGCCACTAGACTAGTTTAAAGTATGTAATGTCTAATTCCTTAAAGGCAGCAAGCACATGCTGTTGGACCCATCCTAGATTATCTTGCTCCTTCTAATCTTATAAGTGAAACAAAACACTTTCTTAGATCCTGCTTCTTTTTGCTATTTACATTACCTTATATCCGCCCCATATCCGAGTGGGGGTCTCTTTTTGTTTCACTAACTTCTGCAAGTTGAATATGCCTAAGGATACAAGTTCAATTTCACTACGATGATCTAGAATTCGGGTCTGTTTTGTTCTGTTACTAGTATTATACACAATAATACATTCAAATTCTTCCAGCTCATTTTGAATTCGCTTGTTATTCATAATATTTGCATTAATTTGAACCTAAATTGTAATTGAGTTAAGACTTAAGAGCCCCCACATATATAATGATTCATATGATATGTGGAAAAAGTCGTTGCCAGGGACCATCTTGCTATGTAATCCCTTAGTCATTTCTTCTTTCTATCTTTATAATTGAGGTGGCCCGCTTTCTTTCAAAGGTTGTACTGGCTTCATACCATGTTAATAATCGATCCCTTCAGAAAGATTAACATATAGAAGCTGGGCCCAAATATTAGACCTGGCGTTATAGCTTTCGTACCCGAGCTGGCTCGAATGAGAAGTTGCATTCGTACCCGAGCGGGCTCGAATGAAGAGTTGCAGAAGCCCGCATTAAATATGTTTAGCGTAACTGCTTTACATAGAGCTAGTAGTTAGTAAAATAAAAAATGATTGTTACTGATAAATAATGGAAAATAACCCGCAGGCTATCTATACAACTGGGTTGGGTCAACCTACATTAAACACAACCAATTGTATGCCACACAGGCACCCATTTGGGTCATTTCTAAAGAGTTCATTGACCCCCCCTTCTCCCCTAACTAGGCCAAATGTTTGGTAGATGCCTTGCTAGTATTGGACATGGATGCCTGTTATTTCATACATGTTTGTCAACTGTTATACTATATTCTTTATTGTAAAATGAAATGTTTTGAGTTCCATAATTGTTGAGACAATATTGGAAAAAGAAGCTTTTCTTGGCCATGTAGTTGATTTTTTAGTGTCTTGTCTTTTGTGGTACAACATACACGAACCAATTTTATCGAAAGTTTCATTTCCTTTTCGGTTTTTAGATAGTCCGGTGAAAGAAGGTTCATTGGCTTGTTCTCGATAACTGATTTTAATTTATTTTTTAAATCCTTTTTTTCATTTTTCCGACTATTTCTCATATTTTTAATCCGTGACGCAATATCGAAGTACTATTGCATATTATCCGTCTATTCGTTAAAATGTGACGAATCATAGTACACGATGGAGATTGTACTTTGTGTGGCTAAATCTTTATTGTTTTACATGCTGTTTTTAAATTTAAAGGTTGTAATGTTGAAATCACTGTCTTAGTCTGTATAAATAACTTTGGTGTGAGGTCTGTTTTCTTGAAGAATAACTGGTTATTTTCATAATATAAATAAATAATGACTAGATATACTCTACTGGAATGAACAAGACACCTAAAGAGATGATGGGTTTATGGGTTTAGGGCTACTGAGGGCTGGGCCATGGGCAAAAAGAAATGGGAAACACAAAGCTACCTGATGTTGATAACACTCCCATGTTAAATTGTTCACAAAACCTTTCATCATTCTTATTCAATTATTGTTTATTTTAATTTAATTAATTATAATACTTAAAATATATTATCCATAAAATATTATAGTATCAAATAATCAGTTTCTTATATGATATGATACTGCTATTATAAAAAGACATATACACGTTTGTTTGCTGTAGAAATTGTGTACACTTCTCATTTACTATTTTTCTCACTTAATTAGTCAACACTTAGCATACACACCAGTGGCAGATGATGGTTCTGTTTATTATCGTTCATTTAATTCTCAAATGAATGTAAATGATTTCAAACGAATATAAATACACACGAAGCACACACATAGCTGAAAGCCGGGAAAACATCAAAAAATTTGATTTTAAATATCCAACAATCTTGCTTCTTGCATCCAAGCTGCTTCACCAATAATACCCACCTTCCATCCTTAGAACATTAGTAAATAACATATTAAGTTTTGAAATTACTAGAGATAACAACTTACTATAATGATGAACATACAAGCTAGGGGTGAGCATGGTTCGATTTGGTTTGTTTTTGGCATAAAACCGAAACCAAACCGAATATTTTGGTTTTTGGAAAACCAAAACCGTTCGGTTTTGGAGTGGTTCGGTTTTTGGTTTTACAGCATTTCCTTTTTAACCATCAAGATTTGAAGCCATACAACCATCATTGTGAAGCTATGAAATTTAACAAGATTGAAGCTATATTAAAAACATCAAGATGTGTACCGCCTCATTCAAACTATATATATTGCAATTAATACAAGCAAAATGGCTATCAAATGTTTAAACATTAAAGCCAAAATTGAGACAAATCAAAACTCAAAACAAATCGATAACATATTAGTAAAACTGAAAATTGAGATGAACAATCAACTCTAGATGAACCGCATACAACTTAAAAAACTAAAACCTGAAAATTGAGATAAACACTAGAAATGGATTTCTATATTAAGTTGAAAATAGATAAAATCGTGAATAAGTGAAATCGTTGACTCGAAATGAAGTCATGTAGGTGAACTCAATCGAGTAGTCCTACGACCTAACAAAGTTGCAATTACGAAGAAGATTTGAATCGGTGTATGATCTCTTTGGTGGAACCCTAATGTATATGAGGGGCGGATGTGTAAATGGGAAAATCATAGGGTATTTGAATTTCTAGACATGTATATTTACAATATTGCCCCTTGGAATGGTTTGGTTCGGTTTTTGAAGTTTTAAAAACCAAAACCAAACCGAAAAAGTCGGTTTTTGAAATGCTGAAAACCAAAACCGCCGGTTGTTTATATTGGTTCAGTTTTCTCTGTTTGGTTTTTTTGATTGTTGGTTCGATTTCGGTTTCTTCTGCTTACCCCTAATACAAGCTGCATCCTCTTTCCTCATGGAAGCTCAACACATACAAAGTCATCATTTTTCTATAACAAGCAAAAGCAACAAGTATATAGTCACTGTAAGAGAAGAATAAATATTGAACAAATTTTTTTTTACTAAACTAACGATGGGAATACCCTTTCACCAGCACTAAAACATATGCAGAACCAATCATGGTTGCTGAAATAAACATGATGTTTCAATTACTTAATAACCTAGCGGTATCAGATGTTGATGAAATATGTTACTTTTTAAGAGATTAAATGTTCAATTCTTGTGGTGAACAATAGACTAGATTTAGTAGTAAGTTTATTTGGTGTGTGTTTGGCGTTAAAAAATAATTACTTAATATATAAGATTTTATTTTAGCATATTGGGGAATTTTCTTACACAGATATAAGTAACTTATTCACTAAAATCCGCATTTAAGAATTCGTAGATACCCATCAACGTAAAACTAATTTACATTTTGAGACCATCTTCACATCGCATAGTAATTATCCAAAGGGTTTATAACCTAACGAGATTTGGTGTTTTTAGTATCTTATAAGGTTATGGATTCAAATTCCGTAGTAAATAAAATAGTATAGAGTTAGGTTTAGCTTTAAAATGTGTATGTTTAACCGTTAAAAAAAACATTGCATAGTAATTAAATAAACCCATCTCATGATCATTGTCACATGCCCAATTTCCATTACAACCAGGGCCAACATTTTTCTTTCAAATGTGGTCCAACCTACCCCTTATCTCTTTGTTACGATAAATTGGTCCTACTTTATTTCCTTTTTAACACTTTAAACTTTGTCAAATCAATTTCATAATCAAATTAAATCATCCCCTAATTGCAAGTTAACATTGAACCATCACTTCATAAACTTTCTAAAACCAATTCAATCCAACCAAAGGTAAAAAAAAGATCTCTTCGAGCCGAATCACTCGTTAGCCTAGAAATTTAAGTCGCCCGTTTCGTGTAATAAGGCCGGACATTCATGTGAATTGTGAAGTTCGAGCTGACCCAGATAATTTCGTGTCAACCTACTTTTGACCAAGTTAATTTCGTTTCAAGTTTGTAGCTATTTTATAACTTATACCCACTGATTGCATTATTAGATTAGATTCAACAATGCAATGATATGGCTGGGCTAAAAAGATTCTATAGGACCAACATCTTTTTTCCTCTATATATGTCTTAGCTTATCTCTTGCTAATAATATACACACTAGCTTAAACATAATAATGCCTTCAGTTTACTCCAGCCCATTTCACCAAATGGAAAACCCAGCCCTAATATCATTGCTACAACACACCACCCGTGGTGAAAAGCGCTCCAAGACCACCGGAGGCATCTTTCGCATGTTCAAACTTCTTCCTATGTTAACCTCCGGTTGCAAGATGGTAGCATTATTAGGCCGCACCCCCCGGAAAGCGTTACTAACGGATCATGCCACCACAGGAACACTGTTTGGGTACCGGAGAGGGCGTGTGAGTTTAGCCATTCAAGAGGATCCGCACCGCCTTCCGGTTTTCGTGATCGAGCTCCCAATGAGCTCCATCGCGTTTCAGAAAGAAATGGCGTCGGATATAGTGCGGTTGTCACTAGAAAGCGAGACGCGAAGTCATAAGAAGAAGGTGTTGGAGGAGTTTGTGTGGGGAGTTTATTGTAACGGGAGGAAATACGGGTATTCGATACGAAGGAAACAGATGACGGATGATGAACTTCATGTTATGCAATCGTTGAGGGGCGTATCGATGGGTGCCGGAGTTCTTCCCGGGTTGTCAGAAAAAGATTCGACGGTGGACGGAGAGTTGACTTATATGAGAGCAAGGTTTGAAAGAGTGGCCGGAAGCAAAGATTCTGAAGCTTTTCATATGATCAATCCTGAAGGTGCTGAAAATGGCCAGGAATTGAGCATTTTCTTTGTAAGATTGCGCTAAAAAGGAAAAAAATAAAAAAAAAGGAAATTAAATACAGATTTATATGTATAGTGAAGGGTGAATAATTTTATAGCGTCTTATATATCTTGTCGTTATTAATAGCTGTTATAGATGGTTGTAGTTTCCATAAAGTATCATTTTTGTTATGATCTAAATTAACCAGTATAATGAGAAGTGCTTTCATAAAATTTTGCTAATGATATTGCGGTTTTTTATATATATTCGGTATTTCGGCCCATATGGCCCAATATTTCTAACACGGCATATAAGTTATAACGAGTAAAGGTGTGTCAGATTGGATCTTAGAGTATGCTAAATCTTAAACCATGTCGTGACGGCATGGTTAATTAAGTCTTAATTGTTAACGAGGTCATTACGAAACCAAGACGAATATCTTGTAACCTAGTGGTTGCAACGAGTATATATTGCTTAATATCGCTTCTTGATGGGATTTAAGTCATTTTAATGTTCATTAATGTCAAAAGATGATGACAATTATTAGGGTATGGAGAGAGCCAATAACTTAGCCAAACTATAATAAAATATTGGAATAATTAAATATTTTTTTTAATAAAAGAACTGTATGGCATACATATCTTAATAGGAATCTTTTTAGAGTTCTTTATAACAAGAGAGTACCTTAAAATGTCATTAATGGCTTTCATTGGTGTAAGACCATAACAACCTAAAACTATCATTCAATATAAATAAATAGTTAAAATAAGGTTATTTAAAAAAATATTTTGTATAAATTAATTTTGTTTTGTCAAATTAGTGTTTTTTCCATTTTTTTAACTTTAAGTTTTTGTTACTTTTTCACTTTTACCGATATCTTTTACAAAACATCATTTTATACAAATTACTAAGCTATTTTAATACAAGTTTCTAAGTTTTTCATACGAATTACAACCATTTTAAAAATCAATTTATAACATCTTAAATTAAAACTATCATTACACGTACAATGTTCTTTAAGATAACTCCAACAATCGTTTGTTATAAATAAAAAGAAAAAACGATTGTTAGAGTTTTTGTAACTTAAAGAACATTCTACGTCCGATTGTAGTTTTAATTTAAGATGCTAGAATTTAAAATTTGAACCATTATGATAGGCCGAGTGTTCTTTCCGGACATAAATTTTCTACCAAACTCACGACTCATTTTTCAACAATTTTTAATCTTTGTAAAAAATTGATCAAATGAAAAAAAAAATGTGTAAATGCTCTATCAGGTTTGGGTTACAAATGCATGAAGAAGAATATATAAAAGTTGGGCTAAATGGTACTGCAGCTACTTCACTCAGTGTTTCATTAGTCTGTGTGTTGGGCTTTTTGTGTAAAGCTGGATCCATTTAAACAGGTTCAGTTTTGAGCTGTTGAGTGTTGGATGTTGCTATTTGGGCTGATCTCCTGTTTTTGGTCTGTGGGACTTTTTTGGTGTGTTATTACATAATACATATTGCTAGTACTGTTGGTGGGTTGAGACAAAGCCCAAGGCAGGAAATAAAAGCAGTGAGTTGGATGATTGATTGGATCTGTGGTCTAAGGATGGATGATATCTTGGAGTACATATAGGGAAATGTGTGCCTAGTTGGAGACTTGGAGTTAGTAAATAGCCTAATTGGATTAATGGCTTCATATCTGCAACTGTTTCTATTCTTGTTAATGGCTCTCCTACGAAGGATTTCAGAGGCAAGGAGGCTAGCTCTCACCTTTTTTTAATTGCTGGGAAAGTTCTTCAAGTAACGACCTTGGAAAATGATCAACCCGAAATAACGAAAATCTTAAGCGAATTCTCCATAGCTTTTATAAAGTTTCTGGCTTAAAAACTAATTTGGGAAAATGCAGCCTACTTGGTGTTGGCATTAATGAGAACGAAGTGTCAAATGATGGCCCAATATTAGAAATCGAAGGATGTTCGTCTGATCGAGTTTATTCGCCCAATAAATCTGCCTTTCATCTACTTGGGTCTCACAGTTGTAGGTAATATGCATTGATCCCATGGTCAACTTTCCTACTGTAAATCAAAATCATTATCGTATGGTGGGCAGCTTACTTTAATTCATTCGGTCCTTACAACTTTGCCTCTTTATTTTTCTTGCTTTTTAAAGTCCCTAAGGGTGTCCTATTAATCTCAAATGGTTAAAGAAGTTTCTTTTGGGGGTTCAAGGAGGAACAAAACAAAATAAATTGGATTTCTTGGGAAAAAATCACATTTGACAAATTTTTGGGAGGTCTTGGGGTGGCTAACTTGATTGGTTCATGGCACAACTGACGACCTCCACCTTTTACAGAACTTTTTGTTCACAGCAAAGTTCAAATCAAATGGTTCTGATTATTTGTTTTGGTCATGGGATAAACAGAGTATGTTCCCTGTCAAAAAACTTACTGATATTATCCAAAAACAAAAAAATATATTGGTGGATGCAGTTGATTCTGATTTAGGATGGAGTTGGAGCCGGTTACTCCCATGAAAGTTTAATATCTTTCTATGGAAACTTGTAAATAATGTCATCCCATTAAAACATAATCTATCTCGGCGTGGTGTGATGTTGGACTCAAATCTATGTTCTTTTTGTACCACTGAAGTGGTGGATACGATTCATTGTCTTTCTGATGTTACTATGTCTAAAGTTTATGACGTAAAACCTGGGTGCGGTGGGGAGGAATTGCACCAGGCTAGATTCTATCGAGTCTTTCGAATCATTTTTTGTGTCCAAGATCTCTTGTTTAGCTCAAAGTGGTCTTCAAAGCAGTTTGTTTGTGGTGTTAACGTTGTGGCTTATTTCGAAGAGAAGAAATAAGCTTATTAATTAATGGCAATTTCGAGGACTCACAGAGGATCAAAGATGAGGATTTATTTCCACATGTGAAAGGGTATCGGCTTCATGGTTAGCAGACAGAAGTCTTCTTTAATATTGAATTGGGATAGTTGGTGTAGTAACAACCAAGCTACTTAATTATCTCTTAAAATATAATTGTTTTAACTACGAAGATTTTTCACATACACTATTGATATCTTACTTGGATATTGTTGGTATTGTAAAATATGAGGATAGCTACTCCGGTCCCCAACTTGTTTCGTGCACTAATTGAGTCTAGAGCAAATTTCAATATCATTTTCTTCTAAGACACTAAGTGGAGTCATTTGTCTATTTGTGTGACAGTGTCGGAACATCTTGAGTTATATCTTTATGATATCTAAAGTGATAGATGGAAATCCTACCAGTGCTAAAATTATGTCAATGCTTAACGTATGTCACTTAGTTTATTTAAACTGATGAGTTAGGGGAAATCTATATGATCCCACTAGTACAATGGATGCGTTAATTGTCATATAATTTTGATAGAGTTATGTCAAAATCAAGCTGAAGCCAATTTACAAGTGCATGATGATCATCATGAATCCTGACCATTATGAGGGGGAGAATCAAGTTTAAGAAAGATAATTCACTTAATTTTGAGAAAATTACAAGAGATAATCAACTGAGTTGAAGATGAAGATGAAGATGAGATAATTCACATGTTAGGGGGGTATCCAATCAAGAAGAAGTTGATACATCAGATGCAAATGTCTTAAAATTTTAGCCGTTTCTTACATTTTGAAGAGATAAAATTCGTATTCATGAAAAAAAGGGATAAGAATGGCAAACAGATTCTCTTTATTATAAAAGGGATATGATTTATAGTGTTAACATCACCTAATTTTGTATTTTTAGAATAATATACTCATGAAATATATTTCAGACATTTGAGAATTCCTAAGATCTAAAATGAAAATTTCTTTTCAAAATTATAAAATTTAATATGAAATTATCTACAAAATTAAGGTGTTTCGTCGAAAGTGTTCCAAGTTGGACAAACAAATTAAAAATAAAAAATAATAATAAAGAATATTCTTAATTGATATTGTTGGCAAGTTATCCAAAATTAGTCAATCCAACATTAATTTTGTTATGATCTGGTCAAATATTCATTTCTCCATGTCCCTTGGATCATGACAATGGAATCATTATGGTGGCATACTTATAAAACTATATTTTATAAATTTTTTGAGGTTAAGTAGTAATTATTGTTTGATTTATATAAACTATTTAAAAGCTTTATTCGAAAATGAAATATGTTGATGGTAATGTTATTTAGGGTTTTATCCCAATACTTTTTTTATCTATGATAAATTTACTTATTTTACTTTTTATACTTCAATAATAAAATAATTTTACCACTATGATCTGAGTCTATACTAACACCGTGTTTCTAAGTTATACATAGAAAGAAATTGAAAAGATAAAAAATTAACAAAAGAAGAGAAAGAAAAGTGTTTCTATCATTAAACATTTCCGAGTTTGAAAGAAATTGAGAGCATAAGTGAAATTTGCGGTGTTTTTTGGTTTTCTTTCAAAATCTTTCCTACTTTGAGAGGAAAATCAGGAAAAAAAATAAGGGATAATTTTCCTTTCAAAGTCTTTTCTTTTCTATCCATAAAAATTTAGGAACACAACTATAATTCATTTTCTTTTCTAAATTTTTTCTTTTCTCTCATATATTTAACTCGGAAACACAATGTAAGGTTGGGCCTTTCATTTAGTCATGAGATACATGTTTTTACTTTTTAGAATGAACTTTAACTTTAACCAAACATTCTTCATTTTCTCTCATAAATGGGACGAAACTATGCCAAATTAATTTGGTTAATTGGGTATGCATTTACTTATCTTAAAATTTGTTATAGTGTAAAATTGTAACGTTTTTATGTTATTATGGAGTATACTAAAAAATTATTTTACAATGCTGGTTTATACTATACGTTGTTTTCACTTAATTTCAAGATTGTTACTTATTCAATGTCATTAATAATATATTACTACCAAAACGTTTGTAGCTTAACGGTATCTCATGTTGGTAAATGTGTCCCTCCCCCAAGAGGTTGAGGAATATTGGAATAATATAGTAGATTTAAGAGTAGGTTTAGTTGATGCGTGTATTTACCATTCAAAAAATTATGATTATATATTAATATATATGTATTCAAGACTAAGATAGCGTTTGATTTTGACTTAATGAACTTAATATACAAGAGACTTAAATTGGTAAGTTATAATCATATTGTTTGTTTTATATTTAATCTAGAAATGATGACTTAACAAAATAAGTTTGAAAGGTGATACTTTTCATATTAAGTTGATGATTTTTTTTATTCAGACAGTTTACTCAGTACATGAAATAAACAACAATACTATTTAATCTATCATGACATCATTTATCTTAAAAGAAATTTTATCCCGAAAATACTTAATAAAAAAATAACAAATGAACACCAGAAAGTGTTGGACTTCCTTTTGTTGGAGAGCTTCCGATATATTCCTTCAACGCCTGATATGTTCATCTAGCCTATTTCTACATCTATATTCCTATCATTACGGTCGGTCCATTTAGCTATTCATGTCATTAATACTATGACCTTAGCTTGCGAACAATATTAAAAGGGGGTGATCCGTACACAATAAAATTGATCGTATATAACAAAATTGATCATATATAACAAATTTATACATCATCAATTTATACCATGTACAATAAATGCTTGTATCTTGTTATGTATAACTAAATATTTTTGTGTACGGCTCCCATGTTAAAAGGGTCATATTTGATGGAGTCTTAGCACTTTGTTAGAGTTAATCATGAAATACGATATACAAACTATCGCTATAATAATAATAATAATAATAATTATTATTATTATTATTATTATTATTATTATTATTATTATATGAATTTAAAAACTTTATATATATATATATATATATATGTAATCATGTAACTTTAGAATATTGACATCAAATTTAATGATCAAGCGGTATGACTGACTTCCTTAAAAAACGAAAGGGTCACGGTGTTTACTTTAAATAAAACTATATACAAGTCAAGTATAGTGTCATAATGCTTGGCTGCCTTTCAAAAAATATATACATGTCAAGTATATATGTACAAAATATACATGTTTTTGTTAAAACAATTTGTATTTAAAATGTAAGGAAAAAGTAAAATAAGGTCTTCCGTATAACCCTTGGGTAGAGCCATCAGCTCCCCACTAGGTAAGGCGGGTCGATTGGGAAAACTGGTAAACCACCCCAACCTACTAGGCTCTCATCCATCGAGTTCAAAAACCCGATCATTCTCCCTTTTCTCTTCTTTCCTCTCTCTTCTCCCTTCTCTTTACTCTCTCTTAAATATATACTATAAAATAAAATAAAACGTATGATAATGCTGGAAAGTGTTATACTAAGACTATCCTTATGGTATGCAATTCGAGTCGTCACCTTTTCATTCTTTCTCTTTCTAACCCAAAACTAGTATAAAATAACTCGAACTTATCCCACTTTTTATTTTATTTTAATTATATATATATATATAGTAGAAAAGTTCATTTGAGAACCGTTTTTATTTTGAGAACCGCGAGAACCAATCTTAGTCATCCAATTCCTTCTCCTTTAATTGCATTGCCCACCCATGAATTTCTTACATGCACCTTGCCACACCCAATCCCCACGCACTCTTCATCCATGAATTCCACTTATCAATTGAACGGCTAAAATTGGTTCTCGCGGTTTTCACACTAATAATGGTTCTCAAATGAACTCACACACACACACACATATAGGGGAAGGTTCATTTGAGAACCGTTTTTATTACGAGAGCCGCGAGAACCAATCTTAGCCATTTATTTTGGATAATGGAATTCATGGATGAAGAGCGTGTGGGGATTGAATGTGGCAGGGTGCATGCAAGGAATTCATGGATGGGTAATCCAATTGAAGGAGGGAGAATTGGACAACTAAGATTGGTTCTCGGGGTTCTCGTAATAAAAACGGTTCTCAAATGAACTTTTCAATATATATATATATATATATATATATATATATATATATATATATATATATAAGGGAGGGTTCAAACGAGAACTGTTTTTCGTACGAGAACTGCGAGAACCAATCTTGACCGTTCATTTTGGATAATGGAATTCATGTATGAAGAGCATGGGCAATCCAATTGTAGGAAGAGGAATTGGACTGCTAAGATTGGTTCTTGTGATTCTCGTACGAAAAATAGTTCTCGTTTGAACTTTTGCCTATATATATATATATATATATATATATATGAGAAAGGAGAGAGATAGAAAAAGAGGAGGAGTTGGAGCTTGGGGTTGGTGAACCTAATTGAGGAACCCAAACTTACCCAATAGTGGGATTATGATTGTTCCTCTCAATTCAAATCAACCCAAACTCAACCCGACGACCATACAAATAGCCTAAATTTTGAATCGAGAAAGAAAAAAAAACAAATTAATAATACATTGATACGACAAGACGAAAAATAAAAATTCTTTTGGTTGACACATGAATGGTCAAAAGAAAACTTACTAGAAAGCTTTTTTTGTTGAATATTTTCTTTTAATTTTTAGCAACTTGCTATTATTACAGTAAAAAAAATACTAATCGGTTTCGGAAACACCCAAGAACAACTACCCATAACTAGTTTTGTTGACTATTGGTCGATTTAAAAGAAAGTCAACAACAGTCCACGCGGAACATGTGGGGGTAGCAGCAGGGGATCAATGCGGCGTGATTGAAAGATTTGGACCCCACGGATTGAGACATTTCCTGCGTCTTATATCCATTTTGTCAGTTTACCTGTGGAGTGGGTGGTGTACGGTTGGACAATTATGTGTCGTACGTTGAATTTTCTATACCCTCAAGTATTATCTCTATTTTTTGTCGGTGAATATTAGAAACCATCCCTGATGTTTGCAAGTTTGACACAAAACACCCTTATCTTTAACTTACTCACAACTCATCCTTCAAGTTTTAACTTAATCTAATATCCTCTTCTCTTTCAATCCACAATTGAGCCCGTGTAAAATCAGGACAAAATCATAATACCAGCACCAGATTACACGATGAAACTCATACCAGCTTTAACAAAATTTTAGCTTTGACTAATAATGATCCAACCTTAAACTATTTCTTTAGTTAAATCACGTTAAATAATACTTTAAACGTGTATCAGTTTTACTACACATTTCTGTATTTGGTATCAATATTCACAATTTTTCAATACTAATAAGTACAGACAGAACAGGTAAAGAACTTTGTGTTGAATTTTGTGATTATCAAGTTTCCATACGGGAATTCTTGGTAGACTAGGATTGCTTAATTCCAATCCTTATCCAATTCGTCAACCATGATTCTAGGGATGCTTATCTCTAATTAATAAGCCATGATTATCTATTATTATTATTAGTATATATATATCTATACTATATTATAAAGCATTTAAACCCTTAAAATCTCTAATTTTAAGTAATTTGAAATTACTAATTTACCCCTTATTAACTCTATAAAGAAACTATTATATAGAGTTAATTAGATTCTTAAATTCCATTTTTAACTAAACCTTTCATAATAAATAATGTTTTAAAAAGTCAAATCAATGCAAATTAATTTTCAACCTATATAATATTAAATACAAATTAAAAATGATATTCATAAAAATAATAGTTTAAATATTTTATCACATAACACATATTTTAATTTAAGTATTAGAAAATGCGTATAACTAAAACTTATAAATCAAATAACATGTAACCTAAATTTATAGACATTTCTAGATTTTTAAAATGACTGTAATCAAAACAAAAGGTTTAATTTATAATATATTTAATATTCTTTTTGTTTCTTATATTATTGTTTTTTAAAATTAATAAAAAAGTTATAAAGAAAAGAGAAATAAAAGAAATGGAAACATGGAAAAGAAAATAGATACAATGCGAACGAAAATTATTCGATGCCATTAGAATATGTGATATAGTAGTCTTGCGTTATTAAAAACGGACATGTTATCGAGTATAAATTATTTCTAGCCGCCGCTTTGCGCGGGTACTGTGCTAGTATATATATATATATAAATAGGATCAACATAGTCCCTATGCTTAAACATAGTCCCTAAAATCCAATTGTAGACCATTAGATTTATTAAATCAATGGTTGAGATCAAAATAGGGCATTTTTGTATTAAAAAGAAAAATTATTAATATAAATAAGGTAAGGAGGGTAGTTTAGAAATTAACTATATCAATTCTTCCATCCACATTTTAGTAAGTTTCCATTTACTCTTCTTTCTATATCTCTCCTACATTTTAAACAATCTCCCCCTCTCTCTCATTTTACAATCACCGACCCATGATCAGTTCTCCATCATTAATCGTCGGCGACGTCCCATCATCCACATTTCTTTAGCTCCGTTATCCAGCCACCATCGACGAACACAGGCAGAGGAAAAACACTTCAGTGTCGAGAGAAAACCTGCCGGTTGGGGGGCGATCTTGTAATTGTCGATGATGACTTTCGGTCACTAACTGCTCACGACATGGGCATATCCGATATGCAATCGGTTTCTTCATCGGGTTGGTTTTTTATTGCATTTTTTGTTTTGATTTTTAAAATGCATAGATTGAAGATGCAAGATAGCTCTAAAGGTGATGGATGCTAAATTGGAACCGAGAATGAGATCTTCATTTTGATTATCATCTTCTGTATCTACTTCCGTGACATCAGTTTTTATCATTTTGAAGCACATGTAGTTTTCTGCATTTCCGTTGTAAGCACTTGCATCTTCATAAGATCTGCATTTTGATTATCATCTTCTATATCTACTTCTGTTACATCTGTTTTTTTTTCATTTTGAAGCACCTGTAGTTTTCTACATTTTGATTGTAATCATCTTTTTCTATTTTGAAGTTTGCTAAAAATCCTAAACATAAAAAAGTTATGATAATTTTGATTGTCATCTTCTGTATCTACTTCTGCTACATCTGTTTTTATCATTTTGAAGCACCTATAGTTTTTTGCATTTTGATTGTCATCATATTTTTATATTCTGAAGTTTCCTAAAAATAGAAAAGTTATGATCATTTTTATTATCATCTTCTGGAAATGATAACTTTCAGCCACCGGTTGAAAATGATAACATTTTCCAGCTACTAAAAATGATAACTTCCAGCCACCAAAAATGATAACTTTTGAGCCGAAAATGATATCATTTTTCAGATGAAAATAATAACAATATACAATATTTAAAATGATAATGAAATAGACTCATTTTAGGCCGAAAATGATATAAAATACATGTTTCTAAACAAAAATGATTTAAATACACTTCTACCCGAAAATGATATAAATACAAATGGTTACATCTGAAAATGATAAAAATTCACATGTTTTAGCCTGAAAATGGTATAGATACACATATTTATAGTCCAAAATGATATAAATACATATGTTTTTAGCCGAAAATGATATAAATACACATGTTTTAGCCGAAAATGATATAAAATACATGTTTCTAAAAGAAAATGATATAAATACATATAGTTACAACCGAAAATAATAAAAATTCACAGGTTTTTAGCCGATACACACGTTTATAGCCCAAAATGATATAAATACACATGTTTTTAGCTGAAAAAGATATAAATACACATGTTTTAGCCGAAAATGATATAGATACATATGGTTACAGCTAAAAATGATAAAAATTCACATGATTCAAAATGATAACATTTTTGTATCATTTTCATATGGTTTGCATTTTCAAAATTAAATTCTCAGAAATATGGGAAGATTGGTCTTGTTTAAAAGAGGATTGAAAAATGAGTAGATTGGTATAACTTTTTTGGTCAAATTCTCAAAATTGAAATAGTTATGGTTATTTAAAGATTTAAGTGATAAATACAAAATAAAAAAAGGAAACTATTGGGAAGCCTTAGGAGGCGTGCGTAGGTTTGAGAGTTTTTTTACAATTTCTTTTTTGCCCTTTTAAATGAGTGGCTGAGAATTGGCCTTTGAGGTCTATGTTTAAGGGTGAAACTATGTGGATCCTTACCCTATATATATATATATATATATATGCCTAGTTACCTACTGGAAGTCATACGAGAGAAAAAAAATTGAGAGGTTCATATATTGAATTAGTTAGTTGTTTAGCAAATTAATTTGCTGTTCGTATTTGGTGATTAACAGTTCTTGTAATCTCCAATTTGGTTTCTTGCTATTAATAAAATCATCTCCTTCTTCTTGTGGATGTACACTATCAATTTGGCAGTGGAACCACGTAAATTCTTGGTGTTACGTTTGGGTTTTATTTGTTTGCAATCGATCTTATTTGTTGCGTATCAGGTTGTTGGTGTACTCTGTTCGTAACCGTAAGGGCTTTGTCGTATTCTAAATTCCAACAAGTGGTATCAGAGCCCACGGTTTAGTTTAACAATGGCGGAAACAATCATCCCTCCAAGCTCTTCTAACAACTCTTCCTCTACACCCGGCTACGTGAAGGGCTCTTATGCTGCGTCTGGTTCTTTACTCCCGTCGAAAAGTGGAATGGGGATGGAGATTTTAGTAAGTGGCAATGGAAGATGAAAGCTATTCTTCGGAGAAATCGTGTTCATAAAGTTGTCTATGATTTGGAAAAACTCACGACCGACATATCACCGGAAGAACTTGAAGAGATGGAAGAATGGGCACTCACAACTTTGCAACTGGCTATGGGTGAACGGGTTATTTCGGAAATTAGTACAGAAACGACCGCTCGAGGTATCTGGATGAAGCTCGAAGAAGTTTATCTTCGAAAATCACTAACAAACCGTTTGATTCTTTTGAAGACGTTCTTCACTTACAAGATGAAGGAAGGCACTTCAATTAAAACTCATTTGAGTGTGTTTGACGATCTGATTATGAAGATGAAATCGGTGGATCTAAAGGTTGAAGAAGAATAAATGGCAATGATACTTTTATGTTCTCTCCCGGACACGTACACGGGTTTTGCTAACTCTTTGATTTATGGAAGAGATACGATTACTATGGCAGATGTCAAGACGGGTTTACTTAGTGAAGAACTTCGAGACCAGATGAAAGTTATAAACGACGACAATGGCAGTAGTAGTCATGGTTTGAATGCCGAGAGAGGTCGTTCAGAAGATTCTCGGAAATACAAGCATCGGAACCGTTCACGTTCACGTACTTCAGGGCCTAAGGGAAAATCCAAGGGAAAAAGCTCATGTAAGTATTGCAAGGAAGTTGGTCATTGGATCAAAGATTGCCCGAAATTAAAAGCTAAGAAACAAAGAGAGGAAGCATCTTCGTCATGTGCAACTAACGAAAACGAAGAGGCGTTATATGCTGCCGTGGGTAAAATCCATGAACAACACCAATGGGTCTTGGATTCAGGAGCATCGTTTCACATGACACCAAACAAGGAGCTTTTTTCAACACTTGAAGAAAAAGAAGGTAACAATATTATTATGGCTATAATTCTATTTGCAAATGTTTGGGTATAGGCACTGTGAAAATCAGAATGTTTGACGGACGAGTTCGGAATATCTCGAGCGTTAGATATGTACCTTCGATGTCCAAATCCCTCATCTCCATTGGACAATCGACCGGTAATGGTTGTAAGGTCAATATTCAAGAGAAAGACATGCGTATTTCTCAAGGGCAATTAGTAAAGATCAAAGGTATAAAAGCTCCAAACAATTTATACCTCTTGGATGGTCAAACCTTAATTGATGAGGTATGTGTAAGTTCTAATAATCTTAAGATGGATTCTACTAGACTTTGGCATCTTAGGCTTGGGCACACCTCAGAAAAGAACCTAGTAGCACTCGAGAAAAAGAAGTTAGTAAAATTTGATCATATTGGTAATTTAGATTTCTGCCCGGACTGTGTATTTGGTAAACAAACTCGAGTATCGTTTGGTGTTGCGAAACACAATACAACTGATATACTCGACTATGTTCACACAGATGTTTGGGGACCTGCCTCAACTCAATCGCACAGCTGAGATTTCGTTTCTTTTATTGATGATTTTTCTCACAAAGTGTGGGTTTATGTAATGAAGCAAAAATCTGAGACTTTTGAGAAGTTTAAACAATGGTTGGCATTTGTTGAAAACCAAAGTGGAAGACGATTAAAGGTTCTTAGATCAGATAATGGAGGTGAATTCAAAAGTGGTGATTTTTTGAATTTTTGCAAGTCTAGAGGAATTAACCGTCATTTTACCACTCCGGGTGACCCGTAATCTAATGGGGTGGCAGAACGTATGAACTATACTCTTTTGGAAAAAGCAAGGTGCATGCGGGTGACAGCCGGTTTCTCGAAAAGTTTTTGGGCGGAAGTGTTAAGCACTGTTGTTCATATTATAATAGACTCCCAAGTTCGGCTATTAATGGTAAAGTACCGGAAGAAGTTTGGCGAGGTAACAAGTCAATTTATTTGGGTTATTTACGCATTTTTGGTTGCCCCGTATATGCTCACGTTTCAGGACAAGATAAATTGGATTCAAGGGCTATTAAAGGCCAACTTTTTGGCTACACTGATGGGGTTAAAGGATACCGGATTTGGAACCCGGAAACATGCAAGGTTTTCCATTCGAGACATGTTACCTTTGACGAATCGGCAATGATGAAAGAAAACAAGTCATCACCGCACGTTGATGAATCCGAGAATATGGAAACGGAAAGCATAGAGCCGTTTATACCAAACACTTCTAGCAATAACAAATCGACAACCCAAAGTTCACCTACTATGTTTAATGTTATCCACGATGAAAATTTAAATAAAGAGGTATCAAATCAGGGTGGAGAATCATAACCTGAAGTTGAACAACCAACTCGGGCTAGTAGACGTAATATTAAACCGCCCGAAAGATATGGAGAGTGGGACTACGCCAATATGACCACTACTGATCAGCTTGCCTATGCTCTTCATGTGGTTCGTGATGATCCATGCGATCTAAATGATGTTTTGAAGTCCGACAATAGATCCGAATGGATTTTAGCTATGGAAGAAGAGATGGAATCCCTTTCGAAAAACCACACCTGGGATTTAGTTCCATTACCCCATGGTAGTCATGCTATCAGTTGCAAATGGGTCTATAAAGTCAAAGACGATGGTCGCTACAAAGCCCGTTTAGTAGCGAAAGGATTTGCTCAACGCAAAGGGATTGAGTATGACGATATTTTTGCTCCTGTAGTTAGACATTTGTCTATTCAGGTGTTGCTTTCAATTGTTGCAACACAAGATCTGGAACTCGAACAGATGGATGTTAAAACGGCCTTTTTACATGGAGATTTAGAAGAGGTCATCTATATGAAGCAACCAGATGGATTCGTGGTAGATGGTAAGCAAGATTGGGTTTGCAAGCTAAAGAAATCTCTTTATGGTTTAAAACAATCCCCTAGACAATGGTACAAGAAATTTGACCAATTTATGTTAAAAATTGGTTTTGATCGTAGTGTAAAAGATCCATGTGTTTACTTTCGTTACACTAGCGATACTTGGGTTTATTTGCTTTTATATGTTGATGACATGTTAATTGCTTGCAAAGATATTGTTGAAGTTAATAGGTTGAAACAAAGTCTTAAAGATGAATTTGAGATGAAAGACTTGGGTCAAGCGAATCGAATATTGGGGATGGAGATTGTTCGTGATCGAAAGTCAAGAACTTTGAAGCTGACTCGGAAAGAATACTTTCAAAAAGTTCTTTCACGTTTCAACATGGATGGGGCAAAGACCATTAGCACGCCGACGCAGCCTCACATTAAGATTTCTAAGTTAGATTGTCTTGCAACGGATAATGGCAAGTATGAAATGGCAAATATTCCTTATGCAAGTGCTGTTGGAAGCTTAATGTACGCAATGGTGTGTACGAGACCAGATCTAGCACAATCTGTTGGAGTGGTTAACCGTTATAAGTCTAATCCGGGCAAACCACATTGGGAAGCTGTTAAGCTTATACTTCGCTACTTGAAAGGTACATCTAATCATGGTCTCGTGTTTGGAAATTTAGATCACTCTTGTGAATTGTGATATTGTAGGATTTTGCGACTCGGATTATGCCGGAGATAAAGATAGGTGGAAATCTACTTCCGGCTATGTTTTTACTCTAGGAGGAACAGCAATTAGTTGGAGAGCTAGATTACAAACGATAGTAGCTTTATCAACTACCGAAGCTGAATTGATTTCTGCCGTTGAAGCTGCAAAAGAAGCTTTGTACTTGAAGCAACTTTTATCAGATTTGGGTTTTAATCAAAATCAAGTTGTAGTGAACTGTGACAGTCAAAATGCTATTCATTTAGCCGGAAATTCAGATTTCAGTTCGAGAACGAAGCACATACAAGTTAGAGAATCATTCTTGGTAGCTTTGCATGAAGAGAGGATGATTTCTTTGAAGAAGATTAATGATAATCCGGCAGACATGTTTACCAAGGCTTTGACACCATCCAAGTTCAAGCATTGCTCGAACCTTATTCGTTTGCAAGTTTGTTAGTGTCATATGGCACTTTAGAGAAGGAGGAGATTTAGATCATGGCTTTGTGAAATCCTTGAGACATTTCGTGATTTGTTAGGTTTGGGTGATGGTCATGCCGAAGCTCAAGTCGAGCAAATCAATTTGGTCTCGGGTTCGTTGGTTGGCGTTTGAAAAGTGTTTGTTGGATTGAAGAAACTCTCAATCAAGGTGGAGTGTTGAATTTTGTGATTATCAAGTTTCCATACGGGAATTCTTGGTAGACTAGGATTGCTTAATTCCAATCCTTATCCAATTAGTCAACCATGATTCTAGGGATGCTTATCTCTAATTAATAAGCCATGATTATCTATTATTATTATTAGTATATATATATGCCTAGTTACCTACTGGAAGTCATACGAGAGAAAAAAAATTGAGAGGTTCATATATTGAATTAGTTAGTTGTTTAGCAAATTAATTTGCTGTTCGTATTTGGTGATTAACAGTTCTTGTAATCTCCAGTTTGGTTTCTTGCTATTAATAAAATCATCTCCTTCTTCTTGTGGATGTACACTATCAATTTGGTAGTGGAACCACGTAAATTCTTGGTGTTACGTTTGGGTTTTATTTGTTTGCAATCGATCTTATTTGTTGCGTATCAGGTTGTTGGTGTACTCTGTTTGTAACCGTAAGGGCTTTGTCGTATTCTAAATTCCAACACTTTGGGTAAGAAAATGTCGAAAAGAAAAGGGTTCATATGTATTAATGTAAGAAATGTAAAAGAAAAGGAAGGGTGGGATAGTATAACATAGAATTGAATAAAATATAAGGGCTTATTTGGTTGTTGTTTGAAAGATGAGGGTGGTTACGAGGGGAGCGTGCATTTGGTAGCATTACAGCGGAGCAAGGTGGTGGTTGGGGGTGAAGAGGTTTGCCAGCCAGCCAGCGCAGCTGAAGATTTTGGTGAATCCTTCATTCGTCAACAAATAAAAAATCTATAAAATACGGTTCAAAAACAAACAGTGTTAGCCAATTATTAGACCGGTGAAAATGACTTGTTAATTTTCAATGAGATATCTTTTGTTTGGATATGTTTTAATTATTATGTCCATCACCATATCTTTCCTCCTATTCTCGAGTTTAAGAAAAAAAAATTAAAAGAGAATCATTTCCTTTAAATTCATTCATTTTTTAGAGGATAGAAATCGAGACAAAATAAGTCTAATCGTCATCTTCAAATCTCTTCATTTCGTCCATTTTCCTTCCTTAAGTGAAACTCAAGAATACAACTTTCCTGAGTTTTCTTCTAAATCCTTTCATTTTCACCGTTAAAAAAACTCGACCCCACGGTGTTTGGGTGTAAGTTTTCGTGGTTCTATGAAATTAGGCTACTAATTTTATTTTGTTTCTTTGGCTCGTATTTGTAATTTATGTTTTTCAAAATATTATATTATTCAAGTTAAAAGAAAAGAAACTAGTAAGTTACAATCAAATTAAATATGATAAATCAAAATAATTAAATAAAACTCTTAGAACCAAAGTTGTGTTTATTTATATTTTATTTTAGTCTGATATTGCTATTGATATTACTTATAGTACGCGACACATTTAGTAAATATCTTATAGTGTCTACAAACCCTAATAAATTAAGCAATTCTATTCTAAACATTGTGTGTTCTTGGTTTCTCTTACGTATGCATACCTTCATCGTACCAAGATCATAATCACTATATGATTGCTTCAAGACTTACATAAACTACATAAGAAAAACTAATCAAACATAAATAGTTTTTCAGATGCGTGTTATTAACTATGAATATTTACCGGTCAGTTTGTCGCGACAGGTTTTAAGATATAAATTTTCTACAAGTAATAAAGGGTTGGGGTTGAACATTAGAATATATAGATTTTAATGATGAAGTTTAGTGACAATATATCCCTGGTCTGCTGGTCACATTCACAATGTCTCCTTTACAGTTACTTCATTGGCATGTGAAACACAATATTTTGATAAAATGAAACTAACCTTAATTTCTAAATTAACATATATATTGCAGGACGGCAGGATCTTGGCTAGATTTAATTTCACTTTCTCTTCATTATTCTTTCATCTTTTACTCGTTTTATTTCACTTTTCTCTTTTTATGTATATATACACACACACGCACACACATACATACATACATACATACACATAGTCTATCGTACTCTTTCATATTTGTATATATACATATACACATACAGTCACTCTTATCTTTAACACTCTGTTATATATTTCACAAGGATACTACTTTTCTCAGTTACCCACGTATACTCTTATTGTGTATAAATATGTATTTATAAAATATATCCTTGTAAGAACACATTCCCTTTAATTATGTAGTAGTACATATCATCATTGCCTGTTATTTAATCACTATACTCATTTCCCGTTATTTTGTATTATACCACAATACTCCAACCTCAGCTATAAACATGTATCTCTGTCTTGTGTCTCTTAAATACAATTATACTTACCTTTGTTAATTTTGTGTTTATCTCTATACTTTTTAACAAATAGTTAATAATAAATCTCTTGTGTCAACAGATAACAACAATCATGTAATAACTCTCTCTTCAGTATTTTATATGTACAATTACAGGTAATTAATATATCTAAGTACTACGTTGAGGTACTTGCTTGCGGTCTAAGATGTGTGACTATCTTCCAACAATGTCTTTAATCCGTATTTCAACCTATAATTATAGCTCAAGCATCAACACATGAAAAACAAATAAACTGCTTGCTGTAGACCTCGTCGTATCGCGACATATGTGTTGGGGATTTGTTCGGTTTTTCAAAATATATTTTAGGAACGGAAGCATGAACAACAATTTTAAACTTATTAAAACTCCACACCAATGATCCATATGCAAGCCTTAAGAAAACAAAAGATCCATATACATACTTGATTGTTACTAATAACTCTTTACTTGTAACAAGGATATACATACATTTATATAATTGTTACTAGTAACAATTTACATGTAACAAATATATATTTATACATATATATACATACATATAAAATCATATGTTTATATTTATGTATTTGATATGCATTATCTTATATCAATATATAAGAGTGATATTATTATTTCACATAAATAATAATATACAACAATGCATATAGACTTATATATATAATGAGTTGGAAACATATTTAAATCGTATTCAAATATGTAATTGGTGTCCATTGACTGTAAATGTGTGCCCCTATGTGTTTATTTATTGTCAATAATATCGTATTAATTTGTGTCTTATGCATATAGAACCAACAATATGAACAGACCGAAAACGCACTGCAAAACTCAATCTGTAACACCGTATTTTCAACCTAAATTTTTTTTCAAATTAAAATATTACGGAAGCGATAAAATATAAACAATATATATTTAACTGAAAACATAAAATAGTTTTCCAACACATCAGTTATCTCAAAACACTAGTATTACAAAAACAACGGCTCATCACAACTAATATCAAAGTGCCCGCCAATTATTCCCCAAGCTACACCCATTCACAACTGAACCGCAGAACTCACCAAAAACCTGAAAAGGAGTGAGAGGTGGGGGATTAGCACAAAGCTAACTGAATTAAAGTAAAACCACAACCAAGCATTAATCGCAACCAAAGGATACCAGATAAATAAATAATCGTGCCCTGGGAAGAACGGCGGTTCTACAGGAACCTTCAACCAATGCCAGCCAAAGCAAAGGTTTACCGTTAATTCATTTGCTATTCTCACACATTATTACCCTTAAGTTGCAGCGAATGCATCAAAAGATCCAAATACTGATTAGCCGATAGCAAACAAACCCAGCCCTTAGCCTTGCCGAGCCGGCCCCCCAACAATCATGTATACATATCACTAACGCAACAATTAATTAACAAACAACTAGTTAATCAATTATCAGACATAAAGTCTATCCATGCGTCAATCCACAAACAGTAGTAACCAAAACCAGTTACAACTAACACCAGTCGTGAGTTAAACATCCACTCACCTCTTGTTCTCAAACTCCACTCAGTAGTCTAATATTACTGAGCCTTGTCTGTTCCTGAGAACAAAATGAAACTGAAATCAGTATCCGATTTATAAATTTATATCAACTCATACATATTTATATCTCTATTGCTCATATACAATAAGCTTGATTCACATATGAATTTATATATAGCATATAACATCAAAGAATGAACAAATAGCAACATATCCTGAAAAACCCTCGGACGCGTCGCGTCCAATAAACCAACGCGTCGCGTCGAGTCTACAAATGTCGGATTTAGGGTATCGGAATTTCAGGGTCGGATTTAGGAAACGCGTCGCGTCCCATTCATGGACGCATCGCGTCGCGACCATACCTGCAACATCCTATTCTTCATCTTCAATATCCAGCCGACTTATAAAACTTTTAACTCATTACCCAGGTCTGATTTCAAACCAAAACACTTTTAAAACATATATAAACTTCATATATCATGTATACAAATATCATAGACTTCTCAAATCTAATTAAAACATCAAAACAAACAAAACTCATTTGATAAGTTTTCTTCCATAAACATCCATGGTGTTCTTGGTAAAACCCAGAAATTAGTTAATCAATAAACAAAGCATGCTAGACATGAATCATGTTTCAAAACACATAAATAATACATACCAACCTCTATCTTGAATCAAACAACTTCCCAAAACTCAATTCCAAGTTTCAATCTTGTGTTTCCTGTGAATTTTCTTCAACAGGAAGTAAGCACATACACACACTTCACCTTTTCTTTTGAAACAAATGAGCAGATAGACTTCAAATACATCACACATATACACACTTATTTCCATACTCTAAGCATGAGGTGGCAACAATACTTATCCAAACACGTATATTTATGCATACATACATACTGACATATTTCTTTGTATACATAATTTACTTACATAAATACAATTTTTCCTAATCAATTAATTACTGATTTAATCAAATTATATATCAACATTAACTTTACTAGTTAATCCCAATTAATTAATTCTCCAAATTAATTAAAGCGCAATAAGGTATTATCTAATCATCGTACTAATCCAACTTTATCTAACTCATAAAATCATGCTACCTCAAATATTTATTTAACATCACATAATCGAATATGAATTCTCGTAAACGTGATCAACTTACAACTGACCCATCCTCAACTAGGCCGGGTTTACGGATGTTACACAATCCGACCCAAAACCATTCAAATCGATTTCCAAATGTTTTCTAACAATTAAAGAGGTTGTTTTAGGACCTTTTGAGTAGTTTTTCGCATCAAACTCACAATCAAAACATTACAATCTAAGGGTGTGACCAAGAACTCAATTAAAAAAGATAAGAACTTACTTGGTTTCCAAATGATTGGTGTTAATCTTCTTTCTCTAATCTTCAATCAAAGTTATAAGTCCCCACAAGAGCATATTAAGTTAATCTTCAAGTTTCTTCCTGAGAGTTAGAGACATAGATGTGTGTGTGAGTGAACGTAAGAAACAAAGAAAGAAAACGAAAGGAAAAGGCTGCTGACCTTAAGGTCGGTTGTCTCATTTAGCGAGTATCTCACATTATTCTCGCTCTCCTAATCGACTTACAATTTATTCATACGATATTTATAAATCACAACGAGGATATTTGAAATCACCATTTTAAGCCATTTAATAATTTATAACTTTTATTTATTTTCCTCAACTTTTTACTCAACACATTATTTAAGAACTTTATAAATTTGTAATATTACAATATATTACTATTTTAAGGATATATTTATTATATACGATATAGAGACTTGTTTTGTAATTTAGTTAAAAATTTATATATATAAGATCGATTATTAAATTGAAAACCAATAAAGTTTAACAAATATTACACAAACACACAAACATATATATATATATAATTTTTATATTAAATATTGTTAAAAATGATAGATAAACATTTTAACTAAGAATTTCCAACAAAAATAATTAAGAAAAATGATTGAGAAACAAGTTTTGTGGGTAAATGACTACCAATGTGATTACTTTACTATATTAAGGTGTTTCGTGCGTAGCCATTTAGTGGAAAATGACTATTTTTTCTTCTAATAACACAAAGTTAATATCAAAGTTAATTTTCTGTTTAAAGAACTAATGAATAGCATAATTTCTAATTTTAAAGAAGTGAATGTCAAATTAATTAGACAAATATAAATGACTAATTGTGTAATTTACTCTATAATTAATAGAATCTAACCATTATTATGAATTTTATTATTTTGACTATACAAGATTTTACCTATTTGATGTTAAAAAAATATTACCGATTCTTGTTGCTTCTCGCATAATGTTGACGAACGAAATTAATTCCAAATATGACATGTTGTATTTTAGACAAAGGGGTATAATAGGTACTTAGTAAGGATTCATTTGAGAACCATTATTATTGCAAGAACCAATTTTAGTCATTTATTTAGTAAGTGGAATTCACGAATGGAGAGCGTGGTGGGATAGAGTGTGACAAGATGCATGAGATGAATTCATAGGTGGGAGATGGAATTGAAAGAGAAAGAATTAGACGACTAAGATTGGTTTTCATAATAAAAATTGTTCTAAAATAAACTTTTTCCTCGGTACTTAATACTTAAATATTTACTCCATTTAATAAAAAGTTACTAAACTTAAACCCTTCCATTTACCACCAAAAACTAATTATTTCTTAAAATTCTCTCCCTCAAATCTCACCACCCTTTTGAATCCCCCGATTTCAGCCCTAGTTTCTTCCTCGCATCCTTACAAAATCGCCGACTTCCTCCACCAATGCAGGCACCGAGCTTTCTATTGCCTTCATCGACCTCGTCGACGACAACCACAGGTCATCCCCCGCTACTAGCCACTGCGATATATCCTTTTTAGTGACTGCAGCCACCATACGATTCCTAAACACCACCCACCGACTACGGATCTAGCCTTCTCACCAGAGACAACCACAAAGTATGTTCCTATTGTCGCTGCCCCATTGAGTCGGCCGCCGTCGTTGACGCCACAGTCCACTGTTGCTGTAGCTGATGACGCCAAAGTCCACTGTTGTCACCATCGCCTAATCCTCTATTGCCGATGTTGTCCTAGTGCATTGTTGTTGATGCCAAAGTCTTCACCATCAGATCCCATGTCAGATCTAACACCACTGAGATCATTCATCATCATTGGTCCCAATCGAGACCTAGTGAGGACCGATATTTTGGAAGGCGTTTATAAAAAAAATTCCGATTTTGGGAGAAGCAGCAATAATAATTCGATTTTTGAGAATTATTCATACATCAACAATTCTGTTTTGATTTTGTACATCAAAGTTGCATCAATATGTATCAATTTTCTATAAACCATTGTTCATCAATTAGGTTTGTGATCTAAACTAATCCATCACGATCCCTCATGATGTAAAGTTAGGATTTTTTTTCGTGTTTTATGAAAACGTTCATCAGATTTTGTATAATGATGTACGCATCAATTCTCTATTTTACTTTGATAATAAATTCTTTATTCATCAGTTGTTCTTGTTCATCAGTTATATTTCATTAAAATTTTCCAATAGATTTTGTGAATCCAATATTCTTGTTCATCACTTGTTCTTATTCATCAGTTTTCTCTTTGATAATGTAGGGTTCTTGATCTTAACCTTTTAATTCTAACGCATATTAGTTGTATAATATTTTTACTTATCAAGTTTTTTTTGTTGAAATCTGTGTGATTTAGTTCCTCATTTTTTGTTTTGATTAGTTCATCAATTTTTATCCGTTGTCGTCGGAATTGTTGCTGTCGGTAGCTCAACTTATTGGTGTTGCTAGAAACTTAATTTTGACAGTTAAAAATATAGTGATTTAGGAGCAGTGAAAAAATTTTGGATTTCCAAATTTGCCCTTATACCTCAATTAATTGGCAGTAACGGTATTTCAATTTTGACTTTTTTATTAACTTTTGATGAAATCCTATGGCTGAGATTCCCTTTTACATCTCTTACTTAGATTTAACTATTACAATAACCAAACTATATTCAAACAAGAACTGTTTTCCATACGAGAACCGTCAGAACTAATTATAGCAATTAATAAAAAAAGATGGAAAGTCCATATAAAATGGTTGTTAATAGATAACCTCAATTAAATAAAACTTATCCTTAATCAATGAGGAGTAATTTGGATATTATGACACTACCCTTTTTTAAACTAATATATCCATCAAGGACAAGGTGTTAAATTATGAAAATTATACCAAATTAACAATAAATCATGCTCTTTAATTTGAAACCGATCTTGCTATATTATTTCGAAGAAAAAAATTCATGGTTGTTGGGTTTTTTTCAAGCATAGGTCTTAACAGGTGCACGTGTGCATATTACTACATTTTTTAATACAGGTCTCGATAGATGCACATGTGCATATAGATGCATGTGCGTATATGCATAGATGCACCTAGTTTTTTCCAACACATATGTATATATGCACATGTGCATATGTAGAGGTGCACCTAGTTTTTTCAGCACAGATGCAAATAAGTGCACATATGCAGCTCAATTTTGGTTGGATCAAACTCAATGCCAAGGTAATAATAATTACAAATATATAACCTGAATAACTTTAGTTTATAAATTATTTAGATATTTTTGCCAAACTTCAATAATCTTACTAACAAATAGATGGAAATATTAGTATTTTTGGTACACATTTTGCAATAGAAATTGGATTTTAACAGCAACTAAATTAATAAAACAAATGATAAAATAGATTACCTTTAACATTAGCTAACAATGAAGATCCTCCTATACTCATAGTAAATCAGATCTTTGAACTCAAAAATATCCAGGAACTCGTAAAGCTATGAACTCAGAATTTGTATACTTAGAACAAATAATTAGATCTATGAACACAAGATCGAAACCATTCAATCAAATACCTACCTGTAGCCAGCGGATAGCTTCAGATCTGCAACCAAATCTTCAAGATCTACAATTACACCCTTGTAGCAAGTGGATAGCTTCAGATCTGTGGGTAATCTTAGGTTGCAGCTAACTCGGTTTTGTAGCAAGCGTTGTTGCAAGCTTAAGAACATCTATTTGCAGAAAAGATTCCACATAAACATAGATACATAATACAATGCAATTTCCCTAGAACACAATTAAAAATCAATGCCTAATGAAATCTAGTTGCCACAAATTAGGTGCAATTGTGCATATGCACAGGTGCACCTAGATTTATATAATTCAATGTTAGATAAAAATTTACAAAATACATAATTAATTATATAAATAAAAAACTCATTTTAAGATTTCAAATAAGTTTAAAAAGCGACTTCGCTGAATTCATGTGAAAACCCCAAAATTTCCAAAAATGTTCATGAAAACCAAATTAAAATCTATTTTCCAATGGAAAAAGTGCAGGGCCTTTATAAAAGCATTAAACAAAACCATATCAAACATCTTGGAACACACAAAGCAAATATAGAAAATTGAAAGTAATGGGCAAGTTCATCGGTAAAATATAAAAAAGTGGAGATACTAATAAATCAAAATAAAAGAGATACTAGCATAAATCAAACAAAAAGTAAATATGGGAAAGTCACTGGTACCCAATTGAGTGCACTACTAGAAAAAAGGGTATTTCCGACGGCAAAATCCGTCAGAAATCCATCAGAAATAGTCATTTCTGACGGATTTCCGACGGATTTAGTCTGTCGGAAAAAACCTCGTTGGAAAAATATTTTGTAACGAGATTTCCGACGGACTATATCTTTTGGAGTTCCGACGGATTTTTAATGGGTTTTTAACAAACTTCGGAAGGATTTTTAACGGATTTCCGACGAATTTCTACAAGATTTCCTACGAATTTATGGCAAATTTTTAACAAATTTCCAACACAATTTGATTGATATTCGACGAGCTTCCAACATATTTTTAACAAATCTCCAACAACTTGTTTACGGATTTCAAACGAGTTACAACGGAACTATGACAGATTTCCAACGAACATCCTACAAATGACATTCCTATTTAAATTTAATGAATTTCCAGAAAAAATTCTATAAAAACCAATATCTAACATCCAATTTCAATTAGAACACATAACATAATTATATATAAACTATAAACAAATACCAAAAATCAAAATTCAGTAACAAAGGAGTGAAACAATTATACAAATCTTCCAAAAAAAAACATTTAACTTGAATGTATGCAAACTTTCTAAGAGAATTGAAAATTACATAATAAGTTTTATTTAAATAATAACAAAGATCGATTTTAGCTAGTTAGGAGATGGTGAGAACTTCTCATTCAAAATCTTCAAATATCTGTCACCTTTCCATTCATCTGTTTAGCTTCTACTTCCAACTAAGTCACTCGTTTTCAGCTCCATTCAACTTTTTTATCTAAATAATTAAACACATACAAATTATTAACCACCACAAATAAAGTCACATTAAATATTTAAAATTACATACTATCATAGTTTGTATAATGTATTATGACTTATATCAGAACATCATAGTACACATTCAGAACCATTTTTTTACAATAAAATACTTCATCCACCTCACACATATCAATAAAAATCAATCTAATTAAGATATAATTATACCAAAATTAATAAGTACTAAATCAAAAACCAATAAAAAAAAGGAGGCAATGAAGCAGAAAAAAGAAAACATTTTACATTATCTGATCAAGTGACAATCTTCTAGAAATTTTGTAACTAATAAGAAAAGGCATACAAGATGGTCAGTCAAATGGCACCATGGAGCAAAAATATTTAAAACCACAATTGGGTGGCTGCAATTAACTCAAATATTTTGTGTTAAACATGAGTGTTGAACTTGAGTTTAATAATGCACAGTGTGGAGCATAAAAAAATGCCCGAATTAAATTTCTAAACAATCAACAAAAAGATTTTAAGAGTTTGAAACCTAGTCAAGCTTGGATCGAAACCTTTCATTTTTACCACCTCTAGTATAAGTTGTCGGTCAAACACTCAATGTATATATGGGTTAAAAACACTCTTTTTTCTTATGGAACAATTATTTCATATATGATCCAAATAAAACTAGTTTAAATGTAAACTTGTCTATATAATCACATGCTTGCTAACATATACATTACCAATTTCAATTGTAGTACATCAATTAAGATTAGTGTAACACTAACACAAGAAGAAGCAATAAAGCAACTCATACCTTTGGATTAAAATAGTTTGCTTAGTCTATTAAGGTTTGACCCGATCAAACCTACAAAAAACAGTTGATATAAACAGATGTTAGGTTACAAATTAAACATAAGATCAATGCAAACTTTAAAAATATCAATGATACTGTATGGTAAAAAGATATAAGTGATACAAGATGTTTGGCTATTTTTTAGTTGATAAACCAATATTATAACCGTTTATAATCATTCAAGAAAACATAATAAAGAAAGATAGTTTTAATGATGAAGGTATAGATAAAGTTTGAATTGATACAAGCAGCAATGAGCAAATTAGGTGACCTTGACTTGTATCTTGTAGTCAATCTTCATCCCCAAAGACATCCACTGTTCATTTGTCAACAAAACTAATTACAAGAGATTTTCTAGACACAAAAGAACAAAATCAACCATGTCAACTTATAATCATTAATGGTGATTTTAGGACCTAGGCATTTGACAAGCTTAACCAATCATGTCCTGATCACAAAATAGTATCATAGTCGAATTCATTACATATACAAGATGATGCTTTATTAATGCTACCTTTGATATTTTTGTTGATTTATTAAATGTTCTGCAAGTCAAACTATAGGTCTAGTTATACATTTCTTAGATATGTTTTGCATTGCAGGTTATGACCGTAGGTCAAGTTATACATTTCTTACACAAATTGGATTAGGTGTTAGGAATAAAAACTAACCAAATGTTTTGTTTAAATCAAGCCTCAAGATGTGAAATGTGACTTCAAAAGTAAAAACAATCAGCATAAAGTAAAAACCTGTAATGAGAAAGACATTTCCTGCATAAAGTAAAAACAATATAACAAAAATTAAATAGAATGGGAAAACAATAAATATGTTTATCCTTTTGTAGCAGATTTTAAAATCACCTAAGACACATAAATACATCAACATAACAGCTTACAATGTGAGGAACATGGTGCAAAACCTGAATAAACACATAAGTTACCTAATAACATATTAGGCTATAACAAATGGACTTCAAGATAACAGACTTAAACATACCTCAAAAAATAGCATAACAATTAACATGATCGGGGTTTTGAGTCAGGTTTTAAAAAAACTGACTTACGCAGCCCATTTAACCCTAATCCCGATTAAAATCCCAAAACTCCAGTACTCTATTTTCCTTTTATGAAGCTTGTAAGATGCTTTACCCACTAACCAAATTGCAAGTAACCTAGATATCAATTACATGGAAATTCTCCAATCTTGCTTCGTCTCTAAAAGAGTTATTTTAGTAATGAAAATGTATCTTTATTAGTAAAGAAGTTCGCCTAGTGTCTCTCTTTTCGATCATATGGAAGCTTTGTTCCAAAGCTTAACCCAATCAAACCAAATCAATAAACTCTAATCGAACTGTGTATTCATGAGTTGAATTCGAATCTTTCTGCTGCTCTAGCGAGAATAGTAGGACAAAAAATATAGTGAAACTAACCTTTATCGGCGTTTATGTCTTCTCCACGATGACCCATAGCAACTAGGTTTGTATCTTGTGTGATTTTTTAGTGGAACGATAAGGATTTGGTGATGTTGATTTCAGTTTATCTCTTAGTCGAGAGTTGGAATGAGGGAAATGAGGATTTAGGGGGAAAGAGAGGGAAATATGGGGGAATGAAAACAAATTTGGGAGCAGAGGAAAACAATAAGATGATTTAAATTGATTCAAAATTTTGAGGAGTGGGGAGTGAAAAACAATCGAAGGGAATGGGAAAAGGAAAACAATGGGGCATATAAAAATATAACTAATTACAACAATAACTAAATCCTTATCCTAACTAATTAATTAAAAATAAATGACTAATCTAAAAATATAACTAACTACAACAATAACTTAGCAGTAATAATTATGAACTTTAAAAATATATGAAATATCTTATACGTATTTTTTAATTTGTATGTTAAATTTGTAAGAATTATGTAGATTTAATAAAATAATTACAAGGAAGAAAAAAAAGCCAATTAATTGAAAGGGCTATGTAATTTAAACTAAATTATTTTGTTGTTTCATCAATTGGTAATTTAAACTAAATCATTTTGTTGTTCTATCAGTTGTTAATTGATATAAGCCAACTATATAAATGATGTAAGGTAACTTCAAAAGTGGTATAAGTGATGAAATCGGTTAATCATACTCTAATACTATCAAAAGTGGAAACTTTAGATTAATCAAAATGAAACTTGGTTAGGGTGGAAGAGTTTTACCATAGTGAAACATTGTTATGGTGATCAACCATTGTCAACCGAAGTTATAATTCCTCATTCACAATTATAAATGATTGAAACTAGTTAAACATAGGGAAACCATGCACCATGAAGTCCTTACTCGTGACAACATGGATGCAGGACACACCATAATGGACTGACCTCAGGACGTGAACGCTCTGTCTCCTAAGATACCTTAGGAAAAGGACACCAAATAGGTGACACCCTCTCATCGGTTAATTTTCTTAACATACACCATCTAAAGTTAACTATTCTAAAAGGATGTCCCCCTTATAAATAGTAGAACCAACCAACATGTGAAGGCACACACATCCAACACCGTTTGAGCGTTTTCTCTTACTAGAACATCCTCAATCAAGCATGATTACTACCTTGAGTGTTAGAGTAATCATTGGGGTCACCCTTCGGAGCCCCTAACCAAAACATCATAAACCAAGTCGGTACTCAACCAAGCATGAGTACTGTTGAGTACCGACTTGAGCGTTAGAGTAATATTCGGGGTCACCCTTCGAAGCCTCTAACTAGAACATCATCAACCAAGTCAGTACTCAACCAAGCCTCTAACCAAGTCAGTAACCAATAAATTTTATAATTTTTTCAACGAATTTCGTAACAATCACTTTTTGTCATAAATCATTCATTATATAATTAACTATTCCACCCTCGAAATTCCATAAAAAATCCGCCGGAAAGGAAATCAATCATTCACCCTCGAAATTTCATCGGAAATGTGTCGGGAAGATTGTATATTTTTTGATGTATTAAATATGACCACTTTTCGTTGAAAACAGGAAATCGGTTAGAAAACTTATATATTCCAATGAATTTCCTATGGATCGTTATTTGCCGAAAATTCATCACTATAGAATTAGCTACTCCACTCTGGGTTCAAATTGTGTTGAAAATTAGTCGAACATTTTTATATTTTCCTAAGTATCACTACTCCACCGTTTCATCGGAAGTCTGTGGAAAAAGTATTACATTTTCCAATGAATTTCCTACCGATCACTATTTTTCGTTGAAAACAGGAAATCGGTTAGAAAACTTATATATTCCAATGAATTTCCTATGGATCGTTATTTGCAGAAAATTCATCACTATAGAATTAGCTACTCCACTCTGGGTTCAAATTGTGTTGAAAATTAGTCGAACATTTTTATATTTTCCTAAGTATCACTACTCCACCGTTTCATCGGAAGTCTGTGGAAAAAGTATTACATTTTCCAATGAATTTCCTACCGATCACTATTTTTTAAAAATCCCACGCTATATAACTATCTACTCCACCCTCAGAATTTCATAGGAAGTCCGTCTGAAAATATAAATTTTATATTTTTAGTCAAAAAGATATTATATTTTCCTACGAATCATTATTTGTCAGAAATCCGTTAGAAATCTGTCGGAAATCCATTACTATATAACTAGCCACTCCACCCTCAGAATTTCTTCGGAAATCCGTTTAACATATTTTATATTTTCCGATGAATTTCCTACCGATCAATATTTGTCGGAAATTCGTTGGAAAGTATGTTATATTTTCCGACGAATTTCCTACCAATCACAATTTGTCAGAAATCCATTGGAAAGTTGTCGGAAATCCATCGTTATAAATTTAGCTATTCCACCCTCGAAATTTCATTAGAAATCCGTTAGAAAGATGTCATATTTTCCGATGAATTTCCTACCGATCACAATTTGTTGGAAATCCGTTGGAAAGTTGTCGGAAACCCGTCGTTATAAATTTAGCTATTTCACCCTCGGATTTTTGTCAAAAATCCATCGGAATTTTCCGACGAATAAATCCCGTCGGAAATATTCGTCGGAAAATGCCATTTTTCTAGTAGTGGTGTTTGCGATGGCCAATTGTGTATAGTCGGTGGTGAATCGGCGGTGGCCGATTCGTTGGTCTTCAAAACAGCGGCCGATTAGGCGATCTAAAAGAGGTGTGGAGCTCAAAGATAGAGAGAGAAGTGGAGCTCGGAATCCAACAAAGCTTCGGATCGCCTTAGATTTTAACTTCAAGATCTATAGAGCTCAAGATTTGAGTAGCGTACCATGTGTTTTGGGTCGATAGACCAACTGATGATCAAAAATTTAGAAATCATAGGCGGTGATGGTCGCAAGAGGTCTTCAATGCGGCGGTGTGGTGTTAGCCGGTGAGATTGAAGGCGGCAATTTCCGTAGAATAAAGTGATGGATGGAAGATGTGGTCTCGGGTGGAAGAAAACGGAGACGATGACATGTCTCAGTTCGAGATAAAAATCAGAAAACTAACCATTTTAACCTTGGATATTAATTACAATCCTTAAACTAATCAAACAAGATTAATGACCCAGATTAATTCTCATAGTTTTTATACGAAAAATGATTCTTATTTGAACCGCTCTATATATAGAGGAAGTGACTACTTATTATGTTGCCATCCTTTTATCATATACAAGTTACTATACTTTCAGAAATTTAACAAATAAATACAATAAATATTGATACTGGGGTTTGATTTAATCTATTAAGGTATAAATAAAACCGGACTTCATAAAAATAAATTTTAATATTACAGAAAAAAGTTAACGCCGTGGCGAAGTTATAATAAAATTCAATAAGTTGAAATAATCACTGATACAAATAGTACCTTTTGCATCAATTATAACATGTTTATATCGTAGTGAATAATTAACATATGGTCAGGATTTGATCATTTTACGTGTCAGCAAACCAAAAGCCAACATGGGTACCCAATTAATTACTTATCACTACAAGAAAATAAGGTGAAAAACTTTTATCATATTTTTAACGGATTTGAGTCCGAAAGTAAATATTTAATGAATTTTCTTAAAAATTTTTTAAGAAATTCATGGTTATGATTTTCTCACTAAGCTTTTATATATTCACAATCAATTTCATAGAAAATCTGAGAGTAATATACAATTTCACGAATTTTTATCAGAATTATAAATCATAACACAAGCTGCTACTATACTACAATACAACACCCTCTTTTATGTAAAAGACACTTATTAAAATATGTTGAAAGGGTAGGGAGTGATTAGCAATTTTGGAAAGTGAAGTGATAAAAAAAGAACACTCATCAACCGATGCCACTGCACAATACATACATACATACTTTATTATAAACTAATAAGAAAAACAGGCGGCAAACCTTATTTCCGACGTTAACAGTTTTCACATTGTCATAACAATTTAATAATAACATATCATTACCGTTTACCACGTGACCATAACTTTTTAAAGTTAATCACTTCAAAAAGTTTTGTTCCATCGATGCCGTTAAGATTCATTCCTTAAAATCATCTTTTACTTTCTATATAGGACTATATATATATTTAATATTTATGGAAGTTCAAACAATAATTATTTATAATTCACAACATATATTCATAATAGATTTGTTTTTAACATCGAAGTTATGTTAGTGGGTTGGGTCCGCAGTGACATCCATATAGGACGTACAATATGCGAGCCGCAAGCCACGCGTCATGAGAGAGTAAACCATCCTCTATTGTTTTCGGAAACCCCCATAATATAGCTCGAACTCGAGACCTCATAGTGAGATAAAACACTCCATACTACTAGGACAAGTCTTAGCTAGTTAGTATAAATTCATAATAGATGTCAAGTGTTTAAATCTTGACATGTATCATTTATTAGTAGGTAGCTAGTGTTATATCATTAGAGAGACGACTTTCCACCAAAGAAATTGATTAATTCACAAATAATATATGTTTCACTAACCGTAGAAGAATCAATTTCTTAATTATGTGGAAATATCATCTCTCGTACCATTATCATGTTAACAATGACACTCGTGGGTGGGATCTCAAATTTTATAGAAAGCTGATCTATCGATGTATATAGTAGCTAAAGGAGCTAGATATATATGAGAAACTTACGCAACCAATAATCGAAATCACAACCTTCAAAATTATTAATGTTACATTCGGTTATTTAAAATTTGACTACAATATGCAATTAAGTATAACCAAATGATCATAGGAAATTATTATTATATATATTAAAAAATTAAAATTAATAGATCGAGATACTACGTACGTGAACAACGTACCAAAGGCACCGATCGAACATATATAATCTTTAACAGGTAGATATGACCAGTGGTCAGCAACATGAGAAAACACATGAACAAACTGTAGCAATCATGCATGCATATTGTTTGAAACGTACACTACATACGTACGTACGTATATACGTATAGTAGGAGATATGTTATGGTAACTTAAAATTAGTTTCAAATGACATTTACGTACGTACGAGTCATTTATAAAGAAAGCTATGTTTTATTTTTGTAAATAATTCAAGATTCAAAAATCTACTAAAAGAGTAGAAATATGTGTAATAATTTTTTTTTACCTCTAATAAGTTACATTTTTTTTAACATTTCTATAAATTAATTACCTCTAATAAGTTACATAAACATCCCTTATATATGTAATTAATATGTGTAACAATTTAAAAAAAAAAAATTAACCTACCTTTATAAACGTTTGTCATTTATCATAAAGTAAATTGCAAATCCGGTTTTTGTGAATTATGATGTAGGCCAAATTACATATTTGACCCTGTGGTTTAAATATTATGGATTAATTAGTCTCTTTGGAGATTTGACCCAAAAATTTTATTTGTTTAGTCTATCCTTCACCTAAAATGACTAAAATGACTGCAATATATTTTTCTATTGTTTTATTAATTTCTTTCATTTTTAATTCATTCCAAATATGTTTATCTAATATTTAAGAAACATTTTTATATAAAAAAAATTGGTCGGTATAATTCCAAACGTTATTAATTAAGCAATCGATAGAGTCAATTAAACACGTCAGATTCCTCTCTTCCGACGCATATGGCTCCACCACTTCCGTCAAAGCCTTCACCAACAGCTCATTGCCTTCCCTCCTCTCTTGATCACCACATACCTTTCTTTCCACACTCCACCACCATTATCGAGCACCACACCTTTCCCTCCCACTTTGATTCTCCCTTGCGACTGAGATATCTTCGCTCTTCTTCCTTTCCATCCCCCTTTTGGGTTAAGGTTTTTTAACTACACCATTGACGAAGGATTTTATGCTAAATTTAGGGTTTTGAAGATAATTTTCTACTTCTCGATCTTCTCTAGCAATGTGTAACATCCTTACGACAAGATAGCTCCAACACCATTAATGTACCTCGTCATTTCAACTCCTTTGTACGTCGTCATCAACTACTAACTAATGTTCTTCATTTGTGTTCACCAATTCTTGACATCTGATGTTTGTGGTGCGCTTTTATGACTTGTTTACTAGTGAATGTAGTGTAAGCATCGAAAACTTTAATTAGTTTTAAAGTTCGTTTAGTTATTTTACTAGCAAACATAGTTATTTGGACGTGTTTTATCTATGTTTGTTCAATGGTGAACATGGTTATATGGGTAGATATTATAAATTTATAAAAATTGACACTGTCTTATCTTAAGCTATGAACAGTGTTTTGCTAACATGCGTCATAGTATTTATATTATATATTTGATATTACAAAGCATGATCAATTTAAACTCCAGATGAAGTGGATTAGAATATGTTACTATATCTAGCTGGTCCAAGTTCGACCCTATAAGTGTATGGTTTTTTATTACATTTTCTTCCTTATGCTTTCTAATGCGTATTTCCTTTTTTTTCTTTCGTTTTTTGTACATAGCAACTACTACTATTTTTTTGTATCTCTATTCATTATTTACAAAATAAGTGTCCTTTTAACTCAAACTAAACAAAGTGTATAGCTTTCATTGGTTCTTTTTCTTACCAAAAGAAAACTAAAGAAAATTACTATTTGTAACAAAAAAAGAAAAATTAAAAAAACATTAGAAGGGTATTATATTATATTATAATCATAACTATATAGAATTCTCACTATCTTATCTTGCGCCAAGCTGTCAATTACTGTTCATTAAAGGGTTATACTAAAATGCGCCTTTATTTCATAATATATATGAAGTTGTGCTAAATAATTTACGATAGTTCATTTGACAAAGTGGGAGTTGTGTAAATTGACAAGGAAGTGTTGGTGACTTGGTGTTCGAGATTACAACTTTCTCTCTCTTTTTCTTACCTCTATCCATATTCTCTCTATATCTATCCTCTTTCTTACCTCTTCTCTCTCTTCCTAAAATACATATTATTAAAATAAAATAAAAAGTGGGTAAAATTGAGTTAAGTCATACTAATTTTTGAGTTGAGAAGAAGAAGAGAAGAGAATATAATATGACGGTGTGATAATTCAGCTGGTGAACCTGAAGTATAAGCTATACAGATGGTCTTAGTATGAGTGTGTTTGACGGAAATAGCTGGAAGCTGAAAATTGGTAGCTAATAGCTGGAAACTATTTATTTAAGTTATATATATGTTCGGTAAATTAGTTGGTAACCGGAGCTTAATAGTGTAAAATGACAAAAAAGAACAAATCATAAAAATTAGAGGAATTATAAAACACTTAAAGAGGGTATTTAGATAATTTGGTATATAAAAAGCTTTCGGCTAGTTTTAAAAGCTACTTCAAGAAGCCTTTTATTTCAAACTTTTTTGTTAAAAAAATGTTTTAGCCTATTTATCCGAACATGACTTGTAGCTTTTTTTTTTCAAAACAAAAAGCTAACGAATATTGTCCCTTTCAGCCCCCTATCTTTTCTGTTTTTTTTTTTTTTTTACTTTTCACTCTTCTTTTTTCTCCCTTTTAGTTTCCCCTTTTCTTATTAGAACAATTTATTTCAGACACATTCATTTGAAACCGGTTCGCAGTGAAACATGGTTAAATTACACTCGTTTATTCTATTTATGAAACACACAAATTTTACAACATGTTCATTAGTGAACATATAACATTAGACGATTTTTAATGACCATGTAACAATAGACCAATCTAAATTATCTCAAATTTTATAATATAAAAACACACAAATTTTGTAAGATTTTTAGTAGTATACAACGGAAGTTAGAGAGGGATAAGCGACAAAAGTGACTAGAGAGATACAAGAAGAAATTCATTTCGAGACATTAGATTAGAAAGCAGTTAATGAACCACATAATCGTTCTCCAAAATTATTCGATCACCCCTACATTTAATTTTTTTTTAACGGCCAAACACATACACTTCTAACCCCAATCTTAAATTTGTATCTTTTTATTCACAACGAGGTTTGAACCCACAACCTTATGGGAATCCCAATACAAGTACCGCTATATTATAAGTCCTTTAGTGATACCCCTATATATACATATATATATATATATATATATATATATATATATATTTAAATGATAGGTTTATTTACATATGTGGATGAAGCAATGGAATTCATGGTGATAACGATGGTAGCCTAACATGTTAACAAACCAATAATTAAGTAGTTAAATATTTGGTTGGTTGCCGAGAGGTTGTAGACTTGTAGTTTTGTGGTCGTTTTTTCCAATAATTTATATGATAGTATCAAATTAACAAATGTTTGTTATCAAGTCCGTTTTGTATAGACCTTTTATTTTAGTAATGGTTTTAACCGTCTAGAAGAAACATTTTGTGAAAAAATAATTACACACTCAGTTCTCGAGTTTTTTTAAATAAGGAAAGAAAAAGATTTGAAAAGAAAGCTTTAAAAATTTGTTCTCCGAGTTTTATTTTAGAGAAAAGAAGAGATTTGAAGGGGAAAATAAAAAAGTTTTGTGTTCCCGAGTTATTTTAAGGAGGGAAGAGAAATGATATGGAAGGAAAGTTTGATTAATTTTTTCTCCTAAACTTTTCTCCCAAAAATGGGAGGAATTGGAAGGAAAGAAAAACTTTATGACTTTTCGTAAGTGACAAAATATCCTTAATCATAATAAATAATTTTTAAAAATAAGGGCATTATTGTAAAATGACCCTTTTTTATTTTTTTCCTCTCCAACTCGAGAACAACAACTTATTCCTTTTCTTTCTAACTTCTTTTCATTTTTTTCTAACTCGGGAACACGAAAAATCAAAATCTAATATCCTTTCTTTTCTCTTCTTTTCTTCCGTTAATTTTATTTTCTATTAGTTTCTTTCTCAAAGATATCTTGGAAACACAGCGTTAAGGAAGAAAATGAAAGGGTTTAGAGGGGGAATGTAGGCTTATTTTGATGTCAAAACTATCCTTACAAAATTGAGATAATTTGAAAGGATAGAATTTCTTTTCCTTCCTCTACTTAAACTCAAGAATAGGACGTCAAAGTTTACATGCCACAGTGTGTCATCTAAGGTTATATGTGCAGGGGCAGACCCAGGATTTCAGATGAGTGGTAGCACCGGACCTAAGATTTGAAATAAGTGGTAGCACCGCCTCTAAAAAATCGGAATTTACACTACGAAAAATCAAAATTTACACTACGTACGTAAAATTGAGTGGTGTCTCGTGCCCCCACACCCCACTATCTAGGTCCGCCGCCCCTGTATATGTGTATGATCGTTATGATAGATCTCGAAAAATTACATTTTGTGAGAAAAATAGTGAATCCTAAAACCTACCCGTCAACGGGTACGATAGTTTCCTATAAACCATCTCAAAGATAAATAAATTTTATAAATTTATCATAAAGTTTGATATTATTTTTTTTAAGTCTACCTAACTAACTTATTAACCTTTTAAGATATAGCATCCACAAAATTAGTTACAAAATTGAGATAATTTGAAAGGATAGAATTTCTTTTCCTTCCTCTACTTAAACTCAAGAATAGGACGTCAAAGTTTACATGCCACAGTGTGTCATCTAAGGTTATATGTGCAGGGGCAGACCCAGAATTTCAGATGAGTGGTAACACCGGACCTAAGATTTGAAATAAGTGGTAGCACCGCCTCTAAAAAATCGGAATTTACACTACGAAAAATCAAAATTTACACTACGTACGTAAAATTGAGTGGTGTCTCGTGCCCCCACACCCCACTATCTAGGTCCGCCGCCCCTGTATATGTGTATGATCGTTATGATAGATCTCGAAAAATTACATTTTGTGAGAAAAATAGTGAATCCTAAAACCTACCCGTCAACGGGTACGATAGTTTCCTATAAACCATCTCAAAGATAAATAAATTTTATAAATTTATCATAAAGTTTGATATTATTTTTTTTAAGTCTACCTAACTAACTTATTAACCTTTTAAGATATAGCATCCACAAAATTAGTTACAAAATTGAGATAATTTGAAAGGATAGAATTTCTTTTCCTTCCTCTACTTAAACTCAAGAATAGGACGTCAAAGTTTACATGCCACAGTGTGTCATCTAAGGTTATATGTGCAGGGGCAGACCCAGAATTTCAGATGAGTGGTAACACCGGACCTAAGATTTGAAATAAGTGGTAGCACCGCCTCTAAAAAATCGGAATTTACACTACGAAAAATCAAAATTTACACTACGTACGTAAAATTGAGTGGTGTCTCGTGCCCCCACACCCCACTATCTAGGTCCGCCGCCCCTGTATATGTGTATGATCGTTATGATAGATCTCGAAAAATTACATTTTGTGAGAAAAATAGTGAATCCTAAAACCTACCCGTCAACGGGTACGATAGTTTCCTATAAACCATCTCAAAGATAAATAAATTTTATAAATTTATCATAAAGTTTGATATTATTTTTTTTAAGTCTACCTAACTAACTTATTAACCTTTTAAGATATAGCATCCACAAAATTAGTTACAAAATTGAGATAATTTGAAAGGATAGAATTTCTTTTCCTTCCTCTACTTAAACTCAAGAATAGGACGTCAAAGTTTACATGCCACAGTGTGTCATCTAAGGTTATATGTGCAGGGGCAGACCCAGAATTTCAGATGAGTGGTAACACCGGACCTAAGATTTGAAATAAGTGGTAGCACCGCCTCTAAAAAATCGGAATTTACACTACGAAAAATCAAAATTTACACTACGTACGTAAAATTGAGTGGTGTCTCGTGCCCCCACACCCCACTATCTAGGTCCGCCGCCCCTGTATATGTGTATGATCGTTATGATAGATCTCGAAAAATTACATTTTGTGAGAAAAATAGTGAATCCTAAAACCTACCCGTCAACGGGTACGATAGTTTCCTATAAACCATCTCAAAGATAAATAAATTTTATAAATTTATCATAAAGTTTGATATTATTTTTTTTAAGTCTACCTAACTAACTTATTAACCTTTTAAGATATAGCATCCACAAAATTAGTTACAAAATTGAGATAATTTGAAAGGATAGAATTTCTTTTCCTTCCTCTACTTAAACTCAAGAATAGGACGTCAAAGTTTACATGCCACAGTGTGTCATCTAAGGTTATATGTGCAGGGGCAGACCCAGAATTTCAGATGAGTGGTAACACCGGACCTAAGATTTGAAATAAGTGGTAGCACCGCCTCTAAAAAATCGGAATTTACACTACGAAAAATCAAAATTTACACTACGTACGTAAAATTGAGTGGTGTCTCGTGCCCCCACACCCCACTATCTAGGTCCGCCGCCCCTGTATATGTGTATGATCGTTATGATAGATCTCGAAAAATTACATTTTGTGAGAAAAATAGTGAATCCTAAAACCTACCCGTCAACGGGTACGATAGTTTCCTATAAACCATCTCAAAGATAAATAAATTTTATAAATTTATCATAAAGTTTGATATTATTTTTTTTAAGTCTACCTAACTAACTTATTAACCTTTTAAGATATAGCATCCACAAAATTAGTTACAAAATTGAGATAATTTGAAAGGATAGAATTTCTTTTCCTTCCTCTACTTAAACTCAAGAATAGGACGTCAAAGTTTACATGCCACAGTGTGTCATCTAAGGTTATATGTGCAGGGGCAGACCCAGAATTTCAGATGAGTGGTAACACCGGACCTAAGATTTGAAATAAGTGGTAGCACCGCCTCTAAAAAATCGGAATTTACACTACGAAAAATCAAAATTTACACTACGTACGTAAAATTGAGTGGTGTCTCGTGCCCCCACACCCCACTATCTAGGTCCGCCGCCCCTGTATATGTGTATGATCGTTATGATAGATCTCGAAAAATTACATTTTGTGAGAAAAATAGTGAATCCTAAAACCTACCCGTCAACGGGTACGATAGTTTCCTATAAACCATCTCAAAGATAAATAAATTTTATAAATTTATCATAAAGTTTGATATTACTTTTTTTAAGTCTACCTAACTAACTTATTAACCTTTTAAGATATAGCATCCACAAAATTAGTTATATTCATATACTACGCCTCTTTCCTTTTTGTCTATTAAACCACCCACCCACCCCCCAAAACACACACCCACACACACACACACACAGAAAGACACAAACTTTACACAAATTAAATAAAAAGGCCAAATTCGTAGAACCTACCCTTTGCCCCCCACCCGTTTATACGTACATGCACCCATCCACTTGTATATATATATATATACCAATCATCTTCTCCCTTTTATCCACCCTCACCAGAAAACTGAAAAAAATAACTCACATTCAAAGACATGGAACCTCTCAATTGGCCTGCATCATCTTCCTCTGATTCTTCTTCTTCAGATTCTTCTCGTTCGGGTCACAAATCCCAGCATTCCGACCCGGTTAAGGGTCCATGGACTACTGAGGAAGACAGGATCCTAACCCGATTTGTTGAGCGTTACGGGCCACGCAACTGGTCGCTAATTAGTAAATACATCAAGGGTCGATCTGGTAAATCTTGTAGGCTTCGATGGTGTAACCAGCTTAGCCCTAATGTCCAGCACCGCCCCTTTTCTCGGGCTGAAGATGAAACCATTTTGGCAGCACATGCTCAGTATGGGAACAGATGGGCCACAATTGCTCGATTGCTCCCGGGTCGGACCGATAATGCGGTTAAGAACCATTGGAACTCGACATTGAAGAGAAGGCGATTTGAGAATCAAACCGCCGTGCCGGAGCGGGAAGTATTGGCTGACGAGGGTGGTGATTTTAGGATGGGATTGAGCGTTGGTAATGATAATGTTCCGACATCGGGATCTCAGTCGAATGTGGGTGCGGCAGCGGATGAGTATGATCCGATGACTACTCTGTCATTAGCGCCGCCGGGGACGGGCGGATGCGGGTCGTCGGAGAATAGAATGGAGAGTTTGCCGGCTGGGTTTTGGGATGTGATGAGGGATGTGATTGCGATGGAGGTTAGGGAGTATGTAACGACGTCGTTCCCTCAGGCTTCTAGGTTTCATTGACAGTTATTGCCTTAATTTATAGGTTTGGTTTTTTTTTAGAGGTAATTAAAACGTTGATGATTAATTAACTTGTAATTTTGTTAATATCCGTTGTTGATTTGTTTGATGATTAAAAGAAAATTACAAGTCTTCAATTTTTAAAGAAAAAATATATATATATATATCGAGGAGCTTGTGAATAATTACAAGAAGAAGGAATATATATCGAACGTTCAAACAAAACAAGATAGAAAAAGGAAAAAAGAATGTTTAATAAACAAAAGAGAGAATTTCACTACATCATCATAATTAGAGATGCTAATTAAATAGATACTATAAAAAAAACCACCCTAAATAAAAGTTCAAAATATATACTAAAATTTAATTAGATAATGTATTTCAATATTGGTCGTTCATTTTGGATAATGGAATTCATTGATGAAGAGCGTAGGAGAATCGAGTGTGGCATGGTGCATGTAAGAAATTTATGGGTGGGCAATCCAATTGAAGAAGGGGGAATTGAACGGCTAAAATTGGTTCTCGCGGTTCTCACAATAAAAACGATTCTTAAATGAACTTTTTAATATATATAAACCCCAAACATTCTAGAGGTTTGGATTTTGATACAAGTGAAATTGCACAAGATGCAACTCATTTTTGCAAATTTCAAGAATTTAATAGCATTAGAGTATAGGGTTGTTTTGATAAATCTAATCAAAATCCTATTTTGCTATGGCTAATGTCTGTAATTCATTATAAACCTCATAAATATGAGAAGAAATGATTTACATTAATAAGGTGATTGTTAGTTTGATGATAAAGAAGGTAATACCCCACTCTGATAAATACATTGTCATAGCATAACCGCCTATGCGAGCTCCCGATTTTAGAGTACCATTCATGTTCATGAGACAAGACCACACAAAAGTTCGAAGAATTTAGACTATGAAATCCACATTTTGAGCCATGCTTGTCCATGAGTAGAAGTGAGAGTACAACCAGAGAGAAAGCTTACCAAGTCTTCCACTTCTATACTTATAAACTTACTTTAAATTTATATTTGATCCGACTTAAGATCAAGTTCCCACGTTTCATTTTCTACATCTTAGATACTTACGAAACTCTCTTAAAAAACAAACTTTACCAACAAGTATATTTTCTATTTTTGTATTGTTTAATTTATTAAATAAATTATAAGAAAAAGAGAAAAAAAATCAAATGAAAGAAAGATTATATAGTGTTTTAAAGATAAGAAAGTACACTTAGACTAGAGTATTGAAACATATTTAAAAGATGGTAAAATAAAAGTGGACATGATGAACATACGGGCGGGGCCTACGCGGTGTGTAAGCGTCCCGATTTTTAATACTTGTTGGGAGTTGCGACAGCGTCCTCTAGTCTTGCTCACTCATGTTAAAAATAAAAAACGTGCTAATTGCCTAATTCACATTTTCACACGCTAACTCATTGTTTAATATCAACCCATAAAAGTAACGTCGTCTTTTAATAAATAAAACAAATAAATAAATAAATACTATACCTAAACAAAAATGTACCATACAAGGCAATTTCACTTGTTGCATTCTTTGTGAGATGCAAACTCATAAAAGCAGAGACGGATACAGGATTTAAAATGCGAGGTGACAGCACCGTCTTGAAAAATCGAAATTTACGTTATGCGGATAAAATTAGCTGGTGTCCCGTGTCACTACTGACACGGATATAAAAAAGTTAAAACTTGAAAATTTCTCTTTTTTTATTTATTTATTAAACACAATTTTATTTCTATGAGTCCATGTCAAGTACAAGAAAACTCATGGTGTTACCTGGCAAATGTTGTGAGCACATTAAGCCTCCAGTTTGCTCAGCCCCACTTCTCTATGATTCCAGCCACTACACTCAACTACCAGACTAGAAATTTCAGTAGCTAGAAATCACAGACCATGTATTTTGACCGATTGACTTGACCATCTCCTCGCATAAAAAATAGGGTAATTCTATATTTTCCTTATTCATTATCTATATCGCCCCTTTAATTTAACATGTGTGAGTGAAAAAACAATATTATAATTATAATATTCTTAATTTGACATATGGGTTTGTGAGGAGAGGGGACTATATAGTAGCACCCTAAAAAATAACATCTAGTTTAAAAAATTGTGATAAAAACAGATTGTACGGTATTTTTCAAATTCCAAATTTTGTATAAATGCATTTTATAACTATAATTTTGTATAAACTCTTTTGAAAAAATTGTAACTCTAATAAAAAGTTTGATTAACTAAAGTTTCAAAATATTCTATGTTTTGTTTTATTTTGTTATGAAGTCTAGTAAATAATCATGGTCATATCTACTTGTAACGATTCTCATAATTTTTATAAAAATCTATTGTACATGTTTAAATTAGTGAGACAATATTGCCATATTGGTATTCTGGTAAACATGAATATTCTATGTAGTCTTTAGTTTGATTGGATTTTTTCTAAGACAAATTTATGAAAAGACACAATAAGAGAAAGTTTAATGTTACAAAAACCGAATATACAAACATAAGAGAGGGATTACCTCGAATCCAAAACTCCTCTCAACTTTTAAATCTAATTACAAATCTGTTGTACACCTGTATGACAACTATAAGAGGGATAATTTTTTAATGTTTTGGAAGACGTCCTCTTTTTAATCTCATTATAAATTTGTTGTACACCCATTTAACATTTTCAAACACTATATAAACACATTTTTACGGTTTTATCTATTTATCACACAAAACTCTCTCTACTTCTTAAACTCAACTAAAATTCCAACAAATTTATTTATTTATATCATCGTGGATCCAAATTTCATTACACCTAATGTAACGACCCGAAAATATTGTAATATTTTAATCAAGAAATAAATATAATATTATTTATGGAGTTTAATTTGTTACTAATAAAAATTATGGAATATTATTATTTAAAGAAAAGAAAAGGAAAAGAAAATTCAAAAATCTGGAAAATGGAGATCGCGACGCGACGTGTTTGGGTGGCAAAACACGTGTCAAGGTTGTGTGTGTCGGGCGGTTGCGTGAGTTAGTTTCTGCATGTCGCAGAACGCGACGCATCGGGTCTTTTTTAGTGTCTATAAATACAAGTTCAATCTCAGCCATTTCACACAACACACTATCATCCCTACCGTTACTCTTCCAAAATTTAGAAAGATTCCAATGCTCTAGAGCGTATTTTGGTGTTGGGGCTTCGTTCTTACATGTTTGCAAGGTTCAGGGTGTTACGGTGAAACCATTTCGGGCCAAGTTTCGATATCGGGTTCGTTCGTGGTGTTATCGAGGAGTGTTTTGAAGTGTGTGAGACCAACTTTCGACAGTCCAAGTGCTAAGCTCGTCAATCTAGGTTCGAGGTGATCGTTTTGTGCTGTTTCAGATTAGTTCAGTAGATTTTTTTTTACAAAACCGAGTACATAGACAAAACCTGATTTTCGAAATAGAGATGGTTATACATATATATATATATATATATTGATTAATGATATGTGTTGTATGTTTGTGGTTAAATACTTGATATATGTATGTTGAACACGTGATACACATATTATGATTATGTGCGATCTATTGCGGTTTATGTATGATTATTTACGATTACATGCATGCTCAACTTAGAGGGTGGGGGTAGTATATTGTATTACCCATTTGCGGATTATAAGCCTAGTAGGTATGCATGACCTTCTAGGATTAAAATGCTAGCCAATGCGGGTTGCTTGGTCTTTCTAGATGACTATAGTGACACATGGTATGCAGACACTTCATTGTCTGAGTACTTGAGCGGTGTAGACCTGTGGGGCTAGATCATACATCATGAGGGTGTAAGGAGAAGCAGAAAATTGCGGTCGGCTTCGTTGTACTTGCACCGGAACGACAACGCAGTACTTGTACTTGCACTTGCACTGCCGGAGTAGCGAAAGCGGCGATATCTCGGGATCTATGTTCTCGGGTGGGAGTCACGCCCCACTTGGAGCATAGGTCGCCCTGTACGTGAGTAGTGAACATAGGTTATCTAGTGTGGGTTAGACTCTGCATTATGATCACCTTATTGATATATATACAGTTATGATGCGGTATGATTCACGATTATGATGTGGTATGATATATGTGGTATTATTATAATTATGTGTGGATGTTTACATGAAATAATTTGCGGATATTTGACCCATTCGGTGTTATGTGGTTTGCGGGGTATTAGGTACGGGTCAAATACACTAAAGGTTGGATATGGTATTTAATAATATGTCAAATTTCTACCTTTGATTATATATTATGATTTTTGGTAATAACTCATATTGACTCACAAGGCGTAAGCTAACACTTGTTTATTTGAAATGTGTCTTGTACTCGTATAGGTGGCTTAGAGATAGCATTTCTACAAGGAGGGTAGTCTTAGTCTTTAATTTGGCTTAGTAGTTGGTGCCAACGAATATTTTTGTTATGTAATCTATTACTGTTTTAAACTCGTATTGGTTTTTGAACGACTGCGGTTGTAGCACTATGGTTTGATTATGAATGATTCCGAATCGTCTGTATGGCAAAAAACAATTAATTCCGTTAATGATTTAAGACTTTCGCTGCATGTATTTGCTATTATTTAAAAGTTTTTATAAGTGGTGAAATTTTGAAGATCATGGTGTTACACCTAAATCAATCCATAACTGAGTGAGGTATTCGGGTCCAACCCCGCGATCTTGGAATAATCCGTTCCAGATTGACATGTCTCCCAGCAATCTTCAGATAATACGTTCCGAGTAGACACCTCCTTGGGCTTCCACCAAGATTTTATTACACACCAATTTATGTATTAGGAGTTGGTTCAACAAGGTTTTGTTTCAGCGAATTACCGATTTCCTCTCCCGTCTTTCAACACTCGAGTTGTGCCGGGCCAATTCCAAATCCTAATCCAGCCGTAGATACCACAATCCTAGGAAGGCAAAATTGTTCTCCAAACCTAACCGGAAACACCACCATCGCAACCGACACCACAAACGAAAAAGGAAAATAAAATTACCACAAAAACAAAACATATATCATGGATTACCAATGAGGAGTCGGCATTGGTATCGTGGGTGGACATTTGGTAGGACCCCGTTATTGGAAACACACAATCAAGTGGTATAAAAATTTATTCTTATATTATTACTATTATATATATAGTTATTAGTATGTTTATTATTATTATATATATTTGTTTTATTATTATTATAGGATGTTTATTATTTTTATTTTTAGTATTATTATTATGATATACAATTATTATTAATTTATACAGAAGTAGGAAATTTTTGGATCTAGTTCTCAACTTGTTTCATCGACAAATGAATCGTGGAGAGTATAAGAACATTCATCTAGTGAACTCAAAATTTAAAGACTTGCACACGAAGATATCAAAGTTTGCTAGCATCTACAACAACTTGATAAATACTAGAGGTAGTGAAACAAGCGAAGTCAATCTTTTACAAACGATGCACATCTGATACCTTGATGATTACAAGGGGTGGCATTCACCCATAAACTAGCTTCGGACATTATTAAGAAAAAAAAGGTCCAAAATGGCACCCGATGAAGCCTGCTTCTAACCGGCCTACAAACATAGGAAGACGTCGGAATAAAAAAACTACACAACCGGGTTGTCGGATGCATGTTGTATGTTGGACCCAACCAATGACGATGACAAGGACAATGATGTTGAGATTGAACTAGGAGTCTAAATGACCTGTCGCGAGGAACAAGGCGAAGAGGTGATCAACAAGTTATACCATGTCCGGGTCGTGTAATGAAGAACGTGTCAATCGATTGTTGAGTCGAATAAAGGTGTTCAACTTCCGGGGTATTGAGATGCTCTCCTTTCGTAGTGAGAAACCTGAAGTAGAGAAAATAAAACATTGACAATAAAAGAAATGAAGTGCAAAACAAAAGGCCCATTCCTAAAGAGAATTTGAGTTTTACATTACCCGTATGATCACCTTACGGGTAATGTTTTGAAGACGACTTTGGCAAGGTATGAGAGAATTAGAAAAATGTACGGGTTAGAAGAATGAAATATATTATTATTATTATTATTATTCTACTTTTTAATGTAACCGAAATATTATGAAATGTTTTCACTGAATGAAAGTCTTATTTTTATTTTTAAACAATATATAAATACTTTTATTTAGTTAATTTATTAAATATATAATAAAAAATAAAATTAAAAGTAGGGAAAAGATTGAAGAATGAAGGAGGAGGTTATAGTAAGTTGTAGGAAGGGGATAGCCTTATGCAGCTTCTCCATTACGACATAAAAGTAAATTCCATGTTTTGTATTGCTGGACATGCTATTTGCCAAACAGCAGACTCCATCGTGTTGTTGCAGGCGTTTCTCATCTTAAATTGAAGCGCACATCTTGAAGATATAAACCAATACAAAGTTGTCACAGAATGATGCCTATTTTCTCATGTCGTCAAGTAGCTTTTGTCTCTAAAGTTAACAAATCATATATTGAATTTACGCTATATTAAAACATAAAGTCAGTTAATTACAAGAAGAATCAACTATTTCATTCTTCTCAACTTTTTACATGCATTGTCTGTCTATTCACTATTCTGCTAGTGGAAGAAAGGCGTAAAATAGATACAACATCCTTTTTTTTTCTCCAGCAACCGATTAGATTCATTCGGGTTTCACAAGTTCTTGAAGAATGCTTCTTCCTTCATTCACTGTATCCAAATGAGAAACTTTAGAAGCCCATATGTTTTGCAGTGGTAGCATCAACATGTCTAACCTTCTTAAGCGTTCCTCTATCTGATTCATAGTTTTTGAATCCAACACACTACCCACAACATTCTGCAAACAGAAATCAAGAGAACTTATTGTCAAATAGTAGTATCACTTAGATTTATAACTCAATTACCAGGGTATAACAAGTACACACCCAAGTGTTTCTGGAGCAAGCTTGGAGTATTAGGGACTTAAGAAACTCTTCATCTGATGCTCTTACGACACTGTCTGAAATGATTGAAATTGCAACATCTAGACATGAAGAATTTGAGACAGATCCATGGTTCTTCATTACAACCGTCCCATGTTGATGTAGAATCTTGCCCATGAAAGATACACTGTTGTTGGAGGCCCCTAATTCCTTCTGGTTTGATCTACGCAAACTTCTTTTGGAATGTTTATGGGGCAACCGTTCATGTAAACCCAATAAAGTCACTGCTGTCTCATTATCAGTCCAGCAACAGCATGAAGATGAACCATCATCTACACCGACAAATAAGAAAAGAAAATAAAAAAAATGAATGAATGTTAGTGGATTAAAAGAGTAGTCATTTATTATTATTATTAGCATATACAAGAAGCACACCCATTATGAAACCAGCAAGTGGAATTTTGACACACGGTATTCCTGAATCAACTGTGGAGGACTGTTGGAGCTCACTGTTCTTTTCCAATACCAACAGATAAACTGCTACAACCTGCCAATAAAAATAAAAAATAAAAAAATTAGTCGATTACACGCCATTTTAATCAGTTTGATGAGGAATATTGACCTACCTTGCAACACAGTCGCATCTGTTTATGGTCTGAGAATTGCATAATTTCAGAAATTAAAACTGCAGGACCCGTTGGTAATGAGGAAGCAGTCTCCACAGCTGATTTAACAGATGTTTCATCCCCCTCATTGCTACATCGGGCTTCATCCATGAGTATGGAGTTGATTTCAATGAAAGATGCAGGTGTCAACTTAAGCACATTCCCTTCACTAGTAGATCAAAAAAAGGATGAAAATATTCCAAATTTGTAAGATGATAAAAAAAAGCATCGTAAGTTGAGAGAAACAAACCATATAAGACATACAATGTTAAAAGAACACGGTGAAAGCTAGCTTTGATGCCTGGTGCAAATCCAACTGGATAACTGTCTTCACTTAAGCTGCTATAAATCTTCACCTGAAACCATCAAAACTATGAGAAAAATGATGTAAGAATACATAAAGAGAACACTAAACCGAAGAAGGAGAGTAGCAGTTACAATGTCATGGTCGACTAAAACATGAATACAGACGCTGTTTGTCACTCCAGGAATGATATGATGACGAGTCCCGTGTAGAATTCGATGGCTTAAATTAGTAACAAAATGACTTTGGTAAGAGCTATGAACAGCCACTACTTTGCCTTGAACATATAATAAATTTCCCATTGGCAAATTTACACCAAAAGGGGATGCATTCTTCATGGTTTGAGGGACCCACGCACTGTTCAATAATCCTTTGATCGAGTTAGTTGGCTGGATTAGATCCTTTTTCAGTTCTCTGAGTTTGACCTCTACGAAGCTTAAATTTTCAGCTGACATACGTACATAAATATCTGGACATATTTCAGGGCATCCATCAATTGATCTTAGCACAGGAATTTCAACTTGATGAGCATCTGGGGATTGGAAATCTTCCTCAATGAAATTTAAATTATGATTTGAACAAATGCATGATTGAGCAATCGTGGGACTAGCTACATCAGCAGAGAAGGAGACACTCCAGAAATGTGATTTAGAATTCACAAGTACTTTATCCGAGTCTTTTGCATTACATGCCAGATCTTTGTCATGATGTTTAATCAAGTAATAACCACCAATTCTCAAAGCCTGCAACATATATCATCTTGTAAGATACAAAAAATTGTGTTTGACTAGAAAATAAATAAGTTGATGAATATGAAACTGTCAATGGCTAACCTCATACTTCCTGAAGCTATCAGACTTGAACTCCAGAAGCAACTTTTTCACAGCTACTGTGTAATTTAATAGGTTACCAAACCTGAACATACTTGATATTTGACACTCAATAGTACATGGGAATTTATTTAGACAGATAAAATCACACCATATTTCATCACATGAATTCAGATTATCAGTTACATTACTTCCATCTGATGATTCAACAAAATCTCTCCCTCTGTTATGAACAAGTAAATTCCAGGGGAGAATTATGGCCTCAGCATATATGCTTGAATCATTTGAAACACCTGGAAACTGAGAAAATTTCTGAACTTAATAAATTTTAATGAAATTACGAGTGCTAGTTTCTACTTTCTACTATAAAACATACCTTTTGTTGTACAGGGAATTTGTGCACTAAAAAAAGCAGGTGGAAGCTTCCACTTTCTAACTCCTTGATATTCTCCTCCCTGTCCACACCAGGAAATATGACATGGTTTCTTGATTTTGCATCTCTCATGTAACAATGAACATAAATTGTAATTCTCTTTCTCCCTGCGAAATGAAAATGGTTGAAAATATTTCCACATGAAAACGGCTCATTATTGGTTAATTCCAAATGCTCCAGTTGCCGAGGAAATCCTTCCAATACAACAGTAAAGTTGTTTATCTGATGAAATCAAACAAAAGAGGAGAAAACAGAGTTGTAAATAACCCAAAGGAAAACAATACAAGGAGACATGAAAGCAGCCATATGGCAAATAAAGAACAAATTATACGAATGTAGTTACCTCATATATGTCCTTAATACTCCAAACAGATGGGAGGTCGGGTACAACAACATCAATGCTGCCAGTTGCATCAATTAACTGCAACCTTCCAGAGTATTCAGAAATCTATATACAAAACACACCACCAGAATCACAAATCTGAATGAATCAAATGGTCATTTCAGATGGAATTGGACAGCTTACTGACCTTTAGAGTTCCAAGCAAAACAACGTTCATATCTTCACTTTTCAAAATTTTCCTAATAGGTTGATCATGAGACTTCCCTCCACAAACTAGGCTACTATACTGATGGTTCATATCAGAATCTGTCCCACGTGTATATAAGCTTCTTATGAACATGCCCTCACACTGATTGATGAAATTGGAGATGGGCACAACCTAAAACAATGGCAATTGTTTCATTACTACAGACCTGCTACAAAAGAAGTCAAGCAACAAAACTTTTATAGAGAACATTTATTGTCAAAATATACCAGTTTTGGAGGGTTGTAATCAATTTCTTTGCCACATCCACATAAGTCATGCAGACAATATTCTGAGAGAACTCCATGCTGCCAAACAAACACGATTTTAAGGATCCACACATATATATTACATCTAGAGCATTCCCTGTGATATTCAAAATGTTACCCGAAATCGAAACAGTGATAAAGGCAAACGTGAACTGGAATATTTCTGAACCAAGCCTTCCATCTGCAGGACAGCATAAATGCTTGTTTTAACTTAGCACAAACTTTTAAGGTAGACAAAGAACATTTTGAAGCCATGACCTGGAATTTAAGGAAATAGAATCCCATAACAGACGAAATACTAATTTGATCATACACATTACATGTTTAGATCCTAAGATCTCCATCTCTGCTAGAACTCCAGCAAACTTTTTCCTTAACGATGAAACCACAAGCAACACCCTGATATAGAAGCTTGTGAGTAAATGAGGGCATATGAAATGCAAAAAAGGCAAATAATGGTAATATACAATTCACAAGGTTCATACCATAATCTAGCTGAAAATGCAAGTGATTCAATAAACTTTCTAAGAAGACTTCGAGATTGTAAAGTTTGGTAGCAACTGCAACAAAGATATGATGCATTTGTCAAATGTGCAATTTGAAAATGGTTGACACAACCAAAATAAATAAATAAAGACTTTAGGCTTTAGCATACTAACCCTGTTTCTATTGGAGAGAATATATTAACACGGATGCTAGTCTTGTAACATGATCCGAATATTATTACTTTTGTCCATGAAAATTTCGGATCCTCGACATGGAAATTTCTCATGGTTATCTAACAAAATGAAAATCTTTATATCAGAAAACTGGAACTCCCTATGAAAAAGAAGAGGTTACATACAATTGCACCGACTCTCAGGCTATGTGGCATTGAGATTTGATGATCTGTGAGCAACAGCAACACTTTTTGATCCAATTCAATGACCATTCCCTGCATGTAGAACCCAGTAATACTTCCAGTATATAAGCTGCATAGCCCCTTCCGTCTGATAGTGGTATTTCTTCCATTCATGGCTTTTTTACACTTAGACATCAGAAGATGGAGAATAGATTTTTCTGTGGTCACATGCATCATCAAAGACTTCCCTTCTCCAATGAAAACCATCTTCTTCTTCATGCCAGAGATCAAAACAATGCTTCCAACCAGCCTTGAAATGGCAGGATACCAAATCGAGGCAGACCCACAAAAATAAAGAATCTTAGATTTTGAAAAACTATGATCATTACGCCGTTCTCCTGTTAAATCTTGCAGTAACATTACCCTGTCCCTGGAACTGCACGACTCACACTCACAAACAGCAATCTCAGCAAGAAACCCGTTAAGGTTTCTAGTACCGTTCTTATCGGCTGTACAGGGAACATTTGTGACAGGACTAACTGATTCCAATAAACCATAAACTAAATGACGAGGAACTATACTTTGTTCAAAGGTAGGAAGTGCAGAGTTCAGATAAAATGCATTAAATTTCGGTATGCAAACATTTTCAGATTGAACAAGACTCCACCTGATAATTTCTAAAAATCCATTGTGAGGTTTCACCGGAATGAAATTCCAGGCAAGAACTCTGATTCTTTGGCCAATAACCTGAAAATCAAGGTCAAGGATGTCGCAACAAACGGAGGCAGAATGATCGGAGAATTTAAGGCAAGTTGAGTTAGAACAAGAGAAAGAAGGTACGTTTAGGTTTAAGGTTCCGATGAGTAATGTTGGGTAGTCAAGTGGTTTAAGGATTTTGAAACTATTAGGGGTTTGTGGATTGGACGGCTGAGTAGTGTCTTTGTGTATTCTGGGATGATGAATCGGAGGGCTGAGTGGGAGAGAGGAAGCGCCGGTGAGGGGGCGGGAACGGTGGAGGAGGTCGGAGAGTGAAATGAGTTCTATTGAACTATCTGCTTCCATTGAATTGGAAAAGAGGGAAAGGTGTCTCAAGAAATAAAGCGGGAAATTTAGATCATATTAACATGTACTCATCGCTCCTATAAATAGCTAATAAATGAATAGTTTCTTACTTGGAAAGCCTTGAATTATAAGTAGATCGACTTATCCGTCTTTTTAGTCGGGTCTCATATCAATTTCTAATTACTGTAACAACTATTGGCGCAAATATGTATGTATATCAATTTTCATTATTCATCTTCCGATCTTCATTAATGTTTTTTTATTTGTTATCAATATATGAATTTATTGTATGTTTAAGATTTCATATCATAAAAGTTTAAAATATAAACGTTTTGAATTTACATTGACAATCTTTCGTGTTTATACACGAGGTATTAAGCTAATTTAAAATATATAATGTATATTATTTCCCTAAACATAAAGTATATTGTTAATCAAATCTTTTAAAATGTATTGAACTTTACATATTTTTTTTTTATTATATGTATCAAAATTTAACACTTGCTCTTTAATGTACTAAAATTCTAAAACCAGGCTATTGTTTATATTAAACGTGATATAGTAGATTATCTATTCTGATGTGACACATGTTTACTTGATACGGTAAATTACATGTCTTCTCTCTTTTCAAAATAACATAAAAAGGATAAACATAATCATTGATGATGATGATAATAACGATAACAGTAAAGTTTAATCTTGTTCTTCTCCATTATTTTATCCAGCTATACAATCAATTAGTGACATTCATCTTCTGCAGCTTCATCTTCTTATGAACAAGGGTTTCAATGTTTTATGGAGTCAACCTTCACATTCGTCATCTATGTTTTATTTGTTCATTTGCTATGATTTTACATCAAGAGATAGGGTGTTTGTTTGGTTTAGGAGGCTGCTATCCGTCGATAGTTTAATTGGTGGTACCAGGATGCGTTACATGGTTATTCTGGTTATCGATGGTAATTCACCATCAACAATCGAGGAGGCGATGTGAGAGATTCAACAAATTTCATAATAAATAGAATTTTTATATCTATTACTGGATCAAGTTAGTTTTCCTGCAACCTCGAATAAAACAGTAGGATGTCATTCAAACTTTTTTTTTATACCAATACAATAAATTGTCATAGTGTTTGTTACAGTTGTTTAAATATTCTTGAAACATAAAATATTTTTTTCAATATTAATCAAAATTCATTTACATAATTATTATATTTGAATCTATTTTATAGTTAGAGAAAAATGCCCCACCAAAATCGAAGTTACTTTATATAGCAAGTCCATTCCATGTACGTAGTAAATAAAGATGTAGATTTACTGATTTAAGAGTAGGTTAGCTAATTAGGTAAGACTGACAATTCAAGTCGGGTTCGTATCGTTCGGGTTAGTTTTACATCGACCCGATTTCGAGAGTCATGATGGTATTACTGAGGAACGTCTTTATCAAAATCTTTTTGGTTCTCACTCGACCCATTTGTTTTCGTGTCGAGTTCAGGTCGTGTCAGTTTTTTTATGTCAACCCATTCAGGCCAGATGTGATCGACGAGTATTTTTTCGGTTTTGAAATATGGTTTTCTGTTTCAACTACGATTTTCTTTATCAATCTTTCAAATTTCATGTTTGTTTTCCAACTTTCGGTAAGAATTTTGAAAAATGATTTTCCTTTATACTCTAACGTCAATATTAAATATTCGTTTCGATTGTATTCGAACTTTAAATTAGGGATTTGTTTTGGTTTGATTCAAATTTTAAATTTACTTTTTTATTCAACTTATATAAATGAATATAATAAAAACTATGATGTAATATTACTCTATCAAATACTAATAAATAATGTTATTGAGCAACCGAATAATTTAAAATTTATTCATCATTAAACAGAATTATCAATCGATTCAAAATACTAAAGTACCACCTATTAAGTAATCAAATATAAAAGTACCATAATGACGTACTATTGTTTTAACTGTAAATTTTTTATTGTTTATTTTAAGTTTTTAACGTTTAAGGGTTTTATGCTTTTGTTTGGCAGATATATTGCCCTAAGATGTCATTCCTTTATTTGAATTCACAGTATTCTTTTCAAAATTTAAATTTTAAGTATTATAAAAAATTTATAATGTTATAGTTTTACCCTTAAATGGGTCATACGGATCACTTTCGGATTATTGGGTTGACCCTAACCCAACTCATATATTTTTATGTCAACCCACTTTTAACACATTTCAGGTTCTTGCCACTTTTTCGGGTCATGTTTAGATCGGGTTTCGTATCAACTAAAAAATTACCAGCCTTACAATTAGGTGTGTGTAATCTGATTTTTAGAAAAAAGAAAATACTATAAATAGGTTCTGAAGGAATAATTTTAAGCAAGAAATGTCTCTGGTCAAGACAGCAAAAAAGTCCAAAGCTCCTATCCATCCATACATCCAGAAGTTTGCTGACTTAATTTGTAACAACATTACCTTAATAATTAATAAATTAATTGATATATATACTACAGTAAAAAAGTGCTGTTCCAATATAAGCACATATAACACCCATTTGCTGCTACTTCAAAATACAACCCTACTGTGCATGTTACACAAACACACCATTTCTAATATGAAGGACCTGCTTCACTGTCTAATGAATCATGGCTAATCCTAAATTCCTGGTTTGTTAATGAATTCAAAATCAAACCACTACATATTATTAATAAATTCACAACAGGTAGGTTTCCCTGCTAGGGGTCGTTGGAAGAGAATATGTTCTCCTACCCTCGCATGTTACAGGCAAACGATTCCGAATCCTGCAATGTTGTGTACTTGAGTGCAATTCACTCGGAGCAACTTCAAAGATAGACTGAGGAGAGTGGTGGCTGGTAGCTCGTGAATGGTCCTTCTTGGTCTCTGAGTTTGAATGTTTAGCTCTTCCACTGCACAAAACAAAAACATTGATTCCAATGTCGGGAGTAAAAATTGTATACTCCGCTATGATCCTACAAGTTTGTAAGAGATTTCTATATAAGAACTTGCCAGTGAAACTGTAGTCTTCTGTGCTTAACCCATGTGCATGATGAGTGTTGCATTGTATCTTTCGAGTGTGCAGGCAAGTCTCTTGGATTATAAGATATTTCCTGGAACACAAAATCATTTGGATTTTGAAATATCAAGAATGACAGACGAATCATTAATTTGTAATAATATATATTTACAGCTATCGGGAACTTACGTTCAGTCTCAAACTAGAAATTTGTTGATTACAGAGCGAAAGACTATGATCTAATGAATTACGCACGAAGGGATGTTCTAGTAGCAAAGCAGCCGATGAGCGATTTTCTGGGTTTCTCTGCAAACACCTCTTGAGAAAATCCTTTCCTTCTGATGATAATGTTTCTGGTATAGGTGGGCATCTATTTAATACATTGAACATTGCTTGCACCTAATGAAAATGGTAATGGAATAATTAATTCAATCATCAAGGAAAATATCATGTTTTTTACTTTTATTTATCCTATGTTTTAATAGCAAAATACCGCATTGAACTCGCTCCATGGAGGTTTCCCGGTCACCATCTCAATGATGGTACATCCCAAGCTCCATATATCCATGGTAAATGTATGTTCTGGATTAGCATCTTTTCGCATTACAGCTTGCAGAACCTGAGAAAAGAGACAAAAGTTGCCATTTATATGATTCTAAACACGAGAGTCTATAATTTTAACAACAAATACCTCCGGAGCCATCCAATGCGGACTACCCTTTAACGAAAGATCAGTCACATGTCCAGCAAGCTGTAAAAGAAAATAAAAGTGATTCACAATGCAAAAAAGAAAAACGGATACAAAGCTTTATTACAGGTAGCTAATTTAGGTGAATGGAACATATATAAATATTTACTACTCGTGTTTTTTCAGCTTACATGTTTTGCCAATCCAAAGTCTGCGAGCTTCACAACACCAGACGCATCAACAAGCAAATTCGCTCCCTTAATATCCCTGTATAACACAACAATATGAATCATTAAAAGCTTATACTGGTGAATTTAACTACGGTTATAGTTGCATAGTAATCTCGCTTCCTATAAATTAATTTCAATTAATGATACCTATGAACAGTCTTCTTGCTGTGCAAATAGGCCAACCCTGAGAGGATATGACGTGTAAAGTTTCGAACTACAGATTCTGTTACAGCTCCACAGTGTTCCCGGACATATTTATTTATAGACCCGGGGTGCACATACTCCAAATATATACAAAATCGGTCCTCAACCTGCATAGAGGACAGAATTCTTCTAAAAAAATATCAATCTAAACACTGGAAGGAGCTAACATAAATGAAACTAAAGAACTCACCACTTCAGAACCCAAATACCGTACAATGTTTGGATGCTCCAATGTTCGAAGAACTCTTATTTCCTGAAATAGATGAAATGATACGGAAAAATTATGTATCTTTTCATGCCATCTTCAATAACCCACCTTCGTATGGACATCAAAGCAGAGAAATAGATGATAATCAATGATCATGAACAATACACGCAAAAGTATATTTTGTCATCTTGAAACGTACGTAAATGAAAGTACACTAAACAAACTTCTGTGCAAAAATTATGATAGTTCATATGCACTGGCAATGTTAAGCATATTATTGAGCTATATAGTTAGTATTAACATTATTAATTCTACATCCTAAAAGAAGATTCTGAATTTGTGGAACATACACTCAAACAATATATGGCTTAAAACTTGTAACTTAAAACAATGGCATAGCTCAGTATAACGTTGCATAGATACATCATATATGCATGCACAATTGCACAAACAAAACAGACACTGATCCACATACATGCTAAATTGTAGCGGTTGCAAAAACAGGCAGTTTGGGTCAAAACCTGTAATTTTTAGTCAACTCAAAATGGGTCGGGTCGGATTGGACCAATTTTAAAGCGATTTTTCATTCTTTGTTTAATTCTTTTATACATAATTAATGTGTTGAATACTTAAATACGATTCCAAAGTTATATCATTATAATAACCCATTTTTCATTCTTTTCTGCAGTAAAGCTATTTAGAAGGTTTTTATGCGATTTCTGGATGAGTTTCAACCCCCTTGACCCGATTCCTTTCTTTTGATAGATCTTCCCGAATAACCCATTTGACCATTTAAGAAAAAACATAACCCATATTGACCCATTTTTATTAACATAAATTAAAATCGCCACTTGTAGTAATCTGTAAAAATTTTGAATCTTTCCTTCTATTGATTTAGAATGTAGACCAGAAAACATGGACATGTGAAGTTGTTCCAAAGGGTAACCTGCTCCAACTGCCTTATACACTCGGATGATTTAGGGTCATCAGGAATGACATCAACTTCTTTTATCGCACATAAACTCCCCGTCTCACTATAAAAAATAAATTACAAAAAAAACATAAAAACACTGCAGTTAAAGTAACTCCAAAAATTTGCTCATGGCTTATGACATACCGATTAGTTGCTTCATATACAGTTCCGTAGGTACCACGCCCCAAAAGTTTTCCCTTCTGCCATTGACCTTTTATTGAGTGCACATCTGATGTATCCAAACTTGGACGCCTAGAAACAGGTCTTGAAGGTGGAAGGGGAAGGGGATGAACATTATTAGTGTTGTTGCTTTCAGTTCTAGACATTGGATAAGGACTTTGCAATGGTGGACTGTGCAATTGAGAACGCCTTGCCGATGCCTCAGAAGGAGGGGACAAATTAAACTCTCGGGTGCCTGCAAATGCAGAATCAAAAATATCGAGTGTACTAAATCTTTTGGGGCTAAGTGTAGGACTAGTGAAGGTGGTAGCTGGGGCACTCCTAGCAGGAACATCCAACCTGATGTCACGATGAACCTTTTCACCGTTTATTTCTTGAGGGTAACCTTTCCGGCGATGGTAAGTTGAAGTTTTAGATGATATCGGGATGCCATGACTCTTACTGCTATTCATCACACATCGATCAGATCTGCAACTGCATACACAGAACTTATCAACAGTTGGCTAATAGACAAACATTCCAAGATTTCTGCAGTCACTAAAATCCTAATCTCCTTTAGAACGAGTTATCTTTTGTTTTCATTTGCTTAGCCTAATAGAGTATTAGTTGCAAAATACAAAATTTACATAGATTCTGCCACGAATTTGGCTCGAGATTATTCTATTTTTGTGCAAGCAGGTTAATTCTGACACTGTAAATCTTCATTTACTCCCTCAAGTTGAAGTTGGAAATCAAAAGGTATGAGCCATGAGGTGTATTGTCAAATTACAGCGCTGTTTTTGTGTAAGGGGGCACTGGTAGAAAAAAATCATTAATCAAGGCCATTCTAAGCCGTAATATGTATAACAAGGAAAGTAACTTACCGTCGATCTCCTCCGCCGTATCCTTCGGCCAGAAACCGCAATTCATCACTAGGTAATGGCAATGGTTGCGGCACGGCGGACAAGGACCAGTGTTGCGGCAATTGATGTGGAGAACCAGGCAAGGATTTTGACCTATGACCACCATCGTCCTCCGGTGCGAAAAAGTCATCCACCGTGGCGTGACGGAATTTACGCTGCCGGGTGAGCCTCTTCTGGGGCTGCGGCGAAAAAGGGCCTCCATTCATTGAAATCCCGCACGGCGAGGATGAAGATGAACACGGAGACGATTTGAAGGAATTGTTGTTATCATTGGAAGTAGAAGAAGAAGAAGTAAAAGAAGGCATGAGATTAGCAGGGGAAGAAAGATGAAACCTCCGTTTTCTGAAGAAATTAGACATGATTCAGCAAATTCCCAACGCAATGATGATCGAGGGAGTAGTAATAGTAGTAGAAATTGACGATTTTGGGGTTCGGGAGTCGTCGCGTTTACTAACGATTGTCAACATTTGAATCGGCAATTGAGACGTATGTTCCTCCATCTTCCTGTGAAGTGAGAAACACGATTATTATCGTCATCGTCATCCTCATCTTCATCCTCTCTCATTCTCTCTGTGTGAAAGAGGCAAGAACTAAAGTCAATGCTCGTGTGCATACTCGGTCCTACACCTATACGTATACATTTTTGTATGTATAGAATAAATAGATGCAGGAGAAGAATAAGATCTTCCATTGAAACTTTCAAAAGATGACCAACCCAGTCCATAGATACACAACACAAATATAATCCGTCTTCAAAGTTACCCTTGACCCCCCGGTACTTTCTTGTATTTGAACAAATGATCCCTCTCAAGTTTTTCGAAAATATGCTATTCTAGTATCCTAACTTTCTAATCCTATAATATTATTATATACCTTTAATTCTTAAATAGGATTGGCCTTTAAGAAAAGAAAAATCTCAAGTAGGAATATATGAATAGAGATCTCGAAGAAGAATTTATAGGGGCACCAACCATCAAATAGAGGTGACAATATAGGTTTGATAGATAGCATATCAAAACGGGTTCAAACTGTAAATTTATGATTGATCGGGTTCAATAAATAAATAACCTCAAGATTTACTCTTAACACAATTTGATCTTCTCCTTATCCAAAGGATGTCTTCTTCTCAACCATTTCCTTCACGTTCCCATTGTTGTAATGTGAATGACTATTTTAAAAAACCAAAATATTTCGACCAACTTAATTTAGTCCGTAATATAAATTAAGTCATCCAATTTCAACAATTTGAAATATGAAATATATAACTAAGAACATAAAGGATTTCTATCAAATTTATAAATAACAAACTCAAATATGTAACTAATAAGTAATAATCAAATATGGCTTTATGTGTATATTCCCTTTGTAAGTATGTGTGATTCGGTTTAGGGTAAGTTGCGATTTAGAGTTTGATGTTGATTTCTTGCTTAGGCTTTGAATAAGGGTCTATTTAATCAGGTTTTAGTATGGGGTTACACTTCATGTGTGTTCTTAGTGTATGTGTGTATGTATGTGTGATGTCTACTCATTAGGTTTGGCCTAAATTCAAGAGTTTGGATCTAACAATTGTTCAGGTTACTTACATAATGGATGGAACCTTGCCTTTGAATGCTTGCACAATCAAAGCTCAGTCTCTAACATTTTAGACTAACCATAGCATTACCTCCACACGGTTGCGTGATACGTCATACTTTCAAACAAAGACTAAAAGTTATATAGTCTCATATAAGACAACACACTAGCCAAGGTGTGGTTTGGCGAACATAACGCCGTCTTGATAAGATAGAAGTATGTAAAGGAAAGGATTGTCCTGTTCTTTAGTCAAGCAAGTCACCATCTATCAGGCTTACCTTCTCTTGTAATTGTTGTCACAATATCTCAACCATCAAGATTACCTCATGATCACCCTAGCATGTGAGAATTAGCCCTCAATCCCTCTACTATTAGTACCAACCTTTACCACAATGCATCCTTCTTCATATGTGTGTATCATACACTAAACACTCATAGCACAAGGTTTGTACCTTTATAAGCCTTGCTCAGTTTCTCTTCATCACATGTGCATATATCAAGTACTTCATCACTTAAAACATGAACAAGAAAATGGATTTGGAAAAAAAAATTCCTCTTGAAGATATCTAGTACAAGAAATTAAACATGAACTAGAAGTTTAAACGAACCAATATAAATCAAATCTTAAATTCAAACCCCTAAAATGATTGTAGCTTGATGAAGATTGTGATGAATAACCACATGAATAGTTACCGAAACTTTGATTTGGAAATTGAAGCTTTTGACGATGAAAATAAAGCATAAAACAAATCTAGATTTCTCACTCTCGTACGCAACATATTTTCATTGCGTTTAGACAAACAAAAGTTAATTATAAGATGGGTAAAGAACGATTGTTAACAGATTATAAGAAAAATCGTTATATTTTTACATACTTAGCTAATAAGTTTTTCTACCAAAGATTCAATCCCACCAAAAGCAACAAAAAAAAACTACATTTGTAATACCAAAAAAGTAAGAAAAAGAAAAACATTATGATTGTATGACCTTTATCTAATAAAATAATACTATAATGGTAAATTATAGATCTGAAATCTAAACATCTAAATAAACATTATAAGTTTATTATTAGAGCAAAATATAAATTAAGATAATAGGGTATAATAAAAAAGGGTAAAATGCCAAGGTCCGTTCATTCTATTGAGTTAATACAAATAAATATGCTAAAACCAAGTAACCTACTAATACCATCAAAGATATCACATACGGTGTGAGATTCTCGAAGATTCAGATTAGTAAAAAACAAATATTACATACGAGGGTATATTTGTGACATTCAATGGCACTTTTAGAAAATTTGTAATACATAGCAGTATAGTAGAGTAGGGAGAGGGCTAAAGGAAGGCAAGGGTAGTGTTGAGCAGCGAGGCGAGGGGCCAAGACGAGACCAAAACACCAAAATAGAATAATGTTCAAAACAAGAGCCACACGACTATCTAGTAAAGTAGGCCAGGATCATGTAGCAAGAAACATAACCCTAAAAAAACAACCTCTACTTGCAGGGTTGCGGATCATGAGGTGAGAAATGTATGTGACAAGTGACAACAAAAGACTATGATGGTAGTGGTTTTACATTGAAAAATAATAACTTAAAGGCTCAAAATGCTAAAGGCATTTTATTTTAATACCATATAAAATAATTAAAACCTCGTATAAATAAGTGATACTGTTATAATATTTATAGATGTAAGTAGATAAATAAAAATTCTAAAAAGTCAAAAGTCAGCTCTCAATACAATTAATCTATATTTTTTTTATCTAGTTTGGCGAAAATTTTTGTCGTAAAACTCATATTTACAATCGATTCAAACTTCATACAATAAGTCAAATATATTTTTATCTAACAATAACAAATCTCAACTTATAATATGTTGAATTTTTTTTATTATAATAACAAAAGTCTTATTTATAATTAATCTGGAAATGAAAAGATAATTTGTTTGGGATGTTAATTACTAACTAGACACCCAAATTAAAAATAAATTTGCTTCTATATTTTTTCCTAAATCTTAGTTAGATGATAATTTATAGGGTCAATAATCTTAGTTTAACCATCAAAGTTTTCATTTAATTTAGGTTTAACCATCAAAGTTTTTTTCTAAACGAAATTACTATAAAGTTTGAATTTGTTATAATTTAAACCTCAAACTTTTTTTAAATGATTTAAACCTCAAAGTTTTGTTAAAAAAACTGATTAATCACTTAAGTTTTGTATGGTTTTCGATTTTACCCTCTCTACTTATTATGTATTTTACTTTTAATTGAAAAGTTAACAAAACTTAGATGGTTAAATCATCTTTTAATAAAGATTTAAAAGCTCAAATTAGTCCCTTAGGACTATGAATTAGTCTTCTTTTTTCTCTCAAATAAAAGCCTCGTTGGCGCCAAGCGTGAGGGAATGCTAGACGTTTGGTATGAACAATATTAAACATTCTTTAACAACAATAACAACAACAACAACAACAATAATAATAATAATAATAATAATAATGATAATAATAATAATAATGATAATAAGAAGAAGAAGGGTTAATAATAATAATATGAATATTATCGGTATTTAATAGTAATAAAAAGTTAATTTGCACGGTTGTTCCCTTAATTAGAATAATGGTAGAATTAATGTATGTTGTATTTAAACATTTGTGTAATAGCGGCGGACTTGTATATATAATACAAACCCTTGGTTGGTGATCTTGTTGCCTAACAAAACTGAACATATTTGCACTTTTTTTATGGGAATATATATTAATAATAACAAGAAGGAAAGAATCCTACTTGTTATTATGGGTACGTGTAAGAATTATGAGAGTGTAAAATCCGAGCAAAGTCCGATTTGTTGTTTGAATATAATATGATCAGCTGGAATTTGACTTTCAATGCCATTATTTTGGTTGCTTGTAAGAGAAAACTTTTAGTCTATATATAGTTTTCTTAAACTGAAAGTCTTTGATTTTATATACTCCGTCTATTATAGATAGAATGTAGTTGGGTTTACTATCCAAAAGTGTATTGAAGTTGTCACTTTTTGCTATTGTGTATACCCATCTTTCAAAACTACCGTTTAATGTATCCAACTTTATAAAACTACCATTTAATGTACTTAATTTGATATAGCAGGTCATCTGCTGATGTGGCACCGGTTTTAGTGACGTGGCAGGTTACATGGCATGTGACGTGGATTTTCAAATTAAAAAAAATTTCAAAAAAGATTAATATTTATTTTAATAATAATAAAAAAATAAAAAAATATGGTCTGATGATTCATTTGGGGTTATGCATTCATCGAAGAAGCAGATTTGGGGTTATGTTTTCATTTTAGCAATTGTTTTCAACCACCACCACCACCACCACCGATGTCATCCATTTCATCTCCGACAAGGGTTTCCTCGATTTATGTAAGTTTGACCACCACCACCGTAAGAAACACACGGTTTCTGCCTCCACCACCATCAATGTCTGTTCAACTCCGGCGAGGGTTTCCTCGATTTCTGTAAGGTTGACACCACCATCGATTGTTCAAGATTTAGTTGATTTAATCATCGATTATTCATTGTTCATCGATTCATGGTTCCAGATTAGGGTTCTTAGGCGACAAAGGATTCCATCAATCCCAGATCTGTTTTTGTTCGATTTCTGCGGTTTATGACGGCGATTCCATCAAACCCAGATCTGGTTTTGTTCGATTCCATCATCTGCGATTTAGGGTTCAAGGTATGGTTTTGTTCGATTCCATCATTTGTGATTTAGGGTTCAAGGTATTATGTTCGATTTAGGGTTTCGATTTTGATTCACTTTGTTGTGGTTCGATTTTGATTTTAGGGTTTCGACTTGTGTTACAATCTGGAAACATGGATTTCGATTTTGATTTTAGGGTTCATAACTTTGTTGTGGTTCTGAGGTGGTTTTTGGTTTCGATTTTAGGGTTCATAACTTTTTGCTTTAATTCTGTGTTCATAACTTTGTTGGTTTGATTTTGTGTTCATAACTTCTTATTGTTCGACTTGTGTTACAATCTGTTCTCATGATGTTCTTCCTAGTGTTCATCATGGTGTTCTTCATGATCTGAATTAAATTAAAAATGACATGGCATATGCGATGGAATTTTAGGATATAAAAATAAATTAAAAATGATACATAAAACCTGCAACCTGAAGAAGAGGTAACTTGATACTCAAAACGGTAGTTATAGAGAGTTCAATACACTAAACGGTAGTTTTGAAAGATGAGTATACACAATAGCAAAAAGTGACAACTTCGATACACTTTTGGATAGTAAACCCAATGTAATTAGGGTTAGTATATGACGGTTCCACCCCATTCTATAAATCTCGTCATATACTATCTATTATCATTTCCTTTATACCCCTATACTCTTTAAATACTGTTTATTGTAATATATAGTATCTATAATGGTTTCATTCATTAATATTAAGGGTGAACATGGTTTGGTTTTGACATCAAACCAAAACCAAACCGAAAATTTCGATTTTTGGAAAACCAAAACCGTCCGCTTTTGGAGTCTTTTGGTTTTCGATTTTGAAATCAGTTTTTGTTCGGTTTTACAGCTTTTCTGTTTTAACCATCAATATTTGAAGCTATACAACCATATATCATTGTGAAGTTATGAAATTAAATATGATTAAAGCTACATTAAAAACATCAAGATTCGTGTCACCTAATTCAAACTATATATATATATATATATATATATATATATATTGCAACTGATATAAGCAAAATGTCTGTCAAATGTTTAAACTTTATAGTCAAAGTTGAAACAAATCAAGACTCAAAGCAAATGAATAAATATCATATTAGCAAAACTGAAAATCAAGATAAACAACCAACTCCAAATAAACTGCATGCAACTCATAAAACTAGAACCTAAAAATTGAGATAAACAACTAGAAATAATTTTAATATTAAGCTAGAAATTGATAAAATCAAGAAGAAGTGAACTCGTTAACTCGAAATGAAGTGATATTTACAGTATTGTTCCTTGAAATGGTTCGGTTCGGTTTTTGAAGTTTCAAAAACCGAAACCAAACCGAAAAAGTCGGTTTTTGAAATTTAGAAAACCAAAACCATCGACTACTATATTGCTTCGATATATTGTTCGTTTTCGATTTTTTTTCTATCACTTGACAACCCATTTAAACTTTGGATACATTTTGCACTTGCACCTATGCGTTTTGCAACCTACATGAGCACAAGTACCCCATTTCCTGAGTTTGTGGATCTGTTATGCATAATTAGTTCATGTTTTAACGTCTATCTACGGCCCGTTCTCGAGTTATTTTAAAGAGGGGAAGGAAATGATTGATAAAGAAAGAGGGGAAAAGTTGTGTTCTTGAGATTTTTTTAAGAAAGAAAAGAAAGGGTTGGAAGGGGTAATTTTACCATTTTTATGTGTTAAAACTTAACCTTCTCTTTCCTCCCCTTCCCACCCTTTCCCTTTCCTTCATTTAAAAACTCGAGAACAAGGTATAAAGTGATTAACTAATTAATATAACTAGTTATAAGTCTACGAAAAAAAAAAAGAGAAGCTTCAAATTTCTTGTGTGCAGTTAGTTACCAACATTTCATGGGGATATTAATTGGGGAATAAATGCAGAATGTATTTGAGTATCCTTTTTACCATTGGCATAATCTTATGTTATGAGTTACTATATTAGATTATAGTAGTACTAGGATATACTTCTTTATTCTCTTTTATCGTTTAACTCTACCTCAGGTTTCCTTACCTTTTCTTCTATTCTTTTTATCTTTTAAACTAGAAAATGCTTATACTTACAATAAATTATTTTTCATTTATTTAAACAAAATGTGATAATTAAAATTTAAAATTTTAACAACTAATTAAATTAAACACCTACATTAAAAAATTAAGAAGAAACATTTTAAAATGTATCGTAACTTTACATGTTTTACTATAATTTTCAAAGTTACCTTGTAATATAATAAACTCGTAATTTCATATTTTACATGTTACTTGTTATCTACGTATATTATGAAATTTAGATTAGTTGAGATAGATAGAAAACATGAAGTGATAGTTTGATGTAAGTGTGAAATTTAGATCGGGAATTTGGTGAAATAAGGATGTATTATGAATTTTAGATTAGTTGAATTTTGTGAGTTTAAATTGACTGATATTGTAGGTCTTGTGACTTTGAATTGTTCTAGTGTTCTTCACTCGGCTTTTAACTTAAAGATCAATATATTGAGTTATTGTTTAGTACGTGAACTTGAGAAATGTTAGTTATGCTATACGGTTAATATTATACTAAACAATAGATGTGTACATTATATCAATACAACCCGTCCCATTTTGACTAGTATAAAAAAATTTAATCAATTACTCAAAAAATCATTATTGATGCCCCTAAAACCACAATTTCCTGGATTCCTTGCTGGTTCCATCTATACTTTCAAGAATTATGTATATAAACCTCATACGCTTACCTATTCAACAAAACACAAAACTAGACAAGGTCAATTCGTGTTATATCTAAATAGTATGGGGGTTAAAGTGCAAATGTTCACCACGTGTAAACTTTAAACACATTTTTGTTGTCAATTTATGTGGGCAGTTACAAGTTGTTGTGACTTGTGAATGCATGAATGCTATTTATATATCATCGGAGGTCCCGTTAACTGCCGTCAGAAGCTGCTGACGGTGAAATTCATTGGACGGACTGTTTTGTATACGGTCAAATACGTTGAGGTTAGATTGATGTTGTTGATCCAAACAAAGACGCGTGAGGTGTGACGGTGCTCTAACTTTGTGTAACCGATGCCTCGTAGCTAATTTTTATTATTTTTAAGTTGGTAATACTATGTGTAAACTACTATAAATAAATATATATTTTATTAAAGTTAAATATGACAAAAATTTTGTTTTCCATACAGGCCAAATCAGTGATCGACATGTATAATATAATATTTTTTTTCACATACAATTTTTTAATTTTGATGCTTGTTTTGATTAATTAAAAAGATAAATAGGAATAACTAGTATGATGATATAAATATATCACATGTCATGTTTTCTCATTAATGAGGATATTTATCCAAGGAAAATGTTTTTTTCCTCCTACTAAATCATTTTATTTTATCCTTTAACTCGCTAAATGATAACACATATAATCTATTAATTATCTCTCATCATCTTCTCCATTGATCTTTACACTTATTTTAATTTAGTGAGTTAGAAGATAAGTGGTAAGATTTAGTGGAAGGATATATAAGATCTCTTTATACGAATTTAGTTTTAACTTAAACTACAGTCTTCAATTTACGTTTAGCAGGTGAAAGACTTTCCATTATTATATGAAAAATGGTGAAGTTTTTGTTTTCTAAGAAAAATAGAAAACATATTTACATAAAATATTATAAAGCATTTAGTCATTTTACTTAATCTCTTAAATTCTAAGTCTTTTAAAATTACTAAATTACCCCTCATATAAACTAAATGAAAACTATTATATAAAGTAACTATTAAATAGAGTTAATAAGAATCTTATATTATATTTTAATAACTAAACCTTTCATATTTAAAAAATTCAAATTAGTTTACCATTTTCTTAATCTCTTAATTTTAAATAGTTTCAAATTACTAATTTACAATCAGTATTTTCATGCAATTTAACTTATTTTATAAGTAAAGACTTTTTTTCTTATTTAATTGTTCTCAACATTTATTTAGAAATAATAAAAGAGTTGATTAAGAACAGGAAAATAAAGAAAATAGACATGTTACCAATATAAAATTATTCGTTGTCACCGTATTACGTAAATTCACAAAACAAACAAGTTATCGAGTAAAAACTATTTGATGCTGCCGAATTACACGGGTACTATACTAGTTTACATAAAAGGATTTAGTTTTCATTTCAAATAAAAAATGTAAAAAATGTTTGATTTAGATTTTTTTTATAGAAAAGGAGTTTGGGAAAGTTTGGAAGATATATAAAAGCAAAGAGTAAAAGTTTTTCTATTTTCATTTTTCTTAAAAAAAATTATTGAAAAAATAATAATTTTTTTAAAAGTAAACGCAGGAAGCTTTTCTTTTTTTCAAAAACACCATCATTAATCAATAGTCAGTTTGCTAAAGCAGTTGTACGGGTGATCATCGTATTATTAATGAAGTACCAAAACCATGTTGAAAATGATAAAAATATATATGATACTTTCGGTTGGTTTTTAAAATTTTCACCTTTTCATATATACTTTTGTGTTGTCACGTTGATATATAAGTTTTTAAATTATTATTAACTTTAAGTTTGTTAAATTTAACAAATTCATCATTTTTATTCTTTTAAAAATCACACTGTTTTGAAAAAGTTTCATTTAAGGTCCCAAACACCAATCTTATATAAAAAAATTAAGTTTTTAAATTTTATAAATACGTAGCATTAACATATAATTCATCTAATTTTCAATTATACAACACTAGCTAACACATACATACGAAACAACAATGTCCAATATTATTATTATAATTGTCGCTTTCTATCAAAAAGGCGTTATAGCCTAGCGATAAATCATTCACCCTCATTATACTCTGCAATGGAAAAAGCAAACCAAACAAACAAACAACAACAATCAACAAGTAACTGGGAAGAGAAATATGCAACAACATTCTGGATTGAACAAAGTTAACAAGTAGCAATAAACAAATTGTACAATAAAAACCCATGTTTGTAACCAAACTTTTCAATCAACAACAAGTGACAATGAAAAAAATGTTGGGATATGACTTGAAAGGCGTGGAAAATATTGAAAACTGAAAAACAAGTGTGCTCGGCGTGGGTCTGGTGATGCTCCTCGACTTGGAGCAGGGTGTTTCAGCTCCAAGGTGTTTTGGTCAATATGCGGCGGCTGGAATCTCTTAATTTTGGATAATTATGTTTTCCATAATTAGAAATTAGGATTTCTTGAGTTTCTTGTTTGGTTATAAATATCTAGTCTGTGTTTAGTTATATGTACACATCATTCAACATTCTCTGAGTTAATAAAGAAGTCTCATGTTCTTGCCAGTGGAAGTAGGTCGTGACCCTGACGACCGCCACGTTATATCTTGTGTTCTTGTCTTGTTTGTTATCCGCATTTTTCTTTTAACGCTTGTTTTTAGGTGTCTCGATCCTAACATAAAAAGCCCTAACAACATTTGAATTATAATATAATCGAGCAAACATGCAACATTTGAACAATAACAACAAACACATATATGGTAGAATGAAATCGAAAGCTAAAGAGGAGAAACTTGGTCAATGAGAGAGAGCTATCGGCAATAGTGTGATAGTGATGACTAGTTAGGGTGCAATGATATATCTTCTTACCAATTACCGAATGATATGTGAGGGGCATTATAAATTAAGTTTATTCATACTTATCCTTCTACTCATTTGATCAAGACAAGTGTCAAAATCAAGAGATGATATGAGGAAAGAGAGTGAATGAAGTAGTAACAAAAAGTTGGAGGATATATCATTTCCAACATGTATAACAGTTCTCAAAAAATAAAATGAAGTGATCAACCCATATAAAATAATGGTTTATTGCATAAAATAACAAACAAATTTCAAAAATGTTTTATTCTTGTGAAATTTACCTTTTTTTGCAGGTTACCTGGTGAACGTGGTAACCTAAAATTTAAATAATAAATAAAATTAAGTTTACCTGATAACTTATAAAAAAAGGTAAATTTCATAAAAATGGAACACTTTTGAAACTTGATTACTAATTTCAAATAACCTAAAAGTATAAATGACCTAATTAAAACCAAACCGAAACTTGATTACTATTATATGAAATTAACTTATAAAATTATTAGTCGAAATGAGGAAACTATAGAAACAAACTGATGAAAAGTCCCGACTTTCAAATGTTCTTTGGAGGAAGTTAAGGGTGGTTTGGTTTAAAGCATGTTTTATAATGAAATAGAAATCTAAAAGATGAATTGGAATTAAATGAACTAAAATCTGTAAAAGGCTCTTAATATTGTTTGGGTGGTAAATTTGTCAAATAAATAAAAGTTAAGTAAAAATGAATTATAAAATTGACCTAATATTCTTATAAATTTTTTCATAATGTTCTAAGTTTATAAATTTTTTTGATATAAATGTTTATAACCTTTTAATATGTTTGGATAATGTAATTTCACAACTGATATTTTAATACTAACTTTTGATACCGCGAACCTCACCTCTTGCTACAGTCACCATCTACGCCGAGTCACCACTTGCCCATACCACTACAGCACCACAGGTCATTCACGACAAAACAAATCCAAGAGATGGGTTGTATTTGATGTATTTTTTAAAAGTCAACACAAATACCATTATTAAAACCAAAGTACAAAAGCTATCCGTTAATACATCATCACAACACCAAACGAAAACACATTTGCAAGGTGCAAATGCAAGAAACAAAAGAACAGTCGATGAGGGACACCAAACAACACAAACGAACCCCTAAGCAGCCAACAAAACTAAGAACTTCAAGCTCCTAAGCAGCCAATAAAACTCTTGAGCCTATTTCTCTAGTAGCATCCCCCCTAAAAGCTAAGAACTTCAAGCACCTTCATGAAGAAAGTCTAAACTGTAAACCCAATCTAGCGATCTAGGAAAACACCTTAAAGAAATCCATCTGAAACTCCTTACTTCAAATTCGAAGAAAATATCTTATAATTAAAGACTTCTTATTTTGACTAAAACAATCTGATTTCTGCAAGACCAAATCAGGTACAAGAATATCCACACGTCTGCTAGCTAAAGATTATTTTCCTTCAAGACTATGTCTTTAATCGAAACACCATCCGACCAAGCTTGCTCTACCTTTATTCTCTTCTATCCAGATGGTTTGAACCTCTATGCAACTCCATAAAGCATGATCAATTGTCTTCATCTTCTCTCCACATCTTGAGCAAAGATTGTAAATCAATCCCAAACGTGTCAATTACTTGTATGACCGGAAGTCGACCCAAACTTTAAATCCACTAACTTCAAATCAACTGCATGTCTTCTTTTTACTAACCACGCGTCATCTTTTAGTTCTCTAAGTTTTTTTCACGGAGAAGAGACCATCCTCCAATAGCCCGGCCCCACAAATATTTATCCTTTTTATTAGGTTTGATTTCCTACTAAATAAGTTTTCTAAATCCTACAATTATCCTAGCTCTCCCCCTGGATTTCTTCTCCAATCCCACCCCAGTCCATCCTTCCAACTAGCTCTCTACCTCTTGATGTTTTTGGTATGGGTGTTTGTTAGTCAGGTTTAATTAGGTTAATCAAGTTAGGTTATTTGGGTTTTATGAGGTTTAAAATGTACCTGACAACCAAATGAATAATCAATCGAGTTACTCGAGTTCGGGTTAATTGCGTGGACCCGAAATCAGCAACCGATATTTACAAATTTGTATGCAGTGTAATTAAACCCTACTTACGAGTAACAAAGTGAGCCCTAGACCCACTATATACCCTAGCAATTTGATGCTTGAAGACGAAGAGGAAGAATCTCGGATGGATCAACCATTTGAACTACGACCAAGAACTCAAAGTTGAGAGACGAGAAGGATTCGGGTATTTTCAACAACCCTAGTTTTTTGCGTCAAATTTATGGTGGATCATTTAATATCTTTTACAAATTTCTTTTTCATATGTTTTCGTTGGATTTTGGCCCATATATATATCTTTCTGTCAAAACTAGTTTGTGGTTATTCCATCGCTAATCTTGATCACTTGATTATCATGTTAGTTTCCTAGTATTTTTTTCATGGATGTCATTCGTCGCTATGGTATGTTGTTTTTGTTGTAGTGTACGTACCATCACCATGATATAAATCACAACAAAAAAGAAACAACAAACTGAATTCTTGATAGTGATGATGATATATGAAACCTGTCATGTAGGAAACCAACCACGTATAGCTAGATTTAAACGATAAAGCAACTTCATTAATGCTAATGAACCCCTAACATGATCTATCACCATCCATGAACATATTCTAAAAAACCCTAGAAATGGATTGTGACTTTCATGAGTTTCAAGAAACCCTAGAAATTAAGGATTGACGTTTGACAAAAGTATGCGAAAAGGAAGGTGATAGAAGTGCATGAAAAGGTATTAGTAAAAAAGTTTATAGTAAACTGTTCCTGAAAACCAATTATTAAAAAAGAGTTATGAAAAAGTTTCAAAGAAACAAATTCGGAAAAGCAACTGGCACTACAAGGAAAAAGACTTTCGCGACGACAAAAGTCATCGCTAAAGGTCCTTATGTCGTCGCTAATACCCTTCTGCGAGGACATGTCGTCGCCAAAGTCCGTCTGCGAAACCTTTTACACAGGACATGTCGTCGCTGAAAGTGTAACACCTTTACCCGACGATTTTTTTCGTCGCGAAAGCCATTTAAAAAAAGCAATATTAAATTCAAAATAGTTTTAGCGACGACAAAGAACCGCGAGAAACCAATCTTAGCCGTCCAATTCCCCCTCTTTCAATTGGATTGCCCACCCTGAATTCCTTACATGCACCCTGCCACACTCAATCCCCACGCTCTTCATCCATGAATTCCATTATCCAAATGAACGACCAAGAATGTTTCTCGTACGAAAAACAGTTCTCGTTTAAACCTTTTCCTATATATATATATATATACATATATATATGTGTGTGTGTGAATATGATGGTTCGAGAATCTTATTTTTTGTAAGAAGTGTGAAAAACATCTATAATTGTCATATTTTAGTGGTCAAGATGTTAGTCAAAATAATGCTTATGTCTTTTTATCATTATTGTAATTAATTCGTTATCCATCTATATTTGGTAATTCTTTACTTACCATTACGTGATTTTTTAATACAAATTCTCAATTTGTTTATTAATTGAAACTTGGTTTATTAACTTTTGGATGTTGACGGTGTATACATATTTAATAGGTATTTTAACCACTTTGGTTCTTTTTCCAGAAGTTCATTAGTGAATTGTTTATGAAAAACAAAATTTACTATATGTTCACTCACGGGCGGAACTATGAAGGGGCAGGGAGGGTTCATGGCCCCCCCAAAAGTAGAACAAAAGAGCCATAGTAGAACAAAAGTCGACACCTAGGCGGAGAAGTAGTCACCGGTCACGGGAGATTACAACCGGAGAAATCGACACCTTTGTATAAGTTGTCGCCGTCTTTAGTGGCGGACGGCGGCGATGCCTAGAGATTAAAACAGGAGAAGGAGAAAGGAGCGGTGGAGCAAAGTAAATGAGTTGTGAGCATGCAACTACGTACGAGAGAGACGAGTAAAGTATATGATTTTACTTTTGAAGTTTTTACTGTTTTAATTTGAGAGTTATTCTTGAGCCCAACAAAAGCAGACTCTTTTTTAGGGGAGTGTGCAAAAAGGATAAAACCGTCAATCTCACCTTTTCAATTTTTATATGTTATAATAATGTCTATTTACATGGAGATGATATATAATATAGGTGATATGTTTTTCTATCATTTTTTTCTATTTATTATTCTACTCACAAGATCAAAACAAGTGTTAAAATCAATAAAAGAGATTAGTAAAGAGAATTAGTAGGTTTCACATGTCAAGATAAAATACAAAGAAAATAACAGAGGATATATCATTTTTCACAATATTTTATCAAATTTTATGCATTGTTATATAAAGCTCTTTTTAACCTAAGTTGTAATATTGATTATTAGGTTGTTTTTTTGGTTTAATAAGCTAATATACTCTCATTTGTATTAACATGATTTTGGCCCCTCCGAAAAAATTACTCAAGTTCCGCCACCGTGTTCACCGTTGGACGTTACACATTTACAATATGTTTAATAAATAAAATAAACATTTATTATGCTCTCCGTTTTTTCTTGTATTATTGTTCATTAATAAATATAAGGAAATACTTAAATGAAAAGATGTTAAATAAACGTATTCATTAGTGAACATAATAAAAATGTAAATGAGAAGCGTTCATTGTAATGTTTTGAAAACCAGACCGCTCATTGAACCGTCACCCTACTGGTTTATTGGTCGCACCAGTTTGACCGGTTAAACCAGTAGGAAAAACCGGATAATGTCATAATTATTTAAAAACAAAAAAATATATTGATTTCTAAAAATATACGCTCATATATAAAACACACAAAAAACAAAATAATTTTTAAAAGATGAGAATTATTGTTTGTAGTCACTCATATATTACTAGTTTTAGATTGTTATAATTGTAAGATGAGATTTGTTGTTATCAAACATTCAAATCATATAACGGTTTTTCGGGCTTTTTCAGACCGTAGGCATGTTTGGATTCTGGTTGGACCGGTCCGACCGGCTGGTCCGGTCCGGTTTTGAAAACACTCATTGTTTTTCTTTTTGAAGGGACTAAGACTTTCATTACTATCCTCAAGATATACAACACATTCTTTACACATTCTACAAAACTGACAGAAACAAACACCAAACACAGTCCAACAAAAACCTTTTTTTTCCATATCTGGTAGAATAAAAAATCAGCACCAAAGCCATAACTCTTTCAGCTCTTTTTCGCCTTCATTATTCATCAATACTTTCACTGGATTCTCAGTAGTCGCTCTTCTAGAATCTTATCGGTTTTTACTTGAACCACATGATTTATGATCATCCATTGAAACTCATACACACCTACATCCTCTATTCAATATTTTCATTCCTCTACGGGCCAATCCAATACTAGTGTACCCTCAGTTTTTAAAATTCTTGTACCTGTATCTTTAAATCATTTTCCTTACATTTTTACTTACCCATTATTTCACTTCATTCATTTGCACATCTATCCTTCATTGGTGAACACAACAAAAAAAATCAAGCAAGGCTTGTTCTTCCATCACCCAACTAAATGTACCCTAACTTAACAAATAATAGGGAAAAAAAAGAAATCAAAAGCAGAGAAGTATAAACGAAATGAGATGACGAAGAATCCGGACGATGGTCTTGATAAAAACGAACATAGGCGATGTTGGGTAGCGATGGAGAGGAAGTGATGGTACACTGGTGATGTCTAAGACGATGGCCTAAACCCCAAGCTTTAGAACGACGGCCATTTTAGGGTTCTGAGTAGATCGAAAAACTCATCAGAAGTTCAGAACTGATGTATAAAGAGAAGCACGAACGGAGGTAGCAGTGATTTCTTTTGTGTGACCGGTTGGCATCATGCATGGTTGTGGTGGTCGGCGACTATTTTTCTAGAAGAGCCAATAGAGGGAGAAAGGGAGAAAATGAGGAATGAAACTACACGTGAATGGGGAGAGATAAATGAGGAATGTATTAATTAAGGTAGTGATTTAATTGGATAAATGTACTATATTACCCTTTTGTAGTTATTTCAATAACGATTACTTTCTAAGTTATTACAAAATGTCATAAGCGTTTATATCTATTGATTTAATGATCAAACGATCCTAATTACTTCTCGGATTTCTCGTAAAATAATAGTTTCTCGTAAGAACCACTCTTCCCTCTTCTATTACAAATTAAATATCTTCATGCAATAACTAAGCTTCACGTCATTATACGTTGAAGACAATATATATTAATTATTGACGTGTTGTCGTCGTCTCCTACAGTAGCCAGCTAGCTAGGGTAGCCTATATGGACTTTCGCCTATAAACTTGTAAAAATATCGGTCTTTTTCTTGAACTCCTGTCATGGAACCATATATGCATGCAATGTCCCCCGCTTCTAAGTCTTTATCTTAATTTCTACAAAAAACTTAGATACGAGATAAAGTCATAAGTTGACATATTGAGTAGCTTGTTTGAATAGAATTGAGACTTAGAGACTTTCTTTTATTACAAGTTTAAGTCATAAGTTGACATTGTTACCATCTCAAGACCGATGATTTAGTAGGATTTTTGAAATTTCTTAGAAAAAATCTGGGTTCGATCTCCGATGAGTGTAAACATCTTGGATGACCGAAGGAGTATATGAAACAACCATAACTCGACTTTCTCATGAAATCTGTTAAATTGAGAATCACTTACGAATATGTGTGTGTGTGTGTAAATAGAAGTTAATTTGAAAACCGATCTTAATGCGATAACTGCGATAATCATTTGTAACCACCATTAATGGTTAATAATGTCCCATTAATAAGAGTATTTTGGTCATTTATATGTTTACTCAACTGTGATTGCGTCGAGGATGGATAAGTCATTATATAATGAGCTTGATTTTTCCAAAATACCTCTATTAATAAATAGTTAATTAATGAGTCATTAATGAACTATTCCCTACTAGCATGTTACCCGCGCAATGCGGCGACGATAAATAATCCATTCTCGATAACATGTCCGTTTTCGGTAACGTAGGGTATGGTATACACACACTATGATGACGTCGAATAATTTCCATTTGCAGCATGTCCATTTTGTTTCCTTCTTTTCCATTTTACTTATTTCTTTATTATCTATCAACTCGTTCGTTAGTTTCTAAAATAACCTTTGAAAAACAATAAAATAAGAAAAAAAACAATCTCTACTTATAAAATAAGATGATAAAACATATCAATGACTTGGTGAATTGTGTTGATTTGAATAAGAAATTGTGCAGGTATGAGATAATATATTAGTGGCTGGGTTGGTGTATTTTAAAAAATGTAAAAATATTTAAGACTATATTGGTAATTTTCTATTACTTAAAATTTAAGTGTTCAAGTAAAATAATATTAAATATATTATAAATTAAACTTTTTATTTTACTTATATGAGTGCTTATAAATTCGGTTACATGTTATCAAGTTTATGAGTTTTAGTTATACGAATTTTCTAATACTTCAATTAAATTTTTTGGTATATGATATAATATTTAAAATAATATTTCTATGGAGGTTTTTTTATTTAATTTTTAATTTGTGTAATATCTTATAGGTTGAAATTTAATTTGTATTGAGTTGATATTTTTAAACATTATTTTTATAGAAAGTTCAGTTATTAAAATGGTATTCAATGATTTTCTTTTAAGATTTAAATAAGGGGTAAGTTAGTAATATCAAATGAATTAAAATTTAAGAGATTAAAACATTTAGGAGAGAGAGTGTTAAATATTTTATATATTAGTATAGATAGTTATACGAATTTTCTAATACTTCAATTAAATTATTTGGTATATGATATAATATTTAAAATAATATTTCTATGGAGGTTTTTTTATTTAATTTTTAATTTATGTAATATCTTATAGGTTGAAATTTAATTTGTATTGAGTTGACATTTTTAAACATTATTTTTATAGAAAGTTTAGTTATTAAAATAATATTAAATGGTTTCCTTTTAATATTTAAATAAGAGTTAAGTTAGTAATATCAAATGACTTAAAATTTAAAAGATTAAAACATTTATGAGAGATAGTGTTAAATGCTTTATATATTAGTATAGATAACACGTCGCACCATATAAAAAACTGTCTTGATTTCTACTTTTATTTGGCAGTGTAGAAGCCAAATAGCCAATGCACTATACAAGGCCCGTCGAAAATAACCGATAAGTGAAATAATCGACCGATCCGGTCAATGTTCAGTTAAATTGGATATCGGGTATCTTGATCATTTAGTTCGCGTTACCAGTTTTAATTACGGTTCGGTTATCAGTTAAATTATTATCCATTTGGGTATTCCTGAATTACCCGAAAAAAATAAAAAAAGGAATTTAATATTTCCATACAAACTTTGTTAATTACATATATATCTTTCAAACCTTTAAATTACATCAATATATTTTTAAAAGTTGTAAAGTCTCGTATATGTCTAGATAAATAGCTTAATAACAATTAAATTATTTAAAAAATTAAAAAATCATATATCCCTGATATAATCTAATTGTAAAATCTTCCTTTTTGTAAGAAAATTGTTTTTTTTAAAACTTGGTTTAATTTGTAGAATAAAAGTGAGAATTTAGTTCTTTAATTTTGTTTACTTTGTATAACAAAATTATATACACTAGAAAACATTTAAAAAAATTTATATACGATCGTTATTTTAGTTTGGTTTGTTTATTGCTTTTATTTGGCTTGTTTCTTTTTGTGGTGATAAAAGTACTTTATTTACTATTAAAAATAATCATCAAAAGCATAAAATAGATCAAAGTTAGTATTTTTTGTTATACATAATACCCGTTATAACCGAAACGTACCCGAATCTACCATGACTGATACCCGGATATTAAATACGATTTGGTTAGCGGTTAATATCCTATAATTAAAATAACCGAATTACTCGACCCGAATTAACAGATAACTGAAAAAATAACCGAATGACACCCTACACTGTACAACATTCTCTCTCTCTCTCTCTATGATTTCTACTTTTAGTTGGAAGGTTAATAATCGAATGGATAAATGGATGGTTAGGATGAAGTATTGATTGAAAATTAAGAACCTTTAAATTAATGAGGTGAGAAAATGTAGTATAGTTTATAAAGTAGTGTATACACACACGTATATATATATAAATATATATATATATAAAGAAAAGTTCATTTAAGAACCGATTTTATTATATATATATATATATAAAGAAAAGTTCATTTAAGAACCGATTTTATTACAAAAATCATTGTGGACCAATCAATTATTAACATGTCTTAATCCATTAAATTAAATATTAAAGGACATAAATGTAATTATATATATAAATTACGGCGCCCAGCGCCGCTTTTTGCTGAATTAGTAAAGCTCCCATTATAATTTATCTTATCTTTTTCCTCTTTTTTTAATTTATGTTCTCTGATTTTTTTTTTGTTTTTAATATTTGTGATTTATTGTAACGTCCAGATTTTCAGAAAAATATAAATAAAACCATACTTGAAGTTCTTTAGAAATAAAAGAGTTATTTTACAAATAAGCGGAAGCAATAAAACTGTTTTGAACCCTTGGTTCATACAAAAGCCTGAAAGATACTTATTTACATCAAAAGATGTTTTCTCGCTAAACAACCGGGCGTTAAATTTCGAAACACTGTTTTACTTAAATACATGACAACCGTCAAACTGAAGCTTTGCCCCTAGTCTTTGATAAAACCTGCAAAACATTTTAGAAAATAATATCTGATAAGCTGCGATAGCTTAGTGAGTAAACTAGACTGCCAATCATATAAACACATGAATATAATCATACGATAAACACTAACAATACTGATAATAAATCTCTGAGCAATTAACTGAGCCACTACTGCCCAAGGCAGTATTCTTATTGATTCACATGATTAATTAACTGAGCCACTATTGCACAAGGCAGTATGCTTTCTGATATCTGATTAATTAATTGAGCCCCAGTACTGTGCTATTTCTGAGCCACTACTGCACAAAGCAGCATGCTTATATTAACTGAGTCTTACTGTACATGGTAGTAAGCTTAACACACATAAACATATATACTGTAACATTACTGTAATACTACTGAACCTTACTGAACATAGCACCCAAATCTGAGTGATCTAACATATCAATAACCTGATATAATAACATACATGCCGTAAATATGACTATTAGTCTAGAAGACTCATTTTATAGTCTGTGATGCTAAGATCTCCAACTGATACTGATTCTGATACAAGGTCAATCACCTCCCTATATATACCATACAACAAAGTATCACTTAAAAGCAATCTGATCTGAAACATAGCCTACACGGGCTGTGTACCCCTACACGGGCCGTGTCCCTTAAACACTACACGTCCTGAGCTGGCTACATAGCCAGTGTTGACCAGTCATCCTACACGGGCCGTGTACCCCTCCTGTGTAACACCCGAAATTCAAATTTCGTAATTTAATAAATAATCAAGTATTACAGTTTTGGTGATTTCCTAAATGAGATTAGGAGGTGTTTAGAAACTTGAGGGGTTAAAGCTGTTAATTTGAAACTATAAAAGTTGAGGGACTAGTTGTGCCAAAACTCAAAGTTATATTTATATATAGCTAGTGTTGACTAGAGTTAGTCAAACTTCTCATATCTTCTTCCATGTTCACGAACACAAGTTCCAGCCAAGATTTTCTTTGAGTTTTTGGAGCAAGAACAGCTAGAAACAAGTGGATACAACTAGTCATAGCAATCACAAGTTTGAGGTAAGATTATTTAAGCTATGTTCTTGAAGTTCATATGGGTTTTAGCTTGATTCATGGTGAATCATGGATTAGATCTTGTTTTTGTTGTTGTTTATTGCTTAGAAGTTGTTTGGGGTGTAGGAAAACACCCAAGTAGTGTTTTTATGAATTAAAAGTGAGTATTTTGGTGTTTTGGTCGGAAAAAAAGTGTTCTGGCCGACTTATTGGTGCAGACCAGGGGAGGCATGGGCGTGCCTGTGAGGGTACGGGCGTGCCTAATGCCCCGGTGGCAATACTTAGTCCATACGGTACTTCCGGTGCCTTTTGACTGAGGCATGGGCGTGCCTGAGAGAGGCACGGGCGTGCCTTAGAAGGCATAGGCGTGCCTGAGAAGGGCATGGGCGTGCCTTGGAGGGCACAACCATGCCTAAGTCAGGCACAACCATGCCTGGGGAAGGCACAGCCATGCCTAGGGTGTGCCTAGGGGGTGCCCTGCCCTGTTGAGTTTGTTAAGAGCTGAGTTTGATTATGTGATTAATACCATGATTATATATCTATAGGAATTATTGTTTGACGAGTTCTGAGTATATCCGGCATAACTCTGTGTGGTATTAATTGCGGAGGTGAGTTTTCTAAACTCTGATTCATATCTGTGATATGTGTGTGATACATTGCAATGTGATATATTATTGATCAGAGGATCACAGAGAGAGAGAGCTGTAGCATGCTGCTTTGTGCAGTAGTGCTATAGACAGCGTTTTAGCCTTCTTGGCGGATGCTAAGATGGTGCAGTACTGTATCCATAAGACCTGTTGTGGCCTTCGTATATGTGTATGCGCATGCTTATATGATTTACAGTTTAGCTTTCTCACTAAGCTCTTGTAGCTTAGCAGATACTGCTTGTTGTTGTTTTGCAGGTTGTGTTAGCACCAAGGCAAGGCCCCGGTTTGACTGTTGATGGTTGGTTGCTTAAAACGTGATTTGAAACAATAACACTCCCATTTGTGTAACGGAAAGTACTTTTGATTTAAATATGCGCATATTTCTTTTTATATACAAACCCGAGGGTTTAAATAAAATGTTTTATTGGCTTCCGCTGACGATAAGCTTATTGAAAACTGATTTTGACATGAATTGTGGTTGTATTACCTTTTTGTACGAACCAGAGGGTTCAAGAATACTTGGTTGGTTTCCATCAGCTTATCAAATTCTGTTTTTAGACAAATACCTTTTGTTTCAAGCATTCTTTTAAATTTTGGAAATTGGGGCGTTACATCCTGCTACACGACCATGTCTTGGCTACATGGCCGGTGTTGACAACTCACCTACACGGGCCGTGTACCTCATACTCTACACGACCATGTATACCAACATGGCCCTGTGACCGCCTTCTACTCTACACGGGCCGTGTACCTCTACACGGGCCGTGTACCATACAGACCCAGCCGATTGTTTGCTGTAATTCCGGCCAAACCACCACCACAATCACTTATAATTCAAGAAAAAGGTACTGGGGTGTTTTCCTACACCCCAAAAAACTACTAAACTGAAAACAACAACCTAAACAAGCTTTACTCCATGATTCACCATTGAATCACTTAAAAACCCATAAAACTTGAAGAACATGGTCAATAACTCTTACCTCCAAGCTTGTATAGTTGCTATGCTCAATCCCAAACACTTGTTCTACTGTTCTTGATCAACCAACTAAAGATATAGCTCTGGACTTGAAAGCAATCGTGAGTTTTGTTCTTTGCAAAGTGAAGAAATGAAGACTTTGACTATACAAAGTCAAAGTTGGCAATATATATATAACTATGGACTAATTGCACAATTAGTCCCTCAACCTTTCCAAGTTCCGTTTTGATGGTTTTAGCCCCTCTAGTTTATAACCACATACTATCTCGTATATCCATTAGTAACTCGTATACCACTTTGTACATTTCTCGCGTTAACTTAATAATATAATTTCCGGATGTTACATCTATAAAAAGAATCACTTTTTTATATTTCTTTTTTTTGCGTTTCTTCCTTCTCTATTTATTAATCATAATCATATACGTTTTTATTTAAGATCCACGATAAGAATTATTTTCATTTTGACAAATAGAATATTAACTAAAAGGATCTAAAAAGATCACTTTTTTAATTAATGACCTACTTTTATTTACAAGCACCAAATTTTAAAATTTATAGTAATAGTGAAAAAACAAATGTAAATTTGTATAGTTATTTTTCGTTTATTTTCTCTCGTGTTTAGTATAATGATCCAAGTACACAATTTTGATGTGATGTTTCATGTTTGTTAATATGTAAGTTATAATAATATGTAGTATTATTTACATTTTTGTTGAAAACTGTTTTCGTTATATATTAGGTACTCATACCTCCATATCACTTTTGTTAGATTTTTTGAGTTGACAATTAATTTGACTAAACCAACTTTGAGTTGCATGTCCACTAAAGCTGTGAATGAACCGAACGAACACGAACCGGGATTGTTCGCGTTCGTTCGTTTAATTTTAGCTAAACAAAAAAATGATCACGAACGGATAAATGCACAGATATTTGTGTTCATGTTCGTTCGTTTAACTTTAGCCGAACAAACAAGAACACAAACGGATAAACGAACGAATATTTGTATTCATGTTCATTCGTTTCACTTTAGCCAAACATAAACGAACACAAACGAACGAACACATATACAAATATAATACACACCTAACATGATTAAATATAAACAGACGCTAACTACGTGTATATATATGTGTGAAAGAGAGAGTGTGTGTATGTGTAACAACCTCAAAATGGGCCTAGTCGTGTTCGAATCTGGTACGTCTAAATTTTTAATTAAATATTGAATAAAAGTAAAATAAATATATATGGTTGATTAAATAAGAAAATAATAAAGAAATGATAATATTAAAAATATTATTGAAAATAGATAATAATAATGAATTATTAAATGGTTTAGAACGAGGTTTTCAAAAATATATCCGTTGGTTAAAACGGGTACTCGCGCGTAAAGTTGTAAGTTGAAAAGGGGAACAAGATACCCACTTGTGGATAACAATAACCCACAAGCAGGTATCAAGTTTATACACTCAAGTGTGCACCTCTTGAGCCAACACATACATTTTCTCAACTCTAACACTCATTTGGTGTTCTTGGTTTGCAATTGAAGGAGAGGGCTTCCACAATTAATCAAGCAATCTGTTGCTGTGAATTCAAGTACTGAAATTAAGTTTTGATCTGCTGTAATTAACTTCTAGTTATCTCCAATCTTCAAGTGAGTTTTTATTCTTGATTCTAAGTTTCACCAAGTTTAGGTTCCAATTGGGTTTGGGTGAAATTGATGCCAAGAATTAAGTTTGATGTTGCCAATCTGTTTCTAGGTGATTTCTAAGTTCATAGAAATCAGAATCTGTAATTAAAATGAAGGTTTGGTTTGAATTTGGAAATTAAAGTGGTAAATGGGTCAAAGAGATGATTTTGGTCCCAAATTCTGAATTTGATGTTTTGGTATGTAAAAATGGTACCTTTGAGTTGTTTTTTATGAGTATTTTCATATGTGAACCTTAGAAACCAATTGGTAATACTCTGGAATAGTTTTGGTATGATTTGGATGGGAAAACAGCAGGTTCTGCACGAACCTGCTGCTGTACATTGAAGGGCACGGGCGTGCCTCTCAAGAACAAACCGTACCTTAGGGCGTACCTAGGAGGCACGGACGTACCTCCCAAGGGTACGGGGTGTACCTGAGACCCAGGTACGGGGCGTATCGTAGAATTGCATGATGATCCAGAAGCTACAGTATCGTAGAGAGAAGTATTCTAACTCGACAGGTGAGTGCCTGATAACATAACGATTAATATACCTATAACATATATCAACAATGATTACAGAATTATAAACCATGATTTGTACACGCACTTGTTCAAGTGTAGGATTGCATGATGATGCTAGAATATACCATGTTGACACAGTATAGTATGCACTTGATTGGGTGTATGCTATGATGAGTATTGAATATATATATATATATATATATATATATATGCGCGCATTGACTGATGATTCGATTGAATCAATTGTTTATTTGTGATTGATCCGGATCCTATGGACAAAGCTATCCTAGACAAAGTTGTCCTGCAAGAACAAAGCTGTTCTACTTAAGGACAAAGCTGTCCTCTTCGAGTATAGCTGCGGCTGTACAACAGAGGAATCTGCGGATTCCAAAACGCAACGGTGGATGCTGTATAGCTCCCCCACCGGGGCGGTTGATGTGTTTGGTACCCCAGTTTGGTGCATTGAGCCGGGTTAGCTCCCCTGCAAGATATGTTACCTCCTGACTATGCCAACTCATCGCGAGATGCTAGGATAGAATTATCTGAGCATGATTGATGATATGTGATGTATTTATGTTAATCATATGCTATTTGAGTACTCACTAGCTATTATAGCTAACAGATGCTACACCCTACATGTGCAAGTGATCCTCAGTGAGCTTGGGACCCTGCAGGTAGTTTGTTTTCATAAGAGGAACACTTTATCTGTAATAACTCTGATATAATGTTTTCTTTGTATTTAATAATGGTCGACCGGATAAGTAACAGTAACACCGAACTTGTAGGTGGCATCTTTTGGTTTGTAATATATTTGCCACGTGTTTTCTATTTCCGCTGCGTGTTTTTCAAATGAATAAGATAAATAAATGTTTTAAAAAAAATCTGGTCCTCGAAACGGCGGTGTTACAGTATGTATATATATATATATATATATATATATGTACAAACACATATATACCCATACATATAAACGAACATAAATAAACGGATAAACGAACGTTCACGAATATAAATAAACAAATGCGGGTCTTTATTCGTGTTTATTTATTTAACTAAACAAACGAATATTTTTGTTCGTGTTTGTTTATTTATTAAATAAACGAACATACACGAAATTCCCGCCAAACAGTTCACGAATGGTTCACCGAACGTTCGGTACGTTCACAACCCTAACGTGCACACATGCATCTAGGTGTACATGTGCATATATGCACGAGATGCACACGTACACGATGCATATATGCACCTAGACGCAACTGTGTGAAAACAAAACCTAGTAGTATGAATAGGTTGTGCACACATGCATCGTGCATATGTGACTTTACTGTATGTGCTGAAAAAAAAGATAGTGGTATATGCATATGTGCATCTATTGTAATTTGCACATGTGCACCTATATATACCTGTGCTAGAAAAAAAAGACAATGGTATGTGCATATGTGCATATATCAAATGCTGTGTTGAAAAAAAAACCCGGAAAAAATGAAAAAAATTTCTTTAAAAAAGTATAACAATATGGATGTCATATTAAAGAGCATATTTTTCTCATTAATTTGGTATAATTTTCGTATTTTAATAACTTTACGTTTGGGAGATATTTTAATTTTTAAAAAATGGGGTAAGTGGTCCCCCACTTTATTTTGTCAATTTGCCTAAAATACCCCTCCAACATGTTTGGAAAGTGAAAATGACGGCTGTGTTTTTTAATAATTACATGCTTGCCACAATTAATACTAACATTTGATTAAATATGATCAATGGCTACAAACGGTTCTCGCGATTCTCGCAATAAAATTGGTTCTCTAATGAACCATTCCCTATATATATATATATATATATGAGTGTTTATTTGAAAACCATAATTATTGCAAGTACTGCGAGAACCAATCTTGACCATTGAGTAAAATAAAACAATTGGCTAATAACTTTGGTGGCATATTAATTACCCATTAATGAGGGTATTTTGAAAGAAACTTAAGTCAGTCTAATAATGACTTATTCACCCGGACGCAATTCACGTTTGAGTAATGATATAAATGACCAAAATACTTCTACTAATAAGTCATTAATAAATATTAATGACGGCTAAAAATAATATTCGTAATAAGAACGGTTCTAAATAAACTTTTATATACAAACAATATATAGCTAGGCTATAGCTAGGGTTTCCTCAACCATATATACTATGGTAATAAGTGGTTGTTGATTACAAACTTGTTCATAGGTGGTTAATGGTTAATAATTGAAGCATATAAGACCGCTCATAAGAGAACATAATGAGCTCATCGTGAGTGTCATCCGTCGTCGTCCACTACGTTGTGAGTGACATTGGCTCGTCATCACCTCGACGAGCTTGACAAACAGTCATTTTTTATGTTTAATTTGTTTTTAACTAAGGTAAAAACACACACACACACACACATATATATATATATATATATATAAACCATATTTTCTCACTTTCATCTCTCAATTTTTAAACTCTTCTCTCTAATTTTATAAAACTCTCATATCCTCTTAATTCCTTCTTTATAGCTACCCGTCCTTGCTATATCACGGTAAACATTTACTATGTGGGAGAAATCGAATTTCACCAATTCCCTTACTACTATGGTGGCCAGATGTACCCATTCAATTAAATGTATGGAGGTTACAGGTTGGGATGTCATGACATTCAAGGTGTTACTGGATTTACAATTTCACAAGTTTAAAGACTTGTTATATTGTGTCTCATTTGACATCATGACAGTCATATATGTAATGATTACGAGTGCTCTAACTATTCGTTGAGGGTTACATATATATTTATAAAGTAAATAAAAAATGTATCAGTTGTGATTAGTATTTTATATTATATTTTTGGAACATAATGTATTAAGAATTTAAGTTACAAATATTAATCTATAACAAAAAGCTTATGAACCTCTATATCATCATCACTATTATTATTGGATCCACATAACATTAATATAGATTAATATGATTGGTTTTAAAAAATTAAAAAAGAAAATAAAATAATCAAAACGTTTAAATTATCTATTATCCAAATATGAAATAAGTTTGAACATTGACTAAAAAATATAAAACATGCCCAAACATAACAAAAAAAAACCTATTCGTCGGTAATCCTAGTATAAGTAATCAAGATTATAATGTAAAAATACAATTTAAAGTCGGTAATTCGTTGCTTTAAGCAAATCAAGATTATAATGTAAAAATATAATTCGTCGGTAAGTTATTGTCTAAAAACGTTGGTAATTCGTCTGTATAAGTAAATAAAAAACTAAAATATGGAATTAAATTTGTCGGTAACTCGTTGAAAATGTCGGTAAATTGTCAAGTAAAGTCAAAATTGAAAAATAGAAATACCAACGGTTGATAATTCTCTGCGGATTTTCGTCACAAATGCAATGTGTTTTTTCATATTCAAACTATACTATTGATAAAAGCCGGTTATTATTATTACAAGAATGTGTAATATAGCCCATACTTAATTACATTAATGGTTCTGATTGCATTTTAAAATTTTGAGCGGAGTGGTATTTTTGTAATTCACATGTGATGTTTTTACAAATCACACGTGATTGTATACTGAATCACCTGTCATTGAATATTAAAATTTTATGACTATGTTTTTTAAATGGACTTTATTAAACACGACTCATTATTATTATTGAATCAATTTTCAAAAATTTTGAAACGATTAAGCGGCGAATACTTGGTAGGAAAATAAAATCAAACCCGTTGGCTAAACATCGTCGAATAGTTAAAACAGGCCCTTAGCGACAATTCTCCATGGTTTCTTTTGTCAGTATCCCCAGCATTCTAGTAGCTCGTGTCGTTTACGTGAACTTTTGGACTTGTTTTTTTAGCAATAATTTAGCACTTAAGAATATAAAGTACGTAATAATAATTATTATTATATATAATAAACTATTATTAAGCAAAAGTAACTAGGTTATTTCTCGCTTGAACCCTCCTCTATATATGTTATATTATATTATATATATAGGGGACGTTTCAAATGAGAACCATTTTTCCCTCCAATTAAATGAGGGAGATTTGAACAACTAAGATTGGTTCTCACGGTATATGTATTAGCATGATAACCGCGTATTGCGAAGGTAACGAATAATTTCTACTCCGTAACATGTCCGTTTTCAAAAGTAGCGAGTATGGTATTCATGTAATATAGTGACAAGGCGAATAATTTTTGCTTGATGACATGTCTATTTTATTTATTTGTTTTTCATTTCTTTTACTTTTTCAGTTCTCCATAATTGAAAAAGAATACTATAAAAATATTTTTTTAATAATTACGTTAATTTGTATTAGCTTTGACTTTCAAAAAAACTATATTAACTTTTATTTTCTTAAATATGTAATAGTTACTCAATTAAAATAAAATATAAGAATCTTATTAAATATATTTAATAGTTACTCAATTTTATATATATATATATATATATATATATATATATATATATATATATATATATATATATGTGGTTAATTTGTCATCAAAATGCTCACGTAAATATGATGACTAGACAATATGACATGGACAAAAAAATGCTTGTAATTGGCCGGATGTGATGAAAAGTGGAGAACCATTTTAAATTAATTTGAGAGGAGGGTTGGAAAATTTGAAGGTCTTTTTTGAAATATGTAAATGTGTTTTATGAAAACAATGAGGGTTTTTATAAAACTTATATATTAATGTAATTAGTTATAGATTGTTTTTAAATTATGTTTAATAACTTGTGATGTATTTTGTTTAGAGAAAAAATAATTATAAATTTACGGTCGTCTCATTTTTATTTACGTTTTGATATAAATTTTATCGTAATATGACATTGTTTTAAAAAATTAGCATATTCTTAATTTTTTTATTCATCAATAGCAGTGGATAAGTAATTATTATTTTTTTATCCAAGTAAATGCTAACTGAAAATTATGACATGGACAAATGATATGTTTTGATTAGTAGAATGTGATAGACATGGACAAATCATAGGTTTTGATTGGTTAAATGTGACGGGGGAGAAAGGTTAAATGAAACACTTGAGGGGTTTTATAAAAATGTGATGGAGTTTTATAAAAATTATATATTAATGTAATTAATTATAGGTTGTTTATAAATTATGTTAAATAACTTGTGATACTTTTGTTTAAAGAAAAAAATAATTATATATTAACGATCGTCTCATTTTTATCTACGTTTTAGTAAAAAATTACCGTAATATGATATTTTCATAAAAAATAGTATATTCTTAATTTTTTGTTAATTGTTATCCATCAATAGCAGTGGGTATGTAATTCTCGGAACAATTTATATGTTTTTTATATTCAATCCCTCTACGTATCATAGTTGATATAAATACCGATTTCTTGGTTTTTCGATAAAAGGATTAAAAAAATATTTTTTTAAATTTTGTATAAAAAAATTATGATAAAATTTATATAAAAAATAGATAAGATTTATAGTGAACTAATGTGTATGTTAAATAGTTGATGCACTCAAAATATTATTAAGATATATTATATTGACATGTCATGGTTTAGTAACTTGATGTTGTAAAATATTTAAAAATTTATATTTAAGCGTAAAAGATAAACGTACATTTACTAACTTACAAATAAAATATTTTATCATAATAGAACTCAATCCGAGTAATGAACACCAATCAATATCGGTCATATTATTAACAATTATTTAAAGAACTTAAAGAATTATTATAAACCAACATATCTATCCATCAAGGGCTTAGATTAATATATATATATATATATATATATATGTATGCATGTATATGTATATATGCATATGTATGTATGTATGTAATTAATAATTGACGTACATCCGTATACATAAGAGGACATCTTTGGAATAACAAAAATACATTATCCTGATATTTCTCATTCACGCGTTCTAACGTGATAAGAGTGATTTTTTATATATCAATTACATAAATATTACTTTTATTAACAATAATGAACACGAGAAATACATTAATATTACACTAAAAACTTTTATAAGTTAACTATAATTTTATATTTTTTTTAAAAGGTACTTATCAAAAGTATTAAATATAAAAATTTATTTACGTATCCGCGCATGACGCACCACACGGGTATAACACTAGTTTAGTTTATATAAGAGGTAATTTAGTAATTTCAAAACATTATAATTTAAGATTTTAAATAAAAAACTTAAATAATTTATAATATATAATAGATATATAAAATTCATGTCACATCTACATACAAACGCATGATATGAGCTCGATCGCTTCGATTCTGTCCGCAAAATAAAAATAATTTAGATACGTCGTCAACACGTACACATGTTAACTTGCTTGTTTCTAGAATGCTTGCTTAATTAACTTGATTTAATAAAAAAATCGACATGCATCATATACCGTAACATGCATTTTTAAGAGTTACTGATCGAAAAGCAACCTCATTTGCTGCTCCTTTTTTTTAAAATTTTGTTCACCGCCCATTTATTATGAAATGTAAAAGAAAAGAATGCAAGGTAAAATGTAAATATTATTCACTTGACTGTTAAACAACTTAGGGTTATACGTTTCTTATTGCGGCAATTTCATATATGCCCCTTTTAAAGTGTAAAATATCTTATATATCTAAAGTATGCTTTAAAATCATTGTACTTTATGTATCAAAAACTTATACTTTAAGTATATAAGATATTTTACAAATTAAATAGGGACATATATGATATTTTCCCTTTCTTATTTTCTTTTCTAAATTTTGATTATTTACCACAAGATGGGTCTCAAAATTGGATGTAAGAAACATGTGCTAGGTGTGTAGTTAAAGTACAACACTAATGTGACGATGTTTGTTTACGTAACACCTACGAATCATAATTTTTATTGCCCTTTAATTAGAATAAATCCATTCTATGTTAAAATGTTAAACCCTAAATTAGGATTGAGTTAGATCGGGACTTTTCGGAATCCGATGGTGTTTTCCGTGGTAATCCAAATTCCAAGGGGTTTAGTTTTGCTGATCATCAGGCAAATGCGGCATGGCGCCAGACCTTGATCACATGTGTTTTTGCTGGTTTTCATTCGGATTCTTGTTTCATCGCAAAGAGTAACCCGAAAAACGAAAGTAAAAGCTAAAAAGGGATTGATACATAACCAAAAAGAACTCTACCATTTAAGCTAAAAATAAACAACAAACCATGGGTTCGTGGGCTTCAAGTCCCAAACAGTTAGTAATAGATTACAAAACTTATGTCTAAAGAAACCGAGTAGGAACATACTCGTTAATCCGAAGAGGATAACTGTAAAACTCTTCGTTTCTACTATCACCTTTCTTGTGTTGGAATGGACTCCACCACGGTACCCCACGCTCATCACGCGTATGGTGTGCATCTAGCGTGTTGTCTAGAATCGTCCCCACAATTAATGCCACCATAGGAGCCGAAGCAAATATCGTGTTCAATATGTCATCAAACTGCCCACACACGCACCCATTTAAGTTAGATAACAAAATTTCAACAAAAAAGCTAAAAAAAATGTTTTAATCTGACCATACTGGATCCGGGATCCTTACCCATCCACCACCCGAGTGCACAGGTCCATGGCCAGTCCCGCCATCCGTGTTGGACACAAAATATTGCGATATGGATATTCCAAGAAACAGCGATAATCCCATTACGTAGATGTTCCTCATTGAATTATAGTTTGTAAATTGAATAAACGTGACCCCAACCGAAGCTGTTCAAGAAAACAATTCTTTAAAGCTTTCTGTAAGAAAAAGAAACCGCAAGTGTAAAATCCAACGGGTATTTTGCAAATTTGTAACATATTTACTTTCACATTTTTACCAATACTAGCAATGTGCTTTGAAATTATCATGAGTAGCATCATACTTCTATTTTTTTTACCAATCATAGGAAGCATAGGTGATTGGCAGTGATATTATTGGTGAAAATATAAAAAATTGTTCCTATCAGGTAATTTCCAATTTCATTGCTGTAAATGGTGAAAGTGTGACTGTGTTGTATTTTACGCAATTGTCCCTAAAATTAAATAAACTCACCTACGAGACCATACAGGACACAGTAAATAGCTGCAAATATTGGGAGAGGAATCGATGCGAAGAAGGCTCCAAATTTTCCTGTGGAATAACAAAATGAATTTCAAGTGAAATATTATAAAAGAAAAAAAAAAGATTAATTAATGGATATATGCAGACCAAATATGGAGAAGAAGAACATGAACACAGTGGATATTTGAACAACTCTTCGACTCCCCACATGAGTAAGTGCCAGAAGTCCTACGTTTTCACTGTGTTTCAAAAACATACATTCGTTTAGAGTGTCACAAGATAAGCACTTTTGGGATGCAAATAATAAGACACGAGTGATTACACAGATGCATTTGTGCCAGCAATTGAACCAAATATACCGTCAAGCAACTGGCCAACACCCTGCAATATTTGATGAATATGGATTAAAATTTTCTTGTGGGTTCAATAGTCGAAAGGGGAATAGTGGAGCAGTGTGAACCTGTAGAGCAATGCTTCGGCTGAGAACATGTGCTGGAGGAGGGGTAGCACCCGCGAAACGTGACGCAGCAATAAATGTTCCGGTTGACTGTTCAAAAAACAATCATAATACAGAATAATGTCAAATAACAGCCATAACTGAAACAGGGAAAGTAGGGGTGGCAAAATGGGTAAGGCAAGCAAGTTGAGTAATGAGTCACAATGGGTACTTATTAGAATAGATAATTCTTTTAATCTTATATTAAAAATTTATAAGTAATTCAAGCGCGAAATTTGAGAACATATATAAACTAATTACAATTATAATGGGTTGGACGTTAGTGCCTTAAAAATAGACTTCGGGAAACTTCCGACCACACGTTTCCTTTGTGGCTAAATATTTTTACAGGTGACTCCTTAACCTGTTTGAGATATAAGAAAATTACCCAATTAAACCATTCATAAGTAAACAAGCTGTCATTGCCACCCCTTTGAAGAAAATGTTTGAACAAACCTCTACTGTTGTAACTAGAGCAGCTCCCATCATTCCGAAAACATGGCTTGCTCTGAATATAGGTGTACCCCATTGAAAAGGATACGGGATCTTAATCCTGTATTGGTAAAAACAAGTTTATTGGATTTTAAAAAATGGTCGACCGCAATTGACTTTTTGAAAAGAAGTCAAAATAACTGTAAGTAGTTCTCAGGGAACATAAGGTTTACCAAGGAGCAGATGACATAAGGTATGAACGATCAGTCCTGCAACTGCGTTTGGTTGCTTCCCCAACATTATTATAAGCACCAGCTGCAGTAAGGATTGCTGCAAAAGCCCAAACGAGCCCAACACAAACTAGCAAAGCAAATCTCTCGAGAATTGGATGAGCTGCTGGATGGAGGCGTTTCATGTACTACAGCATAGCATAAATTTAGTTGATTCAGTTTGAATTTGTAAAGTCAAACCAATTTACATTTGGTACACAATTCAAAGGGCTTATTTTTATTACGAAGATCAAAAGCTGCGTAATCGGCTTTAAGAAACAATTTATATAACAAACTACATGTTAGAATATATGAAATCAAAACTCTCTCTCTCTACTTCTTCTCTCTAAATTCTTCTTTTAGTTCTTCCATTCTTCACTAAATTATCTTAAGTTTGGAGCAAAAAAGAAAATGACTCGTTTGACATTAAAGTCAAATTATGGTATATTTTGGTTTCATAGATGCAATACCTGTTGAAAGACAACCAAAAATACTAGCATAGGCAGGCCAATCTCAACGCAGGTGGCAAGCTGTACATAGTACAAGAAATACAATGAGTTATGTTTTCACAAAAGAGAAGGGGGGAGGGGGGGCCTAATTATGGGTAAAGAAATGATTTAGAAAAAAGAGCAACCTGTGGAAAACCCCTTCCAAATAAACCAAGACCAACCACACATACATATGGAACAACAATAAGCGGGCTGAGTAGCCTGCACACACAAAAAATCAAAATAGTAAAAGACCCGTGTTAAAAATTAAATTTAGAAAAAAAAGAAACAAAGAACGGTCGATTAGAGATAGTTATATTACTTTGTGAATTCTCCCCAGGTCCTGCTAAATCCAAGGAGCATATTGACGAATGATGAAATTATCAGGGATCCTTGAATAGCTCTCATAGTGTGCAGAAATCTCTATCATTTGAAACATAAAATGACCACCAAATAAACAAAACTACAAGCTTGCATTACACACACACACACATGTATATATCTATACATAAATAATTTATAATTATATACCTCATGTTCAGATGAAAAGTCTTCATCTCTGAAATCATTTATGATTGACAAAATGGCTAGAATATAAGCAAAGGATGGTCCCATGACTGTAGGAAGTCGGGTACCAAATAATGCTTGCAAAAGTGTATTCAATCCCGACATGAACAGCACCGCCTGGATTACACGGGCTTTATCGCCCTGTACACCACAATAACAACAAACTTTAGTTAATAATACGAAAAAGTTTCAACCTTTTTTTTAATGATATTTTACCTTTTTGCTATTATTTCAAGGTATACAAGAAAAGATATTACGAAAGACTCACAGGGCCACCACCCATTCGAGGAACAAGAATGGACGCAATCATTACGATGCTGCCGAGCATTACAATGTAGTGTTGGAATCCCAGTATAGCAGTTTGGGCTGCATAATTTTAATTAATCATATTATAATTAATTATACTTGCAGGAAACAAGAAAAAACCCTGAACTTATGTAGTACAACAATTTGCCTATATCATCTATCTTTGCTATATATTGTATCTAGTTTCATGAATATTGGAATATATAACTCCCTCCATTCTGAGTTTTTTGAATCTACAAATGGGAAAGGATTTGTATTATGAGCTGGGGCAGGTCATGTATCATGAAGCTAAGCACTTGATGATCTCCAGTCATGAAAATTGAACTATTATCATTGATATATGGATCTTATAACAAATTTATCGCCAATATCCTCATATATATAGAATAAATTGGAATTTTAAACAAAATTAATATAAATTATAAAAAGATACAAAGAAATTCATGTCAATCTGAGGTTGAAAAAAGGTCAAATAGGTCAGCATCAAACTGTATCTTTCCGTTTTATTCTTTAAAACAGGAGTAAGCAGAATCTCTGGATAAAGTTTCTGCAATCGCTAGCCCTGGCTGATTAAAGTTGCAAATTATAGAATCTCACGTAAGACTCGCTAAAATTACTAAAATAAAGTTGAAGAAAAAAGGAGAGGGTTTCTTAAAAGATCCAAAAGGGGAAAAGAACATTAGCTCTCAAATAAAAAAATAAAGAAATAAAAACTTTAATGAACTTTTGCAGGGATATATAACTTTCCACTCATCTCCTAAGGAGTTCCGATAATTTATTTATTTTTTCGTGAAAAAATAAATGGTAAAGATTCAAGAATCAGACAGAGATAGAGAAAGCTAATCATATGTTGCAGAGGAATTGAAGTGACGAACCCCATGAAGGATTGGAATGGATGCAGTAGTTAAGCTGCAATAGCTGTTCGGCGGGTGGATAAGCAGGGCCTCTAGCGGCACCAAGCGGTTGCTGGACGGTGGGTGGCGGAGGCGCCGGAGCTGGTGGCTGTTGGTGCCCGTTCTCCACCATACTAATCAATCTAGCTACTTCCCGATTGGAGTCTGAAACAGCAAATAAAATGAATCTTGAAATGGGAGAGTGACTGGAATGGAAGGGAAGGGAAGAGTATGTTAGAGATAGGTTGAAAGAGTGTTTGGAGTTTTCTTGGAAAGAAGAAAGGAGTAAGTTTCAAGTGAATAAAATAAAAGGGAAATTGCAGTGAGAAAAGGGCGGAGAGAAAAACCAGATCCTGAGCATGTTCAAAGTATTAAAAAAATGTGTACTTGTGAAGAAAAGGTACAGAAGTGTTGTATGTATCATGACTCACATTTAGTATCTCTAGACGTAAACGCATGGCCATACTCATACTAATATCGCTGTGGTTTCGATATGTCAATAACTCATGGGATGGTCGACCATGGATCCTCTTAAATGATTGATATTTGCTTCTCCTATTAATTATTTAATTATTATATGTGATTCAATAATTTATACATGTTATCATTATAATAAAATAATTCATATGTTATGATTTTAATTTCCGTCAATATGTTATAAATTTTTAGACTATGAGTATCTATTTCACATAACTCGTGTCATCAAATTTCTTAAATTAGTATTATACTGCTTTCATTTTTCTTGTACCTTTCAAACCCCTACACATTCATCTCATATTCTCATAAAACTCTTCTCTATTTTTAAATTAAAAAAAAAGGATATAGAGAAGTAAAGAGAAAGAAGAGAGAGAGGAGAGAGAGGAGAAACTTACCGGGTGGATATGAGCGATGATGTTTTCATGCCTACCCACGGGATGGATGCGGACATGCGGTAGTCTTAGAGTATGAGGAGGGGGTACAAAATTGTGTGTTGTGGTCCTACGGAGATGCCTCACCTCTTTTGTTGAGGGGAGGCAGTGCGATAATCCACTATATCGTGAGTTTTGGTGTTGATATTGTCACATAAGCACTATCGACATGGTGTGTTCATGATAGGTCACGATTGCTTCTTTTCACTTTATTAAATTGATTTTTGATCGGTTACAAGTTCTTTTTAGCATATCGTTGAAGATATCTGTTGTGCTATAGTCACTCTGCTGCTGAAGCAACGTTGCCGAAGGAATCAACATCGCTAAAGATACATGATGTTGACAATGTAAAGAAAGTGTGACGACTTAGGCTCGAGTGATGATGTCATGGGCTCGTGGGTCCTACCATACAAGCAAGATTAGGCTAATGATTATCTATAAATATATCTCCTATCTAATTTAATGGTAGAAAGTTTGTGCATCATACAATATGTGATAAAGATATCTCTAGTTCGATGTTAACATAACATGATTATTTTGACCGTGTGAATCATCCTAAATCTCTGTGTTCTTATTATTTTAGTGTATTTTTCATTAATTGTTTATCATACTTATATCTAACATGACAGGGAATAGTAAAAAATAATCATATTATATTTGAGTGGTATGAGTAAAAATCTAAACTGTTAATATAGTAACGGTAAAGTGACCACTACATACACTTTTATATTGTAACTATTTAGTTTATTTATGATTCGATTTAAATTATGCTAATGTTGTATTCATGACTTATTTTATTCTAAAATTTGTATGTTAGACATATGAATTACTTGCAAAATGTAATATCAATATTAAATCATATTGTAATAAAATAACATTAACTTTAGTTTATATAAAAAATTATTTAAATCCTTCTCAATTTAATAATATTTTCTATCATTTTCCATGACATTAATTTCTGACAGAAAGGTAAAATGATTATTATTATCCTTCAGTATATTCAACACAGAAAGCTCAAGACATAATTTAATTTAGAGTTTAATACATAAATGATACATCTCGTTGTTACCTAATTTTAATCTTACTTTTTAACTTTAAAATATTTTTAATTTTAATTTTAATTTTAAACATTATGAAAATAATTACTATGGTTGTTAATATGTTTCACTTGTAGTCGCTTACATTAACTTCAGTTAAGTTTGATCATTAGTGAAAAAGTATTTTAGTTCATTTTCTAATTATCCTTGTTACCAAACAACCTCTAACCTCTTTCTACCCTTTTGATAAATTAATAATTAGTTAACTTGTTGTCAAAATTAACTAACAAATCATTATTAATTAATAATGTTAAGAAACACTTGTATATACATTAATTACTGATTATCTTTTTAAAAATGTATTTTTAATTTTAATTATGTTCTTAGGGTGTGCTTGGTTGGGGTTTTAAGGTGTAGGGAATAAGAATGGTAATGATTAATATTGGTTGGTTAGGTAGAATATAATCAATTATTACTCATTAATAGATAATGAACCATTCCTCGGTAAATTGGGGTTAATGAATTAATTAACCAACCACCACCAATATTACTACCACCATCCTCTGGCTCCATCACCGGTCACCGCCATCGGATGAAACCACCACACTGTTGTAACCTGTCGCACAATCTCCACCTTTTACCACCACCTGTCACAATCGTTGCTATTATCAACCATCGCTTGTCACCATAAAGTATCATTGATCGTCGACGCCACTAACACCATCTTCGCCACCTACAACATGGTCTTCACCACCGCCACCGCTATCGACCACAACCACCACCACGCCATGGATTCAAATATGTATTTGTCCACCAACCACCACTACTGCCATTACACTCTACTACAATCATAGACCGCTACCACCACCACCACCTGCCTCCACACCGTCAATCATTGCCATTACCACCACCTATACTTGTCGCCACCTCTACCGGCTACCACAACCACCGTTGTCGTCAACCACCATCAGCCGCCACTAATTGCCATTAATCATTGACTAAACCAATATCGTCATCGCCGCCACCGATCATCACCCCTAATGGTTGATGCCACCATCATCAAACACCACCACAACTTACTATTGCCACCAAAACTATCATCAACATCATTGCCACCATTGACCACCACCACCATCACCAACCTACTCAATATATATATATATATATATATATGTGTGTGTGTGTAATGATTATCTAGATTAACCAAGCAATATTAATGGTAATGATAATACTAGAGAATGCTCATTGCATTTTTTTATATTCCTTTACCTTTTGTCATTCTCATTACCTTCTATTTAACCAAGAGCCTCAATTATTATTCTTCAGTGTTCTTGGTGTTCTATTAGGGTTTATGTTCTTAGTGTTCACCAAGAACACAACTTGAATATGGACACATGATGAACCAAAACTCGATTCAACATTCCCATTCAAGTGTTCATTGTTGTTCAACATCCAGATCTTGTAAAAACCCTAAACCAAAACAAGAACTGGATTCAACACCCAGATCTAGTAAAAACCCTAAATCGGAAACAAACACACAACCATTCGAACAAGATTTGAAACCCTTAAAAACCATAAATTGGTAAACAAAAAACCGTAAATGTAACTCGGTTACAAATATGTCACTCTAATAAAATAAACAAAGAGTGAGAAGAAGAAAAAGAACAGGAGGAGAGAGAAATGGATGACGACACCAATGTGGTGGTGGTTGTTAAACAAGTGTGCCGACAACAACAAAGTCACAAATACCCGGCCACTACAATATATACCCACCTTGCAAAAAATGTTACCAAATCTAGGAATTGATGAAGTCGGCATATGTAGATGTGAGCCAAGACCGATGAAGACACCGATTTCGATACATAATCCAAAATCGATGATGGCGGTGGTGCTTAATTGTGGGTTTGTCGGTAGAAAGAAAAAGATAAAGGGGATGGCTTGTCATGTAGAGAGAGAGACGTGGGTGGAATCAATGAATTAAATATGGTAATGATTTAGGGTTGACAAAATGTCCTTTTTGCCCATTTTATTTAATTTAAACCCTCTTACACATTCAATTTAATTACAAAAAAACCACACCCCATCATAATATTTGATTAAATTATCCAATGGATGTAAATACTTCTCGCAATTTTAGAGCTTTTCGCATGAATCATTCTATATATATAAAGTTTATTTTTTACAAGAAGTGTGAGAAACAATCTTAATCATTTATTTGACTTTGATCTAGTGGCTTATAGTAATGGTGTAACGACCCAATTTTCAAAACTCGAAAGAAAGCTTTAAACCAAAGCTATTTGATTAAAAACATAATTTAATAAGCTAATGGTATTAATCACATAATCAAACTCAATACTTAACAAACTGAACAGGGGCAGGGCACGCCCGTACCCCTAGGCCCAAGGCCTATAAACAGCCCCAACAAGCATGGGCATACCGGGCTAGGCACGCCTGTACCCTACCAAGGTACGCCCGGACCTCAAGAACAGAGGCGGTCACGGCCACGAGGCACGACTGTACCCCTCAAAGGCATGCCCGTGCCTTTCTACTTTCAACACCAGTTCGTCGACTGTTTGCTATAACTTCGGCCAAAACCTCAAAAATACTCAATCTAAATACATAAAAACACTACTAGGGTGTTTTCCTACACCCCAAACAACTTATAAACAATAAACAACAATCAAAACATACTCAAATCCTTGATTCACCATGAATCAAGCTAAAAACCCATAAGAACTTCAAGAACATGATAAGAATCCTTACCTCAAGCTTGTGCTTTGCTATGATCAGATGTAACCACTTGTAACTAGCTATCCCTGATCAAAAACTTTAGAGAACTTGGCTGGAACTTAAGCTACGTGAACTAATTGTAAAGAAATGAAGTCTTTGACTCTCAAAAGGTCAAAGATGGTTATATATATATATATATATATATATATATATATATATATATACTTTGAGAATTGACACAACAAGTCCCTCAACTTCTTTAATTCCAAAATAACAACTTTAACCTCTCAAGTTTCTAAACACTTCATAATCTTAATTATGCAATTCTCTAAAATTATAATACTCATTTAATTATTAAATCATGAAATTCAAATTTCGGGTGTTACAAATGACATTCAATTATTTAAATTAATCAGAGAATGTAATATAGTATACATAAAATTCTCTGTTTCCTCTTGCATATCTCTTATGTTTCCACTTAGAGCATCTCCGATGGAAGTTGTATAGAAGTTGAATGAAAGTTGTATGAGAGTTATATGAAGTGGGAGATAGGTTGAATGAGTGGAGAGTAGTATGATTATTGAATGGTTGTATGGGATTTGGGTGAAACCTACTCTTATTTATTTAATTTTTTTTGGAAAGCAATTAAAAGGTTTTATAAATAAATAATTTTAGTACAAATCCAATTTTTATATACTTATTTAATAGTTTATAAATTTAGTTAAATACTTTTTTTAATTTAATAGAAAATTAATGTACGTATATTTTAAATATTTTTTTATTAATTGTTTGGACTTTAAGTATTTTATTTTCTAGGTTTCGTACTTTTTAATTAGTGTGTTTAGTCTCTTATTTATTTATTATTTTCATATTTTTATTTAATGTAGTATTTCTTTTCTTTTTTGAAGTTTTAAAATAATTTTGTAAAATTATATATATAATGCTGATGTAAAAATCCATTAAACTTTATAGAATTTAATGGACCGTGAAGGTTAAAGAGTAAAGTTATATAGGTAGTAGAATGCTGACATGACAATTCATTAAACTCTTTTAAAGTTGTATGGATTGGAGATGATGCTCTTACCATGTCTATAATTTTAATAACTCTTCTAGTTAAACCTTCTTTTATAATTTACATATACGTTCACTTATGAACCTTTAAATACAAACAGGATTTTTAGTTGTTTGCTTAAATTATTCTCTTTGTTCACAGCTATGCTCACTAATGAATTATTTAAACCTTAGTAATATATTTTGCATAGAAGTTCACTATGGACCAATAAAAAAACAATAAAAAAGACTCGGTTTTTGTATAAGTTCACTATGAACCCAACAAAAAAATCAAGACTCACAGTATCGCAATTTTTTTTGGTACAGAAGTTCACTATGAACCAATCAAAGAAACTACAAGACTTTCTTGTACCTCTTCACTCTTCATTGATGAAGAAAACAAAAAAAAAAGACAAAAAACAAAATTTGATTAAAAGGTAATACGTTCACTTGTGAAAAACCTAAAAAATAACAAAAAAAAGTCCCAACACTCTAATAAACAATCATGGCCAAAATCCAAATTTGTAAAAAAAAAAAAATCTTCATTCCAGTAGGATGGTCACCAACCCAAACCTACAACACAGATCCATGGAACAAAACAGATCTAGGTTTGATTTCAGTTGTGAGATCATCAGGTTGATGGTGAGAAGGATGAGGTGGCAGCAACAAATTGCCGAAACTGAAAAGTAGATCTGGAGTTCTTGTTCTTCATATTCGGCACTAAAAGGGCAGTCTTCATCGAAGGATCATAGGGCGACGGTGGTGGGATGTGATCTGGTGGCGGCTGAAGGTGGTCTTGGATCAGGGAAAAAAGATAACAGAGTGGTCATGGTAAGGAGATAGTGGTAGGCTGTGATATAGTGCTAGTTGAATCGATTTCATAAGTCGTTGGAGCGTATGGGTGAAATTTTAAGTATTATGCCATGGATTTGAAGACAGAGAGATCGAGGTAGAATGGTAGATAATGGTTTGCCATGGATTTGAAAGGAGAGTATAATTAAAAAAGAATACTTAGGGGGTGTTTGGTTCGTGGTATTTCTGGAAATCTTTGGGATTGAGATTTCAAATCCTGAGAAATCTTGTGTTTGGTTTGTAAAAATGGAATGGGATTTCAAATCCCAGGAATCCTTGAAATCCCACAAATAAGGGATTTCTAAATCCCCCCACCCCCATGGTATTTACAAATCCCACAGATGAGGGATTTCTAAATTCTGTGTTTCGTTCGTCGTTCGTCGTCCGCCGTTATTCGTCATCCGCCGTCGTTCGTTTGTCGTCCGCCGTCGTTCGTTCGTCTTCCGCCGTCGCCGTCGTTCTTCGTCCGCCGTCTTTGGCTGTTGATGGAGTTTAGTGGTGGTGGAAATCCCACCTAAGATATATGAACCAAACACAAGATGAGATTTTAAATCTCACTAAATGCAAATCCCACCAAATACCAATTCCATTTGAAATCCCATTCCATTCAAAAACAATACTTGAACCAAACACCCCCTTATGGTTTTGTGAGGTGGGATCTTGGGGTACGATTTGTATGAGAGAGGACAGAGGAGAGGAGAGAGAAAAGAGATTTAATTTGCGGATGTTACTATTTAGCCCCCTTCTCCTCACAAACCCACATATCAAATCAAGAATGTTATATTTTCAATGTATCTTTTTCGCTCACATATGTCAAATCAAGGGGGCTAAGTAGATAATTAAGGGAGACTATATAGAATTACCCTTAATTTACCTTTGTTTGAGTTATATCAATATCATTTAATTTTCTTTAATTACATTATTGCCACAAAATGTTATAGTTATTGATTGATAAAACAATCTAAGGGCATACAATGCTTCTCTCAAACACTTCTCGCGTCAACCATCCTCTCTCTCTATATGGGGGGTTCATTTGAGAACTATTTTTATTGCGATTACTATGAGAACCGTTTGTGACCATTGATCATAATTAGTCAAAGTTAATATTAATTGTAGTAAAAATGTAATTAATTAAAAACACAACCCCCATTTTCACTTTTTTTATATCATGTAGATGTATTTTAAGCCACTTGTTTAAATAAATGAGGAGACCACTTGCCCCTATTTTCTTAAAATTAAAATATCTTTCAAATACAAAGGTTTTAGAATACGACTATCATACCAAAAACACGAGAATTGTATGCTCTTTAATGACATTCATATTGCTATACTTTTTCAAAGATATTTTGTTGTTTTTGCTGAGTTTTTTTCCGGCACGTATAATAAAGTCACATATGTGCGCAATTTTCAACTATTATCGTAGATCTGTTGGGCAATTTTCTGTTTTCACCAACTATCGGATCCCATGTCAATTCTTAATTCCACTAACAACTATGTGCACAAATATACGAGTATATTAATTTTCTTTCTTCATATTCTGATTTTCATGAATGTTGTTTCTTGATTTGTTATCAATATATGGATTTATTATATGTTTAAGGTTTCGCACCATGATGTTTAAAATTTACATTAACAATCCCTCATGTTTATACACAAGGTATTAAACTATTCAGAAAGGAATAAAATAACAATACATTAAATATATGAATCCTAAGAGCATGGGGTGTACATGTTTGAAGTATCCCATGCTTCAGTGTCACATCAACATAACACATTTCATACTTCAAGCACGCTTAATCTACCACGCTTCTTACGCTTTAAAGATTTTTTATTTAAGAAAAATACTAATCCTCTCTTCTCTTTTCTCTCTCTCTTTCGGCATTCATAACCAAATAACTTCACATTTTTGCGGTACCAAATTGTGAGGGGTGGTGTTACCCTCGGTACCTCATCACCAACATTACAGCATACCGAAGCTTTGCTTCAAGCACACCCCACGCTCTAATAGACTTGGGTGTGGCTTACAATTTTTCTGGGTTGGAAAATGGTGCTTTTATATTTGGGTAAGGGGAGAAGTAGACTTTTGGCTACACTTCCTTTTTCTTAAATGGAGAAATAAGATGGCAATATAATGCACACAAAGAGAGACAGAGAGAGGTGTTATAAGGGTGGTCTAATTAACCCCTCAGATCTGGTCTGTCCTTTTTGTTCTGTTTTTTTATTGTTACAGCCTCTCAGAGTTTTGGTTTCCAGTTAGGAAAGTTGTCGTACAAGGGGACACTATTTAGCAATTTGAAAGACAATCCTTTGAATATACAAGTGCTCAAATGATAACAAGGTAAGTGCAATACTTAAGGATTCTATCATTTGAGTAATAGCTCATTATATATATATTAATATATATATTGCTTTTGTGTTTGGTTGTTTCTTCTAATTCATTGGAATTAGAATCTGAAATCCCATTCTGTGGCCTCTTTGATTGAAAGTGTCATGAAATTGAAATTTGTCAAGAAAACCTCCTAATATTTCTTTTCTTTAAGAAGGTAGTATCTTCATTTACTGTACCATATCTCTGTCATATCTACTATTAACTGTGATCCCTACGCATTGCTCGCCGCTCCTTCTAGACCTCGATCTGCTACTCGAGTTTGCTTTTGATCTGCATTTCACTGTCGCGCAAGGTTTGTTTTTCAGTTTTGTTCTGATCCACACTTCATTGTTCTGTTTGATTACTGATTTGTTTGCTTTTTTACGAAAAGCTGCTATACTGACATGAAGGTATCGTTGAGTAAAGATTAATGCTGCTAGACATATTGGTTTGTTGCTGCATATTTTCTAGCTTCTAACTATGGAAGTCAAAGGGAAGGATTTATAGCTATTGTATTATACTATTATAGTTGCTGCTTATTACTTGAACCTGTAATTAGGAATCAAATTGCTTGCTATTGTGTTTTTACTTTTTACTATGTTTCCTTTAGTTTTTGTATATTCTTGTCATACATGTTGATATTGGTTGACTTTTGATTACTGAATCCATCCATAAAGCTACACCCCGATAATCTTCACCAACAAAGTGTGATCTGTGAGAATACGGAAAAAAGTGATTCACAGCTAGAAAGATGCAAGCACGGACGCTTGTAGCATTATAAGAAGTAATTAAGCTAATTGCACTTGCAATGATTGTGCTGATTATATAAGATTTACGAGTCAATAAATGCACAACATGACCAGATCTTCTCTCTTTAACAATACATCCTTAAAAGCAAATGGCATATGATACAAAGATAACAAGGCTTACTGTGATAAAAATGCTTTGGAGTTTTCCTTTTATGTGCTGAGAAATGATCTGTTTGTTATCAGATAGGATCAAAACATAAGCAATTTGAATTGATACATGCAGTAAAATTTAGTAATACATAGAAACAGTCAAAATTAACAAAAAAGAAACAGAAATATTCTTGGATGTGAATCAAAACAGATGGCAGTAACAATAGAAAAAAAAAATCAGAAATGGAACAACATTAAGTAGCAATTAATCAATACATAAAGGGAACACACCGAATGGGAGCTAAGTTATGCAAAGAGAAGCTGACTACTCAGCTTTATGAAAACTTGTGTCGAGTAAATGAAAAGGTAAGCAAAGCAGTCAGTTTTGGGCTTAGTCTCGTGTTTGACACGATCTCTATAAACATATTCAGAATTTATTCCTGGTGTACAATAGACGGATACGACTATCACTTGCATGAATATATTTTATGTATCAGTTTCGGAGGCAGAAGAGATGAATCTGTTCGTGTTCTTTTAAGGGGTGGTATGTCAACACCATCACATCCGCACCACGCCATACTATCACATTAGCATATTCTCAATCACACACACCATCACAATTTATTCCTCATGGTATTACCACATTACACTCAAAAGCCTTGGGATTGAAGCATTTTGTCCAAAGAGTATCCACTAGGAGCGAGCAAGAAAAACCGAAAAAACCAAAACATATTGAAAACTTACGGTTTGGTTTTCATTTTTTTCGGTTTATTTTGTTTGGATAAGATTTCTATTGTGAAAGAAATAATCAAATAATTTGAATTTTAGGTTTTATGAGTTGTTTTGAATTATATTCAAGTTTGATGTTTTTCTATTTATTTAATGTTAGAAATTGTTTGATTATGAATTTACTTATTTAATCATCTATAATTCTATACTGGTACTAATGCTGGGCTAATACCACACATTTTATTTTATTTAGACTATTTTCAGTCCAATAACCAAAAACCAAAATTTTCAGTTTTGCTTTGGTTTTATGCAAAAACCGAACCAAATCAACCCATGCACACCCCTATTAATCCACCACATTAGATTCACGGTGGATTCTTCATGTATCATTCTAACTTTTATACTCGAGAATAGATTTCTATTGTGTTAATTATGAGTTGTTTTCCTTGACCAGTTATCGATAGCTAGCTTCATGCAACCGATTGGTTGTAGGTTCAAGACTCTATATAGACACCAGCATCATAATGTAGGAGTTTGACACTAAAAAATAAATTGTTTTTCTTAAACAATTAATATTTGGGTCTCTGATTGTATTCTGATGCAATTTAGTAGGTGTTTTGATGTTTAATGGTGGTAAAAACCAGAGATTTTTTAGCATGGGAAGTTGAATTTATCTATAAAAAAAGTCAACTACAAACAACTAATTTGAAAAACCGGGATCATGTTGTGGTACCATACAAGATGGAGTAGTACCTGAAGTTGGCAATGTTTATAGGTGAAACTGCTTATTAGGGTGAATGGAGTACAACTTCAAGTGCAAGAACAACTTGAAGATTGGATTCGGTCAAGTGATCTTGCGGCTTCATCAATGTTCTGATTCATTCTTCCCTTTTCTCTTGTTTGTGGCACCATTGGACCAGCATGAGAAGAAGTTATGGGTTTTTTAGAACTCCTTTTTTAACATTTGTCAGGTTTGAGTTGGTTCACAAGGAGTAGTTTCCTCCTCGGAAAAGGATTCAGGTTGAGTAAACTGTGGAAGACGAACTCGTTGTAGGTCGATTGAGTAAGAAACATTGGATGAGGAGTGAATTATGGAGGTGAAAAAATTGAATGAGTGGATTGGGTTGGCATACAATCTAGTTGGAATGGACTTTGCGAATAAATGGATGTTTCTGTGTTTATGAACCACTTAAACACGCTTTGTTATGAGATGATGTCGGTGTTAAATATGATTGTGGTGAGTTGGGATCCATCTATGAGAGAAGACAGTAGAAGAAGGACGGATTATCTTAGGATATATAAGGATACAAAGTAGTGAATTGTGTGATTAAAAATAGTGAAAGTAAGATGGTGAAGCAAGGTCGATCGGGCGTAGGATGCAACACCCGCATACCGCATGGTCTTACTATTTTGCCTAGTTATTCCATATCAGATAGAGTTACGTAAAGTGAAAATTACCTAACGACTTCAACTGTGCTCCATTACCAATTTACCAAGTTTTCACAAAAATAAGATGAGAATAAATTGGCGAAAATGAAAAATCGTCTTCACCCTTTGAACTCTCTCGGAAAACAAAAGGTCCGTTAGGTGAACAATCGTCATGTTTTACCTGTTCACTTCAGTAATCATGTTCAAAAATTTGTTTAAGCTTTTCATCCAATTTTCTTCTAAGGAAACCTTACACAGTAATGAATATAAGGCAGAGGTCTGACCTGCATATGATGTTGATATATTTGAGGGTAGCCTTGTATGATGAAGTCACAATGGCTGGCATGCCTGATGATCATTGCATAATGACAAACAACAACTTTCAGAATATATTATAATGTTAGTCAAACCTACTGCTGAACCCAGATTTGTTTAATCTAAGATAGAAAATCACCAAAAATCATAAACATATTTAGCCATATTAAATCTTGTTAGGTGATAATGTTCAATCAACCCGGCCACCATATGTTAAATCATATACAGTTTATTTATACATAAAGCAGACTGTTAAGAACTTACAATAACCTGACAAACAGCGACGCTCACGGTCTAAATATGGTCTACAAATAAACTAGAATCAATTTTGGTATCAGTAACAGACTAACAAGCATAATGACAAAGTAAACAAACAAGTGGAATAACATTCTCAGTTAAGCAGATGTAGACATATTCCTACTCAGGCCTTGGTTCAACTTGTATATAAGTCATTTGCATTAAACAATGACCGAAAAATATTAAAATTTGGCCCAGCTTATTGTTTTATTTGAGACAGAGAGAGGGTTTTTGACTAACCTTAAAGATGCCATTTGATTCCTAAGAATGATAAGACAAATTACATTCACTATAAAACCGATACTGCCCCGATATCAGTAACCACATATTCAAACTAAACTTGAAGCTCCTGATCCTTCCATAAAAATGGTAATGCTTACATACTGAAGTTCTTCTCGAATCGCCACATTTTCAAGTCTAGCTTTTATTAACAACCAAATTTATACTAAAACGCTTTTGCAGGGGATCAGTGGAGATGTCAAAATACAACCAAAACACCAGACAAGACTGGGTGGGACAAGAGCTGCTATGTTCGTATATGGTACTTTAAACTAGCACAAATGTTACTGTTGGCATCTCACGAGCATTAACAGTTTTTTTTGTATGTTGTTGAATGTTTTGTGCGTGTGTTCATAAATGCAGCAACTATGGGGCTCGAGAACATGGCATTCATTTCAATGGCTGTCAGCTTGATGACTTACTTTTATGGTTATATGAACTTTAGTTTGACCAAATCAGCAACAACACTCACAAACTTCTCGGGCACTGCTTATCTACTATCACTATTCGGAGGGTTTCTTTCCGACACGTATTTGTCAAGATTCAAGACTTGCATCCTCTTTGCGTCGTTTGAAGTCGTGGTACGTTAAGGAAAATCCCATTTTCATAAGCTACATTATATGTGATATGTTTTTAACCGGTTTAACATGATATGAGTAATGTGTAAACTCAGGGTTATGCAGTCCTAGGGGTTCAAGCACGCTTCCAACAGTTAAGACCGATTCCGTGCAAGTCTAGCCTCGGGAATCAATGTGAGCCAGCAGAAAGTGGTCAAGAGGCGATACTGTTCGTGGGTCTTTACTTAATTGCATTTGGTACTAGCGGTATTAAAGCCGCTCTGCCTTCATTGGGAGCTGATCAGTTTGATGAACATGACCCGAAAGAGGTGAAATCACTTGCATCCTACTTCAACTGGCTCCTGTTTAGCATCACAGTTGGGGCAGTATTCGGTGTCACATTTATAGTGTGGATTTCCTCAAACCAAGGTTGGGATTGGGGTTTCGGTGTGTGCTCCGTTGCTGTACTAGTAGGAGCTCTTTTTCTACTCATGGGGAAATCCATGTTCAGGAATTATGTTCCTAAAGGAAGCCCGGTTCTCAGAATTCTACAGGTACAATTAAACACAGAATTTGCATTAACTTATTAATGGCTACATGGGTTAAAAAGCTTACAAATCCGGATTTCAGGTATTTGTGGTGGCTATTAAGAACCGAAATATACCAATTCCAGAGAATACAGAGGAGTTGCATGAGATTCATGACAAAGAATTTGGAGAAACTAAAGACATTCTACTAAGAACAGATCAACTCAAGTGTGTCTTTGTAACTTTTTATAATTAAAACGTTTTCGATTTCATGTTTATCTAGTGGATTAGCACTAAATTACAGTTTCGATTTCATGTTAGGTGTTTGGACAGGGCAGCAATTATTAGGAATTCGGTTGATGCATCTGAATTGCTACCATCAGGATCATGGAAACTGTGTACAGTAACACAGGTTGAAGAAACTAAAATCTTAATCCGTATGCTCCCGATTTTTTTAAGTACTATATTCATGAACACATGTCTGGCTCAACTGCAAACTTTCACCATTCAACAAAGTACAACCATGGACAGAAACCTCCTTGGTTTTCAGGTTCCTGGTCCGTCGATTCCAGTAATTCCACTCGCTATCATGTCTCTTCTGATCCCACTTTATGATCGTATTTTCGTGCCATTGGTGAGGAGATTCACTGGGATTCCAACAGGAATCAGACACCTACAAAGGATTGGGGTAGGATTAGTTCTCTCGGCCATCTCGATGGCAGTAGCTGGAATTGTAGAAACTCACCGGAAATCTGTGGCTGTTGAGCATAACATGGTTGATTCCCCGGACCCACTACCCTTAACGGTTTTCTGGCTTGGTTTCCAATACGCTATTTTTGGGGTGGCTGATATGTTTACATTGGTTGGTCTGTTAGAGTTTTTCTATGAAGAGAGTTCATCGGGCATGAAGTCACTCGGTACAGCTATCTCATGGTGTTCACTGGCATTCGGGTACTACATGAGCTCGATAGTGGTGGAGGTGGTGAATAAAGTGAGTAACGGGTGGTTAGCTAGTAACAATCTAAATAGAGACAAGTTAAATTACTTTTATTGGTTATTATCAGGATTAAGTATAGTGAATTTAGGGGTTTATTTGATGTGTGCCTCTTGGTATAAATATAAAAAGGTGGGTATGAAGCAGATTGATGAAGGTAGTAATGCTGAGAGCACAAGTTAAGGAAAGATTCTTAGTTAAAGTCATTATGGTAAGAACACATAATGTACCCATCCTCATAATATAAATAATTTTGTGTTTTTCATATGTAGTTATGTACCACAAAATCAAGTAACAAACAGATTATTTTGGTGCACATAAATGAATTAAAGATTTCAGTGTAATGATGAAGACATAAGAGGGGTTGTAGTGGGCATAACAAGCCCCTTCATCATGACTAGTCGTGACTACATCCGTGGAGTCATGACCAAGTCATCGAGCCCCTTTGTCATGCTCATAACGGGTGTTGAGCTTTTTCCTATTAATTTTTTCCTTTTTTTTCCTTTTAATTATAATAGAATAAAAAAGAAGTCACGGGGTGTCATGACTACAAATGTTTCGGCCATGACTACAAGTCCTCTTAAAATCGCATCGTATCCAACACCTTTTGTGGCGCTGTATCTGCAATGAAAAACTCTTATCTTTTTGGCTCTTCAGTAATCAAATTTCATTTTCTTTTCTATCACCAATAATGGGTTTGAACTTGATTTATAAACCTTTTTTACAAGTAATCTGTTGAAGAAAGTTATTTCTCGGTACAAGAGCTTTCCCAATGATACAAATACAAATTTCCTACCAATTTACATCCAATGTAAGAGCCTCTGGAGCTACAAGGACAGACGACAGTTTAGTGAACGACATATTAGACATCAAATTACTCCACGCAGATGAATCTACTCCAATAAAAGGCTTAATCTTCTTAAAGAATAGGGGCTTTAACTTTTTTCTTTCGATTCTTGCCAGTACCTCAAACGATACATGCTCAATAGTAGGCCTTGTACGCCATTCTGCCATAGTAGTCCACCGAGTATCGTTAGCCCTGATATTCCTTTCAAGTTCCAACTGAAAACGAAATGCAGTTGATGCTTCAATCTTTGATTTAAGTTTTGGCCCGGAAGCATTGCGTTTAATTCTGTCATCTAAAAAAATCCTTAATACTTTTTCCAGTAGTCTTATCCTCGACCTCAAGCATTCAATAGGACATTGTTGCGTTTTATGGCTACGTCTAGAGTAACATCTATCAGGCAGCAATTCAATAACATCCCGCGATAATAGATTTGATTCAATGTATGCAGCAGGATTCTGAGTCCTAAAGGCAACAACAGATGCAGAGCCAGAAATCCTTACTGGAAGTAATGGCATACATGTCAAACATGGAAAGACCCATGTGTTACATTGATCGATATGAGCAATATTATTCCTTTCTTCTTGTCTTCCAAGATTAGATGTTTGAAAAAGAGAAACTTCATATGCATTCTTCACTTCTACTGTAACGTCTTCAGCAACAAGTATTCGCTTCAGACCAGAATGTGACGAGTTTAACTGAAAACCGTGGTCCAATGAAAAATGTACTGTGAGTTTTGCTGGAACAAGACTTTGCAAATTAGAACGAGGGCCACACTCAATCAAGTAAAAGGACGCTTATAGCAGATTACGACAAAGTGTAAAAGAATGGAATGCAGTTTGTTACCTCTTCGATTAACAAACCAAATTAAGAGATGCAATTCATGTAAAAGGTACTGTATCCAATAAACGAGAACACATATACTAAATCATGATAAAGGCATTGACATACTCGACAAAAAAGGCTTCATAGAACTAACAGGGGAATGGTTCTTTGAAATCACAAATAACCAATTTCCTTGAATAATCCTAATCATGGTGAGCAGATCACACCCTGCTTACTCTATCAACAGCCCAGCCAGATGAAATCATGAAGGATCAAGGAAATATTGATAAATCCTACACCTAATGATTGCTAACAAACTGGCAGTCAACCACATATATTAGAAACTAAACAGGAGCTATGCTAAACTACAAAGAGGTACACAAAAGGCTTAGAGAATATTAAAAGCAAGCAAAACTAGATTCAGCTATTTTGAGCAAGGATCATACCGGCATCATCAACGACATCTCATTGTCTCCGGAGACAAGTAATTCAACAGGTCCCTCAATCCGGATTGAACCAAGCACTGCCCTTGAGGCCACTTGATTAGCCAAAACCTCAAAATCCCCTCTTTTTTTGATCTTAAATCTCTTCCATAACGAAACATCACCCCACATATTGAACACATAATCCTTCTTGTTCCCCATCAGAAATTCAATCTCGTATCTCTGCAAATTTCCATACTTCACTTTCTCAATTTCCAGTTTCGAAACCCTAAGGTCTTCCAACTTCCAGTTTTCACTATTTGATATAGCTCCTAGGACATCCTATAACAAAGAGCAACACAGTTACCAATCAGTTGAGACAAACTATTCGTAAACCCTTGTCCAATTAGCACATTCAACACATACTATCGTTGAAACAACTTCTATTTCAAATTTGTGAATCACCTTATATCGACACAAATGAAAACACAAAATTGCAAATTATAAAGTCTCGAATATGGCATAATAAACTTACACGTATATTATATCTGAATCAATTATTTTACCTTCAAGAATAGAGAGGGTTGAGGGCGAAATTCTTCGCTGATTTTCGGGTAGATGAAGTGGGATAGATTAAACCGTGGAGAAGCAATTGCCTGGAATAAAAATAGGAACAAGAAATTGATTCTGGTGATGATCATCATCATGGTGTTCATTAATTGAATTGTTGATTTCTGGTGTTCTATGAAGGAATCTTTGAAGTGGAGGAACACATCGCCGATTTCACTAAAACGCTATTTTCCTTGCCACTTCCTAGATCTGGTTAGGTGTCGAGGACGATTAGACCCGATTTTACGATGTACATGTTTTTATGCATGAGTTGCAAATGCTGAAGCACGATTTTTCCTCTGGAGGAAAATATATCTTATGGAACGTTTAGTTGGGAAAAAGATGAAGATTGTGAGTTTAGGAAAAATAATTAAGTTGGTTTGTGAGAAACTTTTTCTCAATTTTCTATTTATTATTTTTACATACATTTCCTCTATAAACTTTTTTTTAATGGCAAAACGTAAACATTTCTTATATTTATTATTTTTACATCTATGCTTCTTACCAGCAGGTTTCCATTTATGTTGGTTAAAGTCGTTCCCAACAAGGTATTGAGGTTAACATTTTGGTTTGGCGTCTATCTCACCAAACACTACTCTTTATGTTGCAAGCTTTGAAACGGAGGAAAACATTTCCCTGTGCTGTGACATAGCAAAGTTCCTTTTACTGTATATTTGAAATTGGTGGAACCTTCAAACGAATGTATTGTCTTCAATTCAAAAAAGAAAATAGAGAATACAACTACAACCAAACCCCAAAAAAAGAATACTACTCCTAGAACAACGATAATAAGAACCATACACACAAAAACAAACATATACATGACAATTTTTATCAATGTCTGGAAAAAATTTATTAGCTAAAGATCCCAACCAAGAACTCTTGCCTGACTTCTTCTCGAAATCTAATTGAAAGATCGGGCTTTTATACCTGTGAATGTCCTTAAAACCGATGTCTCTTGTTGCCAAACACCCAATCATTTCTAGCTCTCCAAATAGAATACAAGGTGGTCCAAATCAAAGCTTGCAAACCTTATTAGCCGGGGATATCATTGTTCGGGGTGAGCATCTTAACCGAAAAACCAAACTATAACCGATAAAACCGAACCAAATGAAATCCAACGGTTCGGTTTATAAAATTTCATTAATCGATGGATAGTGGGCCAGTTTCAGTTTTGTACACGTAACCGAACCAATACCAAACCAAACTGATAATGATTTATTATTTAACTATTTGAATACTTGTTCATTTATGGTGCATCATGCAAGTTATATTTTTATAAAAGCTTGAACTTTGTTACTTATTATATCGTCCCATTCATATACTAGACTAGTAGAGTCATTGTAAATGTTGAACACTTGATTTTTTTCTTTTATGTGAGGCTATTAAATATATTAAAAATAAATTCACAAGTTGTGAATTGATGTAGGCCAAGAGGTGTGTACTATCAGACTTAATTTGTGTATTAAATTATTTAGCCTACCATTTTGTATTTTTGTCATAAAAAATAATGGGCTTAGCAAGTTATAAAATATAATCAATTATTTGACCCAAATTTGTGGCTACTATAAAGCAATAAAAAATATAACTCAAGCCCATATTCTGAAATAACGAAGCACATTAAGTTTGACCCAACTTAGTAAAACTGTTAACCAATAAAATCGATAACGGAAATCGATCCGCTATCATAAACCGATTACTGCCCTATTAGAAACCGATACCTATTAGTTTGAAAAAACACATAACCGATATTATCACTTATGGTTTGGTTTGGGGTCAAAACCGAACTATGCTAAGTTCTAGTTGTAGCATCCTCTAGATTTAGCATGTCTTTAAACTCAACAAAAATTCGAGTATTAAGGTCACACCAAAATAGAAACTGTTCCAAACGCCTTTTGCAAATGTGCATGAAACCAAGCAATATTCATATATAGTTTCTACTTCTTTCCCACATCTAGAGCACAGTAAGGAGTGTAAATCAATACATCTATCATTTAGGTTAACGAGCACTGATGATTCAAACAAGCTCCAATTTAATATCCCGATTCCCGACTTTCTTTGGCAGTAAACTATTCAACTTTGTCTCTTGAAGTTGGTCGGCGTCTAGAAACAAAGCTTCCTCAATGAAAGACTGCAAGTCTTTAACCCTGAACGCTCCAGTGTGATTAAGCTTTCATTCCCATCTATCATTCACACCCTCTTTAGAAATACAAGGCTGTATCAAAGCTTCTAACTCTCCCACTTCCCCTAACTAGGTCCCATAACCCAATCCCACTTCCAACACCAAAATCTCTCTCTCTCTCTCTCTCTCTCTCTCTCTCTCTCTCTCTCTCTCTCTCCTCTCTCTTTAACAGCCACCTGATTGTATATTTCTAATCTATATAAGTATCCTCTCAAAATCTAGCATCTTCTCCATTAATTGTCTATCATTTTTACAAACGAGCTTTTGAATTCCACCCCGTAATTATTTATTCTTACACTTTCTAAGTTGGTGTGTATATATGTATTAACTTCCTTATAGAAGTAGTCAATGTTAATGGAATCGAGTCACTAACGTGATGTACATATATAATTCTCTAAAAAAAAACCATAAAGGTCATGCGCATAAAGATTCATTTTCCTTCTAATTAAGTGTATACCTTAAAAAACATACCAAAACTATATCTTAACATATTTATTAATGCTACCCATGTGTTAAAAAATCGATCTTTAAACTTATATAAGCTCTTTGAAATATAAATTTTCAAACGTGATAGAAATATAAAATAAATCTTTTGACTACTCAATGTAACTTTGTAAGCTATATATTCCGATCTTTCCTATTTAAAATATGATAAATCGTCTTACAAAATTGATTCATTAACATAATTATACAATATTCTTAAAGTTATGTTAAAAATTAGTAAAACATATATTTTCTTAAATAAATTAATTTTATAATTATAAATCATCTCCATTCCTATTTATCTAAAAGTCTGATATCACAGTACCCCGACGCATACCAACATACATGCAGAGACATATAAAGTGGTCCCATGCTCACCATCCTAAACTGCAGTCAATTTCTTGGTCATTGACCACATCAACAAGTTTCTTCCCCTTTTCAAGAACTAATTTTCCAGATAAATTTTCGTGCCTACTAAGACATGGAACCCACCGCCACTTACTTTCCTCATTTCACCAAACTTTAAGATTCTCTTTTACCCACCCTTCCACTATTTAGATATATAAAATTCACCCCCTAAGTTTATTGTATATCTAAGGGGCTGTTTGTTTGCTACTTAATATAATTATTCAGCGCTTAATGCTGAATCATTCAGCATTTAGTGTATTTGATTACTGCCTCTGAATGAAGATTGTGCTGAATGAAATAGAAGAACGCTGCTAAATCATTCTACCTTAAAGCATATTCGGAATCATTAAGCAACAAGTATTTTACTCTAATACTACTTCTTTCACACATCATCTTGTTAAACAATCATATTTTATAATATGATATATCACTATTAAGGTTAAAATGATAATTTGCATCATTTGGATTGTTCATTCAGAACCTTTATCAAACAACATATCACATTCAGAGCCAAATTCATTCAGAGCCTTTGAATTATTCAGACCACAAAATCATTTAGTGCTTAATCATTATATTCTAACAAACAGCCCTTAAGTTAGTTCATCCCACAAATTTTGATCGATGCTGGATTGGCGAGCAAGATCGTTTAGAAAAATCATTAACTTTATTGGATAATTATAAAAAATAACATACAATCTTATAAGATAGATAAGGTTTATAATATGTAATTTGTTACATTAAAATTTAGTAATAAAAAACATAGTGTTGTCAGAGATAGTATTTCATTCTTTACTGCTGAAGTTTTTATTTATAATAACATAATAAATCTTACCACATGTTTAGGTGCTTTATCGAGTCTCATCAACATTTACAAGCTTCACATTGCTTCCCAAACCATCCATAATCTCTTTCTTTTCCTCGTCTAAGAGTATATAAAAACTCACTAGCAGCACTCCAATTATTTTTCAACATATTTGAACCGTAGCATATCATTAAAAAAAATAAAATTCTACAAACAATGAGCTTAATGGACAAAAGACATAAAACAATAGATAAAAAGAGATAGCACAATACCACAGCGATATTATAGGTTTCAATATAGTATCAAACAATAGCAAAGAAGGAATCAACAACCAACTAATAAAGACAAAAGTGAGATCGCATTCAATAGCAGTAAAAGTTCAAAAGGCGGGCTGTGAATTGAAACCTTGATTAGGATTTAGGGCAACATCAAGTAAGGTTATATACAAGCCTATGCTACACAAGTAGTCTATGTATTACTAAAAGTAATAGCAACCTGTTACAAGAGCCTAAATTTGCACAATATATAATTATAAATACTAACAGATATAAATGCAAAATTTCCTTAAAATGGTCCACATTTACGTGTAATGAAGAATTAAGGGGTTACACTATAAATATAATTGTCATCGTTGAAAACCGACACATACAATAAAATCACACATCATCACTCTCAGAGTCACAGAGATCCTTCGCTCATATATGCAGACCAGTAGACCACCACTCTCACTTTCACCTCGAGATCCCTTCACATACCGACGGCCAAGATCTCTTGTACCCAAACTCCCACACCCTCCCTATATTTAAAGTAATTTTTCACATTTGATGTTATACTCCCTCTCTCTCTCTCTCTCTCTCTCTCTCTCTCTCTCTCCAACATTTTTAATTGTTTTTTCTCGTACTGCTGGGACCGTTGTTGTGAATGGAGGAGAAACCGGAGACAGAGCTGATATCTATACCGGCGACGCCGGAGATACAGACGCCGTCAGGGCAGAGGTCCCCGAGACCAATGTCGAAGGAAGGTGGGAAGTCGTCGACGGCGTGGACACCGACGTCGTTTATATCACCGAGGTTTTTAAGTCCGATTGGTACGCCGATGAAGAGGGTGTTGATAAATATGAAAGGGTATTTGGAGGAAGTGGGACATCTGACGAAACTAAACCCACAAGATGCATGGCTTCCGATAACCGAGTCACGGAACGGCAATGCTCATTACGCCGCCTTTCATAACCTCAACGCCGGCGTCGGCTTTCAGGCTCTCGTTTTACCCGTTGCTTTCGCTTTCCTCGGCTGGTAATTCTTCATGCTTATTGTTTTTTTTTTATTCTTTAATGAGTTAATTGCCTTTTCTTTTTTCATTTTACAAATAAAAACCTTATAAGTTTAGTTGAAACATTTTAAAAATGCAAATAGTAGAATTAATTAGGGCTCAAATAAGTAAAAGTATTTAATTAATTGTGTAAATTAAGAAAAATGCAAGGAAATAGTTGGTATTAATTTGCATTTAATTAATTGTGTAAATTAAAAAAATGGAAAATTGGTTGTTTTTAGACTTTAGTGGCATTAAAATAATTAAATTACAGTCTACCATGATGTTTATTATCTTATTTTCTTTCAAAAAAGCAATCAAATTCTTTCTCTTTATCGATAGCATCATGATAAAGTGTTTTTTGTCTCCCTTTTTATATAAAATTTGATTTTCTTTTTTATCTAAATTGTAAGCTTTTAATTATAGAAGTCGAATGTTAAAGTTTTGTGTCAATTTTTATATTTTACATATGATAATTTTAAGAACCAAATTCCATAATGACTTTTCTGAGTTGAGTTGTCTAGTCTTGAGATACCTTACTGTTTTCCTTTTTATTTATTATTTAATAATACATGTACTTATTTTATTTTTAATAGGGTGAAATTATTTGGATCCTGTGATTGTCTAATTTGACTTCCCTCATCATATATCATATGTGAGTGTATAACATATATTGAAAACTGTAATTAATTAACGTGACATATCTATTATATGAGAAGAGATGGTCCAAATAATAGCACCAATTTCAATAGGTTGATTCCTATACCATTAGGATAATAATAAAACACCAACATCTTCATTTTCCTTCGAATTACAAAAGAAGACAAAAAATAGGTAATATAAAACATATGTTACTAAGATAAAAAAAAAAACCTTATAGATAAAAATCATTATATTTCGTGTTTTGTGACGAATTTTCTTGATAATTAAGTACATAATTTGAAATTAAGACTTGGTAAAAAAGTACATCTGAGTTGGAATGATTATTAAACAATGAAGTAGTAAGTAGTAATGTTAGGATCAAGACGCCTAATACTAGATAAAATGAATTTGTTGTAGTTAAGGCGTTACCTCTTTGTTATATATTGAATAGTATGGCTAGCTATGAGTTCAAATTGGCGGGGTTGTATGATTGCGGTATGTTGGTGTGATCGCCAACATGCAATACCCCCAACATCTGCTATAATGCCTTAGATAATGAGATTCCAACTCGTAACAACATACGAGCGAATTTAGGAAGATGACGGTCAATGACTCATCCATCTCCCTATCATTTTTCTTTTTGACAGAAGTGGGAGTCAAATCCATGATCTCGCTCTGATACTAATGGTTAGGATCAAGGCGATTACCACTATGCCAAAAGGAATTCATAGTGGTCAAAACACTACCTTTTTCTTATATATTTGAGTAGCCTATCTAGCCCACCGGTTCAAGTTGAAGGGTTGTATGATTGTAATATTGATTTGTTTAAATTGCTTCAGCAACCTGATTTTTAACTAAGGTTTTGATTTTTTATACTTAAATAAAAAATTATTTTTCTTAAAACTCGTGTGTTCCAGTTTATGAATAAAGGTTAATTTTGACGGTTAAAAAATAAAAACCTTAATTAAAATTAGGTTGCCTAAGCAATTTAAACAAATCAATATTAAATATTTTTTAACCCCTAATTATGTGAGTACTGGTATCATATTTAAACTTAATTATATAACTTATCCAATCTCGGATATATTAGACTATTAAATAAGATAACCCATATCAACTAATATTTTCAAAAATTATATATTATTATGTAAAAGATAATATAAGATGGAAAAAAAAGACAAGGTGTATTAATAAACAATAAAAATAATGTTGATCGTTGAAAAATGGGAAACAAAAAAAATTAAGCGTAATATATAATAGTGTATTATAACACTAATTTATGAAAGATTGATGTACAATAACACGGTATGACGATTCATATTAAAAATACTAAAATAAAATAATGATAGTAATAGTAAAAATATAATATAATAATTACTATTACACACACACACATATATATACACACAAGCATTATACCTGCGTAATGCTACGGGGGTAAATATATTCTGTTTTACAACATGTCGCTTTCAAGAATATAATGATATGTTATTCGCACGATTCAATGTCACGAAAAAAATTTCGACAACATGTCCAATTTTTCAAGTTTTCTTTTATCTGCAACAACTATTTTATTAATTTTAAAAATAGATTTTAAAACACATTAAAATAAGAAAAAGTTTTATATTTATGAAATAAGGATAGAGAAGTTGATAATATTTTAGAAACTATGTTGATGTGAGTGGATAATTATGTTTGTGTGAGAGAGTGTGTTATTGTGAGTGAATATATTTTAAATGAACAAAAATTTAAAGTAAATTAGGAGAAAGAGTGAAATAATTAAAGATTAAGTGGATGAGATTAATTCAGATATAATAAAAGGTCAAGATTCCGTCTTGATTGAATTTTAAGAATCTTAAAATTAAAGAGTAGAGAGAATGTTAAATAATTTATACAGTGATACAGATATATAGTAAATTATTGAAAAATCTTATAAAACATAATAATAAATATTCAGGTTTATATAGTAAATTATTTAAGAAAAAGGTTAAAGGACTGAATGTGAAATTATTTGAAAATCATAGGGACTTAGTTTGTAATGTTACAAAAGGGCAAAATAATCATTTTAAAATGTATAACACCAATACCATTACTTTTAATGGTTAAAGTACTAGGTATGAAATAACTTTGTTAGAGTAAGGATCAACCAAATACTTTTATAAAATAAAGGACTAAATTAGTAGAAAAGTGTAAACTACGAAGACTAAATCAGTAATTAACTCTTTAAAATGTAGCTATATTACCGAAGTCCTGAGAGTGTATGAACTAAAACATTTTATTTTTTGATTGATATTCATTATATCATGGAGACGCTGACATACACTATCGTTATGTCTGGTCACTTGGTCAGTGGCTCAGTGGTCACTAGTGTCTCCTTAATTGCAATATATTCCCCCCAAAAAAGAAAAGAACAAAGCATCCTGCCTTACAACATAAAGAAAACAATAAGAGGCTTTTACTTTATTAACTGTTGACCAATTATTTGAGTCTTTTAGTAAGAACTAGCATGGTATATCAGTATATGTAGTAATGATGCATGACAAATAGTTTCTACCCGATAATATGTTGTTGTATTGAATATAGAGCAAGGTATGGTATTCGACGAATTGTTTCTACTAGGTAATATGCCGTTTCATTCTTTCTATTGATTTTCATCAATCCTTTTCCTTACTTTTAAAACAAATTTTAAAAAAACAAAAAAAAACTAATTAATTCTATTTTATGGTGGGGAAGTATAGTTATGAAATAGTGTATTTATTTGTGAGTGTGTAAAGTAGGAAAGAGAGTGTACAGAGATTATTTGACGAGTATATTAGTGATTGTCAACTGTTGAAATTTTAAATAATTAACTAAAATAGGAGAGAGAATGTTAAATGTATTATAATATAGTATAAATAGATAAGAAGAGCAATATATTAAATTGGTGGATTAAAGTTAAAATCACAAAAAGAGTTGGTTGCAGGAAGGACAATGGATATAAAAAAGTTTAGTTATTGATTAACTAATAAAACTTAAAATTTATATGTTTTATCAATTAAGAACAAAACAAGAAATACAAGAATTAATGTAATTCAATTTTGAAGTTGTATGGGTATGCAGGAGTTGGGGCATAGCGTCATTAACCATAGCTTACTTTTGGCAATTATACACTTTGTGGATCTTGGTACAACTTCATGAAGCCGTTCCGGGAAAGAGGTACAACCGATATGTGGAACTCGCTCAAGCAGCTTTTGGTAACTACACCTAATTAATTCTCGCTAAATTGGTTAAGAATGCTAGCTAGCTTCTCATCTTTCATTCGATCTTTTATAGATTAATAGAATATTTTTAACCTTTCTTTTTAATTTAATTACGTACGTGCTGATCTAGCTAGTTGAATAAAAATGCATGCATGTATTGTGAGTCGTGTTCAATAAAGTCCATGTAAAAAACATAGTCCTAAGATTTTAATATTCAATCACAGGTGATTCAGTATATAAGCACATGTGATTTGTAAAAGCATCACATGTGAATTACGAAAATACCAGTCCGCCCAAAATTTTAAAATGCAATCTGGATTATTGATGTCATTGATCCAAAGGCTAAAATTAATCCCTTGGGACTATAAATTAAGTATGAACTATATTGAACATTCTTCTGATCGATGTATATATGTTATATTTAGGGGAACGACTTGGGCTGTGGTTAGCTCTATTCCCTACAGTTTACTTGTCGGCTGGAACTGCCACGGCGTTAATTCTTATAGGAGGCGAGACCATGAAACTCTTCTTCGAGATCGTTTGTGGGCCCTTGTGTACTTCTAACCCATTAACCACGGTTGAATGGTATCTGGTTTTCACTTTGTTATGCATCGTCTTGTCTCAGCTCCCCAACCTCAATTCTATTGCTGGACTCTCACTCATAGGGGCAGTCACTGCCATCTTTTACTCAACCATCGTTTGGGTTCTCTCTGTTAGCCAACAACGCCCGCCCAACATCTCGTACCAACCCATCCCCTTGCCTTCCTTTTCAGCCTCCCTTTTTTCGTTTCTTAATGCACTCGGGATCATTGCATTTGCATTTAGAGGCCACAATCTTGTTCTTGAGATTCAGGTATATATATATGTTTTTCATTTTTAATTTACAATGTAATATTATTTGAACTGTACAACATATATATTTTCTTGCTTTTTTGCTAATATATATATGAAGTAACAGTACTGAGCTTTATGATAAATTTTTTTAATCAGTCTACGATGCCATCAACATTCAAGCATCCGGCTCATGTGCCAATGTGGAAAGGTGCCAAGGTTGCGTATTTCTTCGTTGCAATGTGTGTGTTCCCTATAGCTATCGGAGGATTTTGGGCCTACGGGAACCTTGTAAGTGTAACCAACTACTTGAGTTTATCGTGTTTGCGAAATTATTAACCATATATAAAACTGAAACATGTTTTTGTTTCTTAGATGCCATCAGGAGGGATTCTAAATGCCCTATTTGCTTTCCACAGTCATGATATCTCAAGAGGGCTGCTTGCAATGACATTCCTATTAGTAGTCTTCAGTTGCTTGAGTAGTTTTCAGATATATTCGATGCCTGTTTTCGACAGTTTTGAAGCAAGCTACACGAGCCGCACGAACCGACCTTGCTCCGTGTGGATTCGGTCTGGTTTTCGAGTGGTTTACGGGTTTATCAATTTTTTCATTGGTGTAGCACTCCCTTTCCTCGCCAGCTTAGCTGGTCTGTTAGGTGGGCTAACCCTTCCAGTCACGTTCGCGTACCCGTGTTTCATGTGGGTTCTTATCAAGAGACCCGCCAAATACAGCTTCAACTGGTACTTTAATTGGACACTCGGGTGGCTTGGTATCGCCTTCAGTTTAGCATTTTCGTTAGGAGGCATCTGGAGCATGGTGAATAGTGGACTTAAGCTGAAATTTTTTAAACCAAACTAATGGTTGCTTATCAGTTGATCGATTGCAACTGCTTAAAGAACTGTATGTTTGTCACTCAGTTGTTTAGAATGTTTCCTATAATTTAGTATATGCTTCTTCTAATCTTTCATACATTTTTTACCAGAATAGAGCTGGACTTCGCCAGTTTTTCAAACTTTGTTGCATTCGCTACAGAGCAAGCTTTCCGACACACCAAAACACACACAACAAGTAGGGCGTAACCTGATAACTAGTAGTATTTCGATACACACACACACACACACATATATATATATATATATATATATATAGTTAGTTTCTGGGCTTGATAATCGCAAGCATAGGATTAAGCTTCTGTGTGGTGAGGGCAAGCGTATTAATATCTTCTCCGGCATCATCTTCAAGTCTCCACTCAAACTCCTGCACCATTCTCCCGATGGCAGTACAAGCAATTAACATAGCCTGCGTAGCCCCAGCACACACTCGTTTCCCCCCTCCAAACGCCATAGTTCTTTGCAAGTCAATTGGCCCATTTTCTGCAAGAAATCTCTCCGGGTTCCATTCTTCAGGTTTCTCCCAGACTTCCTGCTCCATATTACACCCGTATATGTTTATCGCCAGCTGCAAGAAGACATCTTTTTGTTAACAAAATCAGAGATTGACATATGTATTTTAAGAAGTTTAGTTTTATCGATGTTCATCTAAACAAACCTCTGTCCCAGCAGGAACATGGTACCCTCCAAGCTCCGTGTTCTCGTGCACATATCTTAATGGGATAATGGAAACAGGACTATGCCTTCTCAGTGTTTCATGAAAAACAGCCGATAAGTATGGCATCTTGCACAACTTCTCCTCTGTGATCTTTTCTGACCCGCAAACACTTTGGATTTCCCCATGTAAACGAGCCTGCTTCTGTGGGTTTTTTGCAAGTTCATACATTGCCCATTCTGTGGTGACCATAGTGGTATCTGCTGTTTCAATAATCGGTTCCCAGAGTGACATTAACAGTTGTGTATCTGTCAACGGTTGTGCCTCCAACAGCAAGTAATCAATGTAGCTCTCCAACTTCTGTTTTTTGGGGTGAAATCATAGGTTAATTTAGCATTAGATCTAGCTTATAGTAACCAGAGTTATGAACTAGCATGCTTTACCTCCCCTGCATCTATGCGTTTTTTGTGTTCTTGAATTAGTGCCTTCATCACAGCCTCTCTTCGAATAGACATTTGTTTAATTTTGTTCTCGAAACTGGTGTTTGGGATCCACTTGAGATACGGGAAGAAGTCTCTCCAGTCGACATCAATGGCACCCATCATTGGGTCAATAACCAAAATCTGAAATGCCTCCTCTCGTGTTATGGTGGTTCCAAGATCACCTACGTAAATGCTTTCGACATCCCTCCCAAATGTCTGCAAATTCATATATGAATAATGAATCATTCAATCATATTATGGAGCATGCAAACTATTAAGTCTTCAAAGTTAAGAGAAGTAACTTGTTTGAATGCTAATGAAAGAAGTTCAGACTGGAATATCTTCCTGAGGTTTACTGCTTCTTGTGAAGATGTCGGGGCCAAGGTATGAAGTTGGTTTGATAGATTCTCCTGGAAAGTGTCTCTATGGTCACGGTGTTTTTTCTGGCATATATTGTTAAACATTAATTAGTATTATAAACAAAATATTTAAGGATTGTATTTACATATACGTAGCATAATAACGAGCACCAACCAGAGCAGCTGGTCCTAGGATGCTAGTGAGTATGTTTCGTTTAACACTTTTGTGATAATCGTCATAATCGCTCATTGCAACCATGGTTTTATCAGCAGTGAGGATGCTTAATGCCTTTGAAAGCTTTCTTGTTGAAATTGAGTCGAATCTGGTCACAAAAGCCTATATATATAACAACGATATATTATAGAATGAAGTAATTAATGAAGTTTATCGATCTCAGCATCTAATTAATTGATCAAATTAAACAAAATGATCGAGAAAAGATTGGTAGGTGCTGCTGGTAGTACCTCTTTAGCAATGTTATTGGAGTTGATAACCACCATGGATGTGGCTCCAGCTTTAATGGAGAAAATAGGGCCATAAGTATCTGCCCATTTTGTAAAAGTCTTGTATGGTTTCTTCTCCTTCAACTCAAGCAGATTCCCCAACAATGGCACCCCTGGTACCTCTGCAATTCAGATTTACACTTATCAATGGAGCACACAGACACAGTACAGGCCACCAATTTTGACTCTTTGAAAGAACAAAAAAAAAAAGAAGCATAAGTGGTTGAACATTTTTTGTAAACCATAACAATTTGATTTAATATGTCTAGTATGTGAGAGAGATCAAAATAATACGAAGGTATCTAGGTTTTTAAACAGTCGAGAGTTAACGAGATGATCGTAGGCTAGAATTTAATGATCAAGCATTTTTATGAACAGATTCATGAATTCTCACAATCCTAATCCTGCTTCTACTCTAAACGACAAATTAACTTAAAACTTTCTTTGAAAATAATTTTAATATATACATTAATTACTTAGGAGTTGTTTGTTAAAACAGAATGATTAACCACTAAATGATTTTATATTCTGAATAATCCAAAGGCTCTGGTCTGAATTTGATAAGTGTTTTGAATAAACAATCTGAATGATACAAATGACCATTTAAACCTTAATTGTGATTTATTATATTATAAGCTATGATTGTTTAACAAGGCAATACGTGAAAGAAATAGTATTAAAGTAAAATACTTTGTGCTTAATTATTCAGAATGTACATTAATGTGAGATAATTCTGCACAATTTATCTGTTTCTTTCAACACATGCAGTTTCCATTCAAGTAGACAATCAAACACAAAATGATTCGGCATTTAGTGCCTAATGATTTCATTCAAAACAAACAAAAAGCCCCTTAAACTTCAATTCCAAAAGCAAAAGCAAAACTCATATGAGAGAGAGAGAGATTATACCAGGAACAGAAGGGAGATGATTGGGATTACCACCACCGGCACTGCGCTGCTGTTGAGAAAGAAAGCTTTTCAGAAACAAGAGAGAAATACCACCAGCGACCGCCGGACCACCAAATGCCACCACCGCTGATCCCACAGTTTGCACATCCATTCTAGCTAGCTAGCTCGCTCGCTCACCTCACTTGTGTTAATTTACTACAGGCGGACAAGTTATGGATGGGTGGAGTGGCGCGCAGTACATGGTATATATTATGTAGTTAAATAAATATAATATCGGGAAGGGAAGATCCATAAATAGCGCTGGTAGGTTGATTCTTTTAGCAAAATTTGTCGTCGCGTGTGGCCATTTTCCAAACACAGACTCCGCTACCTCCAACAAAGTAAAAAACCGAATATTTCTTACCGTTTCCACTTTTTTTTATTAATTAAAAAAACACTTGTTCTTGTCAATTAGGTCAGTGTAGTTAACCGTTGAACATGCGTATATCTTTCTTTCCTTTAATAAAAGAAAAGACTCGTTCTTGTCAGCGACATCTGTATGTTTATCAGTTAAAGCGTTGAGCATGCGACTTTATATGAGTTAATTACACGGCCAGTTTTATGTGGGGTGTAATCGAGCCGAGCAGACACGGTGTCAAGCTCGAGCTTGACTCGGTTTCAAAGCTTGAGGCTCGAAACTCGACTCGAGCTCGATCGAGCTTTAATTTTCAAGCTCGAGCTCGACTCAAGTAAGTAATCAACACTCTCGAGCTCGACTCAACTAAAATTTAGTTTAATAAAACTTTGCAACAACAAATGTTAACATACATTCTAGAATTCAAATTTCACATTTTCGAACAACAAAAGAACTAACTACTAAGGGTATAAAAGTAAATGGTGTTAATGTAAAGGGTAAAATGGTAATTTAGTACAAGCTCGATTAGGCTTGCAAGCCGAGTATTTCAGAATTCGAACTCGGCTCGAAACCCTACTCGAGTAGCTCGAGCTCGACTCGGTTTCGGTTATTTTTCGAGTCGGTCTTTAGTAGCTCATAAGTTATCTCGGCTCGATTACATCACTAATTTTAAGGTTGTTAGTTATCACAGAGTTTCACATTTTGTTAACTTTGAAAATCACTAAGTTCCACGTTTTGTTATCGTGTTTGTCATTTTTTTCAAATATAATCATTTATGCTTGATGTTAATTTTAATCGTTAGAGAAAGGACAATTTAGGCTTTGAATGAATCTGCCTCTGAATGTGACATTCTGTTTGATAAAGGTTCTGAATGATGCAAATTATCATTTTAACCTTAATAGTGATATATTATAGAGTTAATTTCATAAATGGTCCTTTAACTAACCACGAATTGCAAGTTTAGTCCTTTTTTTGAAAAAGTTGCAAAATTCGTCCTTAAACTACCATTTTGTTGCATGGATAATCCTTTCTAACGAATTCTGTTAACTAAGTTCGTTAAATCAAGGGTATTTACGTCTTTTTACTATTTTTCTAATTATTAATTGGTTTTATAATTATTAATTGCTTTTAAATATTTATTTATTTTAAATACTATCTTTCCTCTAGCAATTAACTGCTCTCTCTCCTCTCTCTCTCTCTTTCTAACCACCAAGCAAACCACCACTGCCACCGCCCACCTCCACCATCACCACCACCACCTCTGCCATTAATGTCACCGCCTTTGTCGTTGGCATTACCACCACCACCACCAAGAACACACGCACACACTATCTCGATCTCTCTCTCTAAAATTCCAAACACCAAGAAAACCACCACTACCACCACCCACCTCCACTTCTACCATCACCACCGCCACACTCTCTGCTTCCATTATCACCGCCACCATCTCTCTCTCTTTCTAAAACTGCAACCAACAAGAAAACGCACAACCACCGCCGCCTACACCTTGTTAAACCACTGCCACCGATACCACCACAACAAAATCAAAACCCACCACCAAAAAGGAAACCCAAACAGTAAAAACAACCCATAATTCGAACCCATAAAACCCTAAATCGATGTTAGGTCTAAACACACACATACGATTGTGGAGGTGGGCGGGACGGATCTTGTACAATGGGTGAAATCAGCGAACCACCTCCACATCCTCGAAATCCTCACCGGAAAATTCCCTTCGCAATACGCTACCGGCGGCCAAGGCGGGACGGATCTTGTACAGTGGGTGGTGCTCTGTCGCTGACGGCGGAGATGAGAAAACGATCCAAATGTTTTCTTTGTTTGGAGATGGATACGATGACGCAGCGAGTACGTTAACAATGGTGCTCTGTCGCCGACGGTGGTGTAGGATGGAAGACCAATCGCCGGTGTGCTTTGTTGGGAAATCAATCGACGGTGGAGAGAGATGGAAGGGAATGACTGGAATGAAAGGGGGGACGGGTGGTTTGGTGATAGCAAATTTTAATTTTTAATATTGATAATTGATAATAATAGTAATAGTAATAAATAAATAAAAAAGAATAAGGGCATAATAGTCTTTTTATAAAAATTAATAGAGTTAATTAACAGAAAACATTATAAAGGGTTATCCATGCAATAAAATGGTAGTTTAAGGACGAAGTTTGCAACTTTTTCAAAAAAAGGACTAAACTTACAATTCGTGGTTAGTTAAAGGACCATTTATGAAATTAACTCTATATTATATTATAAAATATGATTGTTTAACAAGATAAAGTGTGAAAGAAGGAGTATTAGGGTAAAAATACTTGATGCTTAATGATTCAGAATGCACTTTAAGGTAAAATGATTCAGTAGTATTATGCTGAATCATTCAGCACAGTTTTCATTCAGAGGCAACAATCAAAGACGCTGAATGCTGAATCATTCAACATTCTGCGCTGAATGGTTCCATTAAGCAGCAAACAAACAGCCCCTTAGTCATTTTATAAGGTACTAGTTTAAATGTCCGTGTAAATACACGGGTAATTATAAAGTTGTTATGTTATATTCGTTTATTTAAATATATAATTGTTTTGTACCGACGTAAGAAAAACTCAATATGAGACTTTCTCGAAAACTAAAAGAGTTTTATATTAAAGTTAGTTGACATATAAAAGTAATTAATGATAACTTCAAAAATAATGTAAAATTTAATTACGGTAAGATTTGTATCATATAATAGCCGTAGATGATGATAAAGAACTTGAATATTTATTCTTAAATTAATGTAGTGGATTAAAAGTTTGAATTAGATAATAATTATAACACAAATTAAATTTATTTTAAATTAAAATGGAATTTAAAAACAAAACTAAGTTGGAAAATTGATTTGGGTTTTAAATTCATATATTGTTACTGTAAATAATATTATATTAAATTAGTATATATGTTTTTCTAATCTTATTATATGATTCACAAATATTTTGATTTATAATAACGTAAATAATATTTATAATAATATTATTATATAAAAGTTTAAATAATGTTTTTTTACTAACTATCTTATCCCATATTAAAATTAAATTTTAAAAATTGAGTTTTCAACTTTGACTACTAAAAGTCAAAATTAGATTTTCTATTTTAATAAAAAGAATGAATAAGATTTAATTTTGATTAAATGAAGGATTAAAATCTTTTAATTAAATTGATAAAGGGTAATTTTTTATTTATATTAGAAGATTAGAAGATTCTTAGTAAGGAACGTTGGTCTCTTATCCTACTTCAAATTTTTAATTAACTGCTGCAGTTACATTTAATTATATTTGTATTACCAATAGACTAATACAAACAACGATGCGTCATTTACATTAGATGGACAAAGGTGCACCGGAAATTAATCGGAGAATTATCCTTGCACCAAGGCAGGTTTGAAACTTGGGATATCTCCTTAAAATCATTGTTTTACTTTGAACTAGTTTATAGACCCGTCCATGCACGGGTATTACGGAAGCGTATTTGAAATATTATAAAAATCAAATGATAAATAATGCAATAAATAAAATATCATAGAAAACTTATATATAGAGCATAATTGTTTACAAAACAAGGAACTAAATTTTTTGAAGCACTTCTTTATACGTTACATTTGTTCTTTTGTTTGTAACATTATCACCGTTGTCACAAATCAAAACTTCCATCCTTTTTTACCTTTAACACGTGAAATGGCAACATACATTTGTCTATGCATAAACACAGGTTTCATGAGAAATAAATCAACTTCTGAAAGTGATTGTCCTTGACTTGTGTTAATCGTTATGGCAAAACACAGCATCAGAGGAAATTGCCTTCTTTGAATTTGAAACTTAACTGGAAGTTTTGTATCTATTGAATCATTTTCATTATAGGAATATGTGTAATCTCACCAATATCCTTTTTAGAAATGATTTTGGCTTTAAATTTTAATAAGATTAATGTCTCTGTTGGATTAGTCAATGAGCGATTTAAAAATTAGAAAAAGAAGTGAATGTACTCAAGACACAAATTCTTAAATCAAGCAAAAGCATCAACATTATAAGAAATAACCATTCTACTTGGTCAACCTGATCATTTGGAAAGAATAAAATGATAGTATAAACTATCAAATATAAAGAAGAACTAAAAGTTTTTCATATTTAGAGAATGTGAAAATCCAAGTCCGTATAACTAATAACTTAGTGATGATTTAAGCGCACATGTTTAAGAGAAAGAAAATATACATACAGATTTGTACACACAAGCATTACCAGACTAAACCTAAAACACAACATAATCCAATAAAAAATCGTTTGATAATTTAATGAATCAAATTAGTTGATAAAGAGTCTCGTCTCCATGCTTAAATCTGCTACTAATGGCTACATATCTTACCTTTTGAACGGGCTCCATTGTATTTCCACTTCTAAAGCCGAATTTTCGTCTTGTGTATAAAAAATTAACACTTCTATATTGGTGTTACCTTTGACTAACTACTTACACTAATAAAATAGTTTCAGGACCATCAAGAACAAATATCTTTACATATCTAAATTTAGATTTTTAAATATACAATATATCATCTTTTAATGATACTTTTATTTTAAACCATATTTTATAAAGGTTTTATACCTTTTTCTAATAAGATTGAAAATATTTTAAAATTAATAATTAAAAACTTTAAATAACATACTCAAGTTGACTACTCAGCTCATCACCATAATCTTAAAAAAATCTACTCAGCTAAACTAAAAATTACCTACCTACTATTATTAATAGATAACAAAAAAACTAAGAATATGCTAATTTTTAAAAAGTGTCATATTATAATAAAATTTATACCAAAACGTAGATAAAAATGAGACGGTCGCAAAGATATAATTATTTTTTCTCTAAACAAAATATATCACAAGTTATTAAACATAATTTATAAACAACCTATAATTAATTACATCAATATACAATTTTTATAAAAACCCCCTCACATTTTCTTAAAAGCCCCTCACATATTTTATAAAATACCCTCATAATTTTCATCAAGCCCCCTCCCAATTTATTTAAAATTAAATTTGCGTGTTTAATAAAATAGGAGCATCTTTCTAAAATTGTTTTCGGAAATTGAAGGATGTGAAATTAAGGGTTTTGATTGGTTGATAAATGTTGATTTAATAGATAAAAATAGAAATAAGGTAAGCCTTTTATATATAGTTATAGATATCTACGTGTTGTGGTGTTAAGTGATATTTCTCTAGTGACAAGTTTTCATCTGTCGATTTTGATCCAACGGACGTCTACCATTAGGTCAAAACGAATTTTTTATGTTCAATACGCTACCTTTTTCTTATATATTGTGTGTAATATTTTTGTTGATTGTGGTTTACTAAAAACCAAAAGGGGTTTTCAAGATAAACTAACACAAGTATAGGAAGTAGGGATTGAGTGCACACTTGTTTTAGTTAATTAAATACCGAGCGGGGTCAAGGGGCGGTTTTGGTCTTTATTGAAGAACGGGTCCATATTTTTTCCGCGAAAATAACATGCCTATTGGTTGGTAGCTCTTTTCGGTTTTTGGTCTTTATTGAGGTTCATTTCCTCAATATTTATTAGAGGAAAATCTTTGGATTCTCCTAAAGTAATTTCGTGAGACCCGAATCATTTGAAACTAATAATAATTTTTTGAAAGTGTTTATATACGATCCAAACAATTATCTAGGTTGATTTTATCAATTCATCAAAATTTCTTTACATTAAGTAGCCTAGTCGCCCACGGGTTTAAATTGATGGGGTCGTATAACTACGGTATGTTGTTTGCCAACATTCCCCCAGGCATCTACCTCAATGCTTTAGACCAATAGCTGGGATTCAAACTCGTCACAACCTACAAGCAAATTTATAAAGATGGTGGCCAATGACCCATGGGATTCAAACTCATCAAGACGTTTAGTCGTTTACCACTAGGAGAAAATGAATTCCTTGTAACCTAGCTCGCCTACAAGTTCAAATTGATGGGATCATATGATTACAGTATGTTGGTATGGTTGCCAAAACCAACCCATTTGTAGGTTCAAGTGAATTTGGTAACAATCAACAATTAAAGCAATCAACACAAGGATTATGAACTCTTGATTATGCTAGGAGCATGAAAGAGGCAAGAGCACACCGTTTGATTGTACAAATGAAAGCTTAGATTATTAGGGTTTACAAACTGATATTTATATCTTTACGGGATTTACAATTATTATCCTATACTAAACCGTATGTCAAACGGTTACAAAAATATAGAATGAACCTTACTAGAATATAACGAGATTTAACACCCATGAAACCATGGTCTTGAGACCATGGACAAATGATGGTTTATTCAATGATGTTTCATATTGATTTGTATATAGATTCATGTTTAGGATGTTATGAACACCGAGTTTGAAATGAGTTTGGTTTTTTCGGTTAATCAAAAGCAAAGTTATACTTTTCCCCAACAAGTAGACGACATAACAAATATGATTCCAAGATTTCATTTTTAGGAAAGCTGTCCATTTACAATAACATATTTGCTTATAGTTATCATTTGTAAATTTCACACGATCTTCTTGTCTTTAATCACTTATAAAGGTATCTTAAAAATATTTAATAGAATATTCTTCTTTAAGCGTTTGTTCGTTGAATACGAAGAAATTGAAATTTGATCTAGGAATTAGAATACATGAAAAGTTATATTTTGCATGTTTGGTAAATAACGAAATTAAAACCTAACAAAAAATAAATTAAATTGGTATGTATAAAGCAAAATAGAATGTACTACCAACCGCCACACCACACCCACTCCACCCCACCACCGTTCTACCGCCACCATCACCCCCACTACCACTCACCCTACCACCACCACCATCACCCTTCTATTATCACCCACCAGCCACCACTGCTGTTTCCAACCACCAACACCGCGACATCAACACCCACCCACCCACCACCTCCACCGTTTTAACCGATTATCTTTGGGGTTGTTGGAGGAGTCGGGTGTGGAAAACGTTGGTTGTGTAGTCACAAATGTCGGGTTCTACTTCACACACGTGGTGGTTGACTCCCTAAACCTCCCTCGGATGGTGCTCTGGACAAGAAGTCTTGGTTGCGTCCTTGCTTACGAGGCTTTATCTTTTTACACTAAAAAGGATTGCTTTTTCCTTACAAAAGAAAGTCGATCGGTTAATTCCATATCATTGATTTCACACTTTCATATACAATATACAGATACCTACGCTACCTAAATCACTAGTAATAGTCTTATCATATTCTAATCTTCTAATATAAATAAAAGACTACCATTATTAAAATCTATTAGATAATTGTAGTCATTAATTTACATAAAAAAAATTCAATTCACAAATCTGAATCATCCATTTTGGTAAAGATTAAAATCTAATTTTGACTTTTCTTGATAAAAATTGAATTTGGTTTTGACTTTAATTTAAATCAAAATATTAAAGAGTATTACATACATGCCCTTCTTAATTTAAAGAATATTTAAAAAAAGTTAGGATTGTTAGTTAAAAATCACAACATGTATAGTAAAAGGATTTGTGTTTATTTGAAATATATCTTTCTTTATGTATATCTTACTCTTTTATAATACATTTATAACTTTAAAAACTCTTAATTTTAAATAACTTGAATGTACTAAAATACCAATTCTTAACTATTTCATTCTCTCTCCGAATTTACTTTAACTTTAAAAATACCCATTTTAACCATTTCATTCTCTCTCCTAATTTACTTTAACTTTTTTATCTATTTAAAATATCCCTCTAACACTAAAACATCCTCTCATACAAACACAATTATCCACCCATATCAATATAATTTTCAAAAGCAACATGATGTAAAATAGAAATTATTTGCCGTCGCAGCATTGCGCGGGTACCTTGCTAGTTAAAATAAAAGAGGTTATGATGTTATAATTTTATTTTATAAATTTTTTCAACAATCTATCTTTTTTATTTTCTTAAATGGCTTATGAACGGATTGTTTTCTTAAATTCTATTTTTAGGTGATTAGTTTGTTAAGACTTAAATATTTTAACAAAAACATTTATTCAAATCATATAGTAGAAACATCTACCTATTTTTGTGGTTATTTATGTAAACATGTTTTATAATGTTTTACTATATATATTAGTATTATTTAACACTATAAATATTTAAAATTTACTTTAACGATCCCCTCTTTTTACACAGGGTATTAAGCTACTTACATTTAGTATAAGTAGAAATCCTTAATTTACTTTATTAAATGTATTTAATACTAATAAAAGACTGACTTTAATTAACTTCTTAGATAATTCTAAACCTTTAATAGTCAAAATTATCAATATTTTTTAATTATGCAATCATAGTCATTCTTTTGGTTAAAATTAAAATCAGTTTTGATATCAATGCTTGGTAAATACGATCGTTTTATAATTTAGATTTTAAAATATCAAAGCATAATCTACATCTAATAAATCAACCCAATTAAACAACGATAACCGATTAATTCAAATATTATCAAAGTTATTTAATTTATATTTTTACAATTTTGAAAGACACTTATAGATTATTTTATTACTAAAAAAATGGCACTAATTAAGTAAATATAATGGATACAAATGGATTTGAAAACCGGAATTGCTATATATAAATATGGATAAAAATTTGTATTATATAAGCGTAAAATACAAACCCTCAACAAAATGTATGAACTAAAAATTGCTGGATAAAAAACTCCAAATTTATTCGATTAACTTGAATAATTCTTTTTAATTGAAACTTGAATAATTGATTATTCTATAAGAAAATTCAAACCCTAATATAAGTTTTAGATCCATTTTAAACTTTAAGTTTGAAGATAATTGAGGTAGGGGTGGGCATCTTAACCGAAAAACCGAACCGCAACCGATAAAACCGTTAAAACTGAACCAAATGAAAACCGACGGTTCGGTTTATAAAATTTTATTAACCGATAGATAGTGGGTCGGTTTCGGTATTGTACATGCAACCGAACCAATACCAAACCGAACCGATAAGGATTTATTAATTAATTATTTTATATATTTAACTATTAAAAAGTCAAAACAAAAGGAAATAGAAAAGTTAAAATTTGGAGTTTATTCACCATGAACATTTGATTGTTTCTTTCATATGAGACTATTAAATATATTAAAAATGAATTTACAAGTTGTGAATTTGTGAAGGCGAAGAGGTATGTAGTATTAGGCCCAAATTTATGGATTAAATATTGCTCTAGGATACCATTTTGTACTTTTATTATAAAAAATAATGAGCTTAACAAGTTATAAAAAACAATCAATTATTAGGCTCAATTTTGTAACTACCACAAAACAATAAAAAATATAAACCAAGCTCATATTCTGAAATAATGAAGCCTATTACGTTTAGCCCAGCTTAATATAATGGTTAACCGATAAAACCGATAACAGAAACCGAACCACTATCACAAACCGATAACCGCCCCATTAGAAACCGATACCCATCAATTTAAAAAACACTTACCCGATATTATCGATTATGGTTCGTTTTGGGGTCAAAACCAACCCAGACCGACCCATGCTTAGTTCTAAATTGAGGTTTGATCAAAAAAGGGCAAGGCTTCATCAAATATCCATAAGTCCATTAACAAAGTGGAGTCCCTTAGTTGTCACATGCCTGCCCCACATAATGTTTTGAGGTTGGCTCCAAGGCCCCTCACCCACTAGCCTTTGACTTAAAGTAGGCCCAAGTTTGTTGGTGTCGTGTTGTGGAACGTAAGACCACTCATATCGCGTCACCGACAAAATTGTGTTTGCCGTTGACGATATCAACAATCTGACAAACAAGATTTATTGATTGTCAATTTTATTTAATTGTCATGATTAAAGTTCAAAGGGTGAAAGCCTTGTTTTTTAAACATTTAATATAAACATGATTTCATAAAAGCCATAAACCCTATTGTACAAGATGAAGATCCAAATTACATTTTTACATTAAATCATATCATGGCTTTATCATATTTCAAACACTTGTTTTTAAAGGCCCAATAATGAATACTTGACCTCAACATATCTTATACTTGCAAAGAGTACAAATAAACCTAATACTCACAAGGAGCATAAATAACTCTGTATGATATCATGTTCACAAATAACAATATTACAGTAAAAGAAAGTTCAGTATACTCACCTTAATCGTCACTCAGAGTCCCAATCACTCGTCCATAGTAGTTTAATAGTAAGTATTTGATCAATGATCACCTACAATTAATTACCACATAATTTCAAATCTTAGCTGCTCATTTAAAACCTATCAGCAATAGGCACAGCCTCATGCATGACCTCAACACATCGTCATTGCCATCAACTGTGCCTTGACCTATCATGGCATGCCCGTGCCTCGCCCTCAAAGTACGGGTGTGCCCTGGCGTGGTTTGCCTACTTCGGGCAAGGCACAAAACTTGCTCTTAAGGGCACATCCGAGCCTCCTATTGACAATAGACAGTTTGATTAGAAAAACTATACATCCATCCTAAACTTAAACAATCATTTCCCAATGTTTTCCAGCACTTGGGTTTGGTCATTTATCAACTATTAACACTAGAAATAACCAAAGTAACATTTATTGATCAACTAACATCATATATGTCACTTTGACCCATTAAGAAATTCAAAACTCAACTTTCTAGCAATTAAGCTATAGAAATCAGTCCCATCTCTACTCACATTCATCAAAATCAGAATCAAAATCAACATTATCACTTATTAATAGTCTTAGGGTGTTCCAAGAACACTAACCCCCTTTCAAGAATGATAAAATCATGCATTTGACACTAATTAGGGTTTGAAAGTTGTACCGTAACAACTTTTATATCAAGAAGTCCCTAAATCTTGCTCTAATATATCAATTCCAACCCTTTGCCTTGTTCTCCCTTCCTTTTCTTATTGGTTCTAGTACCAACTCCATCGATTTTGACTAAAATGTCAAATAATCCCTTTATATACATAGACACTTTAGTCAGTTGCCAAAATGAGTCCCTTAGGTTCCATCTTTTATTACTTGGCCCCAAAATCTTTTATTTAAACAAATACTCTGAATGTTAGCAATATGAGTCCTTTGATTTATTAATCACATAATACACTTAGCAATTAGGCACTAAATAAGCAAATAATATTTCAATCTTCCAAAACATAATAAATAAATAATTTAAATTTTAAAACTTAGTTTGGGGTGGTGTTACAATTTCTTATGTAGCTGTTCTTCTAACTTTGTTTCAATATTCAATTATAGGTGTTCGGATGTTTGTTTTGTAACTTACTAGCTATAACAGTTCCTTATGTTTGGGTAACCTGCTTATGCATATACGATTACCCTAATTATTCAGTGTCAAAGGCTTTTGAATGTACATGTACTATTTCTTGATGAAATCACTGCTATGGTTATGTGAAAGTCTCTTAATTACTTGATTTCTTCATTTATCCTCTTCTTATGTAATGAATGTGTCTGTCTTTGTGTATATTTACACCTTAATTAGTTTGGAATTTTGTTTAGATGTTAGTGTAAGTGTTATAAAAGTGTTTATGTTAGTGTCTTCGTGTATATTTATACATAATTCTTGAAGAATATCATAATCTTTTTAGGAATATGTATGCATGTGTTTTCGTTTCTTTTTTTATTCATTGCAATTATGAGTTCAAATCTTAAGGGGAAGGTGAGTAATTTAGGAGTTTCTTTCAAAAGGGCCACAAGACATGATATTTATTTATTACTTGTTAGAACCAAGTTGTGTTTATTTTATCATTTTAGTTAAGTTTTGCTTCTAGTTGTATTTCTTAGAAGTATGTGATATATTGTGAAAATACCTGATAGGTATATTAATAATGTAATTAACCCTAATTCATTTAAGCATTTCAATATTATCATTCTTGTGTGTGTTCTTGGTGTCTGCTCTCATGTTAATACTAATTAAGTTCATCTTCATTATTATGGATTTGCTTTAATATTGTTGATACTTAATACAATTGGGAACATACAATTGGTATCAGAGCTAAGAGTGGATCAAAAAGGTTAGTTCTTAATAAAAGATTGAAAAGAAAAAGGATCGAAAGTTTTTGTGTTTTTGCCGTGCGTGCTTCAAGAAATAAAATTGAATTCTTCACCTCCTTGATTAAATCACCCGCTTGCTAGCCTGCTTCGATTAATTTTCCTGTGTGCTTGCTTGCTTAAATTAATTCTCCTGCTTGCTAGCCTGCTTAATTTCTAATTCGGCCGTACTTCGTAAGAACCCTAACTTTTTTTGATTTTGTGTGTTTAATTCAAATTGACTATTGAGGTTGCTTAGTTTGATGTTTATTTGAATATTGGGATTGAAATCATTTGATTTGGATTGAAATTAAGTAAAAAAGTTGCTTCATTTGAGGGATTAGGTTATCTTTTTTATTCGACAGTGCCTTAGAATTGCAATTGTTCTTCCCCAATTGAATCGCATTTGGTTTCAATCGTAGTTGGTATCTCAATCACTCTTGGTATTTCAATCGTATTTGTTGGAATTTAATTTCCACGTTGAGTTCTTTCTATTGCATTTCAAAATCGCATTTCATCAATTGTAAATTTACAATCGCAATTTTGAATCTCAATTCACCAATAGCATTTCTAAATCGTAATTCACCAATCGCAATTTCCAATCGCAATTCTACAATCGCAATTCCCAATCTCAATTCCTCCAATCGCAATTCCTTCGATCACAAGTCCTCTAATTGCAATTCCCATCAATTGCAATTAGTTAATTTCATTTCATTCAATCAAAATCATCACCTTTATCATTCCACTCAAATATCCATTGTCAAGTATCAACCATGCTTCGTGCCAAAGAAGTTAAGAAGGAGGTAGAAAATCTTGGTTCAAACCTGGTTCTTTTGGTAGATTGTGCCAACAAACAAAAAAGAGAAAAAATGATTTAGAATAAGAAAATGCAAAACTTACTCCACAACTTTCTGAATTGACTGAAAACTTCACATGTCAGAAAACAAATACCAGAAGTTTGAGATTGAAGAATGTGCCAAGATTAGAAATCTTGAGTAATAATTGTTGGATATTCGAAGCAAGTCACATTTAGAAAGCATGAATTTTGAGACTAAAAGAAATAGTTTGTGCTTAAAATTCATAAATTGGAACAAGACTTACAAAATTATGTAGAAGAAAAGGTCACGATAGGACTGAGCATGGGTCGGTTTGGACCCCAAACCGAACCATAACCGATAATACCGGTTATGTGTTTTTCCAAACTGATGGGTATCAATTTCTAATGGGGGGTTAGCGGTTTGTGATAACGGATCAGTTTTCGTTAACGGTTTTATTGGTTAACCGTTATAGTAAGTTGGACCAAACTTAATGGACTTCATTATTTTAGAATATGAGCTTCAGTTATATTTTTTAATCGGTTTGGTTATGTGCACAAAACCGAAACCGACCAACTATCTATTGGTTAAAGAAAATTTATAAACCGAACCGTCGGTTTTTATTTGGTTTGTTTTTAATGATTTATCGGTTGTAGTTCGGTTTTTCGGTTAAGATGCTCGCCCCTAGGTCACGACATCTTCTGAGTTTGAAAAAAGTTCAAAAGTGTGAGTATTCTAAAGAAAAAAAGGAGGTGGTTCCTATAATAGTTCATGCAGGCGAATCATCATAAAGTATTATGCATTTGAAAACTACTCATTCTAAGGACAATCATACTACACTCAAGTCCTACACAGATAAATTCATAAATAGGGTCAAACTTCGGAGAAAGCTTTGGATTGAAAGTAAAGATACTTTTGAAGAAATGAAATAACAAAGTCATCTTTAAAACAATTGTGGTTATGTTTCTCGTGCTACTTCTCATCGTGTTGCTCGTCTATTTGTGCTTATTAGTCAAACAAGACCCTTCTTGAATGCTAACACGAATGCACATCTTCCCACCCTGCCTGAGCTTAAATATCCATTTGTGGTTCGCTCTGTCAAACATCTCTTAAGACTTTCTAAAGAGAAGATTTGCATAAAAACACATCACTTTTCACCGGTTATCTATCATAAGAAGATATATGTCCAAAAGATCGAGGGGAGCAAGGTAATAAAAAAGTTCCAAGTCGTTGTCCAAGATCAAGAGCTACATTCGAGGAGGAGTATATTTTCTGTTTGATGAAAAATAACGAGGATGCTAAAACTGAAGATTCCCTCAATATTCACTCTGTGTTTATGCTCAAGTTCAAATGCACCAGCGAAGAAGACAATCTTTGTTTATTATGCTTTATGTTTACAATGAACACAAAGGGGGAGTATCTTAGAACCAACTCGTGTTCATTTTATCATTTTAGTTAAGTTTTGCTTCTAGTTGTATTTTTTAGAAGTATAAGGTATATTGTGAAAATACCTAATAGGTATATAAAAAATGTAATTAACCCTAATTCATTTAAGCATTTCAATATTATCATTCTTGTGTGTGTTCTTGGTGTTTGCTCTCACGTTAATACTAAGTTTATCTTCATTATTATGGATTTACTTCTATACTATTAATACTTGATATAATTGAAAACATACATTACTTTTGTTACATGAATTAACTATTTGATTTGAATACAGAGAAGTTTGAAATTGTTAGTAATCCCCTTTACAATTAACTAATTAAAGTAGTTGGTTTCTAAATAAATATTAATTGCACTAGCTAACAACTCAGCAAGCAAATGTTATTGTTTTATTTTGTAGATATTATATTTAATTACTATATTATATATAGTGCATTTCTTATACTATTTGCTAGAGGTGGCAAAGGATGAACAAGTTCAATTAATTTAGAACCTAGCTAATTCTCTCAAGTCTCAACTATATATCAAGGTAATTTCGACCTAATTATTGGTGTTTGTTTTTCATATATATTGACTAGTGCATATTTTTTGTGGTCTTTATTTCTATTTAGATACTAGAATAATTGTAGCTAGGGTGTTAAAATACTAGTGTAAACACGTACATTTCTGTTTTTTATGCCTCGTGATTAAAATTTTCATTATGATTTTTTTTTACAAGTTTCTTTAATTAATTAGTTCTTGATATACAAGACATATTTTAAGACTAGGATGAAATGGAATTTAAAGACAGAAAAAAGTTTATGTCTTTTCTGTCTTTAAATTCCATTTCATCATACTCTTAAAGATATTTGTAGGGTCTACAACATCGATCTGTTACTGTTGTCGCCCTTACCTTCCGTCTCCAACTCTCCATGCATCTACTGCTTATTTTTTTCATGCTTTTGAAATAGGTTAGTTGGCAGACATGGGATTTAAAAAGGTACTTACAATCCTTTATACAAATTTGTATTCGTGAAGATTTGAATAAAAATAGGACAAGAACAACGAATGATTAAACCGATTACTTGTAATGTTTCTGCTTAATAATATATAACCATTAAGGTAAGTTCTTGTATAATGTATATATGTCTATGTTTATATGCATCATAATTACTTGTAATGGGTTATGATAAGTTGTTATAGATCTTTACTTATGATAGATGACGATATTGGGTCGGTATGAGTTATAATTACTCATAATGGGTTGGTTTTTGTTTTAACTTATCTATATCTTCTATAACTTAAGATCCCTTTAATCTTTTGTGGCAATACTTTGGAAGAATAATTTTTCAAATTGAGGCTAATTAGAGCTAAGGATTTGATGGTGTGTCATTATTTGAAAACTTGGACTTTTTATTATTTATAAAATTGTATAAATGTCTAGGAAGAATAACTAACCCTTATTAATATTTCCATTAATTAAAAGGAGAAAACCAATAGTCCCCTTCATTGATGTCAATTGATGGAAACAAAAATGTAACTCATCTTTATTCTCATTGATTGAAAAGAGAAAACCAATAGTCTCTCTTATTGAAGTCAAATGATTAAAGTTTGTAAGTTAAATGATGGTTTCGAATGAGGAAATGTGAACCGGATGGCGTTTTCTTGTCATTTATCGTTTGAGAAAGCTACAAATATGTGTTCCTCTATGTCGATTTGGAGGCTCAGTAAGATCTAGCATCACATTTTGGTCGTTTCAAGAGGTACAACGTGAAGATTCACGATTTTGTTCTTTCTAATTTTTGTTACAATTTTTACATTGATTTGATGACCTACGTGCATGGAGTATTGTACTTTCGTTGATTTTGCTCCTCACATTGGCTTTCTTTTTTACAAGATTCAGTTACTTCTTTCATAATCTTCTTGAGCTTGAAGCACATATCGAGATTTGTGGGTTTGAGATGTCACAACCATCGTTTACTAGCAACAAAGGTACAACTTCTTCGCCTAAGCAATTTCTTAAAGCACATTAGTTGGTAAATTCTGGGGTATTCCTTTTTGTTGTATGTAAGTTTTGTATTAGGTAATTTGGTTTTGTGATGTGAATTTACTAAACTCTGTTAATTATTAAACGGGATTTCAACATTCAACACTTGAAAAAACCCAATCCCTAAAACTCTGTTTTTAATTGACTCAATTGATGTTAGTTGATATCTCTGTTGAAATAGTATGATGTTTTCAAAATTTTCAAGAAAGATATTATGTTTTTAATGACAATGAAATAAGAAAATTATTGTGATTGATATTTTATCTCTTGGCTAACAGTTTAGTTGACAATACATTCATCATCTTTGAACCACGATCATGTAGCCTATGTGGGAAGTTATATATATTGCTAAGCAATGTTTCTTCTAAAAACTGAATTGGTGCAGGGTTTAGATCATATAGAAGTCTTTTGAGATGAGCAATATAGAGGTGATGTTCATGAATGAGGAGATATGCTATATTTTGTATATATCTTTTTTCGTTTATATAGTTATCTCTTTCTAATTGATATGAAATTCAATTTATGATGATTAGTGTTCTCTTTTGGTTAATTTATACTCGTTTTTCATAATGTGAGTAGATTCATTAGCCATATAATTATACTACGATTTAAGATTATAATGTTTGCTCAAGTTTAAAGTATGTTTATGGATAGTGACGGATTATAGTCTACTAAAGAAACAAATATCAGCGGTCGAAAATGGAAACATATCAGCCAATGATTTCATATATAGCTTGGTGGATTAGGGAATTCAAGGTCATTGTTTAGTTATAAATATCTTTCAAAGGCTACAAATGGGTTCTCAACTCAAAATCTATGCGCCTGTAAGAGTGGCCTTTGCGCCCCCAAGCCTTATTCCCTTGCGGCCGCAAGGGTGGTCGTAAATAAAACCTCAATATCTAATTTAGTTGCACATGTTTATATATATTTTAAATAAAATATGTTATTTATTTATTTTAGTTTTTGTCTAAATGAAATTTTTATATATTTATTTTATGGCTTTTGATTACTTTAGCAAACTAAAACCTAAACTCATGGTATTTTAATTACACATTAAGTTATATTTGCCAAATAAAACCTAAAACACAAGCCCACATTTATGTGGGCCTATCACCTAGTAAGTTTACTAATTAATGTACATATTGATTTTGTTGCAGGATCCTCTTTCCAGATAGAATTGTAGATATATTTCAATCATAACGACCCAAAGTGATTACCGGAAGAATGAAGAGGATGACGATAAAAATAATGACGAGCAGTTTATATTTTAGTTAGTGCATGTTTAATAGACTGTTTGTGTAACAACAATTAAAACAAGTATTTGGGATTTTGTAATAGTTTCTAGATTCTATATATACTATGCAGATTATTTATAATTTTTGGATATAGTAGCACTAGTTTTTCATGTTATAAACAGGATTATCTGTATTTAAGACAGAATATTGTTAAAAAAAGTATGAGTGACAACATCAATAGCAACGATATTAATAGGAACGATAGTAATAAGGGCGACTTTTTAGCAACAACAGCAAAGTGCTTCTAATACCATTAAGTTTTGTGGAAGTTGTAAGAGATGAATGTGGGGGTGTGGTTTGAAAAAGTGATAGAAGGAAAATATGATATGAAACATGAAAAAGGATGTGAATAAATGTTGATAGTGTAAGTGGTAACAAGTTCAAACATGGATAGGCTTAAGCATGATGGGGGCCTGCTAAGTGAATACACATGGGTCATGGGCCATGGGGCCATGGCTTGTTAGATAATAGATAATCTTAAAAAAATTTATAACTTGTTGGGGCCCACGCGTGACACCTTCTTTTACAGTAGTTTTGAATCCGCCCCTTCATGTAGTATTTCACGCCAAGAACTACATATATTCATCGAATTTAAATTCACCTGCTTGGTAGCTTTTGGAGGGGTTGATATATCATATATGCAATATATTGTCTGTCACACACGCCTTTAGCAGGAAAACTTATGAAATGTGTTTTTACAAAACATTATCTCAAACTCATTTGAAGTTACCGGTGACTAATTTTCTTTAGCAGCACGAGAATGTCCGTCATGTTAGCGCCTGACTGGTCTATGACCGACCAATGACTAACTGCTCTTAATGATAATTATCATGACGTAATTGGACTCATAATTCTTTTTATTTTCATTTTAAAGCACTTGTTGTATTTATTGTGGAGACCGATGATGGAGGATGAGATATATGCATTACAAGGAGGTCATAATAGTCTTGATAACGAGCTCGTCATGGATCTACTACGAACTCTACGACCATGAGTAAACTCATCTAAAATGAAACAAGAACAACTTACTAATTATAAATTCTCAAAAAATGAAAAAAAAAAAGAAACTTGGAAATATTCTCAACGTATAGTCGGAAACTAGCTAGCGATAATATATACTATTTATTTGTAATTTGTAAATTGTAGTATGTGACAAGAGGAAAATATATAAAAAAGGGAATATATATATATATATATATAATATATATATATATATATATATATATATATGGGTTAAATTTGATACTGAAATTAAATAAATAGCGCGCAAACGTCGTGGGTAGCTCACATGAGCCGAAACGGCGTTGATTCCGGCGATTCCTTCATGTCCTTATTGTCCTCACTCCTTCACGGCTTTTAAAAGCGGAGAGAGAATTAAATTGAAAGACCCAAGCAGCTAGCTAATCTCACCAATAACCATAAAGAAACTAATATTCTTCTGATTATTTTATATATATATATATATATATATATATATATTTATATATATATATATATATATATTGCAGTAATCGCTACAGACAAAACCATGGAATTAATTCAATTTAATTCTTTATAATTCATGCAGTTAAGTACAATTGCATGCCCACATTTCTATCTCTATTTTATTGACCATCCTTTTAACTTGCATGTTAACTTTATTTATTTCTTTATCAATTCTTTCAGATTATTATTAATTTTCTCACCAAACTCCATCTTTATATATATATATATATATATGTATATATATATTTCTTAACTAAATAGTAACCAAGAGTACTTAATTGATGTTGTTTTTATGGGAAATGATCCTCGAGTCAACCGCATATAAATTAAGTACGTATACTGCTACACTTTCAAGTAAGTCATAATTAATAGACTTAATTGAATAGCATTTTGAGTGTTTAATTTTCAAAGTTATTTTTATGAATTTCAGATACAACACCTAGCTAAATTATGTGATTAATATAATATATTATATTATCTGTTCTTGTTTATAACTATATAAAGTAAGTAACATGAATTTTAACCATAGAAATGAACCAACCAAGTATGAATATTGTTTCTTGAAAACTTTTCTTAATCGGCTAATTAAAATGGGTAAATTAAATGGAACCATGTTGCTATTTAAGTACAGCCCGGCCGGTGGTATAATTCAAGTACTACTGGTAGTACATACGACTACAACTACTATCAGCAATACTAAGACAATAATAGTACCTTTATTTTGAACATTGCATAGTGTGTCATATATATTCTCTAGCTATAATAATGCATTTGCATTTATAGCTCATTTATACAATTCATCCAACTTATATCCTTTAATGTACGTACGCCATGATAATAATAGAGACAAACTTTGCTTGTTATTTAATTAAGTCAAAAAACTTTTCGTTATATATATATATATACATATATATATATATACATATATATATATATATAAATACATTACCTCTTTGATTAATTTATATATGGATATATACATATGCCAATATATGTATGTTTGCTTGCTAGAGAGAATATTAGAAGTTGATGGGTGACAACTAGAAAAGGGGGTTTTTTACCCAACGATATTTTTGTTGCATTTCAGAAAGAAGTATTCAAGAGAGAGCGTTTTGACATTGTCATATTTCACCCTCAATCGAACCATAAATATTATATATAATAAGAAATTACGGAACTAGCAAGATGCTAGATAATATTTGTTTACAACAAATCAAAGCAAGAAACAAGGATTGCAACACCACATAGACAAAATCAATGAATCACACATGGCCTTATATTTTATCCAAGTAAACAACGAAGCTTGAATCTCATTTGTTACTAGAGTTGTTGAAAACCTCAATTTTGGTTAAACACTTGGTTGTTTCGAGACATCCATACAAAACAAATAAGACTTCGAGTCGAAGCCTCCAAGAACTTCCTCTTTTTTTCCATTTGTCCACTTTCCAACACATTGTATAAATAGTTCTTCCAACGAAGTATGATGGTTCACGCAAATATTACATTAACGCAACAACTAGTTCCATGTTGTTGGGTTTCAAAGGCACGACAATGGAAACAACAACAAACAAAACAAACAAATACATACAAAACTTGATTGTGCCATTAAACCAATCATGAGAACGAAACTTCACATGAAAGAATAGAAACTAAAAGAACGATGGAAGAGAAGAATTATACCATCTTGAAGTGTCCGCAACCAAGCACCAAAGAGGAATGGCAAGATCAACCAAAAGAAGTTATCCTCTATTGTGTAATCTACCCCCAAGTTTGTGAGATCTTGATTGGTGTCAAAGTAACTATAAAAAATAAACCTAATTACTTTATACTAGATATAACAGGTGGGTATCGAATCCACGAGAAGCATATGATTAGTATTTAGATCTTATGTTCGATTGTAAATTAAAATTCAAAGTTGTGTTTGATTGTCTAATTGCTATGTTAACTAGTAAGTATGGAAAAAAACAATGAGAATAGTATATCGATTGTAACGAATATATGTAAAATGTAATCTCTAACAATTTCTGATCTAATCAAAGCACAAGTATTCTAAACAAAATAAATGAAAATTATAAGCATTTTATGCATATATAGAGTATATACACAAGACATTCATCAGATCCCTAAATGCTAGCAAGCCTTCATGTGGGCTTCAATGTCTTAAACTCACTTCAGAAAAGCAATTTAGGTCTTCTCCTTGGAACCACACTCAAGAATACTTATGAAGATCCCCTTTTAGTGTATGATAGTGTTTTTATGTGACAAATATATATCAAGTGTTGCAAGAAGAAGTGATTGAAGAAGATTACGTGTGCTTTTAAATGCCTCAAAGAAGCCCTAAAGACTCACTTGGCTGGCCAAAAAGAAGCACAACCATTGGGCCAAGAAAGATGTCTAATAAAAAATTAAAAACAAAATGACTTTTTAGCTACCCTTTACAACCATTGAATGACCAGGTCTTCATGGCCCTGAAGAAAGCTTCATGGTCATGAAACATGTAACGTCTTAATTTTTTTTACAAGTTTAAGTAAAGGTAAATATATATAATCACGCCAATGCAAATAACTGTAGTTCTTAGACAAAATTCCAAACGAGGTCCAGCACCCAGAACTACACGTCATACAAAGTAATTCCTTTAGGTAATTAATTACAAATATAGAATTCAGTAAAATGATTGTTTAGCTAAAACAGCGGAAACGTTGTATTGGAGATGAGCCGTCTTCACACCGGTGGAGCTTTCCCACGACCAGGTCCTAAAAAGAGTAAATCAACAATAGTAAGCATAATGCTTAGCGAACACTATAACTTATGCATCACACTAGGTATGCACATGTCATATATCATATAACAATCCATGATCACATATCATTTCACATACTACTGACGCAGTGCACCGACGACGATTTCACACTTTAGGTCATAGTTAACTATCCAAGTCGTACCAAGGATTTCATGTGTCTGACTGTGCTCGAGTTACGTTTTCACCACAATATAACGTAACCCTTCATTTCACATATATTCACATTAGTTACACTTTCACATAAACATAACATACATTTCATACTAATATCATGTATAAGTTAGTGTAACTCACTTGATCCGCAACACAGTAATAGCAGCAGATTTCATAAGTTGAATAGTTAACGAGTTCAATCGCGAGGACCTACAATATTTTATTGAATTAGTACAGGGTACAAGTCTCTAACTCAAATCGCCCCAAACTAAGTCCCCTGGACTCTAAGTCGGATCTCACCCCTTAGATCGGACAACACTCCAATCACACGAAATGCACAACTCGAACCACACTAAGTCGGACCAACCACAAGTCGGACCTACACAAGCCGAACCACACTTAGTCGGACGAACACAAGTCAGACCTACACAAGTCGCATGCATGCAATCTGTGTTGGACTAAGGTGTTTAAGGCACAAGTCGGACCACACCAGGTCGGACTAAACCTCAAGTCGGACGGGGTACCTAAGTCGCACTTCTCACACAAGTCGGACTGAGTCCATAAGTCGGACCTAACGCTGGTTCATACCAGTCAAACACCCCAAGATGAAATAATTCCCAAAACTTAACTAAATCAATTTAAATCAATTGCAAAGCACTTCTCCTATCCTTTACACAAATCCTTTCCATTTATTTAAGTTGTTATCAAGATTAAACCTTAAAACCACTCTCTTTTTTTTCTCTCGGTTTTGGAAACCCACGAACACACTCACACGGAGCTTCAAAAACCCCATTAAATCTCTCCTTAAATTAGCACAAGTAACATCTGTGTGTTCACAAAGGGATTAGGAACATTACCCGAAAGTGGCTGCTAGTTGTTACAGTACGTTAAGTAGGAAGGTTGGGCCCTAAGCCCATCTCCTTTTCAACTTAAGTCCAGGCCAAAAATTCCATAAATCCACAAACAAAACCGTAATGCACTCCAATGGTGGTGATCTTTGAAAAGAAGACATGCAACAAGAAATAAAACACAAAGGACATAAGTTATACCCTTCTTGAGTGCTCAAATTCGGTTGGACTAAAGTGGGATGAAAGCTTTAAGACAGGTGGCTTCAACTATTCTATGAAGTCCACACCAAGAAACTCTACAAGCCCCTTGTACTAGCAAGATAATATGGTTCACAATATCAATGTAACCACCACTATAACAGCCCTTGTAGTCCTTGCACAGTCACACAATGAGCAACCTCACTAGCACTATTGTACGAGAAGCCCTTATGTGTGTGTAAGTAGTGTATGTGATCAAGAGAGCCAAAGAGAGAGTTAGGACTCCTTAATATAGACCTCCAGAAGTCTCTTGGGTGTCTAGGGTCGGTGGCAAGCTTACATTTTCATTGGACCATCAAATGGTCCAATAAAATTAAAGTGACACTTCTGTTTTGGTTTTCACGACCCCTTACGGGCTTTCACGAGTCGTGAAGCACAAAGGCATCACGACTCGTGCCTCTAGCAGAGGATTTGTGAAGGCACTAGAATTTACAACCCATGGTGCATCCTTCATGGTCGTGAAACTCGGGCTAAACCAATTTTGACCCATTCCTCTTTTAGCAGGCTGTCGGGATTGTAACTTGACGTGTGACCCAATTGGCTCGCACTTCATTGGCAGTGATACTGGCCTACGTGTGTCAGTGTGCAGACACCAACACGTTACACTTTTGCCTTCTTTTCTTTTTTATGAGAGAAGGAGGCCGAGAATGAGAGGGAGCAAGGGAATTAGGGAAATATTTGAATGTTTTAAGGCTTTCTCATGTGCCTCCCCCAAAATCACAAACTCAAACTCTCTATCTTGAATTTGAAAGAAAATTTTTCTATTTCACTGTTCATGACATGGGTCTATGGAGAGAAGGAACTAGTCCCGCCAAGTTTTTTTATTTTTCATTGGAGGGAATAGGAGCGAGAGAGGGAGACAATTTTTCTATTTCACTGTTCATGATATGGGTCCATTGATATTTGGAATTTACAATAGGATATTATATTTTTATGTCACTATCAATTTTCTATACTAGTGGCATAAAACATAAAATTACGCTAAAACTGTTTATTTCTTTAGTGGCATACATAACATGCCACCAAAAGTGTCAAATAGTGGCATAACATATACATATTAAACACGATACTTGTATACAAGTTCACTAGCTTACTATAACCCAGCCAATATATGAGTACTATATGACTTATAAAGATCTATTATGTACGTACAACCCGATATTTACAAACCTGTCGTCACATGTTTATATGTATATATTGTTGAAATCAGAGAGAAATATGCAAAAAATTATTAATGATCAAAGTACAATACGAAAACACAAAGAAAAGGGCACATATACAAGAAACCCTGATGAGAAACCTTAATAGCTTACAACGGTCGTAGCTAAATGGACCTTTATTAAGCTAACCCCTCTTCAAATTCATAATGCTACTGCTAAATACGTCTTGGTGAATATATTTGAAATCTGAAGAGCGGAAGGAACAAAAGGCAAACTCATCTTAGTGATAATAAGATTGTTGATACTTCTCTTGAGACTAGTGCCCAGTATTCCCCCATCGGATGGGGTTCCATTGACTGATTGTAGTTTGTATTGTTTCAGCTCCAACTACTGTTCACTGGGCTGTTTTTCTTCGTATTCTCAGGTTTCTTCGGGCACTCAGTTTCAATCTCTTTTGTTTCCATCTACATCATCCTTAGACTTGTGTGCTTATTGTGATGCTGATTGGAATGGTGATCTTAATGATCGTAAGTCCACTACAGGATGGTGCATTTTTCTGGGTGATTCTCTTATATCATGGAAGAGTAAGAAACAAGAGGTTACTTCTCGATCTTCTATAGAGGTGGAGTATCGTGCCATGGCTTCGACTACTTGTGAGATTGTTTGGTTGAGATGGTTACTTGTAGACATGGGTGTTAGTTTGAATCGTCATACACCTCTACATTGCGACAATAGAAGTGCTATTCAAATTGATCGCAACCCTGTTTTTCATGAACGCGCCAAGCATATTGAAACAAATTGTCATTTCACTCGTTACTATCTTCAACCTGGTACCATTTCTTTCCTTCCGCTCTACAGATTGAAGATATATTCACCAAGCCACATTCAGTTTTACGCTTCCGTTTTCTATTTAACAAACTCTCAATGCATTTAGCGCACTAGCATTATGACTTTGAGGGGGGTTGTTAGCTTAATAAAGACCCATTTAGCTATTAGGGTTTCCCATGTATGAGAGAGTCCCTTGTAAGAAATGAAGAGGACATGGGGATTAGCTTAAACTTAGAAAATTATATTTAATAATTAACTACCTATTATACCATTTATTAAAAGTGGCATGTGTCCATTATAGAATGTCTCTTACACCTCGATCTTACTTCAACTTACCTCCTATATATATATATATATATATATATATATAGGGGAGCGTTCATGCGAAAAGTGTTTTATTTACGAAAAGTGTAAGAAGCAATCTCAGCCACTCATTTATATTTGATTTTTTTAATTTAAAAGGGTATTATGGTAAATCAAAACTTTTCTCTCTCCAGATTTTTTATAAAAAACAAAATAAATTAAAAAAATAATTTAATAGTAAATAATTAATTTAATGGAATTCACCGGTGAACAAACCTAAAAATATTTACGAGTTTTTAATCTTTATTTGTGTTCGATAATGAACACAGCCAAAACTATACTAGTTTTAATATAAGTTACAATATTAAAAAATGAACACAGTCGATGTATAAGTTTATAATATTCAATATTGAACATAGTCAAATGATATATGAGTTTTATGACAAATTTACAATATTCAATACTGAACACATTTAGTGATATACAACTTTTATAATAAATTTTTACATATTCAATAATAAACGTATTTAACCCAGATCATAATTTGTTTCCTATATCATTTTATGCTGTAATCTTTTTTTCAAAATAATTCATTTTTTCTGTTTTGATTTTTCTACTTATTTTCTAAGATCCTCTTTATTTTTTGTAAAAAATCCTGGTATTCATTAGTAAACTATAATGAACCATAATCAAATTTAAAAATTAATAAATGTTCAGTAATAAACAAAACCCTAAACACAACTAATAAAACAATGAACTCATGAATGTTTAATAATAAACATCAGAACACATAAAAACTATTGAACAAAACTAATAACCTTTTATATAAAAATACAAAGTATACTATTTTCATGTCTTGTTAACTTGTTCAATAATAAACAATCAAATAAAACTATAAAATTCACCTAAGAACATCATCATATTCAAACTAACCCAACAATATAACTTTAGAAATAATATATAACACCACATAAAAATACAAGTTTCTTCAGCTCATAATAAATAAAAAATTGAAATAATAACTTAAAAGTGAAACTTTATCTAAAAAATAAGTGGTATCGTACATGACTTTATCCTCCATCTAAAAGGAGAAAATAAAGGACCTGACTTATTTTCTTGAAGATGGAAGCCATTCTTCACTCCACGGTCCAAAAAAGGAAGGAGACCGACGGCGAGTCGGAGTTACCAAACATTACCGAACGGCAAGATCGATCAATGGTTGATTCAGGTTCGTCGGGAGCCGCGATGACAACTATGGAGGTCCACAGATTTCGTGTTGCGGCGGCGAAACCCTAGATCTGGTCGGCGGCGCGGCGACTGTAAAAACCTAGATCGACACCGTGAAAGTGGTGGTTGCGGTTGGTTGGTGTTGTAGTTGGTGATGCGGCGGTGGTTATGGAAGAATAAGGCGTTGGTGATGAGGAGGCGGTTGCGGTGGCGAGGGTTGCAAGGAACAGCGACGAGGGCGGAAGAGACTAGTGGTGGTTGTGACCGAGTGTGATGTACGGTGCTGTTCTTGAGGGGGCGGCGATGGCGCCGGAGATTGGTGAGGGTGGGAGTTGAGGGAGGCTGAGAGAAATCTAGAGAAGGGTTTGAATTTTTTTTTGAATAAAATGGATGGTGATGGAGTAATTAAAGGGAGAGAGGAGAGGAAGTGATGGAGGAGAGAGATTTTTTTATAAAAAGACTCATTTATCCTTTTTAATCTAATTAAAAAGTATTTAAGTTTGCTAAAATTACAAAATTGCCGTAATCAAGGATAACCATTGATCAAAAAATATAAGGGTCGTGATTGCTTCTCGCACTTTTTTGTAAATAAACCCCTTTTCGCATGAACCTCCCTCTCTCTCTTTATATATATATATTAATGATCAAAGTACAATACAAAAACACAAAGAAAATAACCTATATACAAGAAACTCTGAGAAACCTAATAGTTAACAATGGGCCTAGCTAAACGGGCTTTTATTAAGCTAACATATATATATATATATATATATATAGAGAGAGAGAGAGAGAGAGAGAAATAGGATCAATATAGAACCCTTATAATACATAGAACCTAAATAATCATCATACAACCGTTGAACTCATTAGCTAGCTTAAGAGCATAATCGGTCATTGTCATTTTCGTTAATTAGGCAATTATCAGTTACCATTTTTAGCATTTTTTTCTAATCGATATATTTCATTCATTGATCTCACTGATTTTGATTTTGATTTTTGATTCTACGATTTGGTTGAAAGTATTGTAGAGATTTTGCTAATTACATTGTGAAATTTATGAATTTTTTTCTATCAATGGCTTGTATTAAGAAAAATGAAAAATACAGATGAAAATGAAAAAAAAGATGATGTGAAACATTTATCAGATTTATACTGATTTTTACCTTCAAAAAAATATGTATAACATTTATTAGCTGAAAATCCATAATGTGAAGGTAAAAATCTGAAAAAAAGGATGATGTGAAAATCTTCATTTTACATGTAAAAATCTTTATTTTCACAAGGCCAAAATGCAAAAAAAAACCTGTTGTATGTTATCATTTTCATATATAGATGAAAATGATAACATATAACAGTTTTTTTATAATGCACATTGTTTTAGTTTGCATTTCAACTCATAAATGTGTCATACAATTATCATAGTCATCGACAAATGTAAGTTGTTACCTTCAAAAGTCATGATATATCACTTACGAATGTTATCACTATTAACTTTCACGATAATCTTGAAAATGTACATGGTTTAGGTTGCATTTTAAGTGACAACAATGTCTTTTTAACTTTTTGCATTTTGCATTTTGGTCAATGTGATTGTTATGCATTTTTAATTGTTATTGAAATGCAAAATATTTTTGATTCAAATGATAAATGTACATCATGTATTAAAAAAATGCAAAATACAAATGAAAATGATAAATATATATTACGTGTTAAGGAAAAGGATAATATAACTGTACTATAGGATGTGTCTTTCCTTTTTACATTTGGTCTATTTTTGTTAGTTGCGAGATTTTATTTTCAAAAATGGCAGTTGAGTTGCTGTTTTATGGTATGTTACATTTTTGCCCTCTTATGTGTACTAAATTAGGCTTATGATTGATTATGATTATGTGTTTCTTAAATGCAACCATAGTACACATAAGAAGGGTTCTATATGTAATCTAACCATATATATATATATATATATATATATATATATATATATATATATATATATCTTACTCTTATATAATGTATTTACCACAAAAAAAACTCTTAATTTTAAGAAGAGTAAATTTACTAAAATACCCCTCCTTTAAGTCCACAATTAATGAATTTAAACAAATAAATATTGAAAATGTAACCGACAATTAATAATTTAAACCAATACTTATAATTGAATTATTTCTAACCATATATTTTTAATATTAACTTTTGATTAATGAAATCACCATACTTATAACTGAATTAAGTCTAATCATATGTTTTTAATATTAACTTTTGATTCATGAGATCACCTAAATTCCTGTTTTCAATAAATCAAGTTCAACAGATTTCACAAACACCAAACAAATTAAAGAGTCAAAGAGTTAAAATTTATAAACATTGCATTCTAACTCAATTACATAATAATCGGAACTATGAAACATTACACACACATATACATACATATATATAATTCGCAACTTCATGATTCAGCCATGCGACAAAACTCTTCCAACAAACTGAAACACAAATAACTCAGAGTTAGCAATTTAATTCTTAATTTCAAAGTGGCTCTCGTAAAGAATCTTTCTTACTCCTATATAATGCATCTACCACCTAAAAAACTCTTAATTTTAAGTAAAGTAAATTTACTAAAATACCCCTCCTTTAAGTCCAGAATTAATGAATTTAAACAAATAAATATTAAAAACATAACCGACAATTAATGAATTTAAACCAATACTTATAATTGAATTATTTCTAACCATATATTTTTAATATTAACTTTTGATTAATGAAATCACCATACTTATAACTGAATTAAGTCTAATCATATGTTTTTAATATTAACTTTTGATTCATGAGATCACCTAAATTCCTGTTTTTAGTAAATCAAGTTCAAAATATTTCACAAACACCAAACAAATGAAAGAGTCAAAGAGTTGAAATTTATAAATATTGCATTCTAACTCAATTACATAATAATTGGAACTATGAAACATTACACACACACATATACATACATATATATAATTAGCAACTTCATGATTCAGCTATACGACAAAACTCTTCTAACAAACTGAAATACAAATAACTCAGATTTAGCAATTTAATTCTTAATTTCAAAGTGGCTCTCGCAAAGAATCTTTCTTACTCCTATATAATGCATCTACCACCTAAAAAACTCTTAATTTTAAGAAGAGTAAATTTACTAAAATACACCTCCTTTAAGTCCACAATTAATGAATTTAAACAAATAAATATTAAAAACATAACCGACAATTAATGAATTTAAACCAATACTTATAACTGAATTATTTCTAACTATATATTTTTAATATTAACTTTTGATTCATGAGATCACCATACTTATAACTGAATTAAGTCTAATAATATATTTTTAATATTAACTTTTCATTCATGAGATCACCTAAATTCCTGTTTTCAATAAATCAAGTTCAAGAGATTTCACAAACACCAAACAAATGAAAGAGTCAAATAGTTGAAATTTATAAATATTGCATTCTAACTCAATTACATAATAATTGAAACTATGAAATATTACACACACACATATACATACATATATATAATTAGCAACTTCATGATTCAGCCATACGACAAAACTCTTCCAACAAACTAAAAGACAAATAACTCAGATTTAGCAATTTAATTCTTAATTTCAAAGTGGCTCTCGCAAAGAATCTTTCTTACTCCTATATAATGCATCTACCACCTAAAAAACTCTTAATTTTAAGAAGAGTAAATTTACTAAAATACACCTCCTTTAAGTCCACAATTTATGAATTTAAACAAATAAATATTAAAAACATAACCGACAATTAATGAATTTAAACTAATACTTATAACTGAATTATTTCTAACCATATATTTTCAATATTAACTTTTGATTCATGAGATCACCATACTTATAACTGAATTAAGTCTAATCATATATTTTTAATATTAACTTTTGATTCATGAGATCACCTAAATTCTTGTTTTCAATAATCAAGTTCAAAAGATTTCATAAACACCAAACAAATGAAAGAGTCAAAGAGTTAAAATTTATAAACAATGCATTCTAACTCAATTACATAATAATTGAAACTATGAAACATTACACATATATATACACATATATATATATATATATATATATAATCAGCAACTTCATGATTCAGCCATGCAACAAAACTCTTCCAACAAAGTGAAAGACATATAACAAAAAGTTAGCAATTTAATTCTTAATTTCAAAGTGGCTCTCGTAAAGAATTTTCACAAACTCATATTATATTCATCTCATAAAGAATCTTCACAAACTCATATTAGCTCTTTGTGATTATTCTACATAAAACTCATGACAACCTCCTCTTTATTCGCCGTCGTCGCATTGCGCGGGTACCCCACTATTTTATATGTATGTGTATATATATATATATACACACACCTAGGAACCATTCAAGCTGCTTATAGCTTCTGTATATTAATTTTAATTTAGTTGAGGGAGCTAGATCGAAAGGGGGTGGTTGTGTAAATTAAGAAATGAAATGAAGTTAGGTTGATGGGCTGGGGGGTAGGAATGGAATGGAAGGGAAGTAATTAATTAAGGGGATATGATATATATGATATGATTATAATGTACGTATGTATGTATGATACGACAAACGCAAGGAATATATCCCCCAAGGCATTTAGAATTAGCTACAATACATTAATATGAAAGCAAGCCACACAGACACGGATAATCTGCCGATTCAAACATATCTTTATTTTTTTATTTATTCCCTGTAAACCATTGTTTATTAAGTTCTCATTTATATTTTATGTAATCATATTTTCAATTTTGTTTTTCTATCTTTTTTAGCCTAGCTAACCTATACATATATATATATATATATATTCTTAAAAAATTAATTAATTCCATATATAACACTCGTTTCTGTTAAAGGTTCGATTCATTTTGCCATCATTCAAATTTCATAATATTTATATCGTAAAAAATTTAGCTCTAGGGTAAAGAATTAATCTTTAATTATTATCATGTAATATATATTATCATATTAATTGTTACGTAATTAATCCAAAAAATAATATATATAACTTATATCATTACTTTACCATCATTATAAGATGAATCCACGATATTTATCCTTATAATTAAGTTTATTTAAAATAATAAAGTAATATGCATATATAAGCAAGCAAAAGTAAATTTTATTAAAACAAAAAGTATATAATAAAAAAATAGCTTACACACACGATCAGTGGATTGATGAATAGAAGAAGAAGCCAGATTAGAGTCCATTTCCCGGAGAATCTAGAGCGCATCAGCCGCTGACCATTGCTTTGGTTTATTAATATATATTAATATTAATATTAATTACTTTACTATATATATACGATTTGATTGTATTTCTTAATTATATAATATTATTCTTATATGTACCATATATATAATATAAAATTCTACCTAAACCCAACTCCACTACCATAGCTTGCTTGCTTGCTAGGGACTTGAGCTTTATTTCATTCTAAACAATTAATTTTGATGGTAGAATTTGATCTTCAGAATTTTGTTTGCATGTAGTGTAGTGATATAAACTTTAGATCAAGAGAATATTATATATTTGTGTTTTATAATTTATACATAATGTAACACTTCTTGTTATTTACAATTATATATTAAATTTTATTTAGATTACTACAACATTTTAATAGATAACGCTTAGAACACATACACATATATAAGTTAATTTGAGAACCTTTCTTATTACGAGTATCATTTGTAACCATAATTAATACTCATTAATTTGGGTATTTTGATCTCTTATATATTTTTAACCGTAAATCGCATCCGGTGAGACATCATTAAAGAACGAGACATGATTTTTCCCAAAAATCTTCATTAATGCATCATTAACAAGACTTCATTTTTAATGGCTATTAATTTATTTTATTAAAGAGTCATAATTGTTTCTCGTAATAGTTGTATAAAATATAATTTTCAAATAAACCCTGACCTGTATATAAAGTAATTAAGAACATATAACCGTCCTTGTTAGTTTTGAAGGCAAAATTAAATAATATTGAATATGAAATTATATAAAACTATTTAGGGATGGAAATGTCCTTGGGAGGGGAAATAAGAAGAAAATTACAAGAGAAGAGAACAAAAAGAACAACCTATCACCTAGACAAAGTCAAGCCCGGCCACAAGTTAGTCACGTGAGTTTACCATGTTATACGGTGATGAAAAAATATATAGGTTTGTTAACTAATTAATTTTAGTTGATAATATATATATATATATATATATGGAGTAGTGGGTGGGTCTCGACAGGTTGGTTGGGTTGGGGTAGGTTTTAAGCTTCAATGGCATTTAATTTAATTAGTTTATAATAATAAATATGTATATATGTTTATTATTAATTTGAAGGGGAGTATAATTAGACACGGAGAGGGAATATTGGTGTTGGGAAAATCAAATCTGGTCGCCCTTTGAATCGCATGAATTGAATCAGACCTTCACCTCCGGAAATGCATGGCAGATACCATCACGTACGTACGTTCCTGTATCTATCTACTCGTGCGCGCGTTTTACCTAGCTACACTTGGATGTAAGCTGTGTCACGTTCCCCATCACGTACGTTGTAAGGACGTACGTAGTAGTCTTAATTTCTAAACAAAGGAATATATATATATATATATATATATATATATATATATATATATATATATATATATGCCATCACCGCCACATTTAATTAGTTAATTTGATGGGTATTTTTGTACATATATAATTAACTAGTCTTTCGTTGTTAACTAACTAGGCAGTCCATACACACAAAAACTTCAATTTCAAGATAATAGCTTAATTAATTCGGCTAATTTCAACTTGATATTGGATATGTTGTTCTCATGGCCAACCAAATCATTAGAAAATGACAATCAGTGATGAATTCTACAACTTTTTATGATATCGTCACGTTATTATTATACTCTCGACACTGAACTTAGTAATCGACCTATACTATGATTATTTACCGTTATATCAAATTCCGACCGAGACTTACTTATCACACAACCAACTAATCAAATTGTAAAAAAAAAAGGAAAAGAAAAATATCACTAGGCTATTACCTTTCACGTAATCACCAATATCATGCCATGATGATGTGGTATTAGTTCCCCTTTAAATTGAATCACCAATGACTGCTGGAGCTGCCTAGCTTTCCAAGTATGGTTTCTTGTGGCCCCATCAAATTCAGAAACCCAGTTCGTAATACTTTTCTTGGTGTCTAATTTGTCCACATTTTCTAGATCCATGAAAGACTTAATTACGGAGTCTTCTATTCACAACACCATAAAGGTATCTTTGAAATATAGACCTCTCCCCCACGGTCAAATACCCCTTATTGTATCTATTCACTCCAATTACCGGAACCTAACAATTAACGCTGACAATCTAAGGCATGAACCCGAGACTATACTTGAATCGAATATCAAATGGGTTGACACGAACCGGATTGACACGAAAATAAAATGAGTCGACACGTACATGACACAAAAAATGGGTTAGGTTCAGGTAAAGCCTGTATAGTTGAAAATCACCTGAATAACCAGTTTTTGTTAATTAAAAAGGTATTAATTAAATATAAAATTATATAAAAATCTAGGTAGAGGTGATTAGTTTAAAATGTATTAAAGTTTGAACCTAAAGAGAACACTCAAATGAAATTGAATCCTCAAAAATCAAAGTTTATTCGAGTATGCACTCCGCATCTTCAAACCCCTTCAGGGGCCAACCCCTGTACTGTATTTCTGATACTAACTTAGTTTATTCGAGTGTGCACTCCGCATCTTCAAACCCGAATTATAACTAAGTCTAGAATCGGTTAGTCTCAAGTTAATCCCGATTATACTAAATGGTTTGATGACACTAAAATCACCAACATCTTTAACTCTTATTGGTTGGAAGAGAAGACAAACAACATATATAAGCTTAAAATCAATTTATATAATCTTTAAAAAACAAGCTAATGACCAACAAACACCTCAAACTCTTTAAGTTACATGGAATTCTCTTTTTTCATCTTCTCCAAATCAATAAACATCTGTAAGCACTCTCCAAAACACAAGTGACTTAAAATAATTGGATTCTTGAATGTCCATTTTGTACTTAGAATCCCTTAACTTTTAGAGCATGAGGATCGGGATACCCTCGGCATTTGTTGAGGTGACCATTTGGTACCAAATAGAACACCACCCCCTATTAAGCATGTCAAAGCAAATCATTGTTTTCGGAACTTGAATTAATGTCGAAGGAGAGAGAGAAAGATAGAAAAGAGGAGGGAGAAGTGAGAAATTATTTAAAAAAATATTTGAAGTATGTGAAGTATATGAAATATAAGTATTTTCTGAGTTCAAATATGAAGTAAAAATAATATATTGCTGACATGACAAATAAAACATAAAGTATGAGATTGACGTACTCACCCTTATATTTTTGAAAATTAACCACTACCAACCATGTTGTATACTGGTCTTATGTATGAGTTACAACATGAATAAATGTGCTAACTCTCGTTCACCATTCATGTCCACAATATATATTCATTAACAACCTGTAACTTAATTAAGTTTGAAAACTTATACAACTCGATCTTAAGAATACCCAAAAACACAACTAATTTATTACCACATAATTTACAAGAGTATATATAGTTTTCTCCCAATTTTTTTTTACTTCAATTCACCCCAAATGATTAATAAATTAACATTACATTTAACTATCCAAGTAACTGAATTAAAAAATTAAGAATGTCGCACGATCAAATAGAAATTAAAGTAACCGGCCGGTCCAATTGTATAAGCTTTTTTGGTGCAAATGTGTTTGGTTAACACAAGTTTTTAAAAGTTTTCATATATGTTTGGAAACTTTTAGATATAAAAAAGGTAATGCTCTTCGAAATGTATTAAATTTTACATATTTTGTTACCGCGTGTATCAAATTTTATAAAATTTTATTATGTGTATTAAACTTTTATTTTTTCGTTATTATATGTATTAAACTCCATGTTATATATATATATATATTTTTTTTTTCTTTTTAAATATTCAAAGTACATACAACAAAAACTAACTAAAAGTTTAATATACAAAATAAAATCTTTTGAATTTAACTTATACACATGATATATAACAAAACGTGTAAATTAAGTTATGTATATTTTGAAAAGATTGTCACATCAAAACGATGTAATTAATGATGAATAATAATGAAATCGAACCTACAAATGCAGAAAAAAAAATGTACCTACAATATAATGCATGTTCTGACAATTAATTTTGAATATGAAACTTCATTTACAAAACTCTTATTTAGCATATGATATTATTAGATGGCTGAGACATACGTACACACATATATATATATATATATGTATATATATATATATATATAATTGATCAATATAGATCATATGCTTGAACATAGATTATAAAAGTCAAATCTGAACTATTAGATTTTTTAAATAAATAATCAAGATCTAATAATGGCATTATTGAAATTAATTAAATAATTATAAGATGTAATTATAGAACTAAGGGTATTATAAGAATCCCCCAACCTAAAAAACATGCCCCTTCCTTTTTTTCCCTCTAAGTATCATTCAGTCAAAAATGATAACAATATACAACATTCAAAATAATAATATTATCCAGATGAAAATGAAAATAATAGACTTCTTCCAGCCAAAAATAATATAAATACACATATTTTCAAATAAAAATAATAACAAATTTTAGTTGAAAATAATAACATTTTTCAGATAAAAATGCTAACAATATACAACAATTAAAAGAATAATATTATCCAGATGAAAATGATAAAAATAGGCTCATTTTCAGCCGAAAATGATATAAATACACATATTTTTTTAGCTGAAAATGATATAAATATACATATTTAACAGAAAATGATATAAATAAATATATTTATAGCCGAAAATGATAAAATTCACATATTTAAAATGATAACATTTTGGTATCCTTTTTATATGATTTGTATTTTCAAAAAATATGGAAAGTGTGATCTTGTTTGAAAGAGGATTAAAAAATAAGTAGATTGTTATAAATTTTTTTGCTCAAATTCTCAACATTGAAATAGTTATAACAATTTAAAGATTTAAGAGGTAAAAAAAGAAAGTTGTGAGTTTTTTGAGAGAGGTGCATGAGTTTCAATTTAAAATTGTCAATTTCTATTTTGCTTTTTTAAATGAATAACTGAGATTTTGTCTTTAGAGACTATGTTTAAGAGTGAGACTATATAGAACCTTACCCTATATATATATATACATATATATATATATATAGTAGATCTAAAATTCACCCGTCGCAATTCATGGGTGCGTTATGAATAAAATGAAAGACTAAACGTAGACCGTTCGATCAAATCAAATAAAGAGTGTAGATTAAGTCTCTCATTCTCATTTAATTTCTCATTTTTATTTGAACCTTCACATACACACACACACACACACATATATATATATATATATATATCTATAATACTATATAAAGCATTTAACACTCTCTCTCCTCCTTAATTTTAAGACTTCTTAAAATTCAATCAAAACAACATCTTGGTCTTTCATTTTATTTAACTTAATCTCATCCACTCAATCTTTAACCATTTCAATCTCTCTCCTAATTTACTTTAACTTTTTATTCAATTAAAATATACTCTCACACAAACATAAATATACACCCATAACAACACAATTTCTAATATCTTATTAACTTCTTTATTCTTATTTCACAAATATGATTTTTTTTCTTATTTTAATGTCTTTTAGATTTTATTTTTAAAATTAATAAAATAGTTTAAAGCGAATATTACAAAACAAAAACTATTCGGCTTCGCAGCATTGCGCGGGTACGATGCTAGTGTATATATATATATATATATATATATATATATATATATATATATAGACAGAGAGAGAGAGAGAAATGTTCAAATGAAAATAGATATTTAGATGAAATGTATGTGTGTATATATATATGAAGAAGTTTATTTGAGAATCGTTCTTATTACGTGTACCGTGAGTAACATTTGTAAAAGACATTAATACTCATCAATATGGGTATTTTAGTTTTTTATATATATTTCCAACCATAAATTGTGTCCGGATTGACCATTATTAAAGAGCGAGACTTGATTATCTTAAAATACTCCTCATCATTAATGCGTCATTAATGAACCGTCATTATTATTTCATTGATTTATTTTAATTAAAGACCAAGATTAATTTTTATAATACATACTCGAAATAAATATGGTTATCAAATGAACCTACTATATATACACGCTTACAACGATTTGGCAATATCACAACGAGGAATATTATTATGTGTTTTTCAAGGACATCAATTACATTGAAGCTAGAATTTATAGAGAAATATATTATGTATAGAATATTCTTAAAAAATGATAAAACAAAAGACATAAAAGAATATTGCGCACCTGTTTAAATTATTATTTTTTAAAACAAATTAAGAGCACCTAAAACATGTAAATTAACTAATGAAAAGTCTTATTGAAATAAATGATAAAAAGCACTAAACTAAAATTGTTAAGATGAAGCGTTTATCACTAGATAAAAAGAAATTTTTAATAGTTAATTTGTTATCTCTTTCTTATATATTAAGTAGCTTATCTCATCTATTAATTAAATTATTTCAAAACTAGTGTCTCATACCCACGTAAATATTTTCATCATCGATCAGCTAGATATAAGTTGGAACTCCATCTAAATTCTTGGAATGTTAAAAGTAAATATGAGGTTTATTGAACGTACGTATTTGTCATTTTGTCTGTTGTATACTTATAGTAGTCGAAGTTAATATTATTATAATAGTCATTAATTATTAAATATATACGAAAGAAATTAAGCTTTTAGATCATTCATTACGGGCTACTCGATGGAAGTATTCTCGGGTTAGTTGAGGAACACCAAAACGAAGGAAGCGGGTAAGGCATCGGATAGGTCACTCGGGTAAAGGAACTCGATGGAGGACTAGATATACCCCCAACACCCCCTACACACGCACACACATATATATATATATATAATGAAAAAGGTTTGGGTAACCAAAGAAAATGTATAATACTTACTTTAGATAGAGTAAAAGAAATAAAATAGGAATAATGTGATGATAATGTGACATTGAATAAGAAAAAAGAAATAACAGAGGGTAACACATGGCTAAGGTATTTTCAGGATATTTAGTTCAAAGTTTTGTTTTCTCGAGTTCCAAGCATTCCTTGTGCAGAAACACCACTATCTCACAACAGCGTAACTATCAGCTTCATCCTGATCTGCCTCTCAATCTGCTCCATCGTGTGTGTGTATATTATATATATATATATATATATATATATATATATATAAATCTAGCTAGCTAGCTAAGCTTTTTACTAACTTTTCATTGCTTGGATATCTGCAACCTCCCTGCTTCATCAATCCGAGACGTACTACTAATTAGAATAACGTTTTCTTTCTCCAATTCGATCAATTCTTCTTCTTAATTAGTCAAACCTCAAACCTAACCTACTGCAACTCTACTACTACTACTGATAAAGCCTAGCTACACAGTACTCTTTAATTACTTCCCATAAACCCTACATAACTACACCCCCTCTCTCTCTCTCTCTCTCTCTCTCTCTCTCTCCAAAAGGCAGGCCATGCAAAGATTAATATTCTAATCATAAGGCACTCATGGTTTAATCACAACTCAAAATACTTTTCTCAAAAACCATCCAATCTGTCTTTTTACGATTGTTTCTTAGGATATTCATTTCAACTCCATATTTCTGGCCTCATCAAGAACTATTACTCCAATGACTACAGCTTGTGGAACAAGTTTGCCTGATCTCTCCTTGCAGATCAGCCTGCCTCTGGCTGCTGCTGCTGCAACTCGTGACTCTGCATCATGCATCTCCACCAGTACCACCGATACCAACAGCAGTAGTACTGGAAGCGATTTAAGCCATGAACACGGTTTAAATAATGTCCTCTTCAACCCCCTTCACCACTTTAAATATTACCCCCGCCGCCCAACCGCTGTTGATCAGCCAGGTCATCCACTGAGCTTAGCGCTCGAGATTAACTATCCTCCCCAATCACATGATAATTATAATCCCATCCTACCCACTTTAAGAAATAATAATAGTCTTAATCTTCCTCAACATAATCATTATCAGTACTATGGAAATAATCAACAACATTATCATCATCATCAGCCAGCAGCAGCTGCTCAAATGATGTACGGAGGAGGAGGACATGAGGAGCAGTTCAAGAGTAGGAGGAGTTCAAGGATGATGATGAGTAGTAGCCGTGCAGCTGCAGGTAGAAGGATCGTCAGGGCTCCTCGTATGAGATGGACTTCCACACTACATGCTCATTTCGTTCACGCCGTTCAGCTCCTTGGTGGCCATGAAAGTATGCCGTCGTGATCGATCCTTAATTTGCACAATTTTCTTTATCCTGGCCTTATAATTACTTGACTTTATTAAACATGAATTAACGAGTTCTTTTTCGAGTGGTTCGAAAATTTTCTGATAATTACAAGTAACACGGTGCTAATTAAAATCATCTTCGCGCATGCAGGAGCAACCCCTAAATCAGTACTGGAGTTAATGAATGTGAAGGATCTAACTCTTGCTCATGTCAAGAGTCATCTGCAGGTATTTACATCTCGATCATCATCTTAATTTCTGAAAGTTATATATTTTTTACACATTTTTCTTTAATGTCTACATTATTATTACAATTAAAACTGATCGATCGATGGATGATCCTCTAGCTGGTCAGAAATTAAGTAGCAACAGTAATTATAAAAGAAATCTAATTAGTAACAAAGAGAAGGAAAAAAAATTAATGATATATATATATATATATATATATATATATAGCAGAACACATGACATGACATGCCCTTATCGAGGTTAAAGTAAAATAAATTTTCTATAAGAGGGGATGAGGAGAAAGAAGCATGATCATCAATAATTAAGGACAAATGGCCGGGAATTTTAATTAATCTAAAAGAGGGTGAATTTTTTTTCTTAAAATTATAATTACTCATGACATGGATCTTAATTTGTGGTATGTGTTCAATATTCATCATGCAGATGTATAGAACAGTGAAGAGCACTGACAAAGGAGCAGGTACTAGATTTGGATCTTTTCTTTCTATAATTAAGGACCCCCACCCCCACCCATATATATCATCACATGTATATATATTTTTCTAGCTACTCTTCATTGGTTTAATTAGATTTATGATATCTAGTACAATTTCTGAGATATATATATATATATATATATATATTATAAAAGACCAAATTAAAACAGAGTGCGTCCCCATTAGATGAATTATTACTATGTACGTGTGTGTCCATCTGGTAAGCTAGCTACAGAAAATTGATTGGTGTAATGAAGTAATTGTGTGCATATGATATATGTATGTATGTTTGCATGCTGCAGCTGGAATTGCGGATATGAGTATGATGAATCCAAGGACATTACTTCAAATGGAGGGTGGTTTGTCAACGTTTGATGATACCAACAATTCCAACCAGCTGCATCCCCCTTGTAATCATTCTCATCTTATAAGCCCACCACCACCACCACCTACAACATTACAAACACCACAAAGGTTAGTGTACGTACATGTGTGTGTGTGTGAGTGCCACTGAGATCAGTACGTACTATTTTGCAGTTCTCTCTCTCTCTCTCTCTCTGCAAGTTTTGTTCTTTCCTCATATATATCTTGATTTTTTATCATCATCATTACTTATTTGAACATACATATATATGGTATGATGATGCCATATTGACTAATTACAAAAAGGCATATAATAAGTGCATTTCAGAAACACACACATAATTGCATAATGTTTGTTTGTTGGTTAATAAATATATATTGTATTGATCATTGCAGCATCTTGTCTTTCGATCTTTTTTCACAGTGAAAAAAAAATAATTGTGGTAAATTGACATGGAGAATTTCAATTAGCATCTCTCTCTATATATATATAAATAAGATGCAAAACAGCATATGGATACAGTGGATATTGAATTGATGAGAATGTAAATGTAAATGATCTCGAGGAAAACTAATTAAAAAGTCAAGGGGTCGAAATTAATTAATGGCACAAATTTCTGAGTCATTTGTAGTGTTATATATATATATAGCTAGGGTGACATTTGTAGAATATATATATATATATATATATATATATATATATATATATATGCATGCTTAATTAATTAATTATGGTATAATATCATAAAAATAACAAAAATTAGTAAATATTGGCTAATTAATCTAAGCTAGGGTAGCGTTTAATAAGTTAAATATCTGTTTTTGTATGTATCGTACAGGTTTTTAAAATAGAGTTAGCTACATCATTTAATGTAAAAGACATATATTATTAGCTGGCCTTTGTTGACCTAGCTAGCTATATAGCTAATTCTTTCTTTCAATTCGATCTGGACGGCAATTGATCGATCGATCATATATAGCCATCAACTATACCAGCAACCCAAACGTACACAATTGCAGGTTTCATTTAATATAACCTAGCTACCTACTATACAAACACGTTCGTAATTCCTTGATCGACCATGTACGTACTCTGTTAATTACAAATGTATTATAACAGTAACACGCCAGTACTTTTATTTTTCTTTTAATTAATGTGGGTTTTCGATCCGTTTTACCAGCCGACTAATCTTAGAACGTAGCCCGAACCATTCGCTTTAGTTATCCTTGTGTGCTGCATATAAAATAGTTAAACTATTCATTATGTAAACAAATTAATATTTTAATTGTATATATCCATAAATATTATTAACATACAAATTAATTACCATGAATATAACTTTGTGAATTATTTGCTTCAGAATTGAAAAGCAATGATATTTCATCTTTTGGTCATCCCTGCCTAGGTAGCTAGAAGTAGTACTAGCTACTTAGAATATATAACTAGATGGAGTTTAATTGTAATTTTGTAGGTGTTGTAATTAATTAATTAACATGAACTAGTTCTTTGTTCATGTTTAGGCCGGGTTTAGCCTCTATTTCTACATTTTAATTTCTTATTAATGCCTAATTCATGTAATGTGAATGTATCCGTAGGGTAATTAATTTGAGTTCATGTATTAACTTTGGACAATTAATATCGTAAATCTATAATTATTTGGATATTATATTATAGTTATTATTAGTTTTATGATCGATAAACACTACCAAACATATAATTTTTTTGATTATATTACAGAATTACATGAGACTGCAGATTAAAGAAATTTTTTATTATTCACTAAAAAATTAAATGGCCGGTATTCTTAGGATTAAATTAAGAGGAATATCTTTTTATTATTAAAGAAACAAAATGTATCGGCCTTATCTTGTATTGATCCTGACTAAATGCATGTGTAATTGCTTTTTAATTGGATTGTTTTAAAAAAAATTGAAGTAATAAAAAACCGTAATTAAACAAATAATATGCATAGATCGACGAAGATAAAATACATATATAATCGCTTTAGTAATCTTATTTGACAATGCAATATTCTTGCAATTTTATAATTTTAATAAAATCTTTTTAATTAATTAATATATATTAACGTACGTTAATTACCTCCATATATGCTGTTTTGATGCTTAATTTTCTTTTAAGTCATAATGTATATGTAAATGTACTCTCGTGAAAGCGTAAGTATATATCTAGCTTATTAATCTGCATTAATTAATGTTTAAATATATAGAGGATCGTGTTCGATGCCAGTGGAGACATGTGGTTCAAGGTTCTCGAGCCAAGATCAATATACGCAAATTAGTTCTACAGTACTTGAAGGATTTGATACTAAGGTATGAACGTATATGTATATATATATATTGTATGTTCGTATATACTACTTTAAGCGTGTTATACACATGATTAATTAAATATATATATGCATGCATATGTTTAATTAATTGTATATATATATATATATATATATATATTATTTATTTATTTATTTTATATTGATAATTCAAATTTCTTATTATTCTATACGTACGTACGTAGGTTGATGAACAAGAGGCCGCGGCATGCTTACATGACTTGTCAGAAAATCATAACAAGTTAGAAAACAGTAGTAGGATTAATAAGTCGTCAGGTTCAGATTCATGTAGGTTGCTGAATCTCGAGTTTACCCTGGGAATTATGCCAAGCAGGCCGGCAAGTAGTGGACGATTGCTTGATCCTCAAATGAATATGAATTAATTTCTTCTTATATATATATCGATTATATGCATGTAATGAATATCCAAGAATTAAGCTAGCAATCGACTAATTAGTGCTTAATTAATTGTTCTGCTGGCCGTTGATTAGTATTAAGTATTAACTGTACGTACGTTGACAATTTTGTATCATGTAGCTAGAGATCGAGGTGAATTGAAACTGGCGAGAATTAGGATGTCTTCATAATGAATAATATCTTTACTGCCATATATATATATATATAGAGAGAGAGAGGGGGGCAAAAGTTCATGTTTGGTCAAATATGACTCATCATATTATCTCACAAACATGAGAGTGGGTCTCTTATTTTAGTCAATAATAGGTCCCCTTTGTAGGGTCCACTCTCATGTTTGTGAGAGAACATGATCAATCATGTTTGACCAAACATGAGAGGATCCTAACCCATATATATATAGACAAAAGTTCAAACAAGAACTGTTTTTCGTACGAGAACCGCGAGAACCAATCTTATCCGTCCAATTTCCCCTCCTTCAATTGGATTGTCCATCCATGAATTTCTTACATGCACCCTGCCACACTCAATCCCCCCACGCTCTTCATCTATGAATTCCATAATCCAAAATGAACTACTAATATTGGTTCTCACAGTTCTCGTACGAAAAACAGTTCTCGTTTGAACCCTCCCCTATATATATATATAGGAATATATATATATAAAGATCGAGCTTTATATTAATTTTTTTTCTTGATATGCATAATATCTAAGTTGTGTTTCAATTGCATAGAAGGTCTTCATAGAATATGCTCTGTTTGGACCAGTCCAACTCAAACACTTCCCGCTTTCTCTTAACACCTCCAAAGTTAGGATGTTTGCCATGTATCAGAGTCGGTAAACGATCTAGTTGAGCTTTTATTTCTTCATTACTAAATTGTCTCGGAGCAACTTTTGTCTCATGTTGCCCGTTGAATTCCAAACTCGTTCTCCATGGATCGTTAGATCTAAGAATCGACGATGACAAACATATGCAATCTTATTTGTTACATGACATGAAGAAGTGTGTTTGTTACAAGTTGGGCATGCTTTGTACCCTTGTCCACTCCAACCCGATAGACTACTACGAGTTGGAAAATCGTTTATTGTCAATAACAACACTGCTTTCATATTGAAGAAATTGTTTGTCGCCGCGTCTTTAGTACGCGCGCCTGAGTGCCACAACTGCTTAAGATCTTCCACCAACGCCTAAGGAACACATCCATGTCTTTCCCAGGTGATTTAGGTCTAGGAATCAACAAGGAAAACATGAAGGAAGACTCTTTCATACATAGCCATTGTGACAGATTATATGTTGTGAGTACAATTGGCCACGTGTTGTGAGCCGAACTCATGTTACCAAATGGATTAAAACCGTCAGCTGCAAGCCCTAGGCGAACGTTTCGAGGTTCCCTCGAGAAGTTAAGGTACTTTATATCAAATTCTTTCCATGAAGATCCATCAACGGGGTAATGTATGGTACCCTCCTATGATCGTCCCGTACTATGCCAAATCATATTTTTTTTCCGTGTGCCTTGAACAATACAAACGTCGAAGTCTGAGGGTTAAAGGAAAGTATTGTAACACCTTATGAGCGACTTTCTTACCCTTTGTGTTTTTATCAACCCATCGATTCTCATTACAAAACATGACAAGATTGCAAAGACTTATGTTCCTTCCAAAAGAGAGAGCAGTCATTTTTGCACACGTGTTATCAACTCATAACCCAAACCAATCTTTTTAAGTATTTTTTGGCTATATAATATGAAGAGGGAACCCTGTTTTCTTTGGGATATTCAGTTTACAACAACTCAAGAAGTTGATCAAATGAACTATATGTCCATTTGTTGTTCACCTTGATATGCATCAACTTTGTTAAAAAGTCCAAGGAAGAAAACCAAGAACAACCAGGATATATTTTTCATTGACTTCCTTTAACAACTCACGAAATCCATCATCAGCAACGCTACCCTCCATATCTGAGTCTTCGTTATCATGGTTGGTATCGTTTTCCCTCAAGTCCCCCATAACGTCGTCGGTACGCCAGTCATCTCAGTTCTTGGACGTACATCATCTACAACTGGAGGAGTTCTACTTTCACCGTGATAGACCCACGTAATATAACGTCGAGAGAAACTGAATCATTCTATATGAGCTTTCATTAACGGAATTTTTATAAAGATACTCTTTACATATTTTCGACATGTGCATCTGGTTAAACCTCCACTGTCAACATGTGCTTCGGATCTCTTGACAAAAGACTCAAGTCCTTCACAGAACTCAGAAGAGTTACAATTTTCAATAGTAGTCCAGGTTTTATCAATAAGCATGATGAAACTGAAATATTAGTTAAGGTTTAGTGTTTACTCTACGAGAACTAAAAGTCAATGACAAAATCTACAGCCTCGATATGGAAATAAAAAGACAATTGATAGAGTATTCACAAGGGTTGGCTTCTAAACCCACTTTTTGAATACCTTACCTCTTATGTGAATATATATTACACGATTGGTTGTTTAAGAAAATTTCAGCAGCATTTCCTCTTAGCCTTCAAGTGTATATATATATATATATATATATATATATATATATATACATACCCGAGAGGCAAAGAGGAAATGACAACCGAATCTTTCTTAAACAAACAATTATATAATACGCACTCACATTCTAAAAGAGAAAGTATTCAAAAAGCAGTCCCAAAACGGGGACATCCTGAAACTAATTTCTAAATTAATTCTGGATGGGTATTCTAAGTTCATGCTTTAAATAAATGTATAAACACGTTCATATATAATTATACAAATATATATATATATATATATATATATGAACACGTTTAAGTGTGTTTATATAATTGTGTGTGTATACACACAAACACATACTCAAACACATTCTATGTATGCATATATATACACACACACATTTATATACGCACACTATACGCATTCATTTATATATATTTAAACCAACGTGTTTAGTGTGTGTATGAATGTATATATATGTATGCATGTATTTAATAGAATGTGTTTGATGTGTTATCAAATAAACAACTAATTAAACATCAAGTTTAAACACTATTTTAATTGTTTTAAACATCACAATTAATAACTAAACATCACATTTCATCAAGCTATAACGTTTTACCTTTATAAACATCAAAACAACAACATTAATCAACAATTAAATTAACTACTGCTTTAATTTTTATAAACATTATAACAACTAAATTCATCAAAAATCAAATTAACAACTTTGATTTTTTAAACATCATAACAACTAAATTCATCAAGAATCAAATTAGCAACTACTATGATTTTATAATTAAACATATAAACTAACAACTAATGAGTGTTCGGTCAATCTAAAATGAATAACATAATAAAATAACCACAATTAAGAACTTAATTAGCAAAATCAAAACCCCAAATTATAGACAAGATTGTTAATTATCATTTAAGTAATCTAATACAATTAACAAAATAAAACAATCACAATTAACACACATAGAAACACACACACACACATGAATACACACACACTGGAAGACACACAAAGATCGGAAGAAACACTGAAACACACAACAAACACATAGAGATATGTACAACACCCAAACATTGAAACACACACTTAAACACACACACACACATAAACACACAAAAAGAGTCGAAATGCACCAAATTAACACACTAGTTTTGAGTTGGATCGAGCATATATACATACCTCTAAAGGTGCAATGTGGGTATTGCGAGCGGAGACAGGGCGAGCGATGTTGGTATCCCCGGCGGTGGCAGCGGCGGCAAAGTGGGTATCCGGCAACGATGTTGGTATCCAGCGGCAGTGATCGGAACGGTGGCAGCGGTGGCAGTGGTAGGACGTCGATCGGAGCATAGAAAGATGGAGAGAGAGAGATGTGTGCGTGAATTGAAGGCTAGGAAGTGAAAAGGGTTTTAATTCTTGAAGCAATAGTGGTGACATGTTTAGGGGAGACACCGAAAAAGACCCGGGGGGGGCGGACTTTTGCGGGGTTTTTTTATAGGCTTTAGTGGCAACATCAATAGGCGCGACAGAGGGCAATAGGTGCGACATTACTGGGTGTCGCCCCTATTGTCTTATGTTGCGCCTATTGGTTTTAAAACCAACAATGTGTAATGAGCAATGTTTTAAGACCCGTGTTTTTAGTAGACCCAGTCTGCTCAGCGGGTCGTGGGGCAACTGGTTCAACCGGCAGGCCATCCCAGTTTCCAAAATTTTAATTTTTTAAAAATATATGTGCATATGTGTGTGTATATGTATGTATACAAACTTGGAAAGAATTACTAATCTGTCAATAAATTAAATAATCTATCAAGCATTTGAGAAATTAACTAAATTAAAAATTCTATCAAAAGGGTTTAACTAAAATAAATGTTCTATTGAAAGGTTTACGTGAACTCAATGGAGGGTTCTTCTCGGAGGACAGTCGCATGTTGGAGATGAACTGTTTTCTCACGCCAATCAGAGATGACAGAGGACATGAACCTACGTCGACTGTCGAGAGGGGTTCACAACTCGTTTTTTGGGTTTTCGTCGAGTGAGGGTTTCAAAGTGTTGACTATCGAGGTGACTAATTAAATTGCTGAGCTTTTATGTTTTAATAAAATATTAAAATAAAAAAATGAAAAGGGCCAAATCAACCTAAGTCAACCGGTTCAACCATAAAGCCGGGTGGGTCAATGCGGGCCAGAAATGACCAAATACCTGGTGTACATTGACCCAGTCTCCTCACCGGGTTATGGATCAACCGGTCGGACCGTCGGGGTCGACCCGAGTTTTAAAACATTGATAATGAGACATCCAAAGGACAAGATCAAATTACCAATTCATTAGTCAAAGTTGTTTAGTTAGACATTTTGTTAGACATTAGTAGTTAGTTTCCTTCAATTCTCTATATATACAGTTATATTGTACGGTTTACAACACAAGTAATGAAACTATCATCATCATTATATATGTTTGTGGGGTTCCAACTCAAAAACAATTAGTTATGAGTGGAGTAGTCCAATATCTTATTAAGCACATTAAAAAGTTACTTTTCGTCGGATGTGGGACATTACTCAACATGTCCCCTCAAGCGTGACATTCTTTTTTTTCCGCGCCTAACACGTGGATCTTTATGTGTGATGTGGAGTCCGTGTGGCCTTTGACCAACCACGAGTGAACCTTGCTATGATACCATGTAAATTTGTGAGGTTCAAACTCAAAACTAATTGGCTACGAGTGAAGTAGCCCAGAACCTTATTAAGCATGTTACAAAGTTATTTTTCGTCCGATATGAGACATTAGTCAACACATTACACAAATTCATCTCGTAAATTTCTCTCTATGTAGACAAAAACTCACCTTTAATGCCAGATGACAGAAAAATGGAGGTGATCGGAAAAGGAATACTTTGACTGGAATGTTTGAGGAAGTCACCGCAATAGAGACTACGGTGAGAAAAAGGCGATTTATCTTCAATTGTTACTCAAAACACGCTGAATTGTGTGAAAGAGGTAAGCCACAACATCGTGCAAATAAAAAAGGGTGAATGTGAGAAGCAAAGAGCATATGGTAAGGGTTTAATCTCTCTTAATTTCGTTGACCTCAATGTTGTTTTCACGTACTGCAAGGGAATTAATAACGTAGGTGAAAATTCAACCCTATATATTAAGTGTCGTCACAGAAAATCTAGCAAAAAATAAAACACCACATATATATGTTTTTGTAGAGAAAAAGTAAAAAATATATATATTATTCCTATTCGTTGCAAAAGATCAAACATAAATGCTTTCCGGCTGAGAAGTAAAAAAGGCGTCAGTTTTGTTGTATAGCCTTTTGCCGGGACATCATGTCTGTCACAAAAATGTATTTATCTTACTCCCAACACGGCACCTATAAAAAAAGACTAACAAAGCTACATTTTTGCAAGGTACGACTAGCCAAAATGTAATGAAAGAAAACGTACTAAACCCCAACAAAATTGGTATTTATTGCATGAATTGGGCCACAATTAGTTTGATCAGAAGCCCAACATTAATAATGTAACAATATATCCAATGTCAATAACAGATTTAAATACATATATTAATTTACATAAATACGAGAATCAATCTCATTCTTGTATTTGGATTTGATTTAGTGGCTTAAATTGATCATATATTTTTACCTTTTTAATTTAAAAGGGGTATAATCGTAAACCAATTTTTTCTCTTTCCAATCTATTTTTCTCTCTAGATTTTGTCTCTCCTAAATTTTCTTTAAAAGAAAATAATTACTAGTAATTTATTAATTTTATAATGTTTAGTAATGAACACTGTGAAATATTTTCGAGGTTTTCCATCATTAATTTTATATTCATTAATGAATATAGCAAAAAAAAATTTTTTTTATCAAGATCATTTTATAATCAAAACAAATAATCGTTGGTTCACCAATGATCCCACAAGTGTTTACAAATTAAAGACCTAAAATGTATTTGATTTGTATATTTCTTTACCAACTAATTAACAACACAAAATAAATGAATGCAGTGTTCACTAATCAACATAGATAACAAAACAAAATATATTTCTTTTAAACAAGTAATCTTTATTCAACTCAAACTTGAAATATCAGTTTTCACACCACAATCCAAAGCATTATAAGTGTAACATCTTGAAAGTGGGCCTAGTTGTACCATACACTTGTAAGGTTGAAACTTTGTGAATAAAATAAGAAATTGCAATTTGAAGGATGAGGATAAGTTATAACTATAAAGAGAGGTGTTAAATAAAAGTTGATAAAAACAAAAAATACGTATTAAATATTAAACGATTTAAGATAATGATTCAAAAAATATCCCCGTTAGTTGAAACGGGTAAATGAAAGTTTAGTTGTAAGTTGAAAAGGGGAACAAGATATCCCCTTGTGGATAAATAAGACCCAAGAGTTGGTTGACCCCTTTACCAACCCAATCATACATAGGTACATACTCATACACACATTTTATTGTCTAGGAGAGATTTGAAGAATAAGGACAACAACTAACAAGAGAGATTAACATCTTGAATCAAGATTCAAGTTTGTAGCAAGTGATTCAAGGTCATTCTAGCTTCAAGTAAGTGTTCTTCATGTTCTTGAACTTTAGGTATAAATGGGTCAATGTGATTTAGCAATCAAGAAATGATTTTGATGATCCCAATCTGTTCTTACATCTTCTACTATTAGTTTTAAATCAATTTCATGGATTAAAATGGCGTTCTTGATTAAATTTGAAGAATTTACTCAAATGTGTCAAATTTGAAGAAATTGATCTTGAATTTTGATTTGGATGTTAAAGTGTGTAAGAATTAGTGTTTCTAGCTTGGTTAGACTTGGTATAACATGTGTAAATACTTGAATTTGATTAGAAATCAATTGAGGTTGAATTGGTATGAAAATGAACTGAACAGAGCGCTGAAATTCGTCACTGGTCTGGAACAGACTTGCTTGTGGGTGCAAGGAAAAGCCTTGCGGCCACAAGGAAAAGCCTTGCGGCCGCGAGGGAAATTGCTTGCCGGCGCAAGGGTTTTCCCTTGCTGACGTAAGCAAGAACCCTTATGGGCACAAGCAAAATGCTTGCGACCACAATGGGTTTTCGCCCAGAAACAATAAACAGTTTGCTGTTTTATGTATACGGATGTACAGGAACTTTGTTTAGGTGAACCCAACAATCCAGAAAAGCCGGAACATTATATCTATCTACTGTAGCTTTCCAGGTAAGTGTTGGATAACATAAGAATTAATATAACTATATTATGTGTTAACCAGGATTAAGAAGTGAATCAACGAAAGATAAATTGTAAGAACTTACGATTTTATGATCTAATGTAAATGATAGAAGGTCGAGTACCTTTGCTATATGATTATTGAATCATGATATGATATGTATTGTATACATGCTATGAGACTCTGAATTGGTCAATTATGATAGAAGGTCGAGTACCTTAGTTATATGAATACTAAATGTATGAAACAAGTACCGGATAATCTTACAATACAAAAAAGTTCGATTATCCATATTTTTTAGCAATATTAATACATTTAAACTGCGTAAAATTACAATCAAACGTGAAAAAATTGAGTATGAATTTTTTTAATCAAATCTCTAATTTTGAAAGTGTGAAATTGTAGTAAAAGTCACATTTATTAGTGTGCATAAATTATCTAAAATTTCACATTTCTAAGCGTGAAATTTTGAAAATAATTTTAAAGTTACAAAAGTCCATGTTTTTTAGTGTCTTCTCTATTTGTTAGTAAATTTGTAAATTTAAAATATATGGACTTTTAAAATTAAATCTATGCATTTATTAATCTATTTCTCATAATTATAAGTGTGACAAGCTTTAAAATTCTTACATATTTTTTATAAACGTGAAGAATGAAATTGTGGTAGTGTAATTATTATGGTGCGAACAATTTTATGTCTTATTTAATGTCGGTAGCTTTAGTTTAGACGAGGATTATTTAAACCCGCGCGATGCGGCATGATTTACAATTTTTTTCTGAAACAATAATGATAAAAAAATTTAATAATGATATTCTTTTAATTAGAAAAATTCGTATGAATTCGGTTATACTTGAATAGTTGTAAATATATAATTTTCTAGTTATAATTTTTTTGGGTTACAATTAAAAGAAACTTCTCTTATTATTCTATTAGAATAATAATTTCAAATGATATAATTAATCGCAACAAAAATCAGAGGGCCTTTGGCCTATGTGTATCAAAGTGATCCCCTTCCTCTTTGAGATCAAGAGTTCAAGTCACACTATGAACATGTGTGTAAATTAAGATGGGTGTGTATGTTTCCCGTTAAAAAAGTTAATTACAACATAAAATAAGTTATACCTAGAAAAAAATATTATATATATATAGTATGAACGTTATAAAATTATCTTTTCAAAGAAGATATTAAAAAATTACTTTTCAAAATAAATATATTTTATAAAGTATTTTTATTTTATCTTCACATAAATAAATAAAGTTTTTTTTCTAATTTTAGAATTATTTTACAAATTTGTAAAATTGAGGGTTAATTTGCAAGAGTATAAATTTATTTGAGATTCTTTGCGAGAAATTGAGAATAAAAGAATAGTAAGTAAAAAAAGGTTTGCATGAGTCTAACTCAAGACCAATTAAATCGCCAAGACACTAACCACTTCAGCTAGCCATAACTTTGTTTTGTAAATGCAGTTTTCGGTATTTATTCATCTAAATTTTCTTTTCTTGATAATTATATGGTATTATAGTTTGCTTGATAAGATATGTGCTTTCTATGTTCATTTATGTAATCCATGTCTAGACCTACTATAGAACATAACTGGCAAGCAGATGATTCATTCTTTTTGTTAGTACTAAGTTGTGTTCATTTTACCATTTTAGAATAGTTTTGCTTATAGTCGTATTTCCTATAACTATAGGGTATATTATGCAAATACCTCATAGGTATATAAATAATGTAATTAACCTTAATTTATTTAAGCATTTCAATATTTCAAATCAAAGTGTATGTTCTTAGTTTTTCTCTCAACTGTTCATACTAAGTTCATCATCATCATTGTGGATTTGCTTCAATAGTATCGATACTTGATACAATTAGGAACCTACAATTGGTATGAGAGCCAAAAGTGGATCAAACGGTTAGTTTTTAATCAAAATATCGAAAAGAAAAAGGAACGAAAATTCTTTATCGCCGCTGCCATTGAATTTCTTCACCTACGTGTCTGCTTGGTTGAATTAATTCCCTTGCTTGCTAGCCTGCTTAGATTTATTCTCATGCTTGCTTAAATTAATTTTCCTAGTTGCTAGCTTGCTTATTATTTTTTCAGTTGCCGTACGTATGAACAACCCTAATTTTTTTTTATTTTGAGTGTTTAATTCAAATGATCATAATTTAAGGTTGTTTGATTAAAACTGAGAATTGATTCATGGTTTGATATCATTTTGAGTATATTGGGGCTAAAAATTAGAAGAAACATAAATTACTTTTTTTGGATTGGAAGTGAATTGTGATCGACAAAGGTATTTGAATTGAAAACGTTATTGAGAAAGAATTGAAAACTACACGGAATCTCTCAATTGAAAAGTACAGGGGATATCGAATTAAAAACCACAGGTTTATGTAATTGAAAACTTTGTGGTTGATTCTCAAATGAAAAGTTGATAGAGTCCTAATTGAAAACAGTAATAGAAAACTTCCTCTGTGTAATTGAAAACTTGTTCAATTGAAAACCTTGAATCTGCATCCGTAGTTTCCTCCTAATTGAAAACGTCACAATTACACAATTTCAATTGAAAACCTTTCCATCCTAAACTCTAAACCCACAATTGAAAACTTTTCCATCCTAAACTCTAAACCCACAATTGAAAACTTTTCCATCCTAAACTTCAGTTGAAAACCCACAATTGAAAATTTTTTCATCTTAAACTTCAACTGAAAATTTATCAACTGAAAATCCATCATTTGAAAACTTTTCAAAATTTCATTTGAAAACACATCAAATGAAAACTTCAAGTTTCTAAATTTCCACCTTTACCTTTCACGCAAAGATCCATCGTCAAGTATTGATCATGTTTGATATTACCATAGAATCCAGGCTTAGTGCCAAAGAAAAAGAAGTTAATGAATTACACATAAAGTTAGTAAAAGTCTTCATCTTCATGTAGCTTTTGGGCAACAACAGAAAAAGAAAGCAGATGAATTGGAAAAAGAAAATGCCAAACTTGTATTGGAAACTTCCGACTTGATTGAAAAACTCCATATTTTAGACAAAAAGAATCATGATTTTGAGATTAAAGAAGATGCCAAGATAAGAAATCTTGATCAACAATTGTTATATAATCAGATAAAGTCACATTCACAAAGCATGAATTTTGAGATAGAAAGAAATCAGTTTATACTAAAAATTCAGAAATTGGATCAAACAAGACTTACAAAAGTGTAAGTTTTCCAAAGGAAACGAAATCAAGGTGGTTCATGTAATAGTCCATGCACGCGAATCATCAAAAAGTATTGTGCATACGAAAACCAAATGCTCTAAGGATGATTGTTCTAGACTAAATTCTTACACGGAGAAATTCATAAACAGGGTCAAGCTTCGGAGAAAGCTTTGGAATGAAAATAAAGATAATTCTGAAGGAATGAAACATCAACGTCTTCCTCAAAACAATTATGGCTATGTTTCTTGCGCTACTCCTCATCATGTTACTCGTCCTTTTGTGCGTGTTGGTCAAACAAGATCGTTACCAAATGCTAACGCAAATGCACGTCTTCCCACACTAGGCTTAAATATCCATTTGTGGTTTGTTCCGTCAAACATCTCTTAAGTCTTTCTAAAAAGAATATTTGTATAAAACCACATCACTTTTTACTAAGGTGTTCTTAGTTTGTAAAGTTTGTTAGGCCTAACATATTATACTGGAATTGTACGGCTAAGCATATTTTACCAAAATTTTATTTGGAACCGAAAGAACCGAACCCGAAAAATGAGAAAAACCGGAACCAAGGACCGCCCCACTTATATGTAATTTGGTTCGGTTCGGTTTCAGTTCTAGTAAGGTTTCGGTCCGGTCCGATCCATATGGGTATTTTGCCCATCCCTACTTCAAAGATGTTAACATGAACATACAAAAGTGAAACATATAACTTTATTACATATATATTAATTAATAGCTAAGCCTATATATATCTTAATTAGAAGATAATATTGGAATTAATTAAGGACATTAAAAATGACCAGTTGTTCTTCACAGACGAGCATTTGACGGATAATGGCTTCATGGTAAAGATGGGTGATACATATTAAGATAGTTTGAAACTGATATGTCATGCAGTAGTAGCATGATACATATCAAGGGATAAACGGGGAGCAAGATGGACTAAAAGTGGTGTTGTTTTGTGTAATACCTCAACCACCGAATGTAATTATATGTCATGTAAATCGAATTGTAAATATTGGAATTATTATATAAGATGATGAAAACTAAGTTGTGAACACGTACTACTATGGTTGTTAATGGATTTAAGAGTTGCAAATTTAGCTGGCTTAGGCAATTGTACGGAGTGGGCTTGGCCCAACAAAGAAACATATATATATAAAATTAGGGTGCAGCCCCCAAGCCTTGTTTCCGTTCCATTGCTTTTCAAACACCGAGAGAGAGAGAGAGAAAGAGTTTGGTGTGTGTATCTGCATCCTTGCTTGGCTGCAAGAAGAAGAAGAAGAAAAGAAATAAGGAACCAAAAGGTTGAAGTCAAATCTTCAAAAGAGACACACAAGGTATGAATGTCAAAATTCAATAGCTTTAATCTTGTAAGATTTCTTACCTCTATTCTTGTTGAAATCGACCAAGATCAGGAAACTCACAACAAAAGTTTTGTCTTGGTTTCTTATGAAATGTGTGGTATTAGTGAAGTTAAATGATCCAAGTTTGATCAAGAACATTTTATTTAAACACCTAACCAGCAAGCATGTTAGCTGAAATCGATTTTGGGACTCTATCTCTGTTTTTGCGTAAGCACCAAACCGAGAACAAAAATGGGGTTTTAACCCACTAAATCTTGATGTTAATCGAATTGATTTGGAAGGAGGTGTTTTCTAGTTGTTAGGACTCCTTAGAAACAAAAATGGTGTGGATTTGTTAAGTTTTAAATGATTTCAGATTTGTAAATGTAGATTGTGTACCAGTAGTTGGTCCAACCTTCAATAGGTCCGACTTTCAATTGTTCCGACCTTCGGTAAGTAGGTCCGAATTTCAATGTGGTCCGACTTTCAGTTGGTCTGACCTTCGGTAGGTCCGACTTTTAGTGTGGTCCGACTTTCAGTTAGGCCAATTTTCAGTAGGTCCGACTTTCAGTGTGGTCCGACTTTCAGTGTGGTCCGACTTTCCAATGTTTGACTTGCGTTTTTGGGTGCAATGTGGACTATAGTCTGACCTCAGGACTCAGAGTGTATGCGAGTGTGTTGTATGACTTAAGGACTTGTAACCAGTATTGACTCGATAAGATGTGTTGTAGGTTCTTGTTGTCGGACTCGTTGACTGTTCAATCCGCGAGTGCAACTATTACTGTGTTTTATTACTGTTGCTGCTAGTTAGGTGAGTTTCACTAACTCTTATATTATGTTGTGATACGTACTCTGTGTGATACTGTATGTGATACCTATGAGGTGTCATGAGCAGCTGGGCTCGTTTGGCAGATGGCCACCCTACATGTGTGGCATATATGATGTGATACCTGTGTGGTGTCGTGAGCAGCTGGGCTCGTTTGGCGTATGGCCATTTCGCCCGCATGGCATACTTGATGTGATGTACACTATCAGGTAGATGTGTGTCTGGATATAATGTACGAGTATTGTGTGCTCACTAAGCTTTATGCTTAACCTGTATTGTTGATTATTTTTTAGGACCGTCGCAAGGGGAGGGCTCCCGCGTGACAACTATACCTACGCAACGTGTTTACAACTCTGATTTATATAAACAAATACAATTAAATATTTTGTTTACTTAACATCGTAAGTCTCGTGTGTTGGGCAAGTAATTGATAGGATGCGTGTAATGAATGTATTTTAACCGTTTCAGTCCAAATGATTCTATGGAGTTAATTATGGTCATTATATATAATTTTTTTTTGAGATGTTACATTTTAATGGTAGTTAGTCATATCAACAGCTTCATTTGATGGCCTTTTCAGTGCAAATTGTTGTATCAAACTAGCTAAAGTTAAGCCCAAAGCCTGGAGCACAAACGAAACACCTGGGCACATTCTTCTACCACTACCAAACGGAAGCAACTCGAAATTATATCCTTTGAGATTAATATCCCTTTGACTTGTCAAGAATCTTTTTGGTTGAAATTCATTAGGATCTGACCACACGTTAGGATCATGATGCATTTTCCATAAATTTATCAACAAATGCGTGCCCTTAGGGATGTTGTAGCCACCCACGATACAATCTCCATGGAATTATGAGGCACCGATGAAGGTCCTGCTCGATATAAACGCAATGTTTCTTTGATGACGGCTTCGAGGTAGACTAAGTTCTTTACATCGGAATCCTAAACCAACCTCTCCTTTCCAACATGCTTATCAATTTCATCTTGCATGATTTCTAATGCTTTTGGGTTGTTGAGCAACAAAGATAACACCCACGTTAAAGTCACAACTGTCGTGTCCAAACCCACAATTAAAATCGTCTGCCACATGAAATTTCCACTAAATGATCCTTGGTTTTAAGAACTCAAATACTTTTAACCCAATAATCACTCCTTATAAAAAGTTGGCTTTTTTAATCCCTAGTTAAAATATTCTATAGCTAACATTCAAGATCTATATATATATATATATATATATATATATATATATCACCAACAGAGGAAGCTAGAAACACAGTAATTATGCTCAAGGATAAGTTTACCATGCATGTGGCTTTGACAATTGTATCACTATCAAAACTAGAGAAATCATCATTGGAGGCATCTTCAAGAATGAATATTAGTGTATCCAGAAAACCATGGTTTTCTTCATGTCGCTGCTGTAACTCTTTCTTTCTTTTATGCTCTTTTAACCATCCTTCAAATATGTCATCCATCTCTTTAGCCATCATCTTCATTGCTTTCTCATATCCTCCTACATCCAAATGCTTCATATAAGGAATGAAATTAGTCACCACAAATGCACCTAATAACTTGCTCACCGTCCAAATTAGTCTCTTAAAACTATTACGAAAATGTGATTTTGTAAAAACATCACATGTGAATTACGAAAATGTCATTCCACCCAAATTTTTAAAATGTAATTTGGACCATTGGTGTCATTGATCCAAATGTTAAAATTTGTCTCTTAAGACTATTAATTAATTATATATTATATTGAATATTTTTCTAAAAGTAAAATATGGTTTAATCTAAAAAATTTAAATTTCAAAACGGTTTAACCCATATGTTTTAATTTCGAAACGGTTAAACCCATAAAAATTTTAATCAACATTTTTGCCACTAGACTTGAACATGATGTTTTAGCCCCGTGCTTTCAATAACAGATTAATGATTATAATTTCTTATACATAACATAATTAATTATTTAAATTAAATTAATTCTTAATTACAAAACATATTTTTTTATATAAAGAAATCCAACACCCACCCGCAGCTGCTTCATTGATTCCATCAATTAATCCTCCTAGTCTCCTGCCTGACATCCAACCCACCGCATCTCCTCCTTATTTCGCCTACTATGTCTGCTTCCTTCATTCATCTCCATTGCCTATGTTCAATCTGTTTCACTGTGTGTGTTCCAGGTATAATTCATCTCCTCCGTTCATCTGCTTCTTATCGACCCTCCTTTTTTGGTGATACTTGCGCAATCACACACACACTACGTGACTAGCTAGTCTTTATAAGAAGAGCAAGTATACAACTCAACTCATCGCTATTCAAGAATTTTTTATATATTAAAGAGTAAAGAGTGAACTACTCATTTGGTTAATATGATTTGTCAAAAATTACTGTTTTAGTCATTTCAAATTATTTAAATCGTTTTTGAGATTGTCACTTTATCAAAATGTCAGTCATTTAATAACGGTGTTAAATTAACCGATAGTTTATCTTTTAATAAGAGGTATTATTGTCTTTTCACCAAAATTCATTTTCTTATATATTTATTAAAATATATCTTAGCTTCTTGTTGAATTTTCTCAACAATATATGAAGCTTGTGTTTAATTTTGACCATATATATATATACATATATATATATATATATATGTGTAATAATGAATCCTATTGAAAATTAACAAACTCCTGCCAATTTACAACCAATTATTTCGTTAAAAATAAATAAATATAAATAGTTTATATACCTTGTATGATATGATAAGTTTAAGAACGTATATTTAAGAGGAACATAACTAGTTTATTAATTTAGTGTGTGTAGACATTTGGGTGCTTCAATTCCCATCAACGTCATTAATTTAATTTCTTCCGCATAAGACAAATCTAAATGCGTTAATTAAGAAGGCAAAAGAGTCATTATGTACATAATTAAGCACTCGTCTATAAGCATAAACATCAAAGTCATGCTTCAGATCACTTAATCAGATCGAAGACTCAGAGAAAAAATAATCTCATCATGCTGGATATTTCCACTTTCTTACAAAATTACGCTCTCTTAGCCGGAGCTTTCATTTTAGGCCTTTACTTCTTATCATTGATACCTAAATCCGGAAAATACAAGACTGTACCTGAAGCAAGTGGCTCATGGCCTATCATAGGGCACTTCAACCTTTTCAGAGGATCATCAGATCTTCTCCACATAGCCTTGGCTGCAATGGCCGACAAATATGGACCCATCTTCGCTCTGCGGCTCGGCATACATAGAGTCTTGGTTGTGCAAAGTTGGCAGATTGCTAAGGAGATCTTTACCACCCATGATCTAATAATCTCGTCTCGTCCGAAAGGCCTAGCGTCTGAAATTCTAGGATATAAGTACGCGATGTTCGGGATGGCTCCTTATGGTCCATATTGGCGCGAGATGCGTAGGATTATCTCCTTCGAGCTTTTATCTAGCCGTCGTCTTGAGCAGCTTAAGCATGTCCGTGTATCTGAAATGGAGAACTCCATCAAAACCATCTATAAGCTTTGGAGAGATCAAAAGAGAGACGAGCAAGGAAAGGTATTGGTGGAAATGACGAAATGGTTTGGGGAATTTAACATGAACGTAGTTCTTCGTTTGGTTGCTGGAAAACGGTTTAGTGGAGCTACAAACGCAGAAGAAGAGATTGAGATGAACAAATCTCGGGAAGTTATGAGGGAATTTTTTCGTGTCATGGGCCTTTTTGTGGTGGCGGATGTACTTCCATTCCTAGGATGGTTAGATTTAGGCGGCCATGAGAAGGAGATGAAAAAAGTTGCACGAGAAATCGATGATATGGCGGGGAAATGGTTAGATGAACACCGAAGAAACCAGAAGTCAAAAGAAGCAGCTGTTGAGGAGAAAGACTTCATGGATGTGATGATATCGACGTTAGAAACAGGAGGCCTTCCGGAATATGATGCGGATACTATTATTAAGGCTACATGCATGGTATGCTAGCTTATTTTAATTGATGACATATATAGTTGTATGTAAATATGGTAACTAAGTAACTAATTTACATCTGGCTGCTGCAGGTTATAATTGCGAGCAGTGCGGATACAAATACTGTGATGCTGACATGGGCGCTCTCTTTAATATTGAATAATCCCCAAGTTCTCCAGAAAGCACAAGACGAAATCGACGAGTTTGTTGGACGAGACAGACAAGTGAACGACTCGGATATCCAAAATCTAGTGTACCTACAAGCAATAGTAAAGGAAACACTGCGACTATACCCGGCAGGACGTCTTGGAGGTAGAAGAGTATTTACAGAAGATTGCACAGTAGCAGGTTACCATGTCCCGAAAGGCACATGGTTGCTGGTGAACCTATGGAAGCTTCAACAAGACCCGGAAATATGGACGGACCCAACAGAGTTTAGGCCGGAGAGATTCCTTGATGAGAATCATAAGCATGTTGATGTTAAGGGGACGCATTTTGAGTTGATTCCATTTGGTGCAGGGAGGAGGGCTTGTCCTGGTATTGCTTTAGGACTTCAAATGTTACATTTGGTTATTGCTACTTTTCTACAACATTTTGATATAAGTAGACCAGGTGATGCGCCAGTGGACATGACCGAGAAAGCTGGATTAACAAATGCCAAGGCATATCCTCTTGAAGTTCTGATTGCCCCGCGAATGTCATCGATCTACGGCTATTAATTGGTAATATTAACATGCATTAATCAAAGACCGAGATATGCATATTTTGTGTGTGTGTGTGTGTATATATATATATATATATATATATATATTTCAGCGTATCGTTCTATATATGGTCATGTTCAGAAGCTATTTTAATGATACTTTTTGTCAGAAAAAAAAAAGAAAAAAAGAAGAAGATATGGATATTAAATTGGTTGCTCAATGAAGCCAGGGTGAAATATATTATATTATATAATGTAATGTAATATAATCTGTTTGATCGATCTTTTGCCCTTATATATGTACGTATTGCATGTGTATGTAAATTATAATCTCTTTCTTAATTGCGTCTAATGTTTACATATGTGTATACATTTAACAACTAATGTTAGTTTTTAATTAATTATTTAAAATTATAATTGATACAGTAGCTAGCATAGCTAGATTGAATCAAGGGAGAGGTTTGGAATATAATGTATCGCCCTCTCATTTAATCAGGTATGTACGTTCGTAGCGAGAGTAACTTCTAGAAAAATCTTTTTTTTTTTATAAATTTTTTTAAGAAAACTGAAAATTATAAAATATGTTCACTTGCATATTTTTTCAAGAAAACAGAAAACTCCTTTACTTTTTCATATTTTCCGAAACTCCTCAATTTTTTCAAACTCTTATACTTTTTCAAACAACTTTTCCAAAAAAACACTTCAACCAAATATATTTTCTATTTTTTTCAGAAAAAGAATAACTTCACCCCTTCATCTAAACACGTTTTCTATTTTTTTCATCATCTAAACACGTTTTCTATTTTTTTCAAAAAATGAAAACTCCACCATTTTTTTACAGAAAACGAAAAACATAAATTTTTTCTCCTGCTAAACGCAACCAGTATTTCCACACTTCAAAGTATTGTGACGTACACATCATTTATATATAATGTTATTCAATATTATTGATGATTGTCGATCTTCAGTGATATATTTTGTTCATAATGTGATTTGATCGAGAGTGAAAGAAAGATCGAATAGGGTATTTTTATATATCCCCCTTCATTATCTATATAACCCCCTTGGTTTGACATATGTGAGTGAAAAAGCAACATTGAAAATATAATATTCTTGATTTGACATATAGGTTTGTAAGGAGAGAGGGGCTATATAGTAGCATCAATCGAATATCCACATGAATGAGGACAACTAGCTTCCACAGCTAGTCTAGATTAATTAATTAAGTAGTACGTTAGTTATTAATCATAATTAAAGTAATCACACAATAATTATAATAATCTTAGAACGTATGAATGTATGGATATGTATACAAACCAAGACCAGTGTGTACTTCTGAATATTGAATTGCTTAGAGATTTATTGTTTACATACTTATATTTATACGTCTACGGTTTTTCTACAAAGTACGGTAAACTAAATCTAATGTCATATGAAAACAAAATTTCACTAAAATGTTTTAAACAAACTTAAAGGATCTAACACAAGAGCTGTTAGGGTCAGGACGCTTACTATTAGGCCAAAAGGAATTCCATGTAGGGGTGAGTTTGCTATCGAAAATACCTAACTGTTCCACTTTTGGACCAAATTCGGTACTCGGTAAAATTGGTACCGGTACAGGTCCGGCACCATGCTCACCACTAATTCCTTGTGGTCAAGGTGCTACATCTTTCTTATATATTAAGTAATCTAGCTGCCAATGGGTTATATATTTACGGGGTAACTTTAATGGTTATGTTGGCTATCCAATATCCAACAATCCCCTAGCACATGCCGCAATTGCCTTAAACTTATGAGATTCCAACTTGTCACAACCTACAAATGGATTTAGGAAGATGATGACCAATGACACATACACCCGCCTCTTAAAAATTTACATACATGACAGGTGGTGAACTCATCCAATAGTTAGGATCAATACGTTTACCACTCGGTTAAAAGAAATTTCATGTGGTTAAGGTGCTACCTCTTTCTTATATATTGAATAGCCTAGCCGCCCATGAATTCTATTTTTACCGCGTAGATTTACCGTTTATGTTAGCAATCCAATATCCAACAAGAGTTTTGTTAGATCCTCAAATTGTGTTCATTTCATTTTAGTAAAGTTTAGTGTCAATATGCCATTAATGTTAAATTAGGGTTTATTATATAAGTACCTAAGGCTATGGGCATCCAACCCACAAACACCTATAACTTCCCATTGCCACATCAGTGTTACGCCGCCACATCATTTTCCACTACTAACCCACAAACTCCCACTTCTATCACTCTAATCCCCACATCCATCCCCCTTCAATCACCTTATCTTTCATATTTTATTTTTTATTTTTCTATTACAATTATTTAATTTAAACAGTTTAATTTTTATAAATAATTTACAAGAAATAATATAAAATATTATTATTCATAAAAGTAAACTAATATTTTAACATTAAATTCTAATAAACAAATACTTAATCCAAACAAAAAAAATACATTTTATCAAATAATAAAAGATCTACTAGTTGTCGTAATTACGTGAAAGCGTTGAAATGTGTTCGATTAAATCCGCCCGAAGGTTATGATGCGTTTCTTGGTTTCGTATTTTTTGAATGTTAGCGTTGTATTGTTGCTCGCTAATATCAATTCCGTCCTCGTTTGCCGATACAGGGCGAGATTTATTCTCCTTGATGACGATTCCAACCATGAAGACATCTCATCCGACGATGAAGAGGGCATTATTTTTTATATATAAAAGAAATAAAATCTTTTAAAAATATAAATTTTTTGAAGAGAGAGTAGGTGAGAAAGGGATGATTATTAAAAAAATATAAAGGATAGATGAGTATTTATAGTTGAAAATTGAATATATATATATATATATATATATATATATATATATACACACACATATAGCCAAGAAAGGAAAAAAAATTGAGCGTGAGTTTGAAGCCGCTACAGTACTCACTCTCATTTTAAAGGGGGGGGGGGGGTGTGTGTGTGTGTGCAATGGTGTTCCAATGTGTCACTCTCCAACCAGCACCCACACCAGCTGATTGGATCCGCATGGTCTAAGAGTATAAATACTTTGCTTTTAACCCTCGTTCAATTAGAAGCATTTATTTGAACATAATTTGATTGTTCTCTTGTCTACTTCACATACATAGCCTTCAGAGAGTTCATAATCATTAAGTTGTTTGCATCATAATTAATATTTGATATCACGAATCTTACAAGATTTTTTTATATATATAATAAGAGCTCAAATACAACAGACTAGTATATCTTGAATAAGAAAACTTTTGATTTTCTGATCGAAAGATGATATTATTGAAATTACATAAAGTTTGGTCAATTCAATGATTATAATATTATACAGTACTAGAATAAAGGTTGGCAAATTGAATTTGTCTTCATGAAATAATTTGCCACTAATTAAAGAACGACCAAACATTTCGATTATTTTATTTCTAGACCAATAGGATGCAGGCTGAGACTAATTAGTTTATATTATCACCATTTCGGCATGTGTCCACGTACGTACTGTGAAGGTTGATTTATCTTCTTACGTTCCAACTTATGAGTGGTCACATCATTGCATCGTGTTGGGTTCCCGACGCTGTTGACTGACTGATTGTTAATATGAAGTTAATGCTGTTAATGCCATTGGGTGCTGCGAGGTTGTTACCATACGGGAGGTTTTGGGTTCAAGTCTACTCGTGAGGGTTTTTCTTTTGTAATGAAGGAGTGGGGTTTATCTCCTCAGGAGCGTGGCTTGGGATTCACATACTGCCTTTTATGATGTCACTGCGGATCCAACCCACTAACAACTAACTCTCCGTTAAAAAAAAAGTTAATGCTGTTAATATTGAAGGTTAAAACTGATAAATATTGTTAATATTGTTTGAAGAATTTAATACTGCTACAATAAATTTAATACTATTAGGTGAAAGCTAATTATGTTAGTTGTTATTGTTACTTTAAAGAAGTTAATGTTGACCAAAGACAATGATAGATTTAATATTACTGTTCGTGATAAGGAGGAATTTCTTCATTTTAAAGATGATAATTATGGATGTGATGTACCTTATCTATCCGTAATGAGATGATATTCTGTTAGCGTAAATAGTTGATTTTGTTTTATAATCATTTACACTATAAATATTCATATGTACGTAGTTATCTTAAGGATTAGAGTGTAATTAGAATTCAGCCTCAAGATTGTTCTTGATCCTTGCAATAGAGAAGTATTGCACGTCTCTTGAATTGTTCTTAATATCAGGGCTTTGATGTTTGAATCATTTGTAATTTGAATCAAGTGTTCAACATAAATTTCATTGTTACTCAAAGTGCTATTACACAAACTTCTATGTTTATTCTTGGTTTGTTCGTGTGTATTTGTTTAGAAATCGCATACATTAGATTTTTTCCATACATTGGCCATAATATAAACCCCATTTAATCACAGTACCACAATCACTAACCAACTCTTGTATTAATACACAACAAACAACAGAAAAATCTATTTCTTAGCGAAGACTCATCATGCCAGTGTGGTCATGATGGGCATCACACTAACCGTGCAACACAGCTTGGTTTCACGCCGTGATCAAGGATCTGCCTCCACCCAGCACAGTGGTTGATGGGGTGAGAACGGGCGAGACTCACGAGTTGGGTATGGGTACGTGTCGTACCATTGCAAGAGTATGGGGTGGAAGGTGGGATTGTGGGAACTAGTAAGGCTGTCAATTCGGGTCGAGTTTGTGCTATCGGATTCATGTTGTTCGGGTCGGTTCTTGTCCACCAAATTTCAACCTATTTATTTTTGTGTCAGTTTTGGGTTGTGTCTATTTTTTTCGTGTCGACCAATTTCATCCAAACGTGACCGATAAGAGTTTTTTTGGTTTTCGAATACGATTTTTCTGTTTCGAATACGGTTTTCCGTTTCAACTAAGATTTTCTTTATCAAAATTTTAAATTCCATGTTTGTTTTTCAACTTTCAATAAGGATTACGAAAATTATTTTTGTTTATATTTTAAATTTATAACTTCAATATTCAATGTTCGTTTCGATTGAATTTAAACTTTAAATTCTGTATTTGTTTCGGTTTAATTCGAATTTTGATTTTACTTTTTATTCAACTTATATAAATGAATATAATAAAATATGATTTACTTAACAATCGAATAATTTAAAATAATTCGTTATTAAATAGAATTATGAACTAACTACAAAATACTAAAGTACCACTTAATTAGTACCGGCAAAATTAGTAGGTTGAGTCGCATTTGAAAAAGGTATTAAACAGGTTTGGGTCAAAACGGGTCATTTTGTAAAAAATGTTAATAATAATTGGATGTTATTACAATTAAGAAAATATCATCATAAATCTCATAATTTTCCAATTCTAAGCATACTAAAACTCAATCAAGACATAACCTATAAAAATTATAGATCAAATACCACAAAATAAGACCAATTACAAACCCATTCTTCCCTCTTCTTCCTCCATTCCATCCACACCTAAATATGTAATAAAACAAACAAAAATTAACTCAATGATTAATAACATATAAACATAAAAGGAATAAAAACGTTATTAAAGGTAATTAAAAAATGTTAATAATTGCCACTATTTAGTGTTGGAATCAATGCTTCAATATCTCCTACAATTTCTTCTTCAATTTCGTCCTCATCTGAAATATATTAAAAGAGTTAAAGACCCCCCCCCCACCCCCACACATATTGAGCATCCCTATCACCAATGTTGCTTTTGAATCATCATTTAGTGCCGAAGGTTGGATAATAAGCAAATGTCGAAGTTTGCTATCATCATTAAGTGCTAAGGCATTGTTATGTACCCATTAGAGCTAATTGGGGATATCTTCCTTGATTATCCTTCAAGAATTGCAAAATATCAAGATTTTGTCTTCTATCAACTTTGGGCTCATCTAAGTACATTTGTGGCTTACTCCTATTTGGCTTAACCATTCCATATTGGCTTTGGAAAAACTCGAATCCGTCAAAATCATCCAATGGTTCGTCCACATTATCATTTGAACTCTCCCCCTAAGGAATCATGCATCATCTCGGAAATAATCTCGTACTCATTGTATAGCTTATTCAAGCTATCACGAATATCTTTCAATTTATTTTCACGTATTATCATGTTTTGAAAAACAATACTCAACAAGTCTAAACTTATATCATGGATCCAAAATGATTGCAAAAGACAAAATCATACTATAAGTTTCCTAATTTTTATCAAACTTCACTTTCATGTCTTTTGCCATCATAATTATAATAGGATCTTGATTGCGAATATCTTGTTCAATCAACAATTGAATTTTCCATACTTTGTGAAAATACAAGCCGGAAGTAGGATAAGAACTTCCAGAATTTAACATCGTGATATCGATCATAAAAATGTTTTAGAAGCCTTGTGATTTTTTCTACCCTTTTCAATTCCTCTTCTGATGGATTAGTCTTAAAATTTGAATCAACTAGTTCTAACTGGGCATAAGCACGATGATAACTCAATGCACTGTCAAGCATGAGATACGTAGAGTTTATGTAATATCCTCGGATTGAGCCTAAACGTGTACGACTCTGGTACGTTCGAGTCTTTAATTTAATAAAGAATAAAAGGATTTTATTAATTAATTAAAGATGAAATTATTGTGAAAATATCTATTAAAGGGAGTAATAAAAATAAAAATAATAGATAAAAATGATAAAATAATAAACATTTTAAAATAAGGATTCCAAAAATATCCATGTTAGTTGAAACGGATAATCGGATGTTGAGTTGTAAGTTAAAAATGGGAATAATATACTCACTTGTGAATATATGAGACCCTAGAGTCGGTCTCCCCCTTTTGAAGACACAAACAACACATATGTATGTACATTCAACACATACAACTCACTTCCTTTTTGTTCTTGATCTTGAAGGAGAAATTCAAATAGAGATCCAACAATTTTCAATATTCTGCCGCAAATTCAAGTTCCAACCTATTCTATCATCTTCATCATCTCCATCTTGTTTGTAAGTTCATATCCTCATGTTCTTCATTTTCAAGCTTTAAGTCAAAAACGGGTTAAACTCCAATTGACTATCAAGATCTGATTTTTAGTGCTCTAATTGTTTCTACAACTCAGATAGATTGATTAGAACTCAAGTATTGGATGTATTGGAAGTGTTGGTTTTGATCAAATTCAAGCAATTACTTAAAAATGGGTCAAAATGGTCAAAAAAATAGAAAAGGCTATCAAGAACTGGTTTTAATTGATTCAATTAGTTCCTATAGCTTTTATAAATCATATTAAGTAAGAATTACGCATTAGAAGTGTTAGAATTGATGAATTCTAAAAATTGACTAAAATGAACATTTCTTTGTTAGTTTAAGTTGGATTTTTGATTGAATTAATTGAGCAAGTGTTTTGAATGTTAGAAAGCTCCTACAAGTGCTAAAAGATGTAACTAATCACTGAAAAATGACCAAAGTTGAATTGGTATTGTTTTGGGTCGAATTGCACCTTATGTGGAAAACTACAGAATTGCCACTGTCTACACGAACGCGATGCGTCAGGGTATTGGACGCGACGAGTCCGGCCAGAAATGCCAATATGTTGTTTTTTTTGTTTTTTTTGTTGTTCTTTTGCGTATTGGTGTTTGGATTGTTGTTGTAAGTTAGTAAATAGATTAAGAACACCATTAGGGCATTGTTTCAAGTATCTTAGTTGTTCTTTGCGCTTTTGGATGTGTAAATGTAAGAAATTGTGATTATAGGTGAACCCGAAGATAAGGAAGAGCAAGAGCACTACACTTGCCTGCTGTAGCTTTCAAGTGAGTGCTGGATAACATAAGAATTAATATACCTATATTATATATTATCATAATTACGAAGTATGTAAACGAAAGGTAGATTACCTTATTGCGTGCATGAGTAACTTGTTGCTATGATATATTATGCACTTGACTAGTGTATGTTATGAAACCTTATGATATATGCGTAACTTGTTGATATGATATGATATGCATTTGATTAAGTGTATGATATGAATCATGACGATGATATGTGATTATATGCGTGCAATGAGATCCGGAATGGATCAGTTATGTTTTTGTGAACGGATTCTGACTTGTGGACTGTATAATCCATTATCGGGGCCAGCGATGGATTGGGATTGCCTTGATGCCCGTGGGTCGATGATAGCGTCAGCGGTACTTTGATAGGTATTTAGGGCCTTGCAAGCCCAATGCTCCTCGAACAGTTGTGGGGATCAGCTTCCCACTGTACCTAATGGAGTCGATTGGTTCTATAACGCAACGGTGGACCGCTGCCCACCCACCCATCGACGCGGCTGATGTTTCTGGTACCCCGGTTTGGCACATTGAGCCGGGCTAGCTACCCTGCAAGATATGTTTCCTTCTGACTACGCCAGCTCATCACGAGATGCTAGGATAGCATTGTTTGATCATTGTTGCTGATATGTGATGTACTTATATTGATCTTTATGCTATCTTGGATTCACTAGCTTTAAAAAAACTAACAGATACTCTCCCTCATGATTGCAGGTGATCCTTAGGCTTGAGAGCTCGGGTTCTTGCTGGATTTGTTTATTTTGGAAGGAACACTTGCATGCTACATTATGTTTTGTAATATTATTATGTTATGGTTGGCCATTTGATCATAGTAACACCAAAACTACTTGTAATTGTGGCTACTTTTGATTTGTATATAACTAGCCACTCATGTCTTATGCTGTTTGTATTAGTTTGAAACCAGGTTTTATAAGTTATGATTACAAATGAACCCACACGGTTTGAAAACCTAAAACAATAGTTTTTTAAAAGAAAAAAATCTGGTTCTCAAAATGGCGGTGTTATAGTTTCATCGTGTTGTGATATCTTGACGCACATGTTTCCCACATTGTAATGAAAGTTGTGCTATAAACTCAGCAAACTTATACTTTCTTGTGAAACCACCTCTGACATACTTTACCGATTCTCAAACCTTGCAAATAGATTCCTCGATTACTTTTAATCGTGCTTGAACAATAAGATTTAATATATGTGCTCCACAATGCACATGCATAAAATCTCCATTACAAACTAGTGTACCACCCAAAAGCAAATGACTTCTTAAGAAATCTACTAAACCATCATTATATTTTGCATTATCCAAGGTGATGGTAAAAATCTTTTTCTAGGTGTCCCAATATGTCAAAAACTTGATCACGTACTCCACCAAAACAGAACCATTGTGAGGAAGCGGTATAGTTCTAAAGTTTAAGATTTTTTCCTTAGAACCCAAATCATCATCAATGTAATGAATTGTTAATGCCATGTATCCATCCGTTGTGATAGAAATCCACAAATCAGATGTGAGACAAATCCTACTAGTTCTTTTTGCAAGTTATGTTCAGTGTCATTTTCTCTCTCGTGTGTTTTTAGAACATCTGCCTTTGTCATGTTTCTTTTTATGGGAGTCGTATCCCGATGTAGAAATTTATGTAGTTATCTTGTTATGGTGTTTCTTGATTTAAAGGGGTTTGTTTTCGTGGTGGACTGGACTCACTAAGGTCAAAATATTTGGGAATGTATCTTCATATTACATGTTCCCGCACTAAGGTTGGCACTATACACCTTCCCACAAGCAGTACAATTTGCTTTTTTAATTCCATCAGGTCCAACCGGTAACTTAACAAAGTAGTCACACACTTGAGAACGTTGTTTAGTTGAAACCAACGAACTAACCTCATCTTCATTCTCTTCTCCTATATTTTGTTGTTGAGTGTTGCTCGACATTTTTACCAAGTCTTCTATTTTATAAGGCAAGCAACTTTAAGCTTTAAAATATCAAATTAAGTACATTAGAAATTAAATTAATCAATAATAATTATGTTGCATTAATGTCAAACCACTATGTTCAGTGAAATCATTATGGTTTGCCATTGGTTTTATTATAATTTTAATAGTTACACCCTAGATCCTTTAATTTTGATTTGAACTACAAGAACATAAAATTTGATGGTTTATAGCCCCATTGCTGCTCTCCGTCCGACTTCTCCCAAACAGATCCAATTTCTCCAATAATTCTAACTTCTATGTGCATGATGCTCTACATTAAAGTGTTTAGATCACATACCTTTAATAACCAAGCGGTTCTCCAAGGCTTAGCAAGTCCACAATCAAGTCCTAGCTCCTTCTCCCTCTCGGCAGAGTCAAAACACACACACACATCCAAACACGTACACACACAAGTACCAACAAGATTTTAATCTTTGGGGCTATGCCCTAATAGGGTATTTATACCCTTCCCTTGGGCTTGAAGCTCAAGTCAAACAAATCTCTCTTAAACACAATAAACATTTCTTTGTTAAGGAAAATAGTCATTAAGTCTTAAAGCAATTAACTTCACTAAATACTCATAAATGTAAGTCCAAATAAATTCTCAATTTACACTAACTCTAATGATTGGTCAAATTTATTATTCTTATATTAGATCTAGAAAAATCTTTAAATATTACAAAAATTAATGTTGTAAAATAGCTATAACATTTTCCTAATATACCATTATTGTATCGGAAGTTTTTTATTTGCACATCTACCCATTAAAATTACAAAAAACGAATTAGGTAAAGCGATTAAAAGTTCTTGAATTTGATGAGAATTTTGAACATGGTGTCGTTTAGAAGGTACTAAAAATATTATCCGCAATAATCTATGTAACGAATTAAGTAAAAAGATCAAATTGAGAAAAAGAAAGTCATTTTTATTGCCCTTTCGAAATATCAACATCAAGTTTACAATGCTTTGAACTCAAAATTCTTCATGAAAACTTGATTAAAAGTTATGATTCTTAAACATATGGAAAATGTAACGAGTTATCTATAAATTAATACAAAAATAATGACTATTAACGAGTTTAAAATGCGTCAAATCAACAAAATAAAGTAATATGATATTGAATGGTTCGGTTTAGGACATACCTTACTTTAATTAGCGATTTTTTTGACTTGTACCTAATGAAAACTTTTAAACTTGGTGTCTTTTAAAAAGTAGAAAGATTATCTATAAGGATTTATAAAAAAATTAGGCAACACGACCAATAATGTTGCCAAAAGTCAAGTAAATGATTGTCATGTTATCATTAACCTAGTTGTAGGTTAAGAAATGAGCATAATGACAAATTTTTGTAAAAGTAATGATAGATGTGTAAAAAAACTTCAACTATAATTGAACATTGGGGAAACATTATATATATCTATTTCATAACTTTAACCCCATTTATAAATAGATGATAGGATATTTTTAAAATATTGTTTCCGTGTTCGAACAAATGATCGATGACGTGACACAAAATCATAAATCAAGTTATTACGTGTGTTTTAGATGATACTTATTACATGCGAAGGTAAGCCTAGTTTGAATGGAGATTATCTAGAAAATAATAATAAATTATGACATAGAATTGTGATAGATCAATTTTGTCCATGTAAAAACCAAGTAGCTTGTAATTGAGCAGAACTAACAATTATATAGGGATATGTTCATACTTAAAATTTATTATTTTGGGATTTTTTTGGTAAATTTAATAAAATTGTCTAATTTATTATTTTTTTAGTTTTGTGGGCATTAATAATATTGAAATTGTAGGAAAAAATGGAATCTAGCTTAATAATAAAATAAATTCTTTATAATAAAATTAAGACATGGAGACGGTTTTTGTGTAATAGCCGGTCCTTATGTCATGATGTAGATTTTCTCATGGACACTATTTTTTGTGTAATAATCAGTCTTTATGTCATGTTATACATATCGGTTCTAGAGCCCGACTGCATGTGTTTTCTTATGGACACCAATCTTAATAGCGATTTGTTCCAAAATCAGTTTCCATGACTATAATAACTGATCTCCTTCCTTCTTTTGTAGTAGTGTTAAAAATCAAAAACAAAAGTCAATCATAGGATTCCAGTTCAATCTCCATTTGAAGATATTGACTCCGCGCAACAATGGTTTACACCAAAAACTTTCCAAGCATTGTTTATCCTCTCCTAGGATCTTGTAGTCAGGGGTGTCTTTGAGGGAGTGCATGAGGTGTGGTCGCACATGACCCATTTTTCAAAGGGAGCCCACTTATATATATGTATATATATGTATATATATATATATATCTATGTATATATATATGTATGTATATATATAGAGAGAGAGAAGGGTTCAAAGGATAACCGTTTTTCGTATGAGAACTGCGAGAATCAATCTTGACCCTTGATTAAAATAAACCAATGGCTAATAATTTTGACAACTAATTATTGACTCATTAATAACGCATTAATGAGGGGTATTTTGGGCAAATCAAGCTTCACACATTAATGACAGCTCACCCGGACGCAATTCAAGGTTGGAAAAATATACACATAACCAAAATACCTATGTTAATGAGTTATTAATGATGTTACAAACAGTACGCTCTCGTACGAAAAACAGTTCTCGTTTGAACTTTTCGCTGTATATATTACAATTTTAAAAATAAAATTTTAGAAAGCCCATGTTTTGATTAATAAATTAAAGAAGTGAACATGTTGATCGAATACTTCAAGGAGTTTAGAGAAACAGGGTTATCTAAGACTATTGATAATTCTAAAGAACTTGTCATTGAAATGAATATTGATCCAGTATTCCGTCAAATGCGTCAGGTTTGTAGAAAAAAATAATTAGATGAGAACAAAAGTGATCAAGATGTCTTATTTTTAGCTCAGGGGAATAATAAAGTTAACTATTTTTTATATATTGTTGATCAAGCTAGTGCTTCTCTTAAAAATATATTCGAATGGTATAAAGAGTATGAAAAAGTATTTAGTTTTTTGTTTCCTACAATTTTTAAGGAATTTGATGACAAAGATTTAAGTCATGTTGTACTCATTTTGAATCTGCACTTTAAGTATGATGGACGATCAAATCTTGATACAAATGAATTTTATATGGAGTTGGAGCTGCTTGATACGTTTTTACCTAGGGAAACTATCCGACCTAACGATGTCTAAAAATACGTTGATTATTTTCCCAATGCACTTGTTACATATAGAGCATTGTTGACTATTCTAGTAACTGTTGCATCTGCAGAAAAAGTTTCTCAAAACTTAAGTTGTTAAAATCCAACTTACGGTCCAAAATGTCACAAGTAAGGCTTAATGGATTGACAATAATAGTTATTGAGAACGATTTCTTGGAGAGTATTGTTTATGAAGAATTGATTCATAACTTTGTTTCTACTAATGCCAGGTGAACTTCACGATTCATGTAACTATATAGGATAAATGATTTTACTACATTTCCTTTTGTTTTAGTTTTTGATATAATAAATATCGTAGTATTAGTGCATTTTTGCTTATGTATGTGTGTATATAAGGGGCCCATTTTTTCACTTCGCACAGGGCCTTCAAAATCCACGAGACGCCCCTGCTTGCAGTCGACGAAGCTCTTGCACCAACTGACCAAAAATCGTTGTCTCCACCAATCGTACAAATCCAATTAAGTATCTCTGGCGTGAAAATATATATAATGAAAAGTCTTGAAGCAATGATTCAAATAAGTTTGTTTGATGATCTTCCAGCTCTTAGAACATATATTTCTCCTCCACCTCCAAACCCACCCTCATACTCCCTTCTTGCATCCTCCACAATCGCTAACCGACGCCTCTCTTACTCTCTCCAGATTAACTAGGCTAGGAAACATCACATAAGCTTGTTTCAACCTGCATCCATGTAAATACTACAGATACGAGTTTCCTCGCCTTTACCCACTCTCCTTTTAGAATAGTTTTGAAAATCTAGCTTCTTTCCCTCGCCCAAGTACTCCAATAATATTATTGCTTAATGTAGTTTTTTAAAATTAATGTCTTTTTCCATGAATGTAAGATTTGTTGGAGAATATATATAGGAATGAAATCAAGAGAGATGTGAGTCAAGGAGAGATGGACTGTGGAGACAACACCTATACAAATCAGTTAAAGGGTACTTTTGATTTTTTATAACCCATCCTCCCCTCCCCCCCCTAATAGTCGGCCTCACTGGACTCTCTAACCCTAAGATACACACACGCTCCATTTTTTACCTCCCCTCAGGCTCGTCGACATTGAAGGAAGGGTAGGCGAACTCATCACTCCCCCTTCTAATCGCCGTCCACCATCGCCGCTCACGGCCTCTGCTCATCCTTGTTGGTAGCGATCTTAATTCGCATGACCTTGTAACCATTGGCGACATCCGGAACGACAACAAATGATGTTCTCCAAATATCAATCAAGTGGTTTTTTTATGTACTCGGCTCACGATCGGATCTAATTTTGGCTATGAGATACTAGGTTGCAGCTACAAAACGTGAATCCCTACCTCCCTGAAGATTGCAGCTGACCAAACCTGAAATAACTTCCTGCCTCTAATCGTTGTTTGGTGTCATCGAGAAAAAAGAGCTATCGAAGATTCTCCCCCTTTGTGATTGGCTCAATGTTGCTCCTATTCTTCATCCAAATCTTCGTTGATTTTGGTTGAAAGCTTGCCACTGTGTTTTGTTCTTCGTTTTGTTATTCAATCGTAGATGGTGCAATGAATTTTATTGGGTGGTGGAGGTGATAGAAATTTTATATGTTTTTGTGATCAGTAATGCTTCATCTCTAGTTAGGATTGAGAGAAGTGTTATGTTTGTGTTTTTTAAGATTTCTGCTTCTTGCATAAAGATTTTGGTTGGACCTCTCTTAGATGGTTTAATAGAATTTTGTTTGCCTTTTAAACAATTCTTCATTAATTTTTTTTTAATTCAAGTTATTTTGTATTTGATGAGTAACTGATGTGCGTGTAGCGTATCAGTTTTAAATTTATAAAATCCGCGTTATTTAGCACGACTACAACACAAATAGGCAAGAGAACCTAATCGTATTGTAGTATAGTAAATAAGTACGGGTGTCGAACACAAGGGGAACGAGTATGATTTTGAATATAACTCTACTAATTAAATATTAAACTAAATAAAAACAACTAAAAGTGGAATTTAGAATCTTATCAATAAAGATTCAAACTTTATTATCCAACTCACTAAATAATAATAACAAGAACCAAGAACAAACCAAAAGAAGTGGAAAGCAACAAACTTTATGGATTTAAACTTATCAATTTAAAGGTTTCCCTCCCTAGACTTGATTTCACCTCTTTTTAGCTAATTAATTCAATTAATGCGTGCAATGGACAATAATTTACCATATACCGATTCCTATATCCGTACATGCGTCGCGCCGCGACGACACTTGGCAACCGATAAGCCTTATCCGGATGGAGCTAGTCGCGCCGCTACCACTACGGCTGTCGCGCCGCGACGCCTCTTTTGGCGGCCGGTGGACTCTTTTCCTTTGTTTGGGCTTTGGGCCTTGGGCTTCCTTTTTTCTTTCTTTCTTTTCTTTTATTTGGCCCATCTATTTTTCTTTAATTTAGGCCTCAATTATTTTCTTGCTTTCTTTGAGTATATTTCTTCAATAATTTTGTTATTTCGCCTTTTTAGCCTGCAAAACATAAAAGAAACGGTAAACGTATCTTTTTACAATTTAATGCACAATTTCCGGCTAAAACCAACCCGATATCGCATAATATTTATATATATTTAGCGCCATATCAGTAACAATCTGAACTTTTTTGTGTAAATATCATCCCTGATTGAACTTCATAGCTTATGTGTGTTTGAAAATGAGTGTGCATCATTTTTGTGGTTAGTGTGCACCAAATTCTGCATCAAAAATTTGCTGCTGTGGCAAACGTGAAGAGAATTCAGAAGGTTTTTATTGTGTGTTAATTTAGTGCTTTGTTTGTATTTTTGTTCAAATGAACATAATATCGTTGTGTGCATCAAGATGAGATTTGTGTGTTGTAACTATCATCTATCAATTAAATTGTCACTCATAATTTGTTTGTCGAGTCAGATTTTTGCAATATATGTGTATGCATCAACTCCATATATGTTGTGCAGATTTCAATATGCATTTGTTTGCCAGAAAATCAGACGTGAATTTAGTGGTCAAACGTGAATTAGGAGTGATTTTAGGAGTTGAATAAATGATAAAAAAGTCTAATATACCCCTAATTGCCATTTCTGAATTAATTAATTATTAAAAATAAATAATTTTTGTAACTACCAGATTGGATGCATCCAACGGTTAGGATTCACCTCTCTCCATTCTCTCCTTAATTCACCTCTTAGAATAGCCTAACCATATATATATATATATATAGAGAGAGGATGGTTCATGCGAAAAGCGTTTATTTTGTAATAAAAGTGCGAGAAGCATCGTGAACCATTGATCAGAATAATCTATGGACAAAATAGAATGTGGCACAAACGTAAATAAAGAGAATGTGAAGTGATTTTTTAAAAGCCTTAAAGGGTAGTAATGGAATTTTGTGTTGCTAATTAAATCCTAAATTGATTGAACTTCCTATTATATCTCAACAGCTTAATTAATTAATATAAAGATGGCTATGATGAAAAGTCAAAGCCATAACTTAAATACTCTCTTTATCCTCTCCCATTCAAACCCTACCGGCTGCACACTCATCTCCACCAAAATTCATCTTTCAACCACCTTTTAAGTAGGATAGAACACTACAAACCGGCGACGGCAACGTAAGAAACATGAGATGTTTAATTACAAAATTGCCAACCTAAGTCATCATCTGCCTCAATTTGCGTTCTACACATTTTGCCGACAACCTAAGTCATCATCTCGTTCACCGTCTGTCACATCCCCATCAACTCGTTCACCATCTGTCACGTCCCCATCATCTCATTCACCATTTGTCACATTTTGCTGGTCAACGCCATACCACCGGCCTATGTCACCGCTTCCTCCTTTACCATCAGCACACGTGATGGCGTAGTCGCCGATCTCCACCTACATGCTTTGCTTACAGACTTCCGTCTTCCCAGCACTGTCACTACTTCGCTCACGCCACCGGATTTTCCAACACCGTCGTCTCTGCCACCGCTTGTGTTCTTACCGTCTCCAAAATTGAACAGGAGGTTTGATTTTTTTTTTGATGATTTTTGAAATGGGTCTGTAAATGCGAATGAAGTTAAACTTTGATGAATCGAATGTCTGATTGTGAATGGTTGTTTCTTTGAGAATATGGAATTAGATTTTTACCACCATCCATTTTCTTTTTATATTTCTTTTTTATTTGTATATTTTTACATTAAACACATACCATATCTCTTATAATTTCTTTTTAGTTTCAAGTAATTAGATTTTAGTTTTGTTTAAACTGTTCATTACCGAACAAGAAAAGTTGGGATGTTAGTTTTTATCGTTTATTAGGAAATAGATTTTGGTTTTGTTTGTGTTGTTCATTAGTGAATATGAAAATTTGGGTTATTGTAACATTTTGATTTTGGTTGTATTATGCTATTCATTTGTGAACAAAAAAATGTTGGTTAAACATTTGTTATTTGTTCACAATGTGTGCTCGAATAAAAACTCATTTATAATGTATGTTTGACGGTGTTCACTATAGTATTAATGATTAAAAAACCCGTAAATCTTTGGTTGCGTTTAGTAGTGAATATTGTAAAACTTATCTTAAAACTAATATAGTTTTGGCTGTGTTCACTATCGAACACAAATAAGGATAGTTTTAGTTGTGTTCATTATCGAACAAAAATAAGGATGAAAAATCGTAAATATTTTTTTGGGTATGTTAACCGGTGAACTACGTACGTAAAATTATTTATTATTATTTACAGGTTTTTTATTGTTTACTAGTGAATAACCTTTCTTTTCTATGTTGTTCAATCGTAAATAATAATAATTTGTTTTATAATGTTACCTTCATTAATGCATAACTATGAGAAATTGTAAATTTTAAATGGTTTATTAGTGAACTCTATGACATAAAAAAGTTTACAATGGTTAAAAAACAAAAAACTAAGAACAATTAAATATTTCTTAAACCATGATTCGATGAACTAAAAAGATATCTAAAACAAATGAAATATTAAAAAATTTGAAAAAATCCTTGACATTTAAAGTAGAGAAAGAATAGACGTAATTCCAAAAATAAAGTAATAATGAATTAATTCCATAAATAAAAAATGACATCACTACCCTTTTTGATCAAAATTTTAACTAGTAAAATCCTATGTTTTAAAATACTTCTCGCTTTTCTCGCAAAAATATAACCTCTCGCATGAACCTTCCCCTATATATATATATATATATATATACATATATATACAGTCGGATACCCATCCGATGCGACAACGATTATAATGGATACCATTAAATGTGTGTTTTTGTGTAACAAATATAAAATAAATTTTAATTTATTTTTAGAAGAATGTGTATATCAAATAGAAAATCAATTTCAATTTGAAAGTTCAATATATTTTGGAAGGTTAATAATTGAATGGATGTGATTTATCAAGATAAGATAGATGATTAAGATGAAGTATTAATTGAAAATGATTAAGAACTCTTAAATTGTTGAGGAGAGAGAATGTTGTATGTTTTATAAAATAGTTTAGATATAGATTAAAAGAAAATCATTATTGGGAAAGCTTCTTTAAATAAATATCTATTAACCAATGCAAAGCTCTTATTTCTTCAATTTTGTACAAATTTTTTTTTTTAATTTTGAGTTCCACAATTAGAAGGATCAATTTGCAAGAGTACATGAAACTAATTATTAGAGGGTTATATAAAAATTGGTAAAATACACGAAAATACAATAAACTATGCCTAAATTACCATTGTATAGTACACCCAACTTCATTTTGTATCTAAATATACAACCAACTTTTTAAAATTAGTCATTGTATGCAATTGATGACCTGCTTAGCAAGTTGCAGGTCACTTTTTTAATTTTATGATTTTCTAGATTATCATTATTCAATATTCTTGTTCTTCTTAGATATATTCATATGTTCAAGAACAAAAGAAGACCACAACTGTCTGGAATCCATGTAAACAAAAATTAAAATGAATAAGTTCTAATCTAAACATGAAAATACGAACAACAATGATTATTAATGTGGACAAAAACAGACTTAATCAAATGACTATAAGTTCATTTATACATAAAGAATCATGTGGTCCATATCTGCCAAACAAAAGCAAATCTAAGTTGAACTTTCAAAGAGGATGTCGAACAAGATGAAGAACCACGAAATGGATCGAGCCCCAAATGGATCTGAGAACACCGACTTGGAATGGATCTAGCCCAAACAATCAAGCCCCAAATGAAGAAACCTTGAAACGATCACATTTCAAATCAATCCTTAGAGCTAAATCTGTGAACATCTAACCCTTTAGAAGCTCAAGCAACAAACCATAGATGCCGATTTGAATCGATATGAAGAACACGGAATCACAAATCCCAATCGACAGCTGTTTCACACGAACCATTAGGCATGGAAGATGTTGAACAATAATATCAACTAAACTTTGAAGGATTTTTTTCTTCATCGATCGATTTTGTCGGTACCTCTCATCCAAGATTCAAACAAACCCATATTAGAAACACATATGAAGTTAGGGTTTTGATCAAAGAATCGTATCTTAAATTTCAAACCCATATCTGTTTTGGTAGATTCCAAGAATCATGAAGACAGTTTTATGGTATATTTTTGTTCATGAGCATCGTCTCCAATTATATGTGAGATGCCAAGAGGAGTAAAGAAGAACATTCATAATTTTTTTAAATAAAAAGAATAAAATAGGAAAATAGTGGGAAAAATGGGTAAAACCTGTTGTTGACCTGCAATCACAATTGACTTGTATACAATGGGTCAATTTTAAAAGTTGGTCGTATTTTTATATATAAAATGAAGTTTGTTATATACAATGGTAATTTAGGCATAATTTATTATATTTTCGCGTATTTTGCCCTATAAAAATTTATAGTGGGTGTTTGTATAAATTATATATTTATAATTAATAGATGTTTTTAATTGTATATGTTTATATTTTTCTTTTATAACTCTTAATGTATAACTATTGGTATAAATACAATTATATATTTATAATCGTCTTATTTTATCTACGTTTTAATGTAAATTTACGATAATCAGACAAAAAATTTAAAAAAATTAAATTTGTTATTAGTAGAAAAGAATATTTCATAACCATTGAAAAAGTGAGTTACTATATTTGATTTTGAATAATCAATATGTAATGACACTTAAGCTTTTATCAATGGGAATATATACTTTTTTCGCTTATCTTTTTATAAAACTCTAAACCGGTAAACATATTTATGGTGAATTTTTATGTTATGAATCATTAAATCAGTGATTATTATGAACTAATGAAGTGATTTATCTATTGGTTATGCTTTATAATTTGGGTTTTATGTAATAAAAATGAGAAATTATGATTAAATTATATTTTAAAATAATTCTTAAGATTTTGAAATTAAGAATCATTAATTATTTATATGTTATGAATCATTAAATCAGTGATTATTATGAACTAATGAAGTGATTTAACTATTGGTTATGCTTTATAATTTGGGTTTTATGTAATAAAAATGAGAAATTATGATTAAATTATATTTTAAAATAATTCTTAAGATTTTGAAATTAAGAATCATTAATTATTTATATTTAGATCTTTGACTCTCATTTTTAATTTATTATGTTTTTTATAATTATTCTTTGATAAAAATAAGAGTTAATTTCATAAATTGTCCTTTAACTAACCGCAGACTGCAAGTTTAGTCCTTTTTTTTAAAAAAGTTACAAACTTCATCCTTAAACTACCATTTTGTTGCATAGGTAGTCCTTTTTAACGGCTTTTGTTAACTAGGTCCGTTAAATTAAGGATATTTATGTCTTTTTACTATTTTTTAACTATTAATTGGTTTTATAATTATTAATTGGTTTTAAATATTTTTTAAATACCTCTTTATTATCATTAGCACACATACATCTTTGTCTCTCTCTCTCTGTCCGCTATTACCACCGCCCAACTCCACCGCCCCTATTACCACCGCTCAACTCCACCTCCGCTATTACCACCCTTACCATCACCACCGCAGCCTACCGCCGCCACCACTAAGAACACACACACACACACACTCTCTCTCTCTTTCTCTCTCTAAAATTCCAACCACCAAGAACACCACCACCACCGACCACCTCCAACTTTGCCATCACCACCGCCACATTCGTCGCTATCATCATCACCGGCGCCAATAACACACACACACACACACACACACTGTAACGCCCATGATTTTTTTTCAAATTTAAAATTTCACCATTTATAAAAACCTTTAATTAATAGCAAAAACATGCAGCGGAAGTCTTAAAAGTCATAAATGGAAATAGTTGTTTTCGCCATAGAGGCGATATTACAGAATCCTTCGTGATATAAACCACGGAGTTACGACCGCAGTCATACAAAAAGTCAGTACAAGTTCAATGTTATGAATTTATTACATAACCGGATTGTTTTTTGATACCAAAATATAAACTGGAACTAATACTACCCTCCTCGCAGAACCACAACCTCTAAGCCACCTGCGCGAGTACAAGACACATTTTGAAAGAAACAAGTGTCAGCTTATGCTAAGTGAGTCAATAGGAGTTGTAATAAAAAACCATAAAACATATTTGTAAGTAGAATATGACATGTAAGTAAATACCATATCCCACCCTTAACGTATTTGACCCGTACCGAGAACCCGCATATCACATAGCACCAAATGGGTCAAGTATTCACAAATTATTTCCTGGAGTCAATCGCACATAATCATAATCATACCTCATAATATTTCTTAGATCATATCGCATATATCATATCGTATAAATCATATCGCATAGATCATATCAATAGGATGATTCTAATGTAGAGTCTAAACCCACACTAGAAAACCCAAGGTTCACTACTTGCGTGCCCGGCCAACCTATGTTTTCAAGCGGGGCGCGACTCCCACCCGAGAACATAAATCCCGAGACTCCACTTTCGCTACTCCGACGGTGCGAGTACAAGTACTGCGTTGTCGTTCTAGTACGAGTCCAAACGAAGCCGATCGTATTTCAGCTTCTCCTCACACTCACGTGATGTATGATCTAGCCTCCTTGGCCTACATCACTCCAGTACTTGAACACCGAAATGTCCGCATACCACGTGTCAAAATAGTCGTCTAGAAAGACCGAATGACTCTTGTTGGCTAGCACTTTAATCCTAGAAGGTCGATCATGCCCACTAGGCCCGCAAATCCGCAATATAGGTAATATCATATTCTACCCCCGCCACAAAATACATGCATGCAATAAGTCGTAAGCAGTCAAATGTAAATCGTAGAAAAATCGTGAATAATCGTAACATGCGTATTTCGTGTTTGATCATGCATGCAACGAGTATTTAACTTAGAACACATAACATGTATCATCAATCAACATATAGATATATGTATAATCATCTTTATTTCGAAAATAAGGTTTTGTCTATGTACTCGGTTTTGTAAAAGTCTACTAAACTCACCTCAGTCCAGAAAATAAACGCACGATCTAGATTCGACGAACTACACTCTCGGATCGTCAAGAAATCGACCTCAACCGTCTTGAATAACCTAGATATGTAAAAATATACTTTCGATCAAAGATATACGCGTCGTGAACTTAGAAAGTCAATCAAAACATGCTAGAACGACGTGCATGTAGAATATCAAGCCAGACAACCGAAATATTAGCTGAAATCTAGAAGAATATACCTTTCGGGGTCACCAAAGTGAAACCACGCTCAAAACTACGCCCGAAACGCTATCTCCGTTCACCCCACACCTCGAATACGAGTTCCGACGAAACCCGACACCCTTAAACGCTCACTAAACTTGGTTTCTTTCGAAAAATGGGCAGAGTAACGAAATGGTAGAAGTGTGTGTGTGAAAATCGGATGGAATGAGCTGAATTTATAGACCCACTTTTCTGGCGGACGCGTCGCGTCGCGACCCCCGGACGCGTCGCGTCGCGACGTCCTGACACACGCAACCGACCTGATACACGCTACCGCCTGTCACACGCAACCGACACGTGTCGCCCCGACGCGTCGCGCCGCGACCTCGTATTTTCCAGAATTTTATTTTTCTTTTATTTTATTTCCTCTTCTTTTCTATTCTTTTCTTATACTTTTCTTTTACTTTTCTTTTAAATAATAATATCCCTTTATTATTATTGCCAAGTTGAACTTCGAAAATAATATTCATTTCTTGATAAATATTATTAAAATATTCGGGTCGTTACACACACTTTCTCTCTCTCTCTCTCTCTAAAACTCCAACCAACAAGAACACTCCCAACCACCGCCACCAACACCTTGTTAAACCATTGCCACCGCTACCATCACTACAAAATCAAAAACCTCCACCAAAAAGGAAAGGGTTAAGGCCATAGAATAGTAACCTACTTTTTCAAAATTATCTATGTATGTAACTTACTTTTTTATTATCTAAATAGGTAATGTATTTTTTGATGATCTGTTAAAATAGGTAACTTACCTTTTTATTACCTAAATAGGTAATGTACTTTTTGATGATATATTAAAATAGGTAACCACCTTGAATATAGCAGGTAAACATATTATGTTATGTTTTTTTTTATGGAATGTAACTTGTTTGTGGGTTAAGATACGTGCCATAATGCTAATAAAATACACATTATGCTTTAAATAAAATGGTGTCACTTCACAACTAAATAAACAACAATGTTGTCTAAATGTTGTCGTCAAGAATGTTGTGAGGATTCATTGGAATTCGGGAGTCGTCGGAAGTCGGGAGATTCGTCGGAAGTCAGGAGGAGTTCGTCGAATGGAGGGCTGGAGGTGTCGTTGAATGAAGGGCTGGGGTGTCGTCGAATGGAGGGCTGGGCGTATGATTCAAACCTTGGGTAAGTTTGGTGGTTTGTTAGGTATTAGTTGCCTATTTTAACATGTCATCAAAAAGTACATTACCTATTTAGGTAATAAACAAGTAAGTTATCTATTTTAACAGATCATCAAAAAATACATTACCTATTTAGGTAATAAAAAAGTAAGTTACCTACATAGATAATTTTGAAAAAGTAGGTTACTATTCTATGGCCTTAACCCAAAAGGAAACCCCAAATGGTTAAAACACTCCCAGATTCGAAACCCATAAAACCCTAAATCGATGTTAGGTCTAAACACACACACACACATACTCAAAATTAGAAAACCCAAACTGTTAAAAAAACACCAAAAAACGAACCCCATAAAAACCCTAAATCTAAAACACAAACACAAACAAATGGTGGTGCACGATGGTGACGGCGATGATGGTGGTGATGAGAGCCACAAACAAATGGTAGCTCCAGTCGCCGGTTACGGTGGCGGTGGTGCTCGTTCGCCGGTCATAGGTGGTGTACGATAGAAGTGCCAGTCGCCGGTTGAAGTGATGCTTTGTCGCCGATGGTGGTATTTCAAAAGCCTCCCTTCATTTGTTTAAGTTCCAAATTGTAAACTAGGAAGGAAGCTTTTTGGTTTTTATATTGGGTTCTTGCTGTTCAAAAGAAACCAAATAAGAGAGAGGGAAAGAGAAGAAGGGAAAGGACTGAAATGAGGGAGGGAGGAGGGTTTTGGTGATATTAAATTTTAATATTTAATTGATAATTGATTATAATAGTAATATTTATAATAATATTAAGAAAAAATAAAAAAGAAGAATAAGGGTATAATTGTCTTTTTATACAAACTAACTGAGTTAATTAATAGAAAACGTTAAAAAGGACTACCCATGCAACAAAATGATAGTTTAAGAATGAAGTTTGCAACTTTTTCAAAAAAAAGACTAAACTTGCAATCTGCGGTTAGTTAAAGGACCATTTATTAAATTAACTCTAAAAATAATTATGATTAACAAATGAAGAGGTTGAACACATAAATGATTACATGATATAAATCTTAAATATCGTGGATGTGTCATATTTCAGTTTAAATAGTAGATGTTAAAGTGAACTTTAATATCGTTTTTTAGAATAATTGTATACATCGAATATACTTAATTCTCTCAAGATTTCATCATTGTGACAATGATAGTAACTTAACAAATAAAACTATGAATTTAGTATACAAAGAAGTACTATTGAAAATATGAATTGAAAGCCCGTCTTAATTCAATTTTCAAACATTTGATAAATATGTTGTTTTATTAGTTATTTTTTCTATGACTATATACTTTTTGTTTAAATTATTTTATACATTTTATTTATGTTTTATAATATATTAAATATTTTAGGTTTTTTAAATCACAACTCTTGCATACATGGATCATTCAGTATGATATCAAAAGAAAACCAACACACCGATTTCTTATTTTCACATAGCTAGGTTTAAAGAGAGTGTAATTACAACTATTTAAAATGCAGAAGAAATAACAAACTAAACTAAAAACTTGTTTTTGCATGTGCTCCATTCCAGGTGGCCACTAAGCCACATTTTTCTCCTTAAAACTTACATGGTCTACTAATTCCTACTTTCCTACTAGAAATTGTGGAGAGTGGGGTCGACTTAATCAACCAAAATACTAACAAAATAATAAGCCAACCAAAACAATATGTGGCATTAATTGGTCACCATACCGACCCGTAAACCATGAACGAAACCCGATTAACCCAGCAAGATTAACTTTAATATTTATCAATCAAATCGTTTTTTATCTGACGATGAGATTTTTTATAAAAGTGAAATTTCTATGAATTCATTGCGATAACAATGTAACTACTAAAGTGAGATAGAATGTTAAATATGATGGAGATTAATATTGACAAGTACGTACTTACCTTTCTCTTATTTTTATTTTTTTTTCCTTTCTTTTATCTACAGAAACCTAATGAATTATATATTCTTGAAACTACACACATGGACCAAAGAACCGAAGTTTATATATCAGTATTGATTCCTATTGCATATCATATCGCTTCCATTAATGAACTTGCTGGTAGCTAGAATGACATACCATAGATATAACACCAAGTGCCTAGCTAGCTTTATATGTGTACGTTCTTTCACCAAATAATAGTCGACGGCAAAGTACGTGGGACAATTTGAATTTCCAGAGGAGATGCCTTAGCATTTATTAATCCAGCACTCTCAGTCATATCTATTGCTTCATTATTGGGCATAGACATCTCGAAATTTTGTAGCAAAGTAGCTAGAGTGATATGCAATGTTTGAAGTGCTAAAGCTAACCCGGGACAGTACCTTCTCCCCGCGCCAAAAGGGACCAACTCAAAGTTTCTCCCCTTAACATCCACATGCATATGAGCCGGAGCAAGGAATCTCTCGGGTCTAAACTCTGAAGGGTCTGACCAGATTTCTGGGTCACGTTGTAGATTCCATATATTGACCATCAACCATGTACCTTTTGGGACATGGTAGCCAGCAACAGTGCAATCTTTTGAAAATTCTCTTGCACCGCCAAGTGGTGCTGCTGGGTATAATCTCAGAGTCTCCTTTACAATAGCTTGGAGGTAGATTAGTTTGTTAATATCTGAATCATCAATCTGTCTGTCCTTACCAACAATATTATCGATTTCCTCTTGAGCCTTTTGAAGAGCGTGTGGATTGTTCAACAGCAGTGAAACAGTCCATGTTAACATCGTGGTAATGGTGTCCACACTACTAGCAATTATATCCTACAAGATGCAAAACAATTAGTATCAAGATTTTCAGTTAAATTTATGCTAGAAGCTATATATATATGTAAGATAAATTTTATGGTTTCAGTACATACCAAACATGTAGACTTAATAACTACATCAACATCATAATCCACCAAATCATCGGTTTCAACAGCCGAGATCATCACATCCATGAAGTCCTTATTCCCGATAGCCTCCCCTGTAACCTTCTTCCTTCTGTGCTCATCCAACCATTTCCCACTTATAAAATCCATTTCTTTGGCAACTTTTTTCATAGCCTTCTCATGACCACCCAAATCCATCCATCTAAGGAAAGGAAGACTATCCGCCATCACAAAACGCCCCATCAAATCAAAAAATTGTCTTATGGCTTTCCGAAACCTAACCATCTCTTCGTTATCTTCTTTTTCACTGTTTGTAGCCTCACTATACCGTACCCCAGCAACCATTCTAAGTATTACGTTCATATTTAATTCCAAAAACCATTTATCTAATTTAACCATCACTTTTCCGTACCCATGATCTATCTTCACCCTCCATTGCTCATACAAGTTTCTGATAGAGTTGTCTAGCTCAGAAATACGAACATGCTTAAGTTGTTCAAGGCGACTGCTTGATAACAACTCAAGAGATGTGATCTTTCGCATTTGTCGCCAATACGGTCCATAAGGGGTTACTCCAAACATGACGTAGTTATATCCTAAAATCTTAGCGGCTGTAAATTTAGGACGAGACGACACGATTGCATCATGGGTGGTGAAAATCTCCTTAGCAATCTCCCAGCTATTCACTACCAGTACTCTACGTATTCCAAGCCGAATGGTAAAGATGGGTCCGTATTTGAGAGCCATGGAACCTAATGCTTTGTGGGGAGGGTCTGATGTTCCTCCAAAGATGTTCATGTGTCCTACTATAGGTCGACCACAAGGTGCTTCAGGTGCAGTACTGTTGTTTTTACCATTACCGGCGATGCTAGAGAAAAAATGAAGGACCAAAATGATTACCACTACAACTCCCAGAAAGAGAGTACAATTTTGTTCCAAGGAGATGACATCCATTGATCCAAGGATTGATTTCCAAACGATCGAAAAGTTTGAGATTCAGCAAATACTACCGATGATCAGTACGAATAGAGGCGAGCCAATTGGGTTTTAAGTATCTCGTCAAAAGGTACACGTACTTGATATATCTGCCACTAATTGAAATGATTCTTGAAACGCTAGCTTGCGATCGATACGTACAGAGGCAGAGTACAAGAGGATATAACGTCTACGTGGCTTAAAATTGGCCGTTTTCTTGGGTTTAAATTATGTCGTCCAAAAGGTACACGTAGTTGGTAGATCTGCCATTTATATATTTGTCAAAGTCTGGCGGAGATAATTTAAAAGTCTGGACGACGAATTTAATTACAAATTGGTTTTTATATAGTAAATTAGAAAGATGGTCCAACGGTTACGATATGGCACTGTTCCATTATCAACACAACGAGGTCATGGATCGAATAAAATAACATATAGCTAAAAATATAATGCTGGTTGTTGGTTGGTAGTTATTTTGGAGTTTGGTCTTTATTAAAGAACATTATATATATAGGAAGGTTTATTTGAAAACCGATTTTATAGTGAAAACCGCGAGAATCAATCTTAGCTGTTCATTTGGTAAGTGAAATTCATTGATAGAGAGCGGGGAGATTGAGTGTGGCAAGGTACATGAGATGAATTTATGGGTGAGTGATGGTATTGAAGAAAGGGGAATTTGACGGTTAAAATTGGTTCTCACAGTACTCGTTATAAAAACAGTTCTCAAATAATCTTTTCATTATATATATAGGGTAAAGATCTAATAGAAATAGTTTTAAAATACACGACCGTAAAAACACTGCATCTGATATAAATTTAGTGCAAGAACTTGAAGAACCGTCATTTGACAATAATAAAATATAATTTGCTATTCAATATGCTATTTTTATTTAAATCAATATGTTTTATAAAATATAATTTGTTATTCAATACTGCATCTAATGCATCACTTTTATGAAATAACAAAATGAAGGTGGTTGACAATAGAGATTCAATGAGACGGTGGTAGATAAATATGAAGATGTAGGGTCTTGTGGGTGAAAATGGAGAAAAAGTCCGAAGAAAGACAAAAATTAGGATAGGTGCAGTGTTTCTAACTTCGCTTTTTTTTTTAAGATTGATTCTATTTGATTTGTATTTTATATGTATGTATGTATGGTTAGATTATATTAAAAGGGGAATTAAGAAGAGATATGATAGAGAGCTAATCTCAACTATAAGATTTCATTAAAAGTGAACAAAAATCTAGCTAGTCAAAATTGATACCACAATACTGTTAACTAATTATGGTTTAAAGGCAGATCTAGAATCTAAAAATTTACACTCCCCTAAAATCAAGTTTATCTCCAATAATCACGTTTATTACATCGCTGATCATCATAAATATTGATGAACCTCAATATGAAATTTGATGCGCTAAATTCTATACATAAATACCTACCGAAATTGATGCACTATTGCACTCAAACTACCCAAAAGCTGAATACTAGTTTCATTAAAGCACAAGAATTACATTGGAAAAAAAAAAACTAATGTTAGTGAACACAATGTTATAAAGAGAGGCTTGAGAACCAAAATCTGATGCACAAAAACAATAACACACTCTAATTGTGAACCAAAATTTGTGTTGCAGTCACCGCTACCACAATGTTAGAACTTAATGTTTTTAATCTGAAAATTGAACTTACTTTAGTTTAAGTTAAAATACATATTAGACAATTATGTATTAAACTTAGGATAACATTAATATTTGACTTATATTTGGCGGGTGGAAAGCCACCATTTAGCCGCCATGTCTTAGCCGCCATTTGTTAACTGCATGGTGCAGTTTGGCGCCACTCTTAACGGCCACAAAGTGGCTTATAAATACCCATGTATAAACAGATTTAGTAGTAATCTAATGTGATATTTTCAGTGCCCAATTGTTGTTCTAAGTTCATTGTTTATATACTTTCATATACTATTGCATACTGTTTTTGATACAATGGAAGATTTAGAAGGTGGCAGCCCAAATTCAACATGGTATCAGAGCCAAAGGCTCAATCGATCGAAGGGGAGAAGAGACAGAAAACAAAGGCTGCTTCAAAAGGCAGTAAATGATGTCTGGAACCAATTCGGAAAGGAATCATGGAATCGAAGAAGGAAGGAAGTGTTGCAAAAGATGAATCGGTTGCACTTACAGAAGGATGGTGAAGTTTTTGTTCAATCCAAAAATGAAAAAGTCTTTATATGTAGATTCGAAGAAGATGAGGAGGGCCAGATGCTATCTGTGTTTTGCACGTGGACACGTTTATTGGAACTGTCCAAATAGAGAAATGATCGATGAAGCAGGGAATGCAAGTGCTTATCAAGAACAAAACAAAGATACTCGAAGTGATCTGATTTTGCCAGAAACAACGTGGACTGTTGTTGGTAGCGATGAAAGAGGATGGAACGATATATGGTACGTTTCGAACGATTATCCTCGACACATGACAGGAAATCAGGACATATTTGAGCATTTCAAAAAGGCGAATATTGGTTCAAGTAATGGGATTAAAGTTGAAGGCTTCGGAGAAATTATGGTATCGACAGAATCAAAAGTTTTTGTCATACCAGGGGTTTATTATGTTCCGAAATGTGCTCTAAATGTTTTAAGCCTTCAACAATTAATAATACAAGGTTTTAAGGTTAAGATTGTGGGTTCTAAGGCTTACTTGTAGAAAGTATTTGAAGATGATAGTGAAGAGGAAACCAGTGAGGGTCATGAAAGGGCTGTTTGTGATCATCACACATTGGCACACATAAAAAGAAGGGCTGTAAGTCTTCTAATTAAACATTTTGATCATTTTTTTGATGACAAAAATGTTAACAGTGAATTACCTTCAAAGAATGATTTTGAAAGTTTAATAGCTTTTATGAGTATGATGATGGATAATGAGATAAACTTTGATTATGTTGATGTAATTAAAAAACATTTTGTAAAGTTAGTAGTGTGGTTCTACAAAGTATTCCTGGAAGAAGATAGGATGTTTCCTATTGAATGTGAAGGTTTGCAAATTGACATATTAGATTTCTATCTAATTGTCAAAAGACTTGGAGGATTTGAGGATGTTTTCTATGAAGGAAAGTGGAGCATAGTTGCTGTAGAGTTGGGTCTTTCTAAAAACAGTGCAGATGAAATTAAGGAATGCTTTGCAAAATGGCTTGGTATGCTGGTGGTTTACGTAGATATGGCCAGGAAATACTCAAGGGAGGAGTTGACACTTTTGGCAAGAGTTTGCAAGTGTGATGCACCGGAGACATCAGCGAGTGGAGGTGCGGATTTGAGTATGGCAGCGAGACTACCAAAGGAAGAAGAGATACCGGGTGGAGTTGAAAGCAAGATGAAGGTTGAAAGCAAAGAGAAGACTCAAGAAGGTGCTGACAGCAACAAAGAAGAAGACAATGACTATGTCATTGTGGAAGATCGGATGAAGTGATAAAATTTTTGGATTAAAAACATTAGGGGGAAATGTTAGAACTTAATGTTTTTAATCTGAAAATTGAACTTACTTTAGTTTAAGTTAAAATACCTATTAGAGAATTATGTATTAAACTTAGGATAACATTAATATTTGACTTATATTTGGCGGGTGGAAAGCCACCATTTAGCCGCCATGTCTTAGCCGCCATTTGTTAACTGCACGGTGCAGTTTGGCGCCACTCTTAACTGCCACAAAGTGGCTTATAAATACCCATGTATAAACAGATTTAGTAGTAATCGTATGTGATATTTTCAGTGCCCAATTGTTGTTCTAAGTTCATTGTTTATATACTTTCATATACTGTTGCATACTGTTGTTGATACAATGGAAGATTTAGAAGGTGGCAGCCCAAATTCAACAAACCCTTAGTTTTTTAGTGGTGGTGGAGGAGATCACAAACAAAAACCTCCACGGTGATCTATAGCCAATATCTCAATAAAAAAGAGAATGACGTCGGTAACGGTGATGATGGTGGATGGCAGAAGTGGCGACGGTCTTCTCGTGCTGTGTGGGCAGCAACCAATCGTCGGTGGATGTACAAAATAACAACCACCCTCGAAATACCAAACACCTTCCAAATGAGAACCCTTCTCGTGCAGTGATTCTTCCAACCGCCGTTTATTGCAATGGCTAGATCGAGGAGATGAAAGGACGCCGTCGTCAATCATTCAAAGGGGAGATGATGATGCGAATAAATCAGTACCCAACAACGATTGGATGGTAGACAACTTGCAAGGGAGGCAAAAACAGGAAAAGGTTCTCGGTTTTTTGGTGAATACAACTTGGATGGTCGACAACTTGCAATGATTGGATAATCGACAACAACGATTGAATGGCCAACAACCTAGTAGTCGGTGGATCTCGGTTCTTCGGTGAATCCAAAAAGGTGAAGGGTAGAGAGTTAATGTCAATCTTAATTTGGGGCATGGTTTATTATCTGAATTCAGAAATGTGGGGGACGAGATTCAAGGAGTAGAGAGTAATAAGAAATTTTAGTATGTAAAGTACCCCTATTTTATTTATGTTAGGTGTCAACACCATATTTCATCTCTCCTCTCTTCTTAACTCACATCTCTCTTGATTCTATTAATTCGTCAAAATTTCTCTACAATATACTCTGTTATATATATATATATGTCTATATATATATAGAGATATATATATATATATATATATATGACGGTTTAAACGAAAACTGTTTTTTGTATGAGAACTATGATAACAAATTATAGTCATTGATCAAAAATATAGATGGTCTAGATTAAAAAGTTGTTAATGGATAACCTTAAACTAATCAAACTTCTCCTTAATTAATTAAGGGTAATTTGAACATTTTCACATTATCCCCGTTTTTTAAACTAATATATCTATCAAATGAAAAGTTATTAAATTACGAAAATTATACCAAGATAACGAGAAAATTATACTATTTAATTTGAGATCGATCTAGCTATAGTTTTTTCCAATTTTTTTTGTGTTTGTTGGGTTTTTTAAGTACAGTCGACATTTGCACATGTGCAAATATATGTACTTGTGCAATGCACAGATTCACCGAGTTTTTCAACACAGATAGATATGCACATATGCAACTCAAATTTGGTTGGATCAACTCAGTATCAAATTAATAAATCCAATGGATCACTAACAGCTCTTACTACCAACTCACCAACCAAGTCCCAAAAAAAAACAAAACAACAAAATGCAAACAACAACTTGATTGTATAAAAGAATCGTTTCACTTTTTAATATTAAAAACAAACTATGTCAAAGCTCAACTATAATTATTTTTTCATTGTGGCATTTCATCAAGCAGTTAAAGCACATAAAACAATAAAATATTTTCGGAGCTTATATTATGTATAGAAAAATAGAATACTTGATGTATATAAAAAAATTAATTTCATGCAGCGTATGATAATAAAACATATACCCTGTCAATCCAAAATTAAAATGAATAGCTACTTCAATTGAAAAGCAAAATTAGAAGAAGGTTCGTCGTGGTCACCGGGCTTGGTACTTGTAGTTGCCGGAGATGCAATGGTGGCCACCGGAATGAGGTTTGGTTGGAGGTGGATAAAGTAGATTTCAAGCATTGATGAACGGTAAGAATTATAATTTAGAAATGGTCGTTAAATTCGTCATTTTTATCGACGGAAATGTTGGGGCGATTAATGAAGAAATGTTTGGTTGACTTTTGAATCAACTCAAACAAAACAGGACGCAATTATCTATTTATACAACCACTAAAATTATGGAACTAAAAATTGTAGTTAATGAGGGAAAATGGTTATGGTGGTTTGCAGTAATAACAATATGCACTTAACTAAAGAAAGTGTCTACACTTGAAAATGTACACGTGCATGCGTTGGCTAGCCAATTAAGCACAAGATGATACATATATAATTATATACCCTTTTTAGTTTAAAGAAAATTATTAAGACAACAATTAATTTTATTGGTTGAAAACGGTTTTCGTATGAAAAATAATTCTCGTTTTAACCGTACCGTATATATATTCTTATAAGAGGTGTTTTGAAGTAAGAGGGGCAAGAGGCAATCCAAGCTGTTAGATTTATCAAAAAGTCAATAAATGAAAGAGTTTTGGTCAAAATTTAATAAAGATAAGGAGTACAATAGGAAGAAAAAATTAATAAATATATGGAAACATGAAAAAATTAGGACATATATAAAATTGATGGATCTGCCTTCTACAAAATTGATGCACATGGATAATTAAACCTGATGAATATTTTCAAACAACAACAAACATAGATACAACACGATTGAGATTGATGCATATTACCAACCGATTAGACGTGATACACAAACAAACAGATTGACGAATTACTATATTCAAATTGAAGAATATTTAGCTTCTATTTACAACCCATAAAATTGATGAATTTCTCCATTTACTTTTTAGAACTATAATTTACAAAACAAACAAGTGATGAACTAAAAGACATTAGAACCACAAATCAAAACTTTTAACAACTTGAATATTCTGATGAAGCACTTTTTATACTTGCAAATCGAATTCCAGACCAAAATGAGACCATTCTTCGAAATTGATGTATTGGTGTGATGGCGACAAGGGAGGTGGTGACCAAAAAAAATAAGGGAAACAACTTCAAGAACCTTCAAAAAAATTGTTGAAACGGAACAAGGGGGCAAACATCAGAAACACTTGCAAAATGTCAACACCTTCAAGAATCTAAAAAAATATTACGGTGAATACAACTTGAAGAACCTTTCAAACCCAAATCTCAATCACACTCGCATGAATAGAACCACCACCAAACAATCGACAGAAATTGAGATATTGATGAAAAGGGGATGCCAATAGTGAAACAAGAAATCACGATTTGATAAATTTCAGTGGAATAGATCTTCATTTAGATCTAATGCAGAGTAAGTGGTGGATACATGCAGCGGCAGTGATGACTAGTCTGCAGTGGGGGAAGTGGGTGCTTGTGCTCAAAGGTGATGATTCGGGTCTCAATTCAGATTTGGTGTAGCGAAGATAGGAAATTGACTTTTGATTATTGTTTTCAAGACGCCATGGATGCGATAGGGGAGAGACGGTGGTCTTCAAGGACGGCAAAAGACAAAGGTGGTTATAGGATCAGTGCATCTCACATATCGGAGCGGCGGAGATAGATGGTGGTTGTTAAAACGTGATGAGCACAGGGGCAGCGATTGAGGACGGTGGAAGGGTCAACAACCATTATAGTGGAGAAAGTAATGGTTATTCTAAGGACGGCGATCGGTGGTCACGGATGAGAGAAGCCGTCATGAATTAGGTTTTTAAAATAGGGTTAAATAGGATAGTTATAAGAGATTAATGGATGTTACCTTTTTTGTAGGAAATTTTATTTACTAAAAATAATTACATGTATATACCAATTATACCCCTGCATTAATAATGTCACATGTCACTCTTAGAATGCCTCTTTCACCTTTTACATTATATATATATATATATATATATATGGGTTTAGTTCACTAAAATGTATCTAAGTTATCACATTTTGCTATTGTGTGTATTGAACTTTAAATGTTTCTATTGTGTGTATCAAACTTTTAATTTGTTACAATTGTATGTATTTTGGTTACATAAAAAAGTAAAAAGTTTACAAGTGTAGTACATACAATAAAAAGTTCAATACACACAATAGTGATAAATTAAAAGTTCGACACACACGATAGAAATTTTTTAAGTCCAATACATACAATAGCAAAACATAACAACTTAGATACATTATTATGAACTAAACTCTATATATATATATATATATATATATTCCATAATATAAATCATTTACATATTTTACTTAAACTCTTAAATTTTAAATAAGCTGAAATGACCTTAATACCACTCTTAACCCTTTCACATAGATACATAATGATTGGACTTGAATTAATTGCAGTTAAAGAAACTATATATGTTGTTATTTTTATTTTATTTTCTATAAATAGTCCTACGTAATGATTAGAATATTAGAATTCAATTAAAATCAATTAAGGTAACTATATATATACTGTCACTATTACAAAAGTAATATATCTATACTACTATATAAATCATTTTATATTCTTTTTCCTGCTTAACTTTATTAAAGTTAATAAAATAGGTTATGCAAATAATAGAAAATTTGAAAAAACGGACATGTTGCTAAAGAAAACTGTTTTGTGACATTGATTCACGCGAATAACATATCATTAAATTCTTAAAAGCGACATGTTGCAAAACAAAAGTATTCGCCACCGTAGCATTGCGCAAGTACGATGCTAGTATAATATTAATGATCAATTGTAATTATAAATGTCATACTATAAATTGAAGTAGATTGAATTTAAGAAATTTAAACTATCCAAAAACTGGGATTAATTAAATTACGAATTAGACTAAATGTGAAGAAAAAGTAAATTATATTATTATAGCATTAGAAACACTATAAATTTGTAAAAAGATAAATAGGTTTAGTTTACTAAAATGTATTTAAGTTGTCATGTTTTGTTATTGTGTGTATCGATTTTTAAAAGTTTCTATTGTGTGTATTAAACTTTTAATTTGTCACTATTGTATGTATTTTGATTACATAAAAAAGTAAAATATTTACAAGTTTAGTACATACAATAGAAAGTTTAATATACATAATAACGACAAATTAAAAGTTCGATACACATAATAGAAATTTTTTAAGATCAATACATACAATAGCAAAACATGACAACTTAAATACATTTTTATAAACTAAACCCAAAATAAATATATAAATGTAAAATGGTTTTTGTTATAATATAAAGAATCAAATCAAATTGCAGCAGATTTTTAAAATTAAACGACACTATATAAAAAATAACTAGCAATAAAAATGAACTTTTGATACAATATCATGAACCAGACATTATAACATGTTTTTAAATATACCTTTTTTAGGACGAGATGAACTCGAAAAATAAAACCATAACACAATTGTTGATGTGGTTATACTCAACTGATAAGCTAAGTTAATGTCAAGAGATATAATAGATTTTATACAATAAACAATAAAGAACAAACCTAGTGATGACACGTGGCATCAAGAGTAAGGACAAAACTAGAAAAAAAAATTACAAATTAATACTCATGCCCCTCTCTCTTTCAACCTTCAAACTTCCATCTAAAAAAAAATGCTACTAAACATTCAAATTATCATAATATATTCATGTTTAAAAATTTTAGCAAAACAAATATACCATTAGATTCATTTTTTATTCTCTTTAATTCAAGACCAGGATCGAAATGTTTTCTATTTTTTTTTACGAAATTGCAAATTGTTTGACGAAAATACAAATGCTGCCGAAAATAAAAAAAAACAAATAACAAAAATGCAAATTATTTGACGAAAATGCAAAATGCAACGGACATAAAAGTAGATAACAAAAATACAAATAACCGAAAATGCAAATAATATTAAGTCATTAACATGCAAATAACCAAATGATTTGCATTTTGGTTCTCATTTTTGGAAGGTGGAGCCATAAATAGAATCAAAACAGAATTCCATCAAAGATTTGATTCAACTCATCAACAATTTGCTAACATAAAAACCCTCAATTCTAAAAATCATGGTAGTACATGATGACCATCAAAGATTCAAACCATCTAATCCAAAAAAATAATAAATAAATAAATAAAAACTCTCAATCGAAAGGCTAACAGTCAAACATTCAACCCATTGTTACGGTGATGCCTAGATTTCGCAGAGAAGGCCGGTGATTTACGGTGATTTCTCAAAGACGGCAGTTTCCGGTGTTTTCAGAGACGGCAATCTGGTGATTTCCTAGAGATGGTAGTTTATGGCAGAATACCCTAGACATTGATACCCGGCAAATAGAGGAGGCCGATAGACGATGACTGCGATGGATAAAGGATGTCAGCACAGAAGCGGTGGGTTCGGTGATTTCTCATTCCTCTCCTCGACAACCATGTTGCTATTAGGTTTACCGTGGGGGGTGGCTCAAAGGTAATTTCAAATGTAGAGGCTATTTCTCGGCAACAACCACGATGGTGGTAATGGTGATGCTTGCAGGTGAGGGGTCAAAAGCGCCGATTACAGTGAGTGAGAGAGAAAGAGATAGTGGTTAGGATTTTAGGGGTGAGAATTTGAAGAGATGATAACGTGGAGAGAGAACTGAGAGGAAAAGGGGAAACAATCAAATACCATATTTATTCTTGGTTTAAGAAAGAATTGATTAAAATACCTATAATACCCTTTAACCATCTTTGCCATGTGTCATGATCTCCTTTCTCCCTATGTTTTTTAGCCAAAAATTCTTTTTATTTGAACAACATTCTCTCTCTCTCCCTCTCTCATTCTCTCTCTCTCTCTCTATATATATATAAACGTTGTTTGGAATATGTATAAACACTTAATCTCACCGTTCTATTCGCACAAACAAGGCATGGAGATGGAGTTCAGTCACTCGTTTTCAACATACTGGATATTAAGCCAGACAACATTAATACTATTGTAAGTGGTTAATTATGACATATGGAAGTCAATTATGCTAGTTAGTGTCAGTTTATTGATTGCCAAATCTGGAAGGTTGTGACGGTTAGTTTGGTTAGGACTGGCAAATTCTAACACGACACGAACTCAACCTGAACTGAACATGATCTAGGTCGACACGAACACGTCTCAAAACGAAATTAGGTTAGGCATGGGTTGACCCGAAAATAACACGAAAATGATCGACTTGAACACGATAACCCATAGGTGATCTGTTTTACCCGATTTTTTATATTAACAAAAAAATACATTTAACTTAACACTATTATAAATTATAAGTGATATGCGGCTATATTTCACATACCTTGACCTTCTTTGGTGCATAGAAGAGAAAGAAACAAATGTATAAGGTCTTGATGAAGCAACCAAATGCATTGATGGTGATTAAAATCTTGAAATTAATTGTTGTGGATTTGAAACAAAAAACAATAACTCTAATTCAATTCACTGAATTAATTAATCACAAAACCAACAAAGATGATTGAATACTCAAAACTCCATTAACACTCTCTTTGGAACTCAAGAATACAAGAAAGAAACTAATACAAAGGAACTGATGAAAATGAATCTAATACAAGCTTCTACAAAGGATGGACCTTATATAGCTGAAAGTGGAGACCTTCGGCTCTTACATCCTCCAACAAACTAACAACTTTTACAAGTTACACAAACGCCCCCTTTGACTTAGTATAAATCACACAAAGATCCCACAAAACTCCACCTTGACTTAAGCTAAGTCAAACCAGCATTCCAATTACCAATGTTAAGCAAATCCAAACAATGACGAAACTTAACTTCAGGAACAGCCTTGGTGAACATGTCTGTCAAATTCTCTCTAGTTCCAACCTTCACTACCTTAATCCGTGACTTTGACCGAATGAAATGATAACGAACGTCTATATGCTTCGTTCGATCGTGAAAGACTTGATCTTTAGCTAGACTTATTGCACTCACACTATCACAAAGAATCAAAGTTTTATCATGATGAATACCAAGATCACCCACTAGTCATTTCAACCAAATTGTTTTTTTTTCACAGCTTCTGTTAAAGCCACCTACTCAGCTTCGGTGGTTGAAAGTGCAACGGAAGGTTGTAGCATTGCCTTGCAACTCACCATAGTTTCTCCAAATGTAAATACATAACGTGTTAACAACCTCCTTCTATCCAAGTCTGCTACGTAATCAGAATCAGAGTACCCGGTAACAAAACACTCTTTATTACCACCATAGATGAGACCAACATCAGATGTACCCTTCAAGTACCTAAAAATCCTTTTAACTGCTGTCCAATGATCCTTCTTTGGATTGATCATAAACCTCGATACTACACTTACTGAATGAGACAAGTCCGGTATTGTACAACCCATGACGCACATTAGACTTCCAACCGCACTAGAATAAGGAACCTTCGATATATACTCGTCATCACTTTTTGCTCTAGAAGAATGCACCATAGACGGCTTAAAACTTGATGATGAAGGATTACTATTAGTTTAGAATAAAACAACCAAAATGATGTAACACATTCTCAATATAATTCTTTTGAGACAAAAACAACTTCTTGTTGTTCCTATCTCTCAGAATCTCTATTCCCAGTATCTTCATCTCAAATTCAGAACTAAGAAGACTTTTAAGCTTGCATACTTCACCTAACTCCTTTTTAAGGTATCAGCATATCATCGACATACACAAGAAGATATGTCAATGCTCTATCTTTCAACTTCTGAACGTATACACAATAGTCATAGTAACTCCTTACAAACACATGCTTGATCATAAAAGTATCAAATGTTTGTACCATTGTCTTGGAGATTGCTTCAACCTATATAGCGACCTCCGAAGCAAACACACCATGTCCTCATTCCTTTGCTCTATGAAACCATCTAGTTGAGCCATAAAAATTTCCTCCTTCAAATCACCATGAAGAAACACCGTCTTCACATCTAGTTGTTGCAACCAAAGATCATCATGAGCTACTAAAGACAACAACAAATGAATGGACGTGTGAAGAACAACCGGAGAAAAAATTTCATTATAGTCAAGACCTTCCTTCTGGATATACCCCTTTGCCATAAATCGTGCTTTGTAACGTATTGCTTCGGACCCTTCTAAGCCAAACTTCTTCTTAAATATCCACTTATATCCCACGACTCTCCTACCTTTAGGCAACTTAACAAAAACCCAAGTTTTGTTCTTATGAAGAGACTCAACCTCCTCCGTCATTGCTCCCATCCACAAACATGCTTTCTTCGAGACTATTGCTTCACCATAAGACCCTGGTTCATGGGGATTATCAACCTCTACCATTTGCAAAGGATATGCAGCCATATCGATCAAAACCATATCTAACCAAAGGTTTAACTTGTCTCCTTGATCAATCTCTAACCAACGAAAAACTTTCGCCAGCTCTACCTTTATCTTGTAAACCAACTTCTATATTCTCATATGTATCTACCTCGTGAGGCTGTTCTTGACCTTCCTCCACTCTGTCCATCATCCAAGTTTGTATCCATCTATACAAACTTACTTTGAACATTACTATCAACGTCCATGTCTTCATCAGCCAACTCCATGTCAAGTTCACCATCCTCCACCTTCTTAGATGCACCCTTAAGACCCACTTGTGGAACTAATGACTTCTTATCAATAGTTACATCCCTACTCACAATTACTTTCTTCTCAGCCGGTGACCATATTCGATAACCCTTTACTCCACTACCATATCCCATCAAAACTCCTTTCTTAGCTCTTGGATCTAGCTTTCCATCATTAACATGATCATAGGATTCTCAGTCCTTGATAATCTACAGGACTACTGGACCACACCTCAATGGGAGTTTTACAATCAATTATGGTTACCGGTGATCGATTGATAAGGTAGAAAGCTGTGATTATAGCTTCTGCCCAGAAGCTTCGAGGTAAACTAGCATTCGACGACAAGCATTGAGCCCGTTCTAAAAACTTTCTATTCATCCGCTCGGCTACTCCATTTTATTGAGGTTTATGACGAACCTTCCTATGTTTTGCGGTTCAATGTTCCTCACAAGACCTATCGAACTCCTTTGAACAGAACTCTAACCCATTATCAATTTTTAGACGTTTAATCCTTCACCCCTTTTGGTTTTCAATCAACGTCTTCCAATTCTTGAACCTTTCAAATGACTCACTTTTGTTTTTCATGATAAACACCAAAGTCATTCTAGAATAGTCATCAATGATCGACAGGAAATAACGACCACCTCCAAGCGACAAAACTCTTGCCGGTCCCCAACAGTCTGCATGTAATTACTCCAAGCGCCTTATGTTGCTTTCCATAAACACAATGTTCACAGAAGCTCAGCTTCTCCACTTTGTGTCCTCCCAACAGACCATGTTTACTAAGAAGCACCATTCCTTTTTCTCCCACATGACCTAATCTCATGCGGAATAGCTTTGTCAACTCTAAAGCTTCTACCTCTAGTTGTGAGACAGCAGATGAACCTTGACCCACTACAGTCTCGCCTTTCGGTACATATAGTGTAGACTCTCTTACTCCTTTCATAACCACTAAGACACCTTTAGACACCTTTAGTACCCCATCCACACAAGAATTTTAAACCCTTTCCATCCAACGTACTCTTCAAAATTAAATTTTTCTTTAATTCCGAAACAGCCTGACGTTCGACGGTGTTCTTACTATTCCATCATACATCCTAATCTTGATTGATCCAATACTAACCACCCGACAAGGAGCATCGTTTCCCATCAACAGACTTCCATAATCCACTTCATGATATGAGGAGAACCATTCTTTGTTTGGGCACATATGAAAGGAACAACCCGAGATCCATAATCCATACGTCTGACCTTCCTCCAATACAACAATTTGACATCATGAGAACCAAATCCAATTTTGAGCTTGCATCGTCCCTGGTCCTGTTTACATTCGATCTAACCGACTTGTTCTTGGGACATTCATTTTTCCAATGCCCGGTTTCACCACACGTGTGCATACATCCTTCGAATTTGGTTTCCTACCTTGTGATCGAGTTTTTCCCTTCCTCTATTTTCCTTTTCCTTTGTTTGATGGATTGGTTGATTGTAAGGTCACTACTACAAAATGAACCTAATATAACACTAATAAAGTATTGCTTTAGCCAAAAAAAGTTGCATTAGGGCTAGTGCGGCACTTTATCAAGGGCTTCTTTGGGCCGCGTTTCCTTAGGTCTAAAGCAACACTTCTATTACGATGTGCAACAGTTTTTGGAAATGTTGCATATCTTTAAGAATTGCAACACTTTTTACACTCAAATGCAACACTTTTTTATTTACTTCCAATTAAGTATGGCAACACTTTTAAATGGAAAATGCAACACTTTTCATAACACTTTATGTAATTTGTATTACATAAATGCAACATTTTTTTCTAGTAAAAGCAACACTTTTTAAAATATACTTTGAGAGCAAATGCAACACTTTTTTGATAATTTATATCACAATTATTTGATACAACACAAATAGAATGATTATTTGTTATAATATAGATGCATTAGATTTTATTTGAAAACGATAATGAATTACAGTTTCTTTTCGGCCATTTACAATAAGCATATTATAAATAGAATTGTATTGTAGTATAAGAATGCATCATAAAAACAAAATCATATTCATATCTATTACATTTCATACAATATGCAAGTTAGAAATATTCAATCGCTTCTTTACAAACTCCATAAACCATATCCTAGATAAAAACCGATAAAGATATTGTTACAATATATTTCTTTTCATGGATGTCTTTCCACATGCTAATTCAAGCTAACAAATTTAGAAGGTAGTATTGGGGAATTAGTGGTTTAACTATCAAAGTTTTAGTTCAGTTTTGGTTTAATCATCAAAGTTTTTTTCAAATGGTTTTACCATAAAGTTTGAATTTGTTATGATATAATCCTCAATGTTACACCTTGTTTTTAGTTTAAACCTCAAAGTTTTTTTCCAAACAATTTAACCCTTAATTTTTGTTAAAAATGGTTTAGCCTCAAAGTTTTGTTAAGTTTTTAATAGAACTAAAATCCATAATCAAATAAAGAGGGTAAAATCAAAAACCATACAAAAATTAAGTGATTAATCAGTTTTTTTAACAAAACTTCAAGGTTTGAACAATATGAAAAAAAACTTTGAGGTTTAAATCATAAAAAATTCAAAACTTTATTGTAAAATCGTTTAGAAAAAAACTTTGATGGTTAAACCGAAATTGAACGAAAACTTTTATGGTTAAACCATTATTGACCCGGTAGTATTTCTATAAGTTTTCACAATGCATCTTCAACTATTTTGTCTCTCTCATTGATAAGTTCTTGCTTCATTGCTTAGCTCGGTCTTTTCCTTTCACGCTTCTCTCCTAACTCAGCTTTCTTCCATCATTTTCTACTACAAGCTCTCATGGTATATCAACTATAATATTTTTCTCCTCCTTTGCACTTGATTTTAATGATTCCATTCCATGAACCATATACGATGTCTCACCACATGTCACCTTTTTCATCAATTTATTAATAACGCCTTTTCCATAAAGTCTATGGTGTCCTTCATACTCTCAACTCGTCACGGCCAGAAGGATCTATTAGAGCACTTTCACTGTGGAAGCTTGAAGCTCTTCATTTGTTCCTTCATGATTATTCAACAAAGAAAAGTGTATGTAATTTACAAGTAACAAATGAAATAACTAGTATATGATAATATCTTACAATTTTGTTTATTGTGTCGTCCTATGAATTGAATCAACATATGGATTCCCTTCTTTCCTTCTATAGTGCTCTCAAACATTTGGGTTATAAGTTCAGTGGTTCCTTGTTTGGGACCTCATTTATCTATATCAGAATAGAGATAGTAGTAATAGTAATATTGTATCCTTCATGCAACAACATGAAAAAGAGAAAATAACAAAGACAAAAAAAGATTACAATTTCCTTACAAATTCTTGCATAGCTTTTAGGATCAGTTGTGTGCATGATTTTTTTAGACATACATGCATGCATCCCATGCCTACGAACAACGATTCTACACCTTATAAAAATATTTCAAATTCATTCAATAGACAATCAAATAAGTCAGTATGATACAGGATTTGCTTGAGAAGTTATACTTGCAAAATAAAATATTGTCTAAACAAAATGTTTTTTAACAGCAACAAAGATTACTATTAAGAGCTTTTTATCAAGGTGCTAAAAGCAAGCAAAACAGTACAAGAAAGTTACAGCTCTATAGAAGGAGAACTACACCAATTTACCCAATTTAACTTCCTTTTAAAACTCCCCCAAATATTTATCCGAAAGAAAAAATTACTCTGCACCAGGCTAAAGAGATTAGAATCTACCATTCAATCAGTAGTGAAAGCTTTCCCATTGCAATGTTGCCAAATGAACGGGCAAGCAGTGTAAACCACCACCAAGAAGGCTTCTAAAACCGAAACCTTTAACCCCAAATCAATTCCCCATGAAAACAAAGAAGAGATGGAACTGCTAGGAATATAATGGAAATCACACCAATATTTTATATATGTAAAAAGGTGGGCTGCAATTCTACAAGACCGAAACAGATGTCTCGGTTTCTAAATCAACTCCACAAGCATAAGAAACTGAGTTACTTGTAGCAACTGTTGAATATCAAGGCCCTCCAAATAAAATAAGTTTTTTAGTACGTGGGTTTTGTGAAGAAACAAAGTACAGAGTATGAATTTTATGAAGAAAGAAGTAGTCACATTTTATTCCATTAATTAGATGTCTATATATATAGACAGTACAAAACAACCTAATAACCTACTTTGCTTCTTTTAAGCAAAACTCTTATGTAATACTAACCAACCTAACAAACTCATGCTTATCATTTTTCAACCACTAATTTCTTAGTAATAGGATAGGATAATGACTCAATCCTATCAAACAACTTGTTTATAAATTTACCAAATAAAAACTAAACTTAAACTACTAAATAAACTAATTAATCAAGATTAAAACCCAACATTCACCCCCTTATTCTTGATCAATTTTCTTATCAAAGCAATGTTGGTTCATCCTCGTGAATCAAGTTGGCTTCATTCTCCTTGTCTTTCCACTTTGTACATTCATTTGCAAAGTGTGCGAATTCCCCACAATCATAACATTGAAAACCACTTTTTTCACCTCGACCTCTTCCACCTCTCACAGAGTTCCTTCCACGTCCTCTTTGGCGTCCACCATTTTCACCATGCTTTTGTTCACATGCCCACATGAGTTGACCTTTCTCTTCTTCCTTTTCATCATGGCTTTTGAGTCTTTCTTCATACGCTTTTAATCTTCCTACGCTTCTTCCAATGACATACTTTCACCTGTATCGTTATTAATTAATAAATATTCACACCACACTAATTATCTCTGCTTTTTAACGTGTATGATTAATTAATAAATATTAATCACACTCTTTTCTCTCTTTTAATTAACGGGTTCTCACTTCTTGTTTATTTGTTCGTACTCATTTTTCATTAATTATTTTAATGTTTGAATACTCATTTATTAATCGTAAGCAAGTATCTCTATCTCTTGTCTCTTAACTACAATTATACTCAACTTTATTAACTATATAATTATTTCTATACTCTTTAACAAGCTAGTTAACACGATTCTCTAGTATATCACATAATAATGATCATACAGTTAATTAATATCTCTAAGTATCGGATTGAGGTACTCACCTGGAGTCCAACACTTCCAACGCATTCTCTTTATCTTTTACTTAGGTCCTCGAGTACCTAAGAATAGGTATATGATACCCATTACTCTTACTCAATCAGAACACCATTGTAAAAAACTACACAGGATAGTGCAGGATCGTGCCTTCCCAGGCACGCCCGTGGTCAACAGGCACGCCCGTACCCTATTGAGTCACGCCCGTGCCTCCTCAGGTACGCCCTGGGCACGATATGTTCTTGAGGGGCACGCCCGTGCCCTTCAACTTTCAGCCCAGTATCGACTAGAACCTATTGTTCCTCGACCAAAATACAACCAATTCAATATCAAGTGATTTCCAGTACTTTCAAACATCCTCAAAACACTTATTGACCATAGGAAACATCATAAAAACACTCTTTGATCACAACTCTCCAATTAAACTCAATCAACAACTCAAACTCAAAATAAGGATTACTTAGGTTGCATTTAGCAGGAGAAAAATTTTCTGTTTTTCTGTGAAAAATGGTGGAGTTTTTATTTTCTGAAAAAAATATAAAACGTGTTTATATGAAGGGGTGGAGTTTTCCTTTTTCAGAAAAAATGAATGAAAAGTTGTTTGAAAAAGTATGAAAGTTTGAAAAATAAAATGTGAAAAAGTGAGGGAGTTTTCCGAAAAAATGTGCAAGTGCACATGTTTTCTGATTTTTAGTTTTCTTAGAAAAATTTTCTGGAAAAATAGAGGATTTTTCTGGAAGTGAATGCATCCTTACAATCTTCCATCTTGCTATTTCCTCAATGAATATGTGTTTATCCTCTTTGTAATCCTCCAATCCCAGCTCCAAATCTCTTCTCAAAATGCTCCAAATCTCTTCTCAAAATTAAGGAAATATGTATGTATGTGTGTTGGTGTTTAAATGAAGAAGAACAAGAAAATGTTCAAGAAGAAGATAGAAAGAAGAAACATATGGGAAGGAGGCTGCCGCCTCCTTTTGGGGTGCATGGTGACCTCTTTGACCGGTATTCTGCTTCCCTTTCCAACTTACAACTCATCTATACGATACCCAAAAATTTCAACGGGGATATATTTGGAATCATTATCTCAAACCATATAATAATTTACAACCTCTACTCGTTCTCCTCCACTTTTATGTTACAACTCATATTAAATAATGTTTATAGAATTTGGGGTGTTACAAAACTGGCTACAAGGAACAAAAATAGCCAAATTGTTTTTTTTACTTGTTATGTGTTTAGCGACGATTTTAATATTTGCTTTGATGAAGTTTTATTAAAATTGGTAAAACTAGAAATTCTTTACATGTTTTGGTAAAGAAATATTTCTAAAATGCTCGTTTTTGTAATTTTCCTAAAATCAAAATGGTTTAATTTTTAATAAGATTTTTAGCGATTTATATAAAAATAGTTAACACTTAAATTGTAAGTAGCAGGATATCATTTTTCTTTCAAAAGTCGTATCCGTTACTTTTGACACTAGATATGCATGAAGATGACAAATTCATCACGGACGTCTAATTTATAAAAGTTTACAAATTGATTTTATAAAGTAAATTAGAAAGATATGTTGTTCCGTCATTAACGCAACTCTTTCAACGAGGACGTCATTGTTCGAATAAAATAACATATCAATTCCTAAAAGTTACAAAATAGCAGCATTAATTGATGAGTTTCTATATATATACTCTGCAATTCTAGCTCAACCTGATAATGTCTTATATCTATATAAATTAGTCAATAACTTATAGCTACCAAACTTTTCTGCCGACGTATATCATATGCTTAAACATCGTATAAACAATCTCATCATCCTCTTCACACAAACAAGGCACAAAGATGGAGTTCGATCACTCATTTTCAACAACTTCAGTCGTCATTTCATTTCTTCTTGTAGTAGCTCTCCTTCTGCAAATCTTGAAAAGAAAAAGGGCAAAAACAGTGAATGACGACAGAGCACCACCTGAAGCAAAGGGCGCATGGCCTATTATCGGACACTTACACCTTCTTGGTGGATCTATACTACCTCACCATGTTTTAGGTGAGATGGCGGAATTATATGGGCCTATGTTTACCATCAGCCTTGGTGTTCACCAAGCTTTGGTGGTAAGTAGCGGGGAGATAGCTAAAGAGTGTTACACTACAAATGATAGGGTCTTTGCAAGTAGACCTAAATCAAAGGCAGTAGAGCTAATGGCCTATAACTATGCTATGTTCGGTCTTGCTCCATATGGAGATTACTGGCGACAAGTGCGCAAGATCATCATGCTTGAGATTCTCTCTCAACGACGAGTTGAGATGCTTGGACATGTTCGACTTTCAGAAGTTAGAGCATCCATGAAAGATATTTACGAGGCCTGGGTAAGGAACAAAGACAGTAAAGGTTTGAATATGGTAAAGGTGGAGATGAAAAAATGGTTTGGGAACTTGGTACTTAATGTTTTAGTTAGGATTATTTCAGGAAAGAGGCTTCTGGTCGACAATGAAGAACATGTTAGATTTCAAAATGTGGTAAGGAAGTTCTTCGAGTTATTGGGTGCATTTGTTGTGTCTGATTACATTCCCTTTATGAATTGGTTCAACGTGGGAGGATATGATAAGGAAATGAAGATGGTCGCGAAGGAGATGGACGATATAATTGATGGATGGTTAAAGGAGCATAAGATACAGAAAAAGGCCGAGCAGCTACATGATGGCAATCAAGTATTCATGGATGTGCTGATTTCCATTCTTCAAAGTGCATCTGAAGACGATTTCCCGGGTGTGGACCATGATACAGTTATCAAGGCCTCATGTCTGGTAAACATTACCTTGATCAACTCTAAATTATTTACTTCAATTTTATTTGTTGATTTATGCATCTTAAAAGTTTAAAAAAATATTTTGACCATATCGCATTAATGGTTCCTTGAACTCAGAAGCAGGGTAATTGCTTGAGAAAGAAAAGTATAGAATATTCCCTTTTGGTTTACTTTTTTCGTTCTTTTCTCAATTGGGTACGTTGTAATAAAACCAAAGTTATCATCATGTTGCTTATAACTGATCTGATCGAAGAACTTTGGTGTGGTTTTAATTGTGTAGGCAATACTAACTGCAGGCACGGACACAACAGCTGTGACTTTAACATGGGCTCTATCCTTGTTGCTCAACAACCCAAAAGCATTAAAAATTGCCCAAGATGAGATTGATGAACATATTGGAAGGGACAGACCAGTGGAGGAGTCAGACATGAAGAATTTAGTCTACCTCGACGCCGTCATCAAAGAAACATTGCGTTTATACCCTGCAGGACCTCTGTCCGTGCCTCATGAGTCCATGGAGGATTGCATTGTGAGTGGCTGCAACATCCCAAAAGGCACCCGTTTGTTGGTAAATCTCTGGAAAATGCATCGCAATCCTAACGTGTGGTCAGATCCCAACGAATTTCAGCCAGAAAGATTTTTGACAGGCGAAAAGGATATTGATGTGAAAGGAAAACATTTCGAATTACTTCCCTTTGGTAGTGGTAGAAGAATGTGTCCCGGTGTTTTCTTTGCCTTACAGATTTTGCCTTTAACATTAGCTAGTTTGATACAACAGTTTGAGATACAAAAACCATCGGATGAAGCGATTGATATGACTGAAGGGCCCGGATTGACTTGTAGCAAAGCAACGCCACTTGAGGTCCTACTTGCTCCTCGTTTATCCCTTGAAATGTATCCTGTTGGGGCATGATATATATAGATATATCCGCATATATATATATATATATATATGTTTTGTGAAACGGATGAATTCTAGTTAGTTACTATAAGTTAAAGTACGTCTTTATTATTTTTCGTTCATCTTATTAATATATATTACTGTAATGTAATATCTTGGAGTAATTATGAGTTTGATTTCCATTTATATATCTTCTAATAATGATATCTATCTACTAGGATCTAAAATCTTGTCGATCATCCCAACTAAAGTACGTTAATATTGTCACAAAGGACCATTTCGTAAGATGATAGCTCGCTCCACGTACGGAAAGATGTTGAGGCGGCGTTATCTTCCAACAAGACACAACCTACAACCATATGAGGAACCCTACCCTGACATTAAGGACAGACGTATAGCCCAGCCCGAACGGTTTTGGGTACCTTCGGGTACACCGGTACTCCCCCTTTGGGTTCCTCCCATCTTCCCCCATTTCGGGTGTGGCAAACCGAGATTTCTGAATGCTTTTTTTTGTTTTGTAGATAGATGAAGAAGCGAGAAAATATTTAGGTTGTTTGAGTTGATTTAGGATGAGTGCTATTTGGGTTTTGGTTTATTTGGATTGGGAAGAAAATATGAAGAAAATGTGATGTGGTATTTAAATTAATTTGGGTTGGGATACTCATGGCCTAATGGAAACATATATATCTAATGAACTAATTAAAGAGCAAACTGTTAGAAACGTACAATGCCTAAAATGCAACAATGCTAAGGCCTAAGGACACTCATAAAACTATAAAAGGTCATACAAAAAGAGTAATTAAACATGTGATTTGACCGGCAACATCCAAACAACTCCATATTTGGCCGGTTGCAAAAAAGAAATGACCTACATTTATATATATTGCTCGTATATAAGCAGTTTTGAAGGAAACTACACAACTAATTAAAAAATAAATCATAATTTGTAAGTTATGAGGTGTATGACAATGGTTTTAAATCACAATTAAAAAATAAATAAATCATATTTAAAAAATCATAAATCCTAACGAAACTATCATATTACAGTTAATAAATCGTATAAAAAATAAATTAATATGTAATTAACAATAAATCATCAAATTAGATGATCATATTACATAAGTTAATATGTAATTATCATCATCGTCAATGGCCATTACTTACTAGGACGGCTTCGTCATTTTCTATGTTTCTTATTTATAAATCATATTAAATAAAAACTACAAAACTAATCAAAATCATATAAGTTAATTTGTAAGAATCAATTATAACTCATTAATGGGTAATAAACTATTTCCAGTAAACTTGAGATAATGAATTTGGAGTAATGGATTCAGTTATATATGTGTCCCCACCAATTACCACCACCAATATCGCTAATACCACCCTCTTGCACCATCACCAACTCAATCCCATTACCACCACCACCGTCGGCCCCAACCACTACACCACCATAACTTGTCGCACAATCACCACAACCAATTTCGCTACCACCGCCGTCTGCCACTGCCACTGCCACCACCGGCCGCAACAACTAAACCATCGTAACTCATCACACAATCACCACTACACTCTACTACCATCATAGACCGCTGCCACCGTCACCGAACCCACCACTTCCATCTTTCGTCGCCACCTCTGTTGATTACCAGAACTGCCTGTCGCAACCACCATCGTCATCAACTACCACCCGTCGCCATTAATTGACATTAATCGATGCCTCAACCAACATCACATTCGCTGCCACCGATTATTAGCACTAAAAGTTGTTGTCACCATCATCAAAAACTAGCACACTTACTATTGCCACTAACAACCATCACTACCCACTACTGTCACCGCCATCAACCTGTACAACACAAACATATATATGTATATATATATATATCTACACACATACGTATATACCAAGCAATATCAAATGGTAATGATAATACTAGGGAATGCTCATTGCATTCCTTTGTATTCCCTTACCATTTGCCATTCTGATTCCTCTCTATTTATCCAAGCGCCCCCTAATTATCGGATCCACTTAATTTCTTTGAGATGAGAATCATGCCTGGATGATCATGTTGATGAATGAACAATGGATGGTACCATGTGGTCAACAGAGAAATTAAAGAAGTTAATTGAATATTGAAACACGAAAGTGTGCTGATTGTATTGAAAACTTGTACAGACTAGCTACTATGTCTTAGTATATATACAAGAATTATGAAAGTGACATATAATTGAAATTAAGCTGACTACTTAACTATCTTAACAGCTATACAATTTAAATGGCTTGACACTCAGTTTGATGCTTGTTGTGTTGAACGTATTGAGATGATATTGGATGTAAATTAAATCTGTTTGGTTGCAAAAAGTATGTTGCTTTATACTTTTTGTTACATGCTAATTGTTATGGTGTATCAATATTCATGTTAATTCTTATGGTTGCAAATCATAGTTGTTACGAATTCCCATTTGACGTTAACTATTTTGTACTCGGTCTAGTTATGGGCTAAGAAAACTAAATCATTTACATAAAAAAAACTTCTTTAAATTAGCTATGTAAATTTGTGCTAAATAAATGTGATTACGATTTAAAACTTTTATATGTGCTAACTAGTACAAACTTATAATTTGAAATTCTATTTAAAACTCAACTCTATATAAGTAATAGCAATTACAATAATACACACTTCTCTTAAGACTTTTGAATATTGACATAGGTTTTCTCTATTTCTTTCAACCTTCTAAATAAGTATTGACTTGTTTCTAAGTTAAATTTTTTATGAGTAGCAAATACACATCCCTAATTTACACATATTTCTACAGCAAACTAGAACCCTTAATCTCAAGAAGGGATTTACACTTTAAATCACATCTTAATATCGCTAAATCAAAAGTCTTTTGATTCTTCCTAAGTTAACTTATATATGTGTGTATCTATATATATACTAGCAAGGTACCCGCGCAATGCTGCGTCGGCAAATAATTTTTATTTTACATCATGTTGTTTTTAATGTAATAATATGTTATTCGCGCAATTCAATGTCACGAAAAAATATCATACAATGTCAGTTTTTTATTTTTTTTATTTGTATCAACTATTTAATTAATTTTAAAAATAAAATCTAAAAGACATTAAAATAAGAAAAATATTTAGATTTATAAAATAAGGAGGGAGAAGTTAATAAGATTTTAAAAATTATGTTGATGTGGGTGGATAATTATGTTTGTGTGAGATGGTGTTTTAGTGTTAGAGAGATATTTTAAATAGATAAAAAGTTAAAGTAAATTAGGAAAGAGAATGAAATGGTTAAGAAGGGGTATTTTATTACATTTAAGTTACTTAACATTAAGAGTTTTTAAGCTTGTAAATGTATTATAAAGGAGTAAGATATATACAGACATAATATATATATATAGATATATATATATATATATATATATAAACAAATATATCCTTAAATCAAAACCTACCTTTCGACTACACTTACCCCATGGCACATCCTCTCCGTTCACCACCTTCTCATCACCGGCTCCCCTTCACAGCTTTCATCTTCTACAAGTTGAAACCCGCCGGCGGCTTCCCCTTCACAACTTTCATCTTCTACAAGTTAAAACCCGCCTGCGACTCCTACTCCGATTTCTTTGAGGACGACGAGCCTCTCCACTGCAAATCCGCCGTTTGTGTCATTTGTGTTAGTTCCCTATGTGTGCTTCCATCATCAATTTTGTCGATATAGCTATGTAATAAAAAGAAACTACAGCCTAAATAAATGACACGTAGACATAAACAGCTTCATACTATTGACCACTTCTTCATTAACTATTCTTTCCAAACAACATATACATCCTTAAATCAAAACCTACCTTTCGTCTATACTTACCCCATGGCCCATCCTCTCCGTTCACCACCTTCTCATCACCGGCTCCCCTTCACAGCTTTCATCTTCTACAAGTTGAAACCCGCCGGCGGCTTCCGCTTTACAACTTTCATCTTCTACAACTTAAAACCCGCCGGCGACTCCTTCTCCGATTTCTTTGAGGACGACGAGCCTCTCCACTGCAAATCCGCCGTTTGTGTCATTTGTGTTAGTTCCCTAGTACACTCGATGTGTGTTTCCATCATCAATTTCGTCGATTTTGCTATTGATTTCATTCACTAGTACGCTCAACCTTTGAGATTGCCCCGTGGTTCCATCATCGATTTCCATTTTGTTGATTTCCTTAGTTGCTTAGGGTTTAAAAAGGATTGATTTGAGATTGCTCCTGGTTCCATTATCGATTTCCATTTTGTTGATTTCATTAGTTGCTTAGGGTTTAAAAAGGATTGATTTCATAATCTATCATTAATTTACATTTACGTTGATTTCATTAGCGGCTTAGAGTTTAAAAATGATTGATTTCACTATCTTGTGTTTTCTATGTGTCATCAATGTATGAGGCTAGCACATAAACAAGGTTAGATTACATTCCTGAAATGCTACTAAACAAAATGCAGGGAATTGAAATAAGCAGATTAAACACAAAATGCAAGGTTTGATTATATTCTTCAAATGCTACTAAACAAAATGCACGGAATTGATTATATTCTTGAAATGCTACTAAACAAAATGCAAGGTTTGATCATCTTCTTTTCCCTCTTGGGTAATATCATTTTTATGCTTCCATGTGTAGTTTCTTTTTAATACATGTAGCTTAACCCATCCATTTTAATTTCTATTGTGCACAAATTGGGGCTGAACTTTGTTTTAGTTCAGTACTTTGGAAAAAGTATACAAATTCATTCTTTAGTGCCCAAATTTAATATTTGGACGTTTGGTTTAGGATAGTGTGAGGATTTTGTGTGCTTTTTTATGTGCATTTTACAATTAATTTGGTTAGAAATATGAAGTAAAAAAATGGTAATCAGCCAAAGTAACTTTCTGTCATTTTTTGTTTTTGATTCACAGAAAATACGCGTATATCGTTGCCGGTTGTTACTTCATTGAACACGAAGGACCATTTGAATCGAATGTGAGCAAAGTCTTTTACACTCGTATGTAGTTTCTTTTATTAATTTTGTTGCTTCAGGATATTAAGCTTCATATAGATATTAATCTTAAGCATCATTTGTTTACTTAGCTTGTTTATAAGCAATCCTACAACCTTAGGCCACATAGTCAAGTGGAAATCAATTGCAATAAGTCATTATTGTCAACCTGCATAGGTATGTTTCTTCTGTCAATTTTATTTTTTCCTGAATATTTATGCGTGTATGTTATCCATTGGGATTTTAGATATAGACGTAGAAGTTTGTATGATTTCATACCGATTCAAACATGTTTAGTGGTGTGGTGGCAATTCCACATAATGTGCTCGCTTAAATATCCAAGAAAAAACCGATTACATAACGATCTAGCTCCATCAATTTATCCATATATCTTTTGCTAGGGAGCTCACATGACCATCCTTAATTACTTTCTAAGCATGAAAAGAGGGCGGAAAACTAAAAGAATCGGAATTGTTGATAACTTACTTGACGAAGCTTTCACCGGAGAATATCGAATGCTCAGAGTTCATGTTTCAACAGCTCAAAGTCTCTTACTGTTTCTGCTTCTAGCGCTCGCGCTGAGGTGGATGTTCCCTTCTAAATACCTCAATCTGCTTGGACCTAACAGGAAAAACCATCAACAATTACCTGAACCAAACATTCTTTACACCTCCAACAAACAACCAAAAAAAAACCCCGCACAACTTTCTCAAAATCAGGTCCTTAAGGTGGTCCTGCCGTAGGAAGAACTTCACTACAGCTCATTCCTTTGATGCCTGAGACACTACCATCGATGAAAGATTGCCCTCACTGTGGTTCTGTCAAGTTCTACTCCAAAACAAAAAAAATTTGCGCGCTGCATAGAAGGTTGTGTGCGGTTGGCTAACAATCGACTCCCAAGTATTCTTAAAGACCTTCTAGCTAGCTTCAACGTCAGATGAAGAAAAAATATTTAGAACATATATATATTAGGACATATAATCACCTATTTGCTTTTACTTCTCTTGGAGTTAAATCAGATACAAATCTTAGCAAGCGAAACTATGGGATATACACATTCAAAGTGCAGGGTCAGGTATATCATTTTATTAACGATTTACTCCCCGAGCATTATAACTCAAAAAATCTTCAATTATACTTCCATAATACGGAGCATGAGTTACAGAATCGTTTAGCATCTTTCGATGGGCTATCTAAACAAACAATCAAGTTATGCATGAAAGCCCTTCAAGAAAACCCTTATGCTTGTTTTTTCCGAACACTTAAAGATGTTCCCGAGCTACACAACTACAAAATAGTTCTTAAAAGGCTTCCTTCACACATGTGGAACAGACAAACTTCTTGCAACTATGCCTTTACCACATGTGGAAAAGTTCATTCCACTTACAACTCTACAACTCAAACAAGCGGAGGATGATGTAAGTTGAAATCTAAGTTATGTAAAATTTACCAATTTACCCAAAATCTAATTACTTATCATTATTGTTTGCATTACCAATCTTTTTTATTTACTTGTATTCATCTTTTAAATAAGTGTTTTCATTTGAAATTTAGTTTTTACCTCTTTTTTATTCTTATTTTTATCTTCTTTTTTTTTCGCTACATCGCACTAATTATAAAAACCTTGTTAACTCTTATACGATCGGCTAGATAAAATCATTTATTAATTGAAATGGTTATTAAGTGAATAAAACTTCTTTTGAGTCAACACTCACATTATTTGCGGTAGCCTAGCTTCTTTTAAGTTTGGAACATTTAACAACCACCATCTAATCTAAAAGTAATAATATTTTGTTTAAGTGCACCATAATTTATTTGAATAGGGACCAAATCCTATGCTAATTTTTACGTTCAGATTTTATCACGCGCAACGTGGCACATTTTTCTGCTCTATCACCTCGAATCTTGTGGACTGACGACAGATATCCACGCAGCTTATAGTGCCAAATTTTTATGTCGGCACTTCCTACTATTATAAGTTCAATAAACTAACATATCTTAGCAAAATCGTCTGCACACATTTAAACTTTTTACAAGAAATGGCTACTTAAAAACACCTATGTATTATATATAGTTGTCGTAATTCTGTTTGAACATACATATCATGGAGTCCCGTCACTTATTTTCAACAACTGTTGTAGCAGCCATCTTCTTTGTTTTTGTAATTGCAGTCTTGCTGCAAATCTTTAACAGAAAAAAGGCAAACAGAGAACCACCTCGAGCAGAGGGGGCATGGCCTGTTATCGGACATCTGCACCTTTTAGGTGGATCTCAATTACCTCACAAGGTTTTAGGTCATATGGCTGAAAAATATGGCCCTATTTTCACCATCAAGCTTGGTGTTCACCAAGCTTTGGTGGTGAGTGACAGCAAGATAGCCAAGGAGTGCTTTACCACTAACGATAATATCTTCGCAAGTCGGCCCAAATCAAAGGCCGTAGAACACATGGGCTATAACTATGCAATGTTCGGCCTCAGTCCGTACGGGGATTACTGGCGTCAAGTTCGTAAGATTGTCATGTCCAATGTTCTCTCTCCACGACGAGTCGAGATGCTCGGACATGTTCGGGTTTCAGAACTTGAGGCATCCATGAAAGACCTATACATGGCTTGGGTAAGCAACAAAGATAGTGAAAATTCAGAAATGGTCGAGGTTGAAATGAAACAGTGGTTTGGGAACTTTTTGCTAAATGTTTTAGTTACTATAATTTCCGGAAAGAGGTTGTCAGTACTCAACGATGAAGAAAGGCTTAGATTTCAAGAGGTTGTGAGGAAATTCTTTGAGTTATTGGGTGCATTTGTGTTGTCTGATTTCATTCCTTATCTAAAGCATTTGGATGTAGGAGGATATGAGAAAGCAATGAAAGCGACAGCTAAAGAGATGGACAACATTATTGATAGATGGTTAAAAGAGCATAAAAGAGACAAAGAGTCGGGTGCGCAACATGAAGGAAACCAAGTCTTCATGGATGTGCTGATTTCCATTCTTGAAGGTGCCTCCGAAGAGGATTTCCCTGGTTTTGATAATGATACGATAGTTAAAGCCACATGTCTGGTAAACTTATTCTTAATTAAGCAAGATTGCTATGTTTCTTTCTCTTTGTTGATATATGTATATATCTTGAATTGAATTATAGTTATATAATATATTTAGTAGGGATAAAAAAAGTGCCAAATTTTTAGAAGAATTAATTATTGGTTTACAAGTTTTTGCTTTCTTAAAACCTAATCCTAGAACCATTTTTGTGCAAATTTCATGTCACAGACGATCTTAATTGCAGGCTTGGACACGACATCTGTGACTTTAACGTGGGCATTATCTTTGTTGCTCAACAACCCAAAAGCACTAGAAATCGCGCAAGATGAAATTGATAAGCATGTTGGAAGGGAGAGACTAGTTCAGGAATCCGATGTAAAGAACTTAGTGTATCTTGAAGCCGTCATCAAAGAAACATTGCGTTTATATCCGGCAGGACCTATGTCAGTGCCTCATGAATCAATGGAGGATTGTATCGTGGGTGGGTACAACATCCCCAAGGGCACGCGTTTGTTGGTAAATCTATGGAAAATGCATCGTGATCCTAACGTGTGGACAGATCCCGAAGAATTTCAGCCGGAAAGATTCTTGACAAGTCAAAAGGATATTGATGTCAAGGGAAAACATTTTGAAATTCTTCCGTTTGGTAGTGGTAGAAGAATGTGTCCTGGTGTTTTGTTTGCGCTCCAGGCGTTGGGTTTAACTTTAGCTAGTTTGATACAACTATTTGTACTGAAAAGGCCATCAAATGAAGCCGTTGATATGAGTGAAAGCCCCGGACTGACTAACAACAAAGCAACACCCCTTTTGGTCCTTCTTGCTCCTCGTTTGTCCCTTGATATGTATCATACTACTTCCAAATGACATATGCCCATGAAGAATACCCAATTTAAGAGTAGAGGTGGAATAAGTTCATTAATTAAGAACTGGTGAACATAGGGTTAGTTTGATTTTGAGTTTCTATTTACAATGAATTGAATAAAGTAAACTAAAACTTGTTGTACGTTGAATGTTAAAAGATGTTGTAATGTTACGATAAATTGTAAATTAAGAAACTGTTCATTTTACTTTTAATCTATATGATTATTTGGTTATAAAGTGATATGATATTAACTTGATATGAAAGAAAGATACTTTTAATACTAAAAATGTAATAAACGTTAATTGAAATCCGAGTTAAAAATAGGTAAAAATACCAAAGAAAAGTGTGCACTAATGTGACATGAAAGGAAAAAAAAAAGAATATGTCATGCTCTAAAATTTCCATTTAAGACAATTATATTAAATGAAATAACATGAAGTATTGTTATATATTATCATAGATTAGTAATTTAAGTATTTATTGAATGAATTTTGTTTTTAGCAGATTAAATAAATTGATTATATCAATTTTTATATATCTTTATCTTATGATACAAATAAAAGACTAATTAGAATTAAATTTATTATACGATTTTAGCCCTTTATTTAACAAATTAATTTTAATTATATAATCTTGATCATTCATTTTAATAAATATTAAAATCCAATTTTGACTTTTCTAAGTCAAAATTAGATTCAATTTTGACTTTAATTTGAATCCAAATTTTTAGAGATAATTTCATATGCTTTCTTTGTAAATCTTAAAATATTGTATTGTCCATTCTAATTATAAATATCATATTTACTTTTTATGACATTTCAAAATATCATGTTTAACCAAATTTTTTTTAATTATAACCGATAAAAACTTGACCTTAGTAGCCTTAATTGTGACAATAATAATCGATAACTTGTACAAGAAATACAAACTCGTCTTTTGGTATCATGGCAACCTGGTGTTTCTTCCATCATGTCTGACCTCCCTCTAGCGTCGACACTTTCACCGCTACTCTGGATGATAACATCGGTCATTATTGAAGTTCTCATTTATTTCATATTTTATAAGTATTTAATATATTTTTATTAATGTTTACTATTTATCCTTTTTGAAACAAACCCGTGTATCATACGGATATTCAATCTAGTATCCTAAAATTTAAAGACAAAAATCATAAATTAATTAAAAAAAACATGAGTTAATCCTTTGTTCGGCCAACAATTTTAAGAATAGATACTCAATTATGCCATTGGTCCTTTTAATATTAGGGCTATTTCACATTTGGTCATTTAAGCCAAAAAGTTACAAAATACGTCCTTTAATAAGTTGTTTACACACAATTGGTCATTTGACCGTTAACTTTAAACTTTTTAAAATGTCTATTTTACCCTTTTCCTCTCTATCTCTTTCCTCCCTATTTAATTCAAGCATCCCCCTTTCCTCTCTATTTCTTAATCGACCCACTGCTGCCACCAGACCTTATCGGACAGCCACCACCACCGGACTATCACCAAACTGCCTTTGTTACCGGACCACCACCACCGTAAGATTGTGACAACCGAGAGACCGCCACCACCATAAAACCCTCATCCCTTTACTGAGCACAATACGCTCTCGCTACTCTCTCTACTGCAAAGGGCTCTACCGCTACAAATTTGTTGCCTTTTTCGTCAATGGAGAACTCACCACGCCGCCATCAGTTGCATTGAAAACTTGCCTTATTTCTTCTCTTTTTAGTTTTTCTTAGATCTTTTCTGTGTTTCTGTCTTTGTGTGAGAGAGATCAATCAGATCTGGCATATTATGTGTGTGTATGTGTGTGACAGAGAGATCTGTGAGTGCTTGATTTCGTGTGTGAGAGATCTTTGTACGTGTGCTTGATTTCAAGTGGTGGATGATGTTGGTGAAAAGATGATAATGGCGGTGGTGTTCTAGTGGTGGCGCGTTCTCACGGTGGTGGTTGACTAGTGATGGTGGCGGTCTAATGCCAGTGGTGATCTGGTGGTGGCGGTGATTTAGTGGTGATATGGGTTTGTCACTTTGTCACCATATCAAAGGACATGAGAGGGGGTTGTTTGGATTATAATAAGTTTTTATGATTAAAATAGAGTGTTTGGATTAAAATTTATAAGACTAAAATAAGTTTTAAGGTTAAAATTACAAAGGACCAAGTTTGGAAAGGGTAAAATAGACATTTTAAAAAGTTTAAATGTAACACTATTAAAGTTAACGGTCAAAGGATTAATGATGTGCAAAGAACTCATTTAAAGGACTTACTTTGTAACTTTTTGGCTTAAATGATCGAAAGTGAAATACCCCCTATACTAAAAGGACCAATGGTGTAATTGACTCATATAATATTAAACTAACCTAAGTTAGATAGGCATTAGCCATTTCATGTTAACAGATTAGTTAGATAAGCCTAGGCCTGACAATTCGGGTCGTGTTCGTGTTAAATGGTTCGTGTCGTGTTTGTGTTAACCATTTTCATGTCGACCCATTTTCGACACAATTTAGTTTCAAGTCCGGTTTGGTTCATGTCACTTAATTCGTGTTTGGTTTGAGTTGTGCTTTCATGTCGACCCATTTTTCGGAAAAAAACTGAGTTGTGTTTTCGGTATTAAAAACTTGATTTTCAAGTCCGGTTTTCTGCATGTAGAACTTTTTTGTATTAATTTTACTTAGGTTTAATTATTCAAGTTAGCAAGCATCAAAATCAAACTTATGAAACAAATAAAGTAGTTCTAAAACATAAATAAAAATACAATCTACCACAAAAGTTTGGAAATTCAAAAATATGATCACAAGAAATTAGAATATTTGCCCACGCATAAAATAGTAATTACCAACACATGTTTTATACATATGTGCGTAATTCGAATATCACTTTTTAATGACATTTAACACTTATAATGTGTATATATTACTTTTTACCCACATGTTTTTTAGAGGAGAGATTTTCTTGTAAAATTTTTGACTGATATCACAATAAATTACTCACACAAAGACAAATTTTGTAACACCCAAGGTTTGAAATTCCTAAATTAATATTTTAATAGGAGGTGTTATATGTTTATATAAGTTACCTTATGAGATTAGATGTGTTTTTAAAACTAGAGGGACTTAAATTGTCATTATATAAGCTGAAATAGTCCAGGGACCATTTATGTAATTAAGCAACACTTATAGATATACATGGTGCTTTATGTATAGACTTTCAAACACACATATGTACATTTTCAACAAAACACGGCTGCTATACCTCACTTCTGGCAATTTTGGACTTGGAAATACAGCAATTTCATCGGTTGTTTAGCATCATAGCAAACCAACTTAGTAGAGGTATGTGTAGCTTAGTTAGTTTTCATGTTCTTCATACTCTATGAGTCAAGAATTGATCACAAGGATCAATACATGTTAATTTGGTGTTAGATAGGTTGTTTAGATGTTATGGGTGTAGGAAAACACCCTATACACGTTTTTAGATTGATTGTTATTGAGTTTTATGTGTTTTTGGCCGGATTCACAGTTGCTGTCGGACAAAACTGTGCAGACCAGGGGAGGGCACGGGCGTACCCAAGGAGGGTATGGGTGTGCCTTTCGCCCCGTGGCAAACCCTAGTTCTTCAGGTACCTCCGTGCTTTTAAGCTTAGTCACGGGCGTACCTTAGATAGGCATGGGCGTCACTGAAGGATAGGTACACCCATGCCTGAGTCAAGCCTAGTCGTGCCTTAGTTGTAGGACGGGCGTGCCTTTGACAGGTATGGCCGTGCCCTAGCCCTGTTCAGTTTATTTTGATTAGTCAACGGGTGTTGATTCATACACTATTGATATTATGTTGTAGAAACAAGTTGTGGACCTATTCACTAAATCATTATCGTTTGTGGATCTATTCAGATTATAAATATCAGAAGGTGAGTCTTCTAGACTTCACTTCATATCAGCAGCACGTGTAGTTTCATATCAGATTGCTATTATGCTATGTTATACATGTGAATATGTAAGCGTACTTCTATGTGCAGTAAGGCTCAATGCGGTACAGTACTGTGACGTATGTTGCTGCCCTGGGTCTAGAACCAGAGGCTAGCATTGATTGCCAGATATACGTGTATTATCTTCATATGATTGTATACGTGTGTTTATATGATGTTTTGTTTAGATTACTCACTAAGCTCTTGTAGCTTATCAGATACTGTTTTTAAAATGTTTTGCAGGGCGCAGCAAGGGCAAGGATAAAGCTCCTGTTTGACTGCTTTTTAGTTTTAAACAGCAAACACTTAACGCATGTTTGTGTAAATATTCAACTCTGACAGTACACTAAGTCTGTACTTATGGACGAGTCTTTTGATACTAGCACTGTTTTGTTATGAAAACGTTTCCGCTTATGAATTTCAAATGATATGCGTGCTATTATTAAAATATTCTACTTTTATATCTTTTATTGAAACCGGGGCGTTACAAATTTAGATCGTATGTATAGGTAATATTAAAGTTTTATCAACACATAATATTTATTTATAAATAGAATATATTAAATAAATGGTTTTATAAAATTTATTTTGAAAATGAAGTGACATTATATATGATTGCACATAAAATAAAAATGTAATATTTATCCTAAAATATGTAAATTAAATTAAGCTATTTTTTAAATAAAAATGAGGTAGAAATTAAAAATAGAATCAAAATCCACAAAAAATAGGAAGTAAAAACTAGTGCTGAATTTCAAAATCAAAAAGTCAATCAAAATGAAATTCATCTACATACATTCCTATACTTCTCTAATTGGAATTTCCCCCTACTTTTGTGAATTCACTTTCCCCCGTTGTTATTTCTTTTCCCTTCATTATCACATAAAGTTAATATTTTATTTTTTCTCTTTTCAAATGTGATTTATCTGTCTTATATATTTTCCTCTCTTTCATTTTCTAAAATTCTCTATAGTTTATTATTTACTTTTTGTGTTCTTACTTATTAACCGTTTTTTTTATGTTGTTTTATAGTTATCATTTAATCATTTTTATTCTCAAAATGAAAATTTCTTACTTATTAACCTTTTTTTCATTTTTATGTTGTTTTATAGTTATCATTTAATCATTTTTATTGTCAAAATAAAAATTTTAAACTGTTGTTAGCTTTCTTTCACGAACTTATTAGTTAATTATTATTTATAATTTGTTAATAGTTTTAAGTTAAACGTTTTTTCTATTATTATAAAAAAATCGTGTTAAATAGGTCACCTACATGTTATCGTGTTCGTGTCGACCGGTTTCGTGTCATTTTCGGGTCGACCCATTTCTGACCCAATTCACTTTCGTGTTGTGTTCGTGTCAACCAAGATCGTGTTGGGTTCGGGTTAGGTTTCGTGTCGTGTCAGGATTTGCCAACCCTAGATAAGCCTCGATACTTAACCGAAGCTCACGTATGACTCAAGTTGAATGTGGGTAACAGCCTGGAGTTTCTTTCGGTCCCTCGTTCGTCAATAAATGGGACTCAATCTCATCTCCTAACAGTCAATCAAACGCAAATGTAAAAGTAGAGTTCAAAGGGGCTGTGAAGTGGCGTCAATAGCAGCAGCCAAGGGTCGAAAGAGGCTAAATCGAGAGTTGTAGCAACCGTAGTAAGAAGATTGGACGAATCTAAACCACGTTTGATGTTAGTCTCGATCGTTGGTGAGTCGTTCTAGAAGTGATTTATGTAAAACCCGTATTTTTGTAAAATTATAAAAATATATAAAATGTCAATTTACTTGGAAATTAGTAACTATGTGTATGTTATGTTATCTATATGTTATATATTAAGTATATATGTGCCTAACACTTAAATTGGATAATAGAATGTAAGAAGGATGAAAGTTAGGGGACCTATTATGTAAATATGTATAAAAATCTAGTATTTGACTCAATAATTGAGTCAAAGAAGAAGAAGGGAAGAAGAATTATGGAAGAAAGAACGTGAGAGAGTTTAGAGAGAGAGAGGCTAGAGAGAGAAACAAGAAATCAAGAAGAAATCAAGAGCTAAAGTGTTGGTGTTGAGTTAGATTCAAGAAAACAAGTGTTTTGGGCTTGAATCTCTTCATTTTGAGCTTGGTTTGGGCAAAGAAGCAACACAACAAGTGGGTTTTGAGAATCAAGTAAGTTTTAACTTAAAATTTGTGTTTGATTTGAGTTATATATGATATATATGGTGATCCTTGGTTTGATTTTGGGTTTAATGTGTTTAATGAGTCAAAAGTTGGGTTATTGCCAAAATTAGAGCTTGAAATGATCAAATGTGTTTAAAGTGTTGGAAAATTGAGTTGGATGTGATTTTACATGTGGCATTGATGATTGATGCTAAAAGATTGGTTGATTGTAGTGATTGTTAATTAATTATGTTGAAAATTGGTTTAATGGGTCAAACATGGGAAAATTATGGTGTGTAGAGTTTTGATGATCAAAATTATGTTTGATGTTGTTAAAATGATGTATTGAAGTGTTCTTGAAGTGTTTATGTTGATACAAGTAAGGTTTGTTGGAAGAAATAAGTGTTGATTGAGTTTTTGTGTAAAAATCGGGGCTGCAGCACAAAGAACAGACCCCAGGTTACTGTTTACGCATGCGTCGCGGCGTGACCAATAGGCGTTGCGGCGCAAGGGGTGTTTTTGGCAATGGTCATTTTTCCAGAGATTTTCTCCCGGCGCGAGGCACCCTGTCTCGTGGCGCGAGATCCCCGGGAAGGTCCAAAAACTTGTTTTTGACCCCATTTGACCTTGTAAATGATTGGGGTTTGTTTCTAATGGTTTTAGGGAGTCCAAAGGGAGTCCGAAAGACCCGAAATGAGCGTTTTAAGTCATGTATTGAGTCCATACTTGCGTGTAACTTCATTGTATGGTTAACTTAACTAAGTTAACATTATGTTATGATCATAGGATCGTTGTGCAAGTGATTTGTGGCCTTGTTGAGAAGTGGAAGTGATCCTCATCACTCCAATCAGGTGAGTTGTGCCCTGCGGATAACCAAAATGCTTTTAATGTGCAAGTCATCAACTGTTTTCGTATAAACCATGTTTATGTATATGTATGGCATCAATGTGATCTGTAATTGATATTATCACGTTAATGATAATGATTTATGCAATTGAACATATGATTCACCTGTTTTGAAGCATGCTATGCTATGTATGGATTATGGCAAGTTGTTACCTTGTGTATATAACTTGCATGTGGTTATGTGACCCCTCGGGGTAACTGTTTATGTGATCCTTCGGGGTATGTGCTATGTGACCCTTCGGGGTATATGTGTTATGGTCCGGACTGCTGTTTGTGATATGAACTCTGCACCATAGGGTTCCTAGTCATTGAGACGTACACAGAGGTTCCTATGGCTTCGGAAATTGGGGAATCGCGAGGTACGGGTGGCTGAGGGATCGGTGCAGAGAGTGGAGGGGTATGTCAGTAGCCATCATGACCGTGTGGGTTCACTGGGTTAACGAGCCACCGAGCCCGGGTAACACGAGTGGATTTGGTGAACAGGGCTTACACTCCAGGGAACCGTTGTATGGTGGACTGCTTTGTGCTTCCCCCACCTTGACGGGAGATGTGGACACACCCCCACGAGGACTTGTTGACCATGGTTGGCCCCTATGGAACATACAAGTATAAGTGGACTTGTCCCCCACATCTTGTGTGAACTGTTGTATGATGCCATAACTGTTTTATGATCTATGATGACTTGTTTACCTGTTTAAATGATTTTGGCACACTCACTAGCTTCGGCTAACAAAATTTGTGTTTATGTTTTGTATCCGCTAATAAGCAATAGTATGATGCCAGTAAGACGGGTAGAAGCTTTTGGGGAGCACTTGTTGCCTTTGGATATGTTTGGAATACATGATTATTCTTATTTTGTTTATTTAATGGTCGTGTATTCGGGTCAACAAGTAACACCATCTTTTGTAAATTTGACAAGCTTCCGCCTTTTGATGTAAACAAACACACTTATGATGATATTTTGTTGAAATAGAAAAAGTTTAAATTTGTACTGAAATTCTAGGTGTTACAATTTAAGGTCAGTGTCAAAGCATGTTTTCTGTTTCCTTGTCTGATGCGAGCAACCGAGGGTTTTGAATTGATTTTTCTTGCCCTAAATCAACTCTTAGAAAATAAAATTCAGCCCTAAATATTTATCTGCTTTAAATCAGTTGATTCTTCACATGTTCATGATTTGCCTAATTTGATAAACTTGAAACTAGTAATCACGTATAGAAGTAAAATAATCTGTTTTGGTTAGCAATTTAACATGATTATTACAAATGAATGATGGTAATTTGATAAGGGTAAACCCATGTGTGCGCTGAAAGTTAATGAGGGAGTTTTAACTTTTAACAAGCAATATCAAAAAGTACATATTAATAATTGTTGCTTTCTTTAATGAAACTGCAGGTGAGTGTGTAAAAAAAAATTAACGCTGAAAATAAAGAAACAATGATCATACAGTCATAGTTGTTAACTCGTGTCTTGACTCGTAACTTGAAATCCTAAATTTTAACTCTCTTGAAATCCTAAATTTTAACTCGTAAGAGTCACGACAATGTAAGTTATATACAAAAAACATATAAATACATCATGATCATGTAACAATATTAATATGTAAAATATAATACTAACTATTAATATATTTATATTCTTAGTCATATATAAATTATAATAATTTATACCTATTATTATTTAGGGTGATTATATTGGGAGCTTCTCATAATCTAAATAGCTCTATTTGATGTAACATTTGTGAGTGTTAAACCTACATTAAAAATTGTAATTCAATGATTTGACATATGTGTTATGAAAAAGGAGGGAGGCAAATAGTAGCATCATATTATTTATTAGTTTTATTTTCTAATCTTTAAATATACCGATGGAAAATACAAAATTGAACACCAACCCAACACTCCAATAGTGATAAAGAGAAAGAGAGAGAAATTGAGAGGGATAGACAAAGAGGCAAGGTTGATGAACCCTCCTTTGAAGAAACAGAAATCAACCGATGAAGAATGAAAGACAAATGACCTAGCAAGGTTTCTAAAGTCGATGAAGACAAGAAATCGGGCATCAATCTTTGATTTTGAACAAAATAAGTTTTGAATTGTGTACTTTCCTCGGTTTTTTATATAAATTTATGCTAAAACTGTGTTCAAAAACAGGTTAGAAACGATGAACATCATACATTTGCTTCTTTTCTTTTGACTCGACTCGGACCGAATCACCTCAAACTCGCGAGTCATCTACCGAGTCAATCATTTAACTGAGTCACTTACCGAGTCGACTCGTTTTGAGTGTATTTTGACTCAACTTGTATGAGTTGACTCGTGACTCGTATGCGTTTAACAACTATACATATAGTTACTTTTATATATAAATATCTAACAATATATATGACCATAATAAATAGGCTATGAAATCAATACAATATTGATGATGCTGAGGCTTTTGTTTAATTACATGAAATAAGGGAATCAAACAAGTGAAAGAAACCATGCTCACTGGTACACGCCAAGAGGCAACAAATTATGTCTAGAAAATTACTTTTGGGTTTATAAACATCTTTAAAAAAAACAAAGACAATGAATAAGAAATCACCATGCTTTCTTAGGGTACATCACGATAACAAATAAATGTTGGGTTCTTAATCAAACAATCATATATAGTAATATTGGGTAGAGATGTTAAATATATGGTAATTAAGGTCCTATTAACCAAATGAATATGAATTAACGAAGTCGGGCTTTGGGGGTGGAACTCGTGAGTAAACATAATGGTAGTGGTATTGTGGCTTATTTATAAAAGAAAACAAATGGATTACTATCGTTAAAATAGAAATTAACCAGCAATTGCTAACGGTAACTTGTATATAACTATATATGTTATAAAGGACTTAACTTTGAGCTACTAATTGCATTTGGGACATCTCCTATAGTGAATCAATGTACGGATATCTATACTTTCGCTATTGTAATGTAGTCGTTGTATAGATTCTTTGCTTCTGTTATAATTATTGTAGTCATTTCGCCAATAAAGATTCCTGTTCATCTTCGTTTTCTTGGTTCTAGTGACATGTGGTTATTGAGTTTTACGTACTTATGTCTACCCTTTTATAGGATTTATGTTTTCATTAATTTAAAGTTTTCTCAAACTATAGTGTTTTCAAAACATCTTATACCAGTTAATTAGTCCTAAAATCTTGTCTTTTCACTTCAAAATTAAATATGAATTTAGTTTTTCACATCTTATCTTGTTTAGTTAGTTTGGTAGACTTTGTTAGTGTTTATTGTTTTATACCTCTTTAAAGTTGCCTATTAAGAATGTGTCATTTTTATAATATTATTGTTATTGCTTCATTGTTATTGTCTTATTGTTTTACTCTGGGTATGTGAGTTATTAACCACATATGGGGGTACCATAGGCATGCCAGGTCCATGTACCAATTGTTATTTCCCGGTGTTGTTTTATACAAATGTCCGTATTATTGAGCCCAGATTGTCGTACCCCATTGGTTCGTTAGTTATTGTTCTACTTCCATATTTGTTCGTTATTTGATGTTGGTCTTGTTGGAATATGCCCACTGACAAACACGAGTTGGTATCACTGCCGATGAGGCATAGGCCTATTGGGTCACACGTCAAGTATTGATTCCGGCAACACCTTTGAACAAGAGAGAGAGAAAATACCAAAATGGGTTTTGGTTGGGCCAGGCACGGCCGTGCCTTGTGAAGGTACGGGCGTGCCCTATGCCAGGTACGGGCCCAAGGCCGGCATGCCTAGGGCGTACCCATTGGGGCCGGCACGGGCGTGCCTAGTGGAGGTACGGTCGTGCCCAGTGCGAAAGCACGAGCCCAAGTCGGACGTGACTTGGGTGTGCCCGTGGGTTGGCACGGGCGTGCCCTATGAGGCATGGTCGTGCCTCACTATGTAACATCCTCTTTAACTAGCCTTTTAAGACTAGTTTAATATGGCTTTATGGCAATTAATTACTAGTGATATGAGTTACGATTGTTGTGGTCTTATTCTATATATATATTTCTAGTTTGTATGTGCCATGAGGTTGTTGAAATCATATACTGAAATAATTACTAGAAAGGATTAAACCAAAAACATATGAACTTGCAACATTAAGTTGGTTCATATCTCTCTCAATACACACTTGGAAATCTTCAAGTGATGTTAGTTCTGTAGTGGTGGTGTTCTCGTTGGTATACAAGTTCTCTAGCAAGTGGGAATCAAACCAAGCTTGGTGTGGATACCGATAGAGGTGCATTATTTTGTGTGCGTGTCTTTCAAAGGCTACAAGGAAAAGCTACATGTATGGTATACTTTCTCCCTCTTGTTCCTTTTGAGTTGCATTGCTATTGCTTTAGAGTGTGGTCCATTGGGTGGTGTGATTTGTGGCATAAAATCTAAATTGTTTTATACTCGTTTTTGTTTCCGCTGCATTTTCTAGATGCCGCCAAAACCCAACAGTGGTATCAGAGCCATCTCTAACATAGCTTTGCACTCTTGGTTTGAAAACCGGAATTTTCTGTCAAAAATGAGTTTTCCGGTGACCGGGCACGGCCGTACCTTATGGGGTACGGGGCATGCCGGCGGCCGGAGTACGGGCAGTGCCGGTAGATTTATTTTAACCAGATTAAAAATGTTTAAATCAGTGTACTGGCACACGGAGGGCACGCCCGTACCCTTCATAGGGTACGCCCGTTCCCCGTCGTGTTTTGGCCGGAATCTGGATTCTTGAAACTGTGATATTTGGTGTTCTTAAAATCCGGTTTTTGATTGTGTTGGACCAGTCTTGGATCTGGTCATTCCCCACTATATTTTGATTCCTTGAATTTATATAATTTGTATGGCTTTGCATGAAGTACATAAAAATATATATATTTAAAGGTGTATATATGAATATGTAATTTTAAAGGTGTATTAAAATTACTAATGCATATGTACAAGGATTGCCTTTTGTGCCTAGGGTGTTTTGTTGGAAATCTTAATCAAAATATGTTTGACATGGTTTTGTGGCACATCATGGTTTTGCTTTGGTTGTGGTTCGGTAACTAGATGCCCTTAGACCTATGTGTTGTGGTGTTTGGTTTGTTTGGTTTTGGTGGCCTGCGTGCCGTGTTGTTGTAATTTTTATAATTATAATTTGGTGCAGCTTGCATGCCGTTTATTTATTCCTTTGTACTTGTATTAGTAGCATAGGATAGTGGCTTGCATGTCATTTCTCCTTCTATGTATTTGTAAAATAGTATAGAAGTTGATGTTGTATGTAATAAACCAACGGGAATCACGATGTTGATGTCTCGGCAACGTGGAGTCCGGATTGCCTTTTGGAGATGCCGACTTCAGTGGGAGCACACCCGACTGGGTACTTTGGATCTTGGATTCCTTAGTTGACCTTGTTTTCCCCGTGTGGCTCGCGGGGAAGACGCATAGGATTTGGGCATGTTACCGAACTATTGTGTATGCGTGGTTGTTTTATAAATTTATGATTTTGCATGGATGTGTAGGATATCGCATGCTAGATAATTTTTCCGAAATATATAAAACACAAAGATTTATAAAATTGGTTTATATTTCTTTCCGCGCGTATAGAATTAACAAGATAATATAAATTTGTATTATATTATAAGTGGATAAAAATTGTATTTATCACTTGATTTGTTAATTCGCAAAATGGGTTAAAATTGTTTTAACCGGAAAAACGAAATCCTGTTTTAAAATGTAAATCATGTGCCATCCGTAAGACGACACCACCCGAATCTAGTGAAACTTGGATGATTGTCGAGCTTTAGCACGAGTCATGCCGACTGGAACTGTGTGGAAGGTGAGTGTGGTAACTCGCAATATTGGTTGTCGAGCTTAGCACGAGCCAATTATTGGCGAGAGTTCCACCGTGTGTCTTGATGGGCAGTTTACAATTCTTTTTGTGACACTTAGGTGGCGTCGAGCTCTAGCCGAGTCATTTAAGGGGATCAAGTTAGGATTGGTGCGAGAAGGGATCAAACATGCCAAAAAGACATTTTGATTGTCGATGGATCCCGCAAGGATCTAGAAGTTGCAAAGTGTTTGCAATCGGTAAAATGGTTACCGGCCTAAATAGATTTGCTTGGTGATCCGCGGTAAACCCGTCATAAGGTAAAGTGAAATATGGTTTCTAGCCTTGTTTAAATAATTGGTTTTGAAAACCATTTGGGTAATTATTTCTACAAGGATTATATCTAAATTCACTAAAACGTGTACTCTAAAAATTGTAGATGACAAACGTTAACAACGCAACACCGAATTTATCTCTCCGTTCGTTCCTAGAAAAGGAGAAACTCGTAGGCGTGAACTTTGTGGATTGGTATAGGCAATTGCGAATTGTCCTTCGCCATGAATCTAAGTTGCACATCCTCGAGGAACCTCTTCCGAAACCAAATAGAAATACTAGGATTTCTCATTGGGAGGGAGCTTACGGTGAATATGATTCTCCAATCCCTGCCCACGTCTTATGATGAGTTTATCAAAAACTATCAAAAGGATAAAATGGTAGAATCCTTAGACGAGTTGCATGGCATGCTTAAGACTTTCGAGTCTACATGGCCAAACGCAAGTTCGTTCCCACCCGGTTATTTGAGGAACGTAAAACCGAGAAAAAAATATGACTCCTAAGGGAGAAGTTTGCTATTTCTGCAGTAAATATGGAGATTGGCGCCACCACGCTTGTCCTGAGTGTTCGGAGGAGTTAAAGCTTCCTATGAGGCAAGGGAATAGCTCCTCGTCATCGGGTACATTCATGATTAGCTACATTGTTTTTCTACTTCTTGGCTAGATTTATTGAAATTCTGGTTATAACACTCACGTTTGTTGCAAAATTGTTTTGTTACAAAGTGTAGGTGTTAAACGGAAGAAGTAGCTGATAAGGCACGGAGAGCTAGAGCTCAAGATTGGGAAACTTGGACGTTGTCTCGATTGAGAGGATTGGGAGTTTTGATCTTGTCATTTCATCTAGCTATTTTATTACTTTATTATATTAATATTTTGTCTACCCTGCGTGGCGAGAGAAATATTAAGTCTATTATGCATTGGTTGACGATGGATATTACTTTGTATTTGATATATTTATATATTAGTGGTTTATTTCAAAGGTTATCCATGTTATGGCATTTATAAGCTTTTGCTTAAAAGTAATAAAGTAATCATGAATAATGTGTTTAAATCCAAAAATGGTTTGGATTAGTTATCCAAGTGACAAGATTATTTAGCTATGTAAACAAGACTTACGTCACCAAGTTCCGTGTGGTTTGGAATCTTGGATGCATTTGATAATTGATCAAATGTTGAGTGCGAGAATTGTTTATTAGGCTAAATGACTTGTACATCTTTCATCGGCATATGTAAGAGAATTGAGAGCTTGTTGTAATTAGTTCACACTTGTGTGTTTAATTCGTTCAAGCAAATCCATGGGGATAACTACTTGCACTTTGTTACCTTTACCCGTGGTGGTAGTAGGGATAGGTATATTTGAAACCTTTGAGGTGTTCATTGATTACCTTAACGAGGTTTGTGGACGAAAGGTTAAGTTACTTATATCTTGTAAAGATGTTGAGTATCTTAATATATAAATTTTGTGATCATCATAAGAATTGTGGGATTTGTCTCCTAAATTATTTCTCCTAGGACACATTGTCATATGGGTCGCATAGAGGAGAAACCGAATATTCTTGGATATGTTTCGGGTCTTGATGGATCGCAAATTCATACCCAATGTGTTGGGATGCTTAAGTATGGCGGGCAATGTTCTATATAAAATCAACAAAGATGGTTTAGTACGCATCTTAGGAGAAAAGACTAGAAAGAGTGTCTTTGCTGGTCTATCTCAAAAGCCTAGATTATCCAGCCTACGTGTAGACGTGAGGTGGTAGAATCCGGGACAAAAGATGCTACTCCATTAGGCATGAGATATTTGTTTCACGAACTTTTGAGGACAAGTTTTGTCGCTAAATAGCAAGTGGAAGTCTAATATCTATGGGAGCAAGTGGGAGAAAAACCTGATGTTGGCACTAGCATACAATCTGTAATGATTGGAACCCAGCATGGCGATGTTGGAGTACCTGGCATAATTCGTTACTCTTCCTATTTCTGATAGAAGTTGTCGTAAGGCCGGATAGATATATGTTTTATATCTATAGGAAGATAACTCGATGACGAACTAGTTGAATTCATCAACTATCGGAAGTCATGGTAGGCCCAGTGTCTACTAGAAGGAGAGAGGTAATGAGATTGGGATGCAATTCATGTATGGTGTCCAAGTATTGAACTTGGTTGATCCGATGCCTTGCTGTAAACCTAAGGATATACATGAATTGAGATGTAGATAACTTCAAATACCGACTAGTGGTAAAAGTTCTGATATGATTGGCCGTGAGGAAGGTATCATGAAAGAAATTTTTCCTAGTGGTAATGTTGAAGTCTACTTGGATGACTTATGATATATCACCGCTTTCTCATGGCTATGAAAGTATGGCAGTGAATTGTAAAGACCCTATTCCTTTATAGGAATTTTGAGGAAGTGTTTTAATACTTTCCGAGAGTCTTGTACACTAAAAGTATCCTCGTATGGCCTACAAGCCCAAGAAGTCTATTCATGGACTTAAACTTCAAATACCAACTAATGATAAATGTTCCGTTATGATTGACCATGAGGATGGTATCATAAGGAAATTTTCCTAGGGGTTATGTTAAATGTTACTCGGATACATGTGTTTATCACTGCAATGTAAAGATCGTATTCCTTCATGGGAATTTTGAGGAAGAGTGTTTCAACACTATCCGAAAGTGTCTTGTACATTGAAAGTATCCTCGTAGACTTGGATAAACATCGCAAGGTTGTAATCTTCACTTTAATGAGAAAATCATAGATTTGAGTTTTCGAAAAGTGAAGATTAAACTTGGATGTATGCCAGAGCTAGTGGGAGTGCTTTTGTTCCTTAAATTGTGTATCCATAATATAAATCTTATTGAAGATAATATCCTAACTTGGCAGTTCATGAGACCAGGGTTGAGGAATTATTGCTTCATAAGAAGAATTGGAAGATCCGAACGTGAACTTTTTGGAGTGACAAAACTAAGAGAGTGACATTGAAACATGATGGACTAGTGTGTTAATTTAATTAGCAACTTGGTTTATCACATGGTTTATTTTCTCTTATATTGACATACTTGGAAGAACTCTTGGTACATTGTTCTTCAAGTTGATGTTCGGTGGTAACAAGGAACTTTGAGTAATGTATTATTCTTGGTGAATTGTTATTGTTGTGTTGTTAAGTGGAATGTTATCAACTAGAATGGTTCTTTAAGCATCATTGACTCTAATTGGGTTCTCTTGAGAAAATTAGAGTATGATGGCTTATATATGTGAACCATAGTCTTGTGCATTGTGACTCTATTGGATTCTTTGGAACAATGAGAACGCGAAGGCTTGGACAAAGGACCATGATCTTGCCGGCGCACACTTTATAAGTGTTTGGTCGAGAGAATATATGGTAATTGTTAGAGTATGCATGGATGTCACTTTGTGAATCCGCTTACTAAGCTTTAGTCGTGAGCTAGTGATGAGTTTTCATACTAGGCTTGCATACACTTGGTTTACAAGTGGCTTTGGCTTGGGTTCGTTTAGTTGAATTTAATATATTTTGAGTTGGGAACATTAAAGCAATAATGTGCTTTGATTGTATCGATTATCAAATGGAGATTTGATAATGCGCGCGGAGCAGGTACTTTCGTTAGCCTTTATTGTGTTCCATCTTAGCATGTTTAACTACTTCCTTGAATAAATTTATTTATTCTAAATGCTCCACGATCGGTCGTTCTTCATTGGAAGGAAGAAGTGAATTAAGATCGAGGCAAGTGGTTGGTTAAGTATTCATAGTGGATTGAATACATGTTTTCGCAACACTAGCCTGTACTTGATAGTGATCAAGTAATTGGAGGACCCGCACCTGAGTTTACTTCATGAACATGATCACGAGTAAATCAGGATGATAATATTGTTTGTCCTTTTACTGGAGATACATGGGCTTCTTGAATAATGATATGGTCTTGTTTAGATTGCTTTCTAACGCAGTTCGTAACTGGCTGTTATAAGGAAAGTTTTAAAGCAAGAACTTATTATTATGACGGAACGATGTAGTCAAAGGTATTCGAACCTCTTTAGAGAGATATCCCTGGCCCCCTCGTTAACTGAACTGATGACATCAAAATGCATGGCCATGCTCAAGTTGAATTGATAGTGGATCAATTTTGCAACTTGTGTTGTTCGTCATAGTTAGTCTAGATCGAGAAACATAATCGTGGATGTTTTGGGGTTGACAGTGTTCCATGACATGCATTCACAATGGATATCGTGAACGAAGGGATGAATAATCACTTATCTGTAGGACCATTCTTTACAGGTTGGTACTTGTCATGGGCGACATACCCTATGCCGATTTGGGGGCATAGATGCCTTGCTAGAGGCCGCTCTATGTCGGTGTTACCTTTCGTGGGTGTGTCATGTTCAAGTGGGAGTTTGTTGGAATATGCCTACTGACACACACGAGTTGGTATCACTGCCGATGAGGCATAGGCCTATTGGGTCACACGCCAAGTATTGATTCTGGCAACACCTTTGAACAAGAGAGAGAGAAAATGCCAAAATGGGTTTTGGTTGGGCCGGGCACGGCCGTGCCTTGTGAAGGTACGGGTGTGCCCTATGCCAGGTACAGGCCTAAGGCCGGCGTGCCTAGGGCGTACCCATTGGGGCCGGCACGGACGTGCCTAGTGGAGGTACGGCCGTGCTCAGTGCGAAAGCACGAGCCCAAGTCGGGCGTGACTTGGGTGTGCCCGTGGGCTGGCACGGACGTGACCTGTGAGGCATGACCGTGCCTCACTATGTAACATCCTCTTTAACTAGCCTTTTAAGACTAGTTTAATATAGCTTCATGGCAATTAATTACTAGTGATATGAGTTACGATTTTGGTGGTCTTATTCTATATATATTTCTAGTTTGTATGTGCCATGAGGTTGTTGAAATCATATACTGAAATGATTACTAGAAAGGATTAAACCAAAAACATATGAACTTGCAACATTAAGTTGGTTCATATCTCTCTCAATACACACTTGGAAATCTTCAAGTGATGTTAGTTCTATAGTGGTGGTGTTCTCGTTGGTATACAAGTTCTCTAGCAAGTGGGAATCAAACCAAGCTTGGTGTGGATACCAATAGAGGTGCACTATTTTGTGTACGCGTCTTTCAAAGGCTACAAGGAAAAGCTACATGTATGGTATACTTTCTCCCTCTTGTTTCCTTTTGAGTTGCATTGCTATTGCTTTAGAGTGTGGTCCATTGGGTGGTGTGATTGGTGGCATAAAATCTAAATTGTTTTATACTCGTTTTTGTTTCCGCTGCGTTTTCTAGATGCCGCAAAAACCCAACAGGTCTTACCCTCTAAAATGTCTTGTTCGTATTATTTTTGTTTTATTTGTATCCCCGCACTGGACGTTTAGCTCAGCCGTATATTCTTTCTATGTGGCAGGTAAACAGGAGATTGAAGTGCAAACGTTAGAGAGCGAAACGCGAGTTGTTGAGGTATTAATTCTTAGTTTGGCTATGTTTGGTATCATATGGGTAGCATCCGAAAAAGGGGTGTTACAGTCATCGATAATATATATAGTTTTTAGAATAATGTTCAATATAGTCCATAATTAATTCATAGTTCTACGGGACTAATTTTGACCTTTAGATCAAAGTTATCAATGGTCCAGATCAAGTTTTAAAAATTTGGACGGAGTGGGATTTTTGTAATTTTTCGTAATTCACATGTGATGCTATAAACGCATTTATTGATCACAACTAATAGTTTTTAATAGCAACAATTTTTTTTAAAGTGTCATCAGCAAGAAGCTAAAAGGCTAAAAATAGCATACAGGAATAGGGCAATGAAAGATAAAACCAAAAATTAGGTTGTCTAGAGGAGAAGACTTACCTGTTTCGATATTTTCAAATCATACAACAAGTCCAGCCGTTTTCAAATCATACCCTAAATATATGTATAAACTCATATATTTAAAAGCTTGGACATTTAAAATTAAATACACATTTATACATATAAAATTTTTCTTTTTCTAACAATTTATATGTTTAAACTATTTTTCATATTTTTCTCAACCCAAATGACACATTACTTTTTCTTTCTTTTTTCTTTCCAATTCAAATAAACCAAAAACCAATTAGCACTTATTTTAAATTAACTCAATCTTTTTCTCACTTTTTCTAATTTAATTAATTATACATTTATATATTAAAAAATAAAATAATTAAACAATTCTAGCTATAAAAAATAAAATATAACAAATAATATAAAATAAAGATTTCATTAATAATAATAATAATAATACATTTCATTCCTCCCAACCATATAATTCTCTAATTCTTTTGTCTTCGCCAACGTTGTCTTTAAAATAGGACCCATAAGGTGATCATGCGTGCTAATATAAAACTCGAAGTTTTTGTCGAATTGCGCTGCGACGTGAATCCATGATGAAAAGAATTTAAGCATAGTAATATACTTTTATAGAGGAGAAGTTGGAAGAATGAAAGAAGTTTGTGTGGATGAAATTTTGTAAAGTAAACTGTAAGAACTGTTTTTCGTACGAGAACCGCGAGAACCAATCTTAGCCGTCCAGTTCTCCCTCCTTCAATTGGATTGCCCATCAATGAATTCCTTACATGCACCCTGTCACACTCAATCCCCCCACACTCTTCATCCATGAATTCCATTATCTAAAATGAACAGTTAAGATTGGTTCTTGCAGTTCTCGTACGAAAAACAGTTCTCGTTTGAACCCTCCCCTATATATATATATAGATAGATAGAGGATAAGGTTAAAAAAAACTTCGAATAGACACGGATGTGGGAAACCGAAGGAATGAACCCAAAGGAGGGTAGTAGTGGTGCATCCGAAAAATGTGGGAAACACGGATGTGCAAACAAACCCAAATGAACCCGAATGCTCTCAGGCTATGCGCTACTGGTGGCCAAATAAATTCTCAATAAATGCTCCAGAACACTTTGTCATCAGATGGAAAATTTAATAAAGGTCACATCAATCTTACTTAACGGATTGCATTTAAAGAATAGTCCCTAGCATGGGCGCATTGGGCTCGATCTGCAAAGGCTTTAGAAGCAAGTTAAATAAATAAGGAAACAAGATTATGGCCATCACATTAATATGGAAAGATTCTTGCTACCTGTGTAGAATACTATGTGCACGCAAAATACATGATAAGCATGAATTAAAAGATAGAGATTATCGGATCTTAGAAATTAATTGCACTAAATCATATCTTACGAGACAATCTCAGAGGGACCCGAAATTAAATCTTATAATATGACCTATTTATAAGCTAAAGCTAGTTTTCTTCTGCAACGGATAGATACAGAGGTGTACATACTACTATACTAGACCTAAAATCATGCATTTACATTAAAAGATGAGCATTTCCAATAAAACATGCAACAAAGCATCCATGCTAAGCTAAACTATTCTGAACAAAACTTCCAATAAATTTAAACATAATAGTTACTTAACTACTACATCAAAATTAGAGAGAACATTAATGAATAAACATCATGTGTACAATAGCAAATAAAAGAGAGCAAACAAAAAGAAAAGAACAAATTTTAAGAGAGGCTGTCTGATTAACCAATAATCTTTAAATACACGTGTTTTGTGTGCATATAGTGTTGTAGGCGGAAAGAGGAGAAGCTTCATATATTGCAAAATTTGAAGAAAAATTAAAATGTCTAAGTCCCACATTCATGTGAACTTATTTAAGCATCTTTCATAGGTAGTTAGGGATCTTTATATGATATCCGGAAGCTTAAGAATAGATGCTACGGTACATGCAGAAACTTGTTTAAGCAATATACCTACAAGTATCTTACCTGTGTTAATTGATGGAGGTCTGGTTGAGGAAATCACCAACAAAAGGGGCAAAACCCGAAAAGCAAGAAAAAATAGGGTTTTGAGTTGACAGAAAAATTTAGAAATTCCTTTTTACAGGATCAAAACTTCAAAAAAAAAAAAAAAAAAACTCATAAAACTAAACTTAAACTTGCAAATCTTTGATTTATAAACTAAAAACTACATAAACTTTGAATCTGTATCGAGTTACAAATTTTGTACACAAATACCCTATTTATAGACTAGTGACCGGCGGTTTTCCGGCGGTTATTGGCGGTTCCCGTCACTTGACGGCGGTAGATGGCGGCTGACGGCCGTCGGCGGTTATCTCCGGTGGTGGGGCTGTGGTGTTAGTATAAATTATATCATTATTTCCAACATTCACCCCCTAATGATATAATTTGAAATCTTCTCATCTTCTTTGTCATCAAACGTCGTAAACTTTGCTTGATCATAAACCTTGTTATTTGTTACATCAACTCCTTGTTCTTCAATCGTTGTCATAAGTAATGTGGGTTCCAAATCTTCTTCCACTAGGTTTGACCATTCTTGTCTTTAGTACTTTCGAGATCTTTCACGGCAATGCGAGGCATAGTGTCCATATCTGTTGCAGTTATAACACTTTATATTACTGAATCTGTCTTGACTTCTAGTGTACTTCTTTGCTTCTTGCGAGGGATTTCCTTCTCTTCCGTATTGCTTGTCATTCCCATGATTTCGGATATGCGGTGGAACATACTTCTCTTTTCTTCGATCTTCTTGACGTGTAAACATTAAACCTTCTTGATTATTCACAGGCTTGCCCTTCTTGTACTTGAATCTTTCTTCAAACGTTTTTAATCTTCCAATTGCTTCGTCAAACACCATGGTCTCTAAATCTGAATATTGTTCAATGGCTGCAACTATTTGAAGAAATCTTTCAGGCATATAATCCAGTAGTTTTCGTACAAGCGTTGGTTCATCAATTGTTGTTCCAAAGCTAGTTATCTTGGAAATAACATTTGTCATCTTCGAGGTGAATGAATCAACAGAATCTTCTTCTTCCATTTCCAGTGCCTCAAAATCTGATCTAAGAGTTTGTAATTTTGCTTTTTGTACTCGATCCACTCTGATATTCCTGATCTTCAAAGTCTCCCAAACTTCTTTTACACTTTTGCAATTTGCCACTTGTAACGTTAGATCTTCAGACAGTGCTGAGAAGAGATAGGCAATTGCAGTTTTATCTCTCTTGTCATCCACTTGAGTTTGAGTAGTAGGCTTGATCATTTTCCAAAGATCATTTGCTTGCAGTGTGATCTTCATTCGGATGGACCATATGGCATAATTTGTTGAATTTAACAACGGGCATTGAAAATATGGGGTAGTTCCACTATCCTTTCTCTGAGTTCTTGAATTAGCCTCCGGACTGCCTACCATAATTTAAGAACCTTTTCTAAACCTTTTGATAACCTTTTTTTTAAAAAACTTAAAACTTAAACTTTTAAAAACTTAAAACTGTATAAAACTTAAAACAAAAACTGAAAAAACTTTAAATCTTAAAACCTTTAAAAACTTGACAATCTTTAAACTTTAATAAACCTTAAAACTTTAATATTTTAAAACCTTAACAAACCTTTTAAAACTTAAACTTTACCAAATATTGGTTAAACCTTTTGAAAACCTTTACAACTTTAAAACTTAAAACCTTTATAAACTTAAAACTGTTACCAAATATTGACTTAAACTCTGAAAAACTTTAAAAACTTAAACTTTAAAACTTTAACCAAATGTTGGTTTAAAACTCTGAAAAACTTTTAAAAACTTTATTAATTTTAAAAACTTAAACTTTTAAATCTTAAAATTATTAAAAACTTTGAACCCTTTAATTAAAGTAAAATAACAAGAAATTTTTTTTTTTCTTATTAATAAACTTTAATAAAAACTTTAAGACTTAATATTATTAAAAAAAACAAACTTTTCATTTTAAAAAAAAAGAGCAACCGGCACATTTAGAAAAGAGAGTAGGGATTTTTTAAAGAGAAACACTCCTTTTCTTTCTTTGATGCGCCGTTCTTTTCTCCTCCACCTTTTGCCGCTATTGTTTCTTCGAGAAAACCTCCTATGGTTTTCTTCTTCGTTGGCTTCTCCGATGGTTGTTCCGATCGGCGCTTCTTGTTAAGTAGATCTCGACTTCGGTTTGAGTGGTGCAATGCTTTCTGCTTTTGTGCCTTCGATCGGTGGTCGTTCTGACCGTTTGGTTTTCTCCGGTCGTCTTCTCCGGTGAGGTAAGTCCGCTTTTCCGATTTAGGGTGCCGGGTGGTAGTTCCTTGTTGAACAGCCGCCCTTGGTATCTTATAGTGATGAATCAAAACAAACCCAGATGGGATGTTCTTCCTCTGCCTTTGATTCGGAAAAATAGGGTTTCAATTTCTTGGTAGATGATGAGAACCTTGGTGTTAACCTCGGCTCTGATACCAAATGACAGGATCAAAACTTCAAAAAAAAAAACTCATTTGCAAATCTTTGATTTATAAACTGAAAACTACATAAACTTTGAATCTGTATCGAGTTACAAATTTTGTACACAAATACCCTATTTATAAACTAGTGACCGGCGGTTATTGGCGGTTCCCGTCACTTGACGGCGGTAGATGGCGGCTGACGGCCGTCGGCGGTTATCTCCGGTGGTGGGGCTGTGGTGTTAGTATAAATTATATCATTATTTCCAACAGCTATGACAAGCGAAGGATCGGGAAGAGGCGGTAATAGTGTTGTATTTCCGATTGCAAAAAGAAAAAAAAAAGAAAAACTCGCCACCGGCGAGCGAACGGCAGTAACCTACTACAGCGGTGGGAGAGAGAGAGTGTTTGAAAAGTCAAAAGTGTGTTCGTAATCGGCGATGTATTTTAACTGTGATATGATATCAAACGGAGTGCCATGTGCCCATGTAGAACCGGAAAGTACATATATAAAAAAGATTTATTATTCAGTATTATATATTGACGGAACTAGTAATTCTCTACAAGATACCTGTTTCGCGCAAAATTTTCATCTTTCTTGAAAAAAGTTTTTAAACAAAAACTGTTTTTTCTATCGAAACCTACTTGTATCGCTGTTAACAACTTATTAATAACTGTGTTTTGATTATTTATATATTTATTTAATTGTAAATTACGTTCTGATGAACCGACGTTAATAAATGAGGTTGTATTTTATGTATCATTAACGAGGGCATACTAAAATTAAAAGATTTATTATGGCACAAAAAAACAGTTTTTTTTAAACTCTCCCTATTGATCTTTTTGTTTATAATTTGATAATGACCGAAGATTTAATAATTAATGTCGCGTCTAGTTTGAGTAATTAAACCAAATGAACTGAAATTTGATCAAGAAGTTAAAACTAGTAGGAATTATAATTTATGATATTTGAAATCTATGAAAAACTTATTTTATGTGTTTAAGAAGGGAATTGGAATCTAACAAAAACACATGAAGGTAAAGATAGAAACTGTTTTACCGAGCAAAGGTTGAAATTGGATATTGGTACATTGTTGGAAGAAGATTGAATTCTAGTCAAAAGTCAAAGATGGTATGCTGTTAGAGGAAGATGGTCGGAGGGAAGTAGAAGAATGAAGATTGACGCGAGGGCCACGAAGGCGGTGGTTGAGGTCACTAGAGAACGGTGAGGTTGACGATGGTTGAGATGGTTGAGATGGTTAGAGAACGATGAAGGGTCACAAACCCTAGACAAATCTGGAATGATGAGGCATGAATTCTTTTTTAAAGGATTTTACAAATCCATTATTAATTGGGATTCCTTAACCTAAGGGATTTAAGGATTATACAATTCCTAGCCAAAGCCAATATTTGAACCAAATAGGAAAGGAAGGAGTTTCTAATTCCAAATCCAAATCTAAATCTTACCAATTCCAAACAAATCTTGTGAATCAAATGGAGCCTAAGAACATCATTGCCTTTTTATAACAATGAAAAAAGGCATGCTATCATTCCGTTCATATGCATATTTATACATGGCAAAACTTGACCACAACAGAGAAGCGGAGAAAGGTATGAAAACTAGCTAGCATGTGAACAACAAAAAAAATAAAGTCTGTAATGGCCTCTTACAATGGTCTTTATGGGACAGGTTCCATAGGGGTTGGTCAAAGTTACGGGTTATTGACTTTTTGGTCGGAAAAGGATAAAGTTTACTAATATCTATGACAAGAAACCATACGTAAGTTACTAGCTAACAACATATGAAATATAAAGCCTGGTGTCAAAAGTTTTATATAATGAAAGAAAGAAACTACAAGCGTTTAGTTTGTATTAAGAAAAGATTTCTACATACCATGCGTACGTATATATGTCATTGCTTTTAATCAAGTTAACTTACTATGTTTGATTGGTAATGAATCACATTTTACCTTCAATTCCACATTTATCCATAATGGAATTTAAAATCCACACTTGTCGACAATGAAACTTAGAATCAATGTTTTAAAACCCGGGTTTTTAGTTGACCCGGGCTTCTTACCGGGTCAACCCAGTTTTCAGAATTTTAAATTTTTTAAAATATATATGCATATGTGTGTATGTATATAAACTTGGAAACAATTACTAATCTGTTAAGAAACTAAATAATCTATCAAGCACAAAATAAAATTCACTTGAGAGGGTTACATGAACTTAATAAGTGGTTTCTCCTTGAAAGACAGTCGTATCTCGGAAATGACAAAGGACAGGAGTTGCCGTCGACTGTCAAGAGTGGTTCAAAACTCACTTTTAGGGTTTTCTGTCGAGTGAGGGTTTCAAAAAATCGACTATCGAGATGATTAAATCACTAAACTTTAATGTTTTAAAAAATATTAAAATAAAAAAAATAAAAACGGGTCAACTGGTTCAAACATAAACTCGGACGGGTCAATGCGAGCCAGAAATGACCAAAAACCCGGTGTACATTGACCCGGTCTCCTTACCGGGTCACGGGTCAACCGGTCAGACCCGGGGGTCAACCCGGATTTTAAAACATTGCTTAGAATCCATAATATTTTGGTTAGGGGGAATAATTTATAATTTGTAACTAGCATTATTTACCATATCAATTACGTATTAATATTCATTTAAAATTTACTATATCTATTCTTTATATAGAGTAAATTAAATTTTGTTTCCATATGGTTTATATAGATTTTTATAAAATGGGTCCATACTCTCATAGATCCTAAAGATACAGAATGAGTCCCTGTTGACCAAAACATTTTGCACATTTGGTCTCTTTCAAATTTGAAAGAAGCAATATACCCTTGCCCCATTTAACTTATTTATTGTTTTAGTTTTTCTTAATTGTAAAGTATTTAATAATTCTCTATCTGATTATCTTTTTCCCAACACTCTCTATATCTCTCTCAAACATATATAAAATCACTTTCTCTTTCTCTCTCCCTTTCTCTCGTTTGACCCGCACAGTCGGTCCCCAAAAGAACTTTGGCAACCGCCGGCCACTGCAAGATATTCCACCGGCCACCGCCTTTGTCATCTTCAACAAGCACCATTTCATTTGTCATCTTCAATAAGTACCACCGCCTCCTTTATCTTAAACAACCACCATCGCCTATGATAGCTTCAACAACCACCGCTGCCCCCACGGCTTCAACAACCATTACCACATTCATCAGCTTCAACAACCACCACCACCTCTATTAGCTTCTCCTACGAGCACAAATCACCCATGTCAACTAAAAGTTCAAACAAAGTCCCAAATCAAAATCAAAGCCGTAGGTAACAGTCTAACCTAAAACTCAATTTACATATTTGTACCCTAATGGAGAAGAACATTGACGTGTAAATATGTTCCCTACTTGACGATGAAACCCTAGAATAAAAATAAGAAACAAGGAACCCTTAGTTATGAAATCCTGAAAAAAGAGGTTGACAATGGCAATAGTCGAGGTCGAGATCAACAAGGGTCGTAGTGGTGGCTTATATCTTCGTCGGCAGCTAGGATGGAATCGATGATGGTGTTTATGTTGGAGTCAGCGGGAAGGGGGCTTGTTCATCAGTGGTGGCTAGGTTGGAGTTGATGTTGGTACGTGGCTATGTTAGATAAGGTGGAGATGTCGGAAATGGTGGTGGTGGGAAAGGTCGGCGGCGAGGAGGGAAGGTACATAGAGGGAGAAAGAGAGAGAGTGTGTGTGTGAGAGAGAGAGAACTAAGTCGGGAGAGAGAAGTGAATGGATTAAGTTATGGGGTTTTTTATAAATATATTTTTTTAAAGGTTAAATAATATAAATTCAATTAAAATCAAAAGGAATGAATAAAATGATGAGATAAGGGCATTTTGGTCCATGTGGAAGGGACCGGAAGTGTAATAAGATTTGGGCGGTACTACGGTAGGGACCAATTTCTTAACTCTTCGATCCGACCCAAAAATCTAATTTACTCTATTTTTTAAGGCTAGCAAATGTTCTTGAGATAAGGGCATTTTGTAACTATTTGAAATGGTTGTGGCTAGGCTGGAGTCGATTTAAAATACTAAAGTACCACCTATCAAATTATCAAATGTAAAAGCACCAAAATCGTATGGTTAAAATAACAAATATCAAAATGACGTACTATTGTTTTAACTATAAATAAAAAGTTCATAACATTAATAAAATATTATTATTATAAAAAACAAATAACAAAACTCTAAATCGAAATTAATAAATAAAAAAACATCTACTCGTCCTCGTTGTCGGAAACTTGGATACGTAAAATATGTTCGACCAAATCCGACCGAAGAATATTATGCGTCTCCCGGTTTTTGATTTCTCGTACGTTTGCCGCGCGTGCTTGTTCACTTATTTGTGTTTCGATATCAGACGAGAATGTCGTTTGCGTATAAACTACAAATGACATCGTCTTCAAGTATCATATTGTGTAAAATGATACAAGCGTATATGACGTTTTCTAGTCTTACTAGTCTTATTGGATGTCATCCGCGTGACGGATTATAAAGTATGTGTCAATAAGTTAATTTTATATCTTGTTGACAAGTGAGGTTATAAAGATGACGTGATTGACAACCAATAAGTTAATTTTATTACTCTGTTTGCTATTTATTTATTATATGTATTTTACTTTACTACCTAGGATCAGTCAATATGTAGAGAGAAAATACGTAAGCTGTGTGGCTTTATCTTCAAATGCTTGAGCTCTAATCATGGATGCAGTAACCAGTTTTTATTCTCAAATTTACAAATTCTCATCTGCAAATCGCGTTTTATAATATATACAAATCTACTGATTTGGTAGCATATACATTCTATAGGTAGTGTTGTATAATTTTTTTATTAATATTATTTCAATTTGATTTGGTTGAATTTGTTGCTTTATCATATCTATACGCATTTACTTACACGGTGTATGTTTAAAGTTGCGTTAACCTATATATATACACACACCTCGCTGAGTCAAGCGCCAAACAAGTGGGTCGGGTTTGGCAAAGTTGGTTTAACAGTTTGACCAAGTTCGTTTGATTTGGAATTTTTTTCAAAGTTATATTTAATTTTGATAAATAATTTATGTATTAAATATGATTATGAAACGTATGCTATTTCATATAATTTTATTAATAAAATTAATATAGGAGATTGTATTAAAATATATATAACACACATTCATCCATATTTATCGGTAATCAATTCATTAAAAAATTTAACTACTAACCTTTTAAAATATAAATATTAGACTTAAAGTACCCGAGTACTGCTTGGGTATTACACTAGTTTAAGCTAGTAACTAGCGGGTGCAGTTCAATGTTTCTTAACTATAAGTTAATTCAAGGGTTAAGATCCTCTCATGTCATGGTTAAATATAATCCATTATGTTTTCTCACAAACATGAAACTAAGAGCTACAAAGAGACCCATTCTTGACTTAAAATAAAGGACAAACTCACTTGTTTCTAAGAGAACATTAGGTTATATTTGACCACAACATGAGATGATCTTAACCCTTAATCCAATGTTTCTTATCTACAAGTTAATCCAAAAGGTCTTATATAGTCCAAAAAAGTTATCGCATATGAAAGCTAGCTACTGTATGCTATCTACTTTGTCTTTATGAAAGCTAGCTACTGTATGCTATCTTTAATCTTCAATATATATTAAAAGAAAAGAGGTTAAGATATCATAATTTTATTTTTGGACTTTTTAACAAACCACCTTTTTTTATTTTTCAAATAGCTTACGAATACGCTATTTCCCCAAGTGTCATTTTTAAAATGATTTAGTTTATTAACACTTAAAAATCTTAACATTTATTTAAATTATTTATTAGATAAATCTACTTATTTTCGTAATTATTTATGTAAAACGTATACTAATTAGATTAAATTTAAAAATTCAAATTTGATTTTAATTATCTACAAAAAATCTACCTCTTTTTAATCAATTTTATATCTCTATTTATGTCTTACAATAATTTTACTATAAACTTTGATACTCTTTAATATCATAAACATTTAAAATTACTTTAACCAATGTTGGCGTTTATACACGCGAAGTCAAGTTTTGAACCATACAAACTCGTCAACATCCACTTTCTATTTGTGCATATATGGCTTTCAACTTTAGCATCCAATATATGATGAGATATATCACTATCACTATAATTACTATAATAATATTGTTTACGATTTCTACATGCACCATTTACAAAATAAACGAATTAATTACAAATTGTCAAGTTTTATCGTACTCTTAATTAAAACACGAAAATTTCAAATTCCTTTCTCCTTAATTGTCTAAAATTCAATTAATATGAATTCTTAATTTCCCTCAATTTGATCATTTTCACTTTTTCCTTAGGGTATGTTTGGTAGAGAGAAAAGAAATGAAGAAATTGGTTTTTCTTGTTTGGGAGAAATGATTATAGTTTTTGGAGGAGAAATGGTTTTTCCACCCATTTTCAATTCTCCCCTTCCTTTGTATTTTTATTTCTCTTCAAATTGTGGAGAAATGGAGAGAAATGACAACCAATGTCTACTCATCATTGTCGATGTCCGGTTGCGATGTGTTTCCGGCATTCTAATCATCATCGTTGACGTCCGGCAAGGCGGCCAACGCCGCAACCGCCGTCTTGCAACTTGAGCCATCATTTCTCTGTTTCATTTCTTTTGTGATACCAAACAAGGAAATCAATTCCAATTCTCCACACATTTCTATTTCTCCCCATTTCCATTTCTCTCCTATTTCAATTTTCATTTCTCCCAATTTCTTTTCTCTCTATCAAACATCCCCTTAATGATTTCCTACTTCTTCCAATTGCATATCAAATTTGAATTTGATTATGAGGTCTATACGAAATAATTAGGGGTGTTATTATAAGTTATATATTTATATTTAATTACAAATGTTTATAGTTTTTCTTTTTAACTTTTAATGTATAATCATTAGTATAAATATAATAGCATAGTTATAATCGTCTCATTTTTAACTACGTTTTGATATAAATTTTACCGTAATCTAACACATAATAAAAAATAATATTTTTTTTCATTTTTTATTACTAGAAAAATTCTATCTTACTCTTATTTTAAAGAAAAAAATTTCAAATTCCCATTTTCTTAATTATCTCTAACTCAACCAATAAGAACTCTTAATTTCCGTCAATTTTGACTTTTGATGCAAAATTAGCATCTAATTTTGACTTTTCGTCTAATCCTATTTACAATTGTTGATACATGGGTCGTTTAAAGAATATGGTGATCCGATTTTGTTTTACCTGATTTAGTTTTACCACACCTTCATCGCCTTATTTTACACATTCAACTCTTAAAGATAATCTATTTCTTCATCAATTTCTCCATTGCTAAAAAATCCTAATCTATGGCTCTTCCACATCGGATTCTCCTTCCACAACCAAGTTACATGTAATCGGCTTCTCCATTGCTAATCATTTCCTCCTTTACCCTTTTGATTGTTTGATAATGGAAAACAAAGCAACCTTCATTCTTTAATCCAAAAAAAGCAGCATTCGTTCAAATTTGTGCTTTAAATCGTACTCTTTTAATTTTGACTTCTTTAAATTGTAAAGTGGCATGGAGCCAAAGGAGTAGAGCGGTTCCAGTTGACGATGATTCGTAACCTAGTGAAATTGATTTTTAACCATTGTTATTGCTTAATGATTTATGGATTTTTGAATTGTAAGCATGAATCATTTCCCAATTTTTTGTATTTAAAAGTTCTATTATGTTTTTTCGTGATCAAGTATGTAAAGTTGCAGTTGTTGATTAGTCTGTATAATAAAATACTAGTAAATTATAAATAGTTCATCTTAGCATTTGTCTTCAACTCTATTTTCTTCATGGGTGTTTTGTAAGCATAACCTTCAATCTTCTTTATTGCAATTTGTAAATAATTTCATTCATTCTTTTTTACTCATGCAAGTCTCATTCAATTGTGATTTATGCTATTTCATAATAAGAGAGATATATTTGAGCATGGATTTAAAATGACATATCATAAGCACGAAAACTAAAAATATATATAAGCAAAAGCAAATCATTGGTTATAATTTAATTTCTCCATAGCAAATTCAAGGCATATATATATATATATATATATATATATATATATATATGGGAGAGTTCAAACGAGAACTGTTTTTCGTATGAGAACTGCGAGAACCAATCTTGGCCATTCATTTTGGATAATGGAATTCATGGATGAAGAGCGTAGGGGGATTGAGTGTGGCAGAGTGCATGTAAGGAATTCATGGGTGGGTAATCCAATTGAAGGAGGGGAAATCGGACGGCTAAGATTGGTTCTCGCGGTTCTCGTACAAAAAAATTTCTCGTTTAAATTTTTGCCTATATATATATATATATATATATGAGGTTATTTCTTACGGATGTGTATTTGGATATGCTAAGATAGTTCCAAAGGTTAATTTTATTTAAGACTTTTTTATATCTATACATAAATATAACCTTTATTTAATTTAAATAGTTGAAGATTTTGTTCATGATCTATCATCTAAAGATATGATTCCTAACATGAATAAAAAAATAAAAAAAATTTAATTTGCAAGTTATTATTTTAATCTTTTATCAACAAACTCTCATACTCACGTTGTACACCTTTTGAGAGAAATTGGAAGCATAACTTGACATGACTGTGTTGCGTTACACACTTAAAGTACTTTTGTTTTATTAAGGTTTTATTAGTTTGCAAAGGTTGTTAGGCTTAACATATTATACTGGAATTGTTAGGCGTAGCATATTATACTGAAATTTTATATGTGATCAAATTGTCGAATATTTGTACTTCGGTTTAATTCATTTAATTATTAAATGTTATCTATTTATTATATACGTTGTGTTCTGACTTAGTTACACATTATATGTTTAAGGTTTTTTGAAACTTTCCTATGCATGCAAGGGCCATTCATCTAGTTACATATAAAGTTAATTACATAAATCGTTCATATGGTTGTCATGAAGTTTCACTTTTAGTCCTTTAACTTTAAAAATTACAAAAAAATGGTCACTGTGGTTGTCACTTTGTTTTATTTTTTGTCCTTTACGCTAACTGCTGTTAACTTTGACCATTAGTCAAAGAGTATTTTTGTAACACCGTATTTTTAACCCAAAAATTTTCACTTTTAATTACACCGCGGAAGCGTTTTTAAACAACAAAGTAATTACAATAATTACAACCACTGTTTACAAAATATCAGTATTACAAAATACGGCTCGTCACAAATATATTATCAGAGTCCTAGGTGATTACTCCCCAAGCTAACCACTCTCAGCCGAGCCGCTGACTCACCAAAACCTGTAAAAAAGAGTGAGAGGTGGGGGATAAGCACAAAGCTAAGTGAATGGAGTATCACAAAACAGATATATCAGCCAGAACCGCATGATATCAACAACCACAAATAAGCACCCTGGGAAGACCGGCGGTTTTGCAGGAACCTACAACCAATGCCGGCCAAAGCAAAGGTTTACCGATAATCCATTTGCTATTCTCACACAGTGTCATCCTCTGGTAGCAACAAATGCATCCCAAGGTCCTGATACTGCTTAGCCAATAGCAAATGAACCCAGCCCATAAGCCCAGTCGAAAACTGACTTCCCTTCCAACATGTATACATATCACAGAATTCATCAATTAACATTCACAGTTAATTATCCAACAAATATACAATCTATCCAACAATAGTTGCAACCAAACCTGTACAACCAATATCACTCGTGAGCAAACCTCCACTCACCTCTGCTTCTCAGATATTCCACTCAGTGATCTAATGTTACTGAGCCTTGTCTGTCCCTGAGAACACAACAACCAACCATTAGTAATCAATTCATAAATATATGTATCTATCATATATTTATATCCTTTAATCAAACATAAACATGTAAGATTCACATATGCATGCACATATATCACATAGCATCAAACAATGCAAAACAACAATCCAAAACTGTCGGATTTCACATGCACATCTGACATTACCATCGGAATCCGCAACCCCTATAGGATTTCAAAATCCATCGGATTTCAAAGAATCCGATACTTCCTTCATTTCACTTAGCACAATCGGATTTTCCATGCTACTCGGATTTCACACTTAGGATTCCACATTCGGATTCAAACCATAGGATTTCAACACTAGGATTTCATAAAAAGTCTCGGATTACATACATCCGGATTTCACTTGGAATTGGATTCTACCTTCGGTTTTCATCATCATCACCAAAATCCGCAAACTTCAACTTACCAAGAATCCGACAACTTCATAACTTGCATAATTCATATTTCCAGTTTATACAATTCACATGCAATTTCATATAAACACATATAAACATGTTTAAACATGCAAACATGCATCAAAACACCCTTAAACCCCAAGAACACCAAATCCGATACATTCATATAGCATGTTCATATCAAATCCCCATCAAAACCGTAGCATGTTATTACTATTTGAAGTATAACAACAAGAATCAAAGAAGAATCAACAACCTTCAAACTTTGAATCACACAACCCAGAAATCACAAATTCCGATTGTCTTGTTTTCTTCTTTTGCTCTCGGTACACACAATGACACACACACACATAATTTCTTCAAAGTGAAGTCATGCAACCTTAACCCACGTATACATACTCAAGAAGCATGAGGTGTCATTTTCTTAATCAATTTGCATGCATACTCACACACACACCACCGTACATACATACATATATCCTAGATATATATAACCAACAATATAAATGATTAACAATCAATTAAACATAAACTAAATCAAATATAATTCACGTGTAACATAACCCAAGCCTACGTTTCTACTAGGCCCAATCTCAGGATGTTACAATTTTAGTCTGTTTGACACTTTATCTTTATTACTAAACATCCTCTTACCTTTTTCCTTTCCTTTTTTTATTATTTAACTTCTTAATTACACTTAAGCATATTAAAGATATTATTTAGTAAAATAAAAAATAGAATTTAAATTTAAAATTTTCTTTAAACTAAATATGTTATTGATAAGCTTGCATTTACTGAATCTGGGTCTAAAACCCTAAAAAACCTTCAATGGAACCCTAAAAACCTTAAGATTTGAAATTGTTACAAATAAGTGTGATGGGTGAACTTTTAAAGCAACAATCTGTGCAATTTCAGGTTTAACAAACTAGTTTGTTGTTGGAAACTTCAAAGAAAGAGTAGAGACAATGGATTGTTTATCGGCGGTCTTGAAAAATGACCATTTAAACAAGATTTGGAAAAAAACAAGAACTCGATTCAACCATTCAAGAACTCATGAACAAGAAATTGATTCAATTTTAGGTTTAACCCATTCAAGTTTTCATTAGAAACAATAACCCGATGAACAAGAACTCGATTCAACCTTCTAGTAAAAACAACCATTTAAACATATCTGAAACCGTAAAAAAACCTAAAACAATAAACAAAAAAACCCTAAATGTGATTCCATTACAAGTGTCACTCTAATAAAAAAAAGAAGACCAAGGCGATGGTTGCGACACAAGGTGCGGCGGTATGGTTGTGACAACAAGGGCGACAACAGTGATGCGATGGTAGTATGAAAATCATCAAAAAACATCTTCAGGGGAAGGAGTCGTGGTAGTAGCTGTACAATGGTGCTACAACGGTAGTGGTGGTAGTTGTGGTCGTGCGATGGTGCTCCGGAGGGAGCAGTGGTTGCCCGCGGCGGTTCTTGAGAGGATAAGGGAGTAGTGGTGGTGTAGATGGAAGAGAGACAAATGGAAATAGAAAAGGTTAATAAATAGTTTTTGTTTGGTAAAAGAAAATATAACACTTTTGAAAAATTAACCAATGTAGCATGTTTGGTAACAAGTATAACCTGGACATGACTACAATACCCCTTCATTAACAACCAAAGTTAACGTTAGTTAGTTAAAATGACCAAAAGTGAAACAAAATGATAACCACACGATTTTCGAAAATTTTAAAGTTAAAGAATAAAAAGTGAAATTCAGTGACAACCACATGAACGTACCATTTATGTAATTAACTTATAATAATATTGTTTCTTGAAGTATGTAAAGGATCAAAAGAGAGTTGAAAATTTGACTTCAAAGATATTAACATGAACATACGAAAATGCAGCATTTAAGTTTATTAAATATATATTAATAGCCAAGCCTATACTTGATAAGGACCTTAATAATAGATCTTAACACGCGAGCATTTGACAGACAATGGCTTTATGGAAAAGATGGGTATACATATTAAGATGGTTTGACATTAATATGTCATGCAGTAGTAGTATGATACATATCAAGGGATAAACGTGGAGCAAGAAGGACTAAAAGTGGCGTTGCTTTGTTGTTAATCAGTCCGGGGCTTTCACTCATATCAATAGCTTCATTTGATGGCCTTTTCAATGCAAACTGTTGTATCAAACTAGCTAAAGTTAAACCCAAAGCTTGGAGCGCAAACGAAATACCAGGGCACATTCTTCTACCACTACCAAACGGAAGCAATTCAAAATGATTTCCCTTGACATCAATATCGCTTTGGCTTGTCAAGAATCTTTCCGGCCGAAATTCGTCAGGGTCTGACCACACATAAGGATCACGATGCATTTTCCAAAGATTTACAAGCAAACGTGTGCCTTTGGGGATGTTATAGCCAGCCACGATACAATCCTCCATGGACTCATGAGGCACGGACAGTGGTCCTGCTGGATATAAACGTAATGTTTCTTTGATGATGGCATTGAGGTAGACTAAGTTCTTTATGTCCGATTCCTCAACTAGTCTCCCTTTTCCAACATGCTTATCAATTTCATTTTGCGCGATTTCTAATGCTTTTGGGTTGTTGAGCAACAAAGATAACGCCCACGTTAATGTCACAGTTGTTGTGTCCAAGCCCGCAACTAAAATCGTCTGCCACATGAAATTTCCACAAATAGTCAATGGATTAGGTTCTAAGAACTCAAAAACTTGTAAACCAATCATTACTCCTTATAAAAAGTTGGCCTTTTTCATCCCTAGTCAAATAATTCTATAGCTAACATTCAAGATCTATACATATGTCACCAATAGAAGAAACTAGAAACATAGTAATTATGCTCAAGGATAAGTTTACCTGACATGTGGCTTTGACAATAGTATCATTATCAAATCCAGAGAAATCCTCTTGGGAGGCACCTTCAAGAATGGACATCAACGTATCAAGGAAGCCATGATTTCCTTCATGTTGTTGTTGTGACTCTTTCTCTCTTTTGTGCTCTTTTAACCATCCTTCATATATCTCGTCCATCTCTTTAGCCGTCACCTTCATTGCTTTCTCATATCCTCCTACATCCAAATGCTTCAGATAAGGAATAAAATCAGATACCACAAATGCACCCAATAACTCAAAGAATTTGTTCACCACCTTTTGAAATCTAACTCCTTCTTCATCATTGAGTGAAAACCTCTTTCTTGAGATAATAGTAACTAAAAACTTTAGCATGAAGTTCCCAAACCACTGTTGCATTTCCACCTCGACCATATCTGAATTTTCACCATCTTTGTTGTTTACCCAAGCTAGGTATAGGTCTTTCATGGATGCGTGAAGTTCTGAAACCCGAACATGTCCTAGCATCTCAACTTTTCGTGGAGACAGAACCTCAGACATGACGATCTTACGAACTTGACGCCAGTAATCCCCATATGGGCCAAGGCCGAACATGGCATAGTTATAACCCATGAGCTCTACTGCCTTTGATTTCGGACGACTAGCAAAGATATTATCATTATTGGTAAAGCATTCCTTAGCTATCTTGCTGTTACTCACCACCAAAGCATGGTGAACACCGAGCTTGATGGTGAAAATAGGGCCATATTTTTCAGACATGTGACCTAAAACCTTGTGAGGTAGTTGAGATCCACCTAGAAGATGTAGATGTCCGATAACAGGCCATGCCCCCTTTGCTCGAGGTAGTACTCTGAAGTTACCTTTGTTTTCCTTCTTTTTGTTCAAGATTTGTAGCAGGATTGCAATTACAATAACGAAGAAGATGGTAGCTACAGTTGTTGAAAATGATTGATGGAACTCCATTGCTTTTGTATGAATAGCAATCACTTTTAAAAAGTCTTATGTGTGAGCAGAAGATAAAATTTTGACACTTTATATGCACATAGCTTTATTGACATTTAGGGATATGGGCAAGATAATATTTTGACTCTATCTTCTAAAAGATAAGTGGACGTTCGCAGCCTTACAAAACTTGAGGTCATATAGTACAAAAATATGAATGGCCGTATATGGTCCACATAAATAAATAAAAATAGGGTCCATATGTAAATAAAACTAGTATATTAATAACTCGCGCAATACGATGGAAATAAATAATTTTTGTTTTGTAACATGTTGTGTAAAAGTATAATGGTATGTTATTTGTACGATTCAATGTTACGAAATAGTTTTTTGTTCAGCAATATGTTCGTTTTTTTCATTTCCTTTTTTCCATCATTTTCTTTATTAAAAATCATTAAAATAAGAAGACTAAGGAGAGAGAAAAATAATAAGAACTTAAAAATTATATTGATGTGAGTGAAAAATTATGTTAGTATAGAAGAGTGTGTTAGTATAATAGTATATTTTATATGAGAAATGTTCAATATAGTTCTAATTTAATTTATAGTCCTGAGGGACAATTTATAGTCATTACATTTTAAGATTCAATTGTCCAGATTCAATCTTAGATTATAATAAAAAATTGATATATTTGTATCAAAGAGGACATTTATGACTTTTTAACTATTGGTCCCCACTTTCTCTCTCCTCTAATTTATTTAAAATTAATTATCTTACAAACCGTTAAACGTTAGACGAAACGAATTATACCGTTGCGATCCTCGTGTTCCCCTCTTTTATTAGAGAGGTCACTTGATATACTTTCGACAAATTTTTTTTCTCATTTTGTTAGATTGGATTTAAATTTTATTAAAGTATAATCACATGTGATTCACAGAGGTGTAATCAATATAGTCTTTGTAAAATTATAGTTTGGTGTTTGATAATCCGGCGAAGTTCTATGGTTTAGTAACAAAAAAATCAACAATTGAAAGTGATTCTAAGTTATTAGTTGTTTCATAACACATGTGATTATCTATCTCTTATACATGCATATAATTACAGGTGATTTGATTAAATGTAGCATTTTTATGTCACATATTTGACAGAATCAATCACACGTGATTGCGTATTCAATCACATGTGATTGCGTATTCAATCACATGTGATTTTGTACAGAATCACATGTGATTGAATACCAAAAACATAAGATTTAGTATTCAATCACATATGATTGCATATTTAATCACATGTGATTTTGTACAGAATCACGGGAGAGTTGGTATTTAATCATATATGATTGCATAGGGGATTGTTCAAACGAGAACAATTCTTATTACGAAAACCAATATAAAAGACATCGAATTCGAAGGAGAACACATCTGGACATTTGATAGATCTTGAATGTTGCTAGTACACAATATATGCATTCATGGGTAGACAATGCAATTGGATTGGGTGAAATTGAATATGTACATACATGTATAAACGGTTTTAAGCAAACGTTGATTTTTTAAGCAAACATTCAAAATTAATAAACGTTAAATAATATACAATTTAAGAAGATAAAAAATTTAGTAAAACAACACATGTAATATTGTTATGAATCACATGTGATTATACATTAATAAAATTTAAGTCCAACCTAACAAAATGAAAAAAAAAAGTTTGTCAAAAGTATATACCTCTCTAATAAAAGAGGAGAACATGATGATCGTAACGGTATAATTGGTTTCGTCTAACGATTACCGGTTTGTTAGATAATTAATTTTAAATAAATTAGAGGAAAGAGAACGTGGGGACCAATATGCAAAAAGTCAGAATTGTCTTTCCTTAAATCAATTTTAATTATTATCTAAGATTAAATATAGACCATTGATCTTGAAATCTAATGGCTAAAAATTGTCCCTCAAGACTATGCTTTTATTAAGGACTATATTGAACAAAACCCTATTTTATATAATTGAAAAGTTAAATAAATTATGAGAGGGAATGAAATTGTTAAAGATTAGATGGTTGATATTAATTTAGATAGAATGAATGGTCAAGATATACTATTGATTGAAATTTAAGAAATCTTAAATTAGAAGAGAAGAGAAAAAGTTAAATTGTTTATATAATAGTATTTAAATATAGATATAGCTCTTTAAATCGTGGATGTAAATTGTGCTTAACGTACGCGTGTTTGAATTATGGCCTTTCATTCTAGAGTAGGGGCATGGTATATGTAGTGTTAAATAATGCAAAGAAAAGACTTTTAGGTAGTCGAGTATTGCACAATTTAACAAAGGGTACTTGGTGCTATAGAAAGGGTTAGTGGTTGATAACTCTGCTCTTTTCCTTTTTGTAATCTGGGTCGTGGTTATGGTTAGTAACTCCGATCTTGTCCTTTTTATACTATATATATGGTTGGTGGGAATCATCTTATATGTTACCCGTAGTGTATCCATTCTAATACAAACACCCTTTAATAAAATGTTAAATGTTGAAAAGAAATATGACTTCAATGAGGTGTTTGTGCGAGAAGGACAAGATCGGAGTTGTAATAGCAAACACCCTTTAATGTATCTAATTAACCTATTTAAACATGCAATTTGACTCTCTATTCATACAATAAACACATCAGTAGAACATCTTTTGAAATTCAATTGACCACCATTAATCTTGAAAGTTAATTATATATGAATTACGTTTAATATAATCCATAATTAATTCATAATCCTAAGGGACTAATTTTAGCCTTTGGATCAATGTCATCAATGGTCCAGATTAAATTTTAAAAATTTGGGCGGAGTGACATTTTCGTAATTTTTCGTGATTCACATGTGATGCTTTTACAAATCACATGTGATTATATACTGAATCACCTTTAATTAAATATATATATATATATATATATATATATACACACACTTTGAAAAAAACTAAATGTACGTATAAATAAAATTAGTAGCAGAAAAAACATGGCATGTGCGCTGTTTAGGATATGCCCTTTAATTTATTATTGGTTTATGTTAATTTCATATATTATAGGTACAACTATGAAGTATATTACTTTGAATTGTTACCGTAGAACTTTCAATGCAATGTTTTCAATGTGTTTGATATGTCTCGATCTCAACAGCCATATGCCCGCCCATATATATAACTATGACAAGCGTCTACCCCCGCTTTGGCATGTACATCGAACTGCTTGTGGGTGGTCACTAAATGAACCTAAACTACAACAATGCATTATCTTATCTATCAATTGGCAAAGTAAATAGCCAATATCTCATGAGATTTTTAAGGTGTTTTTAGTCATTTTGTTATAAAAACTTGAGATATATGGATCTTATGAGAATTTTAATTTCTCATGAGATTTTTAGGCTTCCACCATCCAAAAGGGATTATATTAAAATATTCTAAATTTTGAGAGGAAAATCAGGAAAGAAAATAAGGGTAATTTTTCTTTTAAATTTTTTTTTCTCTCCTAACAAACTTAGGAACACAACTAAAATTCATTTTTCTTTCTAAATTTTTTCTTTTCTCTCCTAATTTTAACTCGGGACACAACATAAATATCGATCATGACTTGCCCTTATTTTGGCTTACGAAAGATGGCCACAAAAATGTAATTGTATATCCGAATTTGTATTTGGTATTCTTTAACAAGAATAATATAATTTAAACTTTAGATAAAAATAATTTAACCCCGTCGCGAAGCGCGGGTACATAATACCTTGTTCTAATCATTTTAAATTTATACATATAATTATCAACAAAATCTCGTTATTTACATTGGGAGATTAAGTGAACAAACAACAATTAAGATTAAGTGAGGTGCAATGGAAAACATTGGGAGATTGTTGAAAGAGATCGATCGAGAAAATAGATATTTATGGTCTAGCAAATTAAAGGTCTCCTATGTATGTAGTGCTTTCATCACTTTCACAAAAGATGTCAAGTGGGACAGATTTCACAATTGAAAATTCAAAGACGACACATGCATGTGCTCGAGAAATTACTCTGGTATATATCTTGAAAAGATTAATGGATGCAAATAGAAACTAGGTTACACCAATCTATTATCAAACTAGGTTACACACCCGTGTAATACACGGTCTGTTTATAAATAATTTATAAATAGCAAAACAAATTACTAAAAAATATATGAAACAATTTTAATAACTAATAAATAAAAAGACAACTATAATTTATAAATTTAACAAAACTTCTTTATATACAATGCTATTAACTTGACATTCCTTGTTTAAGATTAAAGCATCCACTAAATGACTCATACATAAACCGTTAAGTGGCCAAATTGACCTTTTCAACTTTTAGGTATATTTGGATTTGAGTCATTAGAGATAAACCATAGACAAAATCAACCTATTAATGAGTAAATGTGCCCAAATAGCCACCTCTACATAACAATAAATGAAATCAATCAGTAATGTAACAGCCGCCAATTGCAGGGAGACATTAAGGGAGCGAAAGGAGAAGAAAACACTCACCCGATAAACGATATTTCATGCTATTTTGCTGTAGTAAACATGTTCACCTAACGTGTAACATTGTGTTCATAAAATTGTCATAAACAAAGTTCACAAAAAAATAATAATAATAGTTTGAACTTAAATATCTCAAGTCCAGTTTCATCACAAAAGATATCACAGTTCTTTGACGACAAGTCATAACAGTCTCCTTGGATATTATCTACTAAGTTCCCCTTAGAAAGGTCATAGTCCCAAGCACTATGCATTCTCGGTATGTATACATGTCATTTTTTCAAAAGGACAATTAGAAACTCTGGTTGCTTGTTTCCAAAACCTAAATGACCATTATCCTCGTCAATGACCTGTCATGCATACCGAACTGAAATCATCATATACCTACTTAATTCAAAGGAACTTGCATCAGAATAGAAAACAAAAACATATATACTTAATCAACTAAAGTATGTGATCATATAAGTATAGTAAATCAAGTTGATGAAGTAATATCTATGGATACTAATAAAAGGCTTATAAACAGGAAATTTACAATTTACACGTCGACGAATGTGTAAATTAATAAACTGTTAAAAGTAAATAAGAAACTAGGTATTAATTAAATGATGAATAGGTAAAATGGTGGATAGTGTATAAAGATGTCAAGATTCTTTTTTATTCAAATAACCACTTATAAATAAGTAAAAAAGGTTAAAAAAAAGTAAGTAATGCAAGTTTTAGAGGGGATAAGGGAAAACAATTGTTTAACCATTTAGATTTCTTTTCTATGCATGTTAAGCTCCTACAAGAAAAAAGAGAATTGATGGCAACAAGTGTTGCCGCTAATAGTTCACAAAAAGTCAAAATCAAGGTAAAGAAGCTTTGACTGTCAACGATGGCCTTTTGCAGCGTCGATTTTTGCTGCTAAAAGGTTTACGATTTAATTTTAATATTTTTTCTCACGAAAACAAAGGCAGGAGCTTTTCTCACCTAAAAAGTTCAATGTCGCCGCACAAGGTTAGAGTGCGCCGCAAAAGGATTTTTTATTTTCTTAATTTTTGAATATTACATGTCGCTATAAAAAGAAAGTTGTCGCCGCAAAAACATTTACGAGATATAGGGTTTGGCTTCTCCTTTTCTATCTTTTATCTTTTGTAATTGGTTTTCAGTTCCACTGCTGCTCTCGATCTCGCCTTCGGCTACCACCTCCGTTCAACTCTCTCTCCGGTTGTCCCTCTCTCTCCTCTGCCCTAGCTTGACGCAAATCTCCTCCTTCTCCATCCTCGCTGCTGGTTTGGTCTGTCGTCGCCGTCACGCTGCCACCTAAAGTAAGTTTATTTCGGTTTCTTTTGTTTATGTTTGTATTTATTTGATGTTTATTTTTGGTTTTTGGTTGTTAGGAGGTTGTTCCTCCGGTGCTTCCGTAGTTCTCCTCCCCGCTGCCTCTGCCAGTCACACCTTCGTGGAAAAGTCTTAGAAAGGTATGTTTTTTTTCTTTTTTATTAGTTTTAATATTGTTGTTAAATTATAATTAATTTGTGTTAATAATTTTAGTTAATTTAAGTAGTTAGATTATAATTAATTTTTGTTAATAATTTTACTTAATAATTGTTAATTAGTGTTAATAATTGGCTAATTTAATTGTTAATGTTAGTTCATTTAATTTGATAATGTTAGATTATTATTTAGTGTTAAAAATGTTAGATTATTGTTAATTAGTGTTAATGTTTAAATATTGTTAGTACACTAATAAGATGTTAAATAGTTTATATGATTATATTAGATTATTATTTAGTGTTAATAGTGTTATATTATTGTTAATTAGTGTTAAATAGTTTAATTATGTCTTAAATAGTTTACTTGCTTATATTAGATTATTATTTAGTGTTAATTATGTTAGATTATTGTTAGTTAGTGTTAATCTTTAATTACTGTTAGTACACTAATAATGCTAGAAATTAGATCAATGTTAGAATAATTGTTACTATATATTTAATTATGTGTTAAATAGTTTGTTTGTTGATTTTAGATTATTTAGTGTTAATAATGTTAAATTATTGTTAGTTAGTGTTAATCTTTAATTATTGATAGTACACTAATAATGTTAGAAATTAGATCAATGTTAGAACAATTGTTACTATATATTTGATTATATGTTAAATAGTTTATTTAATGATGTTAGATTATTATTTAGTGTTAATAATGTTAGATTTTTGTTAGTATTGTAAACAACTAATATTTAATTCATTTCAAAACCATGTAAGAGACATGTTAAACTTTAAAAGCCATAAAGTTGAAATAATTCATCTAATTATTTATGTATACTTTGATTATAAATGCTAAATTTGAAATATAACTAAGAATTTTATTGAATTATAATTAATAATATTTACCTTATTATTGAAAAAGAACCATTTTGAATAAGTTGAAAAACTTCTGTCATTTTATAAGTTGATATTAAAATTGTCTTCCAGATTTCAAAAGGATTAAATAAAAACAACAAATATCTTTGATATGAACATGTATATATTATGTTCATAAATGCTATAATTTAAATAGGCATGTTTACATATTGTTGTGTGTATCATACAAATTTTTTTTACCTTTTGTTGTACTAAGCTTAAAGAATTCTTATCTAAGTTTGCTTACACACAGTAGAAAAGTGAGATAAATTTGGTGTATAAACACCTTAATAAAAATATAATATTTAAGAGTTTGTTATATAAAAAAAATATCTTCAAGTAACATACATACAAAGTGAAACATGTATAGGAGAAGATTAAAGTGATGCTAGCATCATATAATTTAAATTTCTTATCCTCACATAAATTATAGATAATAAATCATTGATTGATAAGTAAAATGTAAAATTACGTGACTAATTTACCTTTCAACAAAGTTAGATTCTACTAATATTACATAACATTTCTCCAAAATATGTAGTTTATACTTAGATACTTTATGGTGTCATTTGTAATATTTTTTTATTTATATATTGTTCAAAACTAAATGTATAATTTTAGTATTAAATTACTCTAATCAATTTTCAAATTTTAATTTACCATTTCATCTCATGTTAAACTTATCACCTAGAATTGTGTGTTTAACAAATTTACTTACACTATTAGTTGTTGAGTTTTATGCGATATAGTTCGGTCCAAAAACATATTTAATAATTATAGTAATAACAAATAATTATTATTATTATGAAGAAACTATAAATAATCTTATTAGGTAAAATGTAATCTTATTCAAATTAAAGGTGAAAAATAAAAATTCATATACGGGTGAAAATTTAAAATTGAAGATCAAATTTAATTTATATTAATTAAAGAGTGAAAAATAGAAATTTATTAGGGGATAAAATAAAAATTGAAATGAATAGCATTTTTTTGTAAATTGATTATAAGGTACTAGTATTTTACCCGCGCGATGTGGCGGGGTAAAATAGTTTCATTTGTCGACATGTCAATTCAACATGTTATTTGTGATGTTGCCGGAGAATATGGTGATTGTGATCTTCGTACAAATATCAAGTTAATGCAACACTTACATTTAAATGACAACATTCTATTCTTTATGAACGAATTTATAACATCTTTTACGGTCATATTACATGGTAGAATATAAAACTTTTTGAAAACAGTAAGTATTAATTGTATATGTATTTAAATTCTGACAGTTTTTGTAATTAATTTTTTGACAGTTTTAAATTATTAATTATGTATTTAAATTCTGACAGTTTTATGTAATTAAATTTTTGGACAATTTTAAAGTGTTTAAGATCATTGCTGAAACATATTGTAAATAATGCTATTTGAGTTGTACTATTTTAAAAGTGTTAAGATTGTTGCTGAAAGTTATTGTAAAGCATGTTATATTACTTGTATTACTTAACTTAAAAAATTATCTTAAAAAAAGCCAAATCTTCATCTTCATTCTCTAATAAAAGAGTAAATGAGAGAACACTTGTCACATTTTTAGAACAATGTTTTCTATTTTTCCCGCCTATCAAGTCATTTCTGGCCACGTGTCTTTGTCATTGTATCACTCGCTAAAACTAGGGCTTCCGCCTCTTCCAATCTCTACATAAACTTTGCCATCGAGTTGAACTTGAATTTGAATCCCTTTTCGATTTTACCTACTTCATAAAGATCCGATTCTCTTACTCTCAAATATGTTTTTCTAACCATGCCTGTTGGTTTTCATGTGATGGAAAAGGAGATATTGAAGGCTGAATAGATGATAAATATGGTTTCATCAATCAATTTAGGGTTTCTAAGATTAAACACTATCTTCGACAAATCAAATGGGGAAGACAACTTCCAAAGGTAAATCAAGTGAGTTAATATTCAAAGTTTCTTCTTCTATATTGACCCGCAATTGCTGAATGATTGGTAATTTTATTTCATTTTTCCAATTTGATTGCTTCATCTCGCTTCTTTACATTAACCATTTATCAGTAATGTGATTGCCATTGCACTTTATGAGCTTTTACTATTCTTTTAAGTTATGAATCATTCTTTAATTTTGAATTTTTAAGGCTTGTCATGTTTGAACTATATACAACAAAACTTGCTTCAACATCGAGCACATTCTTTGTTCCATTTTGCTATACCACTTGAAACAAGCTTCTTTTATTATTAATTAAATAGGTTGAAAGTAGATGATGATTATGTGCTTGACAAGGTTGTTTGTTTGATTCTCAAGTTACATTTTATATTTTAAGAAAAACTTGCTTCAGCCATATCATGAAATTGCATCCCCTGAATCTATTATTTTGGAACCAGATTATATGATTTGTCTGTAAAATCGTTATTTTGTTAAGTGGATGGGTGATAAGTATCTAATCTACTGATTGAATGAAATAGAGCAAACACAAAGTAGGGTGGGATTATTATGGTTCCTTGAAACTCATATGCAACTTTGAGGCCATTATATTGTCACAAAAACATGCAACATTTGGTAATTAAAGTGTAAGGCTGATAACCAATTAAAAAGTTAAAACAACCTTTAATAAGACAAGGAAAGAGACCTTGCGTATCACTTTCGAAATAAATCGTGCCATTTTTGTTTAAAGATATATTCTAATAAAGGGTTCTTCATCCAAGAACCCCTAAGTGACCACCTCTTTTGGTTTTTAGCCTATACATATTTATTCATATAACAGTGGTGTATTACCATGTTATGTTGTTATGCTATTAAAACAGTGTTTTTAACCTTATTAAGCTTGGGTAAGTCAAGTGCGGGTAAATCCAAGTACCGGATTTATAGGGGCGAGTTAATTATAAAATAAGTAGAGATTTTTTTTACCTTTTTCCTCCATTTGCATTTAAGTCTTTGAATGTTAAAGTGTTAATCAGTTAAACTATTTTCTTTGGTTCAAATGCTGATCTATATATCTTGATTCAGTGTTGAATTTTTACTTATGTATGGTTTTCTTAGATAAATAATATGTCAAACTGGTGCAATTATGTTTTGTTGATCTACTTATGTGAATACATAGATTAGTAAACATGATGGTACTAGATTCATTCGTTTTCCTGTTTACAGCTTATTGGGTCTTTAGGGTTGTTTTCTTTGATTTTAGGGATGTGGTTAGGGTAAGAGTTTAGGTCTGATGTTGGGGGGTTATTTTTTCTCTTTCATATTTTTTCCTGTTTAAACCTCTCAATGAAAATTAGACATAGGAAGACTTGATTCGGAGAGGTAATGGAGTTCGATTTTTCATCTTTAGCATGACTTTTGAATGTTTCATGTTTTGCTAAGAATTGGGAAAATGCTTTAATGTGACTTAGATTATTGTCAATGTTATCACAAAGGGATAACAAGGCCTATTTAGATTCAACTATTATGGATTTTTTTAGTTACATCTTAGCACTATCATCTCTAATATATTTTGGTTACATTTTGTTTTGGTGATCTTTGGATTTATGACATGGTGTTTATATGAATTAATCCAATTTTGACGCACGTTCTTTTTGGGGTTTGGGTTTCCCAATTAGTGCATAATCCATCACTAAATCCGTCTTTGTAATACCATGTGAAAAGTGTATTCGAAGGTGTGTCATTTGTGTGTATGTTGCTTTTGGTGGAAGGATTACATTCTATTAACAGAAATTAAATAGTTTTTCAATTTTATCCATATTTTAGTGCTAAAGTAATTGAATTGTTATGGTGTTCATAATCACTAGCCTGTGGCTAGGAAATTATCTGTAAATCTTTTTCATAAATATCATTTGTCGTTTGATTTCTCATCCTTTTGTCACTTTATTTTAGTACAATTTCTCCAATTAGACAATAATTGGTTAGATATAGAAGTAAATTCTCCAATCTATCATGAGTTAAAATGTTCAGTAGGCCTAAGTTCTTATGTTTACGCATAATTTTCATGTTTCTCTACTCTCAATTCTTTTTTTAATATAATCTTCATATTTGTGGTTTGTATCAAATGCTCATGTTTAATAGGATTCTACATCTTGCACTATAGATTTTTCTTTATTAGTATAGTTATCGAAGATATGCTAAAAGTACTGAATTTTAACTAGGCGCTTCTATGAATGATTTTGTGTTTCTATTCTATCTATCATTCATTACGAAATACAATTTGATCAGTTTTTTCTTCGGTATAACCTTTAGTACGCTGCTTTATTAATGTTTTTGCTTCTCAATTGGCTGCATCGCATCTCCAGTTATACAAGATTTCTTAAGATAAGATACAAAAAGAAAGAAATCCGTGTGCCAAAAAGAATGGCTATCAGTAGATTTGACCACATAGAACAACAAAAACTATGATTCCAACTTGATATCATATGAGCAAGTCCTGACATAGCAGAATTAGATGAATCAATTCAAGTCATAAAGTAAATCTTACATAAAAACATTACCTGAGAAATTAGACTTGGGTTACCTCTTAACTCTTGTTCAAGATCTTGGAACCCTATAAATAAGAATAAATTTTAAAATTGTTAACTTAATTTACTCTTTATCTCTCATGCAGAAAAAGATAGACAAACATCAACACAATACATATCAATTGTATCTTTCTAGAATTCGGCACAAGTCACGCGGAGTCTTTACATTAAATCAATTACATAACACATTACTTCATACCTGAATACAAAACTACACCATAATCAATAATCATGTGTCATAACTCATAAGCAATAGTTAAGTATAAACTTAAGAGAAGCATAAGCATAATGTCATCTCTTGTGTCATAAGTCAAAAGTCATAATCACCTCCTCAAATCACATATACTTCTAATAATCTAAATTCTTTATTTCTTGCGTTTATCATATACATCAATCGGGATATAACTGAATCAATGAGTAGAAAATTAGACAAATTAAAAAATATTGAACTAAAGCAAGAAGAAGAACTAAACAGTATTAAAAACCAAAAAATAAATATTAAAAGGGATTATGAAATTATCACTACTTGTACAATTAAAGATGTATGACCAAACCATCATACTAAGCTAAAAGGCTTCATCACACATTTATAATACCACATTTATATAAAAATTGAGATGATGCTCGATTGTAATTTCCTTCATCAATTAAATTGTTAGTGATAGTATGAAGACGGATCAGATCACATCAAAACTTAAAAAAGATAAGTCCAGATGTTTGTCCAAGTGGTAATATAGCATCAAATAATCTAAAGAAATATAAGAAATTTGGTGAGTTCAAATAAAAAATCTCAAATTTATAACCAAAATTTTAGTCTTTAAAATTCTGTAAATGAAATACCAATCCATTTAATTGACACGTATAGAAATAAATGGGAGAAATACTTTAGCGTCACCATTTTTATTGCATATTGTGAAGCTTGTGTGATATAGAAACCGAGTATAAGACATAAGTAACAATAAATATATTGTTAATTAAGTTTATGTGTTGAAATAGCCACTTCTACATATGAACATAATAGTAAATGGAATAGATCAGTTATGAATGTAATGGTTGTGAACTATAAAAGACAATAAGGGAAAAAAAGGAGAAGTAAATACTCACCCGGTTAGTAATGTACTCGCTATTTCTACCACAGTGTCACCAACACTAGCAAACATGTTAAACTAACCCGTAACATTGTGTTACATAAAATTGTCACAACCAAAGTTTATAAAAAAATCAATTTGAACTTAAACATATTAACTCCAATTTAAAAAATTGGAAAAGAATGAATCTGGGAATTTGGAAACACCAAGTCACACAAAAATCATCGCAAGTTCTTTCACAGCAAGTAATTGTATGATTTTGATCTTAATTCTATGCTAGTAATGATAACTTGTCTTCATCATAAACATAAAGTAACTTCCTTTAGAATGTTTTATTTCAAGATATACAAATGCAAAATCATGTCAATTAAGCTTCATGTCTAGCTATAGCATATCCAAATGGTAAAAGATCATTTGGAGGCTGCATTACATCAATGTTAACATAAAGTAGAAGAAGGTTTTCTTAATTATTACGCATAATGTACACATCTAGTAGCTCATTAGTCAAATTTTATATGCATTTGTTATATGAAGAATAGGTCTCATTGCTAGATTGTAAACCTATTCCATTTAAATGTCTAAAAAATCATTTCAGCAAGTAGAGCAGTATAGCACTCTATTTAATATGAATGTGGTTGCTACAAGGAAGACCTTTTGTTTTGTGATGCTTGAAATCAACAACATTTATAACATATTCTCCATCTCTAGTTACTTTCCATCTAGTACCTCTTAAGAAATGACCAGCAACACAAGCTCACACCTTCCCCTTTTCCCCAAGATGCTCAATGGAATATAGAAACAACACCAACTTAAAAGGCATAAAAAAGAATCTCAATGTGTTGATTCTCAATGAATATCAAGAATATAACATAGAAAAGGAAACCTAATATTAGCACTATCTCAGGGATACAATCATTTAATAGGATAAAATAAAATCAAATATTTCATTCAAACAAAGAAACACTTTAATTGAAGAAAACAAAATCTGATCAATTTTTATCTCAAACAGGTACTTCGGAATCTAATTCTTATAATCAGCAAATAAATCTCAAAATTTGGAAGGAAACAGAAATTTAAACAACTTTGAAATATCAATCTTTTAGAAAGAACATGAATAAGCCCTAAAAATAGTGTATAAAGGGCTAATTATCAAAGAATCATACATCATAATGGGCTGGTCATCACACGTTCACACATTATAATACCACATTCATATAAAATTAAGATAATGCTCGATTGTAATTTCCTTCATCAATTAAATTGTTAGTGATAGTATGAAGACGGATCAGATCACATCAAACTAAAAAAATAAGTCCAGATGTTTGTCCAAGTGGTAATATAGCATAAAATAATCTAAAAAGTATATAGAATTTTGGTGAGTTCAAAGAAAAAAGCTCATAAGTCTTTAAAATTCTGTAAATGAAATACCAATCCATTTAATTGACACGTACAGAAATAAATGGGCGAATCAAATGAGGAGAAATACTTTAGCATCACCATTTTTATTGCATTGTGAAGCTTGTGTGATATAGAAACCGGGTAGCAGACACAAGTAACAATAAATATACAGTTAATTAAGTTTACCTGTTTAAGTTTTCATTGAGGTATTTACATTTATAGACAAATAGGCAAAGTTATCAATCAACAAAAGATAAATAGATAAAGCAATGAAGAATTGAAGAAACGTAACCTGAAGCTATGCCGAGAAAACTGGCTTTGCAGAAACCGCAATCGCTGAATCTTGACATGCGGAAGAAAAAACAAAGCAGAATCCAAAATATACTTTGAAGAAATTTACAGAAACACAATCGATGTAGATAAGCAAATATTCGGCTCGAAATGGATTGTTAAACCGAAAACCCCTAAGCTTCCTATCTCTCTATTGTTTAGGTTTTCTTTGAGATATTTACATTTACTTGATTTGAAACCCTAGATTATTATTTGGGGCCCTGCATTCCTTAAGAAGAGGCGATATGAAGAAGTAGTGTTAAAGAGAAAGGTAAGAAACTCTATTGCTGGGACTGATATGAAGAAGCGAGAAGGAGAGCAAGAATATAAAAGTTGGGGGGTTATAGACAGGGAGGGTGATAGATTATGATATCTTGTATCTTATCTTATGTGGTAGCTACCATGATTTTGCAGGGGTAACAACAACAATATAAAAGCAAGAATCTGTAAGGAAAGTGGCTTGTTTCTGAAAACAAAGAGGAGGGATATGGAAAGAATTTGTGCACTATTGGGTTGTAATGGTTATTTTTAAAATATTAATGTTACATTTTACTTAACTCATATTGGTTTATATACAAGTCATTTCAGTCCAATGTGACTCATACATACCTAGCATAACTTCAAATCCTAATACGTCACACGTAGATCATAATATGTAGAAATATGAAACAATAGATTTAACGTATATATATATATGTATTTTCTTTATTCACATATACTGTAATATAAGTTATAATGGGTCTACAAACTCACTATGATGTATGTAACTTGTAAAGGTTTTATATATGCTACAAAGTTATTCATGATGGTTATTAATTTGTATGTGTTTAACTATGTAGACACAAATGTTGAATGATGCTGAAGAACGGTTCACTTGATTAGAAGGACAAGCTAAGCGAAAAAAATAAATAAAAAGGTGGAGGATATTTTGAAGATTTTGAACGAGAACCCCCCCCCCCCCCCCCAACCACTCTTACTAGCTACTTTCTATCTCGGTTGTTATTTAAACAAAACGTATTTGCATACTTTAATCCTTGTTAGCATATTAACTAAATTCTTTTGGAACAATTTTTGATATTTGCTAAATTTGAAGTTTGTTATCAAATTTTGATGTTTGGTATTTGTTTATATACATTTGATATAATTATGTTATATACTGTTATCGAAATTCAATATTTATTATTCGTTTTTATATATTGTCTAGAATATTGTCCTGAAGTTCAATAGGAACGTTAAAAATTAGTTGAAATTATGTTTAAAATCCGACAAAAATCAGTTGGAAATTGGTTAGAAATTCGTCAGAAAGTCGTTAAAAATCCGTTGAAAATCCTTAGAAAATTGTCTGAAGTTTCGTCGCAAAATGGTTGGAAATCGTTGTAAAATTGTAGGAAGTTCGTCAGAAATCCATCACAAATCCGTTAGAATCTCGTTGCAAATCCGTTAAAATTATGTTGGAAATCCGTCGGAAATTTGTGATAACTTTGTTGTAAATTAATTGAAAGTTCATTGGAAATATGTTGGTATTTTGTCAAAAATTTGTCGCAAATTCGTCAAAAATCCGTCGGAAATCTGTCGCAAATTCGTCAACAATCCGTCGAAAGTTGATTGAAAATCCACTCATAATGCATTGGAAGTTAGTCGGAAATCCGTCGAAAATTATGGTTTAATTGCCTGATGTAAACCATAATCTTTGAGAAATTTCCGACGAATAACGTTGTCGGAAATATTAAATTCCGTCAGAAATTCGTCGCAAACTTGTGTTCTGGCGAGGTTTTTTCCGACGGATTTTGCCGTCGGAAATTCGCTTTTTTCTAGTAGTGAACCTTGAGGTGAGTTTTACTAAACTTATTTAGAGTGATAAAATCTTTATGTGTGTATATAGCAATTGGATCAATATAAATCCCTTGCTTTTATATATATATGTATATATATATATATATATATTTGTGTGTGTGTTGACAACATGCATCGGTTTGTTATCAACTTAATATCAAATTATTATCATATAGAAACTGGATTGTCATATATCTTTAGGTCGCGTTTGTTTCAAGGAATTCAAATGAATGGAATTGAATTCCTTAATGACTTGAATTCCTATAGGAATTGAATTCCTAATGAATGAGATTCCTATTCATGTTTGTTTCGCTGAAAAGTAAATGGAATTGAATTCCATTCCAATCCTATTTTGTGTTTGTTTTGCAAATTATTGCAATGGAATCATATCAAAATACTAAAATACCCTCGATTCATTTTTGTATTAGAACTTTATATAATTATGTTTGTAAAACGCACTCACATTCAACCCCCGGGCCACCCACACCCCCATCCCACACACAACACAATCTTTTTTTCAAGAATAAAAGGAAATATATGCCGCCGCTACCACCACCGTCACTGTTGCCACCGCCACCACCGTCACCGTCATCGTTACTGCCAACCACCACCCGCCGCCACCACGTCCACAGTTGCCACCATCGTTGCCACTCCTACCACCAACCGCTGTCGCCATAGCCACCGCCGTCATCGCCTCCACTATGCCTCCACTATGGGGTAGTTGGTGCAGGGGTATGGGTGGGTGGCGTGGGGTAGGGTAGGGTAAGGTAGGGTGGGTAGTAGGGTGGGGTAGGGTAAGGGTAAGGGTGGGGTAGGGGAGGGGTGGGTGGGGGTAGGGTAAGGGTAAGGGTGGGGTGGGTAGGGGAGGGGAGGAGTGGGGTAAGGTAAGGGTAGGGGTGGGGTGGGGTGGGTGGGGTAGGGGAGGGTGGGTGGGGTAAGGTAAGGGTAGGGGTAGGGGTGGGGTGGGTGGGGTGAGGGAGGGTAGGGTGGGTGGGTGGGGTGAGGTAGGGTAATGTGGGGTAGAGTAGGGTGTGGTTAGGGTAAGGGTATGATGGGGAGGGTAGGGCGGGGTGGGGTGGGGTGGGGTGGGGGTAGGGTGGGAATCTATTATGATGGAAGGATTAACCGATTAGGGTTAAATTAAGGTTAATCTTGTCTTTTGTCAACATTCCGTATGAAAATGAATTCAATTCCATCTAACCTATTATAGGAATTGAAATCCATTACCTAAAGGAATATTAAAATTCCAAAGAATTTGATTCCATCCCAAATAATTTTACCGAACGCAAAATATAACGGAATTTGATTTGAATTCCATTCCATTCTTTCACATTCCGGTGAAACGAACGGGACCTTAGTGTTTAAGTTGAAGACAAGCTCATGTTAGATTCGGTATTTGTACTAGATCTGTAGCTTATTGTATCATACCGGATTCTAGTATAGAGATATTTGTACATAACTAGCATTATGTGTAAGGTTAGTATGTTCACAAAGTAATCTTGCTTAATTCAGGGTTTTTTTACGGCAAATAAGGTATATTATTATAATACTAGCAAGTTGCAGACAAAACAAGGTTAAAAGATTACATAATTGATTCTTGCAAGGTATTTGTACACCAATTCAACCAAAAAAGTTGTCCATGTAGCTTTCCTTTCAAACTTAACCAAAAAAAAGTGCTTTGTATTTTTCCCAAGTAGAATTACCACCGGTATGTCCTTTTCTTTGAAGATATTAGCATTCCTGTTGCGTCATAAAATTCAGCAAAAGGTGAAGATCAAAGTAAAAAATGCTTCTAGTCTTGAACCTTTGAGACCAAAGATGTTCCCCCAAGTGACTATCGACTAAATAGACAAAGGAATATTCAAATCAATACTCGACCAATTTCGAAGGAACAATAGTAGTGTTTTGGCCGGCTCACTCGCACCACAAAAAACACATTCAAGGTTATCTAGTTTGCAACCCCTATTTAGGAGGTTCCACCGGATATGTAGCATAAGATGATAAAGAAAGCAAACCATTATATGGACCTTACATGGAGCCGAGTTGATCCATATAGTGTTGCTAGACGGAAAGGGGCGGTGAATGGTCATCAAATAATTACCGAAGGGAGCTAACAGAGAAGGAACATGAGAGTTTTAGTATAATTACTACATCAGGTAAAGATAAGAGAAAGGATTCAACTTGATTAGAAGATAGCTCCCAAGATTTGACATGTCCCATTTTTATATCAAGTGTTAAACAAAAAGAATGTTTTGAATAAAACTATGTTTGGGAAAATTAGCAAAAACATGTTAACTTTTGTATATTGTTGATTGTTTATGTTTAAACAATGCTAAAATTGTTTATATTTAAGAAAAGTGATAACCACCACCCCAAGTGTCGTGAATAAGAATAAAAGAAATATTATTTTAGTTTTTAAAACAACATTATTTCATGTATAAAAAGTTAAAAACTAATTAAAAGTTAATTATAAAAGTATAAAAAGTTAATTGTGAAGACATTAGTTGTGATTATCATTTTTAAAAACTAAAATTACCTTTTTTATTCTTATCAATAGTCCTAATGGCTAGTTATCATCCTCCTATATTTAATCAATGTTAAAAGTATTTTGAGTTTGTGTAAAAAATAGGCAATATTTGAAGATCATCCGCCCATATAAAACATTTACATAAATCCAGTGTATATATGAAAAAAAATTAATAACAATGACGATGTAATAAATGTTCTAAGTTTACAAATACTAACTTGTTTGACCCAAAAAAATGTTAACCACAGCTTTAAAGACTGCGGATAAGAATTAAAAAATATTATTTTTAGTTTTTAAAATGGTAAGCTAGTTTTATGTATGAAAAATTAAAAACTAATTAAATGATCACTGTAAAAATTATAAAAAGTTAATTATGAAAACATAAGTTATGATTATCATTTTTAAAAATTAAAATTATCTTATATATTCTTAACCACGTGGTTAGCAATTCTCAAAAAAAAAAAAAAGTCGTAAACAATTAGGTGGAGTCTTTACTCTAAAATCTAAATTAGGATAGGGAAACTGGCAACAACAAACAATGGGCTGGACTTAGGGGGCACTTCCCCCATCCCTCTGACGTGAATCCGAACTCATAAGTTCTTATTTTCATCTATATTTTCATACAACACAATAATAATAATTATTATTTTTCGTTCGTTAAATCTATAAACCATAAAGATAGCTAAAAAAATAATAACGTAAACCGAACTAAACATATAAAGTAAAAGCTAAACAATAAAAATTATAAATAGTATTTTGTTTTACTAACAGAAAATAATTAAAATAAAAACGAATTGGAGAAGGGAAATGAGATTAAAAGGAAAGAGGAGAGGTAAAAAAAAAGGATGAAAACTTATAAACCTTTCTAATAATTTTAAAAATACTATACATGTAATAATATGAACTTAATCTTATCATAATACGCTTTGTATTTATCCTTTCAGAAATGAAAGCTTCGAGAGCATTCATATAAAACTTGCATGCTGGACCAGCGGAAACTATTAAGGTTTGATAATCTTTTATCTAATCCGAACATGAATCCAGAAAAATGATACAAATGTTAAACCGGTCAAAATCAGGTTGATTATTAAGAAATTGGATTGTTTTAGGTTCAACTCATAAACATGAAAGTGACTCATGAAAGTGTAAAATTATAAGAACTTTCTTTAATATGTAAATTTAAAATTTAAAAAAGGAATTGTGAATTCAAATGAGTAAATGACATCTTAAAGCAGTAAAACTCAATAAATAAAAGTATAAAACTTTTAAAATATAAAAACTTAAGAGAAAACAATAAAGATTAAAGTTAAAACAATATCATATCATTTGGTATTTGTTATATTGACTATATGGTATTGGACCTATTGGTACTTTGTCATTTGTTGGTACTTTAGTATTTTAGATTTTTTCATATATAATTATACGTAATGATGTATTATTCTAATTTTTATTTTCAGTTGTTTAATAACATTATTTATTGATATTTGCTAGAAGTGTAGTTCATCACATTGTTTTTTTATATTCCGTTATATACGTTGAAAAAAAAATATTAAATGAAATAAACACCGAATTTGAAGTTCAAATCCATTTAAACAAACATTTAATAATAAGTCGAATATAAATGAAATCATAATTGAAATAATGACGTAGGCAGTGCCCACGGCGACATCAAACATCACATGGAGAATTTCACACCACACCATGCTTTCACAACAAGTCTCACCTAGATAACGTCATGACATACCATACTTTCACAACAAGTCTCACCTAGACAAAGGCTAAGACACACATGGATCAATCCACTAAAGCATACACGTAGAATTATGAGCTATGACCCTACGAAACAGCAATATCAAAGACCTAGCTTATGTAAAAGTACATTACATATAGACACGACAGTATCAAAGATACTAGCTCTATTGTCCCCTGTGAGGATTTGGACATATGCCCACCCACGGTTAACACTCATAGGCAATCCTCACCTACAAATAGAAGACTTCATCTCCTCCACAAGGTACACACCTCTACTATATCCTCCCCTCAAGCATCATATGACTGGATTCATGGCTTTCACTCTTTCACTAACTTGCGCATCATAGTGGTTTACAAGGGTTCATTCCTTTAAGCTCTCTAACATAGTGTCTTCCTTTGTCTTTTGGGAACCACCATCGAGGAGACTAGATCTTTTACACTTCTCATCCACTTTGATCTAAACAGTTTTGCACTTGTCCATCTACCAGCAAACACAAAACAAACAAGGAATTAAACTTTTTGAAAATGAAAACCTTTTTAAAATATCGAATAATACCCGTTGAATACATTTGGCCGAGATGGATCGACACGAAACATGGCTCGAACCGGACACGGGGAATATGACAGGACTTGAATCCGACACAAAATAAATAGGTCGACATAATATGAAAACGGTTTATGCCGTTAGTTAAGTTTATGCAATCCTAGTAATAATCTTAATATAAATTATGTTATCGTATAAGCTTGTGGGTTGATTCGATTCCGAGGATGGAATTTTTTAAGGAAGGAGAAATTGTAATATCTTCAATTTTGAAATAGCATTTAGTCGCAATAATGAGGTGTTTTAGATACTCATTAAAAATAATTAAGATTTGATAAGAATGATATTGGTTTATTTAATTTATGACATTTTGTTAAAATATATAAGTTCCATGTAAATTTGTGTTGGTAAATTATGTACGAAATATTGAACCATAGGGACTGCAGATAAGTTTGATACTCCAGGGACCGAAGGTGTAAATCTTGAGTTTATAAACACCTAAACCAGATATTTTGACTCATCTGTGAGTCTTGTTTCTCTTGAATATACGAGAGAAAGAGGGAGAGATGAAGATGATGATGGAATTTGATGAAATATTGATTTCATGGATGATGATGCGGAAGGATGACTGGCCCCAGGGGATCACTCACTGTTCTGAGTTATAAAGTTTTGAATTGAAGGTGCATGTTTGATAAGAGGCTAAATTAAGGTGTTTTGGTAGTGATTCTACCCTTGGAGCTTGGACTTAGGTCACAATTGAAGCTGCCAGGATATGAAACTTCAAATAAGTAAGTTCTAACTCTTGATTGTGTATGATTCAAGTGTTTTGTGACGTATATAGAGACCCAATGTTGTTGTATGTTGAAATTCTTAACAAATGGGTCAAAATTCAACAAGTTAGGTTTGATTCATTAGGAGTTTGTTAGATTATAGTTTATGTTTTTTTTGGGTAAAAAGTTGAGGCTCATATGAGTTCCTTTGAAGCTATATAAGAGTTTTGTTTGAATAGAAATCGTTTGGTTTGAGCTGCAAAGAAAATAGGAAAATGTTGTTGTTCGCTCGCGAACGATATGCGTCCAGACGTGTGACGAGACGTGTCGCACCCTGACCAACAATGTGCCATTTTCCAGCGATTTTCTCTCGGCACGAGGTGCCATGTCTTGCGGCGCGAAGCTCCCTGTTTTCCCTAAAAATCATGTTTTGACCCTCTTTGAGACCAGCAAGACATGTTCTGATTCTTCATATGAAGTTAAAATGGAGTTTTTTATGGCTTAAGTATGTGTTTGAACATAGTTTAGACCTTGAAACTCTTAAGGAGTATTATTTTGGTTAAATTATCTAAAAAAGTATTGTGTGCTTGTTAATATGGACTTTACCATCAAGTGAGTAAATGTGGTTTTGTTGGTGGTGATCTTCATCACAACCGCGGGTGAGTACACCTTCCAGATACTTAATTTTCATAAAAGATTATAAGTCATCACAACTACGCTTGTTTATGTTTGGAAATTACAATAATGAATTCTATGGGATTAACGGGATGTCGGATTTTATGGAATGATTTTATGATGTGCATTATCTATGGATATCAAAGAGAGGTCAATGCTCCACTTAGAATTGGCGTATGTACTTGATATTTGTTTGTGACAAGATACTCCACTTAGGAGTAGATTATGATTATTGTATTAACTCAAGTGATGATGATTTGAAAAAAAAAATGATTTACACACATTATGAGATATGGGCATCGAGATGCAAATTATGAATATTATTTATTGAGCTCTTGTGCTTAAGATCCATGGGTAACATGATACCTAATTGCTTGTTGTTGAACTCACAAGTGTTGGAATTACTTGGCCCTGATGGCATGTGCTTTATGTGACCCTTGTGGTATGAGTTATAGTCCGGACTAGTGTTGTTTCAATTACACTTCCAATTGTGTTTCTAACCACTATGGGCATGTGTGTGGTTTCATAGGCTGTGGCTAACCGAACAATGGAACACGCGTGTGGTATTATTGAGGGATGTTGCAATTGGTGGAGTCGGGATGATAGTACCTATTATGACTGTATGGTTCAAGAGGCTAACAAGCGAACTGAACCAATGTATACACAAGTGAACTTGGGGAAAAGGTCATTCGCTCCAGATAACCGTTGTATGGTGGAATGCTTCGTGCTCCTCCACCTTGACGGGGAGATATGGTTATCCCTCATGTGAGCACGTGTTGACCATGGCTAGCTACCACATGGAGATGATGTTGCTCAATAGACTGACCCAAATCCTTATGTGCTCTTATGTGTACTTATGTTTGTCATACTTATTGCCAAACTTGTGTTTTTGAATTATGATGACTTGATTTTATAATATAATGTTTTTTTGTTGTACTCACTGGCTATATTTTATAGCTAACATGTGTATAAAATATTTTTGTATCCGTGGGTAGAATAGTGACTTATGTGAGGCGAGTAGATGCTTTGGGTATTGTTATGAGTAGCTTCCTCGTAATCTTTGAATTTCCTAATTGTTTATTAATGGTTGTGAGATTGACTTTTGTGACACTAAAAGTTTTCGGATCATATATGATGATTAAATTTATTAGTAAACCTTGTATTGTGTTTTCTAAAGATTTTGTATATAAATTATGATGTTTCCACTTTTATTAAATTTTTTTATATAAATCATGTTTTAAAATGAGTTTAAAAAATTTAAATTTGAATTAAAAATCTTACAAAACATACATGACAAAGAAATTCCTTGAGCGTGGATGTTTATAATTTTGATTTATAATCTGTTCTTTTCTTATGTTGCCTTGTCATTTCACGACCTAGCTTCCATCAGTCTTGAAACACGAATTGATTTTAGAAATGGATTTAATGTCAATAGTCCCTGGCTAAATACAGAAAGCTTAGATCATCAATTATCATCAACACTAACGTTTCTAGCTTTGTATATTTATTTTAGGTCAAATTTAATAAAATAAATGAAATTTGTTTTAATTATTATTATATATAACTAACTTTAAAATTTTAAAATAATACAATTAACTTTATAATCCTCTTATTGTATACAAATAACTTTTTTATATGTTTGTTGTTTAGTTACTATTGTATACAATAAACTTTATTATAACTTCCATAGTATATAACAAGTTGCATACAATGTGAGGATTATGAAAGTTGGCTATATTATTTTTAAGAAAATAAAGTTGATTGTATATAATGACAACTAGGACAAATTTCATTTTGTTGTAATGCAATTTTCTATTTATCTATACTAATATATAAAGCATTTAATTTTCTCTTTTCTAAAATTCTTAAGGTTGCGTTTGGTTGTGGAAAATTGTTTTCAGTTTTTTTAGAAAAAATTTCTGAAAAATGGGTGGAGTTTTCATTCTCAGTTTTCTTTAAAAAATTTAAAAAACGCGTTTGGTTAACAATGATGGAGTTTTCTTTTCTATTTTAAAAAATTAGAAAACATGTTTGGATGTGCTATTTTAATTGGTTTTCATTTTTAAGTTTTTGTTATTTGAAATAATACAACATTTAACAAATCTGAAAAAAATGTAATACGAGATTCAACATAAAATATATATATCCAAATAAAACATAAATAATATTATCAACAAGAAAATTTTACTATTTAATGATATCAAGATCACGAACGTCTTTGGTGACGTCTTGTGGTATACTTTACTCACAACATATCAGCAATAAAATCTCTAACATTGAATTTGTGAATAATTAATACAAAGATATATGTATATCAATGATTAAGAGCAACCGACTTCAACCATGCAAAATTGTATAACATTGAAATTTGTGAATAATTAATACAAAGATGTAATATCAATTATTAATAGCAAATTAATTTAAGATGACACGATAACAAATTGTGAAAATAGGGTTAGTAGTTTAAGAAGACACGTTTAGAAAAAAGTGGAAAACAGGAGGCATGAGCTTTTCTATTTTTTCAGAAAATTAGAAAAATGAAAACTCCTTTTTTTGGAAAATTTTAGAAAAAGATATCAACCAAACACATTTTTAAGATTTTCACTTTTCATGGAAAAATTTTCTGAAAAACTAGTGTATTTTTCTAAAACCAAACACGCCCTTAATCTCTTAATTTTAAGTAAATTAAAATTACTAATTTACCCTTAATTTAAACCTAAAAGGAAACCATTAAATTGAGTTAATTAGATTCTTAAATATCATTTTAATAACTAAACCTTCCATATTAAAAATCGTTTAAAAATATCAAGTCAATTCAAACAAATTTTAACTATAAGATATTAAATTCAAGTTAAGAATTAAATTAAAAAATCTTCACGCAAATAATACTAAAAATATTCTATCATATAACAAATATTTTAGTTTAAGTAATAAAAAATACGTATAAGTAGAACTCATAAACCTGATACATGTAACTAGAATTTATAGATATTTTTAAATTTTTATAAATCATATAGTAAAATAAAAGAGTTTAATTTATAATATATTTACCGTTAGTTTACTTTACTTATAAACTCTTAAGTAATGAAAAATGACAAATATCTTACTCCTATATAATGCATTTACCACCTAAAAAACTCTTAATTTTAAGAAGAGTAAATTTACTAAAATACCCCCTCCTTTATACATCTCCTTTAAGTCCACATTTAATGAATTTAAACAAATAAATATTGAAAACATAACTGACAATTAATGAATTTAAATCAATACTTATAACTGAATTATTTCTAACCATATATTTTTAATATTAACTTTTGATTCATGAGATCACCATACTTATAACTGAATTAAGTCTAATCATATATTTTTAATATTAACTTTTTATTCATAAGATTATCTGAATTCCTGTTTTCAATAAATCAAGTTCAAGAGATTTCACAAACACCAAACAAATAAAAGAGTCAAAGAGTTGAAATGTATAAACATTGCATTCTAACTCAATTACATAATAATTGGAACTATGAAACATTGCACACACATATACATACATATATATAATCAGCAACTTCATGATTCAACCATGCGATAAAATTCTTTCAACAAAGACAAATAACTCAGAGTTAGCAATTTAATTCTTAATTTTAAAGTGGCTCTTGCAAAAAATCTTCATAAACTCATATTATCTTCATCTTGCAAGGAATCTTCACAAACTCATATTAGCTCTTTGTGATTATTCTGCACAAAACTCATCACAACCTCCTCTTTATTCGCCGTCGTCGTATTGCGCGGGTACCCCACTAGTACTCTTAAATATCCTCATATTTTTTTAAAACACTCAAACCAGAATTAATTAATTAAGGTATGACTTGTTAATTAAGTTTTAATATTTTGTTATAATGCAATTTGCCATTTATCTATACTAATATTATGACTTAATTACCCAAAACCAGAATAGGAATATATGTTTTTACCTAAATTAATTAAGCTACGTGATTAAGTCACCCAACATTTATAATAGCAGTCAATGATTTGTCAAAAGGATATGAGCTAATAATGCAAAGAGACACCAGAAGAATGTTGACAATAACTACCATCATATAATGATAATACATGTAAATGTGATCACATGCAGAGAATGACCTGTATCCACAATAACGTACCCCACTACATCACCATCATCTAGCTGCCTTGGGAGCAATACTTGGTTTCATCTTTATATATATATATATATATATATATATATATATATATATATATATATATATATATACATAGGAGATAGTTCAAACGAGAATTGTTTTTCGTACGAGAACTGCGAGAACCAATCTTGGCCGTTCATTTTGGATAATGGAGTTTATGGTTGAAGAGCGTGGGAGGATTGAGCGTGGCAGGGTGCATATAACGAATTCATGGGATGGCTAAGATTGGTTCTCGCGGTTCTTGTACGAAAAACAGTTCTCGTTTGAACTTTTGCCTATATATATATAGGGGAAGGTTCCGTTGAGAATCAATATTAGTGTGAGAACCGCGATAACCAATCTTAGCCGCACATTTTGGATAATGGAATTCATGGATGAAGAGCGTGGGAGGATTGAGTGTGGCAAAGTGCATGTATAAAATTCATGGGTGGACAATCCAATTGAAGAAAGAGGCATTGGACGGCTAAGATTGGTTCTCGTAATAAAAACGGTTCTCAAATTAACTTTTTAATATATATATATATAACGAGAACTGTTTTTCATACTAGAGTTGTGTGAATTGTTTTTAACGTCATTAATTACTCATTAATATGGGTATTTTGGTAATTTATATATTTATCCAACTGTGAATTGTGTTTGGTTTAGCCGTCATTAATTTGTGAGGCATGATTTTCCCTAAATAACCCTCATTAATACATTATTAATATCCATTAATGAGTCATTAATGAAGCATTAATAAGCCGTCAAAAGATCTTAGCAATTGATTAAGTTTAATCAATAGCTAAGATTGGTTCTCACAGTTCTCGTATGAAAAACAATTCTCGTTTAAACACTCCCTTATATATGTATAAATACTAGCATTTGTACCGCGCAATGCGTCGGCGATGACAATAGTTTGTGTTCGACAACATGTTCAATTTCAGTAATGTAAGGTATGATATTTGTGGAAGCGGTGTCAGGAAATATAATCTGTTCCACAACATATCCATTTTCTTTCTTCATTTTTCTGTTTTCTTTATTTCTCTTCTTTTCAGTAATATACTTTATTTAGTTTTTTTTTAAATAATAAAAGAAAAGAAAATATATATTATTAATAAATAATTACAGAGAAAGATAATCTACCTTTAAAATTTATATCAATGTAAGTGATTAAACCAAAGTTAGATTAATTAAATAGTTGTCATGTTTAATAAGTTATTAAAGCAACAATTGTCATAAATTGGTTGAGTTAATTAGGAAGATGATTGATTGGGTTATTGTTGTGAGCATTTGTGTTATTTGCATAAAGTCTTGTACTACTTAAAATTAAGTAGTTTTAAAATTTTAGGAGAGAGTGTGTGTTAAATGTTTTATAATATAGTATAGATATATAGGAGATGGTTTATTTGAGAACCGTTTTTATTGCGAGAACAAATCTTAACTGTCCAATTTCCCCTCTTTCAAATGGATTGCCCACCCATGAATTTCTTATATGCACCTTGTCAAACTCAATCCCCTCACGCTCTGCATTCATGTATTCTACTTACCAATTAAACAGTTAAGAGTGGTTCTCGCGGTTCTCACAATAATAATGGTTCTAAAATGAACCCTCCCCTATATATATAATATAATATATATATAATAATATATATATATATATATATATATATATGCAAAAGTTCAATTGAGAACTATTTTTCGTACGAGAACGATTTTTAACACCATTAATGACTCATTAATAGGGGTATTTTTGTAATTTACATACTTATCCAACCGTGAATTGTCCGGTGAGCAGTCATTAATTTACGACGCTTGTTTTTTCTGGAATAACTCTCATTAATGCATCATTAACGAGCCATTAATGAGTCATTAATAAAACATTAATGAGCCACCAAAAAATCTTAACCATTGATTAAGTTTAATCAAGGGCTAAGATTGATTTTCGCAATTCTCACGAAAAATAATTCTCGTTTGAACTCTCCCCGATATGTGTGTGTGTGATTGCTAAAATGCAATTGATAAATCAAATCAATATTTTCCTTATATTTTCATTTTATGGTGTAAATCAAGTTAGTGTTTACTATTTATTTATAAGAGCATTCATAGAATCACAATGTTAAACATCCATAACTGTCATAACTAACCATTATGTTGGCATAACTAACTTGTAACTAAACAATCGCATACTCTTAGCTACCCTCACTTGACACACACACACACAAAATCTATTAGTTGAAGAAAAATAAAAATAAAATGGATAACAAGGGGAGGGGACCTCGTTACGACCATAAAGATGATGCCGGTAACATGCATATAAATATGAACAACAATGGCAATAACTATAGTTATTGTTGACAATAACTAAGCCCTATTATGGATACTATAATATATGCTTATAAGATCACCTATCTTATACGTAAATAAAGTTTAGAATATGATGTATGCCTATAACATAATACTTCAATAAACATTTTAACCTATACAAATGAAGTTTAGAAATATGATTTATGCTTGTAACATTATCTATTGTATACGTTTTCATATTCATACAAAATTTAACCTATACAAATTTTAATTCCAGGGCATGAAATTTGATTTGACTAGTCAGTTTCACTATTTACTCTATTAAGTGTTTGTGATGGTTAAAGTATTTATCAGGTGATTCTCGCCGTACATAAGTATTTTTTTCAAAAGAGTTTTATATATTATATTTTAATTATTTTTTAAATAAAATCTTTTGGTATATCAATTAGTGGTACACAAATCGTTCCTTGCAAGTTGCAACTCTACTATCGAGTCGACAATCGATGTGAGAAAACAAACGTCCTCCAACCCTGTTTCATTTGTCATCACACGCTTCAATTTGCCTTCTTAATATTTCACCGGCAATGTTCCCGCCCAAAAATGAACGGGTGATCGAAAAAGCCCGCCGTAACTTACCGGAGAATATTATAGTTGCCGTTAAGGCCGAGGAGAAGGCTGTCTCGAAAGCAGCTATGGCTTGGGCTCTTACTCATGTCGTTCATCCCCGTGATTGTGTTATCTTGCTTGCAATATATTCCATCCCTAAATCAAGTAATTCATGCTTTTTTTGCATTGTTTACTGTTTTATTCACTTAGATTTCTCGTTGATCGAGGACTTAGTGTTTCGATTATAACTGAAGTATGTCGTAATTGCTATTTTGCAGGTAGAAAACCATGGAGTTGGCGGCGGTTGAATGGAGATTGCCGGAACAGTGAAGATTGTGTTAATCTACCAGATCGGATATGTCAGATCTCAGAGTCTTGTTCACGGATGGTACTTCAATTTCAAAATCAATTCGAGGTAACGAATTATGAACATTTGATTTACATATTAGTTTAGCGTGGTGATCAGCAAGATTTGGGATGAAGAGCCTGATTCACTCGCTTTAATAAATGCACAAAAATAAAATCAGGACAATATACGCACAAAGTCAGAGAGAAATAATTAGTGTGATGAACAAGTACAACCATCCTACCTGATCTCACCTGAGCAAGGTAAGAAGAGGTAAGACTAGACATTCCTACCTTTAGGAGAGAGTAGAGAGACTGCTTTTAAGACCGAATTCAATACAGATTCAGTTGTGGGGATGAACTGAGATTGGTGGGATGAACATTACTGCAAGGAACACAAATTTGGTTGTTGGGATGAACTGAGATTCAGCACGAATTCAATGAATAATTGATGGATGCAGATATACAATTATCAAATATATAGTTTTGAGCATCTTTATCCTCTTTTCTTTATAGTTCAATTCTAAACTTTATTCGATGTCCACTCAGCAAAGTTGCTAGTTCAATTCGCAGTTTACCTCCCACATTCAAATCCACCAATTTAAAACTAGTACTACAAGCTCCATTTGGGACCAGGGTGAAGGGTGTGAATTTTCTGTTCCAAAAATAATAATAATAAAGAAAGAAACCAGTGCTAAAAGTAAAAAATTGGAAAATAGTTGGTTAAAGATTTGAATTTGACAATAGTTGGTGTCTGTAGGATATACTTGGAGTAAGTCTCAAAAGTAAAAGTTTGTACCTTCATTTTGGGAATATATGGAAGACAGTATAGTATATTTAGCAAGCACCAATATAATTGTCATGTGCAAGTAAGCAAAATCTGAAAATGAGTATTTTCTAATCATAATTGGACTTTTTGTGGGTCATTGTAAAGAATAGATTGGAATAAATGCCACTTCTGTTAACGAATCCTCTGATTCCAATTAATAGAGTTGCTAAGGTCTAGAACTTAGCATGTGTGTCGAATCTAACCAGTGACCACATTCACTTTCTGGTATGGCATTATGTATGTGGTTGGAAGGGAGGATGAAGTGTAGATTCTGAACACTGATTAAGAGAAATTGTCATGGGACATTGTTGCAAAAGTGAGATAATATGTGATAACAAATCCTTGAAGAAGGATATTTACCTGAACTCCTGAAGTGAATTATAATGTCAAACATAAAAATTCATCAATATGCTAACTTCAATGGTTAATTAACGAGATTCACTTCCATGGATTCTCTCAAGTGTAGGTGATGGTGCAAATCAAGGTGGTCTCAGGCACCCCTGCTGGTGCTGTGGCAGCTCAAGCAAAGTATAATGCAGCCAACTGGGTCATATTGGATAAGTAAATAGAAGTAAATTTATCATCTCAATTATATTTCTCTCCAACTCTTATGCTTCTTCTCATACATGATACTCCATTTAGTCCTAAATTATATATGGAGTCCACTTTCTAACATTCAAGAATTAATTGGATTTATTTCGTATTAAAAAGCTTAAATCTCTCAGATATATAGTAGTTAGGTGTCGTATACTAACCATTCCTGTTGTTTGTTTCAGGAGATTAAAACAAGAACTTAAACAGTGCATGGAGGAACTGCAATGCAACATTGTAGTAATAAAAGGTTCAGAACCAAAAGTCCTTAAACTCAATTTGGGACAATCTGATAATCTCCATACCCCATTCTTTTCAGCAGTTTCCTCGCCTAATATGGATCCTGAAAAACTCTTAGGTCATGGGATTAACCATTCCACTCCCGTAAGTAGTCCCGAAGAAACATCTGTATTTTATCCACAATCTTCAAATAAAAGTCTTTTGTCAAACTCTGTGACATCTTCTGTTTTCCATCTGTACAAACAAAACCCACTTTTTGAAGGGCTGATCAAAGGAAAAGCTTCACAAATCTATAAACCCAACAACCACGATGAACCACATACTGCAATCGACTCTTGTGGTGAAAAAGTCATAGCTCTCTCATTGATACCAAATTCATCTGCTACAGTGCCTCAAAACAACAATCTAGATTATAGTTCCAATACTGTTCATGATTCCCAACTTTCATATGCCATACAATTTGATCAAAATAAAATGACTAGAGAAGCTAAAGAAAATATGTTTAGCTCTGGAATCCGCGAGGCGGTCTCTTTGGGTAGAACTTTGTCACTACCACCTCCTTTGTGTTCCCTTTGTCAATACCATGCACCAGCTTTGGTAAAACCACTACGACGGTTTTTTTACAGCGAGCTTCAAGAGGCCACAGATGATTTCTCTGATTCCAGCTTTGTGGCAGAGGGTGAGTTATGGGTTGTATACAAAGGGGTGTTAAAAGATGGGTTAGTCGTTGCAATCAAGCAGTTAAAATTTATTGGGTCACATGGAGATGTTGATTTCTGCAAGGAGGTGAAAGTACTAAGTTGTGCACAACATAAAAATGTTGTCTTACTAGTTGGTTTTTGCATCGAGGGAGATCGAAGACTATTAGTTTATGAGTATGTATGCAATGGCTCGTTGGACATTCATTTACACGGTATATCCTGGCCTTTCTCATCTTATGCAGCTACTTGTCAGCATTATTAGAATAGAGCCAGAAATTCTAATGCCATACTTGTTTGGATAATAGTGAACAAGAGAACCTATCTGGACTGGCCATCACGTCTTAAGATAGCAATTGGAACAGCAACAGGATTGCGTTATCTTCATGAAGATTGTAGGGTGGGTTGTATTGTTCATAGAGACATGCGGCCTAAAAACATCCTGCTAACCCATGATTATGAGCCTTTGGTAAGTAACTCAACTCCCATTACCATCTTCGACTCATGTAATATTACCTTAAAAATAACTGTCCAACATTTTTTTAAAGCAAGGATTTTATTATTGAGATGTCTCAGAGGTTGAAAACACACACAACAAGGTTTCAGAAAAACTGTTCAACTAGCATAAGTTAGAGAACTTTAAGCCATTGTTGTCCCTAGCTTGTGAAATGAAAAGAAGAAGTTGAAGAAAATGAAGAGATTCTTCTATATAATTTACTAAAATGTATCTTTGACTTTTTGTTCGCGTAGGTTTCTGACTTTGGACTTGTTAGCTTGCACAGTGAACAGGATACATGTGATGACGAACGAGTCATCGGAACTTCAGGGTAATCGATCTTGTATCTCCTGAATTTTACCCTTTCAATGATTCAATTTAGCTTATATTTCCATCTGTTGTGTTTATTTCAGGTATCTTGCACCAGAATACTTCAATGGTGGAATAATAACGGAGAAAGTTGACATATATGCTTTTGGTTTAGTACTGTTAGAGCTAATAACTGGTCGAAGAACTAGTGAATTGCAATGCTACAAGGCACATAATTTTTGGCATGATCTTTACGCATCACAAGAAATGGAGCCTGTACATCTTCTTGCTTATAAGCATAAACTGCTCGACACACGCTTAGGCTCTTATCAACCTAACAATTTTCCTCCTGAATTACATGCTATTGGTCATGCTGCCTCCTTGTGTCTTCAAAAACATTTAGAATCCAGACCACCCATGTCAAAGGTATATTATCTTAGTTTCGTCCTGTAGTTACATCTTACTTTGATATATATATATATATATATATATATATATATATATATATATATATATATATATATATATATATATATAGAGGCAAAAGTTTAAACGAGAACTGTTTTTCATACGAGAACCGCGAGAACCAATCTTAGCCGTACAATTCCCCCTTCTTCAATTGTATTGCCCACCCATGAATTCCTTACATTCACCCTGTCACACTGAATCTCCTCACGCTCTTCATCCATTAATTCCATTATCCAAAATGAACGGCCAAGATAGGTTTTCGCAGTTCTCGTTTGAACCCTCCCCTATATATATCACGAGAACTGTGAGAACCAATCTTAGCTGTTCATTTTGGATAATGGAATTCATGGATGAAGAGCGTGGGGGATTGAGTGTGGTAGGGTGCATGTAAGGAATTTATGGGTGGGCAATCCAATTGAAGGAGGGGGAATTGGACGGCTAAGATTGGTTCTCGCAATAAAAACGGTTCTCAAATGAACTTTTCAATATATATATATATATATATATATATGGTTCAAACGATAACTGTTTTTCTTACGAGAATAGCGAGAATCAATCTTGACCCTTGATTAAAATAAATCAATGGCTAATAATTTTGACCGTTAATGATTGACTCATTAATGACTAATAATTAGCTTATTAATGAGGGGTATTTTGGACAAATCAAGCCTCGCATATTAATGATGATCCACCGGACGCAATTCACGGTTGGGAAAAATATATAAATGACCAAAATACCCCATTAATGAGTCGTTAATGATTTTAAAAACAGTGTTCTCGCAGTTCTCGTACGAAAAACAGTTCTCGTTTGAACTTTTGCATATATATATATATATATATATAGGGTAGAGATCAAGTAAAAAGAAAATAAAAGTAAAAAGGATAAAAGGGATGATTATTTGATCATTTTTCGGTATATATATCAACTGATAATCGTTAGTTCATCATCTTTTTATTTGATCTCATCCCTATATATATATATATATATATATATATATATATATATATATATATATATATAGGGGAAGGTTCATTTGAGAACTGTTTTTATTACGAGAACCAATCTTAGCCGTTCATTTTGGATAATGGAATTGATGGATGAAGAGCGTGGGGGGATTAGGTGTGGCAGGGTGTATGTAAGGAATTCATGGGTGGGCAATCCAATAGAAGGAGCGGGAATTGGACGGCTAAGATTGGTTCTCGCAATAAGAACGGTTCTTAAATGAACCTTTCACTATATATAGTGAAAGGTTCATTTAAGAACCGTTCTTATTGCGAGAACCAATCTTAGCCATCCAATTCCCCCTCCTTCAATTGGATTGCCCACCCATGAATTCCTTACATGCACCCTGCCATACTCAATCCCCCCACGCTCTTCATCCATGAAATTCATTATCCAAAATCAACGGCTAAGATTGGTTCTCGCGGTTCTCGCAATAAAAACGGTTCTCAAATGAACCTTCCCCTATATATATATATATATATATATATATATATATATATATATATATATATATATATAGGGAAAAGTTCAAACGAGAACTGTTTTTCGTATGAGAGCTGCGAGAACAAATCTTAACCGTCCAATTTTCTCTCCTTCAATTGGATTGCTCACCCATGAATTCCTTACATGCACTCTGCCACACTCAATGCCCCCACGCTCTTCATCCATGAATTGCACTTACCACTTGAATGATCAAGATTGGTTCTTGCAGTTTTCGTACAAAGAACAGTTCTCGTTTGAACCATATATACAAGTTTAAATAAGAACAATTTTTCATATATTGATAGTATAGTGTGTCACATTTATCATATTTTGATATTTTGCATTCTTGTTATGTTTTTCTTTACCTTAGGTGCTTAAAGTATTGGAAGGAGGAGACACAAGGAATTTCTTGAGTAGAGACATGCATTCCACTAGTAGTAGAATCGGGCACACGCTTTCCCCTCTCCTCGATGCACAATTCGAGAGGAGGGGTCACTCTCGCAAACTATCCTGCTAAAATAGAACTGTTGTTCCGGGTACTTGGAATTGCTTATTAGCCTTTCAAAAGAAAAACAAAATAAACTAACTTGGGATTGCTTATTAAACCTGTTTATAGGTTTTGTTTGTGCATTTTGATATAGCAATAAACTGTTCTGTGGGTGTTTGGGATGTTGGCTTATCTTAATTATTCGTAACGGAAAATATGGAGTTTGATGTTGCTTATTGCAAACTGCTTATTTGATAAAGCAATATCTAATTGTAATAGCGACGTAAATGTCATTTTACCTAAAAGAGGACATACGAAAAGAAATGTAACATAAACTGTACGTCCCCCAAAAGGTATCATGAAGTGGTAGTAGATCGAGGACTATAATTATAATTATAATTTATATTTATACTAGTAAATCTTTTAGGCCGTGTCACCCATGAAGATTTATATTGAATTTTTAAGTATGAATATGTAATTCTCTAAAAACAACATTGAAGATATGACACTTGTAGTCTAATACAACACCGCCATAACCAAGGTCATTCCTCTATCGGGAGATGAAAGTCATATCCATGGCACCATAATATTTGCTCTTTTTTTTATCTTGTACCTGAACAAATGGAATTATTAATGGGAAGATTGATAAGGAAACAAAAACCAATGATTACAGTCATCCGCAATTTTGAATTTGTCTCATTTTCATTAGGAAGGAAATTGCACCATATGAAAAAACCAACTGGATTTCAAGGGAACTCATATGGTTTTTATAATCATTATTGAACCTCCAATGATGACATTATAATTAAAGTTAAAATTTCCGATCACTTGGTACATTTTACATAAGAAATCCCCTCCGGTACACCTAATGGACAACTTTAATCTCAAACAATCAACTTATTACCCAACCTACCCCCACTACCGTATATTACCACCTCTAAATAACATACATTGAGTTGATAACGTACCTAGGCTCAGAATTTTCGAATAACATGCCACGAGGTTGCGAGTACTTTGAGATGCTTGATATAGCTTACTATGACAACTTTGCCTGCTATCTCGCTGTCTCACTGCATGTCTTGCTCCTACACCCACACCAAGCTCTCTCATTTTTAACTTCTACAAATCAAGTTTACTTGTGAACATGTCAAATGAGCTCATGTAAAATGTATAAAGTTTACCTCTCAAAGGTCAAAAGAGTTGTATATAGTAATTATATAAATATGAAATAGGTGAACACGTCAAATGTTGTAAATATTAAAACTACAGTACACAAATGAAAGATGGTGACTTTTAACCATTTTTAATCCAAATAAAATTACACTTTAACCAAATCAACAAAAGTAAATAGTTTCATTATGTTTCAACCATTTACAATACATTAGTGGTTGATAGGAAAAATGCAGTAAAGTACAAGCAAGAATTGATCAAAAATGTGTGCTAAAAGATGCTTCAAAAATCAAAGTATGCCCAATAACCTTATAAGTCCCAAATTCTTCCGTTATATATTATGTTTGATAAATACAATGACATCAACCAAAATTTGTGTTGCTTTCTCTAGAACATAATTAATCTTAATGTATCATATCACATATTTAATAGTTAAATTTTTTTTTCTTATAGTAGGTTATTTAATTTCGGCTTTTTATAATAGCAATCTAACATTACAATAAGATATAAAAAGCAAGGAAAAAATGTTTGGTAATACTTGATGTAGAAGTTGTTCCAGCAAAAAACCGACTTGCATGTACGTATTCTTTTGGCAATTTCCCAGTAGAGCTAAGAAGGGTCCGCCAATCAAGTCATCAGCTAAACAAGATATCAAAACTTGATTTCTAATATGACCAGGCCATACAAATTATTAGAAAGTAATATTATAACGAATGAAAATTAATATATCCAAAATAGTGGTGAAAGTTATGATGCTCAATTAATGCAGTGGGTGGTGTGTTCTCGCTCTGGGCTAATTAAATGACTCTTTTTCTTAGAATTGGCTTTTTTTTATTTGCCAAGGTATTTGAATGTTAAGGTTTCCAGATATGTAGTTTAAGAAAAATTGTGTGAAAATGATTTTTCAAATATGTAAAATGCTATGCAATGATGATAAGCATGATGCGTATAGTTGAAAGTTGTGGTTATATATCATAATGATAGCCGTGTCATTGTTGTGCCAAATAGGAACAAAAGATTTATATTATTTCAACAATAATTTACTTAGAATTTTTTATGCCATATCCCAACACGATCATTTTGCATAAAACATTGATCTGTATAGTTTTATTTATAGAAGATGATTTGTCTAGTCTTGGTTCATGTTATATTATTTTAGTGAAACTTACTTATAGCAACTTCAGTAAACTACGATTTCATGGTCTCAGTAAACCACCAATCCTTGGTATTTATTTCAAATGGAGGGAGGGTCAACACATAAAAGAAAAATAATTCATTTTTACCAATTCCATTAACAGTTCCACAAATTTAATAACTTGTTTCTGTACCCTTTAATTCAAACCCAAATTCAAGCAAATTATTTTCTAAATTTGCCGCAACAAAAACTGTCATTGTAAACAACACTAAACTAATGGTAAAATTTAATTCCTAAGGAAAAAAGTCAGTTTTTCCTAGCAGTTGAAGTTTCTGCTCCACAGGTAAACTTGAATTGGAAGACACTCGATACATCAAGCATCAGAAGTTTCTGCTCCACGGAACAAAACCCAAACCAGAATTCCCTTAAAGATTTTAACTGAATCTTCCACTACACCGTTTATTAGTTTTAGTTTAAGAGCGAAAGTCACTCAAAAAATCAATCTGAGGTAACATAATAAACTCATTCTTCAGTATGAGATAACATAATAAACTCATTCTTTAATTGAATATCTCCCAACTTTTTTCTTATTAGTTTCCATCGATTAAGGCTGCTTGGTCTAGATCAAAACCCTATACAGAGTGGGGTCTAAACACAAATCAACAACAAGAACATACCCTGAATCGAAAAATAGAATATGAAATCAGAAAGCTTATGAAAAAAAATCAGAGTGACAGAGACTTAACTATAAAGTAAACACATTAGTTTATGCTAATCAACTTGACAATTAAGTTTCGAACTATCTGATGTTATGTTGCATTTCAATTTTTCTAATAAGAAAAAAGTAACATCTGGTAAAGATAAACAAGATGCAATTTGGTTGTTTTTTATTTAATTTCTTTGAAAGAAATAAAGAGAAAATGGGGAATTAAAGATTTTGGGTGAACCAAAGTGAATTGGATTGCTGCGAAAACCCTCCATATCCATTAACATATCACAAAACACATCCAATCACTACATAACAATAACATTTGTAACAAATAAAAACATATGTAAAGCTTACCAAAATGAAGATAAACAATGGATAATAATGAGGAGGGAGCTAAAGTGGCTAACGTTGCAGAGGATAGCAGACATCAAAGATGAAGCTCAAGAAACAGAGTGATGTAGAAGACAACGATGTTGAGATTATAGCAGCCACAGATCCCTCGAGAGCCATTTACGAATGATTTGAAGTAAAAACCCTAGTTATCGGTGCTTACTTTAGTTAGTGAAATCAATCCATTTTAAACCCTAAGCAGTTAATGAAATCAACAAAATAGACATTGATGATGGAACCAGAGAATGAGCGAACCCTAATCTTACAGTGAAATCGACGAAATAGATGCTGGAAACACAAATCGAGTGTACCAGCGAGCTAACCACAAAACATAGTTTTCTCAAAAGGTCGGCGAGCAGAGAGGCGTAGTTGCAAAGGGCGGAGTTGCAGTGGAGAGGCTCGTCCTGCTCAAAGAGGTCTGAGTAGCAGTCGCCTATGTAGGGGAGCCGGTGATGAAAGACAGATTTTGATGAATAGTATGAAATTGTTTAGTGGGCACGTGTCATTTATTTAAGATATAGCCTCATTTTATTAGATAGGTAGATAGGGACATGCTCAAGGGTATCGCTTCCATAAAATTAAATCTTATTTTTGATAATAATGATAGCGACATAAATGTCATTTTACCTCCACATCCTTGATGTCATGTGAAATTTCGGCTCTACCATTAGATCTTAATTTACACAAGGGCCCACCCGCAAAAATTCAATTTCTACCGTCCCTCGTCGAAGTATTAAGCAAAGCCTAAGAACCAATGAAAAGCAACCCATTACCAACTACGACCCACAAACTCAAACAGTTCGTTAACTCTATTAAAGTCTAAACCCACGATACGTTGCCGTTTCGCTGCATATCCGGCCCCTACTCCGACACGCTCCATACTTTCACCGATTTGTCCAAACTGCCACTATACACCACCCATTTCCCACCGGAGGCGCTCGACTCCGCCTCCTTCTCCACCGCCACACACTTTACCGGACCCGTGTGCCCGCTCAGAACCGACAAGCATGTATGGATGGACGTGGACCCCTCCCTCCTCCACACACATATCGTTTTATCAGCTGATCCGCTGAACACCAAATTCCCAGCAGCCGCAAGACACAGCACCGCCAGCTTGTGCCCCTTGAGAACGCCGCCGTGGGATAACTGCTTTTCTCGTTCCCAAAAGTTCACGATCCCGTCCGACGACCCGCAGTACACCACGGAACCACCTTGCGACACCACCAACGCCGTCACCGCACATTCTTGATCCAGCAGTGTCTGTACGTACCTATGCTTCATGCTCTTCCCTTTCCCTTCTCTCCTCCACACCTTCACCGACCCCTCGGCCGATCCGGTGAAAACCACGCCCTCCGTGGTGGAAACCACGGAATTCACGGCGTCATCGTGCGCTTTCACCGACTCTAGACATTTAGAATTTGACATTTTCCATACCTTAAACGTCCTGTCCCATGAACCCGAATAAAGCAGCCCTTCTTCTTCGTTGATGCTAAGACAGGAAATGGCATCACAGTGCTTGATCCAGAGCGCAGTACGGTTACGCTTTACCTCCACATAATTCTTAGACTTCATGGAGCTCTTAAGGATATCGAAAAACGTCGGAAAAGTGCCAATACGTTTATAAATTCTTGGGTCTTTGGTGTTGGATTTCCAGACACGAACCTTGCCGTCCTGATGTCCGGTGAAAATCTTGTCACCGGAGATGATGACAGCCTTGACGAGACCGCTGTTGGACTTGAATGTGGCGAAGAGCTTCATGTTCTTCCACACATGTATATTCTTGCTGTCGGATCCGGTGTAAAGTAGGCCTCCAGCGGCGGCAAGGGAGTAAATGTGGCCTTCCTCCCGAACCAGGGAGCCGATGAGACCATCCTTAGGGCTACTGGTACTTGACCAGGAAGAGGGTTGGAAAGGACAGGTCTGATTCCATGGTGACATCATCATGGGCGAACCCTCATCGCTCGTACGGTTGGATTCGTAACCATTGTCATCGACGTTGTTGTAGTCGTAGTCGCGGCTGGCCTGAAAGTTTGTTTGATCGGAATACATTGTATCTTTTATTTATATAATATATATCCAGATTAATTTTGATAGTTTGTTACAAAAGTCATGGTGATTTGCACATTAAAAAATGTGGATAATTGATTTGATCGATCACAAGATTGTTGGAATTAGACTGATAGATTGATCGGTAAAATAGGAATTAAGATCGGAGAAGGGGAAAGAAGATGTTAAGCTTGGGATGATGAGAGCTGAGGGGGTTTGTTTTAGGGATGGGTGGTAGAGAAAGTGAGAGGTGATTGTTGGGAGAGGGGTATAAATAAAGGAGTAGGATTAAGGAAATGTTGACACGTGTGAGGGTGATATATTATAGAAAAGAAAAACGTAACTGCTGCGTGAAGAATGATATTTCGTAGGTTACTTTTGTCTACCCACCCCTACGTTATGTTGCATCATATCATCATATATATAATATATTTATATGCCCAGAAGAAAAAAAAGAAAAAGAACAGGACCTGTATATATTTATGGTTTCATAAAGCATATGTTTAATAACAACACAAATAAGTACCTTTGGTTTAGAAAAATCTATATTTTAAGGGATGGCATTGTCATGTTCGAGTGTGTGGTAGACTACTTAAAAGGTGGTCGTCTCCACTGAATGTTCAAGCACTCTCTCTCTCTCTCTATATATATATATATACATGTAAGGGTTTATGCGAAAAGTATTTTATTTACGAAAAGTGCGAGAAGCATTCCTAGCCACTTAATCATATTTTTTATTTTTTTAAATCAAAAGGGTTAAACAAAATTTTCTCTCTCCTAAATTTAAATAAAAATTATATAAATAAAAAAATAATTTACTAGTAAATTAATAATTTTACGATATTCAACAATAAACACGAGAAAAAAATATTACGAGTTTTTCAAACGTTAGTGTGACATTATTCTTTATTAACTAATGAACACTAGTCTTTTTTGTTTCACTGAACCTAGCATTTTTTTGTTACCTTTCTATAGTTATTAAATTATGTTCAGTGGTGAATGTACGTTTGAATCTTGAGTATTTCTATATTCACTAATGAATCATTCCAAAAAACTAGCATTCTCACTTTTAATCATTAGTGAACAATCATAAACTAAATAACCCAAATCTTATAATGTTTATGTAGCAAATAGACCAGAAACACAATAAAACAACCCACACATCCGTAAACAACACAAACAAGGTGTTCAAATATATCATCAAAAAATCAATTGATCATAACAAAAAGAAAAACCACCTACCAGATTAAAAACATAAAACAAAGTCTAAAGTGTGGAATCATCACATCAATAAATAGTACTGTAGTGCAAATGAACATATTTATAATTTTGTTGACAATATGATACACCATGAAAAATATATTTGAATACTATCAAAGCAGAGAACAATTAAATTGAAACATAAAGTAGTGAAGAGTCATCAGTTGAGTCATCAATTGAGTCACCATTTGTTCACCGAGTCACATGTCAACGTCTAGTGTTAGTTCTTCCTCTTATTTGAATATCCATGAAAATTTCTAAAAAAAAAAGAAGAAGAAATAAAGATTTGACCGGTGAGCATGGTGATGGGCAGCAGCGATGAGCTTCTCACGGCGAAACCAAACCTAGCCACCGCACCACCCTTTCCATAACCTAGATCAATAAGGATTGAAAGGGTTCCATCGTTTATCACAAACCGGTTATACATAGATTGGCGGCGACCGAAGTGCGTCAATTGAAAACATTAGAAGAGGCGAGGCAACAGTGAGGTCGGCAGCAACGGAGGAAATACAGAGATCGGCATTGTCCGGCGATTTTCCGATCAGTATGCACAAAGAAAACTCATATAGGATAGCGGCGGCATTTTGAGGAGGGATGGGAGAATGACGTAGAAATAGAGAGAGGTTAGGGTTTGGAGAATCTTTTGGGTTAAAATGACATTATTGTCCTTTTAGTTATATATTAATATCCTAATAATATACATTAATTACACAAATGTCATACTCAATCTTAACGATTAATTAATTAATCTAATGGTTGAAAACGATTCTCGTACTTTTCGCAAATAAAACACTTTTCGCATGAACATATATATATATATGTATGTATGTATACACATATGTGTGTGAAGAGAAATCAAATTATATCACCCCATCTTCAAAACATTGAGAACACTTTATAGCTTTTTGATAAACTTAGGCAGAGACGGATTCAGGATTCTCGTTGAGTGGTATTAGCATATAATAACAAAAATAAAATTAATTAAATTTGAGGGTGTTTGGGTTTTTTTTTCGGGTTTTCAGTTAATCAAATTAGGTTAACGAAGTTTCAGTTGTTGTTCCTGTATTTTATGGCCAAAATGTAAACAAAACACAAGTTATATAAACCCTTGTTAATTAAATTTTTATTTTAAGATAAACTAAAGTATTTTAAATGTATAAAACGAAGATGGAACAATATCTTATTTCATTTTTATTAGATTATTGTGGCATAAAAAAAATCACTGGTGGCACTCCAAAATTTGTGGTGGCATCGACTCGAAAACGTTGAAATTTTTCACTCAGTATGCAAAATTGACTAATGGCCCATGCCACCACCTATGAACTTAGGGGGTGTTTGTGTTAGCTCGTTAGTTTATTTTTTGAGTTTACGAGAAATTTGATGTTTGACTTAATTTATTAACTTAAGTTTATGAGTTAATTTTTTGGTCAATAATGGTTTAATCATCAAAGTTTTACTTCAGTTTCGGTTTAATCATCGAAGTTTTTTTTCAAACAGTTTTACTATAAAGTTTGAATTTATAATTATTTAATCCTCAAAGTTACACCTTTTTTTTGTTTAAACCTTAAAGTTTTTTCCTTAACGATTTAACCCTTAAATTTTTGTTAAAAAATGATTTAACCCTCCAAGTTTTGTTAACTTTTTAGTAAAAAGTAAAATGCATAATAAGTAGAGAAGGTAAAATCGAAAACCATACAAAACTTAAGTGATTAATCAGTTTTTATAATAAAACTTCAAGGTTTATACAAAACATGTGATTCATAGAGGTGTGATCAATATAGTCTTTATAAAATTATAGTTTGGTGTTTGATAATCCGGCAAAGTTCTATGGTTTAGTAATAAAAAATTAACAATTGAAAGTGATTCTAAGTTATTAGTTGTTTCATAACACATGTGATTATCTATCTCTTATACATGCACATAATTACAGGTGATTAGATTAAATGAAGCATTTTTATGTCACATATTTGACAGAATCAATCACATGTGATTGCGTATTCAACCACATGTGATTTTGTATAGAATCACATGTGATTGAATACCAAAAACATAAGATTTGATATTCAATCACATATGATTGCATATTTAATCACATGTGATTTTGTATAGAATCACACGAGAGTTTGTACAGATTCAAATGTGATTGAATACCAAAAAACATGAGATTTGGTATTCAATCATATATGATTGCATAGAGGATTGTTCAAACGAGAACCATTCTTATTACGAGAACCAATATAAAAGACATCGAATTCGAAGGAGAACACATCTAGACCTTTGATAGAGGGGATAGGGTGTTGCTAGTACACAATATATGCATTCATGGGTAGACAATGCAATTGGATTGGGTGAAATTGAATATGTACATACATGTATAAACGGTTTTAAGCAAGCGTTGATTTATTTAAGCAAACATTAAAAATTAATAAACGTTAAATTATATACAATTTAAGAAGATAAAAAAATTAATAAAACAACACATGTAATATTGTTATGAATCACATTTGATTATACATTAATAAAATTTAAGTCCAACCTAAAAAAATAAAAAAAAAAGTTTGTCAAAAGTATATCAAGTGACATCTCTAATAAAAGAGGGGAACACGAGGATCACAACGGTATAATTGGTTTCGTCTAACGATTAACGGTTTGTGAGATAATTAATTTTAAATAAATTAGAGGAAAGAGAAAGTGGTGACCAATATGCAAAAAGTCAGAATTGTTCTTTTTATATATCAATTTTGATTATTATCTAACATTAAATCTAAACCATTGATCTTGAAATCTAATGGCTAAAAATTGTCCCTTAAAAGACTATGATTTTAATAAGGACTATATTGAACAAAACCCATAATTATATATCTATAGTATATGTATTATAAAGCATTTAGTATTTTAATTTTAATCTCTTAAAAATTAATTAAATTGAAATGACCAAGCTAACATTCAACCTTTAAACAAAAATGTTGATTTAATGCTATTAATATTTAACTCGGTATACACATATCAAGGTTGAAAATGATTTAGGGAGAATTTGTCTCTCTTATTAGAAGTTTGAAAACTTGCGTAGGCTTGTGAAATTTCTAAAATTGGAAAAAGGAAAGTAATAGACATAGAAACATCGTAAGGTAACGAAATTAGAATTAAAGCAAAATATTTATTAGAATTAAAGCAAAATAACAATAAATATTCTAAAATTGAAATTGACCAATAGACCATATATAAGCATGTAACTACGTTGTATTATTCATCACAATAAACACTTATAACTAGAATATAAAGAGTTGATGGCAAATAGAAGAATCAAGGAAATAAAAAAAAAGAGAAATAAAATATATATGTTATAGAACGAAAATTATTCGTTATCATCGTATCATGTGAATACCATACGTCTTGAAATATATATAGGGAGTTCAAACGAAAACTATTTTTCGTACGAGAACTGCGAGAACCAGTCTTGGCCGTTAATCAATGGCTAATAATTTTGACGGCTAATGATTTATTCATTAATGACTAATGGATTAGCTCATTAATAGCACAAATGAGGAGTATTTTGGGCAAATCAAGCGTCACACATCAATGATGGCTCACCCGGACAACGGCTCACCCGGATGCAATTCACTGTTGGAAAAATATATAAATGACCAAATACTCCTATTAATGAGTGATTAATGATATTACAAACAGTTCTCGCATTCTTATACGAAAAACAGTTCTCGCAGTCTCGTACGAAAAACAGTTCTCGTTTGAACTTTTCCCTATATATACAGGGCAGTCTCAAACATTTTTTAGGCCCGGGGCAAAACCAAAAAAGGGACCCTGAAAATACAAAAATATACAAAACCAAACTAAAATATGTAAAAATCGTTGAATAAGAAACTTACAATTCTTTCTATTTTCAAATTCTTTATAAATTTATTTTATTGACCCTCTTTGAAAGTGATTTTAATATTCATGTAAACACATCAATTAACTTGATCTCAAGTGATTCAAGTACCCAGTTTATTTAAGCTTTTAACATAAATAAAATACTAATTTGATAAAATTTATTAGACGATCCGAAACATTCATTATAAAAAAATATTTAATCTTGTCCATTCATTCACTTAAAATCAAAAAATCAATTTTGACTTTTTAGAGTCAAAATTATTAGAGATAATTTCATATATGCCATTTTTAAATCATGTAAAATCGTATTTGACCACCTTAATTTACAAATATTATATTTACCCTTTATGATATTTCAAAATATCATAATTAACCAAATTCTTAGTTTATTCATTCTAAAATATTTTACAATCATTTTAAAGTCATTTTTAATTAAAACCAATAACGTTTAACTTTATTGCCATTAATTGTAACAATAATGATTGATGATTTATACAAGAAATACAATCACGTCTCTTCGTATCATGATAACACGTTTCTGCTGTCAAGTCTACCCTCCCACTCCCGCAGATGTTTCCACCGTTTATTAGAGTGTTGATGCCGTACGTTATCATTTTTTAAATTCTCATTTAATTCACATTTTATTATTATTTAATACGTTTTTATTAATGTTTAATATTTATTATCGTTTAAACCAACCCGTGTATCACACAGGCATTTAGTCTAGTAAACTACTTAACTAATTAATTGATTATCAAGAATTTTAACTAATTTCAATAGTTTCAAGATTTATAAATGACACCAATAAACTTGATACTTGATATCAAGTGACTAAATTCCAAGTAAGTGATTTAAAGTAATCAATTAACAAGTGACTTAAGTAAGTAAGTGATTTCAAGTAGTTAAAACAAATTAATTAAAGAAATCGCCTATTGTGTTTAGGAAAGACCAAAGAGTTCCGGATTAGATGAGTTACAATTGTGGTTTGTTTTTTCGTTACTTCATTTGCAAAGAACGAAAGGGCGTAAGGAGAACCTATCACCAATAACAAAACCAATCGTCTCTACTCTCTCTCCAACGTCTCACACTTCTGATACATAGTCAAATCGTTTGCTGCAACATTGATTTTGCTTTTCTTTTTCCCTTACACGGTCGCTATGTGTCCGAGATTTCCAAGCCTATTGCTATTTTTATTTCTAAGTATGCATTTCAGATTTTGGGCCTAAGAAACTGGGCATTTTTTTTATTTGTGTGTATATTTTGGCTCATAAACTAGTTTACATATACATATATATATATATATATATATATATATATATATATATATATATAAAAGATACTATATAATCGTAGGCCCCATCTAGCCATGGGCTCTGGACGGTTGCCCGGGTAGCCCGCCCCTTAAGACGGCCCTGTATATATATGTGTGTGCGCGCGCGCGGACTTTTATCAAATGTCGACATGGTACGTAAAGGACGTTTAGAAATTTGTTTTTTGATGGTGCAGTGAGTACTGATTAAGAAGAAGAAAATTTCTTTGATTGATGACTTAATTGATTAGCTGTGAAGGAGGCGTGCATGCAAATGGAAATTAAGAAAATGCAGCTCGATCAAGTTCGCTGCATGCAGGATTAAGGCAACGGTTTGGTTTTTTATTTATTTGCTGTGGAGCTATCACAATAAGGTGGGCATTTGAGGGAGAAAAAAAGAAAGCTTCTGTCTATGTTTTCTGAGTTCCAAGCTTTGACTTTTAGTGGGTCATCTATTTCCTGGTCCCACAATTAAGAACTTAACATAGAGTCGGTAAGATCGCGTAACCTATAGTTAAAGAACGTATGTCAGGATTTCATCCTGGCCCTTACTATAGATTTCATGTCCATAACTGCGAGACTACTATGGGATAATATAAATGAAATTTGTAAAATAATACGGTGTTGTAACATCGACAAGCACCAACAATCTCTTTTGAAACAAATTGCCAATGATTGTATCACCAAACCAAATAAACTAAACTGGATCAAAAGGTGGGATTATTGAAACTCATGGCTGCTCTAAAAAGATTAACGATACATTTAAAGGAGAGGCCGGAGGCGAATTGAAATTCTAACGAGTGAGTACCAATTATATATATGAATAACAGTTGTGAAGTATGAAGTGACTGACGATGGAGTCTAATTAAAGCCTATTGAAAACTTGACTAATGACTTAGAGCGATACTTGAAAGAAAACGTTGGAGGGGCCGGTGACCATCGAACAACTTCATTAAAGCCAAGGAGTAAGGACCATACTCACTCTCTAACTAGAGTTGATGAAAAGTTCAATCCGGTTACTACAATCTTTCAAGTGATTTAAAATATGAAGAATTTCCAAAACTTGTTACAATTAACTTTTAACATGTTCTTTAGACTTTAAACCTTGCGGTCATTCTTGAGTTTAAAGAAGAGAGAAAAGGAAAATAAAGAAAAGATAACCATTTCCTTTCAAATCTTGTTATTTAGGAACGATCAAAGGTGAAACTACTGTAATCGTTTTCTATTTTTTAAAATAAAATTTGAAAACATTTTTTTGTCTTTTTCTTTCGTTCTAATCATGCACTTAATTAGTCGCTTTTTATCCTTAAAAACTCAATAACACAGTGTATATGTTATAAACTATTATTCAACAGGAAGTGATCAATATGTAGCAGTGAACAAGAAGTGGAACAAGGCATTTATACATATACATACATATATCTATATAAATATATATATATATATATATATATATATTTATATAGATATATATATATATATATATATATATATATATATATATATATAAATCACCACTAATTACCATTGTTTTGTTTTGTGTGGAATAATTGAAGGCGTGAACAAATCTCCCATTATAAATACACGATAAACTGCTACTAAAATCCAAATTTTGAACTTCAACTTTATCATTTTTATGCGTTATTAAAATATTTGAATTATTTTACTTTAACCTTTTTTTTATGTAAAACTAATTAATTAATATATTTTAGAGGTAAAGCACGATGATTGGTTGAGAGACAAAAGGACAATACAAACTTGAAGCAAACCCACTCACTAACCGCACGTTTTGATTCGCCTTTTGCCCCGTTAAAATCCGACACGTAAAAAACCGTCCGATGATTACGACAACCTCAGCTTCCACCACGTGTCCGGTTCATTGTGCTTTGCTTTCACCTATCTTTGTGGTCCCCCACCACCAAGATCTTCTTCAATACTTTTAGCATCCCCCTCCAACTACTCATATTTCGCCACGTACATTCCTTTTTCAGCTTTTGATGTGATGACCAATTTTTATTAATAAATAATTTAAAACTGTTGTTTAAGTTCTCTGGAAAAGGTGTAGTTTTTTGTTCTTCTTTTGTATATGTTGTTTTTAGTGTCTTCTAACAACTTGATAATAGCTTTTTTATAAAATTTTGTTGTGGTTAAAAAAAAGCTACTTGTATTTAGAAATTATTGTATTTTTTAACACCAAAACCGACACATTTTCTAAAATTAGATTTTTGTATTTTAAATTTTTAAGAGGTTTTGATGTTTATCTAAAGAGAGAGGTTCTATATGCTATGAAATCTTTTTAATTATCTGCATATTTAATAAATAAAAACAAATATTAAAATCAATGAAGTGTGTGAGAAAAAAGAATTAATAAAATTCATATGTCATCTTTTAATGACTAGTTGGATGAAGTGGGATGATATAGTAGAAACAAATAAAAATTTTCTTATCTAAATATCATATTATAAGTGGTTCTAATATCTGATTGTTAATTCTTATTTTGTTGTTCGTTTTTAAAAAAATCTTAATGTTTGCAATTACATGTTTTATAATATTTCATATTCCTCTCGTACATTTGTGATGAAATTTAAACTTTAATTTCTAATTATAAATGTAATATTTTAAAGGCTAAATATCAAACCATAATAATATAACTAATTAAAACAAAATATTTAAAAGAAAGATATGCAGCGGTGTGCTGGCCGGCAACAACTATGAGGAGGACGATGAAATGTGAAATGTACACTATTAAAGAAGAAAATCACGTATGTAGAAGAGCGAAGAAAAATATGTTGGCATGAATAAGCGAATGAAAGAGTCCAACTGTTATATGATAATAAAACATGCTTTTCTTTTAGAGATATAAGAGATGATTTTGTCTCTAATTTGTTAAATGTTTTAAAATGTTTTCAGATCATAATCAAAAGAAAAAACAAAAAATCTTCACATCTTAAAACCTCTTACTAGATTAGATTAACATGTATTAAAATCTTATACAAGAAAACAATTGATCCTTACTCTTGAACCTACATCTTGTCTAATACGCGACTTAAACTCAAAACCTTATAAACCACATTAAACACCTGATATTGTTAGACAAAAGCACTTTCACGAAATTATTGTATTTAAATATTTAAAAAAATGGTTAAACAGTTTCTACACTTTTCTAGTTGTCTTAATCATTATAAGCGTGTGATATATATACTACCTTCAATTTTGTTTAATTATTTTTGTGATACATGTTAACAATTAAATTAATTTGGTAAAAAGGTTTAACAACAATTAATAAACAGTTTGTATAATGTTTTGAAAGAGGTTATGCTAAATAAAAAATATATATTATTCAAAAAAATTCATATGAACCTGTTGAAATGTTTGAATTGTTAAAGACGGGGCCCATGAAGTTCAATGATTTTATGCATATAATAACAAATTAACCCTTTAAACATGTAGACTTTAATTATGCCGAAAGTTCATATTGTAAAAAAATTATAATATTGAAAATCTTAAAGTATAGTGCTCAAGGTGATTGATTTCATCTTAATAATTACACATATCGTAATTTATTTTTAAATAATTAACCTTCTCTTAACAAATTTATAGAGTTGTGTTTAATAAAGTCCATTTAAAAAACATAATCCTAAAATTTTAATATTTAATCACAAGTAATTCGGTATACAATCACATGTGATTTGTAAAAGCATTACATGTGAATTACGAGAAATTACGAAAATGCCACTTCGATTTAATCTTTACCATTGATGCCATTGATCCAAAGTCTAAAATTAGTCCATTCGGATTATGAATCAATTACGGCTATATTAAACATTCTTCCAAATTTATAATTAATTACTAATTTAACTTTTGATTACCATCATAAATGTTCGGTTAGTTCATGGCAAAGTTCGTAATGACCTTTTTGTCTTCAATTTATTTCACTATTTATTTAAAAGCTGGAAACCATTTGATTAAAAGTTTTATGTTGGAGGAATCACATCTCACCTCGGTTAATTGATATTTGTTTTAGCTTGAGTTTATTTTCATAAACTTACTTTTTTCAGCTTAATTTTTATAAATTCAACTTATTTTCTCATTTTTAAGTCATAATAACCTTATAACTCAACATTTAAGACATGAAAAAATAAATTATAAAAAAAGAGTTAATTATATTTTTTGTGAACCTGATACCAAATATATTTTGATCTGAGACAGGGATAAGGACGGAGATTCCCAACGGAGATAGGGATACTTCGCAGGTCTCCGAACCTGGGTCCGAGTTATTTTATATGTGGGGTAAATTTTAGGAAGAACACTTTTCTCACAGAGTACATAAACTACATTTACAAAAATCATGAAAATTGACAAAATTAACTTCATTTTTAATTCAAAATAAAATAAAAACAATAATGTTTTAAATTATATTAAAAAACTAGAAGAATGTTCAATATAGTCCATAATTAATTCATAATCCTAAGGGACTAATTTTAGCCTTTAGATAAATGACATCAATAGTCCAGATTGCATTTAAAATTTTTGGACGGAGTGGTATTTTCGTAATTCACATATGATGCTTTGTATCTTGAATCACGTGTGATTGAATATTAAATTTTTAGTACTATGTTTTTTTAACACCGAAATCTCCAAGCCAATTTTTTTTAAATCGCTGCGAAAGTGTTATTAATTTTCACATTTGAAATCACCCACAAATACATTTCACTGTTTACAAAATACAGTATCCATTTGTGTTACAAAAGATTTACAAAACACGGTTTGTCTCTATTCAAAACATAATATCAGAGCGTTGGTCAAATTTTCCTTCCCACAAACACAGCTGAACTCACCAATCCTACAAAAAGGAATAAACTGTGAGGAATTAGCACAAAGCGAAGTGAATGGAAGCTACAAACAAACCGTCACAGCAAATAACCGCAATCAATCAACAACATATCACACAAACAGATCTCACACAAATCTCACAAACCCACACAAATCTAAAGGACCGGCGGTTCTTCAGAACCTACAACCGATGCGGGCTAAAGCTTTGCTACTTGGCACAATTAAACTCCTTCCGTTGAAACGCATGCATCAGAAGATCTAGAAATTTTCAACCAATAGGAAACAAACCCAACCTAATCACACATGATAGCTGACCTCCAACCACCATGTATGCATACCTTAACCATACGTACAGGTTTCACCATGTGCACATACCATTAACCATACGTACAGGTTTCACCATGTGCATAGGTGCACATCACACAAAGAGATCTCAAACAACAACTAACAGTCAACCGTCAACAATCAACAAATATCAGACTAACTAGTATATCATAGCATATTAGACTAAATAGTCTATCATAGCATATCAACATCTCAAAATTAAGTAACTAATAACAGTTACTACCAACACCACTCGTGAGTAAACCTCCACTCACCTTTATCCTCAATTGTACCTGCTTAGTTGTCTAATGTCACTGAGTCTTTGCAGTTTTCAAGAACACAACAACACTGAAATCAGTCTCTAATGCATAAATATATATATACCCACATATATTTATATCTCATATGCCCATAAATAGCATATTAACTTCACATAACAATATACACATAGTATACAACATCAAAGTATAACAAAACAAGCTTCCTGATAAAATTTCGTAGATTGCGGCACGACCATGCCTGCGTTGCGCCGCGATGTGCTTCGAATTCGTAACTAATAGGTTCGCGCCGCGCCGCACCTTCGAGCTCCCCCTTCGAACCACTTTCACTTCGAGCTGACTTACTTCGAATGGAGACTTCGAATAACTACTTCGAATTTGAAGCCTTACTATATCGCGCCGCGACCCTTATCCTGTCGCGCCGCGAACCCGTTCTGCCGACTAAAGCTCCATGATAATCATAACCAGAAAATAAAAGCTTACCACTAACATTACTAGAACATGTATGAACTTCATATATCATGTTTCTAATCTTCAAGAACATATCTAATCTATTTAAAACATCAAAATAAACAAAACCCACATATCAAGCTTTCAACAATGGAGTTCTTCATGTCCAAGCATCAAAGTTATTTTAAACCAACTTGAATCATGATCATAATTCATAAATAATACAGAAAGTATACCAACCTTAACTTGCAACAACAATCCTTAAATCTCTTTTACAAGATTTCAAGTGTAACTTGTTCTTCTTCTCTTCAAAACTTTCACATACACACACACTTAAGATACTTTTACCGAGGAGGTGGCTGGTGAAAACAATTCTTATCCAAGTACACATACACACATACTTACTCAAATCCAAGCATGAGATGGCTAACTCATGTTAACTCACATCGACCCACAAAAGCATGCATACATACATATACTTCCACATACATACATACAAACATAAACTGTAATCAATTTAACAATTGATTTAATTATATGATATTTCAACATTATCCTTTCCAGACAAATCCAATTAATTAATTCTTCAAAATTAATTAACACAAAACGAGGTATTCTCTATAACTCTCGTACTAAACCCAACTCATTTTAATCACATAATTAATATATATATATATATATATATATATATTATCCTTTCATTTAAGAACTAATATTAATGTGAGTACCGCAAGAACCATTCTAAACCAATCAATTAATTACATGTCTTTTTATTTAAATTTTAATTAAAAGGGCATAAACGTCATTTGCAAGATTCAAATTCACCATATATATATATATAGATAATATAGTAGACTTAATTCTTGCTTACGTCGATCTAGATTCTTTTTCCACCTAAAGCAATATATGCAGACGACAAGTTGCAATTACAGAAGAAGATTTCTAGGTTAGTTTTTTTAATAATTATAGAAGACACAAAATCGAATACAACCCTGAACCCACCCAAACACCCTCTCTCTCTACGTTGGAATGAGAAAGCTCTGAATTTGATGTTCTATAGAGGTCTCTTTACTCTCTCACCCCTAAATTTTTTTAAAGTTTAACATAGCAAATGAAGAAGAAGTAGGTGGATATGAACAATAGTCTAATCCCAACAAATCAAAAATAAAATCAAATGATTGCTAAGATCCCCATTTGTTTGATATTAATAAAGCTTGCATATCGCTTCTATATCTCAACTTTGATTCCGATTTCTCATGTCGTTATTAGTGATGTCAATAACAAATTACCAATGCCACCGCCGTCGATGATAGCTGGTTTCGACCAATTTCCGGTGAATATCACAAGAGCTCGCCATGGTATTTATTTATTTATTATTTAATATTTGATTATTTATTTATTCAATAATAAAGTTTAGGGTGAAATTGTTAAATAGTTATAGATTTTTCATAACTTAGTTGGCCACCATCTTTGTTCCCATTTCTCGCTCTGATCCAACTACCGTCGAAGACCTAGTTAGGATCTAGGTGCAGTGCATCTTGGTGCACATACGCATATGCACACATGTGCTAGAAAAAAAGTCGGAGTAACATGCACATATGCACCTACACTTTAGGTGCACATGTGCACTATCTACACCTGCTCTGGAGCAAAACTTAGTAATATGGTGCACATGTGCACATAAGCAAAACCGTTCTGAAAATAAAAACCAAGCAAAAATGGAATTTTTTTCCTCAAAAAAATATAGCAATATGGATGTCATCTTAAAGTGAATATTTTAGAGATGAACAACCAACTCCACATGAACTGTATACAACTCAAAAACTAGAATTTGAAAATCAAGATAAACAACTAGAAATGGATTTCTATATTAAGTGAAATAAGTGAATATTTTAGAGACAATTTAGAAAATGAGGATGAAAAGCTAAAGTTTAGATTCTAAAAAACAACGATGAAGGATATTTGATTAAAAATTTAACATACTAGTTTAGTTTAATAAATGAGGATGAGGTAAATTTGATGAAAAATGTGTTAAGAAATTCTGAGACGGATTTAAAAACGAAGATGAACGTGGATGGAAAATTTGATGAAAACGAGTATTTGGGAAATTTGATTAAAAATTTAATAAGAGGATGAACTAATTCTAATAAAAACTACTAGAAAATTTTAAAACACTCTTGAAAATGAGGATGAATAACTAAAGTTAAGTTTCTGAAAACTTAACTCGATTTAAAGAAAAGTATAATAAAATAATTTAGTTTAATAAACAAGGAAAAGGTAGATTTTATGAAAAATGAGATAAAAAAATTTACACAATTTTTAAAATAAGGTTGAAAAGCTAAAGTTAAGTTTCTAAAAAACAACGTTGAAGGAGAATTGATTAAAAATCTAATATATTAGTTTAGTTTAATAAATTAGTATGAGATAAATTTGATGAAAAACAAGTTAAAGAATTCGAAACGGTTTTTAAAAAAGAGGATGAACGAGGACGAAAATTTTGATGAAATAACGAGGAAGAAGGAAATTTTATAAAAACTTTAATAAATTGATTTTGTTTTGTAAATGAGGATGAAATAAATTTAATAAAAAATGAATTAGAAAATTTCGAGACACTTTTGAACATGAGGATGAAGAACTAACGTTAAGTTTCTAAAAAACGATGATTGATTTGATGAAAAGTATAATAAAATAATTTACTTTAATAAACGAGGAAGAGGTCAATTTTATAAAAAATGAGATAAATAAATTTTAGGCACATTTGAAAATGAGGTTGAAAAGCTAAAGTTAGGTTAAAAAAAACAATGATAAAGAAGATGGATACAATTTTGTAAATATATTTGTTTAGTTTAATAAACGAGGATGACATAAAATTCGATGAAATATGAGTTGAAGATTTTCGAGACGCTTTCGAAAATGGGGATGTAAAAATAAAGTTTCTAAAAAATGAGGATGAGAGAGGTTATAAATTTTTTTAATAAAAGAGTATGACGGAATTTTAACAAAAGATAGGTGAAAATCTTTTCAGACAAATTTAAAAATGAGGATGAAATGCTAAAGTTAAGTTTTCCAAAATAAACAATGATTAAGGAGAATTGACTAAAAGTTTAAAATATTAGTTTAGTTTGATAAATGATTATGAGATAAATTTGATGAAAAACAAGTTAAAGAATTTGAAACCGTGTTTAACAATGAGGACGGAATAAAGTTAAGTTTAATAAAATGAGTTTCTAAAAAATTTGAATTTTTTAAAAACGGGGTTGGTAGAGATTTGGTGAAAATTGTAGTGATTTATTTTGAAAATTTTAATAAAAATGCACAAGTTATTAAATTACAAAATAACAAGGAAGGACATTTGATGAAGATGACACTTTTGAAAATGGGGATGTAAAAATTAAGTTTCTAAAAAACGAGGAGAGAGGTTATATAAAATTTTTATAAATGAAATTAATTTAATAAATGAGTATGAGGGAAATTTGACAAAAAAATAAGTGAAAATCTATTAAGACACTTTTGAAAATGAGGATGAAACGCTAAAGATAAGTTTTTTTTAAACAACCATGAAAGATAATTGATTAAAAATTTAATATATTGGTTTAGTTTAATAAATGAGTATGAGATAAATTTGATAAAAAACTAAGTTAAAGAATTTGAAAGGGTTTTAAAAATAGAGGACGAATGAGGACAAAAAATTTGATGAAGAAACAAGGATGAGGGAAATTTGATAAAAGTTTTAATAAATGGATTTTGTGTGAATGAGGAAGAAGTAAATATAATAAAAAACGAATTAGAAAATTTAGAGATACTCTATAAAATGAGGATGAAGAACTAAAGTTAAGTTTCTAAAAAACAAGAATGGATTTGACGAAACGTATAATAAAATAATTTAGTTTCATAAACAAGGAAGAAGTAAATTTTATGAAAAATGAGGTAACAAATTTTAGAAAATTTCAAAAATGAGGTTGAAAAGCTTAAGTTTATGAAAATAATGATAAAGGAAATTGATTAAAAATTCAATATATTTGTTTAGTTTAATAAAGGAGGATGACATAAATTACAGGAAAAACGAGTTAAAGAATTTTGAAACAGTTTTTAAAAAAGAACGATGAAGGAGATTTGAAGAACTAAAACTAAGTTTAATAAAATGAGTTTCTAAAAAAGCTAAAATTTTAAAACCAGAGTGGGTAAAGATTGGGGAAAATTGAGTTAATGAATTTATTTTGAAAGTCTAAATAAAAACGCACAAGCTATTAATTTTCAAAACAACGAGTAAGAAGACTCGATGAAGATTTTAATAAATGGAGTTCGATTAATGAATGAGGATGAGGTAAATGCGATGAAAAATGAGTTGAAGATTTTCAAGACGCTTTTCAAAATGGAGACTTTAAAATTAAGTTTCTAAAATACAAGGATGAGAGAAGTTATACAAAATATTAATAAAAGAGTATTACAGAATTTTGACAAAAAATAAGTGAATCTTTTAAGACAATTTTGAAAATGAGGATGAAAATTAAAGTTAAGTTCTCTAAAAAACAACAATGAGGGAGAATTGGTTAAAAATTTAATTTATTTGTTTAGTTTAATAAATGAGTATGAGATAAATTTGATGAAAAATGAATTAAAATTTTAAAACGGTTTTTAAAATTGAGGTAAAAAATTTCGAGACACTTTTGAAAAATAAGGATGAAGAACTAAAAAAAAGAAGAATGGTCTTGATGAAAATAATAATTTAGTTTAATAAATGAGGAAGAGATAAATTTTATGTATTTATCACAAACGAGATACAAAAATTGTAGACACTTTTGAAAAGAGGTTGAAAAGCTAGAGTTAAGTTTCTAAAAAAACAAAGATAAAGGAGATTGATAATTTTTTTTTAATATATTAGTTTGGTGTAATAAATGAGGATGAGATAAATTTGGTGAAAGAAGAGTTAAAGAATTTTGGAAAGGTTCTGTAACATCATGAGTTTGGGACTAGTTGTTACGTAGGCTTCAGTATGTTTTACATGATTAGTATTTGATTAAATGTTTAATTATTCAATAATTGGACTTTTTTAAATTAATTGTTATATTAATTAAGTAAAGTGATATGTATATATATATATAAATGTAGATATATATATATATATATATGTGTGTGTGTGTGTGTATCCGTATGCATGAAAGGAGGGTGACACCTCCTCCTTCTTCTTTTGAGAAACACATACGTAGGTTACGTAGGATTAACATCAGAAAATTATTTCTCACTTTGAAATCTGCCATAGTGTGTTGTGTGTGTTTTGAAAGAGAAAGTTAAGAAGACGCATAAACTTGAAAAGTGAAAGTGAGAAATTAGTGTTTGATAATTCAAAGTAAAGGTATGACTATGTTCCTAGCTTGATTCTGATCATATTAATATGATTTGCAATCAGGTTTATGCTTGTATCATGTGAACACCATTGTTGAAGCTTATATGTAAACTTGACAAGTGGGTTTTGCATGATTTGGTGTTTTTAAAAGGTTTTGGTGTGTTCTTGATGTTGTTTACATGTTATATGAGGTCTATACATGTTTTAGAAGTGTTAATAGTTGATTCAGAGCTGGAAATGAGGATTTGTAAAATTTGAGTTGGCAGAATTATGACGGGAATAGTATTTATTTTATGCGAATTGAGACAAGTTTTGACTTGATTGATATATTAAAGGCAGTTTAGCTGGAAGCCTTGAAGGATAAAAATCTGAAGACAGAAATTATGATTAAAAGAAAGAATGATTTGAGTGATGATTCAAGAGGATTGAAAGTATATCAATCTCGTGTTTGGGTGCCATTGCTTGGAGGTCTCCGAGATTTGATTTTGACCGAGGCTCATAAATCAAGATTATCAGTTCATCCAGGTAGCACAAAAATGTATAACGATCTAAAGGTGCTATATTGGTGGCCTACAATAAAAACAGATGTCGCACAGTTTGTGGAGTCTTGCCATATTTGTGCACAGGTTAAGGCAGAGCACCAGAAACCCTATGGATCATTGAAACAGTTGGAGATTCCAGAATGGAAGTGGGAGCACATAACGATGAATTTTGTGACTAAACTTCCACGTACACAAAGGAATCATGATACGATTTGGGTGATTGTTGATAGATTAACCGAGAGTGCTCACTTCTTGGCTACTAGTGAAACAACATCACTCGGCAAGTTGGCTCAGTTGTATATTGATGAAGTTATGTCCCGACATGGTATACCGCTTTCGATTGTATCGGATAGAGATTCCAGGTTTGTGTCTAATTCCTGGAACAGTTTACGGCGGGAGTTGGGTACGCGTGTTAATCTAAGTACAACTTATCATCCTCAGACAGACGGGCAAACCGAACGAACTATTCAAACACTTGAGGATATGTTGCGTGCATGCGTGTTGGAATATGGAGGTTCTTGGGATTCCTAGTTGCCTTTAATTGAATTTACGTATAATAATTCTTATCATTCGAGTATCGGCATGCCACCTTATGATATGTTATATGGGCGTCGCTGCCATACTCCTATGTGTTGGTTAGAGGCAAGTCGTAAACAGTATGCAGGGCGTGATATTGTTCAGATTACTGCTGACAATTGCACGAGAAAAGCTAAAAGCGGCTAAAGATCGTCAAAAGATGTATGCAGATCCACGTCGTAGCTCTGTTGCATTTGTTGAAGGTGAATTGGTTTATCTGAAGGTTTCGCCTTGGAAGGGGGTTATCCGTTTTGGAAAACGGGGAAAGCTAGCTCCTCGTTATATTGGGTTGTTTCGTGTCCAACGGGTGGTAAATGATCAGATGGTTACTCTTGATCTTCCTGCGGAATTGTCAGGTATTCACAACACATTCAATGTTTGTTACTTGCGGAAATGTAAAGTGAAGGACGAGAGTCAGATTCTTCATTTACATGATCTTAAAGTGGATTCAAGTAAGAAACTAGTGGAAGAACCCATTGAACTACTAGATCTTAAGGTGACTAAACTGCGCAAGAAACAGATCCCGATGGTTGTGGTTAATTGGAGACATAGTTTGGGTTCAAATTTGACGTGAGAAACCGAGGCAGATATGAAGGCTCGTTACCCTCGATTGTTTGAAAGCTAATAGATTCAGAGGACGGAATCCTTTTAAGGAGGGATGATTTGTAACATCCTGAGTTTGGGCCTAGTTGTTACGTAGGTTTCGGTACGTTTATACGTGATTAGTATTTGATTAAATGTTTAATTATTCAATAATTGGACTTATTTAAATTATTTGTTATATTAATTAAGTAAAGTGATATATATATATATATATATATATATATATATATATATATATAAATGTAGATATATATGTGTATCCGTATGCATGAAAGGAGGGTGACACCTCCTACTTCTTCTTTTGAGAAACACATACGTGGGTTACATAGGATTAACATCAGAAAATTATTTCTCATTTTGAAATCTGCCATAGTGTGTTGTGTGTGTTTTGAAAGAGAAAGTTAAGAAGACGCATAAACTTGAAAAGTGAAAGTGAGGAATTAGTGTTTGATAATTCAAAGTAAAGGTATGACTATGTTCCTAGCTTGATTCTGATCATATTGATATGATTTGCAGTTAGGTTTATGCTTGTATCATGTGAACACCATAGTTGAAACTTATATGTAAACTTGACAAGTGGGTTTTGCATGATTTGGTGTTTTTAAAAGGTTTTGGTGTGTTCTTGATGTTGTTTACATGTTATATGAGGTCTATACATGTTTTAGAAGTGTTAATAGTTGATTCAGAGCTGGAAATGAGGATTTGTAAAATTTGAGTTGGCAGAATTATGACGGGAATAGTATTTATTTTATGCGAATTGAGACAAGTTTTGACTTGATTGATATATTAAAGGCAGTTTAGCTGGAAGCCTTGAAGGATAAAAATCTGAAGACAGAAATTATGATTAAAAGAAAGAATGATTTGAGTGATGATTCAAGAGGATTGAAAGTATATCAATCTCGTGTTTGGGTGCCATTGCTTGGAGGTCTCCGAGATTTGATTTTGACCGAGGCTCATAAATCAAGATTATCAGTTCATCCACGTAGCACAAAAATGTAGCACAAAAACGTATAACGATCTAAAGGTGCTATATTGGTGGCCTACAATGAAAACAGATGTCGCACAGTTTGTGGAGTCTTGCCATATTTGTGCACAGGTTAAGGCAGAGCACTAGAAACCCTATGGATCATTGAAACAGTTGGAGATTCCAGAATGGAAGTGGGAGCACATAACGATGGATTTTGTGACTAAACTTCCACGTACACAAAGGAATCATGATACGATTTGGGTGATTGTTGATAGATTAACCGAGAGTGCTCACTTCTTGGCTACTAGTGAAACAACATCACTCGGCAAGTTGGCTCAGTTGTATATTGATGAAGTTATGTCCCGACATGGTATACCGCTTTCGATTGTATCGGATAGAGATTCCAGGTTTGTGTCTAATTTCTGGAACAGTTTACGGCGGGAGTTGGGTACGCGTGTTAATCTAAGTACAACTTATCATCCTCAGACAGACGGGCAAACCGAACGAACTATTCAAACACTTGAGGATATGTTGCGTGCATGCGTGTTGGAATATGGAGGTTCTTGGGATTCCCAGTTGCCTTTAATTGAATTTACGTATAATAATTCTTATCATTCGAGTATCGGCATGCCACCTTATGATATGTTATATGGGCGTCGCTGCCATACTCCTATGTGTTGGTTAGAGGCAGGTCGTAAACAGTATGCAGGGCCTGATATTGTTCAGATTACTGCTGACAATTGCACGAGAAAAGCTAAAAGCGGCTAGAGATCGTCAAAAGATGTATGCAGATCCACGTCGTAGATCTGTTGCATTTGTTGAAGGTGAATTGGTTTATCTGAAGGTTTCGCCTTGGAAAGGGGTTATCCGTTTTGGAAAACGGGGAAAGCTAGCTCCTCGTTATATTGGGTTGTTTCGTGTCCAACGGGTGGTAAATGATCAGATGGTTACTCTTGATCTTCCTGCGGAATTGTCAGGTATTCACAACACATTCAATGTTTGTTACTTGCGGAAATGTAAAGTGAAGGACGAGAGTCAGATTCTTCATTTACATGATCTTAAAGTGGATTCAAGTAAGAAACTAGTGGAAGAACCCATTGAACTACTAGATCGTAAGGTGACTAAACTGCGCAAGAAACAGATTCCGATGGTTGTGGTTAATTGGAGACATAGTTTGGGTTCAAATTTGACGTGAGAAACCGAGGCAGATATGAAGGCTCGTTACCCTCGATTGTTTGAAAGCTAATAGATTCTGAGGACGGAATCCTTTTAAGGAGGGATGATTTGTAACATCCTGAGTTTGGGCCTAGTTGTTACGTAGGTTTCGGTACGTTTATACGTGATTAGTATTTGATTAAATGTTTAATTATTCAATAATTGGACTTATTTAAATTATTTGTTATATTAATTAAGTAAAGTGATATATATATATATGTAGATATATATGTGTATCCGTATGCATGAAAGGAGGGTGACACCTCCTACTTCTTCTTTTGAGAAACACATACGTGGGTTACATAGGATTAACATCAGAAAATTATTTCTCACTTTGAAATCTGCCATAGTGTGTTGTGTGTGTTTTGAAAGAGAAAGTTAAGAAGACGCATAAACTTGAAAAGTGAAAGTGAGGAATTAGTGTTTGATAATTCAAAGTAAAGGTATGACTATGTTTCTAGCTTGATTCTGATCATATTGATATGATTTGCAGTTAGGTTTATGCTTGTATCATGTGAACACCATTGTTGAAGCTTATATGTAAACTTGACAAGTGGGTTTTGCATAATTTGGTGTTTTAAAAGGTTTTGATGTGTTCTTGATGTTGTTTACATGTTATATGAGGTCTATACATGTTTTAGAAGTGTTAATAGTTGATTCAGAGCTGGAAATGAGGATTTGTAAAAATTTAAGTCGGCAGAATTATGAAGAAGACGATGCAGGTTTGTGACGGACGCGACGCGTTCCCGACAATTTAGCAGATTCTTGAGAATCCGAAGGTGAAATCCTATGGGTGAAATCCGGGGTCTTGAAATCCGATATTTCAAATCCGACATCAAGAATCCGACCCTGAAATCCGAGAAACACCTAAATCCGACGAATTAGGATTCGGATTTGTGGAAATCCGACACTTTGCCTCAACACGACGCGTCGGTTTCTTAGATGCGACGCGTCCGTGGTTTTTGTGGATTTTCATGTTTGTTTGCATTCTTTAATGCTATATGCTACATGTATATGCATATGTGAGTCTAACATGTTATGTTATGTTATGTTATGTTATGTTAAGACTAAAGAAGATATAAATATATGTTTGATATATATTTATGAACCGGATACTAACTTTAGTTTATTGTGTTCTCAGGAATGGACAAAGCTCTGTAAAATTAGATCACTGAGTGGAGACTGAGAACAGGAGGTGAGGGGATGTTTACTCATAGATGATATTAGTTATAGCTGGTTTGGTTGCAACTGTTTATGGTTTGATGCATGGATAGATTTTATATCTGATAATTGATTAACTAGTTGATTGTTAATTAATTGTTGCGTCAGTGATATGTATACATGATATTGGGAAGTCAGTTACGGCTTGACACATAGGCTGGGTTCGTTTGCTATTGGCTAATCAGTATTTGGATCTTTTGATGCATTCGTTGCAACTTAAGGGTAATATTGTGTGAGAATAGCAAATGGACTATCGGTAAACCTTTGCTTTGATCGGCATTGGTTGTAGGTTCCTGCAGAACCGCCGGTCTTCCCGGGATACGATTATTTGTTATTTGTTGTTGATATCATGCTGTTGTAGCTGATGTATCGGTTATGGTTTTACTCCATTCACTTAGCTTTGTGCTAATCCCCCACCTCTCACTCTTTTTACAGGTTTTGGTAAGTCAGCGGCTCGGCTGAGAGTGGTTAGGTTGGGGAGTAATTGCCTAGGCCTCTGATGTTTATATTTGTTACGAGCCGTAGTTTTTGTAATACTGATATTTTAAACTGGTTGGTTTTGTAAACTATTGTATGTTTACAGTTGTAATTACTTTTGGTATTTATGATTGCTTCTGCAGTGTATTTAAAATGAAAAAATTTTGGGTTGAAAATACGGTGTTACAGGTTAAAAAAACAATAAAGTAGATTTGAAGAACTAAAGTTAAGTTTAATAAAATGAGTTTCTAAAAACTTGAATTTATAAAAACAAGATTAGTAAAGATTTGGTGAAAATTAAAAGAATTTATTTTAATTTTTTTAATAAATACGCACAAGCTATTAAGTTACAAAACAACGAGGAATGAGATTTGATGAAGATTTTAGAAAATGGAGTTTGATTAATTATTGAGAATGAGGTATTCGATGAAATATGAGTTGAAAATTTTCGAGACGCTTTTGAAAATGGGGATGTAAAAATTATATTTCTAAAAAACGAAGATAGGAAAGATTATAAAAAGCTATAATAAATGAATTTAATTTAATAAATGAGTATGAGGGAAATTTGACCAAAAAAAACAAGTGAAAAACTTTTAAGAGAGTTTTGAAAGTGAAGATGAAACGCTAAAGTTAAGTTTTTAAAAAACAACGATGAATGAGATTTAATTAAACATTTAATATATTAGTTTACTTTAATAAATGTGTAAGAGATAAACTTGATGAATAATGAGTTAAATAATTTGAATCTATTTTTTAAAAGGATGAATATTTTGAAAATGAAGGTTAAACACTAAAGTTAAGTTTCAAAAAAACAACAATGAAGGAGAATTAATTAAAATTTTAATTTATTAGTTTAGTTTAATACATGAGTATGAGATAAATTTGATGAAAAACGAATTAAATAATTTAATACGGTTTTTAAAAATGAGGACGAAAATTTTGATGAAAACGCGAGGATGAGGGAAATTTGATTAAAAAAAATTAATAAATGGATTTTATTTAGTAAATGATGATGAAGTAAATTTAGTAAAACATGAATTAGAAATTTTCGAGACACTTTTTAAAATAAGAATGAAGAACAAAAGTTAAGTTTCTAAAAAATGAGGATGTATTTGATGAAAGTATAATAAAACAATTTAGTTTAATAAATGAGGAAGTGGTAAATTTTATGAAAAATGAGATAAAAAAATTTAGACAATTTTTAAAATGTGGTTGAAAATCTAAAGTTGAGTTTCTAAAAAAACAATGACAAAGTAGATTGATTAAAAATTTAATATATTCGTTTAGTTTAATAAATGAGGATGACATAAATTAGATGAAAAACGAGTTAAAGAATTTTAGAACAGTTTTTAAAAAAGAACAATGAAGGAGATTTGAAGAACCAAAGTTAATTTAATAAAATGAGTTTATAAAAATAAATTTATAAAAACGGAGTTGGTAAAGATTTGGTGAAAATTGAGTAAATCAATTCTTTTTGAAATTATTAAAAACGCACAAGCTATTAACTTTCACAACAAAGATGAAGGAGACTTGATGAAGATTTTAATAAATGGAGTTTGTTTAATAAAAGAGGATAAGGTAAATTCGATGAAAAATGAGTTGAATATTTTCAAGACGCTTTTGAAAATGGGGACGTAAAAATTAAGTTTCTAAAAAACGAGGATGATAGAGGTTATTCAAACTTTTAATAAAAGAGAATGATGGAAATTTGCCAAAAAATAAGTGAAAAACTTTTAAGACAATTTCCAAAACGAGGATAAAGCGCTAAAGTTAAGTTTTCTAAAAAACAACGATGCAACAGAATTGATTAAAAATTTAATTTATTAGTTTAGTTTAATAAATGAGTATAAGATAAATTTGATGAAAAACAAATTAAAGAATTTAAAACGGTTTTTAAAAATGAGGTCAAAAAATTAGATGATAAAACGAGGATGATGGAAACTTGATAAAAAATTTAATATATAGATTTTATTCGGTAAAAAAGGATGAAAAAAATTTAGTAAAAAAATAAATTAGAAAATTTCGAGACACTTTTGAAAATAAAGATGAAGAACTAAAGTTAAGTTTCTAATAAACGAGGATGGATTTGATAAAAAGTGTAATAAAATAATTTAGTTTAATAAACGGGGAAGAGGTAAAATTTTATGAAAAACGAGATAAAAATTTTTTAGACATTTTTTAAAATGATGCCGAAAAGCTAAAGTTGAGTTTCTAAAAAAATCAATGACAAAGGAGATTGATTTAAAATTTAATATACTCATTTAGTTTAATAAATGAGAATGACATATATTTGATGAAAAACGAGTAAAAGAATTTTTGAATAGATTTTAAAAAGAACCGATGAAGGGAGATTTGAAGACCTAAAGTTAAGTTTAATAAAATGAGTTTCTAAAAAACATGAATTTTTAAAAACAGAGTAGGTAAAGATCTAGTGAAAATTGAGTAAATGAATCCCTTTTGAAATTATTAATAAAAACGCACAAGCTGTTAACTTTCAAAACAAAGAGGAAAGAGACTCGATGAAAAATTTAATAAATGGAGTTTGTTTAATAAAAAGAGGATGATAGAGGTTATACAAAATATTAATAAAAGAGTATGACGGAAATTTAACAAAAAATAAGTGAAGAACTTTTAAGACAACTTTGAAAATGAGGATAAAACGCTAAAGTAAAGTTTTCTAAAAAACAACGATGCAGGAGAATAGATTAAAAAATTAATTTATTAGTTTAATTTAATAAATGAGTATGAAATAAATTTGATGAAAAACGAATTGAAGAATTTGAAAGAGCTTTTAATATTGAGGACGGAAAATTTGATGAAAAAACAAGGACGATAGAATTTGATAAAAAAAATTTAATAAATGGATTTTATTTAGCAAATGAGGATGAAGTAAATTTAGTTAAAAATGAATGAGAAAATTTCGAGACGCTTTTGAAAATAATGATGGAGAACTAAAGTTAAGTTTCTAAAAAACTTTTAATAAAAGAGTATGATGGAAATTTAATAAAAAATAACAGAAAATCTTTTAAGATAGTTTTTAAAATAAGTATAAAACTCTAAAGTTACGTTTACTATAAAAACAACGATGAAGGATAATTAATTAAAAATTTAATTTATTCGTTTAGTTTAATAAATGAGGATGAGATAAATTTGATAAAAAACGAGTTAAAGAATTCGAAAGAGTTTTTAAAAAACAGGACGAAAAAATTGACGAAAAACGATGATGATGGAAATTTGATGAAAAAACGAGGATGGTAGAAATTTGATGAAGAAACGAGGATGATAGAAATTTGATATATAGTAATTGAGGATGAAGTAAATTAAAAAATAAATTAGAAAATTTCGAGACACTTTTGAAAATAAGGATGAAGAACTAAAGTTGAGTTTCTAAAAAACGAGGATAGATTTGATGAAAAGTATAATAAAATAAATTAGTTTAATAAATAAGGAAGAGGAAAATTGTATGGAAAACGAGATAAAAAATTTTAAATAATTTTGAAAAAGAGAGAAAAACTAAAGTTAAGTTTCTTAAAAAACAATGATAAAGGATGATATAAATTTGATGAAAAACGAGTTAAAGACTTTTTGAACGGTTCATAAAAAAAGAAGGACGGAGGATATTTAAGAACTAAAGTTAAGTTTAATAAAATGAGTTTCTAAAAACCTCTGAATTTTTAAAAATGGAGTTGGTAAAGATTTAGTGAAAATTGACTAAATTAATTCGTTTTGAAATTATTAATAAAACGCACAAACTATTAACTTTCAAAACAAAGAGGAAGGAGGCTCGATGAAGATTTTAATAAATGGAGTATGTTTATTGAAAGATGATAAGTTAAATTTGATGAAAAATGAGATGATGATTTTCAATACACTTTTGAAAATAGGGACGTAAAAATTAAGTTTCAAAAAAACGAGGATGATAGTGGTTATAAAATATTGATAAAAGAGTTTGAAGGGAATTTGACAAAAAAAAATAAGTGAAAATATTTTAAAAGAAATTTGAAAATGAGGATAAAACTCTAAAGTTAAGTTTTATAAAAAACAACCACGAATGAGAATTAATTAAAAATTTAATTTATTAGTTTAGTTTTGTGACGACCGCGATTTTCCAAAATTTACCATTTACAAAAATCTTGCCATTTTATCATAAAAACATGCAACGGAAGTTTTTAGCCATAAAATACATTTTACCGAAACGATAAGAGATTACATCAGTATGAAAATCACGACATCACGTTCATAAACATTAATCATAAAGACATGAATTGTTTGATGCAATAAGACAAAATGGTATCATCCAAGACAGTACACTACCCAAAGTCCCTGTCTCACAAGCAATCTCTAAGCAACCTGCACGAGTACAAGACACATTTCAAGAAACAAGTGACAGCTTAAAGCCTCGTGAGTCAATAGTGTTAGGAAAAGATTCAATTAAAACATGACGTGCTTTACGCGGTAACAACAAAATAAATAATAATCCAATCCCGCCCATTCCCATAGTTGACCAACCCATCATCAGAGATTTAGCTGTTAGTCCCATGTTTAGAATAGTTAGATTTGATGAGACAAACTATAGATATGTATAGATGATAGGTTAAGAGTTAGGAATTATGTAAGTCTGTTATAGACTGACTGGTCAGCTTCAGCTGAGTAGTCAGCGTATAAACAGATATAGAGTTTTCTATGTAAGTACTAGATAACTCAGTGACTTCTAAGCTGAGATAGGTCTTAAGAATGAAGACTTGAAGATTTGAAGACTTGAAGATTCAAAAATCCAAGATTCAAGAAGTCAGCTTGACTAGGTCAAGACTGAGTGGTTCAGCTCGGCGTCAGAAGTCAGTTCAGAATTTAAGTAAGTTCTAAATTCTGTTATAAACTCTCTATATCTACAACATTTAAATTAGGATATCTAAACCTAATTTAAACTATCTATTAGTTGGATAGAAATCTCAAACGAAATTAATTGGATATGTTCTAATTAAGGAGTTTGTTACGGCTTTAAAGAAAAGATAAGTTCTATCTTTAAACTGCGATTTATTCGTAGATATATGAAGTATAAGTATAAACCTTCTCATTGGTTTTATATACACAGATGTTCTTACGTGTGTACGAGAACAGATACACGATATACAACGACGACTGCATAAGTTGCAAGATTGCATATACGTTGCAAAACGTACGTGTGTTCGTGATACTTGATACGTGTGTGTTGCGATAACTTTGTAAGTTCAAAGTTCGAGAGAGTTTTCAAGAGTTCTTGTTAATCAGTTTTAACAAGAAATTCGATCATCAATTAGTTTGTGATTCAAGAGTGTTTAGAGAGAGTTGAGGTTATAATCATTGTAATATCAAATCATCCTGTTGATTTGATTAGAGAGTGATAAAAGTTATTGTACTGGTTGGTAATTGAATATACATTTGATTAATTTGTTTGATTGTTTAAAGTGTATTTAACCCCCTTCTACACTGTATCGGTTGCTTGTTCACCCTTTTTGGGACCAACAACTAGTATCAGAGCAGTTTCTTCATAAGTTGAAGATCAAGATCCGTTGTCAAGAGGTTAAGATGTCTACTAACAAGAAATCAAGTCACATACCAACAATGGCGGCAAAAGGATGTCCTATCTTTGATGGCACTGACTATCCTATGTGGAAGTTTAGAGCCATGCTATATCTGAAGTCTGTGGATCACAGGATGAGTACCGTGATTCAAGATGGCCCAATCATACCAATGATCCATATTACTGCCACTGACAAAACTGTTCCCTCTGGAGAAACCCCCAAGCCTGAAGCATCTTGGACTGAGGAAGATCGTAAACTGTTCAATCTTGATGATAAGGCACAAAGCATTATGGCAAATGCTTTAACAAACCCTCTTCTGCATACTGTGGCAGGGTTCCGAACTGCAAAAAAGATGTGGGATACTCTCAGTGTCACATATGAAGGCACTGACCTGGTCAAGCAACATAAGAAGACAAATTTGAGTCGTTCTTATGAAACTTTCTTTGCTAAAAAGAATGAAACTCTGGCAGATTTGTTCACTAGATTTCAATGCTTGATAAATGATCTGATCTTGGTAGGTGTCAAGAAAGATGAGAATGAGTTGGTACTCAAGTTCTTGGATGTGTTACCAGAACAATTCAATGAGATCACCATTGCACTTCATGCTGGAGGAACCTTAGGAAAATATGATCTCAGATCTATCTATGGTTTCCTTCTAAATCATCAACAGATCATGGAACAGAAGAAAGTGGCCCAGCAACAACTAAAAGAATATATAAACGATGCTGGATCTGCATTAATTGCAGAAAAGAAAAGGAAGGGATCTAAAAAGTCTCAAGCTGAGACTGCCTTTGAATCTGAATCTGAGGAAGTACGTCTTAACTCTGGTTCAGATGATGAAGAGATGGATGATCTTACTGAACAAATGGCAATGTTAACAAGAAATTTTAGAAAGTTCAGAAGAGGAAGGAGTCAATCTGACAGAAGCAAAAGTGGTAAGTCTACTTTTGATCCTAAGAAAGCTAAGTGCTATAACTGTCAGAGGTTAGGACGCATAGCTGCTGAGTGCAGAGTAAAGAAGGGAGAATCAGCTTCAGTAGCTGACAAGAATGCCTACAGAGCTGATAAATATAAAAAGAAATATCAAAAACTCAAAGGCAAGCCAGATGAAAACACCAAAGGCCTCCTTGCTGAAACTTGGGATGCTGAATCATCTACTTCAGATGATGATGAGCCAGATAGGTGTTTGATGGCCATTGAGGATGAAGAGGAACAAGTTGACTATGAGTTAGAAGACAGTTCCTTTGATGAGGATCTAGCAGAAGCAGCTAAGCTGAGTAAGCAAACCAGTAACTGGGATCCTGCCTCTATGTATAAGGTAAATAACTTTAGCTCTTACACTGATAAACAAAAATGTCTAATGTTCAACTATTTGTTGAATGACTTCAAAACCTCTCTCACAGTTCAATCTGGTTTGAAAACTGAAATTTCAAAACAAAAAGATGAACTTAAACACTCTGAAACTCTCTTAAATGCTAGTAAAAAGATCCAAAGTGATTATGAATGTCAGCTTCATATAAACAAACTTCTAAGTGAAGAACTGCAAGAATCAAAAGAACAAGCTGACAATCTAAGAAAAATCTGTGAATCTTTGTGTAAGTCATAAGAGAAGCAGAAAAGTGTATTAACCAGCAAATACCAAATCAAGTAAAAGCAGTACTAGGGGGAGATTATAGTGCTGCTGCTGATTAAATCATCGAAGATCAAGTCAGTCTTGAAGACAAAACGATGAAATCAGATGACATACTTCCAAGAACATTCTTAAGGAACAAGGATGGGAAACAGGTCAAAACCAATAAGTTTGTGAGACCAACCCAAAGTCCTCAAGTTATTCACTCAAATCATCAAGCTGAATGTTCCAGATCCAACAGAAACTGTAAGTCAGTTTTCAAAAGATTGGATTACAATCCGGTGAGAACAACTGTTTTTTATAGAATATCTCATGTTAACTCCAAAAGACATAATTCTCAAGTCATACATGAAAGGATGTCTAAAAACAGGAAGTTGTCTGTAAGTCAGGCCCTCACCAAATAGAGGTAACCATAAAGCTGACAAAGGTAAGTCCAAAGTCAGTTAAAATCAAGTAGACAAACTGTCGAAGAGGATTGAAAGGTTATCCACATCATATGACCCTAAATCTGAATCCAAATTTAATGTTAGAAAACTGAAAGAAATCACCCAAACACCCATCTTTAGAAGAAAATGCTATAAGTGTGGTGATAGAGGTCATGAGGCCAAAGATTGTGTAAGTACCAATCTTAGACCTGAAAACGAAAATGATGATCAGTCCAAAACAGACCCAGAATCTGTTCGAACTGATAAATCAAACTCCAAAGGATCAGCTAAGTGCTCATCCTCAGGACCCACCAAACAGTGGGTACCAAAAAGAAACTAATACGTTTAGTTGATCATGTGCAGGGCTCCTACAAGTGGTATCTCGATAGTGGATGCTCAAGGCACATGACTAGAAGCAAGGGGATTCTAAGTGAATTCCAAAACAATGAAGGACCCAAGGTGACATTTGGGGATAATTCTCAAGGAAGGACTAAAGGTTATGGAAAGATAACTGCTGGAAAAGTCACTTTCAAAAAGGTAGCATATGTTGAAAGCCTTAAACACAATCTGATAAGTATCAGTCAACTGTGTGATAAAGATTATGAAGTCACCTTCAGAAAGCATGCAGGGACAATTTATGATAAGAAGGGAAAACCAATATTAATAGCAAAAAGAGAAAGAGATATCTATTTGTTAGATCTCAGCTCCGCAGATCCTTCAACTGAAACCTGCTTGTATTCTGACTTAACTCCCAAGCTGAGCTGGTTATGGCATAAAAGACTGTCTCATTTAAATTTCAAATATATTAACAAGTTGTCTAGCAAGGAGTTAGTCTCTGGTCTGCCTAAGATCACATTTGCTAAAGACAAACTTTGCTCAGCCGGTGAAATGGGAAAACATCATAAGGGATCCTTCAAGTCCAAACAGAATTTCTCAATCATAGAACCATTGCATATGTTGCATTTGGACCTATTTGGGCCTATTAGCACCCCAAGCCTAAATGGCAAAAAGTATACTCTAGTGATTGTTGATGAGTTCACAAGATTCACTTGGGTAATCTTCTTAAAAGCCAAAAGTGAAGTTGCACATGAGTTAATCAGCTTCATAGGACAAAAAGAGTTGCAAAAGGGTAAGTCTCTTAAACAACTCAGAAGTGATCATGGGACTGAGTTCAGAAACTCAACCCTTGAAGGCTTTTGTGAAGATAAAGGAATTATCCAGAATTTCTCATCTGTAAGAACTCCACAACAAAATGGAGTTGCTGAAAGGAGAAACAGAACCTTAATTGAAGCTGCCAGAACCATGCTATGTGAGGCAAAACTCAAGCTGAGCTTCTGGGCAGAAGCTGTAAGTACAGCCTGCTATACTCAGAATAGATCAATTATAGTGAAAAGACATGGTAAAACATCTTACGGGATGTATCATGGCAGAAAACCCAACATTGGATATTTCCGTATTTTTGGTTCAACATGCTATGTGCTAAACCAAAGAGATCAGCTCCATAAGTTGGAACCCAAAGCTGATCAAGGGATATTTGTTGGATATTCTTCAATCTCCAAAGCTTACAGAGTCTTTAATCTTAAAAGAAAGGTAATTGAAGAGTCAGTACATGTTACGTTTGATGAGACAAGTATTGATGAATCTAATAGAGCTCAAGTTGACTCGGTTAGTCTAAGTGAGCTTAAGAGGAGTAAAGAAGATTTCACATCAAATCCCATGTATGTTATGGATGATTCTGATGATGATGATGATAGTAAATCTGACAAACGTGCATCACTGAAAGAAATTATCAATATCGAAGATAATCAGCGTGAGAATCTCAGTGAATTGTCATGTACATGTCAGATTGAAGATCTAAGTGATCATCAAATTCCTACTCAGACTTAACAAGTCCTACTCAGCCTAAGAGACACTGCTTTGAATCAGACCCAGAACCTCAGTCTCCCACAACAACCTTCAAAGTATTAAAAGATCATCCTCTTGATGATGTCATTGGGAACGTTGAAGATGGTGTGTTAACTAGATCTAAGGCAAATGCAAACTATGCTGCCTACGCTAGTTTTCTATCTCAAATGGAACCAAAGAAGACTGAAGAGGCTCTGAAAGATGAAGATTGGATTGAAGCTATGCAAGAGGAACTGACAGAATTTCAAAGAAACAAGGTCTGGACCCTTGTCCCTGCTCCTAAAGGAAAAACAATTATAGGCACTAAGTGGGTCTATAGAAATAAAATAGACAAGGATGGAGTAGTGATCAGAAACAAGGCGAGGCTAGTAGCTCAGGGGTATCGACAAGAAGAAGGTATTGATTATGATGAGACCTTTGCCCCTATTGCAAGGATTGAAGCTATAAGGTTGTTTCTAGCCTATGCAGCCTTCAAAAACTTTAAAGTGTATCAAATGGATGTTAAAAGTGCATTTTTAAATGGAGCACTACAAGAGGAGGTCTATGTGAAACAACCCCTTGGCTTTATTGATGCTAAACATCCAGATTATGTCTATAAGTTGGACAAGGCTTTGTATGGACTCAAGCAAGCTCCAAGAGTCTGGTATGATACACTATCCACCTATCTGCTCTCAAATGATTTTGTCAGAGGAAGTATTGACAAAACTCTGTTCATAAGAAAGAGCAGAGGACATGTCATTCTGGTTCAAATTTATGTGGATGACATTATCTTTGGATCAACAAACCAAGATCTGTGTGATTGGTTCTCCAAGATAATATCTAATCAATACAGAATGAGCATGATGGGTGAGATGACATACTTTTTGGGACTTCAAATCTATCAGAAAGAAGATGGTATATTCATTAATCAGAGCAAGTATGTCCTTGATCTGATTAAGAAATATGGATTAGACTCAAGCCATCCCGCAAAGTCTCAATGTTACACAATGTCAAACTACACAAGGACATTGATGGAAAGTCTGTATGTCAGACTACATACAGAGGAATGATAGGTTCATTACTCTATTTAACAGCAAGCAGACCTGATATAATGTTTGCTACATGTGTTTGTGCACGATATCAGGCTGATCCAAAAGAATCTCACTTGCTAGCTGTAAAAAGGATACTCAAATATCTGAAAGGAACACCAAACTTAGGTTTGTGGTATCCCAAAGGATCAGGATTTGAGCTGATAGGGTACTCCGATTCAGACTTCGCAGGATGTGGTCTTGATAGAAAGAGTACTACTGGAGGATGTCAACTTTTGGGTGGAAAATTAGTCATCTGGACGAGCAAGAAACAAAACTTAGTGGCAATTTCAATAGCTGAAGCTGAATATGTAGCTGCAGGGAGCTGTTGTGCTCAAATACTGTGGATGCAACATCAGCTGAAGGACTTTGATCTGCATTATTCAAAGACTCACATATTTTGTGACAATCAAAGTGCTATTGCCATTACACACAACCCAGTGTTTCACTCAAGAACCAAGCACATTAATATAAGACATCACTTCATCAGAGATATCGTAGAAAAGGGAAAGATAGAGTTAGTCTTCATTGAAACTGAAGATCAGCTTGCGGATATTTTCACGAAACCAATTGAAGGCACAAGATTTACAACTCTACTCGGCAAGCTTGGAATGCTCAACCCTTAATTGGTATGTTCTATTCTTTATCTCTGTTTAATATTTGCTAAGTGCTACTTTTAACTAAGTGTCAAAATCTAAGCTGAGTGCTCAAACTACGCTAAGTGCTTAAGCTGAAGCTGAGTGCTTCATATAAGCTGAACGTTCAGGATCAGCTGAATACTCCATATAAGCTTACCATTCAGGATCAGCTGAGTAATCGGTTCCAAAGTGTGATCAGTTCCACAAGTCTAGGTTAGTCCTAACGATATGGTAAGTCCAACAATATGGTATGTCCAAAATATTTACGGTGTGTCCGGTAAATAAACGTCAGTTGTTTATGAAATATTTTAATAAAAATATATTTTCAGTACAACAGTGTGCGTTTGGGTAAATAACAATAAATTTAGCCGTTGTAACAAACTGCGTAGAAGTTTTTACGGTAACGGTCATATTTATTACCCTCAGATAACGGTAACTTTTCTCTTCCATTGAAAAGGTATAAATAAGAGAGATTGTTCATCGTCTTTCTTTAAACTTTCAACATATTCTGCACTCTTAAACCCTAACGTTGCTGTGTGCAGAATTCATTGCTAAGTGCTTACTACTGCTGAGTGCAATTCATTTCAATAAGTTCGATTTCAATGGAGGGGTATACTCTAAATCTTACTGAACAAATGATCCATGGAGGAAATTTCAAGAACAATGCACTCCCCATCTACAAACAAAACAACGTCATCGCCTGTACCGACATTCCAAAGTCCAAAATGGGCAGGGGATATGAGGAGTGGGTTTCCTACATTCGCAAGGGACCCCTGGCACATGCATTTCTTCGTGGACCTGCTGTGCTCATCCCTCAACTTCTCACGGAATTCTGGTATACGTGTAAACTCGATGTTACCCAACCGGTTATACGGGGCACAGTCCTAAGTGGACAAGTGGCGATAGAAGTCGATGCAAACTGTCTCCGCCGAATTCTTCATCTCCCGATTCACAATCAATATGAAGCAACGGTTTTTAGGGAAATATCACGAAGTGTTTTACCCTTAATGGGTCATCCTCAAGGTGGGTGGCCTGGATAATGTAAATGACTTTGAAATGCAATTATTATACAACATATTTTATGATCGACAAGTGGATTACGCTGAGTTGATCTTTGATGCATTCAAGTCATTGGTGACCAAGAACATAAGGGACACCATTGTACCCTTTGCAAGATTCATGTCCATGGTCATCGAGGACAGGTTGGGTAGAAGATATAATGCTCAATATGAGTCAATCCCTACTCCTGTTCTCAGCTACAGGATGTTCGCCCATAATATTTTCCCTGGGCACCCTACATTGAGTGCTCAGATGAGGGCGTATGTACAGCTTCCGACTCCTGAGTCAAGTGAAGCTGAGACAGAGGAGGTAGCTGCGGAAGAAGTGGGTGACGATGTTGGGTATGAGGCTGATTCTCCTCAAGCTGATCAACCTAGGACTCAGTTCAGACCTCGTACTTAAATAATTTCATCCACCACTTCGAGTTCTGAGCAAAAGAGTTTGTTTCCTAGCTCTGAGTCTCCACTGCTAGGTGCAGAAGGTATGATTTCTCAACCCTTATCTCCTTCTCTCTCTTTTACTTCTCCATCTCCAAACTTAGGAGATGGGACTGAGTCAAGCCCAACTCAGTCCAACCCCTCTCCTCCACTTCGAACATCTCCATTTATTTTCCAATCTACAGCCAACCTTTGTCAGCCCGCTGCTACCAAGGATATTTCCTACATCTATACAAGGAAAACTGCCACAGGTGATCCTTCACCTCAAAAGGACACTGGAGTTGATATCACATTGATACCTCCACCGGCAGGAGCTGAGGGGGAGACACCTTCTCTTAAGGTGCCAATCTCTAGGCTCAGTTCCACCCTTAAACCTATACCGGGTATGGTGTCTACTCAGCCCATACTTACTAGTGCCATGGGAGAGCCTACCTCTCTGCCTTCACAGCCCCATGAAGGTAACATTGAATTACTGACCAATCCCCAGGGTCAATTACCCCCTCCTCACCAATAAGCCTAACTCACCCAATATCATACCTCACGAACTTGGTCATTCTTCTCTTCTATTCTCACACACTCTCGCACGACCTGTCAATGAACCTTTCATACACCAGGAGGGTTTACAGGGTCTCCATTCTGGCCCCCTTGATTCCATCGGTCTTCACCAACCTTTGGATATGGGACCCACATCCTTACCGACTGAGGAACACTCAACAGCCACTCCTACGGTGGAAATACACTCTTCGACTGGATAGGAGGACGTTGAAGTAAGAAGAAGACCTGCGAAGCCCACACTGATGACTACCGATGCTAAAGTCATTATGGACTATCTACAATCCCAGTTTGAGCTCCTGCGCAAACTTAATGATTTGTCAACTTCAGTTGCCAACTTGGAAAGCTTCATGTTCAAACTCAGACCCTCCCCTATTGATGATGACAAAAAGGGGGAGGAAGAATCATAGAAGTATAATGATAAGGTTGAGGGGGAGCATACAGAGGAAGTACAATTTGAACAAGCTCAAGATCAGTTCATGAGTACTGTAGATCAGCCTTCTCAACAACAACAGGCTCCAACAGTCCAAATAACCACAACTTCACAAGCTCAACCAGAAACTCCACTTGAAGAAACATCTCAAGCTGTTCACACCAACCTTCCTCAAGCTAATTTGCCAAAATTTGTTGAAGCTGAGTCCGTTCCAACCTCACAAATGGATAAAGGGAAGAGTAAGGTGTTTGAGATGGTAAAAAGAAAGAAAAGAAGTGTTATGCCTCTAGCAAAGAAAAGAATGGTCATCATTACTGAGCCTAAGCCAGAGCAACAGGGTAAGTCTCAACTAGTTGCACATGAATCTGACTCAAGTGATGAAGCTGATGCAGCACAGAAAGCCAGTGACATACTTGCTGAGCAAATGTTACAAGAGATGGCTAAAGAACTAGGCGTAATAGTGGAGGAAATAAAAGAGCAGCAACGACAAGCTGAAGTTCAACGAGAAAAGGCTAAAGTTGAGGCTGCCAGAGCTGAAGCTGAAGCTGATTATTCTGGTCCAAGAGCTGACCCAATTCTCTACTCAGATGTGGATCTAAGGCATTGTTATAAGAGAAAATATTTCAATAACAAGATTGAATCAATTACACTGAGTAGAAAAGGAGAATTGGTAATCATCAACTTTGTACTAGACAACAAACAAGAAATTGGTTTAGATATGAGATGTCTGTACAAGTTGGGATTCGCAGAGTTGAAGACAGTAGCCACAACTATCAAGTAGATGAAAAAGAGTCAAATCAGATAAGAGATAGTTGATGTGCTTAAGACAATCTTCATAAGAATTGATCAGCTAGGTGAAATTCCTGCTGATGAAATTGATACTTTTCTTCATCGAGGCAAAGCTGCAAGAATTCAGAGAGAACATTTATATCACTCAACCTTTGGAAAGATTCTTGTATCTTGATTTGGAAGGTAATCAATGTTTCTTGAAAGTAGCAGATCTTCATTTGGAAAATCTGGAATTAGTTTTGTACTTGAGAATTCTATGTGATGACTCAATTCAGAATTCGGTATTCAGATATCATCTCAACAAAGAAATCAGGTCAAGAAAAGCTGAGATGAAAGAAATGCCAGAAGGTGAAGAAATTATGCTTGATGCTATCAAGAAAGTTGCTATTTGGGAACTTAAATGTTCTGATATGTGGTTAGAAGTTGAAGATTGTGTTGAGTAAATAGATTAGTTCTAAATTTTTGTTAGCACCTAAGTGTGCAGAAGCTAATCATAAAGATTAAGCTAAAATGTAAATGATACGTTCATAAATACAAAATCAAGTTTGATATGTTCAACTGTTTTATTATTTGATATGTTCAAAAATTATGTTTGATATGTTCAAATAGACAGCTTTGTAAGTTTAAGCTGATGATTGATATGTTCAATTGTAACTGATAAGTTCAGTAATACAAGTTTTGTAAGTTTAGAACTTAAATTTCTTCGGATAAGTTCAGAATCTAAGTACTTGTATATTCAAATACTTAGAATACAAGTCTTACAATAGATTTGTAGCATAAATATCTTGTAAGTTCAAGATACGTGAATAAGTATGGATCAGTTCAATACTTATGTCAAGAACTAACTTTGGTTAGTTCCAGAGTGGTTCTACATAATTCTATTAACATATAACTTATTTGATTCAATGTTTTGTCATCATCAAATAGGGGGAGATTGTTAGTCCCATGTTTAGAATAGTTAGATTTGATGAGACAAACTATAGATATGTATAGATGATAGGTTAAGAGTTAGGAATTATGTAAGTCCGTTATAGACTAACTGGTCAGCTTCAGCTGAGTAGTCAGCGTATAAACAGATATAGTGTTTTCTATGTAAGTACTAGATAACTCAGTGACTTCTAAGCTGAGATAGGTCTTAAGAATGAAGACTTGAAGATATGAAGACTTGAAGATTCAAAAAGCCAATATTCAAGAAGTCAGCTTGACAAGGTCAAGACTGAGTGGTTCAGCTCAGCGTCAGAAGTCAGTTCAGAATTTAAGTAAGTTCTAAATTCTGTTATAAACTCTCTATATCTACGACATTTAAATTAGGATATCTAAACCTAATTTAAACTATCTATTAGTTGGATAGAAATCTCAAACGAAATTAATTGGATATGTTCTAATTAAGGAGTTTGTTACGGCTTTAAAGAAAAGATAAGTTCTATCTTTAAACTGCGATTTATTCGTAGATATATCAAGTATAAGTATAAACCTTCTCATTGGTTTTATATACACAAATGTTCTTACGTGTGTACGAGAACAGATACGTGATACACAACGACGACTGCATAAGTTGCAAGATTGCATATGTTGCAAAACGTACGTGTGTTCGTGATACTTGATATGGGTGTGTTGCGATAACTTTGTAAGTTCAAAGTTCGAGAGAGTTTTCAAGAGTTCTTGTTAATCAGTTTTAACAAGAAATTTGCTCATCAATTAGTTTGTGATTCAAGAGTATTTAGAGAGAGATGAGGTTATAATCATTGTAATATCAAATCATCCTGTTGATTTGATTAGAGAGTGATAAAAGTTATTGTACCGGTTGGTAATTGAATATACATTTGATTAATTTGTTTGATTGTTTAAAGTGTATTCAACCCCCTTCTACACTGTATCAGTTGCTTGTTCACCCTCTTTGGGACCAACATTAGCACATAATGGTCAACTAATCGTAGAATCTCATAACAGTCATTTCATATACTTCGTTATCATAATTCTTTAAATCATAAATATCATCATCATCACAATCATCATTAATAGTCTAGGGATATTATCTTAACCCAAGATATAGACCCGATTCACGAGTTACGTTATTACCCGTCTAAGAATCATTAGAGCGCGAGTTGCAATAATTCTTAGACTGTAACATCTCCCGCTATCGCTACTCCAGCGACATGGTATACAACGTATTCCACAATGCCGTTCAGGTGAAGTAATCACGGTGTTTTACCTCTTACACCTCCTCACACCCACAAGATATTTAATAATGTACAACCTCTAGTACCAAACATCATTCCAATGAGTATAAATACATCATCACGTTGTCCCGGACTTGTTATGAACGTCTAGTAACCCACAAATGGCTAGCACTTTTCTTAGAAGGTTCAACCTTCAATCCATCTTGACTAATCACGTGTCCCATTTCTTAACCGCCTCAATCTTAGCTAGATCTACCTTCAATCCATCTTGACTAATCACGTGTCCTAAAAACTGGACTTCTCACAACCAGAAATCACACTTCGAAAATTTGGCATAGAGTTTCTCTTGGCGAAGAGTATCAAGAACTTCACGCAAATGCCTGCGATGATCATCCTCACTACGAGAGTAAATAAGAATATCATCGATAAATACAATAACCAATTTTCCAGAAAAGGACGACAAACTCGGTTCATTAAAATCCATAAACACGGCCGGAGCATTAGTCAAACCAAAAGGCATTACGAGAAACTCATAGTGGCCATAGCGAGTTTTGAATGCCGTTTTTTGAATATCTTCATCTCGGACCTTCACTTGATGATATCCCGAACGTAAATCGATCTTCGAAAAGTAACAAGCACCTTGCAATTGATCTAAAAGATCATCTATTCTTGGTAAAGGGTACTTATTCTTAACAATAGCCTTGTTCAACTCTCGATAGTCAATGCACATCCGCATGGTTCCATCCTTCTTCCTAACGAACAAAACTGGTGCTCCCCAAGGTGAGGAACTTGGTCGAATGAAACCCTTATCCAAAAGTTCTTGTAGTTGGGACATCATCTCCTTCATCTCGGACGGAGCTAAACAGTAAGGTGCCTTAGAAATCGATGCTACACCTGGAACAAGATCAATCTGAAATTCGACATGACGTGTTGGCGGTAATCCGGGCAAATCTTCGGGAAAAACATCCGGATAATCCTTTACCACCTCCACATTCCGTAATTCGACCTTCTTCTTTGCAGAAGATATGACGTAAGCCAAGAATGCTGAACAACCTTTGGATAAGCACTTGCGTGCTTTCATCACTGAAAGTAGAATCGGACTTCCCGGGCACCTTTCTCCAAAGGCAATAGCAAACTTTCCAGAAGAAAGAGGTATGCGTACAAGCTTTTTAGAACAAATAATTTCAGCCTTAAGACTAGACATCCAGTCCATACCTATTACTACATCAAAACTCTCAATCTCCAAAGGAAGTAGTGTCACCATAAAATCATTACCATCAATAGAAATAACACAATCATTAAACTTATCACGAATAGTGATGGGTTTTCCAACCGCAATCTCAACAACTAAAGCTGAATTCAAAGTACTACGGGGTTTATCAAATTTAGCACAGAAGGCATGCGAAACAAAAGATCGACTAGCACCAGAATCAAATACTACTTTAGCAGGAATAGAATTTATCATAAAAGTTCCAGAAATCACCTCATCATTCTTGCGAGTATCATCCGTAGTCATCTTGAAAGCTCGTCCGATAGGTTTACCCGCATCAGGCTTCTTACCACCATCCGTACTCTTGTTTTTCAGTTTCGGGCGAGCAGAAGCCATGTGCCCCATCTCCTTGCAGTAATAGCACATAAGTTCAGAACTTGTGCACTCGAAACTAGTGTGTCCCAACTTACCACACCTCCTACAACTCATAGTGCTTTTAGTGCAGGGACCCTTATGGGAAGAGTGACAAGTCTTGCAGAAATTTGGGTCCTTCTTCTTGCCCTCGGACCCAGACTTCTTTTTCTTGGAGGACCCATACGGCCCCTCCCACTTTCTCTTCTCTCCGTTGACGGGATTCTTCATACCCAAATCTTCCTCAATATTCCTCGCTTCCTCCATTGCCGCATCCAGGGTAGACTTATTACGGATAGCAGACCGGTACTCAAACGGTAAACCTCCCATATACCGGTACTCAAACGGTAAACCTCCCATATACTGGTTTACCAAATAAGCTTCATCAGGACAAAGTCTCCTAGCAAAAGTAAGCTTATCCGAGAAAGTGGTGTTGTACTTGCTGATCGACATCGTACCCTTCTTCAACTCCAAAAATTCTCTCTCAGCTCGCCTTTGTGCACTCAAATTGCAGAAACGGTTCTGCACTTTCTCAACAAACCGGGACCAAGTAATCTCTTTCCGAACTATCTCAAAAAGGTTTTGGCAGACAGAGTTCCACCATTCAAGAGCCTCTCCTTCAAACATCCGAATGGCATAACACACCTGTTGTTGAACAGTAAAATCCCCCGAATCATAAACTTGCTCCATCTTCATCAACCATCGAGAACAAACCAATGGATCCTCACCTGCTTTAAAAACTGGAGGTTTGCAACACATGAAAACTCTAAACGAACTACCCTCTGCCTTTGCAGTCCTTTGACGAGGTTCAGGACCATGGCGTTTATCCTTAGTGCTTGCTTCACTTTCATCGTTCTAGTCCTGTTCAGTGGTATCTTTAAGGAGACCCGCATCTATCATAGCCTCCCTCATTTGTGCTATTTGATTATCTCGAATATTCAGTTGTTGCTCCAAAGAAGCAATTTTGATTGTGCTGGCCCCACTATAGCTACTCCTTTCAGTATACTCCTTAGTAGACGCAGTCTCTTCGATAGTCGTTGGAACTGTTTCAACATGTGGTTGTGAGTGAAAGCTTCCCACATCCTCACCCTCGTGTTGTGGACATGATCCACCAGCTCCACTCCCTTGATTAGCACCTTGTTTACCATTATTCTTGCGTGTAACCACCATCTTCTATGGAAGACACAAGAAATGAGTCGAAAATATACTTCATAAGATCGTAGATATGTACAAGAATTCTTATAAGGAAAAGAGGTAGAGTTAAACTATAAGGAAAAGATCTAGAATTCCTATAACACTCAGCACACACCTTCCCCCCTAAGAAGTCTTGTTCTTTCTTAACGAGCCGTTAACAGTTGTAAGTCTAAGCATCGGACTCAATGCTTAGTTCGCTCACAACGCGGCTCTGATACAAACTTGTGACGACCGCGATTTCCCAAAATTTACCATTTATAAAAATCTTGCCATTTTATCAGAAAAACATGCAACGGAAGTCTTTAGTCATAAAATAAATCTTACCGAAACGATAAGAGATTACATCAGTATGAAAATCACGACATCACGTTCATAAACATTAATCATAAAGACTTGAATTGTTTGATGCAATAAGACAAAATGGTATCATCCAAGACAGTACACTACCCAAAGTCCATGTCTCACAAGCAATCTCTAAGCAACCTGCACGAGTACAAGACACATTTCAAGAAACAAATGTCAACTTAAAGTCTCGTGAGTCAATAGTGTTATGAAAAGATTCAATTAAAACATGACGTGCTTTAGGCGGTAATAACAAAATAAATAATAATCCAATCCCGCCCATTCCCATAGTTAACCAACCCATCATCAGACATTTAGCACATAATGGTCAACTAATCGTAGAATCTCATAACAGTCATTTCATATACTTCGTTATCATAATTCTTTAAATCATAAATATCATCATCATCATCACAATCATCATTAATAGTCTAGGGATATTATCTTAACCCAAGATATAGACCCGATTCACGAGTTACGTTATTACCCGTCTAAGAATCATTAGAGCGCGAGTTGCAATAATTCTTAGACTGTAACATCTCCCGCTATCGCTACTCCGGCGACGTGGTATACAACGTATTCCACAATGCCGTTCAGGTGAAGTAATAACGGTGTTTTACCTCTTACACCTCCTCACACCCACATGATATTTAATAAGGTACAACCTCTAGTACCAAGCATCATTCCAATGAGTATAAATACATCATCACGTTGTCCCGGACTTGTCATGAACGTCTGGTAACCCACATTTGGTAGAGTAACGACTCTTGGGGTGTTGTGTGTGAAAAATGGCTGCCAAACACCCATATATATAGAAAACTCGAAACGTGTCGCGTCGCGACCGCCTCCAATCTGACCAATCGTGAAGCATGCAGATGCTGACACCTGCAACTCTTAGCTTCTAACACACACAACCTAACTGGCACGCGACAGACGACGTGTCGCGTCGCGATCTTCAACGCGTCGCATAGCGACGAATTCTAAAAATCCGAATTTTCTTTTATTTCCCAACTTTCAATATTTTTGTTTAAATATTAATAATAATAATAATATCCTTAATTATCATTAAAATAAATAAACTCCATAAATATTATTTATTTATCGGTGAAATAATATTACAATATTTATTTCGAATTTCCGTTCGTTACAATTCTCCTCTCCTTAAAAAGATTCCATCCTCGGAATCGACTAAGAAAACAGCCGGGGATACCTAGTCTTCATCTCATCTTCAGCTTCCCACGTCATATCCCCACCATGCTTATTCTTCCATTGTACCTTCACCAATTTCACCCGTTTCTTTGGGAGTTGTTTGACCTTTCAATCCAAGATTACGATGGGTTCCTCGATCAACTTCTTACTTTCGTCAACACGGAGTTCGTCCAATGGTAGTATACTCGGATCCTCGGCCAAGCATTTTCGTAAATAGCATACATGGAACACATTCTGTATTCCTTCCAGCTCTTGTGGCAACTCAAGTTTGTACGCTTGCTCTCCAACACGTTCAAGTATAAAAAACGGACCGATAAAACGAGGTCCAAGCTTACCCCGCTTCCCAAAACGGATAATACCCTTCCAAGGCAAGACCTTCAACATCACTTTCTCACCGACTACAAAAGTTTTGGGTCGGTGCTTCTTGTCGGAGTATTTCTTTTGTCTCTCCCGAGCTACTCTCAAACGTTCACGGGCCACCTTTACCTTATATGCAGTGAGTTCAACAATTTCCGGACCCGCAAACTGCTTTTCACCCGGTTCTAACCAACAGCTAGGAGTGCGACATTTTCTACCATAAAGCATTTCAAACGGAGTCATACCAATACTTGCATGATAAGTGTTGTTGTATGCAAATTCTACTAGGGGTAAGTGAGAATCCCAACTACCGCCATACTCTATCACGCAAGCTCTTAACATATCTTCCAAAGTTTGAATCGTTCTTTCGCTCTGGCCGTCCGTCTGAGGATGGTACGTCGTGCTCAAGTGCACTTACGTACCTAATTCCTCCTGCAATTTGTGCCAAAACCTTGATGCAAACCGGCTATCTCGATCCGAAACAATCGATAAAGGTATCCCATGTCTCATGACAATCTTGTGAATATACAACTTAGCCAAGCTCTCTAACTTTTCGTTCTCCTGTGGCTAAGAATGAGCACTTTTGGTTAGCCTATCAACAACTACCCAGATCATATCCTTTCCACGGGCAGTCTTGGGCAACTTGGTTACAAAATCCATGGTGATTTTGTCCCATTTCCATTCTGGTATCTCAAGTTGCTGCAATTCCCCATGCGGCTTCAAGTTGTTGCAATGTCCCATTTCCACTCTAGGGGTGTTGTGTGTGAAAAATGGCCGCCAAACACTCATATATATAGAAAACCCGAAACGCGTCGCGACGAATTCTAAAAATCGGAATTTTCTTTTATTTTCCAACTTTCAATATTTTTGTTTAAATAATAATAATATCCTTAATTATCATTAAAATAAATAAACTCCAAAAATATTATTTATTTCTCGGTGAAATAATATTACAATATTTATTTCGAATTTCCGTTCGTTACAAGTTTAATAATTGAATATGAGATAAATTTGTTGAAAAACGAATTAAAGAAGTTAAAAGGGTTTTTAAAATTGGGGACGAAAAATTTCATGAAAAAACGAAGAGGATAAAATTTGATAAAAAATTTAAAAAATGGATTTTATTTAGAAAATGAGGATGTAGTAAATTTAGTTAAAAATGAATGAGAAACATTCGAGACGCTTATGAAAATTAGTATGAAAAACTAAACTTAAGTTTCTATAAAACGAAGATGATAGAGGTTTTACAAAATTTTAATAAAACAGGATGACAGAAATTTAATAAAAAAATAACTAAAAATCATGTAAGTCGATTTTTAAAATGAGGATAAAACTCTAAAGATAAGTTTTCTAAATAAACAACGATGAAGGAGAATTAATCAAAAGTTAAATATATTCGTTTAGTTTAATAAATGGGGAAGAACTAAAGTTGAGTTTCTAAAAACGGGGATGAAATAAATTTAATAAATGAATTATAAAATTTCGAGACACTTTTGAAAACAAGGATAAAGAACTAAAGTTGAGTTTCTAAAAACGAGGATAGATTTGATGAAAAGTATAATAAAATTATTAAGTTTAATAAACGAGGAAATGGTAAATTTTATGGAAAACGAGATAAAAAAAATTGAGAGAATTTTGAAAAAGAGGTAGAAAAACTAAAGTTAAGTTTTCAAAAAACAATGATAATGGAGAATTAATTAAAAATTTAATTTATTAGTTTAGTTTAATAACTGAGTATGAGATAAATTTGATGAAAACGAATTAAAGAAGTTGAAAGTGTTTTTAAAATTGAGGACGAAATATTTCATGAAAAAACGAAGAGGATAAAATTTGATGAAAAAAATTTTTAAAATGGATTTTATTTAGAAAATGAGGATGTAGTAAATTTAGTTGAAAATGAATGAGAAACTTTCGAGACGCTTTTGAAAATTAGGATGAAGAACTAAAGTCAAGTTTTCTAAATAAACAACGATGAAGGAGAATTAATTAAAAATTTAATATATTCATCTACTTTAATGAATGAGGAAGAGATAAATTTGATGAAAAATAAGTTAAAGAATTTGGAAGAGTTTTTGAAAAAGGAGGACGAATAAATTTATGAAAAAACGAGGATGATGGAAATTTGATAAAAAATTTATATAGTAATTGAGGATGAAATAAATTATAAAATGAATTATAAAATTTCTCGACACTTTTGAAAGCAAGGATAAAGAACTAAAGTTAAGATTCCTAAAAAACGAGGGTAGATTTGATGAAAAGTATAATAAAATTATTAAGTTTAATAAACGAGGAAGAGGTAAATTTATGGAAAACGAGATAAAAGATTTGAGACAGTTTTGAAAACAAGGTTGCAAAACTAAAGTTAAGTTTTCAAAAAACAATGATAAAGGAGATTGATTAAAAAATTAATATATTAGATTAGTTTAATAGATGAGGATGATATAAATTTGATGAAAAACAAGTTAAAAATTTTTTGAACAGTTCATAAAAAAGGATGATAGATATTTAAAAACTAAAATGAAGTTCATTAAAATGAGTTTCTAAAAGACCTGAATTTTTAAAAACAAAGTTGGTAAAGATTTTGTGAAAATTGAGTTAATGAATTCGTTTAGAAATTATTAATAAAAACGCACAAGCTATTTACTTTCAAAGAAAAAGGAAGGAGACACCATAAAGGTTTTAATAAAAGGAGTTTGTTTAATAAAAAAGAACGAGGTAAATACGATGAAAAATGAGTTGAATATTTTCAAGACGCTTTTGAAAATGGGGATGTAAGAATAAAGTTTCAAAAAACGAGGATGATCGAGGTTATACAAAATATTAATAAAAGAGTATGACGGGAATTTGAGAAAAAATAAGCAAAGAACTTTTAAGACAATTTTGAAAATGAGGATAAAACGTTAAAGATGAAGGAGAATTGATTAAAAGTTTAATTTATTAGTTTATTTTAATAACCGAATATTAGATAAATTTGATGAAAAGGAATTAAAGAATTTGAAAGAGTTTTTAAAATTGAGGACGAAAAATTTGATGAAAAAACGAGGACGATAGAATTTGATAAAAAAAACTTAACAAATGGATTATATTTAGTTAATGAGGATGAAGTAAATTTAGTTAAAAATGAATGAGAAAAATTCAAGACGCTTTTGAAAAAAGGATGAAGAACTAAAGTTAAGTTTCTAAAAACCTTTTAATAAAAGAGTATGACGGAAATTTAATAAAAAATAAGTGAAAATCAATTAAGATAGTTTTTAAAATGAGGATAAAACTCAAAAGTTACGTTTAGTAAAAAAACAACGATGAAGAAGAATTAATTAACAATTTAATTTATTCGTTTAGTTTAATAAATGAGGATGACATAAATTTGATAAAAAACGAGTTAAAGAATTTGAAAGAGTTTTTAAAAAGCATGAAGAAAAAACGATGATGATGGAAATTTAATGAAAAAACGAGGATGATAGAAATTTGATATATTGTAATTGAGGATGAAGTAACTTACAAAAATGAATTAGAAAATTTCGAGACAATTTGAAAAATAAGGATGAAAAACTAAAGTTGAGTTTCTAAAAAACGAGGATAGATTTGATGAAATTTATAATAAAATAATTTAGTTTAAGAAACGAGGAAGTGGTGAACGGTATGGAACACGAGATAAAAAATTTTAAATAATTTTGAAAAAGAGGTTGAAAACTAAAGTTAAGTTTCTAAAAAAATAATGATAATTGAGATTGATTAAAAATTTTATATATTAGTTTAGTTTAATAGATAAGGATAATATAAATTTGATGAAAAAGAAGTTAAAGACTTTTTGAACGGTTCATAAAAAAGAAGGATGAAGGATATTTAAGAACTAAAGTTAAGTTTAATAAAATGAGTTTCTAAAAACCTCTGAATTTTTAAAAACGGAGTTGAATAAAAATTTAATTTATTCAAAATAATAAAACGAAGATGATCGAGGTTATACAAAATATTAATAATTCAGATGAGAGGTTTTTAGAAACTCATTTTATTAAACTTAACTTTAGTTCTTAAATATCATTCATCCTTCTTTTTTATGAACCCTTCAAAAAGTCTTTAACTCATTTTTCAACAAATTTATGTCATCCTTATCTATTAAACTAAACTAATATATTGAATTTTTAATCAATCTCCTTTTTCGTTGTTTTTTTAACAACTTAACTTTAGTTTTTCAAAATTGTCTAAAATTTTTTATCTCGTTTTCCATATAATTTACCTCTTCCAAGTTTGTTAAACTAAATTATTTTATTATACTTTTCATCAAATCTATCCTCATTTTTTAGAAACTAAACTTTATTTTTTCATCCTTATTTTCAAAAGTGTCTCGAAATTTTCTAATTCATTCGTGATATCACTTTAGAATGAGTGGTATTAAAGGGTGAGGTCTTGGGTTTAAGTCTCACCAACAATCTACTCTGGAATGATCAAGGGTTGGGGTGTATTGGACTGCAGACCTGACATCGCCATATCGGCTGCCGGGTGGTCGCTGCGTCGTTACATCGCGGGGCGGTGGGGTGTTACAAAAATGTGCACTTTTTTGTAACACCCCACCGCCCCGTGGTGCGTCGACGCATCGACCACCCGGCAGCCGACATGGCGATATCAGGTCTGCAGCCCAATTCACTCCAACCCTTCCCTATGAAATATTCTCAGAGTAGATTGTTGGTGAGACTTGAACTCAAGACCTTACCCTTTAATACCACTCCTTGCAGAGTGATATCACTAATGAATTAGAAAATTTCGAGACACTTTTGAAAATAAGGATGAAGAACTAAAGTTGAGTTTCTAAAAAACGAGGATAGATTTGATGAAAAGTATAATAAAATAATTTAGTTTAATAAACTAGGAAGAGGTAAATCTTATGGAAAACGAGATAAAAAATTTTAAATAATTTTGAAAAAGAGGTTGAAAATCTAAAGTTAAGTTTCATAAAAAACAATGATAAAGGATGATATAAATTTGATAAAAAACGAGTTAAAGACTTTTTGAACCGTTCATAAAAAAAGAAGGATGAAGGATATTTAAGAACTAAAGTTAGGTTTAACAAGAGTCTCTAAAATTCCGGAATTTTTAAAAACGGAGTTGATAAAGATTTGGTGAAAATGGAGTTAATGAATTCGTTTTGAAATTATTAATAAGAACGCACAAGCTATTAACTTTCAAAACAAAGAAGGAGACTCGAGAAAATTTTAACAAAAATAATTTGTTTAAAAAAAGAGGATGAGGTAAATTCGATGAAAAACTAAGTTTCAAAAAAACGAGGATGATAGAGGTTATACAAAATATTGATAAAAGAGTACGACGGAAATTTGACAAAAAAATAAGTGAAGCACTTTTAAGACAATTTTGAAAATGAGGATAAAACTCTAAAGTTAAGTTACGAAGGAGAATTAATTAAAAATTTAATTCATTAGTTTAGTTTAATAAATGAGTATGAGATAAATTTGATGACAAATGAATTAAAGAATTTTAAAGAGTTTTTAAAATTGAGGACAAAAATTTGATGAAAAAACGAGGATGATCAAATTTAATAAAAAAATTTAACAAGTGGATTTTATTTAGTAAATGAGGATGAAGTAAATTTAGTTAAAAATGAATGAGAACTTTTCGAGACGCTTTTGAAAATTAGGATGAAGAACTAAAGTTAAGGAATAAATGAGGATGAGATAAATTAAAATTTTAATTTATTCGTTTAGTTTAGTAAATGAGGATGACATAAATTTGATGAAAAACAAGTTAAACAATTGGAAAGAGTTTTTTAAAAATGGACGAAAAAATTGATGAAAAAACGAGGATGATAGATTTTTCTTTATATAATAATTGAGGATGGAGTAAATTAAAAAAAAGAATTAGAAAATTTCGAGACACTTTTGAAAATAAGGATGAAGAAATAAAGTTGAATTTCTAAAAAAACAAGGATAGATTTGATGAAAAGTATAATAAAATAATTTAGTTTAATAAACGAGGAAGAGGTAAATTGTGTGGAAAACGAGATAAAAAAATTTAAACAATTTTGAAAAAGAGGTTGAAAAACTAAAGTTAAGTTTCTAAAAAAACAATGATAAATGAGATTGATTAAAAATTTAATAGATAAGGATGATATAAATTTGATGAAAATGAGTTAAAGACTTTTTGAACTGTTCATAAAAAAGAAGGATGAAGGATATTTAAGAACTAAAGTTAAGTTTAATAAAAATGAGTTTCTAAAAACCTCTTAATTTTAAAACAAGGAGTTGTTAAAGATTTGATGAAAATTGAGTAAAAGAATTCAAGTTGAAATTATTAATAAAAACAGACAAGCTATTAACTTTCAAAACAAAGAGGAAGGAGTCTCGATGAAGATTTTAATAAATGGAGTTTGTTTATTAAAAGAGGATAAGTAAAATTTGATGAAAAATGAGATGATGATTTTCTGTACGCTTTTGAAAATGGGGACATAAAAATTAAGTTTCAAAAAAGCGAGGATGATAGTGGTTAGAAAATATTGATAAAAGAGTTTTAAGGAAATTTGACAAAAAAAACAACTGAAAATCTTGTAAAAGAAATTTGAAAATGAGGATAAAACTCTAAAGTTAAGTTTTATAAAAAACAACCACGAAGGAGAATTTATTAAAAATTTAATTTATTTGTTTAGTTTAATAATAGAGTATGAGATAAATTTGATGATAAACGAATTAAAGAAGTTGAAAGTGTTTTTAAATTTAAGGACGAAAAATTTCATGAAAAAACAACGAGTATAAAATTTGATAAAAAAAATTTTAAAAACGGATTTTAATTAGAAAATGAGGATGTAGTAAATTTAGTTAAAAATGAATGAGAATCTTTCGTGACGCTTTTGAAAATTAGGATGAAGAACTAAAATTAAGTTTCTAAAAAACGAGGATGATAGAGGTTTTATAAAATTTTAATAAAACAGAATGACAGAAATTTAATAAAAAATAACTGAAAATCTTGTAAGACGGTTTTTAAAATGACGATAAAACTCAAAAGTTTAGTTTTCTAAATAAACAACGATGAAGGAGAATTAATTAAAAATTTAATATATTCGTTTAGTTTAATAAATGAGGAAGATATAAACTTGACGAAAAACAAGTTAAAGAATTTGGAAGAGTTTTTGAAAAACGAGGTCGAAAAAATTTATGAAAAAACGAGGATGATGGAAATTTGATAAAAAAAATTTATATAGTAATTGAGGATGGAATAAATTATAAAATTTCGAGACACTTTTAAAATCGGAGTTGGTAAAGATTTTGTGAAAATTGAGTTAATGAATTCGTTTAGAAATTTTTAATAAAAACGCACAAGCTATTGACTTTCAAAACAAAGAGGAAGGAGGCTCGATGAAGATTTTCATAAATGGAGTTTTTTAATAAAAGAGGATAAGTAAAATTCGATGAAAAATGGGATGATGATTTTCGATACACTTTTGAAAATAGGGACGTAAAAATTAAGTTTCAAAAAAGCGAGGATGATAGTGGTTAGAAAATATTGATAAAAGAGTTTCAAGGAAATTTAACAAAAAATAAGTGAAAATCTTTTAAAAGAAATTTGAAAATGAGGATAAAACTCTAAAATTAAGTTTTATAAAAAAAACAACCACGAAGGAGAATTAATTATAAATTTAATTTATTAGTTTAGTTTCATAACTGAGTATGAGATAAATTTGATGAAAAACGAATTAAAGAAGTTGAAAGTGTTTTTAAAATTGAGGACGAAAAATTTCATGAAAAAACGAAGAGGATAAAATTTGATAAAAAAATTTTAAAAATGAATTTTATTTAGAAAATGAGGATGTAGTAAATTTAGTTAAAAATAAATGAGAAACTTTTGAGAGGCTTTTGAAAATTCGGATGAAGAACTAAAGTTAAGTTTTTAAAAAACGAGGATGATAGAGGTTTTACAAAATTTTAATAAAACAGAATGACAGAAATTTAATAAAAAGTAACTGGAAATCTTGTAAGACGATTTTTAAAGTGACGATAAAACTTTAAAGTCAAGTTTTCTTAATAAACAACGATGAAGGAGAATTAATTAAAAATTTAATTTATTCGTTAAGCTTAATAAATGAGGATGAGATAAATTTGATGAAAAACGAGTTAAAGAATTTGGAGGAGTTTTCGAAAAACGAGGACGAAAAAATTTATGAAAAAACGAGGATGATGAAAATTTGATATATAGTAATTGAGGATGAAGTAGCTTAAAAAATGAATTAGAAATTTTCTCGACACTTTTGAAAATAAGGATGAAAAACTAAAGTTGAGTTTCTAAAAAACGAGTATAGATTTGATGAAAAGTATAATAAAATAATTTAGTTTAATAAACGAGGAAGAGGAAATTTTATGGAAAACAAGATAAAAAATCTAAGACAATTTTGAAAAAGAGGTTGTAACACCCCACCGCCCCGTGGTGTGTCGACGCATCGACCACCCGGCAGCCGACATGGCGATATCAGGTCTGCAGCCCAATACACCCCAACCTTCCCTCTGAAATATTCTCAGAGTAGATTGTTGGTGAGACTTGAACCCAAGACCTTACCCTTTAATACCACTCCTTGCAGAGTGATATCACTAATGAATTAGAAAATTTCGAGACACTTTTTAAAATAAGGATGAAGAACTAAAGTTGAGTTTCTAAAAAACGAGGATAGATTTGATGAAAAGTATAATAAAATAATTTAATTTAATAAACTAGGAAGAGGTAAATCTTATGGAAAACGAGATAAAAAAATTTAAATAATTTTGAAAAAGAGGTTGAAAATCTAAAGTTAAGTTTCTTAAAATACAATGATAAACGATGATATAAATTTGATGAAAAACGAGTTAAAGACTTTTTGAACCGTTCATCAAAAAAGAAGGATGAAGGATATTTAAGAACTAAAGTTAGGTTTAACAACAAGAGTCTCTAAAATTCCGGAATTTTTAAAAACGGAGTTGATAAAGATTCGGTGAAAATCGAGTTAATGAATTTGTTTTGAAATTATTAATAAGAACGCACAAGCTATTAACTTTCAAAACAAAGAAGAAGGAGACTCGAGAAAATTTTAATAAAAAGAGTTTGTTTAAAAAAAGAGGATGAGGTAAATTCGATGAAAAACGAATTGAATATTTTCAAGACACTTTTGAAAATGGGGACGTAAAAATTAAGTTTCAAAAAACGAGGATAATAGCGGTGATACAAAATAGTGATAAAAGAGTACGACGGAAATTTGACAAAAAAAATAAGTGAAGCACTTTTAAGACAATTCCGAAAATGAGGAGAAAACTCTAAAGTAAAGTTACGAAGGAGAATTCATTAAAAATTTAATTCATTAGTTTATTTTAATAAATGAGTATGAGATAAATTTGATGACAAATGAATTAAAGAATTTTAAAGAGTTTTTAAAATTGAGGACAAAAATTTGATGAAAAAACGAGGACGATAGAATTTGATAAAAAAAAAATTTAACAAATGGATTATATTTAGTTAATGAGGATGAAGTAAATTTAGTTAAAAATGAATGAGAAAAATTCGAGACGTTTTTTAAATAAGGATGAAGAACTAAAGTTAAGTTTCTAAAAACCTTTTTATAAAAGAGTATGACGGAAATTTAATAAAAAAATAACTGAAAATCATTTAAGATAGTTTTTAAAATGAGGATAAAACTCTAAAATTGCGTTTAGTAAAAAAAACAACGATAAAGGAGAATTAATTAAAAATTTAATTTATTCGTTTAGTTTAATAATTGAGGATGACATAAATTTGATAAAAAAACGAGTTAAAGAATTTGAAAGAGTTTTTAAAAAGCATGATGAAAAAAAGATGATGATGGAAATTTGATTAAAAAACGAGGATGATAGAAATTTGATATATTGTAATTGAGGATGAAGTAACTTACAAAAATGAATTAGAAAATTTTGAGACAATTTTGAAAATAAGGATGAAGAACTAAAGTTGAGTTTCTAAAAAACAAGGATAGATTTGATGAAAAGTATAATAAAATAATTTAGTTTAAGAAACGAGGAAGAGGTAAACTGTATGGAACACGAGATAAAAAATTTTAAACAATTATGAAAAAGAAGTTGAAAAACTAAAGTTAAGTTTCTAAAAAACAAAGATAAAGCAGATTGATTAAAAATTTAATATATTATTTTAGTTTAATAGATAAGGATAATATAAATTTGTTGAAAAACGAGTTAAAGACTTTTTGAACAGTTCATAAAAAAGTAGGATGAAAGATATTTAAGAACTAAAGTTAAGTTTAATAAAATGAGTTTCTAAAAACCTCTGAATTTTTAAAAACGGAGTTGAATAAAAATTTAATTTATTCAAAATAATAAAACGAGGATGATCGAGGTTATACAAAATATTAATAATTCAAATCAGAGGTTTTTAGAAACTCATTTTATTAAACTTAACTTTAGTTCTTAAATATCATTCATCCTTCTTTTTTATGAACCCTTCAAAAATTCTTTAACTCATTTTTCAACAAATTTATGTCATCCTTATCTACTAAACTAAACTAATATATTGAATTTTTAATCAATCTCCTTTTTCATTGTTTTTTTAGAAACTTAACTTTAGTTTTTCAACCTCTTTTTTAAAATTGTCAAAAAAAATTTATCTCATTTTTCATAAAATTTACCTCTTTCTAGTTTATTAAACTAAATTATTTTATTAAACTAAATTATTTTATTATACTTTTCAAAAGTGTCTCGAAATTTTCTAATTCATTCGTGATATCACTTTGGAATGAGTGGTATTAAAGGGTGAGGTCATGTGTTCAAGTCTCACCAACAACCTACTCTGTAATGATCAAGGGGGAAGGGTTGGGGTATATTGGGCTGCAGACCTAATATTGCCATATCGGCTACCGGGTGGTCGATGCGTCGTCACATCGCGGGACAGTGGGGTGTTACAAAAATGTGCACTTTTTTGTAACACCCCACCGCTCCGTGGTGCGTCGACGCATCGACCACCCGGCAGCCGACATGGCGATATCAGGTCTGCAGCCCAATACACCCCAACCTTCCCTATGAAATATTCTCAGAGTAGATTGTTGGTGAGACTTGAACTCAAGACCTTACCCTTTAATACCACTCCTTGCAGAGTGATATCACTAATGAATTAGAAAATTTCGAGACACTTTTGAAAATAAGGATGAAGAACTAAAGTTGAGTTTCTAAAAAACGAGGATAGATTTGATGAAAAGTATAATAAAATAATTTAGTTTAATAAACTAGGAAGAGGTAAATCTTATGGAAAACGAGATAAAAAATTTTAAATAATTTTGAAAAAGAGGTTGAAAATCTAAAGTTAAGTTTCATAAAAAACAATGATAAAGGATGATATAAATTTGATGAAAAACGAGTTAAAGACTTTTTGAACCGTTCATAAAAAAAGAAGGATGAAGGATATTTAAGAACTAAAGTTAGGTTTAACAAGAGTCTCTAAAATTCCGGAATTTTTAAAAACGGAGTTGATAAAGATTTGGTGAAAATGGAGTTAATGAATTCGTTTTGAAATTATTAATAAGAACGCACAAGCTATTAACTTTCAAAACAAAGAAGGAGACTCGAGAAAATTTTAACAAAAATAATTTGTTTAAAAAAAGAGGATGAGGTAAATTCGATGAAAAACTAAGTTTCAAAAAAACGAGGATGATAGAGGTTATACAAAATATTGATAAAAGAGTACGACGGAAATTTGACAAAAAAATAAGTGAAGCACTTTTAAGACAATTTTGAAAATGAGGATAAAACTCTAAAGTTAAGTTACGAAGGAGAATTAATTAAAAATTTAATTCATTAGTTTAGTTTAATAAATGAGTATGAGATAAATTTGATGACAAATGAATTAAAGAATTTTAAAGAGTTTTTAAAATTGAGGACAAAAATTTGATGAAAAAACGAGGATGATCAAATTTAATAAAAAAATTTAACAAGTGGATTTTATTTAGTAAATGAAGATGAAGTAAATTTAGTTAAAAATGAATGAGAACTTTTCGAGACGCTTTTGAAAATTAGGATGAAGAACTAAAGTTAAAGAATAAATGAGGATCAGATAAATTAAAATTTTAATTTATTCGTTTAGTTTAATAAATGAGGATGAGATAAATTTGATGAAAAACAAGTTAAAGAGTTGGAAAGAGTTTTTAAAAAATGGACGAAAAAATTGATGAAAAACGAGGATGATGAAAACTTGTTGAAAAACGAGGATGGTAGAATTTTCTTTATATAGTAATTGAGGATGAAGTAAATTAAAAAAAGAATTAGAAAATTTCGAGACTCTTTTGAAAATAAGGATGAAGAAGTAAAGTTGAATTTCTAAAAAACAAGGATAGATTTGATGAAAAGTATAATAAAATAATTTAGTTTAATAAACTAGGAAGAGGTAAATTATATGGAAAACGAGATAAAAATTTTAAACAATTTTGAAAAAGAGGTTGAAAAACTAAAGTTAAGTTTCTAAAAAACAATGATAAATGAAATTGATTAAAAATTTAATATATTAGTTTAGTTTAATAGATAAAGATGATATAAATTTGATGAAAATGAGTTAAAGACTTTTTGAACGGTTCATAAAAAAGGATGAAGGATATTTAAGAACTAAAGTTAGGGTTAATAAAATGAGTTTCTAAAAATCTCTGAATTTTTAAAAACGGAGTTGTTAAAGATTTAAAGAAAATTGAGTAAATGAATTCGTGTTGAAATTATTAATAAAAACGAAAAAGCTATTAACTTTCAAAGCAAAGAGGAAGGAGTCTCGATGAAGATTTTAATAACAGAGTTTGTTTAATAAAAGAGGATAAGTAAAATTCGATGAAAAATGAGATGATGATTTTCGGTACGCTTTTGAAAATGGGGACGTAAAAATTAAGTTTCAAAAAAACGAGGATGATAATGGTTATAAAAAATATTGATAAAAGAGTTTGAAGAAAATTTGACAAAAAAAATAAGTGAAGCACTTTTAAGACAATTTTGAAAATGAGGATAAAACTCTAAAGTTAAGTTTTCTAAAAAAAACAACCACGAAGGAGAATTAATTAAAAATTTAATTCATTACTTAGTTTAATAAATGAGTATGAGATAAAATTGATGACAAATGAATTAAAGAGTTTTTAAAATTGAGGACAAAAATTTGATGAAAAAACGAGGATGATAAAATTTAATAAAAAATTTTAACAAATGGATTTTATTTAGTAAATGAGGATTAACTAAATTTAGTTAAAATAGAATGAGAAAATTTCGAGACGCTTTTGAAAATTAGGATGAAGAACTAAAGTTAAGGAATAAATGAGTATGAGATAAATTAAAATTTTAATATATTTGTTTAGTTTAATAAATGAGGAAGAGATAAATTTGATGAAAAACAAGTTGAAGAATTCAGAAGAGTTTTTGAAAAAGGAGGAAGAAAAAATTTATGAAAAAACGAGGATGGCGGAAATTTGATTAAAAAATTATATAGTAATTGAGGATGAAATGAATTAAAAAAATGAATTGTAAACTTTTGAGACTCTTTTGAAAGCAAGGATGAAGAACTAAAGTTGAGTTTCTAAAAAACGAGGATAGTTTTGAAGAAAAGTATAATAAAATTATTAAGTTTAATAAACGAGGAAGAGGTAAATTTTATGGAAAACGAGATAAAAAATTTGAGACAATTTTGAAAAAGAGGTTGAAAAACTAAAGTTAATTTTTCAAAAACAATGCTAAAGGAGATAGATTAAAAACTTAATATATTAGATTAGTTTAATAGATAAGGATGATATAAATTTGATGAAAAACGAGTTAAATAATTTTTAACAGTTCATAAAAAACGATGAAGGATATTTAAAAACTAAAATGAAGTTCAGTAAAATGAGTTTCTAAAAAACCTGAATTTTAAAAACAGAGTTGGTAAAGATTTTGTGAAAATTGAGTTAATGAATTCGTTTAGAAATTATTAATAAAAACGCAAAAGCAATTTACATTCAAAACAAAGAGGAAGGAGGCTCGATGAAGATTTTCATAAATGGAGTTTGTTTAATAAAAGAGGATAAGTAAAATTCGATGAAAAATGGGATGATAATTTTTTATACGCTTTTGAAAATGGGGACGTAAAAATTAAGTTTCAAAAAAACGAGGATTATAGTGGTTATAAAAAATATTGATAAAAGAGTTTGAAGGAAATTTAACAAAAAAATACGTGAAAATCTTTTAAAAGAAATTTGAAAATGAGGATAAAACTCTAAAATTAAGTTTTATAAAAAACAACCACGAAGGAGAATTAATTAAAAATTTAATTCATTAGTTTAGTTTAATAACTGAGTATGAGATAAATTTGATGAAAAACGAATTAAAGAAGTCAAAAGTGTTTTTAAAATTGAGGACGAAAAATTTCATGAAAAAACGAAGAGGATAAAATTTGATAAAAAAATTTTAAAAATGGATTTTATTTAGAAAATGAGGATGTAGTAAATTTAGTTAAAAATGAATGAGAAACTTTCGAGACGCTATTGAAAATTAGGATAAAGAACTAAAGTTAAGTTTTTAAAAAACGAGGATGATAGAAGTTTTACAAAATTTTAATAAAACAGAATGACAGAAATTTAATAAAAAGTAACTGAAAATCTTGTAAGACGATTTTTAAAATGACGATAAAACTTTAAAGTCAAGTTTTCTAAATAAACAACGATGAAGGAGAATTAATTAAAAATTTAATATATTCGTCTACTTTAATAAATGAGGAAGAGATAAATTTGATGAAAAATAAGTTAAAGAATTTGGAAGAGTTTTTGAAAAAGGAGGACGAATAAATTTATGAAAAAACGAGGATGATGGAAATTTGATAAAAAAAAATTATATAGTAATCGAGGATGAAATAAATTTAAAAATGAATTATAAAATTTCGAGACACTATTGAAAGCAATGATGAAGAACTAAAGTGAGTTTCTAAAAAACGAGGATAGATTTGATGAAAAGTATAATAAAATTATTAAGTTTAATAAATGAGGAAGAGGTAAATTTATGGAAAACGAGATAAAAAATTCGAGACAATTTTGGAAACAAGGTTGCAAAACCAAAGTTAAGTTTTCAAAAAACAATGATAAAGGAGATTGATTAAAAGATTAATATATTAGATTAGTTTAATAGATGAGGATGATATAAATTTGATGAAAAACAAATTAAAGAATTTTTGAACAGTTCATAAAAAAGGATGAAGGATATTTAAAAACTAAAATGAAGTTCTATAAAATGAGTTTCTAAAAGACCTTAATTTTTAAAAACAGAGTTGGTAAAGATTTTGTGAAAATTGAGTTAATGGATTCGTTTAGAAATTATTAATAAAAACGCACAAGCTATTTACTTTCAAAGAAAAAGGAAGGAGACACCATAAAGGTTTTGATAAAAGGAGTTTGTTTAATAAAAGAGGACGATGTAAATTCGATGAAAAATGAGTTGAATATTTTCAAGACGCTTTTGAAAATGGGGACATAAGAATCAAGTTTCAAAAAAACGAGGATGATCGAGATTATACAAAATATTAATAAAAGAGTATGACGGAAATTTGAGAAAAAATAAGCGAAGAACTTTTAAAACAATTTTGAAAATGAGGATAAAACGCTAAAGATGCAGGGGAATTGATTAAAAGTTTAATTTATTAGTTTATTTTAATAACCGAATATTAGATAAATTTGATGAAAATCGAATTAAAGAATTTGAAAGAGTTTTTAAAATTGAGGACGAAAAATTTGATGAAAAAACGAGGACGATAGAATTTGATTAAAAAAATTTAACAAATGGATTATAGTTAGTTAATGAGGATGAAGTAAATTTAGTTAAAAATGAATGAGAAAAACTCGAGACGCTTTTCAAATAAGGATGAAGAACTAAAGTTAAGTTTCTAAAAACCTTTTAATAAAAGAGTATGACGGAAATTTAATAAAAAATAAGTGAAAATCATTTAAGATAGTTTTTAAAATGAGGATAAAACTCTAAACTTACGTTTACTACAAAAACTACGATGAAGCAGAATTAATTAAAAATTGAAATTATTCGTTTTGTTTAATAAATAAGGATGAGATAAATTTGATGAAAAACGAGTTAAAGAATTTGAAAGAGTTTTTATAAAGAAGGACGAAAAATTGACGGAAAAACGAGGATGATGGAAATTTGATGAAAAAACGAGGATGATAGAAATTTGATATATAGTAATTGAGGATTAAGTAAATTAAAAAATGAATTAGAAATTTTCGATGCACTTTTGAAAATGAGGATGAAGAACCCTAAAATTTAGTTTCTAAGAAACGAGGATAGATTTGATGAAAAGTATGATAAAATAATTTAGTTTAATAAACGAGAAAGAGACAAATTGTATGGAAAACGAGATAAAAAATTTTAAACATTTTTGAAAAAGTGGTTGAAAAACTAAAGTTAAGTTTCTAAATAAACAATGATAAAGGATATTGATTAAAAATTTAATATATTAGTTTAGTTTAATAGATGAGGATGATATAAATTTGATGAAAAATGAGTCAAAGACATTTTGAACGGTTCATAAAAAAGAAGGATGAAGGATATTTAAGAACTAAAGTTAAGTTTAATAAAATGAGTTTCTAAAAACCTCTAAAGTATTAAAAACGGAGTTGGTAAGATTTGGTGAAAATTGAGTAAATGAAATCGTTTTGAAATTATTAATAAAAACGCACAAGCTATTAACTTTCAAAACAAAGAGGAAGGAGACGTAAAAATTAAGTTTTAAAAAAGCGAGGATGATAGAGGTTATACAAGATATGAATGAAAGAGTTTGATGGAAATTTGACAAAAAGTATAAGTGAAAATCTTTTAAGACAATTTTAAAAATGAGGATAAAACTCTAAAGTTAAGTTTTCTAAAAAAACAACCACGAAGGAGAATTAAATAAAAATTTAATTTATTAGTTTAGGTTAATAACTGAGTATGAGATTAATTTGATGAAAAACGAATTAAAGAATTTAAAACAGTTTTTAAAAATCAGGACGAAAAATTTGATGAAAAAACGAGGACGATAAAATTTGATAAAATAAAATTTAAAAAATGGATTTTATTTAGAAAATGAGGATGTAGTAAATTTAGTTAAAAATGAATGAGAAAATTTCGAGACGCTTTTGAAAATTAGGATGAAGAACTAAAGTTAAGTTTCTAAAAAACGAGGACGATAGACGTTATACAAAATTTTAATAAAAGAGTATGACAAAAATTTAATAAAAAATGAGTTAAAATCTTGTAATACAATTTTTAAAATGAGGATAAAACTCTAAAGTTAAGTTTTCTAAAAAAAACAACGATGAAGGAGAATTAATTAAAAATTGAATCTATTAGTTTAGTTTAATAAATGAGTATAAGATAAATTTGATGAAAAAAGAATTAAAGAATTTGAAGGAGTTTTAAAAAATGAGGACAAAATTTGATGAAAAACTAAAATTTGATAAAAAAAATAATAAATGGATTTTATCTAGAAAATGAGGATGTAGTAAATTTAGTTAAAAATGAATGAAAAAATTTCGAGGCGCTTTTGAAAATTAGGATGAAGAACTAAAGTTAAGTTTCTAAAAACCGTGGACGATAGAGGTTATACAAAATTTTAATGAGTACGACGGGAATTTAATAAAAAAATAAGTGAATCTTATAAAACGATTTTTAAAAAGAGGATAAAACTCTAAAGTTAAGTTTTCTAAAAAAAATAAGGATGAAGGAGAATTAATTAAATCTTTTTTTTATAATTTTAGTTTAATAAATGAGGATGAGATAAATTTTATGAAAAACGAGTTAAAGAATTTGAAAGAGTTTTTGAAAAAGGAGGACGAAAAAATTGATAAAAAACGAGGATGATAAAAATTTGATGAAAAACGAGAATGATGGAAATTTGATAATATATATATATATATATATAGTTATTGAGGATGAAGTTAATTTTAAAAAAAATGAATTAGAAAATTCCGAGACACTTTTGAAAATAGGGATGAAGAAATAAAGTTGAGTTTTTAAAAAATGAGGATAGATTTGATGAGATTATAATAAAATAATTTAGTTTAACAAACAAGGAAGATGTAAATTTTATGAAAAACGAGATAAAAAATTTGAGACAATTTTGAAAAAGTGGTTGAAAAACTAAAGTAAAGTTTCTAAAAAAAACAATGATAAAGGAGATTTATTAAAAATTTAATATATTAGTTTAGTTTATTGATGAGGATGATATAAATTTGATGAAAAACGAGTTAAAGATTTTTTGAAGAGTTCATAAAAAAGAAGGATAAAGGATATTTAAGAACTAAAGTTAATTTTAATAAAATGAGTTTCTAAAAAACCCGAACTTTTAAAAACGGAGTTGCTAAAGATTTGATGAAAATTGAGTTAATGAATTTGTTTTGAAATTATTAATAAAAACGGACAAGCTATTAACTTTCAAAACAAAGAGGAAGGAGACTCGATAAAGGTTTTAATAAAAGGAGTTTGTTTAATAAAAGAGGATGAGGTAAATTCAATGAAAATGAGTTGAATATTTTCGAGAAGCTTTTGAAAATGGGGACATAAAAATCAAGTTTCAAAAAACGAGGATGATCGAGGTTATACAAAATATTAATAAAAGAGTATGACGGAAATTTGATAAAAAAATAAGTGAAAAACGCTAAAGTTAAGTTTTCTAAAAAACAACGATGAAGGAGAATTGATTAAAAATTTAATATATTAGTTTAGTTTAATAAATGAGTAAGAGATAAATTTGATGAAAAATGAGTTAAAGGATTTGGAAATAGTTTTTAAAAAAGAGGATGAATGAGGACGAAAAATTTGATGAAAAAACAAAGATGGGGGAGTTTTGATGAAAAAAATTAATAAATGGAGACAATTTTAAAAACAAGAATGAGAAGGAGTTATGAAAAGTCAAACAAATGAATTTATTTTGATTGTTTTCTAAAAGAAATCAAGCTAAAATATTATTTATTTTAAATTGAGGATGTAGGGTCACATTTGAGTTGTTATTGTTGAGTAGAGATATTTTTAAGGCATAAGGAATGAGGACATTCCCTCCTTTTAAAGGCATCGGTGAAGTTGTAGAAACTTATGAGATTATTATGAATTAGCAAGAGATTCTTGTGTCTTATGTTTAAGTAGAATTGGAATGAGGTTCTTGTGTCTTATGTTTAAGTAGAATTGGAATGAGGTTCTTGTGTTTTATGTTTTGGTAGAATTAGTAGGATATTTGGTTTTGTGTATACGGAGTGTGTCAACTTTTGAAGCTAAGAGAATTTGTATAAAGTTTGTTCACTAGGCATATGAGACGTAATATTTGGAACTAGAATGATACAAATACTTATTTCAAAGCAAACACGTGAACTTGCTTGAAGTAAGATTTATTAATAGATGTTTGTTTTTGTATTTGGGAGTGTATGTAGAGGCACACTTGAGTTCTTATTGTACAGTAGAGATCTTTTAAAGTTATAGGAAACTAGGACATTCCCTCTTTTTAGAATGATACAAAGACTTATTTTAAAGCAAGCATGTGAACTTGCTTGAAGTAAGATATATTAATAGATGTTTGTTTTTGTATTTGGGAGTGCATGTAGGAGAGTACTTGACTTCTTAGTAGAGATCTTTTGAAGGTATAGGAAATGAGGACATTCCCTCCTTTTATTTTAGAATGATACAAATACGTACTTATTTTAAAGCAAACATGTGAACTTGCTTGAAGCAATATTTATTATTGGATGTTTATTTTTTGTATTTGGGAGTGCATGTAGGAGAGTACTTGACTTCTTTTAAAAGCATGGGGAATGAGGACATTCCCTCCTTTTAGAATGATACAAATAATTATTTTAAAGCAAGCAAGTGAACTTGCTTGAAGTAAGATTTATTCGTGGATGTTTGTTTTTTTGTATTTGGGAATGCATGTAGGAGAGTAATTGACTTCTTAGTAGAGATCTTCTAAAGGCATAGAGAATGAGGACATTCCCTTCTTTTAGAATGATACAAATACTTATTTTAAAGCAAGCATGTGAACTTGCTTGAAGTAAGATTTATTAATGGATTTATTTATTTATTTATATTGTATTTGGGAGTGCATGTAGGGGGGTACTTGACTTCTTATTGTAGAGTAGAGATATTTTATAGGCATAGGGAACGAGGACATTCCCTCCTTTAGAATGATACAAAAACTTATTTTAAAGCAAGCATGTGAACTTGCTTGAAGTAAGATTTATTTATGGATGTTTGTTTTTTGTATTTGGAAGTGCTTGTAGGGCAAACTTGAGTTCTTATTGTAGAGTAAAGACTTTTTGTAGGCATAGGGAATGAGGACATTCCGTATTTTTAAAGTTCGTAGAAACTTATAAAATTATTATGAATTATATATCTAATATTACAAATAATTATATACATCTAACTAACTTGCTCAAAAATAAAAATAGAAAACGTACCGGAAGGGGCGTAGCATAGCATAGTTGATTTACCGGCCACAAAAACTTCAGCACCATGAAAAGGTCACATAATCCATTACTCCCTTCATTCATCGATAATGTGTCCACTTCGTCATATCAATTTGAAAAGCAAACTGTATAAAGTCAAAGAAACCACATGAAGCTAATATGAACATATACAAAGTTTTTAGTAAAGCAAACATAACATGAATAACTAATTAAAGCTCGGGAATAAAGAAGCAACAAAACAGAATCATAAAGGAAAATCTCACAAATTCAAACACAAAAGAAGCAACAAAACAGAACCATAAACTAACTAATTTACACATACTTAAACCTGTAAGTGACAAAATCAGAACTCAATTAATTAAGACACATAAATGAAAAAGATAGTAATAAAATAAGGGTTTATATATATCTTCTGATTACAGAATGAGATTTAGTTTTAAAACAACAATCTTTTCGAGTTTAAAATCATTATTCATTGTGCACATGAATTTGTACCTTTATACCAGACTGAAACATACCTTCCCCTGTTCTTGGATGCTATTGCAATGAAACAACCAGAAATGAGTTTGAAGTGATTATACACTCTGAATAGTGCACAATTGTACATTTAGATTAATAAAAAGATTTAGTTTTAAATATCTGAAATTTTAGCAAGTTAGTAAAGGCCAACTTTTTCAGCATCAGCATCAATATTATTTCAGCCATTAAATTCAGCAGACACAAGGTCGACAAATCCGAACAGTAACAATTAAATTATAAGGTCAAACATTTACTTATGTTATATGAAAAGTCAAACATCGTAATTTCATTTAGATCCACGTACAGGGTGGTAGCAAACAAAGATTTTATTAAGCATAGAAGTGTTAAACAATGAAGGAAACATGTGGCATGAATGAAAATCGAATTATTAGGCATGATCGACTTTAAAAGTCCGATAACATATAAGTCGAGCAATTAATACAAAATAAAGTCAAGAATAATTGATAATGGGGAAAAGATGAAGTACCTTGAATTCAAGTATGAGCAATGAGTGAATAGAGCCAGTCAGAGTGAACCTTAATCCCTTCGCTTAATCGATTCTTCAACAAATCATGCTTCATGAAGGCGCATCTATATGGTTAGTTCACGAAGCGGACTCTGATAGAAAGAAATATACACGAATTAGATGATGCAATGGGTGAATAAATCATTAAGGACCTGACCACTTTCCAGACAAGAACAGGAAATCAAAACAAAGAAAATAAAATTGAATAACCTACCGGTGAAAAGAAAACAAGAAACTGATGGACACTATGTACATGAGTGTTGTTGAGAATCAGATCTGAAAAATAAATCGAGAAGACATTCAGGTCGTGAGTTAAGGTAAACATAGTTTACTTTAATTCCCAGGTGTAACCATGAGAAATAGTTCACATAACATGACCTAGTGTTAAGCCTAGCTAGCTTCGCAATGATGCACTAAAATTTGCTGAGGCTAAAAGTTAGTAATATTGCACATAACATAACATGCATCAGGATTCAGATTTCAGAAGATGGCACACACATGCATTTGTAACTACACATTTATGGACATGCATATTTGTTTTCAATTCAAGCTTGCCTTCTTAATCTTTGTACACTACAGGCATATATAGTTTATTAAATAAATTCCCAGGTGTAAATGACGGTTTGAAGCAAACTCTTTCTGATAAAGTGTTGACCCCCACAGCTGAACTTAAAAAAATTAAAGCAAACTACTTCTGTTAAGGAGCAATGACTAGTTTATTCCAAGTTTATTGACAAAAAAAAAACAATTAATCAAACCTGGATACGTAAGTAACAAATTAACTAATAGTTAAGGGTTGCTGATATAAAACATAAATAGGAAAAAAAACTTATTAAAATTCTCATTGATTATCACGTATGCTATGCATAGGCAAAACTCCAAAAGCATATTTACAATTGCTATTTTCTATATAACAATATAATTTTTAGCATGATGGCAGTAAAACCATTTAATTTGATGACTATTAAAGAATGCCCATCCACACTTATTAATCAACAACAATCAAAGATTACAATCAAGAATTGAATTAAAACTAATAGAAGTCTGATAACAACAAAGCAATTGAGACAAAAGAGAATCATGATTATGTTATGATCTGAATCACACGTGTATAACACTAAGACACACACGTGCATAACATGTGTCTCGTAACTGAATTGGTAGGCTGTTAGCTAGTTAGTTGATATGATGACAAATGCTATAAGTAGATGGAATCTTCCATTGTAAGGGGTAGATCAGATATTGTAAACAGAATTCCCTTTCAATTCTTCAATTGTTCAATAAACATTTAATTCCTCTTACCTTCAATCTCTTTTCTTCTTATAAGTGATTCTGGTAACTGGATTCTTCCTTCACTTCTCACGAATTCAGGGAAGAACATAACAGATTACAGTCAAGATTACAAGAAATGTGATGAATATAAACAAGATTTACAGTCAAGAATTGAATGAAACACTTATTAGCTGAAAACAATCAAGAAGTAAATAAAGATTATAAGAAGTATGATAACAGAGCAATTGAGACAAAAGAAAGTCAGGATTACAAAAAATTGGATGAAACCAATCAAGATTCAATCAAGAATTGAATCAAGATTTTAGAAAAGTCTTATAACAGAGCAATTGAGACCAAAGAAAGTCAATATTACAGTCAAAATTACAAGAAACGTGATGAAAACAATCAAGATTTACAGTCAAGAATTGAATGAAACACTTAATAACCGAAAACAATAAAGAAGTAAATCAAGATTATAACGATAGCAGAGCAATTGAGACAAAAGAAAGTCAAGATTACAAAAAATCGGATGAAACCAATCAAGAATGAAAAAAAGTCTGATAACAGAGCAATGTCTTACAAAAGAAAGTCAAGGTTGCAGTCAAGATTACAAGAAACGATAACAGAGCAATGTCTTACAAAAGAAAGTCAAGGTTGCAATCCAGATTACAAGAAACGTGATGAAAAAAATCAAGATTTACAGTCAAGAATTGAATGAAACACTTAATAATCGAAAATAATGAAGATCACAATCAAGAATCGAATCAAGATTAATAAAAGTCAAATAACAGAGCAATTATGTCAAAATTAAGAAAGTCAAGAACCTGAGTCAGCAGGGCCGGTCAAAGTGGCTGAATCGATTCTTATTCATCAAAGAAATCCTCGGAACTCAACGATCAAGAACCTGAGCGAACCTAAACACATTCTTCGTTGAGATCGATTGAAAACAGAAACATGGTTATACAATGACGATCGGAGATGGTTAACTTACAGTTTTAGTGTTTCCGGTGGTCGTTAGACGACGGTGTTTATAGGCTGTGGTGGTTCAACGACAGCAGCTAGCAGACACCGGCGGTCGGATTAATGTGAAGTATTTCAGTGATGTGGAAACCAATTGTTAGAGTTTAGAAGGCAACTTGAGTCGGTTGGCAATCGTAAGGTATGTCGTCGGATGGAGCTTTCGTAATATCCGTATGCGAATGATTTCGTATCTTTTGCCACACGCTTGAATTAATTAATGAATTGTATTATATTGAGTTAAAACGGAACCCTAGCTCTTGTTCTTCGCCGGAAACCTAGCTGGAACTCTAGCCGTTGAAGATATCCCAGAACGCAGGACCAGTAACGAAACACTCTCGAATCGCACCTTCGAGGAATTGGTTTGTCGTTCCAGCTTGGCTGTTCACCGTCGTTTGCACTTTGCACCAACCAGAAAAAACCACGCTCGTCGTCATTTCCTCTCTGTTTTTAGTTTTTATTATTGGGCCACTTATCTACTTGTACTGTTCATGCAGGCTTAATTTTCAAAATTAACTAATTATATTATAATAATACTTCTTATTTTTCAAAATTACTAGTTGTTATTTTATGGTAAATTAGTTACTAATAAAAAATTATAAAATATTTCTTTTTCTTTCCATCTAAATCATCTCACGTCTTGGAAAAAAGTTTAAGAGTGAAAGTTAATGAAAATTTTCTTCTAAATCATTTCTCTTCTCTTTTTAAAAAAATTTAGGAACACAAGTTTAGAAAATCATTTCTCGATTTTATCCAAATTTTTAAATTTTAATCTGATCCATTGATGTCATTTATCCAAATGTTAAAATTAGTCCCTTAGAACTATAAATTAATTATGGACTATATTGAATATTCTTTATATTATATTATATAACTTCAATTCAATTATAGATTAATGAAGATATATAAATATACATAAATTTATTATCCCCTCCTCCAAGAACCAACATATATAAAACTTTATGTAATCATTAAAAAATAAACCTGATCTCTTCACATTATGTATAGTTACCATTTCATGTTATTACTAGACCCGATAGATAATTGAAGATTAAGGTGGCGGCGATAACCAAGAACCAACATATATAAAACTCAGTATATTTGGTGGAACGGTTGAGAACTGACGATTAAGACAAAGGCGGAGGAAGAAGCTATGAATAGCTATGAAGAGTCTTCAGAATATTCTTATTGGAACAAGACGTGCAATATCGTTCCGTGGGGTCTTTCTCATACACGATTTTGAAAACTTTGGAAATGCAAGGGTCATATGTTTTATCAGATATTGAACTTTAGTTTTTCTTTTACTCTAAGATTCTCTTGATACATAGTTTGTTAGAAAACAAGGATTAGAATAACAATCAACTTGAATAATTTGTTAGATCGTGTTAACAACACTTTTTGAAATATGTAATTAATTAATTACAGAAGAATCTGCTGTCACACGGCACTCATGCCGGAGCCTTGCCCAACGGTCCTAAAAACATTAATTACATACGGGTAAGTATAAAGCTTAGTTAGCTAACACAGTACTTGCACCACGTATTCAGGTAACAATTACATCACATTAACGTCAATTATCGTCACACGGGCGGGTAATTGTCCAGCTGCACATAAATAACTAGCGCCCAGCTACACATAAATATATGAACTTAAAAATAAGCATAAATAACTTAACACACGTAGTATTTCAGCATCTACTATGTTTATTGATTTAGTTTGAATATGGTTCAATTATCATCTCATCTTTCCGAGTTGGAGTTTAATTTTGAAGTTTGATTTTATTGTTAAGTCATAAATAAATTTGTCTTTTGAAAAAAAAATATATATGTATGATTAAGGATATAGATTGCACTAGAGGTGTTCATTTTCGAATGTTCAAAATTTTGGATAGCAGATTTCGCTATCTAAAATCCGTGTAAATAAATCCTAGATTGCACGATTAATTTACAAATAAATCTCACCATGTGTTTTAAGCCAGCTAGTTATATATTTTAAACATTATTTTCTAAAAATTATTCCGTTCCAGCTTTATTATAAAAGGTTAGGCTACTAGATAGCATACTACTATTCCAAAAGTGTCAAATATAGAAAATTTACTTTTTTATTACTCAAGCAGGTAAATTACTTCGTGGTAAACATTTAAAGTAATGATTAAAAATTTTCGATTAATGTTTTAGCTCTAACCAAATTTAAATATAGTTATGTAGTTTTCTTTAAATCCGACAACAAAGGCCGGCAAGAGACCGATCAGACTTCACCGTTACCACCAAAAAGGAATTTATTTATTTATTTGAAATTCACAATCATTTTGTTTAAATCTGGTCAGGACACCATGGTTGGTGGCGGTAATCTTCAGATCCTTTACAACGTATGTTACTTATTTGTATAATAAAAAAGATAAATTACCATCCCTATATCCTATTCTTAAAAATTTAAACACAATAAAAATCACCCAGATCAACTACAAAATCAAGTGAAGTTCTGTGTTGCGTATGACTATGAGTCTATGACCAAAGAAATACATGTCAATAAATAAAAAAAATTTGAAAGAAAAGGAAAGATAACTAATAAACGAATCACCATCACCTACGTGTAAGGTTTATCGTCATCGCGACATCGTCATCTTCCTCCTGCGGGAGTTGTATTTCATCCTCATCCTCATCCTCAATGGGCCCATCTTCACTTTCATAATCAACGGGACCTGCAAGTGTATCAAATTTCAGTAACAATGCACAAGTAATATACGACGACACCAAATTTTCTACTTTCACTGCTTTGCATTGCAAACATGATGAAGATTTATTCATGGCAGAAATCTTTTCAACTACCACCTGAAACCATCTCCACTAAATAAAAACATTACATGTTTAAGACAACAAGAATCTGAAATATTTTTGTGGTTTTATTTTTCTAATAAACACTGGGGAATGCCTGGACTTTAGATGGATACCTCCCCCTTTCAAGAAAATTACCAATTGGAAATCAGTTGTGTGAAAAAAGCAACCAATCAGTAACTTGAGTGATGGAATGAGCTTCAGACAATCCCAGAATTCATTTCATACCTCTGGAAATAGAAGCCGATGACTCGTTCTCATCAAGAACATATGAAAGCTCTAGAAACTGTAAGAAAGCTTCTGTTTGTGGGTTACGATTATGCCCTGAAATATTCATAAACAAATAAATAAACAGAACAGTTTTCAAATGCACAGGTAGGTAGTAGTTTAGTATCAAAAAAGAAAGACATTCAAGAAACTTTAGGGTGTGTTAAGTTTCTCCGTTTTTCTCTCTCCTTTTGTAGACATTTTCTATGTTTCATCTCTAGAAAACCATTGAAATGTTGTAAAACATGTTTGAAAGGGGAAAAAACTAAAAAATATACAAGAATTCATGGTGATGGTGGTTGGCAATGACATCCATGGGTAGTGATTGGAGGTGGACAATTGAGGCCAACAAGGTGGCACCAGCAACAACTGGTGAAGAAGAGTGGAAACAACCAATGGATGTGCCGCAGCTACCAGTGGGAGGTAGTGGACAATGAAGGTGGGCAACAATGTACGAAAGAGGTGGGCTACAGCAACCGGCAGAGCTGGGCGGGAGGTTAGCAGCGGCAACAATCGGCAAACATGAGAAGCGAACGGTGGTGGTGGAGGGTGATGGTAGGCAGCGATGGGTGGAAAAGACTGAAAAACACAAATCAAATGTATAGAGAAAAGGTCTGCAAAACAAAGTTTTGATGTTTTCTAAACTGCGGTTATAAACTAGAAAACCAAGCTTCTGTTTCCATAAAATTTACTGAAAAGACCTACTTGAACATGTTCTCCTGCTTTCCTAGAAAACACCACCATTTTTCTACAACTAATGCACCCTCAGTTTTTTCACTACTTTTCTTTTTCACTCCAACATCATCTCGGCTGGAAAATTGAAGGTGGGACCTCACACAGTGCAGATCTTAGCAATGGCCCATCCTTCATCTTACTAAGAGTGTTTTAGCTGCAACAAATTGGGGGTGTTTTCCAAAAATATTCCATGGAAAACACGGATATCAGAATGCACATTCAAATAGGTTATTTCAAGAAAAAAAATTCATGAGATATGAAAGAGTCGGTCTTCTACTTCACGACTACAAGTTGGGAAACATTGAAACAACCCAACGTTGCTTTTTAGACTATTTCAGCCACTGCCAACACTGCTACCGCGACCTTTAGTTGCAGTATATAGTCAATTTAATCGGCTCTCTCTTGAACAAGTTTTCCAGATTTTCAATAGTTTTCTAGAAAAATAAAATAGATCTATTTTGCCGAAAACTACACATCAACACACCATAAAGTTTCCTCACTAGATAGAAAAAATACAAAATCATCATCAATTACACGTAATGGAGAAAGACCACCCAAGCCAAGAAGTGCAAAACTCAAAGAAACTTTTGAAATTATTAAGTTCATTCATATTGTCCGTGCTCATATCCATAGCTATTTAATTTAAAGGTAATGATATATCCTCCTAAACACTAGCCTACAAATCCTCCTAACAGACACTTGACATGCATCCATCCATCCAATTAAAAAGGGCCAATATCCTCCCACTCTCATAGATTGATGCCAACTGCCACGTGTCCATTAGGAGGATAAATTACTTCTGCTACTTTATAGAAATATCAAGACAAAGCAAGCGATAATGGGCTACAGACACACACATATACAGGGTATAGATACCAGAAAAGGAACCATCAGCAACAGCCTGAGAAGAATTGTAGCATGGAACATTGCGCACAAACTCGAAAGGTTTTGTAGTCCCTCTAGATTGCAGCTTACTCCTTACCCATCGACGACTATCTTCCATGTCAAGCTGTATACCCCTAAAACCATGAAAGAGAGAGAGTTAACAACTACATTGTGGTCAAATGATACTCCCAAAAAATAAATAAACAAATAAATAATGCGTTTTTGGATGTAAATACCCAAAATTTGAAGGTTTGCAAGTTAGAGGAAAAATGGAATTCAATCTATGGATGATTGCTAGCCACTCCTCGTCATACTGAATCTCATGTGGCCCAGGCCCTGATTCAATTTCAATAATCTATATAAAAAAAAATTGTTATGTCAAACTCTCATAGAGAAGCCCCCTATCGAGTAGGTTGCAGGAGAGTAGACCAATGAGATTGTACGTGCAAAAACTTTCGTCCCGGGATGCACTTATCCAGTGCAAGAAACTTTGTTACAGAAGAATTTCCATCCCCATGTTGAACTAAGGCAGCAACTTTGCAATGTAGGTGAGCAGAAAACCAGTAAGGAGGTTTTAATTTTTCTAGCAGCTCTGCTGCTGGTTTACTTCATAAGGTTCTATTTTGAATCTGTACAACTTTAACATGGTCAACTTTCAAGATAGTGATTTAAACTATTTAACTCTAGAGAAATCTGCTGCAGCAAGAAATAATAACAAAAATCAATTGAGACTTAGAATGTTAAAAGAAAATTGGATTATAGAGTGGTCATGAGATAACCACAATTAAATACTGATTGGAGATTCACCCAAAGATATAATTTAAGCACCATTATCATGGTTAACTCAGCAGCTATTCTCATGTTCTCCAAAATTACAAGTTATTATGATGGTTTGACATTAAAGTGGCATGATTCGAAAGAAGAGGATTAGCAATTTGTCATTTTGAGATCCGACTTGCAGGAATTCTAACAAATGCTTTGAGTAGATTTTGATGTGCAAAAGCGCTACATTTTTCCAGTTTGTAGGAACTAATAAGGATTTTATGGAATATATGATACCTATAAGTATGCTAAGAGCTATGGAAGTCGTACAAGAGTAAAAACTTCAAACAAAAAACTAAAAATTTAAAGTAATCAAACTAGCAGTGTTGTAGAAGTCGGGCTAGGCGGCCGCCTAGGCGGCGCCTAGTCGCTCGGCGGTCCTTGACCTTGCAGTATATATGCTAGTCGGTCTAATTCCAAGGTCCTGGTCAAAGTCGGGTCTTAGGCGGGTCTAGGCGGGTCAATGGTCAAAAGAAAGTTTTTTTTTTTATATTTTAAAGCCTCATAAAAATTAGGGCCATTCAACAACTGGGGTTCATATCATTGAACAATACGGGCAAGAAGATGAGTGACAAGGAAGTAGATGAAATTTGTGTTTGAACTAGTAGTTAATGTCTTGAACAATTATATTAGTGTTTTATTTTCTAAACGTATGTTGAGGGTCTATGAACAATTATATATATATTTGACTATTTATGCACATGTATTATATATAATTTTGAATTTTTTACATTAAAAAATCCAATCCGAGTACTCCCCGCCTAGGCCGAGTATTCACTACTCCCCGCCTACCGCCCGGCTCCCGCCTAGCGACTTCTACAACCTTGCAAACTAAGCAGTCGGATTATTTGCATCTACAAATTTATTAATTTCATAGTTAAGCATCTTAATTAGACTGTTTCATGAGTTTTCAGAGTTGAAGAATGTCAAGAAATTTGTAGATGCACAAAAATACATCAGATGCAACGTCGATCTCATTCCTTTTACACGCATGTGAACTTCCCAGCAATCTTGAACACAGATCCTCCAAAAACTCACACAACACACTAAATAAGATGCACAATTATGAATTTAGTGAATTTGTAGAAGCGGATAATCAGGTTGCCAACTGATGAGGACGAATTTTATAATGTTATATATCATATATGTGGGTCAGTGGGTGTTTGTACAGTGTGTGTGTGTGTCCACTGAGTGGACATCATTTAAGCTAAAAAACAAACACAATTCAGTTACCTCCTCGAAATGAGGCTTATTTCTGACAAGATCTCTGCAGTTGCCAAGGTCAGTGATGCCAAGGGGCCAATCATGTGAAACAAATATATCAATAGCTTCCTCAACTGGCATGAGTTTGTGAACGTCATACTCTCGCACATGGTATACTGACTTTATCTCATTACTATTATATGGAGGATTTTCAAAATGTCCTGTTTAATGAAAAATAGGCTGCAAATTTTAGGTCAACTCCTATGCCTGGTTTTGTCACAAAATCGACATCTATCCTTATCCGATTATAAGCAAACAAGAATGCAGCATTCAGATAAACAACTAGAATTTATACAAATTTGCTTTCAAGTATATCTTCCTACACAAGGATATCTGTACAATGAAAACATTGTGTGAATATTGTACCCTCCTTTTAGAATTTTTTTGACCCTTCAAACATGTCACACTAAAATTAACTAACCTAAATGATAGTCGCGAGACTTGTAAATTCCAGAGAGACCACCAATTCAAATGGTCCCAAACTTGACCACTCCTGCAAATCCCAAGAAGTAGATATGAGGTGCTGCCCATCCTCCATAGTATCTAGATAATCAACTAATACGCTAGTGATCTTCTGCGGCTTCACAATTAAAACATATGTGTGTGTAATTATAACAAAACATTAAAAAGGGAACAAACATAATTATAATACCAATGACAAAAAAAATAGAATAGCAATAAATAAATGATAATAGTTTTAAAAAAAAGATAATGATAAAAATATATTAATAATAAAAATAATAAAAAAATAACATCATATAATATCATCATCTTACAAAAGTAGCCATCATCTACATAGTAGTATAACTCATTATCATATAGTACAACTTTGAAAAAAACACGATAAGCTAGAGATCTTTGAGGAGGCACTCTCTCTTCTTTTGGATAGAGGTATGACTTACTACACCTTACCTCCTTCCTACCCCGCCTTGGTGGCATCAAGCTGAAGTCATGACATTGGCTCTAGATTGCAAAGGCATTCTTCCCAAGTCCCAAGTAGCATCTTCTGAATTTTGATGCTGCCAATTAATCAACCATTGTTCTACACTTCTAATTCTTTTCCATCTTGGTCATGATACGAGTAGCTACGCATTTTGCTGGAAGAGAAGACTCAGAAAGGTCTTCTAGCCCAGGAGAAAGAAAAGGAAGAGAACTCTATACTAAAGCATTTGCATTTCCCACCAGTTTTAGAAGGGACACGTGCCAGCTGACCTACGAATCACCAAATCGGTCGAAGTTATCGGTCCCGGTCAATATCGGTGATTTGGCAGTGTTGGCGGCCTTGGCGGTGTTGGCGGTCAACACATTTGCTTTGACTTTTAAAAACTAGGGTTAAAAGACGACGGGAGTACCATTTGAATATTATTTCTTCGCCATCGCCGTCCCCCTTTCTCTTTGGCGACTCGGACGCAGCTTAAAGCTTCCTCTCCGGCAAAGGTGCGACTCCGGCGATGGTGCGACTCCGCTGAAACTCTTCCTATAGGAGGGTTGTTGCTTTTTTTTTTATTTCTAGTAAGATACTAAATTGACAGCAGCCTCCCATGTTAATTGATTTCAATTGCTTTTTAGTTTATTAAACTAATTATGCTTTTAAGTTTATTAAACTAATATGGACTATTGGACTTGTGTTTTTATTTAAGTTTATTAAACTAATTATGGACTTATGCTTTTTATTTTTCATGTTTGTTAAAAAATTTAGTATTTTGTGGTTATTTGACTTATTTTGTTAGAATATGGCTACTATTTATTTTTAAAAAAATAAATTCCTTTAAAATTTAGGGTCCCTGCCAAGAAACCGATTAATCGCCGCCAACACCGATTTATCGCTTGAAGGTGGTCGACCGCCGACATACCGCCAAGCGATTTTTACAACCTTGCTTGCATCCTCCACTATAGGTTGCCTGAAGGGGGATTTATCAGCAAATTCACATCAGGGACCCTTCCCTTGTGCTTTCTGCTGCCCAACCATTATCTTCCCCATAGATTTGGGTAACTTGTTAAGGATTCCGCGCATTGAATTCATCACTCCTGATAAATCTCGCATCTGATTTAAGAGAAGCTCGATCTTCTCATCATGGGCATCAGATCTAGGGTTGTGTTTGTTAAAAGAGAGGCAAAAGATGTGTTATCCTCTTTTTTTCAGAAGAGGCTCTTTTGTTGATGAACATTTGAGACTTTGAGGTTTAACATTTGAGAAAGCTCTATTACCTTGCCCCCTCCTTCGATACTTAGATGTTTACCCCCATCATCATCGGCGACCTCACCAACGTCATGGTCTTGGACCTTGTCATCGTCTTTGACCTAGCCGGCAGTGTTGACACCTCGCCCCCTCTTATGTGATTACTCTGCAACCTTGCCCTTTAATTTTTGGTTGTTTTTTGAGTCTTGATCGAACGATTAGTTAGATTAAGGTTCGGTCTCGATCACTTTTTCATCATATTAGGGTTCAATTTCAATCGTTTTGCAATCTCAATCGTCGAATTAGCATTTGGCCTCAACTGGACTTAGGGATCACTTTGTCAGTCTTGATCATCTGGTTAGGGTTTAGTCTCGAAGGAACTATTTAAGGGTTCTCGTCAAGAGATCTTCGCCATCTTTTCTAGTTTACATAAAGACTTTTTTACCATTTCTAACTTTCACACTTGGAAAACGACATGAGATACTTCACCTTTTAAAAAAGAAACACCGCCTAAATTTGAGTATGGTAGTTAGAAGAGCCTTGGTTTTGCATCATGTTTCATTTCCCAGCAATGAAACCAAATAATAAGAAACTAATTGCAAGGATAATTAGGAAGAAGAAGAAGCTAAATAGGGATGTAAGAATGGCTTCATTGATTGAATGCTAATGAAACTATGAAAGGGATTCAAATCAAAGAAGAATCATAAGGTCGATGTCTTCCTGCCCAAATTGAACCAAGCCGAAAAAGACTAACAAATAATACTCCATACCCCACTCATTCTCCCTCCTAAACTATATAATATTCTCTCATCAAGACTTATTTGGTGTCAATCTGCCCTACATTAGTCCTGCCCCTGGCTCATTGGGCTGGGCACCCAAAGAAAGAGAAGTAGACTGATCCTTATCATATGCATACACATGGACTACATCCTATCCTATGGAAACTACTTCCACTCACACTTGGATATGAAATCATATGTATAAATTTTAATCCATATATGTTTTAAGTTTATACAGCAATTGACAGTCTACATCCAACAATTAGGCATGGGATAACATCATAAATCATAATAATAATAACAATAACAATAATAATAATAATAAATAAACAACTCACAATTCCCAGAGGTAATTGGATGCTTCATGATTTCCTCCAATGAAAATAGTTGGAAATGGGGCTACTTTTTGTCCCAAGTAATAATTCCAGAAAGAATTCATGCTCCTGTATTTAGAAGCTTTCCAAATCCTTCTCATTCCGAACAGCCTGGTCAAAAAAATAGCACTGCCTCAAATTCATACCCCATACAGTCACAATCAAAAGGATTCATGTGCAATTAAGAAACAAAAATAAATAACAACATGTGTGTGGTGTTTGGAACTTGGAAGAAAAAGCATACAATTGGTCAAATTTTGGAGGTAACCAACCACCTTAACTAGTCAAAAGAATTTCTGCTTCAAGCAATTAAAAAGAAAGCAAAGACTTCTATTAAACAATTTCATGTTGCTTATACAAAAGTAATCTAAATTTTCATATTCATAAAAAGCAGGTAAAGCAAGAGTAACGCAGGTTGACACTATCCTTACAAGTGTACAGTTGTCATGATAATTTTTAAATACAAGTGTGTTATGTTTTTGGAACAAAATACAAACATGATACATATAGAGAGATGTGGCAGATAAATCTAATATAGTTTTTAAAATATACAATTTAATAATAGCAACAACAACAACAACACCAAATCCTGCCAGGACAGGCTATGGGGGAGGTATTGAGGTAAGATGATAGACATGCATACCTCTACCCGCAGGTAGAGAAACTGCTTCTAGAAAAACCCCTCGACAAACTACAATTTAATAATAACAAAATCACGAGACGCACGCAGCTATACATACACTAACGCACACATGCACCCACAGACGCACGCAAATCCAGCCATACCTCTACCCGTAGGTAGAGAAACTGCTTCTAGAAAAACCCCTCGACAAACTACAATTTAATAATAACAAAATCACGAGACGCACGCAGCTATACATACACTAACGCACACATGCACCCACAGACGCACGCAAATCCAGCGATACCTCTACCCGTAGGTAGAGAAACTGCTTCTAGAAAAACCCCTCGACAATTTACATTTTCATAATAACAAAATCACGAGACGCATGCAGCTATACATACACTAACTCACACATGCATACATGCACCCACAGACGCACGCCCATACATGTAGACACTAACGCACACCAATCCAGCCATACATACACACATAGATACGCACATATAGACATGCACACACAGATACGCACATACAGACATGCACCCACAGACGCACGCACATCCAGCCATACATGCACACACACATACATACATGCAGACAACCAATATAGAAAAAGTGTAGTAGGCCAAGGAATATATTTCATTTTAGTGACATCATCATTGTATGATTGTAATATAATAGAAATTTGGGCCTTGACATGAAAAGGAATGACAGACAAGGTTGCCGGCAATGAACATGAAAAGGAAAGCAAGAAAGGCCACCAAGGGGCGCTGCAACAAGGCAAGGCCACCATGGCTTGAGGGAGAATGAAAGGGCTTAGAATCGGTTATCAGACAATGAAAGAAGGGAAAGAAAAGGAGGCCACATCTTTGACCGATGCAAAACAAGGACAAAATCTCATGGTTAAAGATCTTATATCTCAGAGAACATCTCTCGATGGAACTTGGGCCTTGAGTGAAATCCGGTAAAGATATGGAATCCTAAAATCGTTGGGACTTGTAATTTGGGAAGCCTCATTAGGTTTCATGTATTTGAGCATCTCACACTAGCATAAACTGTAATACCAAAAGAGCAATGTTACAATGAGACCCTCATACTATATGACGTAAAGAGCAGACCATAAACAATATAGAACCTATACAATATTCATATCTAACATACCCATCGCACTCCGAGCCCCATTAGAACCCATACAATATTCATACTTAACATACCCATTTAGTTAAAAGGTATGCAAACTAGCTTGACCAAATGAAATACTTCCAAACCAAAGTGTAAATCTAGTTCAACATGTTTGGTTCTTTGGTGTTTTACACGGATAGAAGCTGAGCACTCGATCGTCATTGCCGGTAAACACAAGAAAATCGTACAAAAGAGAAGACCTTGGTTTGAAAAAGCGTGAAGCACTCTGAGGCGTTAAGGGTCTAGAAGCCGATGTGTGATGCATGATGCGCTCACATCATGCACCCGAGCCGTCCGGTATTAAGAAAATACTTATAATTTAATTCCACATAACATATTTGACATTTTAATTTAATTCTAGTTTAGAAGGCAACTTCGGCTATTGTAGGAGACAATAACTATGGTAGGGAGAACTTGAGGTCGACTTTAGGAGTTTAGTTATGATTAAAAAAATATTTTTCTTTATAATTGGATCACTCCATATAAAAATTAAACTCAATAGTCCTCTAAAACAACCCTTTAAAATAGCTAGAATATAAAAAAAAGCCCAAACTACATGATGCGTAAAAAGCGTACACCTCGCACATCGCAACGCCTCACACCGCATCATGGAAAACGCATTGCATCACATACGGCCATACGGGATGCGTTTGAGGCAACGCCTCGCAACGCTTCACGCATCAGAACGCCTCGGGCACGCTTTTCTAAACCAAGGAGAAGACTACAAGTTTTGGCCGAGCTAGAACTAAGTCACCCCAACCGTGACCGAGTTAGGACCAAGTTTTGGCCGAGTTTGATTATAATCGAGTACTAAGTCCGATTCACCTCAACTCGGCAATGTCACCCACCAAATTACGAGTGCTCGGCCTTGGAATCCTAGTTCTACAAAAAATTAGACAAGGTGCATTTTTTGTGAAGGGCTACTTGTGGCCTATGTATAGGACCATACACCATAGAAACAAAACAATACTCAAACATAAACATAATATTATTATGGCCATTTAATTAAATATTTAATTAAAAATCTAGGAACAAGGAGACTGGGTAGTTATCGCATTTCAATGGCATTTAATTGGACATTCAATTAAAAATATGGAACCAAGTACCAACCATTGTGTTTTGTTATGTTCAACATTTTGATGCAATAAAAAGCAATGTTGTAAAACTCGTTAGGTGGTACTCGAGCGACTAACCGAGGAGTAGGAAGTAATCAGCCTAGGCGGGGAGTAATCGGATTGAAATTTTCTATATGTAAATTTCAAAATTAAGCATACCACATGTTCATAAATACTTAAATATAAGGGAAAATTGCCGAGAAAGGTAATCTAAATATCGAAAATTGCCAATAAAGGTAACGTCCAACTTTTTTTGGCCGAGAAAGGATTATAAATTTCAATTTGTAACAAAAAAGGGTATAATGATCTCTTAGACCTAACAAAAAAAGGTATAAAAATCACGCATTATACCCTTTTTTGTTACAAATTGAAATTTATAATCCTTTCTTGGCCAAAAAAATTGGACATTACCTTTATTGACAATTTTTGATATTTGGTTACCTTTCTAGGCAATTTGTCCTAGATATAAAGATAATTGTTCTTAGAAGTTAGAACGCAAGAAATATGTTTAGAAAGACAAACGTAGTTCCTCAAAATTTCAAATTGTGTTGTCAAGTCGACAATCATAAGAAAAAGTAGAAGAGAGACAATCCATTTATGTGTCGCGCACTCCGAATACAATGCTTCATAGTCGTCAAAAATAGTGAAAGAGAAAGAATGGAGTCGGTACTTGGTAAAACAATACAGATGCGCGTGTATCGTATGCCTTTAAAAAAAATTAAAAATTGACTTTGGCTAAACGAGTAGGACCGAGTTTGACCAGTGTTGACCGAATCTGAGTAAGTTAGCATAGTAGCCCAGACTTGCCTTGGCAGTTGTCCGGTTTCCAAGTCCTAGCCGAGACGGCCGAGTTTACAACACCGATAAAAAGTACCAACCCTAATAAACATATGAGGGCCAATCATCCTATTTAAAAATCATATCTTCCATATTAAGAAAAGTAACCAAGTAGAGTATGAAAGTAGGACTCCTCTCTTATCCTTTTGCTTTTCACTTTTGAGTTTTTTCTGCACCTAAAGATTTATATAGGTATTCGCTACAATTGTAAGTGTAGTAGCAATGGAAAGAAAAATCCCAGCTGAACCCTCTTATACATATGAATAACAAATGGTATTAGACCTAAAGATAAAAAGATAAATCTCATTCTACGTTGTGTTGCGGAAAAAAGAAAAAAGAAAAAAGAGAACCAAGTAGTCTGACCTGGAAATCACCACAGCATATCAGAAGATCAATTTTTGTCTTTTCAACTTCTTGTAGATGCAAGAGAGTTGCATAGACATTATCTAAATCCCCATGCATGCATCCTTCTATGGCGATCTTCATTGATATATCTATTAAGTTTAAGAGTCATGATAATCAATCATATACAAATTAGTAAAAATAGTAACCAAAGCTAATTTGAGTCATTCCAGCTGAAGAACAAATGAGTAACTATAAATAGTGTCGATCTCTCGTAGTAACCTGTATGAAAATACACACCATGTAAAAACAAGAAGAAGATCCCAAACCAGAAATGCTACTGTTTGTATACAAATGTATTACATAAACTTTGGAAAAGACAAAGCATAAACCATGTAAATGAATAATGAAAATTGTGATTAAGTTTCTGGCAAGTGCATTGAGTCATTGTTTTCAGCACTTATGTCAATTATGGTACGCATTCTCATTCCTAATCAACACCTTGGCCCTTTACACAATTACACCTATTTATATTAAGTAACAAATTATTAGAATATAACTTGAATTGATAGTGGTTGAATTGTTATATAGAACTACCATTTGCATTCTCCTGATGACCTCCTACCTACAAATATAAGACCACCACACTCCTCTAGATAGAATCTATTGTAGAAAGTGTTAAAGAGTATTACAGTTGAATACATGTTAACTAGAGGAGATTTTACTTTCCTAGTATAGATTATACTCTTTCCTAGTTTAGCCATGTAACTCTTGTATATGTGTGATATTCTTCATTCAATATGAAATACTGAAAACATTTCATACCTTCTTCGGTTCAAGTAAATCGGAGGCTTTTGTCGGTGGGTTTGAAGATTCTATTCGAGGTTACTGCTCACGCATCTGTTCTTCGCGAAACCCCTATCAAAGACCGCCACCCAGCTCCTGTTAAAACGGAACCCTAGTTCTTGTTCTTCGCCGGAACCCTAGCTGGAACCCTAGCCGACGAAGATATCCCAGAACGCAGGACCAGTCACGAAACACTCTCGAATCGCACCTTCGAGGAATTGGTTTGTCGTTCCAGCTTGTCTGTTCAGGTTCACCGTCGTTTGCACCAACCAGAAAATACCACGCTCGTCTGCATTTTCCTCTCTGTTTTTAGTTTTTATTATTGGGCCACTTATTCACTTTAGCATTGGGCCACTTATCTACTTGTACTGTTCAGGGCAGGCTTAATTTTCAAAATTAACTAATTATATTATAATAATACTCTTTTTTTAAAAATAATTAGTTGTTATTTTATGATAAATTAGTCACTAATAAAAAATTATAAAATATTTCTTTTCCTTTCCATCTAAATCTTCTCACGTCTAGAAAAAAAGTTTAGGAGTGAAAATTAATGAAATTTTCCTTCTAGATCATTTCTCTTCTCTCTTTAAAAAAACTTAGGAACACAAGTTTAGAAAATCATTTCTCGATTTTATCCATTTTCACTTAATATAGAAATCCATTTCTAGTTGTTTATCTTAATTTTCAGATTCTAGTTTTTGAGTTTTATACAATTCATGTGAAGTTGGTTGTTCATCTCGATTTTCAGTTTTGCGAATATGTTATTTATCGATTTGCTTTGAGTTTTTATTTCTTTCAATTTTGGCATTAAATTTTAAACATATGATAGCCATTTTTCTTGAAATTTTGAAAACCAAAACCAAACCGAAAAATTCATGTGGTTCGGTTTTTGAGTTGTATACAATTCATGTGGTTCGTTTTTTTCGGTTTTTGAAATTGTAAAAACCAAAGCCAGACCGAAAAATTGGGTTTTTGAAATTTTGAAAACCAAAACCGTTAGTGCTATATTGGTTCAATTTTTTGGTTTCGGTTTTTTTTTTTTTTTTTTTGTGGCTCACTCCTACCTAAATCATCCATTAAATTTCTTGTTAGCTTGTCTATTTTTAACTAAAGATACGAAAAGGCTACATTGATGGAAAGCCTAAACTCGTAGATTTTGTGTAGTCAAAAGAGAATAAGTAGCTTCAATTAGTGAGCAATAGTAATTTAAAATAATACTCTAATTATAGTTTTACTAGATTAAATATCCATGTGATATAAGAATTGGTTAAAAATAATAAATATCAAACACTTATAGAAAATATTAAATAATTAAAAGACGCAAAAGAAATGAGAGTTTAAAAATATGTTTACAGACGGTGTTAATATCAAGACTAGCGGTAGAAGCGCCTAAGGAGAGGGGCAGACGTGATAGCAGAAATGTGGTACCATGATACCAAATGATGTGAGTGTATTTTTTTGTACAAATAATTAGTCATTATTGTTACAATTATAAGCAATAAGATGAGCAAATACGATATTTTAATGTTTAATTAATGGATAAATACAATATTTATAAATTATTGTTATAGTTATTGTTACCATGATACCAAATGATTTGAGTGTATTTTAAGATGAACAAATACGATATTTTAATGTTTAATTAAGAGATAAATACAATATTTATAAATTATTGTTACAGTTATTGTTACCATGATACCAAATGATTTGAGTGTATTTTAAAATGGGGTTTAGTTCATAAGAATGTATCTAACTTGTCACGTTTTGTTATTGTGTGTATCGAACTTTTAAAGTTACCATTTAATGTACTGAAGTTCTAAAAATTACCTTTTAATGTATCTAGTTACCTATATATCAAGTAACCGGTCATTTTTGCATTTTTATTTATTTTTAATGGTTATGATTATCCACATGTATATTTTGTGCCACATCACAAATATAAAAAAAACAAATAATCGAAATAATTATGTGAATCAAAGAACACGATAAACAATTTGAAATTAATGGAAAATCAGTTTATGAACCATGAAGAAAAATCAAATAGCTTGAACCTAATTAGATCTGAATAAACTCAAATTCAATGTATCAATATAAACTAATCTGATTAAAAAATCTAACATAATGAAGAACTCAAACTCACATCTGGATCTGATATACACACAATGGTTTGGTCCATACTTCAAACCGAAACCTTGGATCTAAACCGATTAGTTCAAATCGAAGAACACGTTTTCACAAATCAGTCGTATACCATGGATCTGGAAAATCTAACATTATGAAGAACTCAAACTCAGATTTGGATCTGGTATACACAAAATGGTTTGGTCCAGACTTCAAAACAAAAATCTAACATGATGAAGAACTCAAACTCATATGGCACCATCGATTGTATAGCAGATACAGATTTTAACCCCTATGAAACCAAATAGGAAACCCTTGATGAAGATGATCGAAAACTATAACTGGATGAACCCACAACTAGATAAGATAGAAACCCATAAGCTGATAAACCCTAACTCGACAATGAACACAAAACATATGGTATCACAAATCCTGTTTGAATCAGGAATCAAGACCAAAATCGCAGATCTTGAAATATCGAATAAACATAAATCTTGTTTGAATCCAAAGCAGATCTCAAAATATTGCAAATGATGAAGAAGGTGTGCATAGATGATGAAGAAGATGTCTGCAGATGCTGAAGAATTGAAGACGAAACCCAAATACATGTTCAAACTCTTCCAGATCTTCCCCTTCTTTCTTTTTCTCATTATTATTATTATTATTATTATTATTATTATTATTATTATTATTATTATTATTATTATACCTTTTATTTTCCATTTTTTAAAACAAGACAAATACATTTAGGCATCCAAGTCAGCTGCCACGTCACCATATGACCTGCTATAACAGGTTCGATACATTAAATGATAACTTTTAAGGGTATGATACATTAAATGGTAAATTTAAAAGTTCAGTACATACAATAGTAAAAGATGACAAGTTAGATACATTTTTGGAAACTAAACCCTTTAAAATGTTATAATTAAGGGATAAATACAATATTTATAAATTAAAATGAGCAGATACAGTATTTTAATGTTTAAGAAGAACATATATATAATTATTTATAATACTTTTGAATTAAATTAAATAATTTTGACTTCTAAAAGTTAAAATCAAATTGAATTTTCAACTTAAATTAAGTTGGGATTTTTAATTTTATCAAAATACACAGTTATTATATAGACAATCCAAATTAATTTTTTATGTATATTAAGGATAATAAATAGTTATTATTAAATTTTAGGAGAAATTTCATCTATATCCTTCTAAACTTTAGAAATTACATATATATCCTTGTAAATTTTAAAATTACACATATATCATTTTAAAACCTTTAATCTCTCATATATATATCCAAAAAACTAATTTATTTATTTTTAAACTATTCAAAAATTTAAAAAACATTATCTATAAATTTAGTTGTTAACTAAGTACTAAAATACCCATGGTACTATGTTGCTTTCTCCTTAATCAAACGCATAGTGTTTTAACTACAAACTAATTCATGTAATTATACATTTAAATAATTCTTACGAGGTGAATTTGTACCGTACATCTACCTCCTCCCATGTTTCCTTCAAAACTCGTTATCGGTCCGGACAGTACTCCAACATTTCAAACTCATATCACCTTCCAGCCATTGCCTCCGTCTAAAAGTCCGGCTCCCACGATCTTATACTACAACGTATACTTTCTATTTACATTACTATTGTTTCAAATTCCATCACCGTCGTGGTCGTTAACAGAGACGATTGTGACCAGTGATTCCCCGTGCTCTCTCGCCACCAGATATGTGAAATGTTCTTTTTGATTTCTTTTTCAGTTTTCTTGATTTCAACTCTTGTTTCCGTTTGTCAAAAAGAATATCATTGATTGTATATGTTATATCGTGCACAGTACAAGTAAGATTTGTTGGGTATTTTGCATAGCATAATACGAAGATAATTACAAAACTAATACTGCCAATTAACACTCTTGATTATTATATGTGTTTATCCAATTGATTGAGCAAATGACTTGCCTATATACAGGCTTTACATCAAAACGAAAAAAATGAAGAAAACGTGTTTTTTGTGTTTAATGGTAATCGATTAATCAAAATTGCAGAGCAGGTTTGTTTTGTTCAATCGATTAGATATGAGTACCTAAAAAATCTTGTTGCAAAGGGCTTTGCATTTGTATAGTAGAGTTAATTTGGGATAACAAATATTTTGGAGCATAGGGCCTAAATTTACAGGTTATCGATTGATGATCCTTAATTTGGGTAAAGGGCATTTTTGGAATAACATGTTAGTTAGTATTTAGATTATGAGAAACCAATTTAAAGATAATGTTTTTAATGTTTAAATAGTTTTAAAAATCATAAATCAGGTTTTTGGATAATTACGAGTGATTGTAGATTTTAGAAGGATATATGTGTAATTTTAAAGTTTACAAGGATATATACGTAATTATTAAAGTATATAAATGAAATTACCCCTTAATATTATAAACAATAAATAACATTATTTGTTATTATATATTAATAAACTCGTTATTTGACACTTTTTTCAAAATAGTGACAAAATTATTTGTTTTAGGTATCGCACTTCTCATGCTTAATCCAATCCCTCATCTCCATATCTTCTGGTGAACAAACTGTATTCTCATTTCCATTCACATCGAGTATCGGGGATCACTATGAGAAATTAATGTCTTTTCCCCATGTACAATAATATTTCTTTTTAAAACAAATTTAACACTGTTCTTCAATTGTTTTAAAGTATGATCCATCAAGTATTTAATTGTTTATATAAAATATTCTATCTTGTCAATTTAACATACAATACACATATTATTCGTTAATAATATTGATAATGTTATAAAATAAACAAGTAATTCTTTTATAGAACATACATATGAAACTATGATGATTTTTTTAAAGTTTAATACATTTGTCATGGTTCGACAACTTCATACTTTGCTTAAAAGAGATTAGGTATGGTTGTTGTTATTATTACACAGGATTCTACAAACAATACACTAATCAATTCTACAAATAAACTATTTTACGTTCCCTCCATTCAATATATCACATTATGCTATTATGTATGTTTAAATAAGAAACATTATTATACATATGCATATTCCATCTATGAACCTTTATTTTATTACAAATATATATTTATAAAAGAAATTTGATATATGTATGCATATATAAGAGAGTTTAACCGATAAGTGTTTTTCGTGTGAGAACTATAAGAACCAATTTTAGTACTTGATTAAAATCAATCAATATATTAATGGAAATGACTCATTAATGATGTACTAATTAGGGTAATTTGAAAAAATCAAGCCTCGATTATTAATAACGATTCACCCAAACATAATTCACGGTTGTATAAATATACAAATTATCAAAAATACCCTTATTAATGAGTCATTAATTGTGCTACAAATAGTTCTCGCAATATTTGCATGGAAAAATATTCTCGTTTGAACATTTCATATATATAAATATATAAGGGAGGGTTCAAACGAGAACTGTTTTTCGTACGAGAACTGCGAGAACCAATCTTGACCGTTCATTTTGGATAATGAAATTCATGGATGAAGAGCATGGGGGATGGGGGAATTGGACGGCTAAGATTGGTTCTCGCGGTTCTTGTACGAAAAACAGTTCTCGTTTGAACTTTTGCCTATATATATATACATCATCAACTTGTACCATGTGCATTAACTACTTGTATCTAGTTATATATAGCTAAAAACTAGTGTGTACAGACCAATTCTTATTTTACGACACAAAATACCTTTGCTTAGAAGAGATTCAGTACGGTGGTTGTTATTGTTACATATGATTCTACAAAAAAATACACCAATCAATTCTACAAATAAAATATTTTACTTCCTCTCCATTTAATATCACATTATGCTATTATGTATATTTAAATAAGAAACATTATTATACATATGCATATTCATCTATGAACCTTTATTTTTTTTTAAAAAAATATATATTTATACAAGAAATTTTATATATGTCTACATATATGAGAGGGTTCAATCGAAAATTGTTTTTCATACGAAAACTATAAGAATCAATATTAGTACTTGATTAAAATCCAATCAATAGTTATTAATGGTAATGACTCATTAATAACACACTAACAAGGATATTTCGGAAAAATCAAGTCTCAATAGAATACCCTATAAAAGAAGCAACTTTTTTCTCCTATAAGAATTTGTTGCTGGAGAGCACAAAACCATTTCTGGTCAATTTGGTAGATCGAAACTGAATGCGTTCAGATATATTAGGTAAATCTTCGTGCTGTCATAACGGGCCTCAAATTGAAACCCAGAAAAGTAATATAAGTTTAAATTAGAGCCCCACATTTTGAAGGCCCACAAGGCCACAAAGATTAAATGGATTATCATCTGCCAACTTTGTGTGGTTAAAAGAATAGGGAATACTAATTTGATCCATTGCTTAATAGAATAAAAGAAATGAAATAGGAAAAAGAAAACTAAAATTTAAGCCCAATTTTCAAAATTTATACAATCTACATTTATACGTGTCATGGTCTTTTGGTAATTTTGACTATATATATATATATATATATATATATATATATATATGTCATGTGATAAGTTCATTTGAGAACCGTTTTTATTGCGAGAACCGTGAAAACCAATCTTAGCCGTTCAATTCCCCCACCTTCAGTTGGATTGTCCACCCATGAATTCCTTACATGCACCCTGCCACACTCAATCCCCTACGCTCTTCATCCATGAATTCTATTATCCAAAATAAACGGCTAAGATTGATTCTCGCGGTTCTCACAATAAAAACGGTTCTCAAATGAACCTTCCCCTATATGTCATAACTATAAAGTAGACTTTTAGAAATTAAAAAAAAACATTAACATTGATAGCTTGGATTAAACCTACATCCTTTTATAAAATAAGATAAGGAAAATCAAAACTGATATCCAATTCCCTTGCAATTTTACATGTGTGTTCTAGTTAGTTGTTAGAATTATTTTTTTCTCTATCTCCCTCCAATTATCATTTTAATCTCCCTGATAGTGTGTATCTTTTTTTATCTCTCTATTATTGTGGATGGTTTTATGTTGGCTGTCCACTTTCTCAAACTTGCTAGACCATACCCAAGAGTCTATTAATTATAAACCTTCATAAATCATTTAAATCAATTAATTAGATTGATTGTATAATCTTAATATTTGATGCATTGCATTATTTAGAAATTTTTTACTTGAATTTGATCATATTAAACTCTGAAAGATGCATTGCAAGTTCTTATGCTCAATTAGATAATTTGACATTCCTAGTATCAATAAAGTTCTCAATTCTAAAGGAGAATTTGTGATCATTTTCTCATATTTCGACTCAAACGTCCATGTTATAATATCGGACAATGATTTGTACTCAATAACTTTTTGTCATATAAAATAAAAAGTTGTCTCTTGAACCATTATACCTATTGTAATATCCGTTTTCTTTATCACACATATTGTAATTATTAAAGGAGTGAATAAATTAAATAGGTACTTTACTTGTTTGAGTTCCTCTCGTTGTTGAGTCATTAAGAATTAATGGGCTAGAATTGTATATATAATTATGTATATCATTTTTGGTTAGTGTATTATTAGACTTGAGAGAATTAAAGGAGAATTTGGGCTTTATTAAATATAAATAGGATTTTAGGGCACATTTCCCCGTATCCTATCATTGTAGCCACTCCCATCTTGGAGTAAGAGAGAGAGAGAGAACCGTGTTTGCTTTTGTTTTGTCGAGACCAGGAGCCTGCTGTGTGTGTTTTCTTCGATCGACGGTGAAACCTCAAGAACTCGACATATAATATTTTCGATATACGCTAGAAATTATTAGTGATGTTTGATGCAAGTACTTATTTTAGTTGGGTTTTTGGGTCGTTCATCTTGTTCACTGGGAAGAAGAAAACCGAGAAGAACATGGGGTTGTGGGGTGGGTGTTAACTTGGTGGAAATCCAATTAAAGGCTAGGGGTTTTATGAAAAGGTGTTAAGATCATGTGGCAATAAGAACTAACGTTTTTAATTAAGTATTTGTTGGGTTTGACAATTAAAAGTCAACGGTGGATGAGTCCACCAACCAGTTCTTGAGAATTCCTACCTAATCGCAAATTGAATTTAGCAATCAATCACAAATTGGACACCCTTTTTAGAATCGCCAATTAGCCTTATGGTTAGAATCACAAACTAGGCCTTAAGCCCAGTAATCACAAATCAATGGTAACGTTCAGATCGCAAATGTGAAGTAGAAGGTTGAATCACAAATTGGTGTTAGGAAAGGAATCACAAATTGGGTTGGGTCCTTTTGGGATTCCCCAAATTGCAAATTGATAAAGAATGAACTAAATCACAAATTAATGTGTAGACTAGAATCACCAGGAGGAATCGTAAATTGGGACCAAGGCCCAATCGCAAAACAGCTGACTGGCTCGAATCGCAAATTCGCCTATGAGCATAGAATCGCAAATTAGCTGTAATAGATAGGAATCACAAATTATCACAATTAATCTCAAACCGGATTTAGTAAGGAATCTCAAATTGGGCCAAGGCCCAATCGCAAATTAAGATAGCATGATGCGCAAAATGGTGTGGATGGCCTATCACAATCGCAAATCGGGGTTTAACCCTCGATCACAAATCTATAACTTTAACAACTGACGAATTAGGACTCGATGTTGACGTGTTAGCACTGTATTGTAGGTTCTTGTTTATTTTACGTAGTTGTTATTGAAGTACCGCTGTTTATTGCAGTTACACTTTGTTGCTGATGAGGTGAGTTTTCACTAACTTACTTATTATACTGGAATGATTATTCGTGTGTGATTTGTACTGTGATGTGTCAGTGTGTTATTTATGCGCAGCTGGGTGCTCGTTATTACAGATTTGGAAATTATTGTGCAACTGAGCACTTTTCCCCCTATGTGATGTTACATGTGATTTCGTGTACTTGTTACCTGAATATGTGAATCTAATATAATGTGCAAGTATTGTGTTAGCTTACTAAATCATGTGCTTACTCATGTGTATTTAAATGTTTTAGGACCGTCTCGCGCCAGATAAGTGCAAGAAGCCGGCGTGACAGCTAATTACACAAATTCTAAACTCCGACATTTTACTTTAAACAATGAATTATAATCATACCATAAGTCGTGTGTGTGCTGCTGATTATTTGAGACACAATATGAATGTTTTATGTCTTCAAGTTTTAATGAATTGTTGTGTCGGTTATTAACATTTTATTATTACAATTATATAAAACTGGAACGGTACACCTATGTATTTGTGGATAGATAATGGGTTGGTAAGGACTAAAAGATCTTGATTATTGTGTATGGCAAAAAGTTTCTATACACACAAAATCACCCAAAAATAATAAGTACTCTTCTTTGTTATCTATTTCATACTCATGAGTCATGACTTATCTTTTTGACTCATTTCTAGAATTACTTGAAACAAATTGATTTAACTATGTGAAAGATTTTATTTACCTTTTTTATGTTAAAAAAACACATGTTAGCCAATGAAAGCCCTAAAAATGAAGATCATATGATGACGATGATCTTGCACATGTACATACTAGAAGACAATCTAAATCGATTTTAATTTAAGTGAAATAGAGCTCAAGCTACTCGGGTAGAACTTCAAGTTATTCCTTCACCAATTAGGTCAATCAATAGTTAAAATTGCATTATAATACTACAAAACAAAAACGGATAACAGATAAATTGATTTTTAACGAAATTATTTTGGAGCGTGTACATTAATTAAATAACTTGAGGTGGGTTAAATAAATAGATCGAATTGGCCATAAACAACCTTTGCAAGGCCACTTACTACTACTAGTTACTAGTCAAATACATTCATTATACATATATTAATATACCCTTCGATAGTTACACTCAATAACTGTTATTTACCAAAATTAAAAATTATCAATGGAAAATTATTTGTATTTGTTAATACTGTCTAATTTAATTAAGTATTGTTACACTTACAAATTATTTACATGGGTTAAATAGTGAAATAACATAAATACATATTTAATTAAAAGGTATGTTAGTGTAGCAACATAGATTATTTCTTCAATTATTAATATTATTAATTAATTACCGTCTTGTTTTTAGCTATATATATGAACATTAAAAACATTAATTATCCATTAGAAACTTAAAAAATAATCTCTAAGAGTGGTAGGAGTCGTCACTTTCTACCATATCCATTATACTATCATGTCAGTTTTTTTCTCCAATCATTTAAGGCATCACTCAGCAACATAGTAGTTACTTTTTACTACTCTCACAAATCACCACACCAAATTACACAGCCTTCCTATCATTTATTAACCAATTAAGAATCAAGAATAAGAAAAAAAAGATGTTTGTCATTTGTGACCCACATAATATTAAATATTATTACTGCGTCTACAATAAAATGTTAAGAACTCTAAATCATGTAAAACAACGGCGCCATGGTGTGGGAATAATGATAACCACGACATGAACTCCCATCACAGACGTCAAAATAACACCCACGTCGTGTATTCTAAGAGTGTTAGTAGTGGACCTAGTGGTTACCTCCTATCACATCCACCACATCGTCATGTCAGTTTTTTCTAACACTTAGCCCCGTAGTAGTCACTTTCTACCACACTAAATTTTAAAACCCATTTAATACCACTAACCAATTAAAAATTATATAAAAGGACTTTGGACCCACCAAGTCACCACTCAGCCACCTTTTGTGTAGTATTCATCCCCAAACTCCACTACCACTTAGTCATGGAGCGACACTCCTTCCCACCACTCAAGTGGTATAGTAGAATTGTAGATGCGTCATCCCTTGTCCATCCCATGACAAATCAAGGTCACTAGGCTAGCCTTGGTATCACCATGTCAACACTGAGCTCGTTGTTTCCATTGAAGGCATGATGATCTTTGTTTGTTTGTTTGATTTTTAAGTGAGTCTAGTTATTATAATGACTACGAAAGAAAGAGTTAGTCATGAAAGGTATAAGGAACCAATCATACTGACATAACAGTTACCGTTACGGATGTTATTTAAATAACGACGTTTAAAACAAAATCAAATTAATAATAATTTATAACAGCGTGGTGACTAAAATTTATAGGAAGTGAAAGTCATATATGCATGATGATGACGAGGATGTTGAATTTCAAAGCAACCTTTTTGGTTTGGTCCCACGCCTAACGACTTACGATTATCCAGCCAGCTATCAATCATATATATATATATATATGTATATATATATATATATGTATATATATACAGGGATGAGATCAAATAAAAAGAAAATTAAAGTAAAAAATGTAAAAGGATTGATTATTTGATCATTTTTCGGTATATATATCAACTGATAATCGTTAGTTCATCATCTTTATTGATTAAAACTAGTTTTTCATCAATTTCTTTTTGATGAATCCAACATATTCATCACTTTTTAGATGAAATCATTTTGTTCATCAACAAATTATTCCAAAATTTTGTTTTCAAAATATGTATTTGAAATCAAAAAGAAATTGATGAAGAACTAGTTTTAATCAATAAAGATGATAAACTAACGATTATCAGTTGATATATATACCGAAAAATGATCAAATAATCATCCCTTTTACACTTTTTACTTTAATTTTCTTTTTATTTGATCTCATCCCTATATATATATATATATATATAGGGGAAGGTTCATTTAAGAACCGTTTTTATTGTGAGAACCGCGAGAACCAATCTTAGCCGTTCATTTTGGATAATGGAATTCATGGATGAAGAGCGTGGGAGAATTGAGTGTGACAGAGTGCATGTAAGAAATTAATGAGTGGACAATCCAATTGAAGAAGGGGGAATTGGACGGCTAAGATTGGTTCTCGCGGTTCTCGTAATAAAAACGGTTCTCGAATAAACTTTTCAATATATATATATATATATATATATATCCTTAACTTTAGCCACAAGCAACTACCAATTGACTAATTTCTAATTCTATTTACTTATAATCAAGTGTTTTAACGCGTTAAGTAAAGTATTTTCTAAATAATAACCAAGCATGAGTTTCTTAATTATTTTGGTTAATTATTCAGAATGCTAATTACTAATTTTAGTGATCGAGAGTGGTGAATGTGTAAATATATTATAATTCATTGAAAATGAGAAGTCGATCAGATGCAACGGAATATTACGGCAGAGCAGCCTGACTCAGTCCGGGTTTAGTGCTATATATTTGGTGGTATAAAAACCGGACCAAACCAGCCAGTTTTTTTATCATAATTGACCCGCTGAAAAGCCGATCGAAAGCAATGAATCCGAAAATGAGGACCGGACCGCGGGGAAACTTAGGCCGCTGGTCGGTTTTTGAATTAAACGTTTTTCACAGTCAAATTAATTACCAGACCTTAATTTCTTATGTTACATATTTTCTTAAGTCCAAACTTTAAAATTTGAACCTTCATACGAGAATCAAAGACTATATATAGCAACATCATCAACATATCTAAGTTAATTAACCTTTTAGCTTGGACAATTAAGCTAAACAAAATTAAGAGTTTACTGGCCGTCTTTCTAAATTGTGCACACACACAGGCCACAGTAGTATATACATATATAATAGCAGCACATATACAAGGTCGATCATAAAACATTGAAAAACACACACACAACATACATGGTCACACATTAATGAACACATTCGTTTACAATATCATGATGGCAGACTTTTGCAGAAACATTAAACAATTAAATATCGTTCGAGTGGTAACATACCATCACGGCATCACACCTACCATGCCGTCGATCATGTAAGTTTTTTTTCTTATCACTTAGTCCCATAGTAATGACTTTCTACCAAATCAATTTTTTAGACACGGCTAATACCCACCGAACCATAAAAAATTAAATAGAAGAGAGAGAGAAAGAGGGAGGGGTGGAGGAACTCGTGGGCACACCTACCATCACGCACCACAGCACCACTCCCACTATCCACCCCCTTGTGGCACCCCTCTCACACCTCACACTTCACTCCTACTACTATGGAAGATTATTCATACCATTCTTAACATTCAGATCAATATATATTTTAGTACTCTGGATATATATTTATTTAATTTGTTTGATCGATGGCAGTGTTTACAGGTACGTATTTGTCTGGATGACTGGATCAGTGGACAATGGCAATCTATATCAATGACGTACTTTGTGTAATTAATTGTATTTAAAAAGAAAATTAAAGTAAAAAGTGTAAGACGGATGATTATTTATAATTTTTCAGTATATACGTCAACTGATAATTGTTAGTTCATCATCTTTATTGATTAAAATTAGTTATTCATCGGATTCTTTTTGATGAATCTAACATATTCATCACTTTTTAGATGAAAGCATTTTGTTCATCAAAAAATTATTCCAAAATTTTGGTTTCAAAATCTGTATTTTGAAAATCTCTTTTGCTCTGTAAAAAGTGATGAATATATTTGATTCATCAAAAATAAATCGATAAAGAACTAGTTTTAACCAATAAAAAGGATTTTTTATTGTCTCTTACCCTTTTTACCATAAAATCATTTTTACTTGATCTCTACCCTATATAGGGGAGGGTTCAAATGAGAACCGTTTTTCGTATGAAAACTGCGAGAACCAATCTTGACCATTCAAGTGGTAAGTCGAATTCATGGATGAAGAGCGTGGAGGGATTAGAGTGTGGCAAGGTACATGTAAGAAATTCATGTGTTGGTAGTCCAATTAAAGGCAGTTCTCGTACGAAAAACAGTTATCGTTTGAACTTTTGCCTATTTATATAAGAATATGTATTCGGATCAATGGAAGTCAAATAGACAAATACGTACAAAAAAAAAGATAAGAGTATGTTGAATGTAATTGGTTTTAGGTAAGTATTTTTGACTAACAAATAGCTAGGATGTAATTATGTCCAAGATTTCAAAGAAATAGCTAGGAGGCATACGACCAAGAAGGAAGTAGGGTTTGAAAATGGTTGGTTTGATACGTACGGTTTCATCCAATTTTATACCGGATCCAAACAAAGGCCGAATTAGAGGGAACTAGGCCACCCGTATAGGGTGCCCCGATTGAATTCAGGAGCAAGCAAGAGTGATTGTGTAGCTTGGGTTGACCGCTACCCCACCTTTGGGTTAGGGGGTCGGTTTCCCGCACCCGATTCACTCGAGTTATTTCCTTTTTTATATGCGTAAGAGAAAGTAAGAGGAGAAAATATTGGATTGTTTATGTTAGACTATACTTGGGTTTTTGATAAAAAAGAGAAAAAGAGAAAAAAATAATATGACACTGATGTAGTATTTAGGTAAGAGAGGGGAGAGAAAGTTATTATGCATGGTCTTATAGGAACCAAACATGGACATTGGTACGGGCTGGATTTTGAACATACTTTTTAGGATGAAGGCGCCATTTGTTTTTTTTAAAAGATTGTATGTTTGAATTTGAGTATGATGTTTAAACAATAAAAGATGGTTCTAATCCGAATCATATTTATATTTGACAGTTTGTTTTATGTCTGAACGTTTCTAAATATTTGTTTTTATCATATTTTAAGTTCATCAAAGTTTAAATTTAATCAAATATATTGTAAGTTTGTGGGGTTCAACTCAAAACTAATTGTTTATGAATGGAATAGTCTAAGATCTTTATTAAACACATTACAAAGTTTTTTTCGTGTCTTTAAACTCAAAATCAATTGACTATAAATAAAATAGCTCAAGACCCTTATTAAGCTCATTAAGGTCTCTTTTCTCCGATGTGGGTCAATACTCATCACGCCCCCCTCACATGTGATGTCGTTTTTTTTATCATGCCTAACACGTAGATACTTATGAGTTACGTGAAGTCCGTGTGGTCTTTGACCAACCAAGGGTGAACCTTGCTTTGATACCATGTAAGTTTGTGAAATTTCAACTCAATACCAATTGACAATGAGTAGAGTAGTTCAGGACCTTTATTAAGCAAATTACGAAGTCTTTTTTCATCAAATATAAGACATTACTGACACATATATCATCAAACTTTTAATGCAATCAAAATTAGAAGACAATAATGACAAAAGCTTGAAATACTTATGGTGGTGTACAACAGGTGAATCCTCCCTAGAAGCAAGGTCTTCTTTTCTTGTGTTCATAAGGAGGCATGGGTTATAGTTACAGGGACACAAGCATAAAAGATTTTATTAGAACTATGCAGTTAAATGTATTTGAGCATGAGAAATACTACAATACATAACATACCTTTTGGGAATTCGATCTTTACTTGGTTGTAAAAAACAAAGTCTAATACAAGTGAAGACAAAGCGAACAATATTGTATTATGGTAGACATTAGACATGATGTAACATTAACTTATTAGTTTATTGAATTATTAACTTATATGCATGATTTGCTCATAAATCTTAGTTTATGTTAGTAAAACAACAAAAAGAAAAGCCAGAGTATTAGAAAGAGTTGATTAAAGTAGCTAGGAATAAGAGTATTTGAGTAAAAATATACTACATTAATAAGCTTAATTTGTTTCTTTTAAAAATTTATTGAGAGATTTATATCACTACTTTTGTATTCTTACTTATTCTCATACTTAATATGATTCAGACAAGAGAGTTTATAGAATTCATATGTATCATAATATAGTGAATAAGAGAATGAAATATATAATAGGAGGAAATATAATTTTCCAAACTCAATTCATGTGGCTTATGAAATATATTATAAAAAACTTCTTTCACCACAAAGGTGCAGGCCGGGATCACAACGTGACATCGGTTAGCCTTCCAAACCCTAGCTTTTCATGAGGATGGTGTTGGCACCAAAGATTTAAAACGAAGGTGGAAAGGTGGATGGAGTTGGAAATTGACGTTATTTGAATATCGTGGTACTAAAAAATGACATGCTACTGAGTATTTTTTATGGCGCAGAAGAGAGAAAGAAAACAGATGGGGAGAGAAAAGAAAGGAGAGAGCACATTGAATTTTCTTTTTAAAATTTTTTTGAATTACGTGAAACGTGGTATTTCCTGAGTTTAAGTATGACAAAATAAGGAGGTATTACCGATAGCCTGATATTACGCTAACGTAACAGACAAAACATGAGGCATGGGGTTGGAGTACTCTCTTTCTCTAACCGGTGGCTAACGGGATTTGGTAGTTGGTGTTTGTATATGTATATGTGTATTATGTATATTGATTTTAATATTTTATAGAGTTTTTTTTATAAATTAATAGGCATATTTAAAATAAAATAAAATTAAATGAAAATAATAAATTAATGGGATAAAAGTGGACGAAGAATAAAAGTCAAAAAAATCAAAGGAGTATAAATCGAACCGTATATAATACAGCTCAAAATCAGAATTCGTAATTTTAAACCAAATGACGTTATATAAATTTGTTAATTTACTCAAAATAACAATTTGTATTAATAAATAAAAAACATATCGTATTTGTTCAAGTGTGCCCCTAGCATTCCCTTCCATACCCCCAACAAAAGCATTCCTCTGGTTTTCACTTTTCTCTATGCTCCGCAAGTGATGATCAAATTACAGAATTTCTTCATATTTTTGGGCGTCATCATACCCTCCGTTATATCCCAGAAACCCCTTGGTTGTGACCGGTCATGCGCCGGCAGTCAGTTCAATCCGGCCCCTTACCCATTTGGCTTCTCCGACGGCTGCGAAATCCAGCTCAATTGCAATTCCAGCGGCACCGTTTACATCGACGAATTCCCTGTCCAACAAATCAACCCCGATGGCTTACTTGTCAGCCTTCCGGCCAAGTGCGGACGCACTGTCGACGCCCTAACTCGCCTCTACGGCGACCACTACGCTCCGATGTCCACCAACGCCATCCTTATGGAAAACTGCACGGAGCAGATGAAGAATTGCATGATTCCGATGACCACGTTACGAACCCATCTCGAGATTGTCAATTGCGGCGGCGGTCAGGGTGGTAGCGGCAACGTCAGCTGTTACTCTAGTGATACTAATCGTACGTTTCTTGATTATGGAAACCTGACGAGGATGGGATGCCGGTATTTGTTTTCCGGAGTTGCGACGGAGATGATGGTTGGCAGCACCGCGGTGTCTTTGGATATACAAATGCTTAGGTTGGGTTGGTGGCTTAAGGGACCTTGCGACTGTTCTGACGATGCTGATTGTACGCAAGTTGTGTCACCAGTGAATGGAAGCGATGGATATCGGTGTAAGTGTAAAAGCGGGTTCGAGGGCGATGGTTATAAAGCAAGCTCCGGTTGCCGGAGCCCGGAAGGTATGTTACATCGAATTAAGTATTTTCCCCATAAAATAAAATAAAATAAATATATATTTTAATTAACAGGATACCTGATGGCTGATACCTGCTGACTATTTAATTTCTATACATTATGCAAAAAAAGAAAGTGAAAGCAACGTATATAATAAATTGACTTGCTACATTATGCAACAAAAGTCCATTATGAATTAATGGTTTTACTTCATCTCTCTAATAGTATTAACCGATATTTATGTATTCATATTTAATTAGTCCATACGACTCTATAGGATTTATTTATTAATTCATTATTTTTATATATATAGGACAAACACACAACTAGCATAATTAAGGAGATAATTAATTAATTAATTAATTGATCCGCCACTTGTTATAATATATTTACTTAAGATAATCTAAACGGGTGAATCGTTTAGGGGTCGTTGTCCAAGAGCTACTTTGGGGCTGCTCCTTTCTCTCCGTCGTTTAGTGTTTACCGATTGTTTAAGTTATAAGAATATGATACTAACGTAAGTACGTAACAATATTATAAAGAAACTTTTTTTTATATCCCTCTACTTATTATTCTACTTACGAAACATGATAAAATCAAGATAGTATAAAGGAAAGAGAATTAGTGAATTTCACGTCTTATAATTTTATGCGTTTTAGAAGGATTTTATAGTAGAACTTTGGTATAAAAAATGATGAAAGTGATTACTTTCTTTATTCTAACTGTAATATCTAATTACTGTATCCATTAAAATCTAAAAGTTTGACTACATATATATGAAAACAATCAGCGTTTGACTACGTACGTACTGTTTGTCATGAATATCATAGCTAGCTAGGGATTAATTCTTTAATGTGTCATATTCATAAGATGTAGTTAAAAAATTAACTGGTCACTTGCATTTTAATGTAATAAAGTTGAACACATATATAAACATTTCATAGTTACGTGTGACAATTTTACAAGAATAAACAATTATAGGCCGGGCGACTAACATTGTTTGTCTTAGTTAAGTAATTATGGAGTATTGAATTGCATGTGTGCGAATTGAATGAATTATCTGGTCAAGTCTATCTGTTTCTAGTAGCTGTCGTTTTAGACTCACATATATCTTTATGCTTAAAATAGTTTATTTTTCATTTTTATAATCATTTAAAGAATTTGATTCTCATTAACCGAACACCAAAAAATCTGAGAGAGTATTTTGTTTAGTTTATTATCCTTCTATAATATTCTTGGTTAATTTGTTTTTAAAAAGTTTATTTTTTCGGTTTATTTTCTGATGTCTATTTTGACTTAAAAAACATAAGTCAAACTTGAAAAAAAGTTATATAAAAGACATATCGAGCTTATATAACTATAATAAGCTAAAACAAACATCGGATAAAATATTTTGATCGTCCATAACCAAAACATCGTCAAATTTTTAAAAAAAATGTAAACCAAATTAAAATGCTCCTGCAATGCGTTAATGCCTGCACTGGAACTTAAGTACATGACGATTATTAAATATAACTAATTAATAATGAATTAATTAAATTACATATTTACATGTGGATGAACCACGTACCGCATGTTTAATTAATTTTTTCTTTCTTTTTTGGGGGTATTTTTCAAAATCCAGAAAGAAAAACTAAAACTAAAGTTAAAGCATCTTTACTTCTTCGGTGCTAAAATAGAAGTCAAAGAAGGCATGCTAGCTTCTATTAAACTAATGTGAACTGAATTATTATCTAATTTCACATTAATTGTTGTAATTTTAATATCAATATTTTTAAATTTTAATTACTTGGTTTACGCAGCATAATAACTGAAACAAATTCGATATTAATAACAAGAAATATATATGATTTATAAGTTCAATAAATAAGCAAAAATAAATTAGGTTTCTAATTTACAATTCGTGGTTAGAACTTGGAAATTTATATGAAAGAGACTGATTTTTATTTACTCTTGTCAGTACATCAAGATAAGGTACGTTCGTTGATATACATGTTAAAAACACAAATACATTGAATTCGACGTCTTTGATTTTATTATTTTTTCATTTGGTGACATTTTTTTAAAATTAAATAGGATTCGATCTGGTTCCCCTAAAAAATATTCAATAACGTTTGGTTTTAAATCGTTTGCTGTTTTAGTACTTTGGCTAAGGAGTTATGTAATTAGCGGTCTCAATCTTTAAAACTTATTTAAAATAGCTAGTATGGTAACCGGGTACTATAACAGCAGTAAATAGTTTTTGCTCGCTAATATGCCTCTTTTAAAAAGAGGGTGATATATTTCTTTTTTTGTCACTTTTTTAAATAATCGTTCGACAATAAAATTTTACTTGGATTGGTATAATTTTATCGATCAAGTGTGTTAGTGTAGAGATTATGTTGGTTTAGGCGGGAAGGTGTGTTGGTGCATGAAGTAGTGTATTTGTCAACTTTTTATAATTTTGAGAGTATATAAGTCGTTTCTGAATTCTCATTACTCAAAAAATTCCAGAAATATGTATGAATTTAGGTTATAAGTTATTCATATTAATGAATTCTATTTATATGTATTTTCAAATATTTAAGTTAAAATATTTTTTATGCAATAGAATATTTAAACTGAAAGGTTTAGTTATTAAATGTATTTAATTAATCTGCACTGACCAAATGTTTTTTTTTAATATTTTCTTATCATGTAAGGTTTAGTTATTTAAATTGTACATAAGAATCTCATCTAAATCTATCTAATAGTTTTTATTTAATTTAATAAGTGGGTAAATTATCTAATATACTTATCTTTGCTTATCTAAAAAATATTATACTATAATTAAACAAGAGAGTATAATTACTTTATTATTAAATAATTTGTATATACAACATTAAATAAGCTTAGATAATGGATTATTTACCCATGAAAAATAATACAGTGTTTCCTAAATTAAAATATTAATACTAGATGCATACTTAAAGTCATAATGAAAATAGATATTTACGAGTAGACCCCCAATCACCATCATTTGGTTAATTCAAGTCAGACGTAGCACTATACATGATTCAAAATATTTTCTTTTAATTATTTAAAAATAATATTTTTTTTTCAAGCAAGAAGACAATGGCTAGAAGGGCTGCTATAGATCACCTAACCCGATGGGACACATTTAATTTAAAATTGTACTATGGCTTCTACCACTACACCTTCAATGATTATTAATGTACAATTATTATTTATTAAACAATATATAAAAATTTATTTATTTATTCATTTATTATTCTTATAATAATTTGATCCAGGATCTAAAAAGTATATTTAATTTATTTATACAAAAAGCAAAGAACCAAGTACAATGATGGAATTCTCCAAGTGGATCGTGGAATTCTCAATCACAAATTAAACAACGAGGCTTCTTAGCATATATATATATATATATATATATATATATGGTAGAGATAAAGTAAAAAAAAACTAAAGTAAAAAGGGTAAAATGGATAATTATTTGATCATTTTTCGGTATATATATAAACTGATAATCGTTAGTTCACCATCTTTATTGATTAAAACTAGTTTTTCATCAATTTTCTTTTTGATGAATCAAACATATTCATCACTTTTTAGATGAAATCATTTTGTTCATCAACAAATTATTCCAAAATTTTGTTTTCAAAATCTGTATTTGAAATCAAAAAGAAATTGATGAAGAACTAGTTTTAATAAATAAAGATGATGAACTAACGATTATCAGTTGATATATATACCGAAAAATGATCAAATAATCATCTCTTTTACACTTTTTACTTTAATTTTCTTTTTATTTGATCTCATCCCTATATATATATATATATATATATATATATATATATATATATATATATATATATATATATATATATATAGGTAGGATCAAATGAGAACACCTCTTAATGTGAAAAGTTCATTTGAGAATCGTTTTTATTGCGAGAACCGCGAGAACCAATCTTAGTCGTCTGATTACCCTCCTTCAATTGGATTGTCTACCCATTAATTCCTTACATGCACCCTGCCACACTCAATCCCCTCACGCTCTTCATCCATGAATTCCATTATCCAAAATGAACGGCTAAGATTGGTTCTCGCAATAAAAATGGTTCTCAAATGAACCTTCCCCTATATATATATATGTAAAAGTTTAAACGAGAACTGTTTTGCGTACAAGAATCGTGAGAACCAATCTTAGCCGTCCAATTCCCCCTCCTTCAATTGGATTGACCACCCATGAATTCCTTACATGCAACCTGCCACACTCAATCCCCCAAGCTTTTCATCCATGAATTCCATTATCCAAAATGAATGGCTAAGATTAGTTCTCACAGTTCATGTTTGAACCCTCCCCTATTTATTTATATATATATATATATAATTAGTAACTAACTAGGTCAATGAATAGGTTTTGAGCTCCATGTGAAGCCGAGTTTTTTGTTGAGGTTTCAGACTCAATTGAATATCTTTAGCCCTAGGGAACAAATTAAATCTTTATTTATTGAGAATAGCTTCCTTTTTTGGTAGGCGGTTGTAATGCCAAGTTCATATTTAGTTAACCTAATCAGAACGTATAGTATACTAGTGATGGATATATAAGAAGAGTGGCGATCATGTATTAATTAGTTGGAACATTAGCAATAAGCCTACCTTTGATAATATATATTCCTAAGAAAATTAAGGAGGTCAGCTTTAACTCGATCTTTAAGTTCCACCAGCCATTCATTTTCTTCCATAATTAGTTTTTGACCATATATATGCCAACTTCTTAGCTTCAACGACTTTATTAAATCCAGCCCCTCCCTATTTTTGGAAGAAATATTTTTACTCCGTTTTAACCAACATATTCAATAGATGGGTGTTTGCTAAATAAACACCCTAAATTAAAATGTGTAACAGACACCCTAAATCAAATGTGAAATTTCATTTCAATCGGGTAATATGTTTCTACATTTTCTGCATTTATTTAAAACAAATAACATCATTACCGAATTAAGCGTGTCACACAATCACATGACAAAAAAGTTTGTTTAATTTATATTATTTTTGTTATTATATTCTTTGAATTAATTTTGTATAGTTATTTACTTTTGCATTTATAAATTTTAATACATGATGTTTGGTGTAAATATTATTATATATTTGTGATCATATTTTCTTTTTTCAATATAAATTTTATTGTATTCCCACAATTATTAAAAAAAATACATTTTGTTTTATAAACTTTCTACTAAAACTATATATTCTCTTACTAGATCCTTTTATTTATCATGTTACTCACTTAACTATTATTTATAACTTTTAAGATTTTGAGATGTGATCATTGTCGTTTTTTATGACATTTAAGTAAACAACGCTCGACAAGTTTACTTGTTTGAGATTGAAAAGTATTCTGTAGCTATGATTTCTATTAAAGATTTTTTTTATTGTTATTATTTAGTAAAGGTGGAATAGGGTTTGAGAGTTAAAGAAAATATATTATGAGTGAGAGACAGATTATGACATTTAAGTAAACAACGCTCGACAAGTTTACTTGTTTGAGATTGAAAAGTATTCTGTAACTATGATTTCTATTAAAGATTTAGTAAAGATGGAATAGGGTTTGAGAGTTAAAGAAAATATATTATGAGCGAGAGACAAAGAGAGTGTGGGAGGGGGAGTTGGACCATATGATTTAATTTCTGTTTTTGTTAATAAATTAATTTTTTTATTTGTTTTGTTTTGCAAATAAGATATTATAGAATAAGTTTTTAATTTATTAATATTGTTTTATACAAACTTTATTTTCTTAATTTATAAATAAATACTTTGTGTTTTGTTAGATATTTAAAATATCCAAGGTGTATCACATAGTTTTAAAATAATAGCATAAATTATATTTAAAGAACATAAAGACAAGATTATTTAAAAATCAGTTATAGATATCTTAAAATAAAAATAAAGACAATTTTATTTAGAAAATTGTTAACAAAGAGTACATATATATATATAGGAGCATTTGTAGTTATGAATGTATTAGGTCATGTCATGCCGATTGCTGGCTTATGACTGATTTATGACTAACTATATGATTTTTGCCTATATATATATATATAATCGAATTGATTATACCTAATTTTATATAATCGTATAACAGGTTCTTCTGGTTGCAACCCTTCTAAATATTTCTCTGGAGATTGTGGAGGGAGTGGTAGAGTTGGCGTTCTTGTCGGAGGTGCAATATTATCAATTTCTTTTACTTCTTAACTAATTTCTAATTTTATTTTAATTAACCTTCAAAAGATATAAAACATTTCAGCTGTTGTTGTGGGAGCTTCATTGATTGTTTGCATTGGCTTAATTATTCTCTTCATTCGTCGTCGTACCATTTTAAGATCCAGAAGCAGAGCCAACAGACAATTATATGAAGCCAAAGGCATCACCATTCCGGTTTACAGTTATAAAGATATTGATAAGGCCACGAACAGCTTCTGTGTTAAACAAAGGCTAGGAACCGGAGCTTATGGCACTGTATACTCGGGAAAACTCCAGAACGGAGAATGGGTTGCAATTAAACGGATTAAACATCGATCTGATGGCGACAACATTGATCAAGTCATGAACGAGATCAAACTCCTTTCTTCGGTAAGCCATCCGAATCTTGTTCGCCTTTTGGGTTGTTCGGTTGACAAAGATGAACAAATACTTGTTTACGAGTTCATGCCAAATGGGACCTTAGCACAACACTTACAAAAAGAGAGAGGCAACGGGCTTCCTTGGCCTGTTCGCCTCACAATTGCCACTGAAACCGCTCAGGCGATTGCTTATCTACACTCGAGCTCGGATCCCCCAATCTATCATAGAGATGTAAAATCTAGCAACATATTGTTAGATTATAGTTTTAAAGCAAAAGTAGCCGATTTTGGTCTTTCTAGATTGGGAATAATTGAGTCGTCTCACATTTCAACCGCTCCACAAGGCACTCCTGGTTACCTAGACCCTGAATATCATCAAAACTTCCATTTATCGGATAAAAGTGATGTGTATAGCTTTGGAGTTGTGTTGATTGAGATTATAACGGCTCTTAAAGCCTTGGATTTCTCTCGAAGAAATAATGAAGTCAATCTGGCATCACTAGCTGTCGATCGAATCAAAAGTGGTAGTCTTGATGAGATCATCGACCCTTCCCTTGAGCCAAAGAAAGACACATGGACCTATTCTTCGATCCACAAGGTTGCAGAGCTGGCATTCAGATGTCTTGCATTTCATAGCGAAACGAGACCTTCAATGACTGAGGTGGCGGGCGAGTTAGAAAAAGTTAGGATCTCTAAAGAAGAGAATACTACATTAGCATCCTTGGAAAGATCATCAGCAGCTGTTGTGAATGAGAAGGAGGGTGAGAACATGGAATCCGAGAAGACGTGTTTATTTGATAGTATGAATTCAACAAACGATAGAAAATTTTCGCGTGATTCCGTGGAGGATCAGTCGCTTACTGAATCGAGCTCGTCCCCTTCATCAAATGGTTTACTTGGTTCTAGTTCAAGGATGTAAAAAGGTACGGATCATCTTTCTGCTTGTTATTTTTGTAAAATGGTACTCACTCGTCTTCAGATGGTAAAAATTTTGGGGTTGATCGAGGTTAATTGTATTTAATTAGTTTGTACATGTTTAAAACTACAATTAAGCTATATATGTTGAAATGAAATGTACTTAATTAATTGATCAAAATGTTGTTTTTAGCAGATTTAAAGTTCATAATCAAACCTTCAACTTATTAGAACCTGCGATTGACACTACTATTCATCACGTTGCGATTGCCTCGCTTTAAGTTTTGATTTATATATATACTAAGTTTTAAGTCCGTGTAAAAACAGACCAACATGCAAAATCTTTGATATATGATTTTATATGTTTTACGTTTAGTAGTTATTTTGAGAAATATATGGAAATTGAGTCTGATACTCTTATTAATTAATGAAGCTAAAAAAAATTGCGAATAATATTAAAGTTGAACACGAGTTTCCTATAAAAGGTTAGAAAAACGATTTGGAAAATTGAGGGAATAAAGCACGCGTTTAAAAATATGTTATAATTAGAAGTAATTACTTTCCTTGTTTTAGTTATATATGATTTTTCTACAATTAAAAAATAGCATCAAACTTATTTAAATAATGAAGCCTTGAAACATGTTTAAATTTTGAATTTACTAGCTAGTCACAATATTAATATCCATAGAAACAAATTTTTTATTTTTAAAATTGTTAAAGTCATATTTAGGGAAAGGATTGTACATAATTCGGTTATAAACCATAATCAAAACTATATCGGATTTTTTTGTTAATCGTATTATACTAGTATTCTACCTACGCAATGCGACGGTAATAATAATAGTCTGTGCTCAACAACATGTTCAATTTCAAGAATGTAAAGTATGATATATGTTGAATGCGGTGTTAGAAAGATATGTTAGACTATGTATCCATTTTATTTCTCCTTTTTCTGTTTTCTTTATTTCTCTCTTTTCCAATCAACTCTTATCCGTTATTTAAATAGTTTTTTATAAACAATATAATAAATAGTTGTTAGATGTTAAATGATTTATTAAGTCAACAGTTGCCATAAATTAGTTAAGGCAATTAATGAAATAATTGATTAAACTATTGATTTAGGTGTTTGTATCTTATACATAAAAACTTGTACTACTTAAAATTAAGTAGTTTTAAAAAAATTTAAGAACGAGAAAGTTAAATACTTTATAATGTAGTATAGATAACTATTCGATTATAGTTAACCACATATTCCCTTATCGGTTAATTTTCGTCTGTGGTGTTATTATGAAAATCGACTAATCCGTTAACATTTTTTTTAATATGAGCATTCATTATTAGGCTAAATTTTTTATGCCATTTTACCTTAAAATGTGTATTTTATGCTAACAATACTCCAATGACACTTTGATAAAAACCCTACATCATATATCTATGTGACTAAGTTCATAACGAAGACCGGACCGACCGGTCTTGGTCTGGTTCGGTCCGGTTCGTCAGTTTTTTCGTTCTATTAGGTCGCATGATCACCCTAAGTTCGTTTGATGAAAAAAATAATAACACACGGTTCATTACCAAAACCATAAAAAAAATTCCACTTCATAAAAAAAATGAAAAACCAAATAATTTACAAAGGAGCCAAGTAAATGTAATGGATTTAAAAGAAGTGAAAAATTCAACATCAAGATGGAAGGTTTTGGTGATTTGGTTTTTTGAAATTTAAAAAATACTAATAATGAAACAATAAATATAAGATACAAAATTAGATACGATAATATAAATTTTAAAATTTTGTTAATTGAAATGGTTTGATTAAGGTTTGGTTATTCAGACCACCCCTGTTTATGCAGTAGACGGAGTCCAGATAAACAAGTTAGCAACTTTGAGTATTGAAAGTAATTTGTTAGCAAATGTTAAATTACAAAATTAAATGTTTTTGCTTTAAAAGAATGCACGAAAACTTTGTTTTAGGTGATCTATATTAAACTTTTTATTCGAGCTTATGTCCTCAAGTTATAATATTTTTGTATTTGATGAAAAAACGACGTGAGAATGAGCCATCTAGCATGACTAGGTTCTGCAAACGAGTCTCGCCAAAAAGTCTTGATTTACTTGTTGAGGCATTAAATACTAGCCCTCTTCATGGCCGTAAGTGTAGTACTTTCACCTAATGCAAATTCATTGATGCAACCTCTTTAGGAACATAAGACAGGAATGTAATACTCACACCAAATGCAAATTCATTGATTTCAACGTGGAAAGAGCCGTATCATCCAAGAAGTTTCATCACAAACAACTTCTTTTCAACACAACAAAGTATGTTTTGATATATTGCTTTCATAAAATAATAATCAAGTTTTAAAATTGTTTCAGTTAAGTTATTCATACTTTAAAGTCATTCATCAATTGTAACAAAGTTTTCAAAATTTTCCACTGTTGTGTTATAGGTTACCAGATTAAACTTATTTATTTATTATTTAATTAAATAAACCTAGATATTTAATTTAAGTATGCTTCTATATCCTTTTATTTTATCCTCCTATTCATTTGATAATGACAAGTAAAAAAAAATCAATTAGGGAAATAATATATCTTTCTACTATTTTCTTTTACTTATAATCATACTCACAAGATCAATACAAGTGTTAAAATTAACGGAGAAAGTGAAAAAAGAAAATTAATAGATTTTTTACTTAAATAATCGTAATTAAAACATATATGGCTTCCCCTTTTCCCTTTCCAACCCCAATGCCACATCAGTTTTTTTTACTTTTTTTTTTCCCAACTCAAATCAACCCCAAACTCTAGTATAGCTTCTCCCAAATCAACCCAAACAACCCAAATATTTTTCTCTCTCCTCACATTCACAAAAAAACCAAAAAAAAAAGAAAAAAAGAAAAAGGCTGCAACAATCTTCGGCTATCATCGGGTTGGCAGACCCGAAACCAAAAAAATTTCAAGAACCCGATACCCCCCGTAGGGGTGTTCCCGAAAGACCTAACTCAACCCAAAAGGACCCGAGGCCTTTCGAGAGAGGCCATACGCATGGTCTAAGAGATAAAAAACATTATTTCCAAATTCAATTGCATATAAATTTCCTAAAATACACTTGTATAAACTAAAAACTTAAATAATTATCAATAAAATCACCTGTCAAGAGTTTTTCACCCTTATCTAAATTAAAATTTAAAATTCTCCACATCGATTGTCCAAATGTGCAGGAAATCGAACAATCAATGGATGAAAGTCCAAGATCAATCCGTCAAGCATAAAGCGTAAATACCATTTGCACGAACGAAACCACCAACATCAATCCTTATATGAATAAGACTGGAAGAAGAAATTGTACCACAACAAAAATTAAAAACATTAAATAACCTTCTCTAGTCGCACACACGCTGTCTAAAACGACCTCAATTTTACACACCGACTAACCGAAGAAGGGGTTTTTAGGGTTTTTGGGCTCAATCAAATTCAAGAACTTGCTGCTAAAACCCTCTGTATGCACCAAACAGCAATGAGCGCAAAAATGACAGCCCTCGCAACTATTCCTCACAACCTTCCTTCCGCCGTGGCTTCCACTCCAAATCGTCGCCTCTTCTCCATCCACAGTGTAAGTTCTTTCAGAATTTTACATCTTTAGTTAATTCATTTTCTGTAATCTTTCGATTTTGATTTGTGCCTACTCTTTCTGTAGGTTTCTCCTTCATCTGCAGTATTGAACAAAGCTTCCTTTCTTCGGTTTCATAGAGCATCAAATGGTATTGATTCTTCCTTCTGATTTAGACACATAACACATATTGAATTGCAATTCCCTTCTATAGAGAAAAATAAAATGATTACATACTTCGCCTTTTGTGAATCAGATTTTCAACCTTTCTATTCTGTCACCACTCTCTATTAATTCCAATCTTGTCGGAATTCATTGAAATATGAGAACCCATATCAAGTTTAGACCTTGGAAAGAGTTATATTTGGATTCAAAGCTGGTAGTATCTGGTCACAGAGTATAGAATTATGAGAAAAGATGAACAATGTTAAGATACGAGCATTCTTAAAAATTAAAAATCAATGCTCAATTTAAGAAAATGTAATTATTTGGATATATTTAAGGAGGTTTAATGATTAGACTAAGCAGAGCTTCTCTTCTTGCCTTCTTGTGCACAATTATAAACAAAATGAAAACGCAATTACTCTATCTGACTTTAAATCTATATAGTCTTTTCTGTAGGTGGTTCAAAGGTGAGGAAGAGCAAAGAGCCTTCGTTCTCATGGTCAAGTAGAGGGCATCTCGTTTGTGCTATAAATGATACCAAATCTGAGGCTAAGTCTGATGTCAAGGAACAAAAGGTTACTACTTTTGACGGGGTTGAACCATTTGGAGGTAAATCAGGCTCTGTTTCATTTATAGGATTGACGCACCAGTTAGTTGAAGAAGGGAAATTGGTGTCAACACCATTTCAAAAGAACCGGTCTTTGCTCTGGGTTGTTGCTCCAATAGCATTAATCTCATCAGTTCTGCTCCCACAGTTTTTTGGCATTTTAAGTAATGATCTTGTTCAGGATGTGGTTCTCACAGGTATCATATTGTTGTCTCTAGCCGTTATCTTATTCAGGAATTTATAAAACTATCAAGCGATAAGAAAAAGGCTTAAACCCATCGCAAAGCAACTATCTTTCTTTTGCAAAACATTAAAAGAATTGATGGTTTGCAAGAAATGAGCTATGTTTGAAAAAGCCCTGCAGATGTACATCTGAAGTAACAAAAGAAAGCCATGGTACGTGGCATGCTTGGTTAACAATCGTTCATTCGTGGAAATTGTATTTTCTTTTTTGGATTTTTGCAAGAATGATGGTTTGTTTATAACAAAAAGGTTAGGACTATGGTTCAAAAAGTAAATTAAACTCGTAACAAATTTAATATTGGTAATATGTATTGAAAGGTAAACAACTTTGCTCCAATATTTTTATTTTGTGTAATTAACTTTGTGTCATCCAGAATTAACCCTCAAAGTTTCAAAATTTTCGAGTTACATAAAATAGTAGAGTTACCATGGCTGATGAAGTGGCAGATGACATCTTAATACATGTGTGACATGAGTCAACATTGACTCTTTTTTTTAAATCGGATATGGAGTTGATAAACCTGTTAAACGTGCTAAAGATTGCCTCTAATCAAAGTTTCTGAAAGTGGAAACCTAGTTGCCCATAGTAGAAATTGGAGCAAATTGATAGCCTTTTAAACACTTAACTCAGTTTAGACGTTTTTTCATGCAGAGATTGTGTACACGGTTTCTTCTGAGGTCATGTTTTACATAGGCTTGGCGACGTTTCTTCTTATAACTGACCGAGTGCAAAGGCCCTATTTGCAATATAGCTCAAAACGATGGAGTTTAATAACCGGACTTCGAGGATACTTGACATCTGCCTTCTTTGTAATGGGGTTTAAGGTTTTAGCACCTTTATTTGCTGCATTTGTTATGTGGCCATTGCTCGGTTTAGCTGGCTTGGTTTCAGTAGGTCCTTACTTAACCGGCTGCTTGGTTCAGTTCATATTCGAAAAAGTCCTTGAAAAACGTGGTTCATCTTGTTGGCCTCTTGTCCCTATTGTTTTCGAGGTTTGTATGTTGTGTAATTTTTATTGATTTTGATTTCATGACGATTGTGGTTTTCACTAATATCGAATGTTTATGGCAGGTTTATAGGCTGTATCAGTTGAGCAAAGCCATGCACTTTATGGAGAAGTTGATGTTTCAAATGAGAGGTCTGCCAAAGTCACCGGAACTCATGGAGAAGAGCGGCGCGCTGGCAGCAATGATTTTTACTTTTGAAATTCTTGCGATGGTTTGCATGTGGTCGTTTTTGACCTTTATTCAACGGCTTTTTCCTTCTAGACCTGTTGCTGAAAATTATTGAGCTGATTTTTGTAGGAGAATTCCTTTGTTAACATCTAAATTTGGTTTCAGTCAATTTCATAAACAAAATTGTATTACACTAGTAAATTAAAATCTACCAAGTAATTTACTTCCACTACTGGAATGGATTATATAACACATACTTATCCTGCTAAAGTCAACAAACATAAACTATACTTGATACAAAAAGTCAGCCTTTTTGGTTACTAGTAATTTTTCTTACACCGGTTAGTTTAAATCAACATAGTCAAAATTGACTGTTAATAATCTGACCAAATGTAAATGGAGACTTCATCATTGTTTTTTATCCGGAAACCTTCGCATTGACGGTGCCTGGTGTGACAATTCTACTTGGAATACTTCACAGAACTCTTTTAGTAATGATTTATGAGCAATATCAATGAGTTTATCATCATCAAAAGGTTCATTCAGCAGCCCTTGATGCTTGCAACTCCTCAATCTGGTATTCCACAAGGAACTATTTGATTAAAAGGTGAACGATCAGTGGAAACATTCAATGCTAATCCATGATACATGAGCCATCTCGAAACCTGTATTCCTATTGCTGCTACTTTTTGGTCCCCTAAATCAATCAAAGAAATAAGTGAAAACCAAGACAAGCTGTCTAGTTGATAGTAACCGAATAAGCTTTGAACTTACTGACCCAAACCCTGTTAAACCCTCAACCCGAGAAGATTTTAGAGAGAAGGTCGAGTGATGAACGCGAATGACCACCTCCTCAAGTGACCTGAGGTACCAATGAAGATCCATCTTTTGGAAACGAAGATTCATTATTGGGTACATCACTAGCTACATTGCAAAGAATTTTGTAATGCAACAGTTAGATATTCAAACCCAAAATCCCCTAGGAACTTAGGTGATAACCGACTTTGTTAATCAAGAATTACTCCATTTTCGAAAGGGTAAACTAAATCATCTCAAGCCTTGACTTTTCCATAATCCTTGTCATTACTAGTCTTGTTGCAAATTGTTTGATTGTCTAACAATAATTCATGAAAATTATAGCAAGTTGTAGTTTCAGCTATACAAAACATATTGTTCTAATTGTGGATTTGGACAATGAGAAGAATGAAGAACAAAGAGAATAGTAAATGCACCTGTCCTGGGCCATGGTAAGTAACTTCACCGCCGCGTTCAGTTTGATACAATGGGAAAGGGGGATCTTTGATGTCGAAATTCAAATTGTTTTCCTTACTAGCAATACCCAGTGTAAAAACAGGTTCTTGCTAGAGCACGATCAAAGTATCGGAATCATCTTCATTGCTATCAATCAATGTCTTTCGTTCTTCAACAACTAATTTTTGCAGTGACCATGCCACAACAAAAGGGACCATCTCTTTAAACATATCGTAGCAATTGCATCTATATAGATGGATAGATACAAAAAACCCAAATTGAAAAAAAAGAAAAACGTCGTTAGGTAATAACGAAGGGAAAGTGTTCGATGAAATGTCGAAGTGAGTAGGATCGTACGAACCTTCTTACGGTGGTCCGTTGAACTAACGAAGTGGACTGGACGCCGATCTTAGAAACTGCTGCTCGTGCTGGTGTGTTCCTTGTGTGATCCGAATGAGAGCGGATTGTCCATGGTGAAATCGATGAGCTTAAACTGAAATTCGCTGCTGCAGTCATGGAATTGGAATTTGTATGATAAATATGTTATCCAGAAGTCTATGATCAGCTTATGTAGATTAAAAGGCGTCCCATTCAACAATCCAATCGGAAAGAATTAGAACAGTGAAGAAACCAAGAAAATACTGCGACGAAATTGGGAAGCCGATTGTGTCAATAGGCATCTCCCATAAATCTTTTCTAGAAGCCGGTGTTTTTAATTCACAGCGCTATAAGTTAAGATTTGTGTGTGAGTTTTCTTTAAAGAGTATATATATATATACAATGTAATAATCCAATAGAAACAGTTTTAAAATACGTAATGGTAGGAACACTGTATCTTAGTACAAATTTAGTACAAAAACTTAAAAGAATCGGCATTTAACAATAATAATATATGATTTATTTTTCAAAATACCATTTTTATTTAAAACAATATGTTTTTTCGAGAAAAAAAATTAGATGCAACAAAAAATAATGCATTCAGAAATTGTTGCATTTGGATGCACCATAAAAATAACAAAATGAAGGTGGTTGGCAATGAAGATTCAAGGAGAGAATGGTAGATAGATATGAAGATGCATGGTGTTATGAGTGAAGATGGAAAAAAAAGTCGGAGGATAAAGAGATAAAAATTACGGTAGATACGATGTTTTTTACGAGAACCGCGAGAACTAATAATAACCGTAGATCTAAGAAATCAATGGTTGTAAACTGTAATGGCATAAAGGTAAATAATTGAAATCTAATATCAATTTTAAAGTTGCAAAAGGGTAAAAAAAGAACACCATATGTCGGCTATGATCAAGAGGTGGTGCAAGTAAGTTTAAATTAAGTTCATAACTTTAATTAGGAAACATAATTCAAAAATCAAAACTACATATTAATCTCTAAAATTTATGGCAAGATATACTATCTTTTATAATTAAATTTTTTTTGAATAAGCTATTATTCTAATTTTTAAGCGAAGAATGCATAATAGAGGGAAGCGACATTAGCTTTACAAATAATATAACATCAACGATCGAGAATTCCATTTTAATAGATTTTTTACCGAATTTTTTTAATCGAAACTTCAATTGTTTTTTTTTCCAATTTATTTAATACAAGGGTGAGATTTTTATGTTTTGGGCTATGAAACTAAATGATTCTCTTTAAATATTATTTGAGATTGTTTATATACTCTTACTAGATATCTATTTAGCCTCTAACTTATAAGATTAAGAAATATGTTAAAATAAAAGAGCATATAAGAAAATACATATTATTTTTTAGTGTGTATAAGGATGAAGTAAAGATTTAGTAGGAGGAAATATGGTTTTTATATTATTTTACTCTTTTAAAATTAAGATTTTTAATCCTAAAGTTTATAATTAGTTTTTGTGATTATAATCCCTATAAGAAATTTACGTATTGTTTATTAAAGTTTTTGTTTTTTGGGTTTCCTTTATTTTTAGTTAAATAATTTTATTCGGATTATTATTTATAAAATAAAATTATATTTTAAATAATTAAAAATTGTATATACGCAGCGAATTGCGAAAATTTAACCACGTTATAAGTAAGTTTTAGGAAAATATATGAGTAATGATGTCATGCGGCAAACTTTTAAAGGAGATCTTTTTGGAAATGAGAATGAAAAGTTCATTTATTAGTATAATAATAATAATTATTATTATTATTGACGGAGGGCTGGAAACTACGCTGGCGTCCGAGCTTCCGTTGAAATTTGTCACGTGTCCTGGACCGTCTCATCATTCCAACACGCCCGCAGTACGTTCATGAACAGGATTGCTAACCTTTAGCTAATATTCCACACTGCCACGTGTACGGCACACGTTCATCGTCAGCTTGACCAAACCAAGCCTCCAACCCCTATTTTGACTTTTCGAAATCCTTGTCCTCAAAGCTAAACTGAAAAACCCTCCCCCGATATCTGCACAAAAAGGTTGGTGAATTGTCTAATATAACCCTACCAATTTCCATGCAAGTTAATTAATAGACATATATTCCCCGGTTATACCTCGATTCCTTTAAATATTTCTTCAATTCCTCCTATATATATATAATTTGATTCTTGTATAATTTAATTAATCGCATGGCTGCCGCTAGATTGATAAGCATGTCAAGGCTATCATCATCTGCTCTCGGCACGCCTTCATCTCAGAGTGTATCGGGTATGACTCATACGAGAACGAGGTCTAGGTTAATTACGTGCATGGCGGCGAATGGTTACGGTTTTGAAAGAGGACGATTAGAGGTGGATATTGAGAGGAAAGCTTTAGCAGAAGTTAAAGTTGTGACGGCTAATACGGTGGCTGCAGCTTTAGATGGTTTAATGGTTGAGCCGATTGAAACAAGTGAAGAAGTAGATTTGTCTAATGATCTAATGGTGTTTGTAAGAAGTCTAAGTCTATATACACTAAAGGTCGCTAGAAGACGTCGGTCGTGGAGTTCAGTCATCCAAGCGCTAGTCGAAAAGGTAATTAGTAATAAGTCTTCAATTCCTTCTTAATTTGTTTTTTCTTTTCTCTTAATTGTCTTTTTGACCTACGTTATATATTAATATTCTTGTTTACTAAAAAGTAACTTAATTAATTATTATTAATCAGAAATTAAGTTACTAAAATGCATGTAAGCAGATACACGATGATATGTAATTAATTTCAAGTTTTGGTACATTTCACTAATTGAATGATATTTGTAAAATGATATACACACACATATATATATATATATATCTAATTAATTAAGTAATGCATATATATGTGCGTGCGGAGTGACATATGGAATTACTTAATTTGCAGGTTATAATGGACTCACGTTTTTTTACGATGTTGGGCGTAGCGGGAACCTTGCTTGGTTCAGTATTATGCTTCCTGGAGGTACGTATAATAATAATAATAATAATTATTATTATTACTATTATTATATATAAATTCTTTTGAACTATATATATAGCTAGTATAATTATTAATTAATTAGCATGTACGTACGTACTTAATTTGTGTGCCATTTAATTAGCAAAGGATTGGATTAATTTGTTGAATAGTTGTGTTAATCGCTCGATCTCACCAAATAATGAATATATCGACGTAGCATATGTATATGTATATATATATATATAATTATATATTATTAATTTGAATGAATTTGAATTGAAGGTCGTACGATGGAATGAATGAATTTGCGTATATATATTAATTGCAGGGTGTTTTTCTTGTTGCGGAATCATACGTGCAGTATTTCCATGGTCTCTACCAGCATTCAGATCATGGCCACATCATGTATCTACTCATTGAAGCCTTAGGTACTCACATACATCTGATACTCGATCTATATATATATCCGGGTCATTTTAATTAATTTTTACAACAAAACGTACCCAAATATATATAGATATAAATTATTAACTGATTATATGAATTTGTATGTATGTATAGATATGTTTTTAGTAGGAACGGCTATGCTTACATTTGGAATGGGATTGCACTTTATGTTCATTGGAACACTAACTTCAAAAGCAGGCAGCCCATCAAAACCACTTCCACCATCAAACTTTTTCGGCCTTTTCTATCTCAAGGTACGTACGTACATGCATATATATATATATATATATATATATATATATAGTTGGAATGTTGGAAACCAGTTAATTAAATTAAATTAATATTTGTATGCATGCATGCATGGAAATTAATATAAATAAATATATATAATATTGCAGGAGTTCCCATCATGGGCTGGAATGAAATCGGTATCAGAAGCAAAGTCGAAAATGGGGCATGCTCTAACTTTATTACTTCAAGCTGGAATGTTGGAAAAGTTGAAGAGCGTACCTCTTGTAACGGGCCTGGATCTCGCTTGCTTTGCTGCTGCTCTTTTTCTTTCTTCTCTTGCTTTATTCATTCTCTCCCGACTTTCTTAATTCATTCATTCCCGCCGGCCCACTAATTTATTTATTTATTAAAATTAAAATTATTTTTTAATTAAATCCAATCACTTTTCAATTACATACATACATATATATAGCCATAATTATAGGTGGTATATATAGCACACTAAGATTATATATGTATGTAATTTCAATTCAATATATTCATTGATGTTATATATAAATAAACATTTCTTTTATATGTATATAATAATTAATTAGTTAATATCAATAATATATATATTGTTTGTTCAAATTAAAGGTAGCTAGCTAGGTATTTTCTACTCTTTTAATTGGAAATATTCATGCATTATGATGTGTAACTTTCACTTGAAAAGAACATTATTCCCCACTAACAAAGCTCCTAATTAGAAAAAAAGTATTAATAAAAAAAAAACAAGTCTCGCGTCAAGACCTTCATTTTGATTAAATGGATCGATCATTAGAAATTAGAAAATTATAATATATATTAAATTAAGACTTTTAGTCATTCAATTCTTCTTTTCAAGATGTTGCCACCAAATTTCTGATATATAGTACGCGCATACATGCATTCAGTCTGACTCTACCTACGTACTTAAAAGAATATTAATTAATTAATTGACATTGACACATGCAGATAATTAAATTACTCATCGGAAGTTTTAGTACGTGAAAAAACTTGGACACAATAAATAAATAAATGCCGATATATACATATATATATATATATATATAGGGATGGGATTAAATAAAAATAAAATTAAAGTAAAAAGTGTAAAAAGGATGATTATTTGATCATTTTTCGGTATATATATCAACTGATAATCGTTAGTTCATCACCTTTATTGATTAAAACTAGTTCTTCATCAATTTCTTTTTTATTTCAAATACAGATTTTGAAAACAAAATTTTGGAATAATTTGTTGATGAACAAAATACTTTCATCTAAAAAGTGATTAATATGTTGAATTCATCAAAAAGAAATTGATGAAGAACTAGTTTTAATCAATAAAGATGATGAACTAATGATTATCAGTTAATATATATACCAAAAATGATCAAATAATCATCCTTTTTACACTTTTTACTTTAATTTTCTTTAATTACTTGAAGGAAGTTCAATCAATTAATGAAGTACTCATCCAAAAAACTTAAATGTATATACACGTGTATGTGTTAATCAAATCTAATTACAACGACAAAAGAATAGAGTATATATATAAAGCGACAAATCACAAAATAAAATAAACATCATAGGCTCATGTTAGACACGGTTTTTCAAAAATAAAATCCCCGTAAAAAAAAAATAATAAACGCTTCACTTCCATGCTTATAAACTTATATATATTAAGCTTATTCCAACTCCAGTTTTTTATTTTTAACACTCCATATTGAGAGTCAATAACTCATTCACCTTAGGTCTATTTTAAACAGTCATTGCATACCTCTCTTTGGGTTTAATGCAAACACATAAAATACTAATTTAACAAACATTTATAACTAATTTGTGAAAAACTTAATTTTTTTCTAACACCGTAGAAATGTTCAATTGAAAACCAGTTGATTGTGTTTGTTAAAATTTAAATGATACAATAAACAACGAGAAACAAAAGTACAAATTAGGTTTGACACTAACTTTAATATGACCAAGTAAAAATGTAAAATAGTTAAACAAATATTAATAATGTACAGAGATAATAAATGAATGATGTTTATTTTACTAAAGAGTCGGTAGCAAGAACATTATTTGTTTAAAAGATTCAATAGCTAGAAAGAAAGTGGAAGTTAAAACTTAAAACGTCATGTTATGAAATTCAAAAAATCTAAAATGTATGCCAAAAGTAAATTTGAAAAACAGAGATTAGATCTCATCATTATGAAATCAGACTAGTACAAATTGGAGTATCAGCGTCATCAGTGAAATCTTGAACAGGAGCCACCAGAATTCAAATTTGTTTGCCACCCAATTTTAATCTGCAAAGCCATTACTTTAGAACAGTCTGGGAAACAAATTGTTTCTCTTTCATGTGCGCTGAAAAATCGCATTCTGAAGATTCAGTTATGAACAAGAAAAAGAGACGATTGGTACTGCTTAAGAAAACGCACACAGATATACCGTCAATGAACATACCTTTGGCTTTCAAAATGGATTCGGATAGATCCAAATAGATGTATAACTTTACATCGAAGCTAAAAGATCTCGCATTTCTGTTACAGATGGAATGTTTTCACCCGGGTAGACCTTGGCAGCAAGTTGAGCAAAGCTATCATACTTGTCCAAAAACTCTTTCTGTCAATCATCATATAGTTACTTTATCTGCCTAGTATCAGGAAAATTAAAAGCAAATATATTCAATTTGTTCACCTTTTAGACTTTTTTTCCTTACACTTGTTTGAATGCGTTCCATATAAGACCAAGAAAATGAAAGTGCTTTGGTGTTAACAAATGACGTATTTTCTCAAGGAACATATAAGGTGAATGCATTCATTGGGAAAACGAGTTATTATGGGTGAAAATGGATGTAAAACACGTGTTGCAGCACGCTTACTTGAGTAGCTAAAGTTACTAGAATGATGCAGTAACAGAAACTAGAAGTCAATATACCTTGCATTTGTCCCATAATGTAGGCAATAATTCCTCAGAGGTCAAGTTCTTCATCAATTTCTTATGCATAGCAGTGATGTGCTTGTCAACCTGTATATGAAAACTGTCTCATAATAATATCACTAAAACTGATGAAAGGTGAATTCTTTGGCACCTGTACATTCTTTAACTTACCCCTGATAAACTGGATTTTACCACCTTTCTAAGATCCGATTTTGACAATCCAACTTGAAATGGGATCTGTAATTATCAAAAGGTTAGCATCAGATGTACACTGGGTACTTATTACAATAATGGTTTTACAAATGTATGTAGGAACACCTCTTCCGGTGAATTAGTTAACATCAAATCCTCAATTCTTCGAGCAAACTGGAAAAGACGCTCAAATTGCTGGAAAGAAATCATTATTAGCATACATACATCACGACTTACAAAAATCAAAATTCTCAACGAGAAACGTAATATGTAATAGTGTTGCTTACGTAGTATATGATCACGCTGATATGACGTGTGCAAGATTGTTCATACGATTCACTTGCTTGATGATAGAATTTAGCTAAAGTTGGCACACAATTCGCCAAGTCATACAGACTGCATAGAACTGCTTCTCATCAGCATGGGCATAAAATGGTGTATTGCCACTAAAGTAAATAATTAACTTTAAAAAAATCATAGTAAGGTCAGCTTTTACTTTAAAAATTATCAATACCTATTCTGGAAAGCAGCATAGTTCTCTAAAAGAAAAATATCAGAATGTTTTAGGTCTGTCTGGGCAATCTTGTCCAGCGTCACAAACATTATGCCAATCTGTCAAAATATTCACCATCAGTTAATAAGCATCAAATGGTGATACATGTAGGTCGTCAAGTAATTGACACGAACATGATAACCCGAACTTGTCCCAAATTACCAGACTTAGTCACGATACCTTTTTATTACAAATTGAAATTTCATCATTTATGTTACCTTTTTCGGCAATTTGCGTAATATAAATATTAGCCATGTCATCAATTCTAACCGGTTACATGCTATGACGGTAACCGGATACCTTTTTTGTTAGAGATTGAAATTTAGACTCCTTTCTTAGCTTACAAAATTGGATGTTACCTTTATTGGCAAATTTCGATATTTATGTTAGCCTTTTCGGCAATTTGCCCTTTCAATTAAATGAACATATTCCTAGGTGGAGTAATTGCTATAAAGTACTCACAATTTTAATATATGCCTGATCAACCAAATCCCTAGACTGCCCCTGGATATATTGCTCCATTCGGGTGGCAAGCATCGCGAACCTACAAAGAAGCAATACAACCGAGTTGGAAATATTGTATAAGAAAAATATATTTGGCACTTAGGCTCAACATACATACTGACTACTTATGATTAACATCAAATTTGCAGCATCAAGTGTGAAGAACAGGTGAAGTAAAACGATTATTTTACCTGGGTACGAATGGCATGACACCCGTTTGTTTAACATTTTTGTCATTCTTTTCAATCTGGTGACGAGCTTCGTCTACAAACTGCAATATAGGTTACAATACGCCTACCCTTAGATGATTTTAGATTTGATACTAATCAAGATAATAGTTATAGACTTACACGCGTAAATAGTGTACTAATTCTATCTTCCAGGGCATCAAGTAAGAGGCGTACATATCCGGCTGTTTCTGCTTTTAAATCAGAAATATATCGCTCTGTTACACCATGCATTGATATGCATAGCAAAGGATCAATCTTGTGGGCCCAATCAACAGTTGCATAGAAGTCCTCCTGAAAGTTAACAGGAAAACTTAAACTTATTAAACTCAAAAGGAGTAAGTTTTGCCTCTTGTACAATTAAAGTATTAAACATAAACTTGTAGTAATTACCTGTATACCGTCTAGTAAATCACGAAGGGACTCATTTAATGCCCCCATCTCCAGTGTCCCTATACAGGATTCCGATACAAAGTGTAAAACTGGTTTATATTATATGACCAAAAAACAAGTGGATGTACCATTCATTATTATTATACTATTACCCTTGCTGGCGCCATTTTCATCCATCTCCATCATGCCTAAATCATCATCATTGGTATTATCATCATGAACACTTGGTGGATCAGGTGATGAAGCTTCAAAGCGCATGAAGAATGATAAAAATGAACTCTGCAGTTTAATAAGCAGTAAGTGAAAAACCAAAAATAATAATTCAAGCTGGATTATTTTGAGAAGGGAGAAGATTGTGTGTGTTTGTGTAAAGGAGAGTAGAGTTCTTTTCATACCTCATCCGCAAGGAGTGGGATAAAAACTGCTAGCATTTTGGAATAAGCTTCGGAAACCGTGGAAGTGTCTACATTTTGGTTGGGAGCAGTGGGGCCTTCAAACCATGCGCCTTGAACTTTTGGTGCTTTAGTACCAGCCCGAAGCTCGTTAGCGAATTCACGAGCCTGAAATTAGATCATAAAAGTTTAAAACCCAAAAGAGGACATCAATTTGGATTTTTTATACATATGTGGCAAATGCATTTGAGTTTCTACTAGGAATAGACAGCTTGCTCAATTCTAATTCATCAAACTTTAACGCAAATGAAATTTCACAGCGTTACCTCACGCCTTAAAAGCTGGTTTAAGGAGACACAATAAGTTTTCCTCAAAGGAGCCAGGCTACTTTTATCAAGAATCTGAAAGTGCGTTATAAGTCATTCAAAATCACAAATATATCGATCAATAGGTAAACGAAACCTTCTTTATCATCGAATCTTAAAGTTTCCATGTAATTAACCTTCAGGTGATGCAGTAGACGAGTGTAAATCCTGCATTTATTGTGGAGATCAGCATGATCAGGCTTCTTTAGTTGCCCACGCTGCCCAATGTCAAAACACCCATAAAATACATGTCTGTATATAAATTGTTGGTAACTCAAAAGGTCTTCAAAGTGTAGAAATTAAAAAATTACCATAAGAAACAAACCTGAGAAAAATTTCTTTTATCACCCATCATAGTATCCACCAATTTAACGAAATGGTCTCTCAAAAATTCACAGGCTCTACGTACAAAAGTCAACTTTATTATGTCAAGTTCTGCCCTCTTTTCCTTGACCTGTTACAGGGATGCATAAAGCACTACCATTTCCCATACCAATAAAACATTATAACAGAAAAACATATAGATCATATATGAAACAGCAATGAACATACAGCTTTAGTTTTTGCATATCTAGGATCCATAGAAGTTGCATCGAAACCACGCAAAGCAAATCTTAGCCATTCACATGCTTCAATATATTTATGCATGGATGACTCATCAAAGGAGCCTCCAGCTAGACCATCTGAAACCTGTAAATAGATACAGCATGATCAAACTTATGATTCAGTAAGTTGATATTGGCTGAAAATATTGTACCTCTGGAGGAATATGTAGTTTTTCAAGAAGCTTATCAAGTTCCACTACTAAAGCTTTATAATTTAAAGACTGCATTTCCAGCTTGTTATTGCGTGTTTCTATCTGTGACCACAAATCAAAGTTCGTTAAATATAACAGATAAACCATCATGAACAACAAATGTAATTCTTTTGCACACTCGATTAACCTTACTTTCAATAATCATGATAAAAAATTAGATAAAACAGCAATTAGAGAAGATTGTTAGTAAACAAATGAAGGAAAAGGGAGCATGCATGAGCCTGATAATATGGCCTGAACACATTTTTTTTCTCCATGGAATAAAAAAAAGTTTAGAAAGGAATAGAAATATTTATCTATCTATCTGTAATACAACATCAACCAAATGCCTGTTCATTGAACACGTCTCTTCCTCCTCCTATGGCCATGCAGGTGCTTAGTCTTCAACAGGTGTTTTCTCCTGCCTTTATCAGTTGTACCAGTTGCGCCTCTTCGCAACTTCGTTCTCTCCTTCTTAGTGCTGCTACCTTCTACCTTCTACCTTCTACCAATTTGCAGGCCTGTCATGATGTTATTTTGGCTGCTGTCGCATCCTTTTTCTATTGGTGAACCGCCCTACCATAGTCTCGTTATATGTAATATCAGAGTCTCCATATTCATCATTCATTACTTTGATGGTAGAAACAGGTAACAATTGGCATCTGCTAATTTCTCTATGTTTATGTCTAGGCTTTCTTTAATTTAGGCTTAGAGATGAACCCTGAATTCTTCACATAACTGTTCTTTTAGTTATAGAATGTTGGTTGTCTATGAAAACCATTCCTTCTCCAACATTACTGTGGGTTTAAACCAAGAAACAGAGACTGAGGTAGAGCTTCCAGTGTTGTTTTTAGGTGACACATGAACACGTACACCGCCTGCTTGATAAAATGCTTGACCCAAAATAACATGCTTTGAACCAATCACAATATTTGTCGTGTTTTATGGTGTTGCTCGTTGTTTTAAATAGCTTCTTATTTACTTTCCCAAAAAAATTCATAACCACAATCGACATAGATAATATCTGAGAATAAGGTTGTTAGTTGCACTTTCTGGAAATATATATTAAAAATAAGACTCAGAAAATGGAAGTTCTGACCTGTTATAGCATTATCATTAAGGACATGCCATTCTCAATATATAAAACATAATAATATTAGTAGAGATTAAATGAATTTATTTTACTTTGGGTCAAGACACATTGGCTAATTTCCTTATATTTGACACGTTTTTTTTTTTGGTATTCTGTGATGTGGGTTTACCTTCAATTCTGTTTCTTGAATCAGTCTGTGCATACTCTACTAGAAAGTCTAGATTCTATATCTAGAAGTTGTCTGTTGTAATAACAATCAGTTTTTTTTCCTTGGTTAACCTTTTATTCTCAGTCAACTTGTTGTTTGCAAGCTTATTTCTCTTTTTGCTGTAAGTGTGAACAGTGAAAAGAATTGTAATGATGAACATAAAATTTTCTATTTGATCTGTTTGCAAGCTCATTTATGCATTCCATCTTAATGGTGATTGGTTGCTTTTGGTTTATTTGACAAATTTTAAAAATTGCAACTTATCTGCATAATATATATATATATATATATATGTGTGTGTGTGTGTGTGTGTGTGTTATATCATATATTAGGTAAACACATTAACTCGTATACAATGTAAAATAAAAAATTATCCGTTTCTTTTAAAATGACTTCAGCAAGGCATATGGTAACTAACAATGATAGTTTAGGAATATGTAAGTACAAGAATGATTGACAAACTGCTTATTGGGTTATAAAATTAAAGCAACTGTGTACTATGTATAACATTATATTGTCTCGGTTTCAGGCTCATTAGATTATTAAGATCTGAGGCATTGAGGTTCTTTAAAGTGAGGTATGAATGTATGATCGCTTTGTATGATACATTAAAAGATGTCCTTTATTGTAACTCCTTTGAATCACTATCCTATTTAGAAAAGCACCCCTCTCACTTGCAAACCTTTAAGGTTTGATGAATACCTTGTAGACAGGAGTGTTTGGTAGCCTGCTTATTGGTCGTGTCATAGAAATAAAACATCATAATCATCACTTGATCATTTTGGATATATTCATTCACCATTGAGGTATTGATATATGTATAGCCTTAAAAGCTCCGTTATAAATTTCATAAAGTAAAGAATGGTCAAATAAATTCCTTAAGTCCTAATCCCTATAGGTCTCCACCATTCCGTGTTTGATTTCTTAGTGCTCGCTATTGTATATTAGGATTCTTTTTCCATTCAGCCATAGGACTTAAGTCTCCTTGCCATTTCTGAAATCTCTGTATGTTTGTTGATCAATTATTCATTCATATTTCTTCTCTTTGTAGGCCCAGCACGAAAACAAACATGATAACACACAGTGTTGTTCATAATGACATTAATAATTACGCCAAATAAAAAAAGATGCAGAGACAGGGGAAAGCACATGTGCATCTTGTTTTAAATTTCATAATAACCAAAATACCAAGTAAATTTGACATAAAACTTTTCAAGAGAGATTAAAAAAGAGGACACATGTGTTAATTTTTTCATTTTGTTTTCAAATTCGTAATAGCTGATATATATTTAAAAAAATTGGAATTTCTTAACAAAATATTAAAAAAATTGTGTAAAACACTAATAACAATGACACAAATTAGTTAAGATAGAAAATCACATGCAAGAGGAGCAAAGTGCTGGGATTTGAATTTCATGTAATTACTACTGAGATTTACCACTATCACATATTCTATAGAGCAAAAACTCATGGCATTCCTGCTAAATATTTCACAAGAATCTTGTAGACATCCCTTGGAGAACCATGTTAAGATAATATTCTTCTTCTGGGCAAAATATTTTTTATTAGTCAACACATGGTCAAAACCTTCACCCAAGAATAAATGTTGTAAGTGTTCTTAGGATATTGATGTGCATAATTTTTATTATTATTCTAAAGCAATGTGCTTATTCAACCGAAGCACACATTTTAAACAGAAAGCATACTAAATATAGGATGAGCAAAAGGAAAATTGATATGTGAGGTGCACACAAATAAGCAGCGACATCATCAATAATGTCTAACTCACCCTCTTCGGATTACATTTAGTGATGGAAATGGCATTGTGTGTTAAGAGGATCAAAAGTGCATATGTGTAAAATGGACCTTTTATCTCTACCTACATAAACTTAAATACAAAACTACATGGACTTCAATATGTGCAACAAAAAATTAAATTAGATGACAGACATCTCATATTGACAGTTCAACCAAAGTCAAGTCTTGTTTGTAATGTTATTCTTTTATTTAACTACTACTATGTAATTAACAATCTTAGGGCAGGGCTGTGCATGGCACATCCCATAACTTTTCCTAGTGTGTGTGTGTATGTATATATATGCATGTATGTGTGTGTGTATGTATGTAAGTATGTGTGTGTGTGTATGTATGCATATTGTTGCACAATGTGCAGATATCCTTACCGCCTCGATATCCTCTCGCATATGCCTGAGTTTCACATTAAAAAGCGCCAACCACTCATCCATATCTTCAGCACAAATTGAGGCTGACTCAAGCCCTTGCAATACCTGCAGAACCATAAGAGCAGACACGAAATTATCATGAGTTCAATAATTTTAGATGGCATAAAAGGTGAATTCTTAGAAGAATAAACCGATCAAACAACACATAAAGAGACCTAAGTAGTTAACTTCTAAAAAATGCAATGGAACATTCCAATTGCCCTAATATGAGCGAGTTACCTCATCTACCAAATGCTCGCTTTCCAAAATTGCATGCACATTTGCTGCTTCCAAAGCATGAAGTTCTCGTTTTAGCCTTTCAGAAAAGACTTCTGCTTCTCCAACCCCCATGACATATCTGGGCACAATACCATTACCACAATCATTTAAAGCATATAAAAGGTAACCTTATAGTTTAATAGAACCTTCCTACATTTTAGTTTTTAAAGAAACAAACTTTTTTTCTTATGTAAACGTTATAAGTATTTGGGTACATATAATATGTTAAAGAAATATAAATGCCAGCTATATATTTAAATGCAGAGAAAGGTTGCATGACATTTACCATGTCTTGTTAAGTAACCTTTTTAGCACAAACAAATAAAAAACATATACATACGTGCCTAGAAGAGCTTCCATGTCCTCTTCTTCTGCTTGTGACACAAGATCATTTCCAACTGTAACTGTGGTGTCACCTTCTGAAAGCATATTTCCAGAAGGTCCATCTTCAAAAGTGTTTTGCTTAGAAACTGTCGATGCATGTTCCTATACACATAAAAGCACCATGTTGCAAAATAAATGTTATAAGCAAAGGATGAAGTTAGACAAAAGTACTCAAAGGTGGAGTTTTCTGAATGATAGATGTCTAAGTGCAGGAAATATAGTCAGATCAAACTAAATTTACTACTACTAAATTACAGGTCGGAATACTTAGATCCTGAAGTAATATAAAATATTTTTAGCGACATAAATTCTTTACATAAACAAGACTAGAAAAATGCACACACCTTGGCCCAAAGAGCTAACTCCACAATATCAATACCCACAACTTTTGGTAGATGACCCAGTGCATCTTTGCAAATATGAAGAATACAGACCAATAGACGATTCCTAGACATCAGAAAATGCAAGACAATTATAGACTAACATGTTTGAAATATTAAAAGGAACTGGGAGTCTAGGATAACCTGTCATCAAGATTGCGCATGGTCCATTGAATTGGAGTAACTCTTTGGTTTCTAAGATTATCAAAACCCTATTGGCAGATTAGTTCATCAAGCAAGTTATACAGCAACCTCTTTAACATAATGGAAAACTCGGTATCTTAGAGGCATGATAAATTGAAAGAAGCCTAGAATACTTTGTAGATATGATAAAAGAACCATTACCAGCATGAACGTGCATCCACTGGGGTCATTAGTTAATACCTCCACCTTCCCAAGACGCTTCAACTTGTATATTTTTGCTTGCTACACGTATAGGGAATTGCAAAAATAATTTTAAGATCATAACACTTAATCAGCAAAGAAATACACATCTAACAGAGATTATACAGATGTACTCAGCAGAAGGAACCTCAAAACACAGGATTTATATCTTTAGGCTGAACAGTTTGATGTGTGTGTATGCGGATCATAGGTACGACAGAAGTAAATGATTAAGAGAGTAACAACGAAGTTCTGGTATATACCTCAAGAACACCACCATTTGTATACTTTAAGACGCGGAGAAATGCTTTAGTTCGCTCACCCTTATCTTTTGCTGCATAAATCACAGATAATCAAAGAAGACCTTACAAATAACATCCGAGTTAAGAGGACATATGGTTAATTTGGAACACCAAATTTTTTAGATTGGAATTCAGAGAATATGTAAAGAGGAAAATCAGAAGCTACGAAACAAGCATCTCATAGAACCAAAGACAAAAGATTTCTGTCAACAAGCAATAAAGAAAAGGACACTATATCTGAATCGATCTTCTGTATCACATAGATCTATGCAAATACAAGCACATTAGATCTGAATCTGAACTGATAATATGACAGAAAAATTACAAAATTAAGGGACGATAACTAGTGACAGAAAAATATATGCAGTTCATCTCTTTAAATTATCATCGCTCATGCACTTTCCCCTAAATTGATTCATTAATCACGTTAACTTGGTTTGAAATTCCAAACTGACCTTCGAGGACCAAAATGATTTCTTTTTCCACATTGATGTTAACAATGCATTATCAATAATCCCTGTCCTATTTTACATGCTGAATACTTCAATTACTGAAAATATTTATTAAAAAAAATCTAGTAGAGCACATAGCAAGTGAAATTTTCAATCAGGCTCTCAACCAAATTGTGATTTTACCAGAACTAGAAATTCCCAAGCATAAATAGTAATAAATTGTAGTAACAACCATTATTAGAGTTAAATAAAAAACTACCAAGGCTCCTATGCAGGGTTTGCCCGCAAATTAATTAGTAATGTTACCACTTGCTCCAGACTAAATACAGTAATTGCATTAGAACCACTATGAATCAATTGATGGTGTTGGCAGTTTGTAATTGAAATATAGATAATGGAAAGAAAAAGGAAGGGAGCTTACTGGAGATGACAAGAACCCTAGGTTTAGCCATCTGTCCTTTGCCCATTTTTCCTTTACCCCATGCACCCTTGCTCTTCGCAACACGAATCGACATTACAACCTTCTGTTTGGTGCCTTCAATTGCGGTTTCGCAGGCTTGCCGGAGCTCCTTGTCATCGGCGCTGGATTTCGCCATTTCTTACTGTCTGTCTATCCTTCTTCTCCGTAAAACATATATTGTGTTCAAATCCTTCGATCCGTCTATGAAGAGAGAATTCGTAAGCAAAATCAATCAGACAGATGGAGATTTATTCAATAAAGTCTACTTCACAATACAGGAATCATCGTGACAGATGTACGGATGCAGGCTGATCCCCATCAACTGTTGTGTTTGGGACTCCATGCACGTATCGTTTGCTACGTTCTGAATGAACATATTTTTTACGTTTTAAAATTTACAAAAATAATTTTTTTTTGGGCCAAAACATCAACGTAGTCATAACAAATATAAAATACCAACATTTGTTCCAATAATAAACTAATTAAATATAAACTCATGAAACTTTTTTAAGAAACTTATGAAACCTCACAAACATATGATCATAAAACATATCAAGCTAGTATAAAATAACATGTGAAAGTGGCAATAATTAGTGATAAGCATGGGCATCGAAAATATTGAACCGTATCGGAACCGGTATCGAATTAGAGTTTTTGGTCCAGTACTCGGTATTTGAATTATTGCTAAATCGGTACTCGAGACTCGGTATTCAGGATCAACAAGGTAAAATAGATACCGGTACCATATATGAAACTCGATACAGTATTCGATACCGTCTTTAAACAAAATTCGGTATTCGGTAAAATCAGTACCAATACTGATCCGGTACCATGCTCACCCCTAGGAGTACCTAACTTAATTGTTGTATAGCACATATCGTTTTCCGATAAAAGAAGATCCAACATGTCCTTCAAAGTTCAAATTATGAGTAAGACGATGATCCAACATGTACGGTTATCCATTAAAACATAAATAAACAATGAATCATCATATATGAAATAAAGAATCAATTAAAATCCAACATGCATTAATAAAGATGCGTTTCCATAAAATTGTACGTGTTATCAATAATTAATTAATAAACAAATAATACCTGATTCACGTTCTCCTTTTTGGATCCCATCACCAGTAAGGTTTCAAAATTAAAAAACCAGATTCAAGTCTCCAGTTGGGTTTGAGAATAGGAATGGCAACGGGGCGGGTTTTGGTCGCCCCGTCCCCGAACCCGAAATAAAAACCCGTCCCCGCCCCGTTCTCCGTCGGGGTGTCTGCCAAATCCGACCCGAAATCTGATCATAAAACCCGACCCGACTAAAAAACATGTTAGCGAAGTACGAAACTACACAAAAAATTTAATAAGAACGTGAGATGATCATTTTATAAATAAGAACGTAAGTATCATCATTAACTTAAATAAAAAATTTAACTAAAGTAAAACTTAAAAGAAGTTAGGGGATCAAAATTCAAAATTTAACAAAAAACTTCTATCACTTTAGAAACTTTTTTATTAATAAATATATAATACAGATGGATAGATACAAAAAAAATCCAAATTGAAAAAAAGAAAAACGTCGTTAGGTAATAACGAAGGCAAAATGTTCGATGAAATGTCTGAGTGAGTAGGATCGTACGTACCTTCTTATGGTGGTCCATTGAACTAACGAAGTGGACTGGACGCCGATACGAGAAAATGCTGCTCGTGGTGGTGTGTTCCTTGTGTGATCCAAATGAGAGCGGATCGTCCATGGTGAAATCGATGAGCTGAAACAGAAATTCTCTGCTGCAATCATGGAATTGGAATTCGTATGATAAATATGTTATCTGAAATCTATGATCAGCTTATGTAGATTAAAAGGCATCCCATTCAACAATCCAATCGGAAAGAATAGAGCAGTGAAGAAACTAAGAAAATTCTGCGACGAAATTGGGAAGTCGATTGTGTCAATAGGAACCTCCCATAATCTTTTCTAGAAGCCGGTGTTTTTAATTCATAGCACTATATGAATTCATACACACGGTAGGTTAAGATTTGTGTGTGAGTTTTTTTAAAGACACACACACACACATATATATATATATATATATATATATATATATATAGCAAAAGTTCAAACGAGAACTGTTATTCGTACGAGAACTGCGAAAACTATTTTTAACATCATTAATGACTCATTAATAGGGGTATTTTGGTAATTTATATATTTACCTAACCATGAATTACGTCCGGTTGAGCCATCATTAATTTGCGAGGCTTGATTTTTCCGGAATAACCTTCATTAATGTGTCATTAACGAAACATTAATGAGTCACTAATGAAGCATTAATGACCCGTTAAAAAATCTTAGTCATTGCTTAATTTTAATCAAGGGCTATGATTGGTTCTCGTACGAAAAACAGTTTTCTTGTTTGAACACTCCCTTATCTATACTACTATATAAACCATTTAATATTATCTCTCTTCTTTAAGTTTAAGAGTTCTTAAAATTTAATTAAATTAATCTCATCCACTCAATCTTTAATTATTTCTCTATCTATCCAAATTACTTTAACTTTTTATTCATTTAAAATAAACACACTATCTCACACCTCCATCTACCTTAACATAATTTTCAAAATCTAATAAACTTTTCTCTGCTTATTTCATAGATATAATTCTTTTTTCTTATTTTAATGTATATTAGAAATTATTTTTAAAATTAATAACATAGTTGATGCAAATAATTTTTTTTTGAAAAAAACGGACATGTTGCTAAAGAAAACATTTTTGTGATATTGAATCGTGCGAATAACATATCATTATATTCTTGAAAATGACATGTTGCAAAACAGGATCTATTTGCCGCCGCAGTATTACGCGGGTACAATGCTAGCCTTTGAATCAATGGTCTAGATTGTAATTTAAAATTTTGGGCAGAGTGACATTTTCGATTAACATGTGATATTTTTACAAATCACATGTGATTGTATACTAAATCACGTATGATTGAATATTAAATACTACTATATAAACCATTTAACATTATATCTCTTCTTTAATTTTAAGAGTTCTTAAAATTCAATCAAGAATAAATCTTGATCTTTCATTTATCTAAATTAATCTAATCCACTCAATCTTTAACTATTTCTCTATCTCTCCTAGTTTACTTTAACTTTTTATACATTTAAAATATATTTTCTCACTAACACACTATCTTACACAAACCCAATTATCCATATACCTCAACATAATTTCCAAAATCTAATTCGTTTCTCTCTCCTTATTTCATAGATATAATTCTTTTTTTCTTATTTTAATGTATTTTAGAAATTATTTTTAAAATTAATAACATAGTTGATGCAAATAATTTTTTTTTGAAAAAAACGGATATGTTGCTGAAGAAAACATTTTTGTGATATTGAATCATGCGAATAACATATCATTATATTTTTGAAAATGACATGTTACAAAATAAAAACTATTTGTTGTCGCAACATTACGCGGGTACAATATATATATATATATATATATATATATATATATATATATTACTAGCGGGGTACTCGCGCAACACGGTGAATAAAAATGGTTTGTAAGGAGTTGTTTTGGTAGATATTAATCAAGAGGACACACAAGACGTAATTTTGTAATTTTTATTTAGCAGGTGAAAAGGGAATGAAATTTAGATGTAATTTTATAATTTTTATTTAACAGGTGAAAAACGAATATTATATATTTCCCTCTCTGAAATTTATGGAATGTTATTAAGTTTATGAAATATTCTGTTTCGTAAGTTTTGGTATGGAATATTCTGAAATTTATGAAAAAAGGAATGTTATTAGGTTTATTTTATGGAATCATTTTTTGGTAGATGAGGGTAGAATAGTAATCTTAAGTGACTTAAAATTTAAGAGTTTTAAGAAAAAAGCTTAAATGGTTTATATAATAGTATAGATATATGAAAAATGTTCAATATAGTCAATACTTAATTCATAGTTCTAAGGGACTAATTTTAGCCTTTAGATCAATGATCCATATTGTAATTTAAAATTTTAAACGGAGTGATATTTTCGATTAACATGTGATATTTTTACAAATCACATATGATTATATACTGAATCACATATGATTGAATATTAAAATTTTAGAATTATATTTTTTAGATAAGTTTATTAAACACAGCTAATGTTTTATATCCAAATGAAAGTTAAGATAAGTTAGTTTTCAATTCATAGCTTTTAAATTTTAACCCAACTAGAAAATCAATTGTTATAAAGGCTCGTTAAGGAATGTGAGGGTCTACATGCAACATATTCAAACTTTACCGTCTACTGAAGATAAGTCTTGCAAGGCTTATCGTGTACGGCATGTGCACCGGATAAATACTCAAACAACAGATTTTTTTTCTTTCTTCCTTTTCCGAAAATAAGAGGTATAGAACTTTTATTGGTTGTTGTTCCTCTGTTATGCACTACTTTATGCACCTTGGAAGCGTGATTTAATAATTTATAGGAACGGTCCCTTATTTATTTCCAAACATGCATTTTTAAATCGTTTATTCTTTTGATTATCAACTTTGGCCCTTTTAAGAATCTCTTCTGCAATGTTTGGAAAAACTAACGACGCATGAACTCACGATAGCGAAAATAAAAAATGTGGTGTTTCTTTTAATATATCAAGTGACAAGTGATGATCATTGCATAAATAACGTAAATATAACAGTAAAAGTGCAAACATTAGACCCTCCGCATCGGAGAGCCAACCTGATGTGGGGTTGTATCGGGTAAGCCGGGAACACCATCGCCCCTAGTGGGGTTCGGATAGGTCCGACACCCGTCTAGTCGTGGAACCCGTTACGGGTTGTTTTTTTTCTCTTTTCCTCTCTCATTTAATATATATATATATTATTAATATTTGATGTGAGATTGAATTGGGTTGGATGTGGGGTTTGTGGGTAAGTTGGGTTGAAAGTGAAAAATAATATGGATGCTGATGTGACAGTGGGGTAAGTTGGGTAACATAGATTGAATGTGGATAGTCTTAGGGGTTACTCGTTCATTTTAAATATATTTTACAACCAAATGAAAACCAAATCATTTTTATCCTTATCAAATTTACGTGGATTAAAAGTAGGGTTGTGCATGTTAATCAAAAAACCGATCTATAACCAGATTAACCGAAAAAACAAATCATTTTAACTAAAACTTTAGTAAACCGATGGTTCAATTAATTAATTTTAATTAACCGGTTATATTGATTTGTTTGTAGTTAACCATGATTAACCAAACCACTTAAACTGAAGTGACCCACTTGATTTAAATACATTTTTATTTTCTTAAGATATGTATACAAGTTGGTTAAAATAAGAACTGTTTTTTATAAGAATTGCGATAATTGTTTCTAATATTATTCATTACTTATTAATAGGGGTATTTTGACCATTTATATATTTACTAATCATAAATTAAGTCCAGGTATTATTTAATAAGTCTTGATTTTTTTTAAAAGTAACTCTCATTAATAAATCGTTAATGAGCCATTAATGACTCAATAAAGAACCACCTTAATTAAAGAACCCAATAAATCATTTTAGTGATGACACATGGCACTCCCAATAAGAGCAAAAGTAAACTGAAAAAAATAGATCCCACCCGTGTCTCTAAATCTCTTATTCTTCACATGCAACAATTTTTTTAAAAACACATCAAAACTTGAATTCCTTATATCCTGATCATATTTAAGAATTTTAACAAAAAAAATCACATTATTAGATTCGTTTTGCTATAATTTTGATTTTTAAAAATACAACCTAGATTCAAAATGCAATTTCAAAACTTATTCAACTTTTTTCAAAAATGCAACTACAAGAATACATGTCTCATTTCCAAATGCAGATGCATCTAAAGTAAAAAAAACGACATAGATAAAGATACATAGATGAAGACGAAGATGAAGTTGTATGTTCATAAAAAAAAGAAGTAATTTAAGAAAAAAATGCCTCCATTACACAGTTTCGTGAAATAAGCAGCCATTAAATTACATAAACGTATATTCATTTAGCGAAAATGTATGTAAAAAATCTAGAATCAATGAAAAAACTAAAGAGCCCAAATACATATAAAAAACCATTACATCTTCACATTGCATTATTTATTTACCTGTTTATCTCACAAACTGGCTGAAATCCAATTTCAAACTCTTTCTTATGTTCTACACTAAAAAAAGGCAACAAAAACTCATCTTCAAATAACAATGGTCATAGCAATTGATGGGCCACCGACTCATCTTCAACTCGTCGATTCGAATATATGATTGAAGAAGGGGTGTCAGCATGAGTGGAAGACATCATCGGCTGGGAGTATTGGTGGGTATCACAGGTCGATTTGGAGAATATGGGGTGTTTGTCGTTCGAAGTTCAAAAAGAGAGGTCTGTCAGTGATTTTTTAGAGAGATAAACTTCGTTTCAAAGTGAGAGGATAGTGAGTGGTTGGACCTTTAACTTAAATTCCTATCATACCCCCATCAACTTATATTCTAATAGTAAATAACGAATTTCAAACTAAAAAAGATACATGAAATCCTCACCCTTGTTTTACTTGATCCGATGATCCAAAACTGTTCCTTAGGTTCTATGTACATTATTAGTTCTCTATTGTTCTTTCTCCTATCCCTCTCTCTCTCTCTCTATATATATATATATATATATATATATATAATTAAATGTAAAACTTGCCAAGATTAAAATTTCCTGAAACAAAACAAAAAACGTTGAGTTTCATTCGTCATCACCCGCACGCAGGAGGAATCATGCCCGCACCTCCTGACATCATGGAGTGATGGTGGATGATCACCTCGAATCACGGATGACAATACACACTCTCTTATTAAAAGTTTTAAATAGAATATTTAAACCAAATCAACCATAAAGCAACTTGGTTTCATATACTCTCTTTAGGTTCAACAAAGTGACCTAAACCATATCGAATTCTTTAACTGAAAACACATCATTTCAAACTCAGACGTAATTAAACAACTAATGATGTTTGTAAATAAAAGTGGTTGTAATTTTCTTATTGAACTTTAGTACCTTTAGATTGAATTACATCAAATTGGGCTCCAGCGATATTTTGTTAAGTTGACAAATAATAATAGAAATAAAACCAAATTAGTAAAGAAAAAATAAGGGTAAACGAGATATATGTTAGTCATTTTATCATTTACGTATTTAAGTGTTTGTAAAATATATACTTCTAGTAACAATGTAGCATATATATACTCTAAATAAGAGATACGCTAGTTATTTCATCATTTACGTATTTAAGTGTTTGTAAGCTTAAAAACACCTACGCACATTCTTTTTGATTAATCATGTATAGTTTTTTCTTGCAAAGTGAAATATAAACAAAGGATCAACATTGAAGATTAGAAGTGAAGGGGAGAATAAATGTCGGTGTAGCAATAGGTCAGGGACCATTTTGTGACTCGTTCTTCAATGGTACTGTTGTATTGTCTCCCTCGCACAAAACAGAGAACGTTTGGCTCTCGATTCAACTATATCCGAATCATCCGCCATTGTCATATCACGTAAGGTACGCATAAATATTCTTCAATTTATATTTTTCATCATCTCTATTGTCGATTCGATCCGGTACGTATAATACCTATCTATGCATTCGAGGTTGAAAGAATACTTTTTCTGTCTTGTGATTTGTTTACTTTACGAGTCTAGATCTTATTTTGTTTTCCTATCCAATTTCCTAATTTTTCTTTTACAGTTATTGTTTGTGTTCTTAGTTTGATTTGCAATTGTCCACAATGAAGTTTAGGGTTGATCTATACTCAGCTTTAGATGATGCAAAAACTTTTTCATCATAGCAAGCTTATAAATCTAATCTTAAGGATGTGTTTTTCATCTACTAGTAGGTGTAGGGGAGGACTAATATTGATCGTAGCCGTTAGACTGGAATTTCAACTGTAAGACGTGTTTGGTGAAAGTCAACCCCTTCCATATGGGCCATCAGTTATTGTTTTATCCGTGTAGAATGTAAATTGTACTATATGCAAAAGTGTAAAACGCTAATAAGATTTTTTTTTTCTTCTTCAAATTTTAGAATCTTTGTACTTGTCGATATAGATTTGAGCATAGAGGGACCATGATGAGAAAATTGCGAGTTTCTCTGTGTTTCAACAAGTTGAGATATCTTATAATTGACAACCAAACAAGCAAGCTTTTTTGGATGGTAAGGTACATTGGTCCTAGCTCCTAGGTGTCCTAAATAGCACTGCCAGATGTCTTAAATTGATTTGGCTTACTACGTGGTCATAGTAAGTAGCCTCAACTAATTTTTTGGTTGCAAATAATGGGCGTCTTTAAAATCAGGGCTATGCATCTACTGAGGACCCCGTTTTTTTGGGTGTAAGTGACTTTGTTGCTAACTTCAGTCTGGGAGAAGGACAAGCATATATTAGGTAGTTTTTGGAAGTATGTGATTTATGTCTAAATTGTAGTTTAAGTCCCCGTACAAAACTTCACATGCTTAAGTTGTATTCCCATTGGAAACTATAATCTGCTACTGTTCGTATTAAGTTGTAGTTTATGTCTAAATTGTAGTTTAAGTCCCCATACAAAACTTCACATGCTTAAGTTGTATTCCCATTGGAAACTATAATCTGCTACTCTTCGTTTCAAGTTGTAGTTTGTCTAAATTGTATGTTATTTTTCATCTGAAAATGTTCTTTGCTACACTACTCTATTTGTATGTTGACATTAGCTATGTAATTCCTCTTTATCGTCAAGACAATTCTTATTGATTTATATGCTAATCCTTTTTTACCTAAAAATCGCATATGAAAATTTGAAATTGTGGAGGGGGTATATCTTTAAGATTTTTTGCTACTTATGTATGGACAAAGATTTTGAGGATTAGAACTTGCTTGGATATTGACTCCTTTGGTGATTTTTTTCCCTTCCTTTTTTAAGTCTCTTATTTACTACTGTTTGCTAGATATAAACGCTATCAGGACTTTTATGATCCAGAGGCTAGTTCATCATGATTTTCTATGCAATTAAGGATTTTAGGTTCTATGAGTGTTATTTATAATTAAATATTGACGTCTTCAACTTGCTGTATCTTTTTTTTAACAGCAGAAATAAGCTACAATCTTCACTCTTCAGTCAATTGCTATGCCCTATGAGTTTTCTGTCTCAATGTTGTTCTGTTCTGGGCATATAGATCTATCCATACTCTAAGATCATTCATTATATAATCAAGAGCTGCAGCTGCATAAAAAGGTGGGATATTTTGATTAACAACTCAGGAAAGATGGAAGTTTGCCAGACTTTGAACGCAGACACAAGCAGTGGACTAAAACACTACCCTTTGACTCCACTAAGGCTTTTAAGGGGTCTGGCATGCTTAGTAGTTTACCTTTCAACTGCGTTCATGTTTTTAGTTTATTTTAGTCCCATGGCTGCAGTTTTACTTCGGTTTTTTAGCGTACATTATAGTAGGAAGGCTTCATCCTTCCTTTTTGGTCTATGGTTAGCTTTATGGCCATTTTTATTCGAAAAGATCAACAAAACAAAGGTGATTTTCTCTGGAGAAACAGTTCCTGAAAGGGAACGTGTATTAGTTATTGCTAATCACAGAACAGAAGTTGATTGGATGTATCTTTGGGATCTTGCACTGCGAAAGGGTTGTTTAGGATGCATCAAATATGTTCTTAAGAGCAGCTTGATGAAGTTACCAATATTTGGTTGGGGATTTCATGTGTTTGAGTTCATTTCAGTGGAGAGAAAGTGGGAAGTAGATGAAATTATCATGCGCAAAATGCTCTCAACTTTTACCAATCCATTGGACCCATTGTGGCTTGCTGTTTTTCCTGAGGGAACTGATTTTACGTAATTCCTCGATTTCCCTTTTATCTCTTCTATCATACTTCCACCTCGTTCTTTTATTTATGAAAACAGTGTTGTGAAAAATATTTGTTAATTCATGTCTTCCATTTTGTGATACTTTCTTGTCTGTTTCTTTTTTAACGGTTCTCTCTTGCAAATAACTGCTTGACTGCTTCTACTCTGCTGCTGCTTGCTCTTTTTGACAATTTTTTTTTCTTCTCATTATACGCAGAGAACAAAAGTGCGTCAAAAGCCAACATTTTGCTGCTGAAAATGGATTACCTATACTCAAGAACGTGTTGCTTCCCAAAACAAGAGGTTTCCATGCTTGTGTGGAAATCCTAAGGGGCTCTCTTGATGCAGGTTATCCCTCTATTGCCATCTCTCTTTGTTACATGACTGTTTTAGCGTTATTGAATTTACGCTTCAGATAATTTTAGGACAATTAACTCAATTCCTGAATGGCCTAATATATGACTTTAGTCCATTTTGATCATACGGAGATTTCTCATGTATAACTCAGTAATATCAAATTAAGATAGAAGTTTGGGAAATTCTTAGGAGAGACTAAACACCCTATTTTCATCTTCTATTAGCTCTATACCATATTACCATGTAGGCTTCTGATCCTTATTTTTTACCCCATGTACCACCAAGTTTCTGCCAAATGTTTTCCGTAGATTCGTTAGCTTTATGCTTGACAGATTCTTCGATTCTGATTCTAATAGAGTAATGTGAACAACCTAACTTTTATCACAGCTGGCAGTGACTTGTCACCATTTACATGAGTTGGTACTTGGAAGTTATGAGATAAAATTTCTGATGAGTTCATATTATAAGCTTTGCCCATGTCAACTGAGTTCTTAATGTAGTCATAGTTTGTATGTCCATCAGTGTCTTTGTAAGCCCTGAGTCTGTGAATTATAAACAAGGAAATTTTACTGACCAATACCGGGTTTGAAGTGATTAAAATATCTGTATTTGGTAAATGAGACCAAAATTATGATATCACACATAGTTATATTCTCTTCGATTGAATACCATATCAAGTTCTCAGTCTGTATAGATAATATATCTTATAGCAAATATACAATATTAAACTAACACCTATTACCAAAAAGAATAAAGTAGAACTTCTATTTCAATAATCTGAAATCATAGAATTCTGATTATTTGTATATGTATGATTTTGGATTAACTTAATACGAATATGATTTAATCTCAACCATATCCAACAACCTCAAAGTTTAGATAATGTTAGTCAAATTAAAATTCAGTTTGCTAATTGTAGACATATCTTGATATCTCCTTATTCAGTTCATTTAACATCCTTCTGCTGTGTCTATGTTCTTATATATTCTTAATTTCAGTATACGACGTGACAATAGCTTACAAGAACCGATGCCCGACTTTCATGGACAATGTTTTTGGTGTGGAGCCTTCAGAAGTTCATATCCATGTCAGACGCATATCTCTTGAAGACATCCCAGTTTCAGAAAATGAGTGCAACACTTGGTTATTAGATACATTTCATCTAAAAGATCAATTGCTTTCAGATTTCATCGCTCAAGGCCATTTTCCGAACCAAGGAACAGAAGGCGAGCTTTCAACAATCAAATGTTTGGTGAATTGCATTCTAGTACTGGCTATTACTTTTATATTTGCGTATCTTGCGATTTTCTCATCCGTTTGGTTCAAAGTATATATTTTATTGTCTTGTGTATACCTTGCTTGTGCTACTGCTTTCGATTTTCGTCCATCACCGATTGTTAAATATGTAAAGGGATTGTTTCCTGGAAAGAAATCCTGTTAGGAAAAAGAAAAGCAGGTCAAGTTTTATCTGCTAGGAAACTGTTTGAAGATGATTGATTTGTTAAAGAACAAGTTCTTGTAAAAGTGAAATTTTGTACATTTTTATTTTGTAATTGTAAATTGGGATGGTTTGAGTTACCTAAAAGTCAATGAATACCTTTTGTTTCATCATCCTCCTGGGAATCTTTTTACGTCAGTTGTTTAGTGGGTTTATTTATTTAAAATGTACTAAACTATACCTCAATTGTTAATGTGTATATATTTTGATTACATAAAAAAAATATAAGTTTAGTACATAAAATAGAATTATAGAAAGTTTAATAAACATAAGAACACATTAATAATTAGAGTATAGTTTAATACATTTTAGAAAATTAAAGCCTAGCTTAGCATTGGTTTCATATTGTTGGTTTTTATTCTAACTCTTGTATACATTATTATATTATATGAAATGGAATGAAAAATTACATGTTTTATGGGGAAATCCACATTAAACGGTTTAATTTTGGTGTATGATGTCAAAAGTCGCGAGGTATAAAAAGCATGGAGCCGATCAAGGCAGTCGTTAAGTTATCATCAGACGTCAGTACCTTGTAATGAAAATGTGGCAACTATTGTCTTTGAGTCACCACACAAATGAAAATGGTAAGGAAGTGCAATTTACATTACTTTTGAAAGATGGATATTACTAATAGAAGGTCTAGTTTACCCAAAATAGTATGCAACCACATGTAAAAGGCTTATCTTGATTATTGCCTTATCTTTTTTATATTTCGTGCAAGTATGTTTGAGGCTTAAATTTGTATCAAATAACAACCATACAACGTATTCTTTTTCTCATTATGGAACTCTAAACGAAATTAATTTTAATATATTTGAATTTGAATAGTCCTCTTACGCCGGGGTCGGTTGGCTCTGAATCTCTTTGAGGGTCAGTGTGTTCATATCATATCATGTTAATGATGTCCATACGAAGATATATTTTCCGTTATTAGTTTTGTACTTTTTTAGTATAGTTGTTTTACGGGTAAGGTATATTTATCATAAAATTTTTAAGACATTTCAAGAGTTTTTACTTAAAAACTAAGGAACTTGTTGACTAAACAAGACTTTTATGTTTGTATGACAAAACCTTAACACTATGATTTTGAATAATAAGCCAAAAATGCAGGTTACTCAAGTTATAGCTTCTAGTAATAGCTATTATTTGATCGGATGGTTTAAAAATTGTTATGTTTTTTGATCTTCTGTTTGACTATATACCTGATGCATCAATGTATACAAAACTACAAAAGTGTTTGTTTGTATGGTTGATCTAATACATCAATGCATACAAATTTTTAAATTGTTAATATTATAGAAATAATTTTGATTTTAAGATTTAAGATGTAAACTTGACTTTTGGGTAGTTATGGGCGAACATGAACATAAAAAAGAAATGCTAAATTACAAGTTTACTTATGTTCTTACTGTTGTGCATCTTAAAATGGTTTTCCCTTAAACCACACCCTATATATACATATCTTAAAATGGTTCTCAAATAATCTTTTTCATATAGAATGAGAACAGTTTTTCGTACGAGAACCAATCTTAGCATTTGATTAAAATTAATTAATGGCTAAGAAATTTTGGCGGCTCATTAATGATGCATTAATGACGCATTAATGAGGATTATTTCCGAAAAATCAAGCCTCACAAATTAATGATGGCTCACCCCCGGGCAATTCATGGTTGGGTAAATATGTAAATGACCAAAATACCCCTATCAATGATGTTACAAACAGTTCACACGATTCTCCTACGAAAAACAATTATCGATTGAACTTCTCCCTCTCTCTCTCTATATATAGGCAAAAGTTCAAAGGAGAACTGTTTTTCGTACGGGAACCGCGAAAACTAATCTTAGCCATCCAATTCCACCTCCTTCAATTGGATTGTCCACCCATGAATTTCTTACATGCACACTGCCACACTCAATCCCCTACACTCTTCATCCATGAATTCCATTATCCAAAATGAACGGCTAAGATTGGTTCTCGCAGTTCTCGTACGAAAAACAGTTCTCGTTTGAACCCTCATATATATATATATATATATATAGGGATGAGATCAAATAAAAAGAAAATTAAAGTAAAAAGTGTAAAAGGGATGATTATTTGATCATTTTTCGGTATATATATCAACTGATAATCGTTAGTTCATCATCTTTATTGATTAAAACTAGTTCTTCATCAATTTCTTTTTGATGAATCCAACATATTCATCACTTTTTATATGAAAGCATTTTATTCATCAAAATTTTGTTTTCAAAATCTGTATTTGAAGTCAAAAAGAAATTGATGAAGAACTAGTTTTAATTAATAAAGATGATGAACTAACGATTATCAGTTGATATATATACCGAAAAATGATCAAATAATCATCCCTTTTACACTTTTTACTTTAATTTTTTTTATTTGATCTCATCCCTATATATATATATATATGCGTTCTTTTTAATCTTATTTTTACACTTTTAAATATTACTACAACTAATTTATCAGACATTTTGTATAAATGACAACCAAGCCACGACCTATAAATATATATATGATAGTTACAATTACAATTAAATTTGTTAATTACCAAATGGATTATAGCTTAGCCCACAAGATTGTAGGTTTAAATTCTGTTACGAATAAAAATGATGTAGATTTAAGATTATATTAGAGGTATATGTGATTAGAGATTAAAAAAAACTAAATTTGTTAAATAGCTACATATATTCATGGCTCGTAATTTATATAATACTATTGAGTTAAAAACTAAAAAAGAGCGGGATAAATCGTTAATTATTAACGAATCTAAAAATTATATAATTACATGCTTCCATGTTAACGGACATGTCTTGGTGCCTCAACTTCCCGTTAGAATGATTATTTGGCCCACAAGGTTAACGTTTTACATCAATGCAACTTGATTATTTGATCCACACTATAACATTCAAATTTTTATATATTTTTATTTATTATATATCTCAATAGGTCTTTCTTTATTTGCATTTCAAAAGGAAAAAAAACAGGGTATTTATCAAGTCATTAAAATTATTAAAGAATGTATATTAGGGTTTAATATCCTATTTCTACATATTTTATTATAGTAGAAAGGTTTATAAGAAACAAAAGTCTCGTCTTTACGTATGTTACCATATGGACATGTGGACGTGTTTTAAATGTAAATATTTTGAAGATTCTCTTTCTACTATTTTTAGAAGTGGATCCTAAGCACATTTGTTTGAACCTGCAGTTTCCACAAACTTCAGAACAAACACTCTGCAGTAGTCTCGAAGTGTTGGATTAAATCACACTTTTGTTGCCATGAGATGAGATCCCGACACCAAGTCTTAACACTAGATATTAAATTTTAATTTTTTTTATTATTTCAAAAATAAAAATAAAAATTAAAAATAAAAATAAAAATTAAAAATAAAAATGTAAGAGAGGAATCAATCCCTGAAGGCTGCCGCACTATAAACTGTCACCAACCTAACTACAACCCCCCACACTCCCACTCTCTCTCTACACATATACACAATCTTTGCGTGTTGCGCATCATCATCCTTTTCTTCTTTCTTCTTCTTCTTCTACTACTTCTTCCATGGAGATTATTATGCGAGCTGCCTTCTCTCTTCTTCTTTTCGCTATCTACCTTCCAGGACCAGGTGATTAACAATATCTCCACGTACAACATTTTCTAATTACTCTCTTTCTATTCATATATTACTGTTTGTTTCATCATTACTGTCTATTTGTTTTTTGTTGATTGTTACGATCGATTACCTGCTAATTTCAATCGATTTAACTTCATATAGTTTGCGCATTCTCAGCGCTAATCATCTTGTACATTCTGCCCCTGTCGCTTCTTAATTTGAAAATCTAAAAAAATCGATGATTTGCCAAATATAATTATGCAAATTGGTTCTCGTTATGTAATTAGGCCTTTAATTCATTGATTAAAGACTTTGCTCTCGCTGTTTGTAATCCTGATCATCCTCGTGATTTGCAGGAGGTGAGGTTTCAGCAACCGTGTTTACCTTACAGAATAGCTGCAGCTATACAGTTTGGCCGGGAACTCTCTCCGGCAATGATGGTCCTGTCTTAGGTGAGGGCGGATTCTCGTTGTTGCCTGGCGCCTCTGTTCAGTTTCCTGCAATGCCAGGCTGGTCGGGTCGGTTCTGGGCCAGAACCGGCTGCACCTTCGACGAATTTGGAAACGGCAAGTGTGTAACCGGCGATTGCGGCAGTACTCTTAAGTGCAATGGAGGTGGTGCACCGCCGGTTTCCCTAGCTGAATTCACTATCGCCGGGGGCATCAGCAACAGCGATAAGGACTTTTACGACGTCAGCCTGGTTGACGGGTACAATGTCGGCATCGGCATAAAGCCAACAGGTGGTGCTGGTGACTGCCTGTACGCAGGGTGCATAGCGGACCTAAACATTAATTGTCCTGCGGAGCTCAGAGTTTTGGATAGCAACGGCGCCGTGGTGGCTTGTAAAAGCGCATGCGATGCGTTCAAGGTGTCAGAGTTCTGTTGCACGGAGGAGCATGCGACGCCGGCAACATGCGCGCCAACGCAGTTCTCGGTTATGTTTAAAGCAGCTTGCCCAAGTGCCTACAGCTATGCATATGATGATGCCTCGAGTACGTTCACTTGTTCCGGGTCGGATTACTTGATTACGTTCTGTCCAACCGGGTTTTGAGAGATTTAATCAGCAAATTTTGATTTAAAAATCATTGAGATTGATGATGAGTTAGATTGGAGATTGTGTTTTTTTGTGAAACGAAGCAAGTTTTTGAAACAAGGATCAGATGGATACCTTCCCATTAGTTTATATAGATTCCAGTCTGCAACTCGTACTCTTTGTTTTCTCTTAATAATTTAATATTTTCTGATTATCATTGATTTTGAAACGGCACAGTTGCTCATAAAAATCATTTCTTACTCCTGTAAAATTTAAAAAAATAAAAAAAAATCCACCGACCATAGTATTATTATAACAATGATAAATAAAATCATCTGGTTTTTATCTTATCATCAAGCTCATAAACCCAAGTTCATCTGCTCAACAATTTTTATTTATACACAACAGATACAGACATTTATACACAACATATACAAACAGTTAAAATCGTACATTATGAAAGTGTTGTGCATGAATATTTCTGTTATGTAAAAATCACCAACCCAACACAAAACATATGAACTAGAAAACAAATCTTCATATTCTTCTTTGTTCCTCTTATAACTGAACAAATCCCACTGCATTTCTTTCTTTCTATTTTTGGGTTTATTTTCTTCAATAACACGCATTGTATAATTTCTACATTCTAGAAAATTCTTGAGCTGGGGACAACCCCCCAACCCTAAAGCCAATGCACTTTGTGCTGGCTTTTTCTTTACAATAAACCTAAAAAACTTCAACTCAGGAGGGGGTAAAGGTATAAAAAAGTTGTTCTATAATTTACAATTGTTGATGCATCAAAACCATGACTCCATCTCACCTGAACCTGTGCATAGACCCTTGTCACTGAATAGTGTTTGGTCCGAGCAATCTAGTGATGCACCACACGCTAGATTATACGCTTGGCATGCTGAATAACATACTCTTAATCTGTTGTTACCGTCTTTCTCACACTTCTGTATTGATATCTGTTTCAATTCACAATACTAGCGTAAGTTAATATTGAAAGACGGACATTTTAATAAACAAGATCAGAAAACCAGGGGAAATGCATAAGTGGTCGATTTAGTGAGTTGGATTGAAAAATTGTCCCTTTCATACATCAGATTGAATAATGACCATCTTACCCTTTGCTTCTATATCCATTTCATGTGTGGTCATGCTAACCCTTGGACACATATATGGGTAAGATGGTCGATTTAGTGTGTAGACAATAAAGATGCAAATCACTACTCAAGACCATTTTTGGCTGTGTAAACCTTTTTATAAGGTGGAAAAGGTTTCAACTTTCAACCAACAGAAATTACAGATTAAAAATGGGCCACTTTAAGCAGCCTAGCATCTTTTCTGTAACCATACCCAAAAAATGACTATCTTACCCTTTGTGTTCACATCTATATCATGTTTGATTATTCTTATCATCTCTGATACTGGAAAGGGTAAAAGGGTCATTTTTTGTTCTCCCCAAGAAAACCCACATGGAAATAAAGCATCTTACCCAACATGCAAGTTGTTTTGCTGCTTTATCACAGTTTCTGCCTATGAACATATTAAGAATCTTTCTAGCACCAGTCGGGTAAAGGCGGTGATAATTGGGCATCACCACAACATCCTCCAACTGCCTCAAGATGCTTGACTCACTTGGTGCACAGTGCTGCCCACCACCATCAACATCACCATCACCATTATTCATTAGAACATCCTTGCAGATTGAAAGATGATCAAGAACCAAAGAAGTGTTACGACATGTGTAGCCTGCATAGTCAGAGCAACGGAATTCGCACACCCCGTTATCACACACCCCACCATGAAGGCTGCATTGTTCGTCACAAACAGCTGCAAAACCATACAAAAACAACATTATTTCCCCCTCTTTGTTAAACAAGACTGCAAGCTTAAACTCACCAGTTGAGCAGTCAATCCCAGTGAATCCATTTGCGCATTCACATATACCGTTTTTAAGGCACTTTCCATGTCTATTACAATTGCCGGGGCAAGATCCTGAAAATAATATCCATCAAGAATTTAAGGATATTAAATTCGTTATTTGCGGGTAGAGAAAGACAAAAAAGATCATCCTACTTTTGCTACAATCATGGCCATCAAACCCAAGAAAGCAAACACACTTCCCATCTACACAATCGCCATTTGAGTTGCATGAGTTGGGGCATTGCTGGGGGATGAGAAGAGGGTTCGTGCTACAAAGTTCATGATATCCTGGGCAGATGAGCTCGCCTGCGCTTGCAAACAATATACACAAAAGCCAAAGCTTCAGAATGGATAAAAGATACATGTAAAATATATATTTTTTGCCAACAAAATTACCATTAAATCCAGGAAACTGAAGGGGTCCACCAGCTTCTGGGCACGCTTTCCAAATGCCATCAACAGCAACCTGTAGAAACAACATAATATTACTTTAGAAAAATAAAATTCCACCCAAGTGCACTAATCATATGTTTAAATCAGATCAAATTGCATAAAAAGGTAAGAAGCTTAGGTCTGATTCTTGTTTCGAGAAACAAACTTTATTTGCACTCACAAGAAAGCTCAAACTTTCAAAAATTTCATTTGGGGTAAATTTCAATGAAGATGACCTTAAATAAAATAGTTTAAGATTTTGGCACTTTTACACAACGTTTAAAACTCGTTCACCTTTTTATGGGTGAAGAAAAAAGATGATTACGGATTACCCAAAACACAAATCAGAAAGTTCATTACCCTTTTTTTTTGCAATTGCCCTTTAGATAAACAAGGACTTTACATAAAAGAATTATACACGAACTTTAATCACACACCTCTAATGTCATGTTGATGCACCTATGCTGGTAACAACCATTTCCTTGGGTCATGGAACCCCTAACAAACCCATTGCGTACTAATGACGAGGCCATACACCTATATAAAATTATAAATATAATGAAAGTTATGATCATGACAAAAATGGAAGAACTTTATGGTATTGTACCCTAAAACTAGAGTTGTATTAATAAATTTCAGTTTTCACCTCGAGCTACTTCCACGAACTTCCCCTAACATTCTGTCAGGCATCCGTGCACTGTTAGTGTCTACACATGAACCATCAGAATAAGCTACAAAATAGGTGCAGTAATCGGCCAATGTTGACTGTCCACCTGGCATTGACCAACAATAAGCAAGTCAAAATTTTAGGATGAAATCATAACATTCATTTACTTACATCGTCTAACCACTAATAGAGATCTGACCTTTGTTAGCCTGTGGAAAATAACGGGCCCAATGAGGAAGGTCCCCACTATAATTTACAATTGGACAATAACCCTCGGCCTCTCTGTTATATGTACACCCAGAAAATTGTGTTGTGTTGCAATGATATGCCCCTTTCCAAAGGTTACAACGGTTGGTCACGAACTCGGTCCCTTGGTTTCGGCCCCAATCAAGGGGGTCTGCCATGCTATAATTAGCTTCATACCAACCGCTATCTTCTAGTAAAGCTAATGTCATTTTTGAAACTACAGATCTTGTATCAACCGAACCCGTCATTATTTCATTCATCAAAAGTCTCTTCTCCCAGTGAGATCCTGTTATGCATAACAAATTACACGTTTTTTAATTACTAAAAACAGGTAATTATCAAATTATCTCATGAAGGCTGCTTTCTTTAGTTTCCTATTTTCCTTTTAATGAAATGGGTATGGCTGAGACTTAATAAAGTTGAAATCTCGAATGAAATGGTAATGAACCTGATGTTCCACGCCCTCCTCCGTCTTCCAATTCTAGACCAGTGAAATTCTCGGAAAATGCCTAAGAATAAAGCAATTAATTATAAATCTTACTTATGTTAATTTTACTTACTTGTACTTACTTAAAAGAAAGTGAAGATAAGATTTTTACCCCGTAATGATAGCGTGAATGCATGACAACACGTGGAAGAACCACCCGAGTTACCATCCTCCCAAGCCTTTCATCCATGGTCTGTCTAGTGACCTAAATAAACAAGAAAATTATGGTTAACACTTAAAATATTTATATCATGAGTAGTTTAATTTTTGTATAACATTGTTGCATCAATAAAGTGATGGGATCTTTATAATTATAAAAGAGATTATATAGTGACCTGACTACGGCGTCTTTTTCTCTCATCTCTAAAATGTGTGAAGGCATGAGGGTCAAATCCAAGAACATGAATCACCTGGGAATTCCAAACTTATCAAAAACCATTTTATTTACAAGATTTAAATGTTAACACAATAACTATTACGCTCACTTCATGTATAAGGGTAGCCGAAAGTAATGTTTCTGCTTCTGCTGTCAAGTGGCGTGGTGCAACATTCACATGTCCTGCAAACAAACAAATCAATTAATGATACTCAAATCCATATATCAAACACCTAAAAACAAGCATCACAAATGATTACCAGCAATTGCACGACCCCATTGATCACGTTCACATGCTACAGCCCATGCCAGGGTGTTGCCTGTTGTGGGTCTTGTGGTAACCAAAAGAACCAAATCCGCATCAGCAACACCCACTACGAAGGGAAAGAATATAAAGTCAATGATTATACTTTTATAGATTGTAGAAAATCGATGATCTGTCAGCTGATACAAATTTATAATGGTTATTGTGTTACCTTCAACGTATTCACGTGGAAGCTGAACACCACCATCTTGTCCACATGCAGAGTAACCACTTAATCTCAGGTTTCCTCTTACACGTTCAACAGCTAAAGCTTTTTTAAACCATTCAGCCGTCTGCCCTAAAGCCTGCTCGTTCAAAATATATGAAAAAAAATTATTATCATTTTAAGGTTTAACAACTAAATAATACACCAATCTAATATATTTACATTAGCATCTTCTAAACAATCTTATGATCAAAAGAAAAAGTAGGTCAACAGAAAACTAGAAATTCATTGCTGATAATCACTTTAAACACACATTTGAAAACTGAAAAATTATCAAATACAGTACGGTGGAACATATAGTAAAATCACATTTTATCATAAACAGAAGCTAAAAGAGCAAAGGAAAAAGTGAAAAACCTTTCGAAGACGACGCCTTTTGTCTTCCCCAGTTATATCATCCAAAGTGCAGTTATACCAACAGTCACCCAAAATTTGAGGATCATTGTGAGGACTACACAAAAGTCTAACCAACTCAGAAGCCACAGGTGGCTCACCTAGCTGAAAAAAAAAGATCATAATGAACTCAACTCAAATACGTAACTGTAAGCAAGAAAAAAATGAGAAACAGATTACTATTGTAAACTCACCTTAACTATTTCTCCAACATTCCTACAATCTCTATCAGGTGAGTGACCCACAGCATCATAGTTCAAATAGATTCTTATTGGCAGCTTTGCATCCTTCGAAAAACTTGAAGATTTTAAAGTTCCTAATAATTCTCTTCCCTTGTGGCGAAGATGATTACTTCCATGATAAACCTGTGGTGTAACTGAAAATACCTTGTTTCCAGGTCTCTTCCTTCTTTGTTCGATTATTTGATCATGAATGCATGAATGTGATTGAATATTTTCACCACTTTTTTCCAGTCTTAGTGACCATAACTGTTTATCATCGAAATTTGCTTGACTGATGTCGAAAAATACTAACACTAAAAGTATCTGTAAAGAACAAGCAAACACAGTCTGATTACTATGTAACTAATGAAAATAAATTATGTTTTATACCAGGAATCCTATACCCATAATATCCAATGAATGATGTGACATTTACTTAAAGAAAACTCCCAGTTCTATACCAAATGTAGACCTATGTTTTAATATGCAAACCCTAACCTCCTTCTACACAGATTCCTGATGACTGATGTTGATATAATGTCATTTTAAGTGAAACATTAGAAAATTAACTAACACACTGATCTAATTGAAGACTTTGAAAAAGTTCCCATTTTTCCAGCTAGTAATTGAGAAGCAGAGAAGCCTATGGATAGCTAAGTTAAAGACTCTTAAGTCTTAATCTTTTTCCTGAATTCCTGTAAAAAAAATGATGTAGAATAAATATGAAACTAAACTACAAACCCTAGTGTCTCGCCAACATTAAAATATCCTCACAAAAATATGAATCGGAGTGTTGTATTTTTATTTTTATTTTTTTACCTGGAGGATTAATAGCTCAGTCCACCATTTCCTTCTCTGTAAAACAATGCACCTTGTAATACGAATATTGATAGAACAGATCTTGAACTCCATGAAATGAATTGAATTGTCACCGGAAAAGTCATCGGCTCATCAAATCGCCGACGACGAGCAGTCCCAGATCGGCGAAACCGCCATGAAAAATCCCAAAAATTGTGGCATTATTCGGAAAAAGAAACAATTGGGTTTGTGGGTGTGAGCTGTTGTTATGATTTAATGAGCAGTAGGTATTAAAAACACAATAATGCACATAAAGGTGAATGACGTTGAGTGGACTTGTTCTTCTTCTTGGCCTGCTTGTAACAAGAATCGATTTTCTGACAAAATTAAATAGAAATTTGGTTGTGTTCTTGTGAGAAGAATTAATGTTGGTAGTGAGTGAGTGTTTGTGTGTGTGTGTGTGTGTGATTTACAGAGGGAGAGAGTGAGTGATTACAAGAAGATGAGAGAGACGCTAACAAGAACACCATATCATCATATGTACTCGCGGGCTAGATACCTTTTCCATTAATAGTTCAGTTGTTTATTTAGGGCGTATTAAAGTAATAACTACTTAACTAACAACCTAGCCTAGCAGTCTTAATATGTGTTTAATCTTTAAGGTGAGCTGTGTTTAATAAAGTTTATGTAAAAAATATAGTTTTAAAATTTTAATATTTAATTACAAGTGATTTAGTATATAATCACATATGATTTGTAAAAGCATCACATGTAAATTACGAAAATATCATTCCGCACAAAATTTTAAAATACAATATGGACCATTAATGTCATTAATCCAAAAGCTAAAATTAGTCATTTAGGACTGTGAATTAAATATAAACTATGTTAAACATTCTTTATTCCTTCTAATAAAAGTTATGGTGAATTTTCAAAAACAATTTTAAGTACCACGTAAGATAAAATCACCATAAAACCCGCCAATATACGGATACTTGCACACAAATTAGTAATAAAAAGATTGTCTATAAAGTTATTTTAGATATTACGAGCCTCTAGAGATAATTGAATCAACTAGCACAGCATGAACTTTGTGTAACCTTGATTTACTCATAACCTCTCTATTCGTTTCTTGTATGTTTTGTGTGTTATGAAACCTCCATAACTGGATCCCAAATCTCTTTATACCTAATAGAGGATAAATTAAGATTGGATTTGAATTCAATCAAGTTTGAACCGATCTTCAATTATGGTTAAAATGCACGATCATGTACTTTAACAACACACCTTTGTGCTTCACAAATGAAGCCGATGTGCATGTGCACACCCTATGACCCTAAGCACACGCACGGTTGTGTGTCTTAACAAGGTCTGGCCGTGATTCACAAACTTGAACTTTTCTTTTGTTTTTAGAAACGTATCGTGGATATTCATGTCATGTCATGTAACTAAAAGATCCTTGTATCATCAGCCATGTCAATTATTCACCTATATCAATGAGCATTTCTTAATATATTCCTCTTTAAGATTGAGGGTTCAAATCTCACTAAGAAAACAAGTGTAGATCAGGATATATTTACGTATTTACCCTTAAAAAATAACTAACAACCTAATCATTTATTTTTTAGCTTGTTCATTCGGTTTAAACCCATGATGAGCTCTAAGCGATATACCTAAAGTATTTTAGGTAATGATATTGAAGAAGAAATGGAGCTATCATGTTCGATTTAATAATGTTATAATAATATACTAAAAGCTCTTTAAGATAGTTTTATAATAACATTATATTCCATGCCTTAAAATTACAAACATTATTACAATCTTTAAGGATAATGCAAGGGTGGCACTATCATTCACAAAATCCACTTGCAGATTTATATACCTTTTTTATATTTAATTTGTTAAAATAAGGATTATTTTATTAATTGTATGCGATTCATTTAGTTATTATATTCATTAGTTTAATTAATTATTTAATAAAAGCAATTAATTACGTCTTGATGGGTCCTGCTTTTCAAGCCAATATTCTTTATTATAAGCTCTCTAGTGGGAAACGTTGATTTTATGATGGGAAGATGATCATGAAACATTATTAATTCATTAAGAAAACAAAATATCTATGTCAGATGTGGCTGGATTTATCAAATTATTAAAATTACTCTAAAAGAACAAAAAGGTCGGAGTTAATTTCAACTCATCATCTAATATCAATAAAAGACAATTTTTTAAAATCTATTAGACAATAGCATTTTACTTGGATAAAAAAAATTAAATTAAATTTTAATAAAAATTAAATCTAATTTAACTTTTTTTTATCAAAATTGGATTCGATTTGACTTAATTTGAATCATTATTAGAGGGAATTTATTGTATGATATTCTTAAATCTAAAAATATTATATTTGTTCATCCTAATTTATAAATATTATATTTATTCTTTATAACATTACAAATATCATATTTAATCAATTCTTAATTTTATCATTTTAAAATATTTTTATAATCACTATTAAATACTTTTAAATTATAACCGAAAAATATTTGACCTTATTGTCCCCTAATTGTAGCAATAATGATCAATGACTTATATAAGAAATACAGTCACATCTATTCGTATCATGATACTACGTTTTTGTCATCATATTTGCCCTCTCCCTCGCATTGACGCTTCCACAGCTGGTTTTCTGTTGACGCCATCTGTTGTAATTTTCTTAAATTTATTAATTTTATGTTTTATAATTATTTAATATCTTTTTATTGATGTGTAATATTTATTATTTTTTAAGTTTAGCTAAGCAAACCAACTAAAACGGACTTATAAACAAACAATTTTTAGTATTCATGTCGTTCGTTAAGAAAAGATACTATTAGGCGGCGTTTAGTTCGCAAAATATTTTTGAAAGAATTAAAATGTGAAGAAATTGGAATCTGTCAAGAATTAGAATTTGAATCTGTAATCTGTTTGGTTGACAGGAAATGAAATTAAAATCCATTACCATATTATGTTTGGTTCACAGACAATACAATTGAATTTGATTTCAGTTATGTAAAAAGATAGATTTATCGTTTTTTTACCTAATTTTAATTTGTTTTATAGTTTGGTCCACAAGATTCCACGGTTCTGTTAATTTTTTGGAGTATTTTAGATCTTTAAATGGTAGTTTAATATTTTTATATAATTGTATAAATGTTGCAATTATCTTTCATACAGAGGAAATATTAAGCATAAAAAATATCAAATACCTCTTCCACCGATACATGGATGATATGGCGGCAGTGGATTGAGGAAGGCAGCGAGGGACGAGGCAGCAACACGGCGACTGATAAACGAAGGCACGAACGTGCGAACGACGAGCGAAGGCACGAAGGCACCAACGACGAACGAAGGCAGCGACGTGACTGGCGACCGATGACGACGACTGATGACGACAACCTGCGATGACGATGGTGACACGAACGCCGACCTACGACGAACGAAGGCGGCGACGAGACCGGTGACTGATGAACGCTGACGACCTGCAATGACTAACGGTGACACGAATGATGACCTGCGATGATGAAGTGCGACGCCAAAGAACCTGCCGGAGGCGGAGTGGCGGACGAACATGGCTTCTTGTGAAGTCTGTGGGTTTAGAAAAAGGGAGCATGTGAGGGTTTAATGGTAATAAGCCACTTTCCTTCATCCACTGATTTTGAAATCCCATGTATTGATGAAGTATTCTACATTCCCTCCTATGAAGGATTTTATTTCCTTCTTATTCTAATTCCAAGCTCAACCAAATATGGAATTTGCTAGGAATTGGATTCCAATTCTCACAAAATCACATAGAATCCCTCCAACCAAACACCCCCTTAGAACATAAAATTGTGCTCATTTATATTTTAGTTAAGTTTGTTGTTGTTATGAAAATAATCATAGTAAAGGGTATATTATGTAAATACCCAATTAGTATATAAACAATGTAATTACCCTAATTCCTTTAAGCATTCACAACTTCACGTTTCATCTTGTTCAAAGTTCTCTCTCAACAATCATACATATCAATATATCATAAAGAGTTCATCATTCTTATGTGTTTGTTTCAATTATATTTGATACTTGATACAATTTGGGTCATACAATTGTTTGAGGAGGATACATTCTTGTGTGTTTGCTTCAATTACAATCGTTCTTTTAAATGATCGGTACCATCAGCCTACAATCATGAAAGAGTTATATAGCACATCACACATTAAAAAAGCTACCGAGATAAGTTTAGGCTTTATTAAAGCTAGACTAGATGTGCCAATTCCGTTTTTGCAACAATGATCGAGGAATCAACGACCCAACATGAAGCTTTTGATCGGTCATAATAAAATTACAAACCCTGATAGTTTTATTTGTATAATTGTGATTTTAGTTTTCGTGACATAATATGAGAATGTGAATGAGTGACTAAATGCAACAATCAATACAATTAGTCAATTATACAAGAAAATTAATCCTTGTAATTACTATTTCTCATGTTTATTTCCATCGCTATAAAATAGTACTGAAATCAATTATTATTTTTTCCTGAATCAATTTTCTATTTCTTTTTATAATTTCTCTACCATAATTATATTCTCCCTCGTTTCCTCGTATCGAATAGACCCCGACTTTATTGTCAATGACCGTCATACATAAATACGTATAAACATGTTCTTAGTTTTTCGAAATTACAAGTATAACCCCAAACACATATTCTATATATATATATATATATATATATTTTCAAACAATATTCTATATTTTTAAAAGAAGAAAATACAAATTTTATTTGTTGGGTGGATATCATTAAATTCGGGGATAGTAGATCTACAAGAATATGACATTTGAGGAGATTTGTCATGTGAGTGTTGAGAAGAGACATGTATTTCAACCATACATGTGTTAGTTTTGGAAAATGACTTAATTAATTGGCCTTTTATCCAATAAAGTCATTCTTATGTTTTCACATGCAATCTTTTTCTTATGTTAGTTTCTTATATTAAAAAAAAAAAGAAAACTAATTAATGTTAATGTAGGGTTCAAATTTCTTAAGTGGAAGTCCATATTGAAGTGGCCTTTCAGAATCTACCAACAAATATTACCAAACTTGGTACTTTGCAACCAGCAAAGGATTTGGAACATTCAACCAAAGTAGGTTGTATACTTCTGTTAATAATTAAAAATTTCATCTTTTAAATATATAATTTTATAAAGATGATCAAGTGTTTGGTGGTTTTTTTTTAAAAAAGAGAACCGAGTTCAGATTTATCTAGATAAACATATAGCTCAACTACGCTTGAAAGTATGCTAAAACGAAAAATCTTTGTTAGAGAAAACACATCTTTATCATGTATATACTATAATAATTTTAAAACTGGATATGTATATCAAACGTACTGTGTAGTGAATTTTGAATATAAGAATATGTTTGGTCCTACAAGAAAAAAAAAAGGTAGTTATATAGAAAATAGTACAAGCTGCAAACAAAAAGGTAGGGCTAATGAAATATTCTATTGTACAAGTTTGACTAATTAAAACCAACTATGAAGTCAATAAGATTAATATTAAAATAAAAAACTTATAACATGTAATTATATATTTCTTTATGTACAAGAAGATAGTTTAGGCTTTTCTACATTATAACTGTTTCTTTGAAAATTCCTAGTTTTTTATAAAGAAAAATTTATTTATTTTAAATATGAATCTTAAAAAGCAAGGTACCCTACACACATCTACCACAATTATTGTGAAGTTGTCCCCTTTAGGTCTACCATGTTCATGCAATGGATATCGATTTGTGATTGCTCCAACAAACTCTTAGCTAAATTATTGTTTTTATGAAAAGATTGGTAAATCTTGTAAAATAAGATACATTTTAAATTGCATTTCATAGTTTACAATTTTATTTGAAAATATAAAAATATATGTACACTTATAATGCGCTTAATATCTTATAACATAATTGTTAAAATCTTTACTTTTCATCTTAAGATGTTATTATTCTATTTAACTAAAAATTATACTGGTTAGATCTTTATAAAACATATGATTAATATAGAAAAACTGGTTGACTCGGATAGCAGGTCAACGAGGTCAGGTAATAATGAGACTAGATCAATACGTGCCATTATAAGAAGCATACAAAACTAGCCGTAAGTCAAAACGGGTCATTATAAAAGCAGTATTAAACGGGTTAGGCGAAACTTGGTTGTTATAAAACAATATTAGATAAAAATTGTTATTATAATTATTATTGTTGACGTAGTTATTGTTATTATCATCATCATCATCATCATTTTATCATAGTTAAGAAAATAGCTCTCCCCCCACCACCGTCGTAACCAGCGCTCATCACCACCTGTCCCTGCCATCCTCTTGATCGTGGAGGCTGTAGTGGTGATAGCGGTTCTCAGTGATAGGTGAAATCGGTGGTGGCTGCGACGTCAATAATGCAACGGTGGTTGGTGGTGATGAAGCTAGTGGTGGAGATGACGGAGGACCACGATGCCTATGGCAGTGGTGGGGTGGTGTGACAATTAGTAGTGGTTATAAAGGTAATGCTAGCGACGACGATGGTCAATGTTGCTGCTGATGGTGGTGATCATCGGTGATAACGGTAATCACGGTTGTGACATGTGATGGTAGTGATGGCGGAAACGTTGACAGAGGTAAGTCTAGGGTCCATGGGTGGTAGTTGTGGTTCATGGCAGTTGGAACTATAGGTGGTGGCCAATGATGTCGATTATTGGTTAGGACGACGGTAGATGGTGGTTGTGTGGCTGACAATACTTGACAATGGTGGCAGTTGCAATGAGTAATGGAGGCAGATGTAACACCCGGATTTTTGGAAAGAATATTTTAGTCATAAAAGAAATCGAGTATCGAGATTTAAAGTGATAAGGGTTGACCACATAGGTCAAACTATTAAGGATAAAAGAAAAACACAGTAAATCTTAAAGTTACTTAAATGGCCGGTACATTAATGGATAAGAGGTATTAATACCCACACATCTATATAAAGTCCATCTCCACCCCCAAAACACACACTAGAGTGTGCTGGAAATTTTATGTGTGTGTGTTTTAGAGAGAGTAGAGGGAGAAACTCTACATTTCTAGAGAGAGAAAGTGAGATTAAATGATTGAATGATAAGAGATCCAAAGTAATTACGAGAATTTATGTAATGTTTGAATGATTAATTATACAAGTTGAGAACTGAAGAATTAGACAAAAATGTCTTTATCTTATAGGTATGAGTAAAGTATGGATTCAATTATTACGAATAAAGAATATATAAATTATCTTTCAAATAGCCGATCCACTAATCGGTTACATAGTAAAGAAATGGAATGAAATCAAAAGGTTGATAGCAAATCCAAAGTGATTATGAATCTATAAAGATGAGAAAATTATAATGAAACGGATGAGAATTAGGAGACTAATATGAGAAACGTAGCAATGAGATGTGTATATATAATATACTAAATTAATACATAATCTGAGATAAGTGATCAATCTAGAATGACAAGAACTCATATTAAGAGTATATGATTTTGTAAAGAGCAAGTGTTATGTATTTAACAAAGCTTAATGGAGATTATATGATTCATATAATTTATCTTTTACAAATTTCAAAGTTTGAGTACTCACTGAGCTTTATAGATCATCAGATACTTTTAACTCTTTTCAGGTATTTCTTATTGCGAAAATGATGATCCAGTGGATAGAGTCAAGTAGTGCAACCGTTTGTTTTAAATTTCAGTTACGTCCGTTGTTGCCCAATTTTGAAATAAATGTGTTTTGGATTTAAAGTATTACAAGCTTGTTTACGTTTTAATGTACGAAATGAAATTATATTATTGCTTTCGCCGTATTGTTTGACAAAAGATTTGGTTGCATGATATTTTGTTTTAAAATTTTGAGAAATTCTGAATTTTTTTTATTAAATGGGACGTTACACAGAGATAGCAAAAGGGGTGTCATCACCGCGTTGGTGGTGATGGTTTCTTATTGGTGTTGACAATGGGCGGGTGGTGTTCGTAGTGGTGGCGGTGAGTAAAATGATAGTGGTGGTGGTGATGGAAACGACTATTAGTGGTGGTAAACGGTAATTAACAGTGTTGGTGCTTGTAGAAGGTTGTAGCAGCGGCGGCCCCGGAAGCAAATGTAGTGATAGGGGTGGTTGGGGTAGCGGCAACTCAAGTCAATGGTGGTGGGTTTCGGTTGATGATGGCAGGCTGTTGTGGTGGTGGTGTCGGAGGGTCGTGGTCAGTGGTGGTGGTGACCGATGGTATCAAAGGTTCTTCGAACGTTGGAGGTTTATATGTTGGTACTGGCGTATAGGGTGCTTTTACAACAATTGAAGTCTCTTTTGTTGGGAAATAAGGCTAAGTAAGTTAAAACTGTTGAACATGCAAAAAGCAAAACTGTTGGAGTAAGTTTTGAGAAAACAGTTTCAAAGCTGTTAGTACAAAAAGATTCAGAACTGTTAGTTATATCACATCAACTGTTGGAAGAGAATGAAGAGAAGACTGTTAGAAGAAACTCAGAACTGTTTATTCAGCAAACAGTTTCTGTTGAGATATTTATGGAAATTACTATCTTCGTGGATTTAAAATATATCTTATCAAGTTTTGAAGATTATCAAAATTATCTCACAAAGATAGAAGATTAACAAACTTCAAAAACCTAAAGGGTTATAAATACTCTGTGTAGATTAGTTTGTTAGTATTGCTTTTGATTTACACTTATTCGTATTGTTTTAATATTTTCTGAAAGTGTATTAGCCTCCAAGTTTCTCTGAAACCTAAGAACAGTTTGTGTTCTTCGTCTAACAAAAGAGTTAGATTGGAGGTGTTGGTGAATATTGTAATCATCTTTGATTATTAATAAACATCTTGTGTTTAAAGTTATTCTTTGAATTGATTGAATTGTTCTTGTGATTAAAACCTTTATTAAAATCAATTAAGTGTGATTCCGCAACTTCTTAGTTGATTGTGATTAAATTCAAATGTTGTCTTTTCATACAAGTCTGATTTGATAGTAAAAGATAATTCTTGTTATTTTGTTTATTTACGATCCTGACATCTTTGTTGAACCTATGGTTCTTACTTGTATATAGGTATAACAAGAATATCATATTTGTTTTTTGGTTGATAACTCGAAATTGATTGAAATATGAAACTTTGAAATTATAGTTTGATGAACAATAATTTGAAAAGAAAAGTGTAATCTTCTAGTAATAGTAGAAAGTCTTGGGCTAGAAATACTATTAAGAATGTTCAATGTAATCCTACACTGAAATAGTTGATTTGAATGGATCTACCTTAGGATCCGGTTGAAATGAAATATATATATATATATATATATATATATATATATATATATATATATATATATATATATATATATATAAATCATTTAAGTTTTTTTCTTAAAACTCTTAAATTTTAAGTCACTTAACTATTCTACCCTCATCTAAAAAAAATGATTCCATAAAATAAACTTAATAACATTACTTTTTCATAAATTCCAGAATATTCCCTTTCAATAAATTCCATAGCAAAACTTACGAAACAAAATATTCCATAAACTTAATAACATTTCATAAATTCCAGAAAGAGAAAATATATAATATTCGCTTTTCACCTGTTAAATAAAAACTACAAAATTACATCTAAATTTCATTCCCTTTTCACCTTTTAAATAAAAATTGCAAAATTACGTCTTGTGTGTCCTCTTGATTAATACCTACCAAAACAACTCCTTACAAACCATTTTTATTCACCGTCGCCGCATTACGCGGGTACCCCGCTAGTATATATATATATATATATATATATATATATATATATAGGGGAGGGTTCATTTGAGAACCAATTTTATTACGAGAACCAATCTTAGCCGTTCATTTTGGATAATGGAGTTCATGGATGAAGAGCGTGGGGGATTGAGTGTGACAGGGTACATGTAAGGAATTCATGGGTGGGCAATCCAATAGAAGGAGGGGGAATTGGACGGCTAAGATTGGTTCTTACGGTTCTCGCAATAAAAACGGTTTTCAAATAAACTTTTGCCAATATATATGAATTATGGTGTTGAAAAAAGAGAGAAATAATAAAGTAAATATATATCGGATTAGAGGAGTTTGTGAAGCATGTGGTTATGACTTTTTCAAAAAGAATGATAGGAACTTAAGAAGAAATTGAAAAAGTTAATCGGTTAGTGCGAAGACGGAGAGATACTTTTACTTTATGTTGTTAGTTTGTTACGTAAGTAAGAAGCCCACATCTTGAACTTGAGCCCATGTATGTTGGTCCATAATCATACACTCGCCAATAGCAATGGTCCATGGACATGCATGCTCGTGGAGTCTTGGGCTAAGTTGTCCGGCCCATCATAATATCATATTCTAGTCTACTACTCTAACTCTACTATAAAATAGAATCAATCTTTTACAAATGGTTAAAATGTATAAAAATACAATTAACTTTGTCTTAATTGTCATTGTATACAACTAATTTTAAATTCTTAAAAATAATACAACTAACTTTCAAAAAATATTCATTGTATGCAAACAACTTTTTTCTGTGTCTAGTCTTTAGCTACCATTGTATACAATAAACTTTTTCATAATTTCCATAGTAAACAACAACTTGCATACAATGGAAGAATTATAAAAGTTGATTGTATTATTTTTAAAAAAATAAAGTTGGTTGTATACAATGATAATTAAGACAAAATTCATTGTATTTTCATGCAATTTGCCCTTTACAAATTAATTGGAACTTTTTATATTTATTTATTTGTACATTTTTTAATTAACTAATTATCTGGAAGAGTGCACAATTATATAGTGAACTTATGTATCATATTCATGACCAAATTAATGCTAACAACAAATTTATTATTATATATACTAACAATTACTAAAAACAATCAACAATAACTTTTATATTCAATCACATATTTCTTAGAGCTGAACGATGTTGACTTATTTAACTTTGACGAGGTGGCAAGTACGGCAACACACAAGGCAGTAGCTACGGGGTTCGAGTCGTGAAGTATTCATTTCTCTATTTTTTTTCTTAGAGCTAAACTTTGTTTTTCATTTTTCAATAACTTTTAAGATATAAATTTCAGGGTAAATATAATTATATATTTATAACTATCCTATTTTTACATACTTGTTGATATAAAATCTATTATAATATGATACTAGTAAAGTCTTTAGATTGTACTATACACATCCCATAATATTTTATGTTGATTTTTTAAAGATGGCTACGTGATTTTGTGAAAACAAAACCAAAAAAACTTCATTTGATGGCAATGGACAAATAACAATAAGATTATTTATTATGACATAAAGGAATAACAATAGCAATGTACAAACAAATGCAAACTCATAGCAAATAAGACTTTTCTAGGCATCTTTCAAAATATCCTAATATAGAAGGTATATAGCATAATGAATAAGAGGTTAAATTTTAATTTTCCTGTGATTGATATAGAACTAAAAAGCCAACATGGATATTAAAAAACCCAGCTTTGGTATACATTAACATATAAAAATGTACAGGTCAATTGATGGCGGTGAATATTGAATTGAAAATGTTTGTTTGTTAAAGGAAATATAATCACGTAAATTATCAACAAAATTGTTCTCTTTTACTTGTGGATATTTATTTTAGGTGTACCTTTTCGTATATATTTGTAAGGGATAAGATATATGCTTCTAATATCAATTATCTTAGGTGTTTTCATACTCATAAAACTTTATATGAGGGGTATGTTAGTCATTTTCATCATTAATTTACTCATTTAAGTGTTTGTGAGTGTAGAAATATCTATCATAGATGCTTGTAGCTTCACTCATCCTTTTTCCCATATTTGTAAGGGTTATTCAATAATTTGTATATATAAACCTACCGAAAGTGGACATAACTTATTAAATAGATTAACTTTATATATCTTAGATTTGAACTTACATTTTCATTTGCCCTTAGATTTGAACTTACATTTTCATATGCTTCTTTGAGTTGCACAACTATATATGAAATTAACTTTTCAACATGTGGAGTACATATAGTTGCATGAATACTTGTCATTCCATCGTCAAAGAGAATTTTTATCCTATATATATTAAATCCATTAACGAGTGGAAATCATATCTGAGAGGAAACTAATTCTCCAAGGCTATATTTTGGCAAACACGTACGTCAAAGCGTGAAGCATAATACGTATTTGACACTAAATAACAAATATGTGGTTGTCAAGTTTAAATTGCCGGCTAGAATGTTTCTGTATCGTAGTTAAAAGCAAGTGAACAACCACAATGTTAGATGTGAATTTTGACTCATACTTATATGTGAGTTCATTTAGATTAGTTTATTTATAAACAATCTAATAGGTAAAGTTGATTCTTTTTGCTAAAGTGGGTTAAATTCAAAGCTGTTTGACTGTACATAAGCAGGTAAATTTAGATAGAGTTTAAGTACCAATTTACCACACTACCCCAAACTAAGGGCACAAAAGAATAAATCTGTATATCTTTTTCCTCCCGCTGTTGAACTAAAACAAAGTACCAATTTGCACAAAATAGAACATTGGCTCAATTAAACTACAGGTAGTTAACAAGAAGGTACACATCGAAGCATAGAAATAATATCATTTAAACAGGAAAATGATTATCAAAGTAAAGGTAACGATAGAACCTAAACCGTAATAAAAACTAAAAAGGAAGAAGCATTGAAATAGAGAGCAGCCTATGAAACTGAAATCAACAAAAAGAAAAGAATTCTCATATCAATTGTAGAAGAAGGCAGTCTCAAATTCCTCCCCTTTAACTATAGCAGATGAAGAAGTCACATGCAGATGGAGATATAGTTACAAATACAATACCTCAATAAAGCTTTTACTACTAAATCAAATTAATATTTTATATAATTATGAAAACCCTGGTGGTGATGACATGTATTTTACCGGATGCAATAACATTATGTGTCTAGCAAGAGCAATCATCAAAGTATGTGACATGAAAAAGAGAGGAATGGTGATGACGTGTATAATAACTATCTATAGCTTATGTGAATTGAATTATTAAAAGAGATGTGATATATTCTCTAACTTTTTTCTCTTACTTATTCTCCTCCCCACAAGATCAACACAAGTGTCAAAATCAATGGAGGTGACGGGAAAAGAGTATCAGTTGAGTCCACATGTCAACTTATGATAAGTAGGAGGATGAAGTAGGAAAAAATAGTAGGAAAAAATATCATTTTTCTTATTAAAAGGAAGGAGGTATTGAGTGGAGTAGGTTGATAGTTTGACACTATTTAAGCAACAAGTGTTGATTTTTAAGGGTATGTATTGATTTTATATATAAGGTAAATATATAAAAATGTATTTGCAGCAGCAATGTAATACTAAAAAATACATATCGTTCAATAATTGTCATGTTACATAATTATTTATAAAATAAGAGATTTAAATTACGTTAGACGCGATGTTTAATTTTTTTTCATTTTATTTTAATATTCTATTTGGATTTTAATTTTTACATTTTTGTTAACCTTAATTAAAACCCCCCACCGAGTTGTAGTGTTTGTATTATTGACAAATTTGCAAGTTATGATGGTTAAGAATATTCTGTTTGTGATAGTGGTAAGTAATAGGTGATGTTATAAGTTTTGGAGGTGTTGGATTCTTTCTATTTCCTCTTTTCTTACTGTAATATCTATACGATTATATAAATCATTTAAGTTTTTTTCTTAAAACTCTTAAATTTTAAGTCACTTAAGATTACTATTCTACCCTTATCTACCAAAAAATGATTTCATAAAATAAACTTAATAACAGTATTTTTTCATAAATTCCTGAATATTCCCTTTCCATAAATTCCATAGCAAAACTTACGAAAGAGAATATTCCATAAACTTAATAACATTCCATAAATTCCAGAAAATTAAAAAATATATAATATTCGTTTTTCACCTGATAAATAAAAATTACAAAATTACATCTAAATTTCATTCCCTTTTCATCTGCTAAATAAAAATTACAAAATTACGTCTTGTGTGTCCTCTTGATTAATACCTACCAAAACAACTCCTTACAAACTATTTTTATTCACCGTCGTCGTATTGCGCGGGTACCCCGCTAATATGTGTATATATATATATATACTACTATATAAAGCATTTAACACTCTCTCTCCTCCTTAATTTTAAGACTTCTTAAAATTCAATCAAAACAACATCTTGGCCTTTCATTCTATTTAACTTAATCTCATCCACTCAATCTTTAACCATTCTAATCTCTCACCTAATTTACTTTAACTTTTTATTCAATTAAAATATACTCTCACACAAACATAATTATACACCCATAACAACATAATTTCTAATTAACTTCTCTATCCTTATTTCACAAATATGATTTTAATTTTTTCTTTATTTTAATGTCTTTTAGATTTTATTTTTAAAATTATTAAAATAGTTTATGCAAATAAAAGAAAAATTGAAAAAAATGGGACATGTTGCAAAAAAAAAAATTTTGTGACATTGAATTTTGCGAATAATATATCATTACGTTTTTTAAAGCGGCATATTATAAACCAAAAATTATTCGACTCCGCAGCATTGCGCGGGTACGATGCTAGTATATATATAGGGTAGAGATCAAGTAAAAAGAAAATTAAAGTAAAAAGGGTAAAAAGAATGATTATTTGATCATTTTTCGGTATATATATCAACTGATAATCATTAGTTCATCATCTTTATTAATTAAAACCTGATTTGCTATTTAAGTAATTGAATTCAGAAGCGGTGTTACAATATATATATATATGAACATTACTTTTATCTACACTTCGATATAATTTTATCGTAATATGATATTTGTCTAAAAACATATTTTCAAAATCGTAGTACAGAAAAAATGCACGACGTTAGATAAATATGATATGCTTAAATTGACGTGCGGCTCTCACTAACTCATTATTATTTTGCAATTCAAGAACAAAATACCTGCACGTACGGAGAAACTTGTACCAGCCGGGTCTAACTTTTAAGTTCTAAGAGAAACAAATCACATTAAAAACATTATTTTACTAAATAATCTGTAATAACATCTATCTCATAGCAGAATGACGTATTCTTTTCATCATCTAAGTGATATGTTAGTAAACAACGTCTAAATTAGATGAGTTTGATTTTAACTTCATAGAGAGACTTAATCAAATAAGTTATATTTATATTATTTGTATTTTACTTAATCCAGATAGAATGATTTTGATTGTAATAGTTTTTATGTTAAGTCACGACTTTTTTTATTTTATTAGATATCTTAGTAATTTAATCTAGATTTCTATGGATTTTTATATCTTAAACTGCTTAGTTTGAAAATAAAATGATAAAGTTGATGCTAAACTATCATTCTCATTTAATACATAAAATAAATAACAATACTCTTATTTCACACGTACACTATTTATTCGGATAGATACTTTATCGATCCATAACTTAATAAGAAATGAAAACAAATAGACTCTTATATGATGCTAGGAACACATTACTTTTTATATCATGTAGGTTTGTTTATTTTGAAGGACTAATTTATATGATAATCAACGATCAATGATCTATATGAATGGTGCTTTTGATGTAACTATCTCGAGCGAAAGTAGAAACTAGGGCTAGAGATTTTAGAAGTTGGAACTTTTATAAGAGTTGAAAGCTGGTACTTTTAAAATGACTATTTAGTTGTAAGAGCTTAAACTTCTATTTATAAAAAGGAGAATGCTAACCACAGCCCTAAAGGTTGTGGATAAGAATAAAAAAAGTAATTTTAATTTTTAAAAATAACAATTATAACAAATGTCTTCATAATTAACTTTCTATTATTTTTATAGTTACATTTTAATTAGTTTTCAACTTTTCATACATGAAACAAAGTTACCATTTTAAAAATTAAAAATAATATTTTTTTTTATTCTTATACACAGCCCTTAAGACTGTGATTAGCATTTTCCAAATTATAAAGCTCCAGCTTCGAAAAGTTTCATGTCAAACACATCCAAAGATTGACGACTTCATTAAGTGTGCAAGTTCAGATGTCAGAAAATTATCATCGTTTATTAATTTATTAAGTATTACTTTAAGGATAACATTATGAAGTGTAATAGGTGATCTTCATCGGATCAAGTTTCATAGTTGACATAAGATGTAGATCTAACGAGTGAATTATGTCATAAAAAAACAATACAACAAAGTAAGTAGGTGTTGCAACCAAAAAACTTATGACAAAAGCATAAGTTTAGTCTTACTCAAAAAAAGGAGAGTCGAGAACTTCATATCTAACTAATTACATGCCAAACCGAACCCAAGCTCGGTCATAGTTTTATATAACAGGGGAATACTTAAACAAGTTCGTTTAAGTATGAGTGTGTATGGCTTTATAGAATAGCACACCCTGTGAAATTTAACTAAAGACTACGTGTCGGTGTGTGGTTGCTTCACCACTCAAATCTTGAATACTTGAAGACCGAGTAGGATAAAAGGCCTTGCAAAGTTGGTTATATTTCTCAACATCAAATTTGTAAATCTCCATAAGCTTCCTCTGTTTTGTCTTAAACCGACGTTGGAAGTAGCCTTCGAAACTGGGCTCTTTTGATGTCTTAATGAAGAACATGTAGGCGAGTGTGAAGTGAAAAGATGTGACAAAGAAGCAGACTGGCTCCATCACATCCCAACCAAGTTCCCAATATGTAAGCCTCATAAACCCTAGGGTTTGTAAAATCAGAAAACCTAGACCGCAATACAGCTCACCTCGAACTTGAGATAGCGATTTTTGATCGATTAAAGCCTTTTGTCTCTCCAATTCTTCAAGTTGTTGCTTCCTTGGATCGTTTGGAGCGGCTATAGACTCTGATATCAATTTCTCCATCGATTTTGCCAGCTATAACAACATATTTTTCACGTCATTTGCGTCAACAGAGTGACGAACTAAATTTCACAGAGCAGTTTTGCAAGTTAATTTGTAGATAATTGAAAGCGACTTATACCTGATCGGGACGGAGGAACACAACGTTTCCCAAGACAATGACGTCTCCGGCGAGATCCAACATTTTTGAGAACTCTAGGCCTTGATCGTGATTATTACAGGTCTCAATGCAGACGCTGAGAAATTCCGAGTAGCTAATTGAGTTCGTAGGAATTTGTTTCAACGCAGATCTCACCTTCTGCAAGCGAGAAAACCTCAGGATCTTCCTCGTATCGTTGAAAGAGATTCCGACGGAATTTACAGAAACAGGTGGAGGCTCTGTTGTCGGATTCACGAGGCCGTCAAGCCTCAGACGCTCTCCGTTATAAACGTTCATCTTCTCCCTCAGCTTCTCGCCGAGGGGGAAAGAAAATAGCTCCGGCAGGCCCATTGCCGATGACTTGTTGATTTTTCTCCGCTGGAGGAACCGCCGGAATCCGGTGTTTGAGATGGAAGATGACTTCTGTGGTGACGTCAACAGGTCGTGATGGAAATATGTTTTGGCGGAAGTTAATGATTTCTGCGATGAGAGGTAACTGAAAGGTGTTTGTTCACCGATGGCTGGCGGTTGAAGTTTAGAGAGACGTTTTGCTATGGTTCTCCGGAGCGCCATTGCTGACGGAGAAGAGAGAATTGAGGAAGTTGGTGATGTGATACAGATCGAGTGCTGGAGGTTGGAGTTTTATAGTGTCAAAAAGACGACTGCTTCAAAGAATCGTGAGATATCTGAATTTGTCATTTTCCAGAGCAAAAATCTTTTAAACCAGGCCTTTTATATATTAGTTCAAGTAGTGTTTTATTTTTAAAGACATAACGAGGTTTTCGTATCCGCGATTCGTAGCGGGATAAAATCACTTGCGTGTAATTTATACTATTTACTTTAGTTACATAAATTTAAAATAAAGTGGAAAAATGCAATTAATTAGGATTGAAAATGTATCGAGTACGTACATTCCGCCATCTATTTTGGATGGAGAACATTTTAGGTTTTGAAGCGTATTTTAATAACATCATACGCATATACACGATTATTAATATAAAATTTAAAGTCCAAATATCAATGTTAAATTGAAGTAGATGAAACTCAAAATAACTTGTAATGTGTTCATGTCATTTGGTTTGAAATTAAATATATTGTAGGTTAACTTTTTCGTACTACGGCGAACGTAACATTTACTGAAATATTATATATGTAGATAGATTAGATTGATACTACACTAAGCATTAATATTAAAACTTATAAAAGAAATAACAAATGAAATTAATTGTTTAAATATACTAATAAAAAATCAAATCAAATACGCCTGAATGTGGAGTCGAACTCCGAAACATTTACTGAAATATTATATATGTAGATAGATTAGATTGATACTACACTAAGCATTAATATTAAAACTTATAAACGAAATAACAAATGAAATTAATTGTTTAAATATACTAATAAAAAATCAAATCAAATACGCCTGAATGTGAAGTCGAACTCCGAAACATTTACTGAAATATTATATATGTAGATAGATTAGATTGATACTACACTAAGCATTAATATTAAAACTTATAAACGAAATAACAAAGGAAATTAATTGTTTAAATATACTAATAAAAAATCAATCAAATACGCTTGAATGTGTAGTCGAACTCCTGACCTCTGCCTACAAAGAAGGAGACCTTACCAACCCGGCAAGGCCCCAGTTTGTTTATTTTTTGGAGTACATTGTATATAACAATTTATCAGGAAGTTACTGTTTATAACTTTCTGATAAATGTTATATATATATAATGTGTTATTTCATATTTACTGGAAAAAAATGTCTTTTAAAAGTTAAGTCTGTGAATTTCTGTAGGATTGAGGTGATGATTTAACATTTCTAAAATTAAAAATAAAATCATATAAATAACTGCTTAGGTGTCTCGATGCGAATACTTTAAAATATTTATTTAAATATATATACGAAATACATGAATTAAAAGATAGATAATATGTTTTACGAGATTGATTAGTTACATATTAAAAACATGACTGTATGTATTAGGGCGTGATGCTGATACATTTTTCTTTTTGCAAATAAAGTTAGTGAATACTGAATCTACATTATGAAATCTACTATTAATCATACTAAAGAAACAGTTAAATAAGTAGCTATTTATAGATGTCGGAATTAGTGTGTAGCTTAACCGCTTGTCTTTTGAACTACCATACTTTCTTTGTGCAAGCCATGACTTAATATGTAATCTAACATTCAATACGATTTAGATAAATGATTGTCATATAAATATATAATAACTTAAACAAGAAACCATGAGCTATTTCATATAATAGGGATCTAGAAATATATATATATATATATATATATATATATATATATATAGGGATAAAATCAAATAAAATATAAATTAAAATACAAAATGTAATAGGGATTTTCTGCTTGACACGTAGTAAATATAAGTGAGGGGTATTCTGGGTAATTTTAAAAGATTCTTTCACTATTCTTTGATAATAGGCACTTCCATTTTTAAAACCGTGAAACCCAGTGAACCTAATTTTCTCATATGCCTCTCGCTGTTTTCATCGGTGCTATCATCTCAGCCCTTCTTTATCCATCGGCGACCACACACACCGTACCCTAATCGGATTTGGAAGTTTCCCTATTCAGAGGTCATCTTTTCCCATTAAACATCAGTGTTGGAAAAAGGGTCGCACGAAAGGATTTGGGGGCAACCTTCATCGATATCTTTCAAAGGCAAGTTGTTGCATATCGTTCGAAGCTAAGTCGCCAGCACCCAATCTTCTGCTTGGCGGTATGCTATTCATCTTCCCAACCGCCCTTTATCGATCTTTCTAAGAATTTTAACCACATCGGCCACCATCTCTGGTTTCAGTGGTCAATCTCCGGCCTCTTTATCTCACAAAACCATTGTTGCGTCTCTCTCTTTGATCTTGTCAGATATCTTTACTCACTAGTGATTGTGTATTGCAGCGACTTGTAAAGATTCAGTACAATTACTTTGAGATATCTATGACTTTCATTCATCATATTCAAGTTTTTGTTTGAAGTGGACACTAGATTCTTGTTCTTGTTCTTGATTATGATTTTTGTTCTTGTAATGGTGATTATAGGTTTTTTAGATGTATATGATTCTTCCTTGAATAATCTTTTTAACAATACATTCATAAAAAAAATGGATACTGGATTCTTGTTTACACTACCTTCATCAATTTTTTTTTACAATTCTTGTTCATGATTATGATTCTTGTTCTTCTAGCCATCTGTATTTCTTTATATCTTAATAAAAAATCTGATGTTTATATTTTGGGTTCTTTCTTACGATAGTTTGTCTCAAGTTGTTTAGGTATAATTTTTTTTTATGAAAACTGATCCATGTATCAAATCTTTTTTTTGTGAATCTTCGAATTCATCAATTTTATGAATAATGTCCACCGACGTGATTTTAGGACTGTAACTCTGCAAGTGGTTTTTAGATACCAATTTTGCCTTCAAACCTTAACTAATCGGTAGTTTCGTGTATTTATGTTGACTTTTTTGTTGAATTTTGATGAAGATACTATGATACACAATTCCTCTTACACTTTTTACGATAAAATTCTTTTTACTTAATCTCTACCCTTCTCTCTCTATATATATATACTTTTCATTTTAATGAACAAATTCAAATAACAATTAATGATAGTAAAACAAGATCAACTAGTAAATAGAAAAAGTCAATACTTTAAATGTCTATGAGCAATAGTTTCTTATATATATATATATATATATATATATATATATATATATATATATACTAGCATTGTACCCCCGTAATGTAACGGTTAGGAATACTTTTTTTCTTGGTAACTTGTCCGTTTTTAAAACAATGATGATTTGTTTCTTTTCTAAATTATAATGTGTTAATAAAATTTTACGACATGAATGGTAAAATCCAACAAGAATGTTGACCTTATAACTTTATTCTATTTTAGGTATATTACCCATTTAAAAAATCCAATAATTTTTATAAATTAAAGTTGTATGTTATTTAGATTTAATTCTGGTTATACACAACTTTTAATAGTTAAGTTAAAATATTTATTATATGATAGAATATTCAATATGAAAAGTTTAATTATTAAGTTAATTTGTATTGATTTGATTTTTTAAATAATCTTTATTTTGGAAGGTGTAGTTATTAAAATAGTATATAAGATTATCAATAACTCTATCAAAATAGTTACTTTATTTAACAGTTTTCATTGTAATATTAAGGATAAATTAGTAATTTTAAATTACTTAAAATTAATTAAGAGATTAAAAATACTTAAATGCTTTATAATACAATATAGATATATATGGGAGGGTTCATTTGAGAACCATTATTAGTGTGAGAACTGCGAGAACCAATCTTAACTGTTCAATTGGTAAGTGAAATTCATGAATGAAAAACGTGGGGGGATTGGGTGTGGCATGGTGCATGTAAAGAATTCATGGATAGGCAATCCAATTGAAGGATGGGAAATTGGACGACTAAGATTGGTTCTCGCGGTTCTCGCAATAAAAATGGTTCTCAAATAAAATTTTCAATATATATATATATATATATATATATATAGTTACTTGATATTAAAATAGCTAGAGTAATTTAAAAAGGTGGTAAAATAATTTGACATTATGTATCGTTATATTTGTTTATTAAAAAGATATTGTAGTAATATAAATTTATATTATTTACATATCAATACTACTTAATTTGTATCAGACAAAAAAAAAAAAAAAAAAAAAACCATAAAGTAACTTAGGTAACAGATTATGTTGATGTTTATGTTTTCATGTTTTCTTAATTAGTATGTTCATGTTTTCTTGAGTGTTATTAAGCGAGCAAACAACAAATCTTGATTTTTTTATACGTCAATATATAAATATATATTATTATTAATTAAAGGCAATTAACGTACGTGCTAAATACGTCAACACAACACAACACTTTTACTTGTTGAGTTGGTTTAAAAATTGCTTAATGATTAAAATGCAACGTAATAAATCTTTTTATTTGATAACACAAAACAAAAGTAAAAAGAAGTGTATTACTTTTCACTATTTTACCTATTTTTATTAAAAAAAACCATTGTTTTTTAAATTATACAAATGCATTTTTTTTATGTTTATATTGCATGAAATTGTTTAAAAAAGAAAAGCAAAAGCCCACAAAGTAGGAGCAATATGGGGGAGGGGGTACATTAGGGCAAATGGGGTTAGTAGACTTCCAACATTTCTCTCTCCCAAATGGAATCCAACATCCATGTAAGATTCCCACTCCTAGTTGGTTGGGGATTCTTCATTCTACATCCACTTTGACAATTATGCCCTCCTCATTCCTCTTTCTTCTTCTTAAGAATAAAAAGTATTTCCAAAAAAAATATTTACTGTTGAAATGCTTAAATTTCTATAAGATGTCACTTTAGAAGGATTTTCAAGAAATAGATGCTTATTCTTTGAAAGATTTGATCACCTTGTTAGAGTAACTATACAAATGTAGAATCTATACATGAGCAAATTCTATTGTTCGTGTCTATTCGGTTATAATCTAACATTATTCATTTTTATTAATATAAATGATAAACAAATATAAATATATAAACATAAATGAAAAGAAATGATTTTGTTTATTTGTATGCATGCTATAAATGAACATTCACGAATGAAAAAAATAATTTACGGTGTTCATTCACGTAATTAGATGAGCCAAAAATCTTATTCATAATCACTCATGTACTAAACAGTAGAACAATATGCATATGATAAACAGATATCATTTCTTTATGCTTTATATAAAAATGTGTAAGAATTTTTAAACCTTCTCGGCTTATAATTGTGAAAACGTGTAGATTTGATTTGATTTTAAACATGTAGATTTGATTTTAAAAATCCACAGTTTTAAATGTGAAAATTAGAGAATTTTACATTTAAAAGTGTGGACATTTGTAACTTTAAATTATTTTCTAATTTTTCATGCTTAGAAATGTGAAAATTTAGATAATTTGTCCATACTAATAAATATAATTTTTTATTGCAATTTTCAAACTTTCAAATGTACATATTTGATAGGAATTAGTAACACCTAAATTTTTCCTACTTAATTGTAATTTTCTATTTTTCCAAAGTTTAAATGTATTAATATTGATAAAAATATATGGACAATCGACATCTTCTTTGTAGTGCGAAGATGAATTAGTGGCAAACATAATCACTTGGAGAACCATAAATACTTAATCATTTCTAGGTAAATATCTTGAATAACTAGGGGAGTATACGAAATAATCATAGAAAGTCGGAAACAATTAAGCCGGGTACATTAAAACATGACTCCCTCATAAAACCTATTAAAACAGGAAATATTCATCGAAGAATTAACAAAACGCCCTCTCATAATAGATTACAATGAGGGTGTCGTTATAACAGCTTTAGACTATAATATTTTGTGTTTAGTATCTATCGTAAATACTAAACACAAAATATTAACGTTTCGACATTCATCTTTATCGATCATAAATCTAAAAGTAAAACTCTACTTTTATTTAAGAAGTATTTTAAGTATAATTATTCCTTTTAAATTAAATCTTTAGAGAAGGGAACATGGGATCAAATACTCCAAGGATATTACTAAATCAACAAGTTCTTACTTCCTTCTCCAAATCTACTTTTTTTTCTCATAGAATATATCCATCTTTTAAAGTATTTATTTTCAATTATAATCTCCTAAATCAACAAGTTCTTTTTTATTTTATAAACATATGCAAATTCTTATTTTTCATGTGAATATAGAAAATACAATGTATTTAATTTGACATGTCATCAGCACTTGGATCTAAAAGTTGAAAGAATCATAAGCGGGTGTGCTATACATCAAGGATGAAACTCTTGATAGATTAATTAAAAAAAAGTGTATTATTAACATCCTCTCATGTTTGAATAATATTGCACGACGTGCATGAGTTATATTCATCTCTTCTACTGAATTAGTATTATCTCTAATATTCTTCGATTTATCAGTAACTGTTAACTTAATATTATAGATATATACCTACACGATGTGCGTACGTACTTGGTCTGCACGACGTATGGTTTTCAATCGATGCTTATCTTCCTGCATCTTCACGTACTTCAATTGCAAAGTGTAACACGAGTTTTAATTAAGTAATTAGTAAGCTAATTAAACTAAATACCTCCTTAACTAATTAATTAATTAATTAATCACCGAGGATGGACACTTATTCTTATGTAGGTCGTCATTGTGAGTATCTTCATTAAGTAATCCTGTTATGTCGTTGTCATATATATGTGTGACGTACACACAAGTGCGATCCTATGTATATATATATACCTTCTTACATCACCCACGATAATGACGCCTTATATATTCAATTCATATTCATAATGCAAGTGGAGACATTGATGCGATCCTGGTGGCATCATCTTCATGCATGTCCAACCTTCCATAAACATTCTTAACAAATGTCAAATTTGCTTTTTTAATTTGGTCCCAACTATCAACAACACCATAAACATCTAGTATGCGATGCGATGCGATTAAACCAGCTACAATTCAATCAAATTTCAAACACATAATAAGTTTCAACTACTTTCGGTTATTTTAAATCAAGTTTCACTTTATTCTTGTCAATATATATACATACATATATATATATAGTGGGAGGATCAAATGAGAATATATATTTAGGTGAGAATGAGATACTTGATCATGACCCTTCATTTGATTTGATCGGATGATCTACATTTCGTTCTTTATTTTATTCATTACCCAACCATAAACTGTGACAGCCATGAATTGTGACGGGTTAATTGTGACCATTAAATCTAATAAATTAATATCTAATTGATGACTAGGATTTGTTCTCTCATTCTCACCTAAATATACATTCTCACAATAATCATCCTCTCTCTCTCTATATATATATACATATATATATATGGAAAAGTTCAATCGAAAACGGTTTTTCGTGCGAGAACTGTTTGTAATACCATATATTTTAATCATTTATATATTTATCTAACTGTGAATTGCTTCCGGGTGAGCCATCATTAATTTATGATGCTTGATTTTCACAAAATACACCTCATTAATGCATCATTAATAAGCAACTAATGAGTCGTTAACAAACCGTCAAAAATTCTTAGTCATTGATTAACTTTACTCAAGGTTTAAGATTGGTTCTAAGAATATAACAAATATATAGATTTATAAACTTAATTATATAAAAATTTAATTTAGAAAATTTTAATTTCAGGTTAATGGATTTATCCATGTATGGATAATCATCATCCATTTCTGCTCTGCTAAACATTCATATCCGTTCCGCATCCGATATTCACCTATTTAACTTCATTCATATCTACCTCTAATGAATCGGATATGGTCATCCCTGAGGGTGGTGCACATATACCAATAAATAATAAACCTCATTTTCAAAATCCTAATTACATATCCCAATTTTAAGTAGAATTCCATCTAAGTGATGAAGTAAATACACACATTGTAATTTAGTAATCAATTATGATTTCTTGAGCTTTTACTTAGAGAAAAAATTAGCCTTCTTTTTTCTGCTACAAACACCAACGCCTTTATTTCCATCAAAATCCAAAACTTTGTCCTTCTCCGGCGACCTCCTACTCATGCGATCTAAATTGACCAAATCTGCAACATATCGAACAAATCTGGCTACTGTGTATCATCGAGTAAAATCCGTGGACAGCTCTGCAGCAAGAACCATTGGCAAATCCAGCGACAGATCTACAACAAATCTGCCAATTGTAAATCTGAAGCAAGCAGTTAAGCTAAAACAATATCAATCGTCAGAGGGAGAGGTCGAGAGGATGAAGATGGTGGTAGTCGGAGTGGCTACAGTAGCTGTTCGCCGGAGAGAGAAAGAGACCTGGTTGCCAGTTACGATATGATAGTAATGGCAGATGGTGATGGCTGTTGTGGTTGCCGATTGAGCCGTCAACGCCGGTGGCAGAAGGCCGGTTGGTCGTCGATGTGGAGATGGGAGGCATCTTCACCGGACACCGGTGGAGAATTGTGGGTCAATGGTGAATTTGAAGAGATAGAGCTGTGTAGATAATGGAGGATTGATTGATTGTTCTATGACGGTTCTTGCATGAAAAATAATTCTCTAGCATGGTACTCGTGTAATGTTGCCGCGACTAATAGTTTCTATTCGATAACATATCGTTTTATAAAATATAGGGATATCAAACGAATTGTATCTACTTGGTAATATGTCATTTCATTTCTTTCTCTTTTTTCTAACAACCCTTTTCTTTACTTTGAAATTCATTTTTTTTTTGTGATAGAGAAGTATAGACCATCCGCATAGCACGTAATTCACGTTATCCAACCCAATTGGCACATCACATTTCCCTTTTTTTCATTTCTAACCCAAAAACTAGTATAGTCTAACTCATTTCAACTCACTTTTTATCTTACTTTTATAATATATACTAGGGAGAGAAAAGAGAGAAGGGAGAATAGAGAGAAGAGAGAAGGCTGAAGAATGAGATAAAGAGAAAAGAGAATAAGGAAAATCGAGCTAGGGGACTTGATACTCTCGCCAGATTGGGTGGCAAATGGGGGGCGTAAGGGTGTGCATTTGGAAACCTAGAAGCCCGAAAAGTGTGTTTATTGGAGAGTATGTAAAGTAGGAGAGAGGATGTATGGTTGAGAAATGAAGCTTATTTGAGGTGTATATTAGTAGTTTCTGATTGTTGAAATTTTAAGGAATTAAGTAGAAAAGTGAATGTTAAATTGGTTATAATTTACTGTGAATATAGAAAAGTTCAATTAAGAACGATTTTTCGTGCAAGAACTGTTTGTAACACAATTAATGCCTTATTAATATGGGTATTTTGATCATTTATATATTACACAACCGTGAATTGCGTCCAGGTGGATAACCATTAATTAGTGAGACTTGATTTTCCCAAAATACTCATCATTAATACGTCATTAATGAGCTGTGTATTAATGTCTCATTAATAAGCCCTTACAATTATTAGTCATAGATTTATTTTAATCAAGTGTCAAGATTGGTTCTTGCAGTTTTCGTTTAAACTCTACTATATGTGTGTGCAACATCGAAAGCCTAAATTAGACATGGAATGTTTATCAGGTGCAGATTGGATTTGATAATTTAACTTTGAGACTAGTTTAATGAAATTTTGATTTGACCTAGTAGTTAATGAGTTTTGATTTGACTCAAGATCCAACATTTCATATAGTTGGCTATGGTGGGGGTGGTGTCTGGGTGGACAACTATTAACGAGCGAGATTTGATTTTCCTAAAATACCCATCATTAATACGTCATCAATGAGTTGCGTATTAATGTCTCATTAATGAGCCCTTACAATTATTAGCTATTGATTTATTTTAATCAAGTGTCAAGACTAGTTTTTGCAGTTTTTGTTTAAACTCTCCTATATGTGTGTGTGCAACTTCGAAAGCCTAAAATTAGACATGGAATGTTTATCAGGTGTAGAGTGGATTAGATAATTTAACTCTGACACTCATTTAATGAAATTTTGATTTGACCCATTAGTTAATGAGTTTTGATTTGACTCAAGATCCAACATTTTAGATAGTTAGCTATGGTGGGGGTGGTGGCATTGGTGATGGCTAGGGTAGGTAGGTGATAGTTGTGGCTATGGTTGAATTAGTAGTGCGGTGGTGGCATTGGGGGTAGTGTTAGAGGTGACAGGTGGTTGTGTTGGTGGCAGTGAGCGTAGTGAAGGCATAGGTTGGTGGTGGACTGGTGTTGGTTGTGGAGGTCGAATTAAAGTGGTTGTGGATGGAGACGCAAGAAGTGGCGGTAGTGTGTAACTAGGATAATATTGGTTTTTAAGTAGAAAATTGGTCATTTAATATTTAAATGGGTTGATAAGAACAAATCTTATATCAACATATATAACTATCCAAGTAAATATTTCGACCTATTAAATCGCTTATTTGGTCGAGATTTAGGATTTAGATCATAAAAATAAAACTTATTGCATTGGATGTAGTATATAAAGACATGTAATGTTAACACTCCTACAATCATACAACATTGGATGTTAGATTGTGTAGGTCAGGGAATCAAGTATTAACGATTATTGAAGCAATCATACAATGATGAACTCGGTTTGAGGAATCAATCGATAAAGAGAGAACCGAGAGCTTGAAACTAACGTGAAATAGAATTGTTTAATGATTTAGGAATTACAAACTTGTATTTACACCCCTTGAGTATTTATAATAGCTACTCTAAACTATGACTAATGTTATATATAAATAAACTTTATATTGAGCACAATTTAAGGGATCTAACAGATTATTAGGAATTGATTTATACACATCATTAATTGATAGGGATGCATGTGAGGGTGGCCGATGACGACCTAAGTGTTTTGATATTTTTTGCACAAACTTTGGGTTTCAAAATATTAATATAAATTTTGGTGCTATATATGACGTTGTGCCACGATTAGTTAAATGGTTCCACATACTTATCCACCAAGTTCGAAATATTATTGCACCATTATGATATAGTTTATTATTAATAAGGAATTAAAGATGTTACTAGAAACTTTAATGTTTGACATCATACCTTTTTTATTCATTTTCCCCTACTATTAATATATAAAACTCAATTTATTGGATATCAAGGACTTGAAATTGTATATTAAGATATTAAGGGACTATTTATTAAAACAGAATGATTATGGGACTATTTATTAAAACAGAATGATTATGTGGTTTGAACAATTCAAAGGCTCTGAACGAGATACCTCTGAATGTGACATTCTGTTTGATAAAGATTCTGAATAATGCAAAATATTATTTTAACCTTAATAGTAATAGATTATATTATAAGATATGATATGATTGTTTAACAAGGTAACGTGTGAAAGAAGAAGTATTAGAGTAAAATATTGGTGCTTAATGACTCAGAAAGATACTTTAAGGTAGAATGATTCAATAGCGTTTTTCTGTTTCATTCAGCAAGGTCTTCATTCGGGGGCAGTAATCAAACACGCTGAAATGCTGAATGTTGAACGCTGAACCGTTCAACTTTCAACGTTGAATGTTTTCATTAAGCAGCAAACAAACAACTCCTAAATATTATTGCCCACCATTAGTACGGCTTGACTCTTCTAAGAAACCCATTGATTAAAGCAAAACCCCTTTTTGCAACAAGGAAAAAACATTTAGGTTGTCAATGAATAACTTTGATTTAAAACGATGGTAGCTCTTAATTAAAAATGAGATAATGTCTAAAACTATACTATTGAGTTATTAGTAGTATGCAGTGCATATGCATATGCATCACATAGGTTAAGGATGGTATAGTCTTACGGTTAAAGATGTTATATCTATAGTGAAGGTTTGAGGATTAAATGATAACAAGTTGGTATGATACCCAAAAAACGCCCCCTTTATTAAGTTCATGATGATGGGTTTAATTCTTCTTTCCCAAATTTCATTCTGCTATTTACATGCAACGGTATGGAATCAAATAGATCTTCGACACTATGTTTAAAACATTAAGGTCTCGTTTGTTTCACAGTAATTCAATGGAATTCAAAGAAATGAAACGACATTCCATTCGTATATCCTGTTTGGTAAACAAAATCTATTTGAAATGTCATTCCACAAAATTCAAAAATACTATTTTATTCTTATTATCACACATCTCAATCAACTATTTCACTTGTCGTTGTCGACGACCGCCGCTGACCGTCACCAACTACCTGCCGCCACCAACCGTCGACCCCTGCTGCCACCAACCACCGACCATTGCTGGCATCAACTGCCGTCACCCCCACTGCCACCAAACAAGGACCGTCGATGCCGCCGCCCGTAGACACCTACAACCACCGATCGCGGTCCTTTACCGACACCAACTGCTGACTGTCTCTGCCTCCGACCGCCGCCACCTACCACGAACTGTCGTTGCCACCGACCGTTTCTACCGTCGACCGCCACCACCCACCAATGACGACAACCCAGCTACCACTGACCGCGAACCCCTACCGACACCATCCGCCGACTGTCGCCACCACTAACCACCGACGGTCGTTGCCGCCGACCGTTGCTACCGTCACCACCCACCAATGTCGCCGACCTAACCACCACCGACTATCGTTGCCAACTACCGCCGACATTGATCGCGGTCCCCTACCGACCGACCGTCGTCGCTAACCACCACCATCGAATGCCTCTACCGACTCTCATCAACACTGACCACTGTCATCGACAGGCACCACCTACCACCAGCATCGCCAATCGCCGCCAACCCCGCGTGTCATCGACTGATGTCGCCACCAACTGCCGACTACCACCACTGACCTCCACCGCTAAAGATCACTACCACCACCTACTGTCTTTGCCACCAACCCCAGCCACCCACTGCCACCACTGAAGACCATTGTTGCCAACAATCACTATCATCGACCACCAACCGCCGATCGTTGTTGCCACCACTGCCGATCACCGCACGTTGCAAGTCATCGACCCGCACCGCTACCACCGACCAATGCCGTCATCACCAGTTGATGGTGTTGCGAACACCGATGGACGAAGCCCTCCGCCACCGAACATCTCCAATTGACGGTGTATATATGTATGCATATATATATATATATATACATGTGTGTGTACTAATGAAGTTTTTAAGATAAAATGAATAAATTGTATGTTGGTCATTTGATATAATTCGATTTCAATTTTTCCGACAAATTTACAAACTAAACAATATATATGATTGAAATGTAATTGAATTCATTTCTTTTTTAACAAACAAACATGATGATGAAACTCATTTTTAAAATTTAATTGTTTAACAATTCAATTTCTTAAAAAGATTTAATTTCATTAATTTAAATTCTACAAAACAAACAACACATAACAAATGTTCAAATTAAGACCACACAGTCCGTATTTAAAGTGATTTTATATATTCTTATGGATGGTGTCAAAGGGGCTAAACAGACGGGACAGGAAAGAATTTGGCAGAATTTATGTTTTAAAATTTAAAGTGAGTCGATCTTAACTTGATTTTGTTTGTTAAGCTGAGAAGTTTATTTTTATTTTATTTTTTGTAAATTACACAAAATAAAAATGAATTACGCAATTTGTAGATTTTAGCAACCGAATTATATTTTGTAACCATTATTATTACTATACAAATAAATTAGGAATGTTTATTCTAATTAAACTTATACCTTCATTAAAATTCAGTTTATATAACGTTTCCAACACATATTTTTTATACAATTTATTTATCCCAAGTAAAAGTGCGCCGTTGATACATATATCTATATAAGATGGTGGAAGTAAAATCAAGTCAAACTAGTCTGTTTTGGAGGCATTATTCATGCTTTGAATGTCAACTAGTCTATTTTGGAGGTTTTTGTGATGCTCATGCTCTCAAGGTTAAGTTCACTCCTGTTGACGCTACAAGTTAAATCTAGTCAAACATGCTAGCTTGCTTCACTAGGATTGTATTTTTATTTTTATTTTTGGTTTTGGTTGAACATCTATGTGGGCTTATTTAGATCCAAGTTTGGGTCCAAATTCTAATACACCATTGAACGCGTACACTGATTAAAAAACATTTTTTTAATTTAGTTTTTTGAATATTATTATAATTTAATTTATATGGTACGTACGTCTTTTATTGGTTCGTTAGCTTTCGAGTTATCGAGAAACTAAAAACAAAATATCTAATTGCAACACATTTTCAAAAAAATCCATAATATTACCAAGAGACATCTCAAAGTGCTTCCATTAAATAATCATACGAAAAATAATGCTATCACTATTAAAATAATAAGCTCGTAAACTTAAGCTAATCCAAACACCCTAAACCTTAACGATGTAAGATATATAAATACATGCCCTGTAATCCGTCCACGTAGTAATGAATGGATTTGTGTTTCTTTATATGTATATTTGTTGGTATGAGACAATATCTTGAAGATAATTCGACTCGCGAGCGAGCTAGACAGGAATTCCTTTTGATTTAGTGATAAACACCTTGATTCAAACAATATTGCATATAAATACGTAGATGAGTATATTTTGTAACAATAATGGAACCAGAATCCTGTCTGAATAAGGATTGACCGAAAAACAACAGCCAATGCCTTCTTACATTCAAAAGCCAAACCCAGGGGGAATGATGTTGCAGGTTATGAGAATGACTACTAAATGTATCTACAAACAAAACTACCAAATCCATGAAAGAAAGACACAAGGATTAAACAACATTTTTACAAGGAGGTGACACCATTAGCTTAAACAAGTATCTGTTAGTCAAGTCAAAGTCAAAGTCAACTACAAATGACGATATCTATCCCTTTCGTTGTTACTGCACTTTCAGAGATCGATTAATCATTTGCATACCATCTTCAGCTTCTTAGCAGCCTGTGCAAATCCCACAATCACCTGCAACTCGTCCAAGGTCTTCACGTAACACCACAAATCCTCATTAGCTTTTTTTTACACAACTAATACAATTGAGAAAGATAAATGATATCTGAATTATTATTATTTTTTTAAGGAGGGGGGTCGGGGGAAGATGGGTCATGGATCAGCTTAGGGCAGGAGTGTGCAACTATACGATACCGGAAGATACCCAGTACCCAAATTTTGCGAAGACTAGTACTGAATACCGCAGTAAATTATCTGATGGTAGCGGTTCTGGTTCAAAGTAATGATTTTAGTTTAATATATCACCAACAAACATCGTTTAACATCTGGTGAACCCAAATCATAAGGTAACGTAATGAAACCAATTTTTTTATCTAATTGGTACCATGTAACCCGATATACCGATAGAAGAGAGGCTTGTATAGGGTCCACTTTATGCCCAAGCACAGATGACACATTTAAACCCACTTAGGGTGTGTTCCACAACAGACTAACAAGGGCTTGGGATTCTAGTTTTCATAATCCTCAACCCTCTAGCCCTGTTCGGGTGTTAAAATATTGAGGGGATTATTAAAAAACATTATCCCTCATAAGCCCCCAAAATAAAAATGTTTTCAAGTAGCTTATGGCTTGAGCTTAGGATTATCAATTAATTAGTCTCAGCCCCAGTTCCAGCAAACACACCCTTACTGTAAAATGGGTAGAAAACTAGAACTTTGAACCTTTGTTTAAAATGAAACATGTCAAAACTCACCCAAATAGCATTCCAGTCATCTTAAATAAGAAGGCCACCCAACTATTCCAACTTTTTTAATTAAGGCCACGCAACTATTGATACTACTTTTTTGGCCACCCAAAATTGTACCGAGTTCCGATTATACCAATCCAACTAATAACATGCTATAATGACAAAAATGGTCTTCAACTTTTTAACTATTTTATAATTTTAGAACTAATAAGAAAGGATGTTTTTTCTTTTTTCAAAAGTTGGAATGTATCATGATCTAGCATGCTTTTGGCTGGATTTGGTATAAACGAAGCTTGGTACATACATGGCTGCCCTATAAAAAGGTTTCAATGGTTGAGTGCCATATTTAAAGAAGTTGAATAGTTGGGTATACATCATATGCTATTTTGAAATTTTCTTTTAAAAAAGCAGATTGTTACATTAATAGTAAAAAATTTGTAATAATATTTATTACATTAGTTAAAAAGATTTTAAATAGACTAAAATTTCAGAGTCTCGCCCTGTACCCGTTTTGCCATGTTACCCAACCCAACCAACAGAACACCCGGTTTGCTACCTATAGGCAAAGTTGGGCCCTAAAAGAGTAAAAGGGAGTAGGGCCTCTTCCTTTTAACACCAGCCCTGCAGAAAAATGTCTTTGAACAAAATACATGAAATTAGATAGGACCCAGTGATATCTATAAGCCACTTGTAACATTACCTGTGACATGAAATGCCTTTGAACAATGTCAACAAGCTGCTCCTTTGAGGGGTTGGAGATTGCACCAGACTGAAAATTATAAAGAAAATAAAATTTAAAGTCCCACTTACACAGACTACACATAGTCATACATATACATGTATTTATATACATATACTGTAATTTCGGTTATTATAATGTCACTCACAAGATTGAAGTGTCGCCAATATCTCCGCAAGGCAGCCATCTCCAGTTTGCTCAGATCAACCTTCTGAAAACATTACATTTTAAATTTGTCAAAATCAGATGGACTACTTTTCGAAATCAGAAAAAGGTTATCTAGTAACAAATCCCCTGTTTCCTTGAGAACAATTATCTAAAGGTTGAAATGCATTTCTTTTTGGGAATGAATGAATAAAGTTTACATACCACGGACCCACGAGAAGTCGTAAAGGGGGCCTTAGGTTGTGAGTCACAAGATAGAGACCGACTAACAGTCTTATGGGACGACCCTGTTGATTTATGCGGGCGGTGCCTTGATCGATGCAACTTTTGGGTATCATCAGATGCTGAAAACATGGATACAATTACACAATACAATTATTTTGTGGAGGTGGTGGGTCCACTAGGACAACCTTAATGGAATGCATAATAGAGTTTCTAGCAATAGTAAAAAAGTTAAAAAGTACAAGCATGTGGCTAAGGTATCCAATGTAAAAAAAACGCAAAAAAGATTCATTAATATCAAACTTATGATGCAAAAAGACACTTTTGCCATGGAAAATTTACCAAATATAACAGTTTGCCAGCCTTGGAGTTTCATGATTTCTTACTCCATACTTCTGCAAAAGGCTATATCTTTACATTGTATTTATAATTCTTCCTAAACATGATTTTAAAACCTGGATTTCTTAAACTTGGATAATGGATAATGAAAGCATCACTAACCCAGATCAGAGCCATTCCAGTGCCCGTTTTCAAACTCGAGATCATCATCATCTTCATTACCAGTAGGAGCTTCAATCACGCTTAGTGCATTCCTTTGTAACTTGACCTCTATGCCATTAGTGAGCACCTACAAATAAAGTAGAAGACATTTTGATCGGAATCAGTGAAAACACACATAAGATGAGAAACAACAACAACAAAATGATTTGGTGTCAGATCCTAGAGTTCGTGTGAAAAGAAATTCAACAATATCCGAGAACATAATTGGTTGGACTCTTATTGATTAGAAGTTATCAATATAATAGCATTCCCTGGAGAAGCATGCCCATTGAAAGTGCTCCAATATATGCTTATGTCATGGACACGCCAACGCATGTACAAAATACAATCTTTCTTTTCTAGTCAACCAAAAAGATAATAAATAAGTGGGAATGAGCAAGTATAAAACCCAAAGTGTGTGTCTAGAGGCACAAAAAGTCTTAAAATGCATGTCTTGAAGCACAATTGGTGTGAATATTGATCAAATGTTGTGCAATTACAGCTCATAGTTAGTACAATTTTTAAATATGAATTATATAATAAACAAATATGCCTAATGGGTTTAAAGATCATCTTGAAAATGTTGAACATAATTCCATGTAAAACAAAAGGATAAGCGAGTGATGAAGATTATGAAAACTAAAAGCAAATTCAATAGAACCATAAAGCAACATTATAAAGATTTCATACCATAAAACAATAATTTCTGATGTCCATTTTAAGTTACAAAACAAGATTCCATAACAATTCTTTAAATATCAAAAATTAAAAAATAATTTTATCGTTCAAATGACATTTTTCAGAAACAATTTTCAATTCAATCAAGCTAGAAATCAAAGAAAAAAAGCCACGACCAGATTGAAACATTGTCGATAATTAAAATTAATTTAAATACAAGATTATCCATAAGTATATATTTTAGGATTCAATAATGCAACAACGAAGGAAGATGTTCATAGAGCTTAATCATGCGGGACAAAGGACCCTAATTTCCTACATTAAAAAATCATATAAATCCACAAAACTACAATTTGGATCACATGCAAGACTCTCAAAATGACATTAAAAGTCAACAGCAGAATTATTCAATTAACAACAATGATTTTTTTAAAAACTTGGAAGAAATTGAACCCCAATTGAAGATTGCGTTGAAATCCTTAGATCCACTGACTTGAAACCCTATTTTAACTAAACAAAATCAATTAATCCCCAAAATTAATGATCCCAGCTTCAAGAAGCAATTGAATCGCATTACTAAAACTGCATTCATAATCCAGATAATTCAATTATAATCGTATTATTAACAAACCCAGATAGATAAATAAATTAATAAATAAAATAAACCCAATTATGAATTAATAAGACAACAAATTACCAGCCAATGCCAACCTCCGAGACCAACAGCCTTCTTCACAACACCTTGTAGCCCGACAAGCACAGACTTGGTACGGTTGTTTCCGGTGACGACAACCTTAGTATGTCGGGGCAGTACGGACAACTCTTCCTCGCTGCTATCTCCGCCACCACCACCGCCACAGCTCTGAAATTGAGCAGAAGAAGAAGAAAACCCACAACCACCACCATTATTCACATAACCCTCTTCCATAACTTGTTCTTCTTCTTACAGCATTATCCGTACAGAATATGAAAATAGAAAACAGCAGTGAATGAAAGAAGAATTACCAATCAAAAGTATATGTAACTGAAAGATCAAAAACAGGGGAATTGAAAATCGATGACATTTGGAGGATGTAAGCAAGGAAGTAATGACAAATTTTGGGTTTTGAGAGAGTGAAAAAACACATGAAAGAGGGGGGTGAGAGTGACACAGTATATGTGTGTTTAATTCTCGTTTTGGTTGTGCTTCTGAATCCCGACGAGATGGCTTCCTCGAATAAGAGAGCGACACGTATGAATAGAGTGGGTTGGTTTTACGGTGGCGTGATGCAATAATGCAATACCACTTAGCGGTTTTATGGTTGTGTGTAATGCTAACTTTTGACTCTTTGACTATGGTTTAAAGGCATGGGAGTGGGGTCGTTGTTAAATTACTATTTTACCCCTCAATAGAAAAACTCTCATTTTTAAATCTCCGTTCAAAAAATAAATAAATAAACTCCTTTATTGGAAAATACACATATGTATGTATTTTATTTATTTTTTTTGTAATTTTCATTTCCAAGAAAATGACCTTATAGATTCTCGTACGAATGAATAAGGTTACTAAACTCTCAAATACATATGTCGTGATCAAAAGTTTGAAAAAAATACAATCTGTCGTGACCAGTTGAGCTTTTTAAAATTATTATTGGGTTTAGTTTATAAAAAATTATTAAACTTGTTACGTTTTTTATTATATGTATCGAACTTTAATAATTTTTATTATGGGCATAGAGTATTTAATTTGTTGTTATTGTGTATTAAACTTTCTATTATACGTACTAGACATATACAATTCTTTTATTCTTATATAAACAAAGTACATACAATAAAAACAAGTTAAAAGTTGTATACATTTTAAAAAATAAAATTTGATACGCATAATAACAAAATGTAACAAATTTGATATATTTGATAAACTAAACTCTTATAATTTTTTGTGAAAAAAAAAACAGTGTTCTTTTAATAATTATAAACGCTTAATATTATGATATAACATCTTTCTTGTTCAAAAGAATATATGTATATTGGATAATTTTATAGGATTACAATATTTATCTCTCAAATAAATAAGACTACAATGTATATTTATTAATATATGTAATATTATATGTATTTGGTCATTAAACGTACTTGAATGTATTCTTTATTGGTATTTTGTTCATGTGGGTTTGAGTCACTCTTGTGTGGAATTCGAGTCATGTCATTTCTCCTATGACGAGTGTCGTGTACTCGTGTTGACCAATTTTCGGTCAAATATGTTCAACGAGTAATCTGTCGGTTTTGGGATAGGTCTGTCCTTTTCAGTTTTTGAAGAAGTCTCTATAATGTATTTAATTTTACTCCTTTTTGTTACTGTATATATTGAACATTAATGATTTCTATTGTGTATCAAATATTTTTTATGTCTCTATTGTGTGTGTAAAACTTATTATTATATACTAAACTTACACTTTTTTTCTTTTTTATTTAACCAAAGTAAATACAATAGTAATACATTAAAAGTTTTGATACATATAATAAAAACTTTTAAAGTTCAATACACACAGTAGCAATACATTTAAAGTTCAATGCATTTCAAATAACATTTCTCTTTTGAATTCCTTGTTTGTTTCAATCCGAATTTTGAATATGCTTTTCATTTCGATTTGAACTTCGAATTTAGTATTTTTTTTGGTTTAGCCAATATAAATGAACTTTAACGACATATATATAGGGGAGGGTTCAAACGAGAACTTTTTTTTGTACAAGAACTGCGAGAACCAATCTTGACCGTTCATTTTGGATAATGGAATTCATGGATAAAGAGCGTGGGGGGATTGAGTGTGGCAGGGTGCATGTAAGAAATTCATGGGTGGGCAATCCAATTGAAGGAGGGGGAATTAGACAGCTAAGATTGGTTCTCGCGGTTCTCGTACAAAAAATAGTTCTCGTTTGAACTTTTGCCTATATATATAAGTGAATAAAATAAAGAATGTGATATAGTATACTTTTAGAAAATAATAAGGGTTTAGTTTCTAAAATATATCAAAGTTGTAATCTTTTGCTACTTTATATACCTAACTTTAAAAAACTATCATTTAATAATTGAACAACCAATTTTACAGGTAACTGACAATTTTATGAATTTTTATTTATTTTAAATACCAAATCTATTTCCACATGATAAATTATTGCCTTATTAGAATTCTTGAAAAACATTCAAAGTGTTATTCCCTTTACAATTTGAAGAACTAAAACTTAAACTCATAAATGAAGAATATTCGAGTCTAAAGTGATAAACATATTGACTTTTAAACAAACAAATATCATGTTAACCATCAACAACACCATTGATGAATATCACGAAATCCTTAAACCCCAAATCAAAGCTTAAGCAGTTATGGAAAATGAAAACCCGTATATCAATAAATCAAAACCCTATATTGAAGCATTCAAGTTAAATAAACCCTAATCATTTCAACCAAGATGAATCGAAACACAAATCTTAAAATCTTTAAACAAAAACATTTGAAGAAACCCTAAACTAGTGGAAGATGAATCCAAACTTTCAGATTTTGAATCATATCGATTCAACTTGGGGATGAAATCACACAGGTGGACCACACCGATGAACAAACATTGAAACCCACAGATCTGGAAGGACGGTGGAGGTACCGCCAATGAACAAACAAAAAGATGGATGAACCCTCACCAAATGAACTGTCGATGGAGCTGGTATTGTCGAATGAGTCGTCGCCAATGAACAAACAAAAAGATGGATGAACCCTCACCAAATGAACTGTCGATGGAGCTGATATTGTCGAATGAGTCGTCGCCAATGAACAAACGAAAGATGTTGATAGTGTCAAAAAGTTTCCTTCGCTGGAGAAGAAACCAAACCAAAATCCTTCTAATAATAATTATAATAACATTTTTTCGTTTTTGAATTATTTTTATTAAAAAAAGAAACCATGTCAATAGCCACCTCGTCTCCATGTCATTGTCATGCATGTCACAAAAATTGGTGCCACATAAGCATTTAATCTACTATATCAGGTGGAATACATTAAAGGGTTTACTTATTCAAATTGTATTAAACTATATCTCAAGTCCAAGCCAAACCTTGTTCTTCAAGTTGATGCATGCTTGTCGGATTTTAGGCCTCCCAATGACTTATGTGGGTCACTTTATGCCTAGTAACCTTGTCGGTTGATGTAAAGGTTTCCCCAATTGTCGACTGGTGAGCAGGACTAGCTATCATGTAATAGACAATCACGTTTGGGTTTGTCTCACATCTCAATGTGGCAGAATAACATTGTATGCTATACGCTTTTGTATTATGATTTATATGCCAAACCAAGTACGTGTATTTATCTGACATATTTGATTTTTATAGTATGTATGTACTCATTAGTTAGTTGTATCTGACATTCCCATGTTGTTTTTGCCTTATATATAAACTCATAAGTTGACTTGCTAGCAAGATAATCAGTAGTAACATTATATTTCAAGAATGTCGGGTCTGGTCTTTTTTCTACTAGCTAGTTGTTATGACCCGAGTCATGTTTTAAAAATCAAAATATTAATTTATGTTGTTTGAAAGATATATAAACATCATAGTTATGTTAGAGCCGACAGATATTTAAATGATTAGTATCTACTTATAAGATTTATTAAATTGTTTTAAAAATCTATGTGTTACAATTTATTAAGCTGGTATTTTTTTTCTTTTGTATATAATACTTTTATGAACTGACATTATTTTATATTGTAGTTTTTGACTCTCTTTTTTTCACAATGTTTCTTATTATTTAAGTTGTAACTGCGGGATGATCGATCCCATGACAACAGAAGTTTGTACATAATAGGAAAACCTAGATTATGAATATTATCCATCTTTCTATTAAACTTTTATTTTTCCAATAAAGTTCATTTATTTTGGATTTGATTTTTTATGTATCAAAAGAAGTTGCTTACCCTTCTTTTTTATATATAAAAAACTGATACGATCTTTAATTATTTAATGTTAAATAACAATTAATTACTTGAGTATTAAGTTAAACTGACTTGAGAGATATATAGTTGCATTTAGTTACAATTTTTTTTCATCCTTAGTCATGAGCAAGTTTTAACGAGAATTACTTTATGTATTTATACATTTATACGAATCTATAAAAATATTCAAGTCGGTTTTAAATAATGGATAAAATTAAGGTGTTGTTTGTTTTCGAATACATAAATGTCTTATGTCTTATTTCATGTTTTCAGAAGAAGATGTGGTTTAAAAGGTTTTAAGTCTAAGAAGGTTTGCGAAAAAAGATGTAGTTTTTAGCTTCTCAAAATAAGTAAAAATAAGACTGAATAAGGTCTTATGTCTACGAAAAAACATACAAACTTATTAAAAACGTCTATACGCTTGCGGACATTTCTTTAAAAAAACAAACAAAACCTAAATCTCATAGTTTACTTTAGAAAAGTTATTAATTAGATGAGGCGAAGAGTCTCTTAAGAATCATGTATAATGAAGTGTTTAATTTTTGCTTATTTTTGTAGATGTTTTAATAACATTCTCTAGAACCGTAATTCCTACTTTCATATTTATTATAAATAGCAGATCAATCTTATGTGCAAAATATTTCTTATAATGATTATTAGTTCAAAGGATACAAATTAGCTATAATTCAAACTCATGTAAATAAACATAAACATGATATTCAAACCTTCCATGTTTCTAGATTTGTCTATATATTTATTCCCTATTAATTACAATCGTGTAATTATTGAGTTTTGATAAATTTAGTTTTTGATAGTACTAGATTTTAAAGACCGACATCATATTAACATATCTTAATTATATATACCATGCAAGAAAAGTATCTTATGTCGTGTGTTCTAGTTTTTTTTTTAATTAGTTTAGATATATTAATTTATAGCCTTTTAATTAATGCTGAATTTTCTGAAGTAAATTACATAAATATACAATATACTTTGTCTTAGTTACTATTATATACAATAAATTTTTTATTTTAAAAAACAATACAATCAACTTTCATAACCTTCTCAATGTATGCAAGTTGTATACAATGGGAACTATGACAAAATTCATTGTATACAATGATAACTAAAAACCAGACACAGAAAAATGTTATTAGAATGCAATGAAAAAATTATGCAAATTGATTGCATTGCTTTTAAGAAAAAATAGTTTGTTATATATAATGATAACTAAGACAACGTTTATAGCATTTTCATAAAATTTGCCAAATTTCCTATTATAATATTTTTGGATTTTTTAAAACGTCAACGACTATTAACTAACTAGTTGTACGTTGGTGTCAAAATCCTAATCATTTATAACTAGCTAGATCGAGCACCTACAGGGCCACAAGTGCATAGACAATAGGGGGCTGAACTCTGAAGGGTGCTAGCTAGGCCCCTTCCAACGAGCCCAAAATCTTTAGTATTTTAGAAGCCTAAGTCAAATACATATCTATTAAACTCTCCTTATATGAGTTAATCAATAGTCCGAGTATAGCTCAAAACAGAAACGGCAAAGGGAGGACTCAAATTGACAATTCAAATTTTTTAAATAGTTTTCTCAGCAATAAAAATTACGAAAACAAGGCTTCGTAATAGCATGAGTGATGATTATCTTTAAAACAGTTTAGTTCTTTACATTGAGAGAGATATTGCTGATGCTTAATCTACAAACAATATAACAGATAAGTTCTATGAATAAACAAAGACGTGTTCAACTACAAACACACGAAGTATATATCGAAGTTTTATCAAAATAAAGCATTCGAGTTATTGTTTTAGTTAATATTATGGTTCTAACACATTAATTCATGATAAACAAATTGGCGATAATAAAAACTTTAATGATTGATTTTGACAAAGCTTAAACGTTATTTTAAGTTTCTTGTCTTTAAAAGAAATTTCATAATTTATTTATCTAACAAAAAATGAAACTTTTTATGTCTTTCATATATATGTGTATCATTATTGTTATAATAAAGTAAGTTCGACCCCCACTATACTAAAATTCTAGTTCCGCTCCGGAGCATCTATATATCTCTCCAAAATGACAAAAGGTGATAGATCAGACAAAGAGAAACATAAGTCCTAGAGTCGAACCAATGTCTTTCGATTGATAAAGAAGATAGTTGAACAAACTTTTTATTAAAAAATCTAATGATTGGATAAGTTGACATGAATTAATGTACATACTTGTGTCATTTGATGATATCTCTCCAACTTCGTCCTTATAACTTATTAATCTACTTTACATATTTTTATTTAAATTAATTAATTGATCGATCAAGTTATTATTGAATTTTAAAAATCGGTTTTATAAACATAAAAACGGTATTCATTTCATGAGAGTTCTTACAAGTATCAAGTACGAAATTTTTTTCTTAATATATTAATATGTATGTTATGTCTATTAATTAGCTGTCATGATTCTTTCACCATGTAGATAAGGTATATGACATGATCTAATTTCGATCTTAGGGAAGACGGAATGGGTGCCCTGCCCATCGAGATAGGTTGAATTTTCCCATCATGGGCCGACGGCTAGAGACCTAGATTGCCTCCCACCTTGTCGACTTGCCATCTTCACATTTTGGCCGCATGGCCATCCTGAAGAAAGATAGAGGTGTCTGTGAGTGAGTTTGATTTTTTTTTTCTATAGAAATTGGCTAGTGGGTGATGGAATTAAAAAATGACCACTACTTTGGTTTCATATGAATTGAAAGATGGGAGGGTTAGAGAGAGAAAAGCTAACGTGTCAAGTAGAATGAAAGGATGGAAAGATAAACTCTCCCGAACCTATGACAATGTATGATCAATTTAGTCCTGTTGATTATCAATATGAATAGATCTAAGATGTGTTAAAAAATTTGAAAAATATATGCAAATCGTATATAAATATTCGTATGCTCATAGCTTAATCGTACTTCTCTACTATTGCAGTTCATAAGTATAATATTTATAAAAAAATTTCTATTTCTTCTTACTTAGAACAAGCGTAATAATGTGTGCTTGTTTACATAATTAATAACGAGCCAAATCTACATAATAACAAGCATACATCCTCGACACCTCCAATGCAACGGGTGAGTGATGCCCTCGTTAACTATCAGCTCGTGTTCACGACAATGAGCTTCGAGTCTCATTCTGTATTTTCTATCCATTTTTAACCGATAGGACTTGAGATATGTTTATGTATAGGTCTAATGATAGTGGTGATAGCAGTTATGATTGTGGGTGGTTAGTGATGAGTTAGTGATGATGGCGTGACGGTTAGTGATAGCAGTTATTATTACAGGTGTTTTAATACCTCAATCTTTATTATTCTATGTACTAAATTATGATATGTGAAATCCACTAATTCTATCTATTTATCTTTCTCGTTCCTTGATTTTAATACTTTTCTTGATATAGTAAGAGGATATATATCCTCTCAATTTACATATATATATATATATATATATATATATATATATATATATATATATATCAATATCAATGTATCATTCCAAAATTAAATAAAGGGGCAGGGTCAGAAAATGAACATGGTGGTCGGGATATGTTGCAGTAATATTTCTTTCATATTCTGTAAGTCTCTAACAACCGTATTAAGAAAGGATAAGTGGAACTTATTTTACTGAAAATGCATGTAAAATTACAAGTAAAACCTTAATAAAATATTGTTAGAGAAATGATATATCTTCCTATTTTTTTTCCTACTTATCATCCTACTCACTTGATCAAGACAGGTGTCAAAATCAAGAGAGGAAGTAAGAAAAGAGAATTAGTGGAGTACACATGTCAACTTATGATAAATAGGAGGATAAAGTAGGAAGAAATAATAGAAGAATATATCATTTTTTTTATTGTTATGAAGCGAATGTGAAATATGAAGTCAACTATTATGGTATTATATAATTTAAGATTGTATTTAAAAAAACTCTGGCTGCAGAGAGAGAGAGATACTTTTGTGGGGTCATAATATTAAATTATCCTGACAGAGTGACAGCCCAAAAAAATGAAAAATGGTTGATAGATTGGTAGGACCCAAGTTATGTGTTTTCTTGCTAACTATAATCCCATTAATTCCATCTTTATTTTAATGTTTTTATTCTCTAGAAAATAATGTAATTTAGTATAAGAGTATATGTATGGGTAATATTATTTGAAATCTCTAGATATATTATATCAGTATGTTACTGTATTTAATATATGTCACGTACTTACATACATCATACCAATGGTCAATTTAAACTTATAATGAAATCCAAATAGTCATACCCTATATGTATATCTAGAGTAATGACCGTTACGACAATATTCACTGATTGCTAAATTAGAATCATTGATCATGACTAAATGTTTGTAATAAAGATTGTCATCACTTTATAAATGAATCCACTTTTTTATTTTTCTTACCATTATTTTGTTTACACTAGAAAAAAATGCTCATGACGGGAATCATTAGGTGATGGGTGAAGAGGATGATGGATAATCACTAGAGCTGCATAGTAGATAACTAGTAGGACTGCCTCCTAATGGACATCTCCTGTGTAACACCCCAATTTATAAAATAAAGTTCATACAAAATTATATTAAAATTTTCACATATAATTAAACGAGCAATCATAGGTTTATATCAAAATCATTTTCGTACAAAAGAGATATATATATATATACGCACACACAAAAGACGTCTTGTATGTTATACAAAAGAGGCGTTAAATTTATAAAAGACTTCTAGCATTTAGTGGTCAAATTGGAGCTTTGTCCCTTGCCTTTATCACGACCGATAAAAATGAAGATTGTATGTGTTAAGCTACAAAAGCTTAGTGAGTATGTCAAACTAGTAACTATAAGAGCACATGTATAATTCACATAGAGATATCACACTTGTATCAGGTATCATTTTCACACATACATACAGATATATACGACTACCATCAAGAATAGGACTTTTACATGTATGATCTATATTCTTTATGATAGATATGTTATCCTAATGTAAGTTAGGAACTTATACTAAGATTAATACTCAATAAATCAAGTAATCATATGTGTAACATCCTCAGATCGGGCCTAGTAGATTAGGTGGCTTTGGTATGTTAATTTGTGATTAATGACGATTAATTACTTGTTATTACTAGTTTACGTGGTTTTAATTAATTAGTTTGATTAATTAAAGAAATATATGAGGATTTATGCTTAGAATATATATATGTACGGTTATGTATATATATGTATGTATGTAATCGGATTTGTGTATGCGTGTGCATGCAAGTGACTTAGAGGGTGACACCTCATGCTTAAATGTATATATACGTGGGTTATTAGAGAAGTTACTTCATCTGAAAGTTTGCATGTGTGTGTGTTCTAGTGTGATAAACCGAGAGCAAAGAAAGCAAAAAGAAGAAGTAATCGGATTCGTGATTTCTTGATTGTGTGATTCAAGTTTCGAAGGTTGTTGATTATTTCATGATTCTTGATTAACATGCTATTGATTGTTATGAGCATGCTACGGCTTTTAATCCTGCTGGGTTTTAGTATGAACATCATATGATCATGCTTATGAAGTTATCGGATTTGGTATTCTTGGGATATAAATGTGTTTTGATGCATGCTTGTATGTTTAAACATGTTTATATGTGTTTGTATGAACTTGCATATGAATTGTATGAACTGGAAAGTTGGTTTATGCAAGTTATGAAGTTGTCGGATTCTTGATATGATGAAGAAAGCGGATTTTGGTGATGATGAGGAAAACCGGGTGTAGAATCCGATACTCTTAAGAATCCGATACTTATGATGAAATCCGATTGTTCCTAAATCCGGATGTATGTAATCCAAGTATTGAAATCCGATGGTTTGAATCCGAGAGTGTGGAATCCGATGATGGATTCCAATCATGAAAACCGATTGCAGATATCAAGATTCAATGCAAGTGTGGAAGTCCGATTGAGGTTGCGGATTTGGTCAAATCCGATGGATGTGTCGGATTCATATGAAATCCGATGGAGGGTTACGGATTTGATGAAATCCGATGGTAGTATCGGATTTCACATAAAATCCGATAGTTTGGACTTGTTGAGTTGCATTGTTTAAATGCTATGTTATATGTGCATGCATATGTGAATCTTACATGTTTATGTTTGATTAAAAGGATATAAATTTATGTATTGACATATATTTATGAATCGTTACTGATTTCAGTTTGTTGTGTTCTCAGGAACAAACAAGGCTCAGTAATATAAGATCACTGAGTGGAGAAACTGAAAGCAAGAGGTGAGTGGACGTTTACTCACAGATGTTATTAGTTGTAACTGGCTTGGGTTGCAACTGTTGTTGGTTTGACGCAGGGATAGACTGTTTGTCTGATAATTGATTAACTGTTGATTGTTAATTAATTGTGCGTCATTGATATGTATACATGAGGTTGGGAAGTCAGCTTCGGCTGGGCATATGGGATGGGTTTGTTTGCTATCGGCTAATCAGTATTGGGATCTTTTGATGCATTTGTTGCAACATAAGGTAATACTGTGTGAGAATAGCAAATGAACTATCGGTAAACCTTTGCTTTGGCCGGCATTGGTTGAAGGTTCCTGCAGAACCGCCGGTCTTCCCGGGGCACGAGTATCTGTTATGTGTTGTTGATATTGATGCGGTTATTTGCTGATATATCTGTTGTGGTTTGACACCATTCACTTAGCTTTGTGCTAATCCCCCACCTCTTACTCTTTTTACAGGTTTTGGTAAGTGAGCGGCTCGGCCGAGAGTGGTTAGCTTGGGGAGTAATCACCTAGGACTCAGATATTTTATTTTGTGGCGAGCCGTGTTTTGTAATACTGATATTTAAACAGTAGTGTTTGTACAGTTGTAAACACTTTGGTTGTTTTAATTCGGTTCCGCATTGTTTATGAAAATGAAAATTTTTTGGGTTAAAAATACGGTGTTACAAGTTTAGTATCAGAGCCTTGATTTAGCAGTGTAGGCACTGTGGAAGTGTTACATTCCCGAATCTTGGCTCGTGGTAGGTCGATTACTCCTTGGGTGTGGGATTGGGGTGAATTGGAGAGGGTGTAGTTAGTACGTAGTGTACTAACGGATTTATCTAATAAATCGTGAGGTGATGTGATTGTTACAGATAACAATGCCTAATCGTGATCACTCGACTGCTGCCCCTATTGTCCCGTCTTCTGCTGAAGTCCCTACTACTACAGTGGAAACATTGCTTAATGCCGGTACATCTGGTACCGCTGGGGATGAAAGAGATGAGTATATATTCCAGTTGGAGGGCCAACTGCAAGACTTGCGAAGGGAACTGGAGCAACAAAGACAAGTTCCTATAGTTCAACCCCCGGTTGCTACTGTGACATCAACTACGGTTGCGATACCTCCTATCTTTCCAGCGATTACTACATTGGCAGAGGTTCCTCCAATGTCAATGCCGATACCACCGTTTACCCAACCGATGACTCAACCTTTTTACTATCCATTATTTCCTCAGGGGCCCTATCCGCAAGGATATGTTCCACTGGGGTCTTATCCACAGGGATCGATGCCTCATGGATCTTATTCTTATCCGTTCATGGGATATCCACAGACTATGGGATTCAGACAGCCATGCACCTACAAGCAGTTTTTAGATTGTAAACCCGACGAATACCATGGCAGCACGGATCCTAATGTAACTTTGAACTGGTTGAGAGATATAGGGAGGATTTTGGATGCGTGTAATTGTGAAGAGGAGATGCGAGTTTGCTTTGCCACCCGGATGCTCAAAGGCAAGGTTATGGTTTGGTGGGATTCCATTACCACCCATTTAATGAGAGCTCAAATGGATTCAATAACATGGAACCAATTCCGGGATAAACTTTGCGAGCAGTATTGCAATGCCTTCGAACTGAATAAAATAAGGCAGGAGTTTATGGAATTGAAGATGACCAGGAGGATGTCTGTTGATGAATTGATAGAACAATTTAACTTGAAGCTGAGGTTTGTAACTCAGTGGGTACCGGATGAATCTATGCAGGTTCAACATTTCATAGGAGCATTGTTACCGGAGTACAGGAGTACAGCTCGACTGGCAGGAACATTGTCTCAGGCCTTCACCTTGGCAAAGTCTGCTGAGGGAGACATTCAAGCCAGGGATAAACAAAATAAAGATGAGGCAGCTGTGCAAAAGCAGAAGTATGACCAAGCAAGTGGTCAACAGAAGAAGAAATGGCAGGGCAATTCTTCTCAGGGTAATCAGAGTCGGAAGCCGACTACGGGGGGGGGGTACAAATATGAAGTCTCAATGGTGTACCCGATGCAAATCCAGTCACACTGGGCAGTGTACTGCCCAGACCCTACGTTGTTTGCGTTGTGGTGTGCATGGGCATGAAACAAAGGATTGCAGGTTTCCCTGGAATGTTTGCTGGAACTGTTTGAAAGAAGGGCACAGGGCTGGGGATTGCCCTACGGGAAGAGGAGCCGGGACAGGGACGGGGGCAGGGGATGTTGGGGGGTCATCGTCAGGGGCACAGAAAAGGAAGAATCCTCCGACACCGGAGGGTAGGGCGTTCCGGATGACAGTAAACGATGCTACTGCTACTGATGATGTTATCACCGGTACGTTTCTTATAAACTCCCTACCTGCGCGTGTGTTATTTGATTCTGGAGCGAATCGCTCATTTATTTCTGTGACTTTTTGTGAAAAGTTGAAATTACATGTTACTGTTATTTCTGTTCTGATTGAGATTGAAGTAGCAGATGGTAAGATAGTTCCTGTTACAAGTTCTATGACTGGAGCTGAGATAGATATCGATGGTAAGTGCTTTCCAGTATCGTTCCTATTGATGCCAATAGCAGGGTTTGATGTGGTTTTGGGGATGGATTGGCTGAGTGTAACAACCTCAAAATGGGCCTAGTCGTGTTCGAATCTGGTACGTCTAGAACTCCTATTAAATATTGAATAAAAGGGATTAAATATATATTTGATTAAATGGGAAAATAAAAGAAAATAATAAAGAAATGATAATATTAAAAATATTATTGAAAATAGATAATAATAATGAATTATTAAATGGTTTAGAACGAGGTTTCCAAAAATATCCCCGTTAGTTAAAACGGGTACTCGTGCGTTAAGTTGTAAGTTGAAAAGGGGAACAAGATACCCACTTGTGGATATGCACAACCCACAAGTAGGCATCTTTGGTGACTCACGTGAGCCACCTCTTGAGCCAAATGCAGACAATTTCCAAGCTTTTGACTTTTGTGTTGTATTCTTGCAAATTGAAGAAGAAGGGAAGATTTATCAAGAACACCCAAGCAATCTGATTTGCTGATTTCAAGTACTGATTCAAGACTTCCATCTGCTGTTAATCATTTCTTAATCATCTCCAATCTTCAAGTGAGTTCTATGTGCTTATTTCTAAGTTTCACCAAGTTGGGTTTCAATTGGGTTTAATCTGATTTGGACCCAATAATTGTTTATGAAGTTACCAATCTGTTCCTAGATGATTTCTAAGTTCATAGGATTTGAATTCTGTAATTAAAATGATGGTTTGGATGGAATTTGGTAATTAAAGTGTCAAATGGGTCAAAAAGAGGATTTTGGTCCCAATCTCTGAATTGGTTGTTTTGGTATGTAAAGATGTTGTTTTTAAGTTGTTTTAGATGTGTTATTTCACATATGAACCTTAGAAACCGATTGGTAAAGCTCTGGTTGTGTTTTGGTATGATTTGGATGGGAAAACAGCAGGTTCTGCACGAACCTGCTGCTGTACATTGAAGGGCACGGGCGTGCCTCTCAAGAACAGACCGTACCTTAGGGCGTACCTAGGAGGCACGGCCGTACCTTCCAAGGGTACGGGGCGTGCCTAACCCTAGCCAGCCCGGGGGTACCCTGAAGTCACGGGGTGTACCTGAGACCCAGGTACGGGGCGTACCCGGGGCGTGCCACGCCAGGCACGGGCGTGCCTTGGCAAGGTACGGGCGTGTCCTGCCCCTGGCAGAATCTGTTTTACAAGGTTTTAATAGTTGTAAACCTTCTTTAGGTATTCCGATTGATCCAGAAGCTACAGTATCGTAGAGAGAAGTATTCTAACTCGACAGGTGAGTGCGTGATAACATAACGATTAATATACCTATAACATATATTAACAATGATTACAAAATTGTAAACCATGATTTGTACACGCACTTGTTCAAGTGTAGGATTGCATGATGATGCTAGAATATACCATGTTGACACAGTATAGTATGAACTTGATTAGGTGTACGCTATGATGAGTATTGAATATATATATATGCGTGCATTGACTGATGATTCGATTGAATCAATTGTTTTTTTGTGGTTGATCTGGATCCTATGGACAAAGCTGTCCTGGACAAAGCTGTCCTACAAGAACAAAGTTGTTCTACTTAAGGACAAAGTTGTCCTCTTCGGGTATAGCTGCGGCTGTACAACAGAGGAATCTGCGGATTCCAAAACGCAACGGTGGACGCTGTATAGCTCCCCCACCAGGGCGGTTGATGTGTTTGGTACCCCAGTTTGGTGCATTGAGCCGGGTTAGCTCCCCTGCAAGATATGTTACCTCCTGACTACGCCAACTCATCGCGAGATGCTAGGATAAAATTATCTGAGCATGATTGATGATATGTGATGTATTTATGTTAATCATATGCTATTTGAGTACTCACTAGCTATTATAGCTAACAGATGCTACACCCTACATGTTCAGGTGATCCTCAGTGAGCTTGGGACCCTGCGGGTAGTTTGTTTTCATAGGAGGAACACTTTGTCTGTAATAACTCTGATATAATGTTTGTTTGAATTTAGTAATGGTCGACCGGATAGGTAACAGTAACACCGAACTTGTATGTGGCATGTTTTGGTTTGTAATATATTTGCCACGTGTTTTCTATTTCCGCTGCGTGTTTTCAAATGAATAAGATAAATAAATGTTTTTAAAAAGAAAAATCTGGTTCTCGAAATGGCGGTGTTACAAGCTGGTATCAGAGCCTAAGTTTGAGTGAATTGGGTACTTGAATAAGTACTCAGTCTCAAATTCAGGTTCTCGACCATTATTTAAAGTGTTCCTCGGGAGGTGTTGGGGTGTGAGAGAGATTAATATGATTCACATGACTAACACAGTTGTTGATTATTTGTTTATTGATTAACATGATTAATCAAGTATGGAAAAGTATACTAAGTATGTTTGACTTTAATGATCTAACAGAACTTAGAGATTGACTATGTCTGGAAGTGATGATCGGGAGGCGTATATTCGTGACTTGGAGGCTCGTCTTAAAGCCTCTGAGGAGCGTGTTCCTGAAAAGAAGATGGCCATGGGATTAAAGGCCTTCATGATGTGTTCACCACCAACCTTTGAAGGTAATATGGATATGGTGATCGCAGAGCGGTGGATCCGCGATACTGAATTGGCCTTCGAGACATGTGAGGCTGATGAATCGAAGAAGGTGGCATATGCACGAAAGATGTTGCGAGGTAGAGCGGTGTCTTGGTATGATACGGTGATAGCTTCTACACCGGCTGCTGTCCTCAACTCTATGACGTGGTCTGATTTTCTGAGGATTATGAGGGCTAAATACTGTTCAGCCCAGGCGGCAGAAGCTGTGGATAATGAGTTCCAAGCCTTGTCTAAAGGCAAACGATCTATTGAGGAACTCATCACCAGGTATACAGAGTTGGTTCGTTTCGTGCAGGGCTCTTTACCTGATGAAGAAGCAAAGATTAACAGCTTTGCACTTGCTCTACCACCGGAGTATCGATCATCCGTCCGGTTTGCCACTACTCTGGATAGGGAATTCGATATTGCACGCCGGTATGAGACTGATCATGCTTCACAAGCTGGGGGAACTTCCAAAAGGAAGTTTGAACAGTCTTCGGGGTCGAAGGCTTCAGGTGGAGGATCATGGCAGAGACAGCCTCAGCAACACCAGCAGCAACAAGGGGGTTCCAGGTATAATCCGTCTGATGATCTATGGTGTGCTTCGTGTCGATCTAGGCATACTGGGTATTGTACCAAGGATACTGCAAGGTGTCCTAAATGTGGTCAAAAGGGGCATACAGCTGAAAGCTGTAAACATAAAGATAATGTATGCTTCAAGTGCTTCAAGCCGGGACACCGATCGGCTGATTGTAGGTCGGGTTCCAACACCGGATCGGGAGGAGCTGGTGGATCTTCCTCGGGTCGGGGAAAGAATGTTGCTCCAGGCACGGCATTCCAGATGACAGCCGATGAGGCTAAGGCTGCAGGTGATGTTATCACTGGCACCTTTCTTATTAATAATTCTCCTGCCTGTGTTTTATTTGATTCAGGAGCAACATATTCGTTCATCTCTGCATTCTTATGTGCTAAACTGCAATTGCCTATCTGAACACTGACTGATCCGTTAAGTGTTGAAGTTGCTAGTGGTAGGATAGTCTCTATTGTTCATAGAGTTCCTATTGCACTGATTGATGTTGACGGGACTAGTTTCCCTGTTTCTTTTCTGGTTATGCCGATTGCTGGGTTTAATGTAGTAATTGGGATGGATTGGCTCAGCAAACAAAATGTTGAGATTATTTGTTCGAAAAAGATTATTAAGATTCCTTTCTCTGACGGGTCATATGTTGTGGCTCGTGGTGAAGGAAGAACTTCTGAAACTCCATTGATTTCTCTGATGAAAGCTCGCAAGTTTGTAGCCAAGGGATGTGAGTCCTATTTGGCTTATGTTATTGATACACATATGGAGAAGAAAGCTGTAAATGACATTCGGGTAGTTTCTGAATACCCGGGTGTTTTCCCTGATGAATTACCGGGTTTGCCACCGGTAAGAGATGTTGAATATCAGATAGATCTTGTACCAGGTGCTACGCCTGTAGCAAGATCTCCTTATCGTCTTGCACCATCTGAGGTTCGCGAGATGATGACACAGATACAGAAACTTCTTGATAGAGGTTTCATTCGTCCCAGCTCTTCGCCTTGGGGAGCTCCAGTTTTGTTTGTTAAAAAGAAAGACGGGACGATGCGGATGTGCATTGACTACAGGGAGCTAAATAAGCACCCTGGAAAGAACAAGTACCCTCTTCCTCGTATTGATGATCTGTTTGATCAACTTAAGGGTGCTACTTGTTTTTCAAAGATAGATCTTCGTTCTGGTTATCATCAAGTCCGTGTACGTGAATAAGATATTCCAAAGACGGCTTTCAGGACGAGATATGGGCATTATGAGTTTCTTGTGATGCCTTTCGGATTGACAAATGCTCCAGCCATATTTATGGATCTTATGAACCGTGTCTGTCGTGCCTTTCTTGACAAATTTGTCATTGTATTCATTGATGACATTCTTATCTATTCCAGATCTGAAGCAGAACACGAGACACATCTTCGCATAGTTCTTGACACGTTGATGCGAGAACAATTATATGCCAAATTTTCTAAATGCGAGTTCTGGATCGAAAAGATACACTTCCTTGGGCATGTGATAAGCAAGGATGGTGTAATGGTTGATCCAGCCAAGGTTGAGGCAGTGATGAATTGGGGAATTCCCAAAACCCCATCTGAGATTCGTAGCTTCTTAGGACTTGCCGGGTACTATCGGCTATTCATTCAGAATTTTTCTAAGATCGCAGGTCCTTTGACGAAGCTTACACGAAAGGATGTTCCTTATTCGTGGTCTGATGAACAAGACAATGCTTTCCAGACATTGAAACAACTCTTATGTCAAGCTCCAATTCTGACTCGGTCAGATGGGTAAGAAGATTTTATTGTATACTGTGATGCTTCTTACGCAGGTTGGGAAGTGTCCTTATGCAGAAGGACAAGGTCATATCTTATGCTTCCCGCCAACTGAAGCCACATGAGAAGAGCTATCCGACTCATGATCTGGAGTTGGCAGCTATTGTCTTTGCTCTAAAACTATGGCGCCACTACTTGTATGACACCAAATGTGTGGTATTCACTGATCATAAGAGTCTCCAGTATGTTTCTACACAGAAGGAGCTCAATATGAGGCAACACAGGTGGATCGAGTTAATTAATGATTATGATTGTGAAATCAAATACACCCGGGCAAGGCTAACGTGGTGGCTGATGCTTTAAGCCTAAAGGGCTCCTCAGAAACCGTTAAATTCATGAAAATTACTATTGTTTCTGATCTTATCACTCGTTTAAAGGAGGCTCAGCAGGAAGCCTTATTAGAAGCTAATCTAAAGGCGGAAGTTATGGTTAAATTGAAGGAGTAGCTACAAGATGACAGCAGGGGATTGAAGACATATAGGTCCCGAATCTGGGTACCTAGCATCGGAGGGAACCGGGATCTTATCTTGAAGGAGGCGCACAGTTCTCGTCTATCTGTTCATCCTGGGTGCACGAAGATGTACCATGACCTTAAGGCACTTTATTGGTGGCCTACTCTGAAACGTGACATTGCCTCTTATGTGGAGAAATGTCATATCTGTGCACAGGTGAAGACCGAGCACCAACGACCCTATGGTAATTTGCAACAATTACCAATTCCTGAATGGAAACGGGACAACATCACCATGGATTTTGTTACTAAATTGCCTAGGACTTCTTAAGGGCATGACATGATCTGGGTGATTGTTGATAGACTGACAAAGTGTGCACACTTTCTAGCTAGGAATGAATCTTCTTCTATGCCTCGACTTGCTCAGATCTGTATAAATGAAATTGTTGCTCGACACGGTGTTCCTCTATCTATTGTCTCTGATAGGGATACACTATTTGTTTCACACTTTTGGAGCAGTCTTCAACGGGAGCTCGGTACTCGGGTTCATTTGAGTACCGCATACCATCGGCAGACAGATGGACAGTCCGAAAGGACTATCCAAACTCTTGAAGACATGCTACGCGCATGTGTACTTGAATACGGTGGCTCGTGGGATTCACATTTGCCTTTGATTGAGTTTGCTTATAACAACTCATATCATTCTAGTATCGGTATGCCACCGTATGAGATGCTTTATGGTAGGCGTTGTCGCACACCTACCTGTTGGCTTGAACCAGGGGAGAAGCAATATGCTGGACCTGATCTGGTCCAGATTACAGCAGATAAAGTTAAGCTTGCACGTGAGAAGCTTAAGGCAGCCAGAGACAGGCAAAAGATGTATGTTGATCCTAAACGCAGGCCGGTTACCTTTGAAATTGATGATCGGGTATTCTTGAAGGTTTCTCCCTGGAAGGGTGTTATCAGATTTGGCAAGAAGGGAAAGCTGAGTCCGAGATATATTGGTCCTTTCAGAATTATCCAAAAAGTCAACGAGCAGACGGTATCTTTAGAGTTACCTCCAGAGCTATCAGGTATTCACAATACCTTTAATGTCTGTTATCTTCGTAAGTGCAAGGTGGATGAAGATCAGATTCTACCCTTGCATGACCTGAAAGTTGATTCTTCTACACGGCTCGTGGAAGAACCCGTCGAGATTTTGAACACGAAGACCAAACGGCTGAGAAAGAAGACTATTCGGATGGTCTTGGTCAAATGGAAGCACAACCTTTACAAAACCTGACGTGGGAGACCGAGGAGGATATTAGGGCCCGCTATCCCCACCTGTTCACTTAAAGTAGATTCCGATGACGGAATCTTTTTAAGGGGGTAGATTTGTAACAACCTCAATAAGTTTCACCAAGTTGGGTTTCAATTGGGTTTAATCTGATTTGGACCCAATAATTGTTTATGAAGTTACCAATCTGTTCCTAGATGATTTCTAAGTTCATAGGAATTCAATTCTGTAATTAAAATGATGGTTTGGATGGAATTTGGTAATTAAAGTGTCAAATGGGTCAAAAAGAGGATTTTGGTCCCAATCTTTGAATTGGTTGTTTTGGTATGTAAAGATGTTGTTTTTAAGTTGTTTTAGATGAGTTATTTCACATATGAACCTTAGAAACCGATTGGTAAAGCTCTGGTTATGTTTTGGTATGATTTGGATGGGAAAACAGCAGGTTCTGCACGAACCTACTGCTGTACATTGAAGGGCACGGGCGTGCCTCTCAAGAACAGACCGTACCTTAGGGCGTACATAGGAGGCACGGCTGTAACTCCCAAGGGTACGGGGCGTGCCTAACCCTAGCCAGCCCGGGGGTAACCTGAAGTCACGAGGTGTACCTGAGACCCAGGTACGGGGCGTACCCGGGGAGTGCCACGCCAGGCACGGGCGTGCCTTGGCAAGGTACAGGCGTGCCCTGCCCCTGGCAGAATCTGTTTTACAAGGTTTTAATAGTTGTAAACCTTGTTTAGGTATTCCGATTGATCTAGAAGCTACAGTATCGTCGAGAGAAGTATTCTAACTCGACAGGTGAGTGCCTGATAACATAACGATTAATATACCTATAACATATATTAACAATGATTACAGAATTGTAAACCATGATTTGTACACGCACTTGTTCAAGTGTAGGATTGCATGATGATGCTAGAATATACCATGTTGACACAGTATAGTATGCACTTGATTAGGTGTATGCTATGATGAGTATTGAATATATATATATATATATATATATATGCGCGCATTGACTGATGATTCGATTGAATCAATTGTTTGTTTGTGGTTGATCCGGATCCTATGGACAAAGCTGTCCTACAAGAACAAAGTTGTTCTACTTAAGGACAAAGTTGTCCTCTTCGGGTATAGCTGCGGCTGTACAACAGCGGAATCTGCGGATTCCAAAACGCAACGGTGGACGCTGTATAGCTCCCCTACCGGGGCGGTTGATGTGTTTGGTACCCCAGTTTGGTGCATTGAGCCGGGTTAGCTCCCCTGCAAGATATGTTACCTCCTGACTACGCCAACTCATCGCGAGATGCTAGGATAGAATTATCTGAGCATGATTGATGATATGTGATGTATTTATGTTAATCATATGCTATTTGAGTACTCACTAGCTATTATAGCTAACAGATGCTACACCCTACATGTTCAGGTGATCCTCAGTGAGCTTGGGACCCTGCGGGTAGTTTGTTTTCATAGGAGGAACACTTTGTCTGTAATAACTCTGATATAATGTTTGTTTGAATTTAGTAATGGTCGACCGGATAGATAACAGTAACACCGAACTTGTATGTGGCATGTTTTGGTTTGTAATATATTTGCCACGTGTTTTCTATTTCCGCTGCGTGTTTTCAAATGAATAAGATAAATAAATGTTTTTAAGAAGAAAAATCTGGTTCTCGAAACGGCGGTGTTACACTGAGTAAGCACAGGGCGAGCATTAAATGTCATAGGAAATTGATTTCTTTTCCGTTGTCTTATGGGTCGCACGTGGTGGCTCGAGGTGAAAGGAACAGGTCTACGTTTCCTATCATTTCTATGTTGAAGGCTAAGAAATCCTTGAGTAAGGGATGTGAGTGTTTTCTGGCATATGCTATTGATGCTAGAAAGGAAAAGCGGGTAGTTACTGATGTACGGGTTGTATCAGAATATCCTGAGGTGTTTCTGGATGAGTTACCTGGGCTACCTCCCGTCCGAGAGGTAGAGTACAAGATTGATTTAATACCAGGTTCGAATCTAGTGGCTAGATCTCCTTATAGGTTGGCTCCTTCTGAGATTAGGGAGATGACACAGATTCAGGATCTTTTGGATCGGGGTTTTATTCGTCCGAGTTCTTCACCGCGGGGTGTGCCAGTCTTATTTGTGAAAAAGAAAGATGGTACTCTGCGAATGTGTATTGATTACAGAGAACTGAATAAGAGGACAGTGAAGAATAAATACCCTCTGCCCAGGATTGATGATTTATTTGATCAGTTGCAGGGTGCTTCGTATTTCTCAAAGATTGATCTAAGATCGGGTTATCACCAGGTACGAGTTTCTAACAAAGATATTGCCAAGACTGCTTTCCGTACCAGGTATGGTCATTATGAATTCTTAGTCATGCCGTTCGGTTTGACTAATGCACCTGCAGTGTTTATGGATTTAATGAACCGGGTTTGTCGACCGTTTTTGGATAAATCTGTGATAGTATTTATCGATGACATTTTGGTTTATTCTAAATCTGAAGCTGATCACGAGATTCATTTGAGACAAGTTCTTGAAACGGGAGCAATTATATGCCAAGTACTCAAAGTGTGAATTCTGGATGCGAGAAGTTCACTTTCTGGGGCATGTTATTTGCAGTGATGGAGTTAAGGTTGATCCGGCAAAGATTGAAGCTGTGATAAATTGGGAGGCTCCGAAGTCTCCTTCTGAAATTAAAAGCTTCTTGGGATTGGCAGGATATTACAGACGGTTTATTCGAGATTTTTCTAAAATTGCGAATCCCATGACTAAGTTAACTCGCAAGGAGGTTCCATTTAAGTGCAATGATGAATAGGAGAGGGCTTTTCAGACACTGAAATGAATTTTATGTCAGGCTCCTATTCTTGCGTTACCGGATGGGTCAGATGACTTGATTGTGTATTGTGATGCTTCTCTGGCAGGGTTGGGTTACGTGTTGATGCAGCGGGATAGAGTTATTGCCTATGCTTCTCGTCAGTTGAAACCTAATGAGAAGAATTATCCAACCCATGATTTGGAACTGGCAGCTGTGGTTTTTGCGTTAAAGTTATGGCGACATTGTCTTTATGGTACAAAGTGCGTTATTTGTACGGATCACAAAAACCTACAGTATGTATTTTCGCAGAAGGAACTCAATATGCGACAGAGAAGATGGATGGAACTTGTTAAAGACTATGATTGTGAGATTCGCTATCATCCCGGGAAAGCCAACGTGGTAGCCAATGCTTTGAGTCGCAAGGGAGTTAGTGAACATGTTAAATTCATGCGAATTGAAATAGTCTCTGACTTGATCGATAGATTGAAGGCAGCTCAGTTGGAAGCCTTGAAGGATGAAAATATAAAGTCTGAGATTATGTTAAAGAAAAAGAATGATCTGACTGATGATTCTAGAGGATTGAAGGTATATCAATCCCATGTTTGGGTGCCTATTCTTGGAGGTCTCCGGAGTTTGATTATGATCGAGGCTCATAAATCGAGACTATCTGTTCATCCAGGTAGCACGAAAATGTATAACGATCTAAAGGTGTTGTATTGGTGGCCTACAATGAAGACAGATGTTGCACAGTTTGTGGAAGCTTGCCATATTTGTGCATAGGTCAAGGCAGAGCACCAGAAACCCTATGGATCATTGAAACAATTGCAGATTCCAGAGTGGAAGTGGGAGCATATAACGATAGATTTCGTAACGAAACTTCCGCGTACGCAGAGGAAATATGATATGATTTGGGTGATTGTTGACAGATTGACCAAGAGTGCTCACTTCTTGGCTACCAGTGAGACGGCGTCACTCAGTAAGTTGGCTCATTTGTATATAGATGAAGTTGTTTCCCGACATGGTATACCGCTTTCAATTGTATCAGATAGAGATTCTAGGTTTGTGTCGAATTTCTGGAACAGTTTACAGCGGGAGTTGGGTACACGTGTTAATCTGAGTACAGCTTACCACCCACAGACAGACGGGCAATCTGAGAGAACTATTCAGACACTTGAGGATATGCTGCGAGCATGTGTGTTAGAATACGGAGGTTCTTGGGATTCCCATCTACCGTTAGTTGAATTCGCGTATAATAATTCTTACCATTCGAGTATCGGTATGCCACCTTATGAGATGTTATATGGTCGTCGCTGCCGTACTCCTACGTGTTGGTTAGAGGCGGGTGAAAAACAGTATGCAGGTCCTGATATTGTGCAGATCACCGCAGATAAAGTTGCTATCGCGCGAGAAAAGTTGAAAGCTGCGAGGGATCGACAAAAGATGTATGCTGATCCGCGTCGAAGGTCTGTTACTTTTGTTGAGAGGGAATTAGTTTATCTGAAGGTTTCTCCGTGGAAGGGGGTTATCCGTTTTGGGAAGCGGGGAAAGCTAGCTTCGCGGTATATTGGACCGTTTCGTGTCCAACGGGTGGTTAATGATCAGACGGTTACTCTTGACCTTCCGGTAGAATTGTCAGGTATTCACAATACCTTCAACGTGTATTACTTGCGGAAATGTAGAGTTGAGGATGAGAGTCAGATTATACCTCTACATGATCTTAAAGTGGATTCCAGCAGAAGACTAGTGGAGGAACCCATTGAACTACTAGATCGGAAGGTGACCGAACTGCGTAAGAAACAGATTCCGATGGTTCTAGTTAAATGGAGGCACAGTTTGGGTTCAGACTTGACGTGGGAAACGGAGGCTGATATGAGAGCTCGTTACCCTCAGTTGTTCGTTAATGAATAGATTCCGAGGACGGAATCCTGTTAAGGGGGAGGATTTGTAACATCCTCAGATCGGGCCTAGTAGATTAGGTGGCTTTGGTATGTTAATTTGTGATTAATGACGATTAATTACTTGTTATTACTAGTTTACGTGGTTTTAATTAATTAGTTTGATTAATTAAAGAAATATATGAGGATTTATGCTTAGAATATATATATGTACGGTTATGTATATATATGTATGTATGTAATCGGATTTGTGTATGCGTGTGCATGCAAATGACTTAGAGGGTGACACCTCATGTTTAAATGTATATATACGTGGGTTATTAGAGAAGTTACTTCATCTGGAAGTTTGCATGTGTGTGTGTTCTAGTGTGATAAACCGAGAGCAAAGAAAGCAAAAAGAAGAAGTAATCGGATTCGTGATTTCTTGATTGTGTGATTCAAGTTTCGAAGGTTGTTGATTATTTCATGATTCTTGATTAACATGCTATTGATTGTTATGAGCATGCTATGGCTTTTAATCCTGCTGGGTTTTAGTATGAACATCATATGATCATGCTTATGAAGTTATCGGATTTGGTATTCTTGGGATATAAATGTGTTTTGATGCATGCTTGTATGTTTAAACATGTTTATATGTGTTTGTATGAACTTGCATATGAATTGTATGAACTGGAAAGTTGGTTTATGCAAGTTATAAAGTTGTCGGATTCTTGATATGATGAAGAAAGCGGATTTTGGTGATGATGAGGAAAACCGGGTGTAGAATCCGATACTCTTAAGAATCCGATACTTATGATGAAATCCGATTGTTCCTAAATCCGGATGTATGTAATCCAAGTATTAAAATCCGATGGTTTGAATCCGAGAGTGTGGAATCCGATGATGGATTCCAATCATGAAAACCGATTGTAGATATCAAGATTCAATGCAAGTGTGGAAGTCCGATTGAGGTTGCGGATTTGGTCAAATCCGATGGATGTGTCGGATTCTTATGAAATCCGATGGAGGGTTGCGGATTTGGTGAAATCCGATGGTAGTATCGGATTTCACATAAAATCCGATAGTTTGGACTTGTTGAGTTGCATTGTTTAAATGCTATGTTATATGTGCATGCATATGTGAATCTTACATGTTTATGTTTGATTAAAAGGATATAAATTTATGTATTGACATATATTTATGAATCGTTACTGATTTCAGTTTGTTGTGTTCTCAGGAACAAACAAGGCTCAGTAATATAAGATCACTGAGTGGAGAAACTGAAAGCAAGAGGTGAGTGGACGTTTACTCACAGATGTTATTAGTTGTAACTGGCTTGGGTTGCAACTGTTGTTGGTTTGACGCAGGGATATACTGTTTGTCTGATAATTGATTAACTATTGATTGTTAATTAATTGTGCGTCATTGATATGTATACATGAGGTTAGGAAGTCAGCTTCGGCTGGGCATATGGGATGGGTTTGTTTGCTATCGGCTAATCAGTATTGGGATCTTTTGATGCATTTGTTGCAACATAAGGTAATACTGTGTGAGAATAACAAATGAACTATCGGTAAACCTTTGCTTTGGCCGGCATTGGTTGAAAGTTCCTGCAGAACCGCCGGTCTTCCCGGGGCACGATTATCTGTTATGTGTTGTTGATATTGATGCGGTTATTTGCTGATATATCTGTTGTGGTTTGACTCCATTCACTTAGCTTTGTGCTAATCCCCCACCTCTCACTCTTTTTACAGGTTTTGGTAAGTCAACGGCTCGGCTGAGAGTGGTTAGCTTGGGGAGTAATCACCTAGGACTCTAATATTTTATTTTGTGGCGAGCCGTGTTTTGTAATACTGATATTTAAACAGTAGTGTTTGTACAGTTGTAAACACTTTGGTTGTTTTAATTCGCTTCCGCATTGTTTATGAAAATGAAAAATTTTTGGATTAAAAATACGGTGTTACAAGTTTGGTATCAGAGCCTTGATTTGGCAGTGTAGGCACTGTGGAAGTGTTACATTCCCGAATCTTGGCTCGTGGTAGGTCGATTACTCCTTGGGTGTGGGATTGGGGTGAATTGGAGAGGGTGTAGTTAGTATGTTGTGTACTAACGAATTTATCTAATAAATCGTGAGGTGATGTGATTGTTACAGATAACAATGGCTGATCGTGATCACTCGACTGCTGCCCCTATTGTCCCGTCTTCTGCTGAAGTCCCTACTACTACAGTGGAAACATTGCTTAATGCCGGTACATCTGGTACCGCTACCTAGGTCCCGTGCCCCCACACCCTACTACCTAGGTCCGCCCGTGGCAATATGGCCTAACCATGAACTACACGGGCCGTGTACATATTAGACTGTAAGATTAGAGAGTTTTTAAAAAAAACATTTTCATTATATTACACAAGGTACATTGTGATAGTTATTATATTTTTATACAAAAGATATTGTCAAAAGTGTTTTTATATAAATGTAGCGCAGGCGGATGCTAGAACTATCACTCGAGAACTGGAGCCCTCCCTTTAACATTACTTGCAAAAATCAACACATTAAATTAAGCACAAAGCTTAGTGAGCACATAACCAATCACCAAAGCAATACAAACAGGAATACATCAATTTATTACATCGCCATCACACTTGTGGTCCCCGACCACAAGTAGTCCCCGACTACTGAAAGTTACATCGACTTCTAGGATCACATCGATCCTTGATGCTACATCAACATCTTGCCAGTCTCATTGACTAGAACATGAGCCTCTCGGGCTCTAACATTTCACCATCAACATCATAAGAAACATATAACATATAAATCACACGTATGATAAATGCTAAGATATAGATCATGTAACTCACCTCAGTATTCAGTATAGTTCTATAACAGGTAAGATATTGATTATAAAATGCCTTACATGTCCACCAACAGTTCCTACAGGTGATAAATGTGAATACTATTAAATAGAACCCCACTGGATAACTATACACATTACACTCCCCTGTAGGCACGCCCGTGCCTTAAACCCAGAGCACGAGGGTACCATATGAACTAGGGTTTGCCATTGGGTCATAGGCAAGCCCGTACCCTTCTTGGGGACGCCCTTGCCTTCCCATGGTTTGCAGTATAATGCTGGCTGTTTGACTCAATTTCGGCTAAAACATTGCCAAACTCAATTACAAGCGTTTCCAACACATATTTACAATTCTAATACTACCACAAACACTAAACAACAACAAATTAAACCAACTTTGATCGTTCTTTTGATCAAAATTCAAGAACACAACACTTTGACCCGTTAACCAACTTTAAACCAATCATTTCATTAATACAACTGATACAGACTCAAGATTTCTACAAAGATTGGATTCAATAACTCAATAAAATCATCACCATGATGATTATAACTCTCTAACTTTATCATATTCACTAGAAAGAAGGAATTACACTACTTCTAGTGCTGTTTTAAGTCAAAACACATACCTTGCTACTTGGTCTTCGATTGGTAGATTAATTCTTCTCTAAAGTGCTAGAGTTTCGATTTTCTTGTTGTCTTCTACTGCTTTCTCGCTTCTTCAATTTTCTTTTCTTCTCTTGACCCATTTGACTTTACAAAGTCTTAAACACAAAGTAACATGGGTTTTGGCAATATAAACCCTCCTATTTTGATATATAACACTCTAACCCCTGCACTATTAGCCACATATTCTCAAGTATTCACTTAATTATAATTTATATATTATTTAATAAATTACCCCCATCCTCTCGTATTACTACCAAGTGTATCAATACTTATATAGGTATACCCTACTTCATTTAAAGCACATAATCCATCAAGTATACAAACATATAAATAATAAATAGAAATTGCTTAATTTAAAGTAACTCACATATTCTTGGCATTACATGAACAGTTATTGTTTTGGTCTCAAAATCAATTCCAAATCATACATAAACACTTAGGGTCCGTTTGGTTCGTGGAATGAATATGAAGGAATTGGAATTTGACCAAGGAATTGGAATTCACAGGAATTGAAATTCATAGGAATTGGAATTTGTGAAAAACTATATCTTGTTTGGTTAGTAAAATCCGGAATTGGAATCTAACCAAAAATAAATTAATTCAATATGTATAAACCAAAATAAATTATATTTTGGCGGCGGTGGTAGTGGTGACAGTGGAGGTGGCGATGTCGCCGGTGGTGGCGGTAGCGGTGGTGGTGGTGGTGTCGGCGGCGGCGACGATGGTGGTGACGGGTGGCGACGGCCGTATTGGGGTGGCGGGGGGTGGTAATGACGGCATCCGTGACGTTGGTGGCGGGACGGGTGGTGAGGGAGATAACGGGTGGCGGCGGCAGTTGGTAGATGGCGGTGGCGATAGTGATGGCGGTCGATGGTAGGGGTGGGGTGGTGGTGAGGGTGGGTAGGGGTCACGTAGGGTAGGGTGGAGTAGGGTGGGTGGGTGGGTCCGTGGGGTAGGGTGGGGTCGGGTAGGGTAGGGTGGGGGTGGGGTTGGAGACAACAATTATGTTTTGAGATTCCTTATGAATTTGACGAATTCCATCCATTTGGAGAAGGAATTCCCAATTCCTTGATTTAAAGAATTCATTGGAATGGTCAAATTCAATTCCATGAATTCCGCGAACCAAACACAAACAAGATTTAGGAATGCTCAATTCCAATTCCATCCAATTCCAGCGAACCAAACATCCCCATAGGGATGTTTTCCCACATAACATATAACACTTATTTAAATTTAATTTAGCTTATACAACACTTTTGACAATTGATGGATTTGCTCCATGGACTCTCCATCTTTCACTTTGGGAGTTTTAGTCCCTCAAGTTATATAAACACATTCTAATATTAATTTATACATTTATGATCTTTATAATATTTATTTATTTATATTTAGTGTTACATCCTGATTCATTACTCCGTATAGTCTTAGTAGTTTTCTGAATTCTAGTTAAATATTTTGTCACTTATTCTTTTACCATTGTGATATTATGAATTACCCTCACCGGGTTGTGTATGTATTTGATTAGATATAAAGAAGAAAGTGTTAATAATTGGTTGGTAGGAATTGAAGAAACCATTAAAGTTGATACTTTGGTGAGTCGTTCGATCGAGTCGAGTCCTTTTAAGAATCACCCAACACCTCATCTCATTAATTAAGAAATTAAAATTGATACGTTGGTCTTCTACTCGCCTACTTAGCTATGCTTTTATCTCATTGTTTAAATTTATAATCAACTTGTTTGGATTCAACTTCACTCCCTACTTTATACGCTCTAATCTCCTGTAGTATAGTATTTTAATAAAATGCTAACATTTATCAATGTGAATAAATAATTTCAATCTTTGATTTAGTCAAAATTAACACCATTCTTTGAGAAATCATATCAATTCATTTGATCAAAATTAAAGCTTCATACTGACTCTCAATTAAGAGATTATTCAAATTCAATTATAACGCTAAAAAATATTACTTAAATTTAAAAAATAACATAAATATATTACATAATATTTATTTATCTTATCTAAATCTATATGTGAGTTAGAGTTTATATAATATAATTAATAATTATGTTAAACTGTTCTTGGGATGCTTATTATTTATGAGAAAGGGTGATTATCGTTTTCTAGCGAAATAAATTAGAAAAACTAGGAACTAAACGCATAATGTTTTAAAATTGGACTAGTAAAATAAGGAAAATGCCAAGGTTGTGGATAAGAATAAAATAAATATTATTTTTAGTTTTTAAAACGACAACCTTGTTTCATGTGTGAAAAGTTGAAAACTAATAAAAAATTAACTATGCAAATTATAGAAAGTTAATTATGATAACATAAGTTTTGATTACCATTTTTAAAAACTAAAATTACCTTTTTTATTCTTATTCACAGCCCTACGAGTTATTGTTAGCATTTTATGTTTTTAAACTAACAATGATGATAATAATAATAATAATAATTTCTAAATATAAAATAAGACTAATTTGGATAGTCTTTATTATACAATCTTAACTATTTTTTTTGAACAGCGAAGTTATGTTAGTATGTTAGTGGGCTGGGTCCGCAGTGACATCCATATAGGGCAGTATGCGAGCCCCAAGCCACGCGCCAAATTAGTAATTAAACGCCTTTGTCTGGGTTTGAACCCATTTGGTAAAAATAAATCTTAGCCATTAATTTAAATTAAAACTAAAATTTTATTTTGGCTTTTAGAAGTCAAAGTTTTTTTATTTGAATCAAAATCATTAAAGTTAATTTCATATATGTCATTCATAAATTTTAAAATATCATATTTTTTTATCCTAATTTATAAATATCATATTTACCTCATATAACATTTCAAATTATCATATTTAACCAAATTCGTAATTTAATTATTTTATAATATTTTATAATTATTTTAAACTTTTTTAAAAATATAACTAATAAATATCTGACCTTATTGTTTATAGTTGTAACGACAATAATTGATTACTTGTACAAGAAATATAATCGCGTTTCTTCTTATTATGATACCACTTTTTGCCCTCTCGCGTCGATGCTTCCATCACTAGTTTTGGTGCTGATGTCGTTTATCGCCTTTTTTTAACTTTTATTTTTTTCGCTTGTGATAATTATTTAATATTTTTTTATTAATATTTAAAATTTATTATTATTTATAAACCAACTTATGCATAACACGAACATTTAATCTAGTAATAACAATAAAAGACTAAAATTAATCAATCTAATTAGACAATTCCAACACTTTATTTAGTCAAAATTCATAGCAATTTGAATTGAGCAGTCTAGTCATTCATTTGGTCAAATTTAAAATCAATTTGACTTTAAAGTTTGACAGATCTGACCATCTTATATTTTAAATTTTAAAATATTAAAGTTTGATTTGTTTATCCAATAGATCAACCTAATTAAACAACAATATTCAATTTATTCAAGTATTATCAAGGTTTATTTAGTTTTTATTATTTTCTCAAATACTAATATATGCTCATTTAGATTATTACACTGTTAAAAAATGCTTTCAAATTTGACAATTATTTTAGTTACGAAGGTATTATAACTATTTGATTCGTTATTTATTTTCTAATTGAGCATCATCTAATTATTTGATCGATTTCTAACCGTATATAGTATACATATAAACCTTTCTTTATTGTTTGAACGTATTATTTTTCTAAATTCCAATTGTTTATCGTTTTTTAGATTCTTATTTATTTTACGTCTTATAATCATTAAATATATTTTTATTAATGTTTAAACGTTATAATTATTTAAATGAAATATAATTTAGTTTAGTTTATCGGCTGGAATCCGGATCATGGCACGTTTCTCATCAGGTTTATGTGGATACTACTATACACTCTCAAAGTCATATCAAAATAGTGTAGATGTTATCACGCATAAGACACGATTTTTTCCTTTTATGAAACTTGTTTTACACGAAGAAGCATTTATTTATTTATTTAAAAAAAACACCTTTGATTCTTCAAAATTGATCACCACGTCAACTGATTATTTACAAAAATAGGTAGCGATTCGTACACAACAAATTTGTTCGTATACAATAATTTTATATATTATCAACTTGTATTATATAATGTTAATTAAATTCTGTTGTGTACAAATCAGCTTTTTTAAAAAAAACACCCGACCAAATCCCAGTAGCGTACATACATAAATAGGAGTCTTACTACATCATCAATCTCGTTTTATTTACATATGATGATAAATAACGACCCATCTAAATAACCAGCACACTTTTTTTCTCTCTTTTCTTTTCTTCTTTTTTTTTTCTTTTTTTCTTTTTTTTTTTTTTTTTTTTTTTTTTTTTGTCTTACTCGTTTTAAAAGGGACTCCCTAGTTACACATCACTATGAACAATCATTCTCAGTTCACATGAAAATCTCTACATATATATAGTATATACCTACAGTCCAGTTAAATCGGCTCATCCCAGTAGCTGCTTTTACATACAGATTCTCTGTATGTGATTCTCGAAATAATCTTTGAATAATTCACCTAAAAGGCGTAACTTTGGTTCTTCAATGATGTATTGATTATCATGAACGGCTTGCTTGTGGGTTTAGAATGCCAAGAAACACAGATACTTTATCATCTTGCGTCTTTTGGCTCGACTAACACGATCTTTCTTTTCCTCTTTGGAGGAACCGTCAGGACTACTTGATGATGATGCTGCTGATGTGTCAACCATATTTGAAGTGCTTTCGTTCTTGTGGTCTTGTGGCTCGTTTTCAAGAGGGGGACGCGTTTTGGAGGTTTGTCCCGCTAAGGTTTTAGACTCTTCACCACTGTTAAGAGATCCTGTGGATGAAAACCGCCCGGGAACATTAGAGATGGGCGAGAATGCGAGATACTAAATTTCAGAGAACAAATACGCAAACCGCTAAAACACGTATTATATGCCTGCTTCTGTTCACTAAATTAGAGTGAAGATAGCCCAACTCAAAAGAACATTATTGCCTCGGTTCTTTCCCTAATACATAGTTAGAGACTTAGAGGGTGTTTGGCTTAGCTTTTTAAGGGCTTATAGGCGTGGCTTATTTTGATAAGCTCTTCTCGGTTTCTTTTTGACTTACGAGCTTATAAGCCTATAATAAGCTAAAAGAAGTAATTAATTGGAAGAGGATAACATAGAAAAACTTCATTTAATGAACACAGTGGAAACTACCCCCCCCCCCCCCCCCTAAAAAAGGCTAACAATTCAACAAACCTGAAGTTGGAGTGAAAGATATAAACTTTATGTATATAGAAGCTATTAACATCTACGCTCTCGGCTCTTCCATGAAATAAATCAATAACAAATTGCAATACGATAATCATATATGATCATGGATACCAATTATGGCAATAAAGAATACATACATGAAGGCAGTTGAATAATTGTCATGCTCACGACCAGCATGACACAAGTTGATCAAGGCCAAAAAACAGATATGAACATGATTTTTTTTTAAAGTTCTAAGGTGATAATTCTCATGACAGCACAGATTTTCTGACAGAATAGGTTGCATATTAACAACAAACCATTACCATAGTGTCACTGCATAAACACATTGCAACAAGATCTCTCTACTTTGGACTTTAGAGGCCCGAGAACTGAATTTGCTATGTACGCTTAAAGCACGATTTAATGTTGCAAGATCCTTCATTAGTGTTTTTAATCGCCTGAATCCACATATTAAGATTATTTGCTTCCATGGGTTGTTGATAAATAAAACTTATATATCTCATTACTTTTCTAACGAACATAATCAGATAACTCACAGTTTCACAGAATAAATTTGTACCTAAAGAAAATGAATGTCACTCACTACTTTCAGGTTGTATATTATATCTCATTGCTTGAATCCACATTCTCATACAACTATGATGTTGCTTAACCAAGCAAAGATATATGAATATATGATATATCTACTTCTTGTCTACAAGAGCATGTAATTTGCACGAGTTATATGCGATAAGTTCTAGAACATGTCAAACATACAGAATATAAAAAAAGATGAGATGACATACCTAAAGTGGCTGGTTGCATGACCACTTCTTTCAACTTTGCAGGTGCAGAGAGATTCAACTTGATTCTTGAATCTTGAATTTCCTGATCTACACTGTCATTCCCTATTTTATGCAATAGATCATCTGAATCAAAAAGATCTTCTGATGTCATACTCATGGTCATACAGCTTGAATCACCAGAACTGGTACTACGTGATAGTGGGATATCAAGATCATTTAACTCCAAGAAGTCACCCCTTGAAATATAATCCCAATCATCCGGTGATCGATTAGCGGCCACAGCTGAAGGTGGATCAGGAGATTGTTTTGCCATTGCTGATGGTCCTGCCTCTCCATCCATATTCTTTTCCTTCAGTATAGGGCATTATCAGATTATATATTTTTTTTTGTTGCTAAAAGAAAAGAAAACGAGAGATAAGAGATAGCATGGAGAATACAGCTTGGCTCACCATAAGTTCACTTTTAGAAACTTGCCTACTTCCACCACTACTGTCATCTACCAAAAACACCCTGTATAGTGCTCTAGGATCCTACATGTTTCCAACAAAACCGGAAATTGACTAGTAACTCGGGTTAAATACGTTAAGATGGAAATTACCTAGTGGATTATGTGAGTGGGGTCTAAAAGATAGTGTGCATACCGGCTTATTGTTAAACTTCTCAGTTGTTGTGTACTGTTGCATCATCCAGTTAGTCTTTTTGCCATCAGGGGCCGGGCCTTCAAAGTATTGAAGAGTCTTTCTCAAACCAATAATCGCAGAAGTAGAGTATATCTCACAAGCCTCCCCTGTTGACTTCCAGAAACCGTTTTCAGCATCCCTTTTTGTCCCAGACCAGAAATACCAAATGTTATCTGCAACACATTTATCATTTCAATAAACAGATATTTATGATAAAAAATATATTAGAAGCTATAACACGGATGCTAACCAGGGAGATTTGAGGGTATGAATTGGTGAGGATTGATATCAGAAAGTACATTTGAAGGCAGGGAGCATCCACTTTTTAATTGCATCAAAGACTTAAAAACAACTTCATCTGTCGAGTATTCATCGAGTTCAACTGCAGGAGGAAGGGAAGCTGGAGGACACATTGCAAGCTGAACTTGTGTGGAAGGAAACCAAAGTTTGACTTGACGAGATACGATTTCTACATAGAAAACGAGGTGTAAGACGGACTGGCATTGAGAATAAATACTAGTTCCTTAATACTGATTTCAAACACATAAATGAAAAATGAAATGGACAAGACATCATGATAGCATTTAGTGAATTTAGCAGTTTCAAAAAGTGATGAAGAATGTAAGATCAGATACAGCACAAGTCTACAATCATTTAAGTGGGTCTACTATTTCAACACATCTACTTTTGATTGTTGATTTTGATAGTCTTAGATGTTCAAGCAGATAAGTAATCATTTTAACCACTTTGTTTATTGAATTTACAGTTTCTTATCATAATTTCACTACATTATATAATTTGTCAAATAATTATCAAGAAAAAGTCAAGCATTGCTCTACGGATTGATAGTTAGTATCAAATTATTAATGTTTAATTATACTGTCAACCTGATGATGAACTGTAAAATCTATCACCAATCTCCCAAAATATGAATTTCACACGAAATCAATAATCAGAATTTGAGAATTAAACGAACAAACAACATACGTCTTATCATCAAATTTAAGCTGTAAAGGAAAGAGAGAGAAATTTATTAATCGGAACTTATCGGATCTTTTACTTGAAAAAGAGTAGCTTTATCCATCTAATTTTCCTTATAAATCAGTCAACGCGGTCAAAATCACCCACACAAAATCCCTAAAACGGTAATTCAATCATAGAATCATTCAATACGAGTAACTTTCTTTAATCGTCAGTGGCTGCGCGATCGCAACCCCCACTGCAAGGCTTAACCACTTGCGCCGAGCTTACCTAAGTGCAATGAAGGTCACTAACGTAGGCCATGGGCCAGTTTAACATCCGATACAACAAAATAGCACACGCATCGGAGAAATAGCAATATAAAATCTATAAACAAACAAGCAGAAAGCACCTAAACAGAAATTCAGTACTGAATCGCCATCAAATAAAACCAATACGCCGGCGAATGCATCAATACTAATACATCCACATACGAACACTCATCTCACACGAATAATTTGCATAACACTACTCAAAAAAGGGGATGAAGAGTATAAAATCGAGATGATCGGGGATGTATTTACACACAAACTCGCAGAAAACACCAGGAAAGAGTTGACCAAGTCAAAACCCAGGTTTCTTTTGTGAGTTTGGGTGTAGAAACACCGTCACTCGGAGGATCGTCGGCGATCAAGATTACCTTCGGAGTAGACGACTCCGGCGCCCGCTCCTTTGACTCCGGCTCTCTATGTGTTGTGTTTCCTTAGCGAAGTGAAAGAACAAGAGTGATTAGGGGTTATAAAAGAGTGAGTCTTAACTAGGGTTTAGACTATGGTTGTTTTATTCTCGTACATTCCGAACCCCGGGTTAATAACATAAACCGTGGTTACTTTTGGGGTCGCCGCCAGTCAACACTAGAGCCTGGACGGTCCTTTCCTTTGTTTTGGGCATTTGTTACGTGTTACGGGAAGCCAAAAACTGAAACTAAAAACTAATGAACTATATCGAAATTTAGGTTAATTAAATTGAATATTTTATATTTTTGATTTGGTTAACTGAATTGGTAGATTTTAATTATTCGATTCGATTATAGTTCGTAGTTTTAAAAACTAGCAATTAACCGAAAACCCAACATTTAAAAAATATTAATTTTACTTCTTAGGTTTATTAATACTAATCCATTGATTCATATTTATAATACAGTGTTATTAACTCGTAACAAACTTTTACCTAAAACCGATATGTAAATTTCACTTTTTAATATAGACCTTAGTAGATATAATTATTATTTAGTGTTTACGCGTTTATTAAGTATATAAATAAATAAATAAATCTATTATTTACTACTTATTGATTTTCTTTTACTCTATCTTCATCACATACTTATACTATTTTTCTTCTAACATAATTAGTTGATAAATAAATAAGATAATTCGTAATGTTTTATAAATTTTTAATTTAAACATTGTTGGATATTAAATTATGAAAGTTTTTATTTTAAAGATATATTTAGTAAATAGAAAATTGGTTTTTTATCGGTTAACCGGTTTTGGTTACGATTCACAAAAACTACAAACCGGTATATCGGTTAACTAAATACTCGGTTAACCATTCATAAACACCCCTAGCGGTTGCTTGTCCAATATCTTAGGGGCTGTTTGTTTGATGCTTAATGGAACCATTCAGCGCTGAATGTTGAATCATTCAGCATTTAGCGTGTTTGATTGTTGCCTCTGAATAAAGACTGTGCTGAATGATTCAGCATATGGCTGCTGAATCATTCTACCTTAAAGTGCATTCTAAATCATTCAGAACCTTTATCAAACAGCATGTCACATTCAGAAGCAGATTCATTTAAGGCCTTTGAATTATTCATACCACATAATCATTCAGTACTTAATCATTCTGTTTTAACAAACAACACCTTACTCTTAATTAAAACACAAAAATTTCAAATTCTCTTTTCTTTAATTATCTCTAATTTAACCAATAATAACTATTTATTTGTTCCAATTTTGACTTTGATGCGAGCTTATGCTTTAATTTTGACTTTTTTAGTCGTGACTTTCGATTTCTTTCAATTACAATTTCAAATTTGACTAAATTTGTTTCTCGCACATGTAAATATCAATTTGATTTTGATTATGAGAGTTATATAAAATTATATATGGAGTGTTTGTATAAATTATATATTTAATTAGTGTATTTAACTGTATATATTTATGGGTTTTTTTATAACTTTTAATGTGTAACGATTGATATATAAATAACTATATATAATTGTGATTGACTTATTTTTATCTATGTTTTGATGCAACTTTGTCATAATCGGAAAGAAAATTTAAAAAATTAATTTTTTTCTTAGTAAAAAAAAGTTTATCGTACTCTTAGTTTAAAAGATAAAATTTCATATTCTTCTTTTCTTGATTTTATTTAATTCAACCAATATTAACTCTTAATTTTCCTAAATTTGACTTTTGATGCAAAATTAACATCTAATTTTGATTTTTTCGTCTAATCATATTTAAGGTTTTTGATGGATAATTCTTTACAAAAACACGTAGTTCATTGGTAATCCATTTTTGTTTTACCTAGTTTCATTTTACCACACTTTCGTCTTCTCGTTTTACACATTCAGCTGTTTAAGGTAATCAATTTATTCACCCGCTTCTTGATTGCTAAGAACCCCTAATCCACGACTCTTACTCATCGGATTATCCTTCCACAACCAAAACTGTAAAACCCATTTTTTTTCTCTAAAACTTATAATATATATTTCACTAAGTTAGCACAAAAGGTTATCAGAGTATACAAAACATTTGTTCATATTTACATACATGCTAGCAATATTCAAAAAGGTGAGTCAAAAGTAAGCATTTTATGATATTTAGAGCTATTAGACCCAATCACAGAGTTGGGGCCCTACCTTTGCTAGAACTCGAACCACTTGTAACAAACAACGTCAATAAAACGTAAATTTTCGCTTAGTGAACATACTAGTTTAACTTAAATAATAGCACATCTTGATTGAAACTCCCATGAATATTCTTTGTAAAGCTATATCACCCGCATAACAATATATTATATCACCGTATTAGTGCATACCTACATTAATTGCGTAGCTATACACCACAACATCATATTGGTGCATAGCTATACCACATACATAGCTATACACTATAACACCATATTAGTACATAGTTATACCACCTGCATAGGCACATACCATAACATTATATTAGTGCATAACTACACCACCTGTGTAGCTATACACCGTAACACCATATTGGTGCATGGTTATACCACCTGTATAGCTATACACCACTATATCACATTGCATGTGCATCATAGCCATATCATATAAACAAGAATAACATACATGTTACATAATGAGCACATATACATCTTCAATTAAAAATAAAGCAGTAAACTCACCTCGGTATTCAGTAAAGTTCTATAACAGTGTTATCGATAATAAATCAGCATACAAGCCAACAATTAGCTGCTGCAGATAACATACAAATAATGTATTTAACACGTACCATTACCGAACAACTAAAAACCAATCAGCGCTAAGGCACACGCATACCTGCTTTAAGGCACGCCCGTGCCTTACCCTTGGGTACGGTTGTGACCTTCTCGGACATGGGTGTACTTTCTTAGACACGCTCGTACCTTGATCAGGTACGCTCGTACCCCAAGAATTAGGGTTAGCCATGGTCAATAGGCACGCCTGTGCCTTCCATATCTCAACAACAGTTTACCGGCTGTTCTTGCTGGTTTCCAACCAAAAACAATAACCAAAACAATACAAGTGTTTCCAACCGTTGTTTACAATTCTAGTACTATTATAAACACTAATACAACAATAACTAATCTACTTTGATCAATTCAGGAACACAAACATTTTTTGACCCATTAGAACTCAGAAACTCATAAGTTAACCATACATTGTGCTTAGGTGAACAATTTGATGTTATTATGAAGCTAAATTTGCTAGTTTTCTTGATCAAATTCAAAAGGAAAATATGGCATCCCTTGCATTAGTAGAAACATTTGTATGTATGGAGTTCAAAAGAGAACACACACACACACATATATACACACACACAACAGCAAGTATGTAACAATTTCACAATTGGTCCCTCAACTCTTTTTACTTTATTTTAGGCAGGTTTAGCCCTTTTAGTTTAACAAACACCCCTTATCTCATAAAGGCAATTCACAATTATAGAACACTTATTTATATATTTAGTTTAGAAACACTTTCAACCTTATGGCGCTACAAAAATACAAGTTATCAGCTTCTCCATTTCTAATCATTTCCTCCTCTGCAATTTTGATTGTTTGATAAATGGAAAACGAAGCAACCTTCTTTATTTAGTAAAAAAAAATAACAACCTTCGTTATAATTTTTGCTCTAAACCATACTCCTTTAATTTTGATTCCCCTAAACTGTAAGGTGGCATGAAGTAAATGAGTGGAGCGGTTCCAACCGACGATGATTCATAACCTAACCAGCTTAATTTTTAACCATTGCTATTGATTATAGTTTTTTTGGATTTTTAGGCGGTACATAAGTTGGTTGCGTCACAAACAATGTTTAATCATATAATCCCCTCTACTCGTCATTTTTGAATTGTAAGAGTGAATCATTTTCTGATTTTTGTATTTAAGTTGTGCTTAACAGGTTTGTTATGATTTCATGATCGGGTATGCAAATTAGCAGTTGTTGATTGGTATGTATAATAAACTATAAGTGGGTCATCTTAGCATTTGTCTTCAACTCTTATTTTACCCATGGATGTTTTGTAAGCATAATCTTCAACTATTTTTTATTGTAATTTGTAAATAATTTTATTCATTGTTTACTCTGCCTATCTTATTCAGTTGTGAGTAATGTCTTAATTCATAATAAACTAGATCTAAGCATGGTTTTAAAACTGTCAGGCCTTAGGTTTTTTCAAATAGTTAAGACATTTGATTCATAAAAGTTATAACAAACTTGTATGTAGATCAAAAGTATTTCATCAGGTTTTGTACACATTTATCAAAAAACCTCTAGAAGATTTGTTACAAAAGGGGGCTCCTATGGAAGCACGCACCGTCAACTTAAGCCTAGCCCTTTCATTTCTCAAAATCCAAAGAATCGGGAGCACCTGAAATATAAGACAAGAAACTGGTAAGTTATAAAGCTTAGTGAGCATTAGGGGTGAGCATGGTCCAGGAACCGGACCGATATGCACCGAAACCGAGAATGTATTATTTTCAAACCGAAAACTGAACCGATTGTATATATACGTGTAACATCCTCAGAAAGGGCCTAGACGCATGCTGACGTGGTACGTATATTAAATTAGATAAATTGAATAAAATATATATATTTGTAGGTATCAAAGAAAATAACTAAATTAGTTATTTAATGAGTGAACATAAAATATTAGTAAAAATATAAAAGAATAAAGGAATATTAAATGATTTAGAACGAGGTTTCCAAAAATATCCCCGTTAGTTAAAACGGGTACTCGTGCTTTAAGTTGTAGGTTGAAAAGGGGAACAAAATACCCACTTGTGGATAGTGTTAATCCACAAGTAGGCTGCCTTTTGTTGCTTAGTCACGTAACACACACATACAACTCACTTGTTGCCTTTGTGTGTGTGTTCTTGTGTAGCTTTGGAAGAGAACTCAAGAGAGATTCAAAGAAGAAATCAACCACGTCAATCTGCTGTGATTCAAGGGGTAATTCAATCTGCAATCTGCTTCTAATCATCTGCTCATTTGATTCTTGTAAGTTCCTAACCATCTAGCAAGTTCTTGAAGTTTTTATGTTTTTGGGTTTTGGGTGAAAATCACCAAATTGAAGCCAATAGATGAAATTGTTGCTACCAATCGATTTTTAGGTTGATTTCAGATGCACAGAAATTAGTTTTGTGAATTAAAGACTTGATTTTGATTAGTTTTGAAGATTAAAGTCTAGTTGGGTCAAAATGAAGAAATTGGTCCTAAAGTCTGATTTTGATGTTAAAGAGTATGAAAATGGTACCTATAGCTTGTATTTGATGTGTTATTGCATATGTGAAAGGTAGAAATTAACTGGAAAACGAATTGGTATTGTTTTGGTAATTATTGGCTGGGAAACAGCAGGTTCTGGTCGAACCTGCTGCTGCAAATGGAAAGGCACGGGCGTGCCTCTCAAGAACAGACCGTGACCTTGGGCGTACCCGGGGAGGCACGGGCGTACCTCCAAAAGGTACGGGCGTGCCTAACCCTAGAAGGTCCGGGGGAGTGTTTTTAGCCATGGGGCGTACCTGAGTATCAGGTACGGGGCGTGCTTGCCCAAAGTCCGGGCGTGCCTCGCCAGGCACGGGCGTGCCTTGGCAAGGTACGGCCGTACCCTGGTTCTGGCAGATTCTGTTTTAAGTATTAAATGGCATGTATTGAATTGTTTAGGTGTACCAGTTGATCAAGGATCACCCGTGACATAGTGCTTGCCTGTTATAACTACACAGGTGAGTAACAGTTAACTCGAGTATGATATTAATGGTATTACAAAGATGTTTTGTGTGATAAACCATGAAATTGTAGTTATGCATGTTTAGAGGTTTAAATGAATCAATTGTGATAACCAAATGATATGTATACATGTTTAAAGACCAGAGTAGGTCATTATTGATGTGTTGAAGGCCTGTGTAGGTCAATCTTGTTATGTATGCATGTGAAAGACCTTGTAGGTCATTATTGAAATGTGAAAAGGCCTGTTTAGGTCACTCTTGATATGTAAAAGACCTTGTAGGTCATTATTGATATGTGAAAAGGCCTGTTTAGGTCACTCTTGATATGTAAAGGGCCGGAGTAGGCCATTGTGTTTGTGAAGAGGCTGAGTGGCCATTGTTTGAGTGCCAGTACTACATTGTAGAGGTTGTGGTGCGGAATTCGATGATCACGAATTATGGTTCTTGCAAAACCGCCTCCCACAATACTAACTCGGGGCTCTCAGTTCCCACTGATCCCAAATGGGATATGTTCCTGAAGAATGCAATGGTGGACCGCTACCCGCTTCTCCACCGGCGCGGAGGAAGTAACGGTTTCTCCAGTGAGGATCATTGAGCCGGGCTTATAACCTTGCAAGACGTGATGCCTGCTGACAACCGGTACTTCAACATGTGTTAGGATAGACTTGAATGAATTTATGTGATGCCTGTAATGTGTTTTGATACTGTTAATGTACTGCTCCTGCTTTAATTGTTATTCACTAGCTATTTATAGCTAACCCTCTCATGTACATTCCTAATGCAGGTAAATAGACTAAAGGTGAGCACGGGTACCTGCAGGGGTGTCATGTTAGGCTTTTGGGGAACACTATGTAAAGTCTGTGTTGTATATTGATTAGTGTAATAGTTGAACGGGTTGGTAACGCTTGGTGTTTTGATTAACAATACTTTTGTATTACAACTTATATTTATATAAGTTGTAAAATGTGAAATAAATATTAAGCTTCCGCACGTGTTTTGATAAAAGAAAAATAATATTTTGAAATTTAAGGACCGGCGTTACAATACGGTTTCGGTTTGGTCTCGGTCTTGGTTTGGGATTTCAGTCCTAGAACCAAATTAGGACCAACAAGGACAAAAATTACGTTTTAATAAAGAATGAATTGGAACAAAGGTTTTGGGCATTTCTACATCAGCTTTGGCTTCTCAATTAACAAAAAATTTAAAATAAGTTGGAGGCATTTCTACATGATTTTTTCAATTTACTTTGATTTTCTAAAAATTCACTAAAATAAGAGTGTCATTATGCCTTTACGCTACAATCGTGTGTGTGTAGGCATTACAAAGAGAGTTACAAGTTAATGCATGCATATATGCACGAAAGTTGCAGACGTTTGAATTTCATGATAATTAAATTATTAATTAGGAGGTGATTTACATGATTTCAAGTAAGAATACGTACAAGCTTAATCATAATAGATTTTAATTAAACCTATAAAAAGTAAAAACTATTTAACAAAACCGTTCGGTTCGGTCCGCTAAAAAACCAAAACTGAGTGGACCAAAACCGAAAGATGTGAAATTACAAAACCGAACCGAATATTAAATACGGTGTTGGTTCGGTTCGGTTCTAGCCGGTTTTCGGTTCGGTTCGTTTTTTCGGTCCAAATGCTCACCCCTAGTGAGCATACATATCAACTCACGTACAATATATGTGTAATTATACATATTACACATAATCAACAAGTGCCACTCAGGCATAGATGAATTCCACAAAGGAAAAAGGATTCCACTCAGAAAAGTGTAACATTCCACTTAGGAATACATGATCACATATACACATATACAATCCACACATATTCACGTAGCATGTCAGATGGATAATGTACTCACTTCAGTAGATTTGATTGCTCAATTACAAGTCGAATAACAATTTATCCGTCACAAAAATATTCAACAGTTAGCACCTACAAGTATCTAGCAAATAACATATTAAAATACAGTTTTTGCCTAGACTGCAGATCTTGACATGCCCTCAACACGGCTTGGACACTGTCGTGTCCTACCTCACATGACAAATAAGAACGGTCCTCACATCTATGCATCACCTAAGCCCTACACGGTTGTGCCTCCCTAGGCACCTCATGTCTTGACCAATTTAGGCATGGGGTGTACCCCAAACCTTAGGGTATGTCTTAAGGCCCCGACACGGCCTATGCCTCCTTAGTCATGCTAGTGTCCACCACTAGATTTCAATTTGTTTGACCAGAACAACACTTTCTATTACAAAACATACCATAACACAAAACTATCAGTTCTAGAACTTGGAAAACATGTAAACGACACTAGTAACAGATACAAACATCACAAACGCTATAATGATCACCCTTATGATCAATTTATACGAACTACACAATTTGACCTATTTACGTAACCCATTCCAAACTATCATCATGCAATCAAAATTTTTAGTTTATAGTCAATAATATACTTCAAAAATAGAAAACACTCTCAATCATCACCATGTCGGTTGATTTAAGAATAATCAAGTTTTTTCAAAAATTTTACCAAGACACACTAATTGACACCAAGAAGGTTGAAACAACATACCTTGAAGCTAAACTTACTTGGAGACACACTAATTCACTTCAATTCTCTATAATTTAGATATGACCTTGAACTTTCTCTCCCTCTCGTATGTTCCAACATAAACAATCATCAATTTTTCACTTAAAAATAAAATAAAATCCAAACACTGTTTATATACTAGTAAGGTTTGGATAAATGACAAATATAGTCTCCCATTAAATATAATAAGCTTTTGATAATGACAACTTTAATCCTTCTACTTTGTATTAATAATAAACAACAAAGCATCTTATGCAAATAAGTATTAAATTAACTATAATCACTAAAATAAATAATTAAATAAATTACCCACTTTGTGGTGTTAAAAAATGGTATATCATAAGCATAAAAAGTAAAACACATAAGCAAAAGCCATCAGGTTATAATTTGATTTCTCCGTAGCAGATTTAAGGTACGCAATAGTAATCAATGAGTTAATATATAGACAAGAGATTATAAATGATTTAGTTTTTGATAGGGGTTATAAGGCTTTGTCAACATCTTGGTTGTTCTCTTAACAAGGTTATAGACGAGAATATTTTGTATAGATTTGTATCTGGATATGCTAAAATAGTTTCAAAAGTGTAAATTTTATTTTAGACTTTGTTAATATTTGTACATAAATATAATAAACATTTGAAAGATTTTGTTCATGATCTATATATCATCTAAAGATATGATTTCTAACATTAATTAAATAATCAAAAGCTCTTAAATTTGCAGGTTATTATTTAAATCTTTTATCAACAAACTCTTACACCCACATTGTACACCTTTTGAGAGAAATTGGAAACAAAAATTGTCATGACTATGTTGTGTTACAGACTTAAAGTACTTATGTTTTATAAGCTTATAAAATAAGTTAAAAAGCTAAATATCATATTTTTATTAGCTGATAAAATAAGCTAAAAAACTCCCAAAACAAACTAAAACAAACACACCCTTAAAACTATCATCTCTCTAATTTTAAAGTTAAAAAAACTCAGGGTGATTAGACCATCCGCATCGGAGGTCTACCCGATGTTGGGTTGGGATTTCACCCGATGGGAACACCATCACACCCCATTGGGTTGATGGTGGTGGAGTTCCAGATCGGATTCTCAAACCCGTTTTTTTTCTTTCTTCTCTCTCCGTTTCTTTAATTAATTTATATTTTTTATTAATATTTGATGTGGGTTGAAAAAAGTTCGATGCGAAGACTTGTGAGTTTGATAGAGTTAAAGTTAGAAAATGACCCGATGGGCTTATTTGGAGTAAACAATTGTTAGGAAAAATGGAGAATAAGAATACAAGGGTGTGAAGGTGAAACCATATTTCCAAAAAGTGGACTCGCTTTCAGCGTCATTTCGTGTAGATTCTCTCACCATCTGTTCCGATAAGAACCCTCTTCCCAAATATCTTCTCATCCCCTCCCTTCTCCTCTCTCCTTCTATCAGGCTTTTCATCGAACAGGTTCTTTTCCTTCTATACATATCCATCACATGTATATATGCATATAATAATTGAATCACAGATTCCTGATCTCTTTGTCTTCGATTAGATCGCGATATGGTAGCTTCCAAAACATAAAACGTTTTTTTAGCTTAGCTTTCGATTTTGACTAATCGCGAGTTGATTTCTCTTTGTTCTGGTTTGATCTAAGTTTGGACTTTCTTTGTTTTCAATTTCGTTTTGATTTTACTTGTTCAGGGTTTTGCTACTAATTGTTGCTTTTTTGACTCGATTACTATTCGCTTTTAGATATTCCGTTCTCTGATTGGTGCCCTAATTGGGTTTTAATGGTCTGGCCTTAACCTTTGAGCCGACTTTCATGATAGATTCTGTAAATATCTGACTTTCAAGATGGGCAGATGATTTTCATCTAAGGCAATCTGATAGTTAATAGATAGAATGATAGAAAGTTTTGATTGGTAGTGAAATTCAGCCATCTTGTAGATTTATCTTTCAAGATCGTTTAGTATTGTTTTGCTTTCGGGGTTCATCCTGCATCCAGTGTCTTTTGTCAACTATAATTGTTCGTCACCTACCCTCATACCTAAGTCACAACAGTGCACATGACAAGAGGCACCCTAATCTCACTATCCCACCTTCCCCTCTTATTTCTTATTGCTGCTATATATAAATGTTAATGTGTTCAGAATGTGAATTAAATTTGATTTCATTTTTTGCTATAGGCATAATGATTAAATTGTTCAAAGTTAAAGAGAAACAACGGGAACTTGCAGAAAATTCTAACGGGAAGCCTCCAGTTAAGAAGCAGAGTGCTGGAGAATTGCGTCTTCACAAAGGTATATTAGATTCTTATTTAGCAAGTCAAGTTTGATTATGTGAACCTCAAATTGTGATTCAGTTTTGCAAAATTCACAGTCTTGTTTAATACAAAAGCTTCGTGTTTTCTTGGTTTAAATGTTTAATTAAGCACACATTGGCACGCCTAAGGCTCTATGATGCGATCTGGAAAACGTTTCTATATTGCATAGCAATGCGATTACGCAAAGCAGACACTTTGGCACCATCTTAAAGTCGGTGCCTACTAGCGCTTTTAGAATGCAACACAATTTGGGCTTTTTTAGCGCAGGAAGAAACCAAATAGAGGGCCTATGTAGTTTGTGGCCTTGGGCAACATAACGGTAAAACCAATAGGCACTGCTAGGTTGTAGAAAAGATGCGTCATGAAGATGCGTGTATAACTGTATATAATAAGTGGATTGCTTTTTGTCTTCTATAATTCTTCTCTGTCTCTCGCCATTTATTCTCTGCATTGGATGTTGTGTGTATTAACCTGTTGATCACTTGATCATGCTATCTTTTTATTATGTTCTGTTAATCATGATTCATGATCTGTTATTTTGGTAATCACTGAAACATAGTTGGTTAAAGTTTATAAATACTTGCATAGTTACATGTTCTATTAATCATGATCTTTCTAGTTTAGTTTAAAAGATCTGTTTGTTTAAGACTCATGATCTGTTTTGTTAATAATGTTCTGTTGTTTTGTTAATCATTGAAACGTAATCAACTTAAATCTGTAATGACTTGCATAGTTACAAATTCTATGCTTTGGATGTTCTCCAATATTGTTTACATATATCATGATTCCTGATCTGTCTTGTTAATCATGATTTGTTCATCAGTTTAAATGTTTTGTTTTCAATCATGCTTTGTTAATCAAGCTCTGTATAATGTTTTTGATCATGTTTTATTTGAATGTTCTGATAACGATGCTCTGTTGATCACAATCTGTCTAGTTTAAATGTTTTGCTTTTTTTATCATGTTTTGTTTGAATGCTTTGTTTAAGTCAGTATACATGCTCTTTTATTTTTCTTGTGATGAGGGTGATGAAGGAGTGATTGGAGTTGATGATGATGATCTTGAGGATTTTTAGTTCATTATTAAAGAAACTTGAGAACATGCAATCCATTTCTTTATCTTACTCAGTTGATTAGTTGATGTCTTGATGATGATCATGTTTAATTGTATTTAGCTGTTTATGTATTTATACGGTAGTATATGTGTTTGCTAAGTAATTTAGAAGCATTTTAGGATCATTGGGCTTTTGGCCGCCTCTTGTGCTTGAGGTAGGTTCCTTCTCATAGCGTCTCAGCTTCTTGAACCCCTATTGCCTTGGAGCCAAAACAAGCTTGTTGTAATGTCATAAAAAGTTGTTGATGCTATCAACATTGTGAAACTGTTTTGTCACTGTTGCAGACAACTTGAGCCTGTTTATGATTGAAACTGTAGTTTTACAGTTTCTTATACTCATTCATTCAGTGTTACTCGTATAAACAGAGGGTGTTCCCTGCTCAGGATACCCTCGGGGCACCGAGCCTTTGACTCAGATGTGCGCAGTATTCTCGTGGCCGTTTTTGAAGCACCCCCTTGGCCATTCCTGATTGAAATCCCAACGAGACTAGAACTCTTGACCTCCCCTATGGGAGACAAGTGTTCTACCCTGTAGGCTATAGAACCAAGAGATAAGGTTGTAATAAAACACATTGTAGAAGACAGTGTTTGAATATGCTTCTGGTGTTCGAAGCTTTAATAATTAGATAATGAGATGTTAAGGGGGGAGGGCAAAATTCTGATTACTTATAGAACTAAGAGATAAAATGACCAAAAAGAACATTAGTGTGAAAAGGAGAGAAGGTGTGTAATAGGATACCTAAATTGTAAGATAATCAGAAGCGTAATCTCTTTATCTAACTACAAAAAACTGATTAATTCGTCTTGAAGGCACAATAATGTGATAATTAGCTCCAAAACATAATCCAAAAACTTGCATTTTCTAGCTTTTTATGTGGTTCTAATTTTGTAAGATAATTTGTTTTTTCTTTTTGCTTTGTTCGTTCGTGTTGTTACTTGTAGATATTAGTGAACTTAACCTACCCAAGACGTGTAGCATTTCTTTCCCAAATGGGAAAGATGATCTCATGAACTTCGAAGTAACTATCCGCCCTGATGATGGATACTATTTGTAAGTATATCTTTTCAGTTATCTTGTTGTTGGACACAACTGGTTTTGTTTTTCTTCTTTTTTCTTTTAAATTTTAAAAGTAAGTGTCATACTGTCTTTTGACCGGTTGGAAAGTCTTTTGAGCTGAGTTATAGCTAGTTTTTCGTAATTTTCATTACAATTGTTTAGCTGGTTCTGTTAAATAACAACTATACCTTCTACTCTGTCTTTTCTGAAAGGAACTTTTTATATTTCCTTTAAAGAATCTTGATGAATTCTGAAAATGAAAAAGGCGATACGTTTCTAAATCATATCATACCTCAATCTTATGTACTTTCTACTTCCAGAGGTGGTACCTTTACATTTACCTTCCAGATTTCATCCATCTATCCCCACGAGGCACCAAAGGTCAAATGCAAAACAAAGGTAAGAAACGCTGCATCACCATTGATTTACCTGACCTTTTTCTGTAATTCCCAATCTAACATTTAATTAATTATTCAATTCATAGGTCTACCATCCCAACATTGACTTGGATGGAAATGTGTGCCTTAACGTTCTTCGTGAAGACTGGAAACCAGTCTTAAACATAAACACCATAATCTACGGCTTGTATCATCTATTCACGGTAAACTCCAAATAATCTATAAAATTGTCTCTTTGTTTTTCTTTGTGAACTTATATGGATCTTTTTTTTAAATGTAAAGGAGCCGAACCATGAGGATCCTCTGAACCGAGAAGCAGCTGCAGTGTTGAGAGATAACCCCAAAATGTTTGAATCGAACGTGAGGAGAGCAATGGCAGGTGGGTATGTGGGTCAGACATTCTTCACCCGGTGCATATAAAGGCCACAGCCACAGCAGGAATAATAAGATGGATGATGATAATGATGGTGATGATGTGTTGTGGTTGGCATAAATCTGAAAAAATTGTGTTGATCCGGAACTGTGTTCCCAAGGGTCTTTTTCCAAATTGGGGACAAAAAATGCTTGTGTTTGTATGTTCTAAATGTAACTTTGTTGGATGCCATTATTTTGGGTCACTTGTCATGTAAAACTATGTGTAGCTCGGAAGATAAAGAATCTGCCATTGTTTCATGCTCTCGCCTCCCGTTCTGCTATTCTACTCGTTTAAGAAAGACCCCAAAAACCATAGGCTAAGTTGTTTTTTGTGGCACTATGGTCTCCTGCCTAGGACTACACCAGTTTGTTATAATAAGAGAGTTGACTGATAGGTGCAGGACTTTGAGAAAATATTTCACACACCGCCTATGAAACACATAATTTAGAGATGGGTTTGAATAAACATTAAAGTTGATTGGTGAGATGGTCTATCTTAAAAGGGAAAATTTCGTCATTTTGCAGAATCTTTAAATAGTCTTGTATAGGACAGAGTGAAACTAGAATTTAGAACCAAAGCAGGGTCTCTTGTTCTAGTATTTATAATTATAGGGAAAAGTTCAAATGAGAACTGTTTTTCGTACGAGAACCGTGAGAATCAATCTTAGCCGTCCAATTCCCTTTTTTTCAATTGGATTGCCCATTCATGAATTCCTTACATGTTCCCTGTCATACTTAATCTCCCCACACTCTTCATCCATGAATTCCATTATCCAAAATGAACGGCTAAAATTGGTTCTCGCAGTTCTCGAACGAAAAACAGTTCTCGTTTGAACTATTCCCTATAATTATATATATGTAGCTATGACAAAGTTCACCTAAGAAACGTATTTAACTTCACACGTAGTCCTGTTATACATGTCAAACCTCATAACTTTGTATATGTTAAACATTCATAAATTGCTATTATTATATGATGATGACAGTTTTCTTGACTTAACAGGGGAGTTGACATATGACGTGGAATTCGTGATTAAAAAATCAAAATTAATAAATAAATGTTATTAGTTATTTATGTAATTATTTTAGTTCATTATTATTTATTATTACACCATATGCCCAAACTAAAATATTAATCCGTGAAGGTGAAAACTCAAATACATTAAAGGTTCATCCATTTCTGCTACTCGATTCTATGTCAGTGTTCATCTTTATCTTTAGCTATGGGTTTGGTTTAGGGCTCTTCATCTTCTTTGAATCTAGGTTAGGGTTCATTGGTGTGAAGAAATTCATTTATTTGTTAGGGCTTCAAAATCGAATCTAGGCTAGTGTACTAGATTTATTTTGTGATTTAGAGTTCATCATGATTATTGCGTCCAAGATATACGTACATTTGGTTTCATTTCAATTTCACACGGATTATGGGGTGTTCATCTTCCTCGATTCTGATGCATCTATAATTTGACCAGGCCTAGAGTTAGAAACTTTTTCTAGTGGGTTCAAAGTTAAAATTGATAACTTTTGTAAACATAATCAATGAGTTCATAACTAAAATTTTACTTAAACTACACTTAAAATTGCATAAAATGATACGGAAGTTTTTTGTTTAGCGTAATTGAACCATCTCGTACATATGTGACTCCGCCTCCGAATTTGAGTACACATCATCAAACCAATGTGTTTGGTTTGATTTTAAATTTTTTTGGGTTTTGACTATTGAATGTGTTAAAATGGATGAATATTCATAAAAGGTGAGCTTATGTTCTATTTCAAGGGTTACAAATTTGTGTTACAGATTTGTTCTATTTCAAATGTTGTTTGTGTTACATCTTTGTTCTTAGAGTTATTTTGTTTGAATTGGTTTAGAACACAAACGCTTTGGGGCTTCTTGATTGTTTTAGTTTGAATCAATGAAGATGCTAATGAACGATTTAGGGTTTCTAGGTTTAATTTTTTTTATTAAAACACAACAATCAATGGCGAAATAATAATAATAATAATAATAATAATAAATCATGACATGAAACTATCTATTGAGGTGACACGTACTCTATGTGGTAGCAAATGTGGTATTTTTTTAGAAAAAAGAAATGAGGAACTAAGGGTTAAATTTGGTTTCAGTAATTCAATACATATAATAACAAGTTATGGAATTTAATATATGTAATGTAACTTTTTAAGATTCAATACACACAATAAAACTTCATATATAATTAAATATATTTTCAAAAAGTTTGTCGATATTTATACTTGATTATATGTGTTTGAACTTTTGGTTTTATGGTTTAGTTCGTCTTGGAATGGATCATCTTCTACTCAAACCAAAAAAAAAAAATCAAAGATATTAGAGTATCCGCACACCATATTAATAATTAGGAAAATGCTAGGATAAGAATAAAAAATGTTATGTTATTTTTAAAATGGTAACTTTTTTTCATGTATGCAAAATTAAAAATTAATTAAAAGATAACTATAGAATTTATAAAAAATTAATTATGAAGACATAAGTTGTGATTGTTTATTTTTAAAACTAAAATTATCTTTATCCACAACCCTAACGGCCTATTCTCGAGTTGATTTTGAAAGGAAAAGGAGAGGAAAGGAAGGAAACCATCAAGATTGTGTGTTAAGTTTTTTTAAGAAGGGAAAGAGAGGGGGGAAGGAGGGGCGATTTTACCATTTTTATGCTTTAAAACAATCCTCCCACTTTTGGGATGATTGGGAGGGGAAGTTTCTTCATCATTCCCTTTCTTTCCTTCCCTTCCCTTTCCTTTTCTTTCCTTTCATTCGTTTAAAAACTCGAAAATAAGAGGTAAGAGATATGGTTAACATTCTCCTAATGATTACAAGGACTGAACTCATTTTTTGAAAGAAAAATAATAATTAAATTTGTTTGTAAAAAGGGATTAAAAAAAGCTAATCAGAAACTTAACCGTGATGAAGACAAGGAGATAAACCTAGGAGTGTCGAAAATAACCGATACCCGAAATAACCAACCGACTCGTTTAAGTTTTGGGTAGTTCGGGTTGGTTATCTCGGTTAACGGATAAAGAAATTCGGTTAATCGGGTAACCCGTAACCATTTCGGTTCGGTTATCGGTTAAATAAAAAAGGGTTCGGGTATACCCGAATTTTTAAAAAAGTTTTTTTTTCATATTTACCTAAGCCCAAATCTAATAATCAAAATTTGAAATGCAAACATCCATAACACCCAAAATACCCGAATTGCTATATATATTTAGGCTGAAGCTTAGTCGCTGAAACATATTGTTTTCATGTGTTATATATATGGTTTGAGACTTGAAATATGTTGGTTTAGGATATATTTTGTGAAGCTCGACAAGTTTTTATGTATATATCCTTTTTTATATCAATTATATATATAAAACAATTAAGTTGAAATAAATGAGTGACTGTTATATATATGCCATTCATAACTGAAATAAAGAATGAGTTAACGTGAAAAAAGTGACTCAACATTGCTTATGGCATATATATATATATATATATATATATATATATATATATATATATATATATGGGTGCATGCTAGCTATATATTATTATATATTGTCAAGGATGATGTAATTCATCTCACACTTGTACACAAATGCATGTAAGTTAGGTTTACATACATATATGTCTTTTAATTTGTTTTGATAGAAGACGTTGTATATACATAGAAGCTTGAAAGGTAATTAATGATATATTTGTAAAATAATTTTCCATACTAGTAGCGAGGGATGAAACTTAATACATTGATATTTTTGTAAAGTTTAACTCGGTTTTATCGTAGTTTTGAGAAAATCTAGATCCGAGTCTTGATTAGATGATGTTATTTTGTCATGGTGACTTGTACATTTTGCTTTAAAACTTGTTTAATTGCTATGAATGTTTGGTCCAATTAGGCAATTATATAAAGCCTAATCAAAATTAAGTTTTTTATCACATAACTATACTTGGCCCAAAAAAATGTAACAACTAATTCGGGTATACCCGAAATTACACGACTCTACCCGAATTCTAACCGAACCCGATACCCGTAATGTAGAACGGTTGGGTTATCGGTTAAATTATCTATATCAAAATACCGGATTTACCCGACCCGAACTACCCGAAACCCGATGGATATACCCGAAAAACACCCCTAGATAAACCCATGACAAGTCGGCATATTACATGAATAATAATAAGAAAGGCCCTCGTAATCCATTCATTACTCCGCCTACTTTCATGACAAACCGTTTTTTACTACTTTTTTTTTAATTATTATTATTATTATTATTATTATATTTTTTTTTAAACAAAGAAGCACCGGCTGGAAAATGAAGATTGACATGACGTTTCACATAATTAAACAAAACTTTCTATTTTACTGTTTTTGGTTGCTTTCATGTGACATAAAAAAATTTATATTCTTGAGCTTTTCATAATATTACTTAATTAATAAAAAATAATATTCTTTTATGCCTTTTGTTGGACGAAATTCACTATCGCTAAATGATTACTATCAACAACCACATTTATTATTATTTTACTTTCTAAAAAAAGTATTATTATAACTTTTATAAAAGGTAGCGAGTAAATTATGCTCAATCCTTAAATTTACACTTTAAAACGGATTAATTATTTTATCTTTTAAACTTTTTTGATAAACGATTTAACCCCTATACTTCTTGCAACTTTGTGTTTTATCTACTTAATATCCTTCATTGATTCACAGTGAAACCTATCACAACCTCAGTAAAACATTCTCACTAGTCATTATGTGTATGTGTGTGATCCAAAACCTCTCACGATTGATCAAAATGAGTTTTCCCTATGTGTAAGACCAATTAAAAGAAGCCTCTAGGGCTTTGATGATCAAAACCCTCGCAAACCGACTAATGGTTGTCTATGTGTGTTTGTGTGATTCCAAACGTCCAATGATCGGTTAAGTGAGTTCTCATTGTATGTGTAGGTCCAGTTAAATGAAACCTCTCGTGATTGAAACCCTCTCAAAGCAATGGTCATTTGTCTATGTGTGCGTGATTTGTTTGTGAGTAGCAAAGAGGGACAAAAAAAAGTGATTGGTTGTCACTAGAAAACGTTGCTAGAAATACCCCTCAATGATGGAAATTAGTTTTATAGGTTACAAGTCAAGAAAGTGATTGTTGAGCAAAGGATATTAAACCAAACTTTGAGGTTAAAACATTTATAGAATAAAATCTCAGGGTTAAAAGATACATAAAACGAAACTTTGGGTTAAAAGGTTTATTAAAAAGTTTTAAGGTTAAATCGTTTTGATATATAAAATTTGAAGATTTAAGCATATTTTGAAATCGTTGGTGTAAAGCGGTTAAAAGAAACCCACTCCTAAGAAGTATCATTTCAACTAAATATCTTTTTGAAGCAGATAGTTCATAGTGCTTATTCGATAGAAACTGTAAAATCAACCTAATGTTTCCACTCAATTTTCATTACGAAGATGCATCACGTTAGGATTCGTTGCTCAAGTCGATTTAGTAGGAAAACATTAATGTTGTTAGATTAGTGATAAGGCTTAACACTTAAAACCTTGTTTATCTCTAGATTTCTGTGGTGCAAGGATCATCGTACGTACAAACCATGTTATGTTGCTATGTTGTCTAGGACCCTAGGTGTTGAAGTTATGTCCACAAACATTTCTCTAATATTACTTTCAATGCCATTTCCAAAGTTTAATTAAAAAGTCATTCGATTTAAATACATTAGTACTGTTTTTAGTGTTTTTTGGGTTATCCATTGCATAGCCAACTTGAACCGAAGATGGTAAATCGAGTAAATTACGTGTGTTAAGGTTTGATCTCTATAGATTTCATGTCTCTGATTCCGTCAATTTATTTTCAATATTATCTATTTGTCTTTTTGTTGATCAATCTACACTTACCAGTTTCATGTATTTGATATAGTCAAGTACTTACATATAAAAAGAGACATGTTACATTGCTATATATATTTTACTATTAAGATAAGATAAGATGGAAATAAAATCATTGATGCTCCAATAATCTATTTTACCTGGTGACCGACTCATAAACAGTAAACAAATATGCAAAAAATTAAGCAGTTGAATCGGTTTAGATTACGGTTGTCTTGATTGGTCGTATCAAGTTTATAAAACCAGAGTTGTGTTCAACAAAGTTCATTTAAAAAACATAGTCCTGGAATTTTTATATTCAATCACTTGTGATTCAGTATACAATAACATATGATTTGTAAAATCATCACATGTGAATTACGAAAAATTACTAAAATGTCACTCCGCCCAAATTTTTAAAATTTAATCTGGACTATTGATGACATTGATTCAAAGGCTAACATTAGTCCCTTAGATTTATGAATTAATTTTAGACTATATTTAACATTTTTCTATAAAACCATACTAATATTGCATAAACCTAAGGTTAATTTAGATTCAATAAAATCTAATTACTTTTTAAAAAGTTATTTTAATTATTCAAAATCTTAAAATTCAAGACGGTAATAATTATACAAGAATCGGTTATTGGTGTATGCTATGTTTGTTTTTGTTTTATAAGTTTAAGGGCCGTTTGTTTTGGCTTATATTTTCATAAGTTTTTTTTTTTGATGTAATTTTTAAGTCTCGGCTTATTTTCTTATTTTAAGGCATAATAAGTTTGATTATTGGTCAGAAAATAAGCCTAAAAAATAAACTTATTAAAAATAGTTCGTAAAAATAAGTCTTTTTATAAGCTAAGTCAAACACCCCCTAAATGATACTCGCAATAAGAACTTCTTTAGTGAGAAATGTTTTTCATACGGGAACTATGAGAACCAATCTTAGCCATTGATTAAAATTAATCAATGGCTCATAATTTTGGCGGCTAATGATTGGCTCATTAATGACGTATTAATGAAGGGTAATTTGGCAAATCAAGTCACGCATATTAACGTCGGTCCACTTGGACGCAATTCGTGATTGGAAAAAATACAAGGCTGATATTGGGTCTGTAGGTTTGTATATAAGGTTGGTTCTGTACCAAATCTTAACCTATATATATATATATGAGGGTTCAAATGAGAACTGTTTAGAGTACGAGAATCGCGATAACCAATCTTATCGCTTAATTAGAACTATTCAATGACTAAGAATTTTTTGAGGCACATTAATGATTAATGATGCATTAATAAGGGGTATTTTGAGAAAATCAAGCCTCGTAAATTAATGACGGCTTATCCGGACGCAAATCACGGTTGAGTAAATATTAAATGACCAAAATACTCCTATTGATAAGTCATTAACAGTGTTACAAACACTTCTCGTACGAAAAACAGTTATCGATGGAACTTTTACATATATATATATAATTCATATGATCTTAGTATCATAGTTATAATATTATGAAATGATGTTTAAGTAAATACAGAAGTTTATTCTCAAATTAAATCGATGCATTTATAATTGTTGTGAGAACTAATTAAGTCGTTAGCTTAGTATGGTTATAAACTAATAGTTTTGGTTATTTAAAAGCTGGAATGTTCTAATTTAATTTTAATTTTATAGCAAAATTTAACAAAGCTAACGCTAGTTTTTAACATAATTGTCATACAAATTACAAAATAATAAAATAAAATAAAAAAGTCGATTTGCAATTGAAGGTTGAAACACAACATACGCAGTGTCAGAGAGGGTTGCATTATTGTAAACGATCCCGTGGCCACACATTCACTGCACATGACACTTACATAATCAAATCAAATAAATAAAACTACACTAAATTTATAAAAAAAAAATGAAATCCTTAGCGGGTCAAATCAATCATTTGTACGTTGTGTTAATTAGTTTGATACATATATAAGATAGGTTTAGAATATTTATGGTCATTCCTAAATATTTTTTGGTTCATTAAGGAAACCAAGAAAAGTTCATAAATCATATATACCTCCTAATAATCTAATTAAGTCAAGTGTTGCATGCATGTATTCAAGAACTCATTTACTACTTCTCTTAGGTTGAAAAAAAGTTCTTCATTTAGATTTGGGTTTTTGGACCCAATGCTACTGCTTTCTTGTTCTATTTTGAGGTTTTAATGAGTTTGTTTTAGTGCCAAATACCTTGTATATGAAAACAATTAGTTTTGTTGGCTTCATTCCAAATAAGTATTCGTGTGGTTAGTGTGCAGAGACCTCATGGGCAATGCACCAACAACCATGTTGGCCTCGAACATGATTAACCTCTGTCATGGCCCTAAGTGAGGGAGTCTCAACCCCACTAATCATTGGCATTTGAAGGTTCTTGTCATGATCATCTTCCATGATATCTTCTTGTAATGTCGTGATCTATGTGACTGTCATAAATGTTTCACGTTCTTTGTCGTGACATTGACAAGTTTGACCATGCTCTTTGTCATGGTCATGAGGACTTAAAGTTTGAGGGTAGCGCAAAGTCTTTGTACTGCAACATTGTGGTGTTGTGGCCACAAAAATATTGTGTTCTTTCGGTATTTCCTAGATGTGGTTAAAGCAATTACAACATATTAAGTTGCTTCTTCTTCGACATGAGGTAGGCAACATAGACATATACTCATATCCACTTCCATGTATTTAGGCGGCAACTCTGGATGCACAGAGAATTGTTTCTTTGCATAGTAGATGGTCTTTCTAGTGTTTCTAGTAACCAAGTACCTTAACACTTTCTAATTATTTCACCAAATAATTGACGCTATACATAGATGTGGCTTAAGACAGTTATTACTGTGGATATTTAGTGACGGGTTAATGATACTCATATATCTGTTAGTAAGCTCTAATAATTTAATCTATCTATTGCCATCATAAATATCAAGTATAGATATTTAATCAAATCATTCGTGTCTTAAAATTTTGTTACATTACCTTGATTGTACTAAATTGTTTTGATATCACAAATTTTATCTTAATTTTTTAATGGATTCAAGTTCACTTTTTTAATCAAAGCATGGTTTTCTTATTAATGTTTTAAAGTATGACTAGAGAATTCTATATTCTTCTATAAAATCTTTCTACTTATTCTCATATTCTATAATCAAGATAAGCGTTAAAATCAATGAAGGGGGTGAGGAAAGAAAAACAGATTCAATATATCATCTTTGAGTAACTAAAAAGATGAAGTATGAAGAAATTATAGGAATGTATAGAATTTTTCCATTTTAAATACAACTAGTGTCTCATAATATTTGAGTTTTACCATAATATTAAATAAATGTTGATATTAAAAAAAACAACTTCTCTATATGTTATAGATTATTAACAATAGCGACTTACATTATTGAAAATCGTTGCTTATCCTTAAATACTGATAAGATCCATGTTTTGTGGTTAACAAAAACGTTTTAGTACCTAAGGTGAAAGACTAAATGCAGGAAAAATGGTACTAAAATATATAATTTGAAAATACAAATCTAAGCTTAATAATTTATCTGTAAAATTTATATAAAAAAGTATACATCCATCTTTTATGGGAAAAATTACAATATTCATTAAAGTAATTAATTATAACTCTAAATAATTTTTTTTATAAAAAATACATCTATGCCGCTGCGTACCATGTAAATATTGTGCTAATTTAAGTATACATCCATCTTTTATGGGAAAAATTACAATATTCATTAAAGTAATTAATTATAATTCTAAATAAATTTTCTTATAAAAAACACATCTATGATGCTGCGTACCATGTAAATACCATGTTATCCTAACCAACGATTTATCAGATTATCGAGTCATCATTATTTTTATTAAAACAGATTAAAAAAACATTAACTCAATTAACTATTTAACCATAACCTTAGGACCATGAATAATAATAATAATAATAATAAAATATTGTTCTAATTTAAGTATACATCCATCTTTTATGGGAAAAATTACAATATTCATTAAAGTAATTAATTATAATTCTAAATATATAATTTTTTTTTCTAAAAAACACATTTATGCCACCGCTTACCATGTAAATACATGTTATCCTAACCAATGATTTATCAGATTATCGAGTCATCATTATTTTTATTAAAACAGATTAAAAAAACATTAACTCAATTAACTATTTAACCATAACCTTAGGACCATGAATAATAATAATAATAATAATAAAATATTGTTCTAATTTAAGTATACATCCATCTTTTATGGGAAAAATTACAATATTCATTAAAGTAATTAATTATAATTCTAAATATATAATTTTTTTTTCTAAAAAACACATTTATGCCACCGCTTACCATGTAAATACATGTTATCCTAACCAATGATTTATCAGATTATCGAGTCATCATTATTTTTATTAAAACAGATTAAAAAAACATTAACTCAATTAACTATTTAACCATAACCTTAGGACCATGAATAATAATAATAATAAAATATTGTTCTAATTTAAGTATACATCCATCTTTTATGGGAAAAATTACAATATTCATTAAAGTAATTAATTATAATTCTAAATAAATTTTCTTATAAAAAACACATCTATGCTGCTGCGTACCATGTAAATACCATGTTATCCTAACCAACTATTTATCAGATTATCGAGTCATCATTATTTTTATTAAAACAGATTAAAAAAACATTAACTCAATTAACTATTTAACCATAACCTTAGGACCATGAATAATAATAATAATAAAATATTGTTCTAATTTAAGTATACATCCATCTTTTATGGGAAAAATTACAATATTCATTAAAGTAATTAATTATAATTCTAAATATATAATTTTTTTTTATAAAAAACGCATTTATGCCACCGCGTACCATGTAAATACATGTTATCCTAACCAACGATTTATCAGATTATCGAGTCATCATTATTTTTATTAAAACAGATTAAAAAAACATTAACTCAATTAACTATTTAACCATAACCTTAGGACCATGAATAATAATAATAATAATAATAAAATATTGTTCTAATTTAAGTATACATCCATCTTTTATGGGAAAAATTACAATATTCATTAAAGTAATAAATTATAATTCTAAATATATAATTTTTTTTTATAAAAAACACATTTATGCCATCGCGTACCATGTAAATACATGTTATCCTAACCAACGATTTATGAGATTATCGGGTCATCATTATTTTTATTAAAACAAAATAAAAACACATTAACTCGATTAACCATAACCTTAGGACCATGAATAATAATAATAAAATATTGTTCTAATTTTTAAAAATGGTAATCCATCTTATGTATAAAAAGTTTGAATTTTTAATTAAAAAGTGATTAAGATGGATTTTTTATAAATAGGAAAGGTTGATTATATAACTTAAGTTATGATTGTTATTTTTAAAAATTAAAATAATAATTTTTACTTTTACTCGCAACATTAAAAACTGTAATTATAAATAATAATAGGATTAGATAAAGTAAAATAAAATAAAATTTGTTGAGTATATATATGGAATTTTGGCCTCTACCATATGTTACTTTAAACGTGAATTATTAGTTTAGAGCATATCCCCCGTGTATTTGAAAAACACGAAAAAACACAAACCGGGAAATAATTATGTGCAACACTTCACACATTCGTAACACAACAACACCTTCATGATAAGCCCTCAACGACACATCCAAGGGCCAGCCTAGTTTGGAATGATTGCAGACACATGCTAGTCGTCGTGTTCCCCCCACACATGAGTCTTGCCCACTTTCACCATTTCAGTACTTTTACGTCAAAAACACACACACACACACACCCCCTCGAGAATAATACCCAAACAGAGAGATTCTTCGAGATAGAGAGGGTTGGGGAGAAGCAAATTTCTTGTGATTACTACTGTGTGAAATGCACACACTTAGAAACGTAATCCCCCCCTCTCCCCCTGATTCCCTGATACACACTTATATATAACATCTAGTGCGACCGAGGATTACACAGGTTTTTCTAGAGAGAGAAAGAGGTATGGAGATGATGCGGGATGGAGGATCATCATCTGTGACGGCGGCGGGGGAAGGCGGAGGGAGGAGGAAGCCGTCGTGGAGAGAGAAGGAGAATAATCGGAGGAGAGAGAGACGGCGGAGAGCGATTGCGGCGAATATTTATAATGGTCTGAGAGCACAGGGGAATTACAATTTGCCAAAACATTGTGATAATAATGAGGTTTTGAAAGCACTTTGTAAGGAAGCTGGTTGGGTTGTACTTCCTGATGGCACCACCTTTCGCAAGGTACATTATTACTATCACTTCATTTCGTTGATTCTACTGAATATTGTTTATTAGCTGACGGAATTGAGCAAACCCTCGTCTTCGCGATGGTTTGATTTATGTTGTTCATTTATTGTATGCGGTTAGATCTAGTGGCTTATGAACTGTTTTTGTTACCGATCAAACAGCTGACATTGAATTTATGCGATTCTTGAATTTTGTTGTCCGATTTGCGAAATTAGATGGGGTTTCCTATTAAATTCTGGGTTTAGGGTTTTTAATCTGTAGATCTACCCGTTTGATTTGAATTGCGTTGTTAGGAATTTGAATTATGTTCTATTGAATCAATCAACATTGTTGATAGTTGAAAGTTGAAACTTGATTATGCATCAGCTTAATCTGCTTGAGAGCTTGCAGAATTTTTGTAAACTTCATCTAATCAAGAAAATTTGCAGGAATTGATAATTATGGGATCTGAATTTCTAGTTTAGCTTCCTCACATAGGTTCAAAGATTTAATTTTTGTTAGCAAGTTTATAACTTGAGTCTTGGTTTTGAATCACAGGGTTCCAGGCCACCACTGCCTACTGTTGAAATCGGCGGTACATCGACCACCACAACACCATGTTCTTCCCAAAAACCGAGTCCACCATCTTCATCATTTGCAAGCCCAATTCCTTCTTATCAATGCAGCCCATCATCCTCATCGTTCCCGAGCCCATCAAACATCGACATCAACAAAAACCCATTTGCATATCTTCATAACGCCATTCCATCTTCACTTCCCCCTCTGCGTATCTCAAACAGCGCCCCCGTCACCCCACCACTCTCATCCCCAACTTCAAAGTTCCCCAAACCAAACAATTTCAGCTGGGAATCGTTCACCAAGCAATCAATTTCTTCATTCAATTTGCCATTTTTCGCCTCTTCTGCCCCTACAAGCCCTACAAAGTACCAGCGGTTCACACCTGCAACAATACCTGAGTGTGATGAATCTGATTGCTCCACCATTGACTCGTGCCAGTGGGTGAGGTACAACAAGAACTATGAACCCATGATGACAAACCCCAACTCACCAACTTTTAACCTGGTGAAACCCATGGCTCCAGTGACGGCTGTCAAAGATGCTGCTGGTTCTGACAAGGGGAAAGGGATGGAGTTTGAGTTTGAGAACGGAGGACTCAAGGCGTGGGAAGGCGAGAGGTTTCATGATGTCGGGTTGGATGATCTTGAGCTTACTCTTGGAAGTGGGAATGCTAAAATATAATGTGTGTTTAAGTTATGGTCATTCTATAGTTTTTCTAGAAGATTTAGAGGTTAGTATACCAGTAAATTTTATTGAAGATGCACATTAAACTAGTAGAAATTATGAGATTTCATTTGATTATTGATCTAGTATTTTTTACATTTGTGAGAAAGACTAGATCTTTTCTACAGTTTGATCAAAAAGTATCAATGGATATGGTGTTCTTGCTTTTTTGTCAAAGTTTATTCTCTTATATGTGTACTTAGAAGATGCAAGCTTTTGAATGATTTTTAGAATATTTGTGGGACCCCTTTGTTAAATGAAAGGGCTGTTGCTAGTGAGCTTGCTTAGTTTGGGACTCTGGGGTTTGGGTCATGAAGGCTAGGCCTCAGAGCCAGCATGGCTCTGGATGTTCACCTTGAAAGGTCTAGCTTTGGCTAGACTTGTAGGTCATATGTTTGGGGTAACTAATATTTGATGTGTCAAGATCTAATATTAACTAATGCAAAATCAAACAAGTGGAATGTAATATACTTGGACATCACTACACAATTATTAGTCTATGGGAATCAGTTGTATATGCTGATATTTTCTTAATGCTAATAGTGATTTGAAATTATGAGGTCTTTATGTCAATTTAAATGACAATGATTTTTCTTTTTTAGTTTTTAAACGGCTGCAAAAATATTTTATTAAAACACTAGCATAGCAATATAGCATGGTGTTGAAGGAAAACTGTATAAATACACAAAATAAAAAACTGATTGCATAGGAATCTTCTGTAGAGTTTTCAGACATCAATTTCCTCAATCGAGTTTCCTTTTAGATTTGCCTCTAGTGTTAAGATCACGAGTATTCATCTCTCTTCTTCCTTTTGTCATATCGGAGTCACATTATTTTTTTATTCCATGCCCTCTCATCCCACTAACCCCCCCCCCCCCCCCCCCCCCCGCATCCATTCCCCCTAACTATTCTCTATTTTTTTTCAAAAAAGAATTAAATGTACAGAGAGGAGAGAGAAAGAGGGGAAGAGAGCGTGATCGAGTGGGAACCGGCTTATATGTGCCACTCAGAGTGAAGGGGGAGGGGTGATGATGTTTAAATAGGTCAAGGACCATCCAGCTGGATGGATACGCCCGGTCTAATCCAGAAAAAAGTGGCATACTGTCCGAAACTATGTGGTTTGAGAAAGTTTTTCTGTTTCAAATTTGTCAAAGAACCCAACAATAGTGTCAAATCATAAAAAAATTCAAGCTTGTCACCTTCAAGACCAATGGCAACACCCCAATGATTTTACTTATAATAATTTAATCAAGAAATTATTCTGAAATGCATAAGAGTGTTTGACATATGATATCTCACCACATCGTCAGGTTAACATCACTTTTCCACAATATAGCACACCGTCTCACACCACACCATATTCTAGTAGGGATGTTCAAAATATCCGAAAACCAAACCTAAAAACCGAAAAGCATTACCAAAATTTATATCACCAAACCTAATAATTCAATATTTTCGGTTTGGTTAACTGAACTGAAATAAATTTTGTTTTTTCGGTTCTGTTATGATTTGTGAGTTTATAATTGAATGGCTAACCGAAAAATTAAAAATACTAATTATATTTTAAGATTTATCAGTATCAACTATGTTATAAATATTAACCATACAATAATTATTAACTCACGAAAATTTATTACAAATAACAAATACTTGCAATTCACTTTTCAATATATATTTTAGTTGAAATAGTCATTAAGTATTTAGTGTTTACAAGTCAATTACGTTCATAAATCTTGTTATACACTACTATTAACTTAGTTTACTCAAATTTAGTGATATCTTTATTCATGTTGAGTATTGTTTCACTTCGAACAAGTTTGATTTTATAATGTACTTAATAGTTAATAAAGGTTATGTTTTACTCTACTAATTGTGAATTGATTTTGAGTTAGAACCTACAAACTTACATGGTATCAGAATCAGGTTCATCCGTGGTTGGTCAAACGGCTACAAACACTTCACATAGCCTGTAAGTATCCATGTCTTACGCATAAAGAACAACACATGTGAGGGAGTGTGTCGAGTAGTGTCTCAAATAAGACGAGTATCACTTTGTAATGTGTTTAATAAAAATTCTCATTACCAATTGGTTTTGAGTTAAAAGCTTATTGTTTGTAATGTTTTTACCCTATCCTATTAGTTGATGAATAAATCACATTATATAATGTTTTATAACTTTTTCATTCAAACTTTGTTAAAGTTGTGATATGAATAAATTTTTTGAAATTTCTTAATTTAAATACACATTATTATTAATAATAATAAAAGGGTTATTTGGTTAAACAAAAAGTCAAGAATAAATCCAAAAGACTAATTAACCGGTATTTTTAATTTAGGTTTAAGTTTAAGAAAGTGACAAACTAATATTTTGGTTAAACAACCATAAACATTCCTCTATTCCACAGCACACAACCCTCAATCACTCTAATCTCACAACCCTCAATTAAAGTTTAAAAAAAGAAAAAGAATGAAGAAAAGTACACCACCAACCACACCGTGATGGTGACCACAAGTTTCCCCTACTATAACGTTGTATCCCTTTAGGCTTCACCACCACATTTCCTCTCCGTCTACACTAAGTGTTTTGTTTGACAAGTTTGAATGATTTGAAAATAAAGTACAAAATTTAGTATTTGATTATATATGCAAACAAATTTATACATACACAAATAAAAAATTGTGTTTAGTTCACAAAAAATTGTATATCAGACTTTAAAATTTTATATTGTGTGTATAGTTCGTTTAATTTGTCACTATTGTGTGTATTAAACTTTAAATAATCTATTTTAATATACTAAACTTATACATTTTTTTTCTTTTTTATATAACCAAAATATATACAATAAATATTAACAAATTAAAAGTTTGATATACACAATAGAAACTTTTAAAATTTGACGTACACAGTAGCAAAAACTTAACTTTTGTTGAAGGATGTACTATAAGGTCCCAATACATACAAAATGGTAATGAAGTTTGATGTAACCTTGCATTTGTAAAGTCAGTTTTATGTCATAAATTTATAAGTTTTAAAATGAGATTTTATTAATAACATATATCTTAAACAAAAATTCTAGTTCCTCCATTACTTATTTTCAGCTTCTGTTTCATTTGTATATATCAAATTAAAACTTCAAGAGAATAAGATTAACGATTAATACAGGTTTTAATCGGTTTGCTTACATATATAAGCTTTTATTATTTGTTTTCAGTAGATGTTACTGATATCATACATATAGATATGCCAGTCTAATTATATATTATATAGATAATAAACGCGTATAATCAGGGCTCATTGTCATACGACACATACATAATATATTTTAAATAATTATAATTATAATTATATTCATACATCAATAATGGTATAAATACTACACTACGCTTGGCCACCGTGTATGCATTTACCAAAAGTAACATGGCATGTTTTTGGGACCAAAACATTCTTCAAGTATATATATATATATATATATATATATATATATGCCCCAACTAACATTATATATTTATATTTTTTACGCACACACATGTATATATATGTTATATATAATATATATAGAGAGAGAGACCCTAATGTTCACATTATATGAGACAGAAACATGTTGCCTAATCAGGCAAAACAGCTGAGCATGTCTCATGTGTCCAACCACATAATGCATAAATGCAATAAACCAATGAACCTTCTTAAGAGTTAAGAACACAAAACATAACAACACAAGCCAAAACATTTTATTTTAATGATTTCATTACACAAGCCTTTAATACACACTCATTTACTCTAATATGAACATTGTCAATCTTAATCATGTTAAGTGGCACGCAATGTTACAAGAAATATCAATCGTTAGATTAACTATGTTAGCCCTCGTTAATCCAGGATCAAACAGTTAGTTCACTTTGGGAAAGTTTAGCGTTGGTTTCTTGTTTTGTTTCTTTAGTCATGGGGTTTAGATCCTTTTTAACAATGCTATTGCATTCATTGTATCTGAAACATGATACAAGATGATCGTTAACCATACCCGAGATTTGCATGAATGAATATATGACAGTGGGACCCACACAACGAAAGCCTCTCCGCATCAAATCTTTGCTTATGAGTTCTGACTTTGGTGTTTTAGCTGGTACTTGACGAGCATACCGAAAACCATTCTTTATTGGCTTGTTGTTTAGAAAACGCCAGCAGTAGCCACTGAAGGAGCCAAATTCTTGTTGGATCTGGAAAAGATCACATTTAAAAGTAGGTCACATAACTCTTTAGTCTTCATGATCTGGTTCTTAACATTAGTCAAAACTTTTTGACAAGTTGATCCTGTCACTAAACAAAAGAAATTTGGGGATAGTTTGGTCTATATGACAAGCCTATGCAGCCCAAAAGTTTGAACAGGAAGCAACCTATCACGGCCCAATTCATTTGCATCTAAAGTAATAGGGCTAAATGGGCATAGGTGGCCTATCCTGTTCATTAAGACTATTAATAGACAATTTCAAACTACTAGTACCTTAAGCAACGCGGTAGCATTCCCCACAATGGCCCTTAGTTTTTGTTCTGATAGCAACAGGCTACCATTTTGCTTGGCTGAAAATAACCTTTCCTCAGGTAATTTAGCAATGGATGATGGATTGAAATTTTCAAAAAGCTTTCTGCAACGGAAAGTAATTAGGTGTTAATATCAGTCTGAATTCAGTCAAAAGGAGTTTGGATCATTCTCACACAACAAGTTTGAAAATATTTACTTGAATTTATCTCTCTTATAAAGAATTTCAGGCCAAGTGAGTTCTGCCGATGCTTGTGACAAAACAAGTAGCTCAAATAATCTACTGTCTTCATGGACTGGAACTCCCCATTCTTCATCATGGAAAGAAACATGAAGTGAATCTAGAAAGAACAGTGTAGCAACAAAGAAGGTGAACAGTTGGATCAAGAAAAAGATCATTCATATTTAATGAAGCTAAAATGATTGAATTAACTACAATTCGCAACTTCCATTGCAGAAGATACACTCTACTATAGGCCTATAGCATTATTAAATTTTTGTTTCACCAAAAATTTTTAAAAAAAAGCCTTTTAAGCCAAGGCAAAATGAAGTGCAACTTTCAGACCCATATCTCTATAAGTTTATTCGCTACCGAAGAGAAATTTATGACGTATTTGCATGAGTGTGATGGTGCTTTCGCCCTTTCAGAAAAAAATTCAACATGTTGTCTACTGTCTAGTTTCAAATAAAAGTACTAAATAAATTTTTACAGGCATGAATAAAAGTTCAGATTTTGTAGTTTATTCAGTTTTAAACCTGATTTGATCTTTTTGCTGCATGCCTTAACTTTGTTCTAGTAACACCTGATTTAGACAGAATAATATGTAGTTCATTTTCGCTCAGTTGTTTTAAACAAGGAATACAATAATACGAAAAACAAAAAACAAAAAATCTTTGAAAAGGATAATCTTTCATATACTGTCTGCAGGAAAACAAATTCACAGGACTGCTTGTTAAATGAAAAATATCCTATAATCCTTAGATGACATGATCAAGGCTCAATTATCATCATAATTTTTTATCAAGTAATATTATGTAGAAATTCAACTCTTTCTCAATTGTGACTGTAAATTCTACAAAGACCGTCTTCATTTCATGAACTTTTACAGACCAGCAATTTCGAAAGTGTAACATGTGTCCTCTATAAATCAATTAAAATATATAAATTAAGATCAAGGATGCAAAATAACTTTAGTTTGAATAACATGTATTAAACGAAAAATGTATTGAAGATAGTAAATGCATTTTCCTTTAATCAGCCTGACCTGTATGACTTTCAACTGTCAAACAAACATTTTCTCCACTTCTAATCAACATGAATCCTTTTAGTTATAGCAATAAAGCAAAAGCTCTAATCCATAATATTGTATGTGGCCAAAAAGTGAAGGCATCTATGCAATTTAAATTTGAAAATACACTCGAAAAATGATACATCTGTCAACTAATTTACATAGGGTGGCTTGAATATTCATGCATACAACGCCCTTAAATGATGACATAACAGAAAATTATTGTGAACTTAAATCCATGTCACCGATTAAATTCTAACAAACTAACATAGTATACGATAGGTTGATAGGTTGAATTAATTTCATAAATTGTTATCACTTCCCCAAAACGTGAACGAATGTGGCAAGAAAAATACAAATTTCATGAAACATGGGACAAAACAAAGTAACTAAATTTGAAAACAAATGGTGGCTCTAATCATAGACATACAGAAAAATTCAAGTTGTTATTGGGTACAGATTGGTCAAGACTCTTTATGATTTTACCATCAATCAAGTAGCTTATCCAAAATTTAAAAGCCATAAAATAATTTAGAAACGTGAACTCAAAATTTTAACATAGATTTTTTTTAATAAAAAAAGGTAAAATCTTCAAACCACCATTGTTTACCTGAGAATTGGGTGATCCAATCACACCGCTTGGATGGAAGAGGTGACACCATTACCGGAACTTCATCTGCTCCCAACTTCAGCCTGTAGCTATTATGTTTCTCTCTCCTCACGGAACCTGTTGTTTTCACGGAACTACCATTGGAAGAACAAGATTTCGAAGAGCATAAACTGTCAACAGAGTCATCATTCTTCCTAACAACAATATGTGGCGAGCCCTTAGCTAATTTTACAGAACTCTTTGGAGTTTTCTCCACCACAATCTTTTTCTTCAAGCCCACCTTCTCTCCTTTAACCTTTTCTCTGTTTCCAGTCGGTCCAAGTATTTTCCGAGATTCTGAATCAACCTTGATTAATGGCGATACAGACGGAAGCTCAGTGGAAGCAGACATTAGCAATTTGCAACCAAAAAAAAAAGGTTTATAGAGCAGCTCTGCAATGTAGCTCAAATTGAGCCCTAATTATGGAGTATTGAGGTGTAAATGGGTGAGAAATAAGTGGATTCCTAATGTGATTTTGTGATTTAGGAAAGAGTAGAGTAGAATCAATTAGGGTTTTAAAATGGTAAAGGGAAGTGAAGGGAGGTTAGAGAAACAGAAATTTGAAAAGGACTTGAAATCCGAACGGGTGTAATATATGGGCGGGCTTTTTGTATTTTCCATTTAATTTTTTTATTATTTATTTCTTTTATTGTAATTAAATAATTATTATAAAAAAGAGAAAAAGGGATTTTGGTATAACGTTGAAATGCATACGTTTAGAAACGGATCATCTCGTATTTAAACTTTACCCATTGTCTTTCACAAGGAAAAAAAAGATATTAGAATTAATTTGAAGCAATTTCAGTTAATAAATAACATTTTGAGCAAACGGATAACTCGTTAACGAGCTCGTCAACGGGCTACAACGAGCAAGTCAAGTTCGTAATCCTAATTCAGCGGATTCGTTGATGGGTCGTTTTAGTGAAACGGGCATAGCGCAATTTTTTCCCAACTAATAGTATGTAAAAACTGTATTATTTCACTTATTCGAAGTTATACTATTGAGAAAAAAAAAAGAAAAATTAATATAAAAGGGTTAAAGATGTAATTTTGAAAGGTTGGCGTTGGGTAGCGTTCGGCGTTTGGTCGGATAGTGGGAGAGAGAGGAGTAGGAGGAGCATCCTTTTACCGTTACGACAAAGTATCCAAAGCCCACCAAATAAAGTGAAGCAGAAGTAGTAAGTGAACAAACAACGGCTATAATTGGGCCCCTTTCCCATCTAACTCTTACGGCCCAACTAACTTCACATAATGCAGGCCCATTAATTTCGAATCTAAACAAAGTTACTAAATGCTTATAATTTGACATAACATCCTTCTCTTTGGTTTGGTTGAATTCAATGGAATTTTAAAAAGCATTCGAAAAAGCCACTCAAACTTTAATTTCGTATCCGTTTAACAAAAGGTAAGTTATGCTTTAATCTCTAAAATTTATATGTTAAAACGGACTAATTATTGAGATTGAAAAATCTTAATAAATGTTTTAACTTTTAAACTTGTAACAACCATGTGTTTTAGTCATTCGAGTTACTACAACACGTTTTAACTTTTAAGCATCAAACTTGTAGTATAATTACGAATTAATCCTCGAATTTTATGCCTAAAACGGTTTAATCCTTAAACTTTTAAAATAAGCGTTTTAATTCCAATAAGTTTGAGGATACTTTAGAACCTGATTGTTTTGAGGATTACATAATACTTTAGATCATGATTTGTTGAAAGCATTCTGTACAATTTCTTACATTAACTTTCGGATAATTGTCGAACCAAGTTTATATCTCGAAAACACTAATCGTTCTCATGTCACCAAGATATAGCATTGGCTTCTAATTAATTGATATATAATTTGTCTTATAACTTGTAAATACTAATGTATTCATCCTCCTATTCATCATAGTATTACATATATAGTTAATCATTTCTCTTTTCTTATCTTCTTATTTAATTTTAACAGATATGTTAATTTTATAAGTAGAAGGATAAATAAATAAGAATTTTAACACGTATGTTAATTTAATTTATCGCATTTATTGATAATAAATAAGAATTTTATTTTATTTTATATATATATTTTTTTGACTAAAAACGTCCATAGTCGTTTGTGAGGAAAATTAACTAAACATTATTTGGCACGCAATTCAAGAAACGGTCCATGGTTCTAAATCTGTCTACAATTAAAGACGACGCCAACGATTAGCGATGATCGAATCAACATAGACCATCGCCGTCGCATCCCTCGTCTTCACCGCCATGGAATCCAATCCATCGTCTTCACTGATCAAAACAAAACCAAACCCCACAAAACCCGATCGAGACTTCCTGATCCACCTCGAAGCATACCTCTCCAAACGCGACGGCGTCGACAAGCTCCTCAAGATCTCTCGTTACGCCACCAAAATCATCCTATCCTCCGATCTCATAGCCGCCACTCACCCCCTCCACCACCGCTTCAAGAGCTTTGAATCTAGCGTCGGACTCAGTCGTAAAGCCTTCCGCCTCGGCAAGTTCATCCAAGACGTCAATTCATTCCGCTCTGCGAAGCTCGACTCCGGACAAGATATTTTACTCGCTATCATCGCCTACGGCGGCGAGGGTTTATATTACTTCGTCGAGCAGTTTGTTTGGTTAACGAAATCAGGGCTTATAGACAGCAAACACTCTCGAAATTTGCAAAGGATTAGTGCGTGGGCCGAATTGATCGGTTACATCGGGAGTATTAGTTTGAAAATTAGGGATTTGAAGGAGATTTCGAAGGATGAAGCGTGTTTGGTTTCGAGTATCGAGATTACGGTTACGAGAGGGGATTCAACGGAAACCGAAGAGGCGAAGTTGAAGAAATTGAGGGAAAAGAAGCTGATGAAGAAGCTATCGTTGGTGCAGGATTTGGCGGATGGATTGATGGCAGTGGCTGATATTCGCGACGGCAAGGGGCGGATGTCCGGGCCGCTACTGATGGCGTCGGCTGGGATGGCGTCGGCGATTATTAGTACTCATAAGAATTGGTTATCTTGCTGACGATCGACGGCGACCATTGATACCCATAAAAGGTAATTAATGGCGTTGGTTAAACTAGAATATAGATGTTCCTACGCAAATGATTACTCAATTTTGGGTGATTACAATCGATGTTGATAACTTTTTGGGTTTTTATTTATTGTTCTCAAATTTACAATCAGGCCAAAATATAAAACTCATTCTATAGAGAAAATCTGAAATACTTGAATATGAATGGCTAATGCTTTTTCTGGGTATCTCGATGTATGTAGTTTGCAGCACTACACATTTACACTGTTACTTGGTTTGAGCCATATGGAGGGACGTAAACGAGTCTATCCCAGACTGAGCCTATCACTTATTGAGTTGGGTTCATTTAGGACATTTTAAGTTTGAGTTTCGCTTGTTTAAGATATATGAAGCTTAGGCTTTGCTGGTTTTCGCTTGTTTAAGGCAAAGAAGATGTGGATGTTGGTGTAGAAGATGGGAGCAGTAAATATGTCAAAGATAAAGAGGTTGTAGATGATGGTATACAAAAATTTGTGAATGAAGGGACTAGAGTTATGTTTGAGTGCATGCCTGAGCCAATGCCAACGCTTGTGCCATATATCACACATGAAATACCTTCCATTCAAGTCATGTTCAAATATTTTTGTGGCAATGTTTCCCTTATAAAGAAGCATTTTGTGATGGCAAACACACACAAATACATATCTTAATCTACACCTTTGTATATCCCTAACAAGACTTGAACTCATAATTTTAAGTAGGAGAACACCTTAAGCACACCTTAATCTACATATATATATTTTTATGAACGGCTAAGATTGGTTTTCGCAATAAAAACGGTTCTCAAATGAACTTTCTCATATATATATATATAGAGAGAGAGAGAGGAAAGTTCATTCGAGAACTATTTTTAATGCGAGAACCATTGTGAACCAATCAATTTAGATAATGTTTTAATAACCTTATTTATATCAAAAGGGTAAAAATTATAATTAAAAAATATATATGCGCATGTTGTGCTGCGGAGAATATATCAAATTGTTTGTTTATTTATTTAAAAAGGGTAGCTGCCTTTTTTTTATTTTTTTTTCCTTTTTTTCAATTTATCTCGTTCTCTATTTATTAATCACAACCATTTATATTCTTATTGAATTTTAGTAATATATTAAATACTTTCATACTTATACCCAACCGATCTTTTTTGTTAAAATTTTTTGAGTTAGAAATGAGTTTGACTAAACAAACTTTGAGTTGCACGTGCACTAGAGTTCTAAATGAAAAAAAATGGGGGCTTGTTCGTGTTCGTTAATTTAACTTTAGCCGAACAAAAAAACGAACACGAACAATATTTTCCTTTCGTTTAATTAAACGAACGAACACAAACAGAGCTCTCGTTCATTCATTTATGTTCATTAACGTTCGGTTATCCGTTCGGTTATATTATATATATATATATATATTTATATTATATGTGTGTTTGCGTATATATAGTGTTTATTTGTGTTTAAAACTATTTGGGTTTGTATTATAACGTGTGTTCTTTCGTTTACGTTTTTTATCATTTAAAAACGAACTAAAATGTAGACGATTCGAACCAATCTTTTAAATAATTGAACACAAATGATCATTTGTTTCTCGTTTATTTATTCGGCTAAAGTTAAACGAACGAACACGAACACATAATTTTGTTTGTATTCGTTTCTTTGTTCGGCTAAAGATAAACGAACGAATACGAACAAGCCTCGTTCGTGTTCATTCGGTTCATTTATAGTCTTAGCAATAAGTTTGACTAAGCGAACTTTGAGTTGCACGTGCACATATGCATCTAGTTATACATGTGTATGTGCATATATGCTCCTACACGCACCTGTGTGAAAATAAAACCTAGCTAGTAGTATGAACAGGTTGTGCACATATGCACAGTGCATATGTGACTTTATTGTATATGCTGAAAAAAGACAGTGGTATATGCATATGTGCACCTATTGTAATTTGCACATGTGCACCTATATGAACCTGTGCTCGATAAAAAGACAGTGGTATGTGCATATGTGCAAATATCTAATGCCGTGTTGAAAAAAAACCCGGTAAAAATATAAAAAAATTCTTTGAAAAAGTATAGCAATATGTATGTCATATTAAAGAGCATAATTTTCTCGTTAATTTGGTATAATTTTCGTATTTTAATATTTTTACGTTTGGTAGATATTTTAGTTTTAAAAAATTGGGGGTAAATGGTCCCCCCCTTTTAATTAGGCTATTTGCCTAAAATACCCTTCCAGCATTTTTGGAAGCTAAAAATGACGGTTGTGTTTTCAATTAATTACATGTTTGCCACAATTAATATAAACCTTTGATTAATTATGATCAATGGCTACAAATGGTTCTCGCGGTTCTCGCAATAAAACTAGTTCTCAAATAAACCCTCCCATATATATATATATATATATATATATATATATATATCTCTTCTAATATAAATAAAAGACTAATTTGATAAAATTTATTAGATAATCTGAACCATTTATTTTAAAACATATTTAATCTTAACCATTCATTCACTTAAAATCAAAAATTCAATTTTGACTTTTTATTAGAGATAATTTCATATAGGCCCTTATTAAATCATAAAAAATCGTATTTGCTCACCTTAATTTACAAATATCATATTGACCATTTATAATATTTCAAAATATCATAACTAACCAAATTCTTAGTTTTATCATTCTAAAATATTTTATAATCATTTTAAATTCCTTTTTAATAATAACCAATAACGTTTAATTTTATTACCCTTAATTGTAACAATAATGACTGATGACTTATATAAGAAATACAATCACATCTCTTCATATCATGATACCACATTTCTGCCGTCAAGTCTGCCCTCCCACTCGCGTCTATGTTTCCACTGCTAGTTAGAGTGTTGATGTCGTACGCCGTCAATTTTTAAATTCTCATTTAATTCGTATTTTATTATTATTTAATACGTTTTTTTATTAATGTTTAATATTTATTATCGTTTAAACCAACCCGTGTATCATACGGGTATTTAGTCTTATATATATACTTTTAACATATATATATATATAGTGAAAAGATTATTTGAAAACCGTTTTTATTGCGATAACCAATCCTAGCCGTCAAATTCTCCATCATTTAATTCAATTACCCACCCATGAATTTATCACATGCATCTTGCCACACTCTATCCCCTCACGCTCTTCATCCATACATTCCACTTACCAATTGAATGGCTAAAATTGGTTCTCGTGGTTCTCGCAATAATAATGGTTCTCAATTAACCCTCCCCTATATATATATATATATGGTGAGGTTATACATAAAATCTTGCTTATTCATATAACCTAAAGAACACACATTGTGATAACACGTGACATCAAGAGTAAGGGAAAACTGAAAAAAGAATTACAAATTAATACTCACACCCCTCTCTCTCATTCAATTTTCAAACTTCCATTTAAAAAAAATCCTACAAATGGTCATAATATATTCATATATAAGAATTTTAGCAAGAAAGATATATATTATTACATTCAGTTTTTTATCTTCATTAATTCAAGACCATGATTGAAATTTTTTCTAATTTTTTTTTACAAAAATGCAAATGCTACCGAAAATAAAAAAGAACAGATAACAAAAATGCAAATTATTTGACGAGAATGCAAAATGCAACAGACATAAAAGAAAATAACAAAAATGCAAATAACCTAAAATACAAATAATATTAAGTCATTAACATGCAAATAACCCAATGACTTGCATTTTGGTTATCATTTTGCATTTTGGGGAGGTGGAGCGAGAAAGTGGATTTATGGCGACCAAAACAGAATTCCATATTTGCCATCAATTATGTAGTTACCTCATATAATTTACAAAATTGTCACCTTCAAATCTCAACCATTAATTTAGATGATCCAATGGTCCAAATTTGTTCTTTAGGTTCTATGATTAAGACTAGGTTCTAAATTGATTATATATATATATATATATATATATATATATATATATAAAATAGGGGAAGGTTCATGTGAAAAATGTTTTGTTTGTGAAAAGCGATCTAAACCATTTATTGGTTTTTGATCTTGTGGTTCACATTAATCATAATTAAAAATTTTATTTAAATGAAAAGGGAAAATTAGTAAACCAAAACATTTCTCTTTCTAGTCTATAGATATTCTTCTCTCATGTTTTTCTAAATTCTAAAATTTAAATTAACAATATTTTATAATTTTACGATGTGCACCGATGAACATTTAGAAATACAAATTTTGTTCTCATCGATGCTATGTTCAACGCTGAACACAGACAAAGACAAAAAAATTTAATCATTTAAAAAGAAAAAAAAACAATATTGTGTTCACCATTAAACACTTTATTTCCGTTTTTAGCGTTTGTTCATTATGGTTCACTAGTTCGTATGTAACATGCATAATACCAAATATATTTTGCTAAAATAACAAATGTTTATTCATGGTATCCTCTTGAACAATCACAAAACAGATTAAAAATACCCAGCAAACACCAAAAAAACAAATAGTTAAATAAATTTGCTAAACACCCAGAACCATAAACAAATACTAACAAACTTATTTTTGTATAAACAAACTGGAACCATACCTCAAATACACAAATTGTTCATTGATTAATAGTGTATAAACATTACATTTAACTGGAACCATATCTCAAATACATAGATTATTCATTAATGAATAGTGTATAAGCATTACATTTAGTAAAAAAATAGGTAACAAATATTAAACTGGAACCATCATCGAGATCTCATAATAGATCTGGAAAAAAAAAGGAAAAAATATTAAACTTTGTAATCACCGTCAAGATGGTCAGAAGTTCGACCATGGGGCGGCAGTTGCAATGACAGAATGAAAGTTCGACAATGGCTAGCCGCCGCAATACTTCCCCTCGAACCTTAGATCGACACTGGCGGCCATAATCAGAGAGAGAGATCACGTCGCCGACGATGGTATTAGCGATAGTACGGAGGGACGGTGTCAGTGCCGGTGGCCAGAGAGAGAAATGGATCCATGGAGGAGGTGATTCCGACGGTGTGTTCAACGGTGGTCGGCGTTGTAGATGAGCAGCGGTAGGTGGGCTGGTAAAATAAAGAAATCAAGGTTTTGACTTTTTTTTTGTTGCCAAACGGAGGTGGCGATGGCTCGAGAATTCTAGTCCATGAAGCAAGAAGATGGTGGCGGTAGAGGGCCAACCGGGTTTTTTTTTTTTTTTTTTTGTGAAGAAAGAAGAAGAAGATATATGATATAGACGTGAGTGGGTTCAAATCAAACTTGTAGGCCCGTTTGTTGTCTTCAATTGATCGGAGATGTTGTTTGATATAGTTGCTTCAAATCGCGTTAAAGAGGGATTTGCATTAGGCTATATGGTTCAATTTAGTTACAGTCTCGTTCGAGGGCAAGGCTACAGTAGCAGTTTTTCGATCCATAATTCTCAATTTAAGACATAGGGTAGTTTTGGAATAATGTGCTAATTAGTTTTTAGGTTAGCTTTTTAATTTTTAAATAATTTAGAAATAAATTAATTTATATTTTAAATATATAAAAGAGTTTAAAGGTTTTAGAAGGATATATATACAATTTTAAAATTTATATATATAATTTTAAATTTTATAAGGATATAAATATATTTAACAAGATTTAGAAGAATGTAAATGAAATTCTCTATTTTAATTTTGCTTTAGTCCCCTTGTTAAAAACGCTAAAAAAATTGAAATGTTTATTGTGGGAATTAATTTAAAAGGAAGTGATTCGTAAATAATAAATTAGTTCGTAAACAACGTGTAGAAGCATTTTATGGTAGGAATCTGTAACACAATTGAACACATGCCCCGCACGACTGCGCAACCCGTATCCATCATCAATCATCCTGACCGACGGGCACCACTTACGAATACCAGATATGCACTCTTCTCTCACACATATCATCAAACACATGGCATACCACCTTTAGAAAACCTAATCAACCATCATTTTAAGGTTTCATCACATGGATTCAGAACTGTCCTCACAACCCCAATCCCGACATTGTGAATCAAATCTTGAGGACGGTCCCATTAACGATGATCTCCCCCTCCTCAACTCCTCCACTTCCAATGACAAATCCGTCCCCTCCACACCCCTGTCAGACATTGAAGAGCTTGAGAAGAAATATGCTGCTTATGCCCGACATGATTTGTACGGAACAATGGGACGTGGGAAACTACCTTGGACACAGAAGGTTCTGCTAGGAATTGCACTAATCACGCTCTTCCCGCTGCGTGTGGTGTCCGCTACGTTTGTTGTTGTGTTGTATTACTTGATTTGTAGGGCTTGTACTCTGTTTTCGGTGCCCAACCGGGAAGACGAGCAGGAGGATTACGCACACATGGGCGGGTGGAGGAGAAAGGTTATTTATTGGTTTGGGAGGGTTCTTTCAAGAGCATTGCTTTTCGTTTTCGGGTTTTATTGGATTAAGGAGACTTATAGAAACCCCGACATTGACAGCAATGAGGTAGCTTTCTCTTTTACTTCTACATGCGAGTGAAATTTGTATGATCAGATAGATAGCTATAAATATTAGTTTAAAATTCCTTGTAATGCTATCAGCTCTGGTCTTGAAGTACAGATTACCTAAATGATATCCAACTTACGATATTAGTATTACTTCATAATTATTATCTCTCCGCTTAGTTGTGGTTTAAGGAATAAATTCATTTGAGGAAAAAGCAAAAGGTGCCAAAAATTGATTTTAATCTTCCGTAGAATTCTAAACATTATATTTCGCCATGGTCACGACTCTAAAATCAGCTAATTTGTTTGAACATTTGTTATCTTATGATCTTGATGAGCTTATGCTTTGCATATTTGCGAGATTACAAAGATTTGATTACTTTGGTTTCTATTAATGTGCAAGTTGGCTGCCAATGACGAATCTGAGGAAATTGAAAGACCTGGAGCAATTATATCAAATCATGTTTCACATCTGGATATATTATACCACATGTCTTCTTCATTTCCAAGCTTTGTTGCCAAGGTTTGTCTACTGTTTTCACCAGAATAATTGGTAATTATACATGTGTGTTGAGTGAGATGACTGACATGTTCTACTTTATGTTTTGGTGTCATTGCTGAAGAGATCAGTCGGCAAACTTCCTCTTGTTGGTCTTATCAGGTTCGTTCAACTTACGAGATGTACTCCAGTGCATAAGATATAACTTTAGACTGTCATGTACAAGGAAATGCTCTTTCTATATGAAAGAATCACATATATTTTTTTCCAGTCAAGTAAAGGTGGGATTTTGAATGTAAAATTTCTCCAAAACTTACTACTTTATATGTACCCTGCCATATTACTCAAAGCTGGTTGGGTGGGGAGAATGTGGGAAATTATGAGAACAAACAAACTGAAAAACCTAATATAGATGAAGTTGTATGTAAGGTAAGATTTGGAGAAACTTTAGGGTCATTGTCCTCAGTGAGGGATCCTGAAAATTTTTCTACAGTGGCAGAAAGTGATAATCAAAATACAATATGAACAAAAGTAATCACGGGTCGTGTTAAAAAATTCAAGTTTCTTATGGTGAGACCTCAATTTTTTAGCCAAGAAATAACGTTTTAGCGCAAACCTTGGTGTTTTGGACGTAAATCTAAATTAAACTTAACAAATAATCAATGTTTGAAATTGTAATTGTTACTTATTCACAATTTGGTACTAATTTTTAACACTCCAAAATTTTAACTGGTAGCACAACTGAAAAAATACCAAAATTTGCACTCCGCACAGTCATACCTATAGAGATCTGCTCTGATTGGCCTCCCTTTTACCATTCTTTATAAGTCACTGTCTTTTATCTTTTTAGTTTGCAATGACTTAACAGGTTATTGCTACCTTTTTCTGTTTTCCAGCAAGTGTCTTGGCTGTGTGTATGTTCAGCGGGAGTCAAAATCATCAGATTTCAAGGGTGTTTCAGGTATTTATATACACTTGTATCTTAATTATGTTTGATAGTATTTGTTTATAAATTGAAATTTTGGACCGCTCTATTGATGAATTTATAATTTAGGGAAAATGGTCCATAATACTAGCAATGCATAAATTAGGTGATGCTACACTAATAAACACTTTAAATGAATGGTATGTAGTCATTTCAATGTTTACTCATTTAAAGGGTTTAAGTGTAGCAACACCTAATTTAGGTGATGCTAGTGATACAAATCATTTTTGTGTGTGTGTGTATAAACATAGGGAAAAGTTCAATGGCTAATAATTGTAAGGGCTCGTTAATGCACTCATTAACGAGTCATTAATTAGGGGTATTTTAGGAAAATTAAGCCTCGCTCATTAATGACGGCCCACCCGGATGCAATTCACGGTAGGGTAAATATATAAATGACCAACATACCCCTATTAATGAGTCATTAATGATGTTACAAATAGTTCTTGCTCTAAGAACAATTCTCATTTGAACTTCTTTCTCTCTCTCCTCTCTCTCTCTCTATATATATATTTTATACACATATATTGTATAGCAATAAATCTAAAGTAGTTGTTTATTATACATATGGTTGCTGTTATTATTCTTTTTGGTAATTTCAGAACAATACAGATGTCATCTCTCTCTCTCTCTCTTGCTTAGAAGACATAATACACGCTTGTATATACACATAAGTACACATGTATCTTAATGATTTAACAGAACGCATATTTCTTTAATATTCCATCTGCTGCATTTTGATTTTGTTGTTTGCAGGTGTTGTGAATGATAGAATCAATGAATCTTTTCAGGATAAGTCTGCACCCATGATGATGCTTTTTCCAGGTTATAATTATCATTCTTAATCTGGTCCTTTGTCTTATTTCTCTTGTCTTTTTCAGCTCTTTAATCTGCTTTATTGTCTTAATGCAGAAGGGACAACTACAAATGGCGATTATATACTTCCATTTAAAACTGGTGCATTTTTGTCAAAAGCTCCAGTTCTTCCTATTATCTTGAGATATCCATACAAGAGATTTAGCCCTGCATGGGATACCATATCTGGGGTGAGTCTCATTGACAAAAAAGGAAAATTAATTCGAGTGATAATATTCTTCTTCTTCTGATATAAATTGACATTATAGAATATGAAATCTGAAATGAGATGTTCTATATCCTCCTACCAAATCCTCCTACTCATTAGAATAAGACAAGTATCAAAATCTAGAGGGGGGATGAGGAAACAGAATTAGTAGATTCTACATGTCATGATCAGTGGATGGGAGGATGAAGTAGGAAGATTTAGGAGGGAATATAATTTTTCATCTGAATTAGCTATAAAAGGTTTGTATGGTTGCTTTTAATATCCATCTTTTTTGCATAATTTAATATGTTCCACTTGCAGAGACGTCATGTGATTTTGTTGCTGTGTCAATTTGTAAATAATATAACAGTAATGAGGTTACCCCTTTATTATCCTTCACAAGAAGAAAAGGACGATCCAAAACTATATGCAGAAAACATTCGAAGATTAATGGCTCGTGAGGTAAAGCTTATTTATTTATTTATTTCAGTTTACAACCATGATTAATTTCATTTTCTTTGACCCTTAGTTTTTTAGCTAAATATCAATATTTGTTCATTTGTATTTATGTAAGACTTGAATCTCGTATGTTCGTATTAGTAGTTGACCACAGTTAGCTTCACCCGTATGCATATTACACCAGACCTTTTTAAGTCTGAAATTCAAAATTAATAGCTGTATGTGAAGACTTAAAGTCCAACATCTATCTATTCTTAGCCCTTGGTAAAAGTTTTATAGTCACCTATTTTTGTGAGTAAAGAAAAACCTATTACTTCCCTTCCATGAAATATGTTAACTCTTTTCAATTTCTAAAGTCCCATGCAGATTAGTAAATGTCAACCGCACCGTGGTTTAGTAATTTAGCGAACCGAATTCGCTAATTCTTTTGATTTGGGTGCAACCAGTTTGATCCCGTCAATCTGGGCTGGATGATCTTTTTTATTTTTTCACAATAAAAAAGACATCTGTCCACAATGATGTGCTTATGAACGTATTAGTTTATTTATTTATTTCTAATATTTGAGATTTGGGGATCCTTATTAGTTGGTTGTTATTGGGTTAAATATTGTTCACGCTCTGTTATGCATCGTATGTGTAACCTCTGGGTTCCGTTTCAGACTGGGTGTTACAAGTTCGAATATACACAATTACACATGCAACCATTAATGTCCAAAAACACTTCTTACCTGACCATGCTCATATATGATCCTCCTAAAACTCTGATTTGACTAATAAGTTTTAACCGTAGATGTATGAGGAATTCCAAAATGTTTATCCACCGTAACATGACAACAGGGCCTTTCGTAGATTTTGGAGGCCCATTGCCAAAAATAAAAGTGGGTCCATAAATACAATTTTTGAAGGCAAATTGCATTAAAACACAATAAACTTTGTCGTAGTTACCATTATATACAATCAACTTTTGAAAATAATACAACCAACTTTCATAATCCTCACATTGTATGCAACTTGTTGTATACTAGTACAATGGAAGTTATGACAAAGTTTATTGTATACAATGGTAACTAAACAACAGACATATAAAAAAGTTGTTTGCATATAATGAGAGAATAATGAAAGTTAATTGTATTATTTTTAAAATATTAAAGTTGGTTGTATACAATGGTAACCAAGACAAAGTTTATTGCATTTTAATACAATTTGCCCATTTTTTTATATACGCAAGTAATATCTTTTAATACTATGAGACAATAACCGAAACAAAAAATGTGCTGCCTTAACACATAATCTTTTCCTAATGGGTTATCTCATGTATGCTAACTTTTATGGCCTAATGAGTATACCAAAAACCAAAACAAAAAAATGGTAGTAAAATAGTTACATAATATTTTGTGGGCTAATGAGTTATAAGCTATTGTACTAAACATGGGCTTTTAAACAGTATATTTTTTGGTGGGTTTGAAAAATTATAATATTTGACCCATATACATTAGTGTATACAAAAAGTAATTTGAGCCGCTCCTAGATATGGGTCCTGTGTGGTCGCCCACCCCCACAAACCCTAAGGGCCGCTTGGGTGATCAACTTCTTTCAGAATAATATTGTAAAATATGCCGGTGGAATGTAATAACTATTTACGTACCCATTTAAAGTTTAGTTTTAGGCCATTAAGTTGAATAAAGAAAAAGAAATAAATGGAGGGCATGGGATCAAAGTAGGGGTGAGCATGATGCTGGACTGGTATCAATTTCACCGAGTATCGAATTTGGTTCAAAAACGGTATCGAATACCATACTGAGTATTTATATACAATACCGAGTACCTATTTTAACTAGTGGGTTCGGTACTAGTTCCGAATACCGAGTACCGATTTAGCAATATTTCAAGTACCGAGTACCGAACCGAAAAGTCTAACTTGGTATCGATATTGGTCTGGTTCGGTATTTTCGGTACCCATGCTCACCCCTAGATCAAAGTATCAAACCCTTGTCTTTTAAAAACAAACAAGTAAACTACTTGCGTCGCATACTAACTACTTACATATATTAAAATTTTAATTTATTGTTAAATATGAAAAGTTGGATTCAGCACTATAAACAGTAAGTTGAGTAACTTCGTTTCAAACTTTTCATATTGACCGGCCAGTTAGCAAGCTCCAAGCATTATCACGTGTCTTTGATTTTTATGTCAATGAAAAGCAATGGTATCTTTATGGAGCTGCAATTCCCATATGGATCAATATGTCTTTCTCAAAAGGGAAAAAAAACATAATAATAAAAAATACAGGAGCTTAGGTGCTATTTTTTGCAGGCTGGAGTGTGCAAAGAGGATATCTTTTGTTAACGGAAGATGATGTTTTGTTTGGTGATATGTACAGGGAAACCTTCAAATGTCGGATATTGGCTTGGCAGAGAAACGAGTATATCACGAGGCTATCAATGGTATGCCTACTTTTTTGCATCAGAAAGCCGATTGATAAGTTTTTGATGGTCAGCCAGTCGAAAGATATGTAATAGTTCCCTTTGTTGCGACACTTTTTATATCATTAGAATATGGAATGCGATGAAACTGTATCAGATTGGTGTTTTAGTTAGGGAGACAAAGAAGGGCATCATCATCATCATCCTGAATCTGAATGCATGTTCTGTTTTGTGTTGATGCAGGTTTGTTTTCTCAAAGATAAACTCAGAAACGTTATGTTACGTGTATACCCATTATTTATTCCGTTGGCCAGAAAGAAAGAAAGGAAGAAAAGTTACTTGCTTTCGGTTCTCTGAAAGAATGTATTTATGGAAGCAGAGAGCTGGTTGGTGAAACGGCGCATTGTTGAACAAGACGATCCCGTTCCTTCTTTACTTGTCGATTGATCGCTACTAACCGAAACCGGAGGCGATTATCCTGACATGAACAATTGTTGGTAACGAGTTAATGTCCAAATTCTATTATTAGGTGATGTTATTTTATTTGTTTCCATGTAGTTGACCGTATTTTCTTTGTTGATAATATAAGAGTACCTACATCATTGACTTTTGTTATTTTACTAAATTGCTCTGAAACACTTGTTATAGTCAACTTTGTATTCATGATAATGTACTAATATTTTACGACCAGAATACAAAATTATAATGTAGAATTTAAGGACCAGCTTGATAATAATGCAAGATAGCACAAACCACCACTTTTTGTCCCTAAATCTTACTTCGGTTACTGCTCATATGCCAACAAACACTCAAAACAATTGCTTATTTACGAGAATTTAGAAGATAAAAACGAAACAAAGTTCTTGCATATGTTATCCTTCTTTTAGTGCCACGGTTCTGGATCGTCTCAACTCCCAAGGCCGTAAGCAACCCTTTAATGGCGACTGTAAAAGCAATGAAGAAACCGATAATTGTCTCTGCCTTGACGACAGGAAACTAAAACTGCTACTTCTCAGCCTTTGCTTCTCGTTATCATATGGTATGCATTGAGGATCGTGGTGCACGGCTGAAACTCGTAAGGCTTCTGGTAAAACACAGCTAAACACTGAACCTGGAAATACATAAACATCAGTTATTTTTAGAGGTAGCGAAATGGACGGGTCGGGCGGGTGGTTTAATAGGTTGCCCCAAACTGTTTTTTTATTTGACCAATTTGAGGAAGAAATGTTACCGAGTTTAGCAAGTCGATTGACCCATCCAGGGATTCGCTTCCCTGTTAAATTATAACAAATGTCGTTGCAGAAATGGTTGCAGTTTTTGACAATGAGGTGATATGTGTCGCCATAGTAGTTAGCAGCATGATGCTCCATGAATTCTCTGACCTGGACCGGATCAAGACATGTAGTCCCAATTAATATCGACCTCCTAAACTTGAATCCTGGGCATTGCCGAGGTTCAACCTCAAAGACACCACTAGTTGGATAGTCATGAGCTCCAAATGCATATTCTACACCATGAACTGTCAAGTGCGCATGCACAATTCATAAGAAAACTATAGAAATGCATTTAGATTGAGAAGTTAAGTATCCAAATAATTACAGAAGACCATACACATTCTAAAACAGATTATTACATACATGGTTTTTTTCAAGAAAAAAGAAAAAAGAAAGGAGAAATGTTACCTTCCACACCGGAATGAAAGATGCCGACGCCAGCCCAGTAAGCATAACCGTTCATGGGTGTCAAGTCATACACGTTCAGATAAACTGGTGAATTGCCAGTCCCATATCCAGATTTAACTTTTGGAAATAAACAAAAACAAGAGGTTGATTTTCCTTTGAAACTAAATGGAGCGATAGATGTCAATGCATTCTTTGTTACGAATTTCATTGTTTGCCAAGATCTGTGTGCAGAAGTCAGTCAGCACATGCCATCCTATACATATAAAAAATATCAATAATATAATCAGCGCCTGCTTGACTAACTCAAGGTCAAGAAAGAACAAGATTAGCCACAGCCATATGCAAACATACAATTTGACATAAAAGTTCAAACCAATATCAATAATTCCAGCTTGTGAATCTTTTGGTTCATCAACTGGTAGTAAAGTTAACTCAGCTTAACCTCTGAATTTATGATACGTGAATGATACTTTAGAAAAGTTTTAATGAGTTTATTTATGGAGAATTAATGTTCAATTAAGTTACCTCATAAAAAAAAGTCCTTTGTACCTTACAATATTTTTGACTGTGAATATCTTGATGGCCCACCAACATTATACAAAAAGAGACACAACATCAAGTGAAAAAACTGAAAGTTAACATAAGGTCTTTCCCATCTTTGATGACAAATTATAGCTGGCCTCAGTACAATATTGTACATGATGCATAAGGAAATGCAGGACCAAAGCAAGAGTAAACTAGTTTCAATCTTATCAAAATCAATAATAGATTGTCTACCTTGAATCAGATGAAAATCTGAGCTAAAGATGCCGGGGAACGATTTGAAAAAAAGGGTCTTATACAAAATTAAGAGTCACCAAAGTCAGGAACTAAAACATATTTACTTTTTAATTTCTAACAAAGTAAACATCTGACACAGAATACGTAACGACACACTTTATGATTAATGTTCCATTTGCCAATTATTTGAAAAAATTTCAAACCTCATAAACTCACTGCGGTATACATATCGATAACAAGAAAATTAACTGAAAGGAAACAATTTCGATAAACATCAAAGGGAAAGAGTGGGAATCCATTAGTGAGAGAGAATGTCAGTTATCTTATATCTAGTCGAGAGGTTAATAAATCAAACAAACATTTAGCTGATTCAACACTACTGGTAGTCTGGTATGATCAACAAAATACATTTTTTTTTCATTCTTTCTTGTAAATATGTTTTTTAAATATTTCTTTACCCAAATTGATAGCACATTATTCTCTTAGGTCATTATCCTTTGACAAGATGCAGTGTTTACACTACACATATTCACAATTAAAGAGCATCTTATTTTTCAACTCATATACAAAGACAAGTCCTTTTCAAAAGTATATTTAAACATAGGTAGGTAGAATATTGCAGAAATTCCAGTGTGTAACAAGGTCATAGAAGATCAAGTTCTTCATACAAGATGCCAAAAACAGTGGATTTTTTTACTACAAAAAAGAAAAAAAGGAAAAAATAAGAAAAAGAAATTAATCCTGAGGTACAAATTGTGCCAAGTGAAATAAGCTCTGCCAAATGAAAGGCAGCTCAAGAATGTCTCTCTTTTTTTTTCTTTTAAATGTTAGTAACCACGGTAACCAGCAGATTTGGTCCCAAAAGTGTAATACTGTAACAGCTTCTAGCAGAAACTCCACTAATTCTCATGACACAGGCAAACTTTAGGCTTGCCGGCCAGCAATGGTATGACTACAAAATATTTCATTTGATAGCTTCCAATTATCTTAAAAAATACCAAGTCGTAGTGAATTACACTGGACAGCCCATTGGGATGAAGGGTTACTCGATGTTTATTGCACTTTGAGAAAACCTAACTTTTTGTACTATTTAATATTTATCATCAGAAAGGCACCATAATAATTGGACATAGTTTTCCTGCCTTTTTTGTCAAAGACTTGATGTATGTGCACTTGCTAACCATAAAAATGATCAAATTTACCCACTCCTCCGCATAATCATTTAAAAAAGTTACAGCAACAAACTTCTTAAACATAGCAGGAAACACTCAACTAAGTCGCTAAATAAGGGAAAGTAACACATGAATGACAATTAGCAAGTCAATTACCAAATCTAGGTCACTGCTCTCAAGCATGTATTTCGCAGCCCCTATCCTACCAGAATAGGCGAATTCTTGAAAAAAAAAAAAAAATAAACACAGAGAAAAAGCGTATCACACCGTGCTTGTGAATGTCAGAAAGTTAAACAGATAACACATGCGACCACAAAAAAGGGTCCAGCGTGAAGCTAACAGATAATCAACAAGCCAGAGCCAAATAGCCTCCGCGGGCATTATCACCAAAACCTTTTCGATGAACAAAACTAACGCCCGATTCTGAGTTTTAGGCTTATAATTTCTTGCTTGAGACAAATTCATGGTGGAGAACCTAAATTTGATGAGATTTACAAAATACAGCCATTCTATCTCAGATCTTGCTGGTAAATTACATGCGAGCAGCAATATTAAGAAACAAGAAACCTGATAAATAAGCATTCGATATAACAAACAGATCACGGAAATGAAATTCAACAGCGCAATTGGAAAAGTTAGAGCGACGAAAATCCTGCAACAAACAAATCTTATCCAAAAAGATTAAAAAAAACTACTAGCTGTAACAGCAATTTAGTAATTTAGGAACTAAAATAAACTTTGACAGGAATCAAAAGAACATTGTTAGAAAAAGAAAACCGAAACTCACAGATTAGAGAAGAACACAGCAGCAACTGCAAAGATCAGCTGAATTTATCAACAAAAAGCAGCAGCCAGATTTTTGTGAAGATTTATCAGGTGAAAGATTGCAGCAAATTTACAGAAAGCAGGCTTTAAGGTTTGAGCCAACTTACAGAGGCAAGTGGGAGAGAGAGAGAGAGAGGTAATGACAGCCTAAACCTCTCAATATCTCATCAACCATGGAAAACGGACGCTTGGTTATTGGTTATCTAGCAAGCTGGTCCACTCTTGTTTTTAGTTTTCTTTTTCTTTTTTCCAGCACCTTACAAATCTCGTAACTCCATCACAAGAGTTTAAGGCGGTTCATTTTATATAATTATTTTCCTGCAAAAACAAATAATATATCATGTATAAAACTGCCAAACGAAGAATGATTCTATCATATTTTAATATTGGAAAACCACATGTACGGTTAACAACTAAATAACACCTAGTCCAGCAGTATCAGAATGTTAAAAGATGTTTTTTATAACCTATAGTTACAGATTTAAATCTCATTATAAATAAAATGATGAATGTTTTCTGCCATTAAAAAAACATGATGGTTAACAACATTAAGCTATGTATAATTACGTAAGATGTATTTATTTTAATTAATCAATAACAACAATAATATCCATCTCGTTAGGGTAGATGTTGACAGTCATACACTTATAACTCTACTCGTAGATAGAGAGTTTATTTTCTGAAAAAGGTAGCTAAATGTAAATAAAAAAAAGCATATACGAAAGACCAATATGCACAAACTAACGTACTATTCTTTTTTATTATCATTAGGTATAACAATTCAATCATAACTATCTATATTCTAAGGTTAGTAGTTAAAAACTATATATACGATAGTTTTTGGTCTAAAATTCCTCATTAATTATTGTTTTTGTACAATTGGGCTGTAAACCAAAATCTTAAGAAATATAGTTCCCTTAAATTAATCAAGGTATATAACCTCTAGAATGAGTGATCATATTATATTGCCTCAACTAAAAACATAAAATAAGAAATTTGATCTACTGCCCCAAACATCTGACTGCATTTATCTCCAATTATAGCCCCCCTGGGATGTAAAAAAAACCAATCCTTGTTTACCAACCACACATTGTATTATCACCGTGGAGGAAAATGACCTAAAGTAGTTTGTCATTGTACTGGTCTTTTTTTTTGGTCTTCAAAGTACCTGTTTTTATTTTGCGTAAAATGATATTTCTAAAAATGAATGGACGTTAACATTGTTTGTTTCTCTACGTAGAATAACCAAGGATGATCAATGTTGATAAAGAAAAAGTCGAACTCCTAGAGCTAGACTTCGTACATCTTAACAAATGTTTGACGTCCAGGAAAGAGTCATAACTAGGAACAAACTCTTTTTAAAAAATCTAATTAAAAAAATTCCATATACTAACTAAAAACATTTGTTTTTTGTTTTGTGTTGCTAGAAAAAAGAAACAGGATTCGAAGTATTATGAGATCAATGATAAAGTTAAAAGACTAAAAAACTTATGTTCCGATCATAAAACCAGAGACATAAATCTGTTTTATATTTTATATTAAAAATAACTTTCATTTAATAAATAGATAAGATCTCACAAAGTTAGCGGGTTATCAGTTCGTGATACGACACAACGAGCACCTCAAGCTCATTATCCTACGCCAAGTGAAAGTTATGCTCTCATTATCATCATGCGCATTAGGGATGAGCGCGGTTCCAAAACATGCCCAGAAAACCCTAAACCGAAGAAGTACACAAGTTAGGGCCGAGAACCGAACCGAAATATACTAATCGGTTCCGTTTCCAGTTTCTGTATAAATTCATTTTCAAATTTCGGTCCTGGGTAAAAACGAAACCCACTGAAACTGAAATAAAGAAAATAAATAAACCGAAAACCGACCGGAAAATGTGTAAATTGGTTCAGATCAAACGGTTTAATTTGTTCATCCCTAATGCTCGTTATCCTTTACAGGTAAAACGAGTCCTTTTTTAAACCTATAAAATAGATGATAATTAATTTAGTATTTATCCAGTTATTACAATAAAACACTAGTGATAATTTAATAGCACTAATATGAGTATATGTTATGGTAGTAATAAAAGTTATTAGTAGGGATGCTATCGTAATAGAAACACAGAGGATCCGGATATTTAGAAAAGATTAATCGAGTAACATACAAGACTTGAGAATAGTTTAAAGGTAAAAGTGGAAGCGTGTGTGTGAAGAAGTAGACTTGAAATTTTTACACATGCCTCTAGGGATATATTTGTCCTTTTCAACTTTTGACATCTTCGGTTCCTCGTGCTCTACTGCTCTCCTTTTCTTTTTAAATTAGAAAACGATTTAAAATCTACAATTTAACATCAAATTTAAATAAACGATTTATTTATCTAAAATGTATTTAATTATACATTAAATGTTAATATGTATCCGTCTTTCAAAAATTCTATTTCATGTATTAAGTTTTAAAAAAGGTGTTATTATGTCTATTAAATTCCATATCGCATGTACTAAACTTATACTTTTTTGATTTTTTATGTAATTAAAATACGTATAATAACAAGAAGTTAAAATTTTAATACACACAATAATATTTTTAAAAGGTGGATATACACGTTAATATTTAGGGTATAGTTTAATACATTTTGGAGAAGCAAACCTTTAAATAAATTATGACATAACATCGTGTTTGAAATTATTTTTATATGTAATTACTATTTATGTTTAAAGAGGCGCACTTAATATTTCTACGCATAACTATTTTTAGTAAATGTTTAAATGTCCTTTAGTGAAATGTTTAATTAAAACATATATTTAAAATGAAAAAAAAAATCAAAATTTAGTTACGTAACGGTTGTTTTAATATCCGAAAGTGATACCAAGAACCAGATTATGTCTTATTTTGAAGATTATAAGTATATTGAAAGGTTTAGTTCATAAAAATGTATCTAAATTATCATGTTTTGCTATTGTGTGTATTGAACTTAAAAAATTTCATTGTATGTATTGAAGTTTTAATTTGTCGCTATTGTGTGTATTACACTTTCTATTATATATACTAAACTTGTAACTTTTTTACTTTTTTATATAATCAAAATACATACAATAGCAACAAATTGAATTTGGAAAGAAAAACTAAAGTAACAATTGAAGAAAAAACAACTCAATCTTGTTTATTTTTTAATTGAAACTCTTACACTCTGTTTACGAGTTTATGAGGAGAAAACATTAAAGAGAAATAAATATGAGAGAAAGAAAAAGGTTTTTATCGTTGTGTATTCTCAAATAAAAAAAGAAAAAGGAAAAAATATAAATTGTTTTTTATTTTCATTTTCCTTCTAAAAGCTTTTCTTTTCCCTCTTAACAACTAGGAAACACTATCAAATTTATTTTCTTCCAAAATCTATTCATTTCTCCCTCTACTTAAATTTGGAAACACAGTGTTAGTTACAAATTCAAAGTTGGACGGTTTAAAAACAATTCTCAGATTAACTGGTTAAACCGGCCGGTACAGTTCTGTACCGTATGTTATATCTAATAATGTACTAGACATATTAAATTAAATATTATTTAATATAATTATTTCATTGATACTCAAATGACAACATCTAACGTGTTCACTTCAGTTTCAAATATTACAAAAGGACAAGCTACGAGTCTACACCCGTGGCCCCTTTTTTTTTATGAAAATAGAAAAGGTTTACACTTCTCATATGATAGCGATACAGCATTATTCATATTTTTGCCAAAACAAAAAATAAAAACAGGATAATCAAATTTCTTGTTTTCTTTTTTGCCCATGAACATGAGAGAAATAAATCGCGTAAATCACATACAAGAAAGATGAGACCAAGATGACGAAATTTCCTGTTTTGACATAAAGAAAATTTGTTTAACTGGTATAGACGTAGTAGAAATCTTAGACAAGATACAATAGAATGCTACTATTTGGCCCTCTTCTCTCACATACCCATATGTCAAATCATCCATTTTCAATGTAACTTTTTCACTCACAAATATCACATAAGGAGGCTATTTAGATGAAGTGAGGGGTACCGGTAGAATCACCCAATACAATAACATCTCTAAGTTTGTTTTCTATAGACCAAAAAGTAAATTTAAAGGTGTGGTGTGTGTGTGTATGTAACTGGTTTTGTGTCCAAAAGCTAACTCCAAACTCCTTTATGCAGAGTCAAAATGATGATATTCACAATTCAAATATTGTCTTGTTTGGTGGGTGGTGATGGTGGGGGCAATCATAATGTAGCACAGACTGGGGCCTCCAATGGTCAAACAAGAGTACCAAGTGAATTGAAATGATCCCACGCTTCCTGTACCACAATATCCACAACCCAAAAATATATATAATCACACCATCTCTTCTCATTTCTATTTTCTTTTATTTTCTTTTCTGCTAAAATTAGAAAATAAAAAAAAAAGAAATTCAAAAATCATATGATATAGTTAAGGATCATATGAACTAGGGTTAATTTAAGTACCTGAAGTATATCGAAGACCTTCTCGGCTATGTATTTCTTTTGTGAATCGGCGCCTTTTTGTTGTAATTTATCAGGGTGCAAACATAACATCGCTCGATTATAAGCTTTCTTCACTGCATTTGCTTCTATTATATCAACAAGTGCAACCGGTTTCCATCCGCTCTCAGCCCAAAGCACCTGTGCCAACCACGATATATCAACCGACCCCAACTTTTTTATATTTATACTTAGATATATAATCAATCTTATAGTTGTAATACCCGAAATTCGAATTTCATGATTTAATAAATTAAACCAGTGTTACAGTTTTAGTGATTTCCTAATTGAGATTAAGAGGTGTTTAGAAACTTGAGAGGTTAAAATTGTCATTTTTGAAACTAGAAAAGTTCAGGGGCCATTTGTGACAACTTTTAAAGTTGTGTTTATATCTATGCAGATTTGACTTTTTAGAAGTCAAACTTTTCATTGTTCTTTATTTATGCTTCACGAGAGAGAACTTAGAGCAGAGTTCCTTTGATGTTTTGGAGCAAAATCAGTAGAAGCAAGGTGTTACAAGTGAGCTTAGCCTAGATTCAAGCTTGAGGTAAGGATTCTAACTATGTTCTTGAGTATTTTAGTGGGTTTAAATTGATTCTATGGTGAATCAAGGATTTGAGTATGTTTTGATTGTTGTTTACTGGTTATAAGCTGTTTGGGGTGTAGGAAAACACTCCAGTAGTGTTTTTATGAGTTTCGATTGAGGATTTTGGTAAGTTAGCCGGAGTTACAGCAAGACAGTCGGCGAACTGTTGCTGAACCCAGAAAGGCACGGGCGTGCCTATGAGGGGTACGGCCGTGCCTCATGGCTGTGACCGCCTCTGTTCTTGAGGTCTGGGCGTACCTGGGTAGGGTACGGACGTGCCTTGGTCCAGTACAGGGTGTGTTTGACCTGGTACGCCCATGTTTGTTGGGGCCTGTTTCTGGGCCTTGGGCCTAGGGGCACGGGCGTACCCTGCCCCTGTTCAGTTGGTTTGTTACTGAGTTTGCTTATGTGATTAATACCATGACTATGTATACATGTAGGAAATACTGTTTGAAGTATTCTGAGTATATCTGACATAACTCTGTGTGGTATTAATTGCTGAGGTGACTTTTCTAAACTCTGATTCATATCTGTGATATGTGTGTGGTACATTGCAATGTGATAAATTATTAATCAGAGGATCACCAGAGAGAGAGCTGTAGCACGCTACTTTGTGCAGTAGTTGCTACGGGCAGCATTTTAGCCTTCTTGGCGGATGCTAAGATGGTGCAGTACTGTATCCATAAGACTTGTTGTGGCATTCGTATATGTGTATGCGCATGCTTATATGATTTACAGTTTAGCATTTCTCACTAAGCTCGTGTAGCTTAGCAGATACTGCTTGTTGCTAGTGGTGGTTGATTGCTAAAAATGTAATTTGAAACATTAACGCTCCCATTTTTGTAACAGAAAGTACTTTTGATGTAAATGCGCGCAGACTTCTTTTATTACAAACATGAGGGTTTAAATGAAATGTTTTGTTGGCTTCCGCTGGCAGTAAGCTTATTGGAAGCTGTTTTTGACATGACTTGAGATGGTATTCCTTTTTGTACGAACCAAAGGGTTCAGAAATACTTAGTTGGTTTCCATTAGCTTATCAAATTATGATTTTAGACAAATACCTTTTATTTCAAGCTTTATTGTAAATTTTGGAAATCGGGGCGTTACAATAGTTCAAAATGATATGTGGTCGAATAGGATTTTTTGTAAAATCTGAAACAAAACAATGTGCTCGGCTTACAAGTTGTAAAGTCGAGAGCAGTGAGCGAATGTTTCCTTTTCTTCCACTTGACCATACATGGATCTTTGAATCCATAGCCTGCATTTGTGTAAATATGAACATTGGATAAGGATTATATAATTTTTTTAAGGCGATAACCATTGTATAAATGATTACAACGATTATGATTATGATTATTTTACCATAATGGCCTCGGATTCTTCTTGAGTTTTTGAAACTTTGTCCTCCACAGGAGTCAATTCTTCTACCTGTTCAAGAATCCGTTAATTAAAACATGTGATACCAAATGATAACTGAATACAAGAAATCTCATACCTGGAAGTTATCCAAAGAAGGATCGTCTATATTTTCAACACTGGGCTTCGAAACGTAAGAACCCGATTCTGTGATACAGAAACCACATATATACATCATAAGGAATGATTAAGCGAATTTTTTTAAAAAGTGATTAAGCGAAATAATATTCTATTGATGTCAATTTATGAACTAACCAGAAGCTGGTGAGGCATCCTTCTGAAAGTTGATATCCTCGAGTTTTCTAATAGTACGATTCTGTGGAAATTTTGGTTTTTTGGGCTTCCCAGTTTGTTCTTTTACCTTAGAAACAAGAAGTATTGGGTAAAAAAGCAATATATAAATGTAATAACAATGACTTAAACTAGAAATTGCAAGTAAAACTACCATGAATGAAACATCTGGCATCGTCTTTGCATTGTCCGCAGTCACTTTACTATCCAATGGTATTGTGCTTGAAGAAGTTGGGGCTATTTTCACATTTTCTGCAGACAATTCACTGGCCAATTTTGCTGTTTTTGAAGCATCTGGGGCTATTTTCACATTTTCAGTAGGCAATTCACGGGCCAATTTTGTTGTTTTTGAAGCATCTGGGGCTATCATAACATTTTCTGGAGGCCATTCACAGGCCAACTTTGTTGTCTTTGAAGCATCTGGTCTCATTTCTACATTGCTATCGGAATTTGACATGATATTAGTGACTGCTTCCTGAGTTCGGTTTCTGGAACTAGTTTTCCATCTAGAGCTCACGTTCGTTTTGGTCTTTGGAGGACTTTCTTGATTAGAAATCTTGAAGAAATCTTTGACCATACCCTTGACTCGGCTTTTAGGTGAACTTTTAGGTGATCCAACAACAGGCTTATTCGCTTCCCCTTTTTTACTGGAATTTATCTTTTTTGCCTCTGGTTTTTTCTTACCACCAATTGAATCCGTGTTTTCTTTACCTTCAACCTCTCTGCCAGCCGCTTCATAACCTGAACCCATCAGAAAAGATCTTTAAAAAAAAAGAAACTTTCAGTGTTTTAAATTTCATCATACCCCTACCGTGAAACCACACTTTACCTTGTCTTTCGAGCTCATCGTGTAATAGTGAACTTGGAGGCATGACCTCAGGCTTATTAATTTCTTGTTTCACCATTAAAGTTTCTTTCTCAATTACTTCCATTAAGCTAATTCCAGAAATCGGATTCTTATCTTCTTTCTCTGCAGACAAATCTTCATTTGGAAAGCTAGAATCTTGCAATGCACTAACTTTACTACTTCCTTTCAAAGTAGGATGAATGCCCTCACGAAGAGACATCAATAATGGTACTCCAACATTCGCCCATTTGTGTATAGAAAAGTGAAATTCACTGCTTGGAGATCCTGTCTTTGTTGTTCTATTATTTGACTTGTGGTCAATTTCATTTTCCATGGATTGTGTCGAGAATAGCGACTCCTTAACACTAGACGATTCACGTGATAACATCGTTTGACCAGTTGATTGACTTCTAAAAACGTCACGCCCGCCTTGTGTTGCTGGGCTTGAAAATCTAGAGAGAGGGGTATTTGGTGTATGCACATTTGAACCAAATACAGGAACATCTACGGCTTTGGTCGTCCTGGAAGGCAGGCTGGTGAAATCGGAAACAAAGTGCGAGTATGAATCAACAATAGTATAGTATACCATTATTGCAAGAACCCTACAACTTTCTAGCAGTTTAATTCATGCAACAGTCAGTTGATTGCAAGATGTAGGGAAAATAGCAGCGTGATCATCTATTACAAAGAGCCTTTTTGTTGCTCTTATGATAAACCTAATCTAGATACTCAAATTTCAAATCAAAAGCAACCCTAACTTTTTTGTATTTGTATAGGATTATCCAGCCTAATTATATTATATAGATAGGCGTCCTTAATCGTCACCCGTTCACGCTTAACTGCTATGAGATCCGGTGCATTAGCAATTTGAAACTAGCAATTTCGAGAATAAGTTCATAAATATGACAAACAGAAGTGAGCAGAACCTGAATTCAGCAGGAACCGAAGAGGCGAAGGGCTCAATTCTAGGGTTAGCAGGGCTCAACGTTCTCGAACCAGGTGTCGGAGAACACCACCTCGGCGAGCGCACAGACTCATCACTTCTCCTGAAAATATCATCGTAGAAATCATCACTTGTACGCGTTCTCGGCGAACTATACGACTCGCCGAAAACCGGCCTCTCACTCAATCCAGTAGGAGAACTCGTCGATTCCTCCGATGACTTGATTCTACTACCGCCAAAACTGTATCTGGTCCGCGTCGGAGGTCCGCCAAACACGTCATCAAAATCAACGTCGTTATCGGAATCTATCGCCGTCGCCGCTCGCTGCTCCATAGCAGAAGAGCTAGCTTCGTTTTCGAACGATCTCTGTGAAAGACCATACCGCAGCGATAGATTCGCAGGCCGAGCAACTTTCTCCATTCACTAAACTTGAATGAAAACAGGATACCGATGGCAAATCGTTGAAATTTGAAAATGCATTGAGATTGTGAGAGTGAAGGATGAAGTTTCTGGTAGGGAAAGAGACAAAAAACAAACGACTGTGGGGTTAGGACGAGCAGCAACGGAGGCCACAAGATGGCGGGGGACCAGGTGGATAAGGAGGCTCAACGACAGCGGCTGGTCGTTAGGTGTATTTCGGCCGCTTTGATTTTCGTTTACAAAATTTTTCTTGGCGCCAATTAAATGTCACAAATAAATATACTCTAATCCACAAATAAATAATAATAATAATAATAATAATAATAATAATAAAACGAAATTCAATCAATATCTTATACTTTTGCCATGTTTGGATCAAGGCTGTCCATATCTATTAAAATTGAGTTTGCGAATCAATTTTTAGTTTGTATAATTCGTCTTGGTATCTTTTTCCAAGCTTTTATGATCGTGCTTTATATGTTAATAACTTAATATACTTGGTCAAATTTGAAACACTTAGTCTAGTGTCTATTTTCTTGCCAAATTTAAACTTGAGTTAGTTATAGTTTTCATTAATTTCTTTCAATTTAATGAATTTGATGCCGTATCGAAAATTTGAATTGACTTCTAAGTTTAAGTTCCGTGTACATCAAAAAGTTTGTTGAATTATCAAAGTTAGGTTAGTCTACAAAATCATATTCGAGTATATGTTCGTCTCTATTACAAACTTAGTTGAGTTTATCTGTCTCGATTACAAACTTAGTAAGGTTTTATCGTCTCAATCATATTTAGTCACTAATATAAACCGATTGGATTATGATTCGAGTTAGGATCTTGAGTTTTTATAGAGTTTCATGAAGACTCTACTTTTGGATGTTTTATCTCAACTGATCAATGACAATCATGTCATTGAGTTGCATCATAATTTATTAAATTTAGTTGGTAGAAAAACGAAGTAAACGATTTAGTAAGAGAAAGTAAGATAAGTACGGCTAATTCAAATGCTAGTTTTATAAAAGATGAACAATCTTGTAACATACGTTGATTTTTTATATATCCCTTTATTCCTTTAGTTGTATTGGAGTAAGATCTTTATTTCTTCTAGAGAAAAAAAGAGGAGGAAATCAGTATATGAACTTTTGTTTTAGATCGCTGGACTTGCCTTCGAATAAACAATGAAACTCGAGATTCATTTACTCTTTAGTCTTTTCCTTTTGAGATCACACCAGGGCCGGGGCCGGACAAACTATCATATTAAAGAGGCAGATTTTCTTCTTTATTTAATTTCTGATCTTATGCTACAAAAATTTCTCAATACCATTGTTAGTTATAAGAATTTAAGTAGAAGAACAGAACAGATAAACACAGAAAACGAGCCAGTGTACTGGAGTACGACAACAACGATATAATCAAACAATTGTTCAGATAACTTTAGAGAAGATCTGACTGTAGTGGTTATGCAAATTCATGATTACATTTTGATAAAACAGGATCAAGTACCCGGTTTTCTTTTACCAATCAGATCCATCAGGAAATGGTTCCAATGCATCTTGCTTCCCATTGAAATAAAACTCCATGACTGCTTTCATTCTTGGTAACTTGTCAGGATGGTAATTCAAATGAATAATTACAGGCTTTAACTTCTTCAAATTGCCATCTTTTCTCACTTCTTTAAAAAGAGTCTTACTGTTCATAAACATATAACGATCCATGGTTCTTTTTGAAGCATGGAGCCCAATATAACCAGGATAAGAAGGAAAGAAAAGCTCTTCATTGAAAACCGCCTGATCCCAAGCTGGTGGTGGGTGAGATAGCCTGTCAGCCACACGATCCAAAAGCTCAATTGCTGGTAAAGTAGGCCTTAAATAGAAAAACCCAGAATTATAAACCCATATTCGCATCGTATGAGCGTATCTAGCCCACCCCATAGATGGGTCATCAGATACATCATTATATCCATAAGCAGTCATATTATCATGCCCATCAGACATAGACTCTACATCTGAATCACGGTATATATGATCAAAAGGGTTTTGTAAGTAAACAATGTCAACGTCCGACAAAAGAACACTGTAACCCAGCTGTAAAAACTCCCTCAAGATTCTGAATTTCAATCCAGAAACCGCATGATTACCTCCTGTTTTGGCAACCGAATCAATACCTGCATCTGGATCTCTCTTGTAAAAGGGTACGCCGTTTTCTTTGCAAAAATCGACAATCCCATCATCTAATGCCACAACAAGATAATTGGGTATTCCTACTTTCTTGATGCTTGTAAACCACACTTCTAACATGGCTTTAACATTGGTGTTTGCAAGTGCAACTATAAGCTCGTTTTGAACAGAGACATTTTTTAATAATTGAGCTAGTCTCGGGTTAACGGTGTAGTCTGGAAGAACCACAGGATTGGTTCTTATACTCTTGACACTACCGAAAGGCCCAGCTTTTTGTGGCTCGCCTGCCACCACAATTTGCTGCTCAGCGTTTCCGTTTTTCTGTTCAGCTGTCATTAACTTTTTAGTTAAATCTCTAACTTGTTTCTTTAATTCGTTGTTCTCACTTGATAAATCTGCAAGGTCTGATTTCAACATGTTAACTCGCTCTGAGGATTCACAAGAAGTTGATCCAATCTGTCAAAGAAAATATCCTTTACACAATAAGTCAAAGAAAATATGCTTTACATAATAACTCGCTCTAAAGTATATTGATTCTAAGTTTGATTAATTTATAACGATCGATTAACAAACAATTAATACCCTGATGCTAATATGGTTTCTGAAGGGGTCATATAAAGAAATAAGCATATCTCTTTGCTTGATTTTCACCACTTTTTGATCTTCATTTTTGTCTCAAATCAGACAACCAAAATGAGCAAGCAAGAAGCAAATCATCATCATACTATACAATTGAAATGAGGGAAAACCACAAATGCATGTGTTTGACTTCAAGAAATTAACTTAAAAGCAAATATACAAAGCTAAGTTACTTCTGAAAGCTTGTCATTCAATTAACATATCTTAGAGATCAAACTAAAGTTTAAAAGCAATATCTTTTGGGAACAACCTATTACACACCATCAAGATAAATGTTTGATTCATAGACAAATAGTCGAACACATTAGGAGCATAAAAATACTTGCATTTGTGCGTTGACAACAAAACTTAAACCCTAAGATACCAAATAAAGCAAGTAACATAAGCATCGAATAATGAGTAAGTTTGGAACGTATTAGATAAACCTGAAGAATTGATTTGGCGAGACGGCGACCTTGGAATGGAGAAGCATGATTGGAAGAGAGGAAACCATGAGGGTACAAAAACGCAAAGATGCATCCGAGTAGAATTCCGCTGACAATTGCAGCGGCGACTCGTGATCCACGTACCGATTGAGCTGTGTTCTTACCGTCTCTGCGACCCACGAGACCCGCCATTGGGATCTATACAGAGATGATCGATTGACTTTGGCTATATTCATAATAAAACCCCTGCTGCTTGTAGTTGGTGGTGTGCCGGTTGACTCTGGAGGTGACTGACCGTATGAACTGTTATTTTGACTTTTCAAAATTGTGACTTTTCAAAATTGTGAGACAAGAAAACCGTTTTATTCGTCGGCTTGGGATTTATTTTTTATTTTTATTCTCAGAACATATGCATCTGTTAATCTACTCTTAAATCTTGTACTAATCTATTTCTAAATCTTACATCTTTTATTCAGACTGGAACATATAACATAGGCCATAGAAAAACACCTTCCAATACATTGATTGGCTTGAGATTTATTACTTTGCCTAAAACTAAAATATTATTGAATTTAACTAAATTTGTTTCACCTCAGATAATGGTATGGAAGAGCTCTCTAAAATTGTCTATTTATATGTAAGTTAAGTTACCCTCCTAGAATTGCATCTACTTCATGGGTTTATTATTGAAGACAAAAATACATATGACTGACTATACGAGGTGAATATTTAACCTTAATCTTCCTAGTACGCAAAACATATTTGTCATTTTGTAACCGTTGCTACCGTTGCTTCTTTTTTATCTTGGACTTCAGATCTGAAAGAATAGACGTAATCCTCCTTTTCCTAAATCGAATATGCAATTTTGCTTCATAATAAGCAAAAAGATCCGTGATATTGTTTCATAATACGCAAAACAAACGTGTTCTTCTTTCCCCTAAATCAAATGTGTTCATGGCGACAAACAGATTGTGATTTGCAATCATTTCTAGCATTTGCGGAGGGTTTGAAAGAAATGATTTTGTCCAAATATATAATTTGCATATGGGTTTGAAAATATAATAACCAAATAGTTGAATCGTCAATAACTATAACCTATTGTTAAGAAAATATAATAACTAAACTTTCGGTTAATGGTTAAGTTATGACCAATAACCGTACCAAACTATGTTCACCACTATCTTTACCATCGACCTACCTCGTCTACCATCAACTTCCCACATCAATTGGACTGAAGGACACCCTCTTCGACCTCTCCACCGACAACGGAGACCTTTGATTGTACCATTCAACCTTCATCGACGATTAAGATGATCCCTTCCATGTTTGACATCCCTACCGTCTTTCTTCCCTAATCTATCATTGATCACCAACAAACATCCAAAAGAAATAAACGTTTATGCTTCGACGAACACCAATAATCAAAGTCAGCCCACCTTCTCCGACCGACCAACAACTTATGTTAGGGTTACGGGTAGATCTATTCTAATCTCCAGCACATTGACTACCACCAACAATTGACATTCACCATCAACAATCGATTTGTTCTAACCCAACCCATCGACAACCACAACCAAAATTGACAACCATTTGCGGTTCAGCTTAAACAAACATCAACAATCAACATTCGCTACCACATTGACGGGTCAGGTTTGTTTCCTCTACGGTAATCTTGTTCTTGTCTGCAATCGATTTGATTCTGAAAATCAACATTTGTTGGTCCATTAGGGTTTTGATTTCTCATAATCGATTTGTGTTTACTTCGCTAGTAACAAAACAGAACTTCAAATTCTACTTGTTGATTTCTTCTAATTGCTTTCTTTTTGGCTGATTTTGGTTGATTTGCTTCGTCACTAATTAGTGCAAAATATGACTAATTGGCAAAGATGAATGAAAAGGGGAAAAAAGCAAACTATGTAATTGTAAAAAAAAACTTTTATCTATCATCCCTTTCGAAGCTATAAGAACAGTAAAAAAACATTTTACATTTTCAAAATAAACACCACCTACATTGTATCTTTTAGCGAAAAACTTTATTGGTAACCGTGAAAAGTAAATAAGACATTAACAAGAGCTTAATACCGTTGTAGTTCAAGTATCGATAGTGGATATATTGTGTAAAATTAAGTATGTGTGTGTCTAGTTGTTAAAAAACAAGAGTAGAGTGCGGGGTTAATAACCTTGCCAAGAACAAAAGGGGCTTTGGGGTTTGAATCTCCTAGCTTGTTTATTGGATTGCTTGCGTCAAAATAAACCTAACTTTGCAATAATTATCATTTTATGTAACAAATAGTGTTTTTTCATCAATTAAAGTAATCAACTTTCGTAGTCCACATATTGTATGCAAATTGTATACTATAGTAGCTTACAATAAGACACAAAAAAAGTTATTTGCTTATAATGAGAGGATTATAAAAAATAATTATGTTTATTAACAAAAACAAAGTTAGTAAAAAAAAAACAACTTATTTAAAGTTTATTGTATTTTGATAAAATAAACCCTTATTCATTTGCTACTTTTATTTCTCTTTTCCTAGACAACTCCTAAACTTTTTTATTTTTTTAAATAAAGAAAACGAATAAAAATATTAGAAACCTCCATTATTACCTGTTTTACATAAATATCTTTATACTACTTATGCATGTCACAAACCTCATGATTACTATTTTGTTAACATCAATCTTAATTCTTAATACAGCGTGCTAATTCTTTTTCTATGCAAAATATCATATACCATAACTAGTCTACTCCTAGTTATTGACATATAACTAGACAAGTTAGTTACAGACAGTTCAAACATTCTCTGATCACATGCTGTTATCCTAAAATCTAAGCCTATTTTCATTAGTCCAACAAATTCTAGTCCCACATGCTAATTTGGAAAGGAGGGAGAGCAAGAATAAAGTCCTAAAAAGATGAAACAGAAAGGCAACAGAGTGCAGGAGCAATTGAATTTTGAAAGCCAGTTCTTCAAGAACACAGCATGCCTTCGCGTACAAAAGGACGGTAGTTCGCTAATCAATCCTGTTATGTACAACTGTCACTTTCCCCCACTGTATTAATTATGTAACACCTTGTAACAAACCATTTCTACTTGTTTTTTTTTCAAAACACATACCCCGCGCAACTGAATTCATCAACTGCTTGAATGAGATCACCAATCTATGAAGAGTCATCCTGCACAGGAATGAGTACATAACAAGGGTAAGAAAGCTCATCCAATTTACAAAACTTAAATTGTATTTGAAATGGAAATTTCTCAATGATACAATGACCAAGTGGTGTTGAATAATTACAATCAGGAATGGAAAGTTTATACTTGTGTTGTTTGAAGTTATAATAAATCTAATAATCAGTTGTTTGTGTGTTTGGAAAATTCAAATTTTAAAGAACATTAAATTTCATTAAAAAGGGTAACACAAGTTACTAAAGTTTCTGTTAGTGAAAGATATAAATAAAATCAGAACACACACACACACCCCCCTCTCAAAAGAGGGATTCGGTGACCAGTTTAGCATATTAAAGGTAATTTTTTTGGTTACCTTACATTTAAGTTTTTGAAATAGTAAACCCTTTTTGTAGAAGTTACGTATTTTACATTACCATTCTACTTTACTAAAAAATTAAAATTCCCCAAAACAGAAAATTTGTAACTTATGCAACCTTTAATTGAAATTTGCCCTTTGAAGAACTAATAGATAAGTAGATCAAGAAAGAGATTTTTGTGAAAGAAAGGTCGTCTTTTTAATTTGTTTTGTTACAACTTACAACCAGTATGAAATCATAAACTGACTGCCGCGATTTCAAGTCAAATAATCAGATAATCGGTTCCAAAACATATGTCAAAAAAGCACCCCTTAAACAAGGTTGGAAACCTTTTTTTTGCTTATTTTCTCACATCTAACATTGCAAAATAGAAAAAGAACCACGAATAAGGGTTATATTTACGAGTCAAGTCTGGTGCTATAAATTATTAAAGATATTCCATTGTCTATCCAATTCACATCTTTCTTATGTAGGAAATAGTACTCAAATCCAGTAATTTACCATGAACTCATTCTATATTCCTATATACATATATATATATATATATATATGGCAGCTAAGCCTAAAAACTGTATAATCATACCGAAATTTAGGTTAACCAAACCCAATTATTCAATATTTTCGGTTTGGTTAACTGAACCGAAATAAATTTGGGTTTTTCGGATCAGTTACGGTTCATGAGTTTAGAAATGAACCGAAAAATTGTAAATACTAATTTTAGTTTTAAGTTTATCCGAAATCAACTAATTGATGAATTATTACCATCAATAATTATTAACTCATAAAAAATTATTACACAAAACACATATTTACATCACTTTCCAATATATATTTTGATAGAGATAGTCAGTTTTACACAATTGTAGTGGTGTCTTTATTTGTAATATATGTATCCTATCATATTTAGTTCATAAATAATTCACATTGTTCATAATGTTTTATAACTTTCCATTCAAAACTTGTTAAACTTGAGATAAATTTCCAAAGTTCTTAATTTAAAAATGGGTGAATATGGTTTAACCTTCAAAGTTTTCGTTCAATTTCGGTTTAACCATCAAAGTTTTTTTCTAAACGATTTTACCATAAAGTTTGAATTTGATATGATTTAAACCTCAAAGTTTTTTTCAAATGGTTTAAACATTGAAGTTTTGTTAAAAAAACGGATTAATCATTTAAGTTTTGTATGGTTTTCGATTTTACCCTCTCTACTTATTATGTATTTTAGTTTTTATTAAAAACTTAACCAAACTTAGAGGGTTAAACCATTTTTTAACAAAAATTTAAGGGTTAAATCGTTTAAAAAAAACTTTAAGGTTTAAACAAGAAAAAGCTGTAAATTTGAAGATTAAATCATAATAAATTCAAACTTTATGGTAAAAACGTTTGAAAAAAACTTTGATGATTAAACCGAAACTGAACTAAAACTTTGATGATTAAATCATTATTGACCCTTTAAAAATATATTTAGTACTATAAAACGGTTATTTGGTTAGGTTAACCAAAAAACCAAGCCAAAAAAAAACGGTTAACCGATGTTAGGTTAAACAGTGTTTTCGATTTAGGTTTAGGTTCAATAATGTTACAAATCGATACTTCGGTTAACCGAATGTCCGGTTAGCCATCCATGAACACCACGAGTTTTGGTGAGGCTAGAAGCTTGTCATTGTACCAATACCATCCCCTATAAAAAATGCCACAAAGACAACATCCAGAATCTAACAAAAAGTTCATCAGGTGCTACTTTCTACAACTGTACCCCTTGCATAATAACATCAATCTAATGGCATCAATGAGATTTCAGAAAGAGGGTGGTCTTTTAGGAACACAAAGTTTACACAATGCAACGGTTTTTCTACCTGTGTGTGTGAGAGAGAGAGAGAGGGGGGGGCTTACATCTTTGGAAGAGGTGATGTAGGAGACAACAACGGTAATATCATCAAGCTTCCCACCATAGTAACGAAATCCTGCTTCTTGAGCTGCAGCAGAAAAAGGTGTCTGCCTGTCTTTTTCCTGTGCCCTTTGTCGTGCTAAAGCTGCAATTTTTTGAGCCGTGACCTGTGGTTCCAAACCAGCTCGCACCGCATGAACCACAATCGCAGTGATATCATTGTTGTACAAATTATCGAACAATCCATCCGTGCCTGCTATTATCACGTCTCCTGGAGCAACAGGAATTGAGAATACCTGCATAATCATCATCAGTCCACCATTTCAGTTAATCCTATTCCATCACATGCATACCTAAATTATCTTTAATTACAATGCTCCTATAATCCAATCATAAAACTAAATCCAAGGATACAAGAATAATATAACGACAATGATTTGAATTTTAAAAAAAAGAAGGTTTCAATCGAACCTGACCAGAGCTTGGCAAATCACTATGGCTTCCATTTTCTAGCTGGTACGTGAAATTAAAATCATGCTGTTGTGCAGGGGACCGGAAAACAGTACATCCATCTCTAACTATCATGAAACCACTATCGCCCAAGTTAATGGCATTAAGACCCTGCAAAAAGGAGAAAATGAATTCATTCAAAAGATTCTGAATACTTTATTTGTTTCTTTTCCCAAAATGGTAATCATATAATAGTAACACGTCTATTTAAGATATTAAAAACCGAGCTGGATCTGGCGTATCATCAGTGTGGTAATTCTTAAACATAATGGCTCACTATAAGTGTGACTTACATACATTGCCCTACAAATATACTTTATGTTTAGTTTCCAAGCAGCGCCACAAAGAACAGTAAAAATGTATATATAAAAGAAATGTAGCACGCAAATTTTGAAATGGAAACAGTGAGTTCAAGATGGTCCAGTGCTCTGTCACACGTCTACCATTCAAGTGTTTATTCAGACTTTAGCAATTGAACTGGGAAACATATATTCTATTAAATTAATAGTTCTGACCCATATAAGTTTATCGATAGAATCTGCTAGCCTGCTAGGAATTCATTTTCGGCTTATCTACCAAGCTTTAAATAATTATACCGTCAGTCAGGAAAAACAATAAACATAAAACCAGACGCTATTAGATATCAAGAAAGTCAAAGGGCCTGTAGCCCAACGATATCAAGGTATTTCCCATGGTTATGAGTTCTAATCCCGCTATGGAATGTGTAGATTTAGGAGTAGGTTTAAGGAGTGCGTGTATTCTGCTGTTAATAGATTAAAATAACTTAAATAAAAATATATATCAAGAAAAAAAGGGACAGCATTGATTTATCAATGCTTGCAAATTAATATAAGATAGGGATTGATGAGTTTGATTTTTCATACACATACAACACTATTTATTTTAAATTTTCTGCAATAAATTACTTAGCTAAATCATTTTAATTTCAACATTGTCAACATATAAAGAACTGGAAAAGGGCCCCCGAAGTAATTTTGAGACTCCCTGAGTCCCTGGCTCACATGCTTCTCTTGATACTAATTCCACGGGTGGGGCTCAAACATTGGACCTCTTAACCATATCTCAAGCATCTTATCCATTAGGCCATGAACATTACATGTTTCAACTTAAAAAGTAGTAGTATACTAAAAAGTATTATTTATTTCAAACTTGTTTGCAAATTGATATGAAGATGGATTTAGCTTTATATATAGCATCACAGTGCAGGTTATGATTCTTAAACTAGTTGGAATACATTACTACCTGATTTGTGAGTGCAATAATGCAAGCAGTTGAGGATCCTTTGGCTTTAGTGTTTGTGTAAGCTTTCTCCAAGACCCTTGCGGGATCAACAGAACCCTTAGGTTCATCTTGTACTGCATTTACTGAATTCAACATAAGTTCACGTGCATATTTCCCAGCATCAATACCAAGATCAGCCCACCCACCAACACCATCAGCTACACCTATTGCCTGTTCATCAGAACAAATGAAGTGAGCATCCTCACCCCCTGTTTCCTCCTTGTCAGGATGGGGAAGATAACATGATCCTGAAAGCAGCTTTAGTTTTCTGTCATCAAATAAGGTATGACTCCTGCAGTCACCATAGATTGACAAATGAATTCTTCAAGGATACAAAAGAGAATTAATTCCAAAGAAAATAAAAATAAAAATCTTACCTATCAGAAGAGTCTGCAGAATTCGTATGTTGGTCATTATGCACAGAGTTTTCTGAGAACACATCAGAGGATGTTAAACTCGATGCTGGAACAGAGACATGGAAGTTTTTCCACTGAAAACCTAGAAACTGGTTAAAGTTACCACCTGTCTTGACAACATGGTACATGAAGTAATATCCATACTGGTCAGAGAAACTCTCTGAGTGTTCTTTATTTCTCGAATTCATACTAATTTTCCTGCAACTGTAGAGACTTCTGGAAGCATAAGAAATAACATTAGAACATTCAATTGAGCCCGTGAGGTTCCCATGTGTGGCAGATAAATTATTGAAAGAAGTTCGTCCAAGTAAATCTCTAGAACTCGAAAGAGCCACAGGCATCTTATGATTGATAAAACTGAAATGAAAACGATGATTAGGCCGAGGGCGCAGATGATCAATGTGATACCCACAAACTTGAAATGATGGTCCTGACACAGACGAGGTCGAGAAAATAGATCTGATAACTGAAAGATTCTTTTTCTTACTTGCTGGCTGAAAGTTTAGTTGAGCAGCACACGGGGTATAATGCTGAAGTAGGATACCAGATTCTACAAACGGTCTTGAGTAGAACCTAGGCTTTTTACCAAACAAAAGTTTCCCATGGCCAAAAATAACTTCCAATGAGTCCTGAAAGACAGCAATATTGCTTCTGCAAATCCCCTGCCTGGATGAACCTCTTAGCCTTGAAAAATAATTATAAGGCATCTTGCCTTTGTACCACTTCAACAGGATGAAGAAGCCGAGCAGTTTCACAGCATGTAAGGTGAAATCTCATAACTACAAGCACATTTATCTGCGAGATTAAACCCAGTCCAATAAATTCCCTCTGATAAAATGCAAAATCCTTTGAAAAACAATTTTTACAATCAATGTAAGCAAAGGTATAAAAAATAAAACAATAAGGTTACACTAACTTCAGAAGTAACAATCATGGTCTGTGTCTAGTCTGTGATGGTATAGGAAGTACAAGGATATAAGAGTCAAGACTATTTGAGACTCTCAAGTCACTGAGAATGAAGATTGTGTAAAAATCTCTTCTACCAATTCCTTGATGATCCTAATAATAAAAGAGAAGAAAACAAATATTTTGCAATAGCATACAGTATGATGGTTGTTAACGTTTCTCTTCTTTGGAAAACATGGCTCTCGACGAACATCTTTTAATAATAATCAACACCCAAACCATATAAAACTTTGTCATCAGTAGAGATAGGATCAATTGTCAGGCATCTATTGTGATTTCTTAAATACCCAGTTTCACAGCCAGAACTCTCCAGCTACAAATATGGCATGCAGTCACTACATAGGCATCTAGTGATACAAAAAACATTCACCAAAGAAGACTTCATAGCATCCTAGAAAGCTCCTATAACATTTGAAGATAGTATCAAGTTCTCCATTATGTTCTAAGCCTTCTTGGCTCTAGCATAATGCAGATGTTCATGATATTATAGCTAGTTAACCTAGAAAGTTCTTGTGTCTAGAGTCTTCTTGTGAGGGTTGGAGCCTCGGCCTCCTATAAAAGAGAGCAAGAGACCTCCCTTATTTGCAGCAATCAAGAGTGAGGTAGTAAACACGATAACTAAAACCGCAAAGAGTTCTGAGTTCTTTATGTGCTCTCCATATTATACTTTTTGACGCTAAAGACACACACTCGCTATTCTACAACTTTCTGAATTGGATTGCAACCCACGACTGTTTGGTTGTGAAGCACCTAAGATCTACCCTGAATACCGCTAGACCAAAGGCCTACTGGTTCCCATTAGCAACTATAGTGATCCCTTTCAGGCTTGACCTGGCTCAACGAGAACTAAGTCTTCACACAAGAACAAGAAGTTGTGTGGAGCTTGGAGGGGGAAAAAACCCAATAAATATTGGTACATATCAGACACTATGAAAACCATGAGGAAAGTGTCCAACAACAAAGCCATAGATATGTTGAATCCATAGAAGGATGCTCGCTATGACAGATCTACTCCTGTTTTTTTTTTTTTTTTGAAAGGCGAGATCTACTCCTTGTAACTAAAGATGGTGTCATCCAAAGGGCCATTTGTATTAACTGAATAGCTGTTACTCAGGGAACGTTTACATTTATCGCTTCATTTTTTGATAATTTGATTGATAATTAGCTACTGCAATATCTAAAAGAACAATCTAGTTTACTCTTATTCAACTGATTACTGCTCCCTAATTTGATCTGCATTATAGATTACAATATTGTAAGATCTCTGTATACTGATGTAGCTCCTCATCTTGTGATAATCAATACTTTGAAATTTGATCACGGTTGTGATCCTAACTCTCTTGACCAGTCCCTTCGTATCATCAAAGTAAATCAGCTTGTAACCCTAAGATAAAAGAATGTAATCTTACTAATTTCTTTCTGAAAAACAAGAATATGTAGGCCTAATGACGAAAACACGACATCAAATGTAAAAGATGAGCTCCCTGATCAACAAATGATAAATTATCATGGGTAAACAACGGGGAACAAGCGTTTCGCTGATGAATAAAAACACCATCGAATTAACTAATTAATTTGGATCATCCAATGGGACAGAAATTCGATGTTACAGGGCAAGTACTGAATAAAAACATCATAGAAGAAATTATTACCTTTGTGAGTGTGTAAGGTAGTGATGTGGAGAAATGATCAGCAACCAGCCGCCGGCTAAGCGCGAAGATCGACACAGACAAAGACGAAGAAGACGGCGGCTCCGGATATTGAGGGTGTGAAAAGCCCTAACCTGGCGCTGAAAAAGACCGGAGATCGGGATGTTGGCGGAAGCATAAAGGTGGAGGGTATTGTGGTAAATTACAATACACTCTCAGTCATGGAAGGTAAATAAGAAATAAAAATTATATTTCATCCCCTATCTATTAATACTGTGGTCTTGAGATCGGTATGTTGGCGGAAGCATAAAGGCCGAGAGTATTCTTTTATTTTCTTCCTCTTAATTTTCTTTCAAAAACACATAATAAGTTGATTTTACTAATTATCTTTTTATTTAATTTTGATATTTATATTGATCTATTAATTATTAGTATTTTATCCGTGTAATATAATGGTAACGATTGATTTTTACTAGATAATATGTCCGTTTTTAAGAAGTGGAGGTATTACATTCACGTAATACGTTGATAATGAATAATTTCTTTAGTAACTTGTTTATTTTCTTTATTTTTTTTGTTCTCCATTAAACTCTTTTATTAATTTTTAAAATAAATTTTGAAAACAATAAAATAATAAAAGAGATCTTTACTTATTAAATAGCCTAGATTGCATCAAGATACAAGGTGTAAATTAGTAATTTGAAATTATCTAAAATTAATATATTAAGAAATAGAGTAAAATAGTGAAAAATTATTTTATTTTGATTATATGAAATATTTACAAATGTTTATGAAAAAATGTTTATAGATGATTCAGGTTTATATATGAGTTTTAAAATGAAAGGTTTGGTTATGAAAATATTTTTTAATAATTAATTTAATTTGTATTGACTTGATTTTTTTAATAAGAAAAGGTTTATTTACTAAAATAAAATATAAGAATTATCTATTCAATAGTTACTCCATTTAATAATTTTCATTTAGTTTATATGGGGGTAATTTAGTAATTTAAAATATTTAAATTTTAAGAGTTTAATCAAAATGTCTAAACACTTTATAATATAGTATAGATAAGGATGCGTAAGAATATTTAGTAAGATGGTATATAACATCTTAACTATAAATTATAGAACCCAACATCAAGGTTGTCAAAATCGGAATTTTACTATTAATCGTTTTAGACTTTTAGTCTTCATAAGATCGAATCGCGATCGATATTGTATGATCATACTACGTTTTTTTAGTTTATTTTGCATGTATAGTAATTTATATTAAATGATAATTTTATGATAAATTAATATAAGATCCAGAGTTTAAACAAAATCTTTATAAACGAATACAACTCGTAGAGCTTTATATTAGTAATTATGATATGATATTTAAATTTTGATTTTAAAATAAAAACTTTATGAAATCTACTTCTATATACATTTAACGGGATTATGCATTGATTTACTTTTTCTTCAATCATTACAATTTTACAGACCTAAAAAAATAAAAAGAAGATGGTGTGGCACCCGTTAATGAGGTAAAGTTTGGTGTGTCCTCTAGGAAATCGAACATGAGGCTGCGATTGTAAGTTAAGGGGAACCACTATTTGGATTGCGTGTTGACATGCAACGTGTCTATTGTGACATTGTCTCGATCATGTGATGATAATTTGGTGATGGTGAGATGATTTGTGATCGTGAGGTGCTAGCTACATTTTGTATATGTTTGTGCCAACTTTGACTGAGACTACGGTTCATGGTATGTATCAATTAATGAATAAGCATTAGGGTTTGCTAGGATGAGTATGTAATTTGTAGCATGTTATTCTATATATGTTGAATTCTTATAAATGTTCTCGTACGAGAACTGTTTTTCGTACGAGAACTGCGAGAACCAATCTTAGCCGTCCAATTCCCTCCCCTTCAATTGGATTGCCCACCCATGAATTCCTTACATGCACACTGCCACACTAAATCCCTACACGCTCTTCATCCATGAATTCTATTATCCAAAATGAACGGCCAAGATTGGTTCTCACAGTTCTCGTATGAAAAACAGTTATCGTTTGAACCCTCCCATATATATATATAGAGAGAGAGGGGGGGAGGGTTCATGCGAGAAGTGTGAGAAGCAATTTCAACCATTGATTCGTTTTTAATCTTGTGGTTCACATTAATCTTAATTAATATTTTTATTTAATTCAAAAGGGCAAATTAGTAACAACAATATTTTATCTCTCCTTTCCTTAATTAATTATTTTCTCTCTCTAATTAACTTTTTCCAGTTTTTTAGAATTTACTTTTTTACTTTATTATTAATATGTATGTATGTATTCACTACTGAATACACTTACAAATTACAAATTTTTTGCTATATATACAACATTCATTAGTAAACAATCGATGTTCATTCGTGAACTCATAACCAATTTTTTTACTATATTCACTAGTGAAGTATGTTACATACACAATACCATTTTTCACTAAAACAATCGATGTTTATTCATGAACTCATAACCAAATATAGAAAAAAAGTTTCAAAATAGAAACAACTTGGTTCACTAGTAAACATCATAAGAAATAAACATATTTGATATATATCTACTGCTTTAATATTCAACCATGTTATTTATAAATGTATTCACTAGTAAACACTTATGAAAAACATAGAAAACTAAACAACTTTAAAAAATAAAGATTTGTACACAGAAATATATCTTCCTCTAATCTTTGAGCAGATAACAAAAAAAAAAGAACTCATAAAATATAGATCAGAAAATAAACCTGCTTTATTTCTGAAAAGAAAATACGAAAAAATGAAAACCTAGATATTAAAGAAAATGCAAAAAAAAATGAAGAAGTAAATATTAAAACCTAAATATGTTCCATCTCTTTCTCGAAGGCTTCAAAATGGCAGCGGGTCAAAATCGTGAGTCATGGACGTCGGCAGTTGATGTCACCGATGGTGAAGGGCTGGAATATGTTATTCAATGGTGATAGTGGCGGCCGGTATAGATCTACAGCAGTCGGTGTCTCTTGACATCGTATTCAATGGTGAATGCGGAGCCGGTGGAATCGACATCAACGAGTTGCTGGTGATGGAGTAGCATCAAGAAACATTAGAAGCAACGGTGCTTGTGAAGTCGTCTCCGGCCATGGACTAGATCTGATGGTTGTGAAGTCATCTCCGGCAACGGTGGTTGTGAAGTCTTCTCTTGGCATCGGGATATGGAGGAGCACGATGAACAACCACGGACTAGATCTGATGTTTGATTTCTTAATCGATGACAAGAGGCAGGAGATAGATCATTTGGGGGGGGGGTGGTGAAGTCATCTCCGGCCACCTGACAACAAAGCTTAAAACGAGAGAAAAAGAGGGTAGTTAGGCGGCGGCAGGAGTGGATCCTCTGTTTGCCGATGGTGAGGCCATCTCCGGTGACCCTTGCTGCGAAGCTTCAAACAAGAAAGAAAGAAATACGGCTGTTGCTATGTCTGTAGATTCATTAGGATGGGAGTGACATTAGGGTAATTTAAATGGGTAGAGGAGTATTTGATGGGGGAGTTAAATAGGGTAAGGATTTAGGGTATGGTAAAATGACTTTATTATCCTTTTCTATTAAATTTAAATGCCTCTATAGAATTAATTAATTACAAATATGTCACATTCAATTGTAGCCTTTGATTAAATGATCTAATGACTGTAAAGTCTTCTCGCACTTCTTGCAAAAATAATGCTTCTCGCATAAACCTTTCTCTATATATATATAGTCTCGGCATGTTTTTAGATGTGCAGGTACGTACGTACCATGAATAATGCGGGATCATGAGTATATATAGGCTGTGTAAGGCCTGAATAGCTAGCATGAAGATCGAACATGCATGCATGCAATTCTTGAATAACATGATCGATCGAGGTACACAATTTATATATGTTCATTTAAGTCCTCCTCTCACAAGCTAAATCAGGTAATTAATAATACAGTATATATATATATATATATATATATATATATATATTAAAAGCTAGCTTAAGCAAGAAGAATTCATTGTTTCTATCTTAACCCCGGCCATTTAATATATGCATGCCTCGTATATATCGGATTATGACGTACGTACAGATGGAGAGTTTGATTGGATACATGCAATAAATTAAATCTTATTTATTTATGAAACTGACAGGTCGACGGTCTTAATATTTAATTATATATGTACGTGGTGATTCATCAATAGCTAGAGATAAGCTTGGTCAAGCTAAATTCTTCTTTCTGTTATGTTCAACAAAAAAATTTATGAATTTTAATTGTGGATCGATTTCATGAATATTTTAATAACTTTAGATCCAAGTTTATTAAGTTGTTTGATTTGATGATGATGTTATCTTTATATCAAAATCTCCCAAATAAAGTCTAGGTTTTCGTAATGGATGATTCTATTAGTACATCCTACATCATCTAAATGGCCGTCTTGATATGACATTTGTGAGTGAAAAAACTACATTGAAAATTGTATATTGATGATTTGACATATGGGTATGTGAGATGAGAGAGGCCAAATATTAGCAACCTTTTTTAATACAATAAAAAAGGAAGAGGAGATGAAAAGCTTAAAATTGAGATCGTTCATATTATGATAAAAAATTAATGACACGTAATGTTCTTTCATAAATATAAGAATGACTTCTTTATTTTTAAACAGAAAATATTCTATTAGAGAACATAATTAGTCACGCTTAAACCTAATTAAAATTTAACGCATCAAATTGAAGGTTTAAATAAAAATAAATATAGCTTTAAAATCGATAGATATATAGATGCATTATAGGTTGCTGATATCCAAAAAAAAGATGTATTATATATAGGTGTATGGAAATGTTGTAATCACTCAAACGACAATCTAGCTCTATTATATTCTTTAATTTCCGTAATTAAATAATTAATCTTTCAAATAAATGTATGCATATATAGATGGAGGTTCAAATAAGATTATAAGAATGAGAAATTAAATGAATGAAATCTCAGCCGTTTAATTTCTCCTCCTTCAATTCAATTTCCCACCCATGAATTCATCACATGTACATTGTCGCACTCTATCCCCCCACGTTCTTCGTCTATGAATTCCACTTATAAAATGAACGGCTGAGATTGAGTCTCTCGTTCTCATTTCATTTCTCATTTGAACCTTCCCTGCATATATGTACGTTTTTGTTTGGTAAATTTATACTTGCAACAAGGATATATTTCATGCATATCTAATGAAATTATTAAGGTGAATAAATGATCAAGAGTACGTATGTAGTTGTACTTTTGAATCAAGTTTTATAATTAAATTAAACGTTAAGGATTAAGGTAGCATTTGTGGAATATTTTACTCCGGCCAGAAGTAGTGAAGTACACTTAAAACTTTATGAAATGTGCACATTATGTTTGGCATATATGGACCTAACAACTTTTAATTAATTAGCTAGGTAATGTACGTAAGATATTTGTTTGGCACGTTTAAAAGTTTCATTTTTTTTATACTTGCCTTCATTATATATGACTAGTAATTAAACAATGTCATCTTAATTTTGGCTAAAATAATTTAGGAGGTTAATTGTGTGTTAAAATAAACTCCACGTGACTTTTATCTCATTCTTCATTTAACTATTTATTTATTTGACCTAGTCGAGATAGAAAAGGATGGTGACTTGTAGAGGTCATGAGTGTTGTTTGCGGGAGGAGAAAGAATGTGTGTATGCGTGTGTTTTAAAAGGGTTTTATGTTTTTTGCAAAAATTTAATCAAATTGTCACATAGACTTAATTAACTCCCTGTTATTTAGTTTTTTTTATGAAAGTCTCAGAAAGATTTGGAAGAAAATTAAATAAAAGGTGTGCTCAACTTGCAAATAAATAAAAAGAAAGGAAATAGATAGGTTGAAAGAAGGAATAAAGAAATTAGAGGAGAGTTTTTTCATCTTTTCCTTTATTTTCCCTCCCTCCCTTATATTTTCTTTTCTTCCATCTACGAGACAACCTACGTATGGTTGGAGGTCGTAAGAAAGCATGCCTAACCTATCAATGAAACACCATATGGATATTATTAGAGGTGAGCATAAACCGGTCCTAACTGCCCAACCCGGTTAGACCGATCGGAACCGGTTCGGTCTTCGGGTTATGATTTTGTGGAATTCGGTTTCTCGGACTGGTCCGAGCCAAACGAATGAAAGACCGGTTCAAATGGAGACCGGACCGGTAATTTACAATTTTAAAGCCCTGATTAGTAGCTACCATGGATTTTATGGACTTTTAGATAAACAAACTTTTAAGGGCAAAAAAACCCAAAAAAACTCATTGTCGATTGAGATTTTGCTTTGCTTTGTGACCTTTGCAAATCAAGCTTAATAGAGTAAGCATTCTTTTCTATTGATCCCTTCACTGTAATATATATTGAAGTTGTTCATTCTGAGATATATAAAATTAAATGAATAAACGGATGTATTCATGGATATGTATATTCACGTACGTCAACCGACATATACATACATATATATATATATCTATACTATATTATAAAGTTTTAAGACCTTAAAATCTCTTAATTTTAAGTAATTTGAAATTACTAATTTACCCCTTATTAACTCTATAAGGAAACTATTATATAGAGTTAATTAGATTATTAAATACCATTTTTATAACTAAACCTTCCATAACAAATAATGTTTTAAAAAGTCAAGTCAATGCAAATTAATTTTCAACCTATATGATATTAAATACAAATTAAAAATGAAATAAAAATGATATTCATAAAAATAATAGTTTAAATATTTTATCATATAACACATATTTTAATTTAAGTATTAGAAAATATGTATAACTAAAACTTATAAACCAAATAACATGTAACCTAAATTTATAGACATTTCTAGATTTTTAAAATGACTGTAATCAAAACAAAAGGTTTAATTTATAATATATTTAAAATTCTTTTTGTTTCTCATATTATTGTTTTTTAAAATTAATAATAGAGTTATAAAGAAAAAATGATTAAATAATCATCCCTTTTATACCTTTTACTTTAATTTTCTTTTTATTTGATCTCATCCCTATATATATATATATATATATATATATATATATATATATGTGTGTGTGTGATTGTCATCCTATTAAATTGCATCCCCTAATCTATTATTTTTGGATCATATTTGAAATTCCTTCTCCGTTCATGTATATATCAAATAATGTTTCCAATCAAATAGTTATTTTGTTAAGTGGAAGAGTGATAGAATTTGAAACTATTGGTTGAGTGAAATAGAACAAACGGAAAAACAGGATGTAGGATGAAAATAATATATTATGGTTTCTTAACTCATATGAAACTCTGAGGTATTATATTGTGGCGCCTTTTTGTGTGTGTTTTGTAAAATTTATTTATAATTCATGTGTTTTTGTGTGTTTTAAAGATTGAGCAAGGAAAGATTGATATTTCATCCGACAAAGAAACAATAGATCCTACTCAACCGCATATAACCCAACTAAGAAATTACTATTTAAGTAATTAACATGTGTTGAGATTTTTAATTAAGCAAAACTTTAAAATGTTTTCGGTTATTTTTTTTCATAGCTATATGTTAATTAACATAAGCTTTTTAGATATATATTTTTTGTAAAAGTATGTATCAATGAAAAAATTAAATATAAAAAATATTTTTTGGACATATATATCCGGTCCGGTCCGGTCTTGTTAAACCCGGTTAGACCAACCATTTTCATCTGGTCCGTCCTTGGTCTGATTTTTTGCCATAATCGGGTATCCGGTCCGGTTCGATTTTATGCCCGCGCACAACTCTAGATATTATACTGTATATATATGTTCCACATAATGGTCTTTTGTGATCTTAATCGATTGCTCTATTAGCAATTTACTTGCAGTCATAATACATACATATATGAATATATAGGAAATGATTCATTTGAGAAACATTTTTATTACGAGTATCGTGAGAACCAATCTTTACCTTGATTAAAATAAATCAATGTCCAATAAAAATGAATGCTCATTAATGATACATTAACGAGAAGTATTTTTAAAAAATCAAGTCTCCCTCCTTAATTACTAATAATCCATTTTAATATCATTACACTGTCGCTAGTTAATTATTCATGATCTTCGTGGTAATATGTGTTGTCTACGTATTGTTTCCTTTTAATAATTATTAAAATTATATTATTATTATAGTAAAAACGTTTTCTTTCTAATTTACGGTAAATGAGTTTATTTTTAACAATAACAAAAAAGACAGGCTAAGCAGAGAGTTTTGACATAGCTTGTACCATCATCTAACAAACCCAGATATATAGAATAAAGCTACTAGCAAGATGCTAGAAAGCAAGGTTCAAGAGTTCACAGCCCAACATAAATACAAATAAATTAAGCCAATAAAGTAACAATATCAGAAAATTACATATCAAATGATTCCATGCGGTTTGCACACCAATTTACCCGGCTGATACTTTTATCACTGAACTCTTTGTCTTTATCCAAAACAAAGAGGAACTTTGTGTAAAGCCCATAATGTTTGAATCAGCCGATGTTTTGGATGAAAATGCGATCTCATACGTCAACCTCCAAACCAACCATCAAAGAGTGAAAAGCGCAGTTGTAAATAGTTCAAGTTTTTTATCCTTTAATCCGATAGCATTTCCCTAATTTAAAAATTCATCCACCGAGTTGAAAAGAGGCTTGTCCACACACCACTGCCACCTGCAAAAATCTTCAATCGCAGCCGAAGTTATCGAACAAGAACAAAAGAGGCGTGCCTCAATTTCAGAAACCAATTTACAAAAACTACATGAGTTTGCCACCAAAGGAATGCTACGCTTGGAAAGATTAACCAAATAAGGTAATCTCTCGTGTTGTAATCTCCAAATGAATGTGTTAATTTTGTTAGGAATGGATTTTATTCAGATAGTTTTTAATTCCCTGATTTTAAAGATGGCCATATCATTCATGTCTACCCGAAGAGAGGAAACCAAAAATTCACCAGATTTTGATAAATCCATTTCCATCTTGCATTCTCAGGTAGGTGATCTTCTAAAGAATATCGTAACGATGCTTTAAGGTCTAGATTAGGATCATTTAGAGCAGTGTTAATATAAGCAATCACCGATCAAACACCTTTCCTTTTTGAAACATGAGGATCAACCAGATGTGAACGACTAAAACCATGTAAAACAATAATGATCCGCTGCCGTAAAGCATGTGAATCGACCTTAAGACACCATCACCATTTTGCAAGAAGAGCTAGATTCAAAGCTTTAAGGCTATTAACTACAAAACCACCATTTTCTTTCGGACCTAGAACATATTTCCATGAGTTCTAACAAATCTTCTTCTTGTCTTTATAATCACCCGAAAGAAAGTGACATCGCGAGCTCCCATCTTCCATCCGGTAAATGAGTTAAGTTTTACTATGGTAGGGTTGCGTATGGGCTTGAATCACTATACATTTTTGTGTGTAGAGTCATAGACTCCTATACCAACTTATACCACGAACTCAACCAAAAATTTGTACTTAAATAGTAAAGAGTAACTAAGGTGGTGTTGAAAAGAAAAAAAGACGAGCGCAAGAAGTTAAATTGAGAGAATGAAGATAACTAAATAAGTGATCAAAATCAATTAAAAAGAGGTCTTTGTAACGGTAATGATGATAATGAAAAATTCTAAGGTCCCGTTCGTTTCACGAAATTTGAAGGAATAGAATTGAATTTCTTAAAGAATTCAATTCCTATAGGAATTAAATTCTTAAGGAATTAGATTCAAGTTCATGTTTGTTTCGCAGAAAAGTGAATGGAATTGAATTTCATTCCAATCCTATTTTGCGTTTGTTTGTAAATTTATTCAAATAATTGCAATGGAATCATATCAAAAGACCAAAATACCCTTTTATTCATTTTTTATATTAAAAATTTATCATTACACACACACACGCACACCCAACCCACCCCACCACAACCCCCCATCGGTCCACCCACACCTCCCGCTGCCGCCCCCACCACCGTTGTCACCGCCGCCACGGCCACCCTTGTCACCGCCGCCACCACCATCACCACCCGCCGCCGCCTGCACCAGTGTCGCTGCCACCGCGACCACTACCACCACTACCACCGCCGTCACCGCCACCGCCGCCCGTCACCACCCGCCGCCACCGCCACCAGTAACCGTCACCGTCACCGCCACCGCCACCGCCACAATCACCACTAAAGCCGCCCCCAGCACCATCACCGTCACCACCACCATTGCCGCCACCGAAACCACCACTGCCACCGCCGCCACTACCGCCACTGTCACCGCAACCACCACCATCACCACCCGCCGGTGGTGATGACGGCGGTGGTGGTGGCAGTGGTGGTAACGGTGGTGGTGGCGGGTGGTGATGACGGCGGTGGTGGTGGTGGTGGCGGGTGGTGATGGTTTCGGCGGTGGTGGTGGTGGTGGTGGTGGCTGCGGCGGTGGTGGTGGTGACGGCGGTGGCGACGGCGGTGTGGTGGTGGTGGCGGCGGCGGTGTTGGTGGTGGTGGTGGGGGCGGTGGGGGCGGCGGTGGGGGTGGTGGTGGCGGTCGTGGCGGTGGTGCGGTGCCGGGTGGTGATGGTGGTGGCGACGGCGGTGACGGTGGTGGTGGTGGCGGCGGCGGTGGCAAGGGTGGCGTGGGCGGGTGGTGATAGTGGCGGCGGCGGTGGCGGTGGTGGTGGTGACGGTGGCGGCGGGTGGTGGTGACGGTGGCGGCGGGTGGTGGTGGCGGCGGTGGTGTCGGTGGTGAGGCGCTATACTATAGCGGTGGTGAGGCGCTATAGGGTTAAAGTAAGGATAAAATAGTCTTTTGTCAAGTTTCCTTAAAAAAATAATTTAAATTCCATCCATGTTAATGATGGAATGACTTTCCTTTAACTAAAGGAATGTAAATATTTCAAAGAATTTGATTCCATTCAGAAAAATGTTTACGAACACGATATACAATGGAATTTGATTTAAATTTCATTCCATTCCGTTGAATTCCTGCGAAACGAACGGGACCTTAGAGTGGGAAATATTGAAAATGAGTTAATTCAAATGGTGGGGATAGTTGAGTTTTTTGAAAGGACACTTCTATCCTTCATATTATAATGAAGATTTCGAGTTCTCTGAGTTTTTAATATAAATTACTAAATCACCCCTTAATTTCCCGTGATAAAATAGCTTTACACTTTGCCATTTGATAGATTAAAGAATATAACATCGTTGAAGTTTTGTCATAGAAAACGACCGAAATCCAAGGAAAAATGTATCCATTGAAAGTTGAAACTTCAATCGTTCAAAAATGATGTTCAATGAAGATATGCGAACTCTTTTTTCTTGCCACCATGTTCTATCGAAAAAACCATTTGTTAATGAATTCCTAATGAATTTTACTATCCGAAACTAACATGAACAATTGAAGCAAGAACTAGGATGAGCTTGTGATTTATATTTGTCTTTTTTTCAAGCATTTTATTTGTCACGTAAGCATTATATTACTTATGTTTCTCTTCCTTATATACTTAGCTATACCTAAGGTTATCAATTCATCGTCGTGTTCATGTCAGTTTCGTGTCGACCCAATTTTAACCCATTTATTTTCGTGTTAAGTTCGGATCGTGCCACTTTTTTGTGCCGACATTCGTATCGACCCATTTAGACCAAATGTGATCGACGAGTATTTTTCGGTTTTCGAGTGCTATTTTTGTATACGGATTTTCGTTTTAACTATGATTTTCTTAATCAATATTTCAAATTCTATGTTTGTTTTCCAACTTTTGGTATGAATTTTAAAAATGATTTTCGTTTATATTTTAACTTCAATATTCAATGTTCGTTTTGATTGTATTCGAACTTTAACTCCGATATTTATTTCGGTTTGATTGAAATTTTGATTTTACTTTTTTATTCATTTTATTCAACTTATATAAATGAATATAATAAAAACTATGATGTACTATTATTTTATCAAAAACCAATAAATAATATCTTTTGAACAACCGAATAATTTAAAATTATTCATCATTAAATAGAATTATAAATCGATTTAAAATATCAAAGTACCATCTATCAAGTAATCAAATGTAAAAGTATAAAATCATACAGTCAAAATAATAAATACCAAAATGACGTACTGTTATTTTAACTGTAAATCTTTTATATTTTATTTTAAATTTTTAACATTTAAAAGTATAGTACTTTTATTTGGCGGGTTTATTGTCTTAAGATATCACTCCCTTATTTTAATTCACATTAATCTTTTCAAAATTTAAATTTGAAGTATTAAACAAAATTTTATTATGTTATAGTTTTACCCTTAAATGAATCACTTTCGGGTTGTCAGGTTGACCCTAACCTGATCATTTTTGTTCATGTCGATTTCGTAACAACCCACATTTAAGTCGTTTCGGATTCGTATAACTTTTTTTATATCAAGTTATGGTTGAGTTTTGTGTCAACTCAAAAATTGACGACCTTAGCTATACCCTTCTAAACGTTACTATCATTTTTATTTGTTTAATAATTATTTGAAGATAGAGAGATAAGGAAGAGAGAGAAAATAGATAGATGGGTGGTTTTTAGATAAATATATAAATGATTAAATATCTGAGTTATTAAATTATTAATAAACATTAAAGTTGTTTTACATAATAAATTTTAATCATACATAATAAATACAAGTTATAATAAAACATAATACAAGTTTATCAAGTATAAAATTATTACGTATGAATAATTTTATCATATGCGAACCAACATCCTAAAAGTAATAATCATTTTTTAGTTTGTTATTATTTTGTATAAATATTTGTTTTAAATAATACAGTAAATTGGTGATTAGCTAGTTTTTAATATTTTAACGTGCAGTGAATTAAAATGTTGACTGAATTGTCAGGTTTGACTATCATTTACTACATATGGCCTATTTGACCTGGCTGCTGTCCCTACCCACATCCAGGTTGAGCTGTTTCACACTCGAAGTCCAAAGGATATAGCCTGCCCATCTTTTAAGATGTGACATAAGATACTACCACCTAATTATTATTTATATGTTTTTTCTATTTATTGGTTCTAAATTCTTATATTCATTAGCATAATACTCGCGTAATGTAGCGGTAACGAATAATTCCTATTCGTTAATATGTCAATTTTCAAGACGTAGGGAGTATAGTATTTATGTAATACGGTGACAACGAATGATTTTCGTTTGAGGACATGTCTATTTTCTTTTTCTTTTTTTCATTTACTTTACTTTTTTGTTCTTCGTATAAAAAAAAGATTATGAAAATACTTTTTAATAATTAAATTAATTTGTATTTGCTTTGGCTTTTAAAAAAATTGTATTGACTTTGATTTTATTAAATATATGAAAAGTTTAGTTATTAAAATTGAATATAAGAATTTTATTAACTATATATAATAGTTACTAAATTTAATATATATGAGAGTTAACCTAGTAATTTCAAAACACTTAAAACTTAAGAGTTTAAGCAAAATGCTTAAATACTTTATAATATAGTATAGATAAGATGTCAATTTAGACTCTTTTTTCTCTTATATCACATATTTTATATCAATTAATTATGGTATTTAAATTTACAAAGGGTTCAAACATATATAATTACTCAGCTCCTTATTTTCCTAACACTAGATAGTAACAAATATAATCCACTAATACTTATTTTTATTTTTATTTCTTGATTGTGACACATGTCTTGATATAATAAGTAAAATAATAAGTAAAATTATTTAATACGAAGATATAAAATCTCCCTTATTTATACCACCTATAGTTTTATTTACCAGAATGTTTCTTTTAACAAAAGTATACATACATCATAATTCCACTCCTAAATGTATATATTTTTCTGTGCGGTGTAAAAGTTGAGCTCATCATTTTAATACACACTTTTGATAATTATAACATTTAATTTGTTGATATCGCTAGGAACTAAATTAAAGCTTCTATAGAAATAGAAAGAGCAAAATAAAAGGTATAGTTAACATTTTTTCATGTTGTGTTTTATAAAATTATAGACATCACATGTGCAATATTTCTTTTACGTCTAGGGATGATAGACATAATCTATAAAAGTTGCTAAATATATACTTCGTAATTATTTTCAATTTCAGATACATACATAACACATAGTATATTAGATGCTCATGTGATATAACAATTAGTTTTAAAAATTTTAAATAAAAAATATATTAAATGATTATAAACACATGAAAGGAATTAAAAATTAAAAATTTGACGATAAACGGTGTCGACACCTAGACCAGCAATGGAAGCGTCAACGCGAGGGGGAGGAATACGTGATGGCAGAAACGTAGTATCATGGTATGAGAAAAGGTGATTGTATTTTTTATACATGACATCGATCATTATTGTTACAATTAGGACAATATGGGCAACTCTTTATTTGTTATAACTAAAAGAATTTAAAATAAATATAAAATATTTAAAAAATAAAACTAAGAATATGGATAAAGTTAATATTTTAAAATGTTATAAAAAATAAATATAATATATATAAATTTGAGTTGGCAATTGTCATATTTTATTATTTAAGAATCACATATATAAAATTCTTCCTAATAATTTTGATTCAAAATAAAAAGTAAAAACTGAATCCAATTTTGAACTAAAAGAGTCAAAATTGGATATCAATTTTTATTAATATGGATGGTCAAGATAGTACAATTTAAATTAATTTATTTAATGAAATGTTAGGATAATACAATAAATTTTATCTAAATTATTCTTTTATTTATACTAGAAGACACCTTATGAGATAATGACAAAAACATTTAAATGGATAAATATACTTCTCTCTATAGTTTATTATGTACGCTTATCCTGAAAATATAAATATAAGATGTTTTTTATATCAGTAATACACTTTACAGTAATCAAATAAACTTAGATGAAATAATAAGAGTTGTTTGATTAGAACTAGCATAATACTCGCGTAATGTGCTAACATCGAATAGTTTATGCTTGAATATGTTCGGATTCAAGAAATATAAGAGTATGATATGTGTGAAATGTCATGTCAAGCGAGTAGTTTTTTATACAACATATCCGTTTTATTGGTTTTTAACGTACATTTTGAAAACCAAAAAATAAGAAAAAAAGGATATATAATTATGTCTAATGAATTGTTAAACAACAATTACAATTAATTAGTTTATGTAATTAAAGTGATGAATGGTTGCACTTTTGCTTTGAGTATTGTATTATATATATATATATATAAATAATTTAATATTTTCTCTCGTTCTTAATTTTCAGAGTTCTTAAAATTTAATCAATACAGAATCTTGACATTTCATTGTATATAAATTAATCTTATCCACTAATATTTAACAATTTTATTTTCTCTTATAGTTTACTTTAACTTTTTATTTATTTAAAATATACTCTTCCATACAAACACACTCTCCGGCACTAATACAATTATCCAGCTACACCAATATAATTTTAAAGTTTTATTAACTTCTTTCTCTCTTCTTATTTTATAAATATAAATCTTTTTTCTTATTTTAATGTATTTTAGAATTTATTTTTAAAATTAATAAAATAATTGATGCGAATAAAAAAATTGAAAAAAAAAACAGACACGTTGCTATAAAAAACTTTTTCGTGACATTAAATCACCCGAATAACATATTGTTACATTTTTTAAAGCAATATGCTGTAAAACAGAAAATATTTGCCGCCGTAAAATTACGCAGGTACAATGCTATTGTGTATAAAAACATGTACTATTTAAAATTAAGTAGTATTAAAAAGTTAGAGAAGTTATTGTTAAACCCTCTATATATTAGTATTGATCATAGACTTGTTTTAAATGGCAATATTATATCATACCATTAAAGGAACAAATATACAGTCATATAAGAGTTAGATATTGCAAAGCGAGGCGAGAATTTGAGAAAGAGCAACGGCCAGGGGAGATGGGCCGATGAGAACATGATATGGTGAGGCCATCAATGATGGGGTAAGGGGCGTTGTTGATAAGATTGTGGGTGCGATAACAACTAAAATACGCTGATAAGACTGTGGCGTTTGAGAGAAAAGAATGTATTAATTTTAAAAGAGATTAAAACAAGATTTTTAAAAAATGTTTACGTAAAAGTTTTAAAAAATAAACGAGCTTGTTAAAAAAGACATGGAATACTACACTTCTTGTTTCTGCCATTAATGTAGGTGCTAACCTACGTACGACATGAATTAGGTGGATACCTTCATAGAAAAGTCTTACTGGTACTATAAAAACAAATTAAGCCGAGATAGATAGAAGATTCTTTAATGGGTTGCTATACAAATTCAGCCGAAAATGGTCTGTAATTGCTCCTTTTATAAAATAACGACTTAATTCAATAAGGCTATGTGTACCGGGACTCCCGAAGGGGTCTCGGGTAGTTTGGGTGGGCTCGGCTTCGGTCGGGAACACTTTTACGGCCCCTTTTAGGTTAGCTATTGGTTTCCCCAACCCGAGCTATCATTTCCTATTTTTTTTATTTTTTCTTGTGTAAGGCCAAGAAAAAATATATGAGTTGTTTGAATTAAACTATATTTGTATTTCGGTTAAGTAAAAAAAATTAATATAACGCTAATGTAATATTTAGAGAGAATAGGAGAAAGAGTGGTTCTTATAATAGTCAAATACGCAAAGAGTTGAATTCAGACAAAAACATGTGAGTATGTGACCACCTTGGTCTAATTTGTCATCATGCCAACTGCCAAACATCACTTCCCATCTTTATCATACACATCACTGTACCTCTAACATCCGTACTGAACAATAAAAATTAAAATTAAAATTACTAAATATATACAATTGTGATTTTCTAAAGACTAAATCTACGTAAAACACTGTTTATAACTGTTGTTTTGCGAAAATAGTTATGACATATATAACATGATTGACTTTTATATTTGTTTTTCGGTCTTTAATATAGTTATAACTAAATAATTTTAATTATGACATGTATGACTAACATTTACATTGTTATATATTTTTATTTTTATTTTAACAAAAAAACAAAAAAAATGAATTGAGCCGTTTTGCTTGTCAAACCACGATGAGCAAATGAATGACAAAGCACGACGAAGGGATGGTAATGAACGACGAGTTGTGAGAGGCATGACGAGCTCCGCATGAACTCCCACCACACGTGGTCTTTAATTTTTTTTTTTTTTAATATTGGTTGTGGTTTTGTGTAAGTTTACTAAATTTAACCCTTTCATAGGTCACGTGTTCGATCCTTAGCATTAGACAATCAGTATTCAACCAAAGTTACTCACTGTCACATCAATATTCACATCATCTCTCACCTTCAACCTTATCAAACCTACAAACTCACACATCTAACCCTTTTCAACTCTATATCTTTTTTATTTTTATTTTATATATTTTTTAATTTAAATAATTTAATTATTTCAAACACAATAAAATATTCCAATGGTAAGTTGGGGGTGGAGTTGAAAACCCGAACATATTCTCCGACAGAGAGGGTGCGAGTTCGTGCCTTGCGATTTTGATACTCGTCGTGGAGTTTTGAAACCTTGTTTTTGTTTTCCCTTGTTCATTTTTTATAAAGAATGAGAATTGTAAGAAATGGAAGATAGTGTATAAAATATAGTAGAGAGGAGAAGATATTATGTAAAATATGTATAGATGTGAATAGTATTTATAGAAGAGAAAAAAAGAAAAAAAATATATATATGCATTCGACCGTTATAAAACGGCAAAAAGAAAAAAATAACTACCCGCAACGGTTCGGCAACTCAATGGCTCGGGAACCCGCCATCACCCGATGGGGGCGATGGGGTTCCCATCCAACCAAACACAACCCGCCATCGGGTATACATACCGATGCGGATGGTCTTAACTTTTTTCTCTATGCATAATCTTTTTGCTCCTCGAACTTTCATGCTTTTTTTCCAACTTTTATTATTTTCCTCTCTCGTAGTAATGATTTTTAGTTTTTTTTTACTTGGTGTTCGCTATACTTTTGAAGTGTATATTTTCTCTTCCTTTTCTTTTAGTTGGTAACAACCTTTTTTTAAAAGCCCATTCATAACAATTCTTAATTAAATGAATCTTTTTATATAAATCATAGGGACAGTAATGGTTTTGACTATTAAAGTTTTCGGTTTTCGTTCAACTTTGGTTTAACTATTAAAGTTTTTCTAAATGATTTTACTATAAAACTTTAAATTTGTTGTGATTTAAAACTCAAAGTTTTTTTTCAAATGGTTTAAAACATGAAGTTTTGTAAAAATAATTAATTAATCACTTAAGTTTTGTATGGTTTTCGATATTACTCTCTTTACTTGATTATGCATTTTAGTTTTATTAAAAACTTAACAAAACAGTTAAACTATTTTTTTACAATAATTGAAGAGTTAAATTGTTTGGAATAAAACTTTAAAATTTATACAAAAAATAAGGTGTAACATTGAGGATTAATCATAACAAATTCAAACTTTATGGTAAACTGTTTGAAAAAAAACTTTGATAATTAAACCGAAACTAAACTAAAACTTTGATGGTTAAACCATTATTGATCATAAATAAAAGACTAACTTTCATTAATTTAATTAGAAAAATTTAACATTCAGTTTAGTTAAAATTAAATCTCAACTATTCATTACTCAATTTTGGCAGGCTGGTAAGTGAGTAAACAGTTGAGCCGTTAGACGTTGGTTACAAACTTTGTCAAAGCAATTTAATTTTTTTTCTTCCATTCATGCTTTTAGGCTGCACACTAACGCACCTGTGTTTATATGTATATATATTTATTATTATTATTATCTTAAACAATTAATTGTACATATCATTTTATTTTCTTTTATAACTTTTAGCATATAATGCTTAGTTTAAATATGAATACATATTTGTGACCACTACAAAAAATATATCATTTATCCAGGCTTTATAAAAAGTGATAATAATATTAAATTGCTATGATAGGTGTAATATGAAAAACTAAACAAGCTTTAATTTGAATCTGAACCAAATTTCGCATTATGTTTCTAAATGTTAAATACTTGTCGGCTTTATTTTAAATAGTTATGTTTTAATAATATATAGTTAATTTTTGTTTTTTTATCTTAAAATCCCGCCGCAACGTGCGGGGTTAATTTATCTCGTTAGAAAATAGAAATATGAATTCATTGAATAACTTTCATTACTCAGGAAGTATAACATCATATATAACATTTTTTATTTTAATTATAAAAAGTTTTTATTAGTATACATCATAACGTCAAAATAAAAATACAAGTGAAGGGGCTTGTCTTATATGTTAAGCTTCATTATTTTTTATTTTGTTGTTTACAAATACATGTAAAATGATATATCTTTATATTAATAAAATAATAACATTAATCAATTTTATTAGATAATTTTAGGCTTTTAGCTATTTAATTATTTAGTTAAAATTAATACTTTTTTATTATGCATTTTCAAAATTCTTGGTCAAAATTAAAAACAATTTTGACTCTTTTGTACATATCTTAAGCTATTTTTTTTAAAAAAAAGTCATATCTTATACTAGGGGTATAAACGAGTTGAGTCAAGCTCGAGCTCGACGAGATTTCATACTTGAAGCTCGAGCTCGGCTCGACAGGGTATATTTAGCTCGAGCTCGGCTCGAAAAGCTCGAAATAATATAAAAAAATTAATTCAAAAACCAAATTATTTAAAATATAGATAAAATTTGAAATTAATGATTTAGTAGTAACTAATTATTATAAATAGTACGTATATAAAGTAGATTTGTTTCAATAAGTACTCATTTTTAAAATGTTTTAATATTGTCTATCATATATACATATTACATATATAAATATACATCTATTATACAAGGCTCGAAAAGCTCGATAAGGACTCAAGCCGAATTCTTATAAGCTCGAGCTCGAGTTGCTTGATAAAAGCTCGACTCGTTTACACCCATATCTTATACTATGATTTGATAAATTCATTTGCATTGATACAATTTTGCGAAACTAAATTATTACATTTTTCTATAAATAAATGTGTACAACAGTTAATAAGACAACGACATCATTTTTTTGCTGAGAAAGGCGAGTTGACGATTAATTATATAATGAATTAATCCTAATTTTGATAATAATATTTCCAAATTCATTTTTCTACGAATAAATGTGTACACAGTTAAATAACTACAATTTTCTACAAATAAATGTGTACAATAGTTAATCACTTCAAACAGTGAATTAATATATAAAAAGAATTATTGTTTGAAAGTATCAAATGTTTAAAATTCTTATTATTATAATTTTTTAAAAATTTTATTTTCTTTCACATCTTATAATGATTTGAGAGTTGTGTTTAATAAAGAATATTTAAAAAACAAAGTTCTAAAATTTTAATATTTAATTACAGGTGATTTAGTATACAATCACATATAATTTGTAAAAACATCATATGTGAATTACAAGAAATTAAGAAAATGTCACTCCACATAAATTTTTAAAATTTAATCTGGACCTTGATACCATTGATTTAAATGCTAATATTAGTCACTTAAAATTATTATTAATTATGAACTATATTGAACATTCTTTAATGATTTGATATCTTTTTATTAGTTTTGATTGAACATTCTTTTTTAAACCAACCAAGTATCACATGAACATATAAACTAGTAAAGATATATGAGACAAACTATGATATCTTCAAGTCACGTATTGTTATTTTTCAAATAACAAAATTATTTAACATAGAGTTTAACTTTTAGATCTGTATTTCTTCATATTATCTTATATTATTTAGGGGATGATTCAAATGAAATGGTTCGTCCGGACGTAATTCACTATTGGGTAAATATATAAATTACCAAAGTAGCCCTATTAATGATGTTCTCGCAGTTTTCGTACGAAAATTTTATCTCGATTGAACTTTTCCCTATTTTATAAATGGTTATGATTTTAATTACATCGAAAAATAACTTTAATTAAACTCATTATAAATAACATAATATAATATTATTGAATATAAGATTTTAACATGTAATATAAGATCTTATAAAGATAAGTTTTGAAGAAGATGTAATTTTTAAACGAAGAATTATGATTTAACCTGAAAATACAGAGAAACGTATGGCTATTTGAATACATGAATTGTTAGTGCAATAAATCCATTAAAATATAAAAACATTAAATTAAATTTTTTGAGTATAACAAGTTTATAAATCCAAGTTAATATGCAAATAACAAGTTTACCAAATTACTTATTATTTGAATACATGAATTGCTTGGTCATAAATGAATAGAGAGTAATCTTAAAAATGTGAGCATATAAGATTTAAAAAAGAAAAATGAAAAGCTCGTTTTTAATTTTCATGAAAATCGATTTTTTGAAAGAGAGATGTATTGTTTTAGAAATTCAAATTACTCAAAAAAAAGTTAAATTCTATAGTCGTTGGTTATTCAATTTTCCCCAACAAGATATTCGTTTGAATGGTTTGATCATAAAATCTCTTAACAAGATTTTCCTTTAAAAAAGAAACAACATAAAACCTTTGGGTAATAGTTTTAACTAGTGTGACAAAGTAAAAACCAAATATTTTGAATCTTATCCAGATATGTGTTTGCAGTCTTTCTAGGCATGTTTTGAAAAGATTTTCAGAGATTTGAAATTTAAAAGTGTGGGCAAACAACATATAACGTTCAAAAGAGAAAAAACAAAGTTTGAGCAAATTGGGCTGACAACGGTCGACAGTGTGGTGCGACCATCGGTCCCTCCATATCTAAATTTTATTAAAATGTCATTGAAAGTATGTTTAAATTCTTTTCATGATATGAATCAAAATTGATTTGAATATAGTTTTTATCCCAATTCAAACCCGTTTTGGCAAAATTGTTAAGTTTTAATCAATTAAAATAATGTTTTTTTTGCTATTAGAAATGGTTTGAATGCTTTTTGTATGATAATATTGAAGCTTGGTTAACATTAAGTAAAATTTAAGAAAAAGAGTAAATAAGATGTACATAAAAATCTAACGTGTTAATTAGTTTTCATCCGTCTCATCGCATGAGCTAAAAAGAACTAGTTATTGTTCAATTCATGGTCCATGGTTTCCGTCATTATCATTATGTTTTGTGATATTCTTAGTTTCCGATTCAATGATTGGTGATAAAGTTTAAGTTTAAGTTTAATCATCTGCGACTCAAAAAAAGAGAACATTATGAATTACATTGCAAGTTACATCATCAAGTTTTATTTCGCGTTGTAACATCTCAGATGATCAAAATCTTGTAATATTAAAGAATACAATCAAGTATGACGAAAGGGTGTGTGTATATGGACATATACACACATATACACTCTTTTCCTAAAAGACCAACATGATACATTCAATAACGAACACATAAATTAATAATTATAAATTAAATTAAAAAACCTTTCTAAAAATCTGTGAATACTTTACAAAATTTTTTCCGTAACTTACATTTTGTACATTAAACTTTTAAAACTTACATGTAAAGATATTAACTGACTTATAAAACAAATTACCGGTTATTCAATTTATTTTTCCAACATAAAAGTTACTAGTTTTTTTTATAGACGTATGTTTTCAATTTTTTTATTGCCGTTAAAAATAATAATCAAGTAAAATTTTTATAACTTGTAGATTTTCAACTAATGTACCATGTTTTTAAATGCAGTTATAACAACTGGATTATTAGTTAATTTATTATTAGAACCAATGAAATGTCACTAGTAAAATCATCAAGAACCAAACCACCAGCCACTTACCTCCCCTGATACAACCATTGTCACCTAGACTAGCACAACCACCCCACCTCCACCACATACCCCTACTAGATCAAAATCCGGGTACAACATTGCCGGGTAAAACTATTTGTACTTTTTTCGATTTGAATTTATATATAACCTGTTTAAAACCATAATTAACTGATATGATATATCTAGTATGTAGAAATAGAAGACCTAAATAGTAGCACTCAACCTTGACGAGGTCCCAAACACCAAATAGTTCAAAACCCTAACCCCCACTAAATATGGAATCTCATATATTACGTAGGTTGAATTTTAGATCAATTAATTTTGTAATTTTCATATATATACATATACACAAGATTTTGGTGAAAATCAAATTTTCATACAAAATGTTAATAAGACCAGTGACCGGAAATCACAACACAAGAGTATATTTTAATTCATGTGATTACTTACTATAAGAGATACAGAGTCACTGACACTCATTATATGACCTCTCTCTTTCACCATTAAAATCTCTCAGAGAAAGCTAGCTAAAGAAGCGCCGGTTTCGTGTCACCGGAGTCGTCCCAATCCTTATTTTGGACGGAGTTCACTCCCCCAAAGGACACAACGGCAGCTGGACCTACATTAAGCCCACTTCCTCCAATCGAACTCAAAAATGCCGAGTAGCCACCGGAGGAACCCACGGTTCCACCGCCCATCCCCAGTCCAAGAAAATCTAGGGTGGTGGGTGCCGGCGGACCCATCAGTAAGTGATCGGAGGGAACCCCAAGTCCAAGCCCCCCCGAGTTGTCGACGCTTCTCTCTTGTTTGCTTTGAACATGATTACTCCACTGACCAATGCTAGCAGCTTCTTGGTAGTGATCGGCGGAGGATGACGGAGGTGGTGCCAATCCGAGTGCATGTAGGAATGATGTGTTGGACGATGTTGCACCCATTTGAGCTGCTTTCTGGAGCAAAGCGGTGGCGGAAAGAGCCGGCTGCTGTGCCTGGACGTAGTGACGGTGGTGTTGGTGGAGGCCACCGGTTTGATCAGGTGGCGAGAACAGTGAAGGCGCGGCGGTGCTGGAGCGATATAACGAGGATGATAAAGAAAGAGACATTGGTTCCACAGTGGTGTTCCGATCACTTCCGGTAACACCACATATCAGATTAGAGTAAGACGCCGGAGATGATTGAGACGATGGTAAGACAGAGGATGATGCAAAGATACTTGCAAATACGCCAGTATTATTATTAGTCGCATTGTTTTTACCACTAGTGGGTGAGCCACCGCTAACTGTGGTGGTCGTGGTGGCAGACGCCAAACATGTCTCCGCCGCCTCCAGCTCCGCTGCCGCCTCTTTCTGGTGCTGTAAAACCACTGAATTTTCCGGAATGTCTGTCAAAAATAATAATAAATTAATTAATGAAAAGATAAAAACAAATAACAAATTGCAGAGAGGGAGGGAGGGAGAGAGCATTGAGCATATATATATATATGATTCTTTCATGGATTCAAAAGTTGATGGCAATATATAGATTATGATTTTGAAGTACTTAATAGAATCTAAAAAAGCGAACATTTTAAACTTTGCTACTACGAGCAAAAGGTAAAGCAGGAACAATCATGGTGTCCTTTTGCACACAAAATCTCTCTTATTTTAATTTACTGATCTAGCCTTTCTTCGATCTTTGAGCTTTTAATTAATGGAGTTATTCTACCAACTCTCACCCACACAAACATTAAAAAAAGGCACACAGTAGAGGACAAATGCGTTACGATCAACAAACCGATTCCAGTGGATACACCGGGATAAGCAATTTCGAAAGCGAAATTAGTGCGCAGCAGTAGACTTTTTTTGATTCAAGTCCATATATTATAAATTATTAAGTTTAATTGCAAAATTACCTGAGCTGTGAACCGATTGTACAGGAGATAGTACGCCGGTGGAAGGTATAAGCGGTTGTGGCTGTGGCGGTGGCGGTGGGCTACGATCCAGTTTGTCGGTTTCAGGAAGATGAGTATGATGATGATCAGAGTGACTAATTGGAAGGCTCTGAGTTTGAGATCTCACGCTCTCTTGTGCTAACGCGTCACAGAAAGCTCTATGCGTGATGAAGCTGTCCCTCCTTCATCAATTATCAAAAACACAATCAGACTGATCGATCTCATATGATATGAATGGATTTCACGTAATTTAGATGAATTTTGTTGAATATATAAACCGGACCTAGAAAACAAGGTGCCACAATCGCATCTGTACTCTTTGGTGCCACAGGTTTTCATATGCGCTTTCCAATCCGATTGCACGGCGTACTTCTTCGAGCAGCGTTCACACTTCCATTTTTTCTCGCCGTGTTTCCGGGAGAAGTGCTTTTTGATCCCGGTGAGATCGCCGAGAGCTCTAGACGGATCGTGGTGGATGCAGGTTTTCTCCGGACAAACGTAAACACGTTTTCTTATCTCCTTTCCGTCTCGTTGTTTTAGCTTCCATGGCAAGTTATGACCTCGCCGATGAAGCTGAAGGTTCTGGTCTCGCTGAAAGCCTTTGTTGCAGATCTCGCATACGAATCGATTGGTGGCCAGTAGAGTCGTCGGTGAAAGCGCGATCACCTCAGCATCTGGATCTGCGACGATAAAATCATCATGAAAAGAATATATATTTAATCATAATAATCCACTTTATCACAATAATTTTACGAAATGAAAACAAAGTCTATGTACGTTTATAGAGAGAAAAACAAACCAGGCATTCCAGGAAGATTTCTCTTCTTCTTCATCGGCTGTATTTCAGGAGGAGGTGCTGTTTGGTTTCCACCTGATGAACATTCAGTTCCTTCGACTGAAGCTGCGGAAACCGCCATTGCTGAAGAATTCTCAAAATCAACCATAAGCCGTAAAAAGTCCAAGCAACAACTACTCAAAAGTCAGTGTCGTAGATTACTAGCTACATGAATTCATCTAGCTACTACCTAAGTTACCCAATCAACTAGCTGCGTCCAAAATTTCTTTCTACACCGCCTCGACTAAAGCGTCTTTTTTACTATTAGCAAAACGTCCGCTACATCTCATGTTAGCTGCTTACATCCACTTGCCAAAATTCCCCAAGTTTTCAAGAGCACCTACCGGAGCACCGCGGAGACGGTCTAATACGGCGGCCGTAATCTTTGAAGAGAGAGAAAGAGAGTGCGTGTGTGTGTTAGACTAATATCGTGAAGACAAAGGGTAGGAGAAAATAGATGGAGTTAAAAGTGGCGGTGGTTAACCATGGTTAGGCCATCGGTATTAGCCTGTCTTCTTCTCTTCTTTCTTATTTCAACTTAAATGTTTAATATAGAACTAATATAATATTCGCGTATAGACGGTGACGAATAATTTTTATTTGTTAACATGTTCATTTTCAATGCGTATGAAGTATAGTATTTATATAATATGGTAACAACGAATAATTTTTATTTGGTGAAATGTTTATTTTCTTTTATCTTTTCTACATTTCATTTACTTTTTTGTTCTCCATAATTAAAAAAAATTATGAACATATTTTTTAATAATTAAGTTAATTTTTATTGGCTTTGACTTTAAAAAAAATTGTATTGACTTTGATTTTTTTAAATATGTAAAATTTAGTTATTAAAATGAAATATAAGAATTTTATTAACTATATTTAATAGTTACTCAATTTAGTTTATATAATAGATAATATAGAAATTTTAAAACACTTAAAATTTAAGCAAAAGACCTAAATACTTTATGATATGGTATAACCCAAACTAATCTAATTTCTCGTTTTTTAATTATTTTATTATACATTCAATTATTTAACGAAATATTTATAAATTGTTTTAAAATAAAAAACAAATAATAAAAATAAAAATACATTAAAACTAATAATAATGTTCGTTTAAACTAAAAAAATGATTAATAATAATAAAAATAAATTTCATTCCTCAAATCCATACAATTTTCTAATTCTCTACTTTCTCGTCAAAGTAACTTTCAAAACATGTCCCCTTAGGTGATTATGTGAGCAATGTAAAAACTCGATGTCTTTTTCGAAACGGCCTTCTTGTTGTAGTTTCATTTCATTTTCTTTTAGTGCCAACGCTTTTTCCTCAAATTCAATTTTCTTCATTTTGTAAATCATGTTACTCTCAGCCCGCTGGTTGAATGTGTTTGTTTGACCCAATAAATGATTTATGCTTTCTTACGGGGTCGACCCAGTCATATTAGAACTCGTTGATGGCCTCTCTTTTCTGTCCCGACGGATCGTTGAGACTCATCTATCTCAACCTTGTCATCTTCATCGACATCATCCGTTTAAGTTACAATGTGTATCGGAAGACCTATTTGTGTAATTTTTTGAATCCAACGTTTTGATAAGACCGTTCAAAGTTGACAGGTGCGTTATGACCGTTACTATGGTGGCGGATATGCTATGAATGATAAGAAGCTTATGTGTTATGATACGATGTGTAAGTAATGTGCTCGCTAAAATCTACGATTATTGTTGTTATTTACAATCTTTTCAAAAGGAGACCGTGGCAAGGGTCTAGCACCATGACGGCATCTCATTAAAGCATAGGCTTCCGCTGGATTTCTTTTTAAAGTTTACAATTTATTGAATAGTTCTATTTACATTTATCTCTAAGTACAATGAAATGAATTCCTTTACAAACTTTATGATGTAACTAAATGGTTTCTGATTATATTGATATGGTTGTCATTATTTTACATTTGAATTTTTTTTGGGAGCCTTACATATCTTTAGATAAATTCTTTCGCTTAATTTATATTCAAAGCGTGTTCATTATAATTCTCCCCTTCTTATGAAAATCTCGTCTCGAAATCCGCACAATAAAGTAACACCTGGAATGCCATCCGTTTTATGGTTCGTTTATTAATTGAATACAACAATCAAATCTCTCGTTATCGCGAGATCTTTTCATTCTTTATTTAAGGATTTAATTTTAAAGACAATACATTGTAAACACACCGCAACTATCCAAATTGAATTTCAAAAATCCTAAATCGGAAACCGACAACCATTTAACCAAATCATCAATACAACGAAAAGAAACTAACAAATCCAAAGAAAGCAACCGTCAATCAAAAATTCATCTCCTTGAATAAAAAAGAATTCGTAAATAAAATCTACTGCTCTACATTGGGACTAGAACACATGCCCATAAAGAACATCTTCAAACATATCGATACCACTAGGCTATAAACAATTTGGTATTCGACTAATTCTTAAACCAAGGTACCAAAATTTTAAATTTGAGTGGTTCTTTCACAACTTTGTACAAAGATACTTCCCCATGTTTTTTCAAGACACAGTGATTCACATAATTGCCTCCACTGTACTTTTATGGTTTTGACATGACACCATCAAGAGGAGGTCAAATACATCGAATAAGAGATTGGTTATTGCCTTCATTTGTGCATGATGGCTAAAAGTCCTAAAACTAAAGAAAAAAGAACAAGTAATATGTAGATGGTAAACCAAATTGTAAAATGTTGTAGTGTTGAGGGCTAAATATGAAAATAAGGAGGAAAGTTAGATTTGTAATTACTTGTGTATTATCTTGGTTAGAGTCGTATGATAAAACAATAAAGTAAGATAAAGACTAGTGTAACTATTTAAGTGACGTCATAGATTTATAAATGCTTCAAAGACTAATGTGTTGTTTGTTTTCGAATACATAAATGTCTTATGTCTTATTTCATGTCTTCAGGAGAAGATGTGGTTTAGAAGGTCTTAAGATTAAGAAGGTCTGCGAAAAAAGCTATAGATTTTAGCTTCTCAAAATAAGTAAAAATAAGACAGAATAAGATCTTATGTCTGCGAAAAAACAAACAGCCTTATTATAAACGTCTGTGGGCGTACAGACGTTTCTAGAAAAAAACAAACAAGTTTATCAGAAACGTCTGCGCACCCGCAGACATTTCTTTAAAATAAGACCTTATTTAAAAAAAACAAACAAATCTTAATTGATTCATTCATTGATTGATATTAGGAATAAAGAAGGACCGAAAATACAACTTGTGAATCTATACTAATTAAATTATCAGAACATTCAAATGTAACGCATGCAGCTAATTAATTAATATTATATATTTTTTGACAAATCTTGCCTAGGAACTTGATTCCAGAAGATCCAAGATATTGGTCAAGTATTAAGCAAAGAGTCAATAAAACTTGTGATACGATGAAATAGCAGGCACTAAACAAAAATATACAAATAAATCTGTAACAAAGATGCACAACCATCAAATCTATGTTGCCCAGGATCGTGTGCTTACAAACAGATTTTGACTTGTGCCAATTAGCAAATATATATATATATATATATATATATATATATATATATATAGAGAGAGAGAGAGAGAGAGAGAGATAGATAGGAGGGTTCAAACGAGAACTGTTTTTCGTACGAGAACCAATCTTGACCGCAAGGAACCCTGTTCCAGCATACAGTTTGCTATTTCGCATTGTTTTGACATTCGGTGTGTTTGTTTAGGTGTACCAGTTGATCAAGAATTACCTGTGACTTAGTGCTTACCTGTTATAGCTCAACAGGTGAGTAACAGTTAACTCGAGCATGATGTTAATAGTATTATAAAGATGTTTTGTATGTTTCAAACCAAGAAATTGTAGTTATGCATGTTTAAAGGTTTAATGAATCAATTGTGTTAATCAAATGATATGTATGCATGTTTAAAGACCTGAGTAGGTCATTGTTGATATGTTAAAGGCCTGTGTAGGTCAATCTTAATATGTAAGGGCCGGAGTAGGACATTTGTGTTTGTGCTAAGGCCGGAGTAGGCCATTGTTTGAGTGCCGGTACTACTTTGTAGAGATTGGGGCCAGATTATCTGGGTCTTGAGTTGGGGCCTTGTGTCGCTAGCTAGGATGTGCGGAGATTCGATGATCACGAATCTTGGTTCTTGCTAAACCGCCCGCCCCTCGATACTAACTTGGGGCTCTCAGTTCCCGCTGATCCCAAATGGGATATGTATCCCGATAACGCAATGGTGGACCGCTACCCGCTTCTCCACCGGCGCGGAGGAAGTATCGGTTTCCCCAGTGAGGATCATTGAGCCGGGCTTATAACCCTGCAAGACGTGATGCTTGCTGACTAACCGGTACTTTACCATGTGTTAGGATAGACTTGAATGAAGTTATGTGATGCGTGTAATGTGTTTTTAATACTGTTAATATACTGCTTCCGCTTAATTGTTATTCACTAGCTATTTATAGTTAACCCTTTCATGTACATTCCATATGCAGGTAAATAGATTGAAAGTGAGCACGGGTACATGCTGGGATGTCATGTTTGAGTTTGGGGAACACTTTGTATAAACTTTGTTGTGTAATAAATAGTGTAATGGTCGAACGAGTTGGTAACGCTTGGAATGTTTTGTTTAATAATACTTTTGTGTTACAACTTATATTTATATAAGTTGTAAAATATGAAATAATTATTTAGCTTCCGCACGTGTTTTATAAAAAATATATACTCTGAAAATAAGGACCGGCGTTTACAATCCGTAAAGCGGCGGCGAAGAATTAGGGTTGTAGATGGTAGTGTGTTGAAGCAGAGCGGCATCGGTGGATTTTTCCCATCGCATGCGGCGGTGGCGAAGGCAACGGCAGGAGTGGAGCTGTAGATAAATAACGGTAGCGATGGTTCTAAGTGCATGCGGTAGTGACAGTATCCATTGTGGAGATCAGTGGAGGTTATGCTAAGGTGATAACCGATGTTTCTCTGATAGAAACTTAGGTTTTAAACTATATGTTTGTTGCCAACCATGACTAATGAGACGAGGATCGGCGGCGGCAGTTGCTTTGACTCCATGGTAGGGGTAGACCGACGGTGGGTCGGTGGTGGTGTACCACTGGTCGATCGATGGTGGTGGAACCGTAGGTTGTGGAGGACATGAAAGAGAGAGCAACTATTGGGGTTTTGGTTATCAAGAAGGTAGGTGGAAGATGGAAAGGGATTAAATACATAATTAATTAGGTCATTATTGTTTTAGGTTTAAAAGTCTAAATTACCCTTTTAATTTAATATAAATTCCTTAAAGACTAATTAAATTACTAAAATACCCTATTTGATCTTAGCCTTTAATATGATAATTTAATGACTCTAAATACTTTTCGCATAAACCTCTCTCTCTCTCTCTCTATATATATATATATATATAGTGAAAAGTTCATTTGAGATCCGTTTTTATTGTGAGAACCAATCTAAGCCGTCTAATTCCCTCATTCATTTGAATTGCCCACACATGAATTCCTTACGTACATTTGCCACACCCAATCCCCCACAATCTTCATCCATGAATTTCACTTACCAAATGAATGACTAAGATTGGTTCTCCTGGTTCTCACACTAATAATGGTTCTCAAATGAACCCTCCTATATATAAATATACAGGGAAGGTTCATTTGAGAACCGATCTTATTGTGAGTACCGCGAGAACCAATCTTAGCCGTTCATTTGGTAAGTGGAATTCATGGATGGAGAGAGTGGGAGGATTGAGTGTGGCAAGGTGCATAAGATGATCATGAATTCATTGGTGGGTGATGACATTGAAGGAAGAGGAATTGGACGACTCAGATTGGTTCTCGTGGTACTCGCAATAAAAACGGTTCTCAAATGATATTTTCACTATATATATAGTGAGCGGTTCAAACGAGAACTGTTTTTCGTACGAGAATTGCGAGAACTAATATGGACCAGTTATTTAGTTTTCTGTCTTTTTTATTTAACTTTAAATCAAAAGGGTAGTTTGGACATTTTTACATTACCCACACTTTTTTAAACTAATATATCTATCAAACGAAAAGGTGTTAAATTACAAAAATTATACCAAATTAACGAGAAAAAATTATGCTCTTTAATTTGAGACTGATCTTGTATACAAACTACAAATTTATCAATAAATAGTCACTTGGTTTAAACCCCAATTTTCATACTAAAAATGTTAGGCTTGTAAACCTGAAACTTAATTTTACCCCCTTACTAATTATTCTTATACATAACAACAATCTGGAACACAAATTTATAATATACATTAACAATAGTTCGCAAAATATAAGACATGTTCTTAACAACTCGCTTTTTTATATGATGCAAAACAAATTATAAAGTAATGACATAAAGAACATGATGTGTAATACATGTCAAACATATTATAAATGTGACCTTCTTGCTATGCACTTTGTGCATTAACAAATATTATCCTACTCAAAATGTAGAAATATAATAACACATGTTCATGATCTTACATGCTAGCCCGTGTTTACACCTGCTTGAAACCATATATATATATATATATATAGGAAAAAGTTCAAACGATAACTGTTTTTCGTACGAGAACCAATCTTAGCCATATTCCCCCTCCTTCAATTGGATTGCCCACTTATGAATTTCTTATATGCACCTTACCACACTCAATCCCCCACACTCTTTATCCATGAATTCCATTATCCAAAATAAACGGCTAAGATTGGTTCTCGTAGTTCTCGTACGACAAATAGTTCTCGTTTGAACCCTCCTATATATATATATATATAACCTAGAAGGCAAATATATCTGATCTTCAAATGGTCATGTATAATAGGGTTCTTGACTATAGGCCAAGTATCATATGTAAATTACGGATAGCTAATCTATTGAATTGACATATTATAAAAATACATATTGTGTCTATCCTCGTTACGAGAGTAAAATAGTAGTCATTATTTAGTAGGTAGATTAATGATACGTGACAATGTAGTAGAAGGAAATAACATTTTCCAAGCTTGTTTTTTCTTCAGGAAAAAGGGAAACAAAAATAAACTAATAACAAAGTGTTGTTTTTCCATAGCTTTAAGTTTTTAACATCCGCTTTTTGTATGTTGTAACTTGTAAGACTTGTATCTTTTTGATAAAAATAGAGTCAGAAAAGATAAAATAAGTTCATAAATACACGAGTAGGATTTAAATAAGGAAAACTTTACTTTTTTACTAGATCATACTAGTTTACCCTTTTAGACCACCTATAGTTATACTATCTATGTCTGTTATGACTCATGACTGACTATCATATTAAAATTTACAATCTATGCTTATCATATGACTAAACAGTCATAGTCATAACTTACTGTCAAATCATTATGATTATCATTACTGGACTTACATAATATTAATTTAAATTAACATGATTGGTTGAAAAAAGTTAAAAAAAATGCTAAGGTGCTTGTCACCACTCACCAAAATGATGAGCTGTTGGATGACGAGCCAAACCTAATGGATGATGAAAGGAAAATTGCCACAACGAGGTGGATGACAAGCTTGGAGGACATTATTAAATTGTAATACGTAGAATTTACTAATTCTCTTTTTAATATCACGTCTTAATTTTATTATATGTCTTAATATAATAAGTAAGAAAATTTTGTAAAAAATGTATAATATAAACAAATGTACAAGTACTCAAATTTCTAAATGAAGGATTCAATGACCATTCTGTTTATTACATCTCTTAATCTAACAAGTAAGAAAATGTCATAAAAATATATAGAACATATATTAAAACAAATATACAAGAACTCAAATTTCTAAATGAAGGATTAAATGACCATAATGTTTAAAGCATACATCATTTTTATTAGTAAAATGATTTATACACAATAAGTTTTTGTCATATACAATAATTATGACTTTTATGTCCTTATAATTTCACTAACTTTTATTCTTATCCACATATCTAAGGGTATGATATTCAAAACAACCACTAATTATTATGCGTGACAAAAATTTGTTATCTTCGATTTTCTTATCAATAGAAGGTTATGTAAACTAAAGGGCTCATAGTCTAGCGGTATCTGATATTTAGGTGTCCCATAAGATTATGGGGTAAAGTTTTGTTGTGATAACAAAATGATCTAGATTTAGAATTAGGTTTCAGCTTTTGTATGTTTAGTCATTAAAAAAAAGGTTATGTAAAATTTAAGGTAAAGCTAAGCATTGAAAGTCTAGAACATTAAGAAGACTAGGTGTTATGAATTTTATGTTATATTACATTAATGATGATCAAGCAATATAATGGCATGGGGGTGGATAACCTAAAGTCATAATTAACACTAAATGCAGTCAAATATGCATTCGTTGGCAAACTTTCGTCAACTATTTTAATTTATTCGTAAATAAGTTTTAGTATAAAGAATATAACTCAATTGAAGGGGGTTGCAGGTTGCTAAATTTAATGGGCATTTTTTTATTAAAAGAAAGAAAGAGAAGCCAATGAAGACCTTGTGAGGAAAGGACTAGCTATGTCTTTTTTCTTCACAAACTTTCCAGAATCATGGTCACAATCAATGTTATGGAAGAGTTTTGAAGGTTGTGGTAAGCTGGTTGACGTTTACGTTGCAAGGAAGAGATCAAGGAGTAAGAGAAGATTTGGTTTTGTGAGATTTTTGAAGGTGGAAGACGTTAAACACATGGAAAGGAAATTAAATGGATTGAATTTGGGAGGATTCACACTAAAGGCAACCGTTGCAAAATATGAAAGAAAATTTCTTGGTCCTCTTCTTAGAAATATCCATGGAAGGAAAGCTCCTGGAAAACCGATTTTCAACAAGAAGGTTACCGGGGGAAAATCATATGAAGAAGTCCTCAAAGGAAGTTGTACCCTAAGAAGCAATGAAGCTAATATCATCAAGTTAATTCCAACCTCGGAAACATATCGGTGGTTGGAAAGTCAACTGATTGGTGAAGTCATATCCTTTCCCTTACTTCATAATCTTCCATTGATTTTAGAAGCTGAGGGTGGAGGAAACATGAAATTGCGATATATTGGAGGTTTATCGGTGTTATTGGATTTCAATACTACACATGACTGTTAAGCACTTTATGGAGAAATTGAAAGATTTGTGGGAGAACTGGTTCAGCTCCCTTTCCTTATGGAAACCTCATAAATGTCCAGAAAAGATATTAGCTTCACTTCTCATTTTTGGGTTACCACCTGAAGCTTGGTCGACAGACGCCTTCAAAGAAGTGGGTTCGACTTTTGGTGAAGTGGTTATCGATGAGAAATGTGATGAAGATAGTATGAACATGGTGATGGGTAGAATCGGTGTATTAACCTCGATCAAGGAATGGATAAATGTAACTAAAACGATTATGGTCAACAATGACCTTTTTTCAATTCGAGTCACAGAAAATCATTTTGAATCAACTCGCCTAATGCCAATATACCCGGCGGATATCTCAAGCGCTAGAGATATTTCTGATGATGAGGATGTTCATACAGATGCAAATAATTTTTTTGGTGATAATGGAGACTTTAAAAATGGTTCACAATCAGAGGGGGACTCATATGATGATTTATCGATCCCACGTGAAAACATTTCTCCCCATATTTCTTCGCCGGAGTTTTTTTCAACGAGGAGGGCTTATCGGAAGTCTGGAAGGAGAAAGGGCAAAAAGTTGGTAGATGAAAAGTTGGAAGACAAAGCGTTGGAGCTCGATATGAATGAAATTTTGGAAATTGAAGAGGGTGAACTTCTAGAAAATAATAATCATTATGCTAGTATGACATCTGGAAGGGTGGAGGAATCCACTAGTGATATAAGAAAGAGTTGGGCTGCTGAAGATGGGCCCAATGAAAAAAGGGATTCAAACACTACTTTAGGCATAAATATAAACTCAGTAAAATCCAACTCTTTTAAGTCCATTGATCTAAACAAATCGGTGGAACTAGGGGAAAATTTTTCTTCATGCCCTGATCAGGTTTCAAACTCTGAAGGCGTGAAGACACTTCAGAAAAATATTTCTGGAAAAGTCAGAATTCTCTCTCGAAGGAACTCAAAATCGCAGTCGAGTGGGTCAAATAATATCTACACCGATGAAGTTATGGAAACAATTGATTTGGGAAAGAAGGTGGGTTTCTCCATGGATGGGTTTCAATCGGAGGTACAGGAACTCATTGGAAAGAATACAGGAGTGGATAATATTAAAATATGAATCTTCAATCCTATAACATACGTGGTGTCGAAAGCAATTTAAAGCAAGCTAGGGTGAAGGAAATTTGTAAACTAAGAAAAATCAATTTTCTAGGGCTACAAGAAACAATGGTGGGTTCGATATCTGAAAATCTAATTCGCTTATACTCGGGCAACGGAGGTTTTGATTACGCCTTCCAGGGGTCAAACGGGAAATCCGGTGGTTTACTCTCGGTTTGGGATTCTCAGTATTTCAAGTGTGAAGCTTTAATTTCAGGTGATGGCCACCTCATCACGAAAGGCAGTTGGCTGAACCCAAAAATAGAGATTGCATTCGTAAATGTTTATGCTCCACAGCAAAGTCTCCGAAAGCAAAAGTTATGGGCAGATCTTAGGAATGCAATCTCTGCCGATAAAAATAAAATGTGGATTCTAGTTGGAGATTTTAATGAGGTACAGGAAGAAACTGAAAGAATTGGTTCTCGCTTTTCTAAATCTGGAGCAAGGAGATTCAATGAGTTTATTGAGATCTCCGGATTGGTGGAAATCCGTTGTGGTGGCAAGCGTTTTACTCGATTCAGCTCAAATGGTGATAAACTGAGTAAACTCGATCACATTCTTGTTACAAATAATTTTTTTGCTGTTTGGAATAATCCCTCGGTCGAGATATTACCTAGGTTTATTTCTGACCATTGCCCATTATTTCTTAAGTCTAAATCGTATGATTTTGAGCCAATTCCATTTAGATTTTTTAACTCATGGTTACTGAATGGGGATTTGGAAGAAGTTATTCATAGATGTTGGCTTTCCTCAGCTGCTTCTCATTCAGGGGCTTCTCCTATAGTGAAACTTATGGCCAGATTAAAACATTTGAAGAACTGTATCAAATCCTGGAGAATAAAGCTTTCAGAATCCAACTGTAATTCTCTGGTGGATTTAAGGAACAAAATGGAGTCTCTGGATCTTAAGGCAAAATTGATGGTGTTATCTGATGAAGAAAGAAGTCTCAGAGTGGAACTGCATCAGAAAATCTACGATCTGGAGAAAAAGAAGCTGTTAGACATCAAGCAAAAAGCCAGAATTAAATGGGCTTCAGAAGGTGATGAAAATTCTAAATTCTTTCACAACACTCTTAAATTTAATCAAAGAAGGAATTCTCTAAATGGTATTTCAATAAATGGGGAGTGGGTCACTGAGCCGTCACTTTTACAGTCTGAAGTTTTTAAATTCTTCTCGAATAAATTTTCAGAACCTCTCTCTAATCGGCCAACTTTTGTTAGTGAAAATTTTATGAAGTTAACAAATTCCCAAAAAGACTCTTTGGAAGGAAATTTTTCAGAAGACGAAATAAAAATGGCGGTTTGGGATTGTGATGGAGATAAAAGTCCAGGCCCCGATGGCTTCACTTTTGCTTTTATAAAAAAGTATTGGGGATTAATTGGGGTGGATGTATAAGGGCTGTGCAACATTTTGGCTCATCCTCTACACTGGATGGATGTGCAAATTCATCTTTTATTTCGTTAATTCCTAAAATTAGGGATCCAATATACCTTACGGATTTTAGGCCTATAAGTTTGATAGGGCTTTTCTATAAAATTGTGGCTAAGGTTTTAGCAAATCGGCTCAAAAAAGTTATTGATTCGGTTATTGGTGTAGAACAAACTGCCTTCATGAAAAACAGAAGCATTCTTGATGGTCCACTAATTATAAATGAGTTGATTTCTTGGGTTAAAAGAACCAAAAGGAAAGCTTTCATTTTAAAAGTTGATTTTGAGAAAGCTTTTGATTCAATAAACTGGAACTATCTTGACTCCGTTTTGAGTCAAATGAATTTTGGTGTCAAATGGAGGTTATGGGTACGCTCCTGTCTGGAATCATCACGGGTTTCGGTCCTTCTAAATGGGTCACCTACGAAAGAATTCAGTCTTTTTAGAGGTGTTCGTCAAGGAGATCCGCTTACACCTTTTCTATTTATAATCGCAGCGGAAGGTCTTAATATGGCATTGAAAGAGGCCACAAATCTAAATCTCTTTCAAGGTTTGTTTTTGCCAAATAACGGGCCTTCTTTATCTCACTTAATGTATGCGGATGATGTGATCTTTGTTGGGAAATGGTCGATGGATAATACTTTAAACTTGTTGAGACTTTTAAGGTGTTTTCATCTTGCATCAGGGCTGAAAGTTAATCTATCAAAAACGACATTAATGGGTGTTGGAGTTTCGGAGATAGATGTATCAAATATGGCAGTCAAATTAAACTGCGCATCTGGTTCTCTACTTTTAAATATTTGGGTTTGCCGGTTGGGGTGTCTATGTCCCGAGTATGTTATTGGCAGCCAATTATAGAAAGGTTTAAATCAAAACTCTCAAGTTGGAAGGCTCCTCTTCTTTCCATAGGGGGTAGACACACATTATGCAAATCAGTCTTGGGATCTCTAGGTGTATATTTCTTTTCATTATATAAAGCTCCAGTAAAGGTGTTACAACGGTTGGAGAGTTTGAGAAGTCACTTTTTCTGGAAGGGATTATAAAGAGAAAAAGAAAATAAGTTGGATTGCATGGAGAGAAATTATAGCACCAAAAAAAAAAATGGAGGATTGGGAATCAATAGTCTTAAAACTCTTAACCTTGCCCTTTTAGCCAAATGGTGGTGGCGACTCAAGACCGATCCACATGCTCTATGGAAAAAATTTGTAGTTGCGCTGCATGGTTATAACAGGACGCAACAGGTGGACCCTCTAGCCTCAAAAAAGAGAGGAGTTTGGTCGGTCATTGCTTCTATCGATAATGCTATCAATGGTTTTAATATTGATTTTAAATCATTGATGCAATATTCCTTAGAAGACGAATTATCTGGAATCTATAGATGGAAATGGGCTTTATCCAAATCTGGAGCCTTTTCCGTCTCATCTCTTCGATCAGCTATGGATGACATGGTGTCCTACAAAATAGGGGGTTTAAAAACTAAGTGGATAAAATTTTTGCCTAGCAAAGTCAATATATTCACCTGGAGATTACAACACGGGAGATTGGCTACCATGGTTAATCTATCTAAACGTGGTATTCCTATAATTGCAGATTTATGCTGTTTTTGTGGTTCGGCTCCTGAAAGTGAGGAACACATTTTTTGCTCATGCCCACCAATTTTGATTGTGATTGAGGAATTTCGAAGGTGGTGGAGAGCGGACAGACTTTCTCTTAACACGGTGGATGAACTGCTCAATTGGGATAACGTCATTGGTTTAAAAGGTAAAAAACTGGAAGTTTTCTCGGCTGCGCTTTTTACTCTTTTTTGGGCGGTTTGGAGATTGAGGAACGAGATCATTTTTTCCTCAAAAAAAATAGGAGACTCGAGTATTATGGGATTTATTCAGAGCAATTCGCTGTTGTGGATAAATTCAAGAAGCCAGGAGAAGAAAAAGATTAGATGGGTTAATTACATTGAAGTCCTTTATAATATAGTTTTATTGTTTTTGTTTCGTCTGTTGTATTATTTCTTGCTGGACTGTAAACTCTTGTTTTCTTCTAGCATCTTGCTAGTAGTCTCTTAATATATTTAGGTCCTGCTAGGAAGGGGTGATGGCCGAGCCGAAACTCTTTCCTATCAGATCTTTTTGTTGCCGTTCAAAAAAAAGTTATCATATGAAAGTGTTTTGGTATAGTCATAATATTTGACTAGAGCAATAAAATAAAATTTTAATGGGCATCTAATTGACCATGCTAAAATAGAAAAGGGTTACTCATTAGCAAAGAGTCTCCATCGATCAATATCATGATAACGATCTTTAATTTTTAATATATATTAAAAGAAAAAAAATATTTTGTTACTATTTTTTCTATTTCATTATTCTATTCATCATAAGATAATACGTGAAATTCACTAATTTTTTTTCTACTAAGCGTATATTTGACGTAAGTAGCAGAAAGCTCAAGTTGAGGTTAGAGATTTTAGGAGTTGGAACTTAAGCTTTTTATTTAGAGTGAAAGCTCGAATTTTATTTGTAGGATGGTATTTGGCAAAGTAGTCACAACATAAAAATGTAAAACTTCATAAAAGACAAAAAATAGAATTTTAAATAAGAAACAAAATTAATTAAAAGTTACTTATGTAATTGATTTTTATAAACTCTAAGCGAATTTTAAAATCTACTTGAAGTATCTTTTTATTTTGGAGTTTTTCGGAGATTATTGTTTAAAAAGAAAAGCTAAAGATCCTACAACTAAACATAGTTACCGGAGCTTAGTTTCTAAAAAACTAAAAACTTCGAAAAGCTCATGTCAAACATAACCTAAGTAGGATGATAAATATAAAGATATATAATATCTCTTAATATAGAGGAGGTAAAACATGTATCAGAGATAAAATAATACGCGTCAAAATTTTATATATTACTTTTAACTATAGATTTGTATCTTAAAACGTTTGGTTAACATCATGAGATTTTTTTTAAAAGACAAGAAGAAATATTATTAAAAATAAAGGGAGTCTCAAAGATTGAGACTAAAAGTACAAGGACCCTATTTGTTGCTACCATCATGAGAATTTAGTTGGTCATGCTACCATAGTAGCATACAACTCCTTGTCACAAAGACTCCATTATCTAAATGTATGTCGTCTATCAATTCCTTCACACACAAAAAAAGGTTTATGACCAAATGATGATTGACCAACTCATCATTGACATGGAGATCGATGGCTGCATGATTGAAGAGCTCATCGGACTAATGGACTTAACTTTGACACTTCTCGTTAATTACCAGTTCAACTTTTTATTCCCGATTAAATATTTGTAACGTAATAAATACATAATTGCACTACTTCAATTGTTTTTACCATTTTATTAGCGTTATTTGAACATAAAAAGAAAAAAAAACTGCTTCAAACGATTCATTAAAAAGATAATCAGATACTCAATTGTTACTATCATACTTTGATGTTCTTACGTTATATCGATAGATTTAAGTTGCTCTTGCTTTCATCGCATGTAATTATTAAAGCATTATGTAAATGTTGTACATTAAAAGCTTCTAAACCTTTCTTTAATTAGTATTTTATTTAAAACTTTTTATAAAAACTAACATGATACCCGCGAAATGCGGCGACAACGAAAAATTTCTACTTGTTAACATATCCGTTTTCAAGACGTTACTTGTTAACACATCCGTTTTCAAGACGTAGGCGTGTGTTATTTATGTATTACAGTCACGCGAATAAATTTCGTTTGGTGACATGTCTGTTTTTTTTAATCTTTTTTCTATTTTCTTTACTTTTTTGCTCTCCATAATTAAAAAAAAAAGTTGTGAAAATATTTTTTAATAATTAAGTTAATTTGTATTGGCTTTGACTTTTAAAAAGAATTATATTTACTTTGATTTTCTTAAATATGTAAAGTTTAATTATTAAAATGAAATATAAGAACCTTATTAATTATATCTAATAGTTACTAAATTTAACTTATATAAAGGGTAATTTAAACATTTTAAAAAAATTAAAATTTAAAAGGTTAAATAAAAGACTTTAAATGCTTTATATTATAATATAGATTAAAACTTTTTATTAAGTTACAAAAAAAAAATTCATTAACAGACATATCGGTTTATTTTATTTAACCAATAAAAAGTTACTTATTGGGCTTTCTACCTTTTTTTATCGCGTAGGCTAATATTTATGTAGACCAACTAAGTTTGGCCCAGTAAAGTGTTACCGGATTAAAACCCTAGCTACTGTAAACCCTATTTAATCTCGTTTGCCCTCACTCTGTGTTTGCAGACCAACGATTTAATCTCGATTGGTTGATTGTTTTGGGGTTAAACTACAGAAATTCATCTCTTTTGTGTTTGAATCCAGGTCCTTCCGTATCAATTACGGTAAGACTTTGCTATTGTTGTAAGGTATTAGGTTTTATCTCGTAAATTCGAAACCGTAATCTTCAAAAGCATTGAATCTGTATCGATCGATCTGTTCGTGTGTGTTTGAAGATACAATTTGCATCTGTTTTACCCTCTCCTTGAGAAGAAATCGAGATTATTCAAGGAGATATAACTGATGCATATATCTAATTATAGGATGGCTTACCAACGCATTGCATTTCTACAGATTGCTTTAGTGTCAAATGGTCCTTCCTATATTCATAATTTTGTTTATAAAATCAATGGCAAATGATGAAATTTCAGTTTTATGCTTAACACACTGATTAAACCGTGGTGACTACAAACTCCGCTTATTATCTGATGCCATAGTTTTTTGTTGATTTAGATTTTAATTCAATCTAATTAATATTTTGTTGAAGATGGAAGGCAAATGATGCTACATAAATATCTTATACTACACACCGAAGCTTTTGATGTAGAAAATTAACTCTCTTTTATTTTCTGATGCTTTCCTTCTTCCAATCGGTTTAGCAAATTTAATTTAATTTATTTCAGTTTTTTTGTTCAATATAATGTTTTAATCGATGATGAGATTTAGCAGACGGGCGGTCTGAATTGATGCCATGTTGATTGTCTGCGTGATATCCTTTATTATGGATTTTAACTCTGAGATCCGTTCAACTTTTCAAGATCTTATATATCAGTTTCGAAAATCAATTGTTATTTTTTTGTCAAAATTTGTTTAGCTATGATGAATATGCAATTTTATGTCTGGACTTATGAGACATCGTCTATGAAATTATGCGCATAACTCTGAGCTCAATCCACATTGGTGTTTAATTATCATCTTCCATTTATCCTATGAGGCATCAATGTTGATTTCCTCTGTGTAATCGATGACAGATGGATCTCCCAAATATGCTAAATCAATAATTTAGAAGAACCTCATGGACATGCAGGTTCCTTTTGATTCAGTGGATTTTTGCGTTTTCTCGTAGGTTCAACAGTTTATTTTCATATTCAGTTTTAATAATCTGCTCAATGATGATTCATTTTGCTTTAACCACACCGAAGAGAAGACGATGTGTTTGAACGCCTTTGGAATTGGCATAAAAGTTGTTGGATCACATTCTTTTTATGTTTGGTGATGCTCTGTTTTTGAGTTCAGTAAACATGATAACAATGGAACCTGCTTACTTTTTACCCAAATCCAGTTTGGGTTCATTTATCATGTGGCTTCTCATGTGGAAAACCTTGGCCTTTGTCTGAGAGCAAATTGAAAATAAAGTTTCGTTATAGAAATTTATGGTGACTATGATGATAAATTTGAAGGCTTGTTTCTCAGAGACATTCGCAGTGGCCGCCTAAGATCTTTCGCCTTTCGCCGGGCTTGAGAGATTATGCTGTTTTGATCCTTCCTTGGATGTCTGAGCTACCATTGCTTACTATACCTAATTAATTTTCGTGAAATTTTTTATTGTTTTTTGGATTGTTGTTAGATTTTTTGTTAGTTTTTGACGTCTGTTGCAAATTTTGTGTCATTTGATATCATGATTTGAGTTATACTAGCATCAGTTAATGATAAATTCGTACGCTTGGTCCTTGGAAATATTCGCATGGATCTCCAAAGAACTATCTCCTCTGCCCGGCTTTGAGATGCTGCCTGCTGCTATTCTTAACTTGGATGTAAGAATCACGCTCGGACAAATAATTTTCTAGAAATTTACACACAACCTGTCGATGATTAAACGATTCTGACGTACATGTGATTTTAGCTACAGGATTTATGATTTTTGAGCTGTAACTGAACACGTGTTTGCTTGAATCAATAATTTAGATAAGAGCTTCATAATATAAACTTGGACGTATAGTTTCCCTTTTTATTCAGTGGATCTATTTTTTCCCATGTTCAATTTCAAGAACAGCTTCTGTTTTTGTTCAAAACTGAATTAGCTTTATCAACTCTGAAGAGAAGATGATTGTTAGAGTTTGGTTAGATTAAGCATAAGCGTAGTCGTGATAAACTGATTACAGCGCTTAGAAAAAGGAAGGTAATTCACAATAATCGGTCCACGTGTCAATTCAATTTAATTTGTTGAGATATACAGTATCATCCGACATTCGTTTAGATAATTTGTTATTTTGAAGTTATTGGATGGGATTTTAGGAAGAAACTGTTGGTATTGTGTATTGTATTCAAGTTGATTTTTATTTTAGAGATAATTAAAAGCTTTCGTCAGTAGAGTTTTAAACACTCTGTTTTATCCATATTCATGAAAATTTTAAGGTAGTTGAAAATTGCATTAGTCATGAGTATTATAATTTTCAAATGGTTTTTAGAAAACATTGTATAAACCTGATCCATCCTAAGTGCACAAACCAATATGAACATATAAGTCATCACTGATTTATAGCAAGAGTTTTTCAACCTATCATGATCACAATAAGCATATGACTTGAATGTGAGAAAAATAGTTAAAGATTACTTAATTCATTAAAACAAGTATTACAAAAGATTTATGGAATCATCATAAATATAATCATAGTGGCATGTATAATAAAATTAACCAAGATTTATTATGACCTAAGTAAATACAACATCAAAAACTACTGAGTGATGCAGCCATCATTGTTGGAAAGGTAAATAAGAAAAGATTATTTGTAACACCGTTGAAAACCGAAATTTTCTTTTTAAAACTAATGTTATAAGTTTCAAACCACTTGACTTCATATGAAACATAACTTGTAATAAACTTGGTTTCAAAGTTAAATCATGCAGCGAAAAGCTGAGTGGCTAACTATTAACAAATCAAAACTAGCCACAAAGTACTAAAATTGTTGGTTTTACTGTTAGCTAAAAGCATGCAAGTGTTCGTCCCAAACATAAAAAATCCAACAAGCACTCAAGCTCTCGAGCCTAAGGGTAAGTTGCAACATGGTGAGAGTAACTGTTAGCTAATTAAAGCTAGTGAGCATAAGATAGTATAAAGATTAACACAAATACATCATATATCAGCAACAATGTTCAGAGCATATCAAATCACATATCAATTAACAATCACCAGATAGTGCTATCCTATCATCTCGCGATGAGATGGCATAGTCAGAAAGCAACATAATCTTGCAGGGTAGCTAGTTCGATTCAATGTACTAACCGGGATATTAGACACGTCAACCGCGCTGGTGGGTGAGCGTAAAATGGTCCACCATTGCGTTATGAAGTCAATTGATTCCACTGGGTACAACAATCAGCCGATCCCCACAACCGATCGAGGAACATTGGACTTGCAAAACCTTAAATACCTATCCAGGTACCGTTGATGCTATCATTGACCTGCAGGCCTCAAGGCAATCCTAGACCTTGTGTTGGCCTCGATCATGGAATATATAGTCCTCATATCCGGATCCGTTCACAAACACATAACTTATCCATTTAGGATCCCATTGCGTGCACGCAAATACATATCATAATCATGAATCAAATATTACACTATTCAAGTGCATATCATATCATTTCATAATTGTTTCATACATTCAGGGGGTGTTTGTTTCATGGTATTTGGTGGGATTTGCATTTCAAATCCCACCAAATACCATGTTTGGTTGGCAAAGTATGGAAGCATTTCAAATCCATGGATTTCATTGAAATACCATGAATGAGGGATTATGAAATACTAGCCCCCCCTTGGTATTCTGAAATCCCATAGATGGGATTTCCACCGACGACCGTCTCCGGTGATCTTTTGATTTTTTGACTCCGTTTTCCGTCCCCCCGGCATCGCCGTTTGCCTTCCCTGTCGACGTCGCCGTCCGCCTTCCCTGTCGACAGAAACCCTAGGTCGCCTTCGTCATCGTCATCGTCGACGTCGCCTTCCGTCCCTTCGACATAAACCCTAGGTCGGCACCTCCGTCGCCGTCGTTTCCGTCCTTAGGTCGGCGCCTTCCCTGTCGACGTCGCCCCTCCGTTACCCCTCCGTCGCTTCCTTCCCTTCGCCGTCGTTTCAATGGTGGTAGTGGAGGTTGTGGTTGGTGGTGGCAGTGGAGGTGGTAGGTGGTGTTGATGGTGGTTGGTGGCAGTGGAAATCCCTCCTAATGAATCTCATCCAAACACTACTTGGGATTTTAAATCCCACCAAATGCAAATCCCACCAAATACCAATCCCATTATAAATGCAAATCCCTTCAAAAACAATACTTGAACCAAACGGGCCCTCAGTATTCATATAACAAGGTAGTCAGCATTCTATCATAGTTGACCCATTTAGAGTCTCATATCAAGTACACAATTACATATCATATCAACATTCAATAATCATATAGCAAATGTACTCGACTTTCTATCATTTACTCTAGATCATAATACTGTAAGTTCATGTAATTTACCTTCGTTGATTCACTTCTTAATCCTGGTTATCATATAATATACTTCTACTAATTCTTATGTTATCCGACACTCACCTGATAAGCTATAACAAGCAGATGTAGTGTTTTGGCTTTTCCTAATCTTCGGGTTCACTTATACAAAGCTCTCATAACTCAGTACGCATAAAACAACAAACTGTTTTCAGATACTGGCCAAAACCATCTTGCGGCTGCAAGACTTATGCTTGCGCCCGTAGGGGGCCTTACTTGCGCCCACAAGAGGTAACTCTTGCGCCCACAAGCAACATCCCTTGCGGCCGCAAGGCTCTTCCTTACGCCCGCAAGCGTGTATGTTATAGACCAGTGACGAGTTCCAGCACTCTGTTCAGTCCATTTTCATACCAATTCAACCTCAATCGACTTCTAATCAAATTTGACACATGTTATATCAAGTCTAACCAAACTAGAAACACTAACTTTTACAAGCTTTAACATCTAATTCATGATTCAAGATCTAAAAACACCATTTTTGACCCATTAAGAATTTTCTAAAAACTCAATCAAAATTAACACTTTAATCCATGAATTTCATTCCTATCCACTTTTAAATGATGTAGGAACAGATTGGTGTGTCAAAATTCTATTCTTGATGGCAAATTCAAAATTTTAACCATTCATGACTTAAAGCTCAAGAACTTGGAAACATGGAGAAGGATGAACTTACAAGTGAAGAAGAAGATGATAAATAGTACATTGGAACTTAAAATTAGTTGCTAGATTGAGGCTTGATTGATCTTTCTTTGGATTTCTTCTTCAAAGTTTCAAGAATAGTGAGTTGCATGTGTGTATGTACGTATGTCTGTATTTGTAACCAAAGGAAGAACCGACTTTAGGTTTTTATTTATCCACAAACGGGTATCTTGTTCCCATTTTCAACTTACAGCTCAACACCCGACTACCCATTTCTACTAACGTGGATATTTTTGGAATCGTTATCTTAAACCGTTTAATATTTTATTATGTTTATCTATTTTCGTTATTATTTTTATAACTCCATCTTATAACTATTTTCCATAATTTATTTCAACTACTTAAATATAAATATTTAATTTATATATTTAAGATAACCGACGTATCAAATTCACACACGTATAGGCCCGTTTTCGAGGATGTTACATTATTACAGCAACCCGTTAAGCTAAGATGAAGGTATATGTGTAGATGATGAAACTAGCACTTCCAAATGATCAAATACACCATCTTCAAGCTCTAGAATCACCCAAAGACCTCTACTGGAGTTTATGGATTATTAAGAACCTAGAGGTTGAGAAAAAAGTGTAAAAAGTCAGAATTTTCAGCCCCCTTGAAATTGCCTAGAAATGCTGAAAGTGTACTTTTTATGGCCGTAAAAGGAAAACCTAAGGCCGTAGAAAGAAGCAAGTAGGCAAGTTGTTCTGACAATATTCTCTGCAAATGCAAGTGGGGCTGCGAGTGAATTACTTCGTACGGCCGTAAAAGGGACATCTGCAGCCGTAGAAGGGGTTTTCTAACCCATTTTTGAACTTCCTTCAGAAGCAGCCTCTTTCGGACCTGAACAAGTGCGTACTGTAGCTCTTATCTGAACATGTGTGTACTGAAGCTTTGACCAAACGTGTAAGTCCTGAAGTAGTTAGTAGTCACCGAGCTTGAACTTTTGAACTCGATATCTGACTTATAAGCTCCTGAACATCTAACTTCTATACCACCACTGCTGAATGATTGTATCTGAACTTTGGGTTACAGTCCCTTCTATGGCCGTAGAAGGGAAAACTATGGCTGTAGAAAGGACATGGGTGTAAAATGTATATTTTTCTCATTTTTGATATTTTAACCTTTGAAATTCGTATGAGTTCTAGAATTTGGTTTTTCTACTGAATTTCATCGGTTTTGCTTTGTTTCTTGACTTTTTACGATTGAATGGCTGCATGGTGAAATATAAACAATTAAGTATCGAAATATAACATTTTTACCGCATAAATTAGTCTAAATACGTAGGAATCTATAAAATAAACATGTATAATTTAAGAGTTATCAATAGCCAATGATGATAATAATTATTATGGAGTGTTAGTTATAGGGTGCTTGTTTGGACCTCTTAAATTGATCCTCTGTGATGTGATGTATGTGAACGTATAACTTACATTGAAAATTGTAGTTAAATAATATGACATGTCTGGTATGTTATGAAAGGGGATCCAAATAGTAGTACACATCAATTTTATTATGTTTGGAGATGCTTTGTTAAGAAGTCCATTAAACACGATAACAGTAGAACTGTGTACTTTTTAGTCGAATCCGGTTTAAGAATGAATTAAAAAATAAAGTTCTATAATTGTTTAAATGATATTTTAAGTTACGGTGATGATCTCCATTGGATGTCTGAGTTGCTTTGTAGAGACATTCGCAGTGGCCGCTTAAGATCTATTTCCTTTCGATAGGCTTAAAAGATTATGTTGCAGTGAACCTTCCTTGATGTCTTTTGCTTACTTGTTTTGTTTTTGTTTTTATGAACAACAGAAGGATTTTTTTTATTAAGAACTTCAATAAAGGGTTAACACACCAATCCGACCATACTAGTATCCTTAAATGATCCCTAATGTCTAACCAAAAAAACATTAGATTTGAATCTCTTTTGAATAAGAATACAGGGCCAATGTTTTATTGTTTCTAGAAAACCAAATAACCCAACAGTAGGTAAAGATGGTAGAAGAAAAAGCTTCCAAACTCTTCATTTTGATGCCAATATGAGAGGCCCATGCCAATAGCATATGAATAGTAGAAGGAATCTCCCCATAAGCCCCACATATTGTTGTGAGATCCCACACTTCTTGGAAGCAAATATTACAAGTTTCTGGAGTTCTGTTTGAAGCAATCTAGATCCGAAGCAGAGATACTTCTGAAGGAGAACCTTGGCTCATATGATCCTGACAATGAATTCATAGACATGTTCCTCAACTACAAATATTTTCTGCCTTCGGATGTTCTAGAATGACCAAAAGGTGAGTGGAGATTTTAAACCCGCCAATGACAGGTTTTGGGATTTGGTGGTAGTAAAGCGGCAGCAGATGGTGGTTCCTCCAAAGGGGTGGAAAGGAAAGAAGGCGAGCCCTGCGGCTTTAGGTTTTAATGTGGTGAGCAACAGAATCATGATGGGAGAGATAGAGAGGATTGAAGACTAGGTACACCAGGTGAGAAGGTTGGTTTGTTTTCTTATTGTAGTTGTAAATACTTTTGTGTCTCAGCAACTATCTGTACATGATAATTTTGAAGTTTTTCTTCTTGGCTTATACAACTGACTGCAGCTAGATAATTTAAAGTGTTTAATAAAGATAACTACTTAAAATAGAAGTGAACAAATCCGTTTTCGTTCCGGTCATTTTTCGGTCTTTATCCGTAATAGTCTTAGAAGGTGTTTGGTAGAGAGAAAAGAAATTGGAAGAAATGAAAATAGAAATAGTGGAGAAATAGAAATGGGGAGAAATAGAAATGTGTGGAGAATTGAAAATGATTTCTTTGTTTGGTATCAGAAAAGAAATGAAACAAAGAAATGGTGGCTCAAGTTGCCGAACGGCGGTTACGGCGTTGGCCGCCTTGCCGGACGTCAACGATGATGATTAGAATGCCGGAAACACATCGCAACCGGACATCGACAATGATGAGTAGACATTGGTTATCATTTCTCTCCATTTCTGCACAATTGAAGAGAAATGAAAATACAAAGGAATGGGAGAAATAGAAATGGGTGAAGAAACAATTTCTCCTCTTAAAACTATAATCATTTCTCTCAAACAAGAGAAACCAATTCTCCCCATTTCTATTCTCTCTACCAAACACACCCTTAGTGAAGACCAGTCCCATATCGGAACGTTCCGGTCTCCATGTTCACCACTACAATGACCTGCTTATTTTTTTTTGCATGGCTGCATAAGCACTTGTTTTTAATTAAAGAAGAAGAAGACATGCAGAAAACTATAGAAAGAAACCAAACACACTTCTTGAATGAAGAGAAATACACCATTTCAAAACTTTGATATTTTGAATTTTTATTTTTGTTCACACTTTCTAGGGTTTATATTACACTTTATATAATCGTATGCATTGCTGACGGGCTACTGTACATGTTATAATTACTAATCTACGTTGAGTTGTGTTCAATAAAGTTAAAAAATATAGTTCTAAAATTTTAATATTCAATTGTAGGTAATTCATTATACAATCACATGTGAATTACGAAAATGTCACTCCGCCCAAAATTTTAAAATGCAATGTAGAACATTAATATCATTAATCCAAAGGTTAAAATTAGTCTCTTAGGACTATAAATTAAGTATAAACTATATTGACCATTCTTTTACATTATATACAAATGGGTCAAATACTGAATTTAAAAGGTCCAAATTACGACATCAACTTTAAAGTAATACGTAAGTCACAGATTAAATATTTGTTTGTTACCGCTTCAAACCCTCAGAAAAACTGTTGACTTGAGGAAATATGAACCTGAATATAAAAAATTTAACAAAAAAACCTAGGTTCGAAACTTTGTTACAGTTACTTCCAATATTTTACACTTATAACAATTTCAGTATTAATGAACTTTTTATATGTATATTTAATATTTTTAATGTTTATAGAAACTTATATAAAAGTTATAGCAAAGTACATCATATACTCTCCAAATAGTGGTTTTAACGAATAAATGAAAGAAGTATTAGACGGTGTTTGTTTTTTCAAGGGTGAGGAAGGCGTTTATGTCTTTTTCTCACATCTTAAAGATAAGTGATACAAATTTTTTTTTCAGATATAAAAAAATGATTTCTGAACTTCCTACTCGAACCAGAAAGGGAGGTTGGGAACTAACAAAGATTCCCGATGGTGATGAGATGCAAACTAAGTCGATTTACCGCAGAAATATGGATTCAGATTTCGATTTGGATGCTAGTGGAACGATTTCGATTACGATAGGTTTTGCAAATAGATCTTGTCCTTTTATGTCTCGCAAACATAATAGGTTTTGAAAAAGAACCATTTCGGAAGCCGACTTGATTCGAGTAGAAAACTCTTAAATCTCAGGGACAACTAACAGGAGGAATGAAAATGGGGAACAAAGTTCTAATTTCAGATATGCCATTTATACAATTTCCAATTCCTTGTGTTCATTGAGAGGGTTTTTTAACCCATTTGACCCGAACCGCTACCAAAATCAACCCAACCTACCCATTTCACCATTCTACGTATGACTATCCTGAATGCTTCACATATCATCAGTACCGGTGAGGGTTGGATGAATAGTCGCACCAATTCCACTTCCTCTTTTGAACGAAGATAATAAATAATTTTGTAGCTATATAAAGTATAAACCATGCCATAAGTGTAAACAAAAACATGCTATAACATTTGCTAATTCAGCCCCCCCAGAAATAAAAATTTAGACAGGAAAGAAAAAAGATGTTTTATATTTGTTTAATACAAAATATTAAATCGGGCGTTTGATAAACTCCATGTTGTAGTAATATTATAAATTGCCTAAAGCTTTTCAGGAATAAAGAGAGAAGAGGAAGAAGAAGAAACAAGGAAAAACAGCAACTGATAAAACTTCTGCAATTGATGAAAACTCCCAGCCTAGCAAGCAAGCATTTGGGGTAGTAGGTATATCTTCTACAACTATAAATGAAGTAAAATAGGTCACAAAATTGGTGGAGCACTTCTTAAATTATCTAGCTGCGGTCAGCTGTATAAGCCAAGAAGAAATAACCCTAAACTCCAAAATTATCATGTACAGACAGCTGCTGAGACACAAAAGTATTTACAACTACAATAAGAAAACAAACCAACCTTCTCACCTGATGTTCCTAGTCTTCAATCGTCTCTATCTCTCCCATCATGATCCTGTTGCTCACGACATTAAAACCTAGAACCGCAGGGCTCACCTTCTTTCCTTTCTTGCCCTTCTTCTTTCCACCCCCTTTGGAGGAACCACCATCTGCTGCCGCTTTACTACCACCAATCTCAGAATCCCAAAACCCTTCGTTGGCGGATTTAAAATCTCCACTCACCTTTTGGTCATTCGCACTTTGAAAGGCCATCTCGAGAACATCTGATGGCAGAAAATCTTTGTAGTTGAGGAACTTGTCTATGAACTCGTGATCAGGATCATATGAGCCAAGGTTCTCCTTCAGAAGTATCTCTGCTTCGGATCTAGATTGCTTCAAACAGAACTCCAAAAAACTTGTATCTAGAGAAATTAAGTGATGGGTAACAAAGATTTGTCATCAATCCATGAAATGCAATATTAAAAGTCATGAACTAATAAATCATAGCAGGCACAATATCAGAATTTGCAATACCTTTGCTTCCAAGAAGTCTGACGCATTCACTCTTGCACCAATCTCTGAAGTCCATAGCCTCTGCAAAATCACAATACATAGCTATACTTGAGGTTTAATAAATCAGTGTTATTGGTAGCTGCATTATCTCAAGTAAAGTGACTTTACCAGAATGTGTAGCCAAGACATCTTTTTTCCCCTTCAATGAAGGAGAAGAGGAAAGTGGAGTTTCAGAAGGTCTGCCACCCACAGATTTTTGTCGGCTTATTGAAATTCCTTTTCCAGAAGTGCTTTTAGTCCAATTGCCTTGATTTGCAAGTTGAGGAAAATCTGACCTGCAAGCATCAAGCAAGAAAAGAAATGTTTATAAACCAAGGTGAAAGCGCTATAAAGTATAAACAACATCAAAGAAATAATAAAGTCATAATACAAATATACAAATTTGTATGCAGGAGGTAAAGAGATATACACTTGGTGAAACTACTTGACTTTCTTGTGAAAATACTAAAGTCAACTTAAGATCAGTATATAAAACAGGCATGTAAATAAGGAAGTTGGAGAAGTAAAAGATAGAAGGCTGTACCGTCTTGCTTCTTGCTTAGGGTGATCCAATGGACCCCAGAACAAATCATCATCAACTTTGTTTTTGGATTGTGAGATAACTGAGATAGGGGATGCAGCCTTGGCAGGAGATGATGCAGAAGAAGACCATGAAGGACCATTTCCACGGTTGGACTGTTGAACAGATGAGTGTTTTTGTGTTTGTGGTGGTGTTGGGACTTGTATTTGTGAAGTACCCTTTTTCTCTTGTTCTTTGAGGATGTCCCTCATGGAGGTGTGTCTTGCTACTTTTCCTGAATCAGTAGACCAAGCTGGAGCAGGTGACGGGGCAGTAGTCTCTCCTTTCCAGACTACAAAATCTCCAAGTGATGGACCACTAGGGACAGCTGGCAATATATCCTTCTCCTTCTCCTGGCGTGAACTTTTGCCTTTCTCAATTGGACTGGAAGTCACAGGGATTTCAACAGGCACAGAAACCTTTGCTACTCCTGCAGCCTTGGCTTTTGCAGACTTTTTCCGACTCCTTTTTGACTCTTTTGCCTCAATGAAGCTACCTTCTTCCATCACTTCATGAGACGTATTCTTGTCAAAAGTTGCAATAATATTCTTTTCACTAGTTTTCACAGGACCTTCTCCAACCAAAACATCATTCAACTGGCTCTTGTTCTGCTGCTGATTCTGGGAAACCTCAACTTCTTTCTTAGTTTCCGAATGCTTGTGGTCTGAATTGCCAACAACACCAGCCCAGGGAGTGGTGGATATATTCATTGACCCTAGAGACGTTGAAATGTCAGAAACATTCATCTCCACTTGTGTCTGTGTCTGTGCCTGTGCCTGAGCCCTCCGCTGCTCTTCCTGCTGAATTTCTAACAAAGACTTTGGCTTAAAGCCAGGAGCAGCATGCTTCCAAGCTCGTTGACCACTATGAGCCTGTATGTTATCTTGTGGGACACGGCTCACATCAACAGACATACTTGCATGCTCTTCCTCAGAGACAACATTGGATCTGTTCTCTCCCATTTCGGCCTCATTGACTTTGCTTACTTCAGTTTCAGATTCCTTTGGTTGCTGCTGTGTTTTAGATATTGTTGTCTTGGCCATCTCAGAGGATTGCGCCTTGGAAGACTTGTGTTTCTTTGACTTCTTATCAGTAGCTTTTTTAACCTCGCCAGCTTCAACTATGGGTTTAGCAGCTTCTTTCAGACCAGATGGTTCGTTTTCAACCTTTGGAACCTCATTGACACTCGCTTGTGGCTCCTCCAAATTATCAACATGTTCAAACTCCAAGGCTTCACTCTCAGCATCTCCCACAACCGTAGGTCTATCATAACCGTTTGCAGGCTCAGAATCACTGGGGATAGGTAATGTAACATTTTCATCTGTTCTCAAATCAATTCCCAGTGTTTGTGCTTGTACATCAGTTTCCTTCTGATGACCAATCTCTTCACCTTGTTCCAAAACTGTAGCCTCTCCACCCTTTTGTAGCATTGTGTTGTCAATAAACCGATGGGGTAAATGTACAGAATCTTGTGGACCAATTGCGGGCATATGAGCAATGTTAGTAGCACCAGTATCCTGCATATTAGGAACTTGATTCTGTGATCCCACCATCTGCAGCATCTCTTGTGGAGGAAATCCAACATGATCAATTGATGGATTCCCGACAGATAAACCAGGGGTCAGCATTGGGCCACAAGACTGCTCACCAAAACGTTGCATAGTATGCTGCTCTTTCAGTACATGGGAAAGAAGTTGCTGACGCATCATCTGCTGTTCCTGTTTTTGTTGTTGCTGCTTAAGCAACAAATACTCGTCCAATACTGATAGCTGTTGTGTAGGCATCGGCGTCTGAGGTTTCATCTGCTGCTGCTGCTGTTGCTGCAGTAAACTTATAATTTGATCTTGAGGGAGCCCGGAGGAAAGAAGCATTTCAGGGGTGAGTGGAACAGAAGGCATATCAAAACCTTGAGCACGTAAATTTGCCAGTGAGGGAAGATTCTGTGGTTGCAGCCTTTGCTGGACCCCAAAGGCTGTCTGAAGAGGGAAATGCTTACCATGAAGCATATCCAGCTTATCCTGAAGTGGGTCCAACCCGGATCCACCTTGAACGGGGAAGTTTGACCAACTATTCACAGAAGGTGTAGATCTATCAGATGATAAACCTTGAAGAAGGGACATGAATTCAGGGTTTGGAGGTAGAGGTTGCTGACGGAGATTCTCAGCAACAGCTGCTGCTGATAATATGTTTGATTGTGAAATTGTAGGGTCTTGAAGAATATCGGGTTTTGGGCCACTCCCCGACCAAAGAGAGTAAGGATTAGACATAGATTTTTGCCTTTCAAGCTGCATCAGCTTCGCCAATTGGTACAGGTTATCACCACTCTCCGTTCCTTTGACTGGAATTGAGCTAGAGTTCCCAAAGTATCCCTGCATACCTGTAAGGCAGACAAATTCAGCTATATACTTAACTTTTATAAAAAGCAAATGTCACAACATATTATCATGAAAGCAAAATCCAAATTGTAAGACAACCTTCTCCACTCATGTTACTGGACATAAGAGACTCAATAAACCTATTCTCAGCCTCAGTAGTCGAGCCCGCGTGTTGAAATCTTGGGTGGTCGTTTTTCATCATAGAATTATCACCCAATCCTGCTTGAACCTTACTACTAGTAGCCCCAGTGATAAAAGTGGGTGGTTCATCATTGATTTCGCTTTGTTTGGCAGCAGTAAATCCAGGCGGTGGTCTGGCCTTTGCACGAAGGTGAGGCATTACATCACCAAGTAATGCAAATGGGGAGTCTTGTGGTGCATTTGCAAGACGTACAAGTAGATCTATCCCAAAATATCCAGCCTCAAACCACCCAATGATATCACTGCCTGTAAATGGACCTTGAATTGCACCCTGAGGATCTTTATAAAAAAGAACTAGGTCTTCAGGTGATGGCTGAGAAATTATCCTTGGTTCTTCTCTCTCTATGATTCCAGGTGGTTGCCTTCTAATAACTGGACTTGTTAAACTGCTTTGGGGCTGTGACCATGACCTGATGTCACTGGGTACATCCCTTGTCTCTAGTGAGTTTGGTTGTCCCATTCGCCAACTAGCCCCTGCTGGAGGCTGACCTGAAACTCTTGATTCTCTACTAGCATTTCCTATCTCATCCTTCCTTGCATAATCTCCTATTCCTGCAGAAAACAATGACAATACAGCCAAGATCAAACACATGTTCCAGAAGACACTACATCATACTTTAGTAAATAGCAACCTATAATTAACTAACGATTTTCTACGACATTTGCAGTGAAATAGGTTTACATTCACATGAGGCTCAAAATAATCTGAAAAATAACCTTTAAAGCTGTCAACAGTCTCGTCCCTATAGTTGTCCGAAGCAAGTGGTAGATCTTCTCTACTCCCTGGCTCAGAATTAAAAAGAAATCACATTTAAATAAGATAATAAACTCACTATTATATATGTGTGTGTGTCTTCCTTACCAAGCTTGGTTCTTCTTGACTGAGCATCAACCGTGTTAAGCCCAACTGATCCATCTTTACTAACTTGAGGAGCACCACTGCTCAAAATGTCCCCTTTGTCAATCCCCTTCAATATAAGCTGCCAAGAAAATAACATGATTTTACTCCTATAATAAACTTTTAACAGGGGTGATTATAATTTTTTTAACTTACCAATTCTTCTGCGCTTGGTGAAAGAAGTGCAAGAGGCTCCAGCGGTTCCTCCAGTGTTAGTGAAGGAACCAGCACCGTACCATCGAATATCCTTTCACCGGCTTTCATGTCAGTTACCCTGTATACATCAAGCAGCTTTGTCCTGCTATATCTCATCATAGAAGACATGTCATCATGCAATCTTTCAGTAAATGACCCTAACGACTGCAAATGAGTGGAACTGTTATTCCCTACAGGGGCACCCCTTCCACGACCCATAGAAAACGTCGGGTTATAATTTTCTCCACGTCCCCGGGCATGGGAAAACATAGGAGTCGGCTTGTTAATTAAACCTGGGCTTTGGTGATGTGGCGGGTCTACTCTTCCTCGGTTGATAGCTGAGTTGGATCTCCATGGACGAGGATGGTCATTCTCCCGCTCATCTTTCACATAATGACTCGGGTGTGATAGACGAGGGTTTTCAGGATCATGAGCACCATCAGTTTCCTTGTCATCAGGGCCCCACCGTGTGTTCCATTTGCTCTCACGGCGCTGATCATGGTTTGCATCCTTGTTACCAGAATCACCCCATTTTTCAGATGGTGCACGCCGTGATTCTCCATAGTGTTTTCCAGATGAGTTATCAGCCCACCGATCCAACTTACGGTTGTCCCCAACTCCAACCTCTTTATCACCCTCCCTCCACCTATCCTTGCGCACAAAAGAGCTTGTGTCTCTTTCCTCATCACGCCAACGCTCACGGCTATCAAGCACTGAAGGCCTAAACACGTCCTTTTTCTTCTGTGAATCAGGGACATGATCATCATTTCCAGGTGATTTCATAAGTTCCATGCGGTTGCCAAATGTTGGAAAAGGGCTAGTTGGGCCCTCCTGAGCCAGAAACATAGAATGAAAATAAGAAGAGAAATGAGAAAAGTTTTTGCAAGATTCTCAACATCGGAAAAGCCTAAATAAAGTAAGATATTTTGTTACTAAATTACACAATGACATACCCCACTTACAGTTCCCGTCTTGTTCTCACCGGGTTTTGACAGAAGCCACTGCGGTGAAAGTGGAATGGAACTGTCAGTCCCTTGCATATCTACATAAACAGTCAAAAGAAACAGTTAATACAGCCATACGCCCATGCATGAGTAAAAAACAATAGGTAATCATGAACGTATTAACCATTGTCTCATAAAGTTCAATAAGATATTATTATAAACAACTTCCCCAGCAGAAAAAATGAAATAATAAAGCTGGAAATATGAAATTGTCTCCAAGTGACATTAAATCAGATACGACCCAAGACCTTTATAACAAAAGCAAATACTAGATCTGTGCAAACTGTTTGAAATTCCAAAGCAAATAGCCTTCAAATTAATTAATGGTCATTTTGTACAGGCGAATCACTACACGACAAAGATGACCAGCAGTACAACACACATGCGTGTGATCTTCAAGAAACACTACATCTAGATTCTAACGATCTAAAGTCCTCAGCTGTATCATGACTTTATTTGTTTTCCTCACTTGCCTGAAATACATGCATGCATTAGGCTACAAAAAAAGGAGCTCTAGAGTGCCACAATTTGTGCACAAGCTAATACTAATAGGCATCAAATGTAACTAGAGGTAAAAACACGAAAAAGAAAACCATCAGTTCCAAAAACTCTAAATGTTGACCGAATTCCCACAACAACCTGGTCAATTCAATAAGACTATTCTCTGTGAAAATTCAAAATGCAGCAGAATCAAATTTTTGAAAGTTAATTCTTATTAATACACCTCAATTTCGACAGCAAGAAAGCTAAACCAATTGAGCGCTCAAGACCGAGTTAGGTGATAGACAAAGCATGAAAAAAAATATCAGCATCGCAAACGAACATAAATGCCATAAAATCCCCTATAGACCTTTACTCCATACACAAAAACCCGAGGGTAGGAAAACACTAGCGCTGGAAACGAAAAGCAAGCATGTTAAGTTGATAAATATATACAAAATCGAAACCTCGCTACTGGAATTAAAGATTTGATAAAAAGGGTATTTATATTATAAAGAAAGCACTAACTGCTGTCACTCTCTAAATAGACTTGGGACCAGATGAATCAAACTCAACACCGACTAATCCAGTTTGTGTTTGTTTCAAAACCCTAAAACCGCCACGGTAGGCGCAAATCGTCAATATAACAAAGATTCTTAAACGTTTCGTACTCGAATAAATACATAAAACCTAAGAAATGGAAGAATAACGCGAGAAGGCGAATAGATTTCCGTCACATTCTTATCACGCATATCCCAAAACATTATGCGGCTTAAGGAGTAGTCATAGAAAACAGCAATTTATACATTCGTAAATCCACAAAGAAAACCCTCAAATCCGTACATAAAAAGATAGGGTTTTAAGAAAATAAACGATAAATTGTCAAGGGGTTTGCTAAAGTAGAAGAAAGGTAAATTGATTCACCTCTGGAGATCTGAGAGTTGTGGAGAGAAGAATCGAAGTCGGTCTTGCCGGCCATTGATGATCGGAGAGAGGTCGGAGACGCCAAAGAAAGGAAGGGTTTTTTGACTGCGTAAAGGAAGGTGTAAGCGAGATAGACACGAATGCGGGGGAAATATAGGAAGGGCAAACGGAGTGGAGATAAAACGCAAATGTTAAGATAAATGAAAATTGTTAAAAAAAACTATTATTGAAGTGTATACTGATAACACATTTGGTTATTTTTAATAATTCTTATATTAAAAAAAATATATGTACTTATCTATAATCACTTATAATAAATGTTTTCATTATTATAAATAATTAACGTGTATATGATGAAATGACTTACATATCACTTATTTTATATATATTATTCACGGGATTGTGATATTCAATTGTCTAATCAGTGTTTAATTAAATGTGAGCCGTTTAAATTCAACATCTTATCTCGGATTATTTGTTACCTAATTTAAGAACGTGGTGAAATTTATTTCAGACGCTCTGTGATGCTCTTGACCTTACCATGTTTTCTTCTTTGATATCTACTAGAATCTTCTCTTATTATCCTCCAAAATTTTCTCCAACGCTCCGAGTTTCACATCACTTAGTTCGCTAAAAAAACTGTTTTCAAAAGGTGTATTTATCTTCTTCCTATTCTTCCTTCCATTAATGAGACTCGCACTCTTTTATATATGTATATACGTTCAAAGATAACACGTCGTCAAGTTAGTTTTGACAGTTTGCACAGACGAGTTCAGTTAACGCCTACAAAGGCCTGTGTTTTTATTTGTACGATAATGGATTGGTGGCTAAATTAGGTTTACGTGGTAAAAGCACAATTCATCACCTAAGTTGGTCGCAGCCAAATATCTTTTTTTACCCACCACATGTTCAACGAAATGCCTAAACCAAGTTTCATAAGTTTTTTAAAGGTTAGCAATCAATCATATGTTATCACATTTAAGTTGTTGTTCTGCACTTCACTACAAGTTGTTAGTAAGGTAAGAATCAATGGTTCTTAATGGTTGTTTTTGTCTTTTTGAGACAACAAAAGGTAGTAAGGTAGGATTCAAGTATGAGTTTTCAAGATCTGTGACACTGCAGGTACCATATAATATTACACAATTTAGATTCTACATGCTTTGATTTGTTGGATTTATATCAAAGTATGTGGCTATGTGCATAGCTATACTTCACTTCATCTTATTGACTACTTCTAAACCCAAGTCCGATCATTGATCTGTTGTTAATTATAATATCAGATTTTATGCTTCTATAAAATACATGGTGATATGTCTAAAGGGTTATAGCATATAATAATGTGTGTGACGTATGGCATAGCTTAAGGTACCTTTCTAAGAAAGCTAAAATTCCTTGTATTTCTTGATTAAATCATTTGTTTTTGCACATTTAGGCGTGTATAGCAATACATATGTTCGCAGTTTACATACTTCTTTTATATGTTCATGAATACTTCTTTGTGAATATTCCTAAATGCGTAAGAATCTTTATTTTGCTTCAAATAGCTAAAATTAAATGAAAAGATTTGAAATTGACTAAAAAAGGATTAAAACATATCCTGAAACAGAAATATGCTTTTGACTAAACTTAATAAAAATATACGTTACTTCAGAATCGCCTATCAAAAGCAAGGGACTTAAAAGTGTGGCGTACTAACACTCTCCTTATGGAGTTGTTGGGTCAAGATTGTTGATGATATCATTAGTTTATTTACATATATAATGTTGTTACCTAATGAGGCTTTACTTGGGATAAATTTTGGGCTTTTAGCGATTTTTTCATTATCCTTATATAATCTTTATTTATTTGATTCGAAGTGAAGATAAACATTTTTATCTTCAGCTATAAATCATGATGTTTTTTTGTGCTTTGGATCTTACACTATATCCATGAATTGTTACACAACACCCTCGACTTTTGCATCAGCATAAGATTAATGATGGCAAAAAATACACCAAGGTTAATCACTTCTAACATGATTTTGTTATAAGCTTGCTTCATAAATAGCAGAAACAAGGTTTATGGTTCGCGCTTCGCTGCGGTTTTTTATTACTCGTTTATTTATTAAATAATTTTTTTTAATATCATATAGCAATATTTAATGTATATAATGTTTCAATTATATTATTTAAATATTTACGATTCAAGTATTTAAATTTACATTTGATTTAATTATTAAGCTTATGCTATTAAACCTTATATGTATATTAATATATAAATCAGTTAACACTCTCTCTCCTAAATATCTTAATTTTTTAAATTTTAAGTCATTTGATATTACTAACTTACCCCTTATTTAAATCTTAAAAGGAAACCATTGAATACCATTTTAATAACTAAACTTTCTATAAAAATAATATTTAAAAATGTCAACTCAATACAAATTAAATTTCAACCTATAAGATATTACACAAAATAAAAATTGAAAAAAAAAACTCCATAGAAATATTATTTTAAATATTATATCATATACCAAATAATTTAATTGAAGTATTAGAAAATTCGTGTAACTAAAACTCATAAACTTGATAACATGTAACCGAATTTATAAACACTCATATAAGTAAAATAAAAAGTTTAGTTTATAATATTATTTTACTTGAAATCTTAAATTTTAAGTAATAGAAAATTACCTATATAGTCTTAAATATCTTTACATTTTATAAAATACACCAACTCAACCACTAATATATTATCTCATACCTACACAATTTTTCATTCAAATCAACACAATTCACCAAGTTATTGATATGTTTTTATCATCTTATTTTATAAGTAGAGATTGTTTTCTTTTCTTATTTTATTATTTTTCAAAGATTGTTTTAGAAATTAACGAAAGAGTTGATAGATAATAAAGAAATAAGTAAAACGGAAAAGAAGGAAACAAAATGGACATACTGCAAATGGAAATTATTCGACGTCATCATAGTGTGTGTATACCATACCCTACGTTACCGAAAACGGACATGTTATCGACAATTAATTAGTTATCGTCGCCGCATTGCGCGGGTAACATGCTAGTATATATATAGATATATATATATAGGGGAGGGTTCAAACGAGAACCGTTTTTCGTACGAGAACTGCGAGAACCAATCTTGGTCGTTCATTTTGGATAATGGAATTCATGGATGAAGAGCGTGTGGGGATTGAGTGTGGCAGGGTGCATGTAAGGAATTCATGAGTGAGCAATCCAATTGAAGGAGGGGGAATTGGATGGCTAAGATTGGTTCTTGTAACACCACTTTTCTAGTTTTAATTTAAAAACATTATCTTTCGTGTTAGCACTAAGAAGATATCAGAGTTTCTCAAAAATACAGTTCCTAATCATATACGTGCAAACATTTACCAAAGTAGTGTCAAAATTTGCTTCTTGAAACCAGGAGCTATCCGACTGATTATCACGCTGGGACCTTACCCTTGCTGGAACCTACAAAACCTGCAACAGGCAACACTGAAACATAAGCTACCGCTTAGTGAGCATACTAACTGAACATAAACAACGTAAGGATGTCCTACATCCACTCTGTGTCATCGGGAGTAAAGTCTCCTCCGGATGTCTTGTATCCCAGCAGTATTACCTGCAACCTGCAAATCTGTTACTATGATGGGGTTTATCTACACTATAGTGTAGGATATCCCCAGTGCTTTCTTTGGGTATAAAGAGTTCGATATACCCCTTTCTATTATCCTGGATACAAAGCTACGTTTGCACGTGCTGAGTATCCTCTGTGCCGGGCTTATCTACACCTCACGGGTGTAGCCTATCCCCGCTACTATTGGTGTACAGCTCACTGTATACCCTGTCTCTGTTCTTGTGCATAGTTATGTTCGCGGCATAACTATACACCTGTATTGGTATCACACATCATATCTGGGCATAACATAACATATCATACTTGGTCATATCATAACATATCATATCTGGTCATAACATAACATATCATATCTGATCACGTATGCATAGCATATCTGGTCATAACATACATATCATATCTAATCACGTATGCATAGCATATTTGGTCATAACCTAACATACCATGTCTGATTGTATCTTCTAGTGCACAACTACATATACTGACTCATATTTACTTATACCGCTTTGGTGTTCAGTTACACCATCTGAGTGGCTGTATATCATATACTGTTCTTTGTACAAGATTACACCTCACATATATATTCTGTATCACGCTTACTTTCATTGTATATCTATAGCATTCATATCTCATAATACAGGTATCATGTTGTTCATCTAAATCATAGCCATATGCTGAACATGCTAAAGGACTAGTACACTCACCTGGTGATCGTGTAACATGCTAAGCTTTGCTAACTCAGCCGCACTTCGCCATAAGTACGCCATCACTTATTGCCTACAAGCAATATACAACCTTTGCATTAATACTTACAACTCTGCCCGTGCCTTTCATTCTAGGCCCAACACAAGGCCTGCTCCATACGGGCATACTAGGCCAGGCACGCCCGTACCCTATAGAGGTACGCCCGTGCCCATGTATGCCCGGACCTGAAGAACAATGGCGGTCACGCCCACCTGGCACGGCCGTACCCCTAAAGGCACGCCCATGCCCTAAGAACTGCAGCAGCAGTTTCGCGACTGCCTTGCTGTTTTCTGACCAAAATCGCATCTAGACTAAAAACAAGTGTTTTCCAGCACTTGCAAAACATACTACAACTTCTAAAACAACTACACAACATCTAGAAACATATTAACATGCAAAAATCAATGATTTCACCTTGAAATCACTTTCTTGGCTTAAATCATACAAAATTCAATCAAGAACACATACCTTGCTGTTAAGGATCACTTGTATACTGTTATCTCGCTATGATCTTGCTAATTTCTCACCCAAGATGCTTGAAAGTCCTCTCTTTTAGTTAATGTAGCTGGAACATGAATGGTTTGACTTTTTAAGTCAAACTACAAAACTCATATATATAATAGAACTTTTCAAGAATGACCATTCAGCCCCTGAACTTATCATGTTTCAAACTGACAACTTTAGCCCTTCTAGTTTTATAAACACCTCCAATCTTTTATAACACTTGGCCATAACAACTTTTGAACTTTGGGGCGTTACAGTTCTCGCGGTTCTCGTACGAAAAACAGTTCTTGTTTGAACTTTTACCTATATATATATATAAACTGTAACCCAAGATTCGAAATTCCTTAAATTAATAATATTAAATAATAAGTGTTATATGTGTATTATGAGTTGCCTTATGGGACTAGAGATATTTATTAACCACCAAAATAAAAGTCAATTAGTTGGGGGACTAGTGCTACCATTATGCTCTACCTATGGATACATATATATATATATATATATATATCAAATCCTTGTTGATTTCTTCTGCACAAACACACAAACATACTTGCATACATACATACGTGTAGCTGTTCTTTCCCTTGCAATTTTGGAACCAAAAACACAGCAAGATCATCATCTTCTTATCATCATATCAGTTCTTATACAATCAAGGTATGGATTGTTGGATTAGTTTTGATATTCAAATGGGTCAAGTGATTCGAATGGTTGAATCAAGGATCAAAACATGTTAATTATGTGTTAGTCGATGTTTATAGCTGTTTGGGGTGTAGGAAAACACCCTTGTGCTGTTAGAAATCATTAGAATTGAGTTTTGGATTGAAAATGGCTTAAAACAGTCGACTGGACGACTTAGTAGTACAGACCAGGGGGTGACACGGGCGTGCCTATCACCTCGTGGCAAACTCTAATTCATAAGGTACCCCCATGCTTTGGGGCACAGACACAGGTGTACCAGATCAAGGCACGGGCATGTCTAAAGGATAAAGTACGCCCGTGTCTGAAAATGTCACAACCGTACCTGCAGTTCAAGGCACGGGCATGCCCATTTATACTCGATTTGGGCCTAGTTGTTAATCGTATGTAAATGTAAGTAAGTTACTAAATTATGTAAAGGGTCCAAGTTGTATAAACATATGTAAGTTAATTAAATGAAAATGTATTTGTGTTGATTGTTAAATGAAATATATATATGTTTATTTGTGTAGTGGTGTTTTAGTAAATATATATATATATATACGTGTGTGTGTGTATAATTTGACTAGAGTTAGTCAAAGTTGATACACACTTGCTCTACTCTCTCGTGGCTTTCTGGAGAAGAAGAGCTTGAAGTTTTGGTGTTGTTGAATCAAACCAAGGTTAGTATCATGTTTATAGTAAAGTTTAAACATGATTGGTAATAAATATGAGTTGAAGTTATGGCTGGAAACTTAAAATCATGCAAGACACCATTGAAGAACACACAAAGCTTACTTCATAAGTGGGTTTTGCATGTTTGGTGTTCTTGTTTGGATTTGATGATTTTATGAAGCTTTTATGAATGTTGTTTGAAGTTTAAAAGTGTTTTGAATGTAAATTTAACAAGTTTAAGATTATGGTTTGTTCTGAAAATAATCAAGAGTTAAAGTCAGACAAGTCACACGATTTTTGTCTGACAGTCGCATGGGTCATGCGACCCTTTCATGCGACTGTCGCATGGTTTGAGCAATTAGTTCATGCGACTCTTGCCTATGCCATGCGACTTATGGTTTAGTTTGTTTGTATCATGCGACTTTTGGTCTAAGTAATGAATAAGCCATGCGATTTTTGTAACCTGGTCATGCGACTTTCGCATAGTATAGCACAACGCGACGCGTCCGTTGCTTGGACGCGACGCGTCGGGTGAATTTCAGAAAGTTCATTTTCAAAGTTAAATGTTTTAAAAGGCACAAGTTGTTCTAAGTCATGTAAGTTTAAGCTAGGGTGTTATAAGCCTTAGATAAGTCTTGTAAGGGTTCTAGAAATAGAATCCCGTATGTGTAAACGCTTAACGCGAATGATAAATGATTCTAGGTGAACTTGCCGAATTGGCTGAACCAGAGTTAAAATAATCTGGTTATTTAAGCTACTCAGGTGAGTACTGACTTCCGTAAGCCTCAGTAGAGGGAGACTTGCTTGCTAAATGTATTGAATGTGATTCAAAGATGTTTTATGTTGCATGTATGTTTAAAAAGTAAATAAGTAAGTCTTGCCATGCTACTTTATCACATTATGCCATGTTAAGTACTTGTTGAATATAAGTTAAGTGCATTCTGGCGGTATCCAGAATTGGAGCCGCCTAGTTAAGATGAATAATATGTATGAAATTGATCCTGAATGGATCAACTATGCGAAAGATTAGTGATATGTATACTAGGAATCCAGATTGGATCTGCAATGATGAAATGAATGAATATGCATGCTAGGTGAATGATCCAGATTGGATCAGCTATGTGTATGTGAAAAGTTCGCGGACATCTTCAAGCATGGTTAAGGTCAACTTTGTAGTTGGGTCTCAGGGATACTTGATCAGGTGATTCGAGGTAACATTCCGGATCGTAGGTTTTGCAAAACCGTCGTGCCTTATATCATGAGAGGTAATCAGCCGGATGTAGCTGAGTTGCCTAAGGAGCCTATGGTTCCGTAAACGATACTTGGTGGACTGCTTTATGCTCCCCCACCAGCGCGGATGGTTGTATTTGATCCCCCGGTTTATTGTTGTTGAGCAGGATTGGCTATCCTGCAAGAAATGACTTGTACTGATCTTGTCAGCACACCGCAATGTGATATGGTAGCATTGTATGCTTATTCCTGTGATACACGACTTGCTTTATTGATGCTTATGCTAAGTTTGTACTCACTAGCTATGTGTATAGATAATGGTGCCACGTTGACCCTTTTTGCAGATAAAGAATAGGTGGTTTGGTGAGCGGAGTTGCCTTCTGCTGGATATTTATGTGGGGATGGAACACTTATGAATATTGTAATTAAATGATATTATGGTCGGTCGTTATGTTAGAGTAACACCACAACCAATACAGTGTTTTGGTTGTAAATATTTTATGTATAACCTTTTTGGTTAACAGTTTCCGTTGCTAATTAATGACAACTAATCATGAATGAGTTCACGTTTATGAAAAACGCAAATTTTTGCTAATTTTGTCGTTTTGCAAAGCCGGTGTTACACCCATACTCTGTCCAGTTTTCAATTACTCAGTAATAACATGTGCTTAATATAATATTGGTATTATACATGTAGAAACTAGTAGTTGGTGTGTTCACTGAATCATAATCATCTGTGGACCGTTATAGAACTTTTCTGATCATAAGATGAGTTTACTAAACTATTCTTCATATCTACAAAACGTGTATTATCATACCAGAATATTATACATGTATTATTCATGTGTTGTATAGCATGCTACTATGTGAAGTAGGGCTCAGATGTGGTACAATATTTTGACCTATGTTGCTGCCTTAGGTCTAGAACCAGAGGTTGACATTGATTCTTGAATACGTGTAGTATCTTTATATGATTCTATGCATGTGTTAATATGACTTATAGTTTGGCATACTCACTAAGCTCTCGTAGATTAACAGATACTATTTTAAAATGTTTTGTAGGGCATAACAAAGGTAAGGGCAAAGCTCCTGTTTGATCACTGTGTTACAAATCTTTTGGAAAACTCCGTAGTTCACTTCAATTGTACACATGTGTGTATCTTTTGGAACAAATTCAATTTTATTTCAAAATACGCTTCCGCTTGTGTTTCAACTATATGTGAATCTTTTGAACAATATTTTATTTAAATATTAGTTTTATAAATTTGGGGCATTACAATATAAACGACAGTCAAATCACTTTCTAAGCTTTCATATAGAAATAATATATTCTGTAACTAATGTAGCAAGGATTTTTTTGTAAAACTACTTGAATCTTAATACATTTTTAGCACTCTTTTAATCTTTCTGTCAATTATTGTATAAATCATGTATTTTTAGGTTTAGTATACCAAAATCTATCCAACTTGTCATGTTTTGCTATTGTGTGTATCAAACTTTAAAAACTTCTTTTATGCGTATCAAACATTTAATTTGTGTAACACCCAGGATTTGGAAAGTAACTAGTTAAATAAATTAAATAAGTGTTGTATTATAATGGGTTGCCTATTTGAGACTAGAAAGTGTTTTAGAAACTTGAGGGGTTAAAACTGTCAAAATATAACCCATTTAAGTCCAGGGGTTGTTCTGTAGTTATGGTATAGTTATATATATCTATACTACTATATAAAGCATACAACATTCTCTCTCTTCTTAGTCTTAAAACTTCTTAAAATTCAATCAACAATACATCCCCACCCTTCATTTTATCTAAATTAATCTCATTCATTCAATTTTTAACCATTTCACTATCCTAATTTACTTAACTTTTTATTTATTTAAAATATACTTTCCCACTAACACTCTCTCACACAAACACAATTATCCACCCATACCAACATAATTTCCAAAATCTTATTAACTTCTCTCACTTTATTTCATAAATATAAATCTTTTTTATTACTTTAATGTTTTTTGAAATTAATAAAATAGTTGATACAAATATAAAAAAATTTGGAAAAAATTCGGACATGTTGCTGAAAACTTTTACTTGATATTGAATCACACGTATAACATATAATTACATTCTTGAAAACGACATGTTGCAAAACAGAAACTAATTGCCGCTGCAGCATTGCGCGGGTACGATGCTAGTATATATATATATACACTAGCATCATACACGCACAATGTTGCGGCGGCAAATAGTTTTTGGTTTACAATATGTCGCTTTCAAGAATGTAATGATATGCTATTCGTGCGATTCAATGTCACGAAAAAGTTTTCTATAGCAACATGTCCGTTTTTTAAAAAAAATTTCTTTTATTTATATCTAACTATTTTATTAATTTTAAAAATAAATTCTAAAAGACAATAAAATAAGAAAAAAGATTTATATTGATGAAATAAAGAGAAGAGTTAAATAAGATTTTAAAAATTATGTTGATGTGGGTGGATAATTGTTTTAGTATGAAAGAATATATTTTGAATAAAAAGTTAAAGTAAATTAGGAGAGAATAAAATAGTTAAAGATTGAGTGGATGAGATTAATTTAGATTAAATGAAGAGTCAAGATTTTATATTGATTGAATTTTAAGAAATCTTAAAATTTAAGAGGAGAAATAATGTTAAATGGTTTATATAGTAGTATATATATATATAAAGTGTTCTTTCAACACTAGCACAACATTCATATACGAAATAAAAGGATGGCCATTTTTCTTTGAACCTTGGAGCAAGATCACAGCTGAATTGAGTTACCAACATCACCACAACACTCTAGTATAGATCAAGGTATGATTTGTTTGATTGATTTTTGAGTTTAATGAGTCAAATGAATCCAATGGGTGATTTAAGGATCAAAGATTGATTCTTGTTATTATTTTGATTCTTGTGAGTTTCACTATCTTATTTATTATGTTGCGATACGTACTCCTATGTGATGTTGTCATGATTATTCGCCCGAGTGGCACATTCGCCTGAGTGGCACATGCATGGTGATGTGTATTACTATCTGGATATGTGTCTAATGTAATGCATGAGAAATTGTGTGCTCACTAGGGTTCAATTTGCAATTTACTCCTATCCCATGATTTGCGATTATGACCTAAGGTTCAATTTGCAATTCAATGTACAAGCCTAATTTGAGATTCGTGATTTGTGATTTGAACATACTAGTTGGTTTGTGATTAATTATAGCCACATGATACATTTGCAATTGCTGACGTACAGTAGGTAGTTTTTTGTTTGCTCTTAGTCAAAGTTCTTTACAATTCATGTAGTTTCTAATTTGCAATTTGGTTCGTATATCTCAATTTGCAATTCGGTTACATGTTTTTAAATTTACGATTCAAACATTAAGCTAATTTACGACTGAACCTAACTCAAGAACAGTCATCTATAGCTATAGGCTGTCGATTCCTAAGTTTCTGATTTCATCCAAACCTTAATCATTTTCTAGATTACTACCAACATCTAAGCAATTCCTTTTTGTTTAATATCATTTTTATCAAGCTTTCGAGGGTCAAAAGCCCTTTTGTTTTCTCAGTTCTTAGCACCCTTCAACAACAAAGAAATCCCATCAAAATCTATTGATTCCTCAACAAGGTACATGTTAATCGATTAGCAAGGATTAGGATACTAACTTGGTGTTTGTTCTCCAATCTAAAGTGAAAAAGGATGGTGAGTTACCCTCCGATTTTGTTCCTTCTTCTTCTACCTAGACGTAGACACACACACACACACTCACGTACACAGTGAATGTTTGAATGGTGATGACGGCTGTTGAACTTTCTTGGGGTTTATGCCCTATATTATTATTTGAACACTCCTCCCAAGCTCTTAATGGCCCAAAGGTAGTAATTAAGCCCCAACACAACATTATACTTAAATACTTGGCCCAAAACAATTCAACCAATGCATCTAATACTTGGGTCTTTAATACATTAGCCAAAATAATAATATTCACCTTACAATTCGAGAACAGGTACTACAATTTTTTAAGTCAATAAAGAATTCAAAATTAAATTTCTAAAAAGGTATTTGTTTACCGTAGTAGCAAGTAACCTGTTAAAATAGATGATGTGGCTAATTTTGTATTGGGAAAATTTGACAAAAAAGGTAACATAAATGTCAAAATTTGTTAATAAAGATAATGTACAATTTATAGACCAGTAAAAGATGATAATTTTTAATTTATAACAAAAAACGTGTAGTTTTTGGATCTAAGTTCGTGTTCATGTGTTAGTTCTCTCTTTCTTCACTAGTTTGGGTGTTAACGCTGTCTATTGATTTTTTTAATACTCATTTCTTTCGTGTTTATACTTATTTAATGTATTTTTATTAATTATAACATTTTTTAAAACTAATACGTTTATCATGTGGACATCTAGTAATAATAATAAGGGTCTAGTTCAAAAAAATTGTATCCATCTTGTCGGGTTTTGCTACTGTGTGTATTGAACTTTAAAAGTTTCTATTGTGTGTATCAAACTTTAATTTATTGTAATGTATATATTTTGGTTACATAAAAAAGAAAAAAATGTAAAAGTTTAGTACATACAATAAAAAGTTTAATACACAGAATAACGATAAATCAAAAGTTTGATACATACAATAGAAAATTTTAGAGTATGATACACATAATAACAAAACATGACAAGTTGGAGTCATTTTGATGCCCTAATAATAATAAAATAAAACATAATAGAAAATAGTCTGAGATGAAACAATAGACACCATTTGTGATTTGTCTAAATTAAGATCCACGAAGTGAAAGAATAAAACAAATTACTCTCAAAAGTACGTTTATTACGCTAGTCCATGGTCATTTAAAAAGACGATAATACACTTTTTATATCAATTTATTCCTTTATTTTAATTTTTATTTACTTAGATATTATTAAGTTATAATAAATAATATAAATGTTGATTATAACTTAAATATATAATTAATAACCATTTTTTATCACCACCACCAACCACCTTTTCACCACCGTTAACCAACAACGACCACCAAAAACCATTAAACCAACAAGAACCACCCAACCACCACCATCTGAAAAATTGAATGAAGAACAAAAGCATCAAGAAATCAAATGAAGAGCAATATCTGAAAACCGATGGCTGAACAAACCTTGATTGAAACCCCCATCAGAAAACGTAATCGAAACCCCTACCGGGGAACACACACCAAGAAGTCGAATGAACAAGTTATGAAAACCAATGAAAAACAAGATTTGAAAGAGATAGAGAGAGAACACAACCAAACAAACCCGAATCAAAACCCCTAACAGAAAACCTAATTGATGGCTACACAAGAACCGTAAATCCGTAATCGCATGAGAAAGTAGGAGGTGTTGGTGATGATATGGCGGTGAAGGAGAGGGTGACAGTGGTGTGCAATGGTAAAGAAGAACCACAAACCCTAATCCTAAAAAAACCTATTTACAAGTGGTGTACGACGATGGAGAAGAAAGGAGGAGGGGTGATGGTGGTCACATGCAACGGTGGTCAAGTTGCACACACAGACACTGTTGTGGTGTTTCTACGATGGGGTGGTGGGTGGCGATGTTTAGTGTAGAGAGAGATGTCTCGATGGATTAAGGGTGGTGATGCGAAGGAGAGGTGATGGGTAACGGCGGTAGGCTTCTGGCGACGGTCCAAAGTGGCAGTAATATGATTCCGGTGATGATCCAAGGTGGGAGGTGGTGGTTTCTTTACAGAATTCACATGTGTAGTGAGTTATAGAGAGAATGGAGAGAGGAGAAGGTGGAGGGTTGGTATCTATCTATCTATCTATCTATCTATCTATCTATCTATCTCTCTCTCTATATATATATAACATATAATATTTTGTATGAGTTTTAACAGTATTTTGAATTATTTAAATTAGAAAAAATAATAGAAAAAGGAAACAAGGGTATAATGATCTTTTCAAATGAAAATATAAAGGTATTTTAGTCATTTCAGTTCAGCGTAACAAAATGCAAACAACGGGAATGCCTAGTATAATAAACATTTTTAGGAACCAGAGATGTAATAAGTGACATACCTCAAAGATCAAATATATAATTAACTCTAATAAAATTGGTAGATCATGTAACAAGCGGGTTAGGGTCATCAGGCTTATAGATAACGGTGGGACCGATTAATTTGACCTCTAAACACATTTTTGGTCTACTTGTTTGAGATTTTTAAAACGTTTATGAATTAAACAAGATTATTTACAGTTTGTTGTTAACTTAAATTATCTTATTTACTTTCGGGTGTCTTTACTTTGTCATGTTCAATCTTATTTAAGTTCTAACATCTCGCCAGTTTTGAAGGTTTGCATTTATGTTGTTTTTTTCTTTTTGTATGACAACTGTTTGAAAAATTATAAATGACCGTTAATAAAGGTATTATGACTATTTATATATTTTTCTAACCCTGAATTTCGTCAAGTGGAGGAATCGTCATTTAAAGAGCCTTGATTTTTACCAAAATAGCCCTCATTAATGATTCATTAATGTGAGCCACCAAAGACTGTGAGGCATTGATTTATTTTAATCAATGACCATGTTCTCACAATTTTCGTACAAAAAACAGTTATCGTTTGAACTTTCTCATATGTGTGTGTATATATATATATATATATTAAATTATGAAGAACATTCTATCAGCTACTCCTACAAAGACCCTGTGCTTTCAATCACACGGTTCACACTCAATGAATGATTTTGGGCATTTCCACCTAAATCCTCTTGGTTGGTCGTTCAATTGGTCAAATTAAACAGTTTATCGATAAAAAATAACCCCAAGAAAGCGATTGATATTTGATACAAAACAATATTATTTCTAAAAACGGATTTATCCGATTTTAACAGATTGATGCTCTAATATACTTATGTACACCGGTCTATCTGTTTTAGTGATTGTTTCCTATACTCCCTAATGCTCAAAACAATATGTTTTCACAAATACCGTATGATTCACTTGAAATTTGGTAAAACCAAATTAAATTATTACATTAAAAAACAGAAAAAGAATATCAACAATATCAAGAATCCCAATATTATAAAAACAAGGGGAAAAAAAAGGATATATGAATGTAGAAGAAAGTTAAACAAGATGGATCAAATGATCAAAATTTGTCCTACAAATTGGACAAGTTCTTCTATGAACTAACCAAAGGTCAATGCAATGACTATGAAACACATGCTCGCAACTTGGAAATCTTTTGCATACCTCAAAGTCTTTAAAATCATCCAAACATATTGCACAACTCAATGATTCTTCATCGCCTTCGTCGATCCTATGGTTAAAACATCGCAACTTCTGCAACTCCTCCCGGGACAACCCACGGTCCGGATGGTCAACTTGGTGCGAGTCAACTCTAAGAACTTCCGACTTAGCGATGAATCCAATGACAGCATAACATATCATCAAGTAAAGGGTGACAATGGAGATTATGCAAAGGAGAGAGAGAGGTGGAGGAGGAATCACCATTGTTGACATTCAGAAATTAAGAAGAAATGAAAGTTAGGTGTGTTTGATATATTAGTTAGAAAGAAGGTGGGTTAATTAATTAAATGAAGTTTGGATTGACCCTTTTTATATTTTTTATTATTATTTTGATTTTTATAATTTAGGTTTGGGTTGTAAGGTATCTGTTGACTTTGTTGAAGGGCAGCATCAAGGGCAACTAATGGGTGAACCTGTAGAGGACTATGTCAATCATTGAATGAAAGCCAATGATCATAAATACAACATAACTACAACTCTAAAATTATAATATAATCAATAGTTAGAGATAAAATAAAAAAGCCAGGCGTTATGAATTCATTATGTGCATAATTTTGTAGACCAATTCCAAATATTATTGGTTACTTTATATTTCAGCGTTTTTTTATTATTAATATTATTAAATAGTTAAACTAAAAAAAACTTACAAATTTTAACTTTTCCCAATTTCTTTCACTTTCTAATCAGGGATATGTTTTTCTTATCATTTGATTAGCCATTATAGAATTGATTAAAAATTAAAAATGTTTCATCCTTTATAACATTTTAAAATAGAGAGCTCTACTTAATCTTCCTACAAGATCAATACAAATGTTAAAATCAATGGAGGAGGTTACGAAATAGAATTAGTGGACACCACATGTCATCTTGTGGTGAGTAGGAAGATGAGGTAGAAGAAAAAAGTAGAAGATATTTTATTTTTCTTTAAAATATCACACTTAACGAAATTCTTGATTTTATCGATTTAAACTATTTATAACCATTTGATTTTTTTTAATAATAACCCAAAAATACTTGATCTTATAACTCTAATTGTAATAACAAGGATCAATTACTTGAAATACAATCATAACGCCGTCTAATACCGGTTTTTAAATTATCATTTCTTTCGTGTTTTAAAGTTATTTAATATGTTTTAATTAATGTTTAAATTTATTATTTTTTAGCAGAAAATTATTAGTGTGGCCAAAGGGGCCAGTCAGAGTGTTGTTACTCAACCATGGTGATGTCAAGTCTGAACTGAAAGCTGGTCATTACCCTTTTAAGTTGTTATATGCAATTCATCAAACAGTTGGTAGGCAAGGAATATTACTTAATGAATCCCTCAAACTCAAGATCCAGTTTTTATGTTTTTCTTAAATTTGCAGCAATACCCAATCATGACAAATAATGAGTGTGTTCCACAACTAGCATCTTATTCAGCAAATAAGGATATAATCCAAACACTTCAAAATGGCAAGAATTATTTATTATGCTCGTACAACTCGAGTCATGTTGTTACAAAAAGAAGCAATGGTCGATGAGAGCTGGTCTCATATATATTATAAAGCTATGTTATCAGCTGGTTTAGTTGCAGATAGCTCTGTCTCGCCATCTTATATCTTAGGCAAGAGAGTTGTGGGTTCTGATGGCACATCTGCACTTGCCTGCAAAACACAAATGATCGATTAATGATCACTAAAAAACACGATTTTAAGAGTCTTTGTCAAATGGAGAGGTTGCATTTTGATAAGGTGACTTTTTTCTTTTTAGTACCTCAAGATATCTTGTTAGCAACTTGGTGGTACTGAAGTTGAACCCTTCAACTGATTCACCTTTCTTACGAGATGCATGAAGCTGCTTTCTCACTTGGGATGCTAGCGACTGCAATTTAACATACCAATGAAATTTGCTTACTCTTCTGATTTAATAATCTAGATCTATTTATGAAAAGAACATATATACCTTGCCTAACTCGACTCCCCATTGATCAAAAGAGTTGATTCCCCAAATGAAACCTTCCACAGCAATCCTGTGCTCATAGATAGCCAGTAACTGAAATGTACGAGATTTGTAAGAAAATGTCAGCACCAGATGCATAAATTTGACAAAGTCTGGTTTATTAATAGATCAAACCTGTCCAATTCTATAAGCATCCAATGATGGAAGCAAAAGGCTAAGGGATGGCCTATTCCCTGTGAAGGTCTGTTGATGAAAATTAAACTTAGCAATCAATCAAGCATTCAATTGAAAGCAGAAGAATATAGATTGATGAAGGAAGTAAACACCTTGTGGGGAACAAGGTGAGAAGCAACATTCTCACTTTGCAATTGTTCAGGGGTCTGGAAAGAAGAGTAGAGAAGAACATGTAAGTTGCAGTAAATACAAAACAATTTAATCCTAAAAATTGCACACAATCAGTGGAGTTGCCATGATGCAAAAAAGATGCATAAACTTTTAACTTGATAAGTAGTCAAGTAGAGGTTAAGGAATCATATTACCTTCCCATAAGCAAGAGCATCAGGTTGTGCAAAAAAGTTAGACATAAGCTCATCATGGTTATTTACCACTTCATCTGCATAATAGCAGATTTTACATGACAAAGCAAAAGATGGGACAAAAAGGGCATAAAGAGGAAAATGAAATGGTACCTCGAAGGTAGACGGGTTGTTGACTCTTCACAACACCAATAAAATCGCAAGGAATAACACGCCCCTAAAAACTCCAAGATCAAGGATAAAGAAACAGAAACTTCAGCACAAGTTTGGAAGTTATTATAAGGTTGACACAATCTAGACCACCAACAATAGAGTTTCTACTTGCTTATTATTATTGAACAAAAATTCATGATTTTATATGAAAGAATTGCAATCAAAGTACAAACTTACCTGATGAATTAGTTGGTAAAAACTATGTTGGCCATTCGTTCCTGGTTCACCAAAATCGATTTCACCAGTTTCAAAAGGAAGGCGCACACCGTCTATGGATACTCCTTTTCCATTACTCTCCATGCTAACCTATAAAATATAAGTTTGAGATGCAGACATTGAAAAGAACTTCTAACAAAAGATAAGACACGTGCATGTAAATAATAATATATAATAATATACCTGTTGGATGTGGGGAGCAAGCTTTTCAAGAGCTTGAGTGTAAGGTAGGATAGCCTGGGGAACATAAGAAAAAATACCAACTTGAATAATTCAACCAAGAAGCGCTTGTTGACATGAAAGTGAATTTGGTTTTGGAAATAATGAAACTCACTCTTGCAGGATATCCAAGAAAAGAGACATTCCATACACTCAACAAACCTAAAAGAACCTGAAAAACAGTGACATATGTCAATGAATGAAACATTTAGCAAGTTTAAAAAAACCAAGTACAAAGACAAGATAAATTGTAGAGGCAAAACTGATAGTCTTACAGGTAAATTTTTCTCAAAAGGAGCAGAGTAGAAATGTTGATCAATGCTTCTAGCACCTTTCAGGAACCTATAAATAAAAAGGAAAAAGCCATGTCAGTAAAAAAAGTGAACATATGAATTTTGATAAAATGGAAAACTATCAACTGATCCCCAAAACACAGTTAGGCACTTGAACGAGAGAAAAAGTTTATATGTATGTTACTGTACTTCTCAATGACTGGGAAACCATATTGAAGAGATAAAGGTAACACTCCAACAGCACTGCAAACTGAAATGGATCAAAATGACAAATCGCATGAATTATATTTTTCACAAAACACATTTTTCTTGGGCTGCTCAAGTATTTTAAGTAATAACACACTATCTTACCACTGTATCGGCCTCCAACCCAGTCCCAGAATGCAAAAGCATTATTAGGATCAATCCCAAACTTCTCGACAAGCTGCATCAAATATATTGAAAGGTAAAACAATCGTAAAACCAGATGATTTACCAGCTAAGGTTCAAAACGTTTCTAATAATCCTTTGCACCTTGAGCTTTAGTTATAACTTGCAATGCTCATACATAGATATAAATAAAGAATTAATAAGAACCAAAACTGGATATGCCAAGTGATCAAAAGTCAAAAATAACTAAAAGAATGTACAAGCTCGAGACGGTTTTGATGAATCAAAGGAAAGCATTTGCTACGGTGGAAAGTAGATACACACCATACCATACACTGACATAGACTTTCTTTCAGAATAATGTGTAATGCTCATCACATGTGTGAATAATAGAAAGAAACAAACCTTAAGATTTGTGCTAACAGCAACCATGTGCTTTGAAACAGCCTGCGGCCTGAAACAGCAAGTGATATGAGACCAATTTATATGTTGGGAAAAATAAGAAAGATCTGATTAAACATTGGCACATTGCTATTGGATCCAAAAAAATGTATGTATATATATAGGCTGGTGCACTTGCCCTAAAGCAGAGGAAATCCATTCCCTCAATGTGCGAGCATTCAGCATGGTCTCCGCTGTAGTAAATGTCTTAGAAACAACAACAACTGCATTTAATGCAAGAAAATATTGTTAACCTTAAACACGAAATCTGTTGTTTTGTTCTTTGAAAGAAAAAAGAAATACAATTTGCAATTTTTTTATAAAGAAATGTACAAATATCACCTAAAGTGCTCTCAGGATCCAAGCCTGAAATATTTCTTGCAACATCTACTGGATCAACATTAGCTAAACTGCAGCCCAGATATAAGGAAGAAATAAGATAATTTACTAAATAAAAGCATCATGAATGTATACACTATAATATTAGCTTTACTGCTTTAGTAGCAACCAGGAAGAGAGGTTGGTGAAAACTTGTAGAGCATGTTCTACGAAAAATTTAGGACAATATAGACAGCAAGGTAGTTAAGGGTGGACACACCTCATAGAGGAAGTCTAAAATATTGTAAGAGCAAAAACAACATGGCAGGGAACATTACCATTTTTAGGAGAGTAGAGGCAAAATCAGGGGGGAAGATATGTCTGAGTGTGTTCATGTAAGTAAGCACTGTGAACATAGTCTTGTTTGCATTGCATTTTGTTTTTTATATTTTAGAATAACCAATAAAAGTGTAGGTTCGGCAGTCCAGTCCTTTAGATGTATAACTCTGCTCATGAAAACACTTACAAATAAAGTGAAATATTACCACTCTCTTCCTACAGTTTTCTCTCTATCTTCCTGTATATATAATATATGAATATGTCATTTCATGTTTTAGTTTATCAACACTAAACTCTAAGTATGAAGAATGTATGTATGTGTGTATCACCCTCATTTTAACACTGTTTCAAAATTTATGGGCAAGTCCCTTGTTCTGTTATACTTCCCTTCGCTTAGAGCTTCAATAACTAAGTTGGAGGCAGCATTCCCAGTAGACCTTTACTTCTAGATTACTAATTCAACGGGTATCATGATGGCAATCACCTCCCTTTCTTTTCTTTTTTTATTTAAATTTAACATCACAATGCCTTATAAAGCCAAGAACTCATAATGATTTAATACCAAATTCTGCTAACCATTTGAAAGCGTATTCCTATACAAGCGGTTTCAATCTGTGAGTTTATTCAATAAAATTGAGGGCTACCAATGACAACCCATCTACGAAGCAATTATTTCTAGAATGCCATTTAGTATGAATTATAAATTGTATCTTATTGGTGTGCTTAGATTATATACCAAAAAAGAAAAAAAATTCAAGGTCTTTCATCTCAGATCTATGTTCCATATAGTCAGCTTATGAAAGTTACAGATGCACAAAACAAGGGCTAAGGCCCAAAAAACCCAGTCCTACACCAAGATACTATGCCTGACTGTGCCCAACCAAACAGGGCTTCTTTTTATTTTCTGTTTTTAAATAATATTTATTTACAATATCAATTATAACTTATAACAAAAGGACTTAACTAAAAGATAATATAATTCCATTAACAATAATACAAAGTTTCTTAATAAAAATATAAAATACCTCAAACAAATTTTATAAATAATACCCAAAAAATAAATATAAAAAGCCAATAAAACAGGCATCTGGCTTTTCTTTAAAAAGACCAGGCCCGTTTGTACACCTCTAATGCAAGTGCATACCCTGACAAACTTTTGTCGGGTCTAGCACCAGACAAAGACCGACAGAACCATACAACAGGGACCAGATTCTTAAACCATATAATGGTCTTCCTAATTTAACTGAATCATGGATAACTTGGTGTATGTGGTATTGACCATTAGTAGACCCATATCTTAGGCTACCATACATACAGCTGAAGGTCCATGACCGTAGATTAGAATTGATGATAACCAATTAGAAGGGTTTATATGAGAGCACAAGCATTTGCTTTGTACCTCCCAATTTCATTTTCCTTTTTTAATTAGGAGACATATATTGCTCATTTGCATCTCACAGGCTAAATAACATGCACTACTATTTGGATAAAGAACCTGAATACCAAACAACCATCTTAATTTCTCACTCCTGGAGAGATTCCTCACTTTCTCTCAGGAGTTATGTATTGATCTATAAATTGTACATCTTTTCATGGGCTCCGACTTGAGACCATGGCCAGCATGTTATAAAGGAGTTTTTGTATGCTATCACAAGTATCAAAACAAGTAATATGTATTATTCATTTTCTTTTTTCACAGGTCTACACCTTTTACTCCAAAAGATAATTCATGTCGACAAGTTTTTCATTCAAAATATTTAACTACATGTACCTCCCCTAGAACTTCAGTACTAGCTATGATAACTATCTGGTCATTGGTTAGAAAATCCTTACACTATTGTCAGAATCAGAGCTCATTTTTGCTAAAATATCGGGATCAAGAGATACCAATCTAGATATATTCCAGGTTGTTTCTTGATTATTCATTAGTTTATAGTTTCTTCCTTCTTTTCTATCCCTAATGATGGAAAGACTGCTTCATCAAAGTCAGTTCTAACAGTAAACACATCTCTAAAAGGTTTTGTATTTCCTAACACATGGAAAACAAAATTTAACATAGAAAGAGAAGACGTATGTAGTCTGGTTGAGGGATTATGTGGATCATTTGTCTAATTCAGCAATATAATACTAGTAATTCATAATGTAGAGGAAGTAATTAATAGCTTTATTGTAATACAGACATTGTTAATTGTTTACAAACTCAAAGAAGTAAAAAATGTGTTCAATTGGTGCCGTGGCAAGAAGTGCCTATGATTTCTATCAGCAAGAAATAGGCAGAAAATGGTACAAAAGGCTGTTCCGTTAAGCTTTTCTGTAATGAACACCCTGTTGCCGCAGAAACGGAAAATTCAAATTAAATTCGAAAGAGAGGTTCTATATCCTCCTCCTAAATCTTCCTGCTCACAAGATTAACACAAGTGTCAAAATCAATGGAGGAGGTGAGGAAAGATAATTAGCGGATTGCACATGTCATCTTGTGGTGAGTAGGAGGATGAAGTAGGAGAGAATAGCAGGAATAAATAAAATTTTCCAATTCAAAATCATGGCTATATTGGTAATGCGAGGCCCTTTGTTTTCCCAACGTATAAAATAAAATCCATTTTTGTATTTACATCACTCGTCATATTATCTCCATAAGTCCATACTATATAATAAAACATTTGGTTCAATGTCTTAATCTTAATTTTGAGGAATTTAAAGTTACTATTTTACCCCTCATATCAAACTATATGAAAGAATTGACCAAATTAAATGCAATCAATTAGATGCTTATATAACTAAACGTTTCATACTTGATCAAAAAACACTTCAAACAGATCAAGTTAACGAAATTAAATTTCAACCTATAAGATATTAAGTACAATCCAAAATTCAAACGAAAATAATTTCTATTAATTAAAAATAACATTTATAAACATTTACATAGCTCCTATAATCAAAATAAAATAGGATCACACAAGTATCAGCTAGTTGTCTCTTAAGTGTGAAACCACTAAACCAGTAAAGCTACAGAAACCCTAAATGTTAAACAGTAATGACTACAATTTCACAGCTAGATAGAATCCATGTTGGTATAAGATTAACATGCTATGAAACAGTAACTGAAAATTCAAAAAGCAAAGCACACAATATAATGATATATATATATATATATATATATATATACTTACAAACGAAGCTGGCGTCCTCCTGATGATTTACTAGCTTCTGGATCTGCAAGTTACCAAAAATTTTTTTCATAATAAGGTTTTCACTCTGTACAACTCACTACCCAAAAAAAGAACGAAAATGTTGGTTAATATCTGATAGAAATATGGAGTTAAAAAAGCTCACCTGTTTGAAGAGCAGTGTGCACAAACAATGGGCCAAGGAAGCTTCCACCAATACCAATAGCAATCACATTCGTCAACGATTTACCTGTTGCTCCAACCTAACAAAGGTTGAATATTACTCAACAGTGCAGTACTAATTGGTAAGTTGGATAAAATCAGCATTTAAAAATGGATGATTACCCAGGAACCATTGCGAACTTTATCCGAGAATTCTCGAATTTTGTCCAAAACTTGCCAAACATCTGGTACCACATTCTTCCCATCACTGTTTATGGTTGTATCCTTCGAAGCACGAAGAGCTACATGAAGCACAGACCTGTTCTCTGTGCTGTTTATCTAAAGTACAGACCAGAATTTGCAAGAGTAAGCTTACAATAACTATTGCAGCTTTGCTATTTTATAGAAAGGCTGGCAGAAAGATGGAATCCAGAACTAGAAAACACAACAAAATTTGGCACCATGTGCAGAAAACTGGACCAAGTTCTAATACTATTTAGAAAACTTTTCAACAGAGAAAATAAGTCACTCCAAGAGAATTACTACCGAATAAAACCTGTAGCTTCACTTACATGCTCCCCATTGAACATACTATTAATCTTTTGTTTCAGATGTGCTTCCTGCATTAGGATGCAAGAAGATGATCAGTGACAAACTTCACTTATATAGTTATATTTTGGCATCAAAAACATTATTTTATTTAATTAATACAATAAAAATGCTGTCCTCAACCGAAGAGAAAAAAAGGCCAACATACCTCGGCAAGTGTAAAAAGCTTAGACATTGTATCAACAGTGACGCGCTGCCGTGAATAGTCCAGAAATATTTCATCAAACTCGCTGCATAATAACCGAATGAAAAAGAAGCACTCATCACTCTCTTAGCCCAACATAAAACTTCAAGAATACATCTTTCCAACTAGATGAAAAAGGAAGTGAAAATACTTCACACAACATTCAGAGAATGATTCGATTTTGTTTCAGAACAGATGAAAATCCTTAATTTAAGAAAATAAAGGAATAATGATTCTTCCACCTAAGGCCTGATTCTTTTGTGCATCTTTATAACAAACACAAGATTGGTGGGAAGAGAAGCTCAACCTATAAAATCTTTAGCTTAAGATGATAAAAGGCTGTCTTTTAAAAGTAAGCGCTCATACATAAGTTATGTAATCAAGTCTCTTTGGAGTCCCCGCAACCACCCATAGGGTTGCAAGTTTGAGTCCCTTTGGATCCATTGTGTTATTGTTTTTCCATGATTAAAAAGAAATTAGTCATATAAACAAGAATCCACTAGCTTTAATATGTACAATAGACATGATTTTGAGGATTATAATCCAAGTTATTCACAAATCGTTCACATTAAATATGATTTTCTTTTACTTCTTTCACTGCAAAACCTACTCAAACTTTTGAATGGATGCCCGTTTAAAGACTTTAAGAGAAGATATAAAGTTATTCACATTTACAAGATAATCAGGAAGCAACAAGATTAAGAAAAATAAACATTAAGCATTTGGCATGAGTTCATGAGAGGCTTAAGAGATCGTACAGCGTCATGGAGTCGCATCTGTCAGTGTCGTTCATTAAATCACGCAAATGCGTCTTATCAATTTCCCCAACATGGGCCTGCAAGCAGTAGCCATTTACATCATCAATTAACGATTACTTGTCAAGATTACGACATTTAATTATTCAAATCAAAACAGAAAGCAAGGGACGGTGAGGTAAAAAGGTCAACGCTAATCACCTTCAAGTCCTTCCATGGTGCACTGTCAGATATTAGAGTAGCCATCTACAACGACTTTCAAGAAAAAGAAAATAAAATTAAACATTACCAAACCTATAATATCACATGTCCTGATTTGTGAAACAAATATTACAACAGATAGAAAGACGATTCAGATTGCGATTGCGATTTCGACACAGCTTTGATGTAAGCTTAATTTCCGTCTTAATTCTCGATAATCAAATAAAAGATTAGATACCCAGAAACAAATCACCTACAGTTTTCTCCGCCAATGACAAATCGGTCGAAGTTCTTTTTCTTTTTTCTCTGATAAACTCAAAAACATTGAAAAGAAAAGTCAAGCAAAGATCCAAGAACTGGAAATGAGTAAAGAGATTTGGGGAATTTCAATTACCTAAAGATGACTGACGAACGATTACGAAGAGTAATCGTAAGAGCGGAGGGATACGTAATAGCAATCTGATGAGTTTGTTTGTATAGACAGACAGTACACGAACGAGCAGGAAGGGAGGAGAGATGGAACGGGTGGCGGTGTTAAAGAACAGAAGAATATGCCGTGGATCAGGCCGAAGTGTTTTTATGGACGGCGTTAAAATAACACTACCATCGTTTTATCATATGAAAAATGAGCCCCTAATTGATATGCTCTTAAACACTTGTTTTTAAAAAAAAGTTATTTTCATCTTGTCAATATTTAGTTATTTAAAATGTTTGCGACGGTTTCAAAATCTCGTACCGAAGCGCAAGTACGAGATCCTCGTTTATTGATATGTAGTTAATTGCATCTAACTTAGATATAGTTACATTCATATACAACTTAAACAATAGGTTTTTAGTCATTTAAGTGTTTAATAATTAAGTTATATGTGAGTATAACTGCCCCTAAGTTAGATGCAGTTAAGTGCATAGATTATTTCTCTTTTAATCTAAACTATTGATCATTCAAATCTAAAGGCTGGGATTGTTTTGTATATAAGGTTGGATATGTATTGATCCTTGTTTTATATATATAGGTAAGGTTCAGTGCATAATCAACCTTATATAAAGAACATACATAATCAAGCTCAACATTTAGATTTGGATTATTAATGTTTGATTACTACCGAATATGCATTTTATTCGACCGAATATGCGGTTTATAAAAATCGAATATGCTGTCGTAATCTCAAACGATTATCATTAAAATCTAAATGCTGATATTGGTTTTGTATATAAGGCTAGCTCTGTATTGACCCTTGTTATATACAAAAAATGTATTAACGTTTTTTTTTAACAAGCATTATATAACCACCAAAAAACAATTACAAACCCACTTTCTGAATAGTTGTAGTTGAAAGTTGGATACTGGATTTTTTATTTGTATATGTATTTAGCAAAATAGCTTGTATATTGAGTTGAGTAGTGTAAAATAAAAAAAGACATAATTAAAATATGAGAAATTGTAGAACAATTAAAAGGGTATTTATATAATTTTATATATAAAAAGCTTTCAGTTAATTCTAAAAGCTATTTTAAAAAGTTTTTTGTTTTAAAAAAAATATCCAACTTTTTTATTTGAACAAGAGTTTAGTTTTTTCTTTTAAAACAAAAGGTTACCCGCTTTAAAAAGCTCTAAAAAACTATATACTAAATACAGCCGTAAAAATGGAGAAGCTAAAATAGAACCAACAAATCAAACTAATGAGCCATGCTTAGAAAAGTCTACACATCAAAGTCAAAACTGAACCAACAAAACCACGAAACGAACATTACAGCTTTAGACCAATTGCAACAATCCTAAGATCTTCTCACCAAGCTGCATAAATTAAACACAGCAATTTCTTTCGCATGTACTTTAACCAATAACTAAAACAACCTTAGTTTTATTTAAGAAAAAATGTTCTAAATATTTGTTTTTCCATTTAAATAAGATTTTTTGCTTTTTTTTTGTAAGTTTCTAATGTGTCCGCTTAATAGAATAACATAGAAATAAAAAAAATCACTGACGAGGTGTTCACAAAAAAACTTAAATTAAAATACCCTACTTTTAAAGCAAACATATGAAAAGTAGTAAAGCTTTAACTTAACAGATCCTAATTCTAAACGTCATTACGAGATCAAATAACGGTTAAATGTGAATCATTAAATGTTTAATTTATTAATATAATGATAAGAAGGCCTTTCAATATATATATATATATATATATATATATAATAAAAAGATACATAATTACTAATTTATTAACTATTATATATTTATATGGTTTATCTTTCTATAACAATTAATTTTACTCGCTATCCGAACCGAGTTATTTTCAGATTTTCAAAACCCGGACAAGAAACTCTATAATCGAATAATCCGAATGTAATTTATTCGGATTGGTAGCTTTTAATTAATGTCTACTTAAATCAACTTTTTATAACTAGAACTAACAAAAAACATAATAAAAATTGATAAAGTTAATTGAAAGTGAAATTCAACGGATAATCTATGATAAAACAAAATAATTTAACGATGTATGGTTAAATACTTAAATGATTTAAAGACTATGAACTTGGTACTAAACAAGATTAATCACTTCTGATAAATGTTAAGTAAGTGTAATCATTTTATCAATTTTCAGTCACTAAATTGATTACTTTTGAAAACATAATATTTTATTTTTTGTACAATAACAAGCAATATGAGAAGAATTTAAGCAACATATTTTCCAAATATCTTTACACATGGGTCTACTAAAAAAGCTACTACATAGATTTTTTTTTCTTTTGAAATTACATGTTTCATAAAACAAATGATAAAGTGTATGTATTAAACTCAAATAGAGTCTGTTAAATGAAATTTCATTCTAAAAAGGAATCTTTGGAGTTAATAACACTCCCTAAAACTTGCATGATTTAAATAGTAAAATTGTGGTAATATACATACCTAATTACATTAGTTATTACCTATATATAAAATGATGTGGTTAGTGATTCATTGGAACAACATGGGCTAAGTTAATTGTGTGAGTATTGGGCTGAGTGATTTGGGCCTTGATTCAAAATTCTGCTAATTTACTAATTTAGACACCCCCCTGGCCTTAAGCCCTTAAGTCCTTAACTATGCATTTTTACTTTTTTACTATGTAGTCCTTACATTTTCTTACAATATGTAAATGTGATGAAAGAGAGTTGTGAGGACTTTTTACCGTTTTAGTAGGACTTTCGTATTTGGCTCTTTCACCTAACACTTTGCAGATCACGTGAAAAGTGAAAACAATGATTTAAATAGATTTTTATACCACGTCCGTAAACATTATTTTAAGACTACGATTTTCTGGATTATTTAAAATGTTAGTTTTTCTAGGTTAGAATTAATTTAGCGTCAATAATGATTTATTCTTAAAAGTTTTAGTTCAGTTTTAGTTTAATAATAAAAAAATTTTTAATTAGTTTTATCATCAATTTTAAATTTATTATAATTTAATCCTCTAAGTTATACTTTTTTTTGTTTAAATCTAAAAGTTTTTTCAAATAATTTAACTCTTAAACTTTTGTTAGAAAATGGTTTAACCTCTTAAGTTTTGTTAAGTTTCTAAAAAGCTAACATGTATAATAAAGTAAATTGGGTAAAATTGAAAATCATACAAAACTTAAGGGATTAATAAGTTTTTATTTTTAAAAAACTTTCAAGGTTTAAACCATTTGAAAAAAACTTTGAGATTTAAATCATAACTAATTCGAAAGGTTACGATAAAATCATTTAACAAAATACTTTGATGGTTAAACTGAAACTGAACTTAAACTTTGATTATTAAACCATTATTTACCTTTAATTTTAGTTCTCAACTTTATGTATATATGTTGTGTGTTTTTACTACTTTAACATTCGCTTGATTTTACGTTTATTGAAACAAAAAACTACAAAAAATATCAGATTTAATTAAATGCATGATTTATGTATAATTCTACTAGATATAATCTATCTTTGAACATATAAACCATTACTTTTTTAAAAAAAATTTAATTAACTCGCGTCAAAATAACAAGAGATGAAACTCCGATATGTTTTGTAACAGACAAAAAATTTTTGATGAATAAAACTTCACTCTTCTAAAGTCTAAACCGTTTGGATTTAACATAAAATCCTTAACTTGAAGGAATGATACAAATTTTCATAAATAAGTATAAACTTCACTATTTTAAACCATATCTTAATTAAGATTTTTATATATCACAAAGTCCTACACTTGAGAAAATTACAAACAAAAACAATTGCACACCCAACCAACCTTAGCATCATAAAAATGATCAAAACAATCTACATCATCAAAACTAAAGCTAGAAAAACAACAATGACTAAGCTAACACCGATTTCCACCACGCTACCTGCATTTTTAGATGCGTTGACTCGAGCAGTTGGAGAGTCGTGGGGGGTCGTGGTATTGGGAGAAGTTGTTGTTGTTGTTGACGAGTTGCTTGGAGGTGTGGTTGCACCAGTGGTGGCAGGAGCATCCACCGGCGGGCTCATGCTTGGAGACGGGGCAGTAGCAAGAGCACCCTAAACAGTCATTTGTAATACAAGTTACCCAGCGGCGGAATTTGAATACTTTTCTTGGAGGGTCAAAATCATTTTAATAATTTCTAACCTAAATAATTTAGTATAAACGTATATTTTAAAATACATTCAATTATTAGTTACTCATTTGTTCTATATATGGCAATATCAAACCTAACTTGCAACAAAAAATAATTACATTGTCACAGCACGTATAAAAATATAAGCAACATGTACACATTTTCCTGAACGTGTAACTTTTTTTCGGTCTAAGTTACATGTTTAGGAGAAAAAGTACAACTTTCCTATATTTTTAAGTAAGCATATATATATATGTATACCTGACTATTCTTGGAGAGCCCAGCATCGTATATTGGTGTTAAATCGACATTATAGATCCCGAAAGCCTTTTCTGATGCTTTACCAGGCTTCAAATCCTCATCATACAATGCAAATAGATACGTGTCAATGGATTTTCCAGGCATCAATGGAGTTCCTACCATGGACCTAAGATGAGCAACCAAGTTGCCATTGTAAGCCTTGGCGTTCTCCACGGTTGCACCTGCCTCACCAACATCGCCTTTGTATGGCCAACCGGTTTCAGCCACCACAATCTCGACATCATTGAAAGCCATGGCGTTCAATGCTGATCTCACTGCATCCACCTTCAACAAATCCATCATAATATGTATTTTAGGAATCGATCAGTTTAATTGTAGTCAAATATCATTTTTGAAGGACTAAAAAGATATAAACAATTTTCTACGAAATTACAAACATATTATTATAGTCATATATTTTCTTTTTAAGATTGTTATTTATTAAAACATATTATTATTTGACATAGTCAAGCACTTTTGCAAATACTTCTGCTAATAATACTATAAAATCAAAGACTAATTAATAAATAAATGAAACATAATTTGACCTGATGGGATTACTTTATAAAAAGTGCTTGATCATCACTTAATTATCTAAAGTACGTGCCTTTAATAATACAAAAAAAAAGGTCTCAAACCTACCCAAAATCATAATTATTAATGAAAAAAGGTTTACTAATATATAACAAGTAAACTATATTTGAATTTAAATTAACAAAAAAAAAAAAAAGATGCCCACCGTTTTCTCTGGGCAAACTAAAATTGAAAAAATGGATAAAAACCAGTATTTGTGAAATAAAGAAAAGAATTAAACGTGCATCGTCTAGTTGTACTGTACATGAGATGATGCATGTTGTGGGTTACTTACGAGGAGCACGTTACTTCTGGCGAAAAAAATGGTAAAGATGCTAACCGTGTTCTGCTGAACAATTTAAACTAACCTGAGCATCGAACATATTCATGTACTTGATGTTCGTGCCGGAATCCGGCCGGCCGGCGTTCGGCTGAAACAAGCAGAAAGCTAGTGTTTCCGGTCGCGGATCGGTCTGGTAAGCGAAAAAGGGGTAAGGATTAATCATAAACGGCGAACCAGTTTCTTTATTAAACTCCAATAACCCCTTTAATAAATCCATAACATTCGGGTCAAATCTTCCGGCCGACGGCGGCTCCGATTGTCCCAAAACCGACATCGAATGTACCGTCGAAACCTTAATCTTCCCGCCCAATGAAGCCTCATCAAGGGCTTTTTGGAGATTTTGCATCGCCGGCAACAGTTGCGTCTTAAGTTCCGGCTCGCCGTATTGTAACACCTCGTTACCGACGTTGATTAGAATGATTTTACTTGCTGGATAATATGGTAAAACATTCGAACTTAACCATCCTTTTGCGAAACTAACGTCGGCTGCCATCGCCGGAATATCACCATTGGCGGCACCGATTGTGATTCCGATTCCGGTATTCCCTAGAGCCTTGATGATCGCCGGGTCGGACCCGTATAGCCTTACCTTCCCGATTGAAGTGGACTGCAGTAGCTTCGCGGTGGCTGACGGTGGTGGAAGGTTATCCGCCACCAGGCCGTAATTTACTCCGATGTATGATTGCGACCCTGAATTATAAAATTAAACACACAATAATCGATTTCGTTAGATAGTTTTGAAGATTTAAGAAGATAAATTAATGATCAGTTAAGCTAATTGAAGAAATTAGGGTGTTAAGCTAGGATGGTTTATGTTAGAGAAGCTTACTGGCGACTGTGGCGGTGTGGAGGAGGAGGAGGAGGAGAAGGAGGATGAAGGGGAAGGGGAAGGGGAAGGGGAAGGGGAAGGGGAAGGAGGTGGTGGAAGGAGGAGACGCCATGATTGGGGATAGCGTGTCACCTTGTTCACGTGTTTGTGTATGAGTGCGTTGTAGGACAAAAATGGAAATGTGGTTTACTTATGCACTACGGTCGGCGAATCATTTTGGTGATTAGTAAAAGGTTTTATGTCTGGTTTTGAATCAAAATGGAAGTTGTTTACAAAATAAAAAATAAAATAATAATAACAACAACTAAATGGTGACTGGTGATATAAGTGTCCGACAAAAGTGATTGATTCAAAACTGTTATTAAAATGGTTTTTTCATGTTTAGTTAAATATGATATATTATGTTATTTTATAAATATGAGGGTGAGACATACAATGAAATTTATTATTGACTTAAAATAAGAGATTCATTCTCATATATATAAGAGAGAACATGATAGGTCATATTTGACTCTAACATAAGAGGGGACACATCAAAATATGATCTATTATTTTGATATTTTTCTTCTATACATACAAGAGTGAGTATGAGACCTAAACAGAGAATAATTATTGATTTAAAATAAGTGATCCATCTTTATGTGTAAGAAAGAATATGATAAGTCATGTTTAATTATAATGTAAAAGAATCTCAATCCTACTAGGAAAGTATAGTTTGTTTTGTGTTATTCTATTTTATATTTATCCTCGTACTCATAAGATTAAAATAAGTGTCAAAAACAATTGAGAGGGTGAACAAAGAAAATCAGTAAATTTCACATGTCATATTTGAGTTAGTAAGAGGAAGAAGTATGAGGAATTAATAAAAAGAAATAGAATTTTCCTTTTCAGAATTATATGTGTGAATTGATATATAACAAGTCATCACATATTTAGGTATATATGCGTTTTATTTCTTTTAGACCAATATGACAACACATTATTCTATTGTGAAACAATATTTTAACCGTGAACAACTTTGTTACATATACTTTAATCCAATTCTTTTCTTTTGCTTTAAAATAATTTATAAATAATCCGTTATACCCATGCTTAAATTCAACATTGATAGAAGCTTATATTTTCTAATTGGTCACTTAATTATCTTTTACAAATAATAGAAGCTTGTATATCTAGGTATCCGTTCAATTAAATGTCTTCTCTCTCATCATCATTTTTTATCTTCTAAATTTATCTCAGACGTAAACTAATTGTTGGTCATATAGGTCTTTATCATTTTATAAAACTTCAATGACAATCCGATTTTTACAGCACGTTACAATTAGATGAAGATAAATGTTAATAATTAAAAAAACTAAATTAGAAAATAATTCTTTTGAGAAATAAATCGTTGAAAACTTTAATTTCAAAATATCATGATAAAACTAAATTCTCACGAGTTTATATATAATTACCTATTTACCCCTGAAAAAATCAAGATAAATTGACTTTTTACTTGTTGAAGTGATAGATATGAGAATTATGATAGACATTTGAACGACTATAAATTAAATGTTAGATTAAACCTTTTGAAATTAACTTTTTCTAACGGCATCAGAAAATATATTATTGAAGAAAACTAGCAAAGAGCTAGAGAACACAAAGGACTAAAAATAACAAGATTTGATAAAGTGAAAGTAAAAAAAGATGAATGCACCAGAGAGTTTGGAAACCTTGGTTATTTTGAAGAAGAAGTTGATCTAACAAACGTTGAAAAGAAGCCACCGTATAAACTCCCGATTGATCCAAACTCCATTTTCAGAAAACGAAAAAAGCGAGAACATTTCAATGTCATAGTTATGCACCAGTTTGCTGATAGCATTGATTGTACCCCATTGCTGAGGTACAGTATTTAGGAGTAGTTGATGAGTGTGAATTCTATTGTACAAAAAAAATTATAGATATTTAAATTATGTAATTAGGGATGAATTGAGTGGAAAATTAAATGATGTAATTAAAGAAATATAGTTTGAATAGTTATATAACTTTCATATTTTAAAATATTTTGGCCAGTTAATTTACTTTGAGTATAAAATAGTCTTTTTTTAATACTTTATTTGAAATTGTTAATTAATTTAATTCATATATAGTTTATAATACAATAATACAATTAATTTAATACAAAAGGACATTTAATCGATTCGTTTCATAGTTTTGGCAAAAGTTGCAAGAAGAGTTGGGTACTATGGTGTAACATCCTTAAAACGGGCCTAGACGTGTCCGATTATGGTACGTCAATTATTTAATTTAATTAAATAATATATATATATTCTAGGAAATGATATAAAATATGAAAAATAATAAATAAAAGGGTTATTAAAAATATTAATAAATATAGATAAGGATTATAAAATATCGAACGGTTTCAAACGAGGATTCCAAAAATATCCTCGTTAGTTGAAACGGTTAGACGAGAGATGAGTTGTAAGTTGGAAAGGGGAACAAAATACCCACTTGTGGATAATTATAACCCACAAGTGGGCACATGGCAGCTAACATACGTGTACCCCATTTCTCAAACACAGACAACTTAGTGACTTTGGTTCTATCTCATCTTGTTCTTGGCTTTGAAGGAGATTAAAGAGAAATCCATGTACTGATCTGATTTCTTGCTGGAATTCAATTGAAATCTGCTGTAACAATCCATCTTCATCATCTTCAACCTTCATTGTAAGCTTCCTTCCATGAAAACACCATATTCTTGATTTTTGGGTTTTGAAAGAAAACTTACTAAACTTTGTTCCAGCAGTGAATTAAGGCTTAGAATCACTCCAAGATCAGTTCCTAAACATCCTTTGATCATTGTAAGTGCCAATTCATCTTTGTTCATGCTAGATTTCTTCATGTTCTTGAAATTTTAGGTTTTGATGGGTTATGGTGATTTTTCAATCAAGAACTGAAATTGATGATTGAAATAGGTTCTAATATCATTTATAAGTGTATAGGAACCAATTCCATGAATTAAAGTAGTGTTCTTGATAAGTTTTGAATTTTGGCTCAAATGGGTCAAAATTGGTCAAATACGGGTCAAACTGATTTTGAGCTACAAGAACTGAAATTTAGTGTTCTAATTGATCTTATAACTTGTTAGGATTGATTAGAACTCAATTGGTGCATTAGAAGTGGTGTTTATGCACAAATCCAATATTTAGCCTAAATGGGTCAAAATGGCCAAAATGGCCTAAATCTGTTTTTACACATCAAGAACTGATTTTTAAGGTTCTAATAGGTTCATATGACTTGTATGAATTGATTAGAACATTGGTTTTGAATTGGAATGGTTGTTTTGCTTGAATTGGCTAAAATAATGAAAAATAGGCCATAAATAGGCAAGAAATTGGAAAATGATACCAAACAAAGAGTTTAAAGGTTTTGGTCAGTTGCAACACCTTCAATACATTATATTAGGTGTATATGGTGTGTTGCAAGTGTTGGAATTGGTCTACACCAAGTTTTGGCCATTATGCGCACGTCTTTGTCCATTTAATTGTGATTTTCGTATGAATTAATTGGATAGGAGTTTTTGATGTTAGAAAGCTTCCACAAGTGTCAAATGGTCCTATGAAACACTAGAATTTTACCAAAATTGATTTGGAATTGAAATGAGCAAAAATGAGCCTGCTGTGCCCAAAACAACACCAGTTGCAGCTGCTGCACACTGGTCGCGGCGCGACAAGGCTGTGTCGCGGCGCGACACCCCTGCACACAGCTTTCTTTGCTGTTTTGTGCTATGTGTTCGCGTGTTGTTGCTTGGACTGCTATAGTTAGTTAATAAATGGTAAAATAACATCATTAGGGTATTGTTTCAAGTATCCTAGACGTTTCTCGCGTGTTCAAATGATTGATGCGTAAGTCTTGGTATTATAGGTTGAATTGCCAATCCGTGTGTGCAAAAGCAAGGTCTTTTCTTATTCTAGCCTATCAAGTGAGTGTCGAATGACATAACAATTAATATACCTATAACACATATTAACAATGATTACAGAATTGTAAACCATGATTTGTACACGCACTTGTTCAAGTGTAGGATTGCATGATGATGCTAGAACTTACCATGTTGACACAGTATAGTATGCACTTGATTAGGTGTATGCTATGATGAGTATTGAATATATATATGCGCGCATTAACTGATGATTCGATTGAATCAATTGTTTGTTTGTGGTTGATCCGGATCCTATGGACAAAGCTGTCCTGGACAAAGCTGTCAGCTTTGTCCTGCGAGAACAAAGCTGTTCTATTTAAGGACAAAGCTGTCCTCTTTGGGTATAGCTGCGGCTGTACAACAGAGGAATCTGCGGATTCCAAAACGCAACGGTGGACGCTGTATAGCTCCCCCACCGGGGCGGTTGATGTGTTTGGTACCCCGGTCTGGTGCATTGAGCCGGGTTAGCTCCCCTGCAAGATATTTTACCTCCTGACTACGCCAACTCATCGCGAGATGCTAGGATAGAACTATCTGGGCATGATTAATGATATTTGATGTACTTATATTGATTGCATGCTTTTTGGTACTCACTAGCTATTATAGCTAACAGTTGCTACACTCCACATGTGCAGGTAATCCTCAGTGAGCTCTGAAGTCTGCGGGTAGTTAATTGCTTTGGGAGGAACACTGTTTTTATGTTTAAACTATGTTTATGTATGTTTAAGATAATGGTCAGCCGATTATGTATTCCGTAACACCAACTGTCATTTGTGGCATAATTTTGAATGTTTATATAGTTTGCCACGTGTTTTTACTTCCGCTGCATTTTTAAATTATAAGACAGGTTTGATTGTTCTATTTACAGTCAAACCCACGCAGTTTGAAATCTTAAATTTTATTTTAAAAAGAAAAATTTGGTTCTCAAAATCACGGTGTTACAAGCTGGTATCAGAGCCTAAGTTTGAGTGAATTGGATACTTGAAAGAGTATTCCGTCTCAAATTCGGGCTCGACCATTATTTAAAGTGTTCCTCGGGAGGTATTGGGGTGTGAGAGAGATTGATATGATTCACATGACTAACACAGTTGTTGATTATTTGTTTATTTGATTAACATGATTAATCAAGTATGGAAAAGTATACTAAGTATGTTTGACTTTAATGATCTAACAGAACTTAGAGATTGCTATGTCTGGAAGTGATGATCGGGAGGCATATATTCGCGACTTGGAGGCTCGTCTTAAAGCCTCTGAGGAGCGTGTTCCCGAAAAGAAGATGGCCATGGGATTAAAGGCCTTTATGATGTGTTCACCACCGACCATTGAAGGTAATATGGACATGGTGATCGCAGAGCGGTGGATCCGCGATACTGAATTGGCCTTCGAGACATGTGAGGCTGATGAATCCAAAAAGGTGGCATATGCACGATGGCGATATGACTTGGGAAACCGAAGAAGAGATGAAAGCTAGATATCCCCAACTTTTTGTTTACTAGATTCCAAGGACGGAATCCTTTTAAGGAGGGAAGAATTGTAACGACCCGAATTAATAGAGTTACTAGAATTATTGTAATATTATTTAATCGAGAAATAAATAATATTTATGGATTTTATTTATTAATAATAATTATGGAGTTTTATTATTATTTAAAGAAAAGAAAAAGAAAATCAAAAACACGTGAGTCATGTTGCATGTGTCAAGCGGTTGCGTGAGTCAGTTTCTGCATGTCGCAGAACGCGACGCGTCGGTGCTTAGATGCGACGTGTCTGGCCATTTTTAGTGTCTATAAATACAAGCTCTATCTCAGCCATTTCAAACAACACACTCTCAGCCATACCATTCCTCTGCCAAATTTTAGAGAGATTCCAAGGCTCTAGAGCATTTTTTGGTGTTGGGGCTTCGTTTGTGAGCGTTTGCAAGGTTCGGGTGTTACAGTGAAGCCATTTCGGGTCAAGTTTCGACATCGGCTTCATTCGTGGAGTTCTCGAAGAATGTTTGGGATGTGTAGGACCAGCTTTCGTCGGTCCGTGTGCTTAGCTCATCAATCTAGGTTCGAGGTGATCTTTTCGTGTTGTTTCAGGTGAGTTCAGTAGATTTTACAAAACCGAGTACAAAGACAAAGCCTAACTTTCGAAATGCAAATGGTTATATATATATATTGATTGATGATACGTGTTATGTGTTCAAAGTCAAACATTTGTTGCATGTATGATCAAACACGTGATACGCATGCTATGATCATTTGCGGTTTATTACCGTTTATATATGATTGTTTACGATTACTTGCATGCATGAATTTAGCGGGCGGGGGTAGTATACGGTATTACTCATTAGCGGATTGCGGGCCTAGTAGGTATGATTGACCTTCTAGGATTAAAGTGCTAGCCAATGTGCCTCGCTTGGTCTTTCTAGATGACTATAGTGACACATGGTATGAGGACACTTCGTTGTCCGAGTACTAAAGTGATGTATGCCAGAAGGGCTTAACATACATCATGAGGGTGTGAAGAGAAGCTGGAAATTACGGTTGGCTTTCATTTGTACTTGCACTGGAACGACAATGCAATACTTGTACTTGCACCGTCGGAGTAGCGAAAGCGGCGATACTCTCGGGATCTATGTTCTCGGGTGGGATTCGCGCCCCACTTGGAGCATAGGTCGGCCGGGGACGCGAGTAGTGAACCTTGGGTTATCTAGCGTGGATTTAGACTCTGCATTAAGATTACCCTATTGATATATATGCGGTTATGATTCACGATTATGTTGTGGTATGATATATTCGGTACGATTACTATTATGTGTGGATGCTTATATGAAATGATTTACGGATATTTAACCCATTCGGTGCTATGTGGTTTGCGTGTTATCGGGTACGGGTCAAAAATACGAAGGGTTGGGTATGGTATATAATTATATGTCATATCTCTACTTACGATTATATTTTATGTTTTTGGTAATAACTCCTATTGACTCTTGAGGCGTAAACTGACACTTGTTTATTTGAAATGTGTCTTGTACTTGTGCAAGTGACTTAGAGGTTGCTATCTATGCAAGGAAGGGTAGTGTTTAGTCTGGCTTAGAGTTTGGTGCCAATGAACTATTTATTTGTTTAGCTGATGTATGGTTTTAAACTTGATAACGATTTTTTTGAACAACTGTGGTCGTAACACTGTGGTTTGTCTATGAATGATCCTGAATCATCTATATGGTGATAACAATTAATTCAGTGTTACAATATACATTATGTGTATGCATGAAAATACTGAGAAGAGTGATATCTTTTTGAGATACATATCAAGGTGTTAAATATAACCGTTTGTGTATATACAATATGAGAAGATTAAATATATGAGTGTGTGTGTGTATATATATATATATATTCCTTTAAAGAGAAAAGTAAAATGAAACGAGTAGGGATGGCAAAACAACCCGAACCCGACAGGGAAAACCGAACCTGACAAGTTTCGGGGTCGGGTCGGGGATAATAATTTCGGGTTAGGGGATTTTTTTTGGGGATTTTTCGGGGCCGGGGCACACTATCTCCACCCCGCCCTGATATATGTTTTAATATTTTTTTATATATTTATATACATATATGTTTTATATATTTATGTATATAATAATGTGTATGAATATACAAAGAGAACGATTGTATATCTATTAATGGAGAAGTTTCTAAAGTGATGAAGCTTTTTGTTAAATTTTGAATTTTGATCCCCTAACTTCTTTTAAGTTCTACTTTAGTTAAGTTTCTTATTTAAGTTAATGATGATACTTACGTTCTTATTTATAAAATGATCATCTCACGTTCTTATTAAGTTTTTTGTGTAGTTTCGTACTTCACTAACATGTTTTTTAGTCTGGTCGGGTTTTATGATCGGGTTTCGGGTCAGGGTCGGGTTTGACAGACGCCCCGACGGGGCGCCCTGAAATAATCCCCGACGGGGACGGGTTTTCATTTCGGGGACGGGGCGACCAAAACCAGCCCCGAATCCGCCCAGTTGCCATTCCTAGAAACGAGTGAAAGATGAAAGAATAATGTAGAGAAGGTGTACATATGTAATGATATATATATATATGTGTGTGTGTGTGTGTGTTTACACCATGATTAAATGAATCAAGCGTAAAAGGATAATTATAGTTGTAAACATTACAAGTGTGAATATAATAGTGATGTTTATAGCTTATCAATCTGACTATGTGTGTGATGACAGAGTATATGAAATAATATATATATATATATATAACGTTACAAGTGTGAATATAATAGTAATGTTTATAGCTTATCAATGTGACTATGTGTGTGATGACAGAGTATGTGACATATGAGGCTTCCACGTGACATAATAAAGAGTTTTTATGCAACATCGAAGAAAATTATTTTTATATTATATCTGAGCTGGTTGTTGCCCCTTTAATAAAATGTTTTTATTATTTCCTTGTTGCATGCTTTTAAAAAATGAACGTTACATCTTTAATCCAAATTTTGGTTTATCAATGAATTAAAAATTTTAGATGGATTAATATTTCATTTATCATCTAACTTGGCCACATAATATTTGTTTATTATTGTCTATCGTCCAAGAAATGGTTTGTGTTTGAAGAAAAAAGAGGAGCACTAAAGAATAATTTAAGGTAGATTGCATGGTGGCTAATGAATTCATGGGATCCGGACACAAGGTTGGCTCGAAGTAAACGATCTTTTGTTAAACTTAAAGCATGCATAGCAATAGTTATAAAATTAGAAAAAAACACATGAAGAAACAGTCAATTTATACATCCTTAATTAACAAGTTATCCTTATTAAATAAAATATAAATTTAATTTGTTATTTGCTTTTTTTTAAAAACAAATTCATACAAAGCCTTTTGACCTCCCTTTGTCGTGTTTAAAGCTATGTTTTTGTTTCTTTGTTGGGCAACGATCACTTTGGTTTCCTTTTCCATGATTGGCTTTGATGGAACTTCAAATTTTCATGTTAAACCTAACTTTCTTTTTCTATTGTTTTGTGTGTTTTTAATAATGGTGCTATTATTTGGACACCCTCTCTTTTATATATCAATAATGTTACATTAATCAATTACAGTTTTTAATACAAGTTATACACTCATATATGTCGCATCATAAAAGTCAATTTAGATCCAGAAGGTCCAAATAAAATCACCATCTTAATAATTTCTCTCAAGATCTAACCTAACTAGCTACTAATAATATTTGAATGAAGTGGGACCATGATTGATGATAGTAATGATTTGAGTCACAGAGCATTGTTTGATAACATAATGAAGTAAAGGATCTTTCCCTCCCAATTCAATTCCAAGAAAAAGCAAAAGGAAAAGAGAAAGCAATTTTCCTCTAATGCCTTAACTTGGTTGGTTCACTCATTTCAATAATTTCATCATGGTTCGACGTATGTAAAGAAATGTGATATGGTAAATGGGACCATCTTTCTCATCCTTATATATATATATATATATATATATATATATATATATATATATATATATACACGAGTTAATTACTGAAATGGTCCCTGTGATTTTTCCAAAATTACTGGTTTGGTCCTTTAAGATTGGAAATTACTCTACATGTCCCTAAGGTTTCATTTTTCATGCTTAAATGGTCCTTATGCCTAACAGACGTTAACCTCCACCGTTTGTCTAATTAAAATAGGGGCAATAAAGTCTTTTTACTTGGAAGATCTCTTCAGTTGTCAGTCTACTTTAGTCCAAATCAACTGTTTCAACTTGATTCCCTCCATAATCCATATACTTCATCTTCTTCCCAAATCTGTAAGCAATTTCTTCAACTGAATCACATAAATTGGAGATATGGTGTTAACATTGTGGGTCGTTCGAGAAAATGACAGAAGCAATGCCGATGTAGCTCGAATTTATGGTACGTGTGTTATGATTCCTCTGTTTGCTTTGTAACCGTATATTAAACAAGCTCATTGATGGATTATTTTACTCTAAATTTTCCAGAATCAAACCCTAACTTTTTTTCGTTCAAGATACACCATGGTGGTGTTTTTAGTATCAATAGTCCTCGAAGGTATGTTAATGTCAGAATTTCGTATGTGGATTTTATAGACTTATATGTATTCTCAGTGCATGAGCTTAATCACACGATGAAGGAAATAGGGTATACGGGTAAAGAAGTTATGTTTTATTATTTTCTAGCTCCTGGAATCATGTTAGACTATGGGCTAAATCCTTTGGGTAATGATTCAGATGTCCATAACTTAAGTATGCACATAGGAAAAGAGAAGTTCATATCAATATATGTTGAACATGAGAAGACAACATTGAAGGAATTTTTCAAGTCACCAGTCACATATAAGGTTAGAATTCAGGAAATTGAAAATGATAGTAGTGAAAGAGTAAGTAAGCCTGTTAAAAGAAAATTAGCAAAAAGGCTAATGCTTGAATGGAAAGATCCTATTGAAAATGAAACTCAAGAAAGTTGCATTGATCCAACTGAAATTGACATGTCTAGTAATGTGAATCCAGTTGAAAATATGCATGTGGATGTGAATGTTAGTGATCCAAGTATGCTTGCTTCTGATTTGGATGTGAATGTGAATGTTAGTGATCCAAGTATGCATGCTTCTAATTTGGATGTGAAAGTTAGTGATCCAAGTATGCTTGCTTCTGATTTGGATGTGAATGTGAATGTTAGTGATCCAAGTATGCATGCTTCTAATTTGGATGTGAATGTGAATGTTAGTGATCCAAGTATGCATGCTTTTGCTTCTAATAGGCATTGTTCTGATGTGAATGTTACTAGTAATTGTGTTGAGCCCAGTAGGCCCGTTAGTCAAAATATTGAATCAACATTGTTTGGAGACTTATTAGATTATGATATTGAGTCTTTTTGGGCCAATGTTGAGTTTAATGCTCAAAGCATGGATAAGGGTAAACAACCTGAAGTTGAACCTTCTAGGGTGGATGAACCAAGCTGGGTAGATGAGGTTGAGGATGTACATGATAGTGATTACATAGATGATTCAGATAATCCCATATTTAATGTAGAAGTAGATATGAGGGATTTCAATATGAACATAGACCATGAAGCTGAGTTTATGGGGTCATTGAAGTGTGTGGATCAAGATCAAACATCTGATGTGGAAGTTGAGGTATTAGACAATGATGCATTTTCAAGTGGGTCTGATGAGGAAGTGGAAGGGGAAAGATGGAAAAAATAAGAAGACTCCAAAAGGAAAGGGAAGGTGTGACAGTTGGAAGTAATAAGACTATTTTCTATGTGGGTAAAACATATGGAAGTGCCACTGAGGTAAAGGACATGATTAAAAAGCATTCAATAGAGACAAGGAGACAATTAAAGATAATCAAGAATGATAAAACAAGGGTTAGGGCTGTGTGTGATGGCTTAATTCCTATTTTGGTAGAAGTTGAAGGTGGACAAGGAGGTCCTATTGGGTCCTCTATTGAAAAAAACAGTAAAGGACAAAAAAGTGGTCAGGAATCTCAAAGCCATGTGGGGGGTAGGGGTAATAAAGGTAAAATGGCTGGCTCATTTAAGTGTCCTTGGGTGTTACATGTTTCCAAACTCCCCAATACAGAGACATGGATGGTTAAAACATTTCATGATCTCCATAAATGTCTTCAATCTAGGAAAATCAAGTACTGCACTTTTAAGTATTTAGCAAGTGAGATTGTTGATCAAGTAGAGAGCAACCCAGAAGTTCCTGTGAAGGCAATTAAAGAACAACTTGAGAAGAAGCTAGAGTTGGGAATTTCCAAAATGAAAGCTTACAGAGCAAAGACTAACGCAACTGTGCAAGTGTTAGGAGATTACAGAGAACAATATGCACAACTGAGGGATTATTGCTTGGAACTCCATGCTACAAATCCAGGCACCACAGTGAAAATTGAAGTTGAACCAGGTATGGAAGGGGCTGATGAAAGGGTTTTCAAAAGAATATATGTATGTCTTGGTGCATTAAGAAATGGATTTAGGGTTCTTGGGAGGGATCTTATAAGATTAGATGGGGCATTCATGAAAGGACCATACCCTGGTCAATTGTTAACAGCTGTTGGTTTAGATTGTAATAATGGCATCTACCCTGTGGCTTATGCAATAGTTGAAGCTGAAACCACCAATTCTTGGAAATGGTTCTTGGAATGCCTTGGTGAAGATCTTGATCTTGATAGAAGGTCCAATTTCACATTTATTAGTGACAGGCAAAAGGTAATATCTTATGAATTTCTGTAATAGTCCTTTTATTTAATGTTTTTCTAACTACCACAGTCCTTCACATTTGACACTTGCAGGGTATAATTCAAGCAATTTTAACTATATTTCCATCTGCTGAGCACAGGTATTATCTTAGACACTTGCATGAGAACATGAAGCAACAATGGAAAGGTAGATCATACAAAGATTTGTTGTGGAAGTGTGCAACAGCTACAACAGTACAACACTTCAATAAAGCTATGGATGAAGTCAAGAAATTTAATGAGTCAGCTTACAAGTGGTTGGCACAGATTCCTCCTCAACATTGGTCAAGATCTCACTTCTCAGGTATGAAATAAAATACTTTAATTATTGAAAAATCTAAAATGAGTTAAATTCAAATGACAATAATAATTATTGAAATTTCTCTAACAGGGAGAGCCAACTCTGATGTGTTGTTAAACAATCTGTGTGAGGTTTTTAATAAGTAGTTGGTTGATGGTAGAGATAAGCCTGTAATCACAGCCTTAGAGTACACTAGGGAATATCTTATGAAAAGGATTGTAAATGTTTTGAAGGTCATAGATAAATGTGACGGGCCCCTAACACCCACTACAACAAAAATGTTTGATGTAATCAAAGTTGAGGCTACCAAATACAATGTATTATGGAATGGGGGGACAAAGTACCAGGTTAGTGGGCCTTGGGGAGATCAGTGTGTTGTGGATGTTGCTAATAGAACATGTACATGTAGAAGGTGGGAACTTATAGGAATGCCATGCAAACATTCTATGGCAGCAATCTGGAATATGGGAATCAATGGCCAACATGTGGAGTTACCTGAATCATATGTGAATCCAGTTTATTGGTTAGAAACCTGGAAAAAGGTTTACTGTTTTAGGGTAGATCCAATTAAAGGTAGAAGCATGTGGCCTAAGTCTAACGTTCCCACAACCTTGTTTCCACCTAAACATCACACTCCAGTTGGGAGACCAAAGAAACAGAGAAGGAAGGCAGCTGATGAGGGTGAAACAATGGTATTTGGATGTAAGTTATCAAGAAAGTTGAAAACTGTGAGTTGTAGTAAATATGGTAATGCTGGACATAATTCAAGGGGCTGCAAAGGCCAAGGTGGTGGTGCAAGTGTTGGTGCAAGTGTTGGTGGTGCTGGTGCAAGTGTTGGTGGTGGTGCAACTGTAAGTGCAAATGGTGGTGGTGCTAGTGCAACTGTTGGTGGTGGTGCAACTGTAAGTGCAAGTGTTGGTGGTGGTGCAAGTGTAACTACAAGTGTTGGTGGTGCAAGTGTAACTACAAGTGTTGGTGGTGCAAGTGAAAGTCAAAGTAGAAATGTTGGTGGTGCAAGTGCAAGTCAGAGTAGAACTGTTGGTGGTGCAAGTGCAAGTCAGAGTAGAACTGTTGGTGGTGCAACTACAAGTGTAGGGGGCAAGAGGAAAGCTAGTGGAAGTGTTGTTAAACCAAGAGCCAAGAAGAAATCTACATCTATTGGGTCAAAGAACATTCCACACCAAAAGTAGTTTAAGAATGGCAGCCGTATGGGTTCTTTTAGCTTTGTAATGTTTAAGTATGTTAGACTTATGTTTGCTATGTATGGTTTCCTTTGCTACAATGTGTTGTTATGTATGGTTTCTTTTGCTACAATGTTTGCTATATATGGGTTGTCAATTAGTTAATCAGTATGTTTATCACATATATATTTGAACACTGGATTCAATTGGTAAGTTGGGTAAACTGTTTTGTAAATAAGTTTGGTACACTAATGTATTTTGCAAATCATAATAAATACATTTCTAATTCATTCCACCAAAATTTGAACACTGGATTTTGACAATGTTAAGATTACATCAAAATGTCATCCATTTCACCCATACAACTAAAAAACATCAAAAGATTCAATCTTCTTCCACCATTACACCTATAATAACATTACATTCATTGCAAACCACAACCAACTAAAAAACAACAAAACCTTCAATCTTCTTCCATTACTCTCTGCAACATTCAACTTTTCTTGGGCTTCATTCAATGACCTCAACAATCCAGGTATTACATTCACAGACCTTGGACACATTGGTGGATCAAGCCATCCTATAAACCTACAATTAGATCTCTACAACCATAAAAACATCAACTTCAGAAACCACCATCGATGTTATAATATGTAAAAAAACAGAAACAAACTTACTTGTTGAGGACAACCATAAAATCGACGACCAGGGTTATGTGGAGTCCAATATGTGATCACTTTTGCGTCCCTACCACACCAACATATCACCATTGTTGAAGAAGAAATGGAGAAGGGGGTGATGAAGATTATGGCGGGAGGTGATAAACAGAAATGGGGGAAGAAGATGAAGTTGGAGAAATGGGGAAAATAAAGTATTTAAAGAAGGAGATGACTTACACAATTACTAAAATAACTCTGCCTAAAAGACAACAAACGGTGGAGGTTAACGTCTGTTAGGCATAAGGATCATTTAAGCATGAAAAATGAAATCTTAGAGACATGTAGAGTAATTTATGATCTTAAAGGACCAAACTAGTAATTTTGGAAAAACCACAGGGACCATTTCAGTAATTAACTATATATATATATATATATATATCTTCAGAATTCATTGCATAAAATGTCACATATAATATCGTTAGGATATCATATGAAAATTTGCAAAGAGGTTGTTAAGAATGCTAATTTTTGTTATAAGTACACGCGATATTCATTATTTTGAGTCCTAGTGATGTTAATCTAACAGTTAAGGATATAAAATCTAAAGTGGTCAAATAGGGGTCAATGGATTAAATCCTAACTCTGGGTTTTTCAATATTTGTCACATAACCGATCAATGGAGGTTCCTAAATGATAGATTATGTTGCTAATATTCTTAACTGAAACCAAAAAGGATTAGAATATGTTTGACAATTTTTAATTTTTATGTTGCTAGATCATAATTGCAATTTTTAATTTCATTTTTCATTTTTCATTTTTATGTTTATTTTTTCTCACTATTTTAGTCTTTTAAAAAAGTATTCTACTAAATTTCAACTTTTCATGAAATTTTATCATCATTATTGTGATTTTTAAAAATTGAAATATATTATTTTTACTTTCATCCACTATTATCATTTTTATTTCAGATGACAATAAATTGATAACGAGTTTTTAATCCTGTTTTTTGGGTTTCAACCTTGACGTTAACAAAATGCAAAATTCTTTTATGAATTTAAGGGGTGGTGGTTGTTTTAACTTATTAAGTGCTTGTATTCAGAGTTTATTTTTCATAAGCTTATTTTTAATAAGTTAGTCTTATTTCATTATTGTAAATCGTAATAAGTTTATTAAAAATATAAACCTGGAAAATAAGTTAAAATAAACACATGTATTATTCTAACTTTCATGCAGATTAATTTTCTTAAGTACCAAAGCGATTCTTAACGAAAATCAAGTAAAACGACGTGGATCCGGCCGTCTTAAAGAATTCGAGAAACATAAAAAAATCGCCATCCGTGGGACTCGAACCCACGACCACGTGGTTAAAAGCCACGCGCTCTACCAACTGAGCTAGAACGGCTTTTGTTTAACTAACAACTTACTTAATATTAGAATGAAAATAACCAACTTGTTTAGGAGAATAATAACAAGTTTAAAACGTGTTCTCTAAAAGTTACTCGCTCATTTATTGAACATTTTTTTAACTTGTTTATTATTCTAAAAAAAATTTCCCTTTATATTTTAAAAAATTTACCCTTTATATTTGAAGAGAAAACTATTTATTTTTCAGTATGGATCACAGTTTGATCCAACCGATCCCACTACCGGCAAATAGTTCATTCCTCTTGGATTTGGTTAGACGTAAACAAGCAACTTGGGAAGACTTCTTGACATCGGTCTCTCTTTCCTACCTTGCTATCCCCCATAGAGAAAGGCAACCATTGATTCGTGATACAACATAACAATTCTGTTTAGTAATTAGATATTTTGTTAATAAGCTTTAATGATTAAAAATTGTTTTAACATCCTATTTTCGTAATTCTGTTGACTTGCTAAATTATTACTTATTAGTTATAGTTATTAGTTATAGTTATTATTACCATCAATTTTTAAAAACTTGTGTTTATCAAACTCTTACAAAAATTCTTTTAACCACTAAAATTTTTTAATGTAATAAATGTTAGTGATATTGATGCCTACCTACCACCACTTTAAAGATCCACCACGAATTTTCATCACTCTAAAACTAACAAATTTACATAAATCTCAGAAAATTACAAAGATAAATCTACTTTAAATAAAAAGTCATTTGATAAAAACATGTGGTGTCAAATAAAAGTGATGATATTTGGTGTTGGGATGAAGACTCTAGTGGTATTTATTTTGTTAAATCTACGCGTAACATTATAGAAAATTTATCTTTTTTCATCTATTCGATCTCAAAGTTTCTAGAATAACTGACTTCCTCCTTGAATCAGCTGTTTTGTATGGGGTTGATGTTTTAAAAAGAATACCTACAAGATGGTATCACAATTCCTTCAACAATATGCCCATTTTGCAGATCCAAGGAAGAAACAGAACAACATTTATTTTATGCTTGTTCAGAAACCAAAAAGGTGTGGAAATGACTTTTGAAATGATGCAATTTGAATATTCAATAGTACTCATCACCAGAAGAATTTTTGGGCCATTTGCTTAATGGAGGAATCTCAGGGAGGAAGAAAAAGTTTTTGGAGGCTGGTGCTGGAAGTTTGTTTTGGTTTGTATGGAAATCCCGCAATAATTTGGTGTTCAAAGAAAAAAGATTCTCCGCTCAATTAGTTACTACTAAGATTCAAGCAAACTTATTTACCTGGATGAAATTTAGGGTTAATTGTAAATCGTTATTTTTGTCTATGTGATGTTATAATCATTTGCTCCAATTATAAACTTACTTCTCTAGTACCTTGCTAGAGTTTTATATTTATATATTCATGGCTTATTAGAAAGGGGTGATAGCCATGTTAACGTATTCTCTCTAGTTTGCTTTTCTTTTGCCGTTCAAACTAAAAAAAAAATCTTGATAAAGACAAAAGTACATGTTTAGCGGAATATTTTTTGAGTACATGTTATTTTGCTTATTTTGTTTAAAACACTATAATGTATTTGGGTGTTTCTGATTACAATTTCTATTTGTATCACCTTTCTTACATACCATAAATTTTTAGGTATATTACATATGTACACCAAGGTTATCAAAATCAGGATTTTTAGGTATATTCCTAAGATCTTTTTTTGAAAAGTACGGGATCTTAAAATCTTATCATAAGTTTTTTTATAAGCTATAATTTTATCAAAAACCAATTATATAACATTTTACGAGGGAATGAAACATTAAATTTTAAAATAATATACATCAAACAATCTAAATTTTAAATATTAAAAACGTAGAATAAAAGTTCACTATAATTAATTAGTTATTTGGTTTACACATATCATAATAAAATTTAATATGTGACTCTTAAACACAATTAATAAATCTAGAGCATAATGTGCATAACATCAATTCCTTATTTTATAACAAAATCTTTTTTAGTGAGCCTCTCTCTTGTAATTAAAGAAAATTCAAACATGTAACATGTGTGTAAAGTAGAAAACCGTAAACAATTATTTTTGGCACAATGTTGACCACTTTAAAAATATATATAAAAAACTAAAGTATAATAATAGTAATAATAAAAAAATGTAAAAGATCATAATGTAAATTAATAGTGATAATAAAAAAATACAAAAATACAAAAATAAGATATATGTGGGATCGTATGATCGTATAACGATCCTACAATCTCACATACGATTTTGAGTACGATTTGACACATTTTTTATTGGTGGGGTCGTACAATCATACAATCAAGATCACGGTTTTAATAACCACGATTCACACCATGGTCATACACTCACATTATACTATGAGATATGTCACCCTCATAGTTCATAGTACAATAATTATTCCTCAACAAAATATGATCCGAATTTAATGGCATTAATATCATGTACCGGCTCTCTAACAATAATATAAAAATACTGATGTATATATAATACATTATAAAGTATTTACACATGGGTTTAGTATCAAAAAGTGTGAATTTGTCATTTTTTACTATTGTGTATACTCATTTTCCAAAAGTACCATTTAATGCACCGAAGTTTCAAAATCTACCATTTAATGTATCGTTACCCTTGATAGCAGGTAAATGTGATGTGGCGGGTGACATGGCTTTTCTCATTTAACATTAATTAATTAAAAATAATAATAATAATGCACTTCATCAACATGTGTGTATCGACTTCCAACATTCAATCGAAACGAGACCAAGAAGCTCCATGTGTGTGCATCGACTTCCGGCACCATCACTACCATCATCGACAATCGGTATACTAAAACTCTTCTAAAAAGTCAACATACGTATATATAAATGGAAAAGGCAACATACATATTAACATATATATAAATGACAATAATATATATTCTAAATGACAACAATATATTATAGCAGATAAGCACATATATAAGGCAAATAAACAATAAAAGGAAATATATTGTTGATATATATACGTATTCCTACCAAATAAACAATATATACTTAATCGGGAAAAAACAATAAACAATATATACGTAATTATAGGGTTTATTTCACATAATAGTAACAAAGTTTGAAAACTATTCTACCAAGGTCACTCATGAGTTATTTCACAATATGAAATAAAGGGGGAGTGACCTTGATGGAACAATTTTCAAACTTGATTACTATTCTATTAAGTTTTCCCCGTAATTATACCAAATAAACAATATATTTGTATTCCTACCAAATAATCAATATACAATTATACTTAGTTATAAGATCAACATATTGGTAACAATATATACTTAATCGATAGTCATCACATAAACAATAAATGGATTTCCTACCAAATAAACAATACCACTATATAATTATAGATATGAATTCCAATACCTATACCATCAATTAAAACTCGTAGGCAAAATCTCTCTCATACCAAGATGAATTCTAATACAAACAACATCAATGTTTAAGTTGATACTCAAAATAACCTTGAGATATATCATATCTTTGTATACTTATTTTTAAATCATATTCATGCTCATATCTTTGAATGGATATGGGCTTTTGGATTAAGATGTTCTTCGATGATGAATATGTTTTGGTTCGGGATTCAATTTATGTTTCTAGGTTAATCTTGATTATGATTTTATTTATGGATATTATTTTAAGGGTCAATAATGATCTAACCATTAAATTCGTTTAGATAAAAACTTTGATAGTTAAACCAAAATTGAACGAAAACTTTGATGGTTAAACCATTATTTACCCTTATTTTAATGATGAAGATTAATGTTTCTGAGTTTAATTTTGGGGTCAAGGATATGGCTGCAACAGAGTTCTTTTGATACAAATAAGCTAATTATTTTTAAATACATAATTAATTAATTAATTGAATTCATAGCTAAATACAATATTACTTTTTTGAGTTTTTGAAATAGAGTCCTTGGAATATGTAACTATCCAACTTTTTTACTTTAAACTAAAAACCCATATCTCTCAAGATTTCTCGGTGTGTATATGTATTTGTGTTCATATGTTTTTATGTGTATTTCAGTTTGTGGATAGACATGTGTGTATGTGTTTACGTGTGCGTGTGTGTTTTAACTTTATCATAAACCAAAAATCATCATATAACTTTGATCTTATCTCAGATAATTAGTTTGAGAAAATAAAAACAAAAATTGACATCTTTGAGACTTTGAAATCTACAACACTCCATACCAAAAAAGATAAATAAATAACAATTACTTTTAGAGTTAATTGTCAAATTCGTCCTTTAACTTTGTCATTTCTTCTGATTTGGTCCTTTAACTTCAAAAGTGACCAAGATGGGCCTTAAACATTCACTTTTCGGTCTGAATAGTCCTTTGGTTAGTTGACCGTTAGTCAACTCCGTTAAGTCAAGGGCAGTTTGGTCCTTTTACCAGTTTTTTTGATTTTTTATTAATTAAAATAATATATAATCTTTTTAAATTATTATATACATATATATATATATACATCTCCCACTTTATACACATACAAACACAATCTCTCTCTCTCTCTCCGAGTACTGCCGCCACCACCACCGTTCACCATCCACCCCCCTCGCCACCACCACTCCAACCACCACCGCCAAACGCACATACTTTCCCCCTTCTCTCGCTCTCTCACTCTCAATATTCTCTCTCACTCTAGATTGCCCCCTCCCCCACCAGCACCACCAACTACCACCAGCACCGCCTCTCCAACCTCCACCACCACTCCAGCCACCACCGCCAAACGCCACCTTCGTTCTATGCAATACAAACCCTGGATCTTTACCCAACTCGTATAAAAACCCTAAATCTTTAAAAACCGTATATCTAGGGTTTATTTCGAGTTCTGGTTCTAGGGTTTTTTAGGCATATTGAAGGCCATACCTGACAGAACTCTGACCGCCATACGTAGTAGTAGTGGGGTTCATGTAGCTAGCGGGAAGGGTGGTGCTGGGTTGTTTCCTTGCCGGGAAGCCATTGCTAACCTTACGGATTTTGGTGGCTGAGACCGAGAGGAGCCACCACCACCACCACTCCTTTAGCTGCGCGACCTCTTGTTCTTGCTTGTGGAAGCAGGAACAGAATCACTAATCTTTTTAGCCTTGATTGTATCCAACTCACTGAGACGTTTGTGTAAGTCGTTGATGGTGAATTGAGATTCAAGTTTGTGGTCCTCGATGCATTTTATGACTGATTGGTGGAGGTGAGACTGACGGTGGTGGTGGTGGTGGTTGTCCAGAGTAGTGGTGGTGGTCGTCCAGAGTAGTGGTGGTGGTCGTCCAGAGAGAGTCTGATAAATATAAACCAAAGTAAACATGACATAGAATAAATATTAATAATTTAGTTTTAATCAACAAATAGAAAATAAGGGTAAAATTGTCATTTACCCTTGACTTAACGGAGTTGACTAACGGTCAACTAACCAAAGGACCATTCAGACTGAAAAGTGGATGTTTAAGGCCCATCTTGGTCACTTTTGAAGTTAAAGAACCAAATCGGAAGAAATGGCAAAGTTAAATGACGAATTTGACAATTAACTCTTAATTTTATGTTTGTAGATCTAACAGATGTCAAATTCACTATTTTCAACCACCACGTGTACCATCTAACAACTTTTAAAAAAAATCGTCACTTTTAACCACCAGTGCACACTCAACATCACATCATCTAGAATTAATTAGATCCTTCTATCGTATTAATATTAAACCCTTCACAACAATTCTATATAAAGAAATTAAATTAAATTCAAACCTATCTTAGCTATAATACAAGACATTTTAAAATACTATTTACTCAATTTTTTAAGACTATATATTTAAAAAAATAAGGATTGATTGAGAATTGACTTATATAGCCTCAATATTTTATAAAAATTTGACAAATATAGTCCCAAATACTAGCATACCTCCACTATTAGAGAATATAGATTAGGGTTTATTATAGGATGGTCTAGCCCTATTGTATTGATAGGCTACGGTCCTTTAGGGTTTCATATTAGGGTTTCTATTGTACCATTGGTACTCTATAAATAGTTATCAATGTAATACAAAATACCTACGGGGTTTTCATTATTCTACTTGGTATTAGAGCCTTGAGGTTCTGGCTATATATTCTCTTTCTCTTTCTTCCGCTACCGCCGCCACCGAACTACGGTTGGCCGCCATCGCTTCCTTCTCCCCGTCGTCCCCCTTGAGTGACGACTTTCTTTCTTTTCTTTACCCTCTCGTCTTTCCCCGGGGACGCATTGTAAATAAAAATTTATTAGTTTTCTCTCCCTTGTTGCCGCTACGCTTCTTGCCGCCACCGTGTAGTTGTAGTTCCTGCCGTTGTAGTCGTAGCTCCTACCGTCGCCGTCGCCGCCGCCGCCATAGTTGTAGCTTCTACCGTTGTAGTCGTAGCTCCTACCGCCGCTGCCGCTCTTCTTGCCGCCCTCTTTGGCCGCTAACTCGTCGTCACCTTGCTGTCACGGAGTGTTGTTTTCTATATATCTATATTCTTTTCAATTTATCTTTGTTTTTTCTACATATCTCTTGTTTCTTATGTATTTAATTTTTTACATTGTATTTTTCGCTCCAATGAGAGCGTCCGGTTTTCTACCGCTCTCGCTGCGGGGGAGTATTAGAGAATATAGATTAGGGTTTAGTATAGGATGGCCTAGCCCTATTGTATTGATAGACTACGGTCTATTAGGGTTTCATAATTAGAGTTTCTATTGTACCCTTTGTACTCTATAAATAGTTATCAATGTAATACAAAATACCTACGGGGTTTTTATTATTCTACATCCACAACTACATCAGCATAATCCCTTACACAAACGCAATTGCTAAAATTTTGTCAAGACATCTGAAATTTTATTGACTAACGATAATTTAAAAAAAACCTTATACCCTTTATTTTTTAAAACAGAAACTTTATCAGAAAAAAGGTTATTTGTCATCGATGTATTACGCGAGTATCATGCTAATTAATTATAAGAAACTCAACATTTTAAATAAACTTGTAACTAAAATCGGGTAATTAAAACTAGAAATTAAGACGGAGAAAACAAAAAATAATGAAATTCTATTTTTGCGTGTGGCAGGATCATATCTCAAATTAATTAAGCATCCAATCACACGACTAGGAATTGAATCACTATATATAGCTTACGATTGATTGCTATCTGCAAGACAACTTGTTTAAACACATTGCTAGAATTCGTATGCAACAAATATGAGATAACAATTGCTTTATTTCATCTATCTATCTTATATAACATATTTAAAAGAAAAGGATATTATTATTCTTTTCAAAAAATAATATTTTTAAAAATTTTATAATGAATTTTATAAGATTGGAGGGGTCTGGATGAAAATTGTGAGAAGGTTTTTTAAAACATGTGAAAGGGCTTTTAAGAAAATGTGACAGAGTTTTATGAAAATTGTATATTAATATAATTAATTATAGGTTGTTTATATTATGTTTAGTAACTTGTGATATATTTTGTTTAGAGAAAAAATAATTATATATTAACGATTGTTTCATTTTTATCTACGTTTTGGTATAAATTTTATTTTAATATGACACTTTTTTAAAATTAGTATATTCTTAGTATTTTATTGTATATTTAACCACGATTTGTTGTTTTTATTTAAATGGGAGGTTTTTGATTGTGAAAATTTAGTTTTGAGAAAGATGATGACATCATCATTCTTTTATTTGAATAAGGTTATAAGATAAGATACTTAATTTTTCAAACACAAAATTATTTGCAACTCCTTGAAAAGATTGCATCATTTCTTTATTGTTCTTCAGGTAAATAAGTTTTTTTTAAATTTCATGAAAATGATTCACATATGCTAATGTAATATATTGTTCTTTTTATTATAGTCATTAGTTATGGAGAATAAACAACCTCCTTCATCTGCTCCAAAAAAACATTCGTTGGAAGAACATTCAAAAGAAAGGAAGAAATCAAGGGTGATTCATTCTATACATGATAACTCCGTTCATAACAGTTCAATAACGATTGAAAATGATAGAACAAGTTCACGAATTACTTTAAATGATATATCTAACGATGCGTTTAATTTCAAATTAGAAATTAGTTCAAGATTTACATAAAGTCCAGTAGATTTATATTCATATTATATGCTTTATGATGAGAGTATATATATATATATATATATATAGGGGAGAGTTCAAACAAGAACTGTTTTTCGTACGAGAATTGCGAGAATCAATCTTGGCTGTTCATTTTGGATAATGGAATTCATGGATAAAGAGCGTGGGGGGATCGATGGTGGCAAGGTGCATGTAAGGAATTTATGGGTGGACAATCCATTGAAGGAGGGGGAATTGGACGGCTAAGATTGGTTCTCGCGGTTCTCGTACGAAAAACAGTTCTCGTTTGAAATTTTGCCTATATATATATACTTCTGTAAATGTATACACATATGATTAAGTAAATGATTCCATTGTCATTTTATAGTCACTAATCGTTTTAATCTTCGGATGATTTTCAATGGGTATATATATTAAAGTTAATGAAATTTTTAAGTAAAGTTAAAGATATGAATTACAATAAACTAATGAACTTGAACTTACTGTCAAGTGTCAACATTGTTTCTCGAACCTGTCAACTATAATTGTCTGTTAATCGGAATTGCTTTAATTCATTTCTAATTATTTTTACTATACGTGTTAGTATTTCTTAAAGCTATATAAGTTTAAATTTGACTTATATCATCTCGCGTATTAACACACGTGTCGCTTAGGTAATTATATCTTATAATAATAATTGTTGCAACTTTGATTTAAACCGACCTATTAACACTCACTTTTCTAGCTACTAACTAATGCTTCAACTATAAACCCGTTAGCCCTCTAAAATTTTATAGCTAAATGCCTAAATTCACTTGATTAATGTTCATGGTGTTAAAAAAAATATATGCTCAAAAGTGTGAATCCAAATTGGTGCTAAAAATGCTAAAGCCTAGAAGAGAGAATCGATCAAACATATCTTTTAGGTCATAAGGTCATTGGGTCGGTAAATTTCAATTTCTAACATTAAAGGTAACCGGTTACCGTCATAGCAGGTAACATGTTAGACTGATGACATGACTAATTTTTACATTAAGCAAATTGACGAAACAAGTAACATAAATATCAAAATTTGTCAATAAAGATAATGTTTACTTTTTCTAGACTAATAAAGGATGATGAATTTCAATTTAATACAAAATATCATGTTTGGATCTAGGTTCGTATTCGTGTGTGTGTTTTTTCTTTCCTTTATATAATAATAAAATATTTAAAATTAAACTAATATTACAACATTTTTGTATATGATATTTGGAATGTATTATGTTGGTACTTTGACATTTGACTACTTGCAGTTAGTATTTTGGTACTTTAATATCTTATATTGGCTTTATAATTGTATTAAATGAACGTAAATAAAATTTGAAGTTCAGAATTCAAATCAAATTGAAACGAACACCAATTTTGAAGTTCGAATCAAATCAAATCAAAATTAGTATTAAATTCTAAAGTTTGAATAGAAAAATATCATATTCGAAGTTCATATCAAAACAAAAAAATAATATCAGTATTGGAAAATCGAAAAAATACTCGTCGAATACATTTGGCCGAAATGGGTCGACCCAAAACATGACCGATAAATAAATAGTCAAAATGGGTTGACACGTAATTGACACGAAAACGGTAACAAGAACTCGTCGCAAATTGTCAGCATACCCTTTTTTATTACATATTGAAATTTATCATCCTTTTCTTGACTTAAAAAATTAGACATTATCTTTATTGGCAAATTTGGACAATCTTAACCTGTTGAATAAGCGTTCAACAGGTCATTCAGGTCACCATACTCTTTTTTGTTAGAAATTGAAATTTTAAATCTTTTCTTGACCCAAAAAAATTGACAGTATCTTTATTGACAAATTTCAATATTTATGTTACATTTCTCTGCAATTTGCCCTATAATCAAATTTGATTTTTTTTAATTTAATTAAAATGATATACATGTTTACATAAATTACCACGAAAATAGGTAGATGTATCTACTAAATGGTTTAAATAATTGGTTTTGTTAGGATATTTAAATGTTAACAAAACATATCACCTAAAAAATGACATATGAGGAACCAATTAATTTGTAAGCCATTTGAAGAAATAAAAGGAGACGATTAATGGAAAATTTTAAAAACGGAATGATGAAATCATAACCCTATTCTTTTAATATATTAAAGAATTAAAGATTAAAGATAATTAGTTTTAAAACAAAGTTGTATTCTCATAAGTCATAACCAGTTGACTATGAGTGGAGCAGTTAGTGATCTTTATTAAGTACATTACAAAGTTACTTCTCGTCTAATAAGGGTCATTACCTAACACGTCTCCTCACATGTGGCGTTCTTTTTTTTCGTGCCTAACACGTGGATACTCAGGAGCGGACCCAAGGCATTGGTACCGTGTGACTTTTGACAAACCACGGGTGATCCTTGCTCTGATACCATGTAAGTTTGTGATGTTCCAACTCCAAACCAATTGACTATAAGTAGAGTAACCCATGACCTTTATTAAGTACATTACAAAGTCACTTCTTGTGTGCTGTGGATCATTACTCAACAAAAGCTTCTTTTAAGATGATTAAATTAAAAGTAACACTGCAGTTTTCGAAACACATTTTTGAAAAGCAAATCATACAATTAGCAAAAGAATCATAATACAAGGTTGTTAGCATCTGAGAAGTTGCAAGAAGCTAGTGTAAGAGCTGTACAGCAATATGATATTACTTGTTTTGTTTGTTTACATCAGCATTGCATAGACATGTGATATTTATTTTGATTTGCAAAATTTATATTTTACAAGTTAATGTTAGAGTGAGTGTTATAAAAGCACAATATTTTACAAGCTGTACAGCAATGTTTAACATCCATTTACGTGATAAATACACAAGACATGTTTAGTTTTTTAATGTGATCGGACCGGTTAATATTGTTATTCGGGTCTTGCCATTTAATTCGAAAATCTACCAGATCCGAATACTCCAGAAGCTTATTTGATTTAGGTGTTGTGTAAATAGTAAAACCTTAAAAACGAGAATAACCTGAAACCTAGGGCCTGAAGAGCACCACTAAGTGCGGCAACATTGTGGGTTGCCTAGGTGGCTTGTGAGGCACACAAAAAACCACCCTGCCATCCTGCCTGCCCTCCTCCTCTCTTGCGGCATTCTCCCCAGTCCAATCCTCACATCACACCACACAAGACTTCTTTTTCTCTCTCTCTCACAAGCAGATGCATCTTTTTAGTATTAAAAAATAGAATAAATGTAAATAGTTGAAACATGTAGTATATTTTCATCGCAGCTAAGATACGATGGCCACATGCTTTTAACTGCAAATTACCGCTTATAGTTAAGCAAACTCGGTTATAATAAAAGTACCCCAAAACAACCTGAAACTTGAAAAAATGATACAAAAAGTTACAGAAATACCGCCATCCGTGGGACTCGAACCCACGACCACGTGGTTAAAAGCCACGCGCTCTACCAACTGAGCTAGAACGGCTTTTGTTTTGTTACTGCTTTATTCCTCTATTTAATTTCTACATAAAAGGTAACACATTAAATAATACAGTAATTTTCATTCTACTCGATTTCAAATAAATGTAAAATACGTATATTTTATCTTTTTTGAAAACATTATACATATAAAAACCAAAGCATTGGATCATTATGATATAAGTAAAGGAAATTAGACACCCATATATCATCTGCTACAATTAATGATCATTCATTCATTGATTTCATTCTCATTCACCTGCTTTATCACCATTCAGCTTATTTTGCTGCTCAGTTCAGCCATATTGAGTCACCCACTCTAATTATCACGGAGCTACTCACTATATGTTCCTTCAGCCATGCTATTCACTCGATGATCAACTCATACGCTCCTATTATTAGCTACATGCCCTAGTTCTCTCCTTAGTCAAAGACTTCATTCGGGAACACCCTTACGGGGGTTTCGGGTTCCTTCTAAAAGTTCTCACCTCGGGTCAGCCAATCCGATGAAAGTTGCAGCCGTTTTCTTTTCTTCTTTTTTTTGGTTTTTTAGTGAGAGTGAGAAATGAGAAAAATATTTGGGTTGTTTGAGTCGATTTGAGAAGGGTGCTACTTGGGATTTGGGTTGATTTGAGTTTGAAAGAAAAAAGTAAAAAAGCTAATATGACAGTAATGTGACATTTGGGTTGATTTGGAAAAGGGAAGGGCTTTACGGATAGCCTTAACAACAATCAACAGGTATGGCTATTAGAATTAAGAAAAATAATTAAAAAGAGATCGGTATACTATAATGTCGTCACTTGTTTTAATCTTGCAAGAAAAAGATGAGTAGTAATAGAAAATAAGAGTTTTCCATACCCAGAATACAATAAGTTACAAACAACATAAACCAGATGTCAAAGTTACACCTTTTTTACTATTTTGCCAAATAAAATTTACCACTATATACAAGTAGAAGACTGTTCGGATTTGGACACAAACAGGCCCACGCCATCTTGGATATGTCAGTGACCATATCTATAACCAGAACATGAAATTAATAAAGTCGAGAAGCAGAGTTTACAACTTTAAAAAAACAGAAAGATGTACTTTATTAGGTTGCATACTGTGTTTTCACAAGAAACCAATCAGCTTGAAAGAGGACCCAGGTGGATTCGAACCACCAATCCCCCCATACGTTTCAAGTATGGGTGCTCTTTCCACATTTGAGCTTATGAATCCATGACTACCGACTAATATAACAATCAATCATTTTTACAACTTGATATTCTAATTTTACGTAGGCCATTTGACTTGCCCATTAACTCCTTTACACGCTTCCTATATTTTCAACAGTTGCATACCAATTACCAATGTTTTTTCAAACAAGGGATTTAGCAAATAGACCACTTCAGCAATATATTTAATCGGTTGCATGCTAACGACAATGGCCATAACCCAGGCAAACGCTCGGCTACTAGTTTAGGCATCTCACAACACATCTCACCAATTTTGCATGATCTATCCTTCAAGCTAAAAGTCAAAAGACAAGAAGAAATCTGTAATTTGACTCCTACTAAAGTACCCAATTTCACCTAACAGAGCATACAAAAGGTAAACATGAGCATTCTAGCCAGTTCAGATCGGTTCAATACAAGTTGAACACCAAGTCGGTTCCAAACTAGTTCCATAACTGCCACTCATATTTATGGACCGGTTCAAAATTTCAGCCCGTCAGTCGAAAGACAGAAACTATGGTTTTCTGTTTATGTTATTACTTTATATTTTTTCAAATATTATGTATTATTTCATTATTACCAATAAATACACAGACGAACTGGAAAACATCCGGACAAAAAGGATTCGTAGTCCAAAACTGAATTAAAACAGAAATATAACCAAGATGAAACGAAAAGGAATTGTAGTCCAAAAAGTTCAAAACTGAAACAAAACCAGACAGAATTCAGACAAACATAAAACCAAGATGAAACGAAAAAACAAATAACAAAAACAGAATTTTCTTTTTTGAACAAAACAACATTTCGATGAAAAATTATAGTGGTCACAACAAAACCAAGAAAAAAATGGAACTAAAATCATCAGAAGAACCACCTGCTCATTCTAAAAGGTGCGAGTAATGAGAAGAAAAAGAATGTGATGCACTGGGGAGCTGTTGAAAACAATGTCAAAATCTTACTTGTTACTGAAAACAGGATTTTGAATCTAGAAATTCCTGTAATCTGTTGAAGTAGATCTATCTGTTTTGGTACCTGACGCTGATTACGTAGCAAACCTGCATATTAAACGACTCAAACCTGGAAACAATAAGCTCAAATACATTCATTATGCAACAGAAGCTCAACAAACTCCGGCACAAATTCAAACAAGGATTAGTCTGCAAATACTGATGTGGCGTTTTGGTAATACATGGGTTTGTCAAGAAGAGGAAAGAGAAGCCATCTCACTGACAATGAGTTTAATGAACCAGTCTATAATGGATTTTCTCATACCCAAACACACCCTAAACTAGACCAATAGTCACTACTGAATTTTGGGTGGTGCTCAAACTAAATTTTAGACCGCAAACGAAATATATCATCAGACTAGGGTATCGGCACTAAAATTGCTTGGGTGATGCTCAAACTAACAAATAAACAAAAACCCAGGTTACATTCCGGACAAAGTGTAACTGATCCAAAACCAAAAATAAAAACAATGTTATTGATTTTATATTTTTGAAAAAAGATAAAAAGATAATATCATCCAACATCTACTCTTATTCATTTATTGCAACAGAAGATGCAATCAGAAGAAAGATGCAATCAGAAGAACATCGACCAAGATAATTTTTTCCTCCAAACTATATTTATCAACCAAATCTGCAGGGTAAACATTCAAGTTGTTTGTAGGGCTGTAGCTGCTGCTGACATGAAGTCAACTTCAACACTCTCAACATATGATTTGCGCCTCCTTATACAACTCAATAATAACAATCTAGGCCAACTGTTAACTACAACGAATCAAAGATATATAACTTGCATTTCAAGCCAGCCACCAATCTTCAACCCAAAGCAAACAAAATAGAATTACAGCAAATAACTTAAGTTGCAAAAATCAACTGCAAGGGACTCGTTTTCAAATATTAGAAGAGAGCAATAACAATTACCAGAAAATGCGAGTGTACCTATTACCACTGTTGTAGCTCACTTTTAGGTACTTCAGTATGTGCCAACCGCACACATACAAACGCCTTCAAAATTCCCGAAACGCCACTACACTTCTATCCGCAGCATGAAGTTAACCAGTTCCAAAAAGCCATAATACCTACTTATGAATCAGAGAACTTCGAACTACACATTAATATATACAATTAACACCTTCAACCACTAGAAAAATACAAACTAGTCAATGCTAATTGCCTAATTACAAGCCAATTCTCGCTGGAGTTTAGCAGAGCTTTAATTAAAGAGAATGATAATTGGTACAGCGAATGTAAGAGAAACAAATAGGATCACGCTCCTTTACAAGTTAAAACTCAAGTCAGCCTTTCTAATCATAAATTACGTAAATAAAAAGAAAAGAAAATTAACATTTCAGTCGTATATACAACATAAGCCATATAGGACGATAGAAAGAGTTGGTTAGGCATGAGTTTGATGCACCGACTAGTCATTTGCTCACTTAAATGATGGATCTTGATTTTAGAATATATGTAGGATATATTATAATTTAAGCAATGATATCAAATGTAATAATGCCCGATTGGTGCTATCGCAGATCTCATCAACGACGATAAATTTTAAGAATTTTATGAAACGGATGGAAAGATTATAATTAAGATGATGTTGGTACCTTATGCGACTTATAATGACGTAAGCCGTTTTGTATCTCCAGGCTGCTGTGAGTTGATCTAGTAAAGAGCGTTCCTTGATGTTTCCTCAAAACGCTTGGCACGAAATTGGTCCAAAGCGTTTCAAGAAACATAATAAAGCTATCCGAATTTTTGAACAAACCAATCAAGAAAAAGGAAGAAACAAGACACAAAGATGAAGAGAGAGCCGGGCAACCCCCGTACCATCTCCCTTCCCCCAACAAAAATATAGTTTTTATTAGACTTCTTGGCCTGCCAAGCAAGCGCACCTGACATGGCAAAGGCCGACACATAACATGAAATTTAACACACACAGACCACAAGTAACGTCTCACAGATAAAGCTCTCACCGCTCCCTTCTGAAGACTTTCAACATAACTGTCGTTTACATCTACAAAACAACATGCATACCACCGCTTTGATCTCATAAACTATGTATTACCGAAAACAATTTCTCCATCAAGAATCTGACTTCTGAAGGATGAGAGTAGCAACATCCGTATAAACGATCTTAGTCTCAACTCCTCACAAGCAGTAGAGGCATGTCTTGAATATAACGACCTGAGAACATGAAAGACTCGGATCCAATCAATCAAACAGAACTTTATCTCGCAAGACGAAAAGTACAGCCATAGATCCGAAATTGCTCATCGGCAAATCAACAAGACAGTAGCAACAATCCACGTCACCGAACAGTAAACATTTCACCCGCTGCAATATGGAAAAAGACCGGCTGCTTCAATGATTAAAGAAACAGAAAATGACGAGTGTTAGAAGACAAAGGAAGCACAATCGCCAACCAGCGTTTATTAAAGAAAATCAGATGTACGTGTACCGAACAATTGAACAAACATAAAACAAACCTCGTCTAAACGACTCAGCGGTCCAGAGTCACCGAAACTGAGAAGCATAAAGACCTCCGGTGACAGAATCAACGGAACATTATGAAAACATAGTCAAATCGTAGATCGGAGACCGATATAACCGATTATACAACTCTTGTCTGAAGAAACCGAGACAATTGACGTAGATCTAAGAAAAACACAAGCTAAACCGTTCATCTTGGAGGAAAAGAAACAGGTAGGAAAAAGTGGCGAGAAATTAAGAAGACGATAATAGTGGTTATTTATGGGCCCTGCGGTACGATCCAACGGTGGACATAAAAGTAACGTAGGTGTCTTCAACGGTTAGATTAGTTGCAAAATTTAGCACAGCATTATAGACTGGGAAGAAGATTCCAGATGTCAGGCCGGGCAGGAGCCAAGGCCCAAAAGGAGGTCGGGCCTCGGAGCTTGAAAACGTGGCCGAACGTGGGTTCATATTTTTAACCTTTGGAAAAAAGATTAAAACTCGTTTGTGATGTTTGTTTCGTTATTTTAGTGGAATTTTTATTTTAAATTCCTTTAAATACAGTATTTGTTATGTAAGGTAAGAAGGGTTTTTCAATCCAAAAGTAAAATATAAATTCATTAACCAATTTTAGGAAATCAAGCATAACTTTTACTTTGTTTGAAAAAGTAAATAACTTCGGCTTGTAAATTGTCTTTCAATTCAGACAAATGTCTATAATAACACAAAAAATAACATAGAAGAAAATGGGTTTAAGGACTTAAAATTGGAAAATTTTTGTTCACCTCAATATTGCTCGAAGCCGTCGTCACCGTCCTCGAAGTCGCCTTCGCCACTCAAACTCGATTTTGATGGTGGTTTTTTTGTTGAAGCCCGGGTGCTATTTACCAAGAACAAATTTTACATTTATTTATAAAGTTTATGTCTCTATACTTGTTTATCATTGGACAAGTAATGCTAGAGATTTTTTATAAGTTGTTTATATTCTTAACAATTAGGTTTTGTTTTTATTTTTCTTGTTGTTCATTATTAAAGAAGAGAATTTGAGATGTTTGAACAAAATCTTTTTTGGTTCACTAGTGAAATTGATTTTCTTTATGGTTTCCATGGGAGATTAAGTATTTGGTGTTGAATAGTAATAAAACCGTGGTCTTGGTATTTCATGTGTGTTATGTTAAACATATATTTTTTGATTTTGCTATTCATGGTTGAACATAATTATTAATTTTTAATTCTTTTATAATCAAAATTTTAAATTTGTCTATGGTTCTTCACTACTCGATATATATAGTTTAAAACTACTTAAAACATAGTTGTGTTAAATTTTGAAAACATTATAAAAGTTCAAACGAGAACTGTTTTTCGTATAAGAACTGCGAGAACTAATATTAGCCGTCTAATTCCTCCTCCTTCAATTTGATTGCTCACCCATGAATTCCTTACATGCAACTTCCACACTTAATCCCCCCATGAATTCCACTTACCACTTGAATAGCCAAGATTGGTTCTCGCAGTTCTCGTTTAAACCCTCCCTTATATATATATATACACACACACACACTAGTAAAGCCTTTAGGCTGTGCTTAGCCTCGACGTTTTATATTGATTTTTAAAGCACAAATACGTAATTACATAAAAAATATCTAATGTGTGACGCTTGTAAATTCAGAAGTAAAAGCTAACGTTAAAGAGACAATAGTTCATATATTAAATTTCTAAGCAAACAAAGAAGATCACTATTTCATGTTTTGGGAACAAGAATATGCACAAAAGAACAAAAACGCATACAAAATAACACTTATTTAGCTTGAAAGAGCGTCGTAAATACAATATTAATATTATATCAACTATTGTATTTAAGAATTAAATATCTAGCAAATAACATGAAGTTAAACATAATAAATTTGAAAAGCTATTAACTTCGTATCAATATCAATAATTAATGTTAATTTTAATCTATAAATCAGCGGGAAAAATATTGAACATATATCCATTGTTGGTTTTTCACCAGTCATTTCTTTTTCAAAATATATCAATTTTACATGGTTGTTTTTGACATCACATTTATATGGTTGCCTTTTCCAAGTAATTAGTTATTATAGATTAGATTTCATTAATAGAATAAGGTTTCGTATAGTAGATTTGAATAATGACGCATTCCTGTGCTTATTTCCCATTCTTCGACTTGCTGATAGAAACTTAAAAATGGTGTCTCTTTCTCGGATTGAGATCATCTTATTTTTTGTCAAACATAACTGATCATGTTCGCTCATAAAAACAAGAATGAGATCTACAAAGTAGACCGAATTTTGATTTAAAACAAAGAATTCACTCTTATTTTTATAAGAAAACACAACTGGTTATTTTTAACAAAGTTTAAATTTATCATAACTAATTAATTATTAAGAACTTAAGCAAAAAAATTAATTCAATCTACTAGTTTTTTTAATCCTCTTTAAATCAAGATCAGTTTTCCTATATTTCTGAAATTTTTATTTTTGAAAATGCAAATATTTTCATCACAGCTGCAAATGCAAATATTTTACTTTGATTTTCATCACAGCTGAAAATGCAAAAAATTTAGACCATTGATTTTCATGATATATGTACATGTAGGTATATGAAAATGCAAATATATGTACATGTAAATGCAAATACATATACATGCAAATGCAAACATATATACATGCAGTTAAAAATGCAAATATACCATTGATTTTTATCACAATTGAAAATGTAAATATTTTCATCACAGCTGAAAATGCGAATATATGTACATGCAGGTATATGAAAATGCAAATTATGTATATGCAGATATATGAAAATGCAAATCTATAAACATGCATTTTTTGAGAAAAATCATCCAAAATATATCAAGACTAGTCTTACATTAAAGAGGATTGGATGTTCAGATTTGATTATCATCTTCATTCACAATTGCATGTTCAGTTTTGAATTTTGCATTTTCGATGAAAATCAAAGTAAAATTTTTGCCTTTTTAGCTATGATGAAAATATTTGCATTTTCAAAATAAAATTATTAAAAATATGAAAAGAGTGGTCTTGAATTAAAGATCAAGAAAAAATGAAACTAATGATATAATTTTTTTATTAAAAATCTTAAACATGACATAGTTATGATCATTAGAAAGATTAATGGGGTTTTTTTTTTAAAAAAAAGCTCATTGTGGTTGAGGAGGCGTAGCTATTGTTTTTTTTTTTTCAATTCCTTTTTCGTCATTTTAAATTATTGGCTGAGATTGATTTTTTGAATTCTATGTTTAAGAGTGGTTTTATATATAACCTAACCTTATATATATATATATACACACACACACTAGTGGGGTACTGTAACAACCTCAAAATGGGCCTAGTCGTGTTCAAATCTGGTACGTGTAGAATTTTATTTAAATATTGAATAAAAAGGGATTAAATATATATAATTGATTAATTGGGAAAAATATAAGAAAATAATAAAGAAATGATAATATTAAAATATTATGATATATAGATGAGAATAATAAATTATTAAATGATTTAGAACGAGATTTCCAAAAATATCCTCGTTGGTTAAAACGGGTATTCGTTCGTTAAGTTGTAAGTTGGAAAGGGGAACAAGATACCCACTTGTGGATATGCACAACCCACAAGTAGGCATCATCTGTATACTCACGTGAGCACCCCTTAACAAAACACAGACACTTATCCTTTGTTCTTCTTTTGTGTTCTTGTGGGTTTGCATTCAAGAAGAAGAGTTCAAGTGATTAATCAAGTTCTTGCTACTGAATTCAATTCCTCATCTGTAGCAAATCACCTACTTCATCATCTCCACCATCTCCACTTTGTTCACAGTAAGCTTCATCACCATGTTCTTCATGTTTCTGACCATTTAGGTTAAATGGGTTAAATTTGCAATTGACCTCTATAATTTGTTCTAGTGATTCCAATCTGTTCCTATACCATTTCTAAGTTATAATCAATCAAATTCTTGAATTAAATCAGTGTTTTTGATGGTGTTCTTGAATTAAAGTGCAAATGGGTCAAAATGGAGATTTTGATCCCAATCTTTGAATTTGATGTTAAAATGTGAATTGATACTTGTTTCTAGCTTAGTTTAAGTGCCAAAGTTGTTTGTGATCACTAGAAATTGGATTGGAATCGATTTGGTATGTTATGGGGTTGGAATGGCCAAAAGCAGGGGGCTGGAATTGCACTGTCTGTGCAGACATGCTTGCGGGCGCAAGGACCACCCTTGCGGCCGCAAGGGCAAGGCTTACGGGTGCAAAGGATTGCCTTGCGGCCGCAAGGACCTCCTTACGGGCGTAAGCAATTCCAAGCCCTTGTGGGCGCAAGCAGACATGCTTGTGGCCGTAAAGGACCCTATTCCAGCATACAGTTTGCTGTTTCGGGATATACTGATACACGGGATGTTTGTTTAGGTACTTCAGTTGATCCAGGAGCTTCTGTAAAGTAGCGTTTAGTATTCTAACTCGACAGGTGAGTGCCTGATAACATAACGATTAATATATCTATAACATATGTTAACAATGATTACTGAATTGTATACCACGACTTGTACACACACTAGTTTAAGTGTAGATTGCATGATGATGCTAGAATATAACATGTTGACACGGTATAGTATGCACTTGATTAGGTGTATGCTATGACAATAATTGAATATATGCGCGCATTGATGATTGATTGGTTAATGATTCGATTGAATCATACTATCTGTTTGTGATCGGTACGGATCTATTGGGCAAGGTTTGCCCCGGACAAGGTTTGTCCATTTCGGGTATAGCTGCGGCTGTACAACAGAGGAATCGGTTGATTCCAAAACACAACAGTGGACGCTTAACAGCTCCCCCACCGGAGCGGTTGATGTGTCTGGTACCCCAGTTTGGTACATTGAGTCGGGTTAGCTCCCCTGCAAGATATGTTACCTCCTGACTACGCCAGCTCATCGCGAGATGCTAGGATAGAACTATCTGAGCATGATTGATGATATGTGATGTATTTATGTTGATCGCATGCTATTTGAGTACTCACTAGCTATTATAGCTAACAGATGCTACACCCTACATGTGTAGGTGATCCTCAGTGAGCTTGGGACCCTGCGGGTAGTTTGATTTCATAGGAGGAACACTTTGTCTGTAATAACTCTGATATAATGTTTGTTTGTATTTAATAATGGTCGACCGGATAAGTAACAGTAACACCGAACTTGTATGTGGCATCTTTTGTTTGTAATATATTTGCCACGTGTTTTATATTTCCGCTGCGTAATTTTAAATGAAAAAGATAAATTGATATTTAAAAAAAAAGAAAAATCTAGTTCTCAAAACGACGGTGTTACAGGTACCCGCGCAATGCGACGGCGGCAAATAAAGAGGAGGTTGTGATGAGTTTTGTGCAGAATAATCACAAAGAGCTAATATGAGTTTGTGAAGATTCCTTGCGAGATGAAGATAATATGAGTTTGTGAATATTATTTGCGAGAGCCACTTTGAAATTAAAAATTAAATTGCTAACTCTGAGTTATTTGTCTTTCAGTTTGTTGAAAGAATTTTGTCGCATGGCTGAATCATGAAGTTGCTGATTATATATATGTATGTGTGTGTAATGTTTCATAGTTGCAATTATTATGTAATTGAGTTAGAATGCTGTAATGCCCCAATTTTCAAAAACATAAATAAAATCATACTTGAAGTTCTTTTGGAAATAAAAGAGTTATTTAACAAATAAGCGGATGCTACAAAACTGTTTTGAACCCTCGGGTTCATATAAAAGCCTGATAGTTACATATTTACATCAAAAGATGCTTTCTCACTAAACAACCGGGCGTTAAGTTTCAAAATATTGTTTTACTTAAATACATGACAACCGTCAAACTGAAGCTTTGCCCCTTGTCTTTGATAAAACCTGCAAAACATTTTAGAAAATATATCTGATAAGCTGCGAGAACTTAGTGAGTAAACTAGACTGCCAATCATATAAACACATGAATATAATCATATGATAAACACTGATAATAACTGATAATAAAACTCTGAGTAATTTACCGAGCCACTACTGCCCAAGGCAGTATGCTTACTGATTCACATGATTAATTAACTGAGCCACTACTGCACAAGGCAGTATGCTTCCTGATATCTGATTAATTAACTGAGCCCCAGTACTGTGCTATTTCTGAGCCACTACTGCACAAAGCAGCATGCTTATTATTACTGAGCCTTACTGTACATAGCAGTAAACTTAACACACATAATATATATATATATATATATTGTAACATTACTATAACACTACTAAACCTTACTGAACATAACACCCCTATCTGAGTGATCTAACTTATCAATAACCTGATATAATAACATACATGCCGTAAATATGAATAGTAGTCTAGAAGACTCACCTTATAGTCTGTGATGCTATAACAGTCCACAATCAATAATAATCTAGCGAACGCGCCTCTGATAAATCTCTACATGAAATAATACTGAATATACATCAACACATGCATCTGCTGAACTGAACAACTGAACAAAACACTAGGCACGCCCGTGCCTTACACCCAGACCACCACGTGGTCTCTAGGCACCCTCTGGGCCTTTCTAGAACAGGGCACGCCCGTACCCTAAAGGTCACGCCCGTACCTCCTTAGGTACGGTCAAGGGCACGGTTGGATCTTGAAGGTCACGCCCGTGCCCTTCAACTGGTAGCAGCAGTTTGGCCGACTTACTTGCTGTCTCCGGCCAAAACACCACAAAAACCCAACTTTAATTCATAAAAACACTTCTGGGATGTTTTCCTACATCTCAAACAACTTCTAATCCATAAATAACAACAATAACATGCTGAAATCTGTGATTCACCATTGAATCACTTAAAACCCCATAAAACTTCAAAAACTTGATTAAGAACTCTTACCTCTAACTTGTATAGTTGCTAAAATATGTTGTAGGCACTTGTTCTACTGTTCTTGATCAACTAACTGAAGTAATAGTTCTGGCCTTGAGAGCAAACGTGGGTTTGGCTTCTTTGCAAAGTGAAGAAAATGAAGACTTTGACTATACAAAGTCAAAGATGGTCATTTATATAAAAACTATGGACTAATTGCACAATTAGTCCCTCAACCTTTCCAAGTTCTGTTTTGACGGTTTTAGCCCCTCTAGTTTATAACCACATACTAATACATATATCCATTCGTAACTCGTATACCACTTTGTACATTTCTAGCGTTAACTTAATAACAGAATTTCCGGGTGTTACAAATGCAATGTTTATAAATTTCAACTCTTTGTCTTTTTCATTTATTTGGTGTTTGTGAAATCTCTTGAACTTGATTTATTGAAAACAGGAATTTAGGTGATCTCACGAATCAAAAGTTAATATTAAAAATATATGATTAGACTTAATTCAGTTATAAGTATGGTGATCTCATGAATCAAAAGTTAATATTAAAAATATATGGTTAGAAATAATTCAGTTATAAGTATTTGTTTAAATTCATTAATTTTCGGTTATGTTTTCAATATTTATTTGCTTAAATTCATTAATTACAGACTTAAAGGAGGGGTAAAAGAGAGGTATGAAGGAGGGGTATTTTAGAAAATTTACTCTTCTTAAAATTAAGAGTTTTTTAGATGGTAAATGTATTATATAGGAGTAATATATATATATATATATATTTATATATATATAGGGATGAGATCAAATAAAAAGAAAATTAAAGTAAAAAGTGTAAAAAGGATGATTATTTGATTATTTTTCGGTATATATATCAACTGATAATCGTTAGTTCATCATCTTTATTGATTAAAACTAGTTTTTCATCAATTTCTTTTTGATTTCAAATACAGATTTTGAAAACAAAATTTTGGAATAATTTGTTGATGAACAAAATGCTTTCATCTAAAAAGTGATGAATATGTTGAATTCATCAAAAAGAAATTGATGAAGAACTAGTTTTAATCAATAAAGATGATGAACTAACGATTATCAGTTGATATATATACCAAAAAATAATCAAACTTTAATTTTCTTTTTATTAGATTTCATCCCTATATATATATATATATATATATATATATATATATATATATATATATATATATATATATAGAGCGCAGGCACCATATTTTCTCTCTCACGTACAGATCATCAATCTCCTACAAGTTAGGCTGATATAATCTAGCTAATATCCACATACTTAACTTGATCGAAGTTTTTTTTGCAGCTGAATTCCACAATCAACAAATTAAAAATCAAGGTACTTATTGTTAATTATTAATTTCCTTATCACCTACAGTTTCTTAATTTGTTTTTGTCATGGAATATATGCAATTTACTTCTCTCTATCTTCTTTCTGGATCGATTCTACTTCAATTCGTTGGACAGTACCTACACTTTAACTAACGATCCCGGAGTCCCGCCGTTAACGTTAATATTATAGCATCCTTAATTTCCTGTTGGAAAAAAAAAATTCAAATACAAATACAAATACTTGTGTTGTTCATCGATATACCATCGACTTCATGATCCTTCGTTTGTTTATCGATCTTAATTATAAATGTATTCTTTTCAGTTCGATTACTAAATTCTGGTATAACATCACGAATTGAATGTTATTTTTCATTGGTAATAGTCCTTCGATCGATCTTCTAAATTTAAGTCAACTCCGGCGGCCATGAGGTAAGTGGCTACACACACACACACACATATATATATATATATATTATATAAGCAAAAGTTTAAACGAGAAATGTTTTTCGTACGAGAACTGCGAGAACCAATCTTAGTCGTCCAATTCCCCCTCCTTTAATTAGATTGTCCACCCATGAATTCCTTCCATGCACCCTGCCACACTCAATTTCCCCGTGCTCTTCATCCATGAATTCTATTATCCAAAATGAACGGCCAAGATTGGTTCTCGCAGTTCTCGTACGAAGAACAGTTCTCATTTGAACCCTCCCCTCTATATATATATAATCACTTAATTTGAAAGTATGTTTAAAATGTTATGGCCGGCGAACCAAATTTCTCGGCCGGCCGCCACATGTATAAATTCTTTTTTTAGAGATACTCCAACAAATGTTTTTGTTTTTGTTTGTGTTTTTATTTTTTATTTTATTGCATGCAGTAAATAAATCATACTAGGAAATTAATTTTTTTAGAGATGATGCTTATAAATTATCTATAATCTTGATAGGAATCACCAATTACAACTTCTCTCCAAATATGATGGGGAATAGGGATAACCATTCTCTAACTGTATGATTAAATAATTCAACTAGGGTCAAAACTCATTGTATTTGTTAATTTATGATTTCGATCACCTCTTACCTGCAAAATGTTTGAAGATATAAAGACCACCTGAATGAGAAACCAAGTGCCTTTAAATAAGAATTAATAATATCAAAGTTTACCTTATAAGGAAGGGTTAATAATGGTTTAACGATCAAAGTTTAAGTCCAGTTTCGGTTCAACCATTAAAATTTTTTATTAAACGATTTTAGCATAAAGTTTTGAATTTGTTATGACTTAAACATAAACGGGTTTTTCAGATAGTTTAAACTTTGAAGTTCTCTTTAAAAAACGGGTTAATCCCGTGTGTTTGGTTTTAGAAAAAAATACTAATTTTCTAGAAAAATTTTCCATAGAAAGTGAAAATTTTAAAATTTTGTTTGGTTGATACTTTTTTCCAAAATTTTCTTAATAAAAAAGAGTTTTCATTTTTTCAATTTCCTGAAAAATTAAAAAAGCCCATATCCCCTCTTTCCATTTTTTTCTAAACATGTTTTCTAATTTTCTAAAATAGAAAATGATAACTCCGTTGTTTTTACCAAACGTGTTTTTAAATTTTTTTTACAGAAAATTAAAAATGAAAACTCCGCCCATTTTCTTGAATCTTTTTCTAAAAAACTGAAAATAATTTTCCATAACCAAACGCAATCTTAAGTTTTGTATGAGTTTTGATTTTAACAATTTTACTTGATTATACATTTTAGTTTTTTTTAGAAACTTAACTAAACTTAAGGTTTAAACCAAAAATATATGTAATTTTGAGGATAAAATCATAACTAACTCAAACTTTATGGTAAAACCATTTAAAAAAAACTTTGATGATTAAACTGAAACTGAACTCAAACTTTGATGGTTAAACCATTATTACCCTATAAAGAAACGATCTGAGTAGTACCTTATCCGAACACATCTTTTGCCGCTTTTGATCACTAGGTGATCATATCATATTGTAAACCATGAACTTTATTTGTTGTGGTAAGAGCCATTTTACATTCCACTTCTTCTAGACATAATCTACATAGAAAAATCTAAGAAATACTTTGACAATTGGAATCGTCGCTAAAAGTCATTTTCACATTAAAAAGTCTATGTCAAAATTTCTAACTACTTTTACTAGGCCATAAACGGATCCTTTGGAGAAAAAAGAATCAGATATTCCTCATGTTTATGTTCCTGGTCAACTTTGGTTTACAGCCATCTACCTAGCACCTTCTCCATGGACATGACAATAAATAGATTTAATTATTAAATAAACAGTGGTGAAAATAAGTAGCTTGCTTCTTATTCCTTCTCCAATTTTCTTTGCCAAACACTACCCACCAATTGTGGTTGTTCTTTTGGTGTGTTAGGTATTACCCTTTTGTTTCTTTGCAGTAAATCCTTCCTGGTTGTGTTTCTCTGAAAAGTATAACACATACTGTATCATTCCTTTGTATTCTTATTGGCTAAAAGAAGAAATAAGGAAAAAAGAAAAAAGAAAATTGATATTCTTCTTCAAAATTTATGTGATCTCCCTTATCATATTCTTTCGTAGGTTATTTAGCTGTCTGTCTGTGGCAGAAAGCCATAAGTACTCATCATCATGTCAATGTTTCGTCGGCGTGGATCTCACCATCAGCAGCAAGAACAGGAGAGTCATGAGCAGCATCCAGAGTCTAAGGTAACAACTAATTTATTGCCAAATAAACCAAATATTTGAAACAGATACTTATAATTGCATCATAAATTCTTCAAAATCGTTGAATATATCAATGAACTGGGCTTCTTACGATCCGAATGCTTGAGGAAATGTGCGTCTGCTAAGTTATAAGCAATCTGCTTTGACCTTTTATTTTCCGGAGTGAGAATGTATCTTATAGGCTTCTGTTGCAGATCAATGAGCTTAAAGCAGCACTTGGTCCCCTTTCTGGGCCTAGCTTACTGTATTGCACTGATGCATGCTTGAAAAGATATCTTGAAGCTCGAAACTGGAATGTAGAGAAAGCAAAAAAGATGTTGGAAGAGACGCTTGCATGGAGATCAACCTACAAGCCAGAAGAAATTCGTTGGGTTAGTGCTCAATCTTCAACTCATCTTTTGAGTTTACATACAAAACAAGAATAAATCTAGAATTCACAACATGTCTATTATACAATCATACATGCCAAATTGAAAACTAAACGGTTAAAATTCGTTTTGTCAGCCTGAGATTGCTGTTGAAGGTGAAACAGGGAAGGTGTTCAGAGCAAATTTCCATGACCGTTTTGGAAGAAGTGTCCTGATAATGAAACCAGGATTGCAGGTGATTTGACAACCCGGGCTTCTGATCTTAAAGTTTTCGTCCTTGTTTTTTATTAATTAAAGAAAGAAAATGATTGCAGAACACAACAGCAATGGACAACCAGCTGAGACATCTGGTGTACTTGATAGAAAACGCAATCCTTAATCTTCCAGAAGGGCAGGAAGAAATGGCATGGCTAATAGATTTCACTGGGTGGTCTTTCAGTACCACTGTGCCAATCAAAACTGCACGGGAAACCATCAACATACTACAAAACCACTATCCGCAGAGGCTAGCTGTCGCGTTTCTCTACAGCCCCCCACGGATATTCGAAGCATTTTGGAAGGTTTGTACTTTTCATTGTTTCCAAACAACTTTTTTTTTTCAAAAGGGATTTTCTCTGTTCGGGTTCCCCCGGAGGTGCGAGCTTTTGGCTATGATGTACGAGGTTTAATCAATGTTACCCGTGACCAATTCCTAAAACAATCCCCTGGCCAACCCTTGATTGAAGTCCTAGGCATTTGATCCTTTGACCTTCCTATGGGGCCAAGTGGACTGTCTAGTGGACCACCATGGTTGATGGTTATTATTTGCAAACAACTACTTTTCTTCTTCTCTTACCACAAGAAGTTTAACACCAAATCTAAATAAAAACATGCAGGTTGTAAAGTACTTCATCGATCCAAAAACGTTCCAGAAAGTTAAATTTGTGTACCCAAAGAATAAAGACAGTGTGGAGATCATGCAATCATGTTTCGATGTGGATAATCTACCAACTGAGTTTGGTGGGAAGGCCACAATGAAGTATGACCATGAAGAATTCTCAAGATTAATGGTCCAGGATGACCTCAAAACTGCTAAATTTTGGGGTTTGGACCAAAAGACCAACGGGAATGTTGCGCAAGAGTCTTGCTTAGCCTAACAGAGAGCTAACAATTATTGTAGAAAGTTTTTCACAGGCAAAATGGTTCAAGCCACAAGACACTCATTTTGATTTTCTTCCTAAGTTTTGGTTGTTCCCCGTACGTCAAAAGTTGCACGCTTATTGTTTGAATACTATCAAGAACTGACAAAAAGCGTTATTGTTCCCTATATTTCAGTTCTGATAGTGTTCATTTAATCGGTTTTGGTTTGTTTAAAGTTATGTCAAAAAATTTCAATAACCGAACTTTTTAAACAAAAAACCAAACCTTTGAACACCCCTAAATGGAAGTTGCCAATAACTAGATGTGGCAAGATGGGTGACTGGGTGAGTTAGGTAATGCCATAACGGGTCAAAATGGATTTTGATTGAAGTGCATCTTCTTTGGCATGGATTGTCTCAGGTTGACCCACACGCATGCTTTTCCATAATCTTTACATATAATCACTGGGAAAATGATACATGCAACTAACAATGCTTTCACATACCATTTAAATCATTAAAACACTCAAATGACCTTAGTACCCTTCATTTAAGTGGTATGTAAGAGCAGCATCACTTAAGTTAGGTGATGACCTGATGTTAGTTGCATGTATCATTTCCCCATAATTAATGCGTTTAATACGGTCACAAAATATGATAAGATTACAAACATAGTCTAGATCTCCATGAATATAATGATATAGGACCTAGGTGGTGGCTTTAGGTGACATTCAACTCATTTGACACGTTTTTTTTTCTGTTTAACCCGTTTGAGATAAAACACAACCTAAATCGAACCAATCATAAGCAATTGGATTGAAACAGACACATCTACTACTAAAGAATGAAGCAGTTGGACATGCTTCCCAAAGATGCACAATTTTATCATACTATCTCTATCATGATACCTAATATCTCCTAATCTTTAATTATAAAAAACCATAAATATTGAATTACTCAAGTTACTTACTAATGAAATAAATAAACTTTCGTCACTCAAAATCAGCCCTAGGGTTAAATCCCATACGTGGGTCTAAACTCTAACAACCCTAATGCCGAACATTCGGGTTAAAGTAACATCAAGATTCTTGATATGGTATTATAAACTTATGACAAGATAAAGTTACTTTCTACATCCTTTATAACATTTGATCAAAAGGTGTAAAGATAAATGAAGAAAAGAGATATTACTAAAACCGCCTTCTAAAGGTTCGTGTAGTAGATTGGTATGTCCGTACAAGAAGACCAACTCCAACCCCGACCCCAAGACAAATACCAAGCCCTAAGCCAACACCGACCCTAACACCAGCATTGAACCATGAAAGTGCACCATCTTCACCTTCCATGTACTCACTCTGGCTCCAGTATAAATTGCTCTCATAATTCTCATATAAAGGTTTATAACCTCTATATCCTGCCATCTGCATCCCGACAAGAAAGAACAAATTAGATTTTCAAGTTTCAAAAGACTACATTTTAAAATCAAAATATGACAGAATAACTAATGTGTGTATGTATCTTGAATTTCATCGGGTACCTGAAGATCAGGTTGAGATTGAGATTCTGTGGTCTCATACTCTGGGATTGAATCCAACATCCCTTTTCTATTTTGCTTCTTCTTGAGACTGATCTGCAATGTTTTTGTCAATATGATTGGTTTCCCTGAAAAAGATCCGGCAACATAAACTTCAATCATTGGCGGCATTGAATCACATATGTCTGTTTGTTTACTCTTCAGAAACCCATTACTACCACAAATCATTGATTCACAACTCATACTCCACTTCTCAATATCATCTTTTTCATTGGAAATTTCCAAAGCCCCAGATAGAATAAGATCTTGACAATCAAAAACCTCGAATTTCACACTACCAGACAACCTTATACTGTCAGTACTCACGAAAGTAGCTTCTTCGAACTTCTTGTCAACTCGGTTTCTTTTTAGACGACAAGAACTACCCTCTGATTGAAGGGTGCATCTTCTACCATTCACTTCAAGAACAGTATCAGGGTCCAAAGGTATATGGTTTAGAGTGAGATATTCAGGGGTGTAGCCATCAACCATGAAATTGTTTACTCTAACATAAAAAACACGTATATCAAACCAAGATAACAACCGTTTACCATAACATTGGTAAGAAGGGTGCTTAATAATCTGAAGCCCATTAGCCACCTTGTTGTCTTTCTTCTTCGTGGGTTCGTTCAATTCTTTCTCCATATTTACAAGGGGTAAATTCTCAAGGAAAGCCCTTAAACATCAAACATATGTAAACTCAACTTGCAGAGGAACCCTAGAAAAAGCATACAAAACAAAATTTTAATTAATCAATGAGTTTGGAAACTGCTACTTGAGTATCTAACTTATAAAGAAGCTTCAGATAAAGCAGCAGATAAAAATTTTCATCGCCTGTCAGCTCGCTGTGGCCTATGTGAAAAGATAAAACCTGGATTTGCAATGAATTTATTGCATTTATACAAGCAGGTGGCATGCAACAAACTGAAACACCTATTTGGGCAATTTCTTTGGAGAGTTCAGTTTATTTTTTTTATTTATAATCGAACTACATACATATACATATGCAATATGCCAAGTATAAAATAAGAAAAAATGATAACACAAGATTTAACTATCTGAATTTTCAAGAAGAGTTTAGGGTTGAGAGGAGAAAGTACACACCAGAAACTAACTGATTCAAACAACAATTCCTTGTTTCTGTTCTATTGCTACCTAAAACAGTATCAATTTTCACTTTTAAATGTTTCAGTGTGTGATTATGTGTGGAGTGTGAGAGAGAAAGAGATAGATAGAGAGAGAAAATCAAGGGAATGATGCTAAATGTAAACAGCCGGCAGCCACCAACATTGAATATGCCGCACAAACAAACAGTATGAAATCCAGAACGAGTGGCAAAGAAAATCTTGAATGGTATTCGATATTTAGTGTCCACACAAATTCAAACAAGTATCTCTCAAAACCTCCTACTCATCACTTACGAAGATCATATGGAAGCCCAGAGTGCTTTCTCAAATCGCTTTCAGAATAATTCAGATACCCCACAAAAAAAGCTCTGAATCACCTTAAAACCACGAAAAGCATAACCAAATTTCTCTTGGTATTCAATAACAACAAAACATAGCCACACAAAAATCAATCAATATTTTGGAACACCCAGATTCCAAAATTTATCATATTCCCGAAATAAGTCATCTACACGCATATACATATATAGATGTATAGAGATACAGTCAAAGGCAATAAACAGGGAAAGATGCAATTTTGTTACCTTATCCAAAGAGATGAAAAAATCACATTGAGGAGGAGGAGGAGGAGGAAGGAAAGACGGCAGGCGTGCTAGATCAGATTTGTTGAGATGAGAATGGTATTTGTAAATGAACAAAGATTAGAATAGAAAAGAAGAAAATATGTACTACTAACAATGTCTATCACATGTCATCAGTGAAGCCAAAAAAATGTCTACGGGGCAAAGTTAAAGAGAGTTCTTACTGGAATGGTAACGGGACGGGTTTGGGAACTCTGTCCTCGAACCCGAAATAAAAATCTATCCTCATTCCCTGTCGGTCAGGGTATCCCGTTGGGGTGTTTGTCAAAACCGACCACAAACCAACTAAAAAAGCAAGAAAAAATTAGAATGACGACTGCTATTGAAAACAAATGGTTAACAAATCTTTGAAACATAATAAACTCCTTGATTAATTGTTTCAAATGAAATACCATTACCAAACCAAAAACAGTGAGCTACATGTCTACATGTTATTAAGTATTTTTACACTCTCTAAAGACAAAAAATATGTAAAACAATTTCAAACATATTCAAAGTGTAGGTTCAAAATTATCTAGTATCAATTATATATTGAAGCAATTTCACAAAGAAAATATTTTGATAGATGTAAGTATGTGTATAAATGAGAGAGAAACAAGACATAGATTAGAGAATTTTGACTCCTTCACTAAATTAGGTTACAAAACACAGATTATATACCCGTTGGGTATTTATACAAAATACTCTATATTATGACTAATGTCATATGTACTAATAAATTTAACTATTATAACGTATTGAACACGACTTTAGGACCTAACATTCTCTCCATTTGTGTTCAATTTACAATTCATCATAATAAACGAAGATTATCTTCTTCGTTTGAGCATTTGGTCCAGAGCATAAATAGAGAATGATTATTGAGGGAACCCTCTTGAAATTTGCTCTTGATAATTTGAATGATTTTGAAATACTTGCTCCCTCTCAAATTTGTAAACGGATGTCTTCTTTTAATTTAGCTCCTCTTTGATTTGATATCCCCCTGAACATATGAATTGTCATATCTTCAGCTTCACACTTTTGATGAGATTTGTCTTTTTATCGAATAAATTAACTCATCTTCATCTCCAGCTCGGTAAAACTAAGCCGATTCTATCTTGTAATTTTCTGAAAATCAAATGAATTATCTTGCTCCACTCTCTGCTCTGATGCCACTTGTGGATTCCAAGTTATCAAATATTAAACATATATTGAATGTAACACCCCGCCGCCCCGTAAACGAGGCTTACCCCTCGACGCGAGTTCAAGTCGCGCGGCAGCCAACAACGATGTTAGGTCCGCAGCCCAATACACCCCATCCCCTCTGGTAGCCAATTAATTAATTTGGACCTCACTTGGGTTGTTGCCAAAGTTTGAACCCTTGACCTTTAATAGCCAGCTTTCCTGAGTACTATCACCAGTTAGGCGGCGGGGTGTTACATTGAAGCAATCTCAATTCTAGAAAGATGTACGTATGTGTATGAATGAGAGAGAAACAAGAACACAGATTAGAGAATTTTGACTACTTCACTAAATTAGCCCACAAAACATATATTATATACCCATTGGGTATTTACAAAAAATACCCTATACTATGACTAATATCATATGTATTAACAAACTTAACTATAGTATTGAACACAACTTTAGAACCTAACACAAAGTTATGTTAATTAAGTATACCACAAAATTATGTTGATGAAGTGAAAAACTACACAAAAGACTTAATAAGAACCTAATAAGAATGTAAGTCATTGTTAACTTGAACCAAAAACTTAATAATGTAGAACTTAAAAAAAAATAGAGGATCAAAATTTAAAATTTAACAAAAAACTTCATCACTTAGAAACTACACAAGATTTAGTAAGAAGAATAATATTATAAGTTTAACAATAGATTTAAAATCCTTAAACTATACAACAATCGATCAAAACTCATTAAATTAAACAAAAATCAACCTCGACAAGTGTGGTCGTAGCCTTGTAGGCGAGTAAAAGACTTGTGGTGGTCGTCGAACGCAGCCACATAGGTGAGTAGACAGATCTAGCAGCAACTGGTGTGTTCGTGTTCACCAACGCGAGAAAGAGGCGAGGATGGAGTTATTTCGTGGTAAGATGGTAGCAACTGACGGCGGAGAAGATGGTGATGGAGAAGACGGTGATTGAGAAGACGGTGACTAAGAAGAGATTACCGGCGGTGGAGATGACATTAGAAAGAACTGAAGTGGCAGGTGGATGTGAGATATTTTTAGATCAGAGTAGAGGACTTGGCAATTTATCTTGTGTTTGATAAAGTGTATTTTCTTGGATTTATACTCAAATTGCAATCCTTGTGTTTTCTTTCTATTGGTTGAGAGATGAAGCAATGAAAGGTGATGATCATCTTAATATAATTGGAAGGCGTGATTTGTTTTTATGTTTTCTAAGATGTTGGCTATCCATATACTTCCTTGTATGTTAATTTAGAAAAAATTAAAAGTACTTCTCCATTAACAGATATACAACCGTCTTCTTTGTATATTCATACACATAATTAAAAATCCTCGAACCCAACCCTAACCCGAAAATGTCATCCCCGATACTAGTCGGGTTTGGGTTGTTTTGTTATCCCTAGTTCTTATGTCGGGTTTATAGGTTTTTCTTTTCTCTTAAGGAATCATGTATAAATGAATACAACATATTTTTTAATAAACTAAATGAAACCTTAAACCGAATTTAAATTCTATTTCAACCGGAAATCGATTTCGAATCAGTAACAAACAATGTATTAACTACAATTTGCATAAAGTTATGTGAAATTTCCTATAGTTTTTTTAAATGCATTTTTATGTAGTAATTGATTCTTTATGTAATTAAATAATAAGAAAAAAATAGTATACTTGACTAAGTGATGATGTCAACGATACCCTTATGTTCCTTATTATTATTTTTCTTAATTATACATATTGTTTTTTTATCATTATTACATATTATGATCTATTTATTTATATTATTAGAACTTAACTTCCCTCTTTCCCTCTCTAGTTCAGCATCATTGCCACTCACCATCTCCCCTCGTCGCATCACCACCATCTGCAACCCCTTACTTCATCAATCTCTCTCTCACACACCCAACAATAGGTGTATCTGCTATTAGAGTTTTTTTCGTCCCCATCAACTCTCCGGAGTAGACAACACATGGGTGGAACAACATTCCCATATGAACATCATCACCACCCCCCACCGTATCATCACCATCGTCGTATCCTACAACTGCCGTATAATCACCACACACACACACACATCCTTCCCCCTCTCTCTTCAAATTAGGGTTTGTTCATGCTTTTCAGACCGTGTAGCGTTTGAGATCTTATTCTTGATTTGTGTAGATTTCCCCCCATGGTGCTCTTGATCTTGTTTTTTATTTGAGGGTGGAAGAAGGTGGCGGTTACTATTGTTGTTGATGGGTGATGTTTGGGGTAGACGGTGGTGAGTGGTGGTGAGGGTTGTAGTGGACGGTGGTAGAAAGTGAGTGGTCTGAGATAGAAGGTGGTGGTGGTTCAAGTTTTTGGTGGTGATGCTAGTGAAAGTTAATTACTTATTTATTAATCATATAGTTAATTAATAATTCATTTTAATAGAATAAAAGTTATAAAAATAAACAAATTAATCATAAAAGGGTATTACCCTGTCTTTTTAAGTGCACATCGAGTAACAAGGACCATCAGTGAAACAAAAATAAAGTTTAAGGAGTGAGGTTGTAATAAGTGCCAAACTAGAGGCATCATTCGTGGAATCTTCTCTAGATTCTAATTCAAGAATCATCGAATTCAAAAACACAAAAACCTTAAGAATTATCAAAACACAAAATAAGAATTACAAATTTTAAGAAAATAATCAATTCAAACAAATTCACGCATACACAAATCAAAAAAATCAAAACCAAAAGCTCACTAGGACATTTGTATAAACATATTTGATTTTATTTAAATATTTTAGGGGCAATTGCCTAAGTATTGTTAATTAGTAAAAACATTTTTACTCTACAATCTAAAATTATAAAGGACGCAGCTGACTATCCTGCCTCCTTCTTAACTCCACCACCGCATGTCCATAATGGTTGTCACATCAATGATTATCACTAAGTATTTATAGTAATAACTATGATTATATAAAACCTTTGAAAATTAAATTAAAAAAGATGATAAGTGCACCTACTGTATGATAATATAGGGGTGGGTTTTGTAATGTATTGTAAGAGTATGATTGTGAGTACGTGATGTGATGAATTCTTAAATCTAAGTTCTATGAGAAAGTGAATGAGTCTTAAGGTACGATATTAACCATAATTATTGTAAAAAAAAAAAAAGAAGTACATGTGATGGTAGGTTAAGCCAAGCTTTACACCTAAAAATATAGAATTTTATAACTTTTGAATTATTTTCAAATTTTCTATCTTTGTAAGTTGTAAGTGTGAAAATTTAGATAATTTGTCCACATTTAAAAATATGATTTTTTTTACTACAATTGTGCACATTTTCAAATGGAGATATTTAATAGAAATTTGTCACACCCAATTTTTTCATATTTGATTGTAATTTTTCATAGTTTTAAGTGTATTAGTATTGTTAAAAAAGTATAGATAATCAACGTCTTTTTTGTAGTTAATATTTTTATGCCCTCTCTCAAAAAGTAAATTATACAATATTTAGAAATTATTCCAATATCTAATTGGATGATAATAATAATAGTAATCATAATAATAAAAAATAAAGAGTAATATTTAATAAGTAAGATAAATAGAACAAATTTTAACAAATATAAAGAATATATAAAGAAAGAATAAAACAAATATAAAATAAAAACGTGAAGCATGGAGAGTAAACTAAATAAATAAGAATATATATAAACAATATAAAAGGAGAGAATAAAACATGCGAAGATGTTTAATATAATTCATACTTAATTTATAGTCTTAAGTGACTAATTTTAGTTTTTGGATCAATGGTCCAGATTGCATTTTAAAATTTTGAACAGAGTGATATTTTTGTAATTCACATATGATGCTTGTACAAATCACATGTGATTGTATACTGAATCACCTGTGATTGAATATTAAAATTTTATAACTATGTTTTTTACATAAACTTTATTGAACACAACTCTAAAACATGTATAAATTAAAGAAGAAAGAATGAGAGGCAAGATTGGCGTTGCAAGCATAGTGTCACAAAAAACATAAAAGGAAAAAGAGAGTCCTTTGTTTTGAATCAGAGTTTATGCTACGAAAAACATAATTGATAACCAATATATCCACCTAGTCTGATTGAACAAAGACACATCCGCAAAATATATAATATATACACATTTTTACAAAAAGAAGCACTAAACCTTCTAAACATGAACAGTAGAAAACGACAGATTTACGCTTCAAAACTACTGCCTATTCACCACAATTGTATATATGAAGAATGTCTATGCTCAAAAAATTGAATAAAAGAATGTATATATATGTCATTTATTTTCTGTGTAACTTAAATATGACAATTTATATATATATATATATATATATTTCATATATACCTTTTTAAAGTATTACATCTAACTTATTCAAAGCACTTACAATTGATGCTCATCATTCCCTTTCACAAGTAAAAGCGAAGTGCAGTCCTCGTTATTCTCATTGCCATTAAATCATTATTGCTTTGTCATTCTCTTGTTCGTTGTGGGGGTTAGAATCAAAAGAATCCGACAAAGGAGATCAAAAGTCGATATATGATTGCTTCATTCACCGGCAATCACATACTCTCTTACACGTACACACAAACATAGAGAAAAGTTCAATTGAAAACTGTTATACGTACTAGAACTACGAGAACCAATCTTGACCTTTGATTAAAATTAATCAACTAAGAATTTTTACGGCTCATTAATGATTCATTAATGAGAGATCTTGGAAATATCAAGGCTCATAAATTAATGACGGCTTACCCAAACGCAATTCACGGTCAATGATATATAAATGACCAAAATACCCTTATTAATGGTATTCCAAACACTTCTCGATTGTACTTTTTCACACACATATTATTCGGATGGAAAAAAAGTATAGCACTTCCATTTCCTTTCTTTCCAACTTAAGAATACAATTAAAAAGAATTGGTTAAACAGAAAAAGTTTATAGGAGGTGATGCGATGGGGTTGTGACCAGCAAAGAGAGGGTTGAAGAGGGTGTGGGGTAACCGAGAGTAAGCAGAAAGTTACTTGTTTTATCTCATCAAGTGTTGCAGGATATCTCTATCTTGAAGAAAGTGCTGGACTTGCACAAGAATTCAATACTTTACATTACAATACACATCTTGAGTAATACATAAATACAATATGCTATTATATTCCCTATTTGGAAGTTATATAAAGGAAAAATGGTCTTATAAGAAATGCAGAACTTTTACTGCATTCGGTACAAATTTACTAGATTTTGTAGAAGGATTTACCTAAAAGAACTCCATTAAACTAATGGCATTCTATCTAGAAACCGATCTTAATAGAAAATGTATGTGAAGCTACAGACCTTGTTATTTTGCTGTGGCATCTGAACCAGAAAGTAATGGCAGGGGAGAAGTGTGGGGATCAAGAAGGTTCTCCTGTGATGCATTCATGTTGATCCTAATTCTACACAAAAACAAAAAAAAGCACATTTTTTTGGGGTTAGTTAACAAAAAGATTTCAAGGAAAAAATCGCTTTTTGAAAACAAAAATCACCGTCGAACCTGTTGTGGATGTTTACATATTCATCAGTTTCATCCAATATCTCCTCCTGAAAGTCGAGCATGTTAGTTATTATTTATCGGAATTGTGCATTGACAATGACGTCGTGAATTTGACTAAATTGATTGAATTTAAACTATGAAATTGATAAAATTACAAAATGTTTTCAGAGGAAAACAAGAATATCATATCAAATTTAAAAACTTGAATAAAACTTCGAAAGTCTTTTCAGTGTCAAATGAAGAGGATCATGTAACTTAAGATGTGCGTATTAGATATTACTGGAATTATCAATATTTAGGTATACCTGAAGAAGCTCTTCAATGACATCTTCCATGGTAATCACCCCAACAACAATTTCGTTTGATGGGTATTTGGGAATAGGGTTATTATCCAAATCCAGTATGCAAAATGAGCAACCTCTATGCCTCTTCTTGAAAGCAGGAGTTGAAGGAGGACTTCTCTTTGCCTGTTGATCTCCATCACTCTTCATCAAAGGACTGTCAGCATCATGTGAAGTTGGTTTGTTTGTGACATTTTGAGCTTCTGACAAAAAAAGTATAAAAAAACAACAAATAAATTAGAAGAGGTATGAATATGTATGAGTTTAAAATATAGAGAGATGTCAAGTTAAAGTATAGTCTCTCACTATCTGCATCCTTGGACTTTTTCAGGGTGTGTTTCTTGTTCAGATCTTTGTACACAACAGCTATATGACTATGCCCTTTCTGGAATTCATTTAAGATATCATAGAGAGGCATGCTATCTTCAACCCTAGAAAGTTGTACACAAGAGGGGGGAGGAATAAGTTTCTGCAGCTTGATACAGAATATATATGTTTTATCACAAGTTAACACAAATTAGTATAAATTCAATTGGACTGGCATGTGACGTCCATTCAAGCTATGCTAAAATGCGCAACTATAGATAAATACATGCGAGAGTCCTATAAAATTGTAAAAAGTTTTCTTCAAAGAGCTAATAAAGCTCAACATGGCTACAGATTTTCTTTATTGCCCATAGTCCTTTTATGAGTAGTTATTATCTTATATGAACTAAATACAAGTAGAAAAACCCAACTATTTTGGCCACTTGATGTATAAAAGCAAGTTTTCATTATTAGATTATAAGCAGAAAACTTTCAGTTCTCAAATTAAAACATAGATTTTAAATTCAGTACCTTGGCACTTTCCTTAATAGCATCTTTCTGAGAGGAACTGCATCATCTGGGTCGACAGCCAAGAGATTCTTAACCTGCAAGTGATAATCATGGACAAAAGCTCAAATCATAATACCACTATATATACAAGTTAATCACCATTAACTGAAGTATTTTCTTCCATAAAATATTAATTGTAGTATGTTAAATTCCTATAAGTCGCATTGCTTTTATAAATGGGAAAATTTATATATCCCCTTAAAACATTAATAATATCATATATACGCAATGAAACTTCTAAATATCACTTATACCCATTTTTAACACAAATATCATATTATTCCATTTTTATGTATGTCATTAAAAACAACTCAAGGTATGATCTCTATACCCTTCTCAAAACATTAATAATTTCATATATTCCCAATCTTTATTTTCTGTTTCTCTCTACTGTAGTCTCTTCCAATTTTCCAGAAAATTCTCCCTTAATGAATTTTAGAAAAGTTACGAAATTTCTTGAACAAACTGATTTATTTTAATTGATTGTGGTATAAGAAACATGGGTAACATAAGTAAAACAAACATACGCATACCAGGATAATTCCAATAATATTTGTTCGGTCTCCAGAATAAACAGGAACTCTGCTGTGACCCATGGTCATAATCGCATTTAAGGTATCCCTATGAAGGCACAAGAAGGGGAGTTAATGCACAAAGAACATGCATGAAGTTTGTATATAATACGAACATCAGGTTATAAACCCACAAAGTAAGAGTTCCATCCAGGTCAAGGGAAAATGCCTTCGATATAGGGGTCATTGCATCCTTTGCAGTCTTTTCAGTCAACTCGAGTGCTCCAGCTATAATAGTAGTCTCATCGTGGGTCAAGTCTCCTCCTTTCCCAGCCTATTAATAATCGCATAGTTTCATCACATTACAAACTATTTCTTGGAGGTTTAGTTTCTTAATTGTCACTAGTTGTTTAGACTACCTCATTGCCATGAAAGTCCACAAAAGTTTTTAACTCTGCTCTGCGTAGAAGGGCGGCATGCCCTTTGCCCAACATCCAATCTAGAACCTGCTTAAAATTACAAAAATCATGTTATTAGTAAAAAAAAAAAGACATAATTACACATTATTATTTGATAATAGAACAAGAAACTCAAAAATTACCTTGCTGATAGGATAAGCAATAGGGAAGAACAACCATAGGAGGAGACGGACAAAAGGTGCCACTGTTGCTCCAACTGTCAAGCCATAACGTGTACAAACTGCTTGTGGCAATATCTATAAAAAAGGTTGCCTAAGCATAGTCTATCAAATAATAAAAGAAGAATAAATCTTATCTAGAAACAATATTACTTTATTTAATATCAGTGATTACCAACCTCTCCAAACATCAGAATAAGTGTTACAGATAACAGAACCGCAGCCCATGGTGGAACAAGTTTATCCAGGAATATTGGGAGAGACTACAGTAGAGAGAAACAGAAAATCAAAACTAATACTCAAGGCAAAGGAAAAACCTTATCAAGAAATTGCAACAAGTTGCACAGACCTCCATTGCTAAAGAGTTGCCAATTAGGAGTGTACAAAGCAGTAGATGTTGATTCTTTACCACCGGGAATATCTTAGCTGCCACCAAGATATTTCACCACATTTTAGAATAAGAAAAAACATAAACAAATGGACAGCTAAAAACTTAATAGAAGTCAACAAGCAAATACTCCATAGTCCATACATAAATCAAGCTAGAAACATAAATAAATGCATACACGACCGCATGCCACTCTTCCATAGTCCATGCAGGAAACTTTGAGTACAAATTTTTATGTATAAAGTATGGTGCATATACTTCAACTAAAATATGTAGCCATGTAGGGTTAGAGAAGAAAAAGACTACCAGGGAATGGAAGCTCAGGCAAGGCCCCTATCCAAATGGACAGCTAGAAACTTAATAGCAGTCATCAAGCAAAGCTTAGCTATAAATACAGTTTAATTACATAATTAAAGATCTATCACATCATAATTTGTAGTTTCTTCTTCACTTCTTATAAGTTCAATAAATTTCAGCTGCTACTCTACACTTCGATCGTATTTTTTCCCAAAACATCCCTTCAGTATTGTTAAATTTCTTTAAAAGTTGCAGAAAGCAATTATAGAATCCAATTTTATCACATGGCAACTCTTAGTTTTCTAATAAATATTTTACACTCGAATTATATGTTCACGTGTTTGGGAAATCTCTGATATTCTTTTCGAATAATATATCAATTGCAACATGATTTCAACTGAAGATAATGAAATTCATGATTAATAAGCTTGACGAAAACTATCGAGTATTCTGGGAGTGTCCAAATTCTTTAATTACATGTCTAGGTTGCTATGTTAGACTGATTGATCACCTAATGAACAACAAATTTCAATTCCTGAGAAGAAAATTTTAAAGAGCTAAGCCGATCCAATTAAACCTCACAATTAAACAAATCAAATCAGGTAACACAAAAATACAGTTCAAAAACCAAACGAAATTCATGTGGCGAGATAAGAACGAAACATCAGAACTTACAAGCATGGAGGCGATCCCGGGGGCGGCCGGACTGGATGAGTACCTCGAGGTCGACGAGTCCAAGGGACATGAGCCCGAGCGTTAGACCGGCCATTAGCCCTGCAAACGCTACCAGACCCACGATTACTAACAAATACAGTATGAATTCCGACTCACAGCAGGTAACATCCGCCATTCTCTCTGTCTCTGTCTCTCTCTTGATCTCGATCTCTGTGTAAGTAAGAAGTATGAATCCCAGTTGGTTTCAAGTCATTGATTCTTAGAAAAGCCGTCAATTTGACGGAAACTAATGGAAAGCTAAAACAACTTCAACAGAATATTTGGAGGATACTCGTTATTTTCGATAAATATTTTTATGGTTGCTCCGACCAAGGAACAAGATAAAAATAATAATTAAAATGAAAAGTTGAAAACAACTATTTAGTTTTCTAACAAGGTTTCAGTGATGATAGGTTATCATCCTACTTTATATTGCACTAATTATTGTTATATTAAGTGTTAAAATTAAAAAAGTAAAGAAAAAAAGAAAATTATTAAATTTTACATATCAAAGTTTAAAAAATTACTATAAGGAAATATAATTTCCTCTTTATAAAATAGAAGATGGAAAACGTCTACGTTTTGAGTTCTGATTTAAGAGAAAAAAGTGTTTTAATTTTTTAGTTTTCTTTCGCTACTTCTAAATTAGAATGGTTGAAAAAAACCGAAAGAGATCATAAAATTCATACCCATAAACCTTTTAAATAAGTGGTTTTAACATAGATAAATGGTTATGTAATTATATATAAATTATTATAAAATATTTCACAGAGTTTGATGACGGTTATGGTATTAGTTACTTGCAGTCTAGTTAAAAGATTATAAACCATTTTATTAATAACATATTAAAACTTGAGAATTATTTATTACAGACGGTTAGATATAAAAATATATATGTGTGTCTATTTCTTAAGAGAGTATAAATACTCTCTTTGTATTGTAATAAGTTCATCATAACATAATATAAAACAAACACTATCTCTCTCTCTCTCTCTCTTCTATTCACTTTACATTTTCATGGTATATGTGTTGCCTATATTTTTCTAGGATATGGACCTGATCATCGAGGATATCTCTTCTATGATCTTCACATGTCTCGCACTTACACTTCTCGTCTTATGTCCTTTTTCATGAAACGACATTTAAAGTTCCTTTGTCTACTTCTTCTCATACTTTTTCATCACCATATACTTGTGCGTCTGTGCCGGTTTTTCCTTTTATACCCATTCATACTTTAGACTTAAGCGTCTCATCGTCACCATCTCTGTCAAACAATATACCTACTACTTCTGGTCCACTTCATATTCTTTTCCTTCTTTGTTCATCCAATGATTACTCGTACTCGTGATCATATGCGAAAATCCAAGTTCTTCCCTGGATCATGTGTCATATCATGTCACATCTGCTCCTCAAACTGAACATTTCGCATTTGCTCAAGCACAAAAGTGGTCTTAATGGTGGGATGCAATAGAGACAGAAATTACTGCTTTACACTCTAATCGTACCTAGATATTAGTTCCCCCTCCATTTGAAGCTAATATTGTTGGATGTAAGTGAGTTTAAAGAATAAAACAAAATCAAAATGGAACCGTAAGCAGATAGAAAGTGTGATTTGTTGCTAAAGGATTTAATCAAACTGAAGGTGTTGATTATACTGAGAGTTTTAGTCGAGTTGTTAAACACACCACAATAAGACTTGTTTTATCTATGGCTTTTTCTTGAGGTTGGACGATCAGACACGTTGATGTCAATAATGCTTTTCTTCATAAAGAATTGTCGGATACTGTTTATATGGCTCAACCTCAAGGATTTATTGATCCTAAACATCCTCAACATGTGTGCTTACTGAAAAAGGCCTTATACGGTCTTTAACAAGCACCCAGAGCTTGGTTTTCAAAACGTTCAACTACTCTTATAACTTTTGGATTTAAACGGTGTGTGTCTGACACGTCATTATTTATTTACAACCAAAATGGGATTTCATGTTATATTTTGGTATATGTTGATGACATTATTATTACTGGCAGCTCTTCTGATTTTGTGGCCACACTAATCCAAAAGCTTCATGACCAGTGTGTATTCAAGGATCTTGGCTCCTTGAACTACTTTCTAAGAATACAAATTGCTTTTAAAGACGATTGTCTTTATCTGTCACAACAAAGATACATCTTGAATCTGTTATAGAAAACTGGTCTCATTTGGTGCAAGTCATTATCATCTCTAGTATCTCCAGGCAAACAACTTTCAAGATATTTTGGTGTTTTACTTGATGATTAAACAGTCTTCAAAGTACTATAGGTGTTTTACAATATCTTGTTATGACTCTGTAAAGACTCAAAAAAATTTTAGCGTTTCATATCAAAACATTTCTTATATTAATATTACCTAATATTTTTAGTACAAACTTCACTTTACAAAATGTTATACTATTAATTTTTTAATTCAACTGTTGATTACACAAAAACTGCTAAGGAAGCTAGGAACTGTCAGTTATGAGCGGAAACTGGGCTCTATTCCTTTCCACTAGTACCTGATGTTCTTGAAAAGGGTAACACTACACGAATAAACATAATTGCTTAGTGAACACACAAATATCCACACAAAACATAACCATAATTAAATCCACAAGAATAAGCACACAACAATGGCACACTACAATGGGATAAAATCCGTGGCTAAACACAATATACTGGTATCTGTTAAGTGCTAACCGCTTCTGCTCATATTTTATTATTCACAAACCGGCTCACACAAATAAACACAATATGGGAGTCACCTCCCCGGCTCACATAGATAAACACAATATGGGAGTTACCTCCCTAGCTCACATAGATAAACACAATATGGGAGTTACCTCCCCATCTCACACAGTAAATACATTTATGGGAGTTACCTCCCTGACTCACACAGTAATTAAATTTATGGGAGTTTCCTTCCCATCTTATCACACGTAATATACATATCACCATACATAAAAACACATAGTTGTTTACCTACACTTATGTTTCGTAGGGAATTTGTGTAACTTACCTTAGTTGTTATGCTATAGCTCTGTAATATGCTCAATTCACAATAAACAATCGACTACTAATACCTATAATCGAAAGATATAATATCAATTACAAAATGTACACTCTGTTGTTCAACAATGGCCAACATGGCCCGTGTTTTATCACACGGCTACACAAGGTGTATATAACCCAGTGTTCAACCCCAACCCTACACAGCCTGTGTTTACCCTACACGACCCGTGTACTATCTTTTCTACACAGCAATATACCCCTATATGGCCTGTGCCAACAAGGGATTTCACGGACCATATAAAATCATACATGGCCTGTGTATCCCTACACAGGCGATCTACACTACCTGTCATCCTGCTACACGGCCCGCGTTCAGCTTCCGGTAGCAACAGTTTGATATGAACTTGCTGTTTTCCGACCAAAACACAATTCTAACATTACCTAAGTGTTTTCCAGCACCTGATATCAAATTCTAAACTTCAAATAACAATGAAATATAACAAAATACCAACATTTGATCGTCAATTGATTAAATTACATTAAGAGCTCAATATTTGACCCATTAACATAAAATTCCCCTAACTTAACAAGATGCAACTCTAAAAAGTAGTTTACTCAGCCTTGGATCATCATAAAATTTGTATCATTATCATTTATATCAACACTAACAACATTCCCCAACTTTAAAAAACACTAATACTACAAAAAAAAACTCTCAATTACACATGCTATAAGTTGAATTTACATACTTTCTTACTTGAATTAATCAAATGCTACCCAAATTGACTTCAATTGCTCAAATTCCAAATTTTCTCTTCTTGTTCTCACTTCTCTCGATCCTTCCTGCCTCCTTCTTTGCCAATTTTTGTCCAAATGGTCAAATTAGTGTCTTATATACTCACAAGTTCTAACTAGTGACAACTTGAGTCCCTCATGTCTCTTTTATAATGCTTTTACCACAATAGCCAAATACATCATAAAAATATCTTTGTATTTGACACTTTAATCCCCTCAATTGTAATTAAATAAACCCACATTACATTTATAACACTTAAACTCTTCTCATAAAAATTAAAAGACAATACTTAAATTTAGAAGTGCTCCAATAATTATTTAAATACTCTTTTCTAAATTTTAGGGTGTTATAGACTCGTCCAGACATTGCTTATGCTGTGAGTAAGGTTTCTCAGTTTCTTCATAAACCTACCAATCTTCACTTGACAACAGCAAGTGTAACACCCTCAAATTGTGCTTAGTCGTGCGTAAATTCGGTACATAGTTATTTTAAATAATTAATTTAAAATATTCTAGTTATTAATATATATTATGAAATTTAGTTGTGAAATGAATTTATAAAAAAATAGATAAAATTAATAAAATATTAAACGATTTTAGATAATGATTCCAAAAATATCCTCGTTAGTTAAAACGGGTAAACAAGTGGTAAGTTGTAAGTTGGAAAGGGAAGCGAGATACCCTCTTGTGGATAAACTAGAACCATAAGCAGGTTCTAATTACACACACACTGAGATTCATATACACACACTTATACACCTTGAAGAAGCAATCCAAGAGAAATTCTCCTTCAATTCCAACAACAAATTAAGGATTATAATCTGTTCTTGTTCCATATACACACACAGTTATAGGAATCTTTCTCCTCTCTTAACTCAAGACTCTCGATTTCCGGTTCGTGCTAAATCTTTGAACTTCAACTCGTTATCGTGTTGTCTTGCAGAAGCGAAATGGTTGGGACACGCAGAACCAACGTCGTGCCCTGAGCGGGTCGCGGTAACGGTAGGGCGGGCAGCAGAGCCCCAATTGTTCTGGTCGGTGGAGCGGATGACGGTGCCCCTATCAATCAAGGCACAAAAATTGTTGAAGACATCTTCTCAATTTTCGCTCTAACCACAACTTGGCGGGAAACGAAAATCGGCAAGATGGACTAGCGGGAACTCACCAAAGTCTACGTAGCCAAGGTAGTCTGGCACGAAAGGCACATATGGAAGAACAACTACGAGCAAAGGATGCCGAAATTGCACGTCTGAAACGAGAAGCACGGGGTGTGGGAAATAAGGAGAGTGTGGAGCGTTTTGTACACAGTGAATCAGCCAGCATCACACACCACGAGGCGAAGTGTGGCATGTGGAGATATGCTGAGGGCAGAGGAAGTTCATTTGAAAACTTCATGAAATGCAAACCACCGGTATTCAAAGGAGGTGAGGACCCGCAGGGATGCCTGCGCTAGATCATGAAACTGGAGCAGGTGTTTCGTGCTGGGAACTACACCGAGTACCATCGAAATATCCTAATATGTCGTGAGAAATTGGTTGTACAGATTCAGCAGCCATCGAAACCCTAATAGTGTTGGTGCCTTAAAATCGGCAAATTGGAATGAATTCACTCAATCAATTGAATGAACTCACCCAATAAACTGGATGTGGTCCGATCAAACCCTATTTGAGCTACTCATCTTTTGGATTTGGATTTTGATTGTTATGGTTCAAGTCTTCATTTTAAATTGGTGATTGGGTCTGTTGTTAATGTTATAAACTGGGTTAATAGTTAATATGCTTGCTTGTTACCTAGATTGACATTCAAGAAGTCAAGTCTGTATTATAGCTATCTACTCTGCCAATTACTAATCTGCTTTTTCAAAATTAGACAGATTAGTAAATTACGATTGTTGAAGAAGTGGTTTTGAGAATTGAAATTGAAGAAATGAAGATCGACACCTACATTGAATTTACTTTTTTATGGAGAATCAAAAGTCTACAAAGAGAGACAGAAGAAATGAAGATGGACTGCAACTGATTTAACGATCTCAAAGCTTCCACATGATGAGTCACTTAACTTGATGAATGATGACACATGGATGAAGAAAGTGGTTTTAAAACAGCACATATAAAAGGATATGGAAGAGAATCAGAGATCGGTCTTGCGTTTGTTTTTTTGTAATATACAAAGTCACTCGCGTCTTCAAGATAACGAAGATCAGGGGCGGACCCAGGATTTGAGATGAGTGGTAGCACCGGACCTAAGATTTGAAATGAGTGGTAGCACTGCCTCTAAAAAATCGGAATTTACACTACGAAAAATCGAAATTTACACTACGCACGTAAAATTAAGTGGTGTCCCGTGCCCCACACCCGTATACCTAGGTCCGCCCCTGACGAAGATGGTTTCAAATGGGCACGCAAAAGGAACTGAATGTGATCGGTTGATTTACATTAACAGTTTGAATGCTTACGATAACGGGCTCGATTTCTATTGTGAGTCTATCGAGCTTTTCCAAATGGGTTAGATACAGGGATTCGATATGTCAACCAGTTCGACTATGAGAAGGATTGTTAAAGGGTATTTTAGTAATTTAGTTATATTCTAATTTAAAGATAATCTATTCCATTTTTAAATAGTTTAATTACCATTAAATTAAGTATTTGGGTTTTTAAAAGGATATGCATGTAATTTGAAATTTTACAAGAATATATACGTAATTATGAAAGTACATAAGGATACACACAAAATTTTCCGATTAATCTACATTATCTCTTCTCTTTTTAACACTATATACACAATCTAATCTCCTTTACAAATCATGCACCATCTAAAACAAAATATAAGGTTCTGTTTTTTTCGCAGAAATCAAAGAAATGAAATTGATTTAAATTTCATACAACCTACCTATGGAATGAATTTTCATAAACAAGTTTACCAAACGCAATATAGCACGGAATTTGATTTCAATTCAATTTCATTTCTTCGAATTCTGCGAAACAAACGGGACCTAAAAGTAAAAAAAATGAATTTATTTAACTATATTATTAATTTACAGTTACATATAGAATGTAATTTGCCCCTTTACAAATCATGCACCACCTTACTTAGCTGTTGACGAATGAATCACAACGCTGGAGTTTCTGGGAACTTGTATATTTGAACTTGTGTGATGTTTTTCGTAGGAGGAGGAAGCCCAAAACTTACATAAAAGAGCCCACATTCTGCAGCTAATGAGATGTCCACAAAAGCAACCATAAGCTCGTACCTCAAAGACCACCTCCGATTTCCACTACAAATTGCCTTTTCGTAGTTCACAATTATACCTATGAACTTATGAAGTTATAAAAAGATCAGAGATCTAAGCTAACATCAACAGGTGGGACAAACGAGTCGAGTTTTACCGAGTAACTCGAGCTTGGCTCATTCGAGACAAACTTTATCGAGTTCGAGTTAAAGCCCAAAATAGCTCGAATTATTTAACAAGCCTCAAGCTTTTAAAATCTCAGCTCGAGTTTTTATCGAACTTTTTAAACCTTGTGTAGTACATGTATATTTATATGTCTAATATGTATTCATATATGAGGGGCTATATTGAAATATATTAAAAATGAGTAATTGGAACAAATCTACTTTCTATAGATATTATTTATAAAACTAATTACTAAAAATCATCAATTTCGGATTTTTTCCATTATTTTGATTAATTTGATTTTTGAATTTAATTTTTTTATACTATTTCGTGCTTTCTGAGCCGAGCTTGAACTTCAAACATGAAAGTTCATCGAACTATCGAGTTAAGCTCAAGCTTAACATAAAAGCCTTGAGCTCGATCCGATCTGTTTGCATTCCTAGAATCAACTTCACTTCAAATAATAAGTTATACCTTTTTTTTCTTTTTTGTTTTCTCTATAGGTAAATAGTGATGCAAATGAGCTGAGCAATTCTTGAGCTATTTAAGCTCGAACCTAAAGTGAAACTCATTCATTAGACGAGCTCAAGCTTAATTTAGCCTCAAAGAGTGGGAATATTTACGCTCCACAAGACCTAAACAGGCTTTATATATTATAAAATTTATATTTGAATTTTCATTATTTATAATTATATTTATCTTTATAATAAAAAGTTCAAAATAGTTAATGACCTTAAACAAGTTAGGAGCATAAAAGTGTCATACTCGAGCATAATATAACTTAAGTGATTCGAGCTCGAGCTTAATAAATCTTAAACGATACGTGGTTTGATAGTATTAGAACTCAAAACACTTTGATAAATCTTAAACCATTCCTTGTTCAGTAGTAGGAATTCCAGTAAAACAAAGGTTACCTGGTTTACAGCGAGTAAAGTAAAGCTGCCCTGTTATCTTTTTATCTTTCTTTTTTTCACCTTGGTATGCTCTTGGCCACAATTAATTCAAGTGGGAATCCATCCATCCATCCATCCATCCCATCTTAAATGCATATAACCCACCTGAATCTCTGTCCACAACATCATGTCTTAGCCGAGCCAAGCCAAGCCAAGATATTAATAATACTACAGCCCCAAAACCAAACAAAACAGTACTTGAACCCAACACAAACGTCACTTCCAACCAAGTACATATGTTTCACCATTCATGTAAACAGCTACTCCCACCACTTGTACATCAGGCTTTAACACTTGCACCACCTTCGTCACACCGCCCATAACAGACCATACATCAAAATAATTAAACAGTGGTTACAGAAAACTGTCTGATAAAAATAAATAAATTAGAAAGCTGTGCATATGGGCTCCACGTTCGGTTACTTATTGAGAATTTAAAGAAAAGGTAGCAGAGCATATGAGAGAAAATTGGGTGGCCATCGTGGACTACTTCACTACCCTATGCAAGAACATGGATACGATTTAGCATTTCTCACAAACGTTAGTTCTGTGTGTGGCTCTCTTTTCCCTTATCCTTTTAAACCTTTAATTTACAGCAAAATAAACCTCACCTGCATCTATTTCAATCTCCTCCTTCATCTCTTTCTATTTACTCTCTCAAGAACCCAACAAACTCAACCAAATATAATCAACCATAAAACGCGATAAACATGGCGTACCAAGAAAATGGCAGCCTCCCGGATCACCACAACTGGCCACAACCAGGTTTGCTGTATAGTGAAGCGCTTCGGGAGCTCCATGCAACCATTGAAAATGATTGGGACTCGGTTAAACAATCGGCTTGCCAGACTGCGGCGGGGAGGGCGTTATGGAATCATGTTGTACATGATCCATTAGCCGAGTTGTTTGCCGGAGAAACTTATGTGAAAAACCTTTATGAGAAGATTAAGAAAGATCGGCTGAACAATGCAAGAGAAGTTTCTGGGGTCATTCTTGCGGTTAGGACTCTATGGTTTGAATCAAAGCTCGAGGTTGCTGTTAAGTCGTTTGGTGATGGAGCTCAGGTTGTTCTTCTTGGTGCAGGTTGGTGATCACTTTTTGTGCATTATATATAGTTGTCTGTTTGTATGAATTATGTTATAACTTGCTTCTAGTGCGCACAATGTAAACACAAATTATGTTATTTTATACAACAGAACAAAAGGGTGCCAAAATACTAGCATGTGGTTTCCTAAAGAACACATCGGGACGAGATGCACAAACAAAGACATAATATATATGCTCTATGATGAATATGAGATAAGGTAGAATATATATGAAACAGAAAAAGGGCAAACATTAAGGACTTTCACACTTTGCACGATTAAGTCCCTAAACATTGTTTTTGAATGACTGAATCCTTCAACTTGCTCATAAAACTAGACGAAATCGTTTTTCTTGCATCATTCATGATTAAGTCCCCGAACTTTGCTTAAAAGGACCTTTTTGTTCAGTTTGTAAGTTATGAGATTTTTAAAATTGCAAAAACAAAGCTTAGGGACTTCAACTAGCAAAATGTGAAAGCGAGTTTTTTTTTTGGCACCCCAAAGAAATGAATTAAAGTAGGAAGCTGAAAAGGTTTGATTACCTGCAGGAATGGATACACGGGCATATCGGTTGGAGTGCTTGAAAGAAAGTGATGTTTATGAGATTGACTTTCCAGAGGTGATGCAAATGAAAGACACATTGCTTCAGGCAGCAATGGAGTTAATACACGAGGCCAGTCAACTGACTTTGACCTCGAAATCCCTTAGAAGAATAGCAGCAGATATCAGAGATGATGACTGGTTCAAGAAGCTTCAGGAATCAGGATTCATACCTGAGAAGAAAACAGTGTGGGTTCTCGAAGGAATCATCTATTACCTCCCACATTCCCAAGCCATGGGAGTATTGAAAACAATAGCTGACAACTGCAGGATCACAGATACGGTTTTGCTAGCAGATTTCATGAATAAACAATCAACCACGCTCTCAACCTCCAATTTCAAATTCTACAGTGATTGGCCTGATCATCTTCTGCCTTCTCTAGGGTTTTCTGATGTTAAGCTTTCACAAATTGGAGACCCAGATGCTGATTATGGTCTGTTGCATGATCCACATAATCTGTTTCACAAGCTGCGTGGCTTGCCAAGGTCCATTCAAAACCACCCAGATGATGGAACTCCATGCCGGCGGTTGTATTTGGTGCAGGCTTCTGGTTCACCCAACCAAACTCTTTCGAGAACGGATTCTCCATGAGCGGAGATTATTTTTATTATAAAGTAAATTGCATGTAGATTTGTTGGCATCAATGTGATTCTTTAAACAAGTAATATGAAGAATTGAAGATGGTATTATCACACGCAACAAAGAGCAGATGGTACTTTCTTGAAACAACTAAACCATCAAATTCAAGTGAGGTAGTAAATAAAACAAAGTCTTGCAGGTTTACATGATAAACAATAACTAAATGACTACGTATCTTTTGGGGTTGATACAAGTCCAAATATAAACAATTAAACAAGTCAAAATTCAAGACAATCTTTGATACCTGCTCAAAATTGTTAGGGGATGGTAATGTATCCTGTATCCATTAGTGCATCAGCCAACTTCTGTATGGTGCAAAGAGAAAAGAAAAATGATGTATAAGAAAACAATATTTCATAGAGTATTATCTTAATTATGCATTATATAATTTAAAAGCACTTTGATGGTACCATATTAGATGTTCGTGTGATATAACAAAAGAATATCTATGTTAGTGATTTTAATGTAATACGAAGGAATTTCCACGCTGACTTGGTAACGAGTTTGGTGAGGTAGAGTGTACATTCGTTTTTGGTCGAGCTGAAGTTCAAGACCCAAATAGGTGGGGCTGCTGGGGTCAAGGAGGTTGTGCCCCTTGCAGAGTCCTAGGAGTAGCACTCTAAGTGGGGTCCAAAGGGTGCTGCCCTTGGTGGCAGTCCCAAAACCTAGACTAGAAAATGCTAAGGGGATAGTGAGTGATAGACCCTGAAGCTAATAACTGGAACTGAGTGCTGAAGCACAGTGATCAGTGCACTGGAACTAAGTGCTAAAGCTCATTACCTGCTAACACTCAAGCCGAGTGTTTTTGGCACATTGACACCGAGAAAACTTGAAAACTTGATGTGCTTCAATCAAAGAGATAAGACCTGGTCCACAGCCGCATTAGCAAGTTAATCCTATATCTCTCTTTGCATGTACAAATTAGGGTTTACAATTACGTAGGAGACAGGAGTTCAATTTAACAGTTCGGATTAGATTAACTTTCCATAAGAGCATGGGGTGTACCCTCCTTTGGGCATCCCATGCTTCAAGCCACATCAGCATAACCCACTCCATACTTCAAGCATGCTTAAACCCCCGTATTACCCACGCCTCGTACGCTTCAAAGATTTTTTATTTAAAAAAACACTCTCTCTCCTCTATACTCTTCCCTCTCTCCTCTTTTTTCTCTTTCTCTCTCCTCTCTCTTCAGCATTCAAATACCAAATATATATGCTTTTTGTCGGTACCAAAGATGGGGGGTGGTGTACCTCCAACTAAGCATACCCGTGACCACACCCTTCGCTCTAAGGGGTTGGGAGAGGTGGAGGACCATAATTTTAATTTTTCCTTCAGACTTCCGTTTTGAGGGAGTGGTTAAATCATCTGCTGACGTTTTCTCCAAGGCATATGGTTTGGTTCTTAAGGTTCAGGCCATTCAAGTTTTGTTTGGTTTCCAAGTTTAACCAAATATGCAAATGAGTTTAATGGTGGAGGTTTGGTTCATGAACTCCATAAATTTATAATGTACTTCACAATTATAAATTTATAAATTTCTAAACATCAAACATTAAAAAATCTGATAAAACCTAAACAGATCTAACATATCTTGGATCAAATTTATTATATGATCATATCTATTCATTTAATTAACCAATTTTAATTGTACAATCTTGACCATCCACTTTGTTAAAATTTGAAATCCAGCTTTGACTTTTCTTTTGTCAAAATTGGATTCAATTTTGAGTTTAATTTAAATCAAAACTATGAGCTATCATGATACCACGTTTAACATAAATGACTGATAACATGTACAAGAAATACAATCAAGTTTGTATCATGATACCACGTCACTGCCGTCACAGTCTTCACTCCCCCTCATGTCGACGCTACCACAGTACCACTACTAGTATGGGTGTCGACACCATCTGACGCCTTATTTTTGAAGTCTCATTTGTTCCTTGTTTCAAAGTTATTAAATATATTTTTATTAATGTTAGATATATATATATATATATATATACAATTTTTAAATCAACCGGTGTATCACAACCTGACATCTCATCTTGTTTTATATATAACTTTAAAATTACAATCACAAATGTATTTCATGATAAAATAGCATATTATCAGATATATGGTTAAAATTTTGAATTAAATAGCTGAAACTATAATTTGATTTGTTAAGACTAAAAGTCGTAACAAAAATTAGGTTGATCATCTACTCAATATATTAGATGCAATAAATGATCAATCACATTTTGTTATTTATTCTAGTCTTAAACAAAACTCTGGTTGCTGTCAAGTCGTTTGGTGGTCGAACTGAGTTTGCTCTTCTAGCTTGGTACAGGTTGGCGAGCATTTTTCATTCCTTTTGGGGTTTGTTTTTATTGCATTGGAACTTGTACTGTTGTTTTTCTGTGCACAATGCATATGTGAATTATGTTATTTGATATAGCAGAAAAGAGAGCACCAAAACACAAGAACAAGATAGCATGTGTGGTTCAATCATCGAGTTAGTAAGTTGCTGGTTAATAAGTAACATATCGAACCTATAAGCTTAAGACAAAAAGTACACGAACATAGATACGATATGCTATACGATGATCACCACATAAAGCTCAAAGTTGACAAAATATGCTCTTGTCTATAAATTTTATCATATAAGATAGAATCTGGAGCAGAAAAAGGGCAAAATTTGGAAAAACCTTATGGAGAAACATTTTGCACAATTAAGTCCCTAAACTTTCTTTTAGCATGAGTAAATCCTTCAAACTTATAAAAATCAAAGAAAAACCTTTTTTCCCTCTTAGAATAGCTGTTTTTGCATGATTAAATCTTTATTAGAAAAACAATAAGGTCCTGATTTACATGGTTAAGTCCCTAAACTTTGTTGAAAAGGACCTTCTAGTTCTGTTTTATAAATTATAAGTTAAGGGATTTAATTATGAAAAGAGAAAGTTTAAAGACTTAGATGCACAAAAAGTGAAGGTTCATAGGGTTTTTAAAAAAAATTCTAAAGAAGTGATTAAAAGTTGGAAGCTGAAAGAGTGCGATTACCTGAAGGAATCCACACAGGTATATTGGTTCAAGAAGCTTCATGGTTCATACCAGAGAAGAACATGGTGTCAATTCCTGAAGCCATTAGTTATTATCCCCTTCATTCCCAGCTCAAGATGGTACTGAAAACAAAATCTGACAACTGAAGCATCACACATATGGTTTTGCTAGCACATCTTATGAATAAACAAACCTGCAACTTCCATTTCTATATTGATGGACCTGATCATCTGCTTCCTTTCTCTAGTTTCTTCTGATGTCAAGCTTCTACAAATTGTCTGTGATAATCTGTTAAACAAGCTGTTTGTTGCCAAGGTCTGTTCGAAACCTCTTGGATTGTCGGTTGTAGTTGGTGCACCCAAACTATTTTCAGAACCAAACTATTTTGAGAACCAGTTCCTCATGAGCAGAGACATTTTCATCATACAATTAGTTACATGTGGGTTTGTTGGGATTGATGTGATTCTTTGAAGAAGCAATAAGAAGATAGTATTATCACAGGCAACAATTAAACAAAATCTTGCAGGTTTACATTATAGAAAAGAGTTTAACGATTATGTATCTTTTGGAGTTGATATAAGTCCAGAAGATAGCAATTGAATTACTCAAATTTCAAGACAATCTTTGATAGCCTGCTCAAAAATGTTAAGGGAAGAAATGGTATCCATTAGTGCATCAGCCACCTTCTGTCTGAAGCATGGAGAAGAAAATAAGTATCAGGAAACAGTAGCTCATAGAGAATTATCTTAATTTATACATACATACACACTTCAAAATTATATTGCATATTCGAATTTACGGAAGGGTACCTATCAGATACAAGCTGAGGGGTAGCTCCATTTGCCACACTATTAAGAGAACTAAAAGACCTGCAATAACAGAATGTAACAATCATGTAGCCTGTAACCAAAAGTCAAGAAATACGAACATGCAAATGATTTCATCATGGAAGAGGGCACGTATGTTATAACCTCTAAGAAACGATTATTGTAAAGTACCTTTCTAGATCACTGAGCTTAGCCTCTGCCTCCAACTTTGCTGGGTCCTTGTCATCGAGCAATGAAGCTGCATTTTTCAAGACCAGCTTGAATGTGCAAACCTGCAAGTTGAAATAATCTTGCAACTTATTCTCCCAATTATTTTGTTGTAAAAATTATGCAGACAGACTAATGTTATATGGGGTCATAGTGTGGATGAAACCAATTTATACATGTAACTAATGATCACATACGCCTTCTTAACCGTTCACTAATTAGCAGGCAGAAAGAAAATGATGATGATACATTTCTTGAAAGGGTGGATTAATGTCATAGGTTTTCATAAGAAATTTGATCCATCCACGGGTATTACTCAAACCTAAATATCAAACACATCATCAACCTTTTGCTGAAAATATATCATCTATTCATCTTTAGATACACAATCAAGGAACTTAATCCCCTTAGAAGCTCAAAATGAAAAACAGAGTGAGTGAATAAATCAATTATCTAGTTAAAAGTGAAGGAGTTAGGGAAAGAGGGAAACCTCAACGCCAGTATTAGATTGAAAAGTAACGATAGAATTCCTCTCCTGAGGAATACAATCCCTTGAAGCCGATATAAGCAGTCTTTGAACCTCTTCCAAGTCTTTTTCCGGTGTAGTTCCACTACCTGCTGCGAATCGCATCAGCCAATTTCAGAACAAATTCAACCGCAATCTATTCACAAACGAAGAAATAATCAGCAGATCGTTTGTTGTTCTGTTAATGAGTGTATTCAAACAATACTGATCAAGATATGTGCAGCTTGGAGGCTGTTGCGAGAGGCATCAATCGGAGCCAACAAATACTTGGCTGCCGTTTTCTTCTGATTTTTCAACCATATCTTTGGTGCATCTGAGAGAATTTAACATATCATATCGATGAATAGACACCACGACCCAAAAAATGATGGAAGAACTGCAATGCCACCATGACTACGGATTACTTACCAGTGCCGAATGAGAATGCTGTGGCGACGGGAGGTCGATAGAGGATAGTAACGAGTGAGGCTATGGATGTTAGAATGACGGCCGAGGCAGCTTCTCTGCGGGTGGTGGGAATGACGCAAATATGATTGGGGCCTGAAAGTGGTGGCGATTTCGGGGGAAATGGCGGGAATACGGCGGTAAGAATGGTGGTGGAGGGGATAAGGGTAGAAATTGGCGGCGGTGACATCTTTGCGGCTGGTGTCTTCTTCTTCCTTTCTGTAATTTAAAATTATTGGAAAGCGAGATAGTACGCAGATAAAGTGCATTTTTTTTTAATACAAGCATTCATTAATCTTAGTGGGACTAATAACCTATAATCATAAACTATAAGAAATAATTTCAATCAACATTTTAATTATTAATTAACGAGTTTTTGTTCTAATGGTATATAGAGTTTACCTTATAGCGTAGGTCTTGATTTAAATCTTACTATGGAAGTTTCTAAAAATAGTTAGAAGAGGGTTTATGGTACATAGCTTGGAGTTCACATACTGTCAGTCTGAATGTCACTGCGGATCCAGCTCACTAACATAACTTTGTTATTCAAAAAAAGAATATCGTCAAGCTAAAAGTTCAAATAAAGTGCATCGTACGCGGATAAATAAGTGCAGTTTTTTTATATATTTATAATTATAGCGCTATTTAAACCTATAATCATAAATCATAATTAACAATTTTTAACACCTTAATTGATACCGTTAAATTACAACTAAATAAAGTACAATTACACTACCAAATACTCACAATAATCCCTTCTATAATTAAGACGATGATAATATGTCAAATTTTCATTGGCTTAAAAGTCAAAGCAAAACTTGATTATGAAATGAATTTAAGTTTAGGAGAATGATAACCTACCCTTAAAAAAGAATAAAAATTAAAATTAAAATTAAAATTTTTTAAAATAATAATCAGAACTCATGTTTTTATAATTAATTTTTAGTAAATTTCATATTAACCTTTTAACATGACCAGTCTAAATATATACTAGGCTATGAGCAAAAATAAAGTGCCATTGTTAAAAATATTAAAAATATAATAAAAATAATAAGTAAAATATAAATAAAATTTTAGACTTTTTGTAACACCGCGATTTCAGAGTAAATTTTAGTTTTTTTAAAACCAAAAGTCAAACATTATTTTAGTAATTAACAAAACATCGGAAGTCTTTAAAAACATTTTCTTTATTTCCAAACTGGTGTTACCAACATTAATACCGACAAACCATCATACCTGCATTAAGCAACAAATGTCCCAACACGAATTTGCAATCCCAGGCACATGCTAAACGTTCATCTGCAAAGTCATACATAAATACTGGGAGGGGGTTAGCTTTAAAAGCTAGTGAATACAAACTTAACCCTAAGTATCATGTAGCACATAGGGCATCATATTCTTCCCATCATAAGCATGGCAACGTAGCAATATACATACATGCAAGTCATATAACACAGGAACTAGCAAACAATGCTATCCTATCACATAGCGGAGTGCTGACATGTCCAGCGAGTGTATTATATTGCCGGGTTACAAATCCAGCTCAAAACACTACCACCGGGGGAATCAAACACTACCATCCCTTGCCGGTCTCATCACATGAGTGAATCACCAAGCTCGTTTTGGAACCAAGAATGCCCATAGGCTAGCCAGTTAAGGCAATCACCTCCCAAATACTCTAAGGAACGGCACTCGAGTACCGTTAGTCCAGAAACATTATGCCTGAAGGCTCTGGACCCAGCCGAAGCTGACCTCAATCAAGAAACTGTCCGGACATACACATAGCTCATCAGAAATCATTTTCAGTAACAATTGCATGCATGCATTTTACATATAACCCATATTCAACAATATATGCACATGTACTTAAATACACGTCTGGCATATCATTTATCATGGCAATACTTGTTTCAACATGGGGATCCCATCAGGGTCCAATAGCATATATAACAATAATTCCATATGGTCGATCCAAATCAGGATCCATTGCATACATAATAACAAGTTCTAACTAGGCGGCTCTAAATTTGGATCCGCTGGCATGCACTCTACAATAACTAACAACTTAACAAGGCGGATCCAATCTAGATCCATCAACATGCATACATATCATATAATACACAATTGTTCATTATCATTATAAACTTAAACCGTACAGGCATCTATACTTCTCGTTTCTATATACACCAGTTTAAACTCACTCTACAATCTTAATGATCATAATTGTAATTATCATATCTCGTATACACCTAACGGTAACCAATAAGTCCATATATATTGCATAATAGTTACAAGTTAAGTCGGTACTCACCTGTAAGGCTACCACAGGAGAACATAGTGTTCCGGCTCTTCTTGTTCATTGGTTGTACCTAAACATCGTTACTTACATCAAATGGACATATACACAAGGTATTACTACCAAAATAGTAGTAATAACACCCTAACGACACTTTAAGTCCAATTACAAGCTTACATACATATAACCCTCGTGTGTACCATATATAGCATACAATAACCGTGTAGTGCATTTACCAATTAAATCTCCCTTTATTGAACTCATGAAAGTCAATACTCACCTGAGCGTCTAAACTAAGCAATTATACTGTTCAGGCTCTTCCCAATCGCTGGAATCACCTAAACAATATCCCATATATCAATGCCACATTAAACAGTAAATTCTGTGCTGAAACAGGGATCCTTACGGCCACAAGCACATGCTTGCGCCCACAAGGAAAGTGCTTTACTTGCGCCCGTAAGGGCAGAACTATGCTTGCGCCCGCAAGCACAGCTCCTTGCGGCCGCAAAGGATCTCCTTGTGCCCGCAAGTAAGTCTGCACAGACCAGTGTCGAGTTCCAGCCCCTGTTTTGGCCATTTCCAAACCCAAATCTTTACCAATCGATTCCAAACCATTTTCCAGCATTCACATATGACCAAGGCATTCAAACTAAGCTAGAAACATGTTTCAAAACACTCTTTAACATACCATTCATGAATTTGTACCAAAATCACCCAATTTGACATATTTGTCTAATTTCTCCAAATCAATCCATAAACCTTACTTTAATTCAAGTTCCTGATTCATTTAAGCTTAGATTAGGATTGGAAACATGTTGGAATCACTGGTTTCAATTGTAGAAACCAATTTGGAGTTTTTGCCAATTTGACCTAGAAAGTCAAAACTATGAACAAGAGTGAAGAAACCTTACAACTATGAGGAAGATGATGAGGATGATGAAGAGAACAGATTCTGAACTTGTTTTGGGATTAATTCCAGCCTCAACCTTGATCTTGTGTGGTTTTCTCCTTCAATCTTCCAAGAGCAACAAGAAGAGTAGTGAGTGTGTGTGTTTGAAGTGTGTGTGTCGTGTATGTCTATAGAAAGAGAACCGCCTTTGTGGTTCTAATATATCCACAAGGGGTATTTTGTTCCCCTTTTTAACTTACAACTCAATATCCATTTACCCGTTTTAACTAACAGGGATATTTCTGGAATCCTTATCTAAAACCATTTAATAAATAACAACTATCATTTATTTATCACCAACTTTCATTTAACATTATATTACACCTTCATTCCTTAATTACTATTTTTTATTTAATTCACAAGGTTACAACCTTGTGAACACACAGTACAACTAGTTCTATTTTGGGATGTTACACTTTTGATCCTTATTGCTTTTGAGATACATTTATAATATTTTTTAAAAAAAAAGCCAAATACATATGCAATATAAACTTTTCTAAAAACATTGTAATTTCTTCAACAATATCGTGTGTTATACTTTGCTAGATAGAATCATCAAGTCATAAAACTAACGTTAATTTTTTTTGCATTTAGCCTTTAGTTTAATAATAATATTTGTTTTTAGTTATAGTAAGATAAAATTAAGAGTGAACTTCTTAATTTGTAGAAGAAGCTCAACCGAAAGTTTGATTGCGTTTTTAGAGGGGTCGATAGCTACAACAAGAAAGAAAGGTGAATGAATGCCAATGAATATATGAATTTTGAATATTGCTTTGTTATTTTTAATACATTTTTTAGTTCCTTTTTCATATTTCTTCTCCTCAACGATTGCACTAGTGCAGAACTTATTTTATCACAATATATATATATATATATATATTCCAAAACTATTCCAACAAACTATTCCAAAATTTTGTTTTCAAAATCTGTATTTGAAATAAAAAAGAAATTGATAAAAAACTAGTTTTAATCAATAAAGATGATGAACTAACGATTATCAGTTGATATATATATCGAAAAATGATCAAATAATCATCCTTTTTACACTTTTTACTTTAATTTTCTTTTTATTTAATCTCATCCCTATATATATATATATATATATATATATATAAACACACACGCGCACATACATACTTTAACAAAATAGGCCCCGGGCGGCCGCCCTATTTGCCCGTGCCCAGGGCCGGTCTTGCCATTTAGTTGAATTTTAACTTTCTATACATGTTTTAAAATTTAAAATCACATTTTTGTAATTTTTATCCACCATCCTAAAAACTGTGGTTCTCATTTTCTTTAAATTTATAATTTTTAGAGAAAACTAACTTAAATATCATAAACTTAGATTCCATCTCAAAGAATACTAACTCGTAACCTATACATCGGGTTACCGTATTTTTAAGAAAATTTTCTCGACCTAAAAAGTAAAACGTTATTTTTATTATCAATTTTCAATATATATATAATCTTTTTCTGCCGGTTTACAGTTTTACACTTTAATTAATTAAGATAATATAAATAAAAGATAATCTCTACACAATATGAAAAATAATTCTTTCAACAAAATTTTTTAACTAGTGTTTGGATATTTTATTATAAAGAACGATAACCACAATCATAAAAAATATGAATAAAAGTAAAAGAAAAATTACGATTTTCAACGTGATTTTTTATGGTAATATCATTTTTTAAATGACAAACATACTTATTTTAAAAATGAAAGCATGTGTATTGTGTAATTTTCTTTGCCAAGATAGAAGTATGACTATGTTGCTATTTATAAAACATAAAATCATAATAATTTTACTTTTATACATATTCTATATAACTATTGCCAACAGTGAGTAATGTATAAACTATTTTCAACTATTCGATCCAAGTTAGCCACATTAAATACAACATGACTTGGTCAATGCCAAGTTTCCATCCAAATTACCACGTTTTTAAGGGGGGAAAATCATGTTTTAGTACTCTTAGCATTGCTAATATTCAGTTTTCAACTAAACTGCTATTATTATGCTAGATTACATTCCTATTCTACTATATTGAACAAGTCAGACAGCCATTTAATCATTTCATGTTTCTCTACCATTATTTAAGAAAGTTAACATCATCTAATCCTTAAAAGTTCAAAATCTTCATACATAGTGATTCAGTTCTTACCTTTGCAAAGCCGATAAGAAAAGATGAGAAGAAGGTTAGTAAGTCGTATCCTTTTCCAGTATTAATGTTATTTTAAAACGTTAACTTACCTTTTCAGTACCTAATTTCTTCTAATCACTATGAATTTTTGCTAAAGATAAATAGGTGCAATTACATTAACCATGAACGCATCTTCCAGACTTTTAGTTTCATCAAAATGCACTTATTCCTATACCAAAATTAAACAAATCAAGAGTCGGTATGTAAATGAGTTCTATCACCAACGGGCTTCTGTTCCAATGGTATATGGAGTTTTACCCCATAGTGTAGGTCTTGGGTTCAAGTCTCACTATGGGGGCTTCTGGAAATAGTTGAAGGAGGGTTTATTACCTCATGGTGCATGGTTTGGGGTTCGCATACTGCCCGTTTGGATGTCATTACGGATCCAACCCACTAACATAACTTCGCTGTTCAAAAAAATGTAAATGAGTTGTAACACCGCCTTTGAAACCTTAAAATCAGTTAAAATTTGAGTTTTCAAACTGCATGGGTCCGTTTGTAAATTGAATGTTTACCTGTTAGTTATCCTAACCGAATTTCAAAAGCAAAGCAGCGGAATTTTAAAAACATTAAACAAACCCAAGCCTATTTAACTGTTACAGTTTAAAGCACATGTTTGGCGTATATACAAATATACAAAACAAAACTTGTCAAACACGACAACCGGTGTTACTTTAACTAAACCGACCATTGTATATATATTATATACCAAAAGCAGTGTTCCACAAAAGCCTATACAAATGCATAAGGATTCCCGTCTCACCTGGCCTGCCTATACTTTGTCTGAAAAAGGGAAACAACAACAACATTAGCTATTTAAAATAGCTAGTGAATACTGACAGGCATGAGTACAATAATAGCAAGTCATGATTCAAGAATGAGCATTCAGTGCTATCCTAACACATAGCGGTAATGTTGACATGTCCAGTAGTGCTATATCTTGCCAGATAGCTAGTCCAGCTCAATAACAACTACCGGGGGAATCAAACACTGCCAATCGTGCTGGTTTCATCACCTAAGTGACTCCACCTGCTCGTTACGGAGCCAAAGGCTCATTAGGCTCAGACAGTTAAGGCAATCACCCCAAGAGTTTTAAGGAATGGCACTCGAGTACCATTAGTCCCGAGCAATCACCCATATGTCCGGACTTTTCACATAGCTCATCATTATCTCATAATAGAGATCATAGCATGCATGCTTTCACATATGAAATCATATATATCAAGATATCACAATAAATATGCATGTATTTAAATACATGTCAAATATATCATACTTCATGTCAATAACTTGTTTCTAAGCTTATATATATAAATATACAAGTCTACTTGCATATAAATAGCATACCGTGTTCATTTAAACAAATAGTATTCAAAAACCTCCTTTATTGGATTCATAAATGCCGGTACTCACCTTAGTGCTCAAAACAACTCAAATATGTATTTGTCCTTCCTTGGATGTTTAATTACCTATTGTACACATATAGGCCCATTTAAATCACCACATATATACACATATACTAATACTAATGTTATTATTCCTACTTATGTGTTTAATTGAGTAAAATGCTTAAACCATCCTAAATACCTCTAAAATGGTCAAAAATGATACAAGAACATTACATATACTTAGTCCATTGAAAAACAACAAACAATCTGCTGCAGCCCTGGTCGCGCCGCGACACCCCTCCGGGGTCACGAAAATCTGCTCTACACTTGCTGTTTTCCATCCAATCCCAAATCTCACTTGTTCTTAATTATTTCCAGATTATGTACTAAGTTTGGGGCATCATTTGGAGTCTATAAACATTAACCTAACATGTTTTAACATAAGATTCAAGTTTGAATCATCAAATCACCATTAAAGACCTATTTGGTCAAATTCTTGAAATACAATCAAGTTATCATTTTTAATACCCAAAATCAGTCCCAAACAACTTATATATCATGTTAGAACAGATTACTATAAAGAAATCTAAACTTAAATGGTCAAATTCGTTTTACCCATTTTTTGACCTAAATCCTAAAATGAAGAACAAAGAAGAAGAGAGGCTTACTAGGGCAATATGATGATGAAGAAAGGACTTGAATCAGATTTAGAACTTGTTATTGCTCAATCTCCAGCCTTGATCTTAATCCCTTGCTTGTTTCTCTTCAAGAACACATGAAAGAACAAGATGAGAAGTGTGTGTGTATGCCGTGGTGTGTGTGTGTGTGTTGGAGGTGAGTTGGCTGACTCACTAATATGAGGACCGACTTATGGTTCTCAATTATCCATAAGAGGTATTTTGTTCCCCTTTTCAACATACAACACGACAACCGAATAACCGTTTCAACTAACGAGGATATTTTTGGAAACCTCCTTTGAAACCAGTTAATATTTTATCATTCTTATCTAATTTTATTACTATTTTTAATTCCACATTTAACTGACCAATGGCTATTTTCTATTAATTACTTTCACATATATTCATATTTAATTCGTTTAAATAAATTGACATACCAAATGGAGCGCACGAATAAACCCAATTTGAGAATGTTACATTAGTTCTATCATTCTATTAACAAGAAAAAACAAGGCAATTTAAATTATATGACTTGAAATTCTTGATTATAATTTTTAATTAAAATTCAACCTTTGATAGTATCCTTTTTTTTGGTGAGCAAATTTTTAAATAAAAGTTGTAATTCTTTTTCAAGCAAGTCTAAATATAATATTAAAACGCTGCATATATAAGGAGAAAAATGTAACAAAAAAATGTTCTAATTATTTAAAAGACTTTCAAATTCCAGTATAATTTTAAGAAATTTTTGTCATGAATAATTAAAAAGTTACTGATAATAATTTAAAAAAATCAAATCTAACAGAAAATGATTTTACAATTTTTATTGGTTTTCAAAACCTGTTTAAAATTAATTAGTCAAAGCCGGATCATTTTGTTCACTAAATCTGGCACGTTTCCTCTCTCTCTTTTTTTATGAAGATAACTCAAACCGCCCCCTTGGTGAAAAATGCATATTACAGGTAACAAAGATTTCAACGATATTTTAAAACACAAGCACGTATAAAAAATAAAAAAATAGGATTGTCTACCCTAATATTAGTACGTACCGTTATCAATATATTACTCTCTCTCTCTATATATATATACTAGCATCATACCCGCGCAATGCTGCGGCGGTAAATAATTTTTGATTTACAATATTTCGCTTTCAAGAATGTAATGATATGTTATTCGCACGAGTCAATGTCACGAAAAAGTTCTCTACAGCAACATGTCCGGTTTTTTTCAAATTTTCTTTTATTTATATTTAACTATTTTATTAATTTTAGAAATAAATTCTAAAAGACAATAAAATAAGAAAAAATATTTATATTGATGAAATAAAGATAAGAGTTAATAAGATTTTAAAAATTATGTTGACGTGGGTGGATAATTGTGTTAGTATGAGAGAATATATTTTGAATAAAGTTAAAGTAAATTAGAAGAGAATAAAATAGTTAAAAATTGAGTGAATGAGATTAATTTAAATTAAATGAAGGGTCAAGACTTTATATTGATTGAATTTTAAGAAGTCTTAAAATTTAAGAGGAGAGAGAATGTTAAATGTTTTATAAAGTAGTATATATATATATATATATATATATACTAGCATCATACCCGCGTAATGCTGCGGCGGTAAATAATTTTTGGTTTACAATATGTCGCTTTCAAGAATGTAATGATATGTTATTCGCGCGATTCAATGTCACGAAAAAGTTTTCTACAACAACATGTCCGTTTTTTTTCAAATTTTCTTTTATTTACATCTAACTATTTTATTAATTTTAAAAATAAAATTTAAAAGACAATAAGAAAAAAGATTTATATTGATGAAATAAAGAGAAGAGTTAAATAAGATTTTAAAAATTATGTTGATGTGGGTGGATAATTGTTTTAGTATGAGAGAATATATTTTGAATAAAAAGTTAAAGTAAATTAGGAGATAATAAAATAGTTAAAGATTGAGTGGATGAGATTAATTTAGATTAAATGAATGATCAAGATTTTATATTGATTGAATTTTAAGAAGTCTTAAAAATTAAGATGAGAGAGAATGTTAAATGGTTTATATAGTAGTATATATATATATATATATAAAGGGAGGTTAATGCGAAAAACACTTTATTTGCGAAAAGTACGAGAAGTAATCTGGATCATACAATTAATTAATCAATGGTTATTAGCATATGTGGCATTACTGTAATTAAAAGAAAGTTAATTGGCATTTAGTTAAACTAAAAAAGGATAATATAGACAATTTAACATTTCTCTTCTCTCTCTCCCTCCTTTCTCTCTCTATTTAACATTTAGTTAACCCTATAAACACCACGTCGCCCACAACCAATTTCCCCATTTCAAAAAACCTAGAAAACATTTACTCCTCTTCTCTCTCTCTCTTTATGTATTTTTACACCGCCGTCGGCCAACACCGCCGGCCACCGCCATCTACAACCATCGACGGTAGTTTTTTGCTACATCTAATCGATTTTCTCAATTCAAAAACCCTATAAACACCTTACCACCACAAACACTGCATCACCGCCACCCTTGATGTCTTTTTCGTTCTACACACAAATCCTGCATCACTCGCCACCTACTTCAACGGAGCCGCCGCACCGCCTCACAACTGCAAGCACCGTCAAATCTTGGCTCGATGGAAAGCACGGCGGTGGCTAGGGTTTAGTTATGACGGTAAGGATGACGGCTAGCGTGGCGGTCCGAGTATTTCACACCCTTATCTCCACCACGGAGCACCATAGCCATCGCTGAGCCGATCAAGGGCGGCGGTCCAACTTCTTTGTTCCTCCATTTGGCCGGCGGTGCGTAGGGTTTTGTTTTTTAATTTCTTGATTATAGCCTCTTGATTATACCCGTTCATTGTGGAACGAGAGTTATACATATTTTGGTTTTTGAATCCCTAATTATTTTATTATTTATCTATGTTTTTATGTGTATGGGAACAAGAGGAATGTTTAGTATGATTTATCCTTTTTATCTATGTTTTTAATGTAAATCTGTTTTAGGTTCAAAGTTATGTGTGTTAGCATCATTACCAGTTTTTATTTTTATTTTCTTTTTTCTTTGTTTCTTTGTTCTTTTTTTTTTTGATATAGAAAATTAAAAGAGAAAAGCTGTAAATATATATGTTCACTGTTGATTGAAGTGTTTAAATTAAATCATATATGTAGTTACCATTGAAGATAATATCAATGTTAATCACGTTCAATCTTGAATGTAGGTTTATTATGTGTGTTCAATATAGAATATATGTATAAGCTTATTGTGTGTGTTCAATATAGAATATACGTTTTATCTGTGTTCAAAAGTTTTCCAGTGTTTCGTTGTTTATTATTAAATATTCATTAGTTGTTTAGGGTTTTTGTTTATTATTGAATAAAGAATAATAAAAATCTTAGAAATAAAAAAAACGATTGGAAAAAATGATATAGAAAAAAAAACAAAAAGGATAAAAAAAGAGGAGTAAAAATGTTTTTAATGATAAAACAATATAAAACAAGAATTTACTAGTGAACAAATTGTAATGAATATAACATTTAATAACTAAAAATTCGTATTTTTTAGTTGTGTTCATCCTTGAACACCGTAATTTATACTATTGAATTATTTATAACTTATTTTATTTAAAAAATGTAAGAGAGAGAAATAGATTGGAGAGAGAATAATTATTGTTTACTATTGTACTATTTTTAATTAAAAAAATAAAAAATAAGATTAATCTAAGCCATTAGATCAAATACAAATAAGAGGCTAGGATTGTTTCTCGTACTTTTCGTAAATAAAACACTTTTTGCATGAACTCTCCCCTATATATATATATATATATATATATATATATATATATATATATATTTAATCTGTTGAACCAATTACCGATTCTCTTTGAACTTTTAATCCTTTTGAAATGAGAGAAAACATTTTATGTTACTTTGTAATGAAATTTTTGTACTTTATATGTAATATGTTTACTCAATATCCCTAAGTATATGAAAAAGTTTTGTTACATTAATAATGAAATATTAAAGGCTTACTTAGAAGAATCCCATGATCATCTTTTAAAAATCTCATTAGATTAGATGAAGGAGCATACAACAAGCTTTATCGCTTCAACCACGTACGTTATCAATGTATTTTGTATCCATATTACCCCTACTCATGTCCGTCCTCTTTTCTCAACTCTCATATCAATCGTCAATCATTTCCTTTTTTGTTTTTCCACATGCAGGCTAAGAAGTTATAAATGCACCTGAGGTCCCATGGAGAAGGAAAGATACAGGAGTTAAAAGTTTAACTAAAATGATGATTGATAACGTATATTTAGGCTTACCACAAAGAGTTTTTCCTACCCTAGCTTGGCATATAGTTCAATGGATGGTTACCTTGAATCTGACCCAGTTTTCAATTGTTTACAATGATCGAGGGCACGCGTTTTCAAAGAGTTCGATCTGTTGGTGCAAAAGCGAGTAGCACTCTCAATGCTTCATTTGACATATTGTCTCCGCAATTGGTCACGGTAGGCATAGAGGTAAAATGGGTGATTAGTTCATGTACCGGGTCAAAATGTATAAATGTTTAGAACGAGGATCTTTTAAGCCTGCGCGATGCGGCGGGATTTACAAATTTTTTTATGAAACAAAACTGATAAAAACAAAATTTAACAATGATTTTCTTCTGATTAGAAAAATCTGTATGAATTTATGTCTCTTAGTTATACTTAATTAATTGTAAATATATGTATGATTAAGAATAACTTAAATACATACTAATGTTCTAGTTATGATTTTTTTTGTTGCAGTTAAAAGAAACTTCTCTTGTTATTTTATTCGAATCATAACTTCAAATGATATAGTTAATCATAATAAAAACCAAAGAGCCTTAGCCTAGCGGTATCAAAGTGATTTCAAAGTGTTCCCCTTCCACTTCGATATCAAGAGTTCAAGTCCCACTATGAATATAGATGTAAATTATGATGTGTGTGTATTACCCGTAAAAAAAGTTAATTACAACAAAAAAATATGTTTTATCTAGAAAAAAGATTTTATATATATATATATATATATTGTATAACTATTATAAAATTATCTTTCCAAAGAAGATTTAAAACAATTACTTTTCAAAATAAATATATTTTATATATTATTTATTTTATCTTCATAGAAATAAATACAGTTTTTTTTTTTTTAATTTTAGAGCTATTTTACAATAATTGCTAGTTAGTTCGAAAGAGTACAAATTTATTTGAGGTTTTTTTATGAAAAATTGGGGAACAAAAAAAAAAGTGAGTAAAAAACTAGGACCAAGTAAAACGCAAATGCACTAACCACCTCGGCTAGCAATAACTTTGCTTTGCAAATTCACTTGTCAATATTTATTCATATAGTTTTTGTTTTCCTGATAATTTAATTGCCTACACTTTTATATTTCTTTCTTTTATTCGTTTTCTTTTCTTAACATTATTTTTTAATTAAATAAGAACGTTGCAAGTAATTGACCATATTACCCTAAATCTGCTACTTTATAATGACCATTATGTGTGATTCTAATAATGGAAGATGATTTTAATTACACAATACAAAATGTGTCATACATAATAATTATAACTTTCATGTTCTTACAAACAAACTATTTGTTATTCTTATTCACATGTTTTAAGAGTATAATAGTCTACCTTTTTCTTGTGTATGGTAGAACAGTATTTATACAAATCATCTCCCAAGATTATTTTGTTTTAATTTTTTTTTCAAAAAAGAATATTCTAATTCAAGTACGGATAGATTAAAAAAGCATACAAAAAGTTCGAGTTTAAATATTTCGGGTATATTATCATAGTCATACCATATTATCGTTTAAAATAACTTAAGTTGAACCTATATCTTAAAGTACCATAAATAAAAAACATAAGCTTGCAATTAGCTGCTAGATGAAAGACTCGAATCATAGATTTTAGAGACATTAATGTGTAGGTGAGTTTGCATGCACTAACTTTCAGCTTCCACATTTCTATGGTTCAAACGAATCTCACTATGTTATTCGATCTGTTTTTGCATAAGGCCTATATTTACAAAGTAAATACGATTTGAGTTACCAAATATGAAGCCCCAATTTTTCAAAAGAAAATACGATTATGTTTTTGCTAAAAATCGCGACATGCAATAAAATAGGGTTAGAGATACCAAATATGAAGCCCCGATTTGTCAAAAGAAGCACAGATAGGGCCGGTGACGTCTGAATAGGGTCAGCGGATAGAGCGACGACACTCATCGTATTTGAACATAGGTCTGGAGGGAAAGCGACTTTACGTAGAGGGTGTTATCGAAATGGGGGTTAGCGAACATAGATCTGGAGGTTTCAAGATAATACCAAACACAGATTTGGAGGTATCATGGTAATATCAAATACATATCTTGATGGGGAACTACAGAATCATCAAAACAGTGGTGTTCAAGGGTGACGAAACGTCGTTAGGTAAAAGGATGTTGTTGGAGGTGGGTTTGGTGGGAAGAGGGTTGCGATAGAGAACAAGAAAAGAAATGGTCCAAATGGATAAAGAGCCACTCTAAAGCTGAGTGATATTAAGTATTTTTTTTTTGTTATTAAGTTACATATGTTTAAAAATATAAATTTTTTTTATATAAAACATATAGAAAGAATGATTATACAACTAGCCAACAAACCATCTCTTAATTGTCTATCTGAGTGGATCATCGATTCATCGTCTCCCAAAATGAAGGTTAGTAGATTTTTCATATTTCAGGGAAAAATGAAAAATATGTTGTTGGGTTTAAGATGTTGTTGATTGAATATGGAGTTAATTCTAGTGAAATATTTTGAAGAAATTAATACTATTTCAACCAAGTTAATATTGTTAGTTGTCAAAGTTAGTGTTGTTTCAAAATAGTTAATGTTTTCAAGACAATGGCAAAATTAATGTTGTTGTTCGATAAGGATGAATTTTGAAATTTTAGGGATGATAAATATGGATAAGATGTATATTCATTTATCTGTAATTAGATGATTATGTTAGCGAAAATAGATGATTTTGCTTTGTAACAAAATATAGTATAAATATTCATATGTACGCAGGTATCTTAAGAATGTGTGTGTGATTTAAGTTTTAGCCTCAAAGTTGTTCTTGATCATTGCAATAGAGAAGTATTGCACGTATGTTGAATAATTCTTAATCAACAGATTGAGGTTTTCATGTTTAAATCATTTGTAATCTGAATCAAGTGATCAATATAAATTTTCATGTTACTCAAAGTGTTATTCCGCAACTTCTTTGTTTTATTCTTGGATTGTTCATTATATTTGTGAGTGTTTGTTAGTAAATATGATCCTGGCATATGTTTGGTTTATGTGTTTTTAGAAAGTAGTTTGAAAAAGTTTGAGAGTTTAGAAAAATGGAGGAGTTTTTTTTTTCTTTAGAAAAAATATGTAAGTAAATATGTTTTTAATTTTTAGTTTTCTTAAAAAAAATTATGGAAAAATGGATGATTTTTTTAAAGTGAATGTAGAAAATTGCAGGATTTTTCTAAGGGATGTTTAAGACCATGCACTTCTAAACCAAAGACTCAACGCTCTTGAAATAAACTTTAACCAAAAAAAAAATCTTTTTAAGAAAAGAAAGTGTGGCTAATTACAACAATTCAAACTTAATGTTTAAGCAGTGAAAATTACGTGTATTCTTTGACTATTAGTAATTTTATTTTGTTTAGATAATCAAACCATTATATATATATGTACCCGTTATCGTTTAGGTTATATCGTAAAAGAGAAAAAAAGAGACAACTACAAGTACAAGCACAAATAAAAGTAAAAATAATAATTGAATGATAAATAAAATGTTTTGTTGAATTGTTTTATATACATTAATGAGTGATTCTATTGGTACCTCTCATATCATCTAACTAACCTCTTTCATGTGACTTTTATGAGTGAAAAAGCTACATTAAAAATTAAAAATAAATTATTTGACATATGAGTATATGAGATAAGGGGGTCAAATAGTAATACTTTACGTTAATATAAAACCCTAACTTCTAAATATATAACCCTAACTTCAAAAAGAGACAAGTTGTACTACACACAATATATAACCCTGACTTCTAAATATATATTAGGGTATTATTAATGTGGCTTACAGAAATAACAAGCCACTCTAATAAAAACTAAGATTGGAAATAGAAAAATCATAGAGGATATAAATTGTATGTCCCTCGGAAATGGCTAATAATTCTCAATTTAGCCAAGCTCCATATTCGTTAACTTCAAATATACAAGTTTTTGGTGAACATCGTACGGGTATTAAACTAATTTGTAGCTATCATTGTCCTTTTACTTTTTAACTTATTTGGTTTTAAAATAATCTCATAACCATCGAACTGAGTTTGTTAACTTATATAACTCATGAGTTTCGGTACCAACATTTTCCAGTCTTGAATTTCATGATATCACACCAATATGTTGTTTTAATTTGGTTTTTATTTGTTATTTATTTCTTTCAATTTCCCCCACGAGATTCTTCCATGGTGGTGTTTTTATTTGTTTGAAACTCTTAGTTCTTAACTTAATTTTTCAATAATACATGTTGAATAGTTTGATAATTTATTTTTTATAATAGTTTGAAGATCCAATAAGAACAGTTTTAAAATAAGAATGCTAGGAATACTGCAAGTTGTTTATAAAATTACTACATCCAACTTTAAAAAACAAAGAATGATTGGTCAAAAATCAAAAAGTTTTGATCGAATATAAATGGTAAGACTACAGAGACCGAAGAGTTTCGCCAAGAGTAAGAGCTTTAAATGATTTGGAAGATCTGAAACAGACTGTAAAAGACCTCAAACTGGTAGTTGAAGCACCATCTACACTTAGGTTATGTTGGAACAACCTTTTTTCCTGGAAAGATAAACACGTGTGTGTGGATTAGTTGCCATCAAGATCAAACCTTGAAAAGTTTACATGCACATCTTTGTTAACCACGTAGTTCGCTTAATAATAATTTAAAGTACCATAAAACTTTTTCTTTAATAATTTAGTTTTACACGATCTTACACCATATTAAGGCAAATCACTTCCCATCTCTCTTTTTTGTGTTTGCAGTCATTACGCCATCACTATACCTATATTTCTATCCTCATCAATCTTATCACATTAGCGTTACACACTTATCTTTCAATCTTTCTTCCTATATTTCAAACACCATTATACCTATATTACTATCTCATTAATCTTTCCCACTTTTTAAAAAACAAAAAACGAGAGGAAAGAGATAAGAGTGACAAGGAGAGAGAGGTAGAGAAAAGGCTTTCGGATCGCACAAGCTAAAGAAATGAAGAGGGAAGGAGAGAGCAGGTTAGAACTTAGAAGAGGTACTACCAAATAAACATACCGCATCCGGCATCCCCTAAATAAAACCTTGAAAAAATTATAATTTTTCTTATTTTAGTCTTCTAACTACTCAATACTTGATATACATAATTTATTAATGATCTTTCCTCGTCTCATTATTTAACTTTAACACTTGTTATGATTAAATAAGTATAAGAATAAGTAAAACGTAACATTAATTTTTGCTATTGCACCTAATAAAAAAAATGGTAATTTGCTATTGAATTGTTTTAAAAAATTGTAACGAATATTGTTTATCCGTTTGTAAAAATCAATTCTGGTGCTTCTGTTTGAATTTCAAAATACTCCCAACTATGCCGTTTGAAAACCACTTTCTACTTTCTAGTGTCAACGGCAACGGCAACGGCAACGTTTTCTTCGGAACCAAAATCTCGTGCCACCAAAATCCATCTTTTTGATGTCAAGAACAGAAGAAACAATGGATGCGAACAAAGATATTCAAATTCAGGTGAAAAAGATACCACTTTTCACCGTACACAAGAACGGTTCCATCCTCAAGAACATCTTTCTCTTACGTAAACGATCTGCCGTCGATAAATCGTCATCATATCAAATATCGGATGAAGAAATCTTGCTCGTTGGACGACACCCACATTGCAACATTACTCTGGAGCACCCTAGTATTAGCAGATATCACCTCCGTATCCACTTAATTCTGTCTTCGCACACTCTTTCCATAGTTGATCTATCATCTGGTGAAATTTGATCTTCAATTTGATATATGTTTTATTATACTGTTTTTTTAACTATATTTAATTAGTATTGTCAACACTGTAGTTCACGGGACATGGGTGTCGGGGAAGAGGATTGAACCAGGGGTTCATTTCAAACTACAAGAGGGAGACACGGTGAGGATCGGTGGTTCAAGTAGGATTTACGAGCTGCATTGGGTCCCACTGAGTCAAGCTTATGATGTTGATGAACAGTTAGTGCCGGCCGTTTATACCATCCAAGAAGAAGTAGAAGAAGGAACACATCAGGTGGCTTTGAGTATTCTTATTGTTTTTGTTCTATACATTTACCTAAAATTAAGATTGCGATACGTAATTTGTTGGGTCTACAAGTTGTTCGATGAAATGCCTCTTTATAGTTAGAATGTTTTTTCTTGATTTATATAGGATGAAGAACTTAAAAACCAGTTATCGGATGATGAACTGGAGTCCCTGAACCTGTCGTTGTGCAACAAGAGTCATGATTCACCTCTGAAGACATTGGACACGCTGATATCTTCTGCACCCAACTACGTCAATTCTTCCTGTGATGATATTGTCTCAGTACAGGCTCCTCTTGTTGTATCAGAAACTAAATCTGCAACAGAGATTTCTGAGAGCCTAAACAACCAGGAAGATAAGTTGAATTGGTTGAGGGATAACTTGAGCAATGAAATTGAGGCTCAAAATGATAGTATCATCAAAGACGATCCGTTTTTGGTGACAAACTGCTCAAAAACTTCTTGGGATGATATAGAGGTAGAATATTCAAGTACATGTAAAACAGGCAATGAAAATGTTGAACTCTTTACCACTGTTCCACTTCAGGCTGCACTAGTTGTCTCAGAAGATATATCTGAAACAGAGATTTCTGGCAGCCTAAAGAGTTCAGAAGATGAGTTGATTTGGTTGAGAGATAATTTGAGCAACGAATTTGAGCTTCAAAATGACAGTATCACCAAAGAAGAAAAGCTTTCTGTTCCAAGCTGCTCCAAATCTTCTTGTGATGATACTCACTTGAGTCCATGCGAACCAGGCAATGGAAATGGCGAGTTTGTCCTCCATGTTCCTATTCAGGCCCCTCCACTTGTTTCCAAATCAGAAATAGAGATTTCTGGCAGCCTAAAAGATCAGTCAAACTGGGTGAGGGATAATTTGATCAATGAACTTGAACAGCTCTGTCATGGGACTATGAATGACGATGATTTGGTTTCTATGGATCTTCTTGATGCTAATAAACTGCACAAAAAAGATTCTAAAGTTGAAAACATTTCTGATGATAAGCTAAACAAATCAGAAGATCAGTTGTATTGGTTAAGGGATAATTTGAGCAATGAATCTGAGCTTCAAAATGACGGGATCATCAAAGAATATATTTCCGTTCCAGGCTGCTGCAAATCTTCTTGTGATGATACTGACTCGTGTCCATGCAAAACAAGCAATGGAAATGGAAAATTCTTCCTCGCTCCTTCTATTCAGGCCCCACCACTTGTTTCCATATCAGAAGTAGAGATTTCTGACAGCCTAAAAGATCAGTCGAATTGGGTGAGGGACAATTTGAGCAATGAATTGGAACAGCTCTGTCATGGGACTATGAATGACGATGATCTGGTTTTCATGGATCTTCTTGATGCTATTAAAATGCATAAAAAAGATGCTCAAAATCAAAACATTTCTGATGATAACCTAAACAAATCAGAAGATCAGTTAAATTGGTTGAGGGACAATTTGAGCAATGAATTTGAGCTTCAAAATGATGGGATCGTCAATGAAGAACATCTTTCTGTTCCAAGCTGCTCCAAATCTTCTTGTGATGATACTGACTCGAGTCCATGCAAAACAGGCAATGGAAATGAAAATTTCTTCCTCACTGCTTCTATTCAGGCCCCACTACTTGTTTCCATATCAGAAATAGAGATTTCTGACAGCCTAAAAGATCAGTTGAATTGGGTGAGGGACAATTTGAGCAATGCAGTTGAACAGCTCTGTCATGGGACTACGAATGGTGATGATCTGACTTCCATGGATCCTCTTGATGCTTTTGAAATGCATAAAAAAGATGCGAAAAATCAAAACATTTGCGATCATAACCTAAACATAGCAGAAGATCAATTGAATTGTTTGAGGGACAATCTGAGCACTGATTTTGAGCAGCTCCATAATGGGATTATGAAAGATAATCTGATTTCATTGGATCTTTCTGATGCCATTAAAACTCATGGAAAAAACGCTTTGAAAAATCAAAATGCAGCAAGAAGCAAAGAAATTGATATGGCAAATGAAAGTGAACTTGAAAATCAGCAGAAAATCGACGATTTGTCGGTTCCTGTGACCCATCTGGTGGATGGTGTAAACAGAGATGAAGAGCCTTTCATGCCAGAAATAGCAGGATGCATGGATTTTAACATGGGATCGATTGATCATAAAGAATCAGGTTTTGACCTTCTTACTGATGGAAAGGACATGGATCAAGGACATACTTTTACTCCAGACATATCAAAAGCCCATGTTAATCTGGAGTCAATGAAGAATGTTGTGTCAGTTTCATTGAATCTTTTTGATAGTTTAGATGGAAACGAATTGGAGTTTTATACTCCAGACAAGGAGAACAAGAATCCCAATGCTTGTTCAGGGAAATCTTTGCTCAAAAGATGGAAGGAAGATGAACATAACCACTTCACAATGTCAAAGAAAGCTGTCAGTCCTATTGTCTACAAGGAAAAAGGCATTTCCAATTTTTCAAAACAGTTATTTACTAGTGTAGATGAGCAAAACAATGCCTCTAATACAGATGGAGGGATGTATGCAATAACAGATAAGCATGATCAGTTCGTCTATTGTGAAGAATTGTCGTTATCTTCCCTAGAAAAAGATACAAAATCAAGAGAAATGAAAATGGAAGAAAGCTGCAACTCCAACTACCCTCAAACCATCCAAAAGGCCGTTAATTCATCTTACGTAAGTTTGGTAACAAATCATGACACACTATTCACGTTTTGTACTTGCTTTTTTCATGCAAAAAAGTTCACCATTCCTGAAAAGTAATAGTAGATTCTGCCAAACAAAGGTAGCAGCAATTTTGCTCAAAGAAAGTCTAGTATAATTGCATATACATGCAATAACTTTTCAACTAAAGTTCACCATTCCTGAAAAATTTGTTCGCTCTTCACCCAAAGTAATTGAAATAACTTGTGAAATGTTATATTAATCTTTAGGACTTGGGAAAGAAAAGATGGACCATGGTGGTAGATACTGACAGTCTTCTTCACTACGAGTCCTTGAAGCATTTAAAACTACTGGAAGGCCTCAGAGGAACTCAGCTTTTTGTACCTAAAACTGGTAACAAGTCCTGGTTTCTTTTAATAAGTTGAACATAAACAATTATTATGTTATCATCATAGCTGATGATTTTTCTTTAATGTTGATCAATACAATCAGTCATAAGGGAACTAATGGACATAAAGAGCCAAGATAATTTCCTGAAAAGAAGCACAAAAAAGGTTGATTTAGCATTGACTTGGATTGATGAATGTATGGTGAATACAAGATCGTGGATTCACGCTGATGATGAAATCCTTCATTCATCCAAAGCAGAACCTGAAGTTCTTGAAACTGCCCTTCATTTACACAAAGAAATTACAGATCGAAAGATTATCATTCTTACTAATGATCTCACATTGAAGATCAAAGCCATGGCAGAAGTACGTACGCCTCTCTGCCCACTTCCAGTTTTGGTTGCTTTATCTATTTCATATTTTCTAACACAAATTTATTCTCTAACACATTTGTTCTCTTTTTTACAGGGCATTATGTGCGAAGCAGCAGAAGAATTTTTTCGGAGCCTGGTGAATCCATTTTCAGAGAGGTTTTTGTGGGTTGGGAGCTCGGCTAGAGGACCTACTTGGTCCTTTGTAGATGATCATATTATGAGACAAAAATATGACGCATACGGTTTTAATGGGTCGCACAAGTTGAAGGGTTTAAGGCTATTGTATTAGATGATGATATTATGAGATATATAGCAACTTTCTGGTGAGAAATTTAGTTTGCTAGCTAATTGCTTTTATATTCTGCTTGTGTGCACCACATTGGTACTTAGAGATTGGTGGTTTCTACAATGTTACAACTAGTGTAGAACTGTAGATGATGTTGTGATATGAATATTATATTCTTTGCTCCACAGTAGTTTACTCCTTTTAGGCTCTTTTGTGACCCTAATAACAACAAATAGTGCGTTCAGTAGCCGTTGTAGCATTGATTCTCAAGATAGAACTACGCAACTGGTAGTATACATTATTAACAGCAGACATGGCTAGTCATCGAGGATTTTAAGAACTAATAATCATATTCATACGGTAATATGTTGCTTAGTAATCTGGTGTAAAAAGAAAGATTTTAGTGTAAAATTTCTGCATAAAAAAGGTGCAAACCTTTGTCTATAATTTCTGCAGAGAAGTGCAGCATTTTTGAGTGTTTGGAACAGACAAATCATTGGAAGTATGATGACTCTTATAGGAAATTCATGACCCTTCAAACAGTCGTGATTTAATGCGTTACCCCTTGACCTTGATAACCCTTCAAACTGGTGCCAACGTGCCATGACTACCACTGTTAACCACCACTAGAAGAGCTGTGTCTCTTCAAAAGGGTGTCAACTCACTTAACCACCATGGCATTGTATGGTGGTCTTTTGGAAGCAGCATAAATACCACCATATTAACAGTCGTGATGGTTTAATGAAGTCCGAACCCAGTCCGAACCATTGCATTGGTTTGAGCAGAATTTTTAGCCAGTGGATCATAAAACCGCTTGTGTTCGAGCTTCTAAAACCCACCATAAAAACATTTCTCTTCTTCCTACCACTCAACATAACAATGTATAATCTGTTGTTATTTTGGAAATTCCCCAACATATTCTGCGTCTGATCACTAGGTGATAAATTTCGAAAAGGAAAAATGTAAAGAGAAAACTAGAATCACTATGTATCATTATCTCAGTAATATAATGTGCATAATGCCTTGTATTTTATAAAAGAGTATACAAGGCTCATAACTAACAAGTGACAATAGCAACTCTTTATAACTAACTAATCATCTTCATGTGCAAGTGTATGATCGACGCGTTGTTGATGTTTACTATGTGTAGAGCTGTTCTGAAAGCAAGCACAAGTGTTACTAATTTTAGTGCAATTCTTAAGGGAATTTGTTTGTGCTTTATACACAAGTGCACGCTTGTAGAAGGCACAATAAATCTCGGACCTAGTTGGGCTCCCCCCTTGCGAGGTCATAAGGGTACCGCACCTAGTTGGGTCAAAATCTAACCATGAAATAGCGGGATCAAACCCTAAACAGAAAATGCTAGGTGTACTCAGCTTGGACGAAATTTTGAAAGCTAGCTATTTAAGTCGGCTCATATTGGATCGACCTAAGCTTTCCAGGTTGCCCCCGTAAGCCATAAACCAAACAAGATACCGCAGCTTCGTGATTCTTAAACTAATCAGCTAAGCAGTAAATGCCTGATTGGGTTAACCAATTTAAACAGTTCACAAAATGTATGTGTCATTTTCAACCTATGATTATGTCTTTTTCAACGCCCTGCGACATCACAAAATGTGGCTTGAATCAACTGCAACCTAAATATCAGCATGAAATTGATGCCACTACTATACATTTAAGTTTCATAAATTCATTCAACTTATTATCCATAGCATGGTGAAGCATTTCATGGCCAAAGAAACCATTCCGTTGCCTCTTTACACTCTTAAAACTAATAAAAAAACGAACTTAGAAGAAATGTAATGCTTATTTTATCCTACAAAAATTATTAACCACTTTCTAATGGAAAAGTCACTTTCTTCTTTTAATAATGCAACTTTGAATATGAAATTACATATTCATCCACATCAAACTGATGCCAGTACATCTAAGTTTCATAACCTTCAACACACGATAATGAGTTTCAACACAATCTGCTATTGGTACACGTTCCTGCTACAGTACAACAATTGCATGTGTCACAAAGCTTCACTCTTTTGTAATTTACACTTAACTTCAAATGGATCTGGATCTATAACAAGCACAACAACAAGAAGTATGTGCTTTCGGAAGTACTAAACCTCAGAACAGTAAAAAATTTGTCCTCGAACCTTTTTTTCCTTTTCATGTGATCTTACCTCAGCCCGCAGACCCTTTCACATGCTTGAAAACAGGACGAAGTTTGTTGAAAATTTTCATGGCACTTCATCATCGAGGTTCATCTTGCCTCTCCACATCATTTATATCCATAGGTTCTGGGAAAATGTCACTCGATAATCTTTTGTCATTTGCAGCACTTCCCTGAGAGTTATCTCGCCCAGACTGCTGCTTTGCACCACCACTATTACCATCTTTATTTGTCTTTTGACTATTCGTGCTTCCTGAAAAACTCTGCCTCCAGCTACCAAATAAAGCAGCACCCCATGACCTCGTTGATGAATTGTTTCTTAATCTCCCAGAGCTGAAGTCTTCTTCCCTTACAACCCTAAAAGGGTTTTCTAAAGCTTTCAAAATATGTGCCATTTGAGGGCGTTTTGCGGGTTTTGGGTTTAGGCAAGATTTCGCAACTATGGCTACAGCCCAAACTTCATCCAGTAAATCTTCATCAATAACTAGAGACTGGTCAACAATCTTGGATACGAGTTCTTTGTCATAATTGTTAATGACACTCAGAGTTTGGTCCAGCCATTCTTTTGTGGAGGTATCTTCTGGATTGCTGATTCCAAGTTTACCAGTTACCAGCTCAAGTAAAACTTTTCCAAAACAGTATACATCATATGCACAAATAGGTGGTGTCGTAGAACCTGTTTGTTACAAAATATAATCAACCATATAAATTTCCATTTTGCATATTTCTTGCTCAAAGATACTACGTTTTAGATGCTGATTTTTACGACCCATAATGGCCAACAGTGAAAGCGTGTATGTTTTACACACACACGTCATGTAACACACGCATGCGCACACACATACACAGGATTCAGCAGAAGTAGAGAGTAATACAAAAGTAATTGATGTCACAAAGATGTTCACGTACCAGAAGAAGTTGTTTCAGAGTTCCTGCATCCCAGACAGATAAAAGGAAAAGGTATAAGTATGTTGTATGAAAAAAATTGACGGTGCCAATTGAAACCATAACAAAAAAAGTGTAGTAAGATAATATGCTACAAAATAATGGGCACACGATATTTTCTAAATAAATCTTTTAACACTTTCCAGCAAGAGTGAAATTCTAAATTAGTACAAGAGTCAATGATGCGGCTGCAGTGGTGGTGGTTATCAGTGGTTATTTGACTTATTTCTCACACATTTATAGTTACATGATTACTCTGATAAAGTCTTGATTTTATGTCAATGCTAATGCTCAAACCTAGAGGTGGCAAGATGGGTAGGTTGGTAAGTTTGGGTAACAGGTTCGGGTTGAAGCGGGCCGCTATTAGTACGCATAGAAACAGGCCAGACCAGACAGGGTTGGGTTGAACCACAAACACTTTTGTGTCCAGTATTCCAACTTTTGTTTATTACTAATGTGTTTATTATAATTACAAAAACAATATTAATACAAGAATAATCTGACCCTTTGAACGAGAACAGTTTAAACGGATTGAAGGTTGTATGCATAAAAATCAATCTTTGAGCTATTTTCAACCTGTTTGCTTTGACCCATTTGATATAAAATTTTCTTGATTTCACACGCTCAAGATAAAACAACATATTTAAAAGTAAACGGGTCAAAATTTGCCTAGTCTACTCAACTGTGTACAACAAAATTAATACAATAAAAAAAAGATGAATTTGATCTTGTGCTAATTTTATGGGACAGAGGAAATAATTCTTACGATGAAATCCGCAGCAGCCTTGTGATAACATTCTGATTGCTATCTGCTCCTTGAGGACAAACTTCACTCAAGCTTCCAAGACGTACATCATATTTATCATCAAGTAGGATGCTGCTAGCTTGAATATCTCTGTATCAAAGTACAAAAGAAAATTTGATTGACCCAACATCTCCACAACCAGAAAGAAAGCAAAGATTTTTTGCTTTGTAAAAGCATGTAGCATTTAACTGACAAATGGATAAGTTGTTGGATTACCTATGTACAAGGGGAGGATCACATTCATGATGCAAGTATGCTAACCCTTCAGCGGCTCCTGTAGCAATTTTTAATCTTGTGATCCAATCCAACGACTGCAACCCATCTTCTTCCAAACTGGTAGACCTGTACAAGGAATTCGAGAGATCTCCATTTGGCATGTACTTATAAACCAGAAGCTTCTCAGTTTCGTGTTCTAAACAATGTCCCAAGAGGGGTACTAATCTGGTGTGCATACCCTTACTGAACAACTCCAATTCGGACATGTAACAATCTTTTGTGGAGGAACGCATATCAATTCTCTTGATAACTACATCTAATCCATCTTCTAATTTCCCTGAAAAGATGTCTCCACTGTGGCCATGCTTCATGAGGTTTGTATCACTGAAACCGCTTGTAGCTTGCAGCACTTGCTCATATGTAAATGAGTTTGCTAAGCTTATTATATCAACTTGACCATTTGTGTTTCCTTCATCTTGAATAGGTTCTACATTTGCGCTTCTTTGGCTTACACTTGTCTTACTACATGTTTTTAATACCAGAACCAATGCTATAACTATAATTATAATGGCACCAACTCCCCCAAAAACTCCTGCCAATACATACTTCATATGGTTGCTGCTTTTCCGGGGGATTGGAGGTTGCACTGGAACATCAAAAGATTGCCCAATCAGAGCATAGAATGTACTGCAGTCATTCAAACTTTTCTGGTCTGGGAGTTGGCGTATAAGAAAGCAGTTCTTTGATAAGATAGTTCTATTTCCAGTATGGACATCTGTACCCTGAAGATAGTTGTTGGATAGATCAATCAAATCAACATTTGGAACATCAACACTCGGGTTTCCGTAGAACATATTGTTTGAGAAGTTTAAGGTTACAGCAGAAGCATTGGAAAATGACGAGAAGTCTGGAAGATTGCCAGTTAAGTTGTTGCTAGATACATCAATAAAGCCGATATTTGGTAGGTTTGTTGTCAGGTTGCGAGGAAAAATACCACCCAAATCATTGTTGCTAATTAACAATCTCCTCAATCTTGTTAAACTCCCTAGTTCTCCTGGTAATGATCCAAACAATGAATTGAGGCTAAGATCAATGTCAACCAACTGAGAAAGGTTTCCAAGCTGTAAAGGTACATTAGAAGCAAGACTATTATTGGAAAGATTCAGGTACTGCAAACTCGAAAACGAACCAAACTCAGGTGGAATCGGCCCAGATAAGGAATTTGAAGATAAATCAAGAGTCGTGAGATTTCTGAGAGCTGAGAATGAAGAGGGTATGGACCCTGTCAACGTATTATGTGACGCATTTAAAATCGATAATGAAGAAAGCTGCCTTAAAGAATCCGGGATAATCCCAGTAAGAGAATTATCTGAAAGAAGTAAACGCTTAAGTTGATTCAACGAACCAATCGACGGTGGAATTGGACCCAAAACAGAGCTAGACCTAAGGTCGAGCACCTGGAGTGCACTAAGATTTTGTCCTAACCAATCGGGTATTGACCCTGGAAGATAAAATCCAGAAGAATTAAACGACACCAATCGAGTACAGTTCACCAAAGAATCAATGGCAAATCTAGGGTTACGACGGCCAGAATTTGTGCGTCGCAAACCAGATAAATTTATCCCGGAGACCCGGCCATTCCGGCACTCGACCCCTGTCCAGTTGGTACACGGCTCAGATTTCCTCGGCCAATATCTGGCTCTTATTCCCAAAGAAGCTCGAAGATCGAACAACGCCGCCCGTTCTACCCTGGAACTCAGTTGCTCTTGAGTCAACACCGAGTTAACCAGCAACAAGAAGCAGAAACAGAAATGGAATAATACCTTGAGCAAAGCCTCCATTATCAACCGATACAGAAAGACGTTTTAATCCATCTCCAAGTGTCGCACCAGCTGATGAAGGCACTGTCACTATCCCCTGTACACAATGACCCTCCTATTCCTGTTCCTATAGTTGAACAAGCTAAAAACAAGGGCAGTCCATCATACAACTACAATTACATGAAGATTGTTTGCTGTGGTGGGTGATATCCGTGCAAATCATAATATCCCTTACTCCTACTCCTGTGCGAGCAAAGTGTGTTTATGATTCAGGTGCACAAAAACAAAACCCTCTTTCAATGAATTAAATGCAATCTAAAAGAGCATTTTTCCGTATACATATTTATGTATTCGTGATATTTCTTCTGGTGTGTGTGCGCGTGTTAAAACGAGAGCTTTAATGGTGGCGCATTAATGGAAGCGCCATATTCTCAACAACAAAGGTAAAGAACAATAAATGGTGATGAGGGGAAACCTCAAGACTCTGGGGAACACACACGGTTTACTGCGTGTGCCTGCGTGAGAGAGAGAGAGAGAAAAGCTGGTTTCAGTTCGTTGACTGAAGAATGAAGGAAATCATGCTTTATTTGGTTGCACTCTTGTAGAGTAATAGTTTTTATATGTGATTGATAGATAGATAGATAGATAGTATAATTTATCTCCTTATCATGTTTTTTTAAATAATAAAAAAGATTTCTTTTTACCTTTTACGTTCATAAGTCATAACCTTGCTGTTGTTTGACATGCATCTAAAACTCATACGTCTACTAATCTATTTATAGATAACGCGTTATTTGTTACGAAATTTAAATTCAAGATCTTGAAAAACATTCTAAACACCGAATATTGTTAAACTAAATACCCACCCTATAGGTTTAAAACAGAGTGATTTTATTTGAACTTCTTTAATAATCTAAATCGACCCCTGTAATGTAATATATATGTGAGTATATGACATTTATTAGAAATTGTAATCGATTGATATGACATGTATATTATGTGACTAGGAGTCGTCCAAATTTTTACATCTCCTATATTAGATTTGTGTTTAAACCGCCGAGTAGAATTACATAGCGTATAAAGTTTCGGTCAAAGATGTAGTTGAAAAAGTGAAGTCTAGGGCTAGATATTTCTTTTATGAAAAATTACACAATCTTATTAAAAAATTCTTTAAATAATGAGATGATAGTTATTTGTGAACGATAACATATAAGAGCACGTTATAAATAAGCTTTGACATGACTATCACACTCACTTAGCGAACTTAAAATATAATAATTAGAAATTCTAGCAAGGCAAGAATTAAAGGATATACAAATCCATAAGTACCAAACACAATAACGTCAAACAAAAATACTATCTCCTCAACCTCTCCACTATTAAACCAAAAAAGACCAAAAACAAGAAAACTTGACTATTTTTTGTGTTATAAAGCACCAGGAACCAAGACAGAAGTAATCTTGATTCACCCATTGGGTTTTATTAATTAAAAATAGAGAGAATTATAGGGTTAGTCGTTTTAGAATCAGTATTATTTCACATTTGATCCTTTAAACCAAAACGTTGTAAACTTAGTCATTTATTTTGAAAAATCGTACACTATCAGTCCTTTATTTTAACCATCAAAGTACTAATAGTGTGTGATTTTCTAAAATAAAGGACTAAGTTTGCAATGTTTTATTTTAAAGAACCAAATATAAAATAACTCTAATTATAAAAAGACAAACAGTGTAATTCATAAAAATAAAAGTACACAACATCAATCAACACTTTATACTTCAAATCACACACCCTTGATCTTTGTTTAATCTAAAAAATGATTAAGCTTGAAGTTGGTTGATAATTAGAGCCTCATTCAATAGATTTAAACTAGAAAACACCTAATCATTTCTTGACTTCCATATGATCCATAGAAAAGAGAAGACGACACACATGAAGGCTTTCCTTTTGTCTCGTTTAAGTCCCAATTTGTTGCCCCAATCAATTTCTGATAATGGTTTCCTGTTCTACTTAATATTATCATCATAGCTTTTTTTTTCTTATTTCATTTTTTTTTCCTGGTAGACAGGAACGATGAATAAAGGCCGGAGATGGGGGTCGGACTTTGTGTATTTAATGAAACATATATGTAAAGTTTGACACATATTCAAAAAAGTTTGTCCAATTTATTACATTGATATTTAACATTTAATATCTTTTTTTTTGTTATTTATATCTTGTTGAAAAATAATATATTAAAAAGAATTTCTATTAAAATATTTTCATTCCCCAATATCCATAGGTACGTTTAGATCATAGGTTTTCAATATATATATATATATATATATATATATGTTGAAATATTCATAATGAAAACAAGAGCTTAACTACATTCAAATAAGATACATATATATATATATATATATATATATATATATATATATATATATATATGAGATATATGTTGCAAGTACTCTCCATGTGTTATTGTAAATAAATAAATATTTTGATTAAATTTAATATATAGGAAATGAAAAGTAGAAGAAATTAAGATGATATGATGATGTGAAAGTATTAATTAAAAAAATGAGGCATGTTTTGATTGTAGCTTTTGGCATTTTCGTTTTGTGGGCAGTAAAGAATAAGCACAAGATGAGCATATGTGCATTATTTTTAAGTTGTGTATTTGTTTCATTAGCATCAAACAATCGATTTGAGACAACGATCAATGCGATATTAATTAATGTATATATTATTTAGCTTTACGTACTTTTTGAATTATTTGCCAGTCGTAAATTAATTATGTTAACCAATCCTATCCATCGATCGAGTCTAAGTTAATTAGTTCTAAATTTCATTATTATTATTATTATTATTATAAATTTTTGGGGATATATTATTTTCATTGCTTAAAGTTTTATAATTGTTTGTGCTTTGGACTTATATAGAAGGTAGAGTTTTTCTTATCTATTTTTTAATTATATATTTTGTTTTTTAATATATTAAACTTTTAATTTATTACTGATAACTATATTTACTTTTGATTTATTTTTATATACTACTACTATTATTACTAATACTACTACTACTATTATTATTATTATTATTATTATTATTTTATATACTATTTTTATTATATATTGTTATTATTATTATTAACTTCCTATCACATCAAAACTTCTAATGATGTAATCAATGTATACATTTTCTTAATTACCATCTAGCTTTATCCATGTTGAACACGTACGTTAAAACACTATTGATTCATTGAAACACATATTCAAATTGATGAACCTCAAATCAATGAATATAAGCATATATATTGACGAAGATGATGAAACTGTCTAACAGATATCAGGGGCGGACCTAGGCACAACCGAGTAGTGGCACGGGACACCACTCAATTTTGTCCGCGTAGTGTAAATTTCGATTTTTTCGAGACGGTTTTACCATTTCGTAGTGTAAATTCCGATTTTTTCAAGGCGGTGCTACCACTCATTTCAAATCATATGTCCGGTGCTACCACTTATTTCAAATCCTGAGTCCGCCCCTGACAGATATCATTTAAAATCTAACCACCACCTCTTATATATTGTAACACCCATTCCTAAATAAACGAACATATATAAATAGGTTGAACATGAGCGATCAAATGTGTCATGTGTGTAATCTTAAACACTAAATGAAGAGGCCAAAACCTTAAGCATCAACAACCAGGATTCCATTTGTGTCTGAGAGACATGGATGAACATCTTAACCGAAAAAAAAGATAAAACCGAACCAAATGAAAATCAACGGTTCGGTTAATAAAATTTCATTAACCGATAAATAGTGGGTTGGTTTTGGTTTTATACATGTAACCGAACCGATAAAGATTTTTTATTTAATTATTTTATATATTTATTATTTAATTATTTGAATACTTATTCATTTATGGTGTATCATGCATATATATACATGTAATCATAATATATCAGGCATAAATGATCAGTATCGACTATGAAGGAAATAATACGACTGTAAACATATAATTGGTAGTTTATGGATATGCGTTCGATCAAATCTAACGTATGGTTTAGAAGATAGAAAGTTATCCTTAGACATGAGACATGAGTAGTGGTTATTTTTCCTCGCTCTCTTACCCAAATATTATATATATATATATATATATATATATATATATATATATATATATATATATATATATATATATATATATCAGAGCTGCATTATTTTTTTCTTCTTCTCTCTCTCTGGCTAAGCGTATCCATCCCGTGGGATGGAGCGTTAGCCGACCTCACGCCACATTTAGACTTTCACCCCACCCCCTCAAATTCAAAGTGAGGGTTTGGGCGTGTATCTACTCACGCCTATTTTTCTTTTTCTCTCTCTTCTTTTCTCTAGCTCTCTTCTTTCTCTTAATTTAAATAAATAAATGGATAATAGTTGAGGGGATAAATGTGGGGGTTAATGGGATGAAGGGGTGTGAGAGAAAAAATGGTGTGGCAAAGGAGAAAAATGGGGATATATGAATGCACATGGTGTTACTCAAAACTCAATTATAGTCTAACCGAAACAATCCAATTTTTTCTTGCTTTTTTTTAGTTTATTTTATTTTACATTTAACTATTAAATAAAATAGAATATTTATAAATTGTATAAAAATAAAAATATAAAAACTAATCAAAATAAAATTTTCATAACATTAATAAAACATTATTATTAGAAAATAAGAATTACAAAACTCTAAATCGGAAATAATAAATAATAAAAACATCTAGTTGTCCTTGTTGCCGGAAAGTTGGATACGTGAAATATATTTGACCAAATCTGATCGATAGTTATTATGCGTTTCCCGTTTCTTACTTCTCGTAAGTTTAGCACGCATGCTTATTCACTTATTTGTGTTTCGATATCCGACGATAGAATGTCGTTTTCATCGAAACTACAAATTGCATGGTTTTCAGTATCTTATTATGTAATATGATACAAGAGTACATGACATTTCCCAGTCTTGTCGGATGCCATCCGCGTGGGATTATGAAGTATGTGTCAAAGTTGTTTGAACACGCCAAAAGCACGCTCAACATCTTTCCGTGCCGATTCTTAAGTGGACTTGAACTTTTTTCGTTTATCATCTAGTGGGCACATAAATAATTTTACAAAAGTAGCCCACTCTGGATATATTCCATCAACTAGATAATATTCGTGCTTGTAGGTGATTCCGTTCACCTCAAATGTACACCCGGATGCTTTTCCTTCATAGATATCGTTGAAGATGGTTGACTGATTCAGAACATGATGTCGTTATTGTAACCCGCAACACCAAAGTATGTGCGTCAGATCTATAGATCTTGTGAGGCCACAACCTCTAGCATTATTGTTGTAACATCCTCAACTTGGGCCTAGTTGTAAGATGTACGTACGCATATGTAGTTGAAATAATAGACAATAAATATGTAAGTCTTTATGAGTTAAATGATATATGTATACTTTGTATGTTATGTGTATTGTATATGTGTATTTGTGTATGTATGTTAAATATATATATATATATATATATACACTAATAAAAGAATAAAGAAAAGAAAGAAATGAATAAAAGAAAAGAAGATATTTTATCCAGAGGCGGTTTGCCTCTGGATAAGATATATATATATATATATATATATATATATATATATATATATATGTGTGTGTGTGTGTGTGTGTGTGTTGTTATTTGACTCACAAAAGTCAAAGATAGCAAAGTCTCAAAACACAAACACACAACTCTTTTTCTGCTCGTAAGAATCTTGAAAAAGAAATCTTTAAAGTTTGGAGATTTAGAGTCCTAAACCTAAAGTAAGGTTAGTATGAAGTTTGTAATATGAAATATGTATTTATTATGCTAGAAACAAGTATGTTTCATGGCTGGAAGTTATGCTAAAATGAAGAACACCATGAATAAACATGAAGCTCACTTTCTAAGTGGGTTTCTCATGTTTGATGCTTTTAAAAGGTGTTAAGTTGTTCATGAAGTTCATATAGGTGGTATATGAGGTTTAGAAGTGTTTAAAAGTGAAAAACTAACATATTTGAAATCTGGGTTTTTGAATATGTTGAATAAAAGTCGCATGAACTATGAACAAGAAGATGATGAAGTGCAGAATTGCACGCGACGCGACGCGTCGAAGAGAGGAACGCGACGCGTTCCTGTGTGTCGTGCGACTTTCACTTTCATCCGGGTCTTGTTTCATCCGACTTTTGCTTGATCTGACTTTCATGGTCCGAAAGTCGCATGAGCCATCCGACTTTCGCATGAGCCATCCGACTTTCGCATGAGCCATCCGACTTTCGCATGAGCCATCCGACTTTCGCATGAGCCATCCGACTTTCGCATGAGTCATCCGACTTTCGCATGAATGATCCGACTTTCGAGTTGATCCGAAGGTCGCATGGAAACTATGCGACGCGACGCGTCCGGCCCTTAGACGCGACGCGTCGGGTGAAAAACAAAGTTGTCCATTTTTGAAAGATAAGAAAAACTAAGGCACATGTTGTGCTATAAGTCATGAGATTATTGTAGAGTGTCTAAGAGCCTTGATAGGTTCTTGCTTGTGTTTATGATAGAACCTTGTGTGTGCAAACGCTTAACGCGATTGCCGAATGTTTTAGGTAAACGTGTTAGCTGAACCAGCACTAAGTAGACGAACACTGTAAGCCAATCAGGTGAGTGCCTACTTTCATGAGACTCACTAGAGTAAGCCTTGCCTGCTAGATGATTACGTGAACGTACTATGTATGAATAACTTGCTTATGCAGGTACGCTCGAAGAGGTAAGTGTATGACTTGTAAGATGTTAGAATGTGTGACAGGAGCATGCCAGTGGGTCCAGTTTGGAACCACTTAGTTAATTTACGATGCTATGCATGAATGACTGTTTGAAAGATGTTGGATCCCTGTGGGATCAAATGTACGTATATGTGTATGTGAATTGTCTGCAGACTATCTGAAGCATGGTTAAGGTCAGCCGGTTGTAGCTGAATCCTTCGGGATTTCACGGGGATTCAGGAGGCATCCTGGATCATAGGTTCTGCAGAACCACCGTGCCTTAACGTGAGTGGTGATCAGCCGGTTGTAGCTGGATTACCTGTGGAGTCTTTGACTCTGTGAACGATGCTCGGTGGACTGCCTTGTGCTCCCCCACCAGTGTGGATTGGTCGTGTCTGATTCCTCGGTCTGAGTTGTTGAGCGGGATTGATTACCCTGCAGGACACGACTCTTACCGATCTTGTCAGCACACCGCTATGTGCTAAGCTAGCAATGATTGTTTATGATATGACGCATTGTTGGTTCTATGTGCACAAGACACAAATTAATACGATATTACTGATAATAAATAAACCCATAGGGTCACACATTTACAATCAATGGACACCAATTACATATTTGAATATGATTTAAATATGTTTCCAACTCGTTATATATATATAAGTATATATGCATTGTTGCATATTGTTATTTATGTGAAATAATAATATCACTCTTGTATATTGATACAAGATAATGCATATGAAATACATAAATATAAACATATGATTTTATATATGTATATATATATATATATGTATAAATATATATTTGTTACAAGTAAATTGTTACTAGTAACAAATTATATAAATGTATGTATATCTTTGTTACAAGTAAAGAGTTACTAGTAACAATCAAGTATGTATATAAAATACATGTAGATGTATTTTATACATAGTATGACACATCTAGTATATCTTTTATATATGTATTTATGAAGGAAACTAGAAAATCCTTCATTAATTCAAATGGGGGCCATGTTGTGTATGCTTGAAAGCAATCAACCAAGGCATGGGCTAGATGTACAAGCATGGAAGGAAGGCAAGAGGGGACCCTCCCCCCTCACCCATTTTCGGCCGAAAATGGAGCCAAAGGGGGCCTCCCTCTTGTTGCTTCACTCCTTGATCTTATTTAGTACATGCATGGTTCTTTGTTCTAATAAGTTCATGCTACCACCTTTCCTTGAGTTCTTAGAAAAGTTCTAAGTGTTTGATACTTGAAAACATCCTTACTTTGTAGTATTGGTGTTCTTCAAGTGAGCAAAGTGTGGTGCTAGAATACATACTCATATACATACATAGTAAGTTCAAGAAGAAGAACAAGAGGTTGTTGCTTGCTTGCTTGAATTTCAAGGGTTGGAGAGACTAGCATCTTGGAGGTGTTGGACTCATTGATTTTGTGGATACCTTGGAGAAAGTCTTCTCTTGGCTTCTCATAGATCAACTACTTCTTCAACGGTTTACTCACGCTACAAAGGTTGTAGTTTTAAACACCCTATGGTTGTTTTGTTTCTTAAGGCTTACATATGGATCATTGGTGGGGAGTTTTAAAAGGTTTAAAATTGTTGTTCATGCTTCCGTTGCTAAAATATATTTTGAAAAACCGAACAAACCCCAACACACATGACTTAGTCTATTGATGCTTATGATTGTATGTACTCACTAGCTAGTGTAGCTAATGATGCTATGATTTCCCTTTTCAGGTAGAGACTAGATGGCCTGTGTGGCGGGATGCTTTTGGGAATTTTGTTGCCCCTTATGGGTGGAACACTTATATTGTATGATGTAATGTATTAAGATACTATGGTCGGTTCCTGAACTAGGTAACACCCGGATGTTTTGAATGAATGACATTGTAAATAAATGTTTGGTTGTTTTAAAAAGAAAAATTTCCGCTGCTAAATCTGTTTTGTCATTAAAGCAACTGAATTCAGAGGCGGTGTTACAATTGTCGGGTGTTCATGATCACTTCTCATGTCCTAACTCTGTCATGAAACCGGGCAATTTTCCCATGCTCAATTAGTACAATCTATGCTGTCGAGCATACCAAGAAATCTGTGTTTTTCTTCATACGCGGTTTATAACAGTTGAATTCAACATAAGTAGGTTTATGTAAATATTACCTACCATAATGTTCAACAATACCTTAGCAGAATTGGTGTAGGCAATCCCGTGATGTTTTATCTCACATCCTCAGGTACTCCTCAAGCGAGTCGGCGCCTACTCCGTACGCTAATTGCCGAATAGCGGAAGTACATTTTTGTATGGAAGAAAAACCTTTTTACCTCTAGCGTCCCATGCTGTGTAAAATACGCGTACTCTGCTTCTAAATCATTAACTATTTGTTCGAATAGTTGTCTGCTCATTTGGAACCGCTGGATAAACATCTGCGCCGAATAAACATGGTTATCACCAAAATAGTCATGTAAAAGCCGTTTGTTTGTAGCTACCCGCCTCTTTCTATGTTCCCACTTCTGACTCTTGTTGATGATTCCACGGTGCTACCAAAAATTGCGTTTGCCGCTCCTCGAACCAATCCTATAAAAATTTCGTCTTCTAACATGACGAGCTCTTCAGTTGATACAGAAATCCGATGATGCGGTAGATGAATCGGGTTGTGGTGAATCCATATTGTGTAAAATTAAAAAAAAATTGGAAGTAGTAAAAGAAAAGAAGAAAGAGAGAAATATAAGACTTGAGATGTGAATTTTAAAGTGTGATTTTGTATTTATAGGTGAGAACGAAGAAAAAACCTTTTTTAAAATCCATTGTGCAACAGTTGGAAGAAAGGAAAAAAAGGTTTCGAGTTGTACGGGTTAAGAAAACCGAAAGCCTAACCCGAAGGAGGGAAGGGGGGGGGGGGCGTAGCGGTGTGCCGGTGTTCCCGATCATCCCGAAAGTTATACTCCTTTTGTTGTATCATTGTTTGCTAGGCTCAATGTGGTTTCTGCATCTTGCATAAAACAAAATTGTAAGTTTATACTCCTTTCTTATTTATATATTTCATTTGTTTTGTCTTTCAGAAAAAAAGAAATGCACGTCACTAATAGGATTAGCAAAATACGTTGAATGCATGTAATTTCTAAATGAATTAGTTACAACAAAAATTAAATTAATTAATTAGTTGTAGATAATTTCGCTCATCGAAGATAAGCATTTTGCATAAACTACATAGACATGTTAGGTTAAAATAAGAGTTAATTACATATTTGGTCCCTGAGGTATGTCACTTTTTACATTCTTGATCTCTAAACTACGTTTATTATGCTAGGCGTCCCTAATATATGACTTTTGCTTTACTGATGGTCCCTGGTCACTTAAAAAGACGATATTACCCTTCTCAGTTTAATTTATTCTTTTATTTGACTTTTATTTATTTAAATATTACTAAGTTATATTAAAATAATATAATAAAGGTTAATTATAAACAAATATAATTAATAATCATTTGATTATCGCCACCATCACCACCAGTTTCTACCACCACCAATTTCTACCACCACCGACCACCTTCCATCCACCAGCACTAGCATCGCCGTTTACCAAAACCGACCACCAAAACCCACCAAAAACACCACAACGGGTAGGATGGTCAGATGAAGGTGAAAGGACTCCAAAAAAATCCCAAATCGATGATGCAAACAAGAACTCCAAAAAATCTCACCAACAAAAATCAAGCACATACATAACTCAAGAAATCAAATGAAGAACGAGATCTGAAAATCGTATTTACAAATCACAAACAGATCTGAAATGATATACAGATCTGAAAAATCGCATGAGAAAACCCTAATTTGAAAGGAGATAAACCCTAATCTGAACGGCGGTCGTGGTTAGTGGTGGTGGCCGGTGATGGCGATGACGGTGCAATGACACACCCTAATCTAAACGAACAAACCCTAGTCTGAACAACAACAGCGGTGGTGATGACGGTGTTCATGATGCGGCAGCGGTGGAGAAGGGGGAGGGTGATGATGGTGGTCTGTGGCGGTGATTGTATTCTCCAGCGATGGTGGTCGTTGTTGGTGTTGATACGACAGAGAGTGGTGAAGGGAACAGAGGGGAGGCGATGGTGGTGGGCTATTCGGTGGTAGAGAAGAAGGAAGGGGAGGTGATGGTGGTGGAGGTGCGGTGGTAGAGAAGAAGGAAGGGGAGGTGATGGTGGTGGCTTACGGTGGACGCATGGTTGAGAGAAAATGGTTGCGGTGGTGGCCGGCGGTGGTGGCTAAGGGAAGAGGCATCATGTGTAGATAGAGAAATGAGGCTGGGGTTATATATATATATAACTAGTTATTAATTTTAATATTATTTTTAAATTATTTATATTTACAGAAAATAATAAAAAAAAGAATTAAGGGTATACTAGACTTTTTCACTTATAAAGTAAGGGTATTTTGGTCTCGGTTGCATCAGGGACCATCAATGAAGCAAAAGTCATATATTAGGGACGCCTAGCGTAATAAACGTAGTTTAGGGACCAAGGATGTAAAAAGTGACATACCTCGGGACCAAATATGTAATTAACTCTCAAAATAATTAAAAATATTAAAAAAATAAAATGTGATAGATCGATAATTATTGGGGGTTCAGGTGTAGCTTTCGATTCTTTCTCTTAATGAAACAATGATAACACATTAATGCCATGTTTGTTTCGATTCTTTCTCATTCCATTCATTTACTAAAAATATGTTTGTTTACCATTAGGGAAAGGAAAGAAGCATTACTAAAGTAATGCCATTCCATCTGATGTGTTTTTTTATTCCTCTCTTCCCCCCCGTTTTTTTTCATTCCGATTGTTAATGAGATAGAAAATGACTTGTATGCCCCTTTAACTAACAATACACGATCATTTCTCTGTTACTTTTCCCGCATATCTATCTCTTGCTATCTATCTGTGCAACAGTTACTACTCTATCAAACAATCAAAGAGCAGAAATTGAAAATCGACAAAAGAGAAGAGCAGTCGAGGCAGAGAAAGTCGACAGGCTTGACGGAAGAGAGAAACAACTAAACTCGATTGAATCTGATTTGATTATTTGATCATCACAGAAGAAATTGAAAACAAAGTTTTTTGTTGATCTCGGGTTAGTTACATTCAAAATTTCTTGATTTCTTGTCATTTTACTTTCTTTGAACTAGGATCGTTGAGTTCTTTTTTGCATATTTTGGTTGATGTTAACCAAGTTCTACATGATTAGTACATGCCTACTAGGTGTTTGATATAATGTCACAATGAAATACTTGATTGTTCTTTGTGTATTTTGGTGGGATCTATAGTTTCTCTGTTTTATTTTCAATGATTTAGAAGTATTTATGTTGGTATATTGTTTATGTTGGTATATTGGTACACTATCAACCTCCCTTGAACCCAAAGGTAGTAAAATCATCATTTGTATTTTTTTTGGTAACCTGCAGTGTCCCTCATATACAAATACTGTGAAGAGACCTCCACTATAGAATCTCACTGCTACCAACTTCTATATAATATTACTTGTATGGCTCCTGGAAGTTGTCTGTATATTGTTCGTATATGTTAATTGATGCATTTGTCTTTGTCATCTTGGTGAATCTTGATAAGCTTTTGGAATCTGCAAGTTATATATTAATTAGATATTCATTATGGTCAAAGTCTTTAATCCGTGTTAAGGAATTCTGGGCAAAATCTTTTGATGATTGGCTGTTAATTTATATTTTGTTAGGATATTCTCTTTACGTATTCATTACTCACGTGTAATCGTTGATAGTTTTGAACTTCATTGAAGATTAGGTCATTCTATAAGCATTAAATTAATTCTTTTGGTAGCAATTGCGTTTTTAAAAATTGTGTCTTATGTTGCAGTCATGGCTCGTCTTACATTGAATAGGAGGAAAAAAAATAAACTAGTTGCATTTTGTTCATTGTGGATAGAGATAATTAGTTTAATTAGTTGGTACATCCAACTTGTGACGACTATTATTAGTATGCGTATATACATGCGTATGCCTAGCCTTCCCTACAAAATGACATATTCAGAAAGAAAACTATATATGCAAAGATTAGTTTATGGAAGTGACGAGACATTGTTGGTTCTATGTGCACAAGACACAAATTAATACGATATTACTAATAATAAATAAACCCATAGGGTCACACATTTACAATCAATGGACACCAATTACATATTTGAATATGATTTAAATATGTTTCCAACTCATTATATATATATAAGTATATATATGCATTGTTGCATATTATTATTTATGTGAAATAATAATATCACTCTTATATATTAATATAAGATAATGCATATGAAATACATAAATATAAACATATGATTTTATATATGTATATATATATATATATGTATAAATGTATATTTGTTACAAGTAAATTGTTACTAGTAACAATTATATAAATGTATGTATATCCTTGTTACAAGTAAAGAGTTACTAGTAACAATCAAGTATGTATATAAAATACATGTATATGTATTTTATACATTGTATGGCATGGTCTAGTATCTCTTTATATATTTTAAAGATATAAAACTAGAAATCATCACAATAAACCAAAGGGGGGCCATGTTGACTTCTTGTATGCAACAATTAGACAAGTATGGTACCAAGAAATCAAGAAAGGAAGACAAGCAAAGAGGGGGCCTCCCTCTCCCTCCTTTTTACGGCCAAACTAAGCCAAAGAGGGGCCTCCCTCTTGTTGTGGTGTTTTCTTGGTTTTTATATGCATGTATGTCCCTTTTGTGTTTACTACTACATGCTACCACCTTTGCTATTCTTCAAGAAAACATCTAAGTGTTCTTAGATATTTAAAACATCCTTACTTTATAGTATTGGTGTTTCAAGTGAGCAAAGTGTGGTACTAGAATACATACTCATATACATACATAGTAAGTTCAAGAAGAAGAACAAGAGGTTGTTGCTTGCTTGCTTGAATTTCAAGGGTTGGAGAGACTAGCATCTTGGAGGTGTTGGACTCATTAATTTTGTGGATACCTTGGAGGAAGTCTTCTCTTGGCTTCTCATAGATCAACCACTTCATCAACGGTTTACTCACGCTACAAAGGTTGTAGTTCTAAACACCCTATGGTTGTTTTGTTTCTTAAGGCTTGCATATGGATCATTGGTGGGGAGTTTTAAAAGTTTAAAATTGTTGTTCATGCTTCCGTTGCTAAAATATATTTTGAAAAAACCGAACAAACCCCAACAGTGGTATCAGAGCCACTTATGTATAGTTTTAAGAAACTTTTTGAGTATGTATTGTTTAAGAAAATGGACAACTTTTCTTTTGTTAGAAAAGTTATGGATTTTCTTGTTGGCAACTTATATATGTTTATATATTTATTTTGGGAAACAACCAAACCACATGCATGTTTGGTTGTAAAAGTTGCCTAAATATCAAGTGTTGATATATATGTTTGTTTGAGTGTATGTTGTGCATAACAAGCCATAGACCTTTTGTGATGTGTTGGAAATTCGATTTGGTTGTAAATTTTTTTTTTTTCATTTGGTATGTAATAATAATTTTAGTTTTGCTTCATCTTGTTGTATTTTGTAAGTAGTAGAATAGTTTAGACTAGTTTACTTTTATAAAAATGTAACAAGATGAAGAAATGACCAAGTTGGAGTTTTCAAGTGTGGTGGAGTCAACCATGAAGGCTTGGAGTCATTTGCACTACAAGGAGTTGTTTTGGCAAGTGGGAGCTTCAAGTTCATCACAAGAGAAATATTTGGTCCTTAGTTATGACTTGGTATTTTTGTATGGCTCACAAAAATACCACTTAGGATAAATGGCTTGGTTATGCACTTATACATGTTATTTGTGTGTGTTTATGTTTATATTATTATGCATGGTTGAAAATAGGATTTTTTGCATGCTACATAATATTTTTACATAATATAAATCACACAATGGGAGTTTGGTATTTTAAGTTGACATAACATAAGATGTAAAATGAATTTTATATAAAAGGAGTTTTGTAAAGATTAAAATTCATTATGTCAAAATATATATCTTTATATATATATATATATATGAGTTTTATAAAATAGAGATTTTAAAACTCAACCAAACTCCATTCAAGCTTAATAATAAAATGGTTTTATTACAAGCTAAAATTGGTCGTATTTGCGCGCTCGAAACTACACACGTTAATATAGGATATTAATACTAGTTTAAAATTGAACGCGTTGAGAGTTCGTAAAATATGGATTTTAAGAATACTCAAGACCAATATATAAAATATGATTTTATCAAAACGTGGACTTATTATTGTATGCATGCAATACTAGTCACACGACTCGTTTTGTTTAATAAATATACAAAACGGTAAAAGCCCTTTTTCAAAACGTAAGTCTATGCCATCCCATTTTAAGACACTCGCTTGTTGCAACGACACTCACGTGGAGAGAGCATTAGCCAAACGCGTGGATTGTTTTTGTAACAACCGAGGTGTTTTTCCGCGAATTCCATGAACGTCTTGGGCCGGAAATTCACCGTCTTGAAATAGGACGACTTAATCGGAATCTTATTACGGAGAGAGCATTAGCCAAACGTAAGGAAGCCCGAGGCATAGATGGGATCAAACATGTCAAAATTGACAATCGTTGTCTAGGATCCCATAAAGATCTAGGAATTACATACGAGATGTAATTGGTAAACGTTACCTACCTTGTTGTTTTAACTTGATGGAGAGAGCATTAGCCAAACATTCAAGGTTAAGTTCAACTTGGATCCTAGTCTTTAAAAATTAAAGAATTTTATAATTCTAAAGGGTATTAATTATTAAAGGATTAAATATCAAAAATACTAAATTGAACTTTGTTAATTTTGTAGATGGCCCCTAACTCAACTACGCCCGTTAACAACTTATCTCTTCGTTCAATCTTAGAGAAAGAAAAACTCAATGGTACAAATTTCTTAGACTGGTATCGTAACTTGAGAATCGTTCTTAAGCACGAAAAGAAATTGTACGTACTTGAGGATCCCGTCCCTGAGGAACCTCCATTGACTGCGGCCAAAGCCGTTAGGGATGCTTGGGTGAAGCATTCCGACGACTCGGTCGAAATTTCATGCCTCATGCTTGCTACCATGTCTCCGGATCTTCAAAAGAACCTTGAGGAGCATGGAGCATATGAGATGCTTAGCCAGCTTAAGGAAATGTTCCAAAAGCAACCGAAGCAAGAATGCTTTGAGGTCACTCGAGCCATCCATGCATGCAAGATGGAGGAAGGTCAATCCGTTAGCGACTATGTGCTAAAGATGAAAGGATACATTGACCAGCTTGCTAGGCTTGGATCTCCCATAACCAACGAGTTTGCACAGGATATGATCCTTAACTCGTTGACCAAAGCCTATGATCAATTTGTCATGAATTATAACATGAACAATTGGGAGAAATCTGTCTCAGAGTTGCATGGGATGCTTAAAACTACTGAGAGTAAGATTCCAAGCAAAACACCTCAAGTCTTGATTATTCAAGAAGGGAAAATCAAGAAGAAAAGGAAAAACAACTCAAAAGGGAAAGGCAAAGCGAAGGCAAAGGGAAAGGACAAAGGCAAGCAAGTTGCCAAGGCCCCTACACCCAAGACGGCGGGAAAGGTTCCCAAGAATGACCCGTGCTTTGAATGCGGGGTGGTAGGACATTGGAGGCGCAATTGTCCAACCTACCTTGCAGAGTTGAAAAAGAAGAAGGCTGGCGAGGCTAGCACTTTAGGTATATATACGATTGAAATGTATACTTTTTCCATTAATTCCTGGGTATTTGATACCGGTTGTGGAACTCACATTTGTAACAATGTGCAGGGGTTGAGAAAAAGTAAGCTGCTGAAGCCAGGCGATTTGGATCTCCACGTGGGCAATGGAGCAAATGTTGTTGTTGAAGCCCTTGGAACTTTTGAATTATTATTACCAAATGGCCTGTACTTAATATTAAACAATTGTTCTTATGTACCTAGTTTAACTAGGAATATTATTTCAGTAGCTCGGTTAAGAGAATCTGGATTCACTTTTGGTTTCGTTGATGATGGCATTCGTGCCTTCAAAAACGACATTTTGTATTTTGAGGCTCGGCCTCTTAATGGAATATATGAAGTTAATCTTAAAAGATCTCTTGATGATAATTCTATATATACCACTAGCACCAAACGACCTAAGCATGACTTAAGTCAAACATACCTATGGCATTGTCGACTTGGTCATATAAACAAGAAACGCATTGCAAAACTTCAAAAGGATGGAATTTTAAAATCAAACGATTCTAGCTCATTTGAAGTTTGCGAATCATGTTTATATGGGAAGATGACTAAGGCTCCTTTCTCCGGTTCAAGTGAAAGAGCCAAAGATCTATTAGGAATCATACATACGGATGTATGCGGTCCTTTTAGATCAATGTCTAGGGATGGTGATAGATACTTCGTTACATTCACCGATGATTATAGTAGATTTGGTTATGTTTATTTGATGAAACATAAACATGAAACATTTGAGATGTTCAAGCTGTTTCAAAACGAAGTACAAAATCAACTCAACAAAACAATCAAGGCCCTTCGTTCCGATCGAGGTGGTGAGTACTTAAGCCAAGAGTTTATGGATCATCTTAGTAATTGTGGGATTATCTCACAACTTACTCCTCCTAGAACACCACAACATAATGGTATATCTGAAAGGAGGAACCGAACTCTACTAGATATGGTTCGGTCTATGATGAGCCGAAGTACTCTACCCTCGTCCTTTTGGAGTTATGCTTTATTAACTGCTGCGCGCATATTGAATATGGTTCCAACCAAGAAGGTAGATAAGACACCATATGAGATGTGGTATGGAAAGGTTCCAAACTTATCTTACTTGAAAGTCTGGGGTTGTGAGGCTCATGTACGACAAGAAGCTTTAAGCAAACTCGATCCTAGATCTATCAAATGTAATTTTGTGGGATATCCTAAAGATTCATTAGGATATTATTTCTACAACCCAGCTGAGAACAAAGTGTTTGTTTCTAGGCATGCCACTTTCTTAGAAAAGGAGTTTCTTTCGAAAGAGGCAAGTGAGAGCAATGTAGACCTTGAAGAAATTCAAGAACCACAAAATACAAGTCAGGTTGACACTAGCACTCAACAAACGGTTGTTGAACCTGAACAATTGGTTGTTCAAGAACCTACTGAAACACAAAGTGTTCGTAGATCTGGTAGACCTCGTCAAGAACCCGAGAGATACGGATTTCTCGTGTCCAATGATGAGATTTTCTTGGTAGACTCTTCTGAGCCTACTAACTACCAAGATGCTATATCGGATCCGGAATCCGATAAATGGCTTGATGCCATGAACACTGAGATGCAATCCATGTATGAAAATCAAGTATGGGACTTGGTTGATCTTCCTCCCAATAGTAAGACTGTAGGGAGCAAGTGGGTCTTCAAGAAGAAGACAGACATGGATGGAAATGTACACACATTTAAGGCAAGGCTAGTGGCGAAAGGTTTCACTCAAACTCATGGTATTGACTATGATGAAACTTTCTCTCCGGTAGCCATGATTAAATCTATTAGAATACTTATTGCCATAGCTGCATATTATGACTATGAGATATGGCAAATGGATGTCAAAACGGCTTTTCTAAATGGACACTTAAGTGAAGATGTCTATATGGTTCAACCTGAAGGTTTTGTAGATCCTAAGTATCCTAATAAGGTGTGCAAGCTTAAAAGATCCATCTATGGACTAAAGCAAGCATCTCGAAGTTGGAATCTTCGATTTGATGAGAAAATAAAAGAGTTTGGTTTTATCAAATCAGAAGATGAACCGTGTGTTTACAAGAAAACTAGTGGGAGCGCAGTAGCATTCCTTGTCTTGTATGTTGATGACATACTACTCATTGGAAACGACATCCCGACCTTGCAAGACATCAAGTCTTGGCTTGGGAAGTGTTTCTCAATGAAAGACTTGGGAGAAGCCGCCTACATTCTTGGAATAAAGATCTATAGAGATAGATCTAGGCGTCTTATTGGCCTAAGTCAAAGTGCATATATTGACAAAATCTTGAAACGATTCAAGATGGAGAATTCTAAGAGAGGATTCTTGCCAATGGCACTAGGCACGGTTTTGAGTAAAGCTCAAAGCCCTAGCACAAGAGAAGAGCTAGATAGAATGAGTGAGATCCCATATGCTTCTGCAATTGGATCCATCATGTATGCCATGCTATGCACTAGGCCAAATGTCTCGTATGCTTTGAGCATGACGAGCAGATACCAGCAAAACCCAGGAGATAGCCATTGGATGGCAGTCAAGAACATTTTAAAATACTTGAGAAGAACCAAAGACATGTTCTTGATCTATGGGGGTTTGGAAGAAGATCTTTGTGTAAAGTGTTACACAGATGCTAGTTTCCAAACAGATCGAGATGATTCTCGATCACAATCGGGCTATGTCTTCGTTATGAATGGAGGCGCGGTTGCTTGGAAAAGTTCTAAGCAAAGTGTAGTTGCACAATCCACTACAGAATCTGAATACATTGCTGCTTCTGAGGCTGGACAAGAAGCTGCATGGATGAAGAAGTTCATTGCTGACCTTGGGGTAGTAACAAGCATTCAAGACCCCATAGAAATATTTTGTGATAATGAAGGTGCTATTTCCCAGGCAAAAGAACCTAGATCACATCACAGCACCAAACACATCCTCAGGCGTTTCCACTACATACGGGATATAGTGGATAGAGGAGATGGGTGTATTCGCAAAGTTCATACAGATCAAAATCTTGCAGATCCTTTTACGAAACCTCTTGCCTCGACTAAGCATGAGTTTCATACTAGGGCAATAGGTCTTCGCTTTGCAAGGGATTGGATTTGAATTGTAATTTAGTATTTGGATATTTTGGAACATTATGACAATATCTATTTTATCTGAATGATGTATGGGATATGATCACTTCATTAATATATATTGTGTTCTTTATTAGCATGTTTAAATCCATGAATAATTCTTTATTCTAAAACGTCCATAGTCGGTTATAACTATGGGAATAGTTATGAATTAAGACTAATGTGAATAAGTTGGTTGACTTTCATTCGTGATGAAAGTAGGCAAAAGGGTTTGCAGCCAAATTCACTAATGTTTGTTAGGGAACAAACATTGGACATGACCCGCTCTTAAGATCGCTTCATGGATCAGTGTCATAAGTAAATCTTGAGAAAAAGGTGGTATCTTTGTATCCTTAGACCTGAGACACATATTGGGACTCGAGTATGAGGAGTATCATGCTTTAATGTGGTTAAACGCTATCTTTAACCGGGTAGTTATAAAGGTCATTATTAGGTATGATATGAGTCTTATAAGAGACGTATGTGGTCAAGATGGAATTTGTTTCTCTCATTTAATTGGGAGTATAATATCTCTGGGCCCTAAAACAAGTTGAACATTATATGAGAATTGATGACGATCCATGTCTCATGTTCAATGAGATGTTAAAACAAAGGGATAATTGATGACTTACCTATAACAACGATTTGTAGCTAGTGAGTTAATTTCGTTGGTGAAAGTATTGATCAACACACTTTATTTATTATTAGGGTCAATGGGATGTTGCTAGATGTTCTTACCATTGTCTATATCGGCTTAAGTTGTAACTTGTGCAAGTGGGAGATTGTTGGTTCTATGTGCACAAGACACAAATTAATACGATATTACTAATAATAAATAAACCCATAGGGTCACACATTTACAATCAATGGACACCAATTACATATTTGAATATGATTTAAATATGTTTCCAACTCATTATATATATAAGTATATATATGCATTGTTGCATATTATTATTTATGTGAAATAATAATATCACTCTTATATATTAATATAAGATAATGCATATGAAATACATAAATATAAACATATGATTTTATATATGTATATATATATATGTATAAATGTATATTTGTTACAAGTAAATTGTTACTAGTAACAATTATATAAATGTATGTATATCCTTGTTACAAGTAAAGAGTTACTAGTAACAATCAAGTATGTATATAAAATACATGTAGATGTATTTTATACATTGTATGGCATGGTCTAGTATATCTTTATATATTTTAAAGATATAAAACTAGAAATCATCACAATAAACCAAAGGGGGGCCATGTTGACTTCTTGTATGCAACAATTAGACAAGTATGGTACCAAGAAATCAAGAAAGGAAGACAAGCAAAGAGGGGGCCTCCCTCTCCCTCCTTTTTACGGCCAAACTAAGCCAAAGAGGGGCCTCCCTCTTGTTGTGGTGTTTTCTTGGTTTTTATATGCATGTATGTCCCTTTTGTGTTTACTACTACATGCTACCACCTTTGCTATTCTTCAAGAAAACATCTAAGTGTTCTTAGATATTTAAAACATCCTTACTTTATAGTATTGGTGTTTCAAGTGAGCAAAGTGTGGTACTAGAATACATACTCATATACATACATAGTAAGTTCAAGAAGAAGAACAAGAGGTTGTTGCTTGCTTGCTTGAATTTCAAGGGTTGGAGAGACTAGCATCTTGGAGGTGTTGGACTCATTGATTTTGTGGATACCTTGGAGGAAGTCTTCTCTTGGCTTCTCATAGATCAACCACTTCATCAACGGTTTACTCACGCTACAAAGGTTGTAGTTCTAAACACCCTATGGTTGTTTTGTTTCTTAAGGCTTGCATATGGATCATTGGTGGGGAGTTTTAAAAGTTTAAAATTGTTGTTCATGCTTCCGTTGCTAAAATATATTTTGAAAAAACCGAACAAACCCCAACAGACATGTCTTCAACAACTTAGAGTCAATAGGTCGGCCTTTGTCAAGCTTTGTGGTATGCTTGAGATGTACGGCAATTTGAAGGCTTCGAAGTACCTACAAATAGATGAGAAAGTTGCTATCTGTTTACATGTCTTGGCTCATCATGTCAAAAACCGGGTGGTGAAGTTTCAATTTCGTCGATCAGGAGAGACAATAAGTAGACATTTTAATAAAGTAGTCGATGCCGTACTAAGATTGGAAAATCACTTATTTGAGAAACCCGAGCCAGTTCCTGAAAATTCAACATACGATAGATGGAAATGGTTCAAGGTATGATATTTTCTAAACTCCTAAAATGTATTATTATTTTAAACTATTTACCAACTCTCATGTTAAATTAATATGTTGTTAGGGTTGTTTAGGAGCAATAGACGGGACTCACATAAGTGTACATGTTTCAGAGGAAGACAAACCTAGATACCGAAATTGAAAGGGTGAAATAACAACAAATGTTCTTGCTGCTTGTACTCCTGATATGCAATTCATTTATGTATTACCGGGTTGGGAAGGATCTGCTGCTGATGGTAGAATACTTCGAAATGATATTTTACAAGAAAATGGACTAAAAGTGAGTAAAGGTCATTATTATCTTGTTGATGCTGGGTTTACCAATGGAGAGGGATTTCTTGCACCCTTTAGAGGTCAAAGATATCACCTGAATACTTGGTTGAACGGACGGCGACCAGAAAAGGCCGAGGAATATTTTAATATGAAACACTCGTCTGCTAGGAATGTCATTGAACGGTGTTTTGGAGTTCTAAAAAAAAGATGGGCAATACTTAGGAGTCCTTCCTTTTACCACATTAAAACTCAAAATAAAATCATTCTTGCGTGTTGTATTCTACATAACTTCATACGTAAGGAGTTGCCTAACGATCCACTTGATAATGAGGAACTTATTGACATAAACAACGATGACGAGGATCAAGATCTTGGATCACGGGTGGAACACATAACAACCATTGGGACGTCTAATGAATGGACACGTTTTAGAGAGAATTTGGCCACTTCTATGTTTAATGCATGGAGAAATAGGCCTAATTGATTTAGAAGTATTGTATTGATAGCTTTTATTTACAAAACTTTGTTGTCAGACCTATTTAATGATTTTGATCGTGTTTTCACTTGTATTTGGTGTCTTTACATATTTAATGTGGTGTGTGTGTGTGTGTATATATATATATACTTATTTATTTATTGTCACATTTCATTTTGAGCAACATTATTGGTATTACATGTGAAGGAATGGAGGCACAATTCGATATTGAAAGGGGTCGAGAAAAGAACAAAAGAAAATGGAATGAGATGGAAGACGAAAAACTAGTTGAAGCTATGCTTGATGTGCTTAATTTGGGATCTCAATTCAAACCAGATAATGGTTTTAAGCCTGGGTTTTTCAATGCCATTGAAAACAAACTAGCCGTCTCTCTTCCGAACTCTGGAATAAAAGCGAAACCACATATAGAATCACGGATAAAGACCCTAAGAAATGATTGGTCTGCTGTGCATGACATGTTAGACGGGAACAACACAAGTGGCTTTGGATGGGACTCTACAAATAACATGCTTGAAGCGCCACAAGCAGTTTGGCAGGCATATATTCAGGTAAATATTTTAATTTAAAATACGTAAAATGATTTAGTTGCATCCTTTAATAAATATATTTATTATTTATTTGTTGATTTGTTAGGTACATCAAAATGCATCCAAATGGAGAGGTAAAAAATTTCCTCATTATTGGGATCTTTGTCTTGTGTTTGGGAAGGATCGTGCAAACTGAAAGAATGCTCAGACAGCTGCAGATGTTGTATCTGAGATGAATAACGAACAAGAACATAATGATAATACACAACCCAATGATTATGGATTAGAAGACTCTGATTCTGATCATGATACCAATGCTAGGACTTCTCCTCGTGCGTCTTTAAGAGAAGGCTCAAGTACTCATCGAAAGAGAAAAAGAAGCAACAGTTGGGATCCTCTCATTAATAGCTTGAAAGAGTCGACCGATATAATCGGTTCGAAAATTGAACAAGCAACAAAAAGTTTCACTTCAGTCTTGGGAATTGAGAAGGATAGAGAGGAGCTACGTAAAAAGCTTCACACAGAGATGAAAAAAGTTGAAGGTTTGACTACACCAGAATGTAACAAGGCTGTGCGTATGCTTTCACGTAATGAGGACCTAATGGTGATCTTTTTTACAGTTGAGGATGAAGACAAATTGACATGGGTTTTGGATATGCTTGCCGAAGATGCTTGACATTGATTTTATAAAACATTTGATTCGTGTTTTTCACATAATGTTAGTCGTAATAAGAATAGTTATTTCCATCTTTTTCTGTTTTCTTAATCGACGTGATACTCTTGTATAAAACAAATTTTATATGGTTTCGTTTTATTAGGTTGACATTATTCATTAATGATAATCTCGTAGTTTTGATATTTATTAATTTTTTAAAAATATGTAAAGTGTATTTTAAAAAAATCTATATATAAAATTATTTAAATTTAAGTTATATTTATTTTTTAATATAGGGGCATTTTGGTCATTGTTTATTTATTTCATTCTATTCCAATGTCTATTTCTGTCTATCAAACATATTGCAGTAATGGTAATGAACTATTTCATTCCTTTGTCCATTCCATTCCTTCGTCTATTCCATTCCTTTATCATTCATTTCCGTCCAACCAAACAGACCCTAAGAGTTGAAGATACACAGGTTAGTTGTCCCTTTAAGTTATATTAATAGCCATACAGCCATTATGCACAAAAATGTTAAAATTATCATAAAGTATTTGTTATTATGCACCAAACATATTAAGGTTTATTTTACAAAATAATAACTAAATTTAAAAATTGTTTCATCAAGTTTTATAATATGAAATAAATGAATGAATAATCTTAATAAAACGGTTTTCAAACTTAGTTATTATTATTAATTCATATATCACAGTCGCTGCTGCGTATTAATATATTTTCTATAACTAATTAATAGTCTATGTAGTGATGTACATTAATTGTAGTTTTTTGGTCTATTTGAATATGTGTAATAAAATACCATGTCATCTGAAAAAGCTTTCCTAATGGATAATTAAAGTATATTAACTAATTCTTAATTATAGGTTTTCACTTTGTTTGGAAAGCAAAGAAAAAAACAAGGATGATTTAAATTAAAACTATTTTTTGTGCAAAAATCAATGTTGCACATCGGTTAAAATAAATCAATAATTAATAGTTTTAATAAATCATTAATGACTCTTAATAGCTCATTAACGGCTCATTAATAAAAGGTATTTTGAAAAAATTAGATTAATCAAATAATGTCTCATTTACCGGACGTAATTCACGGTTGGATAAATATATAAATGATCAAAATACTTCTATTAACAAGTCATTAATGAAAAGTTCAAAGGAGAATTGTTTTTTATGCGAAAACTATTTGTAACATCATTAATAGCTTATTAATAGAGGTATTTAGGCCATTTATATATATTTACACAACCGTGTATTGCGTCTAGATAGATCGTCATTAGTGAGTGAGGTTTAATTATTTTTCTAAAATACCCCTATTAGACCACCCGTATGGCCAAACCCGAATACCTTTGGTTTTTTGGGTGAGGCTCGAGAACACCTATACTCCCCCAACTCTAAACCATTCGGGTGAGGGGTTCGAGTCCCCGAACCCGAATGCAATTTCAAATATATATTTTAAATTTAATCGTTTTTTCCCACTTTATTAAATATATATACACTTTTACTCATTATTTTTACACCAAAAACTATTTATTTCGCTAATCTCTTCTATATTTCTTGAAGTTGTGGAAAAATCACTGACACTAAAAGAAAATGAATTAAAACTACAACAAGAGATCCGTTTCGAAAAAGACTTTGAGTTTTAGTGTAAGAGAAATATTATTATTAGTTTTAATGTTATGGTTTTTTTATTATTATACATTTATAAATATTTTATTTTTGTTTGATAATTAAATGTATGATAAAATATATTTATACACGTGGGAAAAAGATTGAGTTAGTTTGTTTAGTCTATACTAGACATTTGGGTTATTAAGAGAAAGAGGAAATAATGATATGATGCTGATATAATATTTGAGTTGGAGAACCCAAAAGATAAGCCATACGCATGGCCTTAATGTGTCATTAATGAGCCCTTATAATTATTATCCATTGATTTATTTTGATCAAAGGCGAAGATTGATTTTGGCAGTTTTCGCACAAAGAACAGTTTTTGTTTGAATCATCCCTTATATATATACACACTAACATTGTACCCGTGCAATGTTGTGGCGACGAATAATTTCAACCTGATAACATGTCGTTTTATAAAATATAGGGGTATGGTATTCAACAAATAGTTTCTAGTTTTCTACTCGGTAACATGCAATTTCATTTCTTTCGTTTTTATATAAACTATTTTCTTCATTTTTAAAACAAATTTTAAAAACAACAAAACAATCATTTTTTCTTTTTTTTTCTGTGGGTAGTGTGTGTTAATAAAATGTGTGTTTATTGGTAAACATGTAAAGTATGAGAGAGAAATTGAGGTTATTTGAAAGATATATTAGTAATTTTTTATTGTTGAAATTTTAAAGAATTAGGTAAGTTAGGAGAAAGAATATTAAATGTAATACAATGTATTTTATGTATATATGCATAATGTATGTATATATATATATATATATATAAGGGTGAACATGGGTACCGAAAATACCAAACCGTACCGTAACCGGTACCGAGTTAGAGTTTTCGGTCCGGTACTCGGTACTTAAAATATTGCTAAATCGGTATTCAGGACTAGTACCGAAAAAACTAGGTAAAATAGGTACTGGTAGCAGTATCGGTACCGCAATATGAATATTCGGTATGGTACCCTCTTTAAACCAAATTCGGTATTCGGTAAAATCAGTACCGGTACCGGCTCCGGTACCATGCTCACCCCTATATATATGGGCATATTCATTTGAGAATCGTTCTTATTACGGAAATCAATCTTGGCTTTTGATTAAATTAAATCAATGGCTATAATACTAATGGCTCATTAATATGAGTATTTTGAGAAAATCAAACGTTATTAAATAGTGATTCATCCATTTTCACGCAATTCACGGCTAGGTAAATATATAAATGACCAAAATACCCCTATAATGAATATTTAAAAAGTATTAATGGTGGTTATAAATGGTTCTCAAATTAAGAACGATTCTCAAATGAACTTCTACCTAAATGTGTGAGTGTGTGTAAAAGCTCAAACAAGAACCAATTTTCTTACGAGAATTAATCTCGACCAATCATTCATTCATTTATTATTATTATTATTATTATTATTATCAAGTTCGTCTTCCCCATTTAATTTTATTTTTAGAGTCGATAAACCACCCAGACCCATCTTCTCTTTATGCTCAAATGTTGGGGATTTGTTAAAATTCACAAATAGCAATAAAATATATACTTATTTTAATGTATTATTTATAAAATATATATATTTCGGTATATTATTTGTGTATTTAATACAAATGAAAAATGACTTAAAAAGCAGTTAAAGTCATGATAACTATTACGAGGGTGTTCGTAGTATAGCACTAGCGAAGAGGAATGAAATGATTTAGCGCTAAGATAACATTTAGAATAATTTGTTGTTAGTTGCGAAAAGGAAATTTTGGCGGGAAAAATTTACATGATAGTAATCAAGTTTGAAAAATATTCCATCAAGGTCACTCGTCCTTTTATTTTAAATTGTGAAATAACCTATAGATGACCTTGGTGGATCATTTTTCAAACTTGGTTATAGTTCTGTAAAATAAACCTAATTTTAACAAAATAGAAGCAACATGATTGCCAATTTAAATAAACCAAAAAAAAAATCTATTTCTTTTTACTAAAATTCTCTACCAATCCATTAACCATCTCTTATGATATCCTTACTTAATTTTAATACATGTCTTGATTCTATAAGTAGAAAAACGATAAGAAACAACTAATAGGAGCATGTAGAAACTCTTAAAATAAAAAGTTAGAAAAGAAAGGCACAAGATAACTTTTAGGGGCAGTTTAGTAAAAACGGAAATTAGATATTTACTTTGTTATTTTGTGAAGAAAAAAAAAGAAAGGGAAATGTCAATTGTCAAATACTCAAATGTCACATGTGTGGAAGGGTAGGGCGATTAGACAATTAGGCAATCAGGGAACGCAAGTGGTGTTTATGGTCTTCAAGGAATGAGTCAATGATACATACATAACTGTCCCTTTGTATTATTATTAATTATTATTCTCCATGTTTCCACTAGGAGGACATACCTGTCATTATATATATATATATATATATATATATATATATATATATATATATATATATATATATATATATTCATCTACATATACATACAAAACAAACCTCAATCCCTTTTCCTAATTAATTACAAGATTATTATTATTATTATTAAAGGGCTTGTAGTGTAGCGGTATTAAGGTGTTAAAAGGTATTTTCCATGATCTATGGTCATGATTTTAAGTCTCATTATGAACAAAAGATGTAGATTTAGGAATAGATTAGTGTGTGAGTGTGTTCTGTTAAAAAATAGGATTATTATTATTAATGTTATAAGATGGAATATTAATATGTAGCAGTTTTAGAGGATGCGGGCTGTAGATGTGCTTCTCAGTTGTAACTCAAATCATTATATTTGAGTTAAATTAGGTGATTTTTATAGATTCTTTGGATCAAATTTGGTGATATTTTTAAAGCATTTAAGTCAATATGAGTCATGTTTTTTCTATCATAAAACAAGTTCAAATCTTCACCTTTTAAGATCGACAATCATTGCTATGTATGTGTCCAAAGGTGTAAGCCATAAATGTTAAGAGATTTTGATATATCGTTCTACTATTTCCTCATACATAAAAGATCAACATAGTGTCAAAATCTATAGAGGAGATGAGGAAAGAAAATTTGTAGATTTCACATGTCATTTTACGATGAATATGAGGATATATATCATTTTTCTAAATAAGCGGTGATGTATCATCATACTTATCTTTCTACTCACAAGATTAACACATGTGTCAAAATCAATTGAGGATGTGAGGAAAGATAATGAGTGAATTGCACATGTCATCTTATAGTGAGTACGATGATGAAATAGAAAGAAATGGTAAAAGGATATATAATTTTTCTAAGATCATCCGTATGGCATCGGGTGATACCATCGGGTTGGTGGGGTAGACCAAAAACACCCATACGCCTACCAAAGTAACCGATCATCTTCCTCCCTCCTTTCTTCTTTCTCCCTCCTTCCTCTCTCTTCCTCTTTCTCTTGTGTGTGTGTGTATATATATATATATATATATATATATATATATATCAGTGTTGTAAAACTTGGCCTAGGCGGCCGAGTACTTGCTAGGTGGAGCTCAACCTTGACGAATTCCATGTACTCGGACTGGAAAATCAAACTCGGCCAAACTAGCTCGGAGTTAGGCGGCTGGGCAAACTCGGTCAACTCGGAGCTAGTCGGCGGTCAGACTCAGTCAACAATTGCTTTTGTTGCTTTTGATTTTGTGTTTGAACTAGTATTTCAAGTCTTAGACAATTTTATTAGTGTTTCTAAACACATGTTTTGGGTCTATGAACAATTATGTTTATTTTTGAGTTTTATTAACATGTAGTTTATATAATTTTAAAATTTAAGTATAAAAAATTCAATCCGAGTACCCCCCGCCTAGACCGAGTACTCGCTATTCCCCGCCTAGCGAGTTCTACAAAAACAAGAACTGTTTTCGTACGAGAACCATTTATGGCTAATCATTTGATTTTCTGTCCTTTTTTATTTATTTTAAATGAGAAAGAGTAGTATGGATATTTTTATATTACCTCCCATTTTCCAAAACTAATATATCCATCAAACGAAAAGGTGTTAAATTACGAAAATTATACCAAATTAACGAGAAAATTGTGCTATCTAATTTAAGACCGATCTTGCTATATTTTTTCGAAAAAAAAATTCGCGTTTGCTGGGTTTTTGTACACAACTTTCAACATATGCACATGTGCAAAATTTTCACATGTGCATATCTACATATGTGCTGAAAAAACTAGGTGAATTTGTGCATTTGCACATGTGCAAATATCGACTGTACTAAAAAAACTAGCAAATACAAAAAAAATCAAAAAAATATAGCTAGATCGGTCTTAAATTAAAGAGCGTAATTTTATCGTTAATTAGTATAATTTTCGTAATTTAATACATTTTCATTTGATGGATATATTAGTTTAAAAAAGGTGAGGGTAATGTGAAAATGTTCAAATTGCCCATTAAGGATGAGTTTGATTAGTTTAAGGTTATCCATTAACAGCTCTTTAATCTGGACCCTTCATCTTTTTGATCAACGACTATAATTGGTTTTTACCGTTTTCGTATAAAAAACAGTTTTCGTTTAAACCGTCCAATATATATACGTACACACACATATATATTGTGTGTGTGTGAATAATTAAAAAAACTAGGCAAGATTGATGTAAAATTGGGTTAGGCTATACTAGCTTTTTGGTTGGAAAGAAGAAGGGAAAGGGAATATGATTTGACGCTGATGTGTCATTACGGTTGAATAACCCAAATTGCATGTCATACTCATGGTCTAAAATGAGAGTTGATACTATTTAGTAGGAGGATATATCACCTTTTGTTAAAAAAAATGATATATCCTCCTATTTTATTTTTGTACTCACTATAAAATGGTACGTGTAATCCATTAACTTTTTTCTACCTATTTTAAATGATTTTAACACTTATTGACATCTCCACATTTATAAAAACAAAATAAAAAAAATCATAAACATCGTTGATGTAAAGTCTATGAGAAAGAAAAGGGCGGCGGCATACATAGAATTCAAAATGTCCTATGATATAAGTATCTTAAGTTTTTATGGTTAAAATAAACAAAAAATCTTAAAAAATCTTATTAGATAATCATTGGAAAAAATATATATTTCTATTTTAGGTGCGTTTGACGAAATTAGCTGGAGCTGGGGCTGATTAATTGATAATCCTAAATTCAAACCATAATCTACTTGAAAATTTTTTTATTTTGGAGGCATATAATGGATTATGTTTTTAATAAACCCCTCAAGATTTTAACACCTAAACAAGGCTAGAAGGTTGGGGATTATAAAAACTAGAATCTCAAGCCTCTATAATCTTATATAAATCCATTACCGAACACACCCTTTATCCTTTTATTTTACTAAAAGACGAAATGTAGAAATCTTCTTATTAATTCTCTATTCTCACCCTCTTCATTTATTTTAACACTTGTCTAATCTTATAATAGAATATGTAAAACTATTTCGTTTTGAGAATATATTACTCTCATAATCATTTTTCATTTTGCAAATTGATGTAGTATATAATAATTATTTAACTCGATCTTTTTAATCAAATTTGCTTCCTATGGAATGGCGTGTGGTGCACCATTAAATTTCAGTTTTTTCTATTATATTAATTATCACTCAGCCGACATAGGTAACCGTCACATTCCATCACTCAGCCGACATAGGTAACCGTCACATTCCATCACACGTAAAAATATCAAAGAGTGCTATTATTTGGATTAATAAGTGATCCAAATAGATACACTTGATATTAAATTAAAAAACATATAAATTTAAAATATGTTTTTGGAAATTAAATTTAAAAATATATTTTCGAAAATCAATAACATAAACAGTATTCCAAAAGTTGCAAAATTAAAAACTAAGGTAATTAAATAAAAACAATAAGGTAAATATATTTTAAAGACGGAACGTATGACGGATTTCGATGTTTTACAACGAAAAATTGTTGTTGCTAAAGTAGTCACAATTAGCAACATATTTGCTAAAGAATATAAGTAACAAATTTGCTACAGAATTTAGCAACGAATTTGTTACGGATTATTAGCAACGATTTTGATATATACTGAAATTCAGCAACATATTTGCTATGGATTTGCAACAATGACACATGTTTTAGTTGATTTTTTTAGACGGATTTGTTACAAATTTTGAAAAAAATTTAAAAATCAATATTTGCTAATTTTGTTTCTTTTTTCTATATACAAATAAATATGTATAAAGTTATGCTTAATACAAAAAACATAAACACATTCAAGAATGAGCTAAATTTAGTTTACATTTTTACAATATTAAAAGTTAACATATTGTTGACATTTGAGCATTCAACTCAAAGTAGAGCTAAGAAATTAAAAATAATATAAGTTTGACATTTGAACGTAACATTGAACTCAAACTAGAGTGGAGGGCCAAAACGAACAAGTAATATCTATTGCAAGTATTTAATCCTCTTTTGTGCCACTTATTGACATCTCCACATTTCTTCTATTTCTTTTTTAATTTGCTCGTATAATCTTTGCAGCTGAAATACATAAATATAAAAAATACAAATATTACAACCACATATATATATATATATGTATATATATACTAACATGTTATCCGTGTAATGTGGCGGTAACAAATAATTTCTACCTGATAACATGTACGTTTTCAAGACGTAAGAACATGATATTTACGTAATACGATAACAACGAATAATTTTCTTTTGGCAACATGTCTATTTTTTTTTATCTTTTTCCATTTTCTTTATTTTCTCATTCTCCATAAACTCTTTTATTGATTAATAAAATATTTTTTTAATAATTAAGTTAAAATATTTATTATATGATAGAATATTTAAAAATAAAGTTTTGGCTATCAAATTATTTTTTAATAATTAAATTATTTTCTATCGAGTTGATTTTTTTAATATGGAAGGTTTAGTTACTAAAATAGAATGTAAGAATCTTTTTTAATATCGAGTTTGAATTTTTTTAATATGAAATGTTTAGTTACTAAAATAGAAAAAAGTTTGACATAATCCGATTACATTAATTAATCACACTGAAAAAAAGACTAGATCACGTAGTTATCAAGCCATCTCCAACGAAACAAAGTTACTACACACCCCTCTAATAATTATAACATAAGCAATATGAATAATAAAGAAAATTATAGAAATCATTAACATGCATTAAGTGCTTATTAAGATGTCTTTGCACAAAAATTAGACAACCCTAAGTAGTTTCTTCAGCCGACTTAAAAAATCAAAAGTTCAACTCTACCATCAAATATCTTTAGGCAAAAGTTCAAACGAGAACTATTTTTCATACGAGAACCGTGAGAACCAATCTTAGCCGTCCAATTCCCTCTCCTTCAATTGGATTGCCCACCCATGAATTCCTTACATGCATCATGCCACACTCAATCCCCCCACGCCCTTCATCGTACGAAAAATAAACGGTCAAGATTGGTTCTCGCAGTTCTCGTATGAAAAACAGTCCTTGTTTGAACCCTCCCAATATCTCTAAATCTAATTAAGGTTTTTTATCGTACTGAAATGTGACATTATCCTTTATATCTATACGTATCACCCGATAAAAATCAAACCCAACACGTAAAGTTTCATCACACGTAGGATGACCAGGTCATAGCATATATCACATGTGAAAACAATGAAGGTGTGATTGTAGATTTATGTGACCACAAGCTAACAATAAAATCTAGACCCACAATCTCAAGGTCTTATGTAACAATAAAATTTATTATAATAACATCTATAAATAATTCACATCTTATAAATTTAGATAACGAGTAAATATTACCCGCGCTTTATAGTGGGATAAAATTACTATTCCGTCTGATTTGGTTTTATATTTCTTCAATTATTTTATTAAATATGTTTAAACGACTCTATAAATAATAGTCTAAAAGTTTTCAGAATTTCAACCTCGACTTACATAAATAATATGCTAAAGACCGAATTGTTTTTTAATATAGTAAACCAAATAAATAAACTAATATGGTTTTATAGAAAATGACAGACAGTTACTATTCCCTAACTTTTTAAATCTTCGGGTAAAAAGATCTGTTTTTTTCTTTGCATATAATTTTATAGGTCATATGTTTGAAAGTAATGTTAGTAGTAAGTTAATAAACGAATACAGATAAAAAAAGATTTAGAGTTTTTAACATTATATTCTTAACCATTAAAATAAAATATATAATTTTTTTCTTAAAGTCCTATGAAGTCACATATTTGTTTTTATAAAATCTATTTTTAGTAATAATAGTAAAAATAATGACATCCTACCTATACTACTATATAATCATTTAATATTCTCTCCTTTTTTAATTTTAAGAGTTCTTAAAATTCAATCAATACAAAATTTTGGCCCTTCATTATATCCAAATTAATCTCATCTACTCAATTTATAATCATTTCACTCTCTCTCGTAATTTAGTTTAACTTTTTATTCATATAAAATATACCCTCTCACATTAATACATATGTCTGTTTTTTTTTCAATTGCTCCTAAAGCATATAATGTTTTTAAAAAGCCTAAATCTATTGTTATAAGAAATAAGATATTAAAATTAAATCTTTTATTAAAGCTAATGTTATCAGGAAACAAAGGATGCAATAGAAAAGAAAAAGTAAGATAATAGAGAAAGGACGAAAAAGAGGGTTGATTTAGACTAGTGGAAGATCTCGCGTTTCGCTACGAATACTAGTTGGTAAATGTTTTAAACGAAAGTCATACAATAGGTTTATAAAAAATAACAAACACGTTCAAAAAAGTTATATCAGAGGTCTTTTATATGTCAAAAAAATAATTTCAGCTATGCATAATAAAGTAAGTTGTGTTTAGGTTTTATACAACAATTTTTCAGTGTTTTTTATTTTTATTTTTTTCTTCTGTTTATAGATCTAAATTTTAAATAATTTTACTACATAACTCAAATATTAAAATAAATTATGAGGTATCACAAATGTCAATTTGATTTCTTATGTCTCATCTAAAATTAAAAAAATGACCCAAGAAGAGAAAGCCTCTTAAGTTTAAGATGTATATAAATTAGTATAGAAAAGAAATTATAATTATTTTTATAAATTTATATTGAATTTTTTTCAAAGAGAATAATGAAATTAGGAAAACATGAAAAAATAAAAAGACAATAAAATTAAATAAAGTGACGTTGTAGTGCACGGTAAAAATAAAAAACTCATTAAAGAGGTTTCAAACCTACAACCAATTGGATAAAGGTAAGGGGCCTTGCCACTTGAGCTACATCAAGTTTCATGTAAAGTTATGTAAACATTTTATATATTGTAAACCTTAGTGGCGCAAAATAGCAAAACCCAATAATGAACAGTGTTTTTGGCGCATCTTTAGCTCTTCACAAATGTATATATTATAAATATTTATTATATAACATTTAAAGGCACAAGTTAGCATGACACTATTTATAGCGTATATTAAGCTCTTGAGAATTGTGTATATTTATAATATAAAGAAGAAGAAGAAACTACTTAATTTCCCCTTGGATTAAAAAACAATACTTCAATTCATGCCTTTTCTTCTACCTTTCACTTGAATCCAAACTCCTCCTCCTTCTCTCAATCTCTCAGTTGTTCCTTTTAGGGCGGTGGTGGTGTCGGAGTCTGTAAAGGATTAAAGGGTTTCCTAAGAAACATAAACCCATTTGCAACAATGTCGGTGGTGTTCATCGCTTTAGGGCGGTGGTATGCATACAATGCCGATTAACATTATATGAGTAGGCCAATAGTAATATGTACTTATGTGATGTTTTTATCATTTAGAATGTTTTCCGACCTAGGGTTTGTTCATGGATGCTTACTCAAACATTCGGTTAATCGAGAATAAGTTTGTTTCTTGAACCTAAACCGAAAAAACGATTAAGCTATAATCAATTAGCTGATTTTTTTCTAGTTGGGTTTTTTAGTTTACCAAATAATCATTTTATAATGATTATATATTTATATTTTTAAAATTAAGAACTTTAAAATAATCATATATCAAACTTTAACAGGGTTTTAATGAACAAGTTATAAAATCACTAATTATGTGAATTATTTATCAACTAATAGTAAATAGGATAAAAACACTACAAATAAAAATGTGAGGTTGGGGGTTTTAAGGGGTAGGGAATGATAATGAGAATGATTAACATTGGTTGGTTATGTATAATATAATTAATCATTAACCGTTAGTGGGTAATGAATCATTTCCTAATAAATTAGGGGTAACGAATTCAAATATGTGTTTGTCCCCACCGACCACCATTGGCATCACCAAACACCACCAATATTGCACCCAGTCTACCACCATGCTTCGGCGCCACCATCGGCCGAAACCACCACATTATCGTAACTCATCGCACAATCATCACCTCTTCTGCCACATCCACCACCACCACCACCACCCGTCACAATCATCATCACATCAACCATCAATTGCCATTGTCAACCATCGCTTGCCAACATGAATTGTCATTGATCATTGTCTTCCCCGACATCATCTTCGCCACTAACAATACCGTCTTCACCACCGTTACCACCATCTACCACAATCACCACCATCGCCATGGATTCAAGTATGTATTGGTCCACCGACCACCGCCACTACACTCTACCACCATTATAGACCGCCACAGCCACCGCCACCACCACCAGCAACCTCCACACTACCGGTCATCGCCGCTACCGCTGCCTCCACTTCATGTCGCCACCTCTACCGACTACCACAACCACTTATCACAACCAGCACTTGCCGCCACTAATTGCCGTTAATCGCTGCCTCAACCTACATCACTATAGTCGTCATTAATCATCACCCATAACGGTTGCTACCACCATCATCAACCACCACCACAACTTACTTTTGCCACCAACTTCAACACCCGCTACCACCACTTACCACCACCACCACCACCATCGACCTACTATATATATGTGTGTGTGTAATGATTACATATATTAACCAAATAATATTAATAGTAATGATAACACTAGGGAATGCTCATTACATTCCTTTGTATTCATTTACCCTTTGTCATTTCAATTCACCTCTATCTAACCAAGTGGCCCTTAAGTCAGTAGTAGTACTAGTTGATACAAAGATTTATTCCTAAGGGACTAGTTTTAGCCTTTGAATCAATGTCATCAATAGTCCAGATTGCATTTTAAAATGTTGGACGGAGTGATATTTTTGTAATTCACATGTGATGCTTTTACAAATCACATATACTTGAATTTTAAAATTTTAGGACTATGTTTTTTACATAGACTTTATTGAACACAACTCACTTTCCATTTCACAATTCATGAACCATAACTTATTTTTTATAACCAATTTGAAAAGCCGAAATTTATTTTATTTCAGTTAACCAAACCCAAAAAACCAACTTATCAAATTTGGTTAACCTAAATTTCAATATAATTTCTTGAATTTTAGGGTCGGGTTTCAATTTCAGAAACTTTGAACATCCCTAAATTCCAACCCATCACATACAACTTATGAACTCTAAAAGTATAGTCGTATACCATGAAAATACTAAATTAGGTATATATGTCGACCAAGAAAAGGAAAGCACCAATTGATTGAATTACATCATGTACGTTAGCAAATAATAGAATCTTGATTTGACACGTGGGGTATTGGGTAGAGTGTGGACATCATGTTGACCCGTTCTCGTTGACCATCACTTTGTTATATTGGCGGCTTTTGAGTCTACCCTGCTTACGTTACATGATTTCATTGGTTAGAGATGGGAAAACGCGAAAAATACAAACCTTTGTTCTACTTCAATCATCACTAATCATACACCAAGGAAAATTATCTTTTCTTCCTTCTTTTTTTAGTTTTTAGTTCTTTCTTTTAACTCAACCAACAACGACAAAGCAAAAGGTTAAAAAATGGCAACGGGACAGATTTGCGGCGAGGTTTTAGCATCCCGGCTCCCACCTCGAAACAGAAATCCCTCTCCGTACACGCTTCGTTTCCCATAAAAGATTTTTTTGGAGCATTCCAACAGACGGTCAAGAGAAAGAAAAACGTAACCGATTTTTTTTCATAATGTTAGATTGGGTTGATAGCGCAAAAAGCTAGCAAGATAGTAGAATACAAAATACAAAAAAAGAAAAAAAAACGTAATACAAGAAGCGAACGCTGCGAGCGAGAAATATAGAAGGGTTTATTCGCAATAGTTAGAGAGCATAGTTTTTTAAAATTAGTGTAACGAATGTTAACACCAACACTATGAGATCGTTTTGACATAAAGGAAAAAGCTTACAAGCAGTTGCCACATATTATTAATTGGGCTTCAAATTCGGGCTTCGCCTTATATTTAAGCCCGTGTCTCTTCAATTGGTACACATCGCATTGGGCTCTTATAGCAGCCATTTAACATTGTGATTTTCGACTGCATTAATTAATAATTAATTTAAATTATCGAAATCATATATATGCAGAGATTATAGCTGTAAAAAAGAGACATCAGGGTCGTTTCATAGGTTTTGATATATATATATATATATATATATATATATATTTATCCTGTGTTATAATAATAAAGTCGTAGGACTCTGCTTAAACATGTTTAAACTTGAACTGATATCCAAAACAACCGATCGAGCCGATTTGTGTGTGATGGAAAGTTGATTTTCATTTCAAAACATAAATTTTGTATTATTGTGATATGTTATCTGTTACAAATGAGGAATAAATGATATGGTTTTCAGGATTAATTGGATGGCATATATATATATATATATATATATATATATATATATATATATATATATATATATATATTTAAAACATTTTCTCATCAAAGGTAGAAGATTCTATGTTTTGTTCCTATCCATATAGCATCTGCTTCCTCCCAATTAAGAGAGGTAAAATTTGGATCTTAAAAATGCCAATATGTTCCTTGTGGGTGGGTGTCATTTATTTTAATTTTTTCCTATTGAACCACTGGCAATAGTTATATGATAAGTGATAACAACACCTGTTTGCAATATATGGTTTCCTTCTTTTTGAAGAATATAATCAAGAAGAATTATATTTCCTCCTATTCACTAAAAAATTATGACATGTGTAATTCATTAATTCTCCTTCTTCTTCTTAATACAAATTAAGCAAAATATAGTAATACACCATCTCTACATGAATAATATTGATTGAATATATCGAGTCAGCAATTTTGTTGATTAAAAAAAAGAACTTCAAGTCACTAGGCCTTGGATCTACGGAAACAAATAATTTTATTCTTAACTTTTTATTAATTTTGACATTTGTCTTGATCTAACAAGTATTATGATAAGTACAAAGATTTTGTAAAAAGATATAGAACCTCTCCAGAAAAATTGGCCCGAGACAAAGGGAAAGTGTCACTATCCCGGTCTTTTTATCTAAAGGGTAAAATATATAATAGTTTAGTTATTAGAAGACGACCAATTTAGTGACAATCTTTCAAGCCACTAGGTTTTGGATCTAGCTAGGGACACATATATAGCGTTTTAGTGAAGAAGTGATTTACTTACTTAAGAGATCACTAGAAGTGGAAAAAAGTTAGTGGTGTATTTTGTATATTAAATAAATAAATAAATAAAGGAGTGATACTTTTTTGCAAAGATTACGAATTTTGGTATTGCTGTCTATTCTTATGTTGGAGGTAATTGATTATTCTAACTGTTGATCATATTTAAAGAAATGAATCTGCATCAAAATCTTTGATTCAGCCAATGAAAAACACCAAATTGATTAAACTTAATTTAAAAAAAAAGAAAAAGAAAATTCTAGCATGATGTGACAATATATATTACTTCTGTTTGTTACATATTCAAGATGCGATCGAGCACGTAATATAATTAAGTGTTACGAATATATAAATGCTCTTTACGAAACTGATATCATAAAAAATGCGACTTCCAACTTGCAAGGAGGGCCACAAGGAATATATATAAATAATTTCTTTTTCAATTTTTTTTTGAGAATGACCTATATACTATGTAGTTAGTTACGTTCTTCTCAAATCATGATTCGTGCACCAAAGGTTTAGATCGAGTTTAGTGAGTGTTAGGTATACTTAACCACGATAAATTAGATGTTGGAATATAATTAGAAGATAAATATTTACATGGTTCGCATGCTCATAGTAACGGTGCTACATTCACTGCGACCTAAGAGATTTTTATTAGATATCATGGTATACACGGCCTTTCTTACAACCTTTTGGAATAGAGTAACAAAAAATACTAGGAGATCTATTTACAGACAAATATTGAGCTAGTATTGTTCGTGTGCCATGGCCCATGAGCCCATAACATCCCTTGCAAGCCCGCATTGCTAAGTCATCATGCTAGGTAAGGATTTGTTGAAAATTGCTTATCATGTATGAAGTCCTCCAATATGACGCTTTGTGCTGATTGTCACCTCTAGAACTTTGCTCTCATATATAGTAATAAGTCGTGGCGATATATAGGAGAACAAACCTAGCATAAGACGTCTTACATCTATTCGATCAACTCAGACCCTGCTAGGTCCTTTCAGGGACATCCAATATACAAATATAAATAGGACCAACATCACTTAATGATCATGAGTATGATTTGCTCAACCACATTTCGACAAAATGTGGGAGAATATCAAAAGTCAAGATTTCATGGATCTTCGCATATCTTATATCTAATATAGAATGAATATACTCATCCATTCTGATACTCGTATAGGTGTCAACCCTCTACTCGCTAGGCTTGATCCTCTTGGATCCATAACATTTACGAGGATGTTCTAGACTTCTAGAAGCATGTGCAACCTGTTAAAGGGATCACTACTCAAGCTTAAAGTACACAATCAACTTTCTGTTAACTCATAAACCTAAACATAATCATAAACTCTAACTTGAGCGTCAGAGTGACTAAGTTGTTCAACCCTAATAAGACCTCTAACAAAGGTTAATTTTTAGGTCAAGTGAGAGAAGATTATTCATCCTTTCTGGCCCTTGTTCAAACTTTTACACGATTCACTCATAAAGAATATAAATGTTTGAGGTTCTTTTATATGTTAGAACCATCTTTGAACCTAGATAGCTCCACTTCTACCAACAAAGCTATACACTTTTCATTAAGATTTAAGAGAAGTAAGAAATATATAGTGAGTTACGTCTGAGGTTAGGAATGTGTTTAACATTTCGTTATGTTAGGATAAACCTTCAATTAAACATATATTCACTAAGCTCCGTTAGAAGTTTTTTAATACATCTAACCTCGGCTACATCAGCTTTGGTACTTCACATATATACTATCATGTATACCTTCTAATTGTTTTTTATTCTTTTTAACTTAAAGCATTCATCAATTTAACATATCTCCTTTGTTACTAATAAACAATGATGTTTCCAGCTAACTAATTGTGGTCAAACTGTAGTGAAAACCAAACATGAGCCTTGGTAAATATTTATCTGATTTAGTAAAAGTTTGGTCCAGTGTCAATTAGATATATTCAGGGATATTTTCCTATATATGGATAAAAGAAAGATTATTTGTGTAAATATTCCTATTCCATACTTATTTTTTGGATGCCAAACATCACTACCCACTACTTATTTTTTGCAAATAAGTATCTATAAAGAAGCAATGCTTTTTTGCAGACATCACAGATTCTGCTGCTATTTGTCTTTGTTGACTATAATAATGGTATATAAAAGAGTTTATTTATTCATAAATGCTATTTCCTCCAACTCACTAGACCAGAAATCCACTTATTCTCTTTCTTAATTTTAACACTTGTCATAATCTAGTTAGACCGCCCGTAGCGGTAGACCCGAAGACCTTCGGGTTAATTTGGGTTCACAATGAACACCCCTACTACCCCCTTCGAGTTCCCCTTCCTTTTTTCCTTTTCGGTTTTGTAAACCCGATCGAGCTCACCTTAAGATTCCTTCTTTTTTAATTTTGTAGAGAGAATAAGGAGAAAGAAAGTATTTGAGTTGTTTGGGTTGATTTGGGAAGGGTACCGCTACTTGGGTTTTGAGTTGATTTGGGTTGAGAAAAAAAAGTAAAAAAAGTTGATTTGACATTTGGGTTGATGGTTGCTATACTCTTGGCCTTAGTAGGAGAATAAGTAATAAGATTTTGTTAATTTGCGGATATAAAACCTCTCGATCTTATTTATTTGGTTCTATATATATACCTAGCTTAATTTCTTTTAATAATACACCCAATTGATTGTTTATATTTGATCAAAAGAAGAATCCATCACGACCAAATTTATGTGACTCTTAAAAGTTGACATTTGGTTCTATATACCTAGCTTTCTTTAATATTAAACTAATTTTTATGGTTTGGATAGTTTAATGGTTCGGTTTAGTTTAATATCTATTAAAACCAACACTATCTTTTGGGTTTCTATATATATATATTTTTTTACATAAACCAACTAAGACGAATCATAAACACCCCACTATGTTTATAACTACAACTGAAAGGTCATTTACTGACGGAAATTCAATATGTCACAAAAAGTGTAAAAATTAATTCCAGGTTCTTTTGCTTTTAATTTATTACATTAGCATCTAATCTAATTGCTAGGAATCAAGCGTTAAAAACAAAACGTATTAATCCAGTACATAATCTCTAGTAATTCAAACTTACTTCTTAGTTTAACAATTGTAAACAAATTAATAAACCGGCACATAACTTCTTGGTAATGTCATCCGAAAACATAAACAAAACAAAACGGTTGTTAGCAACCGTAACAAAGTGCAAACATTAATCACAATGCTTGTTCCGAAGATAATACAATAAGATAAATAACGGTTTGTAAGTTTTAACTCGTTGAAGATCGATCTTTAGTCGGTAGATCAATTCAACCCCAGAAAATGTTACTGATCATCAAGAAACCACAATATCAAATTTTATATTGTTACCAAGAATCAAATGAAGCCAATTGGCTAATTAGAAACTTGATAGTAGCAAGTCATACTAGAAGCCGACATAAAACACTTGAATATATGCCTAGTAGATTGAGTCACGAAAGGTCTGTGTCACGAAATGTCCATTCTGTTGTAGTGTTTGATGTTAGATCTTGCTTTTTTATATTAGTTTATAGAGGTACATGCTAATTTTGTCTCTAATAATCAATTTAGTTTTATAGAAAAATAATATACGTCGTTTAGATCACATAATCACTACAATAGATTGGACATTTAGTGACTGAGTTCTACTGACGGGAAATGTGTACAGTAACTAATTCCATTTTACCCCACCTCTTCACTACCGTAGGTCCAACGCCAATCTGAACCGTCCCCTTTAATTAATTAGGTTTATCCTTAAACAGTTTTCACTCCCTCTCCCTATCTCTACTGATTTTAGTCAAATTATTTGTTACTATACATTTGATCGAATAGAGCCCTGATATCCGATGTCTTGCGGCTAGATGTCATATATATCCTGTAATGAGATTTCTGCAATTGATTTTTAGATGAAATTATTTATATGACACTTGGATTAATGAATTTAGTACTAGTAGTATGGATGTTTATATATAGTCAAATACTCCAAATTAAGAGTTAATTGGTCAAATGGTTCTTTAACTTACGTATTTCTGCCGATTTAGTCATTTAACTTCAATAGTGGTGAAAACGATCATTTATGGACCATTTTGTAGCGTGTTTTGTCTTTTCTGACGTTGGCCGTTTGTTTGGCCAGTTAAATCAAGGGCATTTTAGTCTTTTTACCCCTTTTAAGTTTTAATTATTAAAAACAATATATTTCTCATCTTTTAAAAATAAAATTATATATATATATATATAAATATATGGGAAGGTTTATTTGAGAACCTTTTTTATTGCGAGAACCAATCTTAGCCGTTCATTTTGGATAATGGAATTCATGGATGAAGAGCGTGGGGGGATTGGGTGTGGCAGGATGCATGTAAGGAATTCATGGGTGGACAATCCAATTGAAAGAGGGGGAATTGAACGGCTAAGATTGGTTCTCGCAATAAAAACGGTTCTCAAATGAACTTTTGTCTATATATATATATATATATATATATATATATTCTCTTATACTCTACCTCTCTCTAAACACACACACACACTCTCTCTCTCACATACACACACACTTTCAATATCTCATCTCACTCTTCTCCCCTTTTCAAGAACCACTGCCCCATCACCGACCTCCACCATCACCACCAACCTATATCTATTCTCTTATACTCTCCCTCTCTCTAAACACACACACACACACACACACACACTCTCTCTCTCTCTTTCTCACTTTCAATGTCTCATCTCACTCTTCTCCCCCTTTCAAGAACCACCGACCTCCACCACCGCCACCTCCATCACCACCAACCACTACCACCGATCTCTCAGCTCACTCTCTCCCTTTCACCGCCGCCGCCACCACCAGATCCGAGCACCACCACCAGATCTGAGCACCAACGCCTCTGTAATCAAAACCCTTGTTACCACCGTAACCACAAACGCCGACGCCGCCTTCATAATCGATTTTTAGGGATGAAGATTGAGAAAGGAAGATGAACATGAAAGGGTGTTTGTGTGAGAGATGTATAGGTTCTTCATCTTCATCTCCATAACCACAAAGGCCTCCATAATTACAAATGCTGCCGCGGCCTTCGTAATCAAAACTTGTGTTTATGTAAGGGTTCTTCATCTTCGTCCCCATTTTTGGAAATCACACAAAAAACCCTAATTAACTCTCTTGATGTTTCTTTATTGACTGTAGTGGTGGTTAGTCGGAGAAAATGGCGATGGATGGCCAGAGAGGTGGCGGTAATAGTGAAGGAGACGCAGAGAGAGAGAGAGAGGAAAGAGACACTTTAAGAGTGAGAGTGGAAGAGAGAAAGATACTTGGTGGCAGTGGCGGTGGTGTTTAGTCGATGGTGGTTTCCGGTGGTTGTCGTGGTGTTCGGTGGTGGTGGTGGTTTCAGATGCTAGAAGGAACTCATTTTATAATTAAGAGAGACGTGTAGAGAGAGAGGAGATAATTATTGATTTAATTTTTTTTATTATATACATAATTAATTAAGACTTGTAATTCAATAAGAGTAAAACTATCATTTTACCTCGACTTAACAGTAATGTTTAACGGAATTCGTTAGAAAGGACGAAACACGCTACAAAATGATTCATAAAGGATTGTCTTCACTACTTTTGAAGTTAAATTACTAAATCGGCAGAAATACCTAAATTAAAGCACCATTTGACCAATTAACTCCCAAATTAATGGTTTTTATTATAAGGTGCCTTTTGTCTTCCCATTTAAATCCATGACAGTTGTTTTTATATGGACTGAAGTAACATTGAAGTACATTTAATTAGTGGGAGTTGAGAATACAACTGAATTGAAGTATTCTATGTATTTTTTGTAAGTTCTTTGAGACTTATAATGGTTACTTTTGTTAAAGCCGATTATGGGTTTCACTTTGCTACGGTTGCTAACAACCATTTTATTTTGTTTATGTTTAAGCATAATGTTATCAAGACAAGTTATGAGCCGGTTTACTTTGCTTACAATGGCTAAACTAAGGAATTAAGTTTCAATTAGTAGGCATGTTCTAGATTGATATGTTTCTCTCTTTAACGCTTGATTCTACTAATGGTGATGATTATATATATAGCAACTTATTTCATATTATGGTGGTTTCTCAGCTTAATTTTTATTTTATTTTAATGATTCCTAGCAATTAGGTTTGATGCTAATGCAATTATATTAAAAGCAAAAGGATTCTTACACTTTCTAGTGACAAATTGATTTTTTGTCACTAAAAGTACTTTTGGGGATATAGTATTCAACCATGTTTATCACACAAATTTAGCGTATACTGTGTATGAAAAGAAAATTAGCGAGTGACTGTTTTTGTTGCATTGGGAGTAGGTCTTTGTGGTCTTAGTGACTGTTTTTCTACTAAATATCGGTTCTGTTGTAATGAACTTATCATATCTGGTCAGTTTTATATATTTAAGGGAGAATTTCGTTTATATCTTTAGAAACTTCCCTAATTACGTATATATCCTTGTAAATTTTGAAATTACGTACATATCCTTACAAAGTCTATAAACTCATAAATATACCCAAACATTCAATTTAATAATAATTTATCAATTTAAAATCTAAAAAACCAAAATAAACATTATCTTAAATTAATTTCTTACTAAAATTACAAAAATACCCATTTTAATTTCCCACCCCCACCACCACCATAATCAATATTGTGATCTCCTTCTTCCCCATTCACGTATCTGAAAAAAGACTTGGAAAAATAGGCTGCAAAATACATGAAATCATCAAAATTTGAGCATGTTGAGCTGCCATACAATTTGCAACATTCTTGGAAAAACAGTCTGCAACATACTTGGAAGTGTAGTCTGCAACAGACCTAATACCCATCTCCATTAGACTTAATCACCAATTCAAAACTAAAATTTGAAGATACATTCTACAACAGACCCAATACCATTTATATAAACGCAATTACCTCATAGTTTCATTTTGATAGTAGGGATTAAAAAAGAGCGAACAATCCAAATTTAATAAAGACGTCAAATTTAAGCAATGTCGAACGGAGGGCACTCGATTGAAACATCTCGCAACTGATTTGTATTTTAGGGTTCAATCGACCGGTGGTTCTCAAATAAGCATAAACCGAGAAGAAGCATAAACTCGTTGATTGAACATGAGATTAAGCATATGCAAGTGTCGATTCGACATTGAACCTGAATCAACAAAATCTACTCCAAATCAAGCATCCTTTGTTCAATCGATCGGTGGGTAATCGGAAATCAAAGCATGTTAACACGAGTTGTTTTGAGTCGACGAAATCTACTCAAAGTTGATCACCCTGTTCTGAATTGTTTTAAGTTTGGTGGGGTGTTTGATTTGGGAGAAGAGATTGTTTATGATTTTATTTCATTCGGGGTGTTTCAATCGAGGTGTACACTGAGGGGTACTTTGTACTCTAATAGATCAATTACATTTTTAATATTAATAAATCAATTTAAGATAATGTTTTATTTTGTTTTTTAGATTTTAAATTAATAAATTATTATTAAATTAAGTGTTTGGTGGGTATATATGTGAATTTATAGGTTTTGTAAGGATATATATGTAATTTTAAATTTTACAAGGATATATACGTAATTAGGAAAGTTTCTAAGGATATAAACGAAATTCTCCCTATATTTAAATCGCTAAAATAGTTTAAAAAAAACTTTAACATTCTATATCAAGTGATAAGGTGTGTTTTCTTTACTAGTACGTACGTTAAAATATTTAAAATTTGTTGTATTGCCTACCACAAATATCTAACTTTTTGACAATTTATTGTTAACAACATTATATAATATGAAGTATATAAAATATTAAAAATTATGTACAAATTAAAATATTTAATGTCCGTGCTTTATTCAACAGTAAGCCCTAGGAAATGGAAGGCCGTAAAAGTATACGAACTCTAATTTAGAAGGAGGGACAGAAGGAATTTTAAGACAAAATTGGCTCTAAAAGCTTTAGATGCTGTTCAGACAAAAGGGGCATATAGAGGAATATTTTAGATTTTTGTTTTTATAATTCTTAGCCTTCTAATCTCTAATCTCGTGTAGGTGTTAAAATCTTGAGAGGATTATTAAAAACATAATTTCTTATAATCCCTTAAAATAAAAGTATTTTAAGGTAGCTTATGAATGGGGTTTGGGATTTATCAATTAATCAGACTCAACCCCAGCTAGTTTTGTCAAACATATCCTTTATATGGATTCTTACACAATGAGATGCATGGATAATAAATGTATATATCATCCCCTTGATCATTATTGTTTAATTAGGTGTTTAAAATAGCAACATAATCAAATAGATATTACAACTTTTAACACACAATTCTAGTCATGACTACTACCTTCATTGTTCCACAATTCCATCAACTTCAATTAAGCAAATTATTTCACAATTATATAATCAAATATTCAAGTAAGCATCGTGGTTAAGCAATCCAAAAGGCAATTAACCATCGGTTAATCATATAATGGTCTATGTATAGTATGAGGATAAACCACCACCGCCACTTCCTACCGACCACGCACCACCGCCTACCACCACTTGCCGTCGTCGGCTGCCACCCCGTCGCTGCCTACCGATGTAGGTTGTGGCGGTCGGTATTGGGGGGAAGCAAGGGTGGGTGGTGGTGGGTAGTCGGAAGTAGGCAATTACGGGCGATGGTCGGTGGTGTTGGCGGTGACGGTGGGGTGGGGCGGTAATGGGAGCCGCTGGCGGGTGATGGGGCTAATGGTGGGTGGTGGCGGGTGATAGGGCTGATGGTGAAAAGGCGGCAGCCGATGATGGGTGGTGGCGGGCGGTGGCAGTCGATGACGGGTCGTGGTGGGCGGTAGGTGGTGGTGGCTGGTGGCGGGCAAACAGTGGTGGTGGGTGCTAGGTGGTGACGGTGGTAAATGATAAATTGATGATGATTGGTGGTTGTTAAAGTAAATTTGTCATTTAATACTAAACAGGTCAACCCAAACACATATTGGGTCGACTCATGTAGTGATCCAATTAAATGGATCAACTTGTTGGGTCTCTTTTTAGGTCAATGGATCTATTTTTTGACCCACTGAATCATATAAAATTATAAATAGAACAGATCAGATCGGATCTAGATTAAGATCTGACGTATTAACACACCTAATCTAGACTCCTTTAGTTAATATACTAGTAAGAACCGAAGGTGGTGCTATGGCGCTACGATGATGTGAAAACAATTTAATACTAGTGTCACATGAATTTTTTAAGCACGAGTAACTACTTTTGTGAAAATAATATAAAAAATGTGACGCTTGTAGTTTAATACATAGACAATATTAAGGGCATGAAATCTGAAAGCTTACTACTAATTTTATATTATGATATTTTTTTAAATGACGAACCCAAAAATGTCATATTAGCAAATAGCCGACTGTCATTCAAGTTTACAATTTTATTTTTCAAAATGAACCCTCTAATATATATATATATATATATATATATATATATATATATATATATATATATATGTGTGTGTGTGTAGAGAGAGAGAGTGGTTCATGTGAAAACTGATTTATTTATAAAAGGTGAGACAATTTTGATCATTAGATAATTTAATCAATGGTTATAAATAGTTGTGCTTTTTGTAATTAAAAAAACGTTAAATGATATTTATTAATAATAGAGAAGGGTAATATAGTAAATAAAAACACCTCGTCTCTTACCTCTCTCCTCTCCTCTAAATTCTGTATAACACCACACCATTTCAATCTCTTTATTTTAAAACCCTAGTTACCCTTTCTCCCGCTCTCTCTAATCTTGGCCGCCATCTTCTCTCTCTCATCCTAGCCACCCGCTACGAGGACACAGGCCGCCCCTCTACCGTTCTATGTAACTATTATAGAAGCCTCCGACAATGGAGATATCATCGCTGATGAGTTTTCTCCCCTCCTATGGTCTCTGTGGAACACCACCACGCATCGCCGCCTCCCCATAAACTCCTACTGGCTCTGCTATTTGTAGTGACCAACCTTCATCGTCAAGAACCACCATAAATGACGCTTTCTTTAATAGCTCATTAAGACGTATTAATTAAGGGTATTTTGGGAAAATCAAGTTTCGTTCTTTAATGACGGTCCACAGACCGCAATTCATAGTTGGAAAAGTAGTAATTAGGGGTATTTTGAAAAAATCAAACCTCGCTCTTTAATATAAACTATTGTTTTTTAATAGTGTTTTTTTTCTTGTAGCGAGTAGCAGCTATAATTTCGTTATTATTATTATTATAATTATTATATTTGTGTTATTTAGAAATTTATTTACAAGATTATGAGATCTCTTCAAAAAAATTTAATTAAACATTTCTATGGTATCAAACATTTTAATTTCTGGTATAAGGCAAAATTAAAATATGACCTCTTAAAATACTAAAATACATAAAAAATGACGAGTAACAAATTAATAAGCAAATATAATTAGTAATAAATAAGCAAACTACTGAACTATAAAAATATATGTAAATACGAGTTAGCTTCAGAAAAATAGGTATAAATCAAGGTTCTAAATAATGTGAGACGTGGCATAGCAGTACGGTCAAGCCTCAAGTCTTGAAAGCCATGGCAAGGTCACGATGTTTCACAAGATGCGACTTAAAGCGACAATTTTATATATAAATAATAATTATGTATATAAAATTTATACAAACAAATATAAAAAAACTCATAATGTCCTACTAGGCACAGGTCCTGAATTGTTGGCTTGTATGAAATGACCTTAATACCGCCCTGTGAGGTTTTAATTGATGTTGTTGGTGGAACCTAGGTAAGAAAAACACTTTAATTAGGATAATGAAACCGGAACTATTGCCCAAATAAAAGTTTGGTTATAATTAAAGGGGTTTACTTTATCAAAATATATTAAATTATATCTTAAATGTTAATATGTTTTTATCTTTTAAAAATATTATTATGCGTATTAAGCTTTTAAAAAATGTGTTATAGCGTTTATTAAACTTCCTATTTGATGTACTAAACTAATACTTTTCTTACTTTTTTATGAAACTAAAATACGTACAATAACAACAAATTGAAAGTTCAATACACACAAAAACATTTTTGGAAGGTGAATACACATATTAACATTTTGGGTATAGTTTAATATATTTTGAAAAAATAAACCCTAACTAAAGATGAATTAAGTGCAGGAACTAAATGATTTTATTATTGTGAACTAGCTAGCTAGTGATGGATTAATGAGAATAAGACAAACATATACATATATTTCACCTCTTAGTTAACAGAGATATATAACTAAAAGATAATTGTTAGTTAACTTAATTTTTCGTTGAAAAACTAAATCTAAGGATGAGTGCGGGTTTAAAACTGGACCGGACTAAACCCGAAAAAAATTAACCAAAACTGAAAATACCTCAACGTAAGAACTGATGACCGAACCGTATGTTTCTGATTGGTTTTGGTTTCGGGTAAAAAACTGATCCAAGTGGAACTGAAAACCGAAATATGGGAAATATAAGAACGGAGAGCCGACCCAAAAATATGTAAATTGGTATGGTTATGTTCCGGTTCGAGACCAGGTCGGTTCAGGGCAAATGGGTTTTTTCTCATCCCTAATTAAATTTAAGAATAAAATTGTGCTTAAATGAGAATTTAATTTCATTGCAGATGGACATGTAAAAACGTGTCTTAAAAGTGTATCGCGATGTACGTATTATATATGTCGAAGAAGGGAATAACAACTTTTCTAGTATAAGATCATAAATATATCATATATATTTTTACTATATTATAAAGCATTTATATCTTTTTACTTAATCTCTTAATTTTTAAGTATGTTGAATTTACTAAACTACACATGTCTCTTGTACGATTGCAATAGCCATCATAAATAGAAAGTCAATATTGGAACAAATGAATGAGCATTGACGTTCAATAAGGAAAAAAAATAAAAATTGTTGTAATATGGGAAATTCAATGAAGTAAACATAACCTACTATTTTGATTAAAGTTAAATGGAAAGTGAATAACTCACTAAAAAATCATAAGGTAATTAAATCAAGAACAATATTTTCATAATTTGAAGAAGTAAATTAAAATTATAGCAAAAATTTGCAGAATTAATGCAAACTTACAACCAATTTCCAAACATGTAAAGAGCTAAATATATAAACATGTAACCATGTTGTTTAATCATCATAATAAACATTGATTACCATACACGTATCATCTACAACATTGTGAAATGAACACCAAAATAAGTACCTTCGATGCTTCTATAATTGTTGGCACCAATGCCCAATGGCGCTTAAGACGGAATTAAGGTAACATATGTCTTTGGTGCTCCCGTGGATTACGAAAGTTGAGGTAACAAATGCTCCTTTGTTCATCATTTCTACATTAAATATAGAGTTAATTATATATTTAGTCCCTGAGATATGTTACTTTTTACATCCTTGATCCCTAAATTCTGTTGATTACACTAGACATGCCTAATGTTTACATTTTGTTAGACTAATAGTCCTTGAGCACTTAAAAAGTTATACCCTTTATCATTAATTTGTTGTTTTTATAACAATTATTCGATTTAAAAGTTCATTATTAATTAGATATATTATTAATAAATAATTGATAAATACCCATTAGGTCCATCACCACCAAAAAATTAAAAAACCACCACCATTGACCACCATAACCACCACCACTAAAAAATTAAAAACTCACCAACACTTACCACAATTTACCACCAAAACCACCGGCACCAAAAAATTAAAAATCCATCACCATTTACCACCACAACCACTGCTACCAAAAAATTAAACAACCATCACCACCATCATCTACTAGAAAGAACCACCCAACCACCACTATCTACTATCAAGAACTACCCAACCACCACCGTATGAAAAAGAAATGAAGAACAAGAAATCAAATGAAGAACAAGATCTGAAAATTGATGACTGCACAAACCCTAATCGAAACCTCGACCAGAAAACCTAATCGAAACCCCCACTAGAAACACACACCAAAAAATCAAATGAACAAGTTCTCAAAATCAAATGAAGAAGAAGATCTGAAAGAGAGGGGGAGAGAGAGAACGCGATTGAACAACAAACCCTCACTGGTGGTGTGCGACGGTGGAGAAGAAGGAAAAAGAGGGTGACAATGGTGGCGATGTTTACTGGAGAAAGAGACGATGTATCGAGGGTAGTTATGCGAGGGAGAGGTGATGGGTGGTAGTGGTAAGCTTCCGGTGAAGGTCCAAGGTGGCGGTGGTAGTTGGCGACGGTCCACGATGGCGGTGGTAAGGTTTCGCCAATGATCAAGTTGGGAGACGGTGGTTCTTCACACTTAGAGAGAATGAAAATGGGGATGGTGGGGTTGGTACATAAATAAGATATAATTTTTTTAATGGGTTTTAATAATATTTTGAGTTATTTAAATTAGGAAAAATAAAAGAAAAATGAAGCAAAGGTATAATGGTCTTTTTAAATGAAAAGGTAAGGGTATTTTAGTCATTTTATCTTATCAAGGACTATCAGTGTAACAAAATGTAAACATCAAGGATGTTTACCGTAATAAACGTAGTTTAGGAATATGTAAAATATGACACACCTTAGGGACCAAATATGTAATTAACTCAAATAAAACAAAGAGAATTTTGAGTTTCACCGAGTTGTATACTTTTGCCATCAATAGAATATAAGTTTTTTTTTTTTTACATTTGCCTTTTAAATTACAAAATATGTTTATGTACCAGATAGAATGATGTGTGGGTACGGTTATGGGTGTAATAGTCAATATACATATACATGTTATTCATGACTTCGTATACACATATTGCATAAAACGTAACATGAGTCTAAGTGATACCCATATAACTTGTAAATTGGTATCTTTTTCAAGCTAGCTTTTTTTTGGAGCACAAATTAATAAGTATAATATGATTAAGAATCATCTTCATTTTACCAATTTTTAAAAAATATAACATGTATTCATAAGTAAATAGGTTGAGATTGTCATCTCTTCTTGACATTATAATACTTATATAATTAACAGGATATCAGAAGGTTGAGATTGTTTATATTTTTATTTTTTTTGAAATTGTTAATATATGTCATGATACAATGATAATATACATCTTGTAGATATAGAACTTAAAGCTTGAAAGTTCATTGAACTACTCATACTTATTCTATAAGCATCATATACAAGAGTTCCTGACTATGATAATCTAAATATTTAAGTCATATCCATGTTATAGTTATTTTCTATGTAGCAACAAGAGAAAATGACATGAAACGCAATCAGATGTTACCCGCGTCATAATATTGACGGGTCCTTCATTTGTTGTATATGGAAATTCTCTAGTGCCACACTCAAGAAGAGCGTGACCACGGCTCCAAATATCAACCTCATAACACAACAGACATACCATTGTCATATAATTCTCTAAGCCAATACTCCTATATAGATCACATTTTTCTTGTCACTCAAAACACACATCAAGAACACCTTGTAACATGTGATCGTTCGTATAAAAATTGAGAAACATGTCATAACACTATTCTTAGCTTGACAAATAACTTGATTGTGATTTATCGTGTAATCATTTTGAAGACAACCATCCACAACACCCTGTATTGCAACAGTGCTCCTATAGTTGTCAACATCAACACATGGCATCGTCCGTCTATTCATCACCACCGCATTACGCAGGTACCCCACTAGTATGTATATGTGTACGAAGAAATCTATTTGTGAACAGTGTTTAATTTAATTTGATGATGGTTTAACCACGCAAGTTGCTGGCTCGATCTTAATTAATTACTTATTGCCGTTAAAGTTCAACACCATCTTTTAGTTTTAATTAATAACATATATATTATAGGAGAATGTTCAATATAGTCTATATTTAATTCATAGTCCTAAGAGACTAAATTTAGCCTTTGGATTAATGACATCAATGGTCCATATTGCATGTAATTCACATGTAATAATTTTACAAATCACATGTGATTGTATTTATTATACACAACTCATATATTATATTACTATTTTCTTGTTTACTTTTTTTTAACAATGTAAAGGTTACAAGAGGAGAGTTTCGATTCGGTTATCACCATATTCGAAATCATAAAATAGTTTCATTAAATTTTAAAACTAGCAAGATGGTAGTTAACCAAAGTTAATTTTACAGACACTAAATTAAGGAAAGATAATTATAACACCACATAAATAAGACAAAAGAATTATATTATTTGTCTCTAAATTTCATCCGATTGTTTACTGACTTAAACTTGATCCAAGGGAATAACTTAAAGTTGTTGATCGATCGTGGCCACTATAAACTTATTAATTAATGACGTTATTGTAAAAGAAAGAAACTTAATAATAATAATTAATTTTTCTCTCTCTCTCTCTCTGGTATGTCCCTTGCATGCGTGCGTGGGTCTCCTATAAATAGAGATGCCAATATATGGCGCTTATGACATACATCAGTTCCAATATATACAGTAGTACGTACGTAGTCTGATATACAGACTCGATCCTAGCTATAGCTAATCGATCTTTTAATTAATTAATTAAAGATCGAAATATATATATAGTTAATGGGGTCGAGTTCTTGTACGTGGAGCCATAGACAAACGAAGTTGTTTGAGAATGCCCTGGCTAAATACGACAAAGACACCCCTGATCGGTGGCAAAACATTGCAAAGGCAACCGGGAAGACAGTCGAGGAAGTGATAAGACAGTATCAGGTGTTGGTTCAAGATTTAGAACTAATCGAGTCTGGTACTGTCCCCCTCCCTAACTACAAAACCACTAATGGCCGCCGGATCAGCCAAACCATATATCCTCCTACCAGCTTCACCAAAGGTAAAATACTTCAATTAATTTCATACCCACCTACGTACGTTTCTAATTAATTAGTTTTATGCATGAGACGTACGTACAAATGCATCAGCTGGAGTGCATTAATCGTGTTTTACAGCGCGCAATACATACACATGTGCATTAATCGTGTTTTGCATGTGTGAAGCAGGTTGAATTTAATTCTTGAAGATGCAATGAAATTAAGTAAGATCGATATCGAAAAGTTCTACAAAAATTAAGAAAGCTGCTGGTCAATAAAGCTTCTTTTTCGCCTAGCTAGCTAGCTAGCTTATTGTCCCCTTCTTGTTTTCTAATTAACTCCTCTGAATTTCCATTGAATCATGGAAATGGAAATGGTACTGTTTATTATTTAATAAATGAAATGGAGCTAAGAAGACTTATAATTTCAACACATTTTCTTAGTATAAGTATCTTATAGTATGTACTTTGTTAAATTAGCAATATTATTGTATCAGATAATTGTCCAAAGCCGTCGAATGATCGTGTGACCCAGTATTTCGTACGTACTAGATCGAGCCTCTATATATATAGGGGAATTGGACGGCTAAGATTGGTTCTCGCAATAAAAAACGGTTTTTAAATAAACTTTTCAATATATATATATATATATATATATATATATATATATATATATATATATATATATATATATGATGCAAAGTAGCTGGTAAGTTGGCTCATGCATGTCTCGATCTCCCAGCTGGACGTCGTTCTTAAGCAACTAATTAAGGCATGCATGCGACCAACACTAGCAGAGTACTAGCTAGAAATTAATTTCATATTCAGCAGCTTAATTCACGCATGCATGAGATTTCAGATTTCTTTTGTTTAAGTGCTTGATTTTCAATACAATTTTCATAATTAAATGAGTGTTATGTTGTTGATTTTGTTTACAACTACGTACGTATGTACGTGTTGAAATCGGAACGAGGGTAGACTTCGTGAACCCACAATTCTTTCTCCAATTTTATACATAAAGGATTTATACCTTGATATTATATGGCCATGATATGATCGTAAACCATGGGGTTTCCAAACCCGGCCAGCAGGCTCAATAACAAAAGGTGCATTTTGTGATTACTACGTCACTAAAAAAATGTATTAGTCACGACGAAAGTTGCCACTAAAGACCCAAAATATCGTTAATTTGCTTTATGGGCGACTAGTAACTGCTATTGTGTCGTCTCTATTGTCTTGTTACTGTTGCTTAAAAGTAGCTGCTATTGGTGTCGCTAAACAAGAATAATTTTTTGTACGAGAACCGTGAGAATCAATTATAGCCATCGATTAAAAAGATGAAGGGTCCAGATTAAATGGTTGTTAATGGATAACCTTAATTAAATCAAACTTATCATTAATTAATGAGTGCTAACTTGGACATTATGATATTGGGAGATGATTTGTACATAACAAGATTTTGCTATACACAATAATTGTGACTTTTATACTCTTAGAACCCTCTCATCTTTTATTCTCATCCACATATTCAAAGGTATGATGGTCTAAACAACAAGTAATTGTTGTGCATAGCCAAAATGTGTACAAATCATCTCCCTATGATATTACCCCCATTTTTGTAAAGTAATATATCCATTAAACGAAAACGTATTAAATTAACAAGAAAATTATGCTCTTTATTTTGAGACCGATCTTCCTATATTTTTTCAAAGAAAAAAATTCTTGTTTGATGGTTTTTTAGCACATGTCTCCATAGGTTCATATTACTAAGTTTTTTTTCAATACAGGTCTCGACATAAGCACATGTGTACCTAGTTTTTTCGAGCAGGACCAACACAAATGTAGATATGCATATGTGATGCAGATAGATACATGTGTGCATATACACAAGTGTACATAGATGTACATATATATAAGGAAAAATGAAAACTTATTTGAGTATAAATGGATCAAAATAGTTTGCTTTTTTATACAATTTAGATTCTTTAGTTCCTTATATGTCTTCCAAAATTAACTTCGTTTGTAGACACATAAAATGTTCCTTCATATTTGAAACAAAAAAAATTAATTAAAAATAAGAACAGAAGATTAGCACTCTTTTAAATTAACGTTGTCTAAGTGGGTTCAAAATCAATCAAAGAACATGTACCCTTAGTCTATGAACTATGTGACTTGTGGTCTGCAAGAAAAGTATATAAAACAAATTAAATTTTTCTTAATTTCTAGAAGAACAACTAAAATAAAATATAGAAGAACCTACTACATAAACCCTATCTGCATTTATTTTGTTTGTTTCTTAGCAACTCAATTAGTTTTTGTAAATCAAACCAAAAGACTTTCAAGTTTGCAATATCTAAATTCAAATGATCCAGTAAACCAAAGCATCTAACAAAACTATAATATTCAATTGTTTGATAGAGAAAAAGGTACTATGATTTTCTGTTTGACCATGAGGAAGGTGTCTCTAGGTTTTTGTAGATCTATTTCGAAAGTGAGATTTGTAAAACTAGATACCTCAATCTCCGGTAGGAAGGGGATGAGAGGGGTTTTATTCGACTGTAACTTTGAAAGTGAGTTGACAACAACGTCGAAAAAGCTCAAATTGAAGTTTAATGGTTGCGAGATCAATACCTTTTTGATGTGTATTATGGAGCTGGAAGACAGATTATAAAGTGTGAGGTGTTAGTACTAAGACAACGACCAAGAGATGGTGTAGATTGGTGAAGATATGGTGCTGATGGTGGGTAGCTGGTCGGTGAAAGTTGGTCACTGATGTGCGTATAGCGTACCAGTTTTATATTTATAAAATCCGAGTTATTTAAAACGACTACAACACAATGGGCAAGAGAACCTAATTGTATAGTAGTATAGTAAATAAGTACAAGTGTCGAACACTTGAAGAACGAGTATGATTTTGATTATAACTCTACTAATTAAATATTAAATTAATTAAAAGCGGTAAAAAGGGGAATTTTATATTCTAGCCCAACTAAATCAAACCAAGTTCAAAACTTTAGTCCTAAGAATTAAATAAAACAATAATTTCAAGATTAGAAAAGCAATAAAGCAAGCAACTTTTAGATCAAAACTATCAAGAACGTGAAGAATCTCTACTCGGACTTTTAATCACCTCTTCAATTTTTGTCCCTTAATATGTCTATACATGTCGTTTATCACTCAGGCTTTGTTCTTGCTTATAGGGACCGAGAGACAGATAAGGTTATCCATCAAAATCAGAATCATCCTCCACCTTAAACATAAACGAATGCATGCTTAATTTCACCATCAAAACCGAAAGACAAACTAGATTAAAGTAAATGGAGCTCCAAGCAAGATATTGTTTCATCAAATGGTGTCATTTCTAGGACTTCAATAAAAATCACCTGTTCGATGTCGTCGCTAGCTAGAAGAACGACATGAACACTATAATCGACCTTATTAAGTGACAATCATATTTCGCTGGTCTAATACCCTAAACACAGCATGTCATTTGCATTCGGAGGAAGCACGTCACTAGCCAGGACTAGAATTTTAATAAACTTTTGTAGTTGCACTCTTTAAGCATTTTTCGACACTACTACGACCTTGCATGTTCCATACACCATCACTCCATCAACCCAACTTGGTTTGCCCTCATAGTTATCAACACTATAGTTAGTGCATGGTTAAGTTAACTATCCATTCGAGGTTAAGATACTCTCATGTTGTGGCCAAACATGACTCATCATGTTTTCTCACAACATGAGAGTGAGACCTACAACAGGACTCGCTCTTGGCTTTAAATAAAGGACCTACTCTCATGTATGTGAGAGAACATAATGGGTTATGTTTAACCACTACATGAGAGGATTTTAATCCATCTATTCGTAGATTTTTGACGTAAACTTACACCAATAAACTGGTTTTGACTTGTTTGTTTTTATAGTTAACCAATTAGCCGAAGGTTGGAGATTCTTTAATGTTTACATAATATTTGATACTAAACTTAATGTAAACGAATAGACAAATTCAAGGACCTTTTGCAACTTGTTAGTCCAGCCGGCTAAGAAAACTAATTACGAATAAACTTACATAAACCAAAGTAAATATTATGTAGTTCTTATCACATATTATAAAAGAAACGGAAACGTGTCAATTACTATTTATTTTGAGTAATAAATTGATGGGTGCTGTTATTTGTACCCATTCTTTTCATATACTATATATGTCACATCAACCGACTACAGTTTTCAATGCTGGTAAATAGGTAATATGCTCATATACATCACATTCGCAGAGGAATTTAGATGTACAAATGATACAAATAGAACCACTCTAAATTTATTTAAGTTAATGATTAATTTGTTGTTCATATTTAGTTTAAGTTAATCGGTTCGGATAAATCAAAATTCAAAAAGATTTTATTTCTTTTTGTTTTCGCTTATAGGTTTTTATTTCACAATTTTAATTTTCTTGGGTTTGATTTTGTATGTAAATTTTGTTGGATTTCATTTTCTTTGAGTTCACATGTATGCTACTTTTGCATGTTCATACATTCTGGTTTTATTTAGTATTTAAGGTATTTTCTTAGATTTTGATCATCGAACATGTATCTTCGGTCAAAATTCTTTCATTCTTTGGTTGGTAGAACCTCTCCACTTCATTGCATATTCATGCAATTTGCCCTTGAATTGTAGCCTTTAGACCCTTGCTTAATTTGGCTTCTTTGCCTTTGGTTGGTTGCGCAATGCCCGCTTATGAACAGAGTCTTCAATGGAGTTTGCTCGATCCTTACATCGTCGGTGTGAGGCTGTAGAATTCTAGTGCCACAAACATCAAATGAGGAGTTGGATTCGATTATTTTGAAAGACATTTTCTTGTTTTTGAAGCGCTTATCTACACTTTAGATCTCATATAGAAGCAAGAATCATGCATTTAGATGCTCAAATTGGACCCCAAATCCCACATCCCTAATAACATTTTGAAATGATCTCATGGAGTTTCTATCTTGATGTAGTTTTAGTTTCAGGGATCTTGACTTGAATTACCTTTTTGTTCTTAATATAATTGGCGTTTTAATAAAGCCTTGCTTTCTAAACAAAAATTGGTAACCAATTATAGGGTCGTGTGGATTAGTCTCATGGTTAACATGAAGACGGTAAATAACGTAACCGATGACTAAAGGGCATGATTCATGGACCCCTTATATGAATTCCATGTCTACAATCGCTAAACTGAAATTGTCACGGAAGTGTAAGGTAATCAAAGAGGATATTCATGATGCTTAAGAAACATAATAAATATAATGGAAAATTACACATCTCGTATATTACCTATGATTTTTCACACACACAAAATCGAGGTTAGTTAATTTGCTATTGCGTTATTTTGGTGTGCCAAATCTCAGCGAAACCCCGAGTTTTTGACCAAATATGATACGAGGAGAGATAGAGAAAACTCAAGAAGCTTTATCACTGCCCCACTCATCGACCCTTACAATCGCCGCCCACGGCCATCACCGACCATCCTTTCGACTCCCACACCATCGCCGGCCACCACTATGAGCCCATGTCTGCTTTTCTTCCCATGCTAAGCCCTAATCGGCTTTGTCAAGCGCCATCTTCATTGCCGGTCGCTTACCACACTTGTCGCCGGCCAGCACTATGAGCCCACATCTCATCAGCTCATCTATACAATTATTCACTACTATGGCGCACGCCCAATGGTATTGGGGTTTTTACCCCTATTGCTCAGCTCTTAGGTTCAAGTCTGGGCAATGGGGTTTTTTTAAAAAAATGGTGGAGGGTATTACTCTCTCATGGTGTGTAGCTTGAGGCTCGCCTGCCCTTTATGGATGTCACTACGGACCCAACTCACTAACTTAACATCACTGCTCAAAAAAAATCTATACAATTATTCAAAAAGATTCCTAGAAGATGAAAAGATTAATTGATTGACAAAAGTCAAGCCTTTATCATAAGCAAGGGCAACAATTGATAGATTTAAATTGAAAGAATCCTTCTTGATTTTTTTCAAAATGATTAACTCACTTTAGTTACAAAGTAGAGAATTGGAATGAACATGATTTACAGAAACAATCATGTTTAATCATCATAACATGGTAGATTGCATTATTTAATCACAAAACAACATTGGATGATTGCATAATTAGGAGGCGACATGGACAAACAAGAACAAGACAAATATAATAAAACCATGCGCCCATAGGAGATACATCACACAAACAACCATGGATAGTAAAAACAAAGGTGTAGAAGGGAGGCACAAACAGCCATGGACACTCCTACTATATTTGGTTTGCAAACAGATAAGACAATTGCAAACAACCTAATCTCACTTACACCCATGGATGATCGATGATTGCAACAACAAAATCTCACTTACATTGTATTCCGTTCAACTGTTAGGGTTACATTGACCTTGATCAAAAACTGTGTTTCTGTGGCCGACGTTAGAGTCGTCAGCTTAGGTGTTAGTGGTGTTGTTTCATCGTTTAGGGCATCGATTTAGTTTGATTTCATAGCTGAGTGCAAAACTGTATAAATAAGACTAAATTAAAAGTTGACCTCAAATGGCGTGGGAGGCGGCGAGGTTGGCGACAGGTATAGGGTGGTGGTGGTGAGAGGCGACATATGTGAATCAGCGATAAGGCTTCTTGAGTTTTCTCCGTCTTGTTCTCGTATTATATGTAGGGAGAGAGATTTACTTTTTTAACATCAAAATTAAAATGATTATATGTTACTGGTAAACCTAAGTTATGTGCTGAAAGTAATTAAAAGTTACATGTTATTATACTCATATATCTCTTTAATGAAGAATCATTTTGCTATTGCAGAATTCTTAAATTAAAGAGGTATTTAAATAATTAAATGTAACAACTTAACTGCTCGTAGCACTGAAGCGGCCCACATCCGTTTTCCATATTCTTTTTTTGTGAATAATCCCGTCTTAACTCCCAAAACCCGACCCGATCTGAAAGGTCTTCGCCCATTTCGTAATCATCGCCATAGCCGTCTTCCTCTTCAAACCACTCAATCATCGGCGATTAAAGTTTCGCAGTGAGCAAATTTCAAGCCATCTCCGTCGCGACCACTCAGACGGCGGAGAATGGGATGTTTTGCTAGCAAAAGTGCGGATTCCAAATCCAGTCGTCTGTCTAGATGGCGCGCCACTGGCATTGTAGCGTTACGCGACGGTAAATTAAAGGCATGTACTCTCTCTCTACTGATTTGGACTTCCTATTTGTCGTATTTGGATTCTGCAAACGATCCTTGAAATTGAAACTTTCGTTTAGATAAATTTTTGTGAAGTCGTGTAGAAATGTATTGTTATTGTGCGATTAATTGGAATTTTGTAATTCTAAAAGCAATAATCCAAATAACACGCTGTTCAGATAATAAATAGTTAGTTTAGGGGTTTTGGAAGTGCTTATCAGAATTGCTTATGATCGTAACTAGCAGAATCAGCTAATCTAAGGGAAAACAACTACTGGAGTGTTTGAGGGTTTCTTGTTTTTAAAGATTTAAGTGGGAAAGTAAAAACAATGAAATTAATGGTTTGAATAAGCAATCCTCAAGCTGCTTATTTTACCATTACGTAAGCAGATAATCATAGTATAAAAATTCAATAAGCTGAGAAGCCGTTTAAACAAGCCATTCCTAGACCCCCTTTTGTGCTGTTACATTAATATATATAAACGGGCTTAAAGTTCTTTAAATTTTGAGGTGGGCAAGTGAAAGGAAAAGAAGAAAGAGAAAGGGTTCTTACCACAGTTTAGTGAAAGTTGTACAAGTATAGTCTCAAGGTTCTAAAATACAGTAACATGAGAATCGTGCAGGCCAAAATCAATAAATATGCAACAGGGAAGTTTAGTGGGAAGTTCAATAAAAGCGACTAATATGGTACATAAAAGAGAATTGTTAAACTTTTCTAATGGAGTATAGGTTTTCTATGCAAGTCCATCAAGCTAGTTGGTAGGCTTGAAATGAAACAAAATGAAATCAGAAAAAGGGTAAAAACTGGAGCTCAAACATCATTAAATTTATAAAATGTTTTGCTCCAGCTTAATTTGAAGCTTTAGGTTTCAACATATTTCTCTAAACCTCTAACTTTGGATTAACGTGTTACCTAGTTTACTCAATCAATGCTACAATTTGGCTTAATTTATGATTATTTTATGCTCTCTCGTCTCTACACCCTTACAAGTTACAGCCAGGTGAGAGTTTATAGCATTCCTTATCTATAATAACCTGTTCGTGCTTCTTTCTTCCACAACGAAGTGTCTATAGCAGTATAGCTTGATGCCTACTGCTACTTTTGGAGTCATTTTGTTCTTTTTGTGAAATAGTTTCATTTGTTAGGTAAAACAGGCAGACTAGCACATTTTTTGTTTCCACCAACTAGTTCTATGTTGTTTAACACCCCTCCTTTTAATTATATGCTTATTGTGCATATGTGCCATTAAAGCCTATCTTGTGACTTGTGAGGACACACTACTCATATATGACCTATACCATATACGTGTGACATACGATACCTTTTTTTAGTAAAGCAACACCTGTTTTTCTATATTTTTGACAAGTACTAAAGGTAATTAGGTGGTTAAAGATTAAAAAGTTAGCAACTATATTGAACACTAAGGGGCGTTTGGTTCGTAGAATGTTTTAAAGGAATTTGAATCTGTCAGGACCTCGACAGAATTGGAGTGTAAGTACTAATAAAATGACAAAATTGCCTTTTTTCCAATTTTAAATGGTAATTAATCTATTTAAAGGACCAGCTGCAACTGTGAAGATTTTGCAAAGAACCAGACGGTGATGAACTTTAAACTGGCGAAGAACCAACACTTTGGATTTAAGCCCTAAATCGCACCAATTGAAGAACCAGTTGCAACTGGTACACATATGGGGATGAACTTTAAAATGTTGAAGCCCTACATCGAAGGGCTAAATTGAAGTAACTGTGCACACCCATCGCACCAAGAGAGATGAGGGAGAACACAGACGGCAGCAAGGGAGAGGAAGGAGCGGTGCTTGGGTAGCAGGTGGAGGTGGTGCTTAGGGAGGATGTTGGAGGAGGCTTGGGGTGAACACAGACAGCAACAACGCAGAACACAAATAGTGGATTAAATTTGGTAAATATAAAGTGGCGATGTGTGGGGTGACCGGCAAATAGACCTCGTTGGAGAACCATCGATGCAAATGTTGCAAGCTTGGAACGATGGAGTCAAAGACTCAAAGGGAGCTTTTTGGTAAAATAATACCAACTCCAGTGGAATATAAAAAAAATAAGGAATCTAAATTTCTTTGGTTGTAGGAATCAAACGGAAAGTTTGTAAATTCCAATTCCCTCATTCTCCGAACCAAACATGACACAGAATGAAATTCAGATTCCAATTCTAGGAAATTTCACTAACTAAATGGGACCTAAATGTTTTGCTACCAATGGAACAAGTTTGGAGCTGAAAGCCTTGAACCTGAAAATTGCCATAGTAAGTGATCCACTCTGATAAAACCTAATATACTATGAAGTGGATAAGCTTTTGCACTTTTTTTGCCGTTGAGTGGAATTATTTGCTTGAACAATATAGGATTGTCACATGTTTGAGTTGCCAAAGTTGTCACCTGTTTGCTGCTTATTTGTTTGGAATTTTGGATTGTCCTAGTATCTCTTTATTCTGATTGCAGTTTGCTTGTCTCTCTTGATTGGAGGTTTATTGAATATGATTTTGAGCATGGATTCTTGGAATTAAACCATGTTTTATAATGTCTAACCAATTGACTTGGTGTGATTGGTGAAATAGTCCTTTCCAGATGAAGTTCTAGAGCTGGACAAAACTGTGCGTACGCTTGATCTAACACACAACAAATTAGGTGATGATTTCTTTTTTGGATATCTTTTAATCCCTCAATTGCATGCATTTTATCTGACACATTTTGTTTCCCATTTTTCTCTGGAGTTAGATGATATTTCTGGTAATGAAGGGTTTACCACTTAAATTCACTTTATTGGACAAGGAAATAACATATATGCTTCGGATCTTTACTTTCATAACATATCCTAAAATCTATTAAAATTACTGGTTTGTGTTTTATATGTACTTGTTAATAAAGGGATATACATGGATGTCAAAGAGTAATTTTGTTGGACTTGAGAAATCAAATTTAAAAAAGAGAAATATATATAACAGAAAAGGAATGTGTTGATGAAACAAACTTGTCATGATATTTAGAGTAAGTTACAAATTCTGTCCCTGTGGTTTCCTCAGAATTTCACTTTTCATCCTTTCTTTTTTAAAATTACATTGGTAGTCACCGTGGTTTACATTTAGTTACATAGTTGGTTCTTTATGCTAACTGCCGTTAGCTTTTCTAGTAAGGACCCTCTTATGTGCCTTGCACATGAGGTTATTTTAGTCATTTTCACCCATATCCTTGTTACCAATCGATATATGTACTTAATTATTAAATATTAACGTATTATATAACAAAATTATAAACTAATTCTAATTCATTAAACAAAATGAAATTAAATCCAAATCTTAAGAGGACTATCTTAAACTAAAACAAATTATTGACAACAACTGAATTTAATTTGAGATGATGAACAACAAACTTAATCATCAAACAAATCAAAACAGTGAGATGATGAAATGAAACAAAATTGGAGATGATAAACCTAAAGATCACAGACACAATAAAACCAAAAACCCTATTATCACTCAAACACTACAAACCAAAAACCCTAGGCCCTGTTTGTTTCGTAGTATTTCCTGGGATTGGGATTTCAAATCCTAAGAAATCTTGTGTTTGTTTGGAAAAAAGGCAAAGGATTTAATCCTACCAAATGCTTTAGACATTGGATTTTATAAATCCTCCCACCCCCCCTAGTATTTTCAAATCCCATAAACAAGGGAATCTCCAAATTACCATATTACCCCCACCCCCTACCCTTACCACAGCCCTACCCTACGCCCGCCCCTACCCTACCTCGCACCCTACCACCTTACCCCACCCTACCTACCCACCTTAACCCCCACCCTACCCCACCCACCCTACCCCATCCCTACCCTACCCTACCCTCACCCTCTATCCTACCCTACCCACCCCCTACACTACCCTACCCATACCGTAACCCACCCTACCCTACCTACCCACCCCCATCCCCTACCCACTCCCATCCCCACCCTTACCCACCCCTACCCTACCCCCCATTCATACCCTACCCTATCCCCAACCCTAACCTACCCTACCGCATTCCCACCACCCCTACCCCACTCCTACCTTACCCCCACCCCACCTCACCCTACCTACCTACCCCATCTCTACCTTACCCTACTCTCACCCTCTTACCCTACCCACCCCCTACACTACCTTACACCTACCGCGCCCCACCCTACCCTTACCCTACCTACCCCATCCCCACCCTACCCCACCCCACCCCCATCCCTACCACTACCCTACCCTACCCTACCCAAATATAACTGAAGGGTAATTATATCATTTGTCACAGAAGCAATCCAAATCCTTTGATTGATTTACAAAACAATTAGGATTTCAGGAATGCAAATCCTGACAGATTTTGTTAGCCGACTGGATTCACAATCCTACCAAATGCAAATCCTTTGACAGGATGCAAATCTCATGAAAAAAATCTGCGAACCAAACGCCCCTAAGATTTATTGCTTAAAAAAAACGTAACATGGAATAGAAATCTAGAATCTTCTAATATAAATAAAAGACTAATTTGATAAAATTTATTAGACGATCTAAATCCTTCATTTAAAAAAAATATTTAATCTTGACCGTTCATTCGCTTAAAATCAAAAAATCAATTTTGACTTTTTAGAGTCAAAATTATTAGAAATAATTTCGTATAGGCCCTTATTAAATTATATAAAATCGTATTTGTCCACCTTAATTTACAAATATCATATTTACCCTTTATAATATTTCAAAATACCGTAATTAACCAAATTCTTAGATTTATCATTCTAAAATAATTTATAATCATTTTAAATCTTTTTTAATAAACCAATAACGTTTAACTTTATTACTAATAATTGTAACAATAATGATTGATGACTTGTATAGGAAATACAATTACATCTCTTCATATCATAATACCATGTTTTTGCCGTCAAGTCTGCACTCCCACTCGCGTCGATGTATCCACTTCTAGTTAGAGTGTTGATGCCGTACGTCGTCATTTTTTAAATTCTCATTTAATTCGCGTTTTATTATTATTTAATACATTTTTATTATTGTTTAAACCAACCCGTGTATCACACGGGCATTTAGTCTAGTTTAATAAGGAAGCTTTAAGTAATCGATTTGAACAAATAAAAAACCTTACATTTTAACAAATCAAACGATTTAAAAAAAAACCTTTCAATCAAACCCTAATCATTGGAGCTAGCTTACTTCATTGAGCTTGTGAATCCAAGGGCGATGGTGGTGGCTGTGAATCTAAGGGCAGTAGTGATGGTGGTGGTTGTGAATCTAAGGGTGGCGGTGTGATTTTGAGGCTGATGGTGGTCGTTGTGAATCCAACGGCTGCGGTGGTGGTTGGTAAAGAAAGGCAAGGGCAGAGAGAGGGGGAGGATGGTTAGAGAGAGAAAGAGGTTGTTGCATGCAGCGGCGATGGTGTTGGTGTGATTCCGAGGGCAATGGTGGTGGTTGTGAGTCAAGGGCAGAGAGAGGAGGGGAGGATGGATAGAGAGAGAAAGAGGTTGTTGCAGGTGGCTTTCGATGGTGGCGGTGGAGTGATTGAGATGTTTGTTTGGTGGTGGCACAGAGAGAGAAAGAGAGAGAGAGAAAGAGGTTGTTGCAGGTGGCTTTCGATGGTGGCGGTGGAGTGATTGAGATGTTTGTTCGGTGGTGTGATTTTGATGGCGGCGCAGGTGTGATTCCTCAGTGGTGGCAGAGAGAGAGAGAGAGAGAGAGAGAGAGTCAAATGTGGTCTTAAGAGAGGGAATGTGGAGAGACTCATAAGTGAGAGAAAGTCAGAAAGATATTACATGAGATATGTTTGTATGGTAATAAGAATAAGGAGATAAGTTCGTTTGGTAATAAGGATAGTGGTTAATATGACCAAATTACTCTTATGCACAAGTCACATGAGGGCAAATTAACGTCCGTTTGTGTAAAGGAATAAACTTGTAACGAAATGTAAACCACAAGGACTGTTAATGTAACATTGAAAATTAAAGGACGAAAAGTGAAATTTTTAGTAAACACAGGGACAAAATTTGTAATTTACTCTAATATTTATTTTTGAGTGGGGACTCTTTTTGCAAGGACCTATCTGCAAGCTTTAAATATATAAATGTTCTAACTTCTACAGTAGATGACACTGAAATTTTCGAAAATTTTCTTTTATTACTCCAGTTTTTCTTAATTAATCGCATTTGAGAGATGTTGTAAAATCTAAACCTGTACCCATCATTTCTGTCTTGTGGCTACTGCAGTTGATGTTCCAGAGGAGATCAGCAAACTAAATAATATTCAGAGGCTGGTATAAACTAAACATTTTGATCATTGTATCTATATTTCCTTGGAACATTTCATATCTGTACTTTCTAGATTGTAGTTTATAATTTGAGATTTGTGAAAAGTACTTTGTGACATAAGATTTTAAAATTTGATGTGGTGGCACCTTGTTTCAGATTCTAGCGAATAATGTAATTGAGCGTCTTCCAATGACTATTGGGAAACTTCGGTCTTTGAAATTGATCATACTTGATGGGAATAGGCTTACTACCATGCCTGATGAAGGTATTTTTCTTCTTCTTTAAGTAGCATATTATAAGGCAAAATAATTCTATAAATCAATCATTTCATTTTTACGTACACACAAATATACAAATAGATAGATTTGCACATACATACATAAATATGTATATTAATGGTGTAACCTACTCCGGTCCCAATCAAACTTGGGACTCGAGCGGTAAAGTAAAGATTTAAAATCCATATAAGACTCTAGACAGCTCAAAGGCCTAAGACCATAAAAGTTGATTGACACTACAGTCAGAAACATATTTAAAAATAGTTAGGGAGGGATCTCCCCTTTGGAGGGCATCCCACTTTCTAAATAAGAGCTTAAAACAACCAGAATCTATCTATTACTGCATGTGCACGCACGCTTGCATGTTATTCAAAAGATTTGGCAAGATTGTTTCTTTTCTTTTTGTTGATATTATGAGGTTTATTTGCCAACTTATGCACGTAGATGTTTATGTTTTTATTTCTTGGTTTAAAGATTTAACAAGACTGTCTTTTTTTGTTGATATTATGAAGTTCTAATACGTTTTGTGTTATTTCATAATGCTTTTATGGTTCAGTGGGCCAATTGGCGAGACTTGAGCGGTTATCCGTATCTGGCAACCTGTTAACTAGCCTGCCGGAATCCCTAGGAAACTTGCGCAGTGTAAGTAATTGCCTGTAGCGTCTCATTAACCCATTATCTATTTTAATATTAATCTCCATTAAATTTATTTTGGTAATGAAATTTAGTGAAGTTTTTTGTTGTTTACCTGATCGATGCATCCAGCATGTTAGTATAACGAACTTCTCTCGTCTTGTCCATTTGACATCTCACTTTGGAGGTTTTCAAATTTCATTTTAGTTTTACTTCACTAAACATCTTATTGCTGTAAAATCCAATTCAGTTTCTGAAATGCAGTTGTTGCTACTAAACGTGTCACATAATAAACTAAAGTCTCTTCCAGAATCCATAGGGAGCTGCTCTTTGTTGGAGGAGCTACAAGCAAATGGTATTCTTTGTTTTGTTTTTTGCTTTTGCTTCATCTTTTATTCCTTAATGCCAAATTTACGTGGGACAGAGTACAACTTATAAGGTCCGGTCTCAGTTTACTATCTTGGTTTCACGATTCTATTTTTTTTGGGCTCAGAAAACTCCATTGAAGAACTTCCTACTTCAATTTGCAGTCTTGTTCATCTGAAGTCACTGTGCTTAGATCATAACAATCTGAAACAGGTGGCTTTCCTACGCAAATTATCAATCTTTAATTAGGAAAAGAAAAAAAAATTAAGATTGCATCTTTTCTTCTACAGATTCCTCCAAGTTTATTAAAAGAATGCAAGACTCTACAGAATTTTTCACTGCACGGAAATCCCATATCTATGGACCAATTCCAACAGGTAAAGTTCAACCTTACATTTTCTGATTCCTAGACATTCAGTTTTAGCCACAAAGTGAAAACCTTACACGGAAGTACGGAACCCATCTTAGAGCTCTCGTCATCTCCAAAATGCTACCCACAACCCACCGTCTTCATTTCTTTTCACCATGCATGACAAAACAGAATTGCTAACGAAAAAAAAACATTGCTTAACGAATATCAATTACTCTCAGATGGAAGGATTTCAGGAGTTTGAAGATCGAAGGAAAAAGAAATTTGACAAGCAAATAGATTCAAACGTGATGATCAGTTCTAAAGGCCTTGATGAGGGTGTCGATCTATGAGCTTTTATCAAATGGTGCTCTGGTTTCTTTTAAGCTTATAAATGCTGCTGCTGTTTATAAAATTTGAAGTTTAACATTGTCATTCTAGGCTTCTTGTAGCTTGCCTTATAAAGCCAGTAAATATGTATCAAACTCCTTGGCAAATTAATAAACTTTGTTGTAAATGACATGACGCGATTTCACAAGGATTTAATAAAAGGAACGAATGTTTCAGAGAATATTAAATAAGTAAACAATTATCAAACTCAAGCTCGAATAGTTTTATAGAAGCTTGAGCAGAGTAATTGATAAACAAGTCGATCCCCAAAATATCTGCTACTCGACTTGGCTTGGCTCGTTATCACCATTCACCACTACGTATACATATTGGTTGGGATGGCCATGAATCTAAAGTAGACATTTTTTCCATGTTTTTAATAACGTAAATCGTGACGTGATGGTATGGTTAAGCTTTAAGCCTTTGACCATTCCTATAGCATGGGTTTTGGGTTCTCTAATCTAGCTTTCACGTCAGCGTTAGATTACATTCCCCCTTCTATTTACAACCTAAAAGTTAGTATAACCTAACTTAGTTTTACCCGATCTTTCCCACACTTTATATTTATTATTTTAGTATATATTTAAATAGTTAATTATTTAAAGAAAAAAATATTTAAAGATTGTTTAAACATAAAAACAATAATAGTAAATAAATGAATTTTCATTCTTTAATAATATTTCAGGTACATTAGATTAAAAAGGAGAATAATATCAATAAAAATAAATTTCAATTTTTGAGCCCGCAATTTTTTAATCATCTCAATTCATGTTCTGTAAGTGATGTGCAGAGTAATATAGAACTCGAAGTCCTTTTTCGTATCATGCGGGGAACGGATTACCCAAAGATTGCCGTGTTGAACCCAAATATCTCCCTCGGTTGCGCCAGAATGTAGGTGTGGTGACTTTTGATTCTATGATGAAGTAAAAACATAAAATTGTTGGAAGTTTTGTAGAAGAATTCAAAGATGTAGGGAGTTTTGTGTGAAAAAAATAAGTAAAAGTGTTGAATATATGTATATAGGGGTGAGCATGGTACCGGAACCGGTACCGACCGGTACCGGTACCGGTTTTACCGAATACCGAATTTGGTTTAAAGACGGTATCGAATACCGTACCGAGTATTCATACTACGGTACCGGTACCGGTACCTATTTTACCTAGTTTTTTCGGTACTAGTCCCGAATACCGATTTAGCACTATTTTAAGTACCGAGTACCAGACCGAAAGCTCTAACTCGGTACCAGTACCAGTACCGGTACGGTGCCGGTACGGTTCGGTATTTTCGGTACTCATGCTCACCCCTATATGTATATATATACACTAGCATGGTACCCGCACAATACGGCGGTATCGAATAATTTTTATTCGATAACTTGTTCGTTTTCGGTTCACATAATACGATGATAACGAATAATTTTCCTTTTATAACATCTTTATTTTCTTTATCTTAGTTCCATTTTCTTAATTTTTTTGTTATCAATCAACTACTTTATTATTTTTAATATAAAATTTGAGAATAGTTAAATAAGAAAAAAATTCTACTTATAAATTAGGGTAAATTACATGAAAATACTAAGTGTGTATTAATAATTTAAAACTATTAATTATATGAGGCATTTAAAAAAAATTATTAATATATGTTTATAAATATGATTATTGGTTATTTGAGTTTATGAGGTCTATTTATATACATTTTTTGATAATTGGGTTAACATATTTATTACATGATAGAATATGTTTGGTTATGAAAATAATTTTTAATAATTAAGTTAATTTGAGTTGATATTTTTAATAATAGAAGGTTTAGTTATTAAAATAGAATATAAGAATCTTATTAACTCTATTTGTTGGGGAGATAATCATTCACCCTAATAATCAACTTTGCCTATCCTAAAACATAGAATTTGATGATAACCAAACCCTACATTCAGTATAACTTAGAAAGAATTCAAACATGTGTTGTTTGAATCCGTTTATGTAAAAATATGCTAAGTATGGAACCATCAGCTGAGGAAAATAAGCCATCAGCTGAGCATCAGATCCTACTCAAAGTATCAGCCAAAGGATATCAGCCAAGGAGCATAGATGAAGAAAACAAGTAAAGAAGACCATCGGCTGAGGAAAACAGTCTATCAGCTGAGCAAAATTATTGATCAGCTGAGGAAAATATTCCATCAGCTGAGGGAAAAAATTGATCAACTGAGTGAAGAAATTGATCAGCTGAGTGCCTACTCTATCAGCTGAGTGAACAAATGGATCAGCTGAGGCCCAGAGCATCAGCTAAGTAAGTCTTCCTTTACACAAGTCATCTCTCCTCATAAACAAATACATGAGCTTATGTCCTCCTAAGCTTACTATTGATCAGCTGAGCATCTATATGATCAACTGAGCAATATGTGTCAACTGAGTCCTAGCAAAAAGTGATCAACTGATATATTTTGTCAACTGAGTAGTGAATATCAAAGTTCCTAGTACAATCTGTTAGTTGAGTCGTGAAAAATGTCAAATCTACTCTATCTTTTCAGATTGTAAGTCATATGTAAAAGGCAGAACATGTGTTGTTCTATTATGTCTTAGATCTTTGTTTGTAAAAGTAAAAATGCACTTTTTGGATCAAGTATGAGACAAAAAAGTTTGACCTTATCCTCTGGAAAAGGATAATGATACCTCAAACAGACGAAGATCTTGAAGATTTGTTCAAACAACTAAGTATGGCTGGCAATCCCATACTTGGTAAAGTCAAATCAATCAGAAGCATGGTGTTGATTAAAGTACAATCATGGAAAGGGAAAGATACTTCTAGATGTGGACTTTAATATTTTATATTGTGAATGGGTTGCGCTTTTGCAGAAAAGTACAATTACTTTTATCAAAACATTTGATTAAAGTAACTTTACTTTTCACCCACTACCTTTACAGATTAAAATATTATATTTCCACATCTTCTTTGTCTCTTACCTTCATGCAACCGGATCCACCAAGACTTCTATATATTCTCATGCATGGTGGACATGCAAATAAACAACACACAATACAAAAAAAGTGAAGTCTCTACTACACAGAAAGAAAATCTCATCAGTTGAGAAAATTCGTAGAGTATAAGCATTGTGTAGAATCCAACTTGTTCATGTGTTGAACACTCTATATACATTAGTTGTTTTAGAGTTAGCTTGCCTATGTGTTAGACAAATTGATTGCCACCTTTTATTTTACTTAGAATTTCCGCTTCTAGTACATGTAATTCTTGATTCAATATCAATAAGAATTATATAAAAGTATATCAGTGTGTCTTTAATTTTAAAAGATAAAGTTTGTATTCAACCTCCCCTTCTACAAACATTTGTTGTTGCGTACTCAATCTGGGACTAACACTATTTAATACTTACTTCATTTAAGTTTCCATTTAATTTTAAAATACTTAAAATCTAAGAGTTTAAGAAAAAAGTTTAAATGCTTTATAATATAATATAGATATATATTGTTAGTCTCAGATTGAGTACGCAATAACAAATATTTGTAAAAAAAAGGGGGTTGAATTCAAACTAAAGCTTTTTTAAAATTATGGAACACACATTCACTTTTAATATAACTCTTATTGATTATAAATCTAGAATTACATGTACAAGGAAACGAAAATTCTAAATACAATAAAAGGTGACAACAATTTTCGTCTAACACATAGACTAGCTTCCCTAATACAACTTATATATAAGGAGTTCAACGCATTAACAAGTTCTACAAGATGCCAACTCTCCGAGAATGAATTCTGCAAAATTATCTAGAGTTATCTTGCTTATCCACACTTTGTTGAACTAGTATTTTACCCGCGCGATGCGGCAGGGTAAAATAGTTTCATTTGTTGACTTGTCAATTCAACATGTTATTTGTGATGTTTGCCGGAGAATATGGTGGTTGTGATCTTTGTACAAATATCAAGTTAACGCAACATTTACGTTTAAATAATAACATTCTATTCTTGTATGAATGAATTCATACCATATTTTACGATCATATTACATGGTAGAATATAAAACTTTTTGAAAACAGTAAGTAAATGTGACAATTATTTAGATCATGCTAAATACATATGTAATTCACTCATCATATTACACGTAACAATTATTTGGTCGGTTTTCTGTCATTAAATTCAGGATAGTTTTTTGTAATTAATCTTTTTGACAGTTTTAAAGTGTTTAAGATAATTGTAGAAATATATTGTAAATAATGTTATTTGAGTTGTACTATTTTAAAAGTGTTAAGATTGTTGCTGAAAGTTATTGTAAAGCATGTTATATTACTCGTACTACTTAACTTAAAAAATTGTTAAAAAAAGATAAATGTAATTAAATTCTGACAGTTTTAAATATTGGAAGTTATTGTGAAATATTAATTATGTATTTAAATTGTCTTAAATGCTGAAAGTTATTGTAAAGTATTAATTATGTATTTAAATTCTAAAGATTATTGTCGGAACATATTGTAAATAATGCTATTTGAGTTGTACTATTTTAAAAGTGTTAAGATTGTTGCTAGAAGTTATTATAAAGCATGTTATATTACTTGTACTACTTAACTTAATAAATTTTCTTAAAAAAGTGCTAAATGCTTTATAGAGTAGCAAAGATATATTGTAAATAATGCTATTTGAGTTGTACTATTTTAAAAGTGTTAAGATTGTTGCTGAAAGTTATTGTAAAGAATGCTATATTACCTGTACTACTTAACTTAAAAAATTGTTAAAAAAGAGATAAATGTAATTAAATTCTGACAATTTTAAATGCCGGAAGTTTTTGTGAAGTATTAATTATGTATTTAAATTGTCTTAAATGCTGGAAGTTATTGTAAAGTATTAATTATGTATTTAAATTCTAAAGATTATTGCTGGAACATATTGTAAATAATACTATTTGAGTTGTACTATTTAAAAGTGTTAAGATTGTTGCTAGAAGTTATTGTAAAATATGCTATATTACTTGTACTACTTAACTTAAAAAATTGTCTTAAAAAAAGGGCTAAATGCTTTATAGAGTAGTAAAGATTCAACCGATCTCATATATATAAAACAAGGTAAATTGCATGAAAATACAATAACTTTGTCTTAATTATCATTGTATACAACCAACTTCATTTTTTAGAAAATAATACAATCAACTTTTATAATCCTCTCATTGTATGTAAGTTGTTGTATATTATAAAAATTATGGAAAAGTTTTTTGTATACAATGGTAGCTAAAAACTAGACACAGAAAAAAGTTGTTTGCATACAATGAAATTTTTTTGAAAGTTAGTTGTATTATTTTTAAGAATTTAAAGTTAGTTGTATACAATGACAATTAAGACAAAGTTAATTGTATTTTCATGCATTTTGCGCTATAAAATATGATGAGTGAAAATGTGGTAATTGAGAATACATTATTTTACGATTAAAGTGGGATAAAACTTGCATTATTTTAATACAGCTCGTCCTTCTAATCTAATAAAGTATTATAAAGTACAATTACCATTTTACTTTATATTAGTTTATCATATCTCAATCAAATAGATAATATATAACCAATACTTTTGTAGGATCTACATATATTCTTTAATAGCTCATATTTTTTCCGAGTAGAGTGTTAGCATCCACATATGTTCTCTAAGCATTACTTTGCAATACATAGAGAGTTTAAACAATTTACATGATGAAGATATAAGATTACAATGAATAACACATGTTCAATCTGTAGACTTAACAACTCTTGAAGAGAAATAGTAACCGGTAAATAATACGAGTTAAAGAGAAGACTTAGCTAACCAGTGTACTTAGTTGATGGAATGAAGTGTTCAGCTGATCATCTAGACACTTAGCTAATCAAAGGGTATGGTCAGCTGATCGTATAAAGTGATTAGTTGATCATGCACAACTAAATAGGCTAAAGTTACTCAGCTGATTTTTTGGTCACTTAGCTGATAAGGTAATGTTGCTCGGCCGAGAGGTCTTGATCATGTTTCTTGTTCAGGTGATCACATCTGAGGTGTTAGCTTATACATCTAGTGTACTTAGCTGATGAGAATAGTTACTATCTAACTTAGAAAATTACAAGTCTAATCTTAAGAACACATGTTAAGATAAATTCTAGTCTAACTTAAACACTAGTATTGTAAAAATTAAATCATATTTATTTCAATAGGCAGATTTGATTATTAAGTTAAAATGGTTATCTTCCCAACATATATATAGGGAAGTGTTCAAATGAGAATTGTTTTTCGTACGAAAACTGTCAGAACTAATCTTGACCCTTGATTAAAATAAATCAATGGCTAATAATTCTAGCTGCTAATGATTGACTCATTAATGACGTATTAATGAGGGGTATTTTGGGCAAATCAAGTCTCACGCATTAATGACGGTCCACCCGAACGCAATTCACGGTCGGAAAAAATATATAAATGGGCAAAATTATGCTATTAATGAGTCATTAATAACGTTACAAACAGTTCTCATACGAAAACATTTATCGTTTGAACCTTCCCCTATATATACAGGGGGAATGTTCAAACGATAACTGTTTTTCGTACGAGAATTGCGAAAACCAATTTTAGTCCTTGATTAAAAATAATAATGGCTAAGATTTTTTAGCGGCTCATTAATGCTTCATTAATGACGCATTAATGAAGGTTATTCCTGGAAAATCAAGCCACACAAATTAATGACGACGGCTCACCCGGACGCAATTCACGGTTAGGTAAATATATAAATTATCAAAATACCCCTATTAACGAGTCATTAATGGTGTTAAAAACAATTCTCGCAGTTCTCGTACGAAAAGTAGTTCTCGTATAAACTTTTGCCTATATATATATATATATTCCTTTGAATTTTAATTTTTTAACATATTATAGTTCCCTGTTAAGTATTATATTTTTATATTTATACTAACCAAGACTTAAATTTACTCATATTAGAACGATTCGAATAGTTGCTTATCGTTATAGGCTCCCTCAAAGCATCCATCACGAGCTAGGTAGATCGTTATAACCATTGCACCATTGCATGTGTCTCTTTGTTTGCTCGTGAAGGTGGTAACGAGCCAGCTCGTAAATGCCTTTTTTTAATTTCTTAAAGGTAATGTGAATATAACATTGATTGTGATGTGATGGCACTAATACATGTTATGATTAAAGTTTATTACTTTGTTTATGATAAATCATAGAATTAATAATGTTTATATAACCGTCAGTAATCATAGTTATGACACCGATTCAGAGAATCCATAAATTCCCATGTAGAGATTAATGGCTGAATATGAAATGAAATTATCTAATCTGTCGTAGGCTATTTATTTATTTAAGTCTACGGACGTCGGGTTTTTGTGCTTTTAGATTATTAACCTTTAAACACACCTTGGTACCTTACCTACCCAAAGTCCCAAGAGTTGAAATATCAAACAGCCATTCACGTAATTACCAATTGACGCCATACCCTTTTTCGTAATTTGGATTTTATTTTCAGACCACTTGTTTACAAAAAATAGCCGACCTCGTCTTCACCCTTTTCCTGCAATTCTTATCCCTAATTTTTTAAATCTCTCTCATTCAAACCCTAATTCCTAAATTCGATCTCGATTTGCTCTTAACGCCCCCGATTCTTAGCGGAATCTTTCGATTCTCCTCTTTATCTATCGATCAAGCTATTTCTTAAAGCCTGCTTTTGAGTGAGTCGGTTTCTATGTTAGGGTTTCGTTTTTTGTTGATATCTCATCAGATCTGTTAGATCTATCATCTCTTTCGCTAAATCGGTCGGTTTCTATTGCGGATTATCTTCTTTTTGCCTTGACTTTTCAGATCTTGACTTTTTTTTCGATTTTTTTTTATCGATCTAGGGTTTGTGAATCGAGTCTTCTCTGCTGTTTAATCTTTTGATTTTATTTTCTGTATCTGAAATTCATTCAACTATAGGAGTTTTATATTTACGATTTGTTCGAATTCTCAAATTTTTGAAATTGGGGATCTAGGGTTAGGGTTTCTTTGTAAATTTAGGAGATTATCATAAACGGTTGATATTTTTAGTAACTTCGAATTGGGGCTCTTGGGTTAACACGTCTTTTGTTTGAACGTCGTACAAAATTCCTTGAAGGTATAAATCAAAGTCCTTACCTTTTTCAATTGCACAGTTGCTAGCTTATCCAAATTTCAGTATTTTTCGAATCATAATCCGCTTTTTACGTCGACAAATATTTTTCATGATGCATTGAAGGAAATTTTATTTTTCAAGAAAATATATTTACTGATTTATCTTTTTTATTTGGGGTTGACTTCCACGTGCGGTTTAAGATTCTTACAGTATTTGTCAGATTATCAATTATGTTTGCACCCTACCGCTTTTAAACCCCGAAGCTTCCTAAATACTGATATTCTCCTTTCAACCCAAGACACTGTTCAAAAAATTAGTTGTATTTGCAATCTTATTTTCCCGAAATGATTTTCGTTTATACCAAAATTAAAACTTAATGCACGGTTGCAAGTTGAAACTTGTGTATAACAAGAATAAATAGAATTTTTAATGCCATTTGTTTAATTATCTGAAGCCCCTTGCGAGCTCATCTTATTCAAACTATTTAATTCATGATAATTGATTTTTATATCTAGATAAATAGTTGCTTCTATCTGTTTGTTCCAAAGAAATTTGGATGACTGTGGGACTTGTATTTTGGCACTTTTTTGGTTCCGTAGTTAAAATTTACACATTTGACATGTTACATTGTTACAGTTAAAACATGGTACAGAAACGACAACTGGCCGAGGAGGGTTTTGCGGTTTCATCTAAGCACTTGAAGTTGGAACATAGTTGCGAGTTGCTTCCGTCATTGCAGTTTACGGAAGAAGATGCGCCTCTGCAGTCAGGTGTGTAGAGGAAAGATTGAGTTTTGTTAATCTTTTCAGATTTGCAGGCCTTTGTAATTTCTCAAATCGTATTAGCTTACAATGAAATTGATCTAATTCTTACTTTATGTCATGTCAAAATTTGTTTGAGAGTATATAATGCAATAGAAATTCTTGCCCTTTGTCTCTATGAGGTTTTCGTGACAACCAATACTCATTGATATATGTATTAGTCTATTAGAAATTAAGTTGGATGCCTGATTGCTAGTCTCCTGTTAGGAGCACTCTATAATGAATGTTACTAGTTCATTTCAGGGATTTTCCAATTGGTATCTCTTTTTGTTATTAACTAGTGGTATCCTATGATAGATAAAGATGAGGACTGCTTCTTTACACCAGTTATTGGGGTTGACCATGGATTTATAAATGGCAAGATTTCTGATCTTTCTGTGTGTGCCACAAAGGATGTTCATTTTACTCTTCCTGGCCGTCTTTCCACCTCATCATGGGCTAGTAGCACGATTAGTGAAGAAGAAGTCAGGTTAGAGGCACCACCGCAGACTCCTGATGCTTATTCTTACCTTTTAGAACATTCTCCTGTAAAACAAGTCCCAATTGGACCCGAATATCAAGCTGACATTCCTGACTGGCTTGAATCTGACGAGAATGAGATTAAATTCCTGGGGTCTTTTGTCATTCCAATGCCTGAAGGTTCTGCCATATGTAACGACGACACTATTGGAAGAGGTAGAGCTAATTGTTACTGTGATACTCCTGAATGCATCAAGCAGCACATCAAAGAAGCAAGGGAAATCCTTAAGGCAAGCATTGGACAAAAATCTTTTGCAGAGCTAGGGTTTGGTGATATGGGAGAGGTGGTTGCTGACAAATGGACTGAAGAGGATGAACATTTATTTCATGAAGTTGTCTATTCAAACTCTGTGTCATTGGGTAAAAACTTCTGGGATCATCTTGCTGCAGAATTTCCTTCGCGCACAAATCAAGAGATTGTCAGTTACTACTTTAATGTCTTTATGCTGCGCAGAAGAGAAGAGCAGAACAGATGTGATTCGATGAATGCTGACAGTGACGATGATGAGTGGCAGGGGAATGATAAACCTGAGGAAGAAGTCGAGACTCATAAGTACAATTATCATGAACATGGGAGTGGCTTTGAGGATGATTCCCGACCCAGAAACAGTTGTAGTTTTGACTCGTCTCAACGTTCTGAGAAAACAGTGGTTGATGGTGACCAATATGACTCCTGCACGTCTTCTGATACAGCTGACACGCCCTGCACAAGTAAATTTAAGATTGACACCAACAAGTCGTGGGGCAACAATGAGTTTGTCTTTGAACCCTTGGATGCTCGAGTGTGGGATGTCGGGTATTTTTCCAGTTCAAGAGCTAAAACTGATTTCTTGCCCACAGGGAGTATGATTGAAGAGGTATTTGGAGTCGAATCTTGGAATTTTGAAATGACAGAGGATAACAAAAGTTCAAACTAGTATTATTGGGTTATTCAGCTTTTCACCACCTCATTATTTTTTAGAAGACCGTAAAACATGTCCAATTTTGCATTGTACATTTACAAATTTACCCCTGGTTAGCATTAGAAGCTATTCATCTTAAGAGGTAAGCAAACTTATAGGTCACAAAGGTTCACCCATCCTGTTAGAAGTCTTTGGATGCATCTGTTGTAAATAAGCAGGGCCAGACCTGAAAGTTTTAGAAAGCAGAGGAAAAAAATGAAAACAGGAGAAGAGAGGGTTGATTGGCAAAGAATTGTTGTAAACATTTTGTAACAAACAAATACACATAATGAAGTATTGTGTTTGACTATAGTGTTCCTTTTGCTATTTATCATTGTGTTATGTATTCTTAACAGGTATATGAAGACGGTAAGTGAGCCACTTGCCAGCTACAAGTCTACATTTAACTAAGACTTTATAACTTGTAAAGTAGACGAGAGGTCGGTTTGTACACAAAAAAACACAGTTCCAATGCAATGCCGATTAGATTATCTCATTCCTATATAACTGCCATAGCTCCCTTGATTATGATTCCTGTATCTCAGGTAACTTGGAATGATACTTGTTCTTCCATGGGGCTGTCATCTTTAACCTTCCTTCTTTTGTTTCTTCCTTGTTCGCATTGCCCTTTTTATCTTTGGTTTATCATCTCCAGGATTGAACATGGTAGAATTACTTGGAAATCGTCATATGGGATTGATATTGCTTCATTCTCTTGGTGAAACTCAGTATCAAGTATTGTAATCCCTCATATGGGAGTGATATTTCTACTGGTCTTATATGGCTCCACCATGTATTCCCTTATAGACTGATTCTTCCTCATCTAGAAATATCATCTCTAGCTACCTTTTTCATCATCCACATGAGTCAAACTAGGTGCTGGCTAAGCCTTTTTTGGTTATAGAGAACATTAGAAATCGACTATCTGCTCGTAATTGTAGTCCCCATAAACATCATCAAAAGATATCTGGATCTGAATTTGCTTTGCGCATCTAAAGATCTGGAGGCACTTGAACGAATCTAGAAATGGAGAAGCGTCATTCCTCGACTTGAATGGAGTAGGATTTGACTATGTTGTAGATGCTTATAACTCGTTCATAGTGTTCAGATTAACAGTGTTTTGTTAGACGTCATTAAACTCTACAAATGACATGGTTTTCCAAATGCATGAATACCTAGCTCTCGCCTTTTCTTTAAGAATAACTCTTTTATTTTGGGATATCAATCGTTCAAATCCTTGAATTATGTTTGCTCGAGATATTTGCTTTATCCTTCTGACGATCAACAAAGGATGGTGGTCCATAGGAGTGTTTTTTTCTTTTAAAACCCAACTACACGGATACTTGATTGGGTTGACCTTAACATCCCTAGCGTTGCAGCTGAAACTAAAGCAACAGATACGGGAACAGTCGTATATCTCTCCATCCTCCCTTTTACGGAGCTGCAGCGTCTGACATACCAACATTTGCAATTGAAGAATGTTGGTCTCGTCGGGCATGCTACTTAGTGCTACCAAAAATCACACACTTGAATCATATATACAATAAGAGTTAGATTTTGCCCGCACTTTGCATCGGGTTTTTAGTAAGAACAAAATATAAAAACTAACATTCAAACATGAATGTTTAAAAAGAAGTGCAAAATAATTGAAAACTCAAGCTTATACTTTCCCTTATAATCTATTATGTTTAGTGTAAGTCTAAATATATTAAAAAGGTAGGGGGAATATTTAGTGTGTGTAAATACATCCAAGTTAGGTGTTGTTAGCGATGACTTCGCCATGTATGAAATATAGTTGTATGTTCAAAGATCAAATATCTTAACAACATCTTTTTGACCAAGTCATCCATATTTACTTATGTTGACCGCATTTAATCATAAAAATAAAAATAATTAATGTACTCAAAACACTCAAACGTATAGTAGTTACAATGACTTTAAATCATAACTAGTTACAGAAAAATCTGATCACACCCTTGTAAAGGGTCGATAAAGAATGAGGTCAAGGGTGCGGTCCAGCGTCGAAGATCTACATATCATCGCAAGATACGACTGATCTATTAGGTAATCCTAGCCATTATACAATACATTGATGCATGGTAATAGTTCACCAAACAAGTTGGACAGCTACTAGACTTTTGAACCCGGACTAATGAAAAGCCACATTTAAGTCGAAAGCAAGACATTAATTACAACAATAATGTGGCTGGCCTAATTAAAAAATAGCCATGGTATGTACTTCAAGCATCAATTACTTGTAACCATGGTATGAACTTTGCATCAATACTTCAATACAATTATAACTCACCCTAAAAAAACAAAAATAAAAAACATGGGATGTAGACTTGTAGTTCAGAGTAGGCATAGTGGTCTGATTTTCTATATAGTTGAAGACCCCATGCTGTGGTCAGGGGTATCTTCCACTCCGCCATAGCGTGGGTGGCCGGCTTGAGTGGTGTTTACTTCTTGAAAGGAAGGGGTGTGGTGAAGCTATGCAGGTATTTGCCAATTTTTTTGTTTTGTTTTTCATTTTTAATTGGTTATTTAAGTAATACTACGGGGTGAGTGGTAAGAGAAAAAAGTGAGATAATGTGATAGTGTAAAGGTTGCTACCACTCTTGATTACTTGTACCCTGGGATAACTCAAAAATAAAGATGGTGTTTGCAAGCTGTACTTTATGCCTGAAGTACATGTGTTCATAAATGGAGCACAATCTATGAAGCACTATATTATACCTACAGTTTTTAGATAACCCACTGAGAATATTGACACTTGCTATCTTGAATAACAATAGATTTCTTCAAAATTTTGCACTGAATACAGTCATTACCTGTCAAAATCAAGGAGCAATTGGATGATCAATTTTATCAGGCTGAGCTGACTTTTTCATGCCCCTGTTATTCTAACCTTTCAAAACTGTTTTTTAATTTAGAGTAAATTACATAAATTGGAACCATGGTTTGCTTTAAATTTCAATTTTTGTCTTTAAGTTTCTAACCATTTGAAGCTCTTCAGCATAGTTAGCATTGCATTATTATAAGTATAAATAAATACAATAGTTACACATAAGACCTGCACTATATACAATATTATTTAACACCAACTGTTTGAACCTCTTCAACAAGTGTATATTTAATGGTATTGCTATGCTAATGTGGGGATTAACATGTATATCAATTGGAGTATTTGCAACACTCCTCTCCATCATACCGTCACGTCAGTTTTTTCTCTCACCGTTTAACTCATCATTCAGCCTCGTAGTGATCACTGTTGATCATACTAAATTATAGGACTCATCTAATAACTAACTAAAATCAAATAAAGAAAAAAGAAAGAAACAAAAGGCAAATTAAGAATGGGTCCCACTTTAACCTTCACCACACACTTCTCTTGGTGTGGTTTTCACCCTCAACTCAAACTCACCACATGGTAGTGGTTTGGAAACCACTCTCACCCCCTTCTCATTCTACACTCACCTCTTCTCGCTCCATTCACTCTTACTGTGTTAATGATGTGGTTTTGTATCACTCGCTTGATGTTCTTTGATCATATATAGAAATGTTGGTGCGTTGGCACTATAAGATGCTAGTTAATTAGTTGGTATACTAATACCAAAGAAATATCTATTAGGTAATACAATTAGAAGCAAAATTTTACTAAAATGATAAAATAAACATAATTTGGGTCTAACATCCTAGACTTTTATAACACATTGTAAATGTGTAGTTGGTTTTTTATTAAAAAAAACTATAAAAGAATGTTTATAGTTGAAAATAGGGCGTTATATATACGTGTATTTTGAAGGAACACCCACTAATGGAAGTGTCACTTTTTTAAAACATGGCTAAATCAATGCCATTATAATACCCAAGGAAAAAAAACTCCTTCTGTAATATATAATAGGTAACAGCTATTGTAACAACATTCGTAGTTAGTGGACTGGTAGGGAATCTATTTGCTTGTCTGTGGTGGGGGTTCAAATCTTGCCACCACCAAATTTTCAGTTTTTCATTTTTTCTTTATTAAACCTTTGTATTCTTTTAAACTTTTTTTGTCTTTTTAACTTCTAATATTTTAAAAACATGAATTTCAAAATTTTAACCCTTTTTTTAACTTCTTTTAAATCTTTGTATTCTTTTTAATCTTTTTTAACTTCTATATTTCTTAAATATCGTGTCTATCTTTTTTTTAATTTTCTTTTACTTAACGTAAATTTCGTATATACGTTTTTATAATTTTATGTAAACAATATTTAATATATTTATTTAATTTTATGTAGTTATGTATTATATTATAGTTTGATCGTTGAGTCAAGATGTAAATACGTCGTTATAGAACAACGGGAATTTTTGACGCAACAACTTCTGCCTTTTTGTGTAAAAAAAATTCTTAAAGATGTGTTATAATTTATAATTTACATACTAGCAAATAAGTTTTTAAAAAGAAAACGTCACTTACAAATATATTTCAAAAAGAACTTTGCACTAACTCAATAATAATATATTTTCTTAATCAAACAAAAGATCACATTAATTTTGTGCATTAGTAATACGTACATTTATTTAAGGTAAAACCATTTGAAAAAAATGAAGGTTTAAATTAACAAAGCTTATTTATGTTTTACTTTTTTCACAAACTTTATATTAATTATTTACTATTATTATTAAGTTAATATGGTCTTAGTGTATTATAATACTTAGAGTGGTTTTTTTTCAAAAAAAATAAAAAATAAAACTTGACATGTAAATATAAGTTTTTTTAGATGAAAAAGTCAATCTTTTATTTACGAGATTTGGGATTTCTTTTGACTCTTTTTTGTTTTGTTATTCTTACACCATATTAGAGCCCTAATCATTTGATTATTTCTTTTATCAAGCGTTTTATTATTTTTCGATATGTTTTTATAAAATTATTAATATATTATCATGTAGATCACCTAATCCTATGATTTATTGGGATAATAGAATTTTAGATTTATAAAACCCGGCGCAACGCGCAGGCTATAAAATTCTAGTTTTACATAATTAATGAAAAACTTGTAGATAACGTGCAAAATCAGACAATTTTTAACCATTCTCTAACACATGTCTTTAACTGTGGATTATATGATTAACTTACTGTATTTATATTAATGTTAAATACGTCGATAAAAGAATCCCGTATAAAAGCCAAACATCAAATATAGTAATGAGTGATGAGTCTACCACATCATACACCCTAGTATATATTGCCTTAACATCATAATCTATCTATGTGTAAGTTTCAATGTAGTTGACTTGAATTTAAATGGTTAAGTTATAGTAGGGTATTAGTAGATTAGGATGTAAGAAATAACACCCGTAACTATTTCTTTGAAGTTTTCAGACCATCAATATATAGTTGTCATAGTCAAAGCTGGCTATCCATATGGAGATAAAAAGTATGGAATTAATCGGAGGTTATGTTTAAAACTTGACTAAGAAAAAGAAAAGAAAAAAAAAAAAAACTCTTGGGACCTCTGATTTTATACCCTGGCTATCACAACTATGACAAATGCAATCGTATCAGACAGTTTAATAATGGTTCGATTATTTAATTAACGGCTTATTCAAATTCAATGTAGTTAATAGATTTTTATTATTTACAACAAAATATTACCCAAATAATTAATTAAACATCTAAAAGACATAGATCGACTCAATCGAGTTATTAATTAATAGAAAAATGATATATTCTCTTACTTCATCCTCCTACTCAACACAAGATAACATTTGGAGTCCAATAATTCTCTTTCCTTACTTCATCCATTGATTTTGACACTTGTGTTAATCTTGTGAGTAAGAGAATGTATCATCTCTCTATTAATAAGTACTAGCATCATACCCGCACAATGTTGCGGTGGCAAATAGTTTTTGGTTTACAATATGTCGCTTTCAAAAATGTAATGATATGTTATTCGCGCGATACGAAAAAGTTTTCTACAACAACATGTCCGTTTTTTTTCAAATTTTCTTTTATTTACATCTAACTATTTTATTAATTTTAAAAATAAATTCTAAAAGCCAATAAAATAAGAAAAAGATTTATATTGATGAAATAAAGAGAAGAGTTAAATAAGATTTTAAAAATTATGTTAATGTGGGTAGATAGTTATTTTAGTATGAGAGAATATATTTTAAATAAAAAGTTAAAGTAAATTAGGAGAGAATAAAATAGTTAAAGATTTAGTGGATGAGATTAATTTAGATTAAATGAATGGTCAAGATTTTATATTGATTGAATTTTAAGAAGTCTTAAATTTAAGAGGAGAGAGAATGTTAAATGATTTATATAGTAGTATAAATGTGGGTGCTACTATTTGGCCCATCTCATCTCACATACCTATGGGTGCTACTATTTAGCCCCCTTTCCCTCACAAACTCAAATGTCAAATCGAGGGTTACATTTTTAATATAGCTTTTTCACTCACACATATCAAATCAAGTGGGTTATATAGACAATTAAGGGGGGCTATATAGAATCACCCCATACGACCATACTTATATATCCAATAATTGAATTACAATTTTCAATGCAGTTTTTTCATTCACAAATATCCGATGACTATAGAATCAATACAAATTTTTCAATGCAGCTTTTTATATATATAGACTAGGTATGATTTTTGGCCGTGCCATGCACGGCCCAAGTTTTCAATAGATTGTAAGCCAGGAAAAAACTTGTAATGTTTTCAAATTATCAACTATCTAGAAAATAGTTACATCTAGCAAGATATAAATGGATAAGTATCTTCCGTAAGTCCTCATTCTTCTCTGAAAACTTATATTTGACTATATAATATATATTTAAGATAGCAAATTCGGAAACTTCGATCCCGTGACCCGTTCGAATACCTTTGGGTCTGACCCCTGTATCTCTCAGTCTCCTTAGTCCCAAGTGTGTGTATATATACATATATATATATATATCTATTGCAAAGTCTTGCCCTGTTTTAATTTGCATTATCATCTTATAATAGTTCAAATTATTGTCTTAGCTTGCATTGTTTGTAAATAATCTAATGGTTTACTTATCCGAAAATATACTAAACTATACCATAATATCATACTGTTAATGTATGTATCAACATTCTAAAAATATTATTGTGTGTTTTAATTTACCATAATGTTAGTAATAATTAATTTGTTTGAAGCAAAAATAGAAAAAAGAAAGCATCTTCGGCAGTCATATAACAGGAAATAAAAACAAAAAACAAGAAGCAAAAACAGAAAAAAAAATCTGCGTGTCATTCAAATTTCAAATAATAGGAAACAAAACAGAAAAAAAAAAGAAGAAGAAAAAATGGGGAAAAAAAACATCGAAGTTGCATTCAATAAAAACAGGAAAAAAAAAAGCAAAAAATAGAAAGAAAAAAAAAAGGCACCTACGTGGCAACCAAAGGAAAAAGTGACGTGTTCATAAAATAGGAGGGGAGGCTTCTTTATATTATAGATAGATATTATAAGAAAGTTTGATTGTCAAAATGAAATGTTGTTGGTAAAAGACAGAGAGGCGTTCCGGTCGGAACAACGAGGGAATTAGGTCGGCTATGCGGTTGACCTGTGGATGGCCGGCCGCCATTTCAAAGATATCGTAATCAATATAGACATCTCATTTTTTTAGGCAGGAAAGTAATACAAAAACAGAAGTGCTTTTTTATTTATGAAATTTAATTAAGCCGCAATTAACCACCAGTTTTATATATATATATATATATATAGTGTAGGGTTCAAAAGAGCACTATTTTTCATATGAGAATTACGATAATCAATCTTGGCCATTTGAGGGTGCATGTAAGGAATTGATTGGTGGACAATCCAATTAAAGAAGGAGGAATTGGACGGCTAAGATTGCTTCTCGCAGTTCACGTACGAAAAACAGTTCTCGTTTGAACTTATGTATATATATAACTTATATATATATATATATATGTAGACAGCCTATACGTATGTGTATATGTAATTTAAACTAGTGGTTACCTTACCCACGCTTCGCGTCGGGGATTAATTACTTTTTAATCGAGTTTGATTAGATTATTCATCTTGAAAAATGTTTGATATAGTCCATACTTAATTCATAGTCCTAAGTGACTAATTTTAGCCTTTGAATCAATGACATCAATAATTGCATTTTAAAATTTTGGACGGAGTAGTATTTTCGTAATTCGCATATGATACTTTTACAAATCACATGTGATTGTATACTGAATTACCTGTGATTGAATATTAAAATTTTAGGACTATTTTTTTTTACATAAACTTTATTGAATACAAATTTATTCATCTACTATTATTTACTAAAAACCCAAAAAAATAATTTTAAACTACTTAACACAAAAATGGTAAATTGAATTTAGATATGAAACTTAAACAATTGAATCACATGAATTTTTTAAAAGTAATTTAGCTTACGTGTATCTTGAAACTACGTAAAATATTTAAAAAAATAAAGCATACGAATTAAAAAATATATTTAAAGAGGAAAAAGACTCATTCTAGGGCTACACGGATTTGAACCTAGATCAAAACTTTTAAAAAAAAGAGGAAACAAATAAAACAAACAAAAAAATACAAATAACAAAAAGAATTCAAAATTAATAAGGCCCGACTTCAAGATCTAAACTTATAAATAATCAACATTTTAAAGTTACATAGGTTTGAACCCAAAACTTAAACTTTATAACCTTAACAACTTATCTTGTATATTGTAATTGTTACTTTCTTTATTGCCATGTTTTACATATAACAAGTTGATTTTCTAACACAAAAAAATGACTAATAAATAACATTTAACTAAAAGAGAGGAGAAGAAAATTATGTAAAAAAAAGACTGAAATAAAAGTGTAAAAACATAAACTTTCAATGAGAAAAAATAATTAAAGAAGAAAGAAAAACGAAAAAAAATATAGAAAATGAAAAGAAACTGTCTTTGAAGCAAAAGAAACAAAAATAATGCTTCTCATGGGATTTGAACTAAGACCACCCAACTTAATATGGTGTTAAAGTTAATGCCTTACCAACTCTGCTTGGCAGTATTTTGTTAGATCTTTCGGCTTCGAATTATATATAGTATAAAGTTTTTTTTCCTGATAAATATATGAATATATAATATGTGGAGTTACGAAATAATAAACTACATCTTATAACTAGTGTAGTGCCTTAACTTTAAATTGTATTAATATTATTATTATTATTATCTACTAAAGTAAATACTCGTATGATACACAAGTTAGTTTAAAAAAATGGTAAATGTTATACATTAATAAAATAAGTATTAAATAATTATAAAACACGAAAAAGATAAGAATTTAAAAAATTAGTGACAGACGGCGTCATCACCCTCACCAGTAGTGGAGGTATTGACACAAGGGGGACGGCAGACATGATAGCGGAGACGTAATATCATGATATGAGACGTATAATCTTTTTATCTTATGACGACGTGTCATGTTGAAACGTAAATTTAACTAGTATTCTAACCAAATTTAAAAGTAAGTTAAAATGTTAAATGAATGAATGGATTAGAGATGTCAAGCAATGAATAGATTTGATATATATATATATATATATATATATATATATATATATATATATATATTAGCTTAACACTCCATATACAAATAGTTAAATACTGAGGTGATTAGACGTATACAAACACAAGGGCGGACCCAGGATTTGAAATTGAGGGTAGCACTGAACCTAAGATTTGAAATGGATGGTAGCACCGTCTCGAAAAAATCGAAATTTACACTACATGAACAAAATTGGATGGTGTCCCGTGCCACCATTCTCGTGGCCTTGGGTGTTGGGTCCGCCCCTGTACAAACACGTCTAATCGAGGCTCAAATACACACCAATATAATTCATCCAAAGAATGCAACCCCCCCCCCCCCCCCACCCACCCACCCATATAAACAAATTCTTTTATGAAAACAAGCATACAAAGAGACTTAGAGCAACATCTATACAAACATCAACATCTATACAAACATCTAACAAACTTACATCTAACCCTTAATCAAAACCCTAATTGGATATGGAACAAGCATATTATAGATGACGCACAACACACAAATATCACATACCAACACACACCCAAATGAATATTAAAAGAAAGTCCAATATCATAACACGATTTGAAATAGACAAATAGAGTCGTGATACAAGAAAAAGAAAGATTGAGAAAGGGAGGGAAAATCTGTGGTGTTTTGTGGTGGTGGTGGTTCATAGGAGGTGGCTTGTGCTAGTGGTGGTGGATCAATCGACAAGAGAAGGGAAGAAGCTGAGTTTTGGGCGGAAGGGACGAGAGAAAGTTTTGGGTAGGGGTGAACATTAAACCATTATAAGCGACTAAACCATTATAAGCGACTAAACCATACACTCTAAGGCTAAGAGGCCGGGTTGGCCATTTATATTATATTTATATAACTTTTAACTACTTTACCACACAGTGCATAAACACGAGGATAAGTAATCTTAAATGTTAATGTTGTTAAAGAGTATTAACATATATAGTAAAACAATTGTAAAACATATGTAGAGATATGGAATCTCTAAAAGAGGATTAAATCTTTTAAAAGTAGAAATTAATGGATAACATCATTTTCAAATTTTTTATAGAACTTTTTCATAAGCAAATTTGAATTTTTTTTAATTTAATCCAATTGCTACACATGTTTATGTAAATAATCACAAAAATAGATAGATGTGTCTAGTAAATATTTGTTTTATTAAAATATTTAAGTGTTAATAAACTAAATCATATAAAAATGACATATGAGGAAATAAAGGGAGATGAATGGTGAAAAAACTTCTAAAAATGGAATGATAAAATAATGAAATTGTAACCCCTTTTCTTTTAATATATTAAAGATTATGTTAAAACTTTGTAATAATTAGTATTTATGTAAGTTTTTTTTTAAAATTATGAATATGCCCAAACTCTAAAAACTTGAAGCCATATTTTGATGTAATAATAAAAGAGTCGAAATGCCTTCGAGTCATATGTCTTTGAATTTGTTTAAAACAACGACTTTATTTTAGTTTTTGCAACATGAATATGTTGGTACGTTATCCTAAGGATGTTGGTACTTTATATATGTCATTCATCAAAGATTTGTAATTTTTTTCACTTAAAAGTTAAAAACAATGAATCAACTCAGACCAAACCAATTTGTGATGGTTTGATCGGTTTGTTTTTTGACTAGTTTTATGGTGCGGTTTGTTTTAATATTCTTGAATCCGTTGTTACAGTTTGGTTACCAATTTTTTGACATAAACTAATTAAACCAAACCATGAAAACCCCTAGTGTTAGGTAAATGATGGGTTGGGTTTTGTTTTTCTAATACATTTAATTTTTAGTTAATTACGTTTGGTTCATGTGGTTTGTCAATTTCGACGGTTTTTATCCTTGGATTTGGAAACTTAGAGATATGGTCCCTCCCAACTTGATATTATCATGCTTTTGGTCCTTCCTAAACTTGAAAGTACTAAAATACACTTATTTCATTATTTTATCTATTTTATTTTATTTATTAACTGATTATATATTATTTTTTTATATTTTAAAAGGTTATTTAACACTCTCTCTCTCTCATCTCTTTGGCCACCACCACCTCAATCACAGTCTCTCTATTTCGCTCTCTTTCATCTCTGTCTCTCTCTATGCCTCCCTTTTTGTGGTGGCCGCTGCCACCACCATAACTCCCACTATCTCATTCATCTCTCTCTTACACACTCTGCCTGCTTCTGCCTTCATCGCCTTCTTTAGCCAACATCTCCGCCGCCACCATCTTCTTCGGCCACCATGTCCCTTCGACCACCGACAATGTACACTCACACACAGTATACACCACTTATGCACACACACTCACTCTTTTACACATACTCTCTAATCTTAGACCTACTCCTACATCACTGCCTCCGATCACCATTACCAGACATCACCATTTTCACCTCCGCCTCTAACGCCGATGTGTTCTTCATTCCCCCGATCACTATACGACCTTCATTCACCGGTCACTGTGTTCATCTACCTTCAATTAGGGTTCTAGAAAACCCTAATACCTTTCATCGTTTCGGGCCTCCGTGTTCAAGAATCGCCATCGCCTCCTCCATCTTCAAGTACTACCACTCCTTCCATCACCTCCTACATCTTCATCTTCTACAAAAACCATTTTCTTAGAAAATTTGGGGCTTTAGGGTGAGTCATCCCTTGTTCAAATCTATTTTGACCCAACGGGGTTTTGAAATTTTTATAGCTTACAGATATGTTTTGTTTGATATTTTAGGTTTCGGTTTTTTAAATTTGTTCTAAATGCGTGTTTATGTGTAAGGTTGTTCCAAATCAAATTTGGCTATGTTGTTTTTCTTGTTTTTGGCTAGATGTAATGGTGATGGTGGTTGTATGGGCGGAGTTGGTGTGGTGGTGGTGGCCATATTTTTTTGGCCGGAATTTTTGGTGCTAGCAAAGATAGAGAGTTTGAGTTTGAACTTGAACGGATGGAATATTGTGATGTTCTCTTTGTATGTTTTTAATTTTAATTTAAGAATGAGTCACTTTATATTTCTTACAAGAGTTAACATAATAGATCATATTTGACCAAATATAATATGATTTTAACCCTATAAAAATAGTCAATAGTTATAAGAAAATGAATAAATTAATGGGCTAAGAGCAATTTGGTCAGTTCGAGTTTCGGGGAGATTAAAATCGTGATAAAGTCGAGTCCGGAGGGACTTGATCTGTAAATTCTCAGATCCAAAGACCAAAACCAATAAAATTGATAAAACTGTAGGGAACAAAAATATAAATATTCTTTCATTTTTTATAACAAAGAAAAAACTCTTAACATATTATTTAAACTTTAAGATAAAAGAAAATTGTAAAAAAACTTAAGGTTTTTGTTTTTTTAATTTTTAACGAGTTGTTAAATCCGCGTGTTGCGACGGAATTTTATAGTGAACAAAATATAGAAACTGACATATAAAATATTTAACATAAAGTGTCAAAAATTTTGCACGTTTAAGATGTTCAGATTCAAATCAATTCAAATTTTATTTTTCATATTACGGCCAACATAATTTTTCTTATATAAGTAACTCATTTTTATCTATTTTTGATATAAAATATAACCGAGTATGATACATATTAATTTAGATCTTAAAAAAATTCAATTTTTAGATAAATTTCGAATTATAATGATATTTATATAAAAATATAGATAAAAATGAGACGATTACAAATATAAATCTATATTTGTATCAAATTATATATATTAAATTATAAAAGAAAAAAACATATAAAAACAATTGTTTGACTATAATAAATAACAAATTCAAGTACTTAATGAGCGGCTTTTGTGAATAGAGATAAAGCGAAATGAAGAAATGAGCTCAAGTGCCAAAAAATAAAAGAAGAAATGAGCTAAAATGAAGAAAAAAACTCGCGGGTTTCAAAACCTAGACATACGGTTTGCTTTCTTGATCTAGTTTGCCACTCAGCTGGAAATACATTTGATAAATTAATGCAACTTACAGGTATATAACATTTATCAGGAAACTTACTGCTCGTAAAAGAGAAATGAGACATTCTTTTACTTTTTATTTCTACTTCATCGTTATACCTATTCAATATTTGACATATATAATACACTAATTCTTTTTTTTCATATTATTTCTTAATTTTAACATTTGTATTGATCAATTAAGTAGAAGATTAATTAGAAATAAAAAGTAGGATATCTTTTCTCTAATAAAAAATTTTAAAAGTAAATAGCATGCATATTTGATCGTAAATCTAATCAAGTGTCCACCAAATATCTATGAGTTGGTTGGTTATAAAGCTTTTCAGCTTTCAAACTCTACAAGCTTGTAGAACGTGGATTCCTTTACAAACTGCTCGGCTGCTCGAGGGGTCCCCTTGCTCAAATGACCAACTCACCCCTACCTTTGTTGTGCAGCTTGTGCCATGCCATATATATATATATATATATATATATTCATTGCCACCCTAATAAATAAATAAATACATTTACTTTATATAAAACTGCAACTTGTCATGCCCTTATTGGTTGGATTATCATTCTGACGGCAAACCTGATGTGCCTTTGGGTCCCATAAGTTTTAATTTATTTCAAAATCCGCGGCCAAATTCATTTTCATTTACTTGGATCACTTGTACCCAACTCCATCACCTAAATACTCTATTAAAATTATAATATACTACACGAATTGATTTAAAAATGTATTAAATAATTATTAAATACAAAATAAATAAAAGGTTAAAAAATTTGAATAGACGGCGTTAAAATCCAAACAAGTGGTGGAAGCGTCAACGTGACGGGAAGGGCGGACGTAATGATAGAAATGTGATACTATAATACAAAGTGAAATCGTCAAGTATTTATTGGTTATAATTAAAATGAATTTAAATTGATTATAAAATATTTTCAAACGATAAAACTAGAAATTTGGTTACATGTAATATTTTAAAATGTTATAAATTGTAAATATGATGTTTATAAATCAGGATGCATAAATATGATATTTTAATATTTAAAATAGGTATATATGAAATTATTTCAAATAACTTTGATTTAAATTTAAAAACTTTGGACTCCTAAAAATCAAAATCAAAATAAAATTTTAATTTAAATAGATAATTGAGATTTAACTTTACTAAAACGTATAGATAAAATTATCTAATAAAAATGATTCTATTCTTTTATTTATATTTAGAGATTAGAGATATTAGAATTATGTGGACTACACGAAAATTTTAAATAATGTATGTATTACATGTTATATATCAACTATTTATTTCAAAAATAAAGAATTAAAAATATTATTTTAATGCTTTCTCCATAATTTTATGGGTTTATAACACAAAAATTATTCAACTTTATACGTTTTTCTATTATATGTATTCAACTTTCAAAACAAGTTATATCAGTTAAATGTTTAAATTTCTGTTTTTTTATTTCCACAGGTGACTAATTTAAGATATGAAATACAAGATCCAAGTTTCTAGTTAAATCATTAACAATAAATTTTAAGCCATTTTGACTTTTTAAATATAATTTCTTTTCCACTAGATTATTGTTTTATTTATTAGACAATAATAAAATATAAATTAATTAACTTTCACATAATTTTAAGCCATTTTGACTTTTTACATAATTTCTTTTCCACTAGATTTTTGTTTTATTTATTAGACAATAATATAATATAATGTAATTAACTTTCACATAATAACTTGGACTTCAAATAGCTGAAAGTAGTTCTAAAAGAAATAGAGCTTTTTATAGAGCCAAAATAAGTGTATTAAGAACAATGATGCTATATGACTTGTACTCTGTGTAATTGTGTTTGTACAATTTGTCTGGATGTAGAAAATTGAGGTTTAGAAGGAGAAATATAGAAAGTATAAAAGAATAATGGCAGCTTTCACTTAGGCAGCAAGACAAAGTAAAGAATAGTTAAGAAGCAGTTGGTTTGGACTTTGGAGAGTTGGGAAGGATCTTGCTACCATAGCCATAGGGATGATCACTGTGTACCAATCTCAACCGTTGGATCTTGTAGTCGCGTAGGATTCTCAGTTGAATACACGTGCTACCATCTCTTTTTATCTATCCTTGCTTCCATGCATGGGTTTCTCCATCTTCACCTCCAAACATAGTCTCTGTCTCTATATATTTTTAGAGAGAGAATCACTCGAAAGTTTACAGAGAGAGAGAAAGATAGTAGCTTTTCATTGCTTGTTCTGTTGTTCATAGCTTATTCCATCAATAGTAGATCTTGTTTATGTTCTTGAATGAAATCTGAGATGGGTTGTTCGGTTTTCACTTCAAATTTGAAGATTTGAGGTTCAAATTTGGTTTCTTGATCTGGGTGTTTCTTGAAATTACAGTTTTGATCTTGAATTCTGTGTTTCTTGACGGATCATCAGCAATTCAGCATCATCAATTCATTATTACTCTGTTCTTGGATTAGTTTGACTTCAATTTTATTTGAATTTCGTAATACTTTTACCAATCATGTCGAATTTGATCCAGAAAACTGATCAAGAATCGTTGAAACACAGCTGTAAGTTGTGTGACAAAAGCTTCCCTTCTGGTAGATCTCTGGGAGGTCACATGAGGTCTCACGTGATGAATTCCACTGATCGTCATCATCACAATCATCATGACGATGATCATCAGCACATTCAGCAACATCAGAAGATGAAGATGAAGAAGAAGAAGCGAATGAAGCTCTCATCAGTCAACAATGGTTGGTCAAATAATGAATTGAGGAAAGATCCAAAAAAGACTCAGAAAGTCAATGATTCAAGTGAAGTAGAGAACAACAGTAACTGTTTGGTGGTTCTTGATAAGCTTTGTAAAGAATGTGGTAAAGGTTTTCAATCTTGGAAGGCCTTGTTTGGACATATGAAATGTCACTCTGAAAAAGTCTTAAACAACCACCATTCCAACAACAACAATTTGAGTCAAGATTCTTGGACTAGTCAATCAGATAATGAAAATTCGGGTGCCGAATTGGGTCGAATCAAGAAATTGAGATCAAGAAACAAAAGAATAAAAAGGTATATAGTCACTTCTACAACTGTTACAACTACCACCATCACAACAGCTTCATCTTCAATCTCCATGAATGATAATAACAACAATAAAATCAGTAGTAATCCTGCTTCAACGAGTATTATGTCTGAGATTGAACAAAATCAAGAATCGGAGATTGCTATGTGTTTAATGATGCTTTCCAGAGATGAGGGGAAATGGGGTAATGAAATTGAATCATCTGATCACGGCAATTCCTCTGCTTTTGTGAGGTTGACTAAAGTTGAGGGCAAAAAGCCAATTAAAAATGGTTCCAAGATCAACAAACTTGTTGAAACCCAAATTGGTATTGATTATGTTGGAAGATCTGAATTGGTTTCTACTGGATTGGAGAAAGTTATGATCCAAAATGCCCGATTAGATGATGACAGTGAGTTAGGTTTTGGGAAATCTGAGGATCCAAGCAAAAGAAAATTTGAGTGTATTACTTGTCAAAAAAGCTTTTGTTCTTATCAAGCACTTGGTGGGCATAAAGCAAGTCACAGGAAGTTAAAGGAAAGCCCGGATTCAAAAACTGAAGGTGAAAACACAATTGAAGACAAGCCCTTGTTCAATCGTAAACATATAATCAATGGGTTTTCAGAACCATATGATAATCATCATAAGATTAAGAATTTGAATCTTGGTGCTGGTTCTTTGAAGAAAATAGTGGTGTTGGGAGAACACAAATGCCCAATTTGCTTGAAAATTTTCTCATCTGGGCAAGCTTTGGGAGGTCACAAGAGATCACACATGATTGCAGAGGCGAAACTGAATCAACAAACCAGCATGAACCTGATTGAAAAAGTTAATGAGACGGTTCCTGAAATTCGAGCCTTTCTTGATCTCAACATGCCTCCTGATACAATAGAAGCAGATATGATAATAAACAGCAGTACCACAGAGTACAACCCATGGCACTGGCCAGATGCCAACAACCATGAATCAACAACCCTACTTGGTTTGATCTCAACAAGTTAAAAGATAGTAGTAAGAAAATCTGAAGAGTGTACAGATATCATTCATTCTTTGCATAATTGATTAGATGCAATTTGCTGCTTAACCAACGAGAAAAGTAGCTATACACACACACATACAGAATATGCACTATGTCAACATCTTCACTGTTTTTTGTGCTTATAACTGCATTGTTTTAATCAAGGAATAATGGTTTCCCGTGATGCTGCAAGTTGAAGCTGTCTTGCTTTGATTTGCATTATGACGATCTATAATGTTGTAATAGCTTTGTGGTTTCATTCGTTTATAATTTTATTTTATTTTTCAGTTTTGGTATTGAGTTTCTTGTTCTTTGCTTGCAAATGGGCTAGAATTGAAGTGGAATCAAGTGTCCCCCAATGAGGCAATGATATACCCTGTATAGTACATACGTTAGCGTTAGTTACATTATTTATACCTATGATTTGGCCTAAATTACCATTTGATTTCTCGGTTGCAACTTTTACAGTTTGATTGTTTCCGGGCTGGTATTCTTAAAACTTACGATTCCTCCTCAACTTGAAATGACTAAAGCATCCTTATCCTGTTTATTTATTTTAGTTCATTTTAAATATACTTATAAAATATTTAAAAAAAAATTATGATCTCTCTCTCACTCAAATACAAGTCCATGGAAACTCCGGCCACCCTATAAAGAGACTCTCGCCACATTTTTAAGCGACTCGGTCACTCATCTCTTTCACGAATGTGGTAGCACACTTTGATTTGGGTTGTTAGTTTTTCACTTCTCCATTGTCGTCATCTCCGCCACCTAAACACTTCACCAACACCGATTCCAACCATCATTGATGACGCTAATTATGTCTTATTTTTTTCTTTATTTTGAATCAATTTGTATGGTGATCGCTTTAGGTGATGAACTTCTTAAGGTTTGCGATGAATCTATTAGGGTTTGAATGGGGATATATTTGGGTAATGAACCAAATCAGGTGGGTCCACTATAGAATAAATTTGCGAGTCTTTCGCCTTCCCCCTCTCTTTCTTTAGAACCCTGATTTAATGTTCTATGTGTGAAGATATGTGTAGATTTGATTGAATAACAATGTCCAATTTTGGTTAGAGTTGATCAATGAGTGTGTGTGCATATATGTGTTGGAGGTGATGATGGTAATGGAAGTAGTGGTTGCCGATGGTTGTGGTCTAGAAGGGTCTTGGTGTAAATTTTGCACATATGTTCGCAGATTTAGGTATCGTTGGTGAAGCGAGGAAGGGGAATAATGTAGCAACTCATTTCACGTGAAAAAATGAAAGAAAATTAAAGCATCATGTAACTTGTAAGTTTAAAGTTGTAATATATCGATAACTTTCAAGTTTCACCATTGTTTTAAGTTAATTTTGAAGTTATTAGGTCAGACTTTGACTTTGGACCATGGAAGGTTATAGATAAGGGGAGATGTTGGTGGTGGTTTGACGGTGGTAGGGGTGATGATGGTGGTTGTTAAGTCTAGTTACCGACAGTGGAGAGTTAGTCGTTTGATATGTTTCTTTCTTTTTAATTAATTAATTATTCAATCTTGAACATCATTATATATTGAATTAAATTTTAAAATGAATACACTTACGAATAAAGGGTAGATAGTCATTTTAAGTGAAGAAGATAGCAATGATGAAAGGTTGGGAAGGAACAAAGCTTGAAAAATTAATACCTAGTGAAGAAGATAGCAACTCTGAAATATTGACAAAATCATAGGGATAAAAAATACAACTAACTCAATAGAAGATTTAAAGATGGGGTAAAAATGTAAATGATTGAATTAAAAGTGAATCTATATCATAAGAAAGGAAGATTGTATAGTCACAAGTATAGAAAAGATAAAATTTAGATAATCACACATCTGTAAAATAATATAAAAGATGTTTCTAAAAAAATATACCTTTGTAAAATAATAAAAAAATTGTTTCTTGAAAAATATCTAAAACAGACTCTCTCCTAACTGGTTTGTTAATTATTGATAACATCTTGTTTTTGTAGACTATATTTAAGTTGTGTAGGTAGATATAAATTGTAAAATGTTGTAAGCTATGATTTTCAAGTTCTTTAAACTTAAAGTTTTTAAAAAAACTTCCAATATTAAAGTTAACAATAAAATACCTTATATCTCAATACCATATTAGTATTTACATTTAGAATTGACTTTCTTGTATTTATTATGGTTTTTTACAAAAGTTAAGGCAATACTAGATAAGAATACTTAGAAAAATTAAATTCCAAATACAAATAACATGTTATATTTATCTTTTAAGGGGGTGTAAAAGTAAAATTGTAAAAGTGTGATTCCACGTGTTCCCATGCCATCACGTTGTGATGCTATGAAAGGGCAGGTGTGGTCCCTCAAATGTGAGGGTGGTCAGGGAGGAAAACAATTGTCGCAAAATATGCATATCAGGAATCTTTGCAACCTATTATCATTGTTTAACACGGTTCAATTCTATATATGCCATCAATCGCGAATCCTTCTTTGCTCATCTCAATTTCACTTTTGAATATCTTACTTTGAATGTTCTCAATAAAATACGAATTCTCCATTATCTTCGGATTTGAATTTAGAGTTTTTTCAATTTTGCATATACATGGTTGAATCAGTTGAAACAGATACTAATGCTTCTTCTTCAACGCAAGGCAGACAGTCTATCTCTCGATCTTATATTAAGAAAGATTGTGATGGTGTCAAACAATGTCTTCTTAATAACTACATTGGGGAGAATCCTTGTGATCCACTTGATGTGTTCAAATAAAGATTCTAAATACGTAAGAATTATTTTTCCGTACAATTGAGGCATTTCTAATGTTTCTTGTAACCAAATATCCTATCATTTTGAATATTTCACTTAAAAGACTCAACGTTATACCAAGACTTTGATTTACCATTTCTAATGATCCTTTTAATGATATTTACAATGTTTGAAGTTATTTCTAGTCATTGTTTACATAAATTTCGTTAACATGTCCGTTTTCAAATGATATTACAAATGTTTGAATAATTTCTACTCGTTAACATGTCTGTTTTCAAGACATATAGGTAAGGTATTCATGTAATACGGTGACAACGAATAATTTTCGTTTGGTGACATTTCTATTTACAATATCTTTTTTACATTTCCTTTACTTTTCTGTTGTTCATAATTAAAAAAAGGGTTATGAAAATATTTTTTAATAATTAAGTTAATTTGTATTTGCTTTCACTTTTAAAAAAATTGTATTGATTTTGATTTTCTTAAATATGTAAAGTTTTGTTATTAAAATAAAATATAAGAATCTTATTAACTATATTTAATAGTTAATTTAGTTTATATGAGAGATAATTTAGTCATTTCAAAACACTTAAAATTTAAGAGTTATATAGTATAGATATCTCTCTCTATTCATTAAACTTGGCCACCAAATATATATATATATATATATATATATATATATATATATATATATATATATATATGTTACGTAATACATATAAATATATGTGTATATATCTCTAATTAAAATTTAGAATCATCCAATTTGGATAAATGTTATCCCAGTCTCAAATTTGAGTACGGATCCTAACATACATACATACTATAGAGAGAGAAAAATTAGTTTATACGAAAAGTGATTTTTTTTTTACAAAAAATATGAGAAGCATTTTAGACCTTACGATTAACTATATATTTGATAGTTAAGATTAATTATGGTAATTTGATAAATAAATCAACATTAACGCCCTGTTCTCGAGTTTAATAATGGGAGGCAAGGAAAAGAGAGGAAAGGAAATCCTTTCCTTCCAAATCATCCCAAATTTGGGAGGAATGATTTTTAAACAAATTAAGCCTAAGCTTCACCTCCAAATCCCTCCCTTTCCTTTCCTTTCATTTCCTTAAATGAAACTTAAGAACACCTTTTAGGTATATTTTCTTCCAAATCCTTTCCTTTCCATCCTAAAAAAAACTCAAAAACAGGGCGTAAAGGACACTAATTAAATGATAAAAGGGTAGAAGAAACATTTTAATAAAAAATCAAATTATTCCCTTTTTAATCGTATGGCACAATCTCTCTCCCCTTAAAGTTTCAATTTTAAAACCCTAATCCCTACTCTTACCTCATCGTCTCCCTCCTCCTCCCCCACCCCCAAAAAAAAAGAAAAAATTTCCCAAACCCTCTCCCCCGGCAACCCTTCAATTACCGCCACAACTACTTCTGCAACTCCTCTCGCCGCCGACCCCAACCCCAAATGCCGCCGCCCTTACTCTGTTTTCTTCCCGATGAACACCGCCGCCCCCATCTCCCGTAACACCACCGGTGAACAGCCGAAGCCCTTCTTCAACAGATCGACGATTCACCATCGTTGTTCAACAGATCTAGTTTGTGGTTCAATAGATCTAGTTTTTGGGTTTACTGCCTGAAGCCTCTTAGAGTGCCGCAGTCCTTTAGGGTTTACATCACCGCTCGCCACCGCCGCCGAAGCCTTTCTTCCACTCGCCACCACGAAGAAAGCTCCGCCGCCATCGCAAAACCCACCACCGAAATAGTGCATTACCGATGTCTAACTCAACAAACTGTATTTACATTTTTCTTTTTTTAATTTTTCTTGATTGAGATTTTTAGTTTCAAAATTGAAGCTTGATGATGGTTTTTATTTAAAGTTTTTTTTTAAATTTTGAATTTGAATGGATTTGATTTTGTATTGTTTTGTCCATTGGGTTTACTAGAAATGAACATTGTATTTGTAGGAAATTTGTGTTTGTTTTGTTTTTAAGGAATGAAACAGATGATGTATGATTACATTGTTCATTAGTAAATAACTAAGGTATCTTAGGTGTCTATGATTTTGTTTGTAATATAAGTAGATACATTGTTCATTAGTAAACAATAACGTATCTTAGGCGTCTATAATTTTGTTTCTAGTTATACAGGTACATACATTGTTCATTAGTGACTAAGCACGAAATAATTGTTTTTTGTGAGGATAAACTTAAATTCATTGAAAATAAGAATTATAGATTTTTAATAGTTATTTACGAATGAACAAACTTAAATTCACCAATGAACAAGCGACGAATAATTGAATTGAAATAGTAATGATTGAAAAATGCACATATCTTTTGTAGTGTTCAATGTTGAATAGTGTATAATTTATCTTTGAACTCGTATGCTTTTGGTTGTATTCATTATTGAATACATTAAACATGATAAACTCATAAATATTTGGGGTGTGTTCACCAGTGAACTCTGTTAAATAAATAATTTATTAGTAAATTATGTTTTTTAGTTTTTTTCTTTTTTTGTTTTCTAAAATTTTTAATTAAGTAAAATTTTATTTTGTATAATTATTGTAATCAAATGTAGTATTTGTGTTATAGATCATTTTTTAGATTGCATTGTGTCTTTGGGAAAATATAAATTGTGTTCAATGGTGAATTTTAACGGTTTTTTTTAATATGTGGTTTGTTCATCATTAAACATTTATATTGTTCAATAATAAACATGGTTGTTTTGTTGTTGTTTATGGTTTGTTGATATTTATAAGAAATAAAATTTTTGGTTTTTTTTTGTTAACTAATGAAAAACGAACAAAAACAACAAACCCGCGGTTCTGTTTTTGTTCCACCCTCAAGCAAAACACCCCAAATACCACACCAAATATGGAAATCGACTAGTAACCATTCTTCAACAACAATAACCCCAAATAACATGTAATAACACCAACTAAAACTTACTGAAACCATAGCATCAATCCCTTTCAAACCCAAAACCCATTGTCACCTTCTTCCTCCATTAATGGAGTTTCAAACTTCCACTAACATAAACACAACAATTAAACATCCAACTAATACCAATTCAATATAAATCTTGCAACTAACATGTCTAAACACAAAAACACCCTTCAATTTATCATATCACCAATTCCTCATGAACCCTAGAAGAACAAATACATATGCTATGTCAAGAACTCAACAAGAATCAAGAACTAACCTTAGATTAGAAGCAAATCAACACAAATAGGAAGGCTTCAAGGCTAATTTCTAAAGTTTTCTTCAAGAAGATGAGAGGAACACATACACAAAGGAATTATACACCAACAAAGAAGGATGGGGAGCCCAAAGTCGGCACTTGTGTTTTAATTAACTCACACAGTACATTTATCTATTGTCTGACTCATAATTGATCAATTAAACAATCCTACTTAAATTAATGAGAGTTCTAATCCAATTCATAAAGTAAATGGGTCACAAGCTCACTTGATCAAATTTGGATCATATCCAACAACATCAAAGAGTGAGGAGAGTAAGAAAAATAATGTATCTTTCTATTATTTTTTTCTATTTCATATTTTTACACGTCATAAAATAACATGTGAAATATATTATTTCTCTTTTTTATATTTTTTATTAATTTTAATAATTATATTGATTTTGTAAGTAAGAAAAACAAGCAAAGATAATTTAAACTCTCTAAATGCGTAGATCGAAACCCAATTACGGAATTACCCATACCCATGAATAACTACGATGACAGGTCAATTACTTGGTCATTACGATTTACGAGTCACCATTCCGTTTCCAAGACAGACAGTGATGTTGAAAAGCTGGTATCCTCTGCAATCCAGCATTCCTTAAATGTTAAAATTTTGAATTATTGCAACAAACCCTTCCTTGATTCTACTTTACAAGTTTTTTCGCAAAATCAACACCCATAAACAACACCACAACGCGCCTCTAACGATTTCAATCCCTATCCCTAATGCTCAAACAACATCAATCTTCTTCTTCATCACGTAAACCACCTTTCTTCTCCATTCCCAACCTTAAAGCTCTACTATCCAGTTACGACGTTCCTAAACCCGTAATTGATCCACCCGGAACCGCCCCGTATCCGTTCTTGAACCCTAACCCGCATTGGGTTGAATTTCCAGAGAAGCTATCTTTAATGGATGTCGATCCTTGTGTATTAGCTTCACGTACCGAAATTCTCACAAGAACAACTGATTTAACTGCAGAAGAACATGTAAGAAATCTTCGATTCAGTCTTTTCATCTGTATAATTATTTTTAGTTTTTGTAGTCTTTTGCATTCATACATCAGTTTTTGTATGCTTGTATTATATGTTTGATCGGGTCAAAAGAATAACTTTTTAGTTTTTAGGGCGGGATCATATAGTCGGGTGGAGAATATAATTTTTTTTATTTAAAAAAAAATCATAATTAACTCGTTTATCGAAATGTCAAAATCATTATTATAAGCCTGGAACAAAGATTCAAAATTCTTGACCCGTTTGACTCTGAGTTTAAACTTCTTCATGTAAGAATGAGCTAATCCTGTTCGAGCTGCATTAACAATCTCTTTAGTCTTTTGATTATTGTTATTATTATTTTGTAGAGTTTTTTTTTTGTTTGGATTGAATGTACTTTTCATCAAGGTGTTTGTGTTTTAGCTTCTGCACACATGTTCCATCTTGCAAATTGATGAATGTATAATGACTTAATTCCCTGATCGACATATTCAGGCAGGTTTACCTTTGAGTGAACCAACAATGGTGTCTACAACTTCTGAATCCTCTGCAAACTCTGAAGTCGCCGCTCCACAGACGGTGAAGGATAAAATTGTAAAAAAAATTGACAGCAAAAACGGCTGTGTGATCAACTGTGATGTTTGTAAGGTAACTTGCAGTAGTGAGAAGGTATTCAAGGAACACAAGGAAGGAAAGACACATATAAAAAATACCCAAAAGCTCAGTGTTCCATCCACCAGCTGCAAGCAAGAAACACCATCACTGGTTGTAGATGAGACTTCTGACCAAGAATCTGAGAAGAAGAACCATGATTTAGTGAGGCAAGAAACGCAATCACTTGTTGCAAATGGCACTTTAGACCAAGAATCTGAGGAGAAGAACCAAAATTTGTTGCAGAAAGAAGGATCAGTTACTTCGCTGTTCGTTTGCGGAATTCCTGATCCAGGATGTGATTATCCGAAAATAGTTACAGAGCAGGTAAATTAAATAAAGTTATGATCTCTAGTTACTTACACGTTTTAATTTTTAGTTTTTTGATGTTTTCTTATTTTGTTTAACGACTCTCTTTTTCTTGTTTAGTGTGGTTATATACCCCCACAGGTGACTGGTCCTTCGTGTAAACCCACATCAGTGAGCACCACACAGGTTCAGCCTTCTACCGGTGGCAAACAAAAAGGGCACACCAAACTCCCCTTATGGTGTGACATTTGCAAGGTTGGTTGTTCTGGCGACAAGTGCTTTGAGAAACACATTTTGGGGAAACTACACCTAAAAAACCTTGCAATTTCAGAAGAAATACTAACCCGACCCCCGGTCACCTGTTCAATAGACACCACACCTGTAAAACCTCCCGTGGAAGATATGAAGTCATCCGACAGTGAAATTGGTGATTCAGAGGACCGTATGACTGAACGGTGCCATATTTGTAAGATCAATTGTACCTCCAGCAATGACTTCATCAGACATGTATCAGGGATGAGACATAAGAAGAACCTTCAAAACTTAGAGGAAATAGCCAGTTTGCCCTCAAACTTTATTGCTTCAGTGTCCACACCTCCTAATGACCCTGCAGAAAAACCAAAGTCGATGAAGGACGAAGTTGTGAATTCGAACAAAGGTAACTCCAAGTGGTGTGAACTTTGTGGAATTCTTTGCACCTCCCTTGCTATGCTCAACAAACACATCAAAGGAAAGAAACACCAAAAGAAGTTGAAGCATACTGAAAAACCCATTGAAAATAGTCCCACCCTTTTCGTTGAAAGAGCATTGCAAGATCCAATGACTGAAAAGGGCAAAGCTATCATTTCGGAGGGTATTAAAAGAAAAGGCCCATTGGCCAGGGAGGAGGATGAGGATACTTATAAGAGACAGAAAACGATGATCGTAGAAGAGGAAGCATGTAGTGTTTCTTGTAATTCATGCAATGTAGTTTGCAAAGGTCTTATGGCCTTCAAAACTCATCTTGCAAGCTCTGAGCATTCTGCAGTGGCTCTAAAACAAACCAATGGTGGATTAAGTAAGCAACATACATGAAGGCTTGTTCTCTGTTCTATGATACATGCCATGCAAGAAAATAGATAGAGACGTTTTGCTTCTGATATAAATATCTTGAAATGTTTGATCTTTATACCTGTTAACGGTAATATGCATTGAGATTTGTATTTTACATACTAACATAGTATTTTGATGTTATGTGCTAATACATAGTAATATTTGCGACGTTAGATATATAGCTACAGGCAAAAGTTCAAACGAGAACTGCTTTTCGTACGAGAACCAATCTTAGCCGTCCAATTCCCCCTCCTTCAATTGGATTGTCCACCCATGAATTCCTTACATGCACCCTGCCACACTCAATCCCCCCATGCTCTTCATCCATGAATTTCATTATCCAAAATGAATGGCCAAGATTGGTTCTCGTAGTTCTCGTACGAAAAACCGTTCTCGTTTGAACCCTCCCCTATAGATACATTTAATCAAATGTGTCTTTATATTTTTACTATCAAGTAAAATAAATTCCCATGAATTTTCTTTTTAAAATTTTTTTACATGTTTAAAGTCGGGTTTGTAGAATATTTATTTACGAGTTTTTTTCTACCTGCGCATTATAGCAAGGTTTGAATTCGCAAGTTGCCAAGTTGTTTTTAAAGATATCTTAAGAGTAAAAAAAACACAACTATAGATAAATAGTGCTTAGGAATAGCTAACATTTATTTGCTAAATATTCATAGTTCTAATTTATATTAAAAGAAGAAAATTTTGAATTTGCAAGTTGCCAAGTTGTTTATTAAAGAACTGACCCACCGTATTCGTGAACACGAAACAGTAGTTGTGGGGCCCTTTGCTGCAGGTTAGATTTTGTTGTACTTTTGCCTGTGATAAGTCGTTACCTGATGGAGATGAAAACTCAAAAGTTTTTCACAAGGCTATCAAGAAGAAAGAAAGAAGAAATCAGATTAGAGGCTTAACGTTGGATGCTAATTGGGTGGATGAATCGAGCGAAGTCAAACAAGAAATTTTAAAGTTTTTCAAGAAACTTTATACTGATCCAGGGGAGTCTAGGCCTCTTTTTAAACATTCGAGATTTAAGAAACTTGATGCGACAGAAGCAGATTCCTTAGAGAAACCTTTCATAGAAGCGGAAGTTTGGCTGGCGGTAAAAGATAGTGGTGAAAACAAAGCCCCAGATCCGGATGGATTTACAATCAACATTGTGAAAAAATTCTTGCTCTTGATTAAAGATGATCTTATGCAAAGCTTTGAGCTGGTTTTGGGAAAATAAAGTAATAAGCAGTGGCTGCAACTCTTCTTTATCACATTGATCCCCAAAAACAAAAATCCGTCCGGATTAGTGGAGTATCGTCCAATTAGTCTGATTGGCCTCTATTATGAGATTTTAGCTGAAGTGTTAGCATAGAGATTGAAGCAGATCATTGGAAAGATGATTGGTGATGAACAACTCGTGTTCCTAAAAGACAGATTCATCTAGGATGGAAAAGTGTGAGGAGGCAGATGTAAACAATCGTTAACAGAAAGTAAAGAGATGGTTTCTCTAAAGACATTCGACTGAGCTTGTGTTGTATAAAAGTTATAATTTATGAAAGTGAGTTATACTAAAATATTACATGAAACTCTCCTTTGGGTGGAGTACCTACTTGTCCCCATGCATAACTTGCTGTCATCATCAATTCTCTATTTGTTGAAGTTACACAATAGATATTGTGTCTTATGCTGGCTAATTTGAAACATATCTTCTGATGACACTTTAGATTGCTTTAGTCTACAATTCAACTATCTTTTTGTCTTTGAAACTAGCGCAAGATCATCAACGAAAACCATGTTCCATGGCATATTCTTGAATCTCTCTTTCAGTTTCATTTAGTGTCACGTAAAAGTACAAGGGCTTAAGGCCGAACCTCGGTGCAATCCTATGTTAACTAGGAAGTATTTCATGTTACCCGCCGGTGTCGTGCAGTAAGTCATTGACCCTTCATATGTACCTCAAATGGCCTCAATGTATCTCCCCAAGATCTATCTCTCGTTCAAGGTTCTTCAAAATTAAATCTCGTGAGATACAATCATAGTCGTTCTTCAAAATTAAATCTCGTGAGATACAATCATAGTCGTTCTTCAAGTTTACAAAAACCATGTGTACCTTATATTTTGTATTTTCTCCATAGTCTTATGATAAGTTGCATTGCCTCGATTGTGAACCTTCTGGGCATAAAACCCGATTGATTCTTTTTTGTTGTTAGGGAATGAGGATGATAGGAAAGTGCCTTTCGACGATTTCATTTTAGTGTTTATAGAGTAACTTGAGTGGAAAGTTTAAACGAGAAGCTATGTTTTCACAAGAATCACGATAACCAACTCAAACATCTAATTAAAATTTTTTAATCTTAAGCATCTTTTAAATTTAAAAGGATATAATGATTCTTTCTAAAAAAAACCATAAATAAGTTTCAATCTCTCGTTTTATGGATCCCCCAACTCACCTCTGTCTCGTTTCTCTCTTTCATCATGAACAGTCGCCTAGATCTACTATTGGCGACCATAACCCAAATCAAATGCTTTTATCTAATAACTGACTACCACCCCTTGGAGCTCAATGACCCACTCGGATCAACCTTTTCATTAGATAGTGCTCAATGACTCGACTCACTTGTCAATCCCCTTCACACTGCATGCCGATCCAACGACCAATGACTTAACCAGATGGTGACCACCACCTAGATCTATTTTACTTCTATTGTAGACTACTAAGCATTCCGGTATACGTAACAAATCTTGGTCGAGCTTAGATCTCATGCGAAAAGTCTCTTTCTCTACTAAAAGATAATTATTGATGTTCGTTCAACTAGTATCATAAGCTTCTGTTTTTTTGCTAATAAAATTGTATTTTTATGAGATGATGCACATGTGCATCATAAGTTGATCTTATGCACTTTTAACATTATGAACAACGTTATACAAGTTGATGCACACGTGCATGAAAAGAAATGTATAGCTTTAATCGCATTAAAAGTATTAAGTTGTAGTGACGTTATTCCCCTGGATTTCCCCATTTGTGATGCAATGTGCAATCTGTTGGTGATAAGGCCTATGTGGGTGGTGGTGGTGGTTGTATTATCTACAAGTAGACTATTTTCTTGGTATTAACTTATCTAAAAAACTCAGATTCTTTGTACAATTATGCTTTGGCTTGGCCTTTGAGCTTAACAACTGATGTATACAAACACAAGTGTATACAAATTAAGGATAACACTTGCTGATTGAACTTGAATCAAGAGGTGTTTGATATTGTTTTTCTTAAGTAATTATTTGGTTATTAATTGAAATATCTATTGCTATGCATTTACTAAAAACATTATATTTATTTAAATGAAAATTAAAATTATATTTTCTTCTACCTTATTATTCTGATTTCTGCCTACTAAACTTGACACTTTCAAATCTACTAATCTGTCGAATAAAATTGGTGTTTTTGCTCCGTGGAATATTGAAGTGAAATGGAAAAGTTCCAAGGTTGACTACTAACGTTTTTGGAGGCTCGGGGCAAAATAAAAAAAATGGGCCCTTCAAAATATTAAACTTTATAAAAACGTTGAGGGAAAAACTTACAATTGTACATACTTAATTGTAACAATAGACGAAAATATATAATTGTCAACCAAATAAGTGTTTCTTTTGAAATATGGTTTAGCAAACTAATATGCAAATAAATAAAATTAATAAACAGTTATTCAATTATTAAAATTTAATAGTTACCAACTAAGCAACCTAATATACAAACGTCAATTAGATAACCAATTAACCAATTACCAAATAATATGCAAATACCAATTAAACAAATATAGTAAGTAAACTAGTAAACAAACTAATATGCAAATATATGGGATAATCAATTGACCAAACAAAAAGCAAGGAGTTAAATTATTGAAATCTAAATAGGGAATAAAAATTAAACTAGAAACCAGAGAACAAAAATCAAAGAAAAGTTTAGACGTGCTTGAGAATTTAGAAGAAAATTTTAAAACTCAGACATGCTTTAAATAAGTTGAATTTCTGAATCCTACCTTTCACAAAGTCTAGGAATTCGTGTTTTCTCAAGGAAACCGAATAAATATGAAAGATTGTGATTCACAATTTTTTTCTTCTTCCCAAACTGTGTAACTTCGTCCTAAAGAGTTAAACGATTTTGTGTGATTTCTTCACAAACTAACTATCGATTAATTTGATAAATTGGTGATCTCTTGATTTCTTCCTAATAAGTTATTACTAGAAAATCAGACATCACAAAGACATATTATAATTGGAGGCAAATGGTTTTCCACAAAGTATCCATGTTCGATTATGTAGGAAATATAGGGAAACAACTTTTTTTTTAAGTATTTGTCCAATACAAAATGGGATATTGTGTTGTAATTGGCCAAGAGATTTTGACAATTGAATATATAATTTTTGCTTATAATGTTAATCTCAAAACTTTAGAAATTCTTAGCACTTATAACAATTAACTTATACTAGAATAATAAATTAATTAAACTAGGCTTAAAGTGTTAAACCATATATATTATACACACAAGATAGTTCCTCAAATTCGTGAATCTTAAATGATCTCCTATTTAACACGCCCTTTAAAACCGTCTTACTTACGTGGTACGTGCCGCTCTTTCTTGTTTATTCTCACAAACAACAATAACAACAAGAAACTGTCTTCTAAAAGGTTTTGCACGTCAACCATCAAAGACCTTTTCTTGAAGAATTTTCTATATACGATTCCCCCAACTTTCAACTTCCTCTAAATTGCCTCCCCGATATTCTCTCCATTTTCATTCTCTCATATCCCCCAATTCTAACAGGTACTCGATTCAATCTTTTTCTGGTCTTTAAATTTCAACTTTATCCTTTTACCAATCGTTACTAAATCGCATACATGTTCACTTTTAAGGAAATGATCATTTCAGTTTATCTTGATTTTGCTACTTTCTTCACATTTTTCTCATGGGTTTTGCTTCAATTCGCTTGCTGGGTTATCTGGTTCCTGAGAACGATCGAAAAATTTGACAATTTTTTAGGCATATGATTTATGTGTTGTTATCTGTTGTTTGTTTGGTTTTATAATCGTTGATTTGACGGAGCTGTTGTGGAGTAAGCTTTCTTGATTTAGAGAGCTACTTTGATATTAGGACTAACAAGTCAACACTAACCCTTAGTTCGATTAAATCGCCATTTAAATTACTTCATCTCAACTTTTTCTTGATTTTTGGTGTTTGATTCATATGGGTTTTTTTTTGGTTACTTTTCTTGATCTCTTATGTGTTTTCCTTTAGTTTACTAATTGGGTATTTGGTTACTGAGGATGATCATTAGGTTAACTTTGAATAATTGTATTGAATAATTATTCTGTTCTTGATGTTTGCTTTGTTTGGTTAACAATCATTGACTGAGTGGAGTTGTTGTAGGTTATGTATTCATTACTTGTAGAAATACTTTGATATTATTTTGTTTGGCCAAAAATCTTTTCTATTCAAAAATGTAGATAATTAGAATAAAATTTTCTGTTCCTGATGTTTCTTTGTTTTGTTTAACCACCTTTAATTAAGTGGGGCTGTTGTGTGTATCATGCTTTCTTATTTTAAAACTTTTACCATGACATAATAACTCAAGTCAACTCTAGCATGAGAAAAAGTCAAAACCCTCTGTGATCATCTAATCTAACTACTTGTTCTTATTTTCCATTGTTCAATGTTCTTATCAGGGCCGTATTATTGTGCATAATCGAAGCCTTCAACATCGAGTATGTTTGGGCACAAGAAACCTAATCTTCACAAAACTACTAAACAAAACATAGTTGACCCTCGAGTCACAAGTCAACCTAGCCCCAACCCTTTTGATTCTGATGATGAGATTGACAAAAATTCAACCCTAAAACCATCAAAAAGAACTTCATCGGAGCCTTCTTCGTTGACCCCTAATTTAAAAACCAGTCTTTTTGATGATAACGAGGTTAATAAAGGGTCCTCATATGCATCAAGAAACAAATACAAGAATGATTTTGTTGATTCTGGTGGCATAGAGAACCAAAGTGTCCAAGAATTGGAGCATTATGCTGCATACAAGGCTGAAGAGACTACAAAGGCTGTAAATGGTGCATTAAAGATTGCGGAGGATATCCGAGAAGGTGCCACTAACACATTGATAACCTTGCACCAACAGGGTGAGCAGATTAATCGAACCCACAATGCTGCAGCCGACATCGAGCAAGATCTCAGTAGGGTATGTTCTTTTCTTTGCGACTTTTAGTTCACTGAGGTTTAGTCATGATGAAACTGAGAACCGTGTAAGACTGGCTTTGTTAGGTTTAGTCATTAAAGACTGGCTTTGTTAGGTTTAGCTACTTTGGAACCGTGTAAGAATCGTTTGGTCCATGGTTCTAGCTAAAACAAAATCAAACCTGAGTTGTTCAGATTCCCACAGCTAGCAGACGGTTCTCAGTTTCATCATGACTAAACCTCAGTAGGGTATGTTCTTTTCTTTGCGACTTTTAGTTCACTGAGGTTTAGTCATGATGAAACTGAGAACCGTCTGCTAGCTGTGGGAATCTGAACAACTCAGGTTTGATTTTGTTTTAGCTAGAACCATGGACCAAACGATTCTTACACGGTTCCAAAGTAGCTAAACCTAACAAAGCCAGTCTGGTCGACTCTGGTTTGATTTTAGCCACTTGTTATTATATATGAAATTAAAACTTTTAAATCTGATTGGTTTGTTTTTCTTTCTTTTATTTAGGGGGAGAAGCTGTTGGGAAGTCTTGGTGGCATTTTTTCTAGGACCTGGAAGCCTAAAAAGGGTCAGGCAATAAAAGGACCTGTCATCATCCGAGGTAATAAAGTTGTACATTTAGATACAGTTTTCATACAGTCTTTGTTTAGTTATGAAGTTGGGAGGATGTTTTAGTGATTTGCTGTACTTTACAGATGATCCTGATCGAAGAAAGGGTAACCATTTGGAGCAAAGAGAAAAACTTGGACTTGCAACCAACACCCCAAATAAGGGACCATCACGTTCAAGAACTCCACTTCCCGAATCTGCTGATGCAATGCAGAAAGTTGAGGTATTAAGAAAAAACACTGCATTTTGTGAGAATGAGAAATGTGGAAGAAAGAGGAAAAAAAAGATGGTTCTTTTTTTGTCTTTATATTTTTCTAATTTGTCCAAAAATGCTCATTCCTGCAGACTGTAGCATCTTTCTGGGCTTTTTTTGTGTCAGATAATTAGTTGGCAACAAAAGCCCAAATCCTATGGTTTGACTGCTTGAATGTGCTATACAGATGCCACCCTCAGTGTGTCACAGGAATCTTGTTTATGCCAACTGTAAAAAGAAGTTTTATGAAGGCTGATCACGCAAAAAGAACCTGAAATGACTAATATACTCCTCATTTGAAATGTCTATTAATATATGAAAAATCTCTTGCTGTGACATTCATCTCTTGTAATTTGTCGAGTTTTCTTGAAACTAATATAAAAAACCCCTTGTGCATACATGATAACAGTATGAAAAGGCAAAGCAGGATGATGGCCTCTCGGACTTGAGTGACATATTGGGGGAACTGAAGGAAATGGCTGTTGACATGGGCTCTGAGATTGAGAGGTTAGTGTGTTGTTTTTTTCAGTAACAAATTTCTGAACTTTAGCTTGGAATATTTAGTGTTTCCTAAAAGTTTGTTTTTTTGTTTTTTGTAGGCAAAACAAAGCCCTGAATCCTCTTCAGGATGATGTTGATGAGATCAATTTCAGAGTGAGAGGTGCCAATCAACGTACTCGCCGTCTGCTTGGAAAATAGGTTTACAAGTCTAGAATGACTTGAGAGAACTTTTATGGAGAATTTTTCATCCATTGTCAATTCCTGATAGATGCTTTTGTCAAAACTTTTGACCCCTTTTACTGCTTGTGATTATGTTATATGCTACTCGTTGATGGCTTCTAAAATCCTTGTAAGTGCCAATTTCAAAAGGTGAAATTTGGTTGAATTTTATCAGTAACGTGTAAAATGATTAAAATCTCTCTCTCTCTCTCTCTCTCTATATATATATATATATATATGTGTGTGTGTCTGCTTCATCTCGGTCTGTTAGTGACTATTTTAATGATTAAGAAGTAATTTATGACATTTTATCTTGCACTACTTGGGTATAAAAACGTGATGAAGAATCAATAAAAAGATTTGGTTGGTTAAGAATAATGATGTTTGTGTTGTTTAAGGACGATGTTTCGTTCTATTTTTCTTAGGCAATGAGGATCAAATTTCACGTCGATAGTAGAAGTAATTACGAGATGAAGATGGACGAGTGTAATATATTTCTGATAGTTTCTTCTAATTATATATGTTTTTGAAGAGCAACTAGAAAATTTGAAATTTTTACTATGGGAAGTAGGGTATTCTATACGTTTTGAAGACTGTACTTCTAACAAGACTGTTGTCAAGTTACAGTGTGGTGATGGTAGACAAGGCTCATGAGAGGACGTTGTCAACTGACATCTTATTTGGTTTAGTTAAGGATATTGTTTGGTTTTGTCTTGACCTCAAGTTGGTTGTCAACTGACATCTTATTTGGTTTAGTTAAGGATATTGTTTGGTTTTGTCTTGACCTCAAGTTGCTAATCTCCAGTGCCACACTTGACGCCAAGAAGTTTAGTGACTATTTTGATTCAGCTTCAATTTTTATAAACCAAGAAGACGATATCCTGTAAAAATAAACTATATCAAAGCGCTTGAGGAGTTGATTGCTTGGATGCTGCAATTGTCACAACTCTTCAAATTCATTATAGTGAACCAAGTGGAGTGGTGATGTTTTGTTCCTTACGAAGAAATCGAAACACCAAGGAGATCCTTAAACACCGAACACGTGGATTAGAGAGTAAACTATTGATAATATTGCCCAATTACGCCAGTCTTCCAACTTAAGTTTAAGCTAAAATATTTAAACCCGCTCCTGGAGGGGCAAGCAAGGTGGTCCTTGCCACTTACATCGCAGAAACATCGTTAACACATTGTAATTACATACTCATACCGAATGCAATACCAAGCTAACAAGCCAAAACAAAGTACAATCGATGAAGGGAATATCGGCCAAACCCCTAGAATCAGACTTGGATATTAGACTAGTAAGTAAAGTATGTTTCTTGTGCATTAAGAAGTCTTGGGGTGCCATATAATTACTTTGTCAAGTTCTTGGGATCACACCAGTTGATCAAAAATTTAAAGTTTGTTCAGTTACAAAATAGATCAGACATTTGGCATTGAGCCTGTAGATTATTCGAGCTAAATACGAAAGAATCTTCAATGGCAAGCGGCAATTCATGGAAAACATAATCAACGTACTTATTTGTTTCTAAAAATCAGGACATCATAATAGTCAAGATCAAAATCAAAATCATTTATATCAACCAAACGTGACCAATGACAAGCTTAGCCTTATTCAGTATATTGGTCCATAATGCATAACTCAGATATATTTAAGTTCTATTTCAAGACCTGGTGTAACACCGTGATTTTGAGAACCAAATTTTTCTTTTTTAAAAAACAATTTAAGATTTCAAACTGCGTGGGTTTGACTGTAAATAGAACAATCAAACCTGTCTTATAATTTAAAAATACAGCGGAAGTAAAAACACGTGGCAACTATATAAACATTCAAAATAATGCCACAAACGACAGTTGGTGTTACGGAATACACAACCGGCTGACCATTATCTTAAACAGACATAAACATAGTTCAACAGAGTTTAAACATAAAAGCAGTGTTCCTCCTAAAGCAATTAACTACCCGCAGGCTTCCGAGCTCACTGAGGATTACCTGCACATGTGGAGTGTAGCATCTGTTAGCTATAATAGCTAGTGAGTACCAAATAGCATGCAATCAGTATAAGTACATCACATATCATCAATCATGCTCAGATAGTTCTATCCTAGCATCTCGCGATGAGCTGGCGTAGTCAGGAGGTAGCATATCTTGCAGGGGAGTTAACCCGGCTCAATGCATCAAACTGGGGTACCAGACACATCAACCACACCGGTGGGGGAGCTGTTAAGCGTCCACCGTTGCGTTTTGGAATCAACAGATTCCTCTGTTGTACAGCCGCAGCTATACCCAAAGAGGACAAACCTTATTCGGGGCAAACCTTGCCCAATAAGTAAGACAACTTGGTCCGGGGCAAACCTTGCCCAATAGATCTGTACCGATCACAAACAGATAGTATGATTCAACCGAATCATCAATCAATCAATCATCAATGCGGGCATATATTCATTTATCATCATAGCATACACCTAAACAAGTGCATACTACATTGTGTCAACATGGTAAGTTCTAGCATTATCATGCAATCCTACACTTAAACAAGTGCGTGTACAAATCATGGTATACAATTCTATGATCATTGTTAATATATGTTATAGGTATATTAATTGTTATGTCATTCGTCACTCACCTGATAGGCTAGAATAAGCAAAGACCTTGCTTTGGCACACACGGATTGTCAATTCAACCTATAATACCAAGACTTACGCATCAATCATTTGAACACTCGAGGAACGTCTAGGATACTTGAAACAATACCCTAATGGTGCTATTTTACCATTTATTAACTAACTATAGCAGCCCAAGCAACAACACTCGAACACATAGCACAAAACAACACATTAGGCTGTGTGCAGAGGTGTCGCGCCGCGACCAGTGTGCAGCAGCGGCAGCAAGTGTTGTTTTGTGCACAGCAAGCCCATTTTAGCTCATTTCAATTCCAAATCAATTTTGGTAAAAATATAGTGTTTCATAGGACCATTTGACACTTGTGGAAGCTTTCTAACATCAAAAACTCCTATCTAATTAATTCATACGAAAATCACAATTAAATGGACAAGGACGTGCGCATAATGGCCAAAACTTGGTGTAGACCAATTCCAACACTTGCAACACACCATATACACCTAATATGATGTATTGAAGGTGTTGCAACTGACCAAAACCTTTAAACTCTTTGTTTGGTATCATTTTCCAATTTCTTGCCTATTTATGGCCTATTTTTCACTATTTTAGCCAATTCAAGCAAAACAACCATTCCAATTCAAAATCAATGTTCTAATCAATTCATACAAGTCATATGAACCTATTAGAACCTTAAAAATCAGTTCTTGATGTGTAAAAACAGATTTAGGCCATTTTGACCCATTTAGGCTAAATATTGGATTTGTGCATAAACACCACTTCTAATGCACCAATTGAGTTCTAATCAATCCTAACAAGTTATAAGATCAATTAGAATACTAAATTTCAGTTCTTGAAGGTCAAAATCAGTTTGACCCGTATTTGACCAATTTTGACCCATTTGAGCCAAAATTCAAAACTCATCAAGAACACTACTTTAATTCATGGAATTGGTTCCTATACCCTTATAAATGATATTAGAACCTATTTCAATCATAAATTTCAGTTCTTGATTGCTAAATCAAAGAACCCACTTGTAAACCTAGAATTTCAAGTCTTGAAAGGCATAATCAAGAACAAGGATTAATTGGCACTTACAATGATCAAAGAATGATTAGAAACAACTTGTGGGATGATTTTGATCTTTATTTATCTGCTGGAACAAGAGTTTTATGAGTTTTCTTCAAAAACCCAAAATTCAAGAATGAAGAGAAAGCCATGGATGAAGCTTACTAGGTGATGGAGATGATGAAGATGATGTTCTAGGATGAATATAGTCTTCAATTTGCTGCTGGAATTTTGTTGTTTGTTAAACTCCTTTGATCTTCTTCTTCTAACTTTGCAAGAACAGAAAGAAGGCTTTGAAGATGTGTGTGTGTATACGTGTGTGTAGAGAAGTCTGATGAGAGAGTATATCCAAAACCAACTTGTGGGTAATTATTATCCACAAGTGGGTATTTTGTTCTCCTTTTCAACTTACAACTCATCTCTTGTTTAACCGTTTCAACTAACGAGGATATTTTTGAAATCCTCGTTTGAAACCGTTCGATATTTTATAATCTTTATCTATATTTATTAATATTTTTAATAACCCTTTTATTTATTATTTTTCCATATTTTATATCATTTCCTAGAATATATATATTATATTTAATTCAATTAAATAAGTGACGTACCACATTCGGACACGTTTAGGCCCGTTTTGAGGATGTTACACCTCGTTAGTATCAAAGTTATGGTTTATAATCGGTAAGTCTACTCATGTATAGAGGAACAATAAGATCAGGGTTGGTACCTACTAGGCCTACTACTGTTTTGCACAACAGGATTTTACAAAATTGTATTCACGGCATCTATCTCATTTCTCATCATCTCCGGTCGATGTGAATTGAATGGGCTATTAATATTAATTCAATCCTTGTTTGCACGGCCTTCTCCACCAGGCATCTTCTTTGATGCCAAATCTTCAACGTCCTTTAACTGATAATAGTGAGGTGCTATTTCCGCAAGCCCCTCTGGTTTTAGTTCGCTCACCTATCGCATGTACTCCTTAGTCGTAAGCACTAGCTCATGGTATACCACCCACCTAGGAAGTACCTTAAACAAGAAAATACAAAACATCAACAAACAACCCAACCACTTTAAATTACCGGTATTGATTTACCTGAGCTAAACCAGAGCTGGGGTGAATGTAGACAGTCTGAGGATGTTTAACGGTCCTGTAGGATCCATTCTTTTGCATCTTTGCTGAGTGACGGAAGTTCCCTGGAAAATATACGAGACAATAGTATAAATATACAGTGGTGGTTATAATTTAACTTACAAGTAAACTTAAAATTCATTTAGTTTTCGTAGTACAACCTGAGGTTATGGCCTTCTTAATTGCTTCCAAATCACCTAGGTTTGATTGTAACTCGATTTCAACTCTTTCCAATAGCCCCTCCAGTTGATCTCATCTCTTATGTCTCGGGCACGCTTCATACTCCTCACCTGCAGAGAGGAATCCCGAGAACTAGAGGTGTAACTCATACAGAACAGCCTATAAAAGATAATGATAAAATTGTAAAAGGAAAATTAAATAGAAAAACAAAATACAAAATACAAATTATATCTAGATCACGACTTCATGAGAGTACAGTCTTTTACTAATAGATCAGAAGCAGTCTAACTTGTTAACTTAAATGCACTTTGAAGTCAGAGTACAAGAAGTTGAAACTTGAAACCATTTTTAACCTAATTATTGAGTTACAAAATAAATTTAACATGTAGACAAGCATCAGGCTATGTGTCGTGCAAACGAAATTTAGTCCCACATTAAGCAGAAGCAAAAACAATACCTGAATGTAATTCTCATAGCACCACTGAGTAGAGAAATTTGTTTCCTTCCACAGAACTGTAAACCTGAAAAGTTTACAGACAACAAGACAAACATAGAGATCACAAAACTGATTACTAATCAACATAATAGCCTCTGAAAATAGAAATTTATGCATTTTACCAACCTACCTTAAGCAGTGCAATGTGATCCCCGACATTGCCCATATGAAAATTTAAACGAGCATTATCCGCATGGACTTGTTTGTCTTTTGGACGATAAAAGATGGAACTCCCAATAGCATGGCAGCAATTGAAATGATCTCATCAGAGCAACCATACTTGTCAGATGCAACAATCATCTTGGACAACATTGGATCAAGTGGGAATTCCGTCATCTTTCTACCCACTTTTGTCAATTCACCATGTTTATTCAGTGCACTTAAAGCAAAAAGTAGCTCAAGAGCTTTGAGTAATGCTTCAGCAGGTGGTGGATCCATAAAGTCAAAATTCAACAAGTCATGGATACCAAGACTCTTTAGACTGAGGACTACATTTGCAAGATTAGTGCGTTGGAATGTTGGATCTCTGGGACAGTGTTATCATCTTAATCGTTAAAATAGTTGTAAGCGGTATACAACCTGAAGCATTTCCCGGGACCTGTTCGTCCAGATCGACCGGCACGCTGATTTGCAGATGCTTTTGATATTGGAGTGATGAGTAATGATTCCATCCCCGTACGAGGGTTATAAGATTTCATCTTAACAAATCCAGGATCAATTACATATTTGATACCATCAATTGTTAATGATGTTTCTGCAATGTTAGTGGCAAGGACCACCTTGCGTGCCCCTTTAGGAGTGGGTTCAAATATTTTAGCTTGAAATTCAGTTGGAAGATTTGCATAAATGGGGCATATTATCAATTCTGCTATTTACTCCCTAATCCACGTGTTCGATGTTTAAGGATCTCCTCGGCGGTTTCTATTTCTTCCTGACCAGTAAGGAACACCAAAATGTCACCATCTCCAGGTGGTTCACTAACATGAATCTGAAGAGCTGTGACAATTGCAGCATCCAAGTAATCAGCTTCCGGCGCTTTGGTATAGTTTATTTCTACAGCATATCGTCTCCCTGGAATTTTAAAAATTGGAGCTGAATCAAAATAGTCACTGAACTTCTCGGCGTCAAGAGTGGCACTGGAGATAAGCAACTTGAGGTCAGGACGAAACCGAGCAATATCCTAATAAAAACAGGATGCGCGGGTCAAACTATGCATAGAAGAGATTTTCATAAATAGACAGAGAGCCTTAAGATATGCATGGGGTGCCAAATTTAGCTTTACCTTAACTAGACCAAATAAGACATCAGTTGACAACGTCCTCTCATGAGCCTCATCCACCATCGCCACACTGTTTCAAGTGGATTAACAGTAGTTAGCAAATATCTCGACAAATCAGAAGCAAAATATGTGGGTGCGTGTGTTGGTTAATATGTCAAAACAGATTTTAGCCTTTTAGGTCAAATTGTTAATATTGTCTAAATGGGTAAGGCTGACCAGCCAACAAATTTTTGTTCATTTTTTTAGAATGTTATAGCTAAAAAATACATTAAGTGCAATAAATAGCCACATTACTGAATATAAAAAAAGGCACATCTTTAAATTTTATTAAAGATCTCAACGGTCAAGTCCTAACGGAAGATGAGAATATTAAGAGCAAGCGTGGAGACAGTTTCCTTTCCATATTTAACAATAAGAGGACGGATTTGAATGTCGATGTAGAGGACCCTAGTGTTAACCACCGTTCACCAAACAATTGCTACACTTTGAGGATTTACCGCGAAGAGATAAGGATCGTCTTAAGAAAGATGGGGAGTGGCAAGGCAGTAGGACCAGACCAAATGCTGCCGCCTGTTGAGGCTAGGCGGTGCTTAGGACAGGTGGATGTGAGGTGGCTAACAAACCTCTCCAGCGTGAATTTAAGGACAGGAAAAATGCCATAAGAATAGAGACTTTGGGGCTGTTTGTTAAAACAGAATGATTAAGCATTGAATGATTATGTGGTCTGAATACTGAATGAATCTGCCTCTAAATGTGACATGTTGTTTGATAAAAGTTTTGAATGAACAGTCTGAATGATGCAAATTACCATTTAAACCGTAATAGTGATATATTATATTATAAGATATGATTGTTTAGTAACGCAAATAGTAAAAGGAGTATTATGGTAAAATACTTGGTGCTTAATGATTCAGAATGTACTTTAAGGTAAAATGATTCAGCAGCGTTCTTTTGTTTTATTCAGCACGGTCTTCATTCAGAGGCAACAATCAAACACACTGAAGGCTGAACGATTCAGCATTCCTCGCTAAATGATTACATTAAGCAGCAAACAAACAACCCCTTAGTGTGGTTCTACTAATTTATAAGAACAAGGGCGACACTCAAAATTGTGGAAACTACTGGGGCTTAGTCATTCTATGAAGTTGTGGAAAGGGGTAATCGAGACAAGAAGGCACCGTGAAACGACTGTGATTAGAAAACCAATTCGGTTTCATGCTAGGAAGATCGGTGATAGAAGCAATTCACCTTATTAGAAGTTTGAAGAAGAAATTTAGGGAAAGAAAAAGAGATCTAAACATGGCTTTCATTGACCTCGAAAAGAAGACGTAGGATAGTGTTCCTAGGGAGATAATTTGAAAGAACTTGTATGGTTGTGCGGTAAGGAGATCCTGGGGAGGGCTATAAGAGATATGTATGAAGGCACGATGACCTGTGTTTAGACACTAGTGGACAACATGGAGTACTTCCCAGTCAAGAGAGGGTTGCATTAGAGTTCAACCCTTTGCCCCCGTTTTTACAAGGATTCTTGATAAGCTTTCAGGCGAGATCCAGGGGAGCATCCCATGGTGCACGATTTTTACAAACAACATTGTGTTAGCCTCGAGGACTTCGAGAGAGCTGAATATTGGGTTAGAACAGTGGAGGTCAGCATTGGAGACTAAAGCACTTGGAATTAGTTGTGATAAGACATTATACCTTAGTTGCAAGTTAGGCCAGAAAGTGAACTATGAGTACGAGGAAGTTTGCAGTGGGGACACCCAAAGGAGTCTTAAAAGTATTTAGGCTCCATCGTACATAAAACACAGACGATAGATAAGGATTTGACACACTATATAAATGCAGGCTAGAGAAAGTGGAGAGCTTCTAAGGGAGTTTTACGCGACAAGGAAGTACCATTCAAATTGGAGGGAAAATTCTAGTCACAGTTACACCAACTATGCTCTATAGGTTAGAGTGTTGGCCGTTAAAGAAGGTTCGGGAGACGAGGATGGATGTGGCGGAAATAAGAATGTTCAGGTGGACATATGGTAATGTTGGTTCTATGTGCACAAGACACAAATTAATACGATATTACTGATAATAAATAAACCCATAGGGTCACACATTTACAATCAATGGACACCAATTACATATTTGAATATGATTTAAATATGTTTCCAACTCGTTATATATATATATATATATAAGTATATATGCATTGTTGCATATTGTTATTTATGTGAAATAATAATATCACTCTTGTATATTGATACAAGATAATGCATATGAAATACATAAATATAAACATATGATTTTATATATGTATATATATATATGTATAAATATATATTTGTTACAAGTAAATTGTTACTAGTAACAAATTATATAAATGTATGTATATCTTTGTTACAAGTAAAGAGTTACTAGTAACAATCAAGTATGTATATAAAATACATGTAGATGTATTTTATACAATGTATGACAAGTCTAACATTATATTTTATATACTTAAAGTATATAAAACTAGAAATTGTCACAATATTCACAAAAGGGCCCCCTTTTTGAGGTTTCTTGAAACATAACTCAACAAGGACAAGCATGGGAGAACAAGTAAGGAAGCAAGGCAAAGGGAGGGGTCCCCTCCCCTTGGTTTTGGCCGAAATTAGGCCAAGAGGGGCCTCCCCCTTGTTTTGTTGCTTCTTGGTTCTTATATGCATGGATGTCTCCTTTGTGTTCTTACAATTGCATACTACCACCTTTAGGCTTCTTTAGAAAAGTTCTAAGTATTCTTGAAGCTTTGAAAACATCTCTACATTCTTGTATTGGTGTTCTTCAAGTGAGCTAAGTGTGGTGCTAGAATACATACTCATATACATACATAGTAAGTTCAAGAAGAAGAACAAGAGGTTGTTGCTTGCTTGCTTGAATTTCAAGGGTTGGAGAGACTAGCATCTTGGAGGTGTTGGACTCATTGATTTTGTGGATACCTTGGAGGAAGTCTTCTCTTGGCTTCTCATAGATCAACTACTTCTTCAACGGTTTACTCACGCTACAAAGGTTGTAGTTCTAAACACCCTATGGTTGTTTTGTTTCTTAAGGCTTACATATGGATCATTGGTGGGGAGTTTTAAAAAGTTTAAAATTGTTGTTCATGCTTCCGTTGCTAAAATATATTTTGAAAAACCGAACAAACCCCAACAGGTAAGACCATACTAGACCCTTCCGTTTTTAGCTAGGCCTCCCTATTTCAATATAAATATATATACACGCACACACATACATACATACATACATACATATACATACACTCTTGATGACATATTTTTGTCTGTCTCTTTTTAAACAGAAGGTCTTTTGAGAAGTAGTATCTCCACCTACGGGTAAATGTATAACTGTCTACATCTTACCTCCCACATACCTTGCCCTAGTAGGATTGGGTATCATGATTTGCATTAAAATACCAAAAATTCGCTCATTATCATATTGACGTGTCGAATACTCGAATCAAAATTAGGTTCCCCTAGAAACATGCAGTTGCACAATATAAGCTAGAAAATAAGATAATTTGCATGTTACAATGGTCGATTATTATTAGAACCATCACATTAAAAAATTTGTATAATAAATATCTAGTTATAAATATATTATATATTTATAAGCTTGATTTTCTGGAAACATACCATTCCACGTTTTGTGTATCCAGCTTCGTGGAGATATTGGGGTATCTGAGTGGTCTTGCCAGAACCAGTCTCACCAACAACGACAAGAACCTAAAAATGCATCAATCAGACATGAAACCAAAATCATGAGCAAGATTGTGGCAACAGGCAACAGGCAAACAAGTAACATCTAATGCAAGGAGTTCAAGGAGACCTGATGATCTTCAACAGCTTGGAGCAAAGACTCCCGATAGGGATATACAGGTAAAGTTTTTCTATCTGCCTGAATACCAAACAAGTTAGAATATTTATAATAAAAGGGAAAAAACACCCAACTCCCAAAATGATTCTTTTATCCAAAAATCAGAAAAGGTTAACTAGTAAAAATAATAATGACCAATGCTTCACAGAGTATACCAGAAGCTTCTCATGTGCAGTTTTTGCCATAGATTTTTCATATTCCTCTTCTGCTTTATCATCAACCTGTAAATGGAGAAATTCATCAGACTAAAGATTAGGTGAAGGCCAAGAAAGAAAAAAAACATACATTTTCACGCCCATGACCTGTCCCAGTATGAACTCAATCTGGTCCTCAAACACAAAACTGTTGAGAGGAAAAAAATATACAAATGAGTTTTGAGCATATCCACATGAAAACCCATCTGACGTCCTGTCTAAAAAAAGTAACTCACAAGAAAAATCTCAAGGGGTCATGAAATAAAACAGAAACTAGAAACCACATACTCGTAGTCTTCAGACTGTTTTTTGTTCTTTGACCCATATTTTAGTGTTGCTTTTCCTGAAAATTTAGGATTTGTTAAGTTAATAAGTTAGTGTTACAGATTACAAACAAGTAGACCTGTGTAACTACTAACTAGAACATACCAATCTGATGATCTTCCCATGCTTCTTGTTCAGCAAAAGGGTTCATATTATCTCCATCTTTTGAGTCTCTGTAGTAATAGGAAACAAAATTATTTCAATCTAAAGCTGCACCAAAACCAGAGTAGTATGCATATGTTTGCATGCAGGCACGTGGTATAACATGAACTCACAAACGCTGGTTTTTACCTATATCGCTCCATAGCTACAGCAAATCTTTTCTCTTGATTTCACCACCTTCGTCATCATAAGCATCAGGCATCCGATACTGCATTGTGTGGTACATTAATATAATTTTTAAGAGAAAGAAGCCTAGTACAGAATGAGGATATATTTCACCCTAGTTAAGAAAGTTATTATGCAATATTCCTCCTGCATGCATAATGTATGTGTATATATGTATATATGTGGGTGTATATATGTGTGTGTGTAATGCCCTAAAATTTCAAAGATAAAAACATTATAACTAATAAAATAATTAAGCTAAACCAAACAAGACTTGGGCCTATGTATTTAAACAAATGGACTAACAATATAAACCAACTTATGTAACCCATTAAACCTAAACACACTATGAAATTTAGCCCGATCCATAGCTCTTAAAACTTATCCGGTGCCTCAAAGCTTATATGTGGTGATGACTCAAACTAACGACCGGAGAAAGAGGGGTGAACCCCTGATGGTTCGATAGAGTTCCTCACGCCTCTTCAACAAAAAACTCGATAAATACCTATTGCATCATACAAATTTCGAAGTCATCCCTCTGTAAATCGAAGTCGAAAGCGAGAAAGGAGTTAGGGCATCAGCTGTGTGACTGTGCGACGGCAAGGGAAGGGGGCAAAGTCGATCGGTCGTCGGCTGTGGAGTCTAGTTGGGAAGCCGATTGCTACCTGTCTTCTTCGTTCAACTATAATTAAGGTTGGTTCCTACTCTTTGCGATTTCTTTCTGGACCAATTTCAGATTCTGTTTAACTCAATCCATTATCCCTTCGATGTTGAATTAGAACACCAACAGAGGTTTCTTTGTCTTTGATTAATAACCAGAGTAAATTATACCAGGGAACACTAATTGTTTAGATTTCTAAATAAGGTCTTTTTATATATGAATCAGACTAGTATTCTTAATGCTACTGATAAGTCTATAATGACTGTTAATTTACATAGAACTTAAGTTGATAAATTACAAATAAATCTCGGATTGCTATTTTATTAAGTGTTGAATTAATTACCTTTTCTAAGCTACTTTTCGATTTCTTTTTGAGTTAGGCTGCCAACCTAGTTTTTGTTGATATTGAGTCCATCAGATAAACTAAAAGCACAGTTAACTCAATTTAATCAGCTAATTTGGATTAAGTATTAGGATGGTTATTGACGGTTTCAAATAAAGCTTAAGTTGCTGTTTTAGTGAGGATTGGAACACTTTCTTTTGGGATTGGCTGTCTTAGTATGCTTCTGCTGATTTTCTTTCTTTAAATTGGGAATTAATTGAGTTCTTAATCTGCAGGAAGGGTCTGATGACTCGCAGTTTTGAGTTGTTATGGTTAAGATCCTAATTAATATTCCTATAGAATATAAGCACCAGAATGTTGGTTTAGTCTTAGCACATATTTTAACCAACTGTTTGCTGTAAAACCTTGAACTAGAATGTCTCCAAAGTGTTAGTTAAAAACTTAAAGGTAGTCATAAGTTTCCATACGTAAGGCTGTGTTTATCAACTGCTTTTAACGAAATCATGTTAAGTCATAGTAAAAACCTCCAGAAACATCTTTTAGTAAAAATCACCCTTTTTATTCAAATTGTAGAAGCCGATGTCACTAACTGTTATAAAGATTGTGCAGCTTTCAACTCAACTAATATTATAGAAATCTTTAGTCTTTAATAATTTGAATAGTAGTGATAACCAATGTTTTGATACAAAGAAAAGGGGTCAAGTAACAGATTGATTAAACTGGAAATATATATAAATATTATATGGAATTACTTATAAAGACAACTAATTAAAATTAGATAATAACATCACATACTACTTGATTTAGATTTGGTGGAAAGGAGATAGATTGGACCACACTAACTTCAGATTGCATTCGTTGTGAATCAAGGTACGGATTCGTATCTTTTAAAGGTTCTTATATGGTTTTGCTTCGTAAACGTTCGTACGAAAATCCCTCTCTTAGTTATAGATTCTTGCTATGTTTGATTCGTACTCGTTCGTACGGATTCTTAACTTCTATGTACGGATTCTTAACTTCTATGTATGGCTATCTATACTTAACTATCGTTATATTGTCAAAGGTTCCGTGTTGATCCTATTAGACTTCGTTTCTTGATTCTATCGACATGTGGTTATTGAGGTTTCGTACGTATGTCTACCTTTAATAAGGATTCTTGTTTCCTTCAAAATCAAGTTTTCTCAAACTATCTTGTTTAAAACATTTTATATAAGTTAGTCCTAAAATCATGTCTTTTTACATCGAAACTAAACTTGGTTCTTTTCACGTCTTATACCGTTTAGTTAGATTAGTTAGACTTCATTCGTTCATTGACTTATTGGTTATTGTTATATACCTCTTTAAGAGTTCTCTATTGAGATTGTGTCTCCGTTTGTATTGTATTGTTATTGCTTCATTGTTATTGTCTTATCGTTAGTGCTTTTAACGTTACCGTTCTTGTTACATTGTTATTGCCTCATCGTTATTGATTCATTGTTTATTGTATTGACCGTCTTACTCTGGGTATGCGAGCTATTTATCCACCTATGGGGGTACCATAGGCACGTCACTGTGGCACCGGTGGCGCGACACTTCCGTAACGGTGTGATTTGTTACGGCGTCTCCTCATTGTGGTGTGATAAGGGTTTTAGGAGGCGTATTGGTTAACCATAGTTATTGTATTGATATTGTTTGTGGATGTAGGCGTAGTGCCCAACACCTCTTCCACCATTGTTTGGTACTTTGGATCGGCCGGTCCAAGTACCCATTGTTTATTGACCGGTACTTGTTTTATACAAGTGTTGGTATTATTGAGCTCGGATTGTTCATACCCCAGTGATTCTTAGTTATGGTATTGTTTCATATTGGTCTTTTATATGTTGCCGGTTATAGTATTTGATATGTCTTGTTCGTATTGTATTCGTTGTATATTTTTGTATTGTTTGTATCCGCGCACTGGGCATTTGGCTCAGCCGCATTTTCTTTCCTTGCGGCAGGTTTACTCAGGAATGGAAGGATAAAGAGATCGAGAGCAAAGTACGAGTTATTGAGGTATTTAAATTCTTAGAGTTTTGCTCTGTTTTGTATCGTATGAGTAGCCTCTGGAAACGGGGTGTTACAGTGTGTGTGTGTCTGCATGTTCTCAGTTTTGAACAGAAAGTTTTTTATGAACAATCTCAAACATCAAGGGAACTATCAAGTAGCAACGATTAACCTCATCAATATTATCTTCTTGAGACCGCTTCTTCACCAGCTCATATATTTGCTTTTTATATCTGCAGAAGTAGAAAACTCGTATTAGCAACATAGGATAGGTATCTAGTCAAGCAAAACCATCATGCACATGATAATATGCCTTCAAATGTAAAAAAGAACAAGAAAGGAAAACATAGAAGAATAACAATGCACGTAACAGAAAATAAACACAAATTTCATACATGTATACATTTTAATAAGGTAGAGACTCAAAAGTGTGTTTTGAATTCTAGAGGTTACCAAAGTTGGATAACATCTTTCAAGCATTTTGAGATTATCACCAAACCAACATAATATACAATCATGTTGGATAAAGAAAGACTAGTAAAAAAACAGAAATAAGTAAAATAGCATGGCAAGAGCAACACAAACTGTGATACGACACGTGCCTGTAAAACCAAATAATGGGTCAGCATGTATACGGGAAAAGTGCATTTCAGCTCATACAGATTTCACATAGGAACCTTTTGAAGAAAGTACCTTATCTCACGCTGTTCAGCTTCAGTTTTGACACCCTCAAATAGATATTGTTCATCTTCAATATCATCTCTGAAATTGAAAAATAAAAATTGGTGAATACAGTACAGAACATGTGTATAGAAATCACCATGCACTTATACCTTAAAGAAACTTACGATCTGTAAGAGCAAGAAGTAGTAAATGATGTTTAGCAATACCTGATTTCCTCCAATTTCTTTTGCTCTCTTTTCTTGAGATATTCCTGCCTTGAAACTTTCCTGAAAAAGGTATATGAAACTTATCATATCAAGGCTTTTTCTGAGTTTCTTTTAAAGAAAATCTTCCAATTTTCAGAGCTCAATATAATTAAAATTGAATATTTTAACAAAGACTAGAATGGTTCCCAGCAAAAGCTCAGTTCAGACCTTAAAGCTCCAATGTCATCTTCTGCCAAGGCATTGGCTCTCCTAATTGCCTCTTCTGTTGTCCAGATAAGTGAAACAGGAAAAAAACAAAATTAATTAATTAAAGCATTTTTCTTTGATTTCTGTGATTTATAACCAAATATCTAACCCGTTTAATACCTTCCTCCCTCTTGGACAGCTTCTGTTCAGTCAGCTGTCAAGTAAAATAGCAGATAGCTTATCTCTCCATCCAGCAATAAGGGACAAAACATAATAAATAAAGAAATAAACCTTTGTTGTCCTTGCTGCATCTTTTTCCCTTAGATGACGCTCCAACTCCTCCCGTTCCTTTTGGTCACGCAATCTTTCTTCTTCAGACTGTAAAAGGATAGAAGAACAGTCATTAACCATGGAGTACCATTAAATATCATTTTTAAGTAACTGTCGAGAAAATCACATCAAGCATTTCTTATATAAATGGTCAACAACAAATAACGACTATTATTTCAGAAAGTTCTTCCATTTAATGGCAACCTACCAGGTATAAAAACATGTATGCACAAGACTTCCATACAAGCACCAGTAATGCTAGAAATCAAAACAAAGGGTCCCAACACCGGATGAAGTAAAATAAACAGAGAGTGCAAACCACTAATGAGGTTTAATATTTATAAGAATGACCAGAACAATAAAATTGAGTAAAATGATTCATGAAACAACTTAATATGCTTGAGTGCCAACAATCATAATATTGTAGATACCTCAGAATCGTCTGTTTCATCATGAGATGCTTTTGGTTTAACCCGCCTTTCTTGTTTCAAATATCCAGCTCCCTGCATACAGCCATAAAAATACCAAGTTACTAAAAGAGATGCCAAAAAATAAGTCAAAATTAATTAATAAAATTGCAAGCAATATACCTCATCATCTTCATCTTCTTGGTTTCCACTCTTCTTCCTGAAACACTTTGCCTGTTTATCAGTCTTTTTAGATCGAGAAGCGGCAGAAACAGAGCCACCACGCTCATCATTATTGTCATCATTATCATCTGCCTCCAATAGCTTGTAAGTTCTCTGCTTTCTGGCTAGCATTGCTGCCGCTTCTTCTTCTTGTCGATAAGGCTGTTAAAAACAATAATAATGATAACAACAACAACAACAATGTATCCTGGTAAAGATGGTGTATGGACAAAACTCAATGAACATTTGTAACACTATCACATCATTTATATAAAATAAGTGCAGATAGAAATAAACAGCTTACATTTGTCCCTGCACACTTATGTTCAACCTTGCGGAAGATTTCTTCAGAGAATGTGTGTGTGTCATTTGAAGATGACACCCCCATCTCTTTAAGATTGTTAAATACATCAGACGGTGATGAAGCTTTCTTAGCTGCAAAGAGATTTAAGAAAAAGAATCAAGTGTGTCTAGATCACGGCGAACCAATATTGCATGACATATTAACAACAATATATGTCAAATATTAAAGAAGAAAACTTACATATACTGATCACGTACTGGACCAGTGTGGGTTCTGAATATCCCAAGAGGGACATCAATCTATCTGAAACCCAGGTCTTCAAGTCGCTCCCCATTTGTAACTGCATTTAAAAAGCACCAAAGGTCAAATTTTACAACTAATTATATCCAATAATATGATACATACAAAAATATAATGACAATAATACAATCACTGAAATCGACAAACATGCAAGATAATCTTAAATTGGATATTTGGATTGCATTAGTTGTGACACATCACACATAACAGAGTTTATGCAACCATTGTATTTCTATATTACGTCAAAAGCTTCTTGAGCAGCTGTAAACAATACATAGACTTGGAACTAAATAGTGCCTACAGAAATACTACTAAATAAGTGCAAACAATAGTGCCTACAGATTTGTTATGGAACTTATATAAGAATAGGGCGAAACCACTCAGCTGTAATCAATCAAAATCTTGCTCCAACTAACTACTTAATCCATGAACAGAGAATTTTTCAACTTTAAGTGTAAATTAGCCATTGTCCACTGAGAGATAACAGACCAAAACAAACTGAATCCTCCACGACACCCCTAAGAAACCCATTCACGAAGCTTTGGCCACCCACTAATCCACTTTAGATGTAGTGCTCCCACGTAGTAGGAAACTGTCTTGGTCAATCAAAATTTTCAAATATTTAATACTTCTAAGATTTAATTTTCATATCTTATTAGTTTGCAGTCTAATGGTTGAGGAGTCCTATGTATTTGTTAAATAACATCCATGTTTATGACTTGTGATGGAGGATATATCATATGAACCAATTTGCAAAGCTTAGGTGATTCGCTAAATAGGAGTAGCACACATCTTAGCAGGTGAGTGTTACATAGGATTAGCACCAAGCATATTTTTTATGTCTATACTCAATTTCAATGATTCTGAGTAGGGGTGAGCATGAGTACCGAAAATACCGCACCGTACCGGTACCGAGTTAGAGATTTCGGTCCGGTACTCGGTACTTAAAATAGTGCTAAATCGGTATTCGGTATTCGGGACTAGTACCGAAAAAACTACGTAAAATAGGTACCGATACCGTAGTATGAATACTCGGTACGGTATTCGGTACCATCTTTAAACCAAATTCGGTATTCGGTAAAACCGGTACCGGTACCGGTCGGTACCGGTTCCGGTACCATGCTCACCCCTAATTCTGAGTAAAGTCTAATGAAGCATCAGATGATGTCAAGATACTCAAGACGCACACCACAACACAAATTACACAATTACATGAACATGGCAAACCTAGAAACTTAGGTCATGGGGCTAATTATCAGCAAAAAAAGCTACAGAAAAAAGCAGCAAAAAGAGCAGGAAACATCAATAAATGGCCCTAAACATCAGCTAAAACAGCAAACCTTCTTGTAAGAATTAATATGAATACATGTTCGAAATCAATTAGCTATGCCCCAGTCATAATATAACATATTCAAAGTCATTAACTTGCAAGAATTTTTTTATTAGGGATTTTCCCTGTTCAGGTACCCTGAGAGTGCGAGCCTTTGGCTCTGATGTACACGGTCTAACCGGTGTTACCCATGACCGTTTCCTAAAATAACCCCCCGTCCAACCCTTGACCGAAGCCCCAAGGGTTTGATCTTATGACCTCCCCTATAGGGGGCAAGTGGACTGGAATACTGGACCACCAAGGTGATGGTTAATAACTTGCAAGAAGTGTCTAGAAAAATAACTAACATACTATTGTAACTTGTTTGACCAAATTGAAAAGGTCAAAATCAAACACTTACAGCCACAATTTCATAAAAGATGAATATAGTATCAACTATCAACAAAAGTCTAAACATTTAGACTCAAATTTCATAACCCTAAAATAATTTGAGAGATGTAGCCATAAAGACTACCTACTTGAGAGTCTAAGACGTGAGATGTAGAGATCAAAAAGTAGAAGAAACGGTACTAGCCTTATTCATACGAAGAAACAATATAGGCAATGATTATGTACACTGCGAAATCGCAAGGTTAGAATCACCATTCGGCATGTAACACCCCGGCCCGAAATGGAGCCCGGAGGTTACGCATACGATACGAAACAAAGCGTAAACAATATTTAATCTAAATATAATTAATCCAATACGAGTCTCCAAGTCCCAAATGTTAAAATAAATAAATACATAATAAGTTCTTAAGCATATCCTATCAAATAACTAAAATAATTGCACTATTCTTCATAAGTATAATCTCCGACCGATCCAATCTAGCTCTCATTCGCACATCCGATATTCCCTTGATTACCTGCCACATAGAAAGAAAATGTGGCTAAGCCAAACGTCCAATGCGCTGATAAACGGATACAAAGAAAAAAAGAATATATATGTACAACTTTACAAGAATACAAATATCCAAACAGAGAATAATCCAATACCGAGTCTAAGTCAATAATGCATACGAATAATAACCAAGTCAAAGGAAACAAAGGGGTATGATACAGACCGAACTCAAATATTGAATACCCGCTTAAATAAACAAGTGTTTGACCCAGAAGGTTTGCACAGGGAGCTGCAAACTCACAAGTGTCGGTTGTGAATGGGGTATTGTGCACTATGCCATCATCCATAAACAGAACATAACAGAAACTAGGGTCACCCATAAGCCTCCTAAACATAATAGCTCTCGGAGCCAACAGAGAGGAGATGTCGGGAACTGATCACACAGTGTCACGCCACCGGTGCCACAGTGACGCGCCTATGGTACCCCCATAGGTGGTTAATAACATAATAGCTCGCATACCCATAAACACAATCAGTAACGCAATAATAATAGGCCAGAACAGAATACAAAGTAAGCAATAACAATAGGGTGAATAATGGTTTAACCATCAAAGTTTTCATTCAATTTCGGTTTAACCATCAAAGTTTTCATTCAATTTCGGTTTAACCATCAAAGCTTTTTTCTATATGATTTTCCATAAAGTTAGAATTTATTATGATTTAAACCTCAAAGTTTTTGTCAAATGGTTTAAACCTTAAAGTTTTGTTAAAAAATTTTATTAATCACTTAAGTTTTGTATGGTTTTCGATTTTACTCTCTCTATTTGATTATGCATTTTAGTTTAATTAAAAACTTAACAAAACTTAGAGGGTTAAACTATTTTTTAACAAAAGTTTAAGGGTTAAATCGTTTGGAAAAAAACTTTTAAGGTTTAAAAAGAAGAAGGTGTAACTTTGAAGATTAAATCATAATAAATTCAAACTTTATGATAAAACCGTTTGAAAAAAAACTTTGATGATTAAACCGAAACTGAACTAAAACTTTGATGGTTAAATCATTATTGACCCATAACAATATAGCCAACACAACAAGCAATAAACCAAGCATAATCAATAGGTGTAACACCCAAGGTTTAGAAATTTCCTAAATTCGTATTTAATCAAGTGATATGTGTTAGTGACTTAGTGGGTTGCCTAATTAAGATTAGGAGGAGGTGTTTAGAAACTTGGGGGGTTAAAGTTGTCAAAATAAAAGATGAAAGGTTGAGGGACCATTTATGTAATTTAGGCATAGATATGTATATATAACACTTGCCTTGACTTTTAGTAGTCAAACAAGCTTCAAACACACATATAACTCACGTATTCAAGGGCTGGCCAAATTTTATCTTCAGATTCTCATTAAGATCAACGGATACAAGTAGTATAACTAATCCTAAGCAATCATACAAGCTTAAGGTAAGATCATTTAATTGTTTTCTTGACTTTATTGAGTTTTAAAGATAATTCAATGGTGAATCAAGATTTGAGTAAGTTATTGTTGTTATTATTTAGTTAGAGGTTGTTTGAGGTGTAGGAAAACACCCCTGTAGTGTTAGAATTAATTTAAAGTAAGTGTTTTGGTGTTTTAGTCGAAGTAAACAGCCAATGTTGTAAAAATCGGTCTTGGCGACCGATATATCGCCGCCTAGGCGGATATTGGTGGCCTGCCGACCTACAAAACAGCTCATCGGTCAAAAAAATCGGGGAGGGTCAAAGACAGTCAAAATCGGTCATTTGGCGGTCTTGGCGGTCCAAATCGGTCATTTGGCGGTCTTGGCGGTCCAAATCGGTCTTGGCGGAAGCTGAACGACATATCATATCCGCCTCCCGTCACTGTTTCGTCGATGGTGGTGGCTGGCGTTTAATTGTGCGACGGAAGAACCAATAGTTGACTGTGGAGGAGAGTGTTTGAAGGTGTGATAGTGGTGGTAGATGATACAGAGTGGGAGATGGCCGGCGGTGGGAGTGGTAGATGGTGTGGCTGGCTGTGATGGAGGTCGATGGCCGACAGAGGGAATGTAGATGGTGGTGGGAGCCGGTCAAGTTTTTTTTAGGGCTAATGTAAGTGAGTAGTTGGGCTTGGGTTTTGAAGGAGGATAGTTTAAGGTTTTAAATATGAAGTTGGGCTTGGGTTTTTAATGGGATGGGTTGGACTAGGTAAGAAGTTAGGCTTGGGTTAGTATTATTAATAAGTAATTAATTTATTAAAATAGAAAATAATTTTTTTGAAACAAACATAGTATATGAAGAAGGAGAATACGAGTCAGATGGAGTTCAAATCATAGAAGACTGCGGGGATGATGAATAGAAGACGATATAGACTATTGGACTTGTGGTTATTTGACTTATTTTGTTAGAATATGGCTAATATTTATTTAAAAAAATAAATTTCTTTAAAAGTTAAGGTCCCCGCCGAGAAACCGATTAATCGCCGCCAACACCGATTTATCGCTTGAAGGTGGTCGACCGCCGAGCGATTTTTACAACCTTGTAAACAGTATACAGTCGGCGAACTGTTGCTAAAACCAGAAAGGCACGGTCGTGCCTTTGGAGGTACAATCGTGCCTAGGAAACCGTGACCGCCTTTGTTCATGAGGTCCGGGTGTGTTCGGGCCAGTACGCCCATGTTCAGTTGGGCCATGCTTTGGGCCTGGACTGGGGCACGGGCGTGCTTCGCCCTTATGCAGTTTGTTAATTGCCAGATTTGATTATGTGTTTAATACCATAACTGTATACTTGTAGGACTTACTCTTTGACGTGTAATCTGATTATATCTGGCATACTACCGTGTGATACTAATTGCTGAGGTGAGTTTCATATTTGAAATATGTGTGATGCATTGCAATGTATATTACCGTGTGATTCATATCTGAAATATGTGTGATGCATTGCAATGTATATTATCGATCTGCAGATCAACGTGAGGGTAGCATGTTGCTATGTGCAGTAGGGGCTACAAGTAGCATTTAACCTTATGGGTGGTGCTAAGATGATGCGGTACTGTATCCATAAGAACTGTTGTGACATTTGTATATGATTATGCGTATGCTTATATAATTTACAATTTAGCTTTCTCACTAAGCTCTCATAGCTTATGAGATATTGTTTGCTGCTTTTGCAGACCATGATAGCCCCATGGGCAAGGCCCCAATTTGACGGTTGTTTTGTCGGAATACTTTTGGATCCATAATGCTCCTTTTGTAACTAAAACACTTTTGTCGTACTTACGTAATACCACTTTTGTACGAACCCGGGGGTTCAAACTTACTTTTCAGCTTCCGCTAGCTTGTTAAATATATGCTTTGGATCAAATGGCTTTTGTTTAAGTTTCCACTCTGGCACTCGTATTTTGAAATTTTGGGGCGTTACAATAGGCGACGGGATCAGAAATTCAAAATATCACAAAGGCTCTTAACGATCTAGCAATGTCATAAGTTCAATAGCAAATGGGTCAACACAATAAAAAGGAACTTTGGCCTGCTAAGGGTATGAATCAAACAAAATAAAACAATCAAAGGCAACCGTACCAATATCAAAGAAATAAGGCATAATGATCAAACAATAATCCATACGAATAAACATGAATCGAACAATAAGAATCTCTATTCAAGAGATGGATATCCGTACCTTAATTTCACGACCCAAGAAGTCCAAACACTACTAATAGCTTCAAGTTTAGCTCATTTTCCCTCCGTCTAAAAATATATAAATTACCGTTAGCATTTATCTTATTCCCGTTATTTTCTTTTATTACTAATTTAGAGTGTTTTATGGTTTAACATTTATTACTATTATCATTCTTCCCAGTTCCCAAGTTAACAAGTGGATTTTCAAAAGTTATAATGATTACCCAAATTAAGTTTAAATAAATTAAGACATTAACCCTTGCTATAGATTTTTAATAGACGCATGTCAATTATCACTAATAATAGACTCACTTAAGAATGGCAATTTATGTACGTATTTCTCAGAACTCAAAATTAGTTAATTTCAGTGAACACCCTAATCTATTAGTTAAGAATAAACTAGTCAACCTATGTAAATTTTCTTATACCCAGATCATCTTTCACCTGATTGATTACTGATTCATTCCTTTATCTATTTTAAAGAAAATAATTCCATTTAGTATGTTAAACGCAGTTTCATAATTCATTCGTGTTCATAAAGTATTAATACCCGTTACTATCAAGTTTATGAACAACTCTAACGATAGTCATGTGCTAATTTTTTAAATTTAACATCCTACAACAGTGTTTAGTTTAACTTATTGTTTACAAGATTAGCCTAAACATAAGATAACTGAGCTTAAAGGAAGGAACTTGTGACACCAAGTTAATATTCCATTCATTTCCTGTTGATAGCTGCCACCATTTTGTTCTTCTCTTTTCACTTGAGTAAAACAATTTCAAGGCTAGTGTTTATTTCTTAATTCATCAAAATTTAACTTCAGGTAGTTGAATCCTCTAGCAACATTGTCAGTAACACATTCTAAAATTCTGGGACTCTGAAGTTTCAACAGTCAGTTGCTTTCAACTTGATTTTTACATTCTGTAATGTTATTAGCAATTGAGACATAGTTCAGTTCTTACTAAAAACAGCAACTCAAAATGTTTTGAAATCATCCGTATATATAATCAATTTCTGATTCTTAATCCCATACAAGTTAGCAGTTATATTAAGCTCGTCTATTGGGTTTAAGTGTTTAACCATGGTAAAGTGAGTTCGGATTAGGTTTAATTAAAGGGGTTTAGATACTGGAATTATTGTAGTCGTACAAAAGCGTAAAATCGGAAGCATCAGACGACAATTTAAGGCTTAAATGTCAAAAGAAATGGACTAACCTCGCCTGTTGCTGAATGAAAAGAACCACACTGAACTCCACTCCCAAGCCTAATCACAGTCAATACTAAGAATGACCCCTTTGATTTCGGCCCTCAATCAGTCTTCGCCCTCGATGTAGTTCCAATCGCCGACCCTCACTCTCGTTTCAGATTTCAAGTTTGCAAATGGTGATTTCGCGATTAAGAAACAGGGCTGCGCATATGGGTATTTGCCGATAAAAGGGGTAAGTGTCAAACACATTAAGCAAATTTTTGGGCTTATGGATTTAAGTTCAATGGGCTTAATCAAACGGGCTAAATGGGCTTAAGTTGATAGACTACGGCTGCTGATCCATCAAATATTAAATTGAAAATGTTTTATTTTAATTCATTTAATTATATATATTTGTGGATATATATATATAGTGAAAGATCATTTAAAAATCATTTTTATTGCGAGTAGTGCGAGTACCATTAGTAACCGTCGTTAATGCTTATTAATAGGGGTATTTTGGTCTTTTATATAATTTTACAACCGTGAATTGCTTTCGGGTGAGTTGTCATTAAAGACCGAGTCTTGATTTTCCTGAAATACCCTTTACTAATGCATCATTAATGAGTTATTAATGTGACACAAATGAGCCATTAATGCATGATTAATGAGTCGTCATTTTTATTGACCATTGATTTATTTTAATCGAGGGTCATTATTAGTTCTCATAGTACTCGTAAATAGTTTTTAATTGAATCATCCCCTATATATTATACACACACACACACACACACACATATATATATATATACTAGCATGGTACCAGAGCAATGGGGAATCGGCGAATAATTCCTAGTCGATAACATGTTTGTTTTCGATAATGTAGAGGTATAATATTCACACACTATGCTGACATTGAATAATTTTTAATTTATATGTCGATTTATAATCCATGGTATTTTTAATAATCTGATTTGAAAGTCAATCCATATATAATATATTGATTGCATTATAGGTTTCAAATTAATTTGTACTCTAATTATGGCTATACTATCAAATATATTTTGTGATCTTGGGGTAATAAAGTAATTTCAACTTACTTAAAAATTAAGAGATTTAAAATGTGTAAATGCTTTATAGATAGTATATATATATACACACTGTTATTATACGGCAAATCTAAAATTGGTACTAAACTTCAAGAAGGTACAAACGTACAGTTGACAATATATTGGCTATACATGTGTATGAGGAGGGTGTGAGAGACATGCACTTGTGCAAAATCTGCCGATTTAACTGAGAGTTGGAGACGAGGCACGAATGAGTTGAGGGTATTGGAGACTTGGGGAGGGAATTTGGATTTCAGGATCTAGGTTTTAATAAATATTATTAACTTTCAATTGTTCCTTTATTTATTTTATTTACTTTAATACTAAAAGTAAAAGGAGAAATATAAAATATTATTAATTTATAAATACATAAAGCTCGCCTAGGCTAGCATACTTAAACAATCCTACTCGTTCAAGCTTGGTGCCCGAGGCCATTAACTTAATGTGCGTTAAACTATGTTGGAGCTCTCCCTCAAGGTTGTTTAAGCTGGACTAGTTTTGAGCTTTTCGCGTTTCAAGTTCAAGTAGTTGGCTTGTTTATCTTCCTAAATCGGTGTAGACTTATTATATGTTAAATTGTGGTATTCAAATATCGATTTTTGATAATACATCACTTTTAACCGGGAGCGGACCCAGGATTTGAAATTGGTGGTGGCACCATTGAAATGGATGGTAGCACCGTTTTGAAAAATTGTAATTTACACTAACAAAAATCGAAAATTACACTACGCGGACAAAATTAGTTGGTGTCTGGTGCCACCACCGGCACGGGCATAGATCCACCCCTGCTTCTAACGGTGAATAGAAAATTGTTTCATCAATATCCTTACGATAATTGTTATCAAAACTCGTATAAAAAACTCATGCTTAAATATTGATAATCTTTGATTTAGAGTGAAAAGGGAAAACAAGTACAAAAACTTGACTTTGAGCAATGACTATGTTGGTACCACCGGTTGGATCATTACAGTTGAAAGAGGGGTAATTGGGAATTGGTCATCAAATCAAGCTTTTGAGATTATTAATAACTTACGGGTACGAGGATTACTATGAGTTAAAAATTTTGGTTTATGGTGTAGACTGTAGAGGTCTAATCGAGGTGAACGTTATTGTATTTGTTAACGTCTGAACTTAATAAAATGATTTGATGATATTAAGCATGAATTACCCAATAATGAAGAGTTTCTTTACTTTGTTATGGAATCAATTTAAGAAACTAATGTGCCAAATTTAAATAAATAAGTATTATTAGGCATGACATGATATAGGAATGGTAACGGGGCGGGTTCGGGCCGGGAATTGGTCCTCCGTCCTCGTCCATGCTTAAAAGATTGCAGGGATTTAAACGGGGATCCCCGTCAACCACGGGGAAATAGGTATCCCCGTTTAATATAAACATTTGATTAAATGTGTATTTTTAAACGTAGAAATACCCATTAAAGTAAATCTATGATTTTTCACCAAGGGGATCGTCATCGTTAAGATTGTACCACAAGTTTTAGAAAACGATTATACTAAATTATATAACATTATCGAATACAAACATATATGAACCAAAATTAGAGTCTTAATTAAAGAATCTAAATGTATCCAAAATATCAAAATCAAACAATCCAAATAAAGACAAATATTAAAATTAGGTTGTGTGAAAGTATATTAATTTTTGTATAATATCTATTTAAAAAATAAGTTTATGTATATTAGTGTGTGTATATATATATATATACATATATGTATAATTAATATTAAATTATAATCGGGTTTTGGGTATTGAGTAATCGGGGCCGGTATCAGGTAATCGGGACGAGAATCATCAAACTCGTCCCATCCCCACCCATTTAAAATAATCGGGTTTTCCCCGTTCCCACCGCATTTACATCCTTTTCGGTTTTTTTGTCATCCCTAATGATAATTTAGTGGGGTTATATTTGTATCTGATCAAAATCGGGTTCGGAGTGAATTGATAACCAGAGTGATTACAACATGTACCTTAACTTGTAGGAATATACTCTAAAGCAAAACCTTCAATGTATGGAGTAAAAGCATTAATCAATCCTTGTATGAATCAAGTAAAAGAAAACTTTCAAACAACAAAGTGAGAGCGGTTACTGAGGGATGATGTTGACAAGGATATGTAGCATGAAGTAAGGTTTGTTAAGATCAAAGCAATAAACATATTTAAAGTATTTCAATGGAAGTTTATAATGTGCTTTTAAGTGGATTGAGTGCATAAATGACATAACATATCCGAATATTAAGAGGTTGTCCGAATGTTTTTGTTTTCTAAAAGGTCCGAGTTATCTATTATATGATATTTTATATTTAGTTGTTGCATTTTTTCAAAAATTTAAAACCTTTCCAAAAATATTTTGACAGGACCTAGTGTTTATACCAGATAACATATTTTGATAAATGAAAAAAAAAGTTAATTGATAATAATATCACATATTAAATATAAAAAATTACAAAACCTAATGAAAGCACTCTGGATGGCAGAAGGTTGAAACTAGAACAATGAAGAAGAATATGCTCAATAATCGTTAGGAACTTGATCTAAATAGCAAATCAATTTTGCAAAAGAGATAACCTTTTATCAATTTATGTAACACCCAAGGTCCGGAATTTTATAATTATATATATAAATAAATATTATAAGAAACATTAATGTGTAATTGAGATTATGATGTGTGTATATAACTACAGGGACTAAAACTGCCAAAATAAAATATAAAAAGTTCAGGGGGAAAATCTACCAAATACATAAAGTGTTATATATATATATGTAACATCCTTAAAACGGGCCTAAACGTGTGCGATCGTGATACGTCGAGTATTTAATTGAATTAAATAAAATATATATATTTTAGAAAATGATATAAAATATGAAAATAATAGATAAATGGGTTATTAAAAATATTAATAAAAATAGATAAAGGTTATAAAATATCGAACGGTTTCAAACGAGGATTCCAGAAATATCCTCGTTAGTTGAAACGGTTAAACGGGAGATGAGTTGTAAGTTGAAAAGGGGAACAAAATACCCACTTGTGGATAATAATACCCACAAGTCGGTTTTGGGCTTTTTGAATACACGGACTACACACACACATACGTATACACACACACTCATCACCATTTCTCTGCCTTTGCAAATTCAAGAAGAAGAACTCAAAGGAGAAATCAAGATTAATCATTCAAGTTAAAGTTCCAGCCACAAATTCAAGTTCTAATCTGTCCAAGAACATCATCTTCTTCATCTATAACCTTGTAAGCTTCATTCATGGCTTTTTCTTCATATTCATGAATTTGGGTTTTTGAAAGAAAACTTACAAACCTTTGTTCCAGCAGAGAATTAAGCTTCTAATTGGTCTTACAAGTAGTTCCTAATCATCCTTTGATCATTGTAAGTTTCAATTCATCCTTGTTCTTGATTTTGATCTTTCAAGACTTGAAATTTAGGTTTCAAGTGGGTTCTTTGATTTAGCAATTAAGAACTAAAATTTATGATTGAAATAGGTTCTAATATCATTTATAAGTGTATAGGAATCAATTCCATGAATTAAAGTAGTGTTCTTGATGAGTTTTGAATTTTGGCTCAAATGGGTCAAAATTGGTCAAATACGGGTCAAACTGATTTTGACCTTCAAGAACTGAAATTTAGTGTTCTAAATGATCCTATAACTTGTTAGGATTGATTAGAACTCAATTGGTGCATTAGAAGTGGTGTTTTTGCACAAATCCAATATTTAGCCTAAATGGGTCAAAATGGCCTAAATCTGTTTTTACACATCAAGAACTGATTTTTAAGGTTCTAATAGGTTCATATGACTTGTATGAATTGATTAGAACATTGGTTTTAAATTGGAATGGTTGTTTTGCTTGAATTGGCTAAAATAGTGAAAAATAGGCCTTAAATAGGCAAGAAATTGGAAAATGATACCAAACAATGAGTTTAAAGGTTTTGGTCAGTTGCAACACCTTCAATACATCATATTAGGTGTATATGGTGTGTTGCAAGTGTTGGAATTGGTCTACATCAAGTTTTGGCCATTATGCGCACGTCTTTGTCCATTTAAATGGGATTTTCGTATGAATTAATTGGATAGGAGTTTTTGATGTTAGAAAGCTTCCACAAGTGTAAAATGGTCCTATGAAACACTAGAATTTTACTAAAATTGATTTGGAGTTGAAATGAGCCAAAATGGGCTTGCTGTGCACAAAACAACAGCTGTTGCAGCCTCTACACACTGGTCGCGGCGCGACACAAGGCTGTGTCGCGGCGCAACACCCCTGCACACAACTTTCTTTGATGTTTTGTGCTACGTGTTCGCGTGTTGTTGCTTGGGCTGCTATAGTTAGTTAATAAATGGTTTAAAAACACCATTAGGGTATTGTTTCAAGTATCCTAGATGTTCCTCGCGTGTTCAAATGATTGATGCGTAAGTCTTGGTATTATAGGTTGAATTGACAATCCGTGAGCGCCAAAGCAAGGTCTTTGCTTATTCTAGCCTAACAGGTGAGTGCCTGATAACATAACGATTAATATATCTATAACATATATTAACAATGAATTAAATTGAACACCCGGACTTGTAAGCAATTGATTAAGCGTTTGAATATGTTGTTGAAAGGTTGTATACCTTGTAGTATGTATGATAAATGATTATCAGGATATTATACGCACTTGATTAAGTGTAGTTTGTAAAGAATGACGATGCTAAACTTAACATGTTGACACAGTATGATACGCACTTGTTTAAGTGTAGATTGTATAGCATGATGATGCTAGGCTTAACTTATTGATATACATAATAGTATGCACTTGATTAGGTGTATGTTATGATGATAGATATATATACATTATTGCGTGTGCGCAATGAGGTAAAGAATGAATGGCATGATGATGCTAGATATTTGATTGGTATAAATAATATGCATCTGTTTAGGTGTATGTTATATGGACATGATTATTGATTGATTGATGATTTGGTTGAATCAGATTATGTGTTTGTGATTGGTCAAGGTTTGCCCGGACAAAGCTGTCCTACCTGTTGGGCAAGGTTTGCCCCGGACAAAGCTGTCCTACCTGTTGGGCAAGGTTTGCCCCGGACAAAGCTATCCTTTTCGGGTATAGCTGCGGCTGTACAACAGAGGAATTGGTTGATTCCAAAACGCAACGGTGGACGCTTAACAGCTCCCCCACCGGAGCGGTTGATGTGTCTGGTACCCCAGTTTGGTGCATTGAGCCGGGTTCGCTACCCTGCGAGATATGCTACCTCCTGACTACGCCAGTTCATCGTGAGATGCTAGGATTGAACTATTTGGGCATGATTGATGATACGTGATATGTTTATATTGATTGCATGCTATCGTGTACTCACTAGCGATTATAGCTAACAGATACTACTCTCCACATGTGCAGGTGTTCCTTAGGCTATGAGCTCGGGTGCCTGCGGGTAGTTGCATGTTTTTAGGAGGAACACTGGATTTTGTTTAACTCTGTTATAATATGTTTAAGTTTGTTTAAAGATAATGGTCGGCCAGTTATGTGTCCGTAACACCAAATGTCGTATGTGGCAACGTTTTGACTATTTATACAGTTTGCCACGTGTTTTTAATTCCGCTGCATTTTTAAATTATAAGACAGGTTTAAATATTCTATTTACAGTCAAACCCACGCGGTTTGAAAACTTAAATAGTATTTTAAAAAGAAAAATTTGGTTCTCAAAAGCACGGTGTTACAATATATGTGTGTGTGTGTGTGTTAGTAATTTAAAATTTAATCACAAAATCACTATTTAGAGAGAGCGCTAAGAGTTGGTCATTTTTGGTGAATTGAAGTCCCAAATAATCAGCCAGATTCAAGTTTTAATCAACCCTTTTCAATCATTTATAGCTAGAGTTATGTTAGTTTTGATTAATTACATGTTTAGATGGGTCAACGAGATCATTATGATGAATTAAGCTTAGATATGTGTTAATTCATGAATTATATTAGTAAAAATCAGTGTTTTATGTTGTATAAGATGTAGGAAAACATCCCTAAGTGTTTCTAGTCGATATGGTATTGATATGTAACCCGGAACAACAACAGTTAGGAATACAATCACTGTGTCCGATGATGAACATGGCCTGTGTAGCTGTGGGTAGACCGTATAACCTGATCGTATATGCCAACACGGCCCGTGTAGCAACCTGGGTCAACATCGGCCATGTAGCCAGGGTTGCTAGTGTAGTGTGGGAGGTACACGGCTCGTGTAGGTCCCTTACACAACTCATGTAGGACTGTAGGCCTTGTAGCAAGTCAAAAGTTTTTAATATTGAGTTAATGTATAGGAAGGTGATTGGCTATCTACCTAAGAGATATAAACCGTGTATTGCTCTAATTTGATCATAAGTCGAGTTTGCAAAACTTTTCATCATGTGCACAAGGTGTATTATCATATTGACATATGATATATGTATCAATCAAAGGTGTTATCCAACATACTGCTTTGTGCAGTAGGGCTAAGATTTAGCATAATATTGTGGCTCACAAATTGCAGCCTTGAGACTAGTACCAGGGATCGTCATAGAATTATATAATATATGTGTGATATCTCAATGTGATTTATACATGTGCTTATATGGTTAATTGTTTGACATACTCGTTAAGCTAGTGTAGCTTAACAGATACATTTTCATGTGTTTGTAAGTCATAATAAAGACAAAGACAAGGCTTCAGTTTGACTAGCAGTTCAAAAGGTCTTTTACAAACATTAACGTCTCTTTTGTGTAACATGCAAATTATACAATACTACTTTATAGATATGTGTGTATATCTTTTGTACGAAAATATTTTGAAAAACGTATGTTTCCGCTTTAGTTATAATGCGAAAATTTAATGAAATTTTGTATGAACTTTTTTTTTAAATTGGGGTGTTACAATTTACAATAGTATGAACAACAAATATAAAACCGAAGCATCTAGAATTGGTGTCAGATGGATAAGAAATCAAACAGATACAGGAAAAAAGAAATTGTAGATTCATTAGCCTTTTTACGCGGTGCAGAGAACAATAGTCCAATAGGTAGAAGCAATCACACATGTCGGCGTCAATTGCAGTGTATGAGAACTAGGAATGGCAGAAGGGTGAAACTAGAATAGTGGTAAGGAGTCGAGAGTCAAGAACACATGTGGTTAAACTAAATTTTAAATGTTTACGGTGTTAAATAGTACTAACATACATAGTATAATAATTGTAAATAGTGCATAGTGATATAAAATCTCTTAAAAAAAATGTATGTCTATTAAAATCAGAAAATTTATACATAACATCATCATCAACATTTTATAGAATCTCTTTATAGTCAACTTTGAATTTTTTATTTTAATTCAATTAGTATACGTGTTTACATAAATTATTACGAAAAAGTTAGATGTATCTATTACATTATTTCAATAAATGTTTTTTAAGATATTTAAATGTTAACAAACTTAATTACCTAAAAAAGACATTTGGAAAACAACTAATTCGTAAGTCATTTGAAAAAATAAATAAAAAATCTAAAACTATAATGATAACATAATAACCTTTTTTTAAATAAGAATACAAATTAATATTTAATATATATTTAAAAAAATGATTATGATGTAATATTTTTTTAAAGAAATTTCTCACAAATAATTCTCTTTATTTCCTAAAATGACTAACAAATGAATAATTTTTACGTCAAAAGCCTTAAACAGTGAATTTTGAGTGGGGTGTACGTGGATCTTGAGTAGAAACGACTTACCCGTCTTCTTAGTCGTATCCCATGTTATTTAAAAGTATTTTTCAACAAAACTCTAATTCTTTATTCAACTATAATTGCAAATCTGTTGGGCAGTTTTCAACAGCAACTATCGGATCCCATACCAATTCCTAATTTCTAATTCCACTAACAATTATCGGCGTAAATTTGTGAGTATATAAATTTTCTTTCTTTATCTTATGATTTTTATTAATGTTTTTTATTTGTTATCGATATGTGAATTTATTATCTATTTCAAGTTTCACACCATAAATATATAAAATTTATATCAACAATATCCCGTGTTTATACACGAGGTACTAATTACTAAACTAGTTAACATTAAGATCATACCTCTTATTTAACTAGGGGTTTTATCAAGAAATAAGATCTTACAAAAAAAAACACAAATATCCTATATATCTTAGAGATCTCATGCTTTAGACTTGAGATTTTGGTTTGATCATTTAAAATGTACCATGATTAACATCTGTTAGTTCATGTGGTTTTCTTTCGAGGGTAAAATGTATAATATTTTATTTTAATGCAATTTTAGCATTGTAATATACTTTGTTTGATGATTTAATTATTCTCATAAAAAATGAAATTAAATAAGCTTGTGCGATGTTCGATCTCAAACTTCGTTGTGATAGTGTAGAACTTTATAGTGATAGGTTTATACTAAACCGGACCAAACCTAATAACGCACATACCCAAATACGGCATACAAATTTTGTAATTTACTTATTTTTACAACTTGCCTATAAAAAGATATTTTTCCTTACAACTTGTTAATTCCGTTAAGCGTTACGATTCATTGCTATACTTGACCGGAACACAAAGCAATGCACGTCTTTGAATAAGGGCCCGCACGTATTAATTCACCTCCCTCAGGTATAAGCATAGAAAAATATAAGGTTTTAAGTATCTTTTTTAAACAGTTTTGGTTAAGAGTATGTAGAGTATAGACCCTCTTTAAGGTATGGATGATTGACCGTTGATATCTCAATACAGTGTGAGTGTATGATCTTGATAATATGATTTGATATGTTTTGAAAATTGAAATCTTTAAGAGAACAAAGTTGGTATTAAAAACACCATTTTGTTAAGAAAAATTTTGTATCTTTCTATACTATTTTCATACTCGTCATCTTAATCATATTAAGATGAGTGTTAAAATCACGAGAGATAATAAGAAAAAAGATTTAGTAGATTTCACGTGTAATTATTTTGGGTTTAAAGAATAAAATAGGAAGATATAATTTTACACTAAACAAAAATTTTCTTTCGACGAACATTTTGAAAATATAGAGCATACCCACGTGACCATATCACGTGCCCTCCTTGTTGATTGGTTTAACCTTTTCGAGAAAACAAGACGATATGGATCCTCGTACATGGTGGACCATTGTCTATTTTATCATGCCACGCACACAAGTGTTTTTCTAAGTTAAATTTATAATCGGTTATTTAACTATCCACAAAATGTAGATTTTATTCTCCTTTTAAAAAAAGTTTTATATTTTATACTTTGACAACCATTTTGTTACAGAAAAGGTATTTTCTAACGTCTCTATTAACTGAGTTAGTTAACTTTATAAATTAACCATTTTATCCTTTTCAGCTTCGATCCTTATTGCATACACACATTGCATATATGGTCCTTTAGAGAAAAAAACTAATATATACACATATTACATATATATATATATATACACACACATTTTATAATCTTTATTGTTTTTTCATTTTTATATTTAAAATCACTATATGTATGTTTGTGTGTATATATATAAAGTAAAAATTCACATAGTCTCACGTCACTCTCATCCTTAAACATATAACTCAAAGGTTAGTTCACGGCTACTCATTTGAAAGAACAAAAAAGAAATTGTAAAAAAAAAATCTCAAACCTACGCGTCTCCTTAAGGCTTCCCAATAGTTTTCTTTTTTTATTTTTTATTTATCCCTTAAATCCTTAAATGACCATAACTATTTCAATTTTGAAAATTTGAGCAAAAAAATTATACCAATCTACTCATTTTTCAATACTCTTTCAAACAAGACCAATCTTCCCATATTTCTGAAAATTTAATTTCGAAAATGCAAACCATATAAAAATGATACCAAAATGTTATCATTTTGAATCGTGTGGATTTTTATCATTTTCAGTTGTAACCATGTGTATCTATATAATTTTCGGCTAAAACATGTGTATTTATATCATTTTCAGCTAAAAACACATGTATTTATATCATTTTGGGCTATAAACATGTGTATCTATATCATTTTCGGGCTAAAACATGTGAATTTTTTTATCATTTTCGGTTGTAACTACGTGTATTTATATCATTTTCGGCTGAATGGGGTATTTATATCATTTTCGTTTAGAAACATGTATTTTATATCATTTTCGGCTAAAACATGTGTATTTATATCATCTTCGGCCGAAAATGAGTCTATTTTTATCATTTTTATGTGAATAATGTTAACATTTTAAATATTGTACATTGTTATTATTTTCATCTAGAAAACGATATCATTTTTGGCTGGAAAGTTATTATTTTTGGTGGCTGGAAGTTATCATTTTTGGTGGCTGAAAAATGTTATCATTTTCAACCGGTGGCTGGAAGTTATCATTTTCAAAAGATGATAATCAAAATAATCATAACTTTTTTATGTTTAGGATTTTCAGCAAACTTCAGAATATAAAAAGATGATGACAATCAAAATACAGAAAACTATAGGTGCTTCAAAATGATAAAAACATATGTAGTAGAAGTAGATACAGAAGATGATAATCAAAATGATCATAACTTTTTTATGTTTAGGATTTTTAGCAAACTTCAGAATAGAAAAAGATGATGACAATCAAAATGCAGAAAACTACAGGTGCTTCAAAATGAAAAAAAAAAAGATAAGATGATAATCAAAATGGAGATCTTATGAAGATGCAATTGCTTACAATAGAAATATAGAAAAATATGCGTGCTTCAAAATGACAAGAACATATGTAACATAAGTAAAAAAATAGATGTAACAGAAGTAGATATATAAGATGATAATCAAAATGCAGATCTTATGAAGATGCAAGTGCTTACAACAAAAATGTAGAAAACTATTTGTGCTTCAAAATGATAAAAACAGATGTTACAGAAGTAGATATAGAAGATGATAATCAAAATACAGATCTCATTTTCGGTTCCAATTAGCATCCATCACCTTCAGAGCTGTCTTGCATCTTCAATCCATGCATTTTAAAAATCAAAACAAAAAATGCAATAAAAAACCAACCTGATGAAGAAACCGATCGCAAATCGGATATGCCCATGTCGTAATGAGCAGTTAGTGACCGAAAGCCATCACCGACGGTTACAAAATTGCCCCCAACCAGAAGGTTTTCTCTCGACACCGAAGTGTGTTTCCTCTGCCTATGTTCGTCGATGGTGGTTGGATAACGGAGCTAAAACGGTCGGTGGCGGTTGATGATGGAGAACTGATTGTTGGTTGGTGATTGTAAAAAGAGAGAGGGGGAGATTGTTTAAAATGTAGGAGAGATAGAGAAAGAAGACTAAATGGAAACTGATAAAAAAGTGGGTGGAGGAATTGATATAATTAATTTCTAAACTACCCTACTTACCTTATTTATATTAATAGTTTTTCTTTTTTATTACAAAAATGCCCTATTTTGATCTCAACTATTGATTTAATAAATCTAATTGTCTACAATTGGACTTTAGGGACTATGTTTAAGCATATGACCTATATTGATCCTCTCTCTCTCTCTTTCTATATATATATATATATATGGGAGGTTAATTTGATAACCGATATTATTGCGAGTACCGTGTGAACCAATCTTAGCCGTTCATTTGGTAAGTGGAATATGGATGGAGAGCGTGAGGGGATAGAGTGTGGCAAGGTGCGTGAGATGAATTCATGTGTGGGTGATGACATTGAAAAAGAGGAAATTGGACGGCTTAGGCAGAAACTCGCGAAACTCACAGTAAAAATGATTCTCAAATGAACTCTTCTCTATATTTATATATATGAATTTTCAAAAAGACATATACATAAATTAAATATTTCTTCTAGAAGTCTTGCCGGAGCTAGTACTTTTCGACGACTTCGTTGAAGTAGACGTCAGAAGACATAACCCAAATTGTCGTTGCGTGATAAAATAATCAAAACCAAATAATTTTCAACGTGCGTGAGATGAATGCTATTAAAAACGAGAAGAGAAAAAGCAAATGCATCGATTTCAAAAGGAGAAGGAAGACTAAATATTCATAAACAATCGGAATAAATACACATTATATGTATATGGTTGCCGGTGCTGTAACCACCAACCTTAACTTTTAATCTCAACTATCAGATCAACTTAACTTTAAATCTGAATTGTATAAAGTCTGTATTTTAAAAGATTGTTAGATCAATCTTATATTGCATCTCATCCGTAGGATTACAAACCGTTAGAAACTGCTTATTGACTTCCCAAAGCTGTCTTCCAGTGAATCCACGAAACTGTTTTGTAACTTCCTAAATCTTAATCCACTAATTCCTATAAATCAGTATCTTAGGCCTTCAAAAAAGTTAAGAACCACAACCACCAACAGCTTGAAACTCACAAAACAAACATGGACCACCGCCAGCGCTTGTAAATCCAGATTTACACACCCACGCACACATAAATCGAGGATCTAGATACACATTGAGAGTATAGGGGTGGGACGCAGGTGGAGGCTGGAGAAGTTTTTCAAAATCAAACCTATAAATCCAAGAGGTTGCCGCTGATGGAGGAGGGTGATGACGAGATCTATGTTGGCAGAGGTCGACGGCAATGAGATCTCTATTTGAAGGGAGAATTTCATATATGCCATTATAAACGGTTAAAATATCGTATTTGTCAGCTTAATTTACAAATGTCATATTACTTTTAATAACATTTTAAAAAAATTATATTTACACAATTTCTTAATTTTGTCATTTTTTAATTCTTTATAACTATAAAGAATATTGAATTAATTAATTGCCCTTGGTTCTAAAAAGATTAATGTGTGTACAAAATTAACAACAATCGCTTCCTATAATCATTTTATTGAAACCACCTTACTGTCATCACATTCATGACGCCCCTCTTGTGTTGACACACTCTACCGTTGCAACTTGCAACCAATGTTGACACGCTGGTCCGGTGTTGTGTATGCTCTGGGTTTTAGGTACGCGGGGGACTTATGCGCCATGTTTCAATCACCATCGTTTGTGAGTGTAATGTGTGTATTTTAGTCACCATCGTATGCACCGTGAACAACATTGTTCATGCGTCGTGGGTATTTCAACCACTTTTGTATGTGATTTTCCTAACCATGCTACCATATGCAACTTGTATCCATGCTAGTGGTGAGTGGGTGTGTAGGAAATAAAAAATTATTAAAAAGTATCATAATGATTCAAGGTTCCAAATCAATTTTCATCTAAGGATCTTAACAAATTTGTAGTTCCCTGCACTCTCGAAGGTGGCCAAATCAGTTGTTCCACTCTTAACTTCATTTTTATCCGATTGTGTGGAAATAACTCCATACACTATCGAAGGAGATGATATTTTATTAATATCACGCAACGGCGATTTAGGTCATGTATGTTGATGTCTACTTCAACGAAGTCGTCGAAAAGTACTAGCTCCTACTCAAAATTTTTATTTATTCATGTATATGTTCTTTTTGAAAATTCACACACACACATATGTATACGGTAATAATGAAATATAAAAAAAAACAATAAAGATTTTATATATATATTGAAAAGTTCATTTGAAAATCGTTTTTATTGTGAGAACCGCGAGAACCAATCTTAGCCGTCCAATTTCTTCTTCTTCAATTGGATTGTCTACTTATGAATTCCTTACATGCACTTTGTCACACTCAATCCCCCCACGCTTTTCATATATGAATTTCATTATCCAAAATGAATGATTTAGATTGGTTCTCGTGGTTCTCATATTAATAATGATTTTTAAATGAACCATCTCCTATATATATATATATTATATTATATTAAAATTTACTTTTTTTCCTAAAGGACCATGTGTGCGATCCGTATAAACAATAAGGTCTAAAAGAAGTTAAAGTACCAGATTTGTAACTTTAAAAAAAAACTCAAATGTGCGATTGATGTGAATAGTTAAAGAATAACTCTTGTTTTTGTATCTCGCCGGGAGAACCAACCTGAAGTTTTTTTTCCCAAAAGTTACAAGTTCAAGATAAATTGATAAATTCATAGATATCCACCAAGAAATCGAAAAGCTCTTACAAAATCACGTAGATAATAGCAGATCATTCCATGTCTATATGGCTAAATGCAAGCCTCCATTGATCCACAAAGTTCTTGACAAATAAAATCCATATATATTTATTCGTTTTCCGTTTTGTTGTTTCCGTAATTCGAGATGCTTGTTTCTGTTTTAGGATTTTTTTTGTTCGTTCATCGATTCCGCCTCTTTCCTCTTTGGATCATTGGATACAGAAAACCACGAACGCACTCTGTAAGTGTCTCTATTTTTGATTTGAGATTACTGCTATTGCCTTCTCATACTCCATTTCTTAATTTAGGCAAAATGCACATTCTAATTTGATATAAATGTGGTTAATATTTTGTGTTAATACTTATATATATATATATATATATATATCTGGGACAAATATTATTTATTCATGTGCATGTTTGAAAGTATCTAAACAGTGATCGAGACTTATTTGCATATTTGGTCTTCCTTATAGCTGTAGACAACTGGATTGCTGTGTTTTTTAGCTATGATTTCTGCTAGAAATCGTGAAAGAATATCTTTGTTAATGACAGTAGTATGTATTTGATCTATGTAAAACATAAAGTTTTATCCAAGTAACACTTGCATGATCTTGTTTTACTAGCCAAGAAAGATGCTTTTTGTGAATTCATGAGAGCCTACCTATAACAATAAAGATCATGCTAACTAATTTATTTATTTATTTATTTGTTTTCTTTCTTTTTGTTGTGGAAGAAGGGGAGGGGGGATGCATGTTTAAACAACTTATCTGCTAATTGTGGTTTATAAAAAGCAGATAACCACTTTTGAGCGTTTGGATGAAAGAAAAGTGTTTATGCTTATGGTCTTATTTTAGTATGAAATAAGTTGTTTTAAATTGCTTTTTCAAACAGATTATTCTTGATGGATTCAGTTTTTACTAAGCTGATTATGTGGTTATGTTTAAGTTTGGTTATTTTGCACTTTAGGTTTTGCCTTATTTCTTCACTTATGATATATGATCTTTACATGACTAATCATTTCAACATTGTTGTGCTCATGTAAAGGTTTGACCATGATGTTTTAATCATCTTAATATAAGAACAGGACATGAGGAGGTGTTATGCATGGGATTATGAACGTCTATTATTCCTGTAATAATTTTTGGTCTATAAGGCTTTTTATTGACTTTCTTTTAAATTGATAACCGTCAACAATTTTCTTCTCCATTGTAGTTGATCCATTTGTGTTCTTGATTTTTCCAGAAAACAAGTTTAAGTTTATCCTGCTCCAGATGACTGAGCTTCTGAGAGTCTTGGAGTCTGCAAGATGACTTAAAAGAACACATTAATTTAATCTTTGCATGTTGCCTTATCTACAACAATTTTGTTGGTCTTATGTAAAACCTTTTTATCCTGTAGATGACAGCATCACACACCAGTTTAAATTAAGAACATGAATTAAAACTTATATAAATGGAGGACTATAGAGAAGATGATCATATCCTGCCTGCTGCTTGGCTGAACAAGAGTCCATCTGAACTAGCAGAATCAAATCCGTTCATTATAACCTGTTTTATTGCTGGCCTTATTGGTATCTTAACTATCGTTTACACTGCCTTTCAATGGAGAAGAAATATCAGTCTTAGTTGGACAAAAGCAATCGCAGGGACAAAAAAAGATACAAAATCTAGCAAGGATGTTGTAGCAGCTCATACATGGTATTTAGAAACTGTAGCACGTGGAAAAAGCTTAAACTGTTGTGTATGCCTAAAATCCATGTCACCTTCTCAGTCTCTTGGGCCAATGGCTTCTTCTGGTAGTTTTATTCACCGTTGTAGTATATGTGGTGCGATGGCCCACCTTAATTGTTCCCCAAATGCTCACAAAGATTGTAAATGTGTATCGATGGTGGGGTCTGACCACGTACTGCACCAATGGGCTATTCGGTGGACCGAGTTAAGTGATCAACCAGACGGGAATTCCTTTTGCACACATTGTGAAGAACCGTGTAGTGCTTCTTTTCTCGGTGGGTCACCAATATGGTGTTGTTTATGGTGTCAGAGATCAATACATGTTGATTGCCATAGTAGTATGTATCGTGAAACAGGTGATATTTGTGATATGGGTCCATTTAAAAGGCTGATTTTATCGCCGGTTTATGTTAAGGGACTTGGGCGATCATCATCAGGTGGGATCTTGAGTTCCATAACTTTTGGTGCCAATGAAATTGCATATTCTGTTCGTGCCAGTATTACTAAGAAAAACAACAAGCAGGGGAATCGTGTCAATGTAGATGACAGTAAAGGCAGTATAGGTTCACCTACAGAAAGCACACTCGAGAATAATCAAAAAAATGATAACGATGCTGATGGTAGTGAAATGATGAACAAAAAAATTAGTTACAAGAGAGGGATCCAGAGAGATGAGTCCCAAATGGTACAGATGAAGCAGAGATACGAGTTGGTTAATTTACGCCCTGATGCACGCCCTCTTTTAGTTTTCATTAACAAAAAAAGTGGTGCTAAGCGTGGAGATTCAATCCGGCTACGCTTGAATATTCTGTTGAACCCCATTCAGGTTCCTACATAAACATGTTTCATTTATAATTTAGCCAGTAGCTAATTTATTTGTGTTGGTTTCGATCCATTTACTGATAGAAAAAAATAGGTTGTATTTAATATCTTCAAAGCGTCAAATGGTTTAAATTTAAGTATAACTTATCAGGTAAAGAGGAAACACGTCAGACGGGTTGTCCAAAAGAATGCTCTTAAATTGTTTTATTTAAAAGAGTTGCATATCACTGTATTAACGATTATAGTTTCTGTAATCATATAGTATAAAACTAGTTTTGATGATGAAATAACATTGCCTATTTTGCAAACTTCTTAATCAGAGTTGCTTGATTGTGTTGTAGATTTTTGAGTTGAGCTCAAAAGAGGGGCCTGAAGTCGGTTTATATCTATTTAGAAGAGTACCACATTTCAGAGTGTTGGTATGTGGTGGGGATGGTACAGCAGGGTGGGTGTTGGATGCCATTGAAAATCAAAATTATGTATCTCCACCTCCCGTTGCTATTCTTCCTGCTGGAACTGGAAATGATTTGGCTCGAGTTTTGAATTGGGGTGGTGGTCTGGGGTCAGTAGAAAAACAAGGTGGCCTTTGCATGATGCTGCAACAAATGGAGCATGCTGCAGTAACCGTTCTTGATCGTTGGAAGATTTCTATTGCAAATCAAAAGGGAAGACCACTCCGTTCCCCAAAATTTATGAATAATTATCTTGGTATGTATGTTATATAATACCACTTTCTTGTAGAGGGTAATGGATTTTAATCGTTAGTAATTAAGAACAAACGACTCCAGGGGTTGGATGTGATGCAAAGGTTGCTCTTGACATTCACAATCTGAGGGAGGAGAATCCAGAGAAATTCTATAACCAGGTTACCATAATTTTTGATAACATTCAAATTAAAGTAAATCTTGGATCAAAAAGAATAGTTGCAAGATGTTCTATTAGTGGAAATCTGTTTTCCTTGTGGTTAATGAATTTTTGGTGATATGGTTGCAGTTTATGAATAAAGTTTTATATGCTAGAGAAGGTGCTAGGAGTATGATGGATAGAACATTAGCTGATTATCCATGGCAAGTTCGAGTAGATGTTGATGGGGTTGATGTTGAGGTTCCTGAGGTAGTTTATTTGTGTAGTTTTCTTTTCTAGATTGACATATGACATTTTTCAAATTGTGCTAATTAACAAAATGAAGTTTCAAGTTTGGGATTTTTACTTTCTGTAGGATGCAGAAGGCGTTCTTATTGCAAATATCGGGAGCTACATGGGTGGTGTAGACTTGTGGCAGAATGAAAACGAAAACAATGATAATTTTGATCCTCAATCTATGCATGATAAGATGTTGGAAGTTGTGAGTATTTCAGGAACTTGGCATCTTGGAAAGCTTCAGGTAGTAATGAAAATATTATCTCCTGTTGTTCTTTAATAAATATTACATTTAGTTAATGTTTATGAAGTAGTGATTACTTGCCCGAAATTGTGTCTCTTTTGAACTCTGATATCCTAATTTAGGATTTCGTGTGACAGGTAGGGCTTTCTCGAGCTCGAAGGCTTGCACAAGGGAAGACTATAAAAATTCAGCTTCTTGCACCATTGCCTGTTCAAGTTGATGGAGAACCATGGTTACAGTCACCATGCACATTGACTATTTCACATCATGGACAGGTTGTACCCCATCATTGACTTTATATGATAAGTACATGAATCTGATTTAACATGCCGTTTTTCTTTAACTTTGTTAAATTTCTGTTGCAAAATTTTGTGGGGATTGGTTATTGGTTTTGTATGTATAGGCTTTCATGCTGAAAAGAACAGCCGAAGAAGGTCATGCTGCTGGAATAGTTGCTGATGTACTAGAGAATGCTGAAACTAATCAAGTGATAAACGCGTCTCAGAAGCGAGCTCTTCTTCATGAAATGGCACTTAGACTGTCGTAGCACCACCACCAACTTCCACCACCCGCCAACGCCACCTATAAGGACTTTTTGGATGACTAGAGGATCGTCTTTCATGGGAACAATTAGTTATTTACATGGGTATATTTTGGGTACTGAAAAACATAACTTATTTTTTAACCATGTTTCTGTAGTATCTGTATCTGAAACACACGACACTTTTTATTGTTGTCCCTTGTGATGTTTGTGTACCTTTTACGGACTAAAATGACAGTAAGAAAGAAAAAAAGATTAAAAAGAACTGCAAGGGCAACACGCGAGCATTGTCACATCACAACGGAAGCGAATACGTCATGTAAAAGCATAATAAGCATATATTAAGAATGGACGTAGTGAGGTGTCATAGGCTCAGAGCCTTCCGTCATACCCCAAGACGCTACAATGTCCTCGTGCTTCTTGTGTCATCAAGCGACTTGTCAAGCCCATGGTAAGCATAACAAATTAATATTACCTTTTTTGTTTTAATTATCAACGGCGGATAATTTATTTTTTAATCTGTGTAACGTATTATATAAATACATAAACCCCTTCTCAAATATTCACACTATTCTTTCCTCGCCAATGTGGAAACATAATTCTATATTCTCAAATTATATTTCTCAGCTATATTTTGTGTCCACAAGATGATTGACAAACGAAAGAAGTGTAAGAAATGATCTCAAGCAAGTGCTCGGTATTCTTCAAGGTCGTTGCGGAATAATAATAAGAACCCGGCAAGACCTTGTAGCTTGAACAAGATTAAAAAAATCATGTAGACTTTCACAATATTGCATAATATGATCTTGGAAGACCAATGATATGCAATAAGTCATCTCAAAGAGGATTCTTCCATTCTGATGTGCAACGTTCTATTATGGATAGACTCGAGTTATAGTCCGGAACAATAGAGACCTAGACAATAAGGTTTTGTATCATAACCTTAAAGGTGATATTAGATATCACTGTTGGAAATCAATGGTCACCATCCCACGCGGCCACGCAACGGAAGCAAAGAAACAAAATTTTGAAAACAATCTCCGGTTCAAAACAAGGTGTCATCAAGTCCCACAACGGATACAAATCTACAATGAAAGTAACATAACAAAAGAAGAGTGGAGAAAGTTTTATACCCTCTTGGAGCCGAGGGAAATACAAGCTATAGGGATGATCTTAGTCCACCAAAGAAGGCTTCCTCTACCGAAAGTCCAACCCAAGTTTGCTTTGTCTCCAAATGCTAGCTTGCCGTTATGTGAACTTCAGTCTTGAATCACCTTTGGACCAGCAAGGCAACAACCAACCAAATCTTTCTCTATTGCATTAACACTCAAGTTTTTACTTGTATGCAAGTGTATGTATGAAGCAATTGTCAAGTAAGTCAAGAGAGAGGAAACGAGAGACTGCATGACACTTTTAAAGGCCTAAACATGACCCCATAACTACTCAAGGTAGGTCAAAAGAGTGTCATGCATTGAACCAACCAAAAAGTACAATAAAAAAATGTCAATTAAACTCCCTCTGCATGGCTTGTGAAGGCCTTCATAGCACGTGTAACATATTTGCCTATTTGGTGACAATAACTTATGAAATTGAAGTGTTTCTTTTATCGATTTGTACTATTTTTATAATTGAGTAAAATACATTTTTTGTCATTGAGCTTTAGCCCAAATTACGGATCCACGTGGTTCAAAATTTACCGGTTTTGTCTCCTAAATCCATTGCACTTTTGATCCTTGGTCAAACTCGTCAGACGAATAATAACCTATAAATTTTGACAAACTTTTTCATTTTTTAAAAAACCATAATAATATTTAGATTAGATAAAAAATAGTGTATATTGCATGAGAATACAAGGAACTTTATTTTCGTTACCATTGTATACAATAAAATTTATTCAAAAAACAATACAAACAACTTTCATAGCGCAAGTTGTATACAATCGAAATTATGACAAAGTTCATTGTATTACAATAATAACTAACACACACACACATAAAAAATTGTTTTCATTTAATGAAAGTTGATTATATTATTTTACGACAAAGTTCATTGTATTTTCAAGCAATTTGTTCTAAAAAATATGTTAGTTATGAATTACACAAAAACATACGGTAAGTAAAATCACATTAAATATTTAAAAACAATATATTAAGATTAACTGTAACACCGTATTTTTTTAACCCAAAAATTTTCATTTTGATAATCACTGCGGAAGCGTTTTAAACATCAAAGTATTTACAACTAATTACAAACCACTGTTTACAAAATATCAGTATTACAAAACACGGCTCGTCACAAATAATCTATCAGAATCCTAGGTGATTACTCCCCAAGCTAACCACTCTCAGCCGAGCCGCTGACTTACCAAAACCTGTAAAAAGAGTGAGAGGTGGGAGATTAGCACAAATCTAAGTGAATGGAGTAACATACAACAGATATATCAGCCTGAACTGCATGATATCAACAACCACAAATAAGCACCCTGGGAAGACTGGCGGTTCTGCAAAAAACCTACAACCAATGCCGGTCAAAGCAAAGGTTTACCGACAGTCCATTTGCTATCCTCACACAGTATCATCCTCTGGTAGCAACAAATGCATCCCAAGGTCCGAATACCGCTTAGCCAATAGCAAATGAACCCAACCCATAAGCCCAGTCGAAAATTGACTTCCCTTCCAACATGTATACATATCACAGAATACAACAATTAACATTCACAGTTAATTAACCAACAGATATACAATCTATCCAACAATAGCTGCAACCAAACCAGTACAACTAATATCACCCGTGAGTAAACATCCACTCACCTCTGGTTCTCAGCTATTTCCACTCAGTGATCTAATTTTACTGAGTCTTGTCTGTCCCTGAGAACACAACAACCAACCATCAGTATTCAATTCATAAATATATATATCAAACATATATTTATAACCTTTTAATCAAACATAAACATGTAAGATTCACATATGCATGCACATATAACACATAGCATTAAACAATGCAAATCAACAAATCAAAACTGTCGGATTTCCTAAGAAATCCGACACTACTATCGGAATCCGCCAAGAACCATCGGGTTTCAAAGAATCCGATACACCCATCGGATTTAGGAGAATTCGCAACTTCCATCAGATTTGCACACTTGTCTTAGCTTGGCACCCACAATCGGATTTCATAATTGGAATCCACCATCGGATTCAAGACATCGGATTTCAACACTCGGATTACATACATCCGGATTTAAGAGTACCGGATTTCATAACTACCGGATTCAACACCCGGTTTTCCACTCGGTTTTCATCATCATCATCATCAAAATCCGCCACCTTCAACATTCCCATAATCCGATAACTTCAAACCTTGTACAATTCTCATTTCCAGATAATACAATTCATATACAAGTTCATAGAAACACATATAAACATGTTTTAAACATGCAAGCATGCATCAAAACACCTTTACGCCCCAAGAACACCAAATCCGACACTTTATATATGATGTTTATATGATGTTCATAACAAACCCACTCAAACCGTAACATGTTAATACTAATCAAATCATGTTTCATAACAAGATTCATGTTTCAAGAAGAAAACAATAAACATACAAACCTTCTAACTTGAATTCACAATTCAAACACTTGAACTCTATAATTCCGATTGTTGTTTTGTTCTTCTTTTCTTTTGCTCTCGGTTTCACATATTTCACACACACAATAACTTCAAACTGAAGTAATAAAATGAAACCCACGTATTTATATGTTCAAGCATGAGGTGTCATGGTTATAGTTATCTAAACACATGCACACACACAAACTCTAATATGTATATGTATCTATATATATATATATATACATCAACACACATATATATACAATACTTAATTAACAATTATAATCAATTTAGAATTAAAGTAAACTTAATTCAATAATAATCCACGTGTAACATACCCAAAGCCTACATTTCTACTAGGCCCAATCTCAGGATGTTACATTAACTACATTAAATCGCCATTGATTTGGCTTGAGAGTTGAGAGTGGAGAGGAGATCAAAGGAGACCGAAGAAAGAAGCTTTGTTGAAATCACAATTGATTAGGCTAACCACAACCACTTGGAAAATCTATTAACTCATTTATGTAGATTTAAAATATATTACATGTAACATGTGCATGTTAGCAAACCACTTCTCATAGCTTACTATAGGCAGTAACGTATATATTGTATAACTAGAATACTATATTATATATCCGTGTGATACACGAATTGATTAAAAATATAATAATATATTAAACATTAATAAAAAGATATTAAATAATCATAAGACGTGAAATAAATGAAATTTTAAAAGAGTGATAGATTATAAGAATTTTAAAATAACACACTCAAAGAGTAAATAAATATTTATATACTACGTGTTCTAGTGTTCTAGAAATCAATCAAATGATTATGAGACTCTTTATTAAAAAATAACTAACGAATCAAATGATCATGAACACTTTCATACCCCAAGTGAGTAAATGGGGTCATTTTTAGCGTCTTTTTTTTGATAATGTAATAACCTATACGAACATATCTTATAATTAAATAAACTTTAATAATATGAAAATAAATTAAATTTCGTTTTTAATTGGGTCGATATAATAGAGACATATACACACACTAGATTATATGTCCGTATGATACACAGGTTGGTTTAACAAAATGATAAACATTAATAAAAATGTATCGAATAATTATAAAACATGAAAGAAATGGCGACGAGTGACATCAAACACCTAGACCAACGGTGGAAGCGTCGACGCGAGATTGAGAACAGACGTGACAAAAGCGACATGGTATCATGATACGAAGTGGTTGCATTCCTTGTACGAATTATCGATCATTATTGTTACAATAAAAACAATAAAGTCAAATATTTATTGGTTATAATTAAAACTAATTAAAATAATTATAAAGTATTTTAAATTGATAAAATTACAATTTTGGTTAAATATGATATTTTGAAGTGCTATAAATGGTTAATATGATATTTGTAAATTAGGGTGAACAAATATGATATTTTAAGGTTTAAGAAGGATATATATGAAATTTCTCTAAAAGTTTTGATTCAATTTTAACATAGAAAAGTCAAAATTGAAAATCTGATTTTGATTAAATGGATGGTCGGTATTAAGTAATTAAATTTATTTTATTAAATAAAGGGTTATGATCATTTAACAAATTTGATGTACGAGCTAGTCTTTTATTTATAGAGTTAAGTGGTTAAATCGTCCTTTAACTTAGTCTTTTATGCAGATTTAGTCATTTAACTTCAAAAGTGGTGAAAACAACCCTTTAAGAAACATTTTGTGGCGAGAATAGTTATTTCTAAGGGATTTCGTTTGTTGCCTCCGTTTAAAATAAGGTAAAATAAAAATTTTACCCTTATTTTTATTATTTATTCATTAAATTTTATTTTATTAATTTTTATTATATGTTTACTAGATTAATCATTTCTCATAAACAACATAAATAATATCAGTCAACACTTTCTCTGGCCAACCACCATCACTACCGACACTACCTCCCTCCACCTCCCCTATTGCCGGTAACTCCAGTCTACCACAACCACAGACACTATCTCCCACAACCACAACCGCCACCATGTGTGTGTTTATTTAAAAAAGATAAAATTTATTTTAATTAAGTAAAAATTAAAAATAAAAGAGTAAATTACTGATTTGGTCCTGTGGTTTGACAAAAATCACTATTTTAGTCCTTTAAAATGAAAAACTACTAAAATGGTTCTTGAGTTTGCCAATTCATCACAATGTTATTCCTTTAATTTAACGACGTTTAAATTAACCGTTAGTTTGTCTTTTAGTAAGGGCATTATAGTCTTTTCACCCAAATTTATTTTCTTAAATATTTATTAAATATTTCTTTCAACAGTTTGAACCATCATAAACAAACTCATTCAAAACAAATAACTATGTTGCTTAAGACTTTTATATTGTATCACCAAGACTATATTTGGTATCTAGAAACATCGAAGAGAGTTAAGATGAAGTAACTGTTATGTGATTGGATTAGAAGGAAATGAGTGGGACTCATGAGCAAGCTCTAGAAGCAGAATTTTTGCTGTGAGTACAAAATTTGAAGTATAAGTTACATGTTTGAATTTGAAGTATAAGCAATGCTACTATACTTTACATAAGTGATGAAAAGACTATTGGGTTACTGATACGAAATTCCTAATTCAAAAAAAAAATCGATTCAATCAAACACAAAACACAACCATTGAAGATTCAACAAATCAAAGATGAGAGGGAAATTACGAGCTAAACCCTTAGTGGAACCCAAATAAACTCTAGATCTGCTACAATATCATTAGCAACAAACATTTTCAAAATCGAGAGAGAGCTTGAGATAAGAGAGAGTGACGGTAGTGGTGGCCGTCGTCTCTTAGACGGCGGTGGTCTTACAAAGAGATAGAGAGAGAAGGGGGGGGGGAGAGTAGAGAGAGCTTTACATGAGAGATGATGAGATACAGTAAGCTGGTGGTGGCGGCCTTCCCGCACGGTGGTGGTGGTGATCTCTCAGATGGCTGTGGTGGTGGGTCTCACAAAGGAGAGAGAGAGATTAGAAAGAGCGCTTGAGATGAGAGAGACGGTGAAAGACGATGAGGTGGTGGTGGTAATCTCCCAAACGGTGGTGGTGGTCTCCCACATGGCGAAGGTGGTGGCAGACTCCCTCACGGCGGAGGTAGTAGGTCTTAAAGAGGTGAGACATAAAGAGAGGGAGCATAGAGAGAGTAGAGAGAGATGATGAGATATAGAGACAAAGAAGAGAGTCTATCATGCTTTGGGGTAGGTGAATGAAGATTAAAATATCTTTTTGATGAAAAGACCAAAATGCCCTATAATAAAGACAAAACTAACACCAATTTAAACGGAATGTTAGTTAAAGGACCGACATTGTGATGAATTGGCAAACTCAATGACCATCTTAGTAGTTTTCATTTTAAAGGACTAAAACAGTGATTTCTGTCAAATCACAGGGACCAAATCAGTAATTTACTCAAAATAAAAGGGTAAAAAGAACAAAAAATCCTTGATTTTACTGACTTTAGTAACGACCAACATTAGGAAGGATTGTCCTCGTCATAAAATATTTTAAAAAAAACTTTTTTCATTACTTTTAAAGTTAAACGACTAAATCAATAGAAATAACTAAATTAAATAACTCTTAGACCGTGGAAGCCGTTTGCAATAGTAGACGCACCCAAATTGGTGACCCATGGTTCAATACTTCAATGGTCGTCTGTCTATACGGACCATGAAGCCCATAAAATACTGGGCATTATTCTACTACATGTAGCCAGCGGCATCCTCGTGAAAACCATCGTCCCCTTGGCATCTCCTCGTTGATATCGCCCTCCATTTTTAACACCACTCTTCCCTCTTCCTCCGATTCCACCGCCCCAAACACTTACAAGAATCCCTTCATTTCTCTTCCTGCATTGCATTTCCACTCGCTTCGCCCTATTTCTATCTGTAAACTAGTCTATTCTTTCAGCAATGGCTTCCTTCACTGTCAATTGCCCCAAAACATCAGCTTTACTGCCTCCTCACTCAAAACCTAAGCAAAATTCTAAGCACAGCAGCAGCTCCGTTGTTCTGTTTCAGTCGGATTTGAAATCCAACCGCGCATTGATCGCTGGATTTCAGGTACATGAGATTCTTTGATTGTCTATTTTCTTTTTGTAATCCAGATATAATTTACTTTACTTTGGTGATTGATTCGTTAGTTGTGTTAACCTTGAGGCCAAATCGATTACATTACTAGCTTTAACAACTATAGATAAGCGTACTTGGTTTCAGAATCTTTATTATGATCTATAGCAATGTGATCTATTGCTGAAGTCCAAGAGATAACTAGATAAGAAGCTAGCAATCGATCCACTAACTGACTAACATGATAAATTTGTTGCTGGCTGATTAAATCACATAAAGTTGTGATCTATGCCTCCGTTACCAACTCCTGTGAAATTAATTTTTTGGATAGAGTGGTTTCAGCTCAAAATTCTATTATTCAATTGGGAACAAATCACTTTATCTGTTTTTAATTACAATGTCTAGAGCACATCTTTTGTCCACCATGAATCACTTCTTTAGTTGGGTACCGTCTTGATTGAGACCCATAGCTAATATGGGTTGATTTGTGGACAAATTAGGCAAGTTATGAAGTAGTAACATGTAAGACCTTCCAAAGCCGTTACAGTCTTCAAAAGTTCTCTTTTCTAATGTAGAACCAAGTTTATGCTGTTGGACCAGTTCTAACTTGAATTTTACCTGTGAAAGTTATGTAATACGATATCCCTACATTCAAAGTCAGACTTCAGCTCAATTGGGTGACTTTGTCAGCTAGTTTTGTGAAGTTCTTTCTTTTACTCTCCTCCTCATCAACTTTAGTTAGAGGTGGCAACATGGATGGGTAAGGAGGGTTTGGATAACTGGTCAAGACATGTATTTTTTATACAACTCAAAAAGCAGTCAACCTTAACACCTTTTCTCCTTTTTCTTATAACTTCATAAGTAGCTTTTTTATTGAAAATCATTAAGCAAGTTGTACCTTTTTCAATTACAATCTAAATCCTATAGATAAAATGATCTAGGAGTAATTTAGTTCATTGTTTTCAGAAAAGTTTTTAGTTTTATTTGGTTGATCCATTGGAGATGGAATACAACACAAATTGACTCGTTTTCAGGTAAATGGCTCGAAAGTTGAAATGATCTTTAAAGTTAGTCCTTTGACCTATGGTGATGGAGCTACCATTAGAAGGTCATATTTGGTAACTAAATGCATGAGAATATTTCCATGCGCTAGTAGATTAATCCTCACTTATAATGCAAACTCGTAAGTGGCACCTAATTTAGAACAAGGGGGTGCATGGGTATGCTATTTAGTACTTGAGTATGTGTAAATTTTGGCTTGGTTGCATACAAATGAGAGGATATAGAAACGAGATTAAATAGGCTTCTTCCATATGAAGTGCTGGACAAAATTTACGAAAACTAAAACAAACACGATGGAAATCTGAATTCTGAAGTTCTACTCTGATATGGCTTTGGTTTATGTTTCTGGCTGATAACTGTGACAGAAAGTTTGTGTGGTGGTTATTTCAAGCATAGCAATTAAAAGTTTCTTCTCTAATGAATAGGCTGTTTACGCATATTAGATTTCTAGTAATGCTGTATGCTCCCAGACTCTGCAGAACATTGAACACTTTTGATTTTTCCAAATCTACTGGGTTCCTTGTTTTACCCAATGTATAAATAATGTGTGTATTCAATTTTAATATTTGATGGTTGAGTTCATATAATCATGTTAAGTTATATTCTTTTGATGTCATGTTATTCTGATTGTTATTCTATACAGTCATCTAAGAGGAAGCAAAATGATGTTATGAGAGTGTCTGCTCAGCTTAACGAGGTAGCTACAAAATATTGCTAAGAGCATAAACAAATTACTTTCCTAGTCTATAATATATACACAAACATATATATATTTACTTTTCCTACCAATTTCTTAGCCTTTATCTGTGTTGTTTTTTCTATCTTAAGATTGCCCTTGAGAAAACATCAAATTCTGCACCAGCTTCAAAGAAATTGGAGGAAACGACCAAGATATCCCCTCCAGACACCACAGTCCCTGATGCAGCAACAATTACTGCATTTATGAATCAAGTGGCAGGCCTTGTACAGTAAGTTAATTAGTTTCTTTTACATTTTCTATACCAGAGTTTCCTGATGGTTATTAGTTTCCCTTTAAGATGCAATTGGTTGCTTTTTTATGTTCAGGCTTGTGGATTCAAGAGACATTATGGAGCTTGAACTAAAGCAACAAAACTGTGAGGTTCTTATAAGAAAGAAGGAAGCTTTGCCTCTACCACCAGCGGCCCCTATGGTTATGATGCAATCTCCACAACCCCAGGCTATGTATCAATCGCTACCACCAGCTTCTTCAGGGCCAGCTCCTTCTGCATCCGCCCCACCACCACCACCACCCGCACCTGCAAAACCCAAGGCCTCCGCTCATCCTCCATTCAAGTCCCCAATGGCTGGAACATTCTATCGATCTCCTGCACCAGGAGCTCCCCCGTTTGTGAAGGTATGTTGATAGTAGAGTTGTGAAGATGGGCAGATCAGGTTAAAACGAGCTCAGATTGGGTTTGCAAACATGTCCCCTTTTGAAGCTGTTGTAAATAATTAAGTCGTTCATTATTATTACAAAAACAATATTATTGGAATAATCTGAATCTATGAATAAACAATTTTGAAGGTTGTATATGTTTAAAAACAAACTTTTGGCGATTTCAACCAGTTTGACCCATTCCTCTTGAAGATAGTTTTTCTTTATTCAACATAAAACACAATCCAAGTGTACTTGTTCATTGGGTTAAGATAGCCACAGCAAGTTGATGGTGTAATTCCCTGATAGTCATGCGTCTCAGATGAAAGTAATAAACTTAAATGATTAAGGACCATGTATGTAGCCTTTATTATGTCTAGTTACAGATTATTTGAGTTTTGATTTTTGGATGTGCTAGGGTTTACTATTTTTCTCATGAATTTAATACTTTGTATTCTCTTTCATTTTTCATGTATGTAGCCTTTATTCGTTTCATTTTTCATTATTATTGGTGTCTTCTATTTAGTCCCTAGTTCCTTGATTATAAAATGATATGTTCGAGTTATTAATGAAGATTTTCTATATATGTTTTCCAGGTTGGAGACAAGGTTCAGAAAGGCCAGGTTATTTGCATTATTGAGGCCATGAAGTTGATGAACGAGATTGAGGTAACTCATACTTTTGTGCATAGTTTCAAACTTTCAATTACTAGCGAGGACCTAAATGTAGACTTGGAAAAATGGAGTAAAAGATTAAAAAACCTGTCATATACGAGTCTTTAGGCATAGATGATGAACGAGATTGAGGTAACTCATACTTTATCAGTATTCATTATTCAAGTGCCAACTCTACTTTAGGCATAGATGATGTTTCTATCATCATCATCTTAACAATTAATGTTCTCATTATGCTAGGACTTTGACCAATTGTCCTATAGCATTCACCCTCTGTGTGTGTGTATTGTGATTTTGATCAGGCATCAAACTTGAATTGTCAAGTTGGAAAATATACTGAATACTACTTCGCATACACGTTTATTTAATGCTTTGGTCCTTGATAACATTATTTTCATGAAAAATGCTTTGCACCCTCGTAATACATGAAAAAATGTTGTGTTTTTCTTGAATCTTATTGCCTTATGCCATATATTTCCAGAATTGCAGTCAAAGGTAGATGGATCTGTGCTTAATATACCCTTAATCTTTGTTCCACATTCTTTTGTGAAATGGGTAACTGTAAAAATTATCCTTGAGAATGCTGTAAACAGCACCACGTCTTTTAGATACACAATAAAAGCAGGTTGAGTTAGCTAAAGACATGAACTATTGTATAGCTATTAAAATTTAGCATTTATTTTGATAACGATACTGATTCTGCTATGTTTTTAGGCTGATCAATCTGGAACTATAGTCGATATTATTGCCGAGGATGGGAAACCTGTTAGCGTGGATACGGTATATTCTCTTCTCTCTTTCTCTCACATACACAAAACTCATATCAAAATCTTTTCGTGTTGCTAATTAAACAAGAAAAACAATTGTTGCTGCAGCATCTACTTGTTATTGAACCATGATGAGGAACATGAATTAATCTGCCGAGAACTACATTTGTCAAAATACTGGACAATTGAGCTTTAGACTTTTGTTTCTTGTTTTAGTTCTTATTTTGCGGGTTATGTTACTGTAATTTGGTTTTGTTCTCTTATTATTATTATTATTATTAATTAATTAGTACAACAATTCTCTATGTTGATTGTCCATGAATGTATTTGAGTCAACTTGTATAACTGACCAAAAATAATCTAGTGGATCATCCTGCTAGAGTGCTAGGTTTCTACTTTTGGTAAGTTTTATTTGTGTTAGACTTTCCTTTATTTATTTTACTTTTTTGTTACGGATATGGAGATCGGATAGCGAAATGCACTATCCGAAATTCGGATATCCGAAAATGAACACCCCTAATATTAAAGTAGGATATATATGATTTTGATAAACGCGATATTTCAAATTCTGATCATAACCATGCGGCATTCTTCGATCTCAAACGCGTTTAATAGAATTAATGTAGTTTTTTTAAAGGATTTGTGATAGTGATTTTTTGGTTTAGCTAAGATAGAGTTTGGACCTAAAGGTGACAAATTTATGAGTAATTAGTTTGCATATGTGTATAATGTATATATAAGGTGTGAAAGTTATTAACTTAAACATATGCTTAGTAATTAGAATATGGTTATTTTGTTAACCGAAATACCTAACTGGAAACTTTTTCGGTTTAGGATTAAGAAATTTGCAAACCTATGATTCGGTTAGCCTGTTATCGATTAACCGAACGGCAATTAGCCGTCCATGAGAAGGAAAGATGAATAAGACTTGAGAAATCAAGCTAACGCGGTGTTACAAATGGGTTGCTTGAGTTTGATTTTAATCATTTTGTGTAGAATCCATGGGACTTGATGTATCTCAATCGATAATCGATCATGGCTTCTGCTGCTGATATGTCTGGGTACTAGTGATTATAGCATGTTTCAAGGGTGGTGCTTTGTTGGATTGTACGTCGATTAGAATTTGTAGACCTTGAGGATAAAGAGAGTGGTTTTCTAGGGAAGGAGAAGTAGAAGATAGAGAGACAGAGAGAGGTTGAAGATGAAAAGGATGGTGGAGGAGAGAGAGTGGTTAACTTCTTTTTTTAATTTTAAAATAATTTAAAATTAGTTAAGAATTAGAAATTGAATAAAAAATTAAGAGTCAGAGTACAATAGTCTTTTTAATTTGATAAGAGATTAAATTTATAAGAAATTTATATATTTTAAAATCAAAACTATAAAATTTAAAAGTTAAGAATTAAAACCATAAAAACAATCAAACATAGTAGGGGACTTCTTTTTTTAATTTTAAAATAATTTAAAATTAGTTAAGAATTAGAAATTGAATAAAAAATTAAGAGTCAGAGTACAATAGTCATTTTAATTTGATAAGAGATTAAATTCATAAGAAATTTATATATTTTGAAATCAAAACTATAAAATTTAAAAGTTAAGAATTAAAACCATAAAACCAATAAAACATAGTAGGGGTGAGCAGAAAAAATCGAAACCGAACCAAACAACCAAAAAAAACAAATCAACATAGCAACCAACGGTTTTGGTTTTCAAAATTTCAAAAACTGACTTTTTCGGTTTTTGAAATTTCAAAAACCGAAAAAACCGAACAGAACCATTCCAAGGAAAAATACTGTAAATATCACTTCATTTCGAGTTGACGAGTTCATTTCTTCTCAATTTTATCCATTTTCGGCTTAATATAAAAATTATTTCTAGTTGTTTATCTCGATTTTTAGGTCTTAGTTTTATGAGTTGCATGCAGTTCTTTTGGAGTTGGTTGTTCATTTCGATTTTCAATTTTGCTAATATGTTATTTATCAATTTGCTTTGAGTTTTGATCTGTTTCAACTTTGGCTTTAAAGTTTAAACACTTAACAAACATTTTGTTTGTATCAATTGCAATTGATATAGCTTGAATTAGGTGACACACATCTTAATGTTTTTAATATAACTACAATCCTATTTGATTTCATAACTTTATAATGATGGTTTTGTGACTTTAAATCTTGATGGTTAAAATAGAAAATTTATAAAACTGAAAATCGACTTTAAAACCAAAAACCGAACCACTCCAAAACCCAACGATTTTGGTTTTGGTTTTCAAAAACCGAAATTTTCAATTTGACTTCGATTTTATGTCAAAACCGAACCAAACCAGACTATACTCACCTCTAAAACGTAGGGAAAAAATATACTTTACTCTTATTAAAATTTTAATAATAAGAAGTGGAGACTTCTCAAACTTTTAGGACTTACCTTGTAACATGCGAAACCGTAGGGTAATTGAGGTAACTTTAACCCATCACAATATCGAAAAATCTCGAAGGTTTTGGTAGTTTCCAAAGTGCACTCCAGATGTCTCTCGTCTCCTTCTAACATGTGTATAAATTGTTTCGTCATCCCCATCTTTTGTCAGTTGCCAAAAATCTTGCAGTTTTGTGTAAAATTCTCAAGCAATCTTTCATAAACACACTCCAAAAATCTGCGACTTAGCGAATCGTTTGCAGCCGATTGGTTTTTACACCATTAAGGTAACAATTCGATGTCTGTGCCTTTGGTTTCAATGTATCGTTGTATCGTATTGTCATGAATTTGCGTTTTTTATATGAATTATTCAATCGTGTGTGTCATCTGAGGCAGACGAACTGTTATTTTGTTCTCCTTTGGTTTTGGCGCATATTCAAATTGGTGCATATGAGACATGGTTGTTATTTGTTAATACTTGGATCATAAAATTTTAGTTGCATTTGATATTGGCTTGATTTGGAACAAAATTTTAGCTAGCGGTGTTTTGGACATTAATTTAGTAAACTAGGGGCGACTGGTACATGAATATATCCGTTTCTGTGATACCTATCGTGTATTATGCTGTTCATATAATATGGACTAAGGTTATCGTTATTGTGCTTGTAGGTTTTTAGGAAGTATTAAGAGATGAATCCAGACAAATTCACCCACAAGACAAACGAGGCACTGGCTTCAGGTCATGAACTGGCTATGAACGCTGGACATGCACAATTTACACCGCTACATATTGCTGTCGCTTTGATCTCCGACTCTAATGGTATATTCAGGCAAGCAATAAGCAATGCCGGTGGTGAAGAGGCGGGTAATTCAGCTGAAAGGGTTTTCAATCAAGCGTTGAAGAAACTCCCCTCTCAGTCCCCTTCTCCTGATGAAGTCCCAGCAAGTACATCTCTAATCAAAACGATTCGTCGTGCTCAATCATCACAAAAATCTCGTGGTGACACCCATTTGGCGGTGGATCAATTGATTTTGGGTCTTCTTGAGGATTCCCAAATCGGGGACCTCTTAAAAGAAGCTGGAGTTAGTGCATCCAGAATAAAAAGTGAGGTTGAAAAGCTTAGAGGTAAAGAAGGAAAGAAGGTGGAAAGTGCCTCTGGGGATACTAATTTCCAGGCTCTTAAGACATACGGTCGTGATCTTGTGGAACAAGCCGGGAAGCTTGATCCTGTAATTGGGAGAGATGAGGAAATCAGAAGAGTGGTTAGAATCCTTTCGAGAAGGACGAAGAACAACCCTGTTCTTATTGGGGAACCTGGTGTGGGTAAGACTGCTGTTGTGGAAGGATTAGCGCAGAGGATTCTACGAGGTGATGTCCCGAGTAATCTTGCTGATGTTCGAGTTGTAGCTTTGGATATGGGGGCATTGATTGCTGGAGCCAAGTATAGAGGAGAGTTTGAAGAGAGGTTGAAAGCAGTTTTGAAGGAAGTAGAAGAAGCTGAAGGAAAAGTGATATTATTCATTGATGAAATTCATCTCGTCCTTGGAGCTGGTCGAACTGAAGGGTCAATGGATGCTGCAAATCTCTTTAAGCCCATGCTTGCGAGGGGTCAACTTCGGTGCATTGGTGCAACTACTTTAGACGAGTATAGAAAATACGTGGAGAAAGATGCCGCTTTTGAGAGGCGGTTCCAACAGGTTTTAGTTGCTGAACCCAGTGTTCCTGATACAATAAGCATTCTTAGGGGGTTGAAAGAGAGATATGAAGGCCACCATGGTGTTAGGATTCTTGATCGTGCTCTTGTTGTTGCAGCTCAACTCTCAAGCCGTTACATAACTGGTATGGTTCATATCTTCCGCCGTTTATTACATTAGACCAGCTTTATTTAGAAATTAATACTTCTTGCACTTCTTTTTTGTGCTAAAAACTGTGTTTGTGTCTGTATGCAGCACGTTTCTTGCCTGATAAGGCTATTGACCTTGTTGATGAAGCCTGTGCAAATGTGAGGGTACAACTTGACAGCCAGCCTGAAGAAATTGACAATCTTGAAAGAAAGCGAATGCAGCTGGAGGTCGAGCTCCATGCTTTGGAGAAGGAAAAAGATAAAGCTAGTAAAGCTCGTCTTGTTGAAGTGAGTTTCCCTATTCAGATAACCTTCTCTATTCTCTTAGTTTCAAGTATACTAGAATTCCAGTATACTGATTTGTTGCTTTCATTTTTAGGTGAAAAAAGAGCTTGATGACTTGAGAGATAGACTTCAACCACTGATGATGAAATACAAGAAAGAAAAGCAACGAATTGATGAAATTCGTAGGCTAAAACAGAAAAGGGAGGAGCTTTTGGTGGCTTTACAAGAAGCAGAAAGAAGATATGATTTAGCAAGGGCTGCAGACTTGAAGTTTGGAGCAGTTCAAGAAGTGGAAACTGCTATAGCAAAGCTTGAAGGGACCGCGGATGAAAATGTTATGCTGACAGAGACGGTTGGACCTGACCAGATTGCTGAGGTGGTGAGTCGGTGGACAGGTATACCAGTGACCAGGCTGGGGACTAATGAAAAGGAGAGGCTTATTGGTTTAGCAGAAAGGTTACATCAGCGAGTTGTAGGCCAAGATCAAGCTGTTAGTGCTGTAGCTGAGGCTGTTTTGAGGTCTCGGGCTGGATTGGGTAGGGCTCAACAACCAACTGGTTCGTTCCTCTTCTTGGGTCCCACAGGTGTTGGGAAAACCGAGCTTGCAAAGGCTCTTGCAGAGCAGCTATTTGATGATGAAAAACTTATGATTAGGATTGATATGTCTGAGTACATGGAGCAACACTCTGTGTCCCGACTGATTGGTGCCCCACCTGGGTAAGTACTAAGTAGTAGGCAAATCTTTTCCTTTTGCGATTGTTGGTTCTCATGAACGTCATGGACTGAAGTGTTGAATTATGTTTTTCTTTTTCAGCTATGTTGGTCATGAAGAAGGTGGTCAGCTTACTGAAGCTGTGAGGAGAAGACCTTACAGTGTTGTATTGTTTGACGAAGTAGAGAAAGCTCATCAATCCGTGTTCAACACTCTACTTCAAATGCTGGATGATGGAAGGCTAACCGATGGTCAAGGTCGCACCGTGGACTTCACCAACACAGTCATCATCATGACTTCAAATCTCGGAGCTGAATATCTGTTAAAAGGGTTGTCTGGAAAGACCACGATGGTCAACGCCCGTGAAATGGTGATGCAAGAGGTATGGCTATCTTCATGTCCTTGTTTTTCTTGTTTAAATAAGCCTATAGACCACGGACTTGCAAGTCATATTTTTTTACAATCACAGGTGAGGAGACACTTTAAACCAGAGCTGTTGAACAGGCTTGATGAGATTGTGGTTTTCGATCCTCTCTCTCATGATCAGTTAAGGAAAGTTGCAAGACTTCAGTTGAAAGATGTGGCCGTGCGACTTGCTGATAGGGGTGTTGCTTTAGGGGTCACAGAAGCGGCTTTAGATGTTATACTGAATGAGAGTTATGATCCGGTAAGCATCAAAATCTTGTCGTTGATTTAATGCGACCAGTTATTGTAAACGTAAACCATGCTCACCTGGTATGTAATGTTTCAAAATTTGTAGGTATATGGGGCGAGACCAATAAGGAGATGGCTGGAAAGGAGAGTAGTGACGGAGCTGTCTAAAATGCTGATCAGAGAAAAGATTGATGAAAACTCAACAGTGTATATTGATGCAGGCATGAATGGGGAAGAATTAAGTTACAAGGTAGAAAGGAATGGGGGACTGGTGAACCCTGCAACAGGGCAGAAGTCGGAAATACTGATTCAGGTTCCTAATGCAAATGGTGGGGCTCGCACTGATGCTGCACAAGCTGTGAAAAGGATGAAGATTGAAGAAGTGGATGATGATGAAATGGATGAGTAATCGAGGCACAGTGAGTCTGTTTTCATCAAGTTTTGAGTTTAGAGTCTTGATTGTGTTTGATGTTTTAAGCTGTGCATCTTTTTTTGTCTGTGTTCCTTGAATAGCTTGGTTTAAGGACTTATGAGTTGGTGGGTGAATGGGAGTTGACGTACAGACTCTTTTTACCTTGGAATCAATGTAAATATAATGTTTTATCTCTATTGTTCGAGTTGCTTTGGGGCGCAGAAATTTAAAACTGGGTAACATGTAATGCAAGGTATCACAGGTTGTGGGTGCCAAATAAAAAAAATATTTTGAGCCTTAAAAAAAGAGGATCAAAATAATAACACAAACACATTAGCATAAAATGGGATCAAAACTGTAGCATAAACACTTGAATCGAATCAATGCAATACTTAAGCCTTCAAGTAAGTTAAGTTGTAACCACTAAAACATGACACTTTTAAGTTCAAAAAACTTTAACATTGAAATAATACTAACTGAACAATAGATCTTAACAGTCAACACTAAGTTCTCAAAGTGTTAAAAATTATTTACAAGCAAAGAAACGTCAAGGAGCCTAGTAAGCCTTGAGAAAAATTTGTGTACACAACAAAGGAAAAAATGAAGTCTCACTTACCCGAGCACAGTCAGAGGTATGGAAACCCAACCTTGCTCGGGTTGAATCACTACTAAAACAACACATATACTGATATACACCATATATGTTGACTTCATATATCATATAACATTAGGATTTTTACTTTCTTGATTCATATATGTTGACTATCTGATATTCACACCATTTTTTTGCATAATTAATTAATTATATGTACAAGAGAGTCTTCATGTTAAGCTTCTTAGAAATCCATATTATTACTATTCTGAACAATTGAAATGCAATTGTATGTTTGATTCTTTAGGAGAGTGATTGTTGTGCTAGCCTGCAATGTCTTTGATGCATTTGACTTTAGTGATTCAAAACAAAGATGAATCTTTGTCATTTTTGGTGTTTGTTGATGTAAGTTTAGTGGTTATATTGTCTTTGCCATTCTCAATCCTAAATATCAAATTCTCGTATTGGAAGTCGATTAAATTCAAATTTTGAACTTATTAGCTTCAATCTCAATCCTATCTTTCGAATGGAATATTTAGGGTTTATAATCAGTTCAATTTGTTGTCCATTGAAGGATGGATTATGAGTAAGGGGTTTCATCATTTAGTCATACTGGTATTCATCTCATCTCTCCTTTCTTTAAATAAATTGTTTTTTCTATGATGATTTAAATCCTTTTAATCTGTATATTCTTTTTCAGATGATCTTTATTGTTGAGATATATTTGATAGTCTCAAGAGTTATAATTAGTTTATACAATATAGTTTTCTTTTGTTTTGATTCAATGACTATGTAATCTAAAGCTAAACTAACATTTTTGTTGGAATTATTTAAACAAGTTAATGTTTTTCTCTTTTCTTTAGGTGAAATTTTTATTTAAAAAACAGCAATAATGTTCTTCGTGGTTAGTACATGTTTGTTTTTCTTAGAACCATATGTCCAGTTCAAAATGCATTTGTTATGAGATTCTATTTGGCTTACACAAATGTCCAAAACATGCTTTAACCATGACTAAATGACTTAAGAGTCTAAATCATTTGTTTAGACGACAGGAGGAGCGAAAAATAGGTAAGTTTGGCATGAACACCTCTAGATGAACCAATCTTCCTGCTATGATTTCTCACAGTTCAAATAGGCCATTGTTGTGTATTCGTAGTCGCTTTTTACCAAAAAAAGGACCCTGTATTTATTTTACTGTTTCGCGTAGCTACTAATTATATATTCTGCAGGATGCATATACTGTGTTGTTCATGTAGGTATTTGATTCCCCCACACTGTCTCCATGGATATCTGTTGCCATCATCTCCGACATCATACTGGTTACCCATTAATTATCAAAGGTAAGACCTTATTTGTTGCTTTTTGTTGTTCAATACAGTTTGTTTTGTGGCTACCCGCCAACTCTTAGGTGTAATGTCTAAGAAGATAATGTGACTTATGTATGAGAAATTGGTTACATATGTGTTGTTAAGAACTTTCTTCGAATCACTACTAAAAAAACACGTATACACCATATATGTTGACTTCATATATCATACAATATTAGTACTTTTACTTTCTTGATTCATATATGTTGACTTCATATATCTTGATATGCTTCTGTTGGTCTTCTTATTGAATTGGAAATTAATTGGTTGCTTGAACCTAGATAATGAGGTTTGATGACAAATATATTTACATTGTTGGGATTAAAATCAGTGTTATTAATAGTATTTCAATAGAAGTTAAGTACCAGAATGCAGGCCTTGATGAATTAGGAATTAGCAAATTCAGGTGTTCATATCTCATAAATTTTAGATGTTATTCTGGTCCTAAAACACATCCTCTTCCAGTAATTCATTTTCTATCAAACCTTTGAATTGCAATCCCACTACATTGTTAACTAAAAACTTAAAGGTAGTTAAGTCTTTTCTTACTTAAGGATATACTTATTGAGTGTTGATATCTATTTCAATTATCTACCTTTTCAGGCTCTAAGGTTTCTCAAGAACTTCTTGGTGATCAGGTACTTTAAAATTCTAATTATTCTTGGTTATTTTTAATGGCTACTTGAGTGTCTGGGTGAAATATATTCAGCTCAAGTTACCTATTTTTAATACGCGTTTACATTCTGTTCAACAAAATTTTCAAATTGTATTTATCAATAAACAATAGATAATTGACCAGCTCCCATTTTCCTCGAGATCAGTTTAATAGGAAAATGAAATTCTACAGAAATCGATTAATAATTGATCAGCTCCCTTTTTTCTCAATATCAGTTTAATAAAACGCTGAATTAACTCGGAAATCGATTTTTAAACAAAGCTAGTGATTTCGATTATGTTTGTTACTAAAAATTTGAAATTTATCAGCCCCCTTTTTTCTCAAGATCAGTAGTTTAAATAAAAACTTTAAAAGATAACTCATTCCTGGTTACCTCCCCTTTTTTCTTCACATTAGTTTACAGATAAATTTGAATAATTTAAAAAAATCAATTCCTTATCTGATCATAACTAAATTCTGTTTTAAAATCAAACAATTCTAATTATAGTTTTTCCTATCTCTTACACTCATCTTCATGGATTCACAGGTGCACATTATACTTTCTGTTCATATATCTTCTTTATTTATTTTTTTCTGTTTTGTATTTTGTATATGAGATAATGCTCTTTATGATCAAGTCACTATTGGTTCACTCTTTATTCATATATCGTCGACAATTCATTTATGTTCAAGGCTTTGGTAAGTTGATTAATACGATTGAGATGTTTCTCTTACGTTTTTTCTGCGGTTATTTTGTTGATAAATTAGGTGCTATATGTGATTGGCTATTAGTTAACTGTTTATGCAAATCCTTATTTCTGGCAGTATTCTTTTCTTTTATTCAGTTACCATTACTGTTCCTTTCTTCTCATCTTCATATGGAGTTTGGTTAGTTCATCATGACTGAGTTCTCTCTTATGTACATTAGTTTTGCATGCAGTGTATTGTAGGTTTCATTTGTGTTGCATCTTTCCTCTTCTAGCAATTTTTTTTATCACCAAAGATAGTTACACAAAATGTAGAATCTGAAATTTCTATTGTGTGTTTTTCTGTTCATGTATCTTCTTAATTTTTTCTTGTATAGTATATGTATCTTACCTTTTTTAAAATTATTTATTTCTTCTTTAGTTGGATAAACAGTAAGTTACATGTAGCAAAAAAAAAAAAAATTCATCATGAAATATAGTTATACTCTTTGTAGATTCTGATATTTCTATTGTGTGTTTTTCTGTTCATATATCTTCTTAATTTTTTCCTGTATATTATATGTTCTTTCCTTTTTAAAAATTATTTATTTCTTTTTTAGTTGGATAAACAGGTAACTGCAATAAGTGACTTAAATTTAGAAAAAGATTCATGGACTATTAAGGGATGTTTCATAAAACTCTGGAAACATCCTAACAGAGACATACTCCCTGGAGATGGTTTTGGTTGATGAGAAGGTATGTTTTTTTTATTCTTTTAAGTAATATTCAAATTTTCACAAAATTTTTATAAACAATGTTCTGTCTATATAATATATTGAATGTATAATTAGCTAGGCTACGAAAATTCAAGCGAATGTGATGAATAGGTGGATAAGTAACTTTCAACATCTTCTTCAAGAGGGTAATCCTGTGTATATGAAAGATTTTGCGATTGGTGTCAATGCTTCCACTTACAAGTACTGTGATCATCCTCATAAGCTTAATCTGATTTACAAGACAAAGGTCATGAAGTGTTCCACTTTCAATGGATCTCTATATGGTTTTGTATTTGAAAGCTATGAGTCTATCAGGGATATAAATAGACCAACATTTAATAATTGGTTAGTGAATATTCTCATACTCGAAATGTCCTATTTTCATCATTAAAAAACCTTATAATTTAAGTTGTTTTGTATGTATTAACCATTGATATTTGCAATCTCTTTATCGGTGATGTTGTTAGATGTGGTAAGCTTGATATCAATCATTTGAAAAGGCAATGGAAAGTATAATTGGAAATACAAAATTTAGGGTGAGAATTCTTTTCACATTTTTGCTTGAGCAATAACCAAGTTTTATACACAATTAAAGTATGTAGATTAATATATATATTTTTACATTTTTATAGGGGTGTCAAACTTAATGTGATACTATGGGATGAATTTGCTGATAAAATAAGTGATTATGTTAATAATCGTACTCATTTTGGCCGTGTCATCATCATTCTTCAGTTCGGAAAGGTCAAGTGGTTTGAGGGTAGAACACTCATCTATTCTTATATATATATATATATATAAACCTATCCATTTATAAATCAATATTACGTATTTCAGGGCGTCCTTATGTTTCAAATCCGTATGGTGTAAGCAAGCTTTATATCAATGAGGAAAAAAAATGAAATCATCAACTTTAGAAACAGGTTAGTATATATATTAGAAAGAGGTCTCTTGCTATTGTCATTGGATATTTAGTTCAGCTTGATTTTTAAAGTAATATGAGAATATGTGTGTTTATGCTTCAATTTACTTACACCCTCTTGATGATATTGCATAGCCTACATGTACCTTTTCTTTGTACATTATACTTAGTTACTTGTGTGACTCCGAGAATATAATATAGTTTCTCTAAAACCATAATTGCTTAACATATTATGGTTAATGAATGTTGGTTGACTCCAATACTTGTAAGGTAACTCATTTACCCTGATATTTTCATCACCAAAACCATCATTTGGGGCAAGGATTTGAAGTATTTTACATACACACACAACAACTGAAAATCTCAAATCTGCGTACTTTTGCTTTCGTATAGAGTCACTTAACAACTTTATGCCACTTTAGCAAATCTGATATCGTTTTCCATGTGCGTATGCTCTGATTGAACATGATAAAATTAAATTCATATGTAACCAAGAAATTGTTGATCCTATCACTATTTGTTAACTGTAAGCTAAAATATTACTTTTGATCATCATATATTTTGAAGTTCATTAATACTTATTATCAATTGTTTTTATATTCTTTTAAAATAACCTGTGTATCACCGATTATGAAACATATGATACCTTAAATTAACTTAAAGATTGAAAATTTGAAATCTCTACAAAGTAGAATTAGAGCTTTTATATTTGGATCAAGATATTCAAGACAATGTAGTTGTTGTAGTAGTAGTAGTACTAAAGTATTTCATTTGAAAACACTATCAATGTAGAAGAAATATATGGTCGCGAGATGATAATAAACATGTGGTTGTGGAAATTGATTTAACGGAAAATAATTTATATTGCAGTTTGCTTTCTTATCATGGTGGTGATACAAGTTATAGACTATCTGTAACATCTAAGCACGATGATTTTCTTACAAATGAGAGGAAGGATATGGCTGAACTCACTGATATTGCACAGGTATAGTTATTCAAATTAGTCTTTTACATTTTCTCTAATTATTTGTTCATTAATAACAACCACTTTTTACATATTTCAGAAAAATATATGTACTGTTGTTGGTACTATTAAATGCATCCCAAAAGATCATCTGTGGTACTATCTTGGTTGCAATATTTGTGCACGTTGTGTTAGGGATGAATATCAGTTAAAAGAACAAGAACAAAAAGATGGTTCCGGATCGATGAGATTTGTCTTTTTAAGTGTAAACATTATAACGTCCATGTTGATCCGATAAGGAGGTGTGTATTAACTTATGTTTTTGTAGAAAAAAACCTTTTAGTTAATATTTTTATTATATTGACAGTTTATCTTTTATCTGTGTTACAAGTTTAGGATTCTACTTAGGGTTCAAGACTCAACTGGATTAGCGTCATTGAGTTTGTTTGACCGACATGCTAAGAAGCAATTGCACACAATAACTTCAGATTTGTTTGAGAATAATGAAGAGGTATACTTTTGTCTTGTTTATGGTTATTCTTGTGTATTAATTTATGATGATAATGGTTTAGTTAGTTAATTTTTGCAAATTATTTTCTTTGCAGCATGGTCAACTGAATTTCTTTCCGAATGAGCTAGATGTTTTGGTTGGAAAGAAATTTGCTTTCTAATTGAAGTTAGTACCTATAATCTACTTAACAATAATCAAGTTTATGGAATCAAGGAGCTCATTGATGATGAAGAAATCATTCTACAGTTAGAAAATAAAGCTAATCTTAACCAAGTTTATATTTTTATAAATGTTTTTTGCTTAACTTTTGCAACTAAAACTTCCATAATTATTTCATTCCTTTTATAAGTTCATTGAATGAAATAAGTTTATATACAGCCGGCTGAATTAGAGTTCTTAACTTATGGAATATCAGAAACGCACACTCAACAAGAGCCACATATGAAGGTGATTTTTATAGTCGTTTACTTAATATTTAGAGCATATAATTGTTTTTCTCATGCCTAACATATTTTTATTTTTACTTAATAAGATGTAGTTTCATACACGGGAGAGATTGCGGCTCCGTCCCATGTTGAAATGAGCACCGCCTCAAGCCCATATGAAAAAAATAAGGAGAACAATGGCCATTCCGCACCGATGGAGTTAAAGCGTAAAGTTAGCGATAACTATTCAGAAGATGAAGAGACAAGGATTTCGGCAACTAAAGGTATAAAAAAAATGGTGCAGCATCTAAGAAGCCAAATGCCATGAACACATTTCCTATTAAACCGTTGTCTACAAAAAAGGAGAAATGAGAAAAATAACTATTTTTTAAGATTTTGTTCGGTTCCATTCTACTTTGGAGTCTTTGGTGTTTTCGGTTTTTTAAGGATTTTATGCTTGTGACTCTTGATTTATCCTCTTTGAATAATATGTTTTTAGATTATTTGCTTATAATTGTTTCTACTATTTGATATTTAGTTATTTTCTATTCATTAAATCCTTTCTCTCAATGCATAACCCGTCAATTCAGCAAGTCAAATATATAAAGTTGTAAACTTAAGGTTTATGATTTATTTTGAATGAGTTTTAATTTTTATGCGTCATCTTTGTTATTTTTGAGTGTACCCGTTTACTTTATTATCTTTCATTTATTTTATTCAAATCTAAGATTACAATTGCTAAATTTTTATAACATTAATTACCATCTCCCTCTCATAAAAGGTACAAATATATCTTTTTCCTTCTAGAAAATCAATACCAAAAAGTCAAAAACCAATACCCTATGAACTCCCTTATACACCTAAATTTAGTAAACATTAGTATATATTATTATATTATATATTATAAATAAGTAAAAGTCAAAATATCTGGATTTTGTAATAACCAAATACTTATATTATTTGAAATTTTATGAATTTTTTCATTATAACTAAAAGAGTAAAATAATTTAGTTTAATAACGTAACACTTACTTTTACATATTAATTAATAGATAATAGATAATAGATATATTAATATGAGATTTTCATATCAAAATTTGCAGTTTACCTATTGATGACTATGTGTTATGCTTTCGCGTGTGACTTATTTTATAGTATATAATAACATGACACAAAATTTAAATTTTCAATTTTATTTCTTCTCTGTCGACAAATAAAACTATTACGTCAATTTAGCAAGTCAAACATATAAAGTTGCAAAAATAAGGTTTATGATTTATCTTGAAAGAGTTTTAATTTTCTTTATTATCTTTCATTTTATAAAGCAATACTTTCAATTTTATTTTTTGACCATTGTACTCATTTACTTTATTATCTTTCATTTGTTTTGTTTAAGTCTAAGATTACAATTGCTAAATTTTTACTACATTAATAGCCATCTCAATCTATCTTATAACTTGATGAGATTATACTTATACTTTTTCAAGATTATAAACTTATGTTAATTCACTGTCTATACCGTTAATTGTTTGGATTTTACAGATACATATATGGATGTTAATCGTGTAGGTGCTAAAAATAATAGGAGAAAGAGGAAATTATATTTGGATAATAGGAAATCAAATTTAGTTCTACATCATGAAATCATCAATGCTCCATATCTACGATTTCATCTTCGTCCTCGAAAATAACACATCTAACAAGATTAGAATTGCGGCCATCTCATAAAGTTATTCAGATATCTTGTCCTTTGTCTACTGACAATCCAAATTCGATCAATTGTAGAACGAGAATGCCCACGGTGGATATGACGAATGATAAGATCGATTTATTTTATTATATTTATTTATATATCTAGGAAGTAACATTTGTTTATAAATAAGAATATTTTTTATTAAATTTTTGAGAAACATAATTAAATATAGGGTTTAGTTCATAAATATGTATCCAACTTGTCACGTTTTGCTATTGTGTATATTTAACTTTTAAAGTTATTTTTAATGTATTGAAGTTGTAAAAATTACCACTTAATGTACTCTACCTAGTATAGCATGTTATGTAGTGTTGTGGCATAGGTCACACTGACATGGATCTGGCGTGGCAGGTGACAGGTGTTTTCTTTTATAAAAATAGATAAATAAATAACAACAACAACAACAATAGTCAGGTTTCATCAATCAAGAATCGAGGGTCTGTTCAAACCCAAACGCAAAAGCAAACCAAATTTTATCATTTGAGAATTGATTTGTTCCAATCGAGATCTAGGTTGTGGCTTCGTTGGTTTCTTCCCCCTTCATCGATTTCATCTTGGTTGTTTGACATAAGATTTATGGATTCTTCTCTTTGATTGTTTGAAACATTTCATCTGGGTTCAAGATCTTATTTGAAGGATTCATGTGGGTTCGAGATCTGATTTGAGGGATTCATCTGGGTTCGAGATGTGATTTGAAGGATTTCATCAAGTCATTTTCATCTTCATTTGTTAGAAGGGTTCAATAGTACCTACTTCGCACATACACGGGTTTCAATCTTCATCTTCATTGATGCTTTCATTCACCTTCATCTTGAGGTAAGTTTAGGGAATCTTCATCTATTAGATTTTAGGGTTTTCGTTTTGGCTTTGATTTTCTTGAATGGCGATTGTTCTACAATCATTTGATCGATTTTAGGGTTTTTGGGTTCAATTTCCTTGAATGAAGATTGTTCTACAAGCATCTTATCTATTCGATTTTAGGGTTCTAGTTCTTCAAATCTGAGTTATTGATGGTTTGCAATTCCAGCTTGTTGTAATTAATAACACAAATAGAGTTCTTCATGAGTTCACATCTATATGTTTGGTTTGTTTTTTAGCTTGTTATAAACTTCCAATTTATGGTTCAAATATGAGTTCTTCTGTTCATGTGTATAATCTTTAAACATGTTCTTCATTTTTTTTTCAAGTAATAAAATATTAATGATGTTGCTATGAATTATAACACGGCATTAAAAATAAATAAAAAGATTAGAGGATTACTGCTTACCTGATGAATAGGATACACAAAATAGTAATTTTTGAAAGTGCAGTACATTAAATGATAAATTTGAAAGTTTGATACATACAATAGCAAAATGTGACAAGTTCGATACATACAATAGCAAAATGTGACAAGTTGGATACATATTTATGAACTAAATCCTTAAATATAAAACTATCTTTATTTTATAATCTATGAATTTCTCTTTCTTTAAAGACATCAAAGTTATCTTAATAATTATATGACAAATCTACTAATTCTTTCATTTAAATACATTACAACTTCTGATTATGTTTATTTGAAGTTATTTAATGTAGAATCTATTATGAACACTCGTGATGCCAAGGAAAGAAGGAAGATTAGGAAAATATATTTAGACAGTAAGAAATCAAGATTAACGTCTAACGCTACACATCCCCACTCTTCTAACTCTTCATCGAACACCCGCATTTCTTCGGTACACTCCAAATTGTTAGTTTTATTTACTATTGCCAAATTTCATATCAATTTAATGTATTATTATATATTCATAATTCATGATACTTGTAATTATTTATTTTCAAAAACATATAACACCCTCGACCAAACTCCATAGGCACACATTCTGAAAATGTGAGCATGATCTCAACTTAGTCAAATGTGTATCATGACTCTATCTTGTGGTCTAATCTTATAAGCTTATGATCCATAACTATATTATCCATCATTTCTAATGGTATGAATATTTTATTAATTTTTACTTTACTTCATATTTACTTTATAAATTTCATTTCTCTTATGTTTTCTTCAATCTTATTCTACTTAACTAGTTACAGATGTGTCTAATATCAATAATAATAATCCTCGATCTTCTTCAAATAAGAGGCACTATCATCAGTTTAGTAGCAATACCAAATGCAACAAAATACCCATAATTAATCATTCTTCCGGTTGTACGAAGTTATCTGGAACACATAAGTTGAAAAGGATGACGAGAAATATATCAAATATTCCCTTATTTCACTTGACAGAAGATGACTCTAATGATGTGCATATTAAGAGTTCATGGACTATGGGTATCTTAAATGGTAATTTCAAATATTAACTTTTTCATTCATTTTATTCTTTATTCTTAATAGTACCATAAATCATTAATTCAAAAATACCAGTATGTAATGCCCCAAAAACCAAATTTAAAATATTAAGATCAAACACCTATAAGTGTTCGCATCTCAAAGTTTAACATAAAAGCGGAAGCAATACTTGATTGAAAAACTGATGTATCAATAGATACGCACAGAAATACTAACATAAGTTTGGTACTAAAAACTTGATATTTACAAACCAGGCGTTAATTTCAAATTGTTTATCAAATGCTAGTCAAACCGAAGTTTTGCCCTTGTCTTTGTTAAAACCTGCAAAATATTTTAAAAATAGTATCTGATAAGCTACGAGAGCTTAGTGAGCAAACCGGACTAAACATCATATAAACTCATGTATAAAATCATATGAAGATAATACACGTATGTCTGGCAAACAATGCTAGCCTCTGGTTCTAGACCCAGGGCAGCAACATGGGTCACAGTACTGTACCATAATTGAGCCTTACTGGACTTAGCAGTAAGCACCCCACCTCTGAGACTTACTGCACATAGCAACAAGCTTATACACATATGAACAACATGACATGTCAATAATTTGATATAATAGCATACATGCTGCATATATGAAGTGAAGTCTAGAAGACTCACCTTCTGATCATACTATCATGAATTGATCCACAGATGTCAATGATACAGGTAATATGTCAATCACCTCCTATATAAACAATTCATAAAATCACATAACGCATTCTGATCTGAAATAGGGCTTACACGGGCCGTGTCCCTTATAAGCTACACGACCTAAGCTGGCAACATGGCCAGTGTGGTCTAGTCATCCTACACGGGCCGTGTACCCCTACACGGGCCGTGTACCTCTCGTGCTACACGACCATGTATCTTTACATGGCCCTATGACCGCCTTACACACTACACGGCCGTATACCGCTACACGGGCCGTGTACCTCTTATGCTACACGACCATGTAACCTTACATGGCCCTGTGACCGCCTATACTACTACACGGCCGTGTACCACTACACGGGCCGTGTACATAACAGACCCAGCAGACTGTTCTTAGCAAGAACTGCCGGATTTCACCATAAATCTGCTAATATAATTATCATATTGCCTATAGGTGTTTTCCTACACCTCATACAGCTGATAAACATGATCTAAACACTACAAAACATTCCTAACATGATTTCACCATTGAATCATGTGTTTAATCTTACATAACATCAAAAACAAAGGTTTAAACCTTACCTTATATTGTATACTTGCTATACTCTTGAAGATGCTACATGTACTGCTGATTGCTCACTGAAAGGAGAAGCCGGGAGCTGCTGTGAATGTGTATACGTGAGTTTGCAGGAGAAACAATACCAACTTTGACTCCTAAGTCAAAGTTCATGGCTTATATATATATATATATATATATATATATATATATATATATATATAAGTTTCAACAATTGACACAATAGCCCCTACACTTAATCAAGTTATAATCTGACGGTTTTAGCCCCTCTAGTTTAAAACCACACCTTATCACATATATCCATTTATAACTCGGGTAACACCTTGTACTTTCCTTGCATAAATTTAATAATAAATTTCTGGGTGTTACACAGTATTGTTAGATTGCTCCTAATTCATTCTAAAGTTGCTATATTGTGAAAGTATCATTTTTTAAATTTCACCCATCAATATACCAAAAAAAAAGATCATTATGACATTATATTAATATTCAATTTACAAACTTATAATTTTATTTTACTTTGTGTAATTCAACTGATTATTTGGATCATGGTGGTCAAACTTTTGTATGTGAAGTGTGTGCTACAGAATTGTGAAAAGATGAAGCACTTAGAGGTAAACTAAATGGGGAGAAAACATGTTATTCTCTATGTTGTGGATATGGCAAGGTAGAGCTTCCTAAGTTAACAGCAACACCATCGTTACAACTCAATGTTTTCATTTACTTCAATGGACGGAAAAATTGATTCATCAATTAATAGAGGTAAATCTCCATACATATTCAGACTCCCTCGTCAAAACTATCATACAATGGGAAGCCTATTGCCATCGGATGGCTCAAGACCAAAGTTCTCTTAACTTTACATATATGATACTGAGAATGAGGTTTCAAATAGACAAAGTGATTTTGGGTATATATTCTCCTTATTACGTATTTATTTATTTATTACAGTTACAGTTTCGTTTCATGCGTACACTAATACTACATTTCTTATGGGCGGTTTTTTAGCGGTGAACAAATCAATGGATCTGCATCATCTTCAGATTTGTTTGATATTCAAATAATTGAATATTTGAAAGATATGTTGGATTCAAAAAATGTCTTGGTTCAGTCATACAGGATGGTAAGAAATTCTTTTCATTCCAATCCACTTAAAAATCTGAAATTAAGACTTATTGGAAGAAGAGAAAAGGATGGGAGGTCATATAACATGCCAAATGCATCAGAAGTTGCGGCTTTGATTGTTTGGGACATTGGTGATTCATTTGACAATAGGGATATTATTGTTCAAACACAAACATGAAGTCTACAATGTATATGTGAATTACATTCCTCTTCAGTATCCACTACTTTTTCTTTATGGTGAAGATGAGTATTATGTAGATATCCCTCGTAGAGGTGTCACACCTGCAAGCAAAAGCAAACGTCCAAATTGTACTATGAGAGAATTCTTCGCTTATAGAATTCAAGACAGTGTTAACAATTTCTCGCTGATCCTTAATTCGAGAAGGCTATTACAACAATTTTTGGTTGACGCTTATACCATGATTGAAAGTGAGAGATTGTATTACATACGTAAACAACAAAAGGTACTTAGGTGTAAATCTTATGAGAATTTGTGTAAGTTACATATTCAAGGAAATGGAGATGTTTCTTCCATTGGACAACGTTTCATCTTACCTTCATCTTTTACCGGTGGTGCACGCTACATGATGCAAAATTATTTAGATGTTATGTCACTTTGTAGATGGTATGGATATCCTGACCTTTTTATTACTTTAAGATTTAATCCAACATGGCCAGCAATGACAATGTTGCTGCAAGACTCCACGCTTCATCCCGAAGACAAAGCTCAAATATTATGCAGATTATTTAAAATCAAACTTGATTCTTTGATTAGAGATCTAAAAGATATAAAACTATTTGGTGGTGTTCAAACAGATATGTTACATTTAATTTTACATGTAATTCATGTTAAATACTAATTGTACTATATCAAGTAATATAATATCAAATGATTTTATATTTTGAAATTTTAATATTTGTTGTACTAACATAAAATATATGTTTACGTATTTTATATAGTTGTTTATACAGTGGAGTTTCAAAAACGCAGTTTGCCTCAGAGTCACATATGTCTCTTCTTACATTTAGATTACAAACTTCCTACAGTAGAAAAGATTGATCTGATAATTTCTGCAGAGATCCCTGACAAAGATGAAGATCCTGATTCCTGAACTATATTCTCTTGTCAGCGAGTCATTCATGGTCCTTGTGGCGTTGATAATTTTTATTGTCCATTGACCAAAGATAAAAAGTGTCTGAAGAACTATCCAAATAAGTTTTCTGACAAAACTTCTATTGATTCAGATGGGTTTCCTATTTATAGAAGAAGGAATGATGGATTGTTCGTTGAAAAGTCTAGTGCTAAATTGGATAGTAGAAATGTAGTTCCTTATAATAAATATCTTTTGAAAACATATCAAGCTCATATTAATGTTGAATGGTGCAACCATGCAGGATCTATTAAGTATTTGTTCAAATACATCAATAAGGGGCCGGATAGAGCTACCCTTGTGGTTGTTGAATAGAATAACAATCCTGCAAATGAAGACGAGGTAGATGAAATAAAAGATTTTCTTGATTTTCGGTATTTATCTGCATGTGAGGCATCATGGAGAATATTTGGACATGATGTTCATTACCGAACACCTTATGTTGTTAGACTTCCTTTTCATCTACCAAGACAACAACAAGTTGTTTATGAAGCAAACGATGACATCGAAAATGTCCTCAACAAACCTTCTGTAGCCTCAACTATGTTTTTATCTTGGATGGATTATAATAAAACTTATGAACAAGCACGAGAGCTAACTTACATTGAGTTCCCGACAAAGTTTGTTTTATACGAATTCTTTTAAATAAAGTCAAAGGTCCAAGATCTTTCAAAGAAATTCGTACCATCAATGGAAATACATATGATACTTCCAGATAGGGCTGTTAATCGGGTCAACCCGATCGGGTTTTGGGTTATTCGGGTCGGGTTGGTTGGGTTTTTCGTTAAAGTAAATTCACCCGAAAACCGACCCTATTAAGGATCGGGTTTGTCGGGTTTCGGGTTAGTAGGGTCGGGTATACCGGGTTAATTGGGTTTATTGTATTTTTTATAGTTTTTTGTTGTTGTGATCTTTGATTGTACAACTACTTATTTGAATTATATAGTGCTTATGAAGTTTGCTCTTAGTAAAAGCACGAGTGAACTAGAAATTATAGGTTTTGAATACTTGTTCATTGCATCACATAAATGACACTTAATTGTCTAATATTGCAACATATCATAAAGGAAATAAGCAATTAGGCATAATAAGTTTAGTAAATATACGATAAAACGAGTATACGACCAATGATTTAACATAATAGCAAATAGCAACCAAACAAAATGAGTTTGAAGTCGCCTCGTGTAATTCCAAAATAAGTGTTTAATTGTCAAAAAAGAAGCTTCCATTCTTCACTTTTCAATCTTCAATCTCCCGTTCTCAATTTTATAACCTTGCAACTTCTTGTTCTCTTAAATCTGCATAAATTGATGATAAAAATTATTAATAAGAGATAGTAGACAAAATTAAAAGATAAATAAAAGTACTCCGAATCGGGTTAGTCGGGTTGACCCGACCCGAAAAATGCATACAAATAAACCCGAAACCGACCCTATTAATATATCGGGTTAGTCGGGTTGACCCGAATAAACCCGATTTAGAGTTTAGACCTGAATAAACCCGACCATATTTCTCTTATTCGGGTTTGGTCGAGTCGGGTAAGTCGGGTTCGGTTTTTTTTTAACAGCCCTACTTTAACAAATGAACAATGTGACATTATCGGCTCCATAAGATCTAAAGGTGAAATTGTTATAAATGTTGCTTCAAGTGGGATTGCATCTTTATTATTGAGTGAAGGTACAACCGCACATTCTTTCGTTCCAATTCCTTTAGATCTTCATGAGGACTCTCTTTAAAAGGTTAAGCCAGATAGTGAAGTAGCCTTCTTAATAAAAATGGCAAAGTTGATTATCTAGATCGAACTTTAAAAGATATATTGACTCAAATAATCGCAACATCCCAGGACAACCATTTGGTGGTAAAGTGATTATTTTTGGAGGGGATTTAAGGCAAATTCTCCCTATCGTTCAAAATAAGCAGACATGACATTGTCAACGCATCATTAAGTTCCTCTTATATATGGTAGAAATGCAAAGTTCCAACATTAACAAAAAACATGAGGTTAATAGCTAGAAATGAACACTCACACTTACAACAAATAAAGGAGTTTGCATATTGGATTTTAGTTGTAGGAGAAGGTAAAGTAAAGAGTCCAAACAATGGGGAGAAAATTATTGATATTCTTAGGGATCTGCTAATTAATGATTCAATTGATCCGGTTGGTTCACTAATTGAATTTGTATACCCCTCTCTTCTTGACAATTTAAAAAATCAGAATTTCTTTCAAGAAAGAGCAATACTTGCACAAAAACACGAGGCTGTTCAAGAAATAAATGATCGTTTGCTATCAATATTTTCGGGAGAAGAAAAAGAATACTTAAGCTCCGACAGTCTTTGTCATTCAAAAAACTGCACAATGACTTTGACGAAAGTTTGTACTCGCCTGATGTTCTAAATGGTCTTAAGCTTCCTGGTTTGCCAAACCATCGATTAGTTCTAAAAGTCGATGTTCTAGTCATGTTACTACAGAATATAGATCAACAGAATGGTCTGTGTAATGGAACTAGACTACAAGTCATATCACTTCGTAATCGTGTTATCGAAGCAGACGTTATATTTGGAACTAATATTGGCAAACGAACATTAATTCCAAGGATGCGATTGACTCCGTCAGCTAAGAGGTTTCCTGTCAAAATTCAAAGAAGACAATTTTCACGTGCTGTATGTTTTGCTAAGACAATAAACAAAAGCCAAGGGCAGTAACTATCAAGAGTTGGTTTGTTCTTAAAAGACCTTGTTTTTATGCATGGGAAACTACATGTAGCTTTATGTAGAGTTAAAAGCCGAGATGAACTGAAGTTATTAATTTTATACAAAGATGATCAACTTAGTAATAAGACATCCAATGCTGTGTACAAAGAAGTTTTATTAAATTTATGAATTATAACAACTTTTATATTTCATTTACTTACTATAATAATTTATTTTGTTATCCTTTGAGTTTTCATTATTTATAATTACTTAAAACCAACCTGTGTTATACACGCGTCTCTAACCTAGTTTTAGAATAATCTAAAATTTTACTATTCAAATGAAAAAATTTCTTAATTTTACAAAATATATATTAAATCACATTGTTATTGCCTTTTTTCAATTAAAAAAAGTTTTATTCTACTGTCTAACTAATTTAATATTTCGGGTAGGTTAAAATTCAAGTTATATAAGATTTCAATTAAAGATAGTAGATGTTTTGAAAACTATTAAGAGTATACAGGTTAAATCGTGTTTAACTAACATAAAAGTTTGTAGCTATTAAAACAAATAAAATAAATATTATTATTATTTTATTTATAAATAATAATAATAATAATTTATTTATGGGTGTAAATCATAGTTCTAAAAAATTCGTCTTGGCTTCGTCATTGCTTGAGGTTTGATCATACCACCACAACATGGTCCAAGGCTTGGACTTAAAACTTGGCATACGCTAAGGTCTTGTTCATCAACAAATTATTCCAAAATTTTGGTTTCAAAATCTAAATTTGAAAATCTCTTTTGCTCTGTAAAAAGTGATGAATATGTTGGATTCATCAAAAATAAATTGATGAAGAACTAGTTTTAATCAATAAAAAAGATTTTTTTATTATCTCTTACCCTTTTTACCATAAAATTCATTTTACTTGATCTCTACCCTATATATATATATTCACACTGTGACCTCGTCATAACTTCAAGGCCTGAGACTTAATCTTTCCGTCACGTCACATCTCACGTTATTTAGAACCATGGTGTAAATTATGTACGATAAAAATCATTTTCAAACTATAAAACCATGTGTTATACCTTCTATTTTTTTTTTGACACATTTTGCTTTGAGCCGAGTATAACGCATGGTCTAAACAGCTGCCATCAGCCCGTGACTGTAGTCAGTTTATCCTTGTGCCAACTGCGAAGCTCTACAACTTCAACACCCGCACAAGTTAGGGTTTCTGTGGGAGAAATCGAAGGCAACCCGATCGGTCGGAACGCACTTACAAAATTAGGGTTACAACACCATCGATGCCGATAATTGCCAAGTTCTTGTTTCTCTAGCACGAATAAGAGATGGTGAAGGATCTAAACCATTATTTACCTTCAGCAGGAAGCATTCCCGCCATAACCGACATCCATCATCAGGAGACGTTATCGTTATTGTCATCGCCGTTCGATCAGCACGAGTGCCATGGATTATGGTACACCGCCGCTCTATCGATCCCGGCGCTATTATTTGTACTGTATTTAGGGTTTCATCTTAAAAAGAACATCAAGAAGCTACGCCATCGTCGATCACATGTTATGATAACTTATTATGTCCTCCTTTGGTTCTCCGCGACCCTCAATCTCGCATGGTGCTCTCTGCAAGTAACACCCCAATTCCTTTTGGCGACAATTATATTGCAGCATTATTGTACACGTATATATATTCATATTCTTATCTCTGTGTACAATATTTCCCTTAGGTTGATTGTGGAGACAACAAAAGAACTACTTGAGCAATTGTTCGCTACTTCTAGAGTCTGTGAATCAGGGGAATGTTAGGTTAAACAAATCTTAGTGTCAATATCGTCATATCCTGGTTCTTTTGGACCGCATCTGAATCAGATCGATTGGTGTTTATTTTAGTAATTGTAGTTTTTGACAAACAAGTAAACAAGAGCCTACGAATTAGTCTACTCAGGATATGATGCTTTTGTGGATAGGTATCTTTTTACATAGCAAGCAAGCTACATTTTTCAGAAATGAAGTGTTTATTTGCACATATTCAGTTAAGATCGAGTGGAGATAGTAATTGTGAACACATCTGAGATGTTGTCTGTTGAATGGAATGCAGGACATGACAAGTAATTCCGGTTGAGGCGTATGTTCTTGATGGATAAGTAAACCCAGAAGTGCACAGTTTAACTCGTCAATTTTTAAGATTGTCTTGGAGTGATTCCTTGAATCAAGTAAATTCAGGTACTACTAAGGCGTAGCCTAGTGGTATTGGGGTTTTACCCCATAGCTCAGGTCTTGGGTTCAAGTCTGGGCAATGGGGGTTTTTTAATAAAATGGTGGAGGGTATTACTCCCTCATGGTGCGTGGCTTGGGGCTCGCATACTGCCTTATATGGATGTCACTGTGGACCCAGCCCACAAAATTCGCTGTTCAAAAAAAAAAAAAAAAAGTAAATTCAGGTCCTCTAAGTAGTTCTCCATGGTCTCTTGGTTATAGGTGCTGGGCTGTCTAAGATCCCTGATTAATATTCCTGCATTATCTTCAGGATATTGGATTTTGTATTGAATATATGTACATCATGAGGGAAGTTTGTTTCTTTTTTGTTAAATATTCAAATGAAGTATAGGGTAAAAATGGTAATAGATTGATCTGTAGGGTTTATTATCCAATTACAACATTCGTTATTAAATGGAGGGACTGAGGGAGAGGATAAATGCCATTTTTATGGCAAAGCTTGTGCAACTTTGTGCATTTTGGATTTATCAATCTTGTACTTGTGATTTATGAACTACAAAGATAGCAACATGTCTATAGTGGATGACTTAAACTCTGATCACTGTTGTCCTTATATGTATTAATGCACATACCAGTATTTATGGCTCAAGCTGCTTTATCAGTTGCTAGATTCTTCACAAGCTTATTGTTGAAAGTTGTAAATTTAGAGTTCATCGCCTATTTTATGTTTCAAGAGGTTGAGTGGTATGAACTGTGGTGTTTATGTAGGTGTGGCAGTGCATTCCTGGGAAGGAGTTATCTTGGAATCTATTGTCATTGCTCACAGAACTGGGAACACTATGTTTAGTGATTAGCTTGGTGGCTTTCTTGCTGCAAGAAAGTTATGCAAGTGGTTTGGAAGCATTAGCTCATACTTTCGTTATTTCAGGGCTTATTGTTGGAGCAGATATACTTCTAAAGGTGGTACCTTTTTTGTGTTGCCTGTTCTAGAAGTTATCGTTTTATGCCCAATTGTCCGCATTTACTATTTAGTTTCAAATAACAATTTAAGCATCCTCTGGTGGTGTATATAGCGAGGGGATATAAAAATTGTTTTTTGACATCTTTTACTATTCCCCATATGTCATCAGGCAATTTGTGTGTTCGTATTTGATGTCCCACTTTTCATGGATGGTGAAATAAGCCATCAAGGGAAGTGGAGCTTGTGGACAGTTGATGAACTACTGCTGACCTGCACTTATGGCTATATTCTTTTTGTGCATTACTCAAAGTGGAGAGATAAGCTACCACGTAAGTTGGTTCTTATTCGTTTTGGTTTAATTCTTAAATTGTCTCTCATTCGAGAAACCTATATATAATGTGCCATCATCCTTCATGCAGCTAGACCAGCATTTTACAATTATGTTGTTGTCATGTTCATGATCACTGGAATTGCGTTATTGGGTTCTGGGCTTGCTGCACTTGGCGTTGGCTTTGGAATTTGGTATTAATTTATTAAAACATAGAAGAAACATTTAACTCTCTTAATTTATCAAATAAAGTCGAATATATCTACAAGAACTGCAAGAGTATGATGCAGCAAATATAACATGCAGAAATTTGCTTGTTTGTGAACTGATTCATTCTCTTTTTGCAGGCTGTATAGTTTTGTTGTTATCTGCTACCACACTCTCTATTTTCCCTTTGTGTATGTAACTTTTCTCGCAGATTTCTTCCAGGTATATATTGTAGCTTTGGTTGATTACCATTAAAGATACGCAATTTTTTTTCCTAAAATGAAATAATTTATATTTTTTCTTTCAGGAGGAAGATTTGCTTTTGGATAATGCTTACTACTCTGAGATGAAGGATGCTGGATTTTTCGATTCTGACTGGGAATAAGGTTCCGTCTTCACCTGACAACAAGAAGTTATTATTGTTTGTTCACTTTGTAGATATGGTATGAAACATCCTCATTAGTTTCTTAGATTGACAAAGGACATGAGTTGATCAGTTAATTGTTTTACTTTTATAAATTTCTAGTTCAACTTAATAGCATGTGATCTTTCTCTAATCTGGTATCTGGTTTGCTACTATTAACATTGTCGGTTTCTCATGTGTGGGTGTTAAACATTTAATCTGCTTCAGTTGACGTCATCTTGAGACACCCAAACCATGGTCTTGAGTGAGAAAAAAATTTAACGGTCTGTTCTCGAGTTAATTTAAGGAAGGGATGTTAAAATAGCCCTTTCATTTCCTTCTTAAAAAACTCAAGAACACAATCTCTTCTTTTGCTCCTTATCAATCATTTCCTTCCCTTCCTTAAATTAACTCGAGAACAGACCATAATGAACACTTATATTAACCGTTTACCTGAAAATGACTCCATTTGAGATTGTATTGTATCGTATCCAGATCAAATGAGTGAAACTTTGTTAAAATAAAAAAAAAATGGTACAAGTGGGTCAAAGAGGTCAAAAGTCAGAACAAAGCGTTTTTAAATTATGTCAGAAGTTTTTGGTGGTTTAAACTTGAGCCGAACTCGTTATATGTTTTAAACTTAAACAAGTCGTGCAACTCCATAAAAGTTCTCTTTCGAATTAGAAAATAAATATAGACAAATTTTTTCTTGGTAGTTTTTTATATAGTCAAAGTTGTATATTATGCAAGTTAGTAACAAAATTTGGTAATCTAGTTTCTGAACATTCAACCACCACATCTCTTAAAGTTTGATTTCTTGAAAAGAACCCATATTACAAATTAAGAAATATTACATGTACTCTTACTTTATCATTTTAACATCAAATGATAACATATAAAGTAGAGATGTAAACGAGTGGAGCTATTTAAGCTTGAAGTCATCAAAAGCTTTTCAAACTTTAACGAGCTCGAGCCTAGACTAAAACCCATTTAGTAAAAGAGCCCAAGCTCAAGTCTCAAAGAGGGGACTCATTTAAGCTCGTAAACTTAAACGAGCTTCATATACAAAATTTATTTGTTTCATTATAGGTGCACCGAAATGTAATGAATTATCTTCATTTTAATATGTTGAGTAACAAACTAAACTTTGTTAATATTAATAAATTAAAGTTGTCTAGTCTAGTCCGGCCACCACCACCTCACTCCAACATCTCCGCCTCATTCAACCATCATCCTCCTCCATCATCTCTACCTCATCCGGCCACCACCCTCCATCATCTCAGCATCATTAGGCCACCATCCGACCACTACCACCACCACCTGTGATAACCATTCAAGAAAATCATTCTAACCATCTATTCATACTAAAAAGATTTGTATCGAATCACAACCAATTTCATACTCAACATATTCATATCCAACCAAATTTTAGATCTGTGATTTCAGATCCAACAATAATTGATTTCATACTCAAACACATTAATAGATTTCAGATCAAAACACATTAATAGATTTTAGATCCAATCCCAAATAAAGAAGATGAAGATGAATCCCAAAGACATACACACCCCTAGACACATTGTAACACTACTATTTTCAACCCATTTTTTTAAACCACGGAAGCGATTAATATATATATATATATATACACATAAACCGGTTTACCAAAAATATTATAAGTAAACAAATTACATACAGTTATCAAAACCAGTGTTTCATAAGTCTACAAACGGTTCATCATCAAAACTATATCAAAGTAACGGCCAGTTATTCCAAAACGAACACCAACTCCCAGCAACAGCTGTACTTATCAACACCTGCAAAATAGAGTTGAATGTGGAGGATTAACTCAAAGCTAAATGAATGAAAGCTTAACCACGAAACAACATCAGCCACAACAAGAATGATACAACAACAGCAAGTAAACAAGCAACACAGATGACCGACGGTTCTACAGAACTTGCAACCCATGCCGGCTAAGCAAAGGGTTACATATAGCACATTTGTTATTCTCACACAGTAATGCCCTTAAATTGCAACAAATGCATCAAAAGATTTAATTACTAGTTAGCCGATAACAAAAGAGCCCAACCCTGATCAGCAATCATAGTAATAATAATCGCAACAATAGCAGTAATTCGGGAGTTAAATGTGTCTATGTATTTGCTCGGTTCATTATGTCTATGTATATTGTCGGTTTAGAGTTTTTCGCAATCAACAAGAACCTACAAACACGGTTCCACTAAACATTGAGTAGAGGTTCACTATACATATGATACTAGTAGCCTAAGTTTTGGATTCAGATTGCAACACACACATAGTTTACGATTGGTAGATGGGTTTAGCTTGCTATTCGGGGTCCATTATATGTTTTTCGATTGGTTACACACGCACACAGTGGTTCACGATTATGATTTGTGATTCTACTCTTGATTCATATTTTATGATTCCCATTTGCAACTCAACAATAGTGTTCTGATGTACGATTCAGTTTTTGATTCCCTGCTTTTACGATTATGATTCATGATTCTCTCTAACATCCTAATTTACGATCCAAGTCCACAACCTGATTTACAATCCATTGATTTACGATTCTATCTATGGTTCTGTTTTACGGTCTATCCGATTTATGATTCCTCTTTTATAATTGTTTTACGATTATATGATTGTTCTATTGAGGTTAGTTACGGTTTATGATTTATACCTAAGAACAATTTACGATTGATGGCTTAAAACTCCCACTAGTTTTCGATTTGTAGTTCACGATTCAGGGGAATCCCCTAAGGACTCAACCCACAAGCTTTTCAATTCATACGTCCCTTATTCATTCACGAATCACGATTCTAATCCAGCTCAAGGTTTTCGATTGCGAGAACATTTACAATTCTATGAACAGAGCCGACTCCCAAGAATCAAACTCATTCAAAACTAAACCATTTTAATCCATTTTTGTTGAAACAGGTTCCTAGCATCGTTTTAACAACCCTTACCGGTTACTCTATTTTTATCTAGTATTAAGTATTCTAGGATCCCTTTTTATTCTCGGTTTCATGCGTATATTTGAACACAGACAAACCAACCCCAAAACTCATTCAAATATTAACCAATTGGTGAAAACTGTAAATTGATTTCCAAGTGATTCTAAGCGATTTGGTGAAGAAAAGATGAAGATCTCTCTTGGTTCTCGTCCCGATTGCATATAGACCTCAGACACTCTCACACACCCACACTAAAAGTTAGGTGCGGCTACAGTGATGAAACATAGGATATTGTGCCCCAACTTGGGTATTTATACCGTTTTAAACTAATCTCAATATCCAAACATCCCTTATACCAATTTTAATGCTTAATAATATCAATATTAAGTAAATAAGAAAACCTACTTTAAATTAATGAAATACAATAAACATTATTTTATTGTACGTTAAACGCTAATTTCAGTAACTTTAATGTATTAATATCAATGAAGTTTAGTTCGTTGAATAATAAAGTGAAGATACTTCATTACATTTCTATGCACTTAACTATATATATAATTTTGATAATAATTCAAAATAACACTCGAGTCTAAACGAGCTGAGGTGAGCCGAGTTTTATATATCTTAAACGAGCCGAGCTCAAGCTTCGTATATTTTAAACGAGCCAAGATCAAGCCTAAAAAGTCCTAAATGAGTCATGTTCGAGCTCGGCTCGTTTACATCACTAATTCGAAGTCTAATAAATTTTTTAATATCGTCATCTCTTTTGTTTTGTACACATGTTAAAGATAATAATGAGAAGGAAATTTTACGAAGATATAATAATGCTATACTAAATGTAATTGCGTATATATAAACATGTATATCGCGTAAAAGTTGTTGATGTGATGATGAGATAGAGTCAATCGACTATGCTTTAGAATTTTGTCAAGAAATATTTGATGCTTGGACAAATTTTAGATGGTGGGAATTGGATATCTCTCAACTACTTAGTTCGTATATATAAACATTAACAAATGATCCAAGAGCAAATATTAGGAGAAAGAAAGAAAGGCAACAATTTAGTTCATATTGTACCTTCTCTGGAGTCATCGAAACAAACTAGTATTTAGCCAAGAAAAATGCAACTTGAAGAATGTCTTGTTTGATTTCCAAGTTCGTATATATGGGTGGATTTTGTGTAGATCAAATAAGGGTTCTCTTCCTTGGAAAGATTGAATATCTTCTCCAAGAGGTTAAAATATACTCTCACTTGATATTGAAGTTCCAAGTTTTGTTTATATCAGCTGTTTAGATTTCGTTGGTGCAAATTTTAGTGCTTGTTTTTGCAGGTTGTTTTTCGTTTTGTTTGTCGTATTCTTTCTGTTTCTTTTTGGCTTTTGCTCCTCGCAAATGCCTGGAACTTATGTATTTTTTTTTTTTGGTTTGGTAATGGTATTTGATTGTCTTTCAAAAAATAAAAATAAAAACGTGTCAATTTTGTTGTTATTTTTGTTGGTCATGGTCCATTTGAGTATGATTTGACTAGTTCTTTATCCGAAGTTGGTCTAGGCTATGTGAAAAGTTGAGAGGTCTAATAGTAGTAGCATTTAAACACGATTTTATTCTTCAGGTAGGCTAATGAATCTGACTAAACGATGATTGTGAATCGGTTTCGCTCACCCACCTAATCGAATAATGTGGAGCCCCTCGTTAGTGGTATCCGCTCATAGAACGACCGTCAACTATGAATAACGAGTTTAATCTTCAAAATCTAAAACACAAATAAAAGTATAGAGTTAGAATATAAGGTAGAAGGTAGATAAATTTTGATCCACCGTAAAGTGGGTTGTTTGAAATCTAAAATATATCCGTTGTAGGATGGCGATACCCCCACCCCGACAATAGTACATTCGCTGCCCTGGCCCAATGTCAGCCCCTCCTCACCATACTTTCTTTTTATAAAAAAGGAAAAACTGATATTCATATATTTTAATTGATTTTAAAACATAATTTCTTTTCCTTATTAATTTTCTTTTGACATGATATTTAAAAGAGAAATTAATCATCAGTAACTTCCTATTACCAGAGTTAAAATAGTTGAGTTCAGACATATATCCAACTCTCAATGCATCAAGTACATTCATTTAACATGTCATTTTCTGGACATAGTCATTTTATCTCTTGTAAGAATATTTACCTTTTCCTTTAAAGTTTAAAAGCCATCCCCCATGCCCATACCCTCACACTCTCACTCTTTTTCTCTCTCCTCATCTTCTCCAACCTTCTTGTTCCTCTACATTCATTACACCAATGGCTGCTCTGGTTCTTCTTCTGCTCCTTTTCTCTATGGTTGCTCACTCAAGTAAGCATTAATTTTTCTCTTTCTTTCTTTCCCTTTTTCAAATTCCAGAAATAGGAAATAAAATTAACAAAGTTTTTATTTTTGTTTACTGTGTGTTAATACTTAAGATATCTGTATTCATGTAACCACCTCGTACCATAAAAAAGAAATAAGGAAAAAGAACAAATAAGATGTCTTAATCTAAAGTTAAACCTTAAAACGGCGGGCAAGTCATTTGACCAATCCAAAGAGCTAAATGCTGTAGCTACTTGTACATGCTGCAGTGAACGTTGTACAAATGTGTTGGATAATTCTGAGAAATTATGAAAATGATTGTAGTCTTATAGAGACTCCTTTTTTAGCTAGGTATTAGCATTGTATTTCTTTCTTGAGTTATATATTGTGCTATGCCGACTTGTGCTTCATGCTATACAAGTTGTACGTTACTTATAACTAGCTAGATAGTCCGAATAAAAACATTTTATGCTATATTGACTTGTACTTCATTCATGTTGTGAGAGTGGGAGATAAAGATCTTATCTTGGTAATTGGTAAATTTCTTCTGCTTTTATTCGATGACCCACTAAGAACAAACATGCTATAAAAACTTGCACTTGTTGCTGTAAAAGTTGTACATTTTGAGACCATCCAACCAAGGTGTGTGTAATATGTGTAGGTGGAACATGGTGTGTGTGCAAGAAAGGTGGAAATGATAAGGTTCTGCAGATGGCAATAGACTACGCATGTGGAAATGGTGCAGACTGCACCCAAACGCACCAAGGTGGGAAATGCTACAACCCAGACACAGTCATTGACCACTGCAACTACGCCGTGAACAGCTATTTCCAGGCTAAGGGTCAGGCCCCTGGTTCATGCGATTTCAACGGTGCAGCCATGGTCACCACCTCTGACCCCAGTTAGTACTCATTCTTCTACCCAAACAAACAAACAAACACATCTATTTGCAAACTTTTTATTTTCAGTTTATTAATATTTTTTTAATTGGATATGTATGAACAGGCTCGAATGGGTGTTCATATCCTTCTTCGGCCAGGTATGCCTATTCGATCTTTTTAAAAATTAAAACTTTTTGTCATTTTTTATGGGTTTTCCTTTCTTTTTCCCGTTCATATTAAATACTCCTTGTTTAACTATGACTGTAATAATTTAAACATTCAAATACCCCTAGTTAAAAACAAAGGTAACTATAATGGGCCTACGGACCCAGGACTCATCAAGCCGAACAAAACCTCTTTAATCTTTCGCTTTTTGACAAAATCTATGCTATGGCTTTTATCATCTTTTGACTTGTACTGTAGTACATCTTGTGCGTGCTTCAACAAGTTGTACCATGTGCTCCTCATCATTTTCATGACTCCATTATCTGTCACTCGGTATCCAATGTCTCCATCGGGTTTAAACGTAGGGACAAAATTACTGGTCTCATTCACACTTTCCTTTAATAGCATGGGTTGTACCTTGTGCTTCTATAGTTATACCCTCCTCTGACAAAAGACACGACCTTAACTATGAGCCACACAATTATAACACCTTTCAAGAGTATTAAATACATATATAGTAGAAGACTAGAGAACATCTCTATTTTAAAAGTTAGCTGTTACTTTAAGATAACTTAACTTATAAAATCTACCCGTGGGTGATTGATGTATTGTGGATGCAGTGGTATGACAACTTCGACCGGCAACACAAGAACACCACCTGCAGGGACCACCACCGTGACAGCAGGTGGCACCACCGCTTCTCCGTATGGCAACAACCCGACCAACACGGGTGTATTAGGAGGTGGGATTGGGTCGGGTATGGGTCCATCAGGAGCAGGTATCAACACGGATCTAAGCCATGGGTTGATGCTACATAAAGAAACCACCAGTTTTGGATTCATGGGTTCAGCAGTGCTTGTAGTAGTAATGCTTTTGTGGGGTTGATGAATATGTACAAGTTGGTAATGGCATGGGTGTACAAGTAGGTGATGCATGCATGTGGTGGTAGTATTAATGAATTATTATATGGTTTGTAGGTTAGAGGGATGTCTAAAGAAAGAAGACAAGGCTGGAATTTTGGCTTTACTTAAATTTCCCATTGTCTAGATTGGGAAATTATTTGGTGGTTTATATTCCTTTTTTGGTGGTCATGACTAGTAACCTCTCTCTCTCTCTCTCATATATATTTTTCATGTGATCGTGTCATTCCCATGTGGACCAAACGACAGTATCCGGCTGATAAACTATTTTTAAAAGATGGTTGTGTGATACTAATTAATTTTATTTATGTTTCGACTACTAGCACGGTGTGGTATCTGTGTAAATGTGTAATGTGTCATCTAATGATTTCTATTAGATAACATATCATTTTACAAAATATAATAGTATGATATTTGGAGAATAATTTATATCTTGTAACATGTTTTATTGATATTCGGTGAAATGGTCTCGGGTTTGGTTCGGATCCATAGGATCCCGGGTACAAGGTGGACCCGGCATAAACAACCTTTTAAAGACATATTTTATTTTTCTTCTTTTTTTTCCTATAAACTCTTTCTTTTTTTTACTTTTAAAGCGAATTTTTAAAAATCAACATAATTTTTTTCTTTATTTTTTATGGGTGGTGAAGTAAGAATGTATGGTTGAAAAATAGAGATTATTTGAGTGTATAAAATAGAAGTAAGAATGTATGGTTGAGATTATTTGAGAGTATATTAATAATTTTCAATTACTTAATGTTAAGTGTTTAAGTATAAGGAATGAAAATTTGTGTACATATATATTTTGTTATCAGTCAAAATTGTGTTCTTAACCAATCAAATTTGTAGGTGTTAAAATATGAATCAAATTGTTACTTTGCTATTATTAAAACTTGAAATGTTCTTAATTTTTAGGTTTTAATTTAGATTTATATAAAAAAAGACACTTACATTTATGCTAAAACATTGGTTTTAAGTAAAATTTGAAGTTCATTTGAAGAAAGTTGATTTTTTACCCAGCTCAATGTGTCCTAAAAGTTTCATTTTTTTTATTTAACTTATATTTTTAATTATTATTTTGTGTCACAAGTGGAAATTCTTTTTTGATCCGCAGTGTTAATAGTGATGCATCTTTAATGCCATCTACGTTATTGAATGCTGTAGCGGTTTTGATTGGTGTTTAACAATTCATTCATCACTTCCTTGAAAATCGATAAGAGAAGAAACATGAAAAAAAGAAAAAAGTAGCAGTAAATGAACGAAGGTTAACTAAAAACAAATTAATTACATTCTTCACGTACTTTACGTCATGTTCTCGAGTTTTTTTTAGAATAGAAAGAAATTGATTTAAAAGTAAATCTATTTAAAATGTGTTCTTGAGTTTCATTTTAGGAAGGAAAGAAAAGGGAGAGATTTGGAGGGGAAGTTTAGACTTATTTTGATCATAAATCTTTCCTCTTAATTTTGAAATAATTTGAAAGAAAAACATTTTCCTTTCTCTTCTTTTCTTTCCTCCTTTTATTAAACTCGAGAACAGGAAGTTAAACTAACTCACATCTTCTAATGAACGCGATCCCTTAATTTTTTTTTAAAGCAAGAATTTTATTAAAGAAACAAACCCGGTCTCAAACGATGAAACCCACTACATACATATCATGCCAAAATTAAAAAAAAATCACAACTGACCCGCATACTAAACTAACCCCCAGACAAAACCCATAATTCAAAGATTACCATCTTATCCTATCTTAAAAAAAAAGGTTGTGACATCCCTTTAATTAATAAAAATTTTGATTTTTCATTGTTTGCTTAGGTATTGTGATATCATCTTCTTTAATTAAAGGTGACTTTATTAATCAAAACTCTTTAATTATTCAAATTTTGAATTTTTATTGTTTGCTTATGTCATGACATTCTAAACATAAAGTTGGGCACGGATCATACAATTAATTGGGTAACCCGAATTCTAAATAAAAATACCGTTTCAATTTGATTTCATCTTATAACCCTTTCTTGCATCTCAAACCTAATCTCATTTCATAGTTGCCGAAGTCTTTTCGTTTCTTCTTTTTCAAATATCATTCTCTCCACAATTCAAGTATTAGATCTTTTAGTTAACGACATTTTAATCAATTTTGTTTCTTGGTTCATGCACGACTGTAAGTTAAACGGACCAATAAATAAAATCTATATTAAACAAGTATGCTTTTCGGTTATTGTTTATAGTTTTTTATTCTTAATATTGTATTAGCTGTGTTGATTAATCATTAAAGGAGTGTTTAGTTTATGGACTTGAAATCTTAAGGATTCCAAATCCCATGGGATTTCTAATTCAAACAAATCTCTTGTTTGGTTCATGTAAAAGACAATGGGATTTCTAGGGCAAAGATGGAGAAGGGGTCGACTCACCTTCACAACTTGACTAGCTTGGAGACGAGGAAGGTAGAGACGGTGAAGGGCGACGGCGGAGGCAGTGAAGGAAGTAAAATTGTAGTTTTGATTATTATTAAATGTTGTATATGGTATTTTATTTTGTTAACTAAAATTGTCTTCTAATTATTATGATTCGTTTATATGTTTCATTTGCATAATGTAAGAGTTGTTGTACAATATTTATAAGTTGTTGTAACTTTTGTGTAGGAAGTAAACTTTTGCTATAAATATGGTCAACATACATTGTGATATATTCACTTAATAAACTTCAAACTTTTCTATGGATATCCGATTTTTAATAAATTTATCCATTTTTTATTAGTATTTATATCACCATGTATTATCTACAAAATTTCTTTTATTATTTTCTTTTGTAGTCTTTCACATTGTATATGTTTAAAGTTACATTAAACATCTCCCGTTTATATATGCAACCTTTTAACGAAGACGCTTCTCTCTGCTGTTTTGTTTTCCAATGACAATAAACAAAAAACAAATAATAAAAGGTAAAAGTCAATCATTATCTAATACTGGATTGTTTCTAAGACGTTATGTTTTTTCTCATGTTTACTTATATGTTACAGTTTTTCAATTAAAAAGTAAGAATAATTTTATAGTTCTTATTTGTGATTGAAAATGTAGGTGTATAAATAAAACAATGAATGTTGCCTATAAAGAGGTTTTACAAAAAATTAATGATGATCTTATGTATGAATTTCTGTTTCTAATAGATTTACCCTTGTTTTATGCGATTTTATATCACTACGTAATTTTTATAATTTTTTTTACTATACAGATTAGTAGTATTTCACACTATAATTGATTAAAATTTGCATTAACCATCTCCGTGTTTACACATGGAGTATTAAGCTAGTTATTCATAAAAACGTACATCATCTTTTAGAGTGTTGGTTTAGTGTAGCGGAAGTAATGATAATGATTGATTATCAAGATTTTCATTATTAATGAACACGTCAACATGGTAGACCAATAACTATATACCCATAGTAATGATAAGTGTGACCGAAACCTCCAAAAAGCAACTCGCATAATATACTCGCCGTCCCCATCATGGAAACAGCGAGCATCGGACACAATGGGGACATAACAAGGATGAGGAGGTCATGGCGGGAAATATTTCTATCATGTACCCGCTTTAAACCATTACTCTGTCTCCACCAACTCTTAAAAAAATCCAACAATACACAATTGCTAACAGTTGATGTAGTAATCTAATTTAGGGATAGTTAAGTTTAAAATTGGATCTCAATGTGTGTTAAATAAAGAAAATGATGACATGTTATATTGTTTTTTCTTCTTTTGCTAGTAAATCTTTTAAGTAATATCACTTATGGGATTTTTAATGGAGAGCCTTCTTGTGGATTACAACAAGAAGTAGATGCTTTCGATTATAGAGTAGGTTGTAGCATTGTAATTGTTTAGGCTTTGTTTTTAGTTTTCTGCTTCTCGCACAAGACACTTGAAACTAGATGTTCATTGTCTTGTAATTGCTCGGCATTTGTGCAATTTATAATAATATACTTTGCCATCCAAAAAATCTTAGTTATTTGTGTATTAACGAGGTCTTGATTGCCCCACGCAATGCGCCGGGTAAAGAAAAAAACGATATATTAGTTTCTTTTATGTATCTCGTTTATTTTCAAAAAAAATAATGCTACTTAATGATGACAAAGTTTCAATATTGTTACACAAAAATTATTCACGTTTTTTTTACAGTAAAAATCTTGTAATTTTTAACCAACTAAAACTTAAATACATCAATAAAACGCTTATGAGGAGTTGATGCCTTGGCAATTGGCCGTTGGTAGAAGACAGAAGTTGGATCTCGTGATAAATTTGAAATCACGTGAAAGTAATATCACATATAATTGGTTTTTACTAAACTAGCCCTAAAATTATCATTGATAAAATGGAAAGTTAGTTTGTAAATTGATATGTAAGATAATTAGCTAAAAATATTGTAATTTTTAACCGACTAAAATTTAAATACATCAATAAAACACTTACGGAACTTTAAAATCCATTTAAGGATACAGTGGCACATCCTTTGTTCTTTAGAGTTTAGACCGCCCGTATATACTTAACCATCCATTTAACACTTTATAAAAAATTCTCATCCAACACTTCTTCAGTCTTTCAAACTTCTCTTCAAAAACGAAAAAAAATAAACATGGATTCTAGATGCAACAGCGATCAAAATCCGGATTCAATCACACCAACGTTCACCGAATTTCCGCTCGGGTTTCAACAATATTCAGAATCTTCACCCAGATTTCAACCTTACATCCCTCACCAATTGACGTACCAAGGGATGTTACAAGCGGGTTTTGTTCCGAAAACCTTCAATCCTCCAAACCCGGCATATCAACGTAGAAACCAGATTGAAGATGACGCCGACAATATTGAATATGTCCCGGAAACTCAACTACCGGAGACGTCCCAATCCATTCCAACCCAACAATGGAAGAGTTGTCGTTGGTTCAAGCTTGGGTTGACATTTCCAAGGACTCCGTTATCGGAAACGCGCAAACGGGTGGTATAATTTTTATACATATTATTATTACTATATATTATTATAATATAATTATTATCATCATTATTATTATTATACGTTTTATTATTATATATTATTATTAAACGTATTATTTTTATTACTATATATTATTATTATTATACATTATTCTAACCATTTTTTTATATACGTGTAGATAGTTTCTGGTGGAGAGTCGAGAATTTGTTCCACGCTCAAATGCAACGTGGAACATATAGAAATGACCATCAAGTCACCTCCAAATTCAAGGACCAAAAGAAAAAAATAACAGCTTTCACTGGCATCTACAACAACATATTAAATACAAGACGTAGCGGTTAAAGCGAAGCTGATATTCTAAGTTTGGCATACAACCATTATCGGGATGATAACAACGGGACTGCTTTCACCCATGAAAACACGTTGAACGTCCTTAAAAGATGTCCAAAATGATGCATGGTACAACTGATGACCTCTCTCAATACTCTTTCTTCTCCCTGAAATTATGCCACCTGGCCCACCTTTGTTGCTCTCTCAATACTCTTTTTTATTTTAAATTCTTGTTTTTTAATTTATCGGGAGAATTTCAAAGTATCGCTAGTTTATTATATCACAAAATAGTGACAAATTTACTAAAACCACCCTTAATTTCTCTCGACAAAATAGCCATTTACTTTATGGATTGATATATAGAGTAATGACATGAGATGTTATAAAAACTAGTATGTTACACTTTTAATTTTTGGATTGGAATATATTAAACACCCTTATTTCTATATCCCCTCTATTTTTTTCTTTATTTACAATAGCTGAACTAAGAAACCCCATCAACCATGATTCCTCAAACCCATCTTTCTCTCTTCTCTCCCCTTGCCACCCCCGCTTCCCAGTCAAATGGATGCCATCTCACTTCCATTCTAACCACCCTAACTACGTGTCTAATTAATGAAAGTAGCAAAGATGGGATCAATTTGGAAATGATACTGGTGAATAAAAATTGAAAATAGATTTGGTGTGTGTTCATGCGTGTGAAAACCAATTTGGAACTGATCAGATATACGAGTCCTATGTGAAAATCAATTTGCATCCATGTGTGCGAGATGGAGTTCCAAGTTGGGTTTTATTACCAGATTTGGATTTTGGTTTAGATTTTCATATATTTATCTGATTCGGGCTTTGTTTTAGATCGTGTTTTTTAAAAACTAAATCAAGAACTGGTAGATACTTCCATAAGCGATTGATTTATTGATTGAGATTGATGGGTTGTTTTGTGTTTGATACTTTGATTCCAAATTTGTGACTGTGTTTTTGCTCAATGTGTGTGTTGAGATAACTAGGTTCAAGTTCGGTGTTTAAGAACACACTTACATATAACTAGATTACTAGGTTCATGTTCATGTTAAGGTTAGTGAATTCATGTTTGATGTTTGTCTTGTTATTTGCAGGGGCGTCTTGTGGATTTTCGAGACCCTATACGAAGAAAAAAAAATGCCCCCCTTAAACACACACCGACACACCACATAAACAAAACCATTGATACAACGATATTTCAGTAACTAAAACAAAATAACAGTAATAAAATAGTTTATATTACATAGTTAAATGAATTATGAAATTCTGCTAACATTATTGTAAGCAAAGTATGACTTAACTTTTAATTATCAATACTCCATAAGATATATATATATATATATATATATAATATCAGTAGCTATTCTTATCAATTTATTAAGTCTTTCTTGTGATATTATAGACCGTAAGTTAGACTTCAACAGCTTAATTTCTGAGAAACTTATTCTTGCAAATGTCACCATTACTAAAATCGTCACTGCTACTGAAATAGTCAATAAGACTTTATATGCAACAATTACATATACATAAACAATTGAAAGTTGAAACATTAAACAATTATTATTTATTTAAACAAACCTAACTTGTGATGTGGATTGAATGTTAAATACTTCGGTTTCTCCTTCATTGACTCAACCTCGGCGCCTCATATTTTCTTCTCCATTCCCAAACAATGTATAAGTTTTCCTAATATATATTTTTTGGACTTATAAAATAACTATTTTATATATAGGCTTGCTAGCTAGTATTCTATATTAAATGACTTTAAAAAATTATAACATTATATTTTATCCATATATAAGATAAAGTTAAATATATAATATATGTATATTAAAAGTTGAGTACTCTTTTAAGTGTGAACCATGAATATTTGATTTTTCATGTTTTCGTCTTACTTAAAAAAGGCTAATTAGTAAGACTTAAAAAATAATTTCTTATTAAATTTAACACGGCATTAGTCATATGTGAACCGTGTCATATAGTTTTGGTGAGACCTAGCTCTCCACCGTCAGATTTTATCATCAATCTTTGGTAGCCCCAAAGGTACGTCTCATAGCGTGCATCTCCACAGTAACAAAAAGAGAGAGAGATACATAGGATACATGCTTGACCTGGGTCAATCTGATTGCCCTAAAATCGACCGTTAGATCAGTCTTAACCAGTTTAAAAGGGTAAAGTGGAGTCAGATAATTAGGTCAACATCAAAATCCTTTGTCGGCCGCAACATTTCCACCTACACTTACTCCAAGAGGCAGCCCCCACATGGACCCAATCGACCTGGTACATTCTTATTTGATTTATATATTTTAGTAACAGTCTTTTATTATTTATATATGTTGTTTTTTCATAAATTTGTCTCGTGATTTCGTATAAATTAGGTATATTTTCTTAACAGGCTTTAAAATTTCAGAATACATCTAGAAAAAACCAATGAAAATAAAATGTTTATGTTGAATTTTTTATTCGATTTTAAAGGTTTTATAATTATCTTTAATTTTGTTATAATTATTGTTTTGGAGTTGTTTATTACGACCAAATCTAAATTGCGGTTTGTACGGAATAGGCTTCGGAAAGCATGATTTCTTAACAAAATTTGCAGTAAAATATTAGATCTATGACAGAGTCCAAATATGTAGAAAATTTTTTCATTGCTTAGATGTTTAAATTGCTTGCGGCTTTTTTGATTTATTGAAGAATGAATTATTATTTCTTTTAATAGTTTGTATATAAACCTAAAAACATTAGAAAATGCATAGGATATGTAAATAAGGGTAGCCACAATAACAAGTATCATTATTAACTCGTTACAAACACCCAAGAGTAATAATTGTTATCATTCACCAAAATTTATTTCTTTTACATTTGATTGGTTAAAAAAACAAAAATAAAAAACTTGTTATGCAAGAGGTGGGGGCAACAAGTTTGACGATAAAGAGAGGGTGACAAAAAAGGTAGAGTAAGATCACGAGCATGCATGCTCGTTGTGGCTATATAACATCATCCTTATCTTGCTATTCGGCGTGCTCAAATATTTAATTCGTCTTTTTTCCTTAGCAAATTACAAAATTGGTCCCAATAATTTACTGATTTTTATAAATTAGGACTCTCTCAAACTTAAAATGACAAAAGTACACTTATTCTATTATTTTATTAATTTTAAATATTAATACTTTTTTATTTCTTTAATATTTAATTTTGTAAAAAATTTAAAAAAGATTACATCTCTCTATCTCCTTTTCACACTCACTCTCTCTCTCTCCCCCTTCCACTTTATCAATATTAAACGACCACCACACTGCGGACACCCACCTTCTCTGGCAACAAAACCCATGATCCATCGCCAACCGTTGTAAGAAATCCAACCACTTCTCTATCATTCAACCACCACCGCCACCTTCATCTTCAACCACTACCGCCACCTTTATCTTCACACACACGCACACACGCCCAAAAACCCTTCAATCGCATCACTTGAACACACCTCCAGCGACAAATACAATTAATAAGGAAGATGAAACCTTAAACGATTAGTGTTCCACAAAACACACATACATGTTGGTAAATGTGATTAGTGTTCCACGAAACATAAATACACACACTAATAAATGCAAATTTTAACACCCACATTTGTCGTTGATGATGATGATTAAGGATAAGGTCAGTTAGGGAAGACGACGGTAGTGGCGATGTCGATGGGGTGAGCTAGGAAAGACGGAGGTGGTGGAGGTGGTGAGGGGGTGAGGTAGGAAAGATGACGGTACGTAGTGGTGGTGTCGATAGGATGACGTAGGAAAGACCAAGGCAGTGGCGATGGTAATGGGGCGAATCATGGAAGATGATGGCAATGGCAATGTCGATGGTGATTAGAGTTTGTTTAGATGATGGTAATTCTAGGTTTTGATTTTGAATTTTGAGTTTTAATTTAGGTTTGCAACCGATTGTGATTGCAATTTCTAGCTTTCATTTTACAATTTTATTTGTTTGCATATGTGTTCATCATCTTGTGAGTTATTCATTTTTATATCTATTTGTGCGATTCTGGGGTTCTGATTGCAATTTTGGAGATGGTGGTCGGAGGTGGTGACGGAGTTGGTCACAGTGAGGGTGTACAATATTGTGGAAGTAAAGAGGTTGAAGAATTGATTTAATTATTCAGAAATTAGAAAACATTTAAATGAATTTCAAATAAAATTAATGTATAGAAAATAGAATAAAGGAATTTTCTTCCTTTAAGTTTGAGAGGGACCAATTAAGAAAGAAAATCAGGCCAGAATGAACTGAATTGTAATTTTTCGTATCTAGTGGCCTAATCCATACAAATCTGTAAACCTCACCAAATTTGTAAACTAATCTTGTTTCTTCCACATATATATCATATATTTAATTAATTATTATTACAACTTAATTAACCCTAATTAAAAATATCCATGGGTCAATATTATGTTAGCAACATGGATTTGATTTTGAATCTTTCATCTAATATAGGCCTGCTACGAATCCAACATTGACGAACTATTCTTGAACCATTTGGTGAAAAATTTGTTTAATATTTGAACAAACATACAGAAGTTGTTCATTTATTTAAACGAATGAATATAAACAATGGCCTCGTCCGTTCGTTTATGTTCATTTATATATACACACACACGTGTGTGTATATATATATGTGTGTGAGAGAGAGAAAGAGAGATAGAGAGAGAGAGATGTTTGTTAATGTTTGATAATATATGATTTTCATTATACATATGTATACGCATTTGTTTGTTTACGCTCACTTGTATTTAAAGGGACGAACATAAGCAAACATGACTAAACCAATTTTATAAACGAACAGCCATGAACACAAAAATTTGTTTGTTTATCTGCTCATGTTTGTCTATTTGTTTTGCTAAAATTAAACAAACAAAAACAAACAAATATCTTAAAACAATTCACCAAATTTGCAAGGTTCCAAAACGCAAATATCTAACAAGTGAAGCTAACACAAGAAGATGTAGAAGATGAAGAACACAAGAACACACTACATACTAAACACACACTATTTCTCTAAATGAAAGATTTAAAATCAAATACATGTTAACATGGTATTGAACCATGATACTATTAGGTAAGGTTAATTTAGTTGTATTAATAATAATTAATTAGATATAATTAGTAATTAATAATGGTTCATTAAATACATGCTAACAGGGTAAGGACCAAAATTAAAATATGTTTGGGTCGAGTAAGACTAAACCGGTGACTTTTCGGATTCAGGAACTAAAATCGTTATTTCAAACAAACCACATGAACATACATGGCTACTTTCTTTACATGCTACATACTTTCTCACATAACCTCCATGACCACATATGCATGGATACATCATTGAGTTCCCATGAATTTAATTTTCTATGTTTTAATTATAATGAATATATGATCAAACGTACTGGTTGGAGTACTGTCATCTCAATGCTTAGTCATAAGGATACGGATCAATGACTTAAGGTCTTACGAAGGTGGTCGATGACTGATCTAGAAAATATATTTACTAGATTTATATATCAACTCTAATTATTTTACGGGGGACAATATATTATATTTGTAAACTGTTGGTTTAACTGTAACATTTATATGTTTCATTGTATTGGTTTTATTGTTTTTGTAGGACAAACCTTGTGAAGTATGCGGTGATATTGGCGTGGAGGAAGCCGTAATAACTTGTTGTGAGTGCAAAGATACCCGTGAACATATGTAAGATATCTCTGTTTCGTTCAGTTCCTTCTACGTGCTTCTACTTCTACTTACGCCGCTATATGTATGTGTGAATTATTGTTAAATTTGCTATTAAATTGGCCTGCAACTGCTCAAATTGTAGCCAAAATGTTCATGCAAAGTACTCATCACATTTCGCCCCAAAATGCTTCTTATGTACCTCGTATTTAGTCTGGTTAGTTATGTTTCCCTCAACCCGAGCTAGGTTCAAGTCCCAACATATAGGATTCAAGGTGTGTGTGAGTCTGCGTTAAAAAAATCAATGGTAGATCAAAAATCTTTGAGATAATGGCGTAAAACTCACAAACTGTTATATGATTGGCAATATTACATCTAAGTATCTAACAAGTATGGATACTACACTTAAGCCAACATTATATCTAACAAGTGTCATTGGCAATATACACGCGAATGTTCACATCTCTTAATTTCTCTGTTCAATCAGATACTGCATGAACGATTTTATGACCGAAGCGCCATTGTTTTGGTGCTGTGATGAGTGTATCCTGCAGAAGAAGCTCAAACTGCCTCCTAAAAAAAGAGGTATTTAATATGTGCTTTAGTTTGCAGATATCTTTTTGTTAATTTATGGGCCATTTTTTCAAGATTTACAGTGTTCCAGTGACTATTACATTGTTTGTTTACCTAGTTAATTATTTTAAGTTTTACTAGCTACTAAGAGATAAGACTATATGCTTAATATGATTTTATATTCTTTTTTTTTTTGTGTGTGCTAATTTAATTATTAAACCATTTCACCAGAAACTGTCAAGGGTTGGATGAAGATGAAGAGGTTACTTGAGAATAACTGAAAAGACCAAAAGATAAAAGACACCATGAAGAAACCATCAGAGCTAATCTGTCATTTCTGTTTTTTTATATAACGCAGTAGGGGGGCTTTACAAAAGGGTAAAATTTCAAGACTCTGTATCCCATTCCTATGGTCTTCTATTATTGGAGGCCAGAAGGTGTTAATGTATTATCAATGTATCATGTGTGTTGAATGTCGATAGTCGTAGGTCACATGATCTAATTTTAGATTTTTAATCATGGGTGTTCGTTGTCTTCTTCGATTATATCCTAGTGAAAATCCACACACAAATACAACTAGGGTCATATACCTTGCATGCGTTATTCGTTTATGTTTTCAATATATAACATGCAGAGATTCATGTATTTACATGTTCTTCCAACATAAGAAAGTCAGAACATTTGCATAATCTCTCAACAGAAAGTATTTAAGGTTTCTCAGATCTAATAGACAAGAATCATATGTTTTGATTCCACACGGTGATATTATACGCGTCCCACATCACATATGACTTTAGCATTAACAAATTTCCAAATTTCGCTAAAGATCAATTCATTTCCTCGGAATATCTTGACTAATGCAAGCATCTCATTACAAAAAGATGTAACCAACAAGTTACTACAAGTGTCTATGTTACACTTTCAACAAGACCTACCTGCTTCGTTGGCAATTTGATCCAAACAAGCCTTCTTTCCTGCACAATAAATTCATAAAAATGACACCAATTACTAAGAAATCCTTAAACAAAAGCAACTTTTACTAATTATAATCCCAGATTTGGATGATGAAATAGCAACTTTTAAAGCAACTGAAGTTAGGAGAGTTTGAATCCATTTCTATTTCATTTTTTCCAGTATTTTAAATTGAGTATATGTTTAATAATTCCCCAAATCCAAATTGCTTCTTCAATTCTTGGCATCAAGCCATACACCCTTCGGAATTATAGAAATAAAACAACCAGATGGCATCTCAATCTGTATACAATGGTTACAATAATTAAAACATATGCGGTTTCTAAAAAGATATATAGAATTAAACAGTAACTGAATTATTTATTTAAAGAAGTAATAAAGGATAATAGCAGATTAAATGACTAATTACTTAACATGCAGATAAGATTTCGCATACACGAATAGCAATAATTACATCATTTGATTCAATCATTCAAATAAAAACATAATTAGTTAATCAGACACAACTAAGAGAAACAGCAATAACAACATATGAGTAATGGACTGAAAATTGTTACATAGGAGGATATTTAGAGAGATGAGGCCTTAAGTACAATCAATTACTTGGTAGAAGTTTTCCCACTAATGTGAAGGGTGTGTGTTGGTGTTTTGCTATGTGTTGCTTATATGTATGTTCTTGCAGCAACACCACCAACAGCTTTCATTATCTATGACAAAAGAAACAAAACTAACACAATCATGACATGGAAGATAATCATATTAAGCTACAAGCAGAAGTATATTAGGGGATATATAGTAATAATCATAAACTATGTCCATGGTCACAAGTCACAACCTTATTGTGACAGAAATAATTCAACCTTGAAATCTTATATCAAATAATGAGGAATAATTTAGCAAAGTGACCCGAAAAGATTTAGACCTTATTTCAAAACAAAAGGATGTAAAAAGACAGTTGATATAAAAACAAAGTAATCAATACGTTTTCACCATTGTACGTTTGAAACTAAGAATTTGCCTTGATCAGAGCTCGCGGCATCAAAATCACTCCTTTAGTTCTGTTTTCAGTGCCCCTGGGCCCTGGCTGTACATATCTATGATCATAGTCATGCTTTTCCTGTGTTTATATTATTCATACGTGTTACTCGTATCCATGAGTGTTTGGTCTTCTAAAAACATAAATTGTGAAGATTTCATGCAACAAATTTCCTTGTGTAATTCATTCAGAACACAAACTTTATGTGAATCCATATTGCATCATATATGTTGAGTTTCATATAAAGGAAATAACTCACTTTTGAAAATGCAATATTTATTTTTAAAGAAACCTACTTAATAGAATTTACGTGAATACGGTAACCAAGATTTAGTTTTTTCTTTAGCTTGTATACCTGATTCAGAACTATGGATAGAGAGAATGAGACTTCCATAATCCAGAACCACTATAGACCTCATCTAGCATAAATGAAGCATGGTCACTGAAACAACCAAATGTGTCATCACTGATGCTAATGAGAAATCGGAGACTCTCGCTCCACATGTAAGCACCTCTCACGATCTTGCTTCTTGAACCTCATTAGCAATCCTAATTTGTCAACAGCTTTCTTGGAATCAAGAAAATGGGACATGATGCTTGCAACTACTTGAGACAATAGATTTGATTTCATTTCGTTTTTGGAAACTCTGGAATCATTATCCATCAACAACAATTAAAACAAATTAAGATAGGAAGATCTAACTAGATTCTAGCCATGACCCCGGAAAGAGAAACCGGCAATCACAGAGTATCAATGGAAATAGTCACAGATATGTGAGATCAATCTAGAGTTCCAACATGACAAATAATAAAAAGCAAGTGATCTTTTTCAGTAAAAGTCTCGTCGTTCGTATAAAATGTACACGAATCAATCTAGGTACTGATCTTAACATCAGGTTAATTAAGACAACCAACATGTGCAACAACCTTATATAATTCATCTTTTGTTTTACCAACTTGTTGCACTTGTGACTTGTGAGGGTGAGGATCACAAGCTGCCAACCCTTTTTGTCCATTTATTCTATTTGATCACTAGATTAAGGACCCTACACAGCTTTCTTAATAGAAACTTACATTTATCATATGAGAACCAGATGTATCCTTCCATAAAACATCAGGGAGAGTTATAATGGGTTTGAATGGACATCAATTACAAAAGCAGCAGCAGTAGCAATTTGAAAAGCTTTCCATTCACCCCTTATCTGTAAATGAGAAATATACTCATCTGGCCGGTCATCTCGATTCTCATCTCTTTCCAGAGGCCGCTAGCTACATGATCTAAAACCACTACAAAATGGTGTGTTCCACGAACAAGTCTACTGATAATCCAATAAAATATGACGGGCCTTCTTTTATCTACCGATAATCCAATAAGTACGTTTTTATTATGAATTAAAAGAAAAAAACTAATCTCTATATCTGCATGCACGATTATACTTCACCTTTCAACGTCTTGACGTCTACTCAGCATCGCCTGCCGCCACCTTCCTTCCCTACCTCCTCTCTTTCTCCTTCGGGGTTTCAAATTCACTGTGTTTGTTGTTTGTGACAATGTGTATTTGTCTCGGTTGAGGTCATGTGGTTTCGAGTTCAGGACGAGATTGTTGTTTGTTCTTCAGAGATTCCAATTGAAATCTCATTTTTGGTTTCACATTAGCGTTTAAAAGGGAGGTGATGTGATCTTTAATTACCCATCATAGCCCTACACTCTCACATAGGAATTGAAGTGATTAATTTGTTCATCAAAATTTGTTGCAACTTCTTTGTCTTTTACGAAAAATTTTGTTGTATATAAATTGTTTCTTAGACGGGAAAAGAGAAAGGGCATATGACGCACTCTCACCCACTTAACATTACAGTCAAAACAGAAGCCAAACAGATTCGTTTTTGGACTAGCTAGGCCTTCACCAACAACGTATCCCTTTGCTTTTGGTAGAATCAGAACTCGCTAGAATAGCTTTATGCCGCCAGTCAATAGAAGAAAATACAAGTGTTTGTATTAACAAATTTAGAACTAGATTTGGTCAAGGACATAAACCTCTTCATATCAAATCATCAAAAACCGTAGACTGGCCTCTTAACTTGCGATGCGGAACCGCAATTTATTGGCTTTGTACGTAGCTAGTAGTATGATAAATGTTATCATGGTTCACGCTCTATTATATGTTTTGTTACAAGTAAATTAGCAAGTTATGATGAACTTCAAGGCCCATATGTGAAGGGGATTAGGGTAAAAAGATAAATGAAAGATTTCCTTTATTAAGAGATAAATTGCTCCTTTCTGACAAAGACAAGTAAACAATATCATTGTTAACAACAAATAAATAAACTACAAGCCTCTCCATTCACATATTCTGGTCTATCTTCTAAGATCATCTATAAATGGTACCAAATGCCTTTGTTATTTAGTCAGCAAAAAATGATTGAAAATGATCCCTCGTTAAACAAGGAGTACTAGTACACACCTCTCCATGAATGCCACTTCAATTTCAACTGGAACAACAATGGAGGAATGCCCAAAATCCCACAATTTAGCCTAGGGTCAAAGACATCAAACCCCACACGATTCAAAGAGTCCAGAATAACTTGTGAGGGCACAGCTGGCAAAAGTATTGATCGAGCTTCTGTAGGCACTGATTCAGCCAAGGCACGAGCCTTCTGCAAGTGGGCATTAGCCGTTGATGCCATATCAAAAATGGCATCACTGAGTTTCTCACGTGAGTCCGTTCTTATCTCAAGTTTCCCGCCTTGATTTGCAAGTAACCCATGCTTTTCAGCCACTTTAACAGGTATATAAGAAAACTGGTGGTTACGGTTAGCATGGTAAGGAATAGACCTAATGAGCAAAAGAAGTCCACTTGCCTTGCCAATATGTGAAGCAGCATGATCTGCAGCAGTGGATGCTATACCACCTGCTTGGAGAGTTGTATAAAGAATAGTTGAAAATGTATCTTCAGCATACTTCTCCAACTCTTCTATTGTTTGATAGATATCATGAACATCCCTTTGGGCATCATTTATACGAGCCTCAACTGATCGTTTCAACCAGCTTTTGCTAATTTTCTGCTCAGATATGACAGATGCAAGAGCCTGGGCTGTCGGGTGTTCTATTACTTTGTTCTTGTAGATCTTGTCAATAGCATCCTGCCACCAAAGAAGGCGCATCAACCCAATATTGGGGTCAGAAGCAACATCCATTGCTCGGGATGTTTCAACATTGAAGGCACGGAGGGCAAAACCGGCCCTACGCATACTTGTTGGAAGTTCAAGAAGGCAGAGGTAGTGATGGTAGTCATAGTTTCGGACTTGTTGCACACAGTATGAAAATGCAACTTTTAGGCTGCTAGATGTAGAAGCACCACTCATTCAAACTCTGACTATGGTTCTTACCTGAAAAACCATGCAACTTGGTTATGAATTAACTTGATCAAGGGCAAAGAAGATATGAAACAGTTCAAAGGATCAATGTTGTCCATTACAAACCCCATGGTATATAGTTCAACTTATTACTTGAAGGTTTTATTTTGTTTCATTACCTAATTGGATTGTTGATCAATAATAGAACACCAAACTCATTCCACTAGCTTTAGTCATTATCAAAAAATTAAAAATAAAGGACAACTATTTTATACATAATAGACATTGGGATCGGGTTGCATAATCTTCACATATCAGTCTCCTAAATTACGCATGTTGCAATTCAACAGAGCAAGAGAGGCTCGTAAAACCAAGTTGGGATGATTTATCCTGAACAATCAAATACCAATAGTCCAATACAATAGAACAATTAACACCTGGAAATTTCTTCTTCGTCATCTTTCCATATGAGAGTAGATTCCATTGTTTAAACAAGTAATCTCAAATGAAAAACTGATATAGATTAAAGCTAGTGCTGAAAACAAGTATGAACCCCGGATGCAACACGCGCTAAAACAGTTACTAATCTGTGTAAGACGATGCAAAGAGCAACAACGAATCAGCAGGAGACCGATTGAAAAATCGTACCTGATCAGTTATTGGTGACGTCGATATTCAGATATATGCGGCGATAAGCGACGCTGGATCTACCGCCGGAGAAATATTGTTAAACGTTACAACTCAAAAGGGGGGAATGTGAATAAAGTGTTGGTCTGTTGTCGGTAGCGATGTGGAGGCTGAATGGCCCTAAAATAGTCCGCCCATATAGTTAGGCAGACGTTGCATTTGGACCCCTCCAGGTTTCGTACATATGCATATTTGATCCATCTTTATTCTTTATTCGGTTTGGAAAAATGTAGATACGAGTTCAATCACGTCAGACCATCGACTCATCGAGAGCTACTTGAGGCCCAATTAAGATATGTAGGGGTGTAATCGAGGCAAGACAAGTTGACACGATGCCAAGTTCAAGCTCGACTCGGTTCCAAAGCTTGTAGCTCGAAACTTGACTCGAGCTTGGCTGAGCTTCAATTTTCAAGCTCGAGCTCAACTCGAGAAAGTAATCGATACTCTCAAGCTCTACTCGGCTTGGCTCCATTAAAAATATTAATTAAATAAAACACTACAACTTAGAAATGTTTATGTTGATTCAAAAGCTTGTTCAAGATGGGAAGAACTCTTAGAAGTACATTTGCCTAATTGCCTCAAAGAGTCAAAGAACAATTACAACACAAGCTTTGAAGCTGATTAGCTATTTAGCTTAATTAGGTTTTATCCTTTTAAGCTTGTGATTTACTTTGTATTCTTTGCTTTATTGATTCGTTTTAGGTAGTTTGTAACTTTCGTGTATCGGTTTAAACTTTTTAGGAAAATTAATGTTACATTTTTTATTAAATATATGTTAGATATCTCGTTTGTACATAATAAATTTCTTACATAGGGGCATTAATCACCGTTTCGCATGGGCATCAAAAGTTATTGGACCGGCCTGGCTTTTTGGGATGGGGAAGATATCTTTGATTCAAATTCTCCCATATTTGTTTGCCTATTCGCTAGCAGGTTTTTGGATTTGAAGTTGAAGCAGATGAGAAGCACTAGTAAGAGTGACGGCCAGAAAGTGGGGAAGAGGGAAATGGCTAGGGATTTTTCTTTTTTGCTTATATACTTGGATGCATATGTAATTTGTGTATGTATAAAAGGGTATAAAGGTAATTAAATATAAGTTCGATTAGACTCGCAAGCCTAACGAACTGAGTACTATGAAGCTCGAACTTGACTCGGATTACTACTCGAGTAGCTCGAGCTCGGTTAACACCGAGTCGATTTCGAATATTTTCCGAGTCGGTCTTGAGTAGCTCACGAGTTGTCTCGGCTCAAAATTACCCCCTAAAGATAAGCATGAAATTGGATCAATTTAAGTCAAGCTCAAGTTCAAATTACTTAAGTAGTTAGTAGACTTTTAAGTCGACACTTGAGTAGTAAAATATTTGATTCGTACCGACTTGTAAAGTCATGTTTATTATGCTTGTTTATTTTTATTGGCAATGTTTGGTGTGTAAAGGTATAATACAAAGTATGGGTTTCAAAGATCAAAAAAACAATATAATAATTTCATGTTAAAATTGTTTTGATTTTGAAATTTAAATAGTAATCTTACGAAAAGTAAGAAATAGAGAAATGAAAAGGATGAGAGAGAATTCATTGATAGAATGTAAAAACGACCACTTTTGATGAATTAATGACTCTTTCTTTAGAGCCGTATAGGCTTATGTTAAAATATATCTTCTTATCTGGTTCTAATTCTATTTAAAACTCATTCTAATTATATGTAACCACGTACTTTTGAAGCTAGTAGTCGTAAACATATCTCAAAACCCATGAAAAATGGGTGACGTTAGTTTAAAATCAACATTTTTTCACTTATCTTTGAAACATAACCTCCATAGTCAACATTTTGACACCTTAATTCATTTAGTAAATATCACAGTTCTAATTAATTAGAGGAGTGTTTTTTTTTAATGAAAATTGGAATGCTACAAAACATAGATTTCCAATCTAATAATTAATATTTTAATGTGATTGTTAAGTTGAATTATTCACACACCAATAGAATATCATAATATGTATGAAATAAAACTTAGAAGCAAAGTGAAAATTCAAATATTTCCAAACAGTTTCTCCTCGATCGTTTCTTTAAACTGATTTCCCATTTAAGTTTATAATCAATCAATAGAAAATTAAATGATTTATGGCCTTAGAGAGGTGATTCTTACACAACAAGAGTGATGATACACAATAATATGAATGTCAATAGATCGGATAATATTTCGTGTTTTATAATAATTTAACATATTTTTATTAATATTTATCATTTTTTTAAAACAACCTGTGTATCACCGAACATCTTTAATCTAGTCTAGTAACTTAATATAACTACAATTAAAGCGACAACATACTTTGTAATTACATAATATTATAATTTTGAATATATATATCTTCATTCTTATATTTATATATAAATGTTAAAAATATAGTAATTATATAAACTTATAAACTTAATTATATAAAAATTTAATTTCAGGTTAATGGATTCATTCATGGATTGATAATCGTCATCTATATCTGTTTCACATCTAATATTCACCCATTTAAATCTGTATATATCCACAAATCGGATCGGGTGGATGATCATCGGATCAGATGACCATTGTCATCCCTACACAACTTTATTCATTAAATGCTTGTATCTTATTATGTATGACTAAAAATTATTATGTACGGATCAACTTCTATTTGTTTACGCTATTAATTTAAGAGTTCAAATGGTCCTTCAACTTTGTCATTTCTCCCACTTTAGTCTTCTAACTTCAAATGTGACAAAGACTATCCTTTAAGAACCATTTTATGGCTAGTTTGGTCATTTCTAATGGATGCTGTTTGACATCTCCTTTAGAACAAGGTAAAATGACAATTTTACCCTTATTTTTTTTATTTATTCATTAAATTTGATTTTATTTATATTTATTATATGATTACTAGATTTAAACATTTCTCATAAACAATCTCACAGGTATGCACTCTCTCTTCGGCCAACCATTACCACCACCACCACTACCTCCAACCACCGCCCCGGTCGCCGTTAACAACTATCATTGACTTCATCTCCTCCATATCTAACTCTTTTCCTCTTCCTCGTGTCTCCCTCTTTCACTTTTCTTTTCTCTCTCACTCTTAAAACTTCTCTCTATCATCTCTCTGTTTCTCTCACAGTGAAACCAGCGCCTCATCTTCAAACACTCATCTCTCTATGTTTCTCTCTCACAGTGAAAACACCACCACCACCTCATCTTCAAACGATTTAGGGTATGATTAGGGTACAAATATAGGGTTTTCGCATGATTTGGGTACAAATATTGTGGGTTTCTTGTGCGATTTCTAGATCTAGTTTTGAAGAACATAATCGATGTGGTCTGGCGGTGGGCGGTGCTTAGAGAGGTTTCCTTTGAAATCGGTAAAACTGTAAAAGTCAACCATGGAACCCCTTCTCCTCTTTATCTTTTGATTATAATTCTTGACCATATTAATATAGAAACATGTGTTTGCTTGTATAGATGATTAATTAGAGGGACAAGAACTTAAATTCGTAATTTTACATCCTGAACCGAGTCGCGAAATGAGGAGAGTGAGAGAAAGAGAGAACAGAGAGCGTGGTGATGGTGGCGGCAGGTAGTGCTCAAAGGGTGGTGTTGGGGCAGTCCATCTGAAAGAGGGAGTAGAAAGTGAGATAGTATGTTTGTTTTTGTGTGTATCAATGTATGAAAAGGAGGGAGTAGTAAATATATATTTTTACTTTAAAAAAATAACTTTTATTTTAATTAATTAAAAGTAAAAGGGTAAATTGACTAATAAAAAAAGGTAAATAGACCAAAATATTCTTAATTTAATTTTAGTAATGGATAATGTTAGAAATTACCAAAATCACTATAAAATGGTTTTTAAAGGATAATCCTTATCAATTCTAAAATTAAAGGAGTAAAATAGTAAAAATGACAAAGTTGAATAACATTTAACAATTAACTCTTAATTTAATTACACAATAAAATAAAAATAATCTAAAAAATCCCAAATTTATGAGGTAAAGAAAATTAATTGAGAAGTCAGCCATCACTTGGTATTAGGCTTTTTAGCAGGAGGGAGGACGAATCATCTTTCTTAACTTTCTTTCAAAATTCAAACCTCGCTTTCTCCTCTCCATTTCATCACTACCTTTCTGTGTTTGTTCATTAACGATGGAGTTCCCTCCCGATCAAAGCAACGCAAGTGGAGCTCAAGTTTCATCATCGCTATCCAGAGAGCTACGTCGTGTTGGGTTGGTTTATGATGAGCGGATGTGTAAGCATTCAACACCTAACGGCGAAATTCACCCCGAAAACCCCGATCGAATTCATGCTATTTGGAAGAGACTACTGAACGCTGGAATTCCTCAGAGGTGAGTTCTTCCACACACGGACTTACACTGGATACATTGATTAAGTGTAACTGTAAGCTTGTTTCGGTATGATTTAGAGCGATTTTGGTGGAAATCATAGTGTTAGATAGTCTGGAAGTGACATGAATTTGCTTTCAGATTATAATTTTTAAGTATTTTCGTAGGGATTCTGCAAATCTTACTCGGCTATTAAAGCAACCCCTCAAAAGTGATTTTATCCACAGCTGCAAGCTACTTGCCATGAAACCGGATTTATATATTTTGTGACATGATTTTGCTCCGAAAGAGCCCCTGCATTTTCACTATACTTTTTTTTAACGGCTAAACACACACACACACAACTCACTCTCTCTCTCTCTCTCTAAGCTAAACCTAACTGCTGAGTGGATTAACAAGTGTTGGCTGCTTTTGTAACACGGAACTTAGTTGTTAAATCACTTTTGTGATGCATTCATGATATAGCTTGCATACTAACTTGTATTTCAGATGCATGGTCTTCGATGCCAAAGCAGTGGAAGACAAATATATAGCTGCAGTTCATACTAATAATCACATTAATTTGATCAAGACCATAAGTTCCAAAAGGTTAGCCTCACAAAGAAACAAGGTGGCTGCTAATTACAATTCGATATATTTCAATGAAGGTTCATCAGAAGCTGCTTATCTTGCCGCTGGCTCTGTCCTTGAGGTTAGGGGGTTAAGTTGATATTCTTATATAGTTAGATTCACGCTTTAGCATCATATGAATATAAATATATAACAGATAACCAACTCTGTATAACCTAGTTCTACACCTGATTTAATTCCATTAAGACAGAAAGAGGATGGCTTACAAACTCATTTCTCATTATTGATATAAAGATCGGCAATTAGGATAAAAAGCTGTGCATTCTGATCTTGGAAATCTTTGTACCATGATTTAGGATGTGATGCATGTTTTCTTGTTTTATTAAATACCCATGTTTGTAGTTGCAAATAGTTGTTTTTACTGAATCCGTTTTTGATTTAAATCATATAAATAAGAGTATATATTCACCAGGTTGCTGAGAAAGTTGCAAAAGGGGAACTTAACTCTGCATTTGCTATTGTTAGACCTCCTGGACACCACGCAGAAGAAAATGAACCAATGGGATTCTGCCTATTCAACAATGTTGCTATTGCAACTAGCTTTCTCCTTAACCAAAAAGTGAGTTATATGTGTCTTATCATTAATGTGTATGCCAATGCTTACATATTAGAATAAGTCGAAGTTGATCAGTGCATAGGGTCTGTAAAGTCATCAGTTGGTTATGATCTATCATTAACTAAGTCAAAGCTTCTTATTTTTCTAGGAATTAGGCATCAACAAGATACTAATTGTTGATTGGGACGTTCACCATGGAAATGGGACCCAAAAGATGTTCTGGAAGGACTCCCAAGTGCTGTTTTTCTCTGTTCACAGGTACCTGGGAGGCTGGGACACATAGCTTGACCTTTTCCAGTTTAGTTGGAGCTTTTCTCTTACAGGATAAAACTAACTAATCCTCCATAGCTTCCTAAATTTATTTTCTATGGTCATCCATGTCTTTTGCATACATCTGCATTTCAGACAAACTACCAATCCTATTATTCATTCTAAGATCTCTTTTTTGCTAAACACGTGATCTCTTGGTCATGCTTATTATTAGAATACATTGCAAACATGCAGGCATGAGTATGGGAGTTTTTATCCTGCTGGTGATGATGGTTCACACATCATGATGGGGGAGGGACAAGGTGCAGGGTATAATATAAATGTTCCCTGGGAGAATGGTCAGTGTGGGGATGCTGATTATATTGCAGTTTGGGACCATATACTGATCCCAGTTGCAAGAGAATTTAAGCCTGATATAATCATAATTTCAGCAGGATTTGATGCAGGTCAGCTCTACTAACTATTGATGAACAATAACATATATGGTGTGTGTATTGCAAGTGACCGTATGTCAATAATGCGCTCCACCATGTATGTAATACACTTGCTCTAAATTATAAGTGTGCTACTACTTCACTGGCGCCTTATTCTATACTTTGAAGTGAATGATTCAAAAATTCATCAAAAACTAAAGAGAAAATTATCCAACAAAAAGGTGAAAAAGGAGAGATGCTTAACATACATTCGAAAGGACAAATAAATTGTAGGATAACCTTGATTTAGGTTGGGGACTCTATATCATAACGAATGACCAAAGACAATATTCTTTTACCCTAGTGTTGGAAGAAAAAAGTTAACTCAGTGCAATTGTCAGTATGAAGTATGAACCCTATTTGATGGCGAATTGTTTCCGGTTTAATTATTTTGTCAACAAAATAAAAATTGACTATAGCAGGCAGGCTGTTTATTTAACCCTTAGTATGTAACTATGTATGTTTGTTCTATTTGTACTTGTTTTGTGTGTGCAGTGCAGTGACAAGTCCTGGCCTTGACTTGCCAATTACTTGCCTGTGAACTAAAATAAATAATGCATCTCTTTTGATTACCTAGTGTACATTGACAAGAAATATTATTTTTCTCTACAGCGTCGTCCATATGTATCTCTCATGTGATGTTTATCTCTTTGTGTTGGAAAATATTACTTTCATAATCATTAAACTCGGTCATATGAAGCAATGTCCCTTGACTCCTTTCACCCCTGATGGAGATGTTGCATTTGCATGAATGTTTTTGGGTTCTCAACTGAATTAATGAGCATTTGCATAAAACAATTTTAGACTCAAGTACTCAACACATTAGGTAGCTATTTGCATGCTGCACCAGACTCTCTCCCCTTTCTGTGGGGTTTAACATTCACTAATTGTATTGTTGAGCAGCCATTGGTGATCCTCTTGGTGGCTGCCGTATCACACCACATGGTTATTCCATAATGTTGAAGAAGGTTAGCATCTGAATATCAAGGAATCTGTTGTGTGTTAGAAAGTGTCTTAAGACATTTGTATAGGAATGTCTACGTAAGGTTACCTTTGTTTCAAGTTAAACAAAAAAACTTGCTGAAAACAATACTTCAATAGTTTTCTGGTGTTTGGTTTGTGTAGTTAATGGAGTTTAGTAGGGGAAAGATTGTTATGGCGTTGGAAGGAGGATACAACCTCAACTCCTTGGCGAACTCAGTTCTTGCTTGTGTACAAGTACTGCTAGAAGACAAACCTATTGCTGAGTCCATTGAGGGCTATCCTTTTGAATCAACATGGAGAGTGATCAAGGCGGTAAGATTCTGTGCCCATCGATGTTAAATTTTTTACAGCTTAATCAAGTTTTTGATTTTATTTCAGTCTAGGAAATTCTCAAAATTTCCTTTTGTATGAATAATAATACCTGTCATTTGAGACACAACTTTTATATGTTCAGGTTCGTGAGGAATTAAGTATATTCTGGCCAATACTTGCAGACAAGTTGCCTGAGAAGTTGACCAGCAGAGTGACGCCTCAATATCCGGTAATGTTTTCATCATTTCATAAAATTCTAGCTATGTATGTCTTAAACCCTACTACATTTAATGCTATTAGACTATTAGTTGATCTGACTTATTAAGTCGCACTTAAGTGAATTGTCTCAAACAATTGCCTACAGTTGTTCAATAGTTATTACCAAATGAGATATATGGTTTGGTGTCTTTAATTATTCTGTCCCTTCCATTGAATGTTTTCGTTAACATGTTGATAGAGAATGTATCACATATAATTATTCTGTCCCTTCTATATTGAATCTTAACATGGTTTCGACTGGGCCTCCAGTTGCCAGTAATAAACATATAAAGTGGACTGGTGATACGTTCTCTATCACGTCCCTTGCAACATCTGTACATGTAGATAATTTTCAAGCTACAGTTTCCTATTTTCTTATCACCGTTACGAAACACTGATGATGTCTATTTGAATCCACAAGATTCTTTCACTTTGTTAGCATCATTATAATAGTCCATATATTTCACATGTAGTGTGATTGAGAGGTTTTCCTGAACATTGTTATGTCCATCATTATGTTGTAGATTTATAGTTCACAGTCGGATGATGAATATGATGATGCTCCAAATACATTATCAGAGGATCTTCATGAGGATATTGCAATACCTCTTTCAAAACTAAATCTTAGTGAACATGCTCATGCTGCAGGTTAAATTCTCTAATCTACTTTCAAAATTGTTAGTTTTTATATATTTTCTATTATCTAATAAAATTACAAACCAAGGCTAGATCAAGTTACTACCACTTCTTCTGAAGCTTGGAGATCCGAGTTATCAAAAATTGATATTTGGTATGCCTCTTTTGGATCAAACATGAGTGAGTCAAGATTTCGCTGTTATATAGAAGGTGGCCAGGTAAACCAGCTCTATGCCTAATGCTATGCTTTAATATAAACTGAAACCATGATAGAGATATGAAAGTAAAATTTATGCATTCAAACTTGTGCCATTATTTGATTACATGCTCAACAAATCCAGCTCTATGTTATTGCTAGGTCCAGGCAACGGTATGAAGTTAAAATTATGAATATTAACTGTATGGTGCTGGTCTGGTATGGTTCGAAATAGTTATTTTATTATAGTCAAATTTTCCATCAAAACAATGTCGTTTAAATAATACAATAAGAAAAAGAAAAAATGGTCTGAACTTCTAACCTTTCTGAACTGAATTTTTCTGAGTTTCTGTTATAATTGTTACTGAGTACCATACTGTATAACCTGGTACCAATGTGGTTTGTCGGTATCACTATTTTGTACCAGCCGCAACAAAATGGATTATTCGAGAAGTAAAATGACAACCTATTTACCCCTTTGTTTTAACCTAATTTGTAGGCAGAAGGCATGCAAAGGCCATGTATTGGGGCTGTGGACAAAAGCCAGCCAAAGGAGGTATTGTGGAAGACTGTTCCTCACCGCTTATTCTTCGGTCGAGAGAGTACTGTTACTTGGGGTCCTGGAGGCGTTGCTTTCCTTAATCCTGAAATTAACGATCAAGAAAAAACCCTTATGTGCCTCTATAAGATCACGTATGTCACTTCTTTTCTTTTGTACATCCTTCTCACATTGAATTTGATTTTGTCATTTTTAAATGCAGTCTTGAGCAGTTCAATGATGTCCTGCTTCAGGAGAATGTCTCCAGGGATACAACTTCTCCTTTCTTTGATCTGTCTGCTTTAGATTCCATTGAATATGAAAGAAATGTTTCTTTGGAGGCTCTCAAGGTACACCTTCTCTGAGATGACTTTCAACGATGGAAGTTTCTAAATGAAACTTACAAATGCTGGTTTGTGCAGGATGGTTGGTACCATAATGTTCTTTACTTGGGGAAGGAGAAAGATATTCCGATTTTGACAATGACGTAAGCTCCTTTTCCTCAATATTTTGCATGTTATGTTTCAATGATAGAGCGGGTTTAGAAATGTCTGTCCTTTAAATCCAGGTGCACTCATGCTCATGTTGAGGGGTTTAAATCTGGGAAGATACCGATTCGTGCACCGGCCAAAGAATATGCTGACACCTTGGTTAGGGGACTTGTACAGGGAAAGCAACTTTCAGAAGCCAAAGCAATTGCTTATATACAGGAAGCCTCTACCAAACCATTATGACTGCAACATGCATCATATGTATATTCCCTAGACATAGTTATTTGAACAACTTATCTCAGTTGCTCTCCCTCATAAAGATTCATGCTTTTGATTTATGGAGTCAAAGGAGACTGATTTGGAACTCCGCAACCGATGGGAATTTAGGTGATATTTTATCAACCATGTCTAAGTTAATCAATAGTTGATCTTAGATTCGTGATGAAAATCGTGTGTAAGAAGTACTAGGCTTAAGCTAAACAATTACGGTGTCCAAGGAATCAAACCTCATCTGCCATCACCCATTGTATTATGCGTGAATTGGTAAAATTTCGCTTTAAATGTTGGTTGTGCACTTTTAGTTTTGTGTTTAGACATGTAGAAGAATTTAGAGTTTGTCATTTCATTCTCGTTTTTGTACTCAACAGGTAAGATCTTAAGGTTGGTCATTTTAATCACCCCTACAACCGGTTCATTCAACATCTCGTTCTTCATTTTATGGTAAAAGATAGGCACGTTTCACTTATAATGATGCACTAAGGGGAAAAAAAAGTAGTAACCTTGAAACTTATAATGATGGCACATGCGTAAGAAAAATAAAAATTAGTGGTATTCAACTGAAAATACAAACTATGAACGGAATAAAGTTTACATAAAGATGTATAAGTAGTCCATAATTCAAAACTATTCTCCTTTGTATAAAATAATTGAGGGCATCGTTTCACTTGCAAAACTGATATCACCAATCTGGCAAACTAGAATCCTACTTTAACACGAGTATGACTTACGAAAAAATAGACACCATTTGAACACCCTGCCTCCTCCCATGGGGCCGGGGACTCAACAACAACTACTCCAAGAATGAGTATATGAGAGTTAAACTTTCATGGTTTCTTCGGACTTCATTGTCATCGTGATTTGTGTGCAGCATGACCAGTGTCACTCAAATGTTTATACAACTTGTTCCTGCCACATCAGCAACTATGATGAGCTCTAATGCCAACAGCTAGACATCATGCAACACAGAAAATCTTAATATCAATATCTAGTATTTACCTTGTATCAAAATCTACTCCACAGGTATCACATTCAAGCACAGAATTTCTTGATGTTGCCTGTGCCACACGAGACATTTTATGATATTAGACCAAAAATTAAGTAAATGGAAATTTTCATCACTTTACTGAAACTAATAAGGCAGAGCTTTAAAAACATATTGGTAAGAAAGAATCTTGATGATATTACCTTCTGTTTTTTCCCTTTAGAGGGAACTTTCACTTTAGAACTGCCCTCCTTTTTATTATTAACTTTCACTGCAGGAGCTTGCTTTGAAATCCTAAACTTTTCTGCAGGCCCGTCATCTCCTCCACCATTGCTCTCATTGTCTGCAAATGCTTCAGATAATGGTTCCTCCGTATCTAAACCATTGCCACTTTTCTCATGTAGCTCAGCTTCGCTACTTATTTCGGGTTCATCTACTCTTTGGGGTCCATGTGCATCATCTTCGTCTCTTTTAGCTGTATCTTTCCTACCTCCCCTCTTTCTTCTACCTTTCTTGTTATTATACTCCATCAAGTCTACCTCTTCAGCTTCAACTTCCACATAAACTTTCTTCGGCTTCCTTGTGGATGCAAGATTTTTCCTGCTTCTTAACATTGCTTTTAAAACACTATCCTCATCATCATCATCATCGTTATCATCCACTCCCTTTCTACCATTATCAACATCGACAAATTCCTCCTCTGATCGACTTTCTTGATCATCATCTTTTTCTTCCTTCTGAATTTCAACACCTTCAAGCTGTTCTTTTAGTTCTTCAACCTCACCAGCCGACACAAATCCATCTCCATCAACATCATCATCGTCATTTCGGTTTTCTCTATCTTCCTCTCCGAAAGCTTCCCTCAACTCTGCAACTTTCTCCTTGTGCTTCTTAGATTGCTCATGATTCTTCCATTGCTTATCACTCTTGAACTTTTTGCCACAGGCCACACAGTACAACTCATTCCTTTTCTCTTCTTCTTCCTCCTCCTCTACCTCGTCTGCTACGCCATCCTCCACCTTAGCCCAATCAGGCTCTTCATAAGCCCTAGCTCTCTCTGCCTTCTCTCTAGCCATTTCCTTCTTCTTCGTCCTCTCTTCCTCTTTCTTCTTCTCCATCTCTTCATACCTCTTCATCTGCATATCAATCACCCTTTTATCCCTCTTCTTCACAAACTCTGCTAAACCCCTAACCGTTTCATTATACTCCCTTTTGGCCTTCTTCCTAATCTTCTTATTCTCCTCCTCCATTAACCTCCTAGACTTCCTATTCGGTCCCGACATTACATCGTACTCATCGACCCAAGCAAAATCCATCACAGTTACAAACCCTAGCCAGTACCCGTAAAACGCATTCACTTGTGCGTATGGACTATCTAAATTACCCATCAATGGTGCCTCTTTAACTACATTTCCTAACCCCAATGTCTTTGCAAAATTCAATTCGTTTCCATAGATTTTGTCAAAAACATCAGCGTAAACCTTATAAAACCCCTTACCTTTATCGGAAAATCCAGAAAACACGGAGTTGGAGAAGAAGCTAAAGAGATCGGGGACGACGGCGGAGCCAGAGGATGAATTGTTAGGGTGTGTACCGGAGAATAGGATTTGAGAGCGGTGAGAATCGTACCACGCCCGCTCTCGGACGTCGGAGAGAACCTCGTAGGCGTTGACGAGCTCTTGGAAGGAAGCGGTGGCTTCAGCTTCGGATACGCCGGACTTGATTAGTTTGTCGGGGTGGCGTTGGAGGGCGAGCTTTCTGTATGCCGACCGGATCTCGTCGGCGGTACAATCGCGATGGAGACCAAGGACTTCGTACAGGCATCGCTTCTCCGACGAAGCCATAGTTTCTTTTCTCGCAGGTAATCACTAGGGTTTTGATCCTCTAATACGTGGTTAGCTATACCTTTATGTACAGCTTCAAATTAAAAAAAGAAAAAGGGTAAATGATTCAAAAAACCATTTAAATGAATGTAATTTAGTCCTTGTACTATTTGTCTATTTGTTAAAAGAACGATTAATATAGTTTAAACTTAATTTATAGATTTAAATGATTAATTTTAACTTTTAGATTAATAGCATTAATGGTTTATATTGTATTTTAAAAAATTTGATTGGAGTAACATTTTCGTAATTCACATGTGATGTTTTTATAAATCATATGTGATTGTATACTGAATCGCCTGCGATTAAATGTTTAAATTTTAGAACTATATTTTTTACATGGACTTTACTGAACACAATCTATTTGTTAAATAATAATTTGTAAAAATTACATCATTTAAGTTAGGTAATGTTAACATCATTTATAATTTTTTTATAGAAAATCAGAAAGGTAAAAGTAAAAAAAAATGGTATACAGGTATACATAAGATTGTTAGGAGTTGTGACATCCTACCACTTTTATAAAACGGTTACGTCAGTTTTTTCTCATACCACTTAGCCACGCATCAGTGTTTTAAAACCCGGTTGAACCGTCACGACCGGTTCAGCAATGATCGGGGTTATGCCATTTTTGACCCCTCATTTACCGGTCGGGTTTCCGCTCAAATTGGTTTACCCGGCCTTGTCAACCTGGTTTTGGAGTTTTTTTTTTAATTTTGTTTTTTTCCATGATATTTAAATGAATAAGGGCATAAAGCAAATATGATATATCAACATCATATCGACAAAACTTTCAAAAACCTTAACTTTCTCCCTCTCACACATATATATATATATGTGTGTGTGTGTGTGTGTGTGTTGAAACCAGAGTTGACCTGGAGGTTGAACCGGTTGACGTGTAATTTATTCATCACGCCGAAACAATTAAAAACCCGGGTTTTAAAACATTGCCCCTAGCACAAACAAATTAGAGCCCTACTTATTTAATAATACCCAATAAAAATAAAATTTTATAATAAATATAGAGGACGTTTCAAACGAGAACTGTATGAACCAATTATAGTCATTGATAAAAAAGATGGAGAGTTCAGATTAAAGAGTTGTTAATGAATAACATTAAACTAATCAAACTTATCCTTAATTAATTAAGGGCAATTTGGGCATTTTCACATTATCCCCCACTTTTTTTAAACTAATATATTCATCAAACGGAAAGATGTTAAATTACGAAAATTGTAACAAATTAACGAGAAAACTATGTTATTTAATTTGAGACCGATTTTGTAACATCCTCAACTTGGGCCTAGTTGTGAATAGCACGTACGCGTATGTAATTAATATAGTAGGCCAGTGTTTTATTTGTATTAATGATAGGTGAGTTTATGCATGTTATGTGTTTTTAAGTATGTGTATATGTATATGTACTATTTTAGATTAATTAAGAAAGAAAGAAAAGAAAAGAATAAAGAAATAAAAGAGAAGTAGATATTTGTCCAGAGGCGGTTGCCTCAGGATAAGATTACATATATATGTGTGTATGCTAATTTGACTAAGAAAGTCAAAGTTGGTAAATTAAAAAAAAACACACAAACACATACACTTTCTCTCTCGGGAGATTCTTGAAAGAAAGAGTTTGGAGATTTGAAGTTGTAAACTTGAAACAAGGTTAGTATGATCTTTATATTGAAGTTTAAGTAGGATTGGTACTTGTTATGGGTGAGTTTTATGGCTGGAAGTTAAGTTGGAGTGAATAACTCCATTGAAGAACATGAGAGCTTACTTTATAAGTGGGTTTCTCATGTTTTGATGTTTTTAAACGGTATAAATGTGTTCATAAGGGTCTTATAAGTGGTATAAGATGTTTAGAAGTGTTTTAAAGGTGAAAACTAACGTATTTAAAATCTGGGTTTTTGAAATGGATAAAGAAAGTCGCATGCATGACAAATAAGGAAGATGATGAATTTGTCAAAAGCACGATCGCGGCGCGACGGGTTTAGGGTCGCGGCGCGACCCGGTCAAAATTGAACCATGCGACTCTTTTGAACCGACCTTCGAATGAACCGTCCGACTTTCGGGTCCGACAGTCGGATGACCCATGCGACTTGTTGGTCCGACTGTCGGATAGGCCATATGTCCACTTGGTCCGACTTTCGCATGAAAAATGTGACTTCTGGTACGACTTTCACGGGTCACGGCACGACGGGCCCTTTTCAGCAAGAATGTGTTTTTTGTACATGTTCTTGTTAAATGGGTTATGTAAGGTCAAAGGGAAGTTAATAAATGAATTGTGAACGTTAGAAAGATGTTGTAAGGTCCTGATAGTAGGATCTAATATATGCAAACGCTTAACGCGATTGCCGATGTTTTAGGTGAACGTGTCAGCTAAACCAGAATTAAGTGAACGAACATTGTAAGCTAGTCAGGTGAGTGCCTACTTTCATGAGACTCAGTAGAGTAAGTCTTGCAAGCTAAGATGACTGTGTGAATTTGTATGTATGTATGTCTAACCTGTCTATGCAGGTACGCTTAAGAAGATGAGTGTAAGTTTCTGACTGATGTTATGATTACTTGTAAGTTGTATAATAGGTGCATGCCAGCGGGTCCAGATTTGAACCGCTTAGTTAATATCTGATAATGTGCATGAAAGATGGACTGTATGATGATTGCATGTGTAAGTATGAATGAATGATTGAATGATGGATCCCTATGGGATCCTATGTACTATATATGATGATGATGATGATGGATCCCTGTGGGATCGAATGTACGTATATGTGTATGTGAACTGTCGGCAGACTATCTGACGCATGGTTAAGGTCAGCCGGTTAGCTGGATCCTAATAGGACTTCGGTCATTTCTGGATTTAACGGTGATTCGGGGTGCATCCCGGATCGAGGTTCTGTAGAGCCGCCGTGCCTTAACGTGAGACTGTAATCAGCCAGGATCTGGCCGTGATTACTAGGGAACCTTGGGTTCCGTAAACGATGCTCGGTGGACTGTTTTATGCTCCCCCACCAGCGCGGATGGTTGTGACTGATTCCCCGGTCTGAGTTGTTAAGCAGGACAGACTCCCCTGCAAGACATGACTCTTACTGATCTTGTCAGCACACAGCTATGTGTTAAGCTAGCAATGTGTGCTTATGTACGATGTGTATGATGCATGAAATACTTTATTGATGCTTATGCTAAGTAAGTACTCACTAGCTAAGTGTTAGCTAATGGTGCTATGATTTCCCTTTTCAAGTAAAGACTAGATGGCCTGGTGAGACGGGTGACTTTTTGATGCAAATGGGTTGGAACACTTTATATTTGTATGTTGTAATGTAATCTGAAATTATGGTCGGTTCCCGTGTTAGGTAACACCAACGTATATTTTGGAAACCAAGATGATGTAAATAACAGTTTGTTATTATTAAAAGAAAAATTTCCGCTGCAAATTCTGAAATATCATTAAAGCAACTGTTTTCAGAAGCGGTGTTACAGATCTTTTTATATTTTTTTGAAATTTTTTTGTGTTTGCTGGGTTTCTTTAGTTCGGGTCTCGACATATGCACATGTGCAAATATATATACACAAATTTCACCTGGTTTTTTTAGGAGCACAGATGAAAATATGCACGTGTATACATGATGAGACCTATGCTAAAAGAAACCCAACAAACACCAATTTTTTTTCGAAAAAATATAGCAAGATCGGTTTCAAATTAAAGAGCATAATTTTCTCGTTAATTTGGTATAATTTTCGTAGGTTAACACCTTTTCGTTTAATGGATATATTAGTTTAAAAAGGTGGAGTAATGTAAAAATATGCAAACTACCCTTTTGATTTAAAGTTAACAAAAAGACAAGAAATTAAATGATTGGTCCATATTGGTTGTCGTTGTTCTCGTTTAAATTCATTAATGAACATCCAAATGATAATCGATTTAAAATAGTAATGATGGAAAAACTCGCATATCTTCAACTGTGTTCAGTATTGATTATTGTAGATTTCATCTTAAACTCATATACTTTTTGTTGTCTTCATTATTGAATACAATAATGACTAAAACTCATGAACATTCTTTGCGTGTGTTCGCGGTGAATTCCCTAAAATTAATAACTTACTAGTAAATTATTTTAATTTTTATTCAAAATTTAGATAAGAAAAAAAATAAAAAAGAGAAATAGATTGGAGAGAGAAAAGTTTTAAGTTACTAGTATACCCTTTTAACTTAAAAAAACGTGATTAATCTGGACCGCTAGATCAAATACAAATTAGTGGCTGAGATTGTTTCGCGCACTTTTTACAAATAAAACATTTTTTTGCATGAACCCTTATATATATATATATATACACTATTATATAAAGCATTTATGTCTTTTGTATCTCTTAATTTTAAGTAATTTAGAATTACTAATTTACCCTTAATATTAAACTGAATGGAAACTATTTAATAAAATAATTATTTGATGGAGTTAATAACAATCTTATATACCATTTTAATAACTAAACTTTCCAAAATAAAGATTATTTAAAAAATCAAATCAATAGAAATTAACTTAATAATTAAAATATAAATAAATATACTTTTGATATTAAATATTATATCATATAATAAATATTTTAACTTAACTATTAAAAATTTCGTATAATTAGAAGTATTAAATCTAAATAACATACAACCTAAATTTATAAAAATTAATATTTTTTAATAGGTGATATAATTAAAATAGAATAGAGTTATAATGCCAACATTCTGTTAGATTTTATCATTTATATGAAATTTTATTGACCCATTATAATTTAAAAGGAAACACACCACCCATGTTCTAAAAACAAACAAATTATTGAGAAAAAGTATTTGTAACCGCTACATTGCACGGGTACAATGCTAGTTATCTATAAAGCATTTACACATTTTTAAATCTCTTAATTTTTAAGTAAGTTGAAATTGTTTTATTACCCCAACATCACAAAATATATTTGATAGTAATGCCATAATTAGAGTAGAAATTAATTTGAAAACTATAATGCAATCAATATCTTATATATGGTTTGACTTCCAAATCAGAAAATTGAAAATACCATGGATTGTAAATCGACATATAAATTGAAAATTATTTAATGTCAACATAGTGTGTGAATATTATACTCCTATGTAATTAAAAACATACATGTTATCAAAAAAAAATATAATAAAAATAAAAATACAACTAATCGATGAATGTTTAAGATTTAACTTTAACTAAATCAAAAGTTCAATCTTCTATTAATATTAGGGTTTAGTTCACTAAAATGTATTCAAGTTGTCACGTTTTGCTATTGTGTGTATCAAACCTTAAAAGTTAATATTGTGTGTATCAAACTTTTAATTTGTTATTGTTGTATGTATTTTGGTTACATAAAAGGTAAAAGAATTACAAGTTTAATACATACAATAGAAAGTTTAATACACACAATAGTGACAAATTAAAAGTTCGATACACACAATAGAAAACTTTTAAGTCCAATACATACAATAACAAAAGATGACAACTTAGATACATTTTTGTGAATTAAAACCTTAATATTAATAGATGAAGCAATAAGATAAACATAGATGCATATATGATCGTGAAGTATCCAATGGAAATGTATGGTACATATGTACAATCATGCTTCTCTAAGGAGGTGTTTGGGTAATCTTTGTTCATACTCAATCTATTTAGTTTATGTTTCTCTATTCTTATATAGCAAACAAAGTATATATATATATATATATATATATATAGGATATGGTTTCATATAGTCTCGTCTTTAAACATAGATTTCAAGAGTCAAATCTTAGTTAATCATTTAAAAAGGTAAAATAGTAATTGGAAACAAAAATCAAATTCACGCGCCTCACCAAAAAAACTCTTCCAACTTTCATTTTTTAATTTTTTTTACCTCTTAAATCTTTAAATAGCCATAACTATTTCAATTTTGATAATTTGAACAAAAAATTTATACCAATCTACTCATTTTTTAATCCTCTTTCAAACAAGACCACTCTTTCCATATTTCTGAAAATTTTATTTTGAAAATGCAAACCATATGAAAATGATATCAAAATGTTATCATTTTGAATCATGTAAATTTTTATCATTTTCGCTGTAACCATGTATATTTATATCATTTTCGGCTGGAAGGGGTGTATTTGTATCATTTTCGGCTAGAAACATGTGTATTTATATCATTTTTAGCTAAAAACATATGTATTTATATCATTTTCGGCTGAAAATGAGTCTAGCTTTATTTCATCCGGATAATGTTATTATTTTGAAAGTTGTATATTGTTATCATTTTCATCTAGAAAAATGTTATCATTTTCATTTGGAAACATGTGTATTTATATCATTCTTGACTTGAAGGAGTCTACTTTTATTATTTTAATCTGGAAAAATTATTATTTTCAATTAGACAGTGTTATTATTTGCAACTAGAAAAATTATCATTTTCAACCGGATAATATAACCCAACTTCATATAATAATATGCATTTTCTTACAATCATTTTCATCCATCATTCTTCACCACTCAAAAAGTATAGATTTTTAAAACGAGAACAAATTTGATAAAAAAGAAACAAAATTAGGGAAAGGGAGATAAAACTGTAACCTATTTCTGTTCAAGAGAGAGTCGGTGAAGTATCAAATCCTAAACAACGATAAATATTACTGCTCAAGGTCGGCCGACTATAGATGAGGGAGAATCACCGTTGGTGGTCGGCGATAATTCGGTTCAGAGTCATCAGATGGAGGGATCGTTGAGCGATAATTGAAACATTGTCGAAGGAGGAGGATCGGTGGAGGAGCGTTAGACGGAGGAGGGATTGACGGAGCAATGTCGGACGGTGGAGGCATCGGAGACAGGGTTTGGATATGCAAAATTGTGGAGAGAGATGTGTAAAAACTCAATTTGAAACGGAATTGGAAATTGGGAAGTGGGTCGTGGACTTACAGGTAGAAGAAAGAGAACTATTTTGATTCCTAAACTACCCTTGAATGTATTAAATGAATGGTGAGTTAGCATATTTAATTTATATATAATATGTTTAAATCTCATCCATTGATTTAGTTGATCAAACGGTTTAGAATTTGTCTTTAGGTTCTATGAATAAGACAATGGACTATGTTGATGTATATTATATATATATATATATATATATGTTTACTCTCTTTTGTTTGTTACTAAAATATAAATATATAAATAGGGAAAAGTTCAAACGAGAATTATTTTTCGTACGAGAACTGCGAGATCCAATATTAGCAATCCAATTCTCTCTCTTTCAATTGGATTGCCCACCCATGAATTCCTTTCATACACATTGCCACACTCAATTCCCCCACGCTCTTCATCCATAAATTCCATTATCCAAAATGAACGGCTAAGATTGGTTCTCACAGTTCTCGTACGAAAAACAGTTCTTGTTTGAATTTTTCCATATATATATATATATTTGTTGTTACAAAAATACATGTTAACCAATTAGGTGCATGCAAATATAGTTGTTATACTCATTTATACCAAAGTGATGTGTTGCTACTACATATTGTTGCTTCTTAACTTTGTGGCTAAAGGTTCTTTACTTATGCTAAATACTGGGTTTATTTTAGGGCATATAACATGCGTCAGACGTTCTCTAAAAAGTTTTTGTTGAGATCTTAATATTTGATGTTTCTCTAAAGTATTTACAACGTCCTAAAGGTAAGCGTCTACTCTACACGGTAAGTATGCTTTACAAGCGATTGGTTTATTCTCAAAGCGATAAGTGTTACAGAAACCATATTTGATTCCAAGTTTCAACTAAAAAATCCTTCACATTCTTTTCTCTTCCTTCTTTCATTTTTACTTAAAAATATGTATAACAGTATAACCGAATGTAAATCTTTAATCAACACTCTCAGGCCCTAAATCTGTAAATTAGTATCACACTCATCTTATCAGTATCAAGTAGACAGACCCTAAATCATCTTCGTCGGAACTTGGAAGCAACAACATGGATAAATAAGCAAAGCCAGCGAGAGGATAAACAAGCAGCTAATTTTTCACATAAGCAAGGTACTAATCATCTTCATCGGAACTCGGAAGCAACACAATTTTGGTCCGGCTTGAGTACTTATTTCTACCTGTTAAATTTTCACATATCAACTTGTTTCCTTCCTAACAAAACATTTTAATCATACAAGCACAAGCTGTTGTTTAGTGTTGGACGATTGTGTTCATTTAAATAATCAAGAGGTGTTCAAACTTGCAACTCATCAGAACAATTTCTCCATGTTTCATGTGTACAACTTCTTTCTAGCCTTTACATAACCTCTACTGCTCTGAATATCCAAACTATGATCAATCTGTTGACACTTCTTATTTCTATTACGTATTACCTATGTGGTTTGTTGAAATAGAAACAAAAAGTTGTGAAATTTAAATGGTTTAGGCTTTTCCGGTTAAAATCAAACCGAATTACAATCGGTTTTCGATTCGGTTTGGACAGTATTTTAGTAGGTTCGGTTTTCGGTTTGGACCAAAAAACATTCAACCCGAATCCGTTAACATCCCATTAAGCACGTATCTTAGGAGAAAGGACGACGTTTGATTCTTTAAAAGAGATATTTGAGTGCGACACGATATATCCTTTTAAGCACGTAGTAAATTTCATCGACATGTATGTTTGTGTGGGTGTTGGATTCAACCTTCGATGACCAGTTGCGTTAGTTCATATTTAATAACAGGGTAATTCTATATAGTCCACTTTGATTATCTATTTAGCATCTTTTGATTTGACATATGTGAGTAAAAAAAGTATATTAAAAATGTAACATTCTTAATTTGACATGTGGGTTTGTGAGCGGGGCTAAATAGTAGCACCGGTGTGGTTGGTGAGATCCAAGAAGCCCCCCAACAAATTCTCCTACTTTGAATATATGAAGATTCACATTTGAATCCAAGCAAGAAAAAAAAATATATTCTTGGCGTTGTATCAAAGCTTCTCTTTTTCTCCAAACATTACAACGCAACAACACCAAAAAACGCCTTTATTCTTCAAAGTCTTCTTCTTTCCGGCGATTATCCGCCGGTCAATTCTTCACCTCAACATCTCTACTTCTTTCACGTAAGAATTTACATTCTTAAGCTTTATTAAGGCGTCGTTTCCTTTTCATTTTTGCTTTACTTTCAACAGAGTTTTGCTAATGCTTTTGTATTTCATCTCTTCCCCCTGATTTGTGCGTCTTCGAATGCTTGAATGCTTGATCTAGGGTTTAATTTCTTTGAAGATAATAATGCTTCTTTATTTGTTAATTAATTCAATAACTTCTCTATAGAAATGAGCATGGCCAGTCATATATATTTTTCTTCTGATTATTCATTTATATATAATTGTATTTCATTGAATTTATACACAGTTCGATTTTCTGTTCTTCTTAGATGCTTTTATGTTATGGTCTTAATATTCTCTGTGTTGGAAACCTGGTTTGGGTTCGTTTGATCCAGCTCATGGATGCCAATTACTAGTATGCTATGCGTCTTGCCATGCTATAGTTTGGGTAGAAAACTAAAATAAGAAGCTTGTTCAAGCAATGGGTTCATCATATACCTAATCATTGTGATAAAAAAAAAACTACTGTGATCTATCACACTAGCCACTCCCTCACCTTGGGAAAAATGAAACCAAAAGTTTAACCCTTGATGCATAGGAGTGATATATACTTTTGTTATGTGATATGCCTTGTAATGCAACTCAAACACATTGTTACCTTAGTTGCAGTTCCTGTGATGAAACACCAAAAGGGTGTTTGGTGTTGTATTTGGAAAATGTGAGTATATGTTTGGTGTCCAAACCTACTTCTGGACTTCAGTCAACATGCTTCTGGACTTCAGTCAACATGGACTCTTTTTCTTAGAAGGAGAAAAAGAGTTGAAGGTTGAGAATCAGTATTCATCAGTAGCATTAACATAGAAATAAAGGATACACAGATTGATCAAATTTGTTGTATGTATATTCATATTTTTTGGTTTGACTAAAAAATTTGTTTTTGCTAAATTTTAGTTATGCAAAGATTGTTGCTTTTATATATATATATAATTGTGTTTTTTTCTGATAAAAAATATAAGAAAAATAATATATACTGCTACTATTTCTCATAATAAAATATCGATATTTAGAATTTACTAATTCTCTTTCGTCGGTAGTAGCTCGGGTGGAAGAAGTTAAAAGAAGTTAGACGGGAACGATAGCCAAACCCTACATATAAACCAAACCACAGTTTGTAGGTAAACATTCCTATTCCTATTCCTATTCCACTCTCGTATCAAACTCACCAGCCAGCTTATTGGAGCCCTTCTAATCTAGTCTTTTGTCCGTTCAAATCATTCGGAGACGGGAGCAACCATCTCCCCTTGAATCTGTAATCACCTCTCCGTGATCCTCCAACGAACTCATCGATATATATACTCCTGCTCTGCACTCTGTCATTCACGAATCCTTAACGGCTTAACCTGTAAACCGCAAAATCGAGAGTGATAAAGATATTTAGGAGTGGCGGGATTTGCAACTTGATCGAGGGTTTGTTTGAAATCGGCGATCGAGAACAGTTCTGGTTCGACATTACAGCGGCGATTAAGGTTAGTTCAACCCCCTTGATGCTAAGTATCGATTTCTTTGGTTGAGATGAATCCGACCCTAATTTCCACGGTTTGATTTGGATTGATTAATCATTGTGATTTTAGGCAAGCCATGTTTGAATTCAAACAATACTGTTGGAACTCGTATCAAAAAGAAAAAGAATCAATCAAGCGTAGATGAACTTCAAAATCAATTTTAAGCCAAAGACTTGATTTTCGTTCTAGTTTTGAATCAATCGTGTTTTCAAGTTACTTCCAATGTACTAGTAACTCATGAACATAAACAATTGTTTGGATCCAGTTAATAAATTGGTCTTGAATTACATATAAAGTGGATATTGGATAAAGGCTTTGACTTTCAGTGTTGTTGGTATTTGAACAAACTAATACACACCATGTGACTTCTCTAATAATTTCCAATGCTAATTAAAATGTGATCACTACGTATAAAATGGTTAGTGGATTACAATTAGAACACATACAAATAAGTTTACAAGAATTAAAGTTAGGTAGTAATACTAACCATAACTTATGTAATGTTCAGTAGGAAAAGACCGGAAGAAATGGGATTCGTATAGATGGAGAAAAAGGGAATTGACTTTGGGTTGTTAATAGAGCTTGGACTTCGTAGGTTGTGGAAATAAGTTACGGATTCTTAGCTCCCTTTAAAATTATTATGGTCGTTTACGGATTCTATCTCTTAACTAAAGATTCTTGATTGATTCGGTTCATGTTCGTTTGTACGGATTCCATATCTTAAATAAAGATTTTTTAACTTATTTGATTCATTTTTATTCGTACAGATTCTTGTTCCCAAAATATGAAATATCAGTTTTGAATTCCTAGTATTCTTTCAGCGATGATCCTTGTTCATTTGAAAGTTTGATATATGAAATCTTTTTTCTTTCAGTGTTCTGTTGTTGGATTTATGAAAACGTTATGATATGTTAAGCAAGTTGGAAAAATTTCGTTTCCTTTTTATTGGATATGTTCCACATGACGCTTAAAAATATTTTGAGTATGATTTTAACTATAAATGTTTTTATAAAACTTTTGGAACACAAAACCATATTTGAAATATATATTGCTTTCGATATTTTATGGTTTTGATGCATCGAGCTATTTACCCACCTATAGGGGTACCATAGGCACATCATTGGGTGCACCGGTGGTGTGACACCTTCGGTGTCGGTGTGATCAATCCACGGTGTCTCCTTAGGGTTTGACCCCAAGAGCTATTTAGTTTAGGAGGCGCATGGGTCAACCCTAGACTTGTAGGTTATGTTATGGTGGATGGTAGTGTGGTGCACAACACCCATCTCACATTTGTAGGGTACATTTGGATCTACAGGTCCGGTGTACATATGTCTGACATTTGGCTTTGAAAACTTTATGACTAAATGAATTATGATTCCGAAAGTAGTTCAGTTTTCTTTTCTCTCTCCGTGGCAAGTATTCGAGGGACTTAGTGATTAAGAGTCAAAAGCTTGTAAGGTAATACTTTCTGGTTGGTATTGTGAGGTATTTTCTTAGTTTTGCTCGGTTTATGTATCATATGAGTAGCCTCTGTTTAATGCTGAGACGGGGTGTAACACTCTAACATGGAACAATCGAGTGTTGATCTGGATGTTTAGGAAGCATTGTTAGGTAGTTTGGTAATTAAAGTTTACATTGAATTATTGTAATTGTTTTACCTGATGACAGATAAATTCCATGGAAGGGTTGTTGATGAGTTCACGTATAATTCCTGTTCGTGGTTACTGTAAGCCTGCCCTCTTTTCAACACATAAATCAAACAGAAAAAGAGTTTCTTTTTATAGTCCAATCAGGATGATGAGTCCTTCAACATCATCCAACTCAAAAGCAGGTTCTGTTAAGCCATTAACAGCCTCCTCATTAGGACGATTCGACAACACGTTACCTTCAAAAGGTATTTCAATATATGATTAATCGATTCATTGGAAATTGAAAAATTGAAAAAATAATGGAGAGTTAACCAAAACTGTAGTAGTTAACTGGTGTCTTGTTAAACAAACATTCAGAGGTCCTTGATTTATGGCAAAAGTCTGATGCTGTATGCTTTGATGTGGATAGCACCGTGTGTGTGGATGAGGGTATTGATGAACTTGCTGACTATTGTGGAGCTGGAGAAGCTGTTGCTGAATGGACTGCTAGGTTGAATGCCTTTGTATAAAAATTAGGTTTTGACTACAGTTGTTTTTTTAATAAACTATTTTATTATGTGTTCTGCAGAGCAATGGGTGGTTCAGTACCTTTTGAGGAAGCATTAGCCGCCAGGCTCAATCTTTTCAAACCTTCGCTATCAACAGTCAACGACTTCCTTCAAAAGAGGCCCCCAAGGTTTGATAATGGTCTTTCTTGCAAATCATACCTTTAAATTTGTTTTCCCCACAATTAGATGTGCAGCAATCTATTTATCAACAACAACCACCATACCCAATCCCACCCAAGTGAGGTATGGGGTGGTAAGGCGTAGTTAGTCATACCTCTAGGCGAGAGTAGAGGGACTGCTTCCTAAAGACCTCGGGCTGATCAGATTTCGTTTAGTTGAAACATGTTTATCTCTCAACCCTAAAAAACATAAATGGGTATTTAAGCTTTTATAAGAATTTTCTAATATTTTATACGCACACAGTTGATCGTTTTTCCTTTATTTTTGCTTGTAAATTGGTAGACTTTCTCCCGGCATAACAGAATTGGTTCAGAAGCTGAAGGAAAATGGTAAAACTGTCTATCTAATATCCGGAGGTTTTCGTCAAATGATCAATGTAAGCTATCAAGAATCATTAATTGATCAGTGTTCTTATAATATGAATAAAACTACATATATCTGGCTAGTAAAATAAGGCATATTAGCTTATGTCTTGATTTTTTCAATGGTGTGTGTGTAGCCGGTTGCATCAATCCTTGGGGTACCAACTGAAAATATATATGCTAATCAACTGCTATTCGATTCTTCTGGTGAGTTTGCTGGATTTGATGCGAATGAACCAACTTCAAGAAGTGGAGGAAAACCTACTGCAGTTCAACTAATAAGAAAGGTTTTTTTTTTTAATTCTTTTATCTTCTTTTGTCGTGCGTGTTTTTGTAGTCTAGAAGAATTCTGTTGGTAACACGACATCAACTTTTCAGGCTCACGGATACAAGGCGGTAGTAATGATTGGTGATGGTGCTACTGATTTGGAGGTAAGAATAATCTAAATATATTTGGTTCTTCTTTTTTAGTTATTATTTTTGGTAGCAGGAAGTCTTTATTTTGTTTAGATTCAAGTCTTTTAGAGATCCAATAATTATGTTGTTCTGTAGGCTCGAAAACCAGGATGTGCCGATCTGTTTGTCTGCTATGGTGGTGTCCAACTTCGGGAGGCAGTCTCTGCAAAAGCCGACTGGCTTGTGTTTAACTTTAAAGACCTGATAAACTCTTTGGAATAACAAGCGCGCTCTTTTTCTTTTTCACGAGTATGTTGCAATACTCCAATCACCTAAAAAACTATCTGTCTATATATTATTAAAAAAAAGTTCTTTTGAATAATATGAATTATAGACCAAATGGTCAATTAGAAGAAGAGTGTTGATTGTTGCTTTTTTGTTAGGTTTGTTGTAATTTTGGTGGTGATGTGTTGAAGTTAGGTGGAGATGATGATTGACAATTATGGGTTACATTTCTAAGATGATGACATTACAGAGCCATGTGCTGTTCCTTTTTCTATTTGTCATTTTGGATCATCATACTGTGTTTGGTGTTTGGTTGTTTGACTGCTTATGTTTGTAATTGTAGAATTTGGAACCCACAGATATAAGTTCTGAAATCATAATAATCAACTTAGATTTTGACCATAATATGTTCATCGTTAACGTTGTATCGTTAATTCTTTAATTCAAGTTAATCGAAAGAAACGGCATAAGAATGAGCATATCAAGTGTTTGATTCGTTACGTTGTCCTTCTTTGTGAATTGGCAGCGAGAGTTAAATGCCAACTTTATCTAATGATTTTGAAGGAGACCAAGTTATCAAGTGTTCCATTCTAAATGCCAGATTGTATATATATATATATATATATATATATATATATATATATATATATATATATATATATATATATTTTGGGGGGGGTGGGTTGGATTTGGTATGAAAAATTGATAGTACAAATAAGTTTTATTATTATTATTTTTTTAAAGAAGATGGAGTGAAACTCAAGCCATGTACTCACTCATTTTACTATACCTTAAATTTAGTAGTTATAGTTTAATAGTATCTGATCTTTAGGTATTTATAAGATTGTAGGTTTAAGTTCTATTATAAATAAAAATAATATAGATTTAAGATTAGGTTAGAGAGTGTATTTAGCTGTTTAAAAAAAATTACCAAATATTTTTGTCTTCTACAAAAAAAAAAAATCCATTCATTTGATATATATAAATGTGTGCCAAATACATAATTTCTACTTATCTTATTTGGTTAGTAAGGGAAAGGCCATTGAGTTCGAATCCCGAGACCTTATTTTCCTTCTTTATTTTTTTTCTTTGCGCCGCTGTTTAATTATTAAGCCATTTGCCAATTGTTATTTTAAATTTCTTTTTTTTCTTTAAATGTTTTTTCACCTGTATCTTATTATCCCTTACATTTCAATTTTTATTTTACACCCCTAACAAATTTTTATTTTTTACCCATTAACTTATAAAAGTTACATTTGATCTTCAATTCTTAATTTTTACTCACAGATATAAGTTTATTTTTACTCACAAGCTCTGGTCTTTTTTTAGGAAATAATTGCACCTCCGTCAAATTACAACAACCAATTTTAGTTTAGTTGACTACTTGATAAAATACATTTTACTAAAAAATAACTCTATATTTTTATTATCTTTTTCGAGGACGATTATCAAACAAAATAACATGTAGGCATACTACCTTCGAACAACCATCTATAACACTATATATAAATTAAATTAGTATGAATATGATTATTTAAATATCAACCCGACGCGACGCGTGGACATGATATACCTTGTTGGATTTCAAATTTAAACTTTAATTTATTTTACAAATAGTGTTCTTTTATAAGACTTTATATTCTTATTTTTATAACGATAACAATAAACTAAACTTAAAAATAATAAAGCTAAATAAATTCTTACTTTTTATATCTATCATAATAATAATATTATTACTACTACTATTTTTATTATTGTTACTACTGCTACTACTTTTATTATTGTTATTATAAACATCAACAATATTGTCAAAAGATGATAAATATAAATAAAAAGACACAGTCTAAGTTTACGACGAGGAAAATGCAATACGTTAAACTTTTTGCAAATTTCTTTTAAATCTCTGCTACAGTGGGCGGGTAAACAAACTTAGTAATATGTATAATATTTGTATGAATGTGTTTATCTATATCTATATTAATACATAAAGCATTTAGCTTTCTTTTTCTAAAAGTCTCAGTCTCTTAAATTTTAATAATTTAGATATACTAATTTACTCTTTATTTAGACCTAAAAAGAAACCATTAAATAGAGTTAATAAGATTCCTAAATACTATGTACTCGCCCAAGATATATATAATACATGTATGAATGTATATATATAGAGAGAAAAAAAGTTAATTTGAGAACTAATATTATTGTGAGTACCAATATAATCATTCTGGACCAATTAATTTAATTTTAGATAACCTTATTAAATATAAAAAGGTACTTTAGTCATAAAACACTTTTTTCTCTTAAGCCAAGGAGCTCTGGCACTCGCCAGCTCACCCAACCGCCACCATATTCTTACCAAACCACTGCCATCAACGTCGCCTGCTCACCCAACATCCTCTACGCACCATTACCACCAACCTCCCTACCTTAATCCAACTTTCGCCGACCTCTCCGATTCCTAATCTAGGACCACCGTACTGTCGAATCTCCAACGCCGTTCAACCCCTCACGGCTACAAATCTATTTACATCTACGACTCAACATCTATTAACGATACCCCTACCACCACCACCCGCAGACATCGCCATCAACGTTCTCACCAGAGATCTGAACAGATTTGTTGACGAATGAGTTATTGGTAAAAACCTAGATTCGAGATGTTGAAGAACAATAATCAGTCAAAACCAACCAATTTTGTCTTCTCATGGATGTCAAAGAACGGATTTGTTAAAGAACCAATCGTCTGGTCAAAATCTAGATAATTGATGCAAGTTTGGGTAAATATTATAATTTTCTGGAGATAACGCAGCCTTCGGCAATGAATTTATGTACCGGAAGTGTTTTGCTTTTTACATGTAGTGGGTTTTGTCTTTTATTCATTTTATTCAAACTATACTGGAATAAAAAAGCCTGCTTGAATCCATTTTGTTGGTCAAAATTTATTCTAACAAACGGAATAAAGATATTAATCTTCATTTCATTTTATTACTTCAATTATTTATGCCAGTTAATGATATTTTAGTTTATAAATTTAGGCGGGTTTGTTTCAAATTATTTATGTTAGTTAGTATGCAAATGTGATCTTGAGTTTGACTAAAACAATTTTGAGTTGTATGTGTGTACGAGGTGCACATGTGCACAGTCTATATATGCAACCAGACGTACCTGTGTGCTGGAACAAAACTCAGTAGTATGAACAGATGGTGCACGTATGCATCATGCATATATGACTTTACTGTATGAGCTGAAATGAACTTTTTTCTTTGAAAAAGTATATTAATATGGATGTTATATTAAAGAGCATAAAATTCTCGTTTTTTGGTATAATTATCGTGTTCTAAAACTTTTGCATTTGGGATGTATTTTAGTTTTAAGAAAATGGGGGTAAGTAATCCCCTCATTTATTTAAACAAGTAGCCTAAATTACCCCTCCAAGATATTAGGAAAGTGAAAATGATGATAGTGTTTTTAATTAGTTACATGTTTGTCACAATTAATATTAAGTTTTGATTAATTATGATCAATGGTCACAAACGGTTCTCGCAATAAAAATGGTTCTCAAATGAATTCTCCATATATATACATGGGTGTGAGAGTGTATATATATGGTACGGTTCGATATAGAACCAACCTTCTATATAGAACTTATAGAACAAATATGAGCCTTTAGATTTGAATGATCATTATCGATTATGACCAAATATGCATTTTCCGCCTGATATAAAGTTGGCATAAATCGACTATGCAATCGTAATATAAAGAATGAGATTGGTTATGTAACGTCGTCTTTATGTAGTTTTTATTATAGCTGTCAATTTGGATAGGGTTCCGGTCGTTTGGCTTCGGGTCACTTATGTATCAACCAAATTCCGACTCATTTATTCTTGTGCCAAGTTCGGGTGGAGTCGGTTTTTTTCGTGCCGGGTTTGTGCCGACCTTCGTGCCTATCCATTTAGGCCAAATGTGATTGGCAAGTATTTTTTTCGGTTTTTGAGTCTGTTTTTCGAATACGGTTTTTCGTTTCAACTACGATTGACCAAATGTGATTGACGAGTATTTAGGCCAAATGTGATTGACCCTAACCCAACCATTTATTTTCGTATCGTTTTCATATCAACCTGCTTTTAACCCTTTTTGGATTCGTATCATTTTTTTCGTGTCGAAATGTCATCCTTAGTTTTGATTAGTACTGTGTCCATTTTACTTTCCCTTTTTAATTTTTCATAAATGCATAAAGACATCATTAATATTTAAGAGGAAATACTACATGTTAACATCATTTATCTCTTGCACACTTATTAAATTAAAAATATTGATAATGGATTAATATTTTTTTAATTCTTTATCTTGTGTGTTTGTGAGTATAAATTTCTATTGTCATTTTTTATGATATATCAATTTCCTAAAAAAAGATTTAAGAACGACAAATAGTTTTTAATTGTGTTTTCCAATTTTTTAATAAAGAAAAAAAAAGACTTAAAAAAGAAATTCTTTCTAGTTTTCGTCATAAATTAAAAAGGATTTGGAAATCAACTTTATATCTATATTTTTTATTTTCTTTCATTTTTTTATTAATTGAAGAATAAATAATAACAAAACTTTTTTCTTTACTTTCCTTATAATTCAATTTAATTGTGTGTGAAACTGGGGATTACAGTGTTACATATTCCTTGAAATAGTCATCGATTTGACGAGAATCCCAACAAAGAGGGGGTTAGAGAGTTGAATTTATGATGGATTAAACATGTAGAAAAACCCTAGAATTATCTTTGTTGACAAGAATCAATCCCCAAACTCCTCTTTTGAGCCCTTGCCAATCGTTTAATCTGTAATTGTTAAATAGTTTCAAACTCTTGTCTCCATTCGGATCTTATCTTTTCAGCCCTCTTTTTTCTTTTAACAGATGCTTCTTCAACCATACAGGTCTCTTTTAGTAAAATCTTTTCAATTGCCAGCATTGATGATGAGCTTCTTCGCATTTCTCAGGTCGCTTTCGTTCGAGTTTTTACTAAGCCAGCCAAGCCATTTGCTTGCACGAGGTTAGATGTACCTGATACATTTATTATTTCTTTATTGAGCATTTCAAAGCGTCCCTCCTTTTCATTTAATGCGATGAGATTAAGATTGTATCTTACGACAATCTTGATATGGGTTCGTGAAATTTGAGATTTGTTTATCGCTGGACCCATGTTGAGGGTGTTTTTCTTTTTCTATTGCATTGCTTAGTGTTCAAAATCTTTGACATTAACGGCCCCTGGTTGAAGTTTAACTCTTGGATTTGCTGCCAAAAGTAGCAGTATTAGGGCTTTGAGGACTATAATTAGGGAATTTTTCGATTTGATGGGGTATTCATTCTTTAATTTCTTGGTTCTGAGGTTTAAAAGAAAAGGGAACCTTGTGCTGTGGTTGTGAAGATTGGTTAGATTATTAGTTTTCTCCTGTGGAAGGGTGAGAAAATGGATATATGGATGGTTGTAGTTGCTGCTGGTGCTGGCTATATAGCCCAACACTTTAAAAAATATAAGCAGGTTGATGAGCAAAAAACATCAGAATCATCGATCCAGGGTTCGTATGGTATCAAACCTGACCCCCCAAAGCAGCCACCCGACAAGAAATGGCCCTTCCACGTGTTGTCAAAGAGAAAAAGTTTGAAAACTGATGATTCTGAAGTTACAAGTGACAATTCTACTAGCGATCTTGATGTCGAAAAAGGGATAATGTCAGGAAATTATGAGGGCAGTGATGGAATTTTAGGGGATATTGGAAAGGTTGATTTAGTGAATGAACCTTCCACTCCTAGAAGTAGAATGTCTTTTAGAAGTAGAAGAACAAGCAGGCGAGTTATTAGACCTTTAAGCTCCTTAGAAAGTTGTGTTATGGCTCATGTTGAAATGAAAGAATATACGTCTGGTTCGTTAGCTTCACCTTCTATGCAGATTGTGAGACCATTTTTCGTGACTGATGGTAGTAATGTAATTAGCAGGGCAAATAATGATGCTTTTATTGTGCAAAAAGGTAGTGTTGAAAAAAAGTTGCAATCATATTCAGAAGAAAATAGCAGATCTCCGGATGCAACACTACTTGTCAGTCTCGGGATGTCTTTTGGCATATTATATTCATTCATGGCAAATAAACGAGAAGTAGAAAAGCTGAATCGTTTATTGAAGCAGAATGAGAATTTGGTTCAAGATCTTGAGGAGGAACTCCAGATGAAAGATTCATTGATCATGCAAGAGCTTACAATCGAGGATCATGAATCACAAAGAATTGAAGGTGGTTCTTTCAATGATGGGTCACCTCGTTCTGTTACTCCTGAGCATTATAGCAAAGATTCTGTTATCATAAAAGATGAATCTTTTAGTAAAATTGAAGCAGAGCTTGAAGCTGAACTTGAGATGCTTGAACTAAATATGACTTCATCCGCCTTAGAAAGAAAAATTTCCAATCTCGCTGAGGTAACTTATATACTTACCTAAACTTGTACTATTCATTATAATATAACATATCTTTTTTTTTGGAATTTTTAAGGGTTTAATGTGGTTTATTAATAATGTAAAATACAATGGTGCATTGCAGCTGGATCCAGACTTTGAGCCAGGTCTAGCCCAGGGTGAGTTAAGGGCTGACATGCTGGGAAATACCAATGAAAATGAGGAGGGAAGCACCACAACACTTCGTTCTGCAAACTATGCAGTTTCTCCAAGAGAACTTAGCCTACGGTTACATGAAATCCTTCAATCCCAACTTGAAGAACGTATCAGAGAGTTGGAAGCACAAATTGAAACACGAAATCACAAATCTTGGAAAGAATTCTCTAGCAGTGATGCAGGAGATGAGAACCCTTTAGACGAACCTGTTGTTTTGAATCTGTCAGGCGAAGCTTTAGATGCTTATAACGAGGCTTGTAACGAGTTTGCAAAGCTTGATGAATCAGATGAAGATGTGTCTTCTAATGTCAGTGGAATTGGAGAAAGTCGTTATTTGCAGCATCTGGATGTCGATGGAACGCCACGAAATGGAGGTGGTAGTTCTGGCGGAGATGAGCAGGGTTTTGATGATGATGATGATGATGATGATGAGATGGAAAAACTATTAATAAAACATATAGTGGAGAAAGCAAGACAGGGGTCTCCTGTAGTTTTGAATGCACAGAGGGCTTTGTTTTCTGAATAAAGCTTGAAGTTGAAAAACAAGGCATAATTTTGTTTGTAAACAATTTTTATAGGTTAATGATAGTGATATTTTTGACATGAACCACAGCTAATTAACGTCTTTTCCCTTCAAGCTACAGTATGTAGCCATAGGTGCCATTTAGCATTGCTAAGCAAGTTTTGGTAAGGATCGAAACAATACTATCGTTTAGTGAATAACTAATGTTTTTATGTTTAATACAGGGTTAACTCTACCGAAATGTACGAAAGATTTAATGCCAGTTTCTTTTGAAACTTTCCGGACATCATGTCACGAGGTCATATTAAGATGGTTAACCTTAAATGACAAATCCTTTTCCAAATTAAACACTAACCCTCTCACCATAAACTTGCAACCGAAATCGATCCTCAACCCAAATCCAATACATACATAAACACACTACACCTGCAAACAGCCCTTAATCAAACCCCCAAATCCACTCTTCAATTGGAATGGGTTGACATAAACACATATAAAACAATTGGAATGGGTCCACTCTTCAATTGGAATGGTAGCCATAACAGAGAAGTAGCGATATTTTTGGTGTTGTAGTGGTGGAACGCTAGAACGGAGTTTTGTAATTTGGTGTTGTAGTGGTGGAACGCTAGAACGGAGTTTTGTAATGACGTAGTTAAAGGTTGAATATATTTGAGTAAAAATCGGCAAACTCCTAATTTAAGGTAAATTGATACATACAAATGTGGCAAAACGGGTGGGTTGGGTCGGATTGGGTAGCATGTTGGAACAGGTTCGGGTTGAAACAGGTTTGGGTTTGAACAAGTTCGGGTCGAAATGGGCCGCTTTTCAAAATAAAAAACACTTTTTTCGGTAGCATTCGGTAATCACTTTTGTTGCAATTACCAAAAAATTTTCAATTATCAATTATCATTATCAACCGGAATATTTGAATCATCTGGTTCATGCCCATGGAACAAAATAAACTTGGGAACCCAAGAAAATCACTTACTATCAAACAAAAGCCGAAATAAATCAAGATTTACAATCAACAAATACTAGAATAGGAGATGTATTTTGAAATTATCATTGCTAAAAGCATTACAAAACCAAAATTGCACCATTTTTGCAACCTAAAATCGTACCTCGACCAATTCCCCAGGATCAACAGCAAACAAAACTGAAAACAATAGAGTTTTTTTGACTTCCAATCCTTTTTTCCCGCTTATAATCGGTCAAAATGATATAGAATTTCATTATCAAACATACCAAAATCCACAAATATCACTTGCTGCTATTTGTGATGAACACAAATAACCAACCATAGAACCCGTTGGAATTTTCGATGAAGAACCCACAAATCTAAGGCAAATTGGTGATAAAATCAGCACCCGATGGAATTTTCATCCCTAGAACCTTGATCTCCTTATAAAACGATCACAAGGATTATCAAGTCAATTTCCAAACTTACTAGAACCAAATAATCGCACCAGGTACGATCTGTAATCTGCAACCCCATCCAATCGAGCCAAATAAACAACAGAAATTGTTAGATGAAGTCATGGCTGAGGCTCTTGTCATTAGAGTGGTCGGAGAAGCGGTCACTGGCGGGGAGAAGGTGGTCACAGTCTCACAAAAGCCGGAGGGCAATTGTATGCTTGTAGAGAGAGCAAAGGATGGAAATGAGGAAATCCCAAATAGTTGGCTTGGATGCTTAGACCCGTTCGACCAGTAGTGTCAGTTTTGTCACCCATTTTAACCCTTTGTAGAATAAAGATCAAGCTCAAATTACCCAGATATATTTTAAAATTGCCCAGCTCGAACAAAACTTAAATAAATGGGTCCAATTAGCCACGACTAGATACATAAAATACAAGTTCATCAAAGATATATGGCAATAAAACTTTCGTTTTGTTCGCCAAACAAAATTACATCTGTTATGAACTTATTATAAAGGTTTCATATGCATCAACAATAAACTTTGAGCAACTTCTAACTGTTGGGACAACTTCCTATTTAAGTAAGTTTCTATATTTGTACCATCTGTAACAGAACACCTTCAGAATTTACCCACTCAAAAATAAACAAGACAAAACTGTAATTTCTAGTCCAGCCTAGCTTTTATGGAATATGATGGGAAGCAGGACTGGGGAGTTGGCAACTATTGGTGCTTGCATCACCATTCACCAAACACCAGACATTTTCTGAGTTCTGGTTGCTGGGTCAACCAAGTAACAACCCAACCAATCTTCAAGTTGCTGCAAATCAACTTGGACCAACACCAACTAAACATCGACCTACCAGAATCAATTATTTTTAGATAGAGCACCGTTACAAGGACAATAACAGCACCATTGGTTGTGGGTTTTCAATTGCATTCGCTATTTAAGCATCGTCTTTTAGAGAAAACATACGCCCAAGAGTTCTTAAAAGAAACCAATAGAAATAACATCAGCTGGTGTCAGAAAAAGCAAGATCTATTTATAGAGGAATCAATCTTTTTATCCTATTAACCCCAAGAACACTATTTGTTCTCACAAGCATGAATGAAGTTTGTAACCGATTGAGACCGTAAGAGTCAAGTTTACACAGTGCAGGTTCAAGATCCAGAAAATAAACACTTGAAGAAAATAACAAACCATAATAAGCTGCAAACAGCATTCGAGTTGAAAATAAACTCAGGTGTGCATAGGTCAAGCCCTTTTGGCAAAGTCATCAGGCTCATCATTGTCCCTGTAGCTTCCTTCTACCTGGCCATCATCAGCAGCAAAAGAGTTTCCACCATCATTGCCAAAGGTATCACCACCACTACCACCACTAACACCAAAGCTTTGGCTTTCAACCCCAAAACCGCCAGCGCTAGTACCATATCCACCACTTCCAAAACTATCACCACCAACAGCCGCATCACCACCAGAACCATAACTGTTTCCACCACCGCCATAACCACCACCGCCGTAACCACCGCCGCCACCACCATAACCACCGCCTCCACCACCATAACCACCACCCCCACCGTAGCCCCCACCACCTCGGAAACCACCACCACCTTGTGGTCTATCGTTGGCGTAGTTCACTCTCACCATTCGACCATGCAACTCCTGCAAAATTTGTTTCATAATGGTCATTCAAAACCAATTCATCGTGGTATAAATCGGCAAACATTTATTTCTCATAAATGTAGCAACTAAACACAGTAAGACTTCACACTTCTAGCACTCGAGCAAGCATGAGCAAGCATGATATCTATGTGAACATTCAAGTCACGTAAGTAAAATACTTTTTACATGTAAACACTAGCTCTTCCCACAAAAAAAGCACAATTACCTTTCTGAAAAAGTGGCATGTAAATTTATACATCTCCTTTTTTTGAATGTTTTCACGTTACAATTTACTTATTTGTCCATTAACATTACAAATAATTAATGTTATTGGTTTAAGTTAAGATACTCATATAGTCTCTGTACTGAAGCCTTTAAGGTGTTTTAGATATTTGACAAGATTAACCAAAGTGTTTGTGCACTGCAATTTCTATGGGATAGAGGGCATATCATAAACCAAAACCAAAAAAATCCAGTAAAAGAAAAAAAAATACCCGCTGATCCATCGCCTGAATTGCAGCAGATGCAGCCTCGGTATCTGCAAAAGTAACAAACCCAAAACCTCTGGACCTGCCAGTTTCTCTATCCATGATCACTCTGGCTGTTGCATATCATAAGAAGCTATGAGGAATTTTATAAGATGTATAAAACTTTAAATTAGAATAAATTGGCACTGACATGGGCTGATGTTCATAAATGAAAAGAAGATTAGAATGCAAGATGAAAAAGTGACAACCCTGACACATATCAAGCTTATCATGGTCATCAAGCAACTGGAAGACAGTTTAACAAAATCTATTGGGTGCGTAGTAGCAAATTTTGCAAAGAAACAATAAAATCAGATATGTAATATGAATTCATAAAACCCCAACAAATCAATTTACACCATCCTACAGACATATAGTACCATACCAAACAGCTAAAAATGCACAAAAGCCCAACACAAATCAATTCTTCCAACAGCTACGCCCATGTAATTCTAGCCCCAACTGCTCAAATCAAAATGCTTCAGAAAGTGATGGTTTTTCAATCACATAATTAGAACCCTTGAAAGATGTAAATAGCTAAGCAACTGAGACAGAAACCATGATGAAATTCCTTGTAGCATTTGTAGATAATATGCAAACTCATTACTGACTCATATAAACAACTCCAATCACTTGCACCCAGGGGCATATCCATTAGATCTTATCTCAGCTACAAATTAATTAAAAAAATATGCTCAAAAGTCCAAGCATCTTAAGGTCTAACAAAATCAAAACGTTCTAGAATCTTTTAACATCTGTACCTTCATGGACTTCCCCATATGCACTAAAAGCTTCTCGCAAGCTCATATCATCTGTAGCCCATGCCAATCCTGCAACAACAATAATCAAGAACTTGATTATGAATACACATATTTCTGAACTCAACATCCAAATTCTAGTTGGCTCGTTCTAATTTGAGATTACCTCCCACAAAGACTTTAGAACTCGACATGCATCTTATCATTTGAAAGATAGATGGACTTGCCACTGACATTTCATGATTGATGTGCTTACTCACACTCTGCCTTAGTATACTACGAGCTCTGTTGAAGAAAGCCATGGTTGTATCTTGTAACCTACATATACAGCAAGTCATGATTTATAAAGAGATAGTGCAAGATATAACCTAAATGATCAGAAAACATGACAGTTTAATGTAATAAACTTCCTAAATCTATACTGTCAATTGGCATAAACAGAGAGAGACCGAGCAAAACAACTCATTTTCAGTAGAAAAATAATATTAGAACACTTCTTTTGTTTTAGAATTTCCAAAGCATAGTTACATTAGATATACAATAAAAACTGACTGATTTAGTGTCATCAGTTTACTGTTTGGTACCATTGAGGCAGTGATGCCTGTATCCTTTTTTGCAACTAAGACTCCAACATGATAATCAAAACAATACATGTAGGAACCAAAAAACCCTCAAGGGATCTTTACCTTACACTTCTTATATCTTAAACTGTTCTAATATCTACTCATAAAGATAATCAACCAAAAAGAATCACTAAAACCTAAATTTTACATCAAGAAATTAAATCCAGAGATCTTCATAATATAACATTTTGAACCGGAAAGCAATACCATACATGAAACAGAAGCAAACTATAAGTAGAAACCGGAAAATAAGAAAAGCTTGTTGACGGGTGTAAAGTGTTGTCATGAAAAAGGCACCATTTCGTCAGGTTATTTTTATTTCTCAACCCATCTTCCTTTCTAAATCGTCACTTACATAAACTCCCAATCATATCTACCACTGACTGGGACCAATTCCTTGAAGCATGTTAGACGTAACACGAAACAGAAAATAAAGCAGAAAAAGCGAAATGATCAGGCATAAAACTCCAAGAATAGATAGCCATGATGATCACGAACTAGACCAAGCTCCAGACACGACCTTAATTCATGTAACATATACATATATAAATCACACACGAATATACATGAAAAATTAAAATCAGCAAAAACTCAATCAACCTCACAGGATGCTCGTCAGAAGGAGAAGGTACTACCTCTGGTGCGCTGATCTTTCTGAGCGACCGTCGATGAATAAAACCCTAGACTAGGGCTTTTGCAGCTGATAACGAGGGTTTATGAGATTTTTTCGGGGTATTTCTATATAAGGGGGGTTGAATCGGTAATCACCGTTAGATCGTCCTTGGGGATATCTACCCCGTCGATTCACGGAGAGAACGTATGCACCATAAACTTTGTAAAGCACCGCTAAATTTTCTGAGTTCACCCCGGGACTTATTCATTTTTGAATCTGTAACTAGTATCGTACTCGCGTAATGCTGTGACGGTAAATAGTTTATTTTATAACATATCGCTTTAAAAAATGTAAGAATATGTTAAAGTAAATTAGTATAAGAAAATATATTTTAAATGAATAAAAAGTTAAAGTAAATTAGGAGAGAAAATGAAATTGTTAAAGATTGAGTGAATGTGATTAATTTAGATAAAATGAATGATCAAGATTTTTTCTTAATTGAATTTTAAGAACTCTTAAATTAAATAGAAGATGGGTATAGATAAATAAATTTACAAGGTAAGGTAAATTTCCTAATTGGGTAATAATGGTTGAGGTTTATGGGTGTGTTCGACAATAAATTTATGGAGGTTATAGGGGTTTGAGATTATAATTTTCATAATTGTCAGCCCTTTAGCCTTGTTCGGATGTTAAAATCTTGAGTGAATTATTAAAAACATAATCTCTCATAATCCTCTAAAATAAAAGTCCTTCAAAGTAGCTTATGGATGAAGCTTGAAATTATCAATTAATCAGCCTCGGCTAGTTTCGCTAAAACACACCCAATATGTAAAACCTTTTAAAAACTTCAGCCTGTCTATTGCTTTCAAAATTGAAATTTATGAAAAAAAAAAACTTAATCTGCAAAACCAAATATTAAAAAAGAGGAAATAATATGTAATAGATGTTGTTACACTAGTGAAGCTTTTAAATAACGGATATATATATTAAACATTTTAATTTTAAACGTGTTTACTTAATTTTCTATTATTTGAATTTTCAAGTGTAATATCATCTATCATATGCGATGTTTACAACATATATTATTTCCTCATAAACATAATCTTATTGTAGTTTAATTAACTCTCGACCGTATAGTTAAATTGGAATCGTAGCAATCATTAATCGGATTCAATAGTGTTATATATAATTAAATACTGGAGTACTCCTATGGTCGATCTGGCACCCAACATACTTTAACAACCTAAATGCTTGGTCCCGTCCTGTTTGGAGAGTGACCCCTTATGGCACAGCAGTGAATGTTATTTTGACAACACTTAGCTAGTGGTTTGCTACCAAAATATAATGAAATATTAAGAAAATCGAAGCAACTTAAGAGCAACACTTAACTTATTGGATTGATGTTTAGTGTGATGACGCAACAACTTAGTCCATTTTAGCAAATGACTCTTTGTATATAGGCTTTGGCTAAAGACCCCTGCTACACGTATTCTTTTCTCTAAAATTTCGAATTTCATTCTATAGATATAATGAGGGTTTTCTAATGGTCATGAGCATGTAGGTTTTCATGAGTATTCTACAAATTTGATGTCATAGAAAATATCATAGGACACTTAGCAGTGACACTTATGCTCATATAAAGAACAAGAATGCAATCAACAAATTTCATTATCAGAACAAATATAAGAAACTGGGTATAGATGTTTATTTTGTAAAAATAGATACAAGTAATTAATTAGTTAATTGATACATTGATTTTGGAATCTAAGTTATTTTTTATAGAATTTTATATTTATTTTGAATATATTTTTGGAGTTTTGTGTATTGTTGTTGAAACAAATTTTGTTTTCAATTTTATACATATTTATTTACCTTACAAATCAGTTTTAATATGAATAATTATCTAAATTTTGTTTTGATATTTGTTATCTTAATTATTTAAAGTTGGTTGGATAGTTTTAAAGTATTTATTTAATAGTATTTTCGAAACCTAATGCAACTAGGATTCTTACTAATACAAACATATAGTTTAGGGTTCATAAAATACAGTTACTGAAATTGAAAACTCTCCTCGTATTTCTGTCTATCTCTAATCGACACAATATCAACGAACATTTGGTTCTAATAAGTTAAAGTGCTTGAAAACATTTTTTCGACCTACTTTTAAAATCAAGTAAGATATAAAATTGAATTTTTAATAAATCTGATGAATTGTTATTACTCGACAGTTAGACCATTCAAGGACTTTCTAACCACTAAGATCCACAAAGATTAGCTAGTTAGCCACCATCTGTATAACATTTTATCTGGATTTCCTAACCCATCTTTCACATCATTTTTCCTTCTTTTTTTTAACTCAAAAGTTAGTATACCTCAACTCAATCTTATCCCATTTTTATAATAATATATATTAAGAGTGAGAAAGAGAGAAAAGAAAAAAAAGAGTAAAGAGATAAAGAGAAGGTGGGATGAGATGGGCCGGGAAGCCTTTGTCCTTGGCAACCCAAAGAAGGTACTTGAAGAGGGTAACTCAAAGAGACGTATGAGTGTTCCTTTAAACCCAAAAGGTTATCTGATGCGTTCAGGTCATGCGGTACACATGGCCTTACGAACTACATCAAGTTCAACATAAAATGGTGTCATTTGAGTCTGATCGAGAACACTATATCCATTTGTTGCTTTTGCATATCACATTTGTTACCCCTTTGGCCCTTTTCCACATGTGACGGCATTTTATCAGGCAATTGCGTAAAGTGTTGAAAATAATATAAAATATTCTCTCACTACTCTTGCAAAACTTGGGAAATTTTGGAAACATGCACACGATATTGTCAGATGTTCATGCCCCGATTGACTTCAATGAAGATTGTGACAAATTTGTGATGGAAGAACCCGATTTTGAAGAATTTTCAATAAGCAGGGGGAACAACACCAAATCTCCAAGTTAGAGTTAAAACGAGAAAAAAAACAACGAGAGAAAGATATTCGAACTATATTGAATCCATATGATCATTCGAGAAGATCCAATATTCAAGTTGTCCTACTACGTTAAGGAAAAAGATATGTATATATATATCGCTTTCAAGAATGTAATTATATATTATTCGCGCGATTCAATGCCCAAAAAAGTTTTCTACAGCAACATGTCCGTTTTTTTCAAATTTTCTTTTATTTACATTTAACCATTTTATTAATTTTAATAATAAATTCTAAAAGACAATAAAATAAGAAAAAAGATTTATATTGATGAAATAAAGAGAAGAGTTAATAAGATTTTAAAAATTATGTTGATATGGATAAATAATTGTGTTAGTATGAGAGAATATATTTTGAATAAATAATTAAAGTAAATTAGGAGAGAATAAAATAGTTAAAGATTGAGTGAACGAGATTAATTTAGATTAAATGAAGGGTTAAGATTTTATATTGGTTGAATTTTAAGAAGTCTTAAAATTTAAGAGGAGAAAGAATGTTAAATGGTTTATATAGTAGTATATATATATATATATATGTAATTTATTAATTTTATAATAGTGTTTTATTTTATTTGCTGTATTTTATAATTAAATTGAATGATATAATTAATGTGATTTATTTTTATATTCATATAACTAGTTAGAATTAACTGATATTATTTTTAAATAAAGTGATAGAAAAATAATAAAAGACTTGAGATATAAATTTTTCTTAACTTAATCACAGAGAAAATAAATAAGAATGAAGAAAGAGATGATGCTCATGTAAAGAAAAAAGAAGTGAAAAATAAAATGACGTTAATAACAGTAAGGGTCTAGGGGTGAGCATGATGTCGGATCGGTACTGATTTGTAGCGATACCGATTTTACCGAGTACTGAATTAACGAATTTGGTCTGAAGGCAGTATCGAATGCCGTATTGAGTATTCATATACAGTATCGGTACCGTGTACATATTTTACATAGTTGGTTCGGTACTAGTCCCGAATATCGAGTACTGATTTAGCAATATTCTAATTACCGAATACTAAACTGAAAAATCTAACTCAATATCGGTACGGTTCAGTATTTTCGATACCTATGCTTACTTTAGTAAGCCCTATTCAGATGTGCTCTAACCGACCCGTAATAATTAACCCGTTAGACTCGTATTTGAACCACAAACCACCCTGTCAATCTATACGAAATAAGTTCTAACGAACGGGCGATTCGATCAGGTAGAACAGAAAATAGAGTATTTCAGGTCTTTCTCCACTCCAGTCTCCCCCAATCTGATAAACACCCACGCGAATTTGTCTGCAATCTCATTCATTTTTCATCAATTCCTGTTTGGGACCCTTAAAAGCTCCATTTTTCACAGAAATCCAGTTCAGATTATGGACCAAACCAATAGGCCCACAGGCATTCTTCATTCCCTAGGCGAAGAAATTATCAGAATCATAACCCCGGTTTCAATCTGCATGTTCTCAGTGGTCATTTTAGTCTCTGTACTGGACAACGGTTCATCAAGCTCTTCTTCAATCACCACCATAGCCACCATAGCTTACACTGAGACCTCATCAGATTCGGAATGGGATAAATTCAAAGGCGCCCTCTTGAACTCCCTGGTGTTTGTTGCTGTTGTAACTGTTGTAACTTTCCTATTGGTGCTCCTTTTCTACTTTAGGTGCACAAAGTTCTTGAAATACTACATGGGTTTCTCCGCTTTCCTTGTTTTAGGGTTCATGGGCGGTGAGATTGCTCTTTTCTTGATTCAAGTCTTTAGAATCGCCATCGATGCTTTTACTTATGTGTTATTGCTGTTTAATTTTACGATTGTTGGAATTTTGGCGGTTTTTATGTCGAAAATTCCAATCTTTGTGACTCAATCGTATATGGTGATTATTGGGGTTTTGACTGCTTATTGGTTTACCATGCTGCCTGAATGGACAACTTGGGTGCTTTTGGTTGCCATGGCTTTATATGATCTAGCTGCTGTTTTGTTACCTGGTGGTCCATTGAGGCTATTGGTCGAGCTTGCTATATCAAGGGATGAAGATATCCCTGCCCTTGTTTATGAAGCCCGACCCGTTATGGATCCTAGAAATAATACCACGCTTCAAAGGAGGGTATGGAGAGAGCGGGTGGTTAACCCTGAATCACAATCTGGGTCACAAGTTGTTTCAGAATCCATTGGAAGTTCTCAAATTGAGAGGAGTATTGGGAATGCTGAAGAGGGTCAGGTTCCCGAGCTATCAGCTCCACTGATTGAGCGAGTTAGGGACCATGGAGCTGATGAAGAGAACTTAGCTCTTGAGGGGATTGGGTTGGCTTCATCCGGTGCCATCAAGCTTGGTTTGGGGGACTTTATCTTCTACAGTGTATTGGTAGGAAGGGCAGCAATGTATGATTTCATGACAGTTTATGCATGTTATCTTGCCATTATAGCTGGACTTGGTATAACTCTAATTCTCCTTGCTTTATATCAAAAGGCTTTGCCTGCCCTTCCTGTATCTGTCATGCTTGGAGTGTTGTTCTATGTCTTGACTCGGGTATTTCTTGAAGAGTTCATAGTACAATGTTCTTCTAATCTTTTGATGTTTTAAATATATTGAGTATTGAATCTCATGTTGTTATTGGTCTATAAGACATGATTCTTAAAGGATGTTAGCAACTCTAGACATGTTATGTGTTATAATCCTCTATGCTTTTTTGACTGCGTCAATTTATCAACTTTCTTTAAATTCCAGCAAATGCTTTTATAGGGGCATTGCATGTTCTATCAGCAATGTTGCCTTCAATTTCATGAACTCTGACTTTTGAGTCAAACATAAGAAGTAACTTAGCTAACTTCTGTAACTTCTTTTGGGAGGACCGAAAGCAAATCAGTAACCATCTATGTCCAATTGGTTTTAAGTCATTCAGCATTCCAATAATTTGTTTTTACCTTGCATCAAGTGACTGATTACGGGCTCCATTTAATTGATGGTGAACCGAAACAATACTCAAACACAGAACAATCAGTTGTTGAATTGGATCGTTTTCAACATCACCAAGAATCAATCTTTCACACAAGACCTTCAAAAGCCTTATCTTAAATGAATGACAATTGATCTTGATATGTTCAGTATTGAAGCAAAATGTCTATGCCTGGCTGCCTGCTCAACTGCATTTTCCACCCAACATCTGAGACTTCAATTTGACAACATTTTCAACCACCAATCAATTTTCATGAACTCATGAAAGTTTGTTAGAATATAATTCCACAGTTACATACATAAACACCTCAACAGCCATATCCAATCCTTTCTATGTAAGGTACGAGGATGGTAAGATATAAAAGTCATACCTCTACCCAAGAAAGAGCTGTTTACATACATAAACACCTCTTGAATATAAACAGCTTTAAACTCTATTTTATACTTCTAATTAGGGTTCTGCTCACGGGAGATTCAAACAGGCTGCATGATTGTTACTTATATATGCTTGGTTAATGTTGGAAAATAATGTATAAACTTTTCAAACTTATTAAAAAACGTATCCCATATTTATATGCTTAAACTAACTATTTGACAAAACTAGCGCAATTTTTAGATCAAGAAATATAATGTGCATGGAAATAATCTCTTTCACAGTTACAATTTTACAGGGATAAACAACAAGAAAATATAATAATAGTTTATTTAGTGAGGTCTGCCCAAGTAAACAGCTACCCGATAGTGAGGTCTGCACTTAGTTATACCTTCCTTTTATCTTTTTCTTATCCAATGTTACATCAGCGTCACATTATTCTCTCTCTCATTTCCTTTACCCTACTCAAAACAAGTGTTATACCTTTCCTTTCCTTACCCAAACCTTTTTCATATTTTATTTATTTATTTATATATATATATATATATATATATATATATATATATATATCTGTGTGTGTGTGTGTGGAGGGGGATGGGCGGGTGGGGGAGTCATGGTTCTCGTCGAGTAAGAAAGCCCGGAGGGGGTACCCGATGGGGCTACCCGAGACACCCGAAATGGTGTTCCCGAGCTCACCCGAAGGTGCCCGCCCGTCTTCAAGTGAAGCATAACGTTTGGTCTCATAAGCATAATCCAAGATGTAGACTAGGGGGTGTACATACATGTTAGCCATTCCATTCAAAAAGTATATAAGGAAAAAACCCCTCATAAATCGTCACTTAAGTTATAAAATTACAAATCATTTGGGCTTAGGATACATTTGATGAGCATAACTATTGGGATACATACATAATAATAAAACTACATAGGTGCCAAGTCTTCAGTTTTACAAAGAATAATTTTTTTAATTGCAAAACTATTTGACAAGAACACTTTTTACAACTACTATAAACAAAACGTGAAAGAAACACATTACAGATATCAACACACTTGTAAAAGTATATGACTATTAAAATTTATAACCTTAGTAAAAAATAACATTCTGAGATCAAGACTAGTAATTGTGTCTTCTGTGGGCAACAAGATGAGTCACCTAATCATTGCTGGTTTGGCTGCAATCTAGTGGGAAACATTCAGAGGAAAATTTGGGCATGGTGGGATGCTAAAGGCTTGAGACCTTCGATAGAAGATTTGAGTAACTCTATTCAATCCCCAGGGGATACGGAAGTGCTAGATCAGGTTTTCAAATCGGTTTGTGTAGTTACGGCTTGGTTCATATGGAAGTGGAGAAATGCAATCTTTCACGCTGGGCCTGATGAGGTAGCAAAGTTAGGATCAGAAGATGTCTTCTCAGGTATCCAACGGATGTCGGCATTGTGGTTAGATCGTCGGAGCGCCTTGCTTATCATAAGCTTGGATAAATGGTGTTCTAATCCTATTGGCACTTTATGTTGCAATTAAATTTTATCTGTGTTTGGTTAAAGTCTCAAGCTTAGATGCTTCTCTTTTAATAATATTTTGTTTCGTTAGGGAAATGTATAGACATGCCGAAACTCTTTGTCTAGTGAAAATTTTTTTGCTATTAAAAAATGTACAACTTGTGAGGGTGGTTCAAGTTTATCTGTAAAAGTAAATTTTAGAAATTATATGATTTTGAAGTAATAAAAGGTTATAAATTATAAATGATGAAATAGACAACGTACATATGATGAACAAAAAATATTTGTGATACTGAAAGACTAGTGTGCACGTGCATCTAAGTGTCAACTAGACAGCTAATGATAAGGGTGTTATCTGGGTTACTTTTTTCTGGTTTCGGGTTAATTAGGTTGGATTGTTTAGGTTTTTAGTTGTAAAATACATAACTGCTAAACAAAAATGAAGTATGTTTCGATTACTCGGGTTTTGAGTTCGGGTCAAGTATCTAAAACATTACCGGAACTTTAGGGCTAAGTTTCTAGGTGAAGCTTTCGCCCATATATATATATATATATATATATATATATATATATATATATATATACCAGCATCAACATTAACGGAACTTTAGGGTTAAGTTTCTAGGTGGAGCTTTCCCTCAGTTCTATATTGGTGCCAAAATTTCAAAAATACAAAAAAAAAGTGTATGGAATTCAAGAATACACACCAATGGACGAAATAAAATGGTCGACAACCGTTGTCTATATAGTCGGTTACTAGGTTTATCGTTTTTTTGGTCGAAACATAGAGGGGGTAGTAAGTTATCTTCTTTACATTGGATAGTTTGGTGTTGTAGGCCTTTTAATTGTATTTTGTAACTCTTTGTTATTTCCGCTAGCTCCTTGCTGGTGTTTTTTATATAATTTGCCTTATCAAAAAAAAAAACTAAAAAACATATTTATTACAACTAAATAAATTTCCTGTAGTGAAATCACTTACACCTAAGTAAACAACACCCGACGTAAGTCATAATAAATAATTGACGGGTAATTGGGTTGGTATGCCTGAACCGATATTAAAGTGAGAAAACCAGAAATCCGAAATTTATTAACCGATAATCAGTTAAACCTAATTAATAGTTATCACAACAATTGATTTATGTATTAAATCAATGATAATTAGGTGTGTCGGTTCAAGTCTTGTGATGAATAAAATGGTGTAAAATTAAATTTAAATTTATGGGACATGTGTCTTTATCCGTTAAAAAGTTTGATAAGGAAGATAGAATATATAAAAGCATTATGAATAACTAAAGCTAATATGATTAACGAGATTGAGTATGTGTGATAGTAGCAATTAACTCGCTTAGATGTCATCACTAGTGGATGACTGGAAGCTTACCTAGTTTTTTTTAGCCGACGAGGTCACAGCCTAAACCCGTTTTTATAACAAGAGATTATTTGCACATAACAAGTTTTTTGTATTCACAAAATATATGTGTTTAGACAGTAATACTCTTAAACATTTGTATAAAAAAAGGATATCACATGTTTGTAAAGGTAAAGTTATCATGATTGTTATGCATAAGTGCATAACTAAATTTTGTAGTGTGCAAATCATCCCACTTTTATAATTTATAAAGTTTACATTTTTAATGTTTATGGTGGCTAGATCACTGCCTCACGGGTCTAGGTCACGAGCTGTTTAATTTTCTTAAAAGCACGTATATCTATCGCTAAATATATTTTTCCGAATATATAAGATATAATTTTTGTAGAACAAAGCGACCTCTAAAACCTAACAAATATAAACTACAAAAGATAAAGATCTGTGTATGTGTATTTCAAGCAAATTAAGATCTTGATCACAACATGCATATGATCGTTGGTTCATAATATTCATTAACAACCTTTTGATGAATATTCATGAAATACACGAATTGAATTGGTTACCACATAATAGCATGTATATTTCCAACTTTTCACATAGTGTTAGTTTTGGTTGAAACTTTTATTGTTGTATATAGATGAAACCCATGGTTGAAATATTGTGCTACCAATTTTTTCTTAAAAAGCCGGCTTTTAAAAAAGTCCAGTAAAAGCTATCTTTTAACTTCAACTCTCTCTCTCTTTCTCTCTCTCTCTTTATCTCTCATACCACCACCATCACCGTTCCCTTCCCCTCTCCTCCCCACCACCACTACCCCTTTTCCGATCTTCAAACATCTCCAACCCCTTCACCATTCTCGACCACCACAGTTCTGGCTGGTCCAACACCTCCATTGCCGCCCTAGCGCCACCACTCCACCATCCCTTGCTCAGCCAACATCATTGCCGCCGCCGCCACCACATCCGTTGGCATATTACTACCACCTGCGACCCTACTCCCTCCCTTCCTTCGGTGTGGGTGTGTCCCCAACATTTCACCACCTGCAACACCACCTTCTCTCTCTCATGCGATCTTCAAGTTTCCAAATCTCTGTTTATCATCGATTGGTGAGTGTGCTAAACGACAATGGCGGTGGCAATTGTATGATGGACTGACGGTGGTTGTATAATGGATTGGCGGTGATGCCCTAAATTTCAGTTTCTAGGGTTCAATATGATCAGATTCATACTTGCAGTTATTCATGTATTTATTGGTAAGTTGCTTTTCTTTTTTCCTTTGCAAATATTTAATTACTTGACTTAGTGATTTCAAATAGTTTAAAGAACTTTGATATTAAGCATATGGAATTTTCACATGTGAAGAGGTGACTCATGGGTGAAGATCAAAAGAAAGACTCTTTTTGTGTAGCTACTTGGGTTGTTTAATTGAGTTCATAAACAATATTTCTTCTGGATTGGGGAATACCAAACATATTATAGATCATGCATATTTGTTGTTCTTCATTTGTTCTGTCTTCGTACCTTTATGTGTACTGGTGATTTCAATATTCAATATAGATACTGTCGTGTAAATTCTTTTTAAGTTTGTTTAATGATCGATTATAATCTTGATTTTGTTTCAATATAAATGTCGTTATGTAAATTCTTATAATTTATTTTACTAAATAATAAATTAAATATAATTAAAAGTAAATATAAAGTTAAATAAGAATAAAGGGTAAATATCTTATTGGTAACAAGGATAAAGTGAGAAAAGACTAAAATACCATTTGACTAACGATGTGCGTTTTACGTACCTGTTTTAAATTTATAAAATTAAAAATACCAAAATACCATCTACAACACAAATGCAATTAAAAAAAGGATTTTGGGATTTTTATATTAAAACTACTTTTTTTTAACTAATTAAACTCTCATTTAACTAACTAGTTATAAAAGAAACTACTAAAACTAATCAAGGAAATCGAAAAGCAAATAACTTTGTTGGTTTTAACTATGGATTGAAGCTTTCTCTCTAGATTCGATTTCACCATTTTTAATCAGTTGATTTCAAATAAACACGTACAATGGATATTAAAGTATTATATACCGATTTCTGAAGTAGTTAAGACTTCATGATCAGAATTATTAACCTTATAATCATGTCAAATACTAATCTCATGGTTATGAGATTGATAATTAACATAATTAGTCTATTTGTTTGAATCAAGCAAGAATTAATCAATATTGATTTATAATTATCATTCAATCAATCATTTACACATAAAGATCATCACAAGCAATTGACACGCACATTAAAGTTAACTACTTTGTTGTTTAACCCCTAAGATTGATCAATCACTAGTCAAAATTACTTATTGATCTTAGATAATCATGATAAAAGAATACATAGATTGATCCTATAACCTATGCAAACTCAGTCAATAAACATCAAGATATAAACTTTAACACGTGGATTTTAGATTAAGCAAAACAAGATGAATACATAACACCTTAACATCCAATTCATTGAAATCAAACCAAATTACAAGAGTTCATCGCCTCTAGGGAGGAAAAGAAAGAATTTAGCCCATGATCAATGAATTAAACATACCGGGTTCTCTGGAATACATGAAATATAGATTTAAGATGAAAACCGGAATGCAACCAATGATGTAGAATCTTGATCTTCAAGTTTCAGCTTCAGGTCTGCCTTGTGAAACTTCTTTAGACTTTTAGTGTGATTAAAATTAGGTCATAATAAGTCTCTACATCTGATATGGACACAACTTTGTAATTATTCTTCTGTCACGTTGCGACCCGAACTTTTCTCCCGTCTATCCACTTTTTTAAATCTGATGTATATCTCGTAGCGTGATAAATGAAGACCGTCGTGTCACGACACTCAATTTTTCTAAAAAACTTGATTTTTCTTCGTTTAAGCTCAAACTTTTTCGACTTTCTCCATTTTAGCCTAAAACATAACTAACAAAGACATAGGTAAACAACACATTTTGTTCTATTTTCATATAATAAATGGCTAAAATTAATAAATATCGCGTAAAATATATTATATATAACAAAACTCTAAGCCAAATGCTAAACCAATACACACTACAAACAACACCCTTTCAACGTCAAACTAGGATTAAGAAGCCAATCTCTCCAACGAAGACCTGATTGTGCTCACAGTATTATTTAAGTAATTAAAAAAATTAAACTTAATGCAACAGATTTAACAAGATAAAAATGTAAGTGTACAAACTACAAACAATGCCCCAAGTCCCCGACTAACATATATAGGCCCAATATAATAGAGTTTTTTTTTATCAGACAGTTCTTATTTAAAAACATATTTACTAAATAGGTGTACTTTTAAATATATTTACCAAAAAGGTGTATTTTTTTGTTTTTACTGTTTTTTACGGCTTCTTTTTTAGTTCTTTTAATTGTTTGTACTGCTTTTTTAGTGTTTCTTTATTATTGTTGTTGTAATCTATACTCTTGCTAGTTTATTACTATTTAATAAACTAAAATAAAATGCCTTTGTAGTTGTAAAAAGAATATTTCTTTTACAAAGATTACATCACTGATCGATATTAATTGAATAAAAAAAAGTTAAAAAAACAATAAAGAAGCTGTAAACAAATAGTTAAAAAACAGTTAAAAATAGCCAAAAAAAACAGTAAAGAAACATTAAAAAAACAGTTAAAAAGAAGTAGTAAAAAACAGTTAAAAAGAAGCAGTAAAACACAATTAAAAAAACTAAAAAAATAAGCTGTAAATAACAGTAAAAAAATACACCTATTAAGTAAATATGTTTAAAAGTATACCTATTTAGTAAATATGTTTTTAAATAATACCTGTATTGTAAAAAACTCCAATATAATTACATGAAATTAATAATATATTTGTTGAAAGTTATAATTATTATGACGCAGAACATATGTAAGATAATTATGCTAATAGAGAAAATTACGATAAAGGTATTAACAGAAAAGTAACCGGTAATAATGAAAGAAAATATTGAATTTAGTAGGGATAAAATATAATATATATAAATAATTGTGAATATATATCTTTGCTAACTTTTTAAATCATGGTAAACTTTTTTAAAAATGTATTAAACTTTACTTATTTATGCTACATTTACCTGATTAGCAATGGGCATTCTAAAACTTAGTTTTTAATCTATCAAACATGGTATAATAAGTTATATGCTAACATGACACCAATTTAGCTGACGTGACGTGACTGTTAACTTGTTTTTCTTGTCTTAAAAATAGAAAATATGATAAATATTGTTTTAACAGTTATAATCATTTTCAGTAATACATTCATTTGGGCGAAATCATTTCCGGTATATTCATTCTGGCGAAATCGTCCATTTCACACTTTCACACCATTTGGCAACATTCATACCCTCGTGTGGTTCGTTCCACTATTCATAACATCGATTTCAACTACCATTGATCTTGCAAATTTTTTAGAGTTTGATGTTCATACCATCGATTTTTATTGGAAATTTCATAGTTTTGAGTCTGTACTTCATCAATTTGAGTTTGGAATTGAGGAAATGATTAGAGTTTGAACGTTTCCGATTATAATAAATGATTACAGTTAATTGACTGAACTAGTCCTTGTATGGGTTTAGAACATAGACAAAAGATGTTTTTGATTTGTACCAAATGTTTGGGGTTCATCTTGACTTATGAGAAAACAAAAACCTGTCATAGAGACGAAGATACTTATGTTCGTGTGTAGGTTTCAGATTTTAATGTTTTTGGTTTGTTTATTAATGTTTTGAAATGTTGAGTACATCAAAAAAGTAAATTTTACATTTTAGAAAAAAAATTATCGTAAAAATAAGAAGTAATATAGCTTTCATCTAAACTTGCCTTCTTGGTACTAATCCGTCGCATAATAATTAGCTTTTATCCTTTCCTTCAAACAAAGGGAGATGATTTGTAAATAAAAGAATTTGTCATATACAATTAAACATATGTGTTTAGAAAATAAAACTTTAAACATGTTGATAAGAAAGATATTTAATAATTGGATAAAAAAAGTTACAATTCATTACAAAACAACACTTCCTTTTGCGTCGGGCAAATCCGAAATCCCTGGTAATATGATGTTTTCCTCGGATTTCATACGGGAACGACCGTAGATAAAAGCTTAGTGGGAAAATCATTTCTCTCGTCTTTTTCCGGGGATTACCAACGGAATCGTGGGAAATCCATTGAAAATTTGCTATCTAACTTAAATTCATGGGAAATTCGTTAAAGATTTCCCATGAATTTTGGACTGTCGAAAATCTCTTTCTAATGTCTGATTTTCTTGTAGTGTTGTTGCGTATGTAAAACTCTGTTGTGTACAAATGATCTCCCGAAAACAAAACTTAAGCCAAAGGAATATTAACTTTTATGGGGTGTTTGTTTTAGCTTATTTTGGGAGCTTAGCTTATTAGCTTATTTTATAAGGTTATGAAAACATGGTGTTTGACCTAGGGGTTGTTTGTTTGCTGCTTAATGGAACCATTCAGCACTGATTGCTGAATCATTCAGCAATCAACATGTTTGATTGCAACATCTGAATGAAGACTGTGCTAAATGATCAGCATAATGGTGCTGAATCATTCTACCTTAAAGTGCATTCTGAATCATTAAGCACCAAGTATTATTCCCTAAGTCTCCTTCTTTCACATGCTGTCTTGTTAAACAATCATATCTTATAATATAATATATCACTATTAAGGTTAAAATGATAATTTGCATCATTCAGAACCTTTATCAAACAACATGTCACATTCAGAGGCAGATTCATTCAGAGCATATGAATTATTCAGACCACTGGATCATTCAGCGCTTAATCATTTTGTTTTAACAAACAGCCCCTTAGTTTATTAGCTTAAGTTTATTGGCTTATTTTGAGTAAAAATAAGCCCATTTTTACAAGTCAAATGAAAGTGACTTATTTTTTTCACATGAGCTTATCTTTGTACTTTTACATATATACTCTTATCTTTTCTCCTTTTTTCAATACATTCCCTTCCTCAAATGTGAGCATGTATTTTTAGACATTTTACAATAATAAGCTAATTCAAACACTTTTTTAAAAGTAAATTATTAGCTTATAAGTAATAAGTTAATTCAAACATTTTTTTTACTAATAAGCTCAAAAACTAAAAAGCTCATAACTTAAAAAGCTAAAAAACCTAAGCTAAAAAAAAAATAAGCTTATCCAAACACCCCCTTAGTATTATTAATAATCTATGCTTGAAATGGAAAAATAAGTACAAGTACATAAGAAATAACATCGTATTTACCATAGAAAAAGAATGTGTACTGTTATAGCACCTAGGTTAGGTATTGTTACACTTACATAAATGTTTATTAAAAGGTAAATTTGTCATTTCAATATTTACTTATTAAAAATATATTTTAGTATAACAACATTTAACTTAGATGTTGCTAGTAACATAATATTATTTACTCCATTTATTATTTTATTTTCCACTTTCAGATGTGAAATACCAATGATTAAAAAACGTTTCGTATTCTCCAAAATGAAAACCGAAAAGCCTAATATTAATAACTAAACTTCGCGCATTTTAGCAATATATATTAAAAGAGGCAACACTATTTTTTTTTGTAAATAAATCTACAAAATCTTTGCATTCCCAAAAAGAATCTACAAAATCCTGAATATGTGTCTAATACAAATGATTAAAAAAATCATTTACATTAATATTGTTAAATACTTAAATACTTAATCTATAAAAAATAACTCTATATTTTTTAAAAAATATATAAAAATATGTAGACATGTATGTTGCGTCAAGGAAATCAATCAAGTAAAAGATGAAAGTAATACGGAGTACTAAATTTAAGCAATAAAATAAGTCAACTTTAGAAATACTTCTACTATAAAATGGCTTCGAAATGTGGAAAATAAATCGATGCAAATAATTACAAAAAAAAAAAAACAAAAACAAAAAAAGAAAAGACAATGGTCTCCTTCATCCACTGGCTTCCATTGTTGCTATCTCTCGTCGCTGCGCGCACACACCGCCTTCCACACACCTTTAACGTCTTGTCTTACGGTGCACTCCCCAATCGAATCACCGATAACACCAAGGTACATTTTCGTTTCAATTCCCCCAAAAAAATCTTCATCCAATTCCTCAATTTTAATTTGCAATTTATTTACGTATATATACGATCGGTTTTCATTAGGCGTTTCTTCGAGCCTGGAGCGATGCGTGTAAATGTGATGGCGGCGGTAGGGTTTTGATCCCGAGAGGTACGTATATGCTTGGTCCCGTCGTCTTCGTCGGACCCTGTAGAGGCCCTGTAAATTTCGTTATTAAGGGTTCGCTTGAAGCTTCCAGCCATCCGTCCAAGTTTTTTGTGGATCATTGGATTGCTTTTAGGTACGTCGATCAGCTTGTGGTCGGAGGCGGCGGTGATTTGCTTGGGCACGGCGGCTCAGCCTGGCATTTTAATGACTGCGCCACCAACTCCCGATGCAGACCTCTTCCCGTCGTAAGTTTATTTTTTATTTTCTTAATATTAATTATATTCGTCAAGATTTAGTAAAAATGGAATATAAAAAGTTTATATATTAATTTTTAATTTGATTCATTAATTAATTATCCAAGATTGTAACGGATGTTAAAGTGACGAACTGATGATTAAAGAATTTTGACAGTTATTGCGATAAAAAATGTTTTCATTATTGTAGGAAATGATACGTTTATTCTTTTCTATTTATATTATTATTTGCTATTTAAGATATTTATTTTTTTAAAATCCGGCTTGGTCTAACGAATTGAGCCGCGAATCGGTTTGAAGAACAGGTCGAATGTGACATGGTTTTTTGCCTTCGATTGACCCGGTGACTAACCCGGGTCAACTTAAAACCGGGCTTTAAAGCATTGTTTTTGAATGTATTGACACAAATTTTACATAATGAATTGTTGATATATTTCGTTTTTATGGATGCTATGTTCTTAAATGGAAATAGACGATGCGCTTCGATTTCGTTTCCAATTCAAAAATAAACCACATCCGATCGATCAATAGCAAAAACGCTCATTTCAATCTATTCGCGTGCCGCAATGTGAACATGAGCAACATTCGGATCATTGCCCCCGATGAGAGCCCCAACACTGATGGCATCCGTATCGGGAGCTCTAGCCAGATCAAGATTCGGGATTCTGTCATAAGCACCGGTGATGATTGCATATCCATGGTTGCTGGTAGTCAGGATATCGTGGTCACAAGGGTCCATTGTGGGCCCGGTCATGGCTTTAGCATCGGTAGCCTAGGTGGATCCCACAGCGAAGAACATGTGAGTGGCATAATTATACAAAACTCGACTTTGCGAGGGACTCAAAACGGATTAAGGATCAAAACATGGGCTCCCTCTTCTCCTAGCCTTGCTTCCGATCTTATGTTTGATGATATCATCATGGAAAATGTCAATAACCCTATATTTATTGACCAGCAATATTGCCCACAACCTCCTTGCAACTGGCGGGTAAAATCTCTATTTTTTTTTACTTTTGATTTTAATAAGCTCGTAAGTTAGAAAATAAATTAATTTACACATTTTTTACATAATGTTATTACTTAATTTAACGGGAATATTTGTTTTCGTAGGCACAATCAAACGTTCAAATAAGGAATGTGACATTCAGAAAAGTGCGTGGCACGTCGAGTTCTAAAATCGCGGTTAAAATGCAATGTAGCAAACACGTGCCCTGTGAAGGTATCAAACTCGTGAACATAAACTTGGCATATGAGGGGCGAGAGGGATTAGCGGCTTCATCTTGCTTGAATGTTGAAGGAAAGTCATATGGACCACAGCTTCCATCAGGGTGTCTATAGAACGAACCAACGTCGTTTAACTCTTAATTATTACAATTTCCTAGTACAACCGGAGAACGTACATTTGAAGTTCTTTCAGGGTTGTTTGTATTTAATTAAATATAATTAAACGAAAGTTTGCAAATTAACCTTTGTAATCGGATTCTGTAAGAATTCTTAATCTAAATTTGGGTGTGTTTAAGAGGATGGAGAAGAAGAGTAGTAATTAGTATCAACATTATACAAATTAGCCGAATGAAAATTCCATATATGTTCTTGTTCAAAAATGAGAATAATGTGAATATGGTCTTTCTCATTTTTTTAAAAAAATCAGTTTTTGTTTTTTTAACGAATAAAAGAATTATTATGGAACATAATTAAAGTTTGAATGAAGTGTAACAAGGGATAGCTTTTCTCTGTCCGCGCTTTATGCCACGTAAGTTGAAACGTCCTTAATACTCTCCACATCTTACAAATAAATACTTAAAATTTAAATAAAGAGTAATTACGGTGGAATTTTAGAAAACATTTAATTGCATATCTAATTTCATTTGTAAATATGGTAAATTTATTATAAAAAAGGAAGATGATAGACCCATTTGTAATATGGCAATTTTGTAATATGACAATTATGAGTGTTATTGTCTTTAATGAATAATTACAAATTTTTTATGTAAATTGATAATGAAATTGGTTTACATTTATATTTATACTATCTAAATTATTTAACTTTGTTTCTCTTAAAAATTTTAAGACTACTAAATGTTAAGTAGTAAATGCTTTTAATACAACTAGCTTGGTAACCGCGCAATGCGACGCTAACGAATAATTTATATTTAATATGTCTGTTTTTTATATTCACGTAATACGGTGATACCGAATAATTTTTATTTGTTACATGTCAATTTCTTTACCTTTTTTCCATTTCCCATATTTTTCTGTAGTCAATCAACTTTTTTATTAAATTCTAAAAAATATTGGAGAACAATAAAATAAGAAAAAAAATTCTCTACTAATAAAATATGATAAATTGTATTAAAATAGAGGGTGTATATTACTAATTTAAAATTAAGAGACTATAAAAATAGAGTAAAATAATGTATAATTTTCTTTTTTTAATTGTTTGAGCTAATTATAAAATTAAAAATATTTATAAATTCTGGTTATAGGTTATTCAGGTTATTAGTTTTACTTATATTCATTTTTCGCTAATTAAGTTAAGTTATTTATTATATGATAGAATATTTAAAATGAAAGGTTTGGTTATGAAAATATTTTCTAATAATTAGTTAATTTGTATTGTTTTGATTTTTATAAGTACGGAAGGTTTAGTTATTAAAATGGAATATAGAAATCATATTAACTCTATATAGTTAGAATTGCTTACGCGGGTAGAATACTAGTATATATATACATATATATTACGACTGCAAGTACCATTAGTTGTTTTGGTGCTATTATTTTTATGCACCTTCCAAAAAGATAAAGAACATTATAGGAGAAGCAAAGGAACAGATTCATATAAAAGATGCATTAATGTGTTTTTGAAAAGTTGTATATAACCTACATTATCTTTAAAATTATATCTATTACGTTTTATTTTACAAAAAAAAGAGATTGTCCTGCCTTGATAGGGATACGTGAAAACTTTGAATGATATATAAATTCTCCTTTTTATAAAAGATGTTTTATGAAAGAGTGAGACTTACAAAGGAACACATTCTTGACTTAGAATAAGGAATCAATTTTCATGTTTATGAGAGAACCTGATAAGTCATGTTTAAACACAATATGAGAGGATCTTAACTTATAAAGTAATAACATAGCTTTAAAAACGGTTTATTTCACATAATAGTAACAAAGATTGAAAATTGTTCCACCAAGGTCATTTATGGGTTATTTCACAATGTAAAATAAAGAGTTAATTGTCAATTTTGATCTGAATGGTCATTTCGTTAGTTGACTGTTAGTCAACTCTGTTAAGTGAAGGGTATTTTGGTCCTTTTACCATTTTTCTATTTTTTATTGGTTAGAATAATATTTAATAATTTTTAGAGTTAATTATCAATTAACTCACTTTCAAATATATAAAAATATATATATTCTCCTCACCATACACACACACACACACACACACACACACACACACACACTCTCTCTCTCTTTCTCCCCTCTCACCCATCTGTCACCCACCCCACCAGCCTCTCCAAACCACCGCCCCCACCACCCTTTGAGCACAACCACCACCATCGCCATCGTTAACCGCTACAACCATCATCGGCTCTCTCTCTCTTCGTACACATACACACTCTCTCTTTTCCCTCTTTCATTCTCTCACTCATCTGTCATCACCCCCACCACCCAATCGATAACCATCGTCACCACCAACACAAAAAACCCACTGAAACCCCTATCTACCAACACCACTCCGCCACCGACATAGAAATCCCACCGATAACCCATCTACCAACACCACTTCACCATCCTATCTACCAACACCACCGTAAACCGCCATAGAAAAATCCTATCTAACTACCATTGACACCTTTGTGCAACACACAAACCCTAGATCTGTAGCTAAATTATGTTAAAAACCTAGATCTATACCTAAATCATCTGAAAACCCTATACATGTTTGAAGATTACGGCGGCAACGGCGGTGCTTTCACCGTCAGAGAGAAAGAGAAAGAGAAAGAGAAAGATGAGGCTTTCTTGTCTAGAGAGAGAAACAGAGCGATGAGATAAAGACAAAGAGAGATGAGATAAACAGAGAGATGAGATAAAGACAGAGAGAGATGAGAGAAACAGAGAGATGAGATAAAGACAGAGAGATGAGAGAAATAGAGAGAGATAAGAGAGAGAGATGTTGATGTCACCGTGGTTGTAGTTGCAATGGTGGTTGTTGCCGGCGTAGGACGGCGACAGCTGTGGTGGTGGTGGTCGATGCTGTCTACAGAGAGAAATAAAGAGAGATAGAGAGCTGGGAGAAATAAAGAGAGATAAGAGAGGGAAGTAGATATATAACTCTATTAATAATAAATATTAATAACTTAATTTTAATGAATAAATAATAAAAATAAGGGTAAATTTGTCATTTACCCATAACTTTACATAGTTGACTAACAGTCAACTAACTAAAGGACCATTCAAACCAAAAAGTGGATGTTTAAGGTCCATCTTGTTCACTTTTGAAGTTAAAGGACCAAATCGGAAGAAATTGGATAGTTAAATGACGATTTTAACAATTAACTCTAAAATAAATGAACAGTAACTTTGATAGAACAATTTTCAAACTTGGTTACTATTCTATAAATTTTCCCCTTTGAAAAACTGTCCGCTATGAAAATGTTGTGAATGTATACAAAATCTAAGTACTGACGTTACTAGCTAGCTAGTAAAAAGGCGACCTGATGTTAAATATTATTTTCCCATAATAAGTGAAATGAGTAAAATATTTAAAGACGGTGTTAAAAATATAATGGACTAAAGTAATCTAATATATGCTTTTTTTTTAAATTACTAGCATGGTACTCGCGTAATTCAGTGGCGACGAATAATTTTACTCGGCAACTTGTCCATAGTGTGGCGGAAAAAGTTGTAAATTTTCACAATGATTGGTAAATTTTCAGTAAGTGCGTTAGTGTGACGAAAAAAGTTGAGTAGAAAGAATGTTAAATGCATTATAATATAGCTAAGATATATTAGAATTTAATTTGTATATTGACTTAATTTTTATGAATACTTTTTGTTATAAATGATTTAATTATTAATATGACATATAAAGATTTAATTGATTTTGTAACACCTCTTTTCCAGTTTTAATTTAAAAACATTATCTTATGAGTTAGCATAAAAAAGTTATCAGAGTTTCTCAAAAATACTGTTTCTAAGCATACCTGTGCTAACATTTACATACGTAGTGTTAAAGCTACTTCTTTAAAACCAAGAGCTATCCGGCTGAACATCGCGCTGGGGCCTTACCCTTGCTGGAACCTGCATTACCTGCAACACTGAAACATAAGCTAACGCTTAGTGAGCATACTAACTGAACATAAACAACGTAAGAACGTCTCGCATCCAAGCCGTGTCATCTGGAGTAAAGTCTTCTCAGGATTCTTGCATCCCAGCTGTATTATCTGCAACCTGCAAATCTGTTACTATACTAGGGTTTTCTCTACACCATAGTGTAGAATCTCCCCAGTACTTTCTTTGGGTATAAAGAGCTCGATATACCCCTTTCTATTGTCTTGGATACAAAGCTACGTTTGCACGTACTGAGTATCCTCTGTGCCGGGCTTATCTACACCTCATGGGTGTAGCCTATCCCCGCTGCTATTGGTACACAACTCACTATATACCCTGTCTCTGTTCTTGTGCATAGTTATGCTCGCAGCATGACTATACACCTATACATATATCACATATCATATATGGGCATAACATAACATATCATATCTAGTCATAACAAAACATATCATATCTGATCACGTATGCATAGCATATCTGGTCATAACATAACATATCATATCCAAACATAACATTTCAGATTATATCTTCTAGTGCACATCTACATTTACTGAATCATAAATACTTATACTGGTTTGGTGTACAGTTACACCATCTGAGTGGCTATATATCATAAAACTATTCTTTGTACAAGATTACACCTCGCACTTATTCTGTATCAAACTTACTTTCATTGTATACATATAGCGTTCATATCTCATAATACAAGTATCATGCTGTTCATCTAGATCATAGCCATATGCTAACATGTTAAAGGACTAGTACACTCACCTGGTAACTGTGCAGAATGCTAAACAGATAACTTTGTGCTATCAAGTCTTCAAATACCTTCCTGTACCAGAGATAAGCTAAACATCATAACCTGTACAAACTGAACTGAGAAAGGGGCTACACGGGCCGTGTAATCATACACGAGCCGTGTACCCTGCATGCTACACGACTACTCATGGCTACATGCCTTGTGTTGACACATCACTCTACACGGGTCGTGTAACCCTACACGGGCCGTGTACCCTTTATGCTACACGACCATGTATCCCTACATGGCCTGTCACCGCCTTTGACCTCTACACGGGCCGTGTGCCTTATACACTACACGACCATGTTCAAGTACATGGCTTATCTCCTTCTTATAAGACATGTACACGGGCCGTGTACAGGACCGACCTGCAACTTTCTGCCAAGAACACAGCTGCTGTTCTTGATCTAAATTCTCACTTTAAATGCTTCCTAGAGCTTGTAAAACATGTTACCACATCTGAACTACTAAATAACAACTAGAAATACCATTACTAACAACAATCTATGATTTCACCTTTGAAATCACTTTCTTGACTCATACACATAAAATTCACAACAAGGATACATACCTTGCTACTGATAATCACTTGGTGATGCTGCTACACTCTGAATCTGATGTTCTTGATCAGAGAATATAGAGAAATTGGCTAGACAAAATGACTAGGTTGACTAACTCAAGTCAACTACTAGCATATATATATATATATATATATATATATATATATATATATATACTTACAAAGAATTACTAAACAGCCCCTGGACTTATCATCTTTCAAACTGACAGCTTTAGCCCCTCTAGTTTTATTAACACCCCTAATCTTTTACAATGCTTAACCATGACAACTTTTAAACTTTGGGGTGTTACAACTCTTCCCTACTTGGAACGATTTCATCCCCGAAATCTACTGTACACCTAACTCTGTACTACGCTAAGCTGAATGCTACCGTAGCGTACTAACGGTAGTCTTACATCTCGTCATCTCTTAATGCTATCTCAGCGCACTGACGATAGTCTTACATCACATACTATCCGCTACCGAGGTAGACGGTCTGCAGCATACTGATCATGAAACACTTATCACTCATAACATGACACTCATACACTCAAGTGTAATCTGAACCTTTTCTGTATCTTCACTATACTTTTACCGGTTCTATCCATTCTTTACATAAACACTTAATCCTTTCTCTCTAAATAGCCATTGATTGTTTTATATACAACTGATTATCTCATCCACTAGCGTATCATATAGAGGGACAACTACTGATTCATCCGCTAACCACCCACAAGGGTGGAATATCTCTGGTAATTCCAGTCTGTACGCTGCTTTACCTCATCTTGCGATAATCAATTAACTTTCTACCATGGTGTCACTCTTACCAATTCATAGCCATCAATCTGGAATTCTAACAATGATCTTCTCTTATCTGCGTATCTTTCTGTCTATTCTGCCTACTTTAAAATGCTCACGTATCTACTGTATATACTCAGTCTATCGCTGTACTGTTCCTACACCATTCCACTTTTCTGACTAGCTTTACCCCTAACAAATAAGGGTCCTACACGTTTTGTCACGCAACATCTCGTATGGTAACATACCATCACTCAAAAGGTAACTGCTAACTAAATGAACTATGCTAACAATAAATAGATATCTCAAATACCCCTGAGATCATCAACACATGATTCCTGTCTATCCCCTGGTATCTGTATCTTTCTCTTACTCTGTTCTTCCTTCGATGGTGGAATACTGAGCTGAGGTGTAGCAGAACCTCCATATCTAAGTATTACCTTTTCTAGCTAAACATTTGTCATTCTTTCTAAAGAATACACTTTCTTTATTGACACAAGATCTACATTCTTGTGAATCTATCAATTACTTCTCAGATAGCATCAAAATCCCGAGACGTTCTAGACGATCTGACAATCTAATCTACTGTAACCTTCTTACTATTTTGTGTTTCCACTTAAAACATCTGCTAGCACATTGGCTCTAGCTATACAACTGCTACTAATTCTACTCATGAGTTAGGAGGTTGCTTTTCTGTACCTTTAACTAGTGAAAACTTAACAATAACCTTCTCTTTCTGTATAACCTAACTCCCAATAAAGGACATTACCATTAACCACTACAACTTCCATTCTATCTAACAATGCTAATACTAGAATACTATATCATTCTTACTTTAACATATCAACCACTCACTGCTCATCACCATTCATCTTGAGTTCTATACTCCCTTTAGTTAACTAGACTAAGGGTACTGCTATTTTAGAAAGGTTTAGTATAAACAATCTGTAACACTTTACACTTCAAGGAAAATTCTTACTTTTACAAAATTCTGAGGCGGCTCCCACTTCATTACTACTTCTATTTGGCTGACACTGTTTTAATTCTTTTCTGACTAACAAAGCAACCTAATAATTGTACTTATTATATCTGAACTTATTACTTGGGAAATTTCACATTCAATTTTAACTCTAAACTTTTTTCACTATTTGCCCTTAAGTTTAGACTTTATATAGTTACATTTAATCTAGTAAAACTATTATTTACAAATCGAATGGTAACCTATCGGTATCAAGATGTACTAAGTTATCCCTCCCACTTTAAGCTTACGGGTTCAATTCCAGTTATACATCAATTCGAAGTTTTAATTTTAACCCTTAATAAATTTTTACTTTTTACCCTTCGGTTTGTATAAGTTACATTTGATTTCATAACATTACTAGGTAATATAGCCCTATGTACATAATGTAATCAACAAATGGGTGTCTACGTATACTAATTTTAAACAATGAACTAATATATTAAATTATATATAAATTAATTATTAAAAATATAATTATTTGAATATCACTCAACACAACACACGAGCCTGGTATACCTTGTTTAATTCATTTGAAAAAGACCATACAAAAAATAATCAAAATATGTCATAAGCTTATACATTTTATGATAAATATGTTAAGTTTTAAAAGATATATCTACAAACTAAAACGTTCATAAACAATGTCGCTAGAAAAATGAAAATGGTAGGCAAGGATCATGTAGGTAGCTCACAAGTAACAGCTCTTACGCTTACTTTTTTGTAACATTAAACAAACATCCTTCCAAATCCACATTTATATACATATCAAGATTTAAACTTTTAATTTGAGAATGAACGAAACATCTTAATTTTAATCCTATTTTGATATCGATAGGTCGACTGCCTTCTGTTCTTGCTTATTTTTGCCCCGGTTAGGCAGGAGAAGGGGGGGGGGGGGGGGCTAATAAACACTCAATGGTGAGAAACCTACGGTAGCCTAAAAGTAAGATTCATGCATAACTTGTTATGTTCAGTTGTTAAATTTTATTATGAGCTATTGGATTTCATAAGAAAAAAACAAAACAAAAAGAGTCAAAACCTGTTCATTAGTAGCAGTCAATTAAATTAGGTTTAGGGGTACATCAAAATTCATTAGTAGCACTTAGCAACTCTTAAAACTAATTCAACTCCCAAAATCATGTAAGATTCTAAAATTCACTTTCTCTTAAATCTAAAAAAAGGAAAAAAGATGAACTAGATTCAAGTGATATATAGCTTGTATATATAAAGAAAAAATTGATTCATAGCTAGCTAGCATTCATAAAAAAAAGTTGATAAATTACCGATCTTCAAACTCAATATACAAATAGAATATAGACTTGGCTTTTAAATCACTCACAAACTTCGATAAACAAAAATACACTTATTGTTCCAAATTGATATATATGGACTTGATACATTGATTCAATTGATAAACAAAAGACAATCCCTATGATGCAAATTCAAACACAAATCAGATCATATAGCCTTTTATCAGAAATTGATGAACAACTTGATTCCAAAACTTGATCAATATAGGGGCATTCAAAATGATTTACAAATTGAATTCAAATATCCTTCTCCCCAACAGTGAGATTGATGAAGAAAAACCACATTCACTTGAACAACTTAGATCAAAAAATGAATGAGGCGGAGGTGGTGCAACAACGGCGGTGGTTGCTTGTGTTGATAGTTGTAGAAGACTACAAGTCTTGAAAATTGATGAACAACTTACACCAACAAACTACCGAGAAAGTGATTTAGATCTGAATGAGGTAGAGATGTTGGGTACGTGCGACGATAACGGTCTTCTTGCCATGGTAATCGGTGATGAATAAAGGGGAACGATTCGTAAGAGGAAGCTTTGCCTGTAGTCCCTAGACGTCGATGAACTGTTTTTCATGTGAGAACTAATCTTGGCCCTTGATTAAAATAACTCAAGGGCTAAGAAGTCTAATGACTCATTAATGACTCGTTAATAAGGGGTATGTTGGGAAGATTAAGTCAATTTAATAATGATTTATCAAACTAGACGCAATTCATGATTGGATAAATATAAAAGTTTCCAAAATACCCCTATTTATGAGTTATTAATGGTGTTACACACAATTCTTGCATGAAAAATATTCCTCTCTTGAACCGCAAGAAACACATTAATGACTCACTAAAATGGGTATTTTGGCCATTTTATATATTACACAACCGTGAATTACGTCATGGTGGACCGTTATTAATGAGTTATAATTTTATATGGTTTGATTTTTCAAAACACCCCTCGTGTAGAAGTCCCTAATATATCATTAACTAGCTAAGCGGCCCGTGTGTTAACACGAGAATGATATAAATCAAATTTAAACTTATATAGTTTTAAAGAGTATTAATACGTATAGTAAAAATAATTAGAAATAAATTAAAGCAATTCTGATTAACAAACAATTATGGTCGGCAGATTCGAGAAACAATGTTGATCATGGCAGTAAGTTCAAGTTCATTAGTGTATTGTAATTCATATCTTTAATTTTACTTACAAATTTCATTAACTTTAATATATACCTATTGAAACTCATCCGAAGATTAAAACGATTAGTGACTATAAAATGACGATATATGTGTATATATTTACACACACACACACACTCTTATATATATACTCTCATCATAAAGCATATAAAATGAATATAAATCTACTGGACTTTATATAAATTTTGAACTAATTTAATATTTGAAATTAAACGCTCGTTAGATATATCATTTAAAGGAATCCGTGAATTTGTTCTATCATTTTCAATCGTTATTGAACTGTTATGAACAGAGTTATCATGTGTAGAATGAATCACTCTTGATTTCTTTCTTTTTTTGAATGTTTTTCCAATGAAGGTTTGCTCCAACAATTTTTTTAAATTTTTTTAATGGGATGTTGTGATTGGTGGAAATTTAGTTTTGTCATCATATTACAATAAAACTTACACCAAAGCGTAAATAAAAATGAGACGGTCGCAAATATATAATTATTTTTTCTCTAAACAAAATATATCACAAGTTACTAAACATAATTTATAAACAACCTATAATTAATTACATTAATTTACAATTTTTATAAAACCCTCTCACATTTTCTTAAAAGCCCCTCGTATGTTTTATAAAACCCCCCTTACAATTTTCATCTAGTCTCCTTTCAATTTAAAATAAGCCTTTTTTTTTGTAATATGAAATCATCATTCTTAAAAACATGATTTTTTAAAAAGAATGATGATGTCATCATTTTCTTTTAAATATATTATAAGATAAAATAAAATGAGTAATTAAAAGTGGTGGTAATTAAGATGTGATTCTTTATTTACAATTATACTATTATAACATTATTAGTCATTGATTTATTTTAATTAAGAAACAAAATTGGTTCTCGCAATATTTGTAATTAGAATGGTTCTTAAATAAACCTTCCCCCACCCCATATATATATATACATATATATATATATATATATATATATATATATATATATATATATATATAAAATATGTGTGTGTGTTGGGGTTCGGGAGAGAACACCCCTAAAGAGAGAGCAAGAGGAACATGGACCATATAGAATTTGAACTTTTTTTATTACCTGTCTGCTAGACCCCATTTCATAATTGATTTGACCTGAATTTTGAAATCGAAATCTTCTAATTAATGAGTACTAAAAACTGATTTTAGTTATATCATTTTTACTGTGAAAATTTGTAAACTTGTTTTGATACATCCAAACACAAGCACGCATAAAAAACGAATTAAAACGCATAACAAATAATGCATCCAAAACATATATACGGATGCATACATAACAAATAATATATGCATCCAAAACAGATATATCTATCCATTAGAGGTATAGATTTAGAACGCATACTCATAAAAAACTAATGCATCAAAGCCGATGCATGCATGCGTACATCATAAACAATGAAAACATGAATCAATTCTGATGAGAAGCATGCAGATCTACTTCTCGATTTTTGTTTGTGGAGTTCTGGTTTGGTGGTGGACCATTTCTATAGAGGCTAGTTAAAAGAATAAATAAAATCATACCAAACGGGCATCAATGATCAACCCCATGGAAATTTTACATAGTAGTATCGATTTTTATCTAGGCAACTATGAGGTCGATTAATTGATTGTGGTGATCGTTATCTGTTGAGGCGGGGAAGTCAAATATTTATCCAAACCTGAAAATGCAAATCTCCAACCTACAAAATTTGCTGTAATTACGAAACGAAAGCTAGGTTTGACTGCAGCGATGGTGATAAACAAGCGTGAAAGTGTCGGTGATAATAGGTAACATGGTGGAGGTCGGAGGAGTTGACAACTGTAACGATGTTATTGATGGCCATAAACAACGGCGATAGTCATAAACCGGCGATGAAGTGTCTTGAACTGAGTTCTTTTAATCGCGCGTCCCGTGAATTTTAGAGGTCCTATGCGAAGTGAAAAAAACGAGCCCCTTATACACACACATAAGTAAAAATTCACTAATACTACGATATTTGTTATATAAAAAAACTATAACAAAAGAAGGATAGTAAAATAGTTTATCCTATATAGTTATATGAATCGTGAAGTTCTCCTAGCATTAGTGAAAGCAAGGTTTTGTATCAACTTTTCGTAATCAATACTCTCTATTATATTGTTCTCAATAGTTATCCTTGCCAATCTATTAAGCATTTCTTTTGACATTTTGGACGGTAAGTAGAACGTCAACAACTTAAGTTTTGAGAAACTTCTTTCTACAGATGCAAGGAATAGTGAACAAAATTCTATATGCAATAATCGCATGGAAACAATCAACTTCTTGTAGGTATTTTAAGACATCGTTAGGTCGGATAGTTTTTCCGGGTAAAAACGTGTCAGATAGCTTCAACTCCATATGAAGTTCATTTGCATCAAGATCTGATCGTCCATCATACTTAAGTGCGAATTCAAAACGACTACAACGTACACGACTTAAGATCTTTGTCATCAAATTCCTTCAACTTTTTAGGAAACAAAAAACTAAAAAAGTTTTCATACTCTTTTTATTGTTTAAATTTGGTCTTAAGAGAAGCACTAGCTTGATCAACGGTATATAAAAAATAATTAACTTTATAATTCCCTTGAGCTGAAAATAAGACATTTTGATCACTTTGGTTCTCATCAAATTGTTTTTTTCTACAAACCTGACGCCTCTGAGGAATACCAAATCAATATTCATTTCAATTGCAAGTTCCTTAGTATCATCGATAGCCTTAGATAACCATGTTTCTCTGAACTCCTTAAAGTATTCGATCAACATGTTCCCTCTTTAATATATTAATCAAAACATAGGCTTTTTTAAAAATTTTATTTTTCAAATTATGGGCTTTTGAAAATTATAATATATATAAGTGGCCCTTTTGAGACGTGAGCCATATGCGACCTCACCTCCTCAACTTCCTCAAAGACACCCCTGTTGAAATGTGCCAGCAGATGCGTAGGAATGTGGGATGAAGAAATGATGAGAAAGAATGAGATGATTTTATTTAATTTATTTCCACATATGCCCCTAACTCACATACTAAATATAAAATGTGGCTTCTTATCAAACGTGGGATTAAATTAATCAACAATGAGGGGATGTTTAGTAGAGAGAAAAGAAATGGGGAGAATTGGTTTCTCTTGTTTGGGAGAAATGATTATAGTTTTGGGAGGAGAAATGGTTTCTCCACCCATTTCCATTTCTCTCCTTCCTTTGTATTTTCATTTCTCTTCAAATTGTGAAGAAGTGGAGAGAAATGACAACCAATGTCTACTCATCATTGACGATGTCCAATTGCGATGTGTTTCCGGCATTCTAATCATCATCGTCGACGTCCGGCAAGGCGGCCAATGCCGCAACCTCCGTCCGGCGACTTGAGCTACTATTTCTCTGTTTTATTTCTTTCCTGATACCAAACAAGGAAATCAATTCCAATTCTTCACACATTTCCATTTCTCCCCATTCCCATTTCTCCCCTATTTTCATTTCCATTTCTCCCAATTTCTCTTTTCTCTACCAAACACCCCCTTAGTGTTTTTATCTCATTACAACTTTCTCTATCTCTCTCTACTTCTTTAGGGAGAAGTTTATTTGAGAATCCTTTTTATTGTAGGTATCACAAGTACCATTTGTAACTACCATTAATGCTCATTAATAGAGATATTTTGGTTATTTATATGAGTCGTTATTAGATTGACTTAAATTTTCTAAAATATCACTCGTTAATGAGCATTAATGAAAGCTCATTTATGAGTCATTAGCATAATAACCATTGATCTAATTTAATCAAGAGTCAAGATTGGTTCTCGCAGTACTCGCAATAAGAACGATTCTCAGTTCTCAATGAGAACCGTTCTTATTGCGATTACCATTTGTAACCACCCTTAATTCTCATTAATATAAGTATTTTGGTCTTTTATATATTTTCCCAATCGTGATTTGCGTCCGATGGGCCGCCATTAAAGAGTGAGACTTGTTTTTTCCAAAATACCAACATTAATGAGCCGCCATTTTATTGACATATAATTTTTATAATCAAAGGCCAAGATTGGTTCTTGTGGTACTCATAATAAAAATAGTTTCTAAAACGAGCCATCATGTATGTACAAGGAGAAGCTCATTTGTGAACTGTTCTTCTTGCGATTATCACCATTAATGCTCATTAATAAGGTTATTTTGACTTTTTATATACTCTTCTGACCGTGAATTGCGTACGGGTGGACCGTCATTAAATAGCGAAGCTTGATTCTCCCTAAATATCCATCATTAATGCGTCATTTATGAACCGTCATTTTTATTGATTATTGATTTATTTTAATCAAGGGTCAAAAATGGTTCTCGCAGTCCTCGCAATAAAAATGGTTCTAAAAAAGAACCTTCCCATATATATATATATATGTATGTATATATAGGGGAATGTTTATTTAAGAACAGATCTTATTGCGACTATCACGAGAACCACTCTTGGCACCCGAGTAAAATAAATCAATGGCTAATAATTTTGGCTGCTCATTAAAAACTAATGATTGACTTATTAATGAGGGGTATTCTGGGAAAATCAAGCCAAGAGTTAATTTCATAAATGGTCCTTTAACTAACCACGGATTGCAAGTTTAGTACTTTTTCCAAAAAAGTTGCAAATTTCATCCTTAAAGTACCATTTTGTTGCATGGATAATCCTTTCTAACGAATTCTGTTAACTGGGTTCGTTAAATCAAGGGTATTTACGTCTTTTTACTATTTTTCTATTTATTAATTGGTTTTATAATTATTAATTGCTTTTAAATATTTATTTTTTAAATACTATCTTTCCTCTCATTAGCAATTATCTGCTCTCTCTCTCTCTAACCACCAAGAAAAGCACCACTGCCACCGCCCACCTCCACCATCACCACCGCCACCTCCGCCATCAATGCGCCGCCTTTGTCGTTGGCATTACCACCACCACCACCAAGAACAAACGCACAAACTATCTCGATCTCTCTCTAAAATTCCAAACTCTAAGAAAACCACCACTACTACCACCCACCTCTACTTCTACCATCACCGCCGCCACATTCTCTGCTTCCATTATCATCGCCACCATGAACACAGACACACACAAAATCAAAACCCACCACTAAAAATCAGAACCCTAAATCGGAAACCTACCCCCAAATCAAAACACACAAAATCAAAACCCACCACCATGAACACAGACACACACAAAATCAAAACCCACCACTAAAAATCAGATCCCTAAATCGGAAACCTACCCCCAAATCAAAACACACAAAATCAAAACCCACCACCATGAACACAGACACATACAAACGGTTAAAACAACCCACCGACAAAAATCAAATCCTACGAACCAAATCGGAAACCTACCCCCAAATCAGAACCCTAGATCACACATGAAGCGAGGGTGGCCTCCAACGCTTGGTGAGGCGGTGGTTCAAGAAAGGGATTGAAGCGATGGTGGCATGAAACACTTGGTGAGGCTATGACGCGAGGGTGGCACCAAACGCTTGGTGAGGCGGCGACGGTGGCCTTCTCTGATTGTGGTGCACAAGGGTGGAACTTGTAGGTAGAATAGTCGTGGTGCACAAGGGTGTAAGCGATTGTGGTGCACGACTGTCGTGGTGCACAAGGGTGGAAGCGCTGAACACTTGGTGGTAGGCAGCGGTGGCTTTCTCCGATGACGGGGAGTGAGGCGGTGGTGAGGTTATGGAGGAGAGGAGACGAGAAGAGAGAGAGAGAAAGGGTTGGGGGTGGGTTGACTGAGAGAGTAGGTTAGTTTTAAAGTATTTAACTATTATTATTATTATATAATTACTATTATTAAGAAAATAAATAAAAAATTAAAGATAAGGGTAAAATAGTCCATTTACAAAAACTAACGGATCTAGTTAACGGAAACCGTCAAAAAGGATTAAATTTGCAACAAAATGGTACTTTAAGGATGAAATTTGCAACTTTTTTGAAAAAAGGACTAAACTTGCAAAATGGGGATAGTTAAAGGACTATTTATGAAATTAACTCTTAAGCCAATTTAATAATGACTCGTTCACCCGGATGTAATTCACGATTGGGTAATATATATGACCAAAATACCCCTATTAATTAGTATTAATGGTAGTTACAAATGATACCCACGGTACTTGCAATAAGAACGGTTGTCAATTGAACTTCTCTATATATATATATATATATATATGTGTGTGTGTGTGTGTGTGTGTAGTGAGAATGGATATTTAGATGAAAACGAGAGAAGAAATTCTAGCCATCTATTAGATATTGTTCTATTAGATCTTATGGTCGCAACACCTCTTAATTCATGGTCGTCATAATTCATGGTTATGTTATGAATAAAATGAACGGCCAAATGTAAACCAACCGATCAAATCAAATGAAGGGTCGAGATTTCTCATTGAAATATAAATTCTCATTTAACCTCCCATTATATATATAGGGAGAAGTTTACTCGAGAACCGTTTTTATTGCGAGTATCGCGAGTATCATTTGTAACCACCATTATGCTCATTAATATGGGTATTTTGGTCTTTTATAGATTTATTAAAGAGCGAGACTTGAATTTCCCAAAATACCCCCTGATTAATGAATTGTTATTTTTATTGGCTATTGATTTATTTTAATTAAGGGTCACGATTGGTTCTCATGATACTCATAATGAGAATGGTTCTTAAATGAACCTTCGTCTATATATATATATATATATACATACATATAGGGGAGGGATATACTAAAAGGAGAATTAAAGTAAAAAGAGTAAGAAGAATTCTCAGCCACATATTTTCATCAAAAGTCAACATAAACTAGTCAAAATTGGTGAGTCATAACTGCCAAATAACTGTAGTTTAAGGACAAATTCGGAATAGAAAAGTCTAGAATCAGTTACATATGAAGCATTTTTTCAATAATTAATAAAACTAGCAACTGTTTTTAAATTCTTTTACATTATCTGATCGATGCACATAAGCTGATGTACATAACTTCATATTTGATCAACATGATTTCAAAATCGTTGAACATCTAATATCATCAATCACTCATTAGTCATCACTGCAATTGACAAGTTAAAATATAAACTCCTAAGCATTGATGAACAAACATAATACATATTGATTAAAAAAGACGAATAACTCTTGATATTTAATAACAAAGACACTTCGTTTTTTGATGAACAATCACAACACAAACTAAAATATTCAATCGAAGAATATCAAAACAAAAATTGATGCACAATCCAACCAAAATAGATGCATAAACCATCAATCCCAACACTGATTTATAAGTAAACTGACTGTACATAAAAAACTTGATGAATCTGTAATAATAAAAGTAACATATTTAAACAGTGATACATAAAAAGTTGAGGAAAAAAGAAACTGATAACCCCAAAAGGCTTACATTGGTGCATCTGAAAACCCTTACACACACCTGGCTGTAGATCTGAAACAAATACGAACACGAGATGTGAATCTGATGTGTGTAGTATCCATAGATTTCAAGGAGGGGATTACCACAAACCTTGAAGAACCGCGAGAGAGGGGTTGCTTCAACCGAATCTATGCATCGGCAGTGGTGGACTAGTCGTCATCGGCTCTTGATGGAGGACATGGAAACTTTCGATAAAAACTCGGGAAACCTTGATGGTGAATCTGATTCACAGTTTCTATGATGATGAAGAAGTAGGTTTTTGAAAAAACCATGGAGTTCACAACCGTTGGCAATCGAGCAAATGGCCGACATCAACAACTGTGGAATCGGGTGACAGCAACAAGAGACTCAAGAAACAACAGCAATAGGCGACTTAAATATGACAGGAAATGATGATATGATTCTCCAATGAGCGATTATGCATCTCTGATGTGGTCATGGAAACAATCAGCGATTGTGCATCGCCAAAAGTTGCTGAGGGTGAGTGGCGAAGTGTGAATGACGAGCGATATGCGGCAAGCAAAAAGGCAGAGAGGCAGATGTGTAGTTAGGGTTTTGGGGAAGGCGGTTAAAGTGAGAGATATATAACCAGACGTGGATAGAGAAAATGGGGGAAAAGAGATTAATTGACTTTTCTAAAATACCCTTACAACTATAATTACACGTGTCACCCCCATATTTCTCCTTACTCTTTTTACATTAATATTTTTTTATTTGAAACCAACTCTATACACACACACATGTAACCATCATGAATACTCATTAATGGAGGTATTTGGTCTTTTATATATTTTTTCCAACTGTGAATTTCATCGAGGTGGATGAGTCATTATTATATTGACTTAATTTTCTTAAAATACCCCTAATTAATGAGTTATTATTGAATCATTAATGAGTCAATCATTAGTCATTTGTTATTTTTAGCCATTGATTTATTATAATCAAGGGTCAAGATTGGTTCTCGCAGTACTTGCAATAAAAATGATTCTCAAATAAACCATTTTATATAGAGCCTTTGACTCATTTACTTTACGAATTGAACTAGGACTGTAATTAATATTAGGGTTGGTTTTTTATTTTATATATATAGGGAGGTTCATGCGAAAAGAGTTTTTTTATGAAAAGTACGAGAAACATTTTTGGCCATTGGATGATTAAATATAAGGTTAAGGAGAGTTGTGGCATGTTTGTAAATAGAACAAGTTTTAAGGAGATTAACACAACACTAGTTAGGGTAAGATGGACATTTTACCACATAAATGTCTTAACCCTAAATCAAGTCACGTCCCTTTTAGGCAGCCAAACTAGAAAAAACTCCATTTCTCTCTAAACCATATGTAGCCTTTAAAATCCATCACCACCACCTCCATCCGGCAACATCTTCTGCCACCACCACTAGAGTTAGAAGCACCATCAAGCTCCAAGCACCACCATTATAGACCTTAACCATCGCCTCCAATATGGCATATCTTTTGTCGCCAACCACTACGGTAAGAACCACCATCACCGCCATCACAAACCTCAACCACCTTGAAGTTGTCGTCGTTCAACAATCATAGTTCCAGATCTTGTATCCTGACCACCATCACCGCCATCAAAACCTCAACCACCTTGAAGTTGTCCTCATTCAACAATCGTAGTTCCAGATCTTGTAGCCTTCGGCCATGGAAAACAAAGAAGGATCGTTGAAGTCCAGTCGCTCCTATCGTGACCATCATCGGTAAGCCCCACTTTTACTTCGTGTATCCCTTCCCTTTATCTTCTCGGTTAGCAACGCATCCATAAATGCCCCTTTTTCTTTGCAGATCTGTGAGCCTGACAGAAGTATGTGGCCAAATCGGATTCTAGGTCGTTGTCGAGTCCAAAAGATCATCCTTTTTTTATTTATACCATGAGATGGGTTTTAGTAATTTAGATGTATTTTCTCAAATTACTTGCCTCCTAAACCAAGCAACAGAGGTTATGTTTTCGATAATTGTTCTTGTATTTATTGGATTTGTGTATGCCGTTTATGAACGAGCATTGATAATTATGAAAGTTAACATTTATATATGTCGGATGTTATTTGATGTTCAACAGTGATTAACATTGTGTAATTTAAAAATTTTATTTTTAATTTTTAAAACATTCATTGATAAGTATTTATAATTAGAAAAATAAGGGTTTGTGTATTCTCGATCTTATATGGTTTTATTAATGAACTCACTTTAAGTTTTAAAAATCAATTATTTATCTATTATTTTTTGTTTTTGTTTAGCATTGTTTATCAATGAATATATACATGAGTAGTAATTTTTTTCTAATTTTTATTTCTAGATCGTGTTAATCAATGAATAGTATGAACGATTATTTAGTTTGTTTGAGTTTTTATGATGTTTATTTTGTTTTACTAGTGATGAGTTTTGTATAATAATGAACATAACTCTTGTATTTGTATTTAGGTTTGTTTAGATAATTTAATATATATATTGTTGACGGAGCCGAGAGAAAGTGTGATGTGGCTAAAAAACTATGAGGTCATTGATGACGTGTAATTATAACATAGATAATTAGTACGGGTAGATAATGAGAGGAAAATATATTACATTTAATGGGTTTGGATGTAAATTGTGAAGGACTGTATGAAATATAACAGGGGGTTTTAAGAAAATTGTATAATAATGTAATTAATTATAGGTTGTTTGAAAATTTTATTTAATAACTTGTGATATATTTGTTTAGAGAAAAAATAGTTATATATTTGTGACCGTCTTATTTTATCAACGTTTTGATATAAATTTTATCATAATATGACGTTTTTTTAATTAGTACATTTTAATTGTTTTATCCATTGAGTGCAATGGGTAGGTAATTATTGGATATTTTCTTTGTTTTTTATATTTATTCTCTCTAAATAATATAATCGATATAATCACTGTTATCTTGGTCTTTCGATAAAAATAATTTAAAAAATACTATTTTTTAATTTTTTGTTGTATTACGATAAAATTTATATATTTGATAACCACTTAGTGAGTCTTTTAAAACCATTGGTTTGTGACATAAAGCTGTTTACAAAATTATCACTACCAGTTTAAGACTCTTTAAAATTGATTGTTAGTGTTTGAGTAAATAATCGTAAGAAACTATAACTCTTCATAATTAATGCGTAATGAAACAACCATTTCATGTTAGTGTGTTTTGTAACTACGCATACAACTTGAATGGGTTTAGTTCATCAAAATGTATCTAATTGTCACGTTTTACTATTGTACGTATCGTACTTTATAATTTCTATTATGTATATCGAACATAAAAGTTGTCGATACTGTGTGTATTGAACTTTATATTGTATGTACTAAACTTATACATTTTTTCCTTTTTTATGCAATCAAAATACATACAATAACAACAAATTAAGAGTTTGATACACACAGTAGAAACTTTAAAGTTCAATACACACAATAGCAAAACTTGATAAGTTGAAAATATTTTGTTGAACTAAACTCCAACTTGAAATGTTATACAAATATTTTAATTATCTAAGTTGTTTTACTTTTTAACTAATAATTTGGTTCATAAAATTAAGGTTATTATTACATGGATATTTAAATTTAATATTATCTTGTATTTTCAATTATATTTAATTAAGTAATAAATTATACTTAAGCAATTTACACATGTATAAACATAATCTATTCTATGTTAATATCTTATTTTTATGTGATCTAATTTATGTATACTTAGCATCATTATTTAATTTTTAACAAATTTAGTTTACAATTCCAATTATTCAAATATATTATTGACTGATAAAAATGTCTTTTAAGCATTTGATATTGTAACATCAACAATAATATTATGGTTAAGTCTTTACAGTGTTGAGATTATATTCCATCACAAGAAACACATTAATATTGTACTAAAAAATTTTAGACATGTAATATAATTTTATATTTTTTTGAAAGAGTATGTATAAAAGTATTAAATATAAAAGTTTTATTTACGTACCCGAACATCGCACGGGTGTAACACTAGTTGTTCATTATTGGTGATGAGTTTGTTTTCTAATGAACATAACCTTTGTGTGTATTTAGGTTGTTTAGATAATTGTTTATTAGCAAACTTAAATTGTTAAGCTTTTTTTGTTTATCTTTTAGGTTGTTCGTTGTTAAACAAAGTATAATTTAATTATTTTCATTCATGGTTGAACACAAATATTAGTTATTATTTTTAGTAACAAAAGATAAAAAATCATACCAAAATGTTATTATCCAGTAATAAACAGTTGAATATATAAAAAAATTCTGGAAAAAATAATTAATTTGAAAAATAATAAAAACAGAAAAGTAAATAAAATCTAGAAAAAAGATTAATTAGAAAGATGATAGAGAAAATAATTTTGTTTACTAATATACCTTTTGAATTAAATAAAATTTTTTAATTATGATTAATGTGAACCACAAGATTAAAAACCAATCAATGGCTGAAATTGATTCTCGCACTTTTCGTAAATAAAACACTTTTCGCATTAATCCTCCCCTATACATACATACATACATACATACATACATATATATATATATAGGGTGAGTCGCCGTGAGTGAATCTATAAAATTAGAGAGAGATTTCAAAATTCATATTTTATTGGTTGTTTCTTTTCGTTCATACGGCACTACGCCGGTATTCTAAACCGAGATTTTTTATAACTTTTTTTTGTTATTCGTAAGTTTAGGTTATGTTTTGATTAGTTGCGTTCTTGTAATCTACTCATATATTTACATATATAGTGAATCATCAATTGTGTCCGTGGTTTTTTCCCGTCAAAGGTAGTTTTACGTTAAATCTTGGTGTTCTCGCTTTCTATTATTTATTCATATTTCGTTTCTACGTAGTTTAATATATTTATTTTATAACAAGTGGTATTAGAGCCACGTTGTTTCCTGATTAGCCTTTTTCAATTTACTGGGTTTTATATCGACATAACTACTTTGAAATACGTTTTTTCGCTGCTGGACCGAGATACAAGATTTTATCTATGGCAAGTGAATATGCCCGCGACTTGGTCAAATGAGGATAAAGAAAGAAAAGATTGTAAGTCGCTCTCTCATATTGACCTCTATTTATCTAATAATATTTTACAAGAACTTTTAAAAGAAAGCTTCATATTGATAGGAGATAATTTACCATATAAAATTGCTGGAGTAAGTTCAATCCAGATGAAGATGTATGCTGGTGTTATTAGACCTTTGTTAGATGTTCGACATATTTCATGTTTAAAAAGAAATTTTATGTTTTTGAGTACTCTTGGTCTTAAAGAGTACACGTATTCCGGTAAAGGTGGAGTTCTAAATATTTCAAAAGCAACTCTGTTTGAGTTGAACGCTTCTTGTATTGACGAAGAAAACGTTTATGGAATATATACCATTCAGTTGAAAATGATGATTTTTCTAGATGAAAATGATGATTTTTCTAGATGAAAATGATAACAATATATACCATTCAAAATGATAACATTATTCAGATGAAAATGATAAAAATAGACTCGTTTAGCCGAAATTGATATATATCACACGTTTCTAGATGAAAATGATAACATTTTCCACATGAAAATGATAACAATATATAACATTCAAAATGATAACATTATCCGGATGAAAATGATAAAAATAGACTCGTTTAGCCGAAATTGATATATATCACACGTTTCTAGATGAAAATGATAACAATTTCCAATTGAAAATGATAACATTTTCCACATGAAAATGATAACAATATACAACTTTCAAAATGATAACATTATCCGGATTAAAATAGACTCATTTCTAGCCGAAAATGATATAAATACACTCATTCCAACCGAAAATGATATAAATACACATGTTTCCAGCCGAAAATGATATAAATTCATTTGATTCAAAATGATAATATTTTGGTATCATTTTCATATGGTTTGCATTTTCAAAATAAGATTTTTAGAAATATGAGAAGAATGTTTTGTTTGAAAGAGAATTAAAAAAATGAGTAGATTGGTATAAATTTTTTATTCAAATTTCTAAAATTAAAATAGTTATAACAATTTAAAGATTTAACAGGTAAAAAAATTAAAAAACGAAAGTTGGGGGGAGTTCTTGAAGGGAGGCGCCTAAGTGTGTTTGACAACTTTAATTTTTTTTACCCTTTAGATGAATGACTAGGATTTGAACTTTGGAATTTATGTTTAAAGGTGGTTCTATATAAGGTGAGCCGCCGCAAGTGATTGAGTGAATCAATAAAATTAGAGAGAGATTTCATAATTCATATTTTCTTAGTTGTTTCTTTTCGTTCGGCACTACGCCGTTATTCAAGACCGAGATTTCTTTTTATAGCTTTTCTTTGTTATTCGCGTGTTTAGATTATGTTTTAACTACCCGTGTTTTTGTAACCTCCTCATATTTTTTTCATATAAGGAATCATCAGTTGTGCCCGTAATTTTTTTCCCGTCAAGGGTTTTTTCGCGTTAATTTTGAGTTTCTTGTTTTCTATTATTTATTCGTATTTCGTTTATACATATTCTATATATTTATTTTATAAGAATTCATCTCGGAAACATCAATCCTATTTTATAAATTTTTTTTTTTGAACAGCCAACAATATTTTATAATTAACTGTGAGTTACCAACTTCATTCACACAATTAAACGCCCGCCAAAAGATAGCAACCCGGCCCACATTTCCATGATCAATCAACCGCAAGAAGTAATCGTACGTAGGCACACTGCAGCGTGCATTGATCCATGGACTAGAGGCTAGCCGGTCTTTGGATGCCGGGCCATTATTTGGTCCTACACAATTCGATCAGGGTTCCTCACCCATATATCTAATTAAACTACCCTCATCTTCAACTGTCTAAAAGGACAACAACATCCATAGCCCACACACTCACAGCAATGCATCACTATCAACATCTTAGTATGCAGCCAAGAAACCAATAAAACGTACCTTGCAGCATAAGATCTAGCAATATTTCATCTTATTTCCTACAGTAAATTAACCTTAATTAATTATCAGATAATTATTTAAAAAGATGAAACTTGATTTTTTTAGACAAAAACTAAGTAGATAATAAATAATTAAAGCGAATGATCGAAGAGTCAAATCTGTTAAAGATTTTGAAGTCCCCGGCCAATATGGAGTAAATTAAACATAATAAAAGTTGCACCCACCAACACATCAGTACTCAAGTTAGTTAGTTTTGTTTTGTGCTGGCTGGCGTGCTTCAATTTGTTTTGTTTTTTGGTTCGTATGATCGATATATAGCATGCATTGACCGTCTCATTTATCATTGTGCGTGCTAGCTAGCTGTGCACGTCTCGATCTCTTTTTCTCGTGTTTTTGTAGCATGCATTTATGGCCTCTAGCTATATATGACGATCGAGACCTGCATGCATGCTAGCTGCTGGCATGCATGATCGAATTATGCAGAGCATATGCAAATGCAACCAAAGGAGATCGATATGATGAGTTTTCCTGACTATGAAAATGACTTCACATGATGCTTTCTACCGTTATTGTCATCATTTTTGGGGATCATTTCGTCAATCATTTTTCTCATGATTTTTTTAAGCTTCCTCTCTCTCTCTCTCTCTCTCTAGATCGATGGTGACAGTTAAGCCTCGCATATGTGGGTACTGTCTACTAAATGACACTACTTGATGCTTAAATCTCACATTTTCTTCTGACGTACACATGCATGATTTTACCATCTTCGTACTTTAAATTAATTACTGCAAAAAAATTTCTACCTACCTAGCTGGCTACCTTAGTTCAAATATAATTGATTTTATTATGATCTAACTAAATCCCTTGATTAATTTTCCAATTAGGCCAATTGCTTGAGGTAACCTAATATTAAATTAATTAGGCGTCAAGTTTAGCCAACCAGACATTTCATGATCAGCACCGATCGAAGCCCTTCAAAAAGATGATGATCCATCTTTAAATCATGTTATGAATTAATGTATATCTCAAGCGCTTTCTTGTTATATATTAAATATGCATGGTGATGAGCTTTTGAACGTAATTTTGGGATATGCAAGCCTTTTTGAAGGGCTAAATTGGGTATATATATATATATATATATATATATATGCATAAATAAATACACTGAGCTAGCTGCAGTTAGCAGCAGTAGTAGTGATAGTAGTCTGTGTATGTTGTCTTGAAAAATAGAAGCAATAGTGTCGTGTCTGAAACATGCATTTTGAAAAATATACAGAAGCACCTTTCGATCTGGACGGGACCATTTGGTTTCTTCTTAATCTTTAATTTCTATTATTTTGTCCACTATATATAATTAATTTCTGTGGTATCCCTCCCTGCACATTTGAAAGTCCAGAAACTCTCTGCCTCTCTCTCTCTCTCTCTCTCTCTCTCTCACTGTGTGTGTGTGTGTTTGTCATGTCTTTATCTTTGCTGGGCTGCCTGCAGCATATCCCTCAGAATTAAAGTTAAGAGATGTAAAGACTAGTACATGCCAGCAAAAATTTATATATAGGCTAGAAGAAGAGTTTCATTGTAACAAACAGAATACATATCTCCGTATATACTTTGATGAATCAGTTTTCTAACTTATATATGTTACAACTGCGTTGGATTTTGTTTACTCGTAGGACCAAAGAAAAGCAGCTTTATAACTTCGATTGAACGTTATTTGACTTTCTACGTCAACACATTACTTTGAATGCATAAGAGCATCCACTATGTTGGTGATTTTAGTGTCATAAGTCATTTAGTATAATCGGGATTGATATAGGACTAGTCGATTCTAGACTTAGTTATAATTCGGGTTTGGAGATGCGGGGTGCACACTCGAATATGCTAAGTTAGTATCGGGAATACGGGGGTCTGGGGGCTGGCTCCTAGTAGGGTTTCAAGGGGCAAGGGGCATCACCCCTGGCGGGGGTCTCGTAGCAAAAATTATATATATATATATATATATATATATATATATGAATAACCGCCCGTAACCGCTGTAGAGGTCGCCTATAAATAGGCATCTTTTGGTGCAAGATACGAAAAACACAATAACGGGAGGAGAGCAAACGAGAATATACAATTTCATAATCGATATTCTGTCAAAATAGTCTCTCAAAACGAAACTCAAATCAAAGATATTTTGTGTTTGGATTTAAATTAAGCCTGTGATTCAAATCAAGTTTCTTGGATTATCCTATATCTGAATTTGTGATACCTCAGGCATAAGGGGTGAATGACAGATTACGAAAAGTGTATTAAACACGATCCACAAAATTATCCAAGTATATATTGTTATTCTTAACCCTGTTTCAAACCCTTTCCTCCAACGCATATCATACCTAGAACCACTATCATACTAGGTTGTACCTTCATCAAGAGAAGATTGATTAAAAATTCAAATACATGGTCTAATAATATATATGAAAACTAGGCTAATTAGGAGGGGGGAGGGGAGGCTTAGCAACATTCAGCCCTTTTGTCTCCGCCCCTGCTTGACAGTTTTTCTGATTGATTGTTCACACATCTCCCTACAACTTTGTTCTACGATTGTTTTTCTTCAATCAACAATTGACACAACTCCTTTCTATGCATGACAACGATTCAATTTTTAGGGTTTCTAGCAATTGTTTTTGTTCAATCAAGTTTCTACTCTCTACTACGTTTAAGTTCAATCGAATTTTATGTTCAATTTATAGGGTTACGATGATATTTATTCTGTTCAATCGATTTACTTCAATTGTTGATGATTTATGATCAACTAGTGTAGCTAGTACGTTGTTGTTCTTATGTTTGATTTATGTTCAATCTGTCTTGTTCTTGTTTCCGTACGTATTGTTCATATGTTCAACTAGCTTTGTTATTGTCCTCGTTCTCCAAAATATTGTTCATATATGCGATTTTTCAACACTTAACTAGTGTCTCTAGCTGTTTGATTCGACTCGATTGCCCTTTTTATTCAAAGAAAATGATATATGGTTGATTAAATGTTAATAGTGTAATTTGCTTTTATACAAACCGTATTTTAGAAGTATTATTAAACAGTTTTTCCATTTGAAAACAATCCTTTGAAACATTTGGCACTAAACAATTCTGTTGGATCAAACAGCCCCTTACTCATTTAATATTATTGATAGAACATAAAATTTGTACGTACCTAGCTAGCTAGGCAGGAAAGAGCGAGGTTCAATGGAAAGCTACAGGCCTTGCGCGCAGCAGCCATGATCAGCGGCTTCATATAACCCTAAATTTCTATTTTACTCATAGATGAAATATGAAGAAATCCTGAACTCAAGCAAACAAAATGTAACTTGAAGTCTAAAAGAACTAAGACTACATGCAACAACCCAAACTAGGATTTCAATTCTCTGATGGAATATTAATATATAATAAACATTAAAACGTATATAAGTAATCACGTATATCAGTTGATATATATACCGAAAAATGATCAAATAATCATCCATTTTACTCTTTTTACTTTAATTTTCTTTTTACTTGGTCTCTACCCTATATATTATATATATATTGCAAAGTGGTCCCGAGAGCAATAAGCAATGAAACAGTGGGATATATACCTTTAAAAAAAACTCTTATTCTATCTTTTGGTCCCTCCTCTACGCATACAAGTAGTAGCTGGCTGGCCTTTATCATCTAATAAGCTGCAATCTTTCAATTTTGTGGTTCAAACCACAGCTTTCACACACATCCATGTCCTGCAAATTCGATCGATCTATTGAAAGGATTTACGCCCAGACAGCCTATATATTTATATATATAGATAGTTAATAACGTTTTTACAGTGTTTTTGTATGTTCTGCTGTTAAAAAAACAACGCTTTTATAGTTATTTGGTCTGAAAATTAACGAAGGTTATTCATATTAATTAAACCAACTTAATAAGTAATAGATAATTAAAAATAACCATAAAGTGGTTGTGATCAACAGTAGTGGGCCTAGTGGCCAGGGTCAGGGCCTGTAATTATCCTCCTAAATTAATAATTATATCTGTACGTACGTACACATGTCAATATATCATTCCAAAAAAATAAAATAAAAATGTGATCGAGGTACGTAGTTAATTAGACGTACGTGCCATAGCTTCTTGAAATTTCATTGACAGCAATTCATTAATGTTGATCGAGTATTCTACTTAATTACTTTGGAATCAAGACCAACATTATATAATATGGTTAACAATCTAACACATTTATTTATAGTTAATTATTTTGGTCTAAAAATTTACCTTAATTATTCAACAAACTTAATTATATATGCATATATGGCTCTAGCTATCCTTAACTATCTATTTGCATATAATATATATATATATATATATATATATTAAATAATAACCACAAACTGGTTGTTAACCACAAGGGTTTTTATTAGGGAAATTGTATTAAAACATAATAAACTTTGATTAGTTATTATTATATACAATCAACTTTATTTTTTTTTTTAAATTATACCACCAACTTTTATAATCCTCATATTGTATGCAATTTGTTGTATACTATAAAAGTTATGACAAAGTTTATTGTATATAATGGTAATCTAAACAACACACATAAAAAAGTTGTTTGCATACAATAAGTAGATTATGATAGTTAATTATATTATTTTTAAAAATTTAAAGTTGGTTGTATATAATGGTAACTAAGACAAAGTTTATTAAATTTTTATGCATTTTGCTCTTTTTATTAGCATTTCTTTAAATTAGTTATTGATTAATGATATTCAGATTAAGATGTCCTCGATCTTTACTTCAGAAATTAGCACCAAGCACTATGCATGAACCTATCATTAATTGACCATCTTTGGCACTTGATGTGTTAGCACATATATATAGCTTTTAATCAGTTAAGAAGTAAGTACTGTACATACATATATACGTACTGTTACATTGTATTGTTAGGAACACTGAAAAATTAATAAGAAAGAGAACATAAAATAACACGTTTAATTATAAGCATGCCACAATTAAGAAAGTATGTAATTATTTAAAATTAGTGTTAGTTAAACCTTTAATTCTTCTCCAAATCTAGGATGTATATATGTGCGTGTGTGTGTGCGCGCATATGTATGTATGTATGTTTGAATAGTATTAGGTATCCTTGAGAGTGGGTAACCAAGCATGCATATGAATAACTTAGAATTGACTGATAAAGCTAGCTATATGTGATTGTCAATACATAATTAAGCCTCTTTTTCTACATATATAGGCTAGAATGGTCCATCATATAGTTGAAGGTTTTTTTTATAATATTATTATTAACTCTTTTGGGTACTATAGACATTGATTGGTTTAATCATAACCATCATATATCATTGATATACAACTACATGATTACTAAAGGGAAGACTAGTAGAAATTTCTTCACTAACCAGAATGTTCAGTTTGTGGTATGCACTTATGTAACTCTTGCGTGTCGGCTGACAAAGACACCACATGGTCGCAAATTCGCCATTCCTTTTTCTTTTCTTTCGCGTGCAACATGGTAAGATTCTAAAAATTATTATCTTTTCACAAAAAAAATAAAAAATAATAAAACAACACAATATCTTAGATGCTAGTTTTAAGAATGATATAAATAGATATGACTCAGATCTGTAATGCTTTCAATTCCTTTTGTTGCAAATCATTAGAAATCAGTTTCTTACACAGCTTGCGGAAGAACTTACATACAGATTCTTCATCAGTTCCATTTGGGGCTGGAGCTTTTTCTATCCCTCTTTCACTTTACTGGAAACTTTACAATTGATTTCTGCCTGCTGATCTGCGCAGTACCAAAGGCACATGATCGTTTCACTGGATGTGAGTTATTTTTATGATCTATATACCTTCGATCGAAATACTAAAACAGATTGATTTTATTTGCAGGTATTTATTATATAGTCATCACATGTAAATAATCTCAATCTTTACCTGCTTGTTTGTGCACATCATCTCAGCTTTCATCAATTTCTGAAGAACAATAGAATCTAGCTTGCATGTTTTAGATCTTGAAAACAAAACCCTAGTTTTGTTCTTAATAATATCTCTAAGAAATATTTAACTCATATTGATAGATCTCCCTAGTTCCTATGAAGGCTGGAGAAGCACTGAATTTCTAGCTAGTGTTCAATTAACCTAGCTAATTAATTAATTAGTATAACCTAATTACACGAATGCCGTTTCAGAAGGTTAAAATGAATAAGATCAAATATATAAAGCTTAATTACATGAACATAATTAGTAACATGTGTGCAGTTGTTTGTTTAGCTGCTTTCTTGCAGCCAGATGATGCAAGAAGCAAGATGTTCAACATTAATACTTCAGTTCAGGCAAAGCAAGAAGGTGATAGCAATGAGGCAAGTACTATGGTACCAAAGTATACGTCAACTTCAAGACAATGGGCAGGTTTTAAAAACCCACGCATCGTAAGGGTATCCAAGGCTTTTGGTGGGAAAGATAGGCATAGCAAGGTTTGCACTGTAAAAGGATTGAGAGACCGAAGAATTAGACTTTCTGTCCCTACAGCTATTCAATTATATGATCTTCAAGATAGGTTAGGGTTAAACCAACCAAGCAAGGTTATAGATTGGTTGATTGAGTCAACAAAAGATGATATAGATAAGCTTCCACCTCTCCAAATGCTACCTGGAGATTTCACTCAATTCCATCAAGTTCCGGCTACCAGCTTAATTTCTCAAGATTTGAATACTTTACCTCAAGTCTCTTTCTCTCAATTTCTTGGTACTACTCCAAATTCAACATTTGTGAAAGATGTAGGAAATAGAACCTTACTGTATACCAAACAAGGATCTATCAAGCTTGATAATGATCCTGGAGATCATCAAAGAAAGAAAGGGAAGGAAACATTAGTTGAAAACAAGTGGAATGTTAATGAACAAGAAATTAATGGAGATGGAAATGGAGGTTTGAACTTTTTTCCCATACCTCAGTATTCTTCTTATCCAGGATTGTTTCCATACAATCCATACTATAATTGGGAACCACCTTCAAATCTATCAATATCCCAATTTGGCAACCAAGGACTAGCAGTGCCATCTCAAACTGATTCTTCTTCTTCTTCTTCTATGGCTATCCCATCTGCATCTCAGTTTTTCTTGTGTCCTCCTGCTGCCATCGCACCTTCAACCTTCCCTCCATACCTCATACCTAATTTGGGAGAGAGTAGTCATGATCCTATAAGACAAAATAATCAACTCCATTTCTTAAGCTCAAGTTCACAACATGTACCACCAAATTCACTCATACCATTATTTAACATGAGTGATTCTCAAGAAAAAGTGCCCTTCGGTTTTGAAGCACAAACTAAGGTTCGTTCCCAGAACAATAACAATATCTGAATGCCCTTGCGATCAATGTGACAAAGGTATCAATTTTATGCTTCAAAGTTTTCATTATACTATACATATATATATATATGATTATTTCTTGTAATTAGATATTAATGGTGTGTAATATATATTGGGACTATATTACTTGATATTTTGAGTTTTTTCTTCAGTCATCTTGATTTCCATATAAAGCGATCATGATCTTTAAATTTTAGTTATTAATGAGGATATATATGGACTATATATATAGCTAGCTTTAATTTACTCATATATCTGCAAGAAATTGTACCCTTCTGCAATTATTGTACGTTCATGTATCAATTGCAATTACATTCTTAATAATCTAAAATTACACAAAATTCTCTTTGTTGTAAGCTAGGTGTTGTTATCTTATAGCCTCTTGATATCTTAATTTATATATATATATATATATATATATATATATATATATATATATATATATATATATTTGATGTTAGAAATGTTAACAAATTATTTTCCCTTGCAGATTAATCCATTGCTATCGTAATATATATTACACGAGTGGGCCAAGTGCCAATAATAAGAATAATACATGGGCCTAAACAAATAACAAATAACACATAATCTATATATAGACACTATTACACCCCCGTAGTTTGATCGGCAAGAGAATTCTAAACGTTCAAACTTGATCGAAATTCTAAGAATAATTGCGAGGAAAGTTCTTTGGTGAAAATGTCAACATATTGAGATGATGATAGCACATGAAGTACTCTAACCTCTCCGGTAGCAACCTTGTCACGTACAAAGTGTAAGTCGATTTCAATATGTTCCGTCCGTTGATGTTGAGCCGGATTTGTGGAGAGGTAAACATCACTAAGATTATCACAACAGACCAAGGTAGCTTTAGAGATAGGTGAGTGTAACTCTCATAGTAAATTCTGTAGCCAGCAAGTTTCAGCAACAACATTCGACAACACGGTATTCGGGCTAGGCACCAGATCCAGAAATGATGGGTTGACGCTTAAAAGACCAAGTAAGTATGTTGTCACACAAATAAACACAGTAACCCGAAGTAGATCATCGAGTGGTGGGACATCCGCCCCAATTAGCATCAGAATATGCATGTAGTTGATCCGTGGAAGAAGGGCGAATGTGAAGATCATAGTCAATAGTGCCAACTATGTAGCGTAGAATACATTTGAATGTAGAAAAGTGTGGTTCACGAGGATCGTGCATGAATAAACATACTTGTTGCACCACACATGTATTATCAGGGTGACTAAAAGTAAGGTAGTGTAAGGTCCCCCCCCCCCCTAAGACTTCCATATAGTGTGGGATTAGAAACACATAAGCCATTTAGACCAAGTTTAGCCTTAGTGTCGACAGGCGTGCTGATGGGTTTGTAGTTAAGCATGTTAGCACGTTGCAAAATAGATGTAGCATCTTTGGATTGAGAAAGAAACATTCCATTAGCGTCCCGTTTAACAAATATCCCAAGAAAATAGTTAAGAGAACCCAAATCTGTCATAGCAAACTCGTCACACAAGTACCTAATGATCATGTGCAGTAATGCTAGAGTAGAAGGACTAGAAGCTGTCAAGACAATATCATCAACATATAGTAAAAGATAAGTCATTGTAGAACCATGAAGATATATAAATAAGGATGAGTCGGCGCGACTGCAAATGAAACCCACTCGACTAGCATATTTAGCAAATCGAAGAAACCATGCCCAAGAAGCTTGCTTGAGGCCATATAAAGACTTGCGTAAGTGACAAACGTGATCATGATGAGCCGAGTCTTTAAACCCCGGTGGTTGATACATATAAACCGTTTTGTGTAGTTCACCATTGAGAAAGACATTTTTAACATCCAATTGGCGCATAGGCCAATGTCTAGAGATGGCAAGACTTAGAACGCTTTGAATAGTAGCCGGTTTAACAACATGACTAAAAGTCTCCTCACAATTAATACCAGGCCTCTGAGTACATCCATTAGCTACAAGTCGAGCCTTATACCTTTCAAGAGAACCATCAGAATGGAATTTATGTTTAACTAGTCGCATAGAGCGAATGACATTCACATCTGGAGGTCTAGGCACAAGAACCCAAGTTCCATTTTTAACTAGTGCACTATATTCTTCATGCATTGCTTTAGCCCAATTTGGATATTGAAAAGCGTCAATATGTGATTGGAGAATAGGTGAGAGAGTGACCATGTTAAGATTTTAAACGGTTTGTAGGTTTAGAAATTCCACTTTTACCACAGGTTTGCTTTGGGTGAGAGGAGTAGGAAGGGGGTGAGGGAGAAGCTACAGGAAAAGGAGGAACATGGGAGGATGGTGGAGAAGGAGTAGGTGACACCCCTGTAGAAGGAACATGGGTGGTAAGAAAACACTTGGAAATGGGTGATGGGTCACTAACAAAGTCAAGAAATTCATAGGATGGTGATTTAGAAGGAGACATGGAACCATGTGGAAAGATGGTCTCATCAAATATAAAGTGACGAGATATGATGATCTTGTGTGTGGCAAGATTAAGACAACGGTACCCTTTATGATTGGAGGGATATCTAAGGAAAATGCACGACGGGTGCGAGAGTGGAGAGATATGGATAGCAAAGACAACTGGATACACGAAGATGGGAGTAAGAGACTGTCCGTTGAAAGAGTTTTTGGTAGGGTATGACATTTTGAATAGAGATCGACGATAGAAGAAGGTTAAGAAGGTGAGCTGCCATGGGAAGACCTTCAACCTAGAATGTAGGAGGGAGATGTGCATGGAAAAGAAGATTTCGTATCATATTGTTAATATATGGTACGAATCTGAGGGCAAGAAAAACAAAATCGAATGCCATTTTCAGAGAAGAGATTATGAAATCTACATTGTTAATAACCGTGCATTTTCCTCCGAAGTCTCGGCAACGGGTTTGAAATAGCTCATTCCATGCATCGTAATTTAATTCATTTAAGTCAAGGACAAGAGGTACATAGTAGCCAGCCATGAAAGCAAGAAAAAAAGCAAGGGAAAAAGAAGTATCACTTGAGCGTAAAAAGATTAGCCAGAAGAACAATATTTTAAAGATGAGTAGCGGTTGGCGGCACAACTAAGGTTACGAGAGGGATTAAAAATCTTGGTAAATTTTATATATACAAGGTATATCAAGCTCGCGCGTTGTGTCGGGTGATATTTAAATAATCGTATTCTTAGTAATTTAATTTACATACAGTATAATATATTAGATCGTTGTTCAAAGTTAGCATACGTATACACTATTTCGGTTAACGCAACTACTGCATTTGTTGATTACATTATGTGCATAAGGGCATGAGTTTACATTATCTAGTAATGTTATGAAATCAAATGTAACTTATATATATAAACAAATGCAGTAGTTGCATTGGGTGACATATCTACCCGGCCACGTACATACGTTAATTAAGTTAACCCCTTTTCTTTTATATATATATATATATATATATATATATATATATATATATATATATATATATATAAAATATGTGTGTGTTCGACTTATATATGTTACATTTAATTCGATACTTTATAATTATTAACGTACGACGTCGTGAGATGGATCGCTAACTAACATTTAATTAATTAATTAATGTCTCTTATTAATTTATTTATTATAGCTAGCATCTTGATTGATAAATATGTATGTATGTATGATCTAGCTAGCTTCCTTTCCCTTGAAGAGGTAGGCAGGTAGTACGTAGTATATGTATGAATTGGGATTAAGTAGCGTACTTTGCTTGAATATATATTACGGTACGGTACGTACGTACTACGCAGCAGAGTCTCTGTTGATATATTGACGTTTGATCAGCTAATATATGGATCAATCCTACGGAAGGTTCATTTAAGAACCTTTTTTATTGCGAAAAATTGCGAGAATCAATATTAGCCGTTTATTTTGGATAAGGAATTTATGGGTGGACAATCCAATTGAAGGAGGAGGAATTGAATGACTAATATCGGTTCTCGCAATAAGAACGATTTTCAAATAAACTTTTCAATATATATATATATATATATATATATAGGGTAGATATCAAGTAAAAAGAAAATTAAAGTAAAAAAAGTAAAAAGGATGATTATTTGATCATTTTTCGGTATATATATCAACTGATAATCGTTAGTTCATCATCTTTATTGATTAAAACTAGTTCTTCGTCACTTTCTTTTTGATGAATCTAACATATTCATCACTTTTTAAATGAAAGCATTTTGTTCATCAACAAATTATTCCAAAATTTTGTTTTCAAAATCTGTATTTGAAATCAAAAAGAAATTGATGAAGAACTAGTTTTAATCAATAAAGATGATAAACTAACGATTATCAGTTGATATACATACCGAAAAATGATCAAATAATCATTATTTTTACACTTTTTACTTTAATTTTCTTTTTATTTGATCTCATCCCTATATATATATATATATAAGCAAAGTAGGGTTAGATTATATATAAAATTATCCTTTAATATAAAACTTAAAGAACTAATATAAACTATTAGATTATCATATATATTAACGGCAGAGATTAAAGGAGAAAAAAATATAAATTAATAATAATTCAGGTACACTTTTATACACGCTGGGGTAGTTTGGAATGGGAAATAAGAATGTTTGCCATTCACTTCCCCATTTAAGCTTTCTCTAATTAAATTCTCTCTCCGATTGCATTTTCCCATTCAACCTTTTTCTAATTGAATTCTCTCTTGACAATCATCTCTCTCTCTCCGATTGCACTTCCTCTTACCCACCTTAACTCCCTCCGGCGACCACTCTTCCGACCAAGTCTACACGCGGTTTATCCTCACAGAAAGGGTTTCCGCTGATCAATAAGCACCATTTACTTGACCACCGGACGACGACTTGCAAGAAAGGTTCGCCATACAATCGTTGAATCTTTTTCCAATCACAACCACCGTCAAACGAAGAGACCACCGTTGACCATTTCTTTGTCGCTTTTGAGAACCCACCATTGTCGATCTACAACCTTTTCATCCTAACAAACCCATCTCTGTTGGTAAAAGAGCAAGAACTTCAAAGTACACAGAAAGATAAAGAGTAATGGTTGCAACACTTGAATATCTGGAAGCTTTTATTGAATGACTTACATCACATAGGAAAAGGGAACACAGCTATATATAATAAAAAGGAACATCAGAAAATACTCAACAGCCCTTGAGAATCGGTCAGATAAACAACCAGACCGTTGGGTAAATTATTGAATTAAAAAACAAAGACTAAATATTCCCACGTGCATGCAGTCAAATAGCAACAAGCTTTGAATCATTCTTTATCATCCTCCCTTGATTCAAACTCCTTTACACCCAACTTGTGTCTGAAATACACAAACTTCTCTCTAGTCAAAGATTTTGTTAAAACATCTGCCAACTGACAGTGAGTGTTGCAAAACTCCAAACTTATTAAATTCTGACTAATCATCTCCCGAATGAAATGATACTTCAACTCAATGTGCTTAGATCGACTGTGCATAATTGGATTTTTAGATAGGTTGATTGCAGATTTATTATCACAGTAGATCACAGTTGGTTCCTCTTGCTTAATCCCAAGATCTTCAAGAACCCGTCGCAACCAGATAGCTTGACAAGTTGCATGTGTAGCAGAAATGTACTCGGCTTCTGTGCTTGACAAGGCAACAGTATTTTGTTTCTTTGAACTCCATGCAATTGCACCACTTCCTAACGAAAAAATATAAGCTGAGAGACTCTTTCTATCATCCACACAACTGGCCCAATCACTATCGCTGTAACCAAAGAGTTTGAAGTCTTGAACTTGCTTATACCATACTCCAAAATGTGCAGTGCTTGCAACATACCTCAAAATCCTTCTGGCAGCACCAAAATGAATTCTAGACGGCTGTTGCATGAATCTCGAAACCATACTAACGCCATAGGCTATGTCTGGACGTGAGTGAGTTAAATAGATCAGTCCTCCTACCAAGCTTCGATAGGCTTTCTCATCCGCTTTATTAGCTCCATCTTCAATCAGAAGTTTTTCATTACAATTCATTGGAGTGATCTCCTCCTTGCAGTTCTTCATTCCAAATCTAGCTAAGAGAGAGTGAGCATACTTTTCTTAACACAAATAAATCCCATATGTTGACTGCCTTACTTCAAGCCCCAAAAAATATTTCAAAAGTCCCATGTCTGTCATCTCAAAGGTTTGCTCCATACCAGCCTTAAACTCCTTAATCATGTTAACACACGAGGAGGTGTAAATGATATCATCTACATACAAACACACATAGATAACATCATTAACACTGTTCCTCTTAACATATAAGGTGGGCTCATTGTGACTCCTTTTGTATCCATGCTTCATAAAGTACCCATCAATCTTGGCATACCAGGCTCTAGGCGCCTGTTTAAGGCCATATAGAGCTTTATGTAATCGATATACCATATTGGGTTTATCTTTTACAACAAACCCTTCAGGCTGTTCAACATAGATTTCCTCGTGTAACCCCCCATTTAAAAAGGCAGACTTAACATCTAGCTGATGAATATACCACTTCATCTGAGCTGCAACAGCAAGAATGATACGGATGGTTTCAAAACGAGCAACTGGAGCAAAGGTCTCCTGAAAATAAACTCCTTGCTGTTGAGAATACCCTTTAGCAACTAACCTTGCTTTGTGTTTTACAATCTCACCATTTCCACCAAGTTTTGTCTTGAACAACCATTTAACTCCAACCACATTTTTTTCTGAAGGGAGGGGTACCAACTACCATGTTTGATTCCTGTTGATAGCCATAAGTTCAGCATTCATAGCTTCTTGCCATTCTTTGTATTTGAAAGCTTCATCGAAAGTGAGTGGGTCTGAGATATTAAGTGCAAACTGGCATGCTGTAAAGTCTTCATCTTCTTCATCTGAAAGACCTTTTCCACTATGGTAATCATGAAGCCAAGTTGGAGGTCTGGTGGGTCTTTTCACAGTCTCATTTGGATGGTTTTGTTGAGTGGTACGATTTGGTGTAGAGAAATAATCAGATGAGGAAGTATGGGGATGGTAATTAGTAGAATGGGTGGTGGCTAGAGATGTATTAGGTGGGGTAGTAGGTAAAGAGGTTGACTCAAAGTTGGTAGATATAGGTACTTGAGTTGTACCTTCTGATGAAACATCTGCAGGAAAAAGGTTAGCAAAGTCTTTATCAATGACAGCCTTATCTAAACCCCATTCCCACTTTGAATCTTCACGAAAAATAACATCTCTCTTGATAGACACTTTCTTTGTGTGAGGGTCAAAAAGGCGATATCCCTTACTTTCATTGGAGTACCCAATGAAAATATTTTTTTCAGATTTGTTGTCCAGCTTTTTCCTTAGTTGTGCAGGAACTAAACCATAAGCAATACAACCAAATATTCTCATATGAGTAACAGAGGGTTTTTTACCTCTCCAAGCTTCCAAGGGAGTCTGATTCACAAGAGCCTTTGTGGGAGATCTATTTATAGAGTAGACAGCTGTAGCAACAGCTTCTGCCCAAAGGAAAGTAGGCAACTCTCGATCCTGTAGCATGCTTCTTGCTAGATTCATAATTGTTCGATTCTTTCTTTCCACAACCCCATTGTGCTGAGGGGTGTAGGGTATAGTCAGCTCTCTCTTGATACCATTCTGTTCACAATATGAGTTGAATTCTAGTGAACAGAATTCACCTCCATTATCTGACCGAAGGACTTTGATGTTTCTCCCACTCTCTTTTTCAACCATGGCTCTAAACACTTTAAATTTAGCAAATGCATCATGCTTGTTAGATAGAAAATAAACCCGACACATTCTTGTTAGGTCATCAATGAAAAGTAAGTAATATAAACTATTACCAAGACTAGGTACATGCATGGGTCCACACAAATCTGTGTGAATCAAGCCAAGTTTGTGTTTTGCTCGCCATGAAGAGGACTTAAATGGGTACCTTGCCTGTTTTCCTATAATGCATGACTCACAAACGACTGAGGTGTTTAATTTGGGCAGTCCCAAGACCATCTCCTTGTTGGACATGTGCTTTAGACCATCAAAATGAAGATGCCTAAGTCTACAATGCCATCGAAGTGCCTCACTCTCCATCTTACTCAATTTTTTATCAGCCATGGTGACCATACATGCAGTGTTTACAACAAACATGTTGTTGCATGCAACAGGAGTTTCCATCACCACCTTACCTGTCTTTTTACTTTTGATTGTGCATTTGTCTTCATCAAAGAGAAGAGCATAACCTTTTCTCATAAGTTGACCAACATTGAGTAAATTATACTCAAGTTTGGGAGTATAGTACACATCATCTAAAAGTTTGAATGTTTTACCTCCAGTGAAGATCTTGACCGTGCCTTTACCCTTAACTTCAAGCTGTTTTTTGTCACCCAATCGAACTGTGATAAGGAAGGATTCATCCAGATGAACAAAAGTATCTTTAAGTCCTGTCATATGATTTGAGCAACCAGAATCAACGAACCACAAATGACTTACTTTATCTGACCGGTCATTGTTTGTCATTAATATGAGTTGCTCATTAAGTACACAAGCATCTGGAGAAGTTACAGCAAAAAATAGGCGTTGTTCATCGGTTGTAGGTGTTTCTGTCGTGTCCCCACTGGCGTTATCATCTCCTTCATTCTCAGCAACATTGACTTGATTTTCTTCATTGTACCAGCAATCCTTCTGAAGATGACCAAACTTGTTACATACATAACACTGTGGAACCTTGCTTCTATCAAATCCTCTACGTCCTCCTCGTCCACGACTGGTTCCTCGACCACGATAAGGTGCACGTCCACGTCCTCTACCTCGAGGGAATCGATTCTGAACAACTTGTAGAGCCTGCTCATCTTGTCTCGCAGGTGCTTTTGATGCATGAGGTAGAGGAGTTCGACTGTTTATTCGTTCTTCCTGTGATTGTAACAGACCCATGAGTTTAACGGGTGTCATATTTGATAGATCGTACACTACTTCAATCGAAGGGATCACGTAGTCAAACTTTGAAGAGAGACTTCTAAGAATCTTTTCGACCACCCTCTGATCCGAGAGTTCTTCACCATAGGATCGTTGCTGCCCTGCGTTATTCATAACACGAGAAAAGTAATCACCGACAGCTTCGTCTTCATTCATCAGGAGATTTTCGAACGCTCGTCGTAGGCCTTGAAGTTTAACTGCTTGAACTTGAGAATCGCCTTGAAATTCAATACATAGGATGTCCCAGGTCTCTTTAGCGGAATTAGCGGATGCTATTCGAGAGAAAAGACTATCATGAACACCTTGTTGAATAATAGTCATGGCTTGAGCATCTTTCTTTCTTGCCTCTCTTTGATTGCTTGTGCCTTCTGTCGTAGCAGTTAAACCCAGGTACACTACATCCCACAGATCTCGTGATCGTAAGATAGTTTTCATATGCAAGCTCCAATGTTCATAACCTTCTCCTTTAAAGATGGGAATCAATGAAGCAGGGGAAGCAGCAGAGAGTGACGAATCAGCCATGAATATAGAAGGAGGGTTTAACACAACTGTGAGGAAGATAACATAGATAGGGAAGACCTGGCTCTGATACCACAATGTTGGTAAAAGAGCAAGAACTTCAAAGTACCTGGCTCTGATACCACAATGTTGATAAAGAGTAAATGTTGCAACACTTGAATATCTGGAAGCTTTTATTGAATGACTTACATCACATAGGAAAAGGGAACATAGCTATATATAATAAAAAGGAACATCAAAAAATACTCAACAGCCCTTGAGAATCGGTCAGATAAACAACCAGACCGTTGGGTAAATTATTGAATTCAAAAACAAAGACTAAATATTCCCACGTGCATGCAGTCAAATAGCAACAAGCTTTGAATCATTCTTTATCAATCTCGAGGTTTTGTAGTTACCAACCATCATCAAGATGAACAGGAGCAAGCAACCACTGTCTAAGTCCATTCTATGCATTTTGCTTTTAAAAGGATCTAATTGCATTTCCATGGTTTTCTTCTCTGGTTTTCTGATTTTTTTTTCTTACGCATTCTTTTGGTTTTTAGTTTTTAGGTTTTGATTTTACGTACAATTTCTTTTTTCTCTTTTTTTATTTTATTTTGGAGATCGTAATTGTTGACATAGGTGTAAATATATTTATGAGGCTAAATTACAGTCTCATATTTGGGTTTGGTGAGATTGTTGCAGGCAAATGCAATTGTAACACATAACAGTAAATTAGATTTTGTGTATAAGCATTTGTTATACAATTACACATTTTATTGAATATGAAAATATACGAATTTCATTTGGGTTTATGATAATTTATGTTATTTTCATTATCTGCGGTTTCGCAGGCAATTTAGTTATCTGCATTTTTATTTTTTTGAATCCTTGTTTAGCGATTTTGGCAAAAATCGTGTGCATTTATATTAAAATGGTTATTGCATTATGTTATTTTTATTATCTGCAATTTGATATGCAATTTAATTACCTGTATTTTTATTTTTTTCAAATTTGGCTTTAGCGATTTTGGCAAAAATGGTGTGTATTTATATTAAAATAGTTATTGCATTTCACATTCTTCTACCTCTACCACTTCTGCAACGATTTTAACAGCGTCTTTATTCAAAATGCAAACACGCATCTGCATTTTCAAAGCACTGCAATACCATGTTTATTGAAAATGCAAACACGTACCCATATGCATTTTCAAAAACTTTAGATGAAATACGTCAAAATTGATATTGATTGAATTAAAGGTGATAAAAAAGTGAGTATAATTGTATAAATTTCATGTTAAAGTTCTTAAACATGATTAAGTTATTGATAATAAAAGATTGGTGGGGTGTTTTTTAAACTTACAGCAGATGGAGAGGGGTGGCGCATGGATTAACTTTTCTTTTCTTTTTTTTTCCATGATTACCATTATTCACTAGGATACGTCTCATTTTCTAATGAGTTTTATAGATTCTATAAATAAGAGTAGGTTCTATACCGTATATGTTTGTGTATATATATATATGTATATGTATATGTGTATATATAGACAAATGTTCATTTGAAAACCAATCTTATCACGAGTACCGTTTTTAACCACCATTAATAGAGATATTTTAGTTATTTATATATTTACGTACCTATGAATTAAGTTGGGATGGATTAGTCGTTATTAGATTGACTTAATTTTTTCAAAATAGCTATGATATATGAGTTATTAACAAGTCATTAATGAGGGTTCATTAACGAGATATTAGCATTATAGCATACGAAGTACATTTGCAAAAATCAAGATATATAATTGACAAATTTATTTTTATTTTTAAATCACAATAACACAAAACAATAAATGTTTATATTATATTAAAAACTAATGTAAAGAGTTATAAATATAGTAGATGCATCAACTTTGTAGATGCATTATATTTTTGTAGCTTTTAAATCAAGATTTCAAGCTAGTGTTTAGATATTTTCTTCGTATTTTTCCTGAAAATGTGTTCTTCCTTGATCTTGCTTCATTATATTGCAATAAACAGGAAGCGAGGTTGAGGTTACACACACATATAGGAAAAAGTTCAAATGAGAACTGTTTTTTGTACCAAAACTGCGAGAACTGTTTATAACACAATTAAGGACTCCTTAATAGAGGACGTAATGCGGCGACGGTGAATAAAAATGGTTTGTAAGTAGTTGTTTTGGTAGGTATTGATCAAGAAGTCACACAGGACGTAATTTTGTAATTTTTATTTAATAGGTGAAAAGGGAATGAAATTTAGATGTAATTTTGTAATTTTTATTTAGTAGGTGAAAATCGAATATTATATATTTTCCCTTTCTGAAATTTATGGAATGTTATTAAGTTTATAGAATATTCTGTTTCGTAAGTTTTGCTATGGAATTTATGAAAAGAGAATATTCTGGAATTTATGAAAAAGGAATGTTATTAAGTTTATTTTATGGAATCATTTTTTGGTAGGTGGAGGTAGAATAGTAACTTAAAATTTAAGAGTTTTAAGGAAAATTTTAAATAATTTATATAATAGTATAGATAAACACACAACTATATAGATATTTGTAAACATTAATTTAGGCGAAATATATATTTAAGAGAGACGTACTCACTTTATATAGGGAATATTCCATTATAATACAACAATCTTTGCATTTTTTTAATTAGGTAATTAGACTATGCATTTATTTTCGATTACTATAAAGTGACATGTTGGTGACTTATTGATTTGGTAACATTCTCTGTATGGTGTGTAGCTTTTCAGTTTTGTAAATTCTTAAAAAAAAATCAGTTTATGTAACATTTTTTTTTGTAACTAAACTCTTCAACTTGTGTGACATTTTTTTCATCTTTTTCTAATTTGAGCAACATTTGTTTTTAAATATTAATGATATTATTATTAGCATTGATATAATAATATTAACTATAATAACTATTATTATTAAGGGTAAATTACGTTTAAATATAATAAACTTTGTCTTAATTACTATTGTATACAATAAACTTTTTATAAAATCATACAATCAAGTTTCATAATACTCTCATTGTATGAAAGTTGTTGTATACATGGGAATTGTTACGAAGTTCTTTTAATATAATGGTAACTAAAAACTAGACACAGAAAAAAGTTATTCGCATACAATGAATAATTATAATTGCTGATTGTATTGTTTTAATAAAAAATGTTCTCAAATGATCTTTTCACTAACACACACACATACACACACACACACACACATATATATATATATATACTGTGTGTGTATATATATATATAGGGGAGGGTTCATGCGAGAAGCTCTAAAATTGCGAGAAGTGCGAGAAGCATTGTAAGCCGTTAATTAGTTTTTGATCTAATAGTTCACATTAATCATAATTAATATTTTTTTCTAATTCAAAAGGTTAAATTAATAAACAAAAAATAATTCTCTTTCCTCTCTCGAATTAATTTTCTCTTTCCAAATTTTTAGAATTTGGTTCGTCATTGTTATCTAATAATACATATTTTATTAAAACTTTTCCATTTCAAACACTAGTATTATGGTATGTCAACCAATAAATGTTTAAATTAATTTAATTTAATTTTATTATTGTGTCCATAATGAACAGAGCCTACGATTTACTAGTTTTTTTAATATGTATATTGTGTTCACTAGTGAACACAGATATACTCAACTATTACCAAAACCATTAACAAATTTTTTAAACCAAAAATAATTTAAAGTTCACTAGTGCACTTATAAGAAAACTTAAAAATGCCCATATCAATATACACAATTTGTATTAACTAGTGAGCATCGTACAATACTTCATATGTTAAAGTTAAACAATCAGATAAACCATTTTTTTAATGTACACATTTCTGTAATATGTTTATCGTGAATGTCAAATGAGGGAGGATGTTTAATTAGGGAAATAGTTTAATTTTGGGTTTTAAGTTGCCTTTTTTACCCTTTTTAGTTTTATATTAATCTCTTTAAATTTGTTATTAATTACAAAAACGTCATGACTAATTTTAGCCATTGATGGATTGATCTAATGGTTCTAACAACTTCCTGCACTTCTCGCAAAAAAAAAGAGCTTCTCGCATGAACCACCCTATATATATATATATATATATATATATATATATATGAGAGGGTTCAAACGAGAACTGTTTTTCGTACGAGAGCTGCGAGAACCAATCTTGGCTATTCAAGTGGTAAGTGGAATTCATGGATGAAGAGCGTGGGGGATTGAGTGCGGCAATGTAAGGAATTCATTGGCGGGCAATCCAATTGAAGAAGAGAGAATTTGACGGCTAAGATTGGCTCTCGCAGTTCTCGTACGAAAAACAGTTCCCGTTCGATTTTTTTCACACAAACACACATATATATATACATACATACATACATATATATATATACACATACATACATACATATATACACATACATACATACATATATACACATACATACATACATATATACATATATATATATATATATATATATATATATATATATATATATATATAAGTTGGCAATTAACTTGATTCCTCAAAGTCTAGAGTGAAAGGGAACATAATCTTCGCTAGATCCTATCCATCCATCGTATTCATCAAATAATGACTCGCAAGTTACTTACACATCAATCCGGAAGGGTTGATGTATGTATATGTTGTATTATTGTTGGTGTTGGAATAATAGAATATATTTTTTTGTTGATTTCATAAAAAGTTGTAGATCCATTTTGCGTATATTAATGATGCATAGAAAGATATTTATGTGTGTGTGAAGAATGTTTAATATAGTCCACAATTAATTCATAATTTTAAGGGACTAATTTTAGCATTTAGATCAATATAATCAATGGTTCAGATTAAATTATAAAAATTTGGACGGAGTAACATTTTCGTAATTTACATGTGATGCTTTAACAAATCATATGTGATTGTATATTGAATCACCTGTGATTGAATATTAAAATTTCAGGACTATGTTTTTTAATGGACTTTATTAAACACAACCTATATATATATATATATATATATATATATATATATATATATATCGAAAAGTTTATTTTAGAACCATTTTTATTTCGACAAAGTTTCATATTGAGTTTTTCTTTTGTCAATACAAAACAATTATATATTTAAATAAAGAAATATAAAATAAAATTTTATGATTACCCGTGTATTTACACGGACATTTAAACTAGTTAAACTAATATTCACCTAGCTAGCTAGCTATCGACTTCTCACCGATCGATTACCACAAAATTCTAACTTTAATTTTCACGGATTTGTTCACAAGCACGTACCTGGCCAATTAATTCTAACATTAATGTGGCGTAGCCCAGTGATATAGGGGTTTTTCCCCCATAGCTCAGGTCTTGAGTTTGAATCTGGACAATGAGATGGTGGAGGGTATTACTCTCTTATGGTGCATGGTTTGAGGCTCGCATACTGCCCTATATAGATGTCACTACGAACCCAGCTCACTAAATTCGCTGTTAAAAAAAATTAAATTAATTAACGCACAAAATTAAAAAGAACTTAAACCCCATTAATTAATCAATTAAACTCGAACTAAAACAAGATATATTAATTACCTTGAATTTCCGTGTCGAAACTTCAAGAAAACCCGTTGGTTTCTTTTATTAATTAATTAATTCTACCCTAGCCTACCTAGTTGTCTTCTTAATCAATTAGTTAGACTCATTTTCTCTTGGGTCTGTCTGTCTTTAAGACGGACATTAAACCCAAAATCAAACCTTCCTTAATTTATATTGTATCTTCTACACACACATATATATACATATATATATCTATATTGTAAGACTCAATTGTATCAACTATCAAACAACGATTGAATCAATCATACAATGATGAACTCGGTTTATGGTTTCTACGTAGAGAGAGATGAGAACATTGAACGTGAAATATGAATTGATTAATGATTTAAAGTTAAAAACTTAAATTTATACCCCATGAAGTATTTACAATAACTACTCTAAACTATTACTAAAGTCATATGTGAACTAAACTTCACTAGAATATATTGAACACAATTTAAGAACCTAACATTCTCCTATTTGTGCTCAATTTACAATTGAGCATAATAACGAATATACTTTATTTAAGTACCAAACAATCTCCTTGTTTAAATACGCAGAGATTCTTTTTCTTTCTTCAATTAACATTAGGAGATCATTCTTTAAAGTTTCAAGTCTTCACGAGATCTTCGAAGACTCGTCAACAGTTATCAGGTTGTTTATCAGAGTTTCCAGTAGAAGCACCTGACTTATCATAATTTACAACCATGATCGTGTATTTTGTCTACACGCGAACAGTCTTGAACTTTACATGAAAAAATCTATCTTTTTACAACCATGATTGTCTCTTTTGTCTCTTATATACATATAGTAGTATAGCTCACACACGGGTTCGTTTTGACGATACCGTATGATTGTGAAGCACTTCCGGAGCACTTGAATGAAGGCAGCCCAATGAAAATAAAAACCTACCTTTTTTTAACTCATAAAAGGCCCAAGTCTTTATTGAATTTTTGCAAGCCCAAATAAGAATTGGATTCCTTTCTTGGCCTGCCAAAATATGAAAAAACCCTCCATGATTTATGCACCAAATTAATTTGCAAATGAGTATTTAAAAGAAAGAACATTCTCTCCCAAACGTCACTAAGAATTGCAAAAATCAATGGATTTTTAATTTCAAGTGTAATTTAACACATTAATTACATTTGTAATTTGTGAATGTTTGACCTTTGAGAAAAAGCAGACTATAACAAGTCTTTTGCCAATGTATACTTCACTCATTTAGGAGCTTGTGTAGATAGATACCTTTCCTTTGAACCCCTTCATTATTAGAGATAGATTCATTTCCTTTGATCCACTATGCAGCTGCTGGTGGCAACAGTTTATAATCACAGATTAACCCCAAACTAAAGAACCAACAGGCCCTAGATGCAGGGCCGTCTTAAAGTGCGTGTCAAAGGGGCGACCGTCCAGGGCCCACGGATTAGAGGGGCCCATTTTTCTTGTGTGTGTAATGTATATGGTTTAAAACTCTAAGCCTAATTTAATTAAGGGTTTACTTCTCCAAAATGTTTTAAACTATGCCCAAATGTTAATGTGTATATCCACCTTCCAAAAATATTATTGTGTGTATCAAACTTTTAAAAAAATATGTATTATGCGTATTAAACTTCCTATTGTATGTACTAAAGTTATACTTCTTTTGCTTTTTTATATAATCAAAATACATACAATAACAACAAATTAAAAGTTCAATACACACAACATTTTTGAAAGATGGATACACACATTAACATTTGGAGTATAGTTTAATACATTTTGAAGAACTAAACCTCTTAATTAATCTATTATAAATTAATTGTTGTAAATGCTAAGAATTTTTAAAGATTCAAGATTAACATTCTAAGCAGAAATCATATATTTAATTGTCAAAATCTTTTAGCCCATTACAACACAACACCCCATTTTGTATTGGACAAATGCGTGGAAAAAGATTGTTTTTCCCATATTTCCCACATAATCCAACATGGATAAAACCTTCATGGAAAACCGTTTCTCTCCAATTATAATGTCTTTGTGATACCTGCTTTTCTAGTAGTGATCGATTGGGAAAAAAAATCAAGAAATCATCAATTTATCAAAAAAAAAATATGGATAGCTAGTTTGCAAATCAATCGCACGAAATCGTTTGACTCTTCGGGACGATGTTACACAGTTTGGGAAGAAGAACAAAATTGGCAGTCATAATCTTTTATCTTTCTTCGGTTTGCTTGAAAAAAATGAAATCCTAGGCTTTGTGAAAGACGGACTTCAGAAATTCAGTCTATTTAAGTCATATCTGAGTTTGAAATTTGTCTAACTTCTCAAACACATCTAAACTTTTCCTTAATCTTTGTTATTTGATTTCTAGTTTGATTTTTATAGATTGTCTAGATTTTAATAGTTTAACTCCTTATTTTTATTTGCTCAATTGATTATCTGGTAACTAATTGGTATTTGCATATTAGTTTGTTTACTATTTTGCTTACTATGATTGTTTAATTGGTATTTGCATATTAATTGCTTAGTTGGTTATTGGTTATTTGATAACTAGTTGGCGTTTGCAAATTAGTTTGGTTAGTTGGTAACTATTAAATTTTAATATTTGAATCACTATTTATTAGTTTTACTTATTTTGTAATTGGTTAATTGGTATTTGCATATAAGTTTGTTATTTTTTAAACCATGTTTCAGAAGAAACACTTATTTGGTTGACAATTGTATATTTTCGTCTATCGTTACAGTTAAGTACGTACAATTGTAAGTTTATTACTCAAAGTGTTTATATAATTTAGTATTTTTAAGGGCACATTTTTTGGTTTCGCCCTTGGCCTCCGAAATGTTTGAGACGGCCCTGCCCAGATGCTCATAGGGACAACCAAAATGGTGAAAACACAATTTAAACTAAACTTCCTTGATAAAGAATAGATCTGTAGAACCAAAAGTATGTGACCCCTAAACTCCTGAAACATGAAAAGTTAAAAGACTCGCTAGCTCAAACCAGCTGAAATATATATACAGTAAAAAGACAAGATCACAAGGGTATTCATTTCACCTAATAACTATCCTAAAAGATCACAACCATGTAACTCCGCACTTAACGAAATAACACCAACCTGAACTATGAACTCGGCATAGATGGGATCGAGGATTTCTTGAGTGCTAGTGTGTGCAAAATATATGTGCCCACCTTATACAAACCATTGCCAAAACCACACAGAAAGTGCCGTTCATAAATACTACTCGCTCCCCAGTATACCACCAGCCCAAAATTGAATCCCCAACCCGATTGTGGAAACAAATCCATCATATTTTTTTTTATTAACATAATTGTATCAAACTCACATCAAGCTTTTATCCAGTTATTCGAGCTTAGCTCGAGCTTGAACACGTTCGAGACGAGCTTTTATTGAGTTCGAGCTTGAACTGAAGCCTGAAAATGAGCTCGAAATATATAACAAAGCGAGTTCAAGCTTACAAGGGCTCGGCTCGAGCTCTTATCGAGCTTTATATAACATATAAGTACAATAATTTGTCTTATGCTCAAGTTTTGCTATAATGTTTTATACACCGTTAAAGTTATTTTTGTTGTTTAATATAGTTTTTTATAAGATTTGAAATAAGTTTGTCATTAAAAATTGATTTTCAGTAAATTTTTATCGACTCTTCGAGCCGAGCTCGAGCCTGAATCATGAAGGCAAGACAAGCTATCAACTCGAGCTTAGCCTAAAGTACTCAGGCTCGACTCGACTCGTTTGCACCTCTAAATGTAGTTAATTTGCTATAAAACAATAACAATGTATAGCATAACGGTAAATATATATAATCATGTTATAACGTACAGAAGTGTTAAACCTTGTTATAGTTATGTGCATGTAAACAATTTCAATGACAAATAATAATCAAAGATGATTTTTGGTAAAATAAAAATCAATGTTAATATCCCACATGACATCTGAAACAATATATGAAAATTAATTTTCACTATACTTTAGATAACAATTCTTCAAGAGTGGTAACAATACCCTCATACAGTTTCCAAACACGTGGCACATCCTTATCCCTTGCTGCATAATCCAACCCAGTAACATCATTGAAGAGTTGGGAATAAAGATTCCGGAGTTGAGCTCTTTCACTTGTTGGCTTGCCTTGAATTATAGTATAAATGTCTTGTTTCAAGTAAGACGCACTCTTCCTCAATTCCTTCTGTGCTTCTTTCCATGATTCCAACTCCAGTAGTTCTTTCACTTGAACCAGACTCATTGCATGTTCCTTGATTCCGTTTTCTGCTTCATCTATCGTCTGGTCGGGAACCGTCATTCTAAACATGTCTAGAAACGAGGATTCAGTTGCATATGCCGGTTGGGAGTGGAATGGAATTGGAGATGAGAAGAGAAGGAATAGGGACAACACTTTTCTTCTAGGGGTCATATGAGCGTCTTTGTAATTCAGTTTTGTTTCTTGAATACGGTTTTCATTTGGGTATTGTGCACATAAACATGTTAACACGCGAGTGTTTGCCGCAATCATGTGGGTTTGATATAGTTTTGAGATAAATGATTTTAAGAGGTTTTTGGTGAGATGGGAAAAGAAGGAACGAAGGAGAGGATTTGTGGTCAAGATTCAAGAATAACTCTATAAAGAATTAGTTTCGCAAAGGGTCCTTTAACTATTTACGAATCGTAGATTTGGTCTTCTTTTTTTTAAATTATAAACTCTATCTTTTAATTACCATATTGTTTCATGTATAGTCCTTTCTAAACACGAGAAAATCACCGGCGGAAGCGAACAAAATATTAGTATTTATGTGTATATTGTATTTTATATAGTTTATTTGATAAATCTTGTAATTTAGGATAGCATTCCTTTCCTTATATTAAGGAAAGATTGTTGTACTCTCCTATATATTTCCTTTGGATTAATGAAATAGGCAAGGATTATTATCCTCAAACATGGTATCAAGAGCCTAATCTAACCCTCCCTCCCATCTCCGGCAACCTTCCTCCCTTCGCCGGCTGTTTTTTTATTTTTTTTTAGTGCTACGGCCCTCTCTCCACCGATCTCATGGCTCCCTCCGAACCACCCAAGCCCTCGTTGCATCCCGTTTACACCGTCACCAATATACAACACAAAATCCGTGTTCTTGACGGCACCAAAGTCACCTACAACTCGTGGGTCAAGTTATTCAAACTCCATGCACGTGGATACAAGGTTCTCGACCATATTGACGGTACGCCGCCCCCGGCTTCAACCTCTGACACCTATGCCGCTTGAAACAAAATCGATGCCATAGTTCTTCAGTGGATTTATGGCACCCTCTGATGATCTTCTCGTTCGCATCTTGGACACCGACACCACCGCCTACAAAGCTTGGAAAAAGATTCAAGATATCTTCACCAACAACAAGGGTTCTCGCGCAGCAGCTCTTGAACACGAGTTTACAAACCTCACCCTTCAATCCGTCTCCTCCCTGGATGAATACTGCCAGAAATTGAAGGATTTAGCCGATCAACTCTCTGATGTCGAGAGTCCCGTCACTGAGAACCTATTGGTCTTACAACTTGTTCGCGGGTTACCACCGGAGTATGATACTGTGGCCTCATTTATTAATCAAAGTCTCCCCTCCTGGGACACCACCCGGAGCATGCTCCAATTAGAGCAACATCGTCAATCTGCTCGCCAAAACCCTACATCAGCTGCTCTTGTTTCCCCACAGCCGCCCAAGCCGGATGATCGACACTCTCACCCACCGGCTAACTCCGCGTATCGTCCTCAAGGTCAGGGGCGTGGTCGCAACACCCCACCGGGACGCTTTAATCGTGGGGGACGCAGCACCGGCGGCCGTGGCCGATCTCAAACCCAATATCCGAGGAGCCCTTAATACCCTAGCCGCACCACCGGACCCGCCTACCCTCCTTGGGCTTGGTGGGCTCCGCCTCCGTGTCCACATCCCACGGCCGAGCAGCCTTCTTGGCCGGCCCCTTGTCCTAATCAACCTCCTTCTGGCCCGCCTACCAACAACCCAATACCAACGGCCCATGTTACCTACTCGCCGGCCCAGCAATCTGATCCGGTCTAACAACCATCGTACGATGCTCTCAACCCAACCGAACTTGAGACGGCTTTTCAAACAATGCAACTTAACACACCGGATCCAAATTGGTACATGGACACGGGTGCTTCTACACATCTAACTGCCGACTCGGGTATGATCTCTTCTCCTTTTATTATTTCCTCTAATAAATTTATTTTTGTTGGGAATGGTAATCGACTTCCAGTTTTAGGTTCTGGGCATACATCTTTTCCCACACCATCCCGCACCTATTCCATTCGCAACATTAGCTATACCCCACATATTATTAAAAACCTTTTATCTGTTCGCCAATTTACTCGAGACAACAATGTCTCCCTAGAATTTGACTCTTGTGGTTTTTCTGTGAAGGAACTCAAGACTGGGAAGATATTTACACGCCACAATAGCTCCGGCGACCTTTATCCGCTTACCACGCCCTCCACCGCTCTTCTCACCACCTCCACTCCGGATGTTTGGCACAACCGTCTTGGACATCTCGGCACATCTACTTTAGATTTTCTTCGCAATCGTAGTTTTATTCATTGTAATAAGGCTTCCATGCCATCCATTTGTCATTCTTGTCAATTAGCTAAAAACAAATGTTTACCCTTCTTAGATTCGTCTTCTATTACATTTGCACCTTTCGATATTATACACTGTGATTTGTGGACTTCCCCCGTCCTTAGTAAATCTGGTTATAAATATTACATGGTACTTATTGATAATTTCTCACAATATGTATGGATTTACCCACTAAAATTCAAATCTGAAACATTCACCAACTTCACCAAATTTCACACTCTAATCTCCACTCAATTTAATCGCAAAATAAAAACCTTTCAATGTGACTTAGGTGGCGAATTTGACAATACAGAATTCAAAGCGTTTGCCACAACTCATGGTCTTTCCTTCCGCTTTTCTTGCCCTCAAACATCACAACAAAATGGCAAAGCGGAATGCATGATCCGCCGCCTCAACGACATCATTCGTGCCTTACTTGCTCACGCCCACCTACCTCCTTCTTTTTGGGTCGAAGCCCTCCACACCGCCACCTATCTCCACAATATCTTACCCACCAAAACCCTTAACCTTAACACGCCCACATACGTCTTATACCTCCGCCACCCCACCTACACTCACCTTCGGGTCTTTGGTTGCACCTGTTACCCAAACACTTCCGCTACCCAATCCCATAAACTAGACACGCGCTCCACTCGATGTATCTTTCTCGGCTATCCATCCAAATTTCGTGGCTACCGGTGTCTTGACCCGACAACCGGCAAAGTCCATCTCTCCCGCCATGTCGTCTTTGATGAAACATCCTTTCCCTTTGCCAATCCCTAACCATCCACCTCCTACCAATTTCTAGATATTGACCTTCCTCTACCTCCATCCTTTTTTCATTCAACCACCCCTTCCCCTACGTCGCCTCCTTCCCCACCCACCACCAATCCCTCGCAAACCCCTCCACCACCTACGGCCCCATCTAACCCCACCCCCTCGCCTCCATCTTCCGCTCCTTCCCGCCACCCTATGACTACCCGCTCCCAACACGGGATCATCAAACCCCGCCAACTACTAAACCTTCATACCCACACCTCAAAACCCCTATCCCCCATCCCCTCCTCTTACGCAAAAGCCCTCTCGGATCCTAACTGGGTCGATGCTATGAACAATGAATTTAATGCATTACAGGAAAATAATACGTGGGAGTTGGTTCCTCGCCCTTCGGATCACCCTGTCATCCGTTGCATGTGGCTTTTTCGCCACAAGTTTCATGCCGATGGTACTTTACAACGGTACAAGGCCCGTCTTGTTGTTAATGGCAAATCTCAAACCGTGGGAATTGATTATGATGAAACGTTTAGTCCGGTTGTTAAACCAACCACCATACGGACTGTTCTGAGTTTAGCAGTCTCTCGGGCATGGCCAATACACCAGCTTGATGTCAAAAATGCATTTCTACATGGGGACCTTAATGAAACTGTTAACATGCACCAACCCCCGGGATTCGTAGACCCTAACGCACCATACCATGTGTGTCGGTTGCGTAAATATTTATACGGGCTTAAGCAAGCCCCGAGGGCATGGTACCATCGGTTTGCATCATTTATTATTGCTAATGGGTTCCGTAGCAGCGTCTGTGATAATTCTTTATTTGTGTATCGACGTGGGGCACACATTGCGTATCTAATGTTATATGTGGACGATATTGTGCTAACAGCTTCTGATACAGGTCTTCTTAAGTCCATCATTACTACTTTATCCAGGGAATTTGCAATGACTGACCTTGGCTCGCTACATCATTTTTTGGGTATCTCCGTTTCTCGCGATTCCAATGGCTTATTTTTGTCCCAGACGCAATATGCTCGCGAAATTTTGAAACGCGCTTCTATGACGTCTTGCAATCCGTCAACCACACCGGTTGACATGGCAACCAAGTTAAGTACTACGGATGGTAATCTTTTACCCGATGGTACCCTTTTTCGCAAGTTGGCTGGTGCCCTTCAATATCTTACTTTTACTCGGCCAGACATCACCTATGCGGTTCAACAGGTCTGCTTATTCATGCATGCTCCACGGGATTCTCATTTTAGTTTCATGAAACGCATCCTACGGTATATACAGGGCACTATCAATTATGGATTGAAGATTCACAAGTCGTCTCAACATAATATCACGGCCTATTCAGATGCTGACTGGGGAGGTTGCCCGGACTCCCGACGTTCCACCTCGGGTTATTGTGTGTTCCTTGGAGATAATTTGGTCTCATGGTCCTCTAAACGTCAACCAACCATTTCGAGATCCAGCGCTGAGGCGGAATATCGAGGGGTGGCGAATGTTGTAGCTGAATCAAGCTGGATACGTAATCTTTTACTGGAGCTACATGTTCCAACACGACGATCAACAATCATCTATTGTGATAATATATCGGCAGTCTATTTATCGGGTAATCCAGTTCAACATCAACGCACTAAACACGTGGAAATGGATATCCACTTTGTTCGGGAAAAAGTCCAAGTCGGGGACGTCCGTGTCCTTCATGTCCCAGCCGCATATCAGTATGCCGATATTTTTACTAAGGGCCTGCCACGCAGGTTATTCGAGAATTTTCGGTCCAGTTTAAGCGTCTGCAAGGCTCCCGCTTCAACTGCGGGGGACTATTAGTATTGATGTGTATATTGTATTTTATATAGTTTATTTGATAAATCTTGTAATTTAGGATAGAATTCCTTTCCTTATATTAAGGAAAGATTGTTGTACTCTCCTATATATTTCCTTTGGATTAATGAGAATAGGCAAGGATTATTATCCTCAAACACAAAACACTAGACCCATGAAATCATGTTAACAACTAAACAACACCCCACGAACACCAAAAGATCTACAAGTACAACCTTATATTTATGATTCAAGAAGACTAAACACAACTACATCTGGAAAAGAACAACTTAGTAACCGGATCCACTAACTAAAACCAAAGAAGTTCCAAAAAATACAAGATATCGATTCAGACAAAAAATGACCACACAACTTCGATAAGTAAAAAAACGAAAAAGACCCCGGATCTCATAACAACTACAACACCACCGAAGTTGTACATATGGGTAAATGTAACTTCGATGAAAACAAGAAAATTATCACAGCAAGCAGCCTCAACAAGAAGAAGACTTAAACACAAAACAAGGAAGAATAATAAGAAAGAAGACGACGGTTGTAGGTTAATCAGCTAAAATCTAAAGGGTGTGTTTGGTGAAAGAGACTGGGGCTAATATGATTAATTGATAATCCAAAACCCAAAACATAAGTTACTTGAAAAGGCTTTTATTTTGGGGGCTTATGAGAGATTATGTTTTTAGTAATCTCCTCAAGATTTTAACACCCGAAAGATGATAGAGAGCTAGGGATTATAAAAACTAGAATCCCAAACCCCTATAATCCCTCATAAGCTCGTTGTTAAACACACCCAAAGTAAAGAAAACACATCCTATATATACCCCCACAAAACTTCAAACTGCAAACCACAACTTTTAAGCCAAGCCAACTTCAGCCCTCCAACTTCTTGATATTGCTCCCAAGCCATCAACCCCTACAAACTCACCCCAAAAAAAAGATTAGAACTATAAAACAAATAAACTTCTAAACTCTCTTATCTCAACAAGCAACCATTAAAACCACCAGATTAACTCCAAACTAAAGAACCAACAGCCCCAGATGCTCATAGAGACAACCAAAATAGTGAAAACAAAATTTAAACTAAACTTCCTTGATAAAGAATAGATTTGTAGAACCAAAATTATGTGACCCCTAAACTCTTGAAACATGAAAAGAGAAAAGACTCCGTAGCTCAAACCAAGTGACCCCAAAATTATGAACTCGGTATAGATGGGAGGATTTCTTGAGTGCTAGTGTGTGCAAAGTATGCATGTCAAATCCAAAGATTATGTAATGCCCCTGTCTCTAGCATAATAATCGGCCAATCATGATCACCTCTCATATAAAACCCGCGTCATGAAGTTGGGTAGTCCGCCCAATCCCAATGCAGGCCACCTAACATGCCTAAAAACCTGTGCCTAGTTTTATGTGCAACATATAATTGTTTGATGATACTTTGGAGAAGTTCTGTATGCATTCTCGTGCAGTTGAGCTGCCATCTTCAAGTACTCTTCAAAAAGGTCGATACCCCATATGTCATTTGCCGAATTATTGAGGTATACTTTTACAAAGGAGATAACCCTTTTTTGCCTCTAGCATTTCATCCCCGTTGAAAAAATGTATACTTCCGCTCCAAATCCTCCAATATTCGTAAGAAGAATAGTCGTCTGCTTATGCGAAACCGTCTCCTAAACATGTCCTCATTGTAATTACTGTTTTTTGCAAAATAATCTTCAAAGGTCGGTTGTATGCACCTTCAAAGTCTGTAACTTGATCAGCTCCTCTCCGTCTTGGTTCCGAACTTTCTGCTTCGCCATCATCGAACAACCGCTCTATAGTTGTGTTTAGTATTCCACGAAATAAATCAGTGCTCGTTTTTCAATATGCGGCAAGATTTATTCCGCCTTGATAACATAAATCATCCGACGATGAAGACGATAAAGGCGAGGAAGATGACATTAGTTTTTCTATATAAATGAAACTTTATCTTTAAAAAAATAAAATTTTTGAAAAGAGATAGGGTGAGAATGGATGATCGTGTGAAAAAGAAAAGGTAAACATGATATTTATAGAAGAGAAGAAAAGAAAAAAAAGAATTAGCCGTTGGGCAATGGTAAAAAAACAAACAAACAAAAAATCTCGACTTAAGGCACAACCAGCTAGAGGTGAACAAATTTGGTCCTAGACTCTTTTGGGGTTGGTCCGGTCCTCGCGTAAGACCATTCGGTTTTTAGGCGGTCCGGTCTTCTTTCGTACCAGTCCTTGTCCGGACCGGTTCGACTTCAGTCCAGACCCGTCTGGTTTTCGTTCGGATATTTTTCAGTTCTTTTTAAACATTTCCAGTTTTGTAATTTAAGTTTCGGTTAAGATATTTTCTGTTTTCTTTTCGTTAAAAATCGCAAGTTATAAACATATATAATTGAAAATGGATGAAGTTGTGATGTATTTATAGAGTATTTGTAAAGAAAAAGAAACTAGCCGTCCGGACCGGTTTGGACTGACCGGTCCAGATCGACTCATTTTGTAGGACCGGTTTAAACTCTTAGACCATCTCGGTCCGGATCAACTTTCGGACCGTTTCGGACCGGTTAATGACGGTTCTCTCCTCCGAACCGGTTTAGATCGTGAACCGGCACGGCGGTTCAGAACCGGTCCGGTATTGGCAGTCTTCGACACACGGATCGGACTAGTCCTAATTGTTCACCTCTACAACCACCGTAAGGAGTGTTGGGTGTGGGGGTGGCGATGTTTGGGCTAGCTCACTCGTCAACCAGCTCCTTTCTGCTGGTTGGATACCCGCCGCCTAATGGTCCTGTATACATATTTTGAGGTGACGTTTGGTTCGTGGATTGTTTTTCAATGGAATTGAAATCTTGGAAGGAATTTGAATGAGAAGGAATTTGATTTGGAAAATAATTTCTTCCTTTTTGTGTTTGTCAAGAGAATGGGATTCCAAAAGGGGAAAGTCTAAAAAGCAAGAGAAAATTCACAACACCACCTCCCTTCACCGCTGCCGCCTGCCACCACCGCCGATGGCACCCCAAACATCCCTATTGCCGCTCGCCACCACTGCCCTACACCATCATCACCTATGAAGCCCTAATTGTCGGGGCTACCTCCGAAGTTGAAGCAGAAGTAGACGATGACGAAGCAGTGAAGACGAAGATGAAGCAGAAGACATCATCGTCGCGACGATTGACGACGACGACGACTGACGATTGAAGATGATTGAAAACGACTACGACGAACGACGAAAAACTGACGACGACGGCTGACTACCGATGAAGACGGACGACTGATGACCGATGATGAACGGTGGTGGACGACTGACAAAAAACAGCAGTAGACGACTCCAACGTGGTGGACCACATTCCTTTGTTCGTGGATTTTAAAATCCCAACTCCTCTTGATGGAATTCAAATTCCCTCCAACAAGAGATTCTAATTTCATAAAATTCCATTTCTAATGTCAAACATTAAAACGTTCAGGAATTAGATTATAATTTTCAAAAAATCCCAAGAATTCTTTCAAATCAAACAAGCCAAGAGGGTTCTACAGGAGAGGAAAATGAAAGGGTGCTACTATTTAGCCCCTCTCTCCTAACAAACTCACATGTCAAATCAAGAATTTTATATTTTAATACACTTTTTTTAGTCACATATATCAAATCAAGAGATTAAATAAATAATTAAAAAGTACTATATAGAATCACCTTACCGAAAATGAAATGGTAGGCTCTACTTTTGATGTTTGATATTGACAAATTTGTTTGTATTGGGACCATAATTAACACTGCATGTGGTCACTCTCGTAGATTTTGCTTTTTAGCGTCTACTATTTCTTTAATGTTTATTTCACGCAACCTGGTTTATTTGTTTCCATCAAATATTTTTTAGGTTATACTATTTTAGGTAAGCCTGTTAATTTTTTAGTCCGAAACCCGATTAGAAAGGGTAACGTAGACTCGTAACGTGTTAAACGCAGGTTGAAACAAAATTGATATGAAAATAAATTTGTTGTGTTATGATCAACCCAAAGTAACCCGTATAACCGGTTTAAAATTTAAATTTGATTCATAATTATATTTAATGATAAATTATTTTAAATGATTTAATTATTTAATTACATTATTTATTGTTACTTGGTATAATAGTAGTACATTACATATTTTATTATATTCGTTTATATAAGTTAAATAAAAATTCAAATCAAACCGAAATAAATACCAAATTCAAAGTTCGAATACAATTGAAACAAACAGATATTAAATATTGAAGTTAAAATATAAACGAAGGTCATTTTCGAAATTTTTATCGAAAGTTGGAAAACAACATGGACTTTGAAATTTTGATAAAGAAAAGCGTAGTTGAAATAAAAAACTGTACACAAAAACTGTACTAGAAAAGTGAAAAAATACTCATCGGTCACGTTTGTCTAAAATTGGTCGATATGAACCTGCCACAAAAATGACACAACTCGAATATGACATGAAAGTAAATAGGTTAAAATTGGGTAATTGAACCGAACTCGATAACATCAACCCGATCCAAATCAACATTCTTAATTTTAAATTATATAATCTTGAAAATTATAAATATATTTGGAGACATGAGTCGATACCAACTCCTCTTTTATCAAGTTTTGCGTGTTTTCATAACAAAATATTAAAACTTCGTGCAACTAAATATAGGGTCGATAATGGTTTAATTATCAAATATTTAATTTAATTTTAATTTAATCATTAAAGTTTTTTTTCTAAACGATTTTACTATAAAGTTTTAATTTTTTGTGATTTAAACCTCAAAGTTTTTTTTCAAATGGTTTAAACTTTGAAATTTTGTTAAAAAAGTGATTAATCACTTAAGTTTTTTATGGTTTTCAATTTCACCCTCGATCTCCACTTGATTATGCATTTCAGTTTTTATTAAAAACTTAACAAAACTTTGAGGGTTAAATCATTTTTTAATAAAAATTTAAGGGTTAAATCATTTAAAAAAAACTTTAAGGTTTAAACAAAAAAATGTGTAACATTAAGCATTAAATCATAACAAATTCAAATTTATGGTAAAACCGTTTGAAAAAAACTTTAACGATTAAACCAAAACTGAACTAAAACTTTAATAGTTAAACAATTATTGACCCTTAAATATAAATAAATAAATGACGTAAAAAAAGAAACGACTAAGAGATAACTAAACAATTTTCTATTACAAAACTTAAAACAATAATAATTTACATGAACACTTTTTTTCTCTACAAGGATATTGTTTGAAACTTAATCTATAACTCTTAGCTTTACTTGATTTCTTAATTACGACTCAATTTGTTAAGAATGTTTTGTATTGCTTTGAAAACACTTTACAAGAGATCTTACAAGTTGTTTTCAAGGTGGTTTAGAACAAATGAGATACCATAAATACTTATAATAAGATTTATTTAACTTAAATGATATTTACAAAACCTTAGGAAGGTTCAATACTTTTCCAACGAATTAGGAACAAGCTTTAGATTTCTAGATCTTTCTTAGTCTTGATCGTTTATAAAGAACTTTTCGAAATTCTAAGTAAAAACAATCCTAAACTTAAAGAGCAACAACATTCTCCTCCACCTAAGTACAATTAAGACTCCCTTTTCATGGCTAGTTTATGATATCTCTTCATCTCGTCTTTAAACTGTCATAAATTTTCTCTATCTTCTTAGTTTGTTTCTATGTCAAAAAGGTTATATCAACCTAACCAATTAATCCTTGTAACTTGGCACACCGCATCTTCATATCACCCATCCGAGAGGAATCCATCAACTCTTGATCAAACGAGGTTACAATTGTTGTGGGTGCCCTTGTAGGCACACCATATTCCGGTTTTCTTCATCTTCACAATAAAGCTTTAAAAGGCTCTCATAAAACACCCAAGTGAATTTTTAATTTAGTCATCAGTTGAACCTAATAAGATACTTTTTTAGCAACCGGTAATTAGGATGACTAACCTACTTAGACCATATGCATCCAACCCACAAACACCCACAACTTTTTATTGCCACATCAATGCCAAGTCATTTTCCCTTCCATCACTATAACCCCCATATCCAACATCCATCCCCCTCCAATCATCCTAAAAAAAGAAAAAGAATATATATACATATATATACACATTGCCCAATGAGAAAGAAGGAAATTAAAAGAAAGAAAAAAATAGTTTCAGTGTGAGTATGGACCAGCTATCCGTCTATCCCCCTCACTCTCATTTTAAAGGGGTAGGGGGGATAGTGTAGCTTGGTATCCCTCTCCAACCAGCTACCTTACCCGCTGGTTGGATGCGGGTAGCCATGCAATCATGACACTTTTATGATTGTTAGCCATCAATTCCTTCACTTAGATACGAATGAATGGTCTCCTTTCATGAATAACATATCTCATTTGAGCCAGCATTTCCTTGTTTTTCTTTCTTGAGCCATCTCAATAAAATCATTAGCCCATGGATCATGATCTACTCTTCTGTTGTCCGATCCTAAAGGATAAATTGTGGTTGATAGAATTGTTGCAAACTCATTTTTATTGCTACATATGTCGGTTACCATGTTTGTCTTGCTAGGCTTCTACTCAAAATGGTGGTCAAACTCTTTTACGAAGTCCTGCCGATGAGCATGCTTCGAGCTTAGCTTCTTTTGGGTTTGAAAAGCTCATGGCATTATGGCAACATTATCCATGTTGATGATAAACTATGATCCAACTTTCCAAGAAGATAAATCCTCCATGTGCAAAAACAATAGACCAATGCTGATATTTCTTTCTCTTACACCAATTACTTCTTATTGGCATCATCCAACATTCTACTTGGGATGAGAAACATACCTTTTGCAAAAAGATGTATTTGGAAAACTACCATCTATCTCGATCTTTCTTCTGGATTTCAAGCAGGAACAAGTAGTTTGGGGTTGATGTTAAAGGCCTTGGTTGGTTTCAAAGGGGCTCGATTATCGACAAAAAAAGATGTTCTTAAATAGAGGCTAAAGGCATTGGTTGATGAATTATCGTTTTTTGCTTTTACCGGGGTTAAGTTTTAAAATTCAAAGGGCTATATATTGTTATGGAGGTGAGTTGTATATAAGACTAGTTTGTGGTATTAAACAAACATGACTTTTATGCTTACAAGACAATTTTCTATTTTTCATATATCCACGTGTATAATGGTATATATTACAGTATAAGCAAACATTTTTTGTTATATATATAATAAATTAAGTAGTTTGGTTTTCTTCCTTCTATTTCTTGCAGAAGGTATTGGTTTGGACTCTTCATTCTTGGGAAAATGAAATTATAATCTTTCAAAAAAAGAAATTGATTGTTATAAAACCAAATGCCTAACAATCCTATTATACGTAGAAATTAATCACCTACCGTATTATTCTATGAAATTGACGATTATAAAATATGGTTATATATAAAACCATCCTTAGACATAGTACTTAAATAAGTCTCAACCACTTATTTAAAAGGGCAAAAAAAAATTGATAATTTTGATTTAATCTCGCACGCCTCCCATAATTAATCAGTCCTTCAGCTTTTAAAAAAAACTCTATTAATCTTTCTAATGATCATAACTATGCTATGTTTAAGATTTTTAATAAAAAAAATTATATCATTAGCTTCAGTTTTTCTTGCTCTTTAATTCAAGATCACTCTTCCCATATTTCTAAAAATTTTATTTTGAAAATACAAATATTTTCATCACAGTTGAAAATGCAAATTTCAAACCTGAACATGCAATTGTGGATGAAGATGATAATCAAATCTGAACATGTAATCCTTTTTAATGTAAGACTAGTCATGATATATTTTGGACGATTTTTTTTTCAAAAATGCATGTTTATATATTTACATTTTCATATACTTGCTTATACATATATTTGCATTTTCATATACCTGTATGTACATATATTTGCATTTTCAGCTGTGATGAAAATCAATAGTATATTTTTTTTGCATTTTCAGCTGCATGTACATATATTTACATTTTCAGCTGTGATGAAATATTTGCATTTTCAGCTGTGATGAAATAGTATAATTTTTTTGCATTTTCAGCTGCATGTACATATATTTGCATTTTCAGCTGTGATAAAGATATTTGCATTTTCAGCTATGATGAAAATCAATGATATATTTGCATTTTCAGCTGCATGTACATATATTTGTAATTGTATGTACATATATTTGCATTTTCATATACCTGCATGTACATATATCATGAAAATCAATAGTATAATTTTTTTTACATTTTCAGCTGTGATGAAAATCAAAGTAAAATATTTGTATTTTCAGCTATGATGAAAATATTTGTATTTTTAAAAATAAAAATTTCAGAAATATGAAAAGAGTGGTCTTAATTTAAAGAGGATTAAAAAGCTAGTATATTGGTATAATTTTTTTTGCTTAAATTCTTAAAACTAAATTAGTTATGATAAATTTAAACTTTAGGGGGTAATGTTTTATTTACTTCATGGGTTTTTGTTTTCCTTATGTGGTGAAATAAAAGAAGGGAGAGAGAGCTATAACGAGTTTCCAAAAAAAAAGAGATAAATTAATATCTTTTTCATTTATACCCTTTTATTGACTTGTAATTTGATAATTATGTATAATAATTACATATTTGCCACTCTTTAATCTCAACCATCGATCAAGTTGATCTAATTGCCAGATTTAGTTCTTTAAGTTCTATAAATAAAAAGTGGTTCTATGTTGATCCTATATATATATATATATGAAAGACAAATATGCATCCACTAAATCTACTTCACAGTCCACAACGAGACTTGAACCCATAATCTCTATGGAGAGAACACCACTTCACAACATTTTTAGTATAAAAGATGGTTATATAACAGTTAAAAAGAATTAATGTTTATTCAACAGACATGACATATCTAACTGTTCGTATGTTGTTACAGAGCAATCCAACTGAAAGTCAAAAATTAGATTATAAATATTAAAAATATATGATTGTGTTACTCACCTTTAAACAATCATATATTTCTGAAATTAATCACCAAGAGAGTTGAATGTGTATTTAAAAAAGCCCAGCCACAAGTACTTTCATCATCCAAAGAGTAATTACAAAACTTGAACCCGATTGGTTCACTTTAATTGGATGAAATTTGACGGAATTAAAATTAAGCATTCCTAAATCTTGTTGTCTCTCACGCCACCTCATTCCACCCCTATCCTACCTCATCCGACCCCTACACCACCCCATCCCCAGACCTACCCCTACCACATCCCACCCTACTCTACCCTACCCTACCCTACCCCTACCCCTACCCCAACCCACCCCTACCCTACCTTACCCAACTTTACACCGTCTCATCCCACTCTACTCTACCCTACCATACCCTTACCTTACTCCATCTTTACTTAACATACCCTACCCTACCCTACCCCACCTACCTCATCCTACCCTACTCTACTCCACTTCACTCCACCTTACTCATCCAATCCCTACCCCTTACCCCATCATACCTACTTCATCATATATATCATATTCTATGACACCTTTACCTACCCCTACCCCACCCCACCCCATCCCTATCTGACTTTATTTTTATTTACTACATCCTTATCCCACCTCAACTTTTCTACTTCACCATATTCTATGACACCTTACTCACCTTACCTCTACTCACCCCATCCAACATATTTCATCCTACCTTACTCTATGACACCTTACTTACCCTACCCCATCATACCTACACCATACCCTATTTTATGACATCTTACTCACCCTACCCACCCCACCCCTAACCAACTCTATTTTTATTCACTCACCTCACCCTTACCTTTTGCGCTACCTTACCCTATAATAGGGTAGGGTGAGTGTGTAGGTAGGGGAAGGTAAGCTAGAGTAGGTGTGAAGTATAGTACGTAGGTTAGGTGGGATAAGAGTGGGGCAGAGGTGAATTGTGGGTAGTAGAGTAAAGTAAGGTGAGGGGTGGGGGTAGGGTATGGTATGGTGGTAGAGTAGGGATAGGGGTATGGTAGTAGTAGGGTGAGTGGGTGGGGGTGGGGTAGGATGAGTAAGACAGAGAAAGGTAAGGTGGAGATAGAGGTAGTGTAGGGTGGTAGGGTAGGGGTAGGGGTGGGGGTGGGCTAGAGAAAGGGGTGAGCTGGGGGTAGGGCGGAGGGGGTAGGGGGTGGTGGGCGGTTGATTGTATAATTTATTTTAGTTTATACATATTGAATTAATTTATTTTTGGTTAGATTCCAATTCCGGTATTAACTAATCAAACAAGATATAGTTTTTCACAAATTACAATTCCTATGAATTCCGAATTCCAAATTCCTTCATATTCATTCCGCGAACCAAGTCACCTAACAATACTATTAATCTTTTTCTAATTTTACCAATTTTATATTATTTTTACCAATTATACAAATACATTTTCTAATTTTTTTTTACAATAAATGCATCCTAAAATTTATTATCTCAGTTTTTCTTTTATCCTTTTCTAAAAACCATAATTTCAAACTACAAAAAAAAAATTATTTATTTCTCACTCTCTTTTTCTTTTATTCTTTTTTTTTAAGTTCCGAATAAACTTATAAATACAATATAACCTTGTTCTAACAAATAACATATTAACATTGTAATAGTGGATGGTGAAAATGACGTAATTGTTAGGTTGAAAGTGAGTTCTAAAATTTGATGTGTGAGTGTAACGTGGTAGTGTGGTTTGAGTGGTAAAATGTTACCCTCCATTTGCTCAAACCTGTATAAAATTTATAATAAGACACATGTTATATCTTTTCAATAAAATATGAGAATTATCTATAACTTTTTTTCATGTTTTGTCATGTAGAGGATAACATCTTGCTAATATAATAAAAGGTTTAGTATTCAAAAGTATATCGAAGTTGTCACTTTTTGCTATTGTGTATACCCAACTTTTAAAACTACCATTCAATGTACTGAACTTTCTATAGCTACCATTTGATATACTGAACAGGTAACCGGTAATTTTTATTATTTTTAATTTTTTTAATTTACACATTTCCCACCTCATTATATTCAAATCTTCATCTTAGTGTTCTTATTCCAAGAACTTTTTCACCTTCAACATTCAGTGTGTTCTTCATCCTTCAAGAACATCTTTATCTTAGGGTTCTTCCTTCAAGACAAAATCCATCCGGATATACCATAAAATCTTAGTGTAGTTCTTCCTTCAAACAATCGAAACACAAACAAGAACTCACATGTACTAAACCGAGAACGAAGAACAAGGATCTGGGTTCAAATATGTTCAAACTATCAAAACACAAACAAGAACCGATAACCAATAACTAAGATTTGTGTTCGAAAATAACAAGAACTTACAAACAAGAACCGAGAACCGAGAACCGAGAACAAATAACTAAGATCTATGTTCGAAAATCAAACAAGAACCGAGAACCAAAAACTCAGATCTGGGTTCGAAAATCAAGAAACAATATCAAAACGCAAATAATCGTGTTGAAGAAAACCCCAAAATTAGATTAATCGAAACTTACTTTGGAACCCTAAATCGTATTGAACAGCCATCCAAGAAACCCTAAATCGGCGGAGAACAAGTCATCGCCAAGAAACTAGAAACCCTAACTCACCAGAGAACCCCAAATCGGCGGAGATAGATTCAATCGGCATAGACGGATTCAAGCAGTTGGTGGCAATGTCATTATTGGCAGATGGATTCAATCGTAGACGGATTCAATCGTGGAGACACACTTGGTGGCAGTGTCATTATTGTTAGATGGATTTAACCGCGGATATGGGAGGCTTCAATAGATAGTGGTGGTAGGAAAACGTAATATTGTTTCATTTATTATTAATATTATTCCATGTCACAAGCCACCTAACTTACCACGTAAGCAAAATTGATGACACATCACTAACCACATCATGTTTACCTGTTACAACTAAGCACATAGCAGGTAACAAGTAACTTGGTATATAATTCGATAAGTTTAGTAGGTTTGATACATCAAATGGTAGTTTTTAAAGTTGGGTATATAAAATAACAAAAAGTGACAACTTTAGTATACTTTTATATATTAAACCCTATAATAAAATACAAATTATATCTTTTTAATTAATTTTGTTTTTTTACGATTGAATAACTTATAGAAATTTGTTATCATCAGTGTCAGAAAATATGTTATAAAGTTTTGAAATTTTGTGTTCAAACTTCAAATACTAATCAAATTTTACTGAACAAGACTTAAAATAGGAAATGTTTATAGAAAATTTATGATTTTAGTTCATATTATATTTATTTAAACTATTTTATGTGAAAAGTAATTTTTAAGAACAAAAGCTATTTGTCACCGCAGCATTGCACGAGTATGATGCTAGTATTATATAAATTGGTAGAATAAAAGTTAGGTAAAATTTAAAAAAAATGGACAATTTCGTTTATATCCTTAAAAACTCTTCTAATTACGTATATATCCTTGTAAATATTAGAATCACGTATATCTCCTCACAAAACTTATAAACTCACATATATATCCAAATACCTAATTTAATAATAATTTTTCAATTTAAATACTAAAACCAAAAATAAACCAGATCTCAAAATGATTTATTACTAAAATTACAAAAATACCCAAGAGAATTCCCTCCCATGATCACTATCTAAAGCTCCTTCTTCAACTTCTGTTTCATATTCTTAGAAAACGATGAGATAATCAAGCTTCTTCAACTGCTGTTTCATACTCTTCAATCGACCATACATTTGGTTTGCAAGCTATCCTACAGTCGATCGATCAGGTACCTTCATATCTTACAGTTCGAGACTAACTTCTGTAATTTTAATCAAACAGCCCTTCAACGATCCTTATATATTTGGTCAATCGATCATATGCTTCATATATTGCAGTCGAGAATAGCTTCAGTTCAATACAATCTGACCAAATCGAACCAACAGACAGCAATCTTCGAACTGAACCAACATATTTGAAATCAGAGTATCAGACATATGCGACATCATACCTCAATCCAATCGAACCAACAACAAACAAACATAATCTGTTCAAATCGAATCAATAGCTTCAAAATCGGACCATATGTGACATTATACCTCTGTTGAATCGAACCAATCGCTATCGACCAATCTGTTCGAAAATTAGGGCTTCGAACCTCCATCGAATAGAACCGTGAGCTACAATAAACCATAATTTGTCGATCGATTATGGCCTTGGTTGTTAAAAACGATTTCGATTATGGCCTGGGTTATTGAAAATGTATCACATGTGGCCTGTTCGATCGATGTTGGATGTTTTTGAACAGTGAGATGGGTTTGAACTAATGAATGTGATGAATGAGGGATATGGGTAATTTAGGAGGAGGGTAAATATGTAATATGATAAAGTAAGTAGTTTTTTAATAATAATAAATTAATTTTAATTCATATTTTTAGTATTTAAATTTAAAAATTATTATTAAATTAAGTGTTTGGGTATATACGTGAGTTTATAAGTTTTGTAAGCATATATACGTAATTTTAGTTTTTACAAGGATATATACGTAATTAGAGAAGTTTTTAAAGATATAAACGAAATTGTCCCTAAAAAAAAGGTTTATTAGCAAATTTGGTAAAAATAAAAAAAATTAAGAAAAAAATGATAATATATCGGTAAAAGTGACAATTTACCCTTTTTGGAAAATCCATATTTGGCAATTGACATAAAAGATAACCCCCACTCCCAGGCCACAACCCGAATGAGTTAACGAATCGGGGGTCCGGCTTCATATTCAAGCTCGATGATTTGGGCGGCGGGGGGTCACAATATATATACCGACAACAGCTCTTCTCCTCTATCTTCGCTTCGATCTAGATCTGGTCCAAAACGCACTCCGGTGAGTGTTTTCTCTCTATAAGTTCTACTGTTGCTACTCGATTTTAGTTCTTGGTACTTTTTTTCCACATCCAAAAATGTTGAAATATAGGGCATTTATATGACTGTTAGTACACATTTCGTGTTTCAATTAGCTATCTAGTTTCAAATTTTTGGGGGATCTGGAATCTGGTGTGTTTTAGAGAAGATGCTGAAGTTTAATTGCCATTGTCTGTTGATTAATTCGTTTTTTACGGTATACGGTGCTGAATTTTTTTGGAATATCATTATTTGATGATGTTAACATTTGGTAATTGTATTGACGAATGAATTTCCTCAATTTTGGTAGAATAAAGTTTGAATTCGCTATTTGATGTTCTTCAATTGTTCCCCCTTGACATGTGTTATCCTGATTTTTTTTTATTATTTTTGTCTGGTTGTCTCTTGCTATGGTCTTGTCGTTTTCTTGGTCTTTGAATAAAATGGACATCAAAACGGCTGAAACTTTTCTTCTTATGCTTCTCAATCGTTTAGATCTTTGGCCAATTATTATTAATTAACGCTGTATGTAGAGTTTAGCTCAAGCATAAAGCAGAAAAAACAAATGATCTTGTTCTGAGATAATCATCTTAACCCTGCCCCATTTGAAAACACTAACCAAGAAAACTTTGTATTTAATCTAGAGTTTCTTTGTTTGTTTAGTGATACAAAGAACTTGTTGGATGCCGCCCTCATTTACTAATACAAATCGAACTGCATTTGAAACTTTTGCGTTGTACTATCTCAAGTTTTAGTTTGCAACTGTGATGCTTTTTCCATTTCTTTGAATAGATCTTGCTTGGTGTTACATATTTTGCGTTAGCTGCTGTATTGAACATGAAGAATCGTATAACAGATTATGGTACAGATAAATAAACTAGATTTCAACAAATAGCATGACCTCCCAGAAATCCCCTGGAAAAAAGGTACAAACAGCCAGGAAAGACGAACAAGAGACAAATGGTTAACTAGGAGAAGACCTCATCTTTTACATTATTATACAAGTAGATTACTTGATTATTACCAGGAGATAGTCATGGCAGTTGAGTTGAGCATCCTCATAAGGCTTGATGCTTAAAATATATATTATCAAGTTATACGATACTAGCATGGTACTCGCGTAATTTTGCGGCGACAAATAGTTTCTACCCGATAACATGTTTTACAGAATACGATAGTATGGTATTCGGTGAATAGTTTTTACCTGTAACATGCCTTTTCGGTTCCTTTTTTCCATCAACTCTTTTCTTCACTTTTAAAACAAATTTTAAAAAAACAACAAAACAACTTTTAATTCATTTTTGTGGGTGGGTGTCTTTATTGGTAGGAGAGAGACTATATGGTTAAAAATTGAAGTTTATTCGAGGGGGTATATTAGTAATTTTTGATTACTGAAATTTTAAGACAATAAGTAAAGGAGAACAAAAAATGTTAAATGTATTATAGTATACCAATATGGTATAGATTATTAGTTTTGAGAGTTTTGAGCTATAGAGTTTTTTTTCATCCAGACCATTACTGCGCTTTACTGTTTGTCAGCTTAATCTTCATGGTGCTTGTCTGCTTGATTGTTAAACTCGCTATGGTTTCATTTATAGTTCTTTGGGATTTGAAAGTAGGTTGCAGGTTCTTGCTGAATTCATAAGTAGAGATCATGGGCCGTGGAGTCAGCAGCGGTGGGGGACAGAGTTCACTTGACTACCTCTTTGGAAGCGGTGAGCCAAAGCCCACTACAGGCAAGACAGAGGCTGTGGCAGTAGCTCCGGTGAACCACCTACACACTGCCGCAACCAATGAGCCACCTCTTAAGCCTACAGCGACTATACCCCAGCCAGATATTACAAAGCAAATTCCTGCTGGGATCCAAGGTACGCAGGCCAACAACTATTTCCGAGCGGAGGGACAAAACACTGGCAACTTCCTCACGGTATGATTTTGTTTTATTTTTGTTTCACTTTGTGATTTTGTGGTTTATTAGTTTACGTTATGTTTTTCGGTGGTCGCTTGCACATGTTGATGGTAATCATGTACAGGATCGACCTTCAACAAAGGTTCATGCAGCGCCAGGAGGTGGATCTTCCTTGGGTTACCTGTTTGGTGATGGTAGCAGTTGATTTCATGAATTCTAAGAAGAAAGGGCTGTTTGATGTCAATGTAGACCCTGGTTATGGTTTAAACAAATTTAACAATCTGCTTTCCATTTCTTGGTACTTGTTGACTTCAGATTTGTAATATATTTATATTTATCAATCATTGCAATCTCTTCTTTTCCTCTCATGTTCTTTGATTTGAATTTGTCATCTCTTGATAATTTGGAGCTTTTAAACTGAAGTAATTTAGTTCCACATACTCACAGATGTTGATTTCATGTGCATAAACATGAACAATAAAACAATCGATATTAATGAAAAGACTCGATCCCATTCGATTTGGTAAGCAGAAGAATAAATAGGATCGTCTATAACAATAGACTTGGCAAAAAGATGGTCTAAGCAATACTCCCTACTTTTTTGTTTTTTTAACGTTAAGTTGTGCGCTTGATCCATCCCGCCACGTGGTTTTGGATTTGGTCAACAGGGTTCAAGACAAGACAACAATGCAAATGAACCCCTGCTTGTTTGTCTCAAGTAATGAAGGAACCCACAAACCCAACATGGAGACTGCAAGCGGATTAGAGACTTCGTTGTTTATTTACTGAGCATGACTCTTTAGCAACTCCAGTGATTGATCGCCTACAAAAGCGCAAAACATTGGTTAAAACCATTTTCATTTGGGACGGTAAAATTTGAAGAAATTCACACAGTGAATGGTTAAACGAAAAGATGGTACTTGGCACATACGTTGTAGAGTCAACTAACCTTATAACAAGCCTTGATCAATTTCTGAAAAGAATCATGTTTGCTGTTTTGAAGGACTCAACAGACCATGTTCTTCAACAATTGAGGGTTGAGATTGAAGATCTGCAACCACAAAAACACCACATACAGAAATCCCAATAAGAACATATCACAAGAAAAGATGTCAAGTTCCCTTCTGAAATGTGCAATATGGGTTATCACATATCATGGTTAAAGTTAGCATATATAAGATTGTACAAAAACACGTTTCAAATACCATGGTTAGGAATTGAATTAGCAGTGTCTTCAGCTGCTGCAGTTGATGTATTCATCGGGTTAATTTCCAAAGATGACTTTTTACCTCCTGAAACCTGCACATTGTTGCAGAATAGTAAGGAAATGTATGTATGCCCTACAGTACTTTCACACACGAAGACACTATTTATAAGCATGATATGAGATAACCCATATTGCACACTTTTGCAATTGTAGATGACATGCCTTTTAGGAAATGTATCAAGTATTTTTGCAATTGTGAAGAAGAGCATATCATTTTGTGGATGTCGAGACTAGACCAAGAGGAGATTTCAGGAAGCATCCATTTGGTTTGAATAGAAGAGTGGCAGATGGTACTGGAATGCGATAGACCTGTCGTTAATCTAGCGTAAACTTAAGAAAGTCTATAAAGAAACACAATATCAAGCATAACAAATCGTATTTTCTCCTTGTGTGATACTTATGTTTCTCTCTATAAGGGTTACTTGGAGCCATACATGATTATGCTATGTCAACATATGTATTACATCAAAACTGCACGACTAAAGTACTAAACTATTAGCTACAATCTGAGTATGATTTTGGATGTTGTCTGTAACTATTCTAGCCTAACTATATTAGTCTATTGGCTTGGAGATTAAAAACTACTCTCTGATCTTTGTGGTTATTTTGATAGCCTAATTTAAATAATTTGCTAGTATCTGACTAGTTATTAGAATGTTACGCTTGGTAAACTGAAATTTGTTGAATTCCCAAAGACCCTTTTGACAGATTACTTGTTTATTCACAGAACCTCTTGTATCTATTCAAGCTTTATAAAAATAAGAACTCATTTTTGCACACAAGACTCCTCGTGGAGTTTTTATACTTGGCACCATGATGTCAGAACTTCATGACATTCAGTAACAACAAACTTAGGATAAGTTAAACAGTCCATAAACCAGAAACTTTTAAACTATAACACACAAAGATTTATTATGATTATATTATTACCCAAACATAATACATATACCATTAACTGTTAACTAACCTCATGGGCAGGCGGAGACACATTGGAAGCTGCTGGAGTCTTGATATCTGAAGCAGCAGAGGCGGCACCTGGAGTCTGGTGTTCTGGACTTCTTGTGACATCAGTCATAACATGATCAAAACTTCTTTTCCCACTGTCAACTGCAATCCTTTTCCTGTTGTTTATAAAACCAAATCCAACTAGAATAAACGATTATGAAGTGCATCAAGTTATCAGATATTTACGTGTGCTCATGCGTGTTCATTTAGCTTATAAGGACCATAACATCTGACCTTCTTAAATCATCAGCAGCTGGCTTCTTGGCGCATGGATTGTTAGAGAATAGAACTCCACGCAAAGGCTTCCCATCTATAACTGTCTCAATTGTATAGCAGTTTGTAATGTTTTGTGTGACTTTCGCTTGAAATGTTCTCTTCCCATTTGCATTATGGTATTCGTTTAAATAATTATTCTGTCTGTCTGCAGATTGAACAAGTATTTAAGATTTCACATTGGTGTGTGTACACACGCCTGCAGGCGTGAAAGCCACAAGATGCAAAACATATAAAATGCTATAGGTCTTACTTGGTGAAAATTGACTATGAACTGGCATGGTCATGGATTTATTGTTAAAACTTGTCTCAATGCTCATCATTGGACTATCAAACACAGGATTCACAGTTTGCTGCTCTTGACTTTTCAGTCTTAACTGCTTTCTCAACGATAACTTCTCCAACTTTCTTTCATCTCGCTCATTTTCAATTACAACCCCTAACATACAAACCAGTTAGCATATATAGAAATAGAAAAACACATAGAAAAACGTAAAGTAAAACCTGTGTATAGGTAGAACATATCATCAAGTGCCTCAAGATTCTTATTGCAACCCCCCATGAATACCAGAACACCTCCATGTTGTGGATGCAAAGTACTCCCCGCCATAGAAAATCTGGCAGATGGCCCCACTCCTACCGTCATAATCTTGGTCCACTTGAAAGTTTCTGCACAAAATTTGTAAAAAGTCAAAGGTAGCGACTTAAGTATGGCGTTAGCATTTAAATTTATTTACAAAACTTCGGTTACTTACCGAGATCAAACATATACAAGTCATCATATAGGTCTTCAGCATCAGTAAAACCACCAAACACAAACAAGTTCTTGCCCAATGCAATGGTTGTATGACCAGCTCTAGGAGGCAAAAGCTCACCATTAGTTACCAACTTTGTCCAGGTAAGTGTATCTGTGAAAAAGAAAGTAGATGTTAGGTAAGTTTGGATCAATTATAGGCCTTGATCAACAAAGTCAAACTTGAAACCTGTATCAAGCATCTGGACATCAGACATATAATAGTTCTGAGTATCTTCCCCGCCAATCACAATAATTTTGTTTTTCCACGAGACACAAGTATGACTATTGCGCTTGGCTGGTGGAATTCCCGTTGTTGCCACTCGTTTCCATACCATTGTCTCTACAAAAAAGTGGATAAAGAAATTGTCACTTTACATTGCAAAACTGATATAAAGTAAAGTGAAAAGTGTAAGTGTCTGTGCGGCGGGTGTGCATGTGTATATACAGCACACTTACCTGTATTCAGTATGTATAAATCATCAAAATATTCTTCAACAGGAGTGTCAAAAGACTTCCCGCATCCCCCAAATATGAAGAGTCTTTTGCCAATAAGTGCAGCACTATGGCCTTCTCGTGCTTCAGGGCCCTCACCTCTTACATAAGGTGTCATCCATGTATTTGTGGCTTGAAAATTACATATCATATAAGGATTTGCTACATGGAAATACACAGTAGAAACCAACCATAGACAAAGGAACAACGAGCCTAAAGCTTATTTAATTATCTAATTCGACATCAAACATGTACAAATGTAAGAAGGTAGAGCGCAACTCACAGGTGTCCAAAATATGCAAATCTTTAAGAGGTATGTTTCCATCAGTGCCCCCGAAAACAAACAACTTATCCCCAATGGTGGTGCAGCTGTGGCTGTCTCTAGGCACAGGTAGTGTGCCTTGCATATCAGGTTCACTCCATGTTCTTGTAGCTTAACAAGTAAAAAGGAGCAAGTAAAATGAGCAAATCCTAACATTAGTTATTTATCAAGTCTGTACACAATCTCTACACATTTGAACAGATAAAAAGACACCCATACAGAAGTGTTGAACCACATTATCAAGACTCAAAAGAAAGTTCCCTTTAGCAACTTATAACTCCATTTAACTTGAAATAATTTGGTCTTCACTATACAAAAAACCATTTCCATGCTTCACACATGCTTCTTCCCGTTTTATAACAGCCGGTACACTCTGTGATAAATTAGATTGCAATAACAAGATGTTCGTATCTTAGTAAAATAAGATTGGGCTTTATGAAGTTCTAGATACACTCTATCATCAACGAACAGGGCATCAAAAACCCTAACTTTAATCGATCAGAACATTCGTAAACCATAAATTTTACTTTCATCGATAACATCAAGAGCAGAAAATATTTTTGAAAAAAAAAAGTTTAAGAAAAAGAAGAACCCTACTGGTGTCATAGACGTGAACTTTATTAGTCTGGGTGTTGTCTTCACCGTAACCACCGAAGATGTAGAGCAGTTGACCACCGCGAACGGCGTTGCACGTGTGGCCCCATCTCTTCCCGGGCCCTCCTCTCTGTATCTCCAATTTCTCCCACCTCATCATCAACCAATCACTATCAAAATGTGTTGAAGGTTTAGTAAAATTAGGGCAAATGGAAAGGGTTTTCCAGATTTAACGTTGCGCTTGAATTGGGATTACTGTGTTTTGAAGACGTTTGATTTGGATTTTGGGGATGGACAGATTTGGGTTTAAGGTTTGTATAATTGTTGGGATATGTGAGATCGTATTCATGCAGGGGAGACTATACATTTCTGCAAATTAATCAAAATTTACTATAATTGTGGGAAAATAAATAAATAAATCATATGATAATTATCGATAAACTATTAAACTATACTATACGGTGTAATTATAATAAATGTAATTGCATCTAAGTTTGATTAATATTTAAATATTAAGCGAATGTAATAACACTTTACGTTAGATTAAGATCTTCTGAAGTTAAATATTATTAATAAGATAACATGATTTGTCACGTATGACTAAAACATAAAAGACTATCTCAACATATACAAGTTAAGTGTTATTAGTAACGTACACTTCTTAAGATCTAATAAGCTTTTGTCATCAAAGAGCTCGGTAGGTCTCGCGCAATGGTTTCACATGCATGTTCTCTACTATGGTTGCTTGTTACCATCTTAGGCCTTTTACTAAGTTGCTTCTCAAGCTTTTGCTTATGAAGAACAAAACTATCAAAAAGGTTTTGTTTTTTCTTTTAGCAAATACACATAGAAAATATTTCATATATTATATGCTATCATCAAGGATCTTATTTATGGTCATAAACATCATTATGTATCTAATGAAGTGGTTTTGTATTAATCCTTTTGATTGTACACATTCACAAGTTTCGAGCTTGTGTTTATAGAAGTGTCAAGTGTGGTATATGTTATATGTTAACTGATTAGCGTAAAATATTGTAAATCCGGGTCTAGCATGCCATAAACTAATTAATTATAAAGGATAAAATCTTATTAGTAGAAGATGTATATTCTTAATACTCATATCCCTATTCTTACAAGATAAAACATTTGAATTATCATTTAGTACATAATTCCCTTAAATTTCATATTTGACAAAATATAATTTAAACCCGAATACTGCTAAAAGGCTAAAACCATAAACGCATAGGATTGACCCATGTACAAACAAGATTAATCTTGTGTATATATACAGGGAACGGTTCAAACGAGAACTGCGAGAACCATTTCTGACCAATCATTTAATTTACTGTCTTTTTTATTTATTTTAAATGGGAAGAGGTAGTATGGGCATTTTTACATTACCTCCTATTTTCTAAAACTAATATATCTCTCAAATGAAAAGGTGTTAAATTACGAAAATTATACCAAATTAACGAAAAAATTGTGCTCTTTAATTTAAGACCGATCTTGCTATATGTTTTCGGAAAAAAAATTCACGTTTGCCGGGTTTTTGTTACACAGCTCTCGATATATGCACTTGTGCAAATTTTGTACATGTGCAAAATTTGCACATGTGCACATCTACACTTGTGCAAACTATTTCGAAAAAATATAGCTAGATCGGTCTCAAATTAAAGAGCATAATTTTCTCGTTAATTTTGTATAATTTTCGTAATTTAACACTTTTCCATTTGAGAGATTTTAGTTTGACAAATGTGGGGGTAATGTAAAAATGTCCAAATTACCCTTAATTAATTTAGGATAATTTGATTAGTTTAAGTTTATCCATTAACAACCCTTTAATCTTGACCATCCATCTTTTTTATCAACGGCTATGATTAATTATCGCAATTCTCGTATAAAAAACAGTTCTCGTTTGAACCGTTCCCTATATATATATGTTAGTATTACACAAGGCAAAAAATTATGCAACCCCTCTAAATTTTTTGTTTTAAACTCAATTTACCAATATTTGTTTTATAAGCCTATTTGTATCTTGTGAATACACCAAAGTCCCATATCTAATTTAATTTCACAAGTATGTGTTTTATAAATGCTAAGTGCCGACTTTTTTTAATGCATAAGAAAGATGTTTGGCTAAATGGCTTACTTCGTATCATTAGATGATTATTTGTTGTCACTTGTTGATATTTTAGTTTATCAAATAATCTTGTTAATAAATAGGTTATTTTAGTTAATTTGTTAAAACTTGTTAGATGATTTATATATGTACACTTAATTTTGTATGTTGCGAAATTTTATAGGATTCTGAGGTTTGGTTTTATGGTTTAGTTAAATCTTATCAATTGTTTTGGTTTACTAAACTTGTTTCGACTTATTACCTAACTTAACTTGATCTGCACTTCTGCATGTTTTGTCAACCATACATGAATGAGTAACCGAGTTGTAAAACAAAGTGAACCGTTAATTATTATGCTACCTTCTTTTTTGAAAAACAATTATTGTATTACCCTTTACAAAAATCTTTTAGATCCGCTTTGATTATTATCAATTCTATTTCTTACCTTATAGCTATCTAACCAAACAACCCTTTATGCTATCTGATGATCTTAGTATTTAAATTGTTATTTTTCATTTTTACCTTGTAAACCCTATAACCAAACAACCCTTTATGATACGATTGATTGGCATAAGAATTTAGAAATGAGATTAAAAAATTAAAAAAACTATACGGATTCATATAAGATAACAAAATTTTGCATTAGGATAACATGATTGATCTTTCCTTTCATATTTCTTGTGGAATTATAATAACACCCTTTTGTGTTTTAGTATTGTTGATCGAATGACTAGATTAAGCTGTTAACTTTACCCTTCAACTGCTTATAGATAATACTAGATTAGATGTATGTGTGACATATGAGTTGGTTTTAAATATAATAAATATTCAACATTAAAAAAAAGATATTAAATAATTATAAGCCGTGAAACAAATAAAAATTCAAAAGGATTATAAATAATAAGATTTTAAAAAATAATATATTCAAACAATAAATAAATGTTTGTAAACTACACGATTTAAAATCAATTAGATGATTAGGTGAAGCTCAATTAAAAATAACTAACGAATCAAATAGTTACAATATTTTCGTAGCATTTATTTTAGTAGTGACATAATCTATACAATAATATCACAAAATTGACAAAAAATCAAAATTAAATAATTTTTGATCCTATTTAAACGAATTGATGATGTTTAATTGAGTTGATCTATGGATAAACAATCTACTAAGTTTTATAGTAAAAATGATTTAGTTTTGACCAAACTAATGGCTATGATGGATCAATTACAAATGATGTTAATTAATAGTTAAATTAAAATTTTACATAAATTAACAGATAAAATTGTCTAATAGATTTAATGTGCACGCGTTTCACTGCGTGTTTGTATTATTCGTTTGTTTATTCATAATATGCAACTATACATAAAATAATTTAAGTTTTTGAATCCATGTTTGATTTGTTTTGTTATATTCATATTAAACCTTAAATATGTAAAGTTTAGTTCTTAAAATAGAATATAAGAATCATATTAACTATATCTAATAGTTACTCAATTTAGTTTATATTAGGGGTAATTTAGTAATTATAAAAACACTTAAAATTTAAGAGTTTAATCAAAAAACTTAAATATTTTATAATATAGTATAGATTATTAATTTGTTATTTTCTTGAAATTGGGTGTTACAACAATAAAGCATATAGATTAATCTAGTTTATTAATTCCAACCTAGCTAGCTAATAGAACGGTTGCGTGATCGATACTCAATACTATATCACATATGTCGTGGTAAATATTCATTATTCAACAAAGTGGCCAGTGACAAGCTTTACATGCATGCGCAATATTACAACTTCAAGTGTGTATGTATGTATAGGGTAGAGATCAAGTAAAAATAAAATTAAAGTAAAAATGGTAAAAATGATGATTATTTGATTATTTTTCGGTATATATATCAACTGATAATCGTTAGTTCATCATCTTTATTGATTAAAACTAGTTTTTCATCAATTTCTTTTTTATGAATCCAACATATTCATCACTTTTTAGATGAAAGCATTTTGTTCATCAACAAATTATTCCAAAATTTTGTTTTCAAAATCTGTATCTGAAATCAAAAAAAAATTGATGAAGAACTAGTTTTAATCAATAAAGATGATGACCTAACGATTATCAGTTGATATATATACCAAAAAATGATCAAATAATCATTCCTTTTACACTTTTTACTTTAATTTCTTTTTATTTGATCTCATCCCTGTATGTATATATATATATATATATATATATATATTTAATATTCTTTTTGTTTCTCATTTTATTGTTTTTTAAAATTAATAAAAGAGTTATAAAGAAAAAGAAAATAAAAGAAATGGAAACATGAAAAAGAAAATAGATATATTGTGAACGAAAATCGTTCGATATCATTATAATGCGTGAGATAATAGTCAAACGTTATTAAAAACGGACATGTTATCGAGTAAGAATTATTTCTAGTCGTTGCATTACGCGGATACTATGCTAGTATATATATATATTATATAGGGGAGGGTTCAAACGAGAACTGTTTTTCGTACGAGAACCAATATTAGCCATTCAAGTGGTGAGTGGAATTCATGGATGAAGAGCGTGGGGGATTGAGTGTGGCAAGGTGCATGTAATGAATTCATGGGTAAACAATCAAATTGAAGGAGGGGGAATTGAACGGCTAAGATTAGTTCTCGCAGTTCTCGTAGGAAAAACAGTTTCCGTTTGAACTTTTCCCTATATATATATATAAATATATATATATATATATATATATATATATATAAAAATTGAAAAATTCATTTGAGAACCGTTTTTATTGTGAGAATCAATCTTAATCGTCCAATTCCCTCTCCTTTCAATTGGATTGCCCACCCATGAATTTCTTACATGCACATTGTCACACTCGATCCCCCACGCTCTTCATCTATGAATTCCATTATTCAAAATGAACGGCTAAGATTGGCTATCGCGGTTCTCGCAATAAAGTTGGTTCTCAAATGAATCCTCTCCTATATATATATATATATTGCGAGAATATATATATATATATATATATGGGAAGGTTCATTTGAGATATTGCGAGAATCAATCTTAGCCGTTCATTTTGAATAATGGAATTCATGGATGAAGAGCGTGGGAAGATTGGGTGTGGCAGGGTGCATGTAAGGAATTCATAGGTGGGCAATCCAATTGAAGGAGGGAGAATTTGACGGCTAAGATTAGTTCTCGCGGTTTTCGTAATAAAAACGGTTGTAAAATGAACTTTTCAATATATATATAGGGAGGGTTCATTTGAGAACCAGTTTTATTGCGAGAACCGCGAGAACCGTTTATAGCCATTGATCATATTTAATCAAAGGTTTATATTAATTGTGGCAAACATGTAATTAATTCAAAACACAGCCGTCATTTTTAGTTTCCAAAAATGCTGGAGGTGTATATTAGGAAAATTGCCTAATTAAGGGGGGGGACCACTTACCCCCAAAATTTTAAAACTAAAATATCTACCAAACGCAAATGTATTAAAATACGAAAATTATACCAAATTAACGAGAAAATTATGCTCTTTAATATGACATCCATATTGCTATACTTTTTCAAATAAATTTTTTCATTTTTGCCGGTTTTTTTTTCAATACAGCATTAGATATTTGCACATGTGCATATAACACTGTCTTTTTTTCGAGAACGGGTGCATATAGGTGCACATATGCAAATTACAATAGGTGCACATGTGCATATACCACTGTATTTTTTCAGCACATACAATAAAGTCACATATGCACGGTGCATATGTGCACAACCTGTTCATACTACAAGGTTTTATTTTTGCACAGGTGAGTCTAGGTGCATATATGCACCGTGCACCTGTGCATATATGCACATGCACATGTATACCTAGATGCATGTGTGCACAAGCAACTCAAAGTTGGCTTAGTCAAACTCATTGCTAACGCTGTAAATGAACCGAATGAACACGAACGGGGCTTGTTTGTATTCATTCGTATATCTTTAGCCGAACAAATAAACAAACACGAAAGGAATTCTGTGTTCGTGTTCGTTCGTTTAACTTTAGCGGAATAAATAAACGAACACGAACGAGAAACGAACGAGCATTTGTGTTCAATTGTTTAAAAGATTGGTTCGTTCATGTACATTTTTTTTCGTTTTTAAATGATAAACAAACGTAAACGAAGGAACACACGCTATAAGACAAATCCAAACATTATTAAACACAAATAAATACTATATATACGCGCGCGCACATATAATATAAATATATATATAATATAAACGAACATAAACAAACGGATAACCGAACATTCATGAACGAACGAGAGCTCTGTTCGTGTTCGTTTACTTAATTAAACAAAAGAAAAATATTGTTCGTGTTCGTTTTTTGTTCGGCTAAAGTTAAATGAACGAACACGAACAAGTCCCCGTTTATTTTCGTTTAAAACTATAGTGCACGTTCAACTCAAAGTTTGTTTAGTCAAACTTATTTCTAACTCAAAAAATTCTTAACAAAAAAGATCGGTGGATATAAGTATCTAATATATTACTAAAATTTAATAAAAATATAAATGGTTATGATTAATAAATAGTGAAGGAGATAAAGGAAAAAAAGAAAATAAATAAATAAATAAAGTAATTCTTGCAACCTATAAAAATTAAAAAAGAAAAGAAAAAAAGAAAAAATAAATTAAAATTAACGCATTGTATAATAAACTAAAAATGTTAGACAGTTTTGAACACCAAAAAGACATCTTAACACAGTGCTTTCCTCAAAATATATATTTTTAATTACATATTTATCCTTTTGATATAAATAAGGTTGTTAAAAACATTATCTATATATATACACAAGATTAATCTTGTTTGTACATGGGTCAATCCTATGCGTTTATGGTTTTAGCCTTTTAGCAGTATTCGGGTTTAAAATTATATTTTGTCAAATATGAAATTTAATGGGCAAGGGAATTATGTAATAAATGATAATTCAAATGTTTTATCTTGTAAGAATAGGGATATGAGTATTAAGAATATACATCTTCTACTTATAAGATTTTATCCTTTATAATTAATTAGTTTATGGCATGCTAGACCCGAATTTAAAATATTTTACGCTAATCAGTTAACATATAACATATACCACACTTGACACTTCTATAAACACAAGCTCGAAACTTGTGAATGTGTACAATCAAAAGGATTAATACAAAACCACTTCATTAGATACATAATGATGTTTATGACCATAAATAAGATCCTTGATGATAGCATATAATATATGAAATATTTTCTATGTGTATTTGCTAAAAGAAAAAACAAAACCTTTTTGATAGTTTTGATAATTCAAATGTTTTATCTTGTAAGAAAACTTGAGACCGATCTAGCTATACAGATGTAGATGTGCACATGTGCAAATTTTGCACATATACAAAATTTGTACAAGTGCATATATCGAGAGCTGTGTAAAAAAAACCCGGCAAACGTGAATTTTTTTTCCGAAAACATATAGCAAGATCAGTCTTAAATTAAAGAGCACAATTTTCTCGTTAATTTGGTATAATTTTCGTAATTTAACACCTTTTCATTTGAGAGATATATTAGTTTTAGAAAATAGGGGGTAATGTAAAAATGTCTATACTACCCCTTCCCATTTAAAATAAATAAAAAAGACAGTAAATTAAATGATTAGCCAGAAATAATTCTCGCAGTTCTCGTTTGAACCGCTCCATATATATATATATATATAAATTCAACAACATTTAACATTACGTGCACGAAGTTAAGGGGTTACAGAAACAACCCTGGACTACCATAAAGACTCGCCAATGACAATAATTAAAGTTGGGTCACTCTGATGTTCAAGCGAGGCGTTGTACCACTGAAGCAAGCTTCTATTGTTCGGATATATATTTTATATGTACCGAAACTATTTCAAAGTATAAGGAACGAGTTTGTAGGACCCGTGCGTTGGAAAAAAAATAAAGATGTATACAATATATATACTAACATTCAAATACGGATGTTTAAAATAGAAAAGGAAAATTTTAAACATTTGAGATTGCAAATATGGTGAAAATTATTTCAGAGATTTTTTGTACTTTTTAAAAACTCTTTTTTCTTCAGATAAATATCTTATTATAATAAACTTTGTATTGACATTTAGATTAAAATATGATGGATACATATATACATTCATATCTACACTAAACAATTATGAGATAGAAGCTATCTAACGTTTAACGTGGTATATGTTTATCCAGTGAAATAATTTTTTTAGTATTACAGTTCGAAATATATGTTTTTCAATAAATATCTTATTATGATAAAACTTATAACAAAATGTAAATAAAATAGAGACAATCATAAATGTGTGTGTGTATTCATATGCTTTAAATAGTATAAAAGATCAGTTTTACGATTTAGAAAATATCTTATCTATTTTACTATATAAAGCATCTAGACCATAGTTTTAAGACTAATTTATAAGTTACGTAATACATCATTTAATTCATATTTTATAACAATTTAATGGCAATGAAATTTTAAAATAAATTTGGGTTAAATTTAATATGTAATAAAGCATACAAATAAGTTATAAAATATATATGTCTACTACTATATAAAGCATCGACAATATTTTGAAACTAAAATTTAAGTACTAAAATATTTAATGCATATTATACAATATCGTAAAGCAAAAAACATTTCAACTAAATTTTGATTGAATTTAATATGTAACAAATCACACAGCAACAAAATATTTAAACTAAAAGTTAGTAACGCTTAAAATTGTAATTAATAATGGAATTTAGTATGATATATATATATATATATATATATAATTTTTTAAAATTATGATAGTTTTGTACTTGTGTTTAATAATCTTATACATAAGTATTTTTTTAATTTAAACAAAAAATTTACTAATTTGTATATGATATATATATATATATATATGTATGTGTGTGTCGTTAAAGTATTAATATTACAGGCTCAATTGTTAAACATAATATTTAAAAAACTGATAGTATATATTATTAAAAATTAATTAGAATTATATATATATATATATATATATATATATATATATTAAGTATTAATATTTTTTTCTATGTTTATATTATCAAACTTCACGTATACAATTAAGATTAAGAACTATAATAAGTTAACATTCTAGTTATTAGTAAACTAAATTGGTTAAGAACTAAAATTATAATCATATAAGCAAAAAACATTATGTCATTTTTCAATTATGTGTTAAATTAATATTAAATTTGAATAAAGTTTATATGTTATCGATAAATCACACATTTCATACTTTAAGTTATTTTAAAAGTGACACGATTGAACTTAAATCTAATAAAAATAAAAATATTGTGTCATTGACGCATCACATAGGTAAAATACTAGTATCCTACAAATTTGTATCACAACGTAAACTCATGTATAAAATCATTAAAAATATTAGTGTTACACAATTTAATTCACCTCCCATTGTCAACACATAATGTGATATAACAAGAAAAAAATATTTTTTTCCTACTAAACCATCCTATTTCACCATTTTTTTTCCTTGTGGATTTAAAATTAAAATATAATAGTGTGAAATTATTGGTGTGCTTGCTGCCTTGCTGGACAATGAAGACTCATGAATACATGAATAAAAAAAGTAGAAAAAAAGGTTATGTATGAGGAGAGTTATTGTTCATAACCTCTACTAATTGTTATTATATATAATTCAGGCAAGAAGTATAAGCAAAAATCGGTAATATAAGGTGTTGTTTGTCAATGCAACGGCCGGTAATTATATAATATACATAATTGACATGAGCTTAACATGCGCTATGAACAGTAATATGTTAAAATGCGCATATAAAATACATGATCAAATAAGAACACATGTTATCCTAAGAACAGCGAGAACTCTTCCTAACTCTTGAATGATCTCAATCTATAGTCTATAGACCACATTAATTCATGATTTTTTTTATTTTCAAAAGATAATAATACTCTAAAAAGGGTAATTTAGACTACCCAACAATTTATCCCCCTTTGTTTCATCTTTCCACGTCCATAACATGTCCAAATCTAGGTAGGTTTCTTTTTCTATCTTTATTTTTGAATGTGGGATTAGTGGTATCATTTCAGGATATTGTTTTGATACTATTTTTTAAAGAGTTAATTGCACCAATGGTCCTTTAACTATTTAAAAGTTGCAAGTTTAGTCATTTTTTTGAAAAAATAGTAAATTTCGTCCTTTAACTACCATTTTTTTGCAACCACGATCCTTTCTAACAGAATCCGTTAGTTTGCTCTGTTAAGTCCCCTCATGTGCACTGCACATAAGGGTATTTCTGTCCTTTTTGCTATTTATTATTTTTTAATTAATTTTCAGTTTTAAATACTATTTTAACATTTTAAAAAATAAAAAAATCATATCTTCATCTTTCTCTCTCTCTATCAACACCACCAACACCATTTTTTTCTCTCTCTATCACACTTAACCTCATCATTTTCTCTTACTCTTTCTCTCACACACTCTCTCTATCCATCCTTAAAAGCTTCCTGTCACCACCACCGTGTGCCACCATCACCATCGCCACCACCGGTGAGTGTTGGGGTGTGTCACTCCCGCAATCTCTCTTTCTCTCTCTGCCCTAGCCACCACTGGCCTTAACCACCGCCACCGCCATCTGTTCAACGCTTCCCGTCACCACCATCGTCTGCCATCATCACCATTGCCACCATCGGTAAGTGTTGGTATGTAGGTTTTTGAGATTCCGATAAGGGTTTCCGGTTTTCGAGTTTTTGGTGGGCGAGAGTGGTGGTAAACGGCGATGATATTTAGGGTTTCTTGTTTTTTAGTTTTTGCGATGGTTTTGAGATTTCCGGCGAGGGGTTCAAGTGTCGCCATGGGTTTTTGAGATTTCGGTGAGGGTTTTTGGTTTTCGAGTTTTTGGTGGGGCAAGAGCGGTGGTAAACGGCGATGATATTTAGGGTTTCTTGTTTTCGAGTTTTTGAGATTTCCGGCGAGGGTTGTGTTTGATATTTAGGGTTTCTTGTTTTCAAGTGTTTGATCTTGGTATGTGTTCAAATGATGGTGATTTCCGACGAGGACTGTGTTTAGATGGCTGTGTGATGTTTGCCGGAGGAAGAGAGAGAGAGGGTGAGATGGTGCGCCGGTAGTGGTGGTGCGCCGGTGGGCTGGAGAGAGAGAGAGAGAAAGATGTGTGTTTGTCTAGGAGAAAGAGAGATTGGAAGGGAGAGAGTGAAGATGAAGATATGATTTTTTTTATTTTTTAAAATGTTAAAATAGTATTTAAAATTGAAAATTAATTAAAAAATAATAAATAGCTAAAAAGACAAAAATACCCTCATGTGCAGTGCACATGAGGGGACTTAACAGAGCAAACTAACAGATTCTATTAGAAAGGATTGTGGTTGCAAAAAAACGGTAGTTAAAGGACAAAATTTGCAACTTTTTCAAAAAAGGACTAAACTTGCAACTTTTAGATAGTTAAAAGACTATTGGTGCAATTAACTCTTTTTTAAATTACGTCAGTATTATTGTCTGTTTGTGTACATGTATGTATTGGTTTTGGTTATGAGTATATTTGTGTTTATGTTATCAAATCTTCTTTTAGCCTCTTGATTTTTGGACTTAAGTAATTTTTTTAGTAGCGTATTAGAAATGTTTTTGTTTTGTTGTGCATCATATGATGGTTCTTTATTTTGGATTTGAGTAGGTTTGTATAGTGTTATAACACTTTCATATTCATTTATTGCATTTGCATCCATATATTGCATCAGAATCCATGCACTACATCCGCTTTGTCACAGTAGGGGTGAGCAATCGGCAAGAGCTGGCCCGGACCGGGCACGGTTTGTACCGGAACCGGTTTAGGCAAAAACTGAGAACCGAAAACCGGAAAGGTTAAACTAAACCGGTCCCGGTCCCGGTCCCGATTTTTTGGTTAAATCCCCGGTTAGAACCGGTATATGTTCTTATGTAGTTTGTACAACTAGTTAATACCTTGAGACAAATGAATCTAAACAAATTAGTCCTCGTAGTACTTCTTCAGTATTATAAAGTAGGGTTGACGTAGAAAGTTACATGATAATATCAAGTGTGGCTAAAACTTAAATGAAAACAAGTGTTCAACCTATAAAATAAATTAAAACAGAAAATAACACATGATTCATAGTAAAACATGTGTTATGATTTTTTTTAATTTGAATGGATTAGTATTAGACTATTAGGTTATTAGATTATGAAATTGTTTTGCGTTCTTAAAAAAAATTCAGTTCAGTTCCTGTTTTTTACCTAGAACAGGAACCGAATTAGGTTATTTTTAAGAACCGATGCAAATAAAAGAATATTAAAAAAACCGGTCATGTTGTTGAAGAAATTTTTTGTGATATTAAATCGCCCGAATAATATATCATTACATTCTTAAAAGCGTTTTATTGCAAAACATAAACCATTCGCCGCTGCAGCATTGCGCGGGTACGATACTTGTATCAAATTAAAGAGGATACAAAATTAATCAAATGGTATTGTTTTTGTGATTAAATAATCATTCATTCGAAAGATATAATGATTTTAAAATGACCTGGGTAAAAAATTATATCTGGTGAATCTTTTGAAGACTTGCACAGTTTTATGGGTGGTGTAAAGTTGACATTCATTCGAAAGATATAATGATTTTAAAATGACCTGGGTAAAAAATTATATCTGGTGAATCTTTTGAAGACTTGCACAGTTTTATGGGTGGTGTAAAGTTGACATTCATTCGAAAGATATAAAATCTTGACCCTTCATTTAATTTAAATAAATCTCATCCACTCAATTTTTAAATATTTTATTCTCTCCTAATTTACTTTAACTTTTTGTTCAAAATATATTCTCTTATACTAACACAATTATCCATCCACATCAATATAATTTTTAAAATCTTATTAACTTTTCTCTTTATTTCATCAATATAAATCTTTTTTCTTATTTTATTGTCTTTTAGAATTTAGTTTTAAAATTAATAAAATAGTTAAATGTAAATAAAAGAAAATTTGAAAAAAAACGGACATGTTGCTGTAGAAAACTTTTTCGTGACATTGAATCGCACGAATAACATATCATTACATTCTTGAAAGCGACATATTATAAACCAAAAACTATTTACCGTCGCAGTATTACGCGGGTATGAAGCTAGTTATATATTTATATATATTGTCAAATATATGCCTATTATGGTGCATCACAATTCACAAGTGGTAAACAACATGTGACATGTTTATTAAAACTAACATCTTATGTTCGAATCTCAATTGGTATCCTTCTTTCTCTTTTTTCTTTGTCAGCTCACATTTTTTATTTTTCTTTATATCCTTTTTTTCTCCCATTTCACTGCCCTTCTTCTTTTTCCCTCTTTCTACTCCAATTTCCCATTTTTTTCCCCCTTTTCCTTATGTTTTCTATTTTTTTTATAAATAGAGTAGCTTCTTTGTTTTTTCTTAACAACGTTATGAAAACATTATTTTTATGTTTTATAATGGTATATTTACATATACATTTTTACTTAATATCTTTCGATATAAACAAAAGACTAATTAGAAAAAAAGTTATTAAACGATCTTAACTTCTCATTTAATAAAAGATTTTATCTTAGTCATCCATTTATTTAATTCTAAAAAATCAATTTTAACTTTTTTATGATCAATTTAATATATAAGAATGTGTACGTACAACTATATTTCCTTCATATGTAGACAAACCTACAAGTAAAAATATAAAATAATACTTTGAATAAATTAATTTTCCTTTATCAATTAAAAACGGGTAATCCTTTGCTGTATCACCTACAAATAACTAAATAAGTAACAAATACTTTAGTAGACAAACCTTTTCAATTGAATATTTTTTCATTTGGCTAAGAGATAACTATAACATCCATTAATTTTATGTTTACCAAGATCATTACCGTTGAATGTATAAACCCAAATGCTATAATGGAAAAGTACTTATTTATTTTTGTTGCATTCTAATCTTTAATTAGTGTATTCTTTTCATCATCATAACACAATTCACTAAATTCAGTTCTCTTGCTAAAATTGATGGAGAATATAAGATCTGAGTTCTCAAAATTAAAATTATGTTGCTTTAGAAATCATATTACTGTAACAGTAACATGTCAAATCTTGCAAGCATATATATGATACAATGGATGAGAAGTTACTCATAATAAGTTGCATCATCTTTATTTATGTATCAAAATCCATGTTCTAAATCATATTATTTAATTTCTTTTAGGGTAACCAAATATTTGTAACTGTTAGAAAGTCACTAATAAATACATATGAAAATTTACTTGAGAAGGATGGATATCGTGTTTTATCCAAGTTAAATGTACTACCAAACAAAGGAAAGTTTCGTCAAGTTGATCATAAATGATAGATCAACCTCAACAATAGAACCATCTGCATTAGGTGGTGGACAATCAGACTCTTCAATTGCCGGTAATCATGTAATTCTTCCTTCTTCTCACAGTGCAAAAGATATATGTAATAGTTCTACATGGAAACTTTGACTCTTTGTAAAGTGTATGGATATGCATATCTTTTTATAATGGTTATTTGCAACCCAAAATGACATGAGTTATGTCTAATATAAACAATAATTTTTAATTACGTTACTTATTATTTTACATCAGTTATCTATACTTTTTACATCAGTTATATATACTCACCCATGTAGTATACGGGGCACTTATCTAATTATATAATATATGTGTATTTTAAATATATACTTTTGTAGTTTAATTAAAAAAACATGTGAATATTTGATTTCTCATATATAGTTTAAGAACTTTCTATCAAAACTTTTAGGCTATAATTTACTATTTTTATTTTCAATTTTTGCATTACGCTTTTAGAAACCTATTAAATTATAACAATATTTGAAAAAAATTAGAATAAATGTATGAAAGTTTATTTATTTCATGAAAGGTTTATTTTTTCCATAAAAATCTTTTTAACATTATAAACTTATATGCTACATATATATTATATATATGTGATCTAATACTAGAAAACTAAACTCTCGTAGATTTGAATCAAACAAAAGTGTGGATCCACACAAGACCTTTAAAGATAAAACTTCATCATATCTTCAATTTTAATTGCTATTATATCTGTTTGAATGATAGTTTTTATGTCTTAATCATTCTTTCCTTTTTCTTTACTGTAACGCGCGGGTAACTATACCTCATTTAATAATATGGATGGGCAATTAAAACACCAATGATCGATTTTTTAGATTTTCTTAAAAAAGTACGTGCAAAATACATACATCTATTTACATGTTTAAAATGCATGCCGCATCTACTAATTAAAAAGGATATATGTAGCAAATGAGAAATAGACACCTAGCTAGCATGGTAGCTAGGGCAAGTTTGTTAAAAGGGAAGTGGTTATTTTACTTAAATACTTGATTCATTCGTAAAAAATTTATGACTCATTAACTTATAAGATAATTGTAATGATATTATTTTTTATGTATGAATTAATTTCTTATATAAAAGAATTATCTTTCTTATTCAAAGTATGATTCATGTGAAAAATGTTACAAGATGGTTAAATTAGATAGAAGCGATTACAACAATTACCTATGTAGTAATCAATATACTTCCTCAACAATTAATGAGTAAATTTCCCCTTAATTACGTTTTGGAACACATAAAATATAAAGCATATATATATATAGAGAGGAGTGTTCAAATAAGAATTGTTTTTCGTACGAGAACTGCGAAAACCAATCTTAGCTCTTGATTAAACTTAATCAATGTCTAAGATTTTTCGACGGCTCATTAATGACGCATTAATGAGGGTTATTTTGGAAAAACCAAGCCTCGGAAATTAATGAAGGCTCATCCGGACGCAATTCACGGTTGTGTAAATATGTAAGTTACTAAAATACCCCTATTAATGAGTCATTAATGGCGTTAAAATTGTTCTCGTACGAAAAACGGTTCTCGTTTAAACTTTTGCATATATCTACATGGAAGAGTTATTGTGAGAATGTATATTTAGGTGAGAATGAAAGAACAAATCTTAGCTATCAATTATATGTTGATATATTACATCTCACGGTCATAATCTACCCATTCATTCTCATTTGAACCCTTATATATACATATATATAGTGAAAAAATAATTTGAGAACGGTTTTTATTGCGAGAACCAATCTGATCAGTCCAATTTCCCTTTCTTCAATGTCATCACCCCACCCATAAATTCATCTCACGCACCTTGCTACACTCAGTCACTCTACGGTCTTCATCCATGAATTCCACTTACCGAATGAACGGCTAAGATTGGTTCTCGCGGTACTCACAATAAGATCGGTTTTCAAATGAAACTTCAACGAGAATTGTTTTCGTGTGAGAACTGTTTGTAATATCATTAATGACTCGTTAATAAGTGTATTTTGGTCATTTATATATTTTCCAACCGTCATTAATGTGTGAGGCTTGATTTTCTCAAAATACCTCTTATTAATGTGAAATGAGCCATTAATAAGTTAATCATTAGTTTTTAATGAGCCACTCATTAGTCGTCAAAATTATTATACATTATTTATTTTAATCAAGGGCCAAGATTGGTTCTCGCAGCTCTCGTACAAAAAACAGTTTTCGTTTGAACCCTCACCATATATATATACACACTAGAATAGTACCCGCACAATGCGGCAGCGGCGGCGAATAGTTTGTGCTTGACAACATGTCTTGTTTCGATAATGTAAGAGTATTGTATTTACGAAATAGTGTAGCAGATACTTTTATTCGACATATCTGTTTTCATAGTGAAGCACTCCTAGCTACCTAAGTTTAATTTGTTTTCAAAAGTAGCAACTTCTCACACTTAATTGTGCTTTAATTAATTAAGGGTTTAATAAACATAAGCTAAAAGACTAATTCAAACACATTTGTTTAACACTTTTGAGTTTTATGAAAATTACAATATGTTATATTAAATTTTTGATTAATTTAGATTCAACATATCTCTTAATAATTATAATTCATGGTGTCATATTATCTAAAATTTGTTTTGCTAATTTTTTTCATGAGATTGGCTAAATACACCTTAAGTTTACTAAAAAAATCATTATTCCGACTAATCATTTTATCCTAACTAATCTTGTCTTTATTGTTGTTTTAAGACAAATCTAACCAATTTCTAATAATCTTGTCTTTTTTTTAAAAATAATTTTTTAATTATTATAACTTTGTCTAACGTAGTATGTTTTGTTACATTAGTTTTATGATTTTATCTTTTAAAAAAAATTCATGTCTATTTCTAAAAAAATTATAATAATTAACTGTTTAAAATATTTTTATATAAGAAAAAAAACTAAATGAAGTGTAAATTTTAAATTCAACATGTATGGAGATTTTTTTAGGGCAATTTGCATTAAAAATCAATGAACTTTATCTTAGTTATTATTGTATACAACAACTTTAAATTTTCAAATATAATACAATTAACTTTCATGATCCTCTCATTGTATGCAAACAAATTTTTTATGTGTCTATTGTTTAGTTATCATTATATACAATGAACTTTATCATAACTTTCATAATATATAACAAGTTGCATACAATATGAGGATTATAAAAGTTGATTGTATTATTTTTAAAAATTAAAAGTTTATTGTATACAATGGTAACTACGACAAAGTTCGTTGTATTTTAATGCAATTTGCCCATTTTTTTTATTTATGCTCTTATTGTAAAAAATATAAAGATAGGCTTTTTGTAACAAATTTCTTTAATCAAGAGAATGTTTTTTACACTTAAAAAAAAGAGAACACTTGGTAACGGGCTTCGGATGCATAATCATCATCCTCATGGAACGAATTCTAGATATTATTAAATTAAAATCTACCAAGATGCTAAAAAATAAAAATACAATGGTCTACTACCAAAATATTATACTAGGAAAGTTACATCATACAACCTTTGGGAAAAAAAAAACTAATAAGATGCCACCTCGAAAGTTAGAGCACCATGCAACCAAGCCTAGGGCAATCTTTAAGCTATTTTAGAACATGGGGATTACCCAATCACCTATTTTTAATGTTTAATTATGAATTAGTGTCACATCACTCATACTTTATTTATGTTTCAATCTAGAAAATACTTATGCTTCACATACTACACATATTCCAAAGGTTTTTTTAATAATAATTTATCTACCATCTCTCCTTTTTTTCTTTCTTTATCTCTCCTCTCCCTCTTTCCGTATTAAAATGGCGATAATCTACAAATTTTTGATACCAAACAATTGGGGATGATGTGCAAATCGGTACCACATGCCACATAGGACATGCCGATGATTTACCGAGAGTATACCGATTGCTCTTATAAGGCAAAGTGAACCAATATGTAAATCTTGAAAAAAATCTTTGTTAATTAATTATAAAGACATTAATTATTATTTAGTGATCGACATTTGCTTAATTTGAGATCTGCTCGATGAATTAATCATCTTCCTTTGAATGAATTAGTTGTTCACATTTGATTATTTGTACAAGTATTAGGCAAATGGGTAGTCTAAATTTCCATTCAACACTTGAAACTAAAAAAATATGCCAAACCCTTGATAAGTATGCAACATGTTTCACTCAAAAATGTTGTCTTTGACCAATAACTAACTTTTAGTTATTTTAGGATGCCGATTAATTATTAAGTCTGAAACAACGTAAATGGCAATAATAATTGATCAATTCATTTGAACGATCCAATCCATAAATAGAGACATGCTTGCATTCCCACCAATGATCAATGATGAGGTGAATGAATGTGTGTGTGTATATATATGGAAAACACTGATCGATTGGTCATGTGTACATGAAGACCTAATTTCCAACTCCATCATCCATAGCTAGCCTTTTTTTAACCAACAAATACACACAATAAACATAAATAAAAGTAATGTGGACGATCGATATGATCGATCAATCTTTTGCTTCATTAATTTTGAGTGATTTCTTTATGTCTTTAAATGGTCTTTTGTTGCATATGTAGACATACTTCACGTGAAAATGAAGGGGTAGAAAAAACACATGTTAAAAATGATAGTGTTTATTTAACATTTTGTAGAAATTAACAATCTAATTAACATATACATAACACACACACACACACACATATATATATATATACTAGCATAGTACCCGTGCAATGCAACGGCTAGAAATAATTTCTACTCGATAACATGCCCGTTTTTAATAACGTAAGACTATTATATCACGCATTATAATGACATCGAACAATTTTCGTTCGCAATATATTTATTTTCTTTCTCGTGTTTCCATTTCTTTTATTTGTCTTTTCCTTATAACTTTTTTATTAATTTTAAAAAATAATAAAATGAGAAACAAAAAGAATATTAAATATATTATAAATTAAACCTTTTGTTTTGATTACACGAGTCATTTAAAAAATCTAAAAATATCTATAAATTTAGGTTACATGTCATTAGGTTTATAAGTTTTAGCTATACGTATTTTTTTAATACTTAAAATTAAAATATATGTTATATGATAAAATATTAAAACTATTATTTTTATGAAGATTCTTTTTATTTAATTTTTAATTTATATTTAGTATCATATAGATTGAAAATTAATTTACATTCACTTGACTTTTTTAAATATTATTTATTATGAAAGGTTTAGTTATATAAATAGTATTTAAGAATCTAATTAAATCTATAAAACAGTTTCCTTATAGGATTAAATAAGGGGTAAATTAGTAATTTCAAATTACTTAAAATTAAGAGATTTCAATGGTCTAAATGCTTTATAATATAGTATAGATATATGAGTTGCGTTCAATAAAGTTCATTTAAAAAACATAGTTATGAAATTTTAATATTCAATCACAGGTGATTCAGTATACAATCACATGTGATTTGTAAAAGCATCTCATGTGAATTACGAAAAATTACGAAAATGTCACTCCGTCCAAATTTTTAAAATTTAATCTGAACCATTGATGCTATTTATCCAAAGACTAAAATTAGTCTCTTAGGACTATGAATTAATTATGGATTATATTGAACATTCTTCATATATATATATATATATATATATATATATGGGAGAGTTCATTTGAGAACCAATCTTAGCCATTCATTTTGAATAATGGAATTCATGGATGAAAAGCGTAGGGTGATTGAGTGTGGCAGGGTGCATGTAAAGAATTCATAGGGGAAGGTTCAAATGAGAATGACTACTTAATCTCAGCCGTTCATTTTGTATATGAATTCATGGATGCAAAGCGTAGGGGGATAGAGTGTGGCAAGATGCATGTGATGAATTTATGGTGGGCAATAAAATTGAAGGAAGGAGAATTGGACGGCGGAAATTAAGTCTTCCATTCTCATTTAATTCTTATTTAAACCTACCTATATATATATATATATTTGTGTGTGTGTGTGTAATGTTATAATTGTTAATCAAGCTAGTGATTATCTTAAAACATGATTTGAAGTCACACTTAAGAGTATGAAATAACTATTTGGTTTTTGTTTCCTAAAAATTTAAAGGAATTTAATGATAAAGATCTTATTTAAGCTGTGTTGTAATTGTCTTAAAGTCCTACTTAACTATGATGGACGATCAAATTTTGATGCTAATAAACTATTTGGTATTTTATTTTTCATTCTTATTTGAACATATATATATATATATATATATAGAGAGAGAGAGAGAGAGAAATAGGATCAATATAGAACTTAGTCTTAATCATATAACCTAAAGAACAAATCTGGATTATTTGATCCTCTAAATTGATGGTTGAGATTTGAAGGTGGTAATTTTGTAAATTATATGAAAACTATATTAGGTAACTGCATAATTGAGGGCTATGGAATTCTGTTTTGGTAACCACAAATTTCCTTTCTAGTTCCACCTCTCGAAAATACAAACTGATAACCAAAATGCAAATCATTAGGTTAATTGCATGTTAGTGACTTAATATTGTTTGCATTTTCGGTTATTTACATTTTTGTTATCTTCTTTGATGTCGGTTGCTTTTTGCCTTTTACATTTTCATTAAACAATTTGCATTTTTGTTATCTGTTTTTTTTTTTCATTTTCGGAAGCATTTTGCATTTTTGTCAAAAATTTTGCATTTTCATGAATAGAAAAAATTACAAAACATTTCAATCATGGTCTTGAGTTAAAGAGGATAAAAAATTGAATCTAATAGTATATTTTTTTGCTAAAATTCTTAATCATGAATTTATTATGACTATTTGGATGTTTAGTAGAATTTTTTTAAATGGAAGTTTGGAGGTTGAATGAGGAAGAGAGGAGTGAGTATTAATTTGTAATTCTTTTTCTAGTTTTACCCATACTCTTAATACCACATGTCATCACCAGGTTTGTTCTTTAGGTTCTATAAATAAGCAATGTTCTATATATAACCTCACCCTATATATATATACATATATAAGCTTATAATTGTTGATCAAGCTAGTGATTCTCTTAAAACATGAATTGAAGTCACACTAAGAATATGAACAGACTATTTGGTTTTTGTTTCCGAAAAAGTTGAAGGAATTTAATGATAAAGACCTTATTTAAGCCATGTTGTAATCGTCTTAAAGTCTTACTTAACTATGACGGACGATCAAATCTTGATGCTAATGAACTGTATATGAAATTAAAGCTACTTGACACAAATTTATCCGGTGAAAGTATCAAACCTACCGATGTGTTAGCTGTTAAAATATTTTTAAGAAAAAATATTGGTTGTTTTTCCAATGCAATTATTGCAATCTTGTTGACTATTTCAGTAACTATGACATTTACAGTAACATTTTCTCAAACTTTAAGTTGTTGAAATCTTACTTACGGATCACAATGTCAAATAAACTGGCAATAATAGTAATTGAGAACAATATGTTGGAGAGTATTGGTTATGAAAAAAAGATCCACAACTTTGTTTTCAAGAATACTATGAGAATCTCATTATTCATGTAACCGTGTAAGATAAGTTATTTTATTATTGATAGGTTCATTTTATTTACTTATTTTTATAGTTTATTATAGCATTTTAGTTGTTTTCGTTGTATCATATTGTATATTTCTCTCTTTTACTTATTTTGACATATTCCGTGTACTCTTCTTCGTGTTAAATTTATATTTTTACAAGACAATTACGGAGCGGGTGTAGATCGGGTGTCCCTTGGGCTCAACATTTGGATAAAAAAGCAATGGAGAATCATGTGTAAATGTTTGGACTTAAACAATATGATTTATGGGCTTAAAAATCAGTCCTAATTGCTGGACTTAAACAATATGACTTATGGGCTCAATATATGAGTTTTGGGTTTTGAAATTGAGCTTAAAGTCAAAAGCCGCGAAATGTGCCCACATGGCCACATAAAGGTTCTACACAGCCAACGTGGGATCTGCAGGGTCACTTTTGTCCTTTTACTTCTTGACTGCTATTGTAGGGGAAAAGAAAGGGATAACACAACAAACTTGACTGCACGATTTGGGGCTGTGAAGAGGGCGATTTCTAGGGTTTTTGAAGATATCCTACACCTAGTTCCTCCATTTTGATGTTTGGTACGATTACTCACTTCTCTTTTGTTCTAAGTATGTGTGGCTAAGTTTCATTTTGATTGACATTGGTAAATCCATGGATTGTTAGCAAGCTTTGAAGGGTATTATGAACTTATTCTTGATGTTTATGAATATGATTCCTAGATCAATTTTTACAAATTTCTTATGTTTGTATATCATGAGTGCAAATGTTAGAATGATTTATGTTAGTTGTTTCCTTGATTACGTAATAGATATTCAAAATTGGTTTCATGAATGTTTATGACATCTCTTAAACCATGGAATTGTGTTCTAAAACATGGTAGTGTAAGGTTTTGACTCCCCTTGGATTTGGTGATTCTTATATTGTAATGTTAGTCAACTTTTATGAATTTGTTGCTTGTTTGGTTTATAACCTTGATTAAGTAGGTGTGTTAGAAACTTCTCCAACCTCCATATTAACTACGAAAAGTTTAGGTGATTTAAGATTTTAAACTGCTTTTATCAAATTAAATTGAAGTACAAGTATTGTATCATAATCCTTTATGATAAGCTAACTAGTTCGTGTGATGGAAACCAATACTGACCAATTCACATCTAATTAATTTAACTCATCTTGCTTAATTACAACCTTTACTTGTCAAAATTTAGTTTTAATCAAACAAATATCAAAACCCTCCTTATTTTATTTTACTGTTGTTACAAAATCATCTAAACTTTTAAAATGCCTAGAAATTTAAATTGAGATAGTCTTCGTGAATTCGATCCCTTTACCACTTCACACTATTATATGTATTAAAATTTAGGGTAATTTATTTGTTGGCCTCGACAACCACCAATTATCACAACAATTTAAGATTTTCTTAAGTTCATTGAACAATATTAATAAAACCAAGTTTGGTAATGAAAAACACTAATGATGTTATGTAAGGCCGGCAATTCCTAGCCTGTCACGAAACACAACCCGAACCCGGTACGAAAAAAGTGATACGAATCCGACATGAAACCGAAACAGGTCAAAAGTAGGTTGACACGAAGTCGACACGGAAATAATGGGTCAGATTAGGTCAACCTAACAACTTGAATGTGACCAGTTTAAGGGTAAAAGTGTAAAACTATAGCATTATAAAATTTTCTTTAATACTTAAAATTTAAACTTTGAAAAGATGGTTGTGAATTCAAATAAGAGAGTGACATTTTAAGGCAATAAACCAGCCAAATAAATATACAAAACTCTTAAACGTTAAAAACTTAAAATAAACAATAAACGATTTACAGTTAAAATAATAGTATGTCATTTTGGTATTTGTTATTTTGACTATATGATTTTGGTACTTTTACATTTGATTACTTGATAGGTGTACTTTAGTATTTTGAATCGATTTATAATTCTATTTAATGATAAATAATTTTAAATTATTCGGTTGTTTAAGTACATTATTTATTGTTACTTGAAAGAATAATTGTACATTATAATTTTTATTATATTTATTTATATAAGTTGAATAAAAAAAATAAATAAAAATTTGAATCAAATCGAAACAAATACCAAATTTAGTTAGAATGTAAACGGAAATTATTTTAGAAATTCTTACCGAAAGTTGAAAAATAACATTGAATTTGAAAGATTGATTAAGAAAATCGTAATTGAAACAAAAAATCGTATTTGAAAATTGCACTCAAAAACCATATTCGAGAACCGAAAAAATACTTGTCGGTCACATTTAGCCTAAATGGGTCAACACGAACCCGACACGAAAAAATGATATGAAAATAAATGGGTCGAAATTGGACCGACACAAACCCGACCCGAATTAACAGCCTAATGATATGTCATATTTCAACTAAGTATCAAACTCATTTTTAAAACAAGTTAGGCCTTTATCAACCCTTTCTCCAACCAGTTCTCATTACAAACGACTAGGTCAAAAAAAAGTGCAAACCTAGAAATGTTAAATGCTGTAAACAAAAGATATTTGAAGACCACATGTCAAGTAATTTTGGTTGCGTAATTATTTATCAAGTTTCTCATTATCATATATATATTTTTTTATTTTAGAAAGAATATAAAAGCTAGGGAAGTTATTAAAAAGTTATAAAAATATGATACCTACAATAAAATGGAAGAAAGTAGAGTACTTTGGGAAAATTAAAATTTTTTTTGCGAACTATTACAGTCAGTTTTCTAATAATATAATATTTAATATATAGGGTAAAAAAAATCAAATAGTTACTTTGAGAAAAATATTAAAGTTGATAACTAATAAAGTCATTTTCCCTTTCGATAATGGTCATTAATCATAACTTCGTTCTAAAAGATATTAGATATATTATAACTTATTAAAGGGTTTGTGGTATAGCAGATTAGCGGTATATAGATATTGAAAATATATATCTCATAGTTATAGATTTTAATCCAACTATAAATAAAAAAGTCTAGTTTAAAAGTATATGTAAAGTGTACATGTATTATGATGTTTACAGACAATAAAAGATATATTATAATCCGAAAAAGATGATTTTATTAAGAAAATATAACTAAGAGTAGCTTGAATGTGCCTCTCTTGTAATTTAATAGAGAGGTAATATATACTTTTATTTTTTTATATTTATCATTTTACTTATAAGATAAGTACAGGTGTTAAAATTAATGAATTATATGAGAAAAGAAAATTCATAAGCTCCATATATCATCTCTTATAAGTAGAATGATGGGAAAGGATAAAAGCATGAGTTGTGTTTAATAAAGTCAATGTAAATAATATAGTCCTAAAATTTAGTATACAATCACATATGATTTGTAAAAGCATCACATCTGAATTATGAAAAATTACGAAATATCTCTCCGCTTAAAACTTTAAAATACAATCTAAACCATTGATTTCGTTGATCAAATGACTAAAATGAATCTATTAAAACTATAAATTAAATATAAACTATATTAAACTAAAATCATATATTATTTTTCAAATTAAAATGTTCACCCAAAACATTGGAAAAGTTGACAAGAAAGATGAGCACGGAGTACTATGTACTTTTCTCAAGTTATGTCATAATCATATGCGTTTTGCAGTGGTAGTGGTACCTAAATTAACACACACCTTTCATTTGCATTTAGTTTTTTTTTCGTTTTTTTAGCATAAATACCATTTTGTTTTATACTTTTTATCATGGTTTAAAAAAACTTTTTTGGTTTCCTCATAGGTTGAGACTTGGCTATGGTGTCACTTCAAGGTTCAAAGCTTGACATAATGCTAAGGCTCAACTTGACGTATATTTACCCGTTTTAAGCCGTGTTTTTTAAAGCGTAATAAAAGTACTAAGTCATATGAGTCGAATATATATAGTTATTCAATTACAAAAATTGTTGAATATAATAAAACGAACAAAAAAATGAATAAACTATGTTATAAATATATAATTAGGTGTTTTTTTGTATAATTTTATACTTATAATTAAAATTATATACAAAATTATCGCCTTAAGTCACGCTATGGCTTTCAAGGCTTGAGGCTTGACTATGTCACCACGATGCGCCTCGCATTATTTAGAACCTTGATTTTTATAGTTATGTAATCCTTAAACAATAAAAGTTGTCATACCTAATATATTACGTAGCATCAATTTGTATCGTCTGTAATAACTTTTTTTGAACGGCAAACCACTAAGCCTGTTCCTAAATATACTTAATTGTTCATAATGGGACTTGTACCCACAATCTCTTAACAGGGACACCATTTTACAAAACCAGATAACACGAGGCTACAAATCCTTTTGTATCTATATTAACTGTTAGTATCTCTTTATATATGGTTAAAAATTGTTGTAGTCGAATTGAGCATAAAAGCATGAAATGAGTTTAGGAAAGGAGTGAAAACTGAAAAATTTATTTACCGTGATTACAAAATGTAATAAATAATATGTTTTAGCTACTTTCAAGTCGGTACAACTTTACTTCTCTCTTTCTTTTATTTTAAATAATATATTTTTGATATATAAAGCAAATGATTTTATCAAATACTCATACATATAGCTTGTTTTTTACATTTTTGTTTTATATCTATTTATATATTCAATGAGTTAATTTCATAAATGTTTCTTTCATTGTTCATGAATTACTTATTTAGTCTCTCTTTTTTTTATAAAAAAAGCTTCAACTCTATCCTTAAATTATCATTTTGTTAACCACTACCATTTAGTCTTGTACACATAAGGGTATTTAGGTCTTTTTATCTTTTTTTATTAAATTTTAATTGATTTTAAATATTAATTTCATTTTTTAAACTAAAAGATGAGAAATTAATAATTGTCTTTAAAATGATTTAGACTAACTCAGTCAATGCAGACCACCACCACCCACCGTCATATACCACCGCCACCTGCCATATATATACCGCCACAAAGCACACCACCTACCACCTTCCACTACCATGAGACATCCAAAACCACGTGTACCTTAAAGAACCACCATCCACCACCGTATATAACCACTACAAACCACCTCCATCTGAGAACAACCGGCTCCTACCACCACCAGAAAAGTCGAAAACCACCAAGAAGAACCGGAACCCATACGACCAAATCAAAAACCCACCCAAATCAAAACCCTAAATCTAAAAAACGCCCCACTAAAAAACCCTAAATATCATCGTTGTCTATCAACTCCGTTTACCACCACTCCCGCCCCACCAAAAACTCAAAAACCCTATGAGAACCCTAGATCTGCAACAGCCACACACATACACTATGAAAACCCTAGATCTACAATCACGCACACTCACCGGTGGTGGTGATGGTGGTGGTGGCACATGATGGTGCTGACGGGAAGCGCCTAGCAAATGGTGGTGGCAATGGTTAAGGCTAGTGGTGGCTACGATGAAGATTGAGAGAGTGAGGGTTTGAGGGTGGTTGTCGCTGCTCTGAGGGAGAGAGAAAGACAAATTGAGGCTAAGTTTGATAAAGAGAGAAAACGGTTATGGAGGAAAGAGTTCAATAATAATGACGATAATTATTTTATTAATAATAAATAAATAAGAGAAGAGTAAAACTGACAATTTATATAAGTTAACTGACCTAGTCAACAGAATTCGTTAGAAAGAACTGTTTTTACAACAAAATGATAGTTTAAGGATAGACTTTGCAACTTTTTCAAAGAAAAAAGACTAAATTTGCAATTCGTGAACGGTTAAAGGACTATTTATAAAATTAACTCCGTAGTTATAAAAATCATGGTTTGTTTATTTAATTAGGTCCATTGAAGTTTTTGATAAAGTTGTTGACTTCTTGGAGGGAAGAAGATTCTAATAGAAGAAAATTGGTTGAAGCATGCAGTATGTTACGTGTTGATATAAAGAGTTTGGAAATGAAGAAATAAGGTTATTTATGCTAATCTTGACTCGATGATTGCAAGTAATTTTAAATGAAGATCGTTTTTGCTCGATCGATCAATTCATCTATTGGTTTTTCATTGGCTACATGCAAGAAGCAAATGTGTCGCATTAAACTTTTGGATTCATTCGTATGGTATACAACTTTTGGCTACGAATTGTTAATTAGTAGTCACATTTAAGACTATATATGTCGTCTCGGAGTCCTCTCCCTCGTAAATTCATGTACGTTAGCTTTTGTATGTAGTATGTTCCCTTTCTCCTTTTGTAAGTCTCTTACTTGAAGCTTCAAACATACTATATATATATATATATATATGTATGTATTTGTTGTATCAATACCGAACATGATAAACACGTACATACCCGCCCGGCCATTTCTTAACATCGTACTTAAAGGTATACAGAGAGACATATGGTATTATAAGGCTAAACAAGTTTACGAGTACATAAATACCTTTAATTGCTTAAGCAAATATTAATTAACGAAATTTTCGTCCACTTAAATGCATAAGTCTAGATGTCACTTTGTTTATTGTTTCCTAGTGAAGTGTTTGAAAGCATTTGGAAAACAAGTATTCTATATCAATGTATGAGGTGGACTCGTAGATAATTTGTAAATAATATTTAATTGTCATATATACATAATAAAAAGTATATGTTTAAATCATAATACCTTTAAGTACGGTGTTAAGAAAATTAGTTAATGAGGCTGTAATATAATAAAAATTATAATTATTATGTATGATAAAAAAAATCTCCTCCTTTTATTATATTCTGTGTATCACTTAAAATGGGGCAGCAATATTGTCAAGGACCGCGACATTGTAAAGGCAATGTGCTCACACCACCACAGCACAGTGGGACGTAGTGTTGGTTTTATAGAGAAGTTAATGCGAAATATTGTTTTTTTTTTCGTTTTTTATTATATATGTTAAATTAATAAGTTACGTGGTTTCATAATTTGGTGTCGTTATGAATGACAGTATCACGAACTCGTTGATAAATTAGGTGACTTGAATATGATTCTCACATAATAGCTTAGGGGGAAATGACGGGACTAACCACTTATCGACAATTAGCTACGCTTAGACTTTAAAAACTAAGATGAAAAATGATGTATTCTTTTATTTTTTCTTATTACTTCATCCTTCAACTCACTACAATAATGATATGTGAAGTTCACCAATTATCTTTTTTGACCGCCTCCATTGATTTTGACATTTGTCAGTACGGGGATAAGTAGGATGATACATCACCTCTCAACTAAGATAGCCAGATATATATACGAGAAATGATATATCCTCCTATCTTTTGTTCCTACTTCATCCTCCTACCTGGTCAATGTTTCACATATCATATCATCTCTTGATTTTAACACTTGTCTTGACCAAATGAGTAGGAAGATAAATAGAAGTGTGATTTTATTGATACCCCCTATATCACCTAATGATTCCTTAATGTGAAATTTGTGAATGAAAAAGCTAAATTATAAATTATATATTGGTGATTTAATAAATGGGTATATAAGAGGAGGGGTGTCAAATAGCACTCTAAATATAAACAAAAAAGTAGAGGATATATGATTTATCTCCAAGTTCCCATTTTTTCTTTTGCAAATAAATAAAACCTTTTGCTTAAAATTATATAATTTTTGAAAATATATTTTAAATAATAAGACAAATTTTATATTTAGAATGAATAATTAGTTACGTGATCCCCTTAATTTGATAACTAATGGCAGATTTATTTATGAAAAAGTAAAGGGAAATAGGAGGTGGATTACCGAAAGTACCCATGGTGGTATAGTGAGGGAGGGGAGGGGGGAAATGGAAGAGTGAAGAGTAGTAGTTAAAAAGGAATGAAGGTAGTTGAAATGGAACTAGTTAGGACATAAACGGAAACATTAGTTGAAGACTGAAATAGGAAAATCAGAAAATGACAGCAACAGCAACAGTCGTACCAATTGGATGGAATGGAGGAGATTGTCACCTGTCGGAAGTTAAGTCTACCTCCAACATCAAGTAACCTTCCTTCCTTCTAGCCTCCCTACTACCACCTTATCACTCCACTCCACATTTTTTATATTCTCTTTTCACACTACGTACTCCTTTTTCTTTTTCTTTTTCTTTCTTTTTTATTATAATATAATATCCTTGTATATATATATAGTTAAAAGTTCAAACGAAAACTTTTTTCGTATGAAAACGATGAAAACCAATCTTAACCGCGAGAACCAATCTAAACGAGTTTCATATATAATATAATTTATATTTTATATGTTTAATTTTTAATAAAAATATCAAAATAATACCTGAGCCTAAACGGGCCTATCTTAAACGAGCCTAAACGACTGAGCCCGAGCTTCGTAAACATTAAACGACCCGAGCTCAAGCTCAACATCATAAGCTCTAAATGAGCCGGGCTCGAGCCTAAACGAGCCCGACTCGATAAGTGTCTAGCTCGGCTCATTTACATCCCTAGCGATAGCCTCGTTGTCCAGTCATTGTTGTGATGCTCGTGATTGGGAGGACAAGGCGATAGCATCGTTATCCATTTTTTCACAACATCAACGACGCCATATGTCAAAACAACTAACGGCTACCTTCTCCAAACCATATATATATATATATATATATATATATATATATATAAGGGTTCAAACGAGAACTACTAAGATTGAAATAGGGGGAATCGGACGGCTAAGATTGGTTCTCATACGAAAAACATTTCTTGTTTGAACTTTTGACTATATATATATATATATATATATTTCAACTTACCATGATTTTATACACACAAATATATACACAGGCAAAAGTTCAAACAAGAACTGTTTTCCGTACGAGAACTGCAAGAATTAATCTTAGTCGTCCAATTCTCCCTTCTTCAATTGGATTGCCTACCCATGAATTCTTTACATACACCATCATTACTTTCTATCTAAAACCTTCATTACTTTTTCATATCTCTCTCTTTCTCTCTCTCTAGTTGAACATCATCGGTACCTTATTACTCCAAACAACCATTTCCTTACCTTATTACCAAACACCCATTTTCCAATTCTCTTTACTTTTAAACCTATTTTCTATCTAAAACCTTCATTACTTTTTCATCTCTCTTTCTCTCTCTCTAGGTGAACATCATCAGTACATCACCACCCCTTTCACCGACGTCTTCTCGTTAAACCAACTGCCACCATCTCACCCTGTCACTCTCTTTGATTTACACCGGACATCACCACCACACGACAACCACCACTTTGTTCTCTTTCTAAGAGCGTCCGCCACCACCACAGCGTTTCAATACTTCACAATAAATCACCATAATCTATTGTTTTCTCCTCTGTAATCAAAACATCTGAAAATAAATATAATTGCAATTCATCTGTAAATTCTTTTTTGTTGTTGTCAAGAATAGATATATACAAAGCTATTTGGTAATTACATTATTTATTGTTTTCTTTGTTCATAATATGTATTTTATTTGCGTGTGTACTGTGTATTGAGAGTGACGAATCACTGATTTTTGTTTCTCTATGTGTATGTTTTATCGTTTTGTTCTATTAAGATCCAATATGTGTATGCGTTTTTTGTTGTAAAGCAAGATCCAAGTGTGTGTAAATGATTGTGTTTGAATCCAAATTAGGGTTTTTTTTTTAAATTTGAAGATTTTTTTATGAACACCATTAAGTACAATATGAAATCAAGAACACTAAAGAATAATACCAAGAATATTATTAAATTTAAAAATAATTTTTTAAAACTAATCGGTAATTAACATGTATAAAAATATTAGTTAACATTATTAATATTTAATTAATTATTAGTTAATTTTGATAATTGGTTAATTAATCAATAATCTTAAGAAAAAGGGTAGAAAGACTATAGATCTTGTTTGGTAACAAGAATAAAAAGTAAATTGACCAAAATACCCTTTAACTAACGGTCAAAGTTAACATCAGTTAGCTTAAAAGGATCAAAAGTGAAACAAAACAATAATCACAGTGACTATTTTCGTAATTTTTAAAGTTAAAGAATTAAAAGTGAAAAAACAAACACATAAACTATTTTTGTAATTAACTCTAAAAATAAAAAAAATAGAAGGGAGACATGATATTTTAAAAAAGAAGTAAAAAACAGGTAAAAAAATAGAAAGGGTTTTAGACGCTTTATCATAATAAAAAAAAGTTTAAAGAAGGTAAAATATAACAAAAGTACTAAAAAATAAATATTAAGAAATTTCATTTTTTCCTATCTAGACGTCTCGAACTCTGATCCTCCATTTCACAAATAGACACCCAAACCAATCCATCAACGGATGATTAAGTAATTTGTTTTTTCGAAATTGTCAAACATATCTCTACTTATTTTATAGCACATATTCCGATCACTTTAAATATTTTGAGCAAGGAATGAATAATACATGAACCTTAGTTTTACTATCATTTAAAAATGTACGACTCTCATACGCCAATCTTTAAACACGTTTGACAAGCTTCGATTCACAACCAAGATTGATCAAAGATCCACTATAATGTGTGGACCGTTAGGGTATAATTATTCTTCAACATCTAATTATAATTGCATCCAATCTATAGAATTCAACATCCAATTTAATCGTTAAGCTTATCAATAAATATGGTTTAACCCCTAAACTTTACATTGAAAAATGATTTACTCTTTAAACCCTTTCATTAAACATTCTAATTCCTAAACTTCTTACCAACATTTGTTTTAACCGCTTGATCTACTATAACAGGTTAATAAAGTTTAAACAACAGTTTAATCTCTAAACTTTACCTCATAAACGATTTAACCCTTATTTTTTGGCCCTAACAAACATACACGATAAAAAAATAACTTAAAAAGGATAGCCATAAACATACACGGTTAAAAAGAACCCACTATGACTTGAATCAATAATCGATATCAAGGATTTATAAAAAATAAGATATCAATCAATCCATATGGTACATATATTCATCAAAAGGTTGTTTAAGCCAAAACAACCTCGCGCCTGAGATCCTATGGATCCGAACCGACCCTTCCCCAAAGACCGACCCACAGGAAATGATCACCTGTCTTAACTGCCCGAGTAAGGGGTCGGAATTAAACTCGAGACTATTTCATTAAAGTCTCACTTACCGGACCCACCAAACATTTGCGGTTGGGGAATATATCACCCCCAAGGTGTTACCTAGGATAAGGATCTAACCCATGACCTCAACGAGGACAATGGGTCACCTTACCACTAGGCCACCTTGTTAGTAGTAATATGGTACATATATTGATTTGCAAAAATAGTGGTAAATGGTAATTCAACTACTTATATGTAAAAGACATTGTTAGTTTAGTTTTTTTTTTCTTTTTTAACAGCGATATTCATTTCAAACATGTCACGTACATTGCACCACAAACATTTCTCATGTTCCGTAAATGTAAAAGTACTACCTCAATTGCATGATTTACCATGTTTCAATGCATAAAAGTTCTATCCACTGAATTACTGAAAGCATCTCTAGGAACCAACACAAAAGTTAAACATCAATTGTCTTCCATAATTTCCTATAACAGCTACCTCATAGTCTTCATGTCTGATTGCCCTTGGACAACAATAGTTCTCCACTTAAACTTTAACAGTCACCATCCTTTCTTTATGAGTCAATCGTCTTCATTTAATCAAGTAAATCGACTCACCTAAAGAAGACGACATTGCTTACATATACGAATAATCGTATTTCTTTCTCTGTTCTCTCTAGTATCAATGGGGTAGCTGAAGCCAAAGTCGAATCAAGGAGGCGCTGGAATCATTGAGGTTGTGCAGTCAAGGGTGGATGTTGAAATAGATGGGTTGCAAGGATTGAAGGGTACATGTGTTCATACTTCATAGTCGACTACCTTAAAAGCATAACTTTTTTTTTAATCTAACCGGTTCATAATGTAGCAAGTATTATTTGACCAGGTTAGGGATAAAAACAATTGGGTTAACAAGATTAAGTATTAAATCATATATTAAAAATAGTTAATGGGCTAAAACAATTATTAAAAAAGTTTAGGGGTTAAATTATTTTTTAATGTAAAGTTTAGGGATTAAACCATATTTAACTCTAAAATAATACAGTTTTAAACATTAAATGTATAGTAGTAGTAATGTTTTAATGAATCTTGATCAATAAACAGTTTTATGCAAGGAGAGTTTTATATTCTCCTACTACATTTTATACACATCATCCCACTCGCTAGATAAAAATAAGTATAAAGATGAAAAGAGAAGTTATGAAAGAAAAATTATTGTATTTCACACATGGTTTTCAGAATCGGACCGGACTGCCCGGTTCAATTGGTTGAACGGGAACCGGCACCAGAATTGGTTCAAAAGAACTGATCAAACCTCTGGGTAATGGACCGGTGTGAACCGTTGAACCGGGAGGTTGAACCGCTAAACCGGACCGTATTGAACCGTTTTTATTCTTTTTTTTTCTTTTTGTTTTTGTGGCCCAGTAGTCAATTTCAATCTCATTTAGACTTATAAAGTATTACCAACTTACAATTAAACCATTACCCTAATATTTTCATCTCAAATCCATTTCACAACAACTTGCGGCTATACTTTTTACCTTTTTCACTTTTAAATATTTATAACGTCGTTAGTTCTTTAAAATGGCCCGACCGGTTAAAACAGTAAACTAGTAGAATAGCCAGTTTGATAACCGGTCCGGTTTTCAAAACCTTGATTTCACATGGCATCATTTTTTTTGAAAGCCATACAAAAGGCTCAAACGGTAAAGAGCTATATCTGCGTCCGATTTTATAAGTTTAGCTAATAACATCTTGTTGGTCCACACCCAGTCCCATTAACTTGCTTTTCCCGATTGATTTTCAAGCCTGACAGCTTCTCGGAACTTTTGAAAATTAGCATCAAATTCTTAAGGTTTGCCAAGCCTAATTAACGAAAACTATAATGATTAGAAAATATACAGTGTGAGGATATCACCTTATCTTAATCTGTTCCTCATAAAGAATTCATCTGTAGGTGAACCATGGACTAAATCTGACACCTTTGAGGATTTTTTTACATTCCTTTATCCACCAAATACATCTTGACGAGTCTATTAGAAAGTCTTAATTAACATCGTCATGTATTTTTTAACATGATTTCGTCGGGTATTGGTTATCACGTCCGTCTACCACGTGTCATAATTTAGTGGCTATATTGATAAATTAGAGGTATTTAATATAATCAAATGGCCTTTAGCCTAGCGGTATCAAGACGTATTAAGGTGTTCTCTCTTATTAAGTTTGATGGTTTAAGTCTCGTTGTATACATAGAGGTAGATTAGGGGATTGTGTGTTTAGGGTGCAGTGTGTGTTCAAGTTAGTATGTTCCTTGCAGTTTGGACTATTTGGAACGTGAGTAATATACTTCTTTTTGCAAAAGATGAAGAGTTTGATCGTATTATGCATGAAGATTTGTTCCCGGTGGATCAAAGGTTGAACACTCTTTGGATTTCCGATAAAGGGGGAAGAAACTTTCCAATTGGTCTTCTTTGGGTGTTTCCCCATTTTTAGATCTTTTGTTGTAGTTTTATGTATTTGGTTTTCATGTTTAGACCATCTGTATTTATCTGTTCATCTCAAACTCTCTCACATGTCATATCAGCGTCACATCTTATTTTTCTTCTACATCATTATATCTCACATCCGTCTCACACAAACTTTCTTTATTTAAAAAATATAATAAATAGAGAGAATGATGAGAGATGAGACAAGAGGGGGACTAGTAACCCACGAGATATGAGAGAGAAAAATGCACCCACGGGTAACAGGGAGACAACGATGGTGTTCCGGATATCCCATAACCTATCTAGCACCTACACGTGACAAGCTAGATGGATCCGGGTGATCTTAGAGGGTGTTCATGTGGTTAGTCTCCATCTTGGAGATTTTTGTGACCTTTTGGTGTTTGTACTCCTTTCTTTTGTATTAATAGTATCTCTCTCTTTTTGTCTTCCAATAAAGATTAGAAGTTGTGTGTTAGTTATTAGAAAAAGAAAAAGAAAATTTAATATAAGGATATATAAGTTTTTCTCGTGAAAGGTGTGAAATTAGATGTGAATAGAAGACAAATGCATGATAACTTTGGATAGTGTATCATATCATTTACGTTTGGACATTGAGAAATGGAGGTTATATTGTTGGTCTGGCAGAAAGGGTTGTAAAGCACGCAAATATTTGACGCGATTTTTCAAGGGAGTATTTGTTGGTTGTTTATAAATGAGTGGTTGTTGAATCATAGACAAGCATTTATTTCTAGCTAATCTTAATATATATATATATATATATATATATATATATATATATATATATATATATATATATATATACACACACACACTAGTGGGGTACCAGCGCAATACGACGGCAGCGAATAAAGAGGAGTTTGTGATAAGTTTTGTGCAGAATAATCACAAAGAGCTAATATGAGTTTGTGAAGATTACTTGCGAGATGAAGATAATATGAGTTTGTGAAGATTCTTTGCGAGAGCCACTTTGAAATTAAGAATTAAATTGCTAACTCTGAGTTATTTGTCTTTCAGTTTGTTGGAAGAATTTTGTCGCATGGCTGAATCATGAAGTTGCTGATTATATATATGTGTGTGTGTAATGTTTCATAGTTCCAATTATTATGTAATTGGGTTAGAATGCAATGTTTATAAATTTCAACTCTTTAATCTTTCATTTGTTTGGTGTTTGTGAAATCTTCTGAACTTGATTTATTGAAAACATGAATTTAGGTGATTTCATTAATCAAAAGTTAATATTAAAAATATATGATTAGACTTAATTCAGTTATAAGTATGGTGATCTCATAAATCAAAAGTTAATATTAAAATATATGGTTAGAAATAATTCATTTATAAGTATTGGTTTAAATTCATTAATTGTCGGTTATGTTTTCAATATTTATTTGTTTAAATTCATTAATTGTGGACTTAAAGGAGGGGTAAATGAGAGGTATAAAGAAGGGGTATTTTAGTAAATTTACTTTCTTAAAATTAAGAGTTTTTTAAGTGGTAAATGCATTATATAGGAAGTAAGATGTTTAAATTCATTAATTGTAGACTTAAAAGAGGGGTAAAGGAGAGGTATAAATGAGGTGTATTTTAGTAAATTTACTTTCTTAAAATTAAGAGTTTTTTAGGTGGTAAATGCATTATATAGGAGTAATATATATATATATGTATCGTATCCGCGTAATGCTACAACGACCAATAATTTTTGTTTTGCAGTATGTCACCTTCAAAAATGTAATAATATGTTATTCACTCGATTCAATGTCGCAAAAAGTTTTCTTCAACAATATATCTATTTTTCAAATTTTCTTTTATTTGTATCAACTACTTCATTAATTTTAAAAATAAATCTAAAAACTTTAAAATAAGAAAAAAAATTTAAATTTAAGAAATATGGAGAGAAAATTTACTAGGATTTTTGAAATTTTATTAATATGGGTGGATAATTGTGTTTGTATGAGAGTATATTTTAAATGAATAAAAAGTTAAAATAAATTAGAAGAGAATGTAAAATAGTTAAATATTGAGTGAATGTGATTAATTTAAATAGAATGAAAAGTCATTGTTTTGATTGAATTTTAAGAACTCTTAAAGTTAAGGAGATGAAAGAATGTTGATTGATTTATATAGTAGTATACATACATATATATATATATATATATAGTGAGAGAGAGAGAGAGAAAGAGAGAGGATGTTTCATTTGAAAACTGTTTTTATTACAACTACCAAGAGAACCGATTTTGGCATTTGATTAAAATAAATCAGTGACCAATAAAAATGACAGCTCATTAATGCTTATTAAATGAGGGGTGTTTCGGGAAAATAAATTTTCGATCTCTAATGACACATCATCCTGATGCAATTGACAGTTGGAAAAATATATAAAAAACCAAAATACCTCTATTAATAAGCATTCATGGCGGTTACACATGGTATCTGCAATAAAAACGGTTCTCAAATGATCTTTTTACTATATATATATATAATATGAAGGTTCAAATAAGAACTGTTTTTCGTATGAGAACTGCGAGAACTATTCCAAGCTCTTCATTGAAATAAATCAATGGCTAAGAATTCTAATGGTTCATTAATGAATATTATTTTGGGAAAATCAACGGTACTCGCATTAAGAAATGGTTCTCAAATGAACTCTCTCCCCCTTCCCCCCCTCTCTCTATATATAAATGGAAAATTTTATTAACTGTTCTTGTTGCGAATATCGCGAGAACTAATTTTGACAATTGATTAAAATATATCATTGGTTATTATACCAATATCTCATTAATGAATCGTTGGCTCATTAATGACTCGTCCATGAGGGGTATTTTTGGAAATTTAAGTCTATCCAGTAACGAATCTTTCACCGGACATAGTTTACGGTTGGATAAACATATAACTGACCAAAATACCCCTATTAGGGAGTCATTAAAGAGCATTAAGGTGGTTAAAAATGATATTATGGTGACTCACAATAAAAACAAGTTTATTTGAGAACCGTTTTTTATTATACAATTTTTAACCGCCATTAATGCTTAATGACTTATTAATAGAGGTATTTTTGTCATTTATATATTTATTCTACCGTGAATTATGTTCGAGTGGATGTGTCATTATTAGATTGACTTAATTCCACAATATATCCCGCGTTAATAAGTCATTAATGAGAGCTCATGCACGAGGCATTGGAATTATAGCTATTGATTTAATTTAATCAAGGGCCTAGATTGGTTCTCGCGGTACTCATAATAAGATCGGTTGTTCATTCTCTATATAGTAGGAGAAAATATAATTCTTGTTATAATGTTGTCATCGTGTTCAAAACTTTGAACCTAAAGTGTCCTAATTTGATTGCTTGGTTCTGTGTGTAGTGCGTATACTATGATATGTTGTTATGAAGCGTAGATTTTAACACTCGCACCAGACAATTCAACGTTATTTTCATGATTTATTAAAAAGAATGACGGAGTTTGCGAAAGAGATTATAGTACCAATATCATTTTACCATATTCCGACTGTTCCAGGACATAATAAGATATTACGACGAATATTTAAGGTATATAATAATAAAGTTAATTGTACGGGATCTTTGTTTTTATATTTTTAATAACAATTAACTTTTTATCTAGGAAGCAGTTGGTGCACTTGATGAAACATTGGTGCATGTTGTAATGCATGTGAACAAACAACATTTATATAGAGGAATTGGAAGAGGAAAGAGATGTTATGAAAATGTACTAGTTATATGCGATTTCAATATAATATTTATTTTTATTATGGTCAGATGGAAAGGGACAACACATAATGTTAGAGTATTATATGAAACTATAACAAATTCCATTTCCTCTTCCCACCTCCAGATATATGTATGCTTCATAATCGATATGTATATTGTCTTTTAAACATGAATAATTTTATTATATTTATAGAAAAATACTATCTTTGAGATGCTAATTATGCACACACCCGAGCATTTATGGCACCGTATCGTAATGTGAGATATTGACTTGGAGATTTCCGTCGAAGACGTGCATTGAACAAAAAGGAGAGATACAACCAAGCACATGCAAAACTTAGAAGCGACATTGAACATTTTTTTTGGTGTATTGAAAGCACGTTTCTCTGTATTGAAGAGAATGAATTGTTTTTCTTTGATTACACAAAGAACATTAGCGTTGCTTGTTTCACGCTTCATAAAGGACGGTTTAAGTGATTAATTGTTCTCTCGATATGATCAAGAGAATGTGCCAGTTGAAAACATACAAAATCAAGATGATAATTATGATGTTGATAATGATAATGAGACCCAACCAAATGGAAATGCAGCAGATCATGAATATATAGTTCATTTGTGAGATCAAATTAAGGAATAATTAATGCAAATGCAGTAATTTAATGATTTTTATGTTAATTAAGCAAATTGCTGAACAATTTTATATTTTTTTTCAATATTATGTTTTGGATATAATCTGTTTTTGAATATTGATGTTTATAACTTAAATATTTGATAATTTTACTCAAAATGTTGAATTTAGTTTAAAATTACAAAGTTACGGTAAATAAGATATTTTTTAAAATTAAAAAACAAACAATATTTTATTTACAGACATAAAATCTTCTAAATTACATCTTAAAAAACAGACAACAAAATTATTTATTTAAAAGAAAATCATTTAAAAGTTTAGAAGTGACCAAGACATAAAATCTTCTAAACCATATCTTAAAAAACAAACAACATAATTACTTATTTAATAGAAAATCATTTAAAAGTTTAGAAGTGACCAAGACATAAAATCTTCTAAACCATATCTTAAAAAACAAACAACATAATTACTTATTTAATAGAAAATCATTTAAAAGTTTAGAAGTGACCCATTGTGAAAGAAAATCGGATCGAAATGAACCAAACCCATAAGTATTCAGATCCACAAGCAATATATATAAAAATGAACAATCCACAATAACACATTTGTAAGTTAATTAAGAAACAATGTACAACTCATTTAAATACAATGATCCGAAGCGATCCTTTTATTTATATCAACGTATTCTGAAATTAAAACCAGATAAAATATAACTAATGATTGTGAACAAAAAATTGGCCGTTAGAATCTACCAATTAATGTCTTTTAAAAAAAATATAATAGGAAACAAACACATTAATAAAGGCAAAAGTCTACTAAAAGGCTTGTGCCAAATTGATATCAAAGTATCAAAAAAATTGTTTTTCATAAGTATGAGTTGTATTCCCGCTTTAAATAAAAAGAGTAATTTAAAGGAAAATTTAGGGTTTGTTTGACGAAACTAGCTGGGATTGGAGCTGAGGCTAAGGTTAGGGCTAGGGCTGATTAATTGATAATCCCAACTCTAAGTCATAAGCTACTTAAAAAGGCTTTTATTTTGAGGGTTTATGGGGATTATGTTTTTAGAATGTGTTTGGCGAAACTAGCTGGAACTGTGGCTGATTAATTGATAATCCCAAGCCCAAACCATAACCTAATTGAAAAAGCTTTTATTTTAAAGACTTATAAGATATTATGTTTTTAATAATCTCCTAAGGATTTTAACACCCGAACGAGGCTAGAGGGCTGAGGATTATGAAAACTATAATCCCAAGCTCCTATAATCCCATATAAGTCCGTTGCCGAACACACTCTTAATAATCCCCCAACATTTTAACACCCGAACGAGGCTACAGGTCTGAGGATTATGAAAACTAGAATCTCAAGCTCCTATAACCATTATAAGCCCGTTACTAAACACACCCTTAAAACATAACTTACGAGTGTGTTCTATTGTTTAAAAAAGACATACTTCTATTTAAATCATAAACATTTAGTCTCGTTGAAATTTAAACAAAGCAAAATGAAAATATCCATAAATATATGTTATAATATTGGAAAACGAACCATTAAAGACGTTATGGATGCTAAAATATTTTATTCATCTATAAATTTGTCAAAGATTTTGTTTGATTTCCAAATATAGTTTGACTAACTATTACAAAGTACTAGTATGATTGATCGTTATTTATAAATCTCTTGTATTATTATTTTCTCAAGTTCATTAGTAATTTTCTTTAAGTCAACAACTTGTTACTCGAAACAATGAAAAATTATTTATCCGTATAGCAAACATGATACTTTTACTAAAGATTGTTAATTCGAGTTAGGTTTGTTTATTGAGTTTGTATCGTTCGGGTCAGTTTCGTGTCAACCCATTTATTTTCACGTCAGGTTTGTGTCGTGTCATTTTTTTTGTCGACCCATTCAGGCTAAATGTGATTGACGAGTTTCTTTTATTTTTTTTAATTTTCAAATATAGTTTTTGAGTATGATTTTTGAATACAGATTTTCGTTTCGACAGCGATTTTCTTTATCAAATTTTCAAATTTCACATTTGTTATCCAACTTTCGGTAATAATTTCAAAAATAATTTTCGTTTATATAATAACTTCAATATTCAATGTTTGTTTCGGTTGTATTCGAACTTTAAATCCGGTATTTGTTACTGTTTAATTCGAACTTTTATTATACTTATTTATTCAACTTATATAAATAAAATTAATAAAAAATATGATGTAATAATATTCTACCAACTACCAATAAATCAGTTTATTAAACAACCCGATAATTTAAAATATTCATCATTAAATAGAATTATGAATCGAATTCAGAGTACTAAATTATCATTTATCAAGTAATCAAATGCCAAAGTACCAAAATCATGTAGTCAAGATAATAAAAACCAAAATGATGTAATGTTGTTTTAATTGTAAATCGTTACTGTTTATTTTTAAGTTTTTACGTCTAAGGATTTTCTATTTTTGTTTGACGGGCTTATTGTCCTAAGACGTTACTACCTAATTCACAGTTTTTTTTTCAAAATTCAACTTTTAAGTATTAAAGAAAATTTTATAATGTTATAGATTTATCCTTAAGCAAGTCAGTTTCAGTTTGACTCTAACCCGGCCCGTTAATTTTAGTGTCGACCCGCTTTTAACCAATTGCGGGTTCGTCTCATTTTTTCGTATTGGGTTCGGGTTGATTTTCATGTCGACCTATAAAATCCCAGCCTTAAATTTTACAAGCAACATGAATAAGAAAGGTTCATTCTTTAAACTATTTGTAAATATAAGTTAGCCCCATGCGATGTTATGTATATGCGAGTTTATAACTGTATTGAAAAGTGTATTTGATTGATACGGTATGTATGGTATGTGAGACAGTGAAAGTGAGGGGTTTAAGTAGCAACACCCATAAGGAAAAGATGTTGTTGATTGTACTTCCACACCTCTTACATACATACATGCATGTCACATAAAATGTCATGCAATCACACACATCATAAATGGGGAATGGTAGGTGGTGGTGTGTCTATTGAGCATTGTTTCACATTGAACGGGTGTACTTTGTAATTAATAGAGTATAACATGGCTCTTGTTAAGTTTTTACATATGCCCAAGTCTCCATATGGTAAAACGACGTGCTCCACATCCGGACAAATGGAGGATAACTAGATTGGAGGAAGTTTACACGTTTATTATCTATTTGACTATGTCTTATGGCGGTTATTCCCTTCTAGCTTAGGGAACGTGCCCTATGATGGTTCCCTCCAAAATCCATGCACATGCAACAGTTAACTTTAACTAACATATAATGGTCTCGATGGCTCTCCTTTTAGGTACACATCCTATATCTGATTAATATTTATCTGTTTACTTTACCCTCACCAATACCAAACACTAACTTGATTGTCGGAGGGTCTACCACAAGGACTTCCATAATGGCACCCCTGGTGAGTTGTCGCATTTTGCAGGCTTTACCTCTCCAGTGAAGTCATCTTATTTGGATGACGGGAATACAACTTATTGGAGATCACGATTGATCATCTTCGGGTCTAGGGTGCTTGATCATTAAACATATTACAAAATCACACACACCTTATATGAGAAACTAATTTATGAGTATTGTCCCACATCAAACAAGTATGACTTAGTAACATGCTTAATAAGTGTCATAGGTTATTTCACTAATTACCGATGTTTTAAAGTCGGAGCCCCACAAATTTACATGGCATCGGAGCCAAATGCTCACGTGGTTGGCCAAACGACCACCACACTCCATGTAACCTGTATGTATCTACATGTTAGGCGCAAGAATGCCACACATTAGGGTAGGGGTGTTATTCGGTTATTTTATTTGGTTTTTGGGTTATTCTGGTCGGGTTATTCGGTTATTTTGTTTTTGTAAAATAACCGATAACCGAATCGAATAAGAAATTGGGTTATTCGGGTTCGGGTTATGCGGTTTGGTTAATAGAGGATCTTAATCTGGTATAACCGAATAAGTGTTAGTTGGGTTTTTTTGGGCTGCGCTTTTTGTTGTTGCGCTTGTGTGTTGCATGTTTTTTCCTAATAAGAGGTTACCCACAATATAACATTAATTGATAACTTACATGTATCACCTATTTAATTTTCAGGTATTACAATTGCAAATTATATTTGAGACGCATTAATTAGAATGATTTTTTAAAATTTTTTATTATAATATATTTGCTGAAATGTAATACACACTCTAGATATAAGACAATCTAAAATCTGAATGCATAAATATAAAAACACCGATAGAATAGTAGAACCATGAAAAACAAATTAAGTTGTGTCCTATATCATATTAAATAAATTCAAGTAAGATAGTTAGTGTTTATAGATACTATTTTGATCTTAGAATGTTAGAAGATACAAAATATAAGATTTGTTTTACATGTTTATTTTATGTTATATACCAACTTACATGCATGATTACTATAAATGGCTAGTCTAAAAGTACTATGTATATAATCATATTTAATTTAAAATTATACAAAAAATAAAAAATCTTAATCGGGTATACCTGAAACCCGAAAAGGTCACTCGGTACCCGTCCCGAATCGAATACGGTTTATCCAAACAACCCGATTTAGATACACGATAACTGAATAACCCGACCTGCATTACCTGAATTCATTGTTCTCAGTTAGGTTTATTCGGGTTCGGTTTTTTCTAACACCCTTACGTTAGGCGGTGTGTTGACTATTGTCCAACATCGGACTAGTGACTTCATAATATGCTTAATAAGGATTATGGGTTACTCAACTCATTACCAATTTTTTGTGAGTTGTAACTACATAAAAATACATGCACATGTGGTTGGCCAAACGGCCACACATACTTGCCTAACCATAAGTATCCACATGTTAGGCACAAAGAATGACACACGTGAGGGAGCTTATTGAGTACTGTACCACATCGGACGAATGTAATTTTGTATTTTACTTGATAAGTTTTGGTTACTCCAGTCATTGCCGAATAGTCCAATTCATAGTAACTGTAACCACACATTGTTTATTGGGGTTTTAGGGGTTCATCGATTTTAAGGTTGATTAAAGCATGATTTCAAGTCACTGGATGTTATTGGTTAAATTGTTTGTTTGTTATTATTTCTCATCATCCTTAATTTTCTTTAAAATCTTAATTTGGTCATAAGAATAATTAAATTCTTAATTCTATATTTTTTTACCAAATAATACAGTTAATTGATTAAATGTAATTAGGAAGTTAAATAAGAACAAAAGCAAATTAAAGAGGCATGAGGAGTTTGGTAACAAGAATAAAATGTAAATGGCCAAAATATTATTGAATAACGGTCAAAGTTAACATGAGTTTAAAAGACTCGAAAGGAAGCGAATTAACAATAGCATTGTCTATTTTCGTAAATTTTAAAGTTAAATGAATAAAATTGAAATTACATGACAATCACACATACCATTTATGTAATCGCTCTTATTATAATTAAGGCGACAATTCAGGTCGTGTTTTAGTTATCGGGTTTCATGTCGTTCGCGTCAATCTCATGATAACTTGTTTTCAATCCCATTTAATTTACTTTTGTGTCAGGTTTGAGTTATGTCATTTATTTCTGTGCCGTGATCATGTCGTGTGTTATGTCGACCCATTTTGAAAAAAGACGTTCAATGTGTATTTTTTCGGTTTTCGACTATTGTTAATATAATGACCAACAAACTCTTATTTTTAGGAACAAAGTCATTTTACTGTAATGGGTAAAGTATACGGAATCGAGATCTAAATGGTCATAAGTTCAAAATATGAAAACAAATACTATAAGGACAAGCGTATAGCCCCTCCCGAAATCAAACTGGTTCACTCGGGCTCGGTGGGTACCTTTGGGTACACCACTAGTCCACTACGGCCCTTTCGTTTTCCCCCTTCCTCCGCCATTTCGGGTTTGACAACCCGACGCAAACGAAACTTTCCCTTTTTTTGGTTTTGTAGAGAGAAAAAATATTTGAGTTATTTGGGTTGATTTGGGGTGAGTGTTACTTGAGTTTTGTGTTAATTTGAGTTGGAAAGAAAAAAGTAAGAAAAATTGATGTAACAAGAATGCAATATTTGGGTTAAAGGATGTTATCCTCATGGCCTAACGAGTATGTGTACAAAGATATGAGACTGTATTTTGAGTTACTTTTTACTTCTTTGTATATTTTAGTTTCGTTTGTTGAAATTCTCCTTTTGTAGCATTTTTAGCGTTATCTTTTATATTACTAGTTTTTTTTTTCTTCTTTTAACATTTAATCATTTTTAATATATTTAAATATTTTTATTTGAATGATAATTTTGTTTTTAGTATATCTTTATTTTTGTTTTTTGTTACAACACGCCGATTATGAATGGGAAATGATATTTTTACTTGTAAAGTTAATTCATTCAAGATAAACTTACTTTTCATTAACTTGTAACATAGTTTTAAAGGTATTGTATATTCAGCGGATGAATCAAATTTATATGTGGAAGAGTCAACTCTATTATAAATACCTAGTTAAATTTGACTTAAATAGTAATGTAAAAATAATTATGTAAATATATTTGTGGTTTAGATTGTTAAGATGGGAATAATATATTTGACTTAAATAGTTATATAAAATAATTGTTTTTAGTTGAATATGTAAAAAGTTTCTTAACAAAAAATTGTTTATAATTAGTAAATTTGTATTAAAAATTAACGTCTTATTAATGTGAATATTTTTATGATGACGTTGCAAATCCTAAAATTCTATTTAAGCCTCCGAACACCCTCCAATCGCTACTCACTGTCTTCTTCCATTGTTATACATACATCAACCATGTCTTCCTCATCAGCCTTAACCACCGCCACCACTATTCTTAACCATTCTTCATCGGTCCTTAGCTTTAATCTTTTCTTCTCTGTGGTTGTTTTTGTTTCCATCTTTGCTTTTCTTCTTGCTCCCGGCGGTCTCGCATGGGCACTCTCCAAACCCCGCCCAAAAACCGCCATCCCCGGTCCCACTGGCGTTCCATTTTTAGGACTTGTCTTTGTTTTCACCTCTTCCTTCACACACAGAACCCTTGCTAAGCTTTCTACTGCTTTTAATGCTAAGCATCTCATGGCGTTTTCTGTCGGGTTGACCCGCTTTGTCATCTCGAGTACCCCGGAGACGGCCAAGGAGATACTTAACAGTACTGATTTTGCTGACCGACCGGTGAAGGAGTCGGCGTATGAGCTGTTGTTTCACCGTGCCATGGGTTTCGCTCCTTATGGTGAGTATTGGCGTAATCTTAGGAGGATCTCGTCGACCCATTTGTTTAGTCCTAAAAGGGTGGCGTGTTTTGGTGTTTTCCGGCGAAATATCGGGTTGAAAATGGTGGGTCAAGTTTCTTCGTCTATGGAAGTGAACGGTGTTGTGGAGATTAAAAAGATTCTCCACTTTGCTTCCTTAAACAATGTCATGATGTCTGTTTTCGGTAAATCATATGATGATTTTAGTTTAAATGGCGAAGGGTATGAGCTGGAGAAGCTTGTGAGCGAAGGGTACGAGCTTCTTGGAATCTTTAACTGGAGCGACCATTTTCCGATCGTTAGCTGGTTCGACTTCCAGGGTGTCAGGAGGCGTTGCAGAGATTTGGTGTCAAAGGTTAATGTTTTTGTTGAAGAAATCATTAATCAACACCGTGAAAAGAGGTTTGGTAATGGCGCGTTTTCCGACGGTGATTTCGTCGATGTTTTGCTTGATTTGGAATCCGAAAACAAGTTTACTGATGCTGATATGATCGCTATTCTCTGGGTATGTTTTTTTTAAAGTTTTTTTTAGTGGACATGGGAATCAAGAATAATATCTATGTTTTTCTTTTCGTATTAGCTTTTATAACGTATTTATTTTAAATAATTAAAATTGTTTTATTATTTTATTAGGAAATGATCTTCAGGGGCACTGACACGGTGGCAATCCTGCTGGAGTGGATTCTTGCACGAATGGTGTTGCACCCGGATATCCAAGCCAAGGCCCAATCCGAAATCGAGAGTGTAGTCGGCCGAGACAGACCCGTAACCGAGTCGGACCTTGATAACCTTCCTTACCTACATGCAATCGTGAAAGAAACCTTACGTGTCCACCCACCTGGCCCACTTTTGTCTTGGGCTCGACTTGCAACCCACGACACTCAAGTTGGCCCACATCTTGTTCCTGCCGGAACGACTGCGATGGTGAACATGTGGGCCATAACCCATGACGAGCGTGTGTGGTCCGAGCCTAACCGTTTCAACCCTGATCGGTTCTTAAGTGAAGATGTTGCGATAATGGGTTCGGACCTGAGGTTGGCTCCCTTTGGTGCTGGGAGGCGGGTGTGCCCGGGGAAGTCAATGGGTCTAGCCACGGTTCATCTGTGGTTAGCCCAGCTTTTGCAGAACTTCAAATGGGTTGAAGCTGGTTCGGTTGATTTGTCCGAGTGTTTGAAGCTGTCTTTGGAGATGAAAAATCCGTTGGTTTGCAGGGCTGTTGCACGGGCATGATTCATGGTTTCATCATAGTTGATATGATATTAGTAGTATGGGGGTAGTTTTGGTATTTAAAAAAATCTGGGGTTGTTGCACAGGGGCTTTTTGTTTGTAACACTTCAACGTATTATCCATGTATGCCCTTGGGCCCTAAGTATTTATTTGCTTAATATGACTTTTCTGCCCCTTTCAGTTTATCTACATATTATTTAGTATGAACCTACCTTTAATTGTTACGGTGTTTATCTACATAATAAAAATATGATTTTGCTTTTGTTGTTTCACTTTATTCTCTTGCATAATAACATTATTTAAAGAAAGCATAAGAAGGGCACAATGATCAATATATTGGATGTATAAAATTATTCCTGGGCTAAAATTACTATATAAAACAGCAAGATTATGACCATATATTCGACCATATTAGTTCTAGATTTTTGAAGTTGTGATCAATGATCCCATATGAACAAATCAAGGGTTTATGAAGATTCTCGACTTGCACATTCGAATTGAAAAGGAAACCCTAAATGATTGAAGAATAAGAACATAACGAATGCAGCAGCAGGTAGATCATATAGGATACTATGTGGCTGGATCACCTAGCTTTAAAAGGAACAGGGGATCCTCCCTCATCCTAGCCACACATACAATTGCAAAGAATGTACAAAGGCCTTAGGCTGCAAGTAAAAGTGCCCTTCCTTTTCTCCCTAATCACTTTTCCCCCATCTCTCTCTATACAATAAAGATAGAATCTGGGATTTTATTATCCAAACATGTAACACAACTCTACACAAGTAACATCACAACTTGCCCCTCTAACATATATTCCAATTCCTTTTGCTTTATCATATGCCAAATTCCCGAAACAATATATATTTTAACGAACCGTACTAACCTACGTGCACCAGTACATATTCAATGCTTGCGATATTTTGGTTTTATAAACCCTTCTTTTTTAGGGCATATTAAGACGGGGTATCCACTTGTATTTATGTTTATTGTACTCGTGTAAGTTTGTGATATTGATGGGTTGTGACTTTTTTTTTGTGAGCATGAAACATCAATGCCTATGTGTATCTATAAAAGGGTGTTGATATCAATGGATGGCTTGTAAGACAAGTCTAAATCTTTTCTTTGAATGCATATAGATGGTTAGATATATTCCATTGATGAGGTATGGATTGCAAAGGGAATGTCTTGTTGTAGTGCATCATATTGGCCATGTTAAAAAAGATATATTCCTTTGACTAGGTACCCTAAATATTATATATATGTATGTATGTTTTAATCTTCATTTGCTCTTGAAAAACTTACTTTATTCAACAATCTTGATTCAGCTTTGAATGACTTTTTAGGAACTAATATTCGTCAAAAAAATCATTTTCTTGTGCTTTTAATTTACCGAAGCGAGACATGATGACATTAAGGGAAAAAAGTAATTCTATTGGCATCCTCACATCATTTAAATGAGCCCTTGATGAGTGAAAAACATTGAAAATTGTATATAGGTGATTTGAGATTGGATGATTCTATTGGTACCCCCACTCATCTAAATAGCTCCCTTAATATAATATTTGTGAGTAAAAAAACTATATTAAAAATTGTATATGACTGATTTAATATATGACTATATAAGTATGTGATAGAATGAAAGACCAAATAATAGCACCCTTTAACATATGGTTACGTGAGAAGAGGAGCCAAACAGTAACACACGAACAATACTTTGGAAAATTTCTAGTGTGTCTTAGGATCATTGTGAGATATCCGTTGATTGATGCAAATGTCTAATCAAATATGGAAAAAATCTACTTTGATTTCGTTCAATAAATCTCATTTGTACGAACCTGCAAATCATCTCTCATCTCATAAGTCGCAAGTAATTAATAAGTGTATCTCTCTCTCTACTTTTGAATTTGTATATACTTTAGGCATATAAATCATTATTCTAATAAAAATTATACATAAGCTGATAGGCTTAATTAATTAATTAATTAATATCCGAAAGTGGTGATCGACAAGCTTTGTAATACAAGATGCACAATTAACGAGCTTCTGAATTTCTTTTCCTTTTCTTTCTTTTGTGTGTGTGTAAACAATGCAAATTCTTTAGTTCGGACTAAATAAGCAACTCAAATTCGGCAGGTTGGACGGTGGGTGTGTTGACAACGCCTCCAATGTCCTTATGTTGGTGAAAGCCCTATGAGACGACAACAATAATAATACCTAATTCTGTAACAAGAAGGGTTTGGAGAAAGTAAGATGTAGATAGTTATACTTTCACCTGCACGTAAAGAGACTGTTTTTCGAAAAAGGAACACTTACTAAACGACCTCTGGCGAGAAAGGAACACTTACGATGAGAAGGTGTGGAAGGGCTAAGAAGGAACATGGTAACTTGAAAGTAAGAGTCATTGAACTTAGACAGTTTGAATAGCATGGAATATGACATGATATGGATCTTTGATGGAGTGGAGCGCATGAACAATACCATACCATAAAAGACATTATATTTGTTAAAGTGGAACATATTTTTATGAAAGGCTAGAATGATATATAAATATAAAGATGGATATAAAAAGATTCTTCAAGATGTTGAATTGGAACATATTGATTAGCTTATTAAAAGGATCATCAAATCACATGAATAACTGATTTTGTTATATGGGGTAAGGAATTATTGTTCGCCACGTATATAGAGTAAGTTGGATAATCAATAAAACGTGTATATCTATCCAATAAAGGTTATAAGAAATCAATTCAGGAATTTTCAAAAGTTTTTTTCGCTAAACAAATTTGTATCTAAATTTTTGTTTGTTATACTATATATAGATATCCTGAAAACGGTTATTAGTTAGTTATATCAAACTATAAAAATGAGTCAAAATACAATTAAGTCACCAACTAAGCATTAATCAGTTGTAATACCCATTTCCTATTTCCGAAATTTGAAATTTCGAATTAATAATAATAAATGTAGTTTCCTTTGAATTTTGGTATTTAGTTTAATGGGGTAACTTGGAGGATGGGTGTTTAGACAAGGGATAACAGTGAGAAAGGTATAAATACCTCAATTAGGGCACAATACCCTAGATATACACATGTTGTAGCCGCCTACAACCCTTTAAGTGCACATCGAACTGAGTTGAGGACCATTTCACAAGCAATTTCACATCAAAACAACTGCAATCGATCACGAATTAACTAGGTAACCATCCTAGACTAGTTGTGATTGTAATGACGTCATCTTTAATTGAACTCGTACGATTTTTTACGGATTTTTTTTGGGGATGGGGGGTTGTCAAATCGAGAGTGAAACCGAGAGATATATATATATATATATATATATATATAGGACTGTTACTCAATGTAATCATGACAAAAAAATGAAATTAAAGAGGGTTGGGTTAAGGGAGGTATAGAATGATATTGAATTTGAAATTCATGATTTGGTTAAGGTTTGGAAGAGATTGAAAAATTTACATTCGAGTTGTTATTTGTGGAATAGAAAATGTTCTTGTGAAGGGTCTTGGAATCGTAAATTAGTTATAATGGTTGAATTGTAAATTGTACATATATATAAGAAATCGAGTTGTATATATATTGAATCGAAAATCAAGTTCTACACATTGAATCACAAATCAATTGTATATATTGAATCGCAAATCAAGTTCTACGCATTGAATCACAAATCAGTTGTATATATTAAATCACAAATCAGTTGTATATATTAAATCACAAATTAAGTTGCAAAGAGGAATCACAAATTAACTTGTGTGGACAGTATACTTACAATTGCAAATTGAGGGGTGGTAATGAATTGCAATTCATAAATCTCAATTCATGAGGGAATCACAAATTCCTTCTATGACAGGTAGAACCGAAAATTCTAAACTAGTAATAAGCTACAACTAATGAATTAGAAATCCAGTATTTCATTTGGTGGGATCGTGTTTGTAGGTTCCCACTGACAGATTGGTTAAACCTACCATTTGAGTTGTAATACTGTAATTGTTGTGTTGTTGATCAAGTAAATTTCACTAACTAATATCTTATACCGTGATATATGTTCCTGTGTGATTATGTGTTGTTACCTTAGTAGACGGCTCCATTGGCAGATAGCCATCCCGCCTGTGTGGCACTTGAGCAGACGACTCGATTGGCAGATGACCACCCTGCCTGTGTGGCATATTTAATGCGATGTGCATATTATACTTGGATGGATATCTAATGTAATGTACGGGTATAGTGTGCTTGCTAAGCTTTGTTCTTAACCCGTGTTTGTTGAATATTTTCAGGACTGTCTCGCGTGGACAAGCGGAAGGCCCCCGCGTGACAACTATTCTTCCACAAATAATATTTTCGAAACTCTAATTTTCGTTGAATGTTTGTAAACAATTTAATATTTGGTTAAGCCGTAAGTCCAATGTGTTTGGTTGGTGATTTGAATATTAGTTGTAATCACTTTGGATTATCTATGCAATTGCTTTATTTTTTTGGGCATTACACACTCAGTTTAACGTATACACAGAGTTAGATGCGTGCTCATTGAGTACTAAGCACTTAGCTGAGCAAGGTGGTTAGCTTCAAAAGCAATAGATTTTAAGACAATTTGACATATACCCACTTTGTATTTTTGTGTAGGAACCTACGGTGTTGCCTCTTGGACCTAGCAAGGTGGCGCGATCCCTCAACCTACACTAATTTGGGTCTATGACTATGGCTAAGTCTTAAACAAGTGTGTACTCCGCATCACTTGATTTAATACCAAGTTTAGTCAAATCCTTACATTACACTAAAAACGGGTCATCCATAATTAACATAAATTGTGAATCCTTGTAGAGGTAAGTTCTTTTTCATTGATCTTCATGCTGGGAAGTAATTTCCCTTATTACGATACGCTTTAGTCCACTTTCATGTCTATTACTCACTAAAGCGTCATCGTTTTTACTAGGTCTCCGTTTCTTTATTGTAGACCTTGACTCATCCTCAATTGCTCGTATTCATAGTCGATCAATTTGATTAGAATTAGATGTTTTATAGCTTCTAAAATCATACTCAAGCTCTTGATCATAATATGATAAAGAAATGGCACACCTACTGGGAACTTCATTTTCCTTTTAAGTGATGAATTCAAGCTTCATTTGAATAATGACGCACCAATATTTATGTCTCTCTTCTTAATATCTTTTAATTCTGATTTAGATTTTAATTATCTTTGTTAGTGAAACTCCTCCTCTGTCACTTCCTCTAGGATAAAAGGAGTTAAGGAGACCACGCCTACAAGCTCATACACACAAAGTTGTGTTTCAAGAGAAATGAAGAGATTTAAAAAATAAAAATAAAAAAAGTTGTGCGTTATCGAGTTATTTTAAAGAGAGAAAGAAAATGATTTGGATGTAAAGTTTGATAAACCTTTTTTTTCTGAAGTTTCCTCTAAAAAATGGGAGGATTTGGAATTAAAGAAAATAAATTAAAATTTATATAATTTTCGTAAGTGACTAAATTATCCTTAATTATAATAAATAATTTTTAAAAATAAGTGTATTCTTGTAAAATGATCATTTTTCTTTCCTTCCTCTCCAACTAAAGAACACAAACTTATTTCTTTTCTTTTCAACTCGAAAATACGAAAAATCATAATTATTATCCTTTTTTTTCTCTCATCAATTTTCTTTTCTATTCTTTTTTTTCATTAATAAATCTCGGGAACAATGCGCAAAAGTCGAACTTGAGGCCATAGGGAGGGTGTATTTGGCCGTAGGTTAGAAAATGAAGGAAAGAGATTAAAAAACTTAATTAAACCCTAAAAAGATAAATTAATTAATCCATGAGCTTTTCTAATTTAATTAATTAACCTGATGGACTTAAAGCCCATTAACCAATCAGTTCACTATTTTGGTTGTGTTAGAACACAAGGCTGTGTCTATTTATATTTTAATTAATTTTAATATTGTTCATGACATTAGTTATAGTACATGATATGTTTAATAAATACTTTATGTGTATATATATACTTGTTTACAAATCATAATAATCTAAGCGTTTACATTTTCGTTTTTATCAATCTTCCTTCACGCTCATAAATTTAATATCAGTGTGGTGTTTGCTTCAGTTACTGTTGATATTTGATACAATTGGAAATATTTAATTAGTATCAGAGCAAAGTGAGAATCAAAAGAATAGTTTGTAATCAAAAGATTGATTAAAAGAGAAAGGGTCGATTTTTTTTCTTTTCATTGCCGCCGCCACCGTGAATCAATTTGGTTCACCTAGCTACCTGCTTGGTTGAATTAAATCATCTGCTTGCTAGCTTGTTTCAATTAATTCTCCTGCTTGCTTGCTTAAATTAATTCTTCTATTTGCTAGTCTGCTTAATTTTTTTCGACCGCATGAAGAACCCTAATTTTTTTTTGATTTGAGTGTTTAACTCAATTTGAACATTTGGGTTGCTTAGTTTGATATTTATCTGAAGGTTTAGATTGAAATAATTTGTTTTGGATTGAAAATTAAGTAAAAAAAGTTGCTTAATTAAGGAATTAGGTTAACTTTGTATTTGATCGAGCCTTCTGAATCGCAAAAGTTCTTGGGCTCACCAATCACATTTTACGAATCTTCTTTCCTCATACAAGGAATTACGATTAGTAATTGTATTTGTGGGTTGATTCTTAACTTTGGTTAATTGAGTCCCCTGATCGCAATTCACCCAATTGTAATTGGAATCAAAATTCCATTTGTATTTCATCCAATCGCAATTCCCCATTTGCAAATCGTGCAATTAATCACAATTCCTATCAATTGCACTTAATTCAATCATAATTTATCACCTTTTATCATTTCACTCAAAGATCTATTGTCAAGTATCAATCATGCTTCGTGCCAAAGAAGAAGAAGTTACCAAATTAATGAAGGAGGTACAAGACAAGAGTGCATATCTTCTCCATATGTAGATGATGCCAATAAGCAGCAAAAGAGAGCCAATGATTTGGAACAAGAAAAATACCAAACTTACTCTACAATTTTCTGACTTGACTGAAAAACTCAACATGTCAAAAAACATGTATCAGAATTTGAGATTGAAGAAGATGCTAAGATAAAGAATATTGAGCCACAATTGTTGGATATTTAAAGCAAGACATATTCAAAAAGCATAAACTTTGAAACTAAAAGGAATTAGTTTGTGCTTAAAATTTAGAAATTGAAACAAGACGCACAAAATTGTATAGAAGAAAACGTTACAACTTCTTCTGAATCTAGAAAGGTTAAAAAGTGTAAGTCTCCCAAAAGAAAAAATTAAAAGTGATTCCTGTAACAGTCCATATAGGTGAATTATCAAAGAGTGTTGTGCATCCGAGAACAACCTACTCTGAGGTTGATTATTTTACACTTAAATTCAACACAAAAAAGTTTATAAAGAGGATCAAGTTTCGCAGAAAGATTTGGAATGAAAGTAAATAAAATTTTAAAGGAATGAAAGAATAATGTCTTCCTCAAAACAATTGTGTTTATACTCCTCGAATTATTCTTTATCGTGTTGCTCGTCGTAATATGAACAAGGCTTCTCATAACTTCGTGAATCATAACTCTACTCATCCATCTATGCGTGTTAGTCAAACAAGATCGTATTGGAATGCTAACGCGAATGCACATCTTCCCACCTTGCCTAAGATTAAATATATATTTGTGGTTCGTTGTGTCAAATATCTCTTAAAATATTCTAAAGAGAAAATTTGCAGCAATCCACATCATTTTTCATCATCTGTCTACCATAAAAAGATATTTGTTTGAAAGATTAAGGGGGAGCAAGGTAATGAAAATTTTCGAGTCATTGTTGAAGATCAAAAGCTACATTCGAGAGCGGGTATATTTTTTGTTTGATTCAAAATAACTAAGATGCTGAAATTGAAGATTCCCTCGACATTCATTCTCTGTTTATGCTCAAGATAAATGCTCCAGCGAATAAAACAATCTTCATTTATTATGCTTAATTGTAAAATGGACACAAAGTGGGAGAATGTTAAACATAAAGCTATGTCCATTTATATTTAGTTAATTTTAATATTGCTACTAACATTAGTTATAGTATAGAGTATGTTTAGTAAATACCTTATAGGTATATATACTTGTTTACAAACCCTATCTAAGCGTTCACATTTTTGTTTTTATCCTTCTTTCTACACGCTCATAACTCTAATATCAGTATGATGTTTTGCTTCAGTTACTGTTGATACTTGATACAATTGGTAACATACCATTTAAACTCAAAACTCAAAACCAAAAAGTCCAACTCTCCATTTAATTAATTAAAAAAATTAATGTGCGTTAATCAGATCAGGTTTTATATTTATAATTGGAATCACCAGATTATGACTACAACACAAATATGCAAGTATACCTAATCGTATCGCAGTATAGTTCTCGTAAGAACGAGTGCCGAATACTTGGGGAACGAGTATGATTTCAGATTTAAAAGATTTAATTGCTAATTAGTCTAAAGAAAGCGATTAAATGGGGAATTAATCTAAGAATGCGATAAATAATACTAAATAAATAGACAAAGGAGAAAACAATCCAAAAGTAAGATAAAGTTGAGAGCTTAGAATGGAAACAATCAATATAAAGTATTCTCACCTAGCCTTGATTACCCCCTAGTCTACCGTCAATCTCATGGAAGTGCAATAGATATTATTCATTATATACCGATTTCTAAATTAGTTAGATCTCTTGGTTAGACTCACTAGCCCTATAATCCTAGAAACATTAACACAATGGTTATGACATTAACTATCCCTATAATTAGTTAATAAATTCGTATCAAGGTAGACTTAATCTATTGATTTGTATTGGTCACAAAATCAATTAATTAACATCGAATGTTCATCGCATGCAATTGTCAAACAAATTAAAGTTAATTACTTTATAACCTAACCCTAGGATTTGGTCCATCACCAGTCATAAATCCTAATGGTCATAGGAACTCATGATTAAAGCATACATAGATAGAATGATCATCTCAACTATGAAATACTTAGCAATAGGCGTAAAGATCAAAACATTAACATGAATGGATCTTTGAAAAAGCTAAATATGATAAATTATACAATTACTAAACATCCAGGTCCATAAAATTCAAACCAATAAACAAGGGCTCATCCAATCAAGGTGAAAAACAGAAAACCTAGCCCATAGACGTAGAACACATCAAAAATGAAAAAGAACAGAATTTGCAAACCATTATAGACCGATGGTGGCAAACCCGAGTCAATCCCCTTAAAGTTATGGTCTTCCTCTTTGTTATTGAGCTCCAAACCTTCTCTCAGACCACAAAATCACTTATGGACATCCTTAGTCATCATATAGGAACCCTAGAATCGCATATATGTTCCTAAGGTCGAAAATAGGGCTGAATTTATAGATTTCACATTTCGGCACTGATGTATCGCGTTCCCATTTAAAACGAGTCGCGTCGGGTGATCAATTCGCAACATTATCGCCCTGCGAATTAGACGCGTCGTGTTGGACCTTACTAATGCGTTGCATTGTCGACTAAAGTAACAATCTTCTCAGTATGATTGTAGCCCTCCGAGTCTAGTTTTCTTGGCCTTTTGAATCACCCAATCCGAGTTCATATGAATGAGATATGATCAAAACAATGAAGGTGTGTCGGAGCTGACAAATTTTCTCATTTCTTCCGTTTCTTCGATTTTTCCTTCAAAACTTTTCATAACCCGCCTTTTTAACCTGAAAACCAAGAATTCAAGGTATTAAGTATCTTTTAACTTATTTATGAACAATAACATGCTAAAATATAATAGATACCGCTTAAAATATGTATCTAAATATGGCAATATCAAAAATATATCCCAATATATACTATTTCTTCCTTGTACACGTGAATTCATACTCAATCGCTCTTATACATCATCAATCGATCAACAACTTTCATGAGCACACACCCTCTACCTCTAAAATGGTATTCTTGATCATATATAGACGGGAGGTAATTGTTGATTTGTTGGTTTCGACCCTAAAATTTGAGTCAAAATCGAATCTGAATCAGTTTCTAGTTTTTTTTCAAATTCATTTGGTTTCCATTTTGATTTTCAGGTTAGGTCGAGGGTTTAAAGTTGAATTGAAAGAAAATTTGGACGAGGCAATATATGTTGCTTATTTTCTATGAATATAATAACATACTTCTATTAAAACAAAATTCATACAGGAAATTGCTCAAGTTTAAGCTCGAACCCGCAACTTCCTCCTTGACAGAGCGGCACAAATGTTGTTTGGTTTTCAACTTGAGCTAAATATTGAAGCCTAACTTATTGAATCAAGCTACTTGAGAAACAATTTGATAAATGCGTATAAGTCGGAATTGAAGTAGATTTAGGAGAAACGAGTCTTAAACAATCCGTAAAAGTTTCGATCATTTGGATTTGGAGGTGATTTGTATAAAAGAATATTCTCTGGAATATGTTTTTTTTCTAGACATATATATGGTTGAATATATTATTTTACACATCATTTTGAGCACTAGTAGCATGGCCATTAATAACGTTTTAGAGTCGCACAAGATGAACACAGAATTATATTATATAAAAATTCGTTCATAAATCTTCAAAAGATATGATAGTGATGCCTACCTTGTAATAAACAAGACGAATTAAGAAACATTGCACCATGACCATGTAAGCATATGCTCATGGCAAATTCTTGTTTTTTTGCAGGAGGGAATGGAATATGAACAATAATAATTTAATTTATCACCAGTTGCATATATCAACTTTTGCTTGTTATTCAAGTTTGGGTGAGTGCATTTGGTGAATATCGTAACATCAAGGATATATTACATCTTCATATTTTTTTAATTTTCGGGTCCCCATTTCGATTAAATACGATTAGATCGATGTGTTAATACGTAAAACGGTTGTAAAATAAATATATTGAACAATGTAGAAGCGAAATATGGATAAGAAATAGACAACGAGGACACCAAAATTTAATGTGCAAAAACTTTTTTGGGAAAAAATCACGGGCACAACCGATGATATCACTATATGAGACAAAATATGAGGAAGTTACAAGAAATCAGGTAATCAAAACGTAACATAAACCTCTAAATAACAAAGAAAAGCTACATACTAAATTTTTGGTTTCTAACTTGCGTAAGAATGAAACCAAAAAAAGATTAATCTCTCTGAATCTTGTGTGTTGTCTCACGGCACATAGCAAACACACACACACACACAATCATAATTCCCCGTGTATAAACACGAGGATGGTTAAAATAAATTTTAAATTTATATTGTGTTAAAAAGTATTAACATATATAGTAAAACAATTGTAAAATATATATAGAGATGTAAAATCTTTTAAAAGAGGGGTAGATCTATTAAAAATAAAAAATTTATACATAACACCATCACTTTTGTAGAACCTATTTATCGTTTTATTTGTAGGGTCCTTTTATTCATCACACATAATCTAAATGTTGGATGTGAATGTAATTCTTCATGATTTGAATAAATGTTTTTGTTAAGGTATTTAAGTTTTAACAAACTAAATTAATTAAAAAATGGAATTTGAGAAAACAACTTATACGTAAGTCATTTGAGCAAATAAATGAGATGATTGACGAACAAATTTGTAAAATTAAAACGATGACATCATAATCTTATTATTTTAATATATACTAGTTTCCCCCCTTGTATAAACCCGGGGATAATTAAAGTTGATTTTAAATGTTCCTGTAAAATAAAATAATTGTAAACCTACAAAAAGTATAAATAAATAATACATAGTATATAAATACATATGTCGATAATAAATACCCTGTATATAAATATGAACTAAAAATAAAATAACAAACTAACAATAGAAAACAAAAATAATAAAGAAAAAAGGTACTTGAAGTGATATGTTATCATGTCATTTTTTAAAAAAGAAAATAATATCACAAATCGGATAATGAAAATTCAATGTGCTAATCTAATTAAACTGGTCTACGTGTTTACGTAGATAACCACGATAAAATGTATTTATTAAAATGATTTGGATATATTTTTTAAAAATATTTTAGTCTTATCAAATTAAATTAGCTAAAAATAAAAATCTTGAACAATATGCAAGGCTTAGGGTTTTTAATGTAAAAATAACTAATTCTAAATGTATTTGGAAAAATAAAGAGATGTGATTAGAAAAAAATTTTAAAAATAGAATAATAACATCATAACTCTATTCTTTTAATATATATTAAAGATTAAAGATAAATATTAGAGATAAAGATTAAAGAAGATTAAAAATTAAGGATATTATAAAAAGCTAACCTAAATATTAATTAGAGTTCTAATTTAATTCGTGAAATAAATGGGCCAAGGGCCCACTTGGCCAGTTTCAGAATATGTTCAACAATCTCCATCTTAAGACAAATTAGTCACCCCTCTTCTTTAATTTCTTTATAAATATTTAAAATTCATAAATAAATAAATAAATATACTCTCTCTTTCTCTTTCTCTCTCTCTCTTCACTAGCAAACACCACCACTCTCCCTTTTTTTAATATTATCTCTTTCCCGACTCCCACTCTCTGCCGGTAACTTCCACCACCACCACTACCTGCAAAGACCCCCTCTCCCCTTTCTTACTGCAATCTTACTTTCATTATTACTCTCATTCTCCTACCTTCCCCTATATATCTCTCCTACACTTTTCCTCCACCGGCGACTCTACTACTCTCTCTCCATCGGAGAATTCCCACAACAGAGGTGTTGGTGGTGTTTAACGGTGAAGAGGGGGTGACGATAGTGTTTGTGTGTTCTTTACAACTTGGGACTTTTATAAGGGTTTCTAGGATCTACAATTAGGGTTTTTATTGTGTGTGTTTTGATGGCTTTAGGTTACAGTGGCGGCTGTCAAAGGTTATAGTGGTGGTGATTTTTGAAAATTAGGGCGTATTGTTGAAGATGAAGTCAACACCGGTAATGAAGATGAAGACAAGGAAGAAGACGAGACAGAAACCCTTCGTGTCCTAGAAGCTTCTCAGCCGACTCCTCAATGGTGGTGCTATGTTTAGTAGAGAAAGGAAGTAAGAGAGAGAGAAAACAAACAAGTGGGAGAGAAGTGATGGAGACGACGACAATGGTGTTCATGGTGGTGGTTGAAGTTGGCGACGGTGGCCAGAGGTGGTGGGGGTAGGTGATGGCGGCGTTGAAGGTGGTGGTAGGTGTGGTACCACACACCCATCCACATGTGGTGAATATTACACCTCTCCTCCCACCATATTTTAATGGAGTGGTACCACACCCACCCCTAAGTGGTCACCCCACCCCACTCTCTCAACACTCTTCACTTCGTATACTCTAAGCGCCTAAATAATGAAAAATGTTATATCCTCCTACTTTTTATTCCTATTTTATCCTTCTATACTTCACAGGATGATATGTGAAGTCCACTAATTCTCTTTACTCATCTCCTACATTGATTTTGACACTTGTGTTAAAATAAGAGAGGTGATATACTATCTTACCCACAAAATCAACACAAGTGTCAAAATCAAAGGATGAGATGAAGAAAGATAATTAGTGGGCTCCACATGTTATCTTGTATTGAGTAGGTGGATGAAATAGGAGGATATATATCATTTTTGTTAATATAATTGCAATGATATGTAGGTGAGCTGTGAGTTATGCCCCCCTTGATTTGATTCTTGTTTGGAAGTTTGTTAAGCGAAGAAGAAGATCTATGGGCTTTGATAGGCAATAAGCCAGATTCATAAAATCGCATCGGGAAACGGAACAACAAATGCGAGTATTGTGATTGGCTAGTAACAGTGTATGTTTGATGAAAAGGCATATAATTAAGGATATTTTTATTAAGAGTATAAATATGGTCAATCAAAGTCGTACATATGTATTAGTTGTTTATATTATATTATATACGAAGGCTAGTGATAAAGGAATGCATATATGGTTGAGATGCCCTTTGAGCACCACTTGCCATAGCAAGTTGGTACAAGTTGCTAAGCAACAACAAGCTTCTTATGTTGTAATTAATGATCCTGTTACATATATAGTTTAAGGTATAATTATTCCAACTTTGATTGTTTAAAGATAACGTACCTCGATCTCCTTCATATCAAATCAAAGATCACATAATAATGCCAGGAACGAATCTTGCTAGCTACCAACTTCTTACTAGTGTCTAGTGGGCTATATATACCCTTTATGACCCAATTCATCAAATGAAAGAAAAATAATAATTATGAATAGGGGTGAAAAGTGAAAAAAACGAATCAATATAGTAACAGACGGTTTTGGTTTTCAAAAATCGACTTTTTGGTTTGTTTTTGGTTTTTGCAATTTCAAAAACTGAAAAAACAGAACCGAACCCAACTATTCCAAGGGGCGATATTGTAAATATACATATTGTCCAAAAAACCAAATATCCTATGACTTTCTCATTTACATAGTCACCCTCCATTTACATTAGAGTTCCATTAAAGAGGTCTCACATTGATTCAAAACTCCTTCGCAGTTGCAACTTTGTTTGAACGTCAGATTACTAGATTGAGTTCACCTAAATCACTTCATTTCAAGTCGACGAGTTTACTTCTTCTCGATTTATCCATTTTCACTTAATATAGAAACTTATTTCTAGTTGTTTATCTTGATCTTCAGATTCTAGTTTTTTGAGTTGTATGTAGTTCATATGGACTTGGATGTTCATCTTGGTTTGCAGTTTTGCTATATAAATGTTATTTATCGATTTGATTTGATTTTTGATTTATTTCAACTTTGACTTTAAAGTTTAAATATATGACAGATATTTTACTTGTATCAATTGCAATATATATAGTTTGAATTAGGTGACATATATCTTGATGTTTTTAATATAGCTTCAACCCCGTTTACGAAAATCTTTGTTTTTAGAGTGAATCCAAGCAATCCACACAAACAAATTGCAAAACTTTTAAAAAATAAAAATTCAAGAACAAAGAAATTGTACTCAATCAATTTGCTAGAGCTACATTTATATATGGTTATACTATAGAAAGCTTTTATTTTTAAAAACTTTTGGTAATGTGAAACTGAAGGTTTCAATAGGGTATTTGTAAGCTTAATTTCCAATGAAATTTGCCAATTTAATGTTTAATGAGGGGCGTTTAGCTTGTGAATTTTAAGTTCTTTTGTGAAAAGGAAAAATGGGTCCTTTTTATGCACCCACACATATAAGAAATTTTTTTAGTGACTATATTAGATATTTGTTATGTTATTTCAGTAACTAAAACAAAAGAAGGGTGGTATAAATACTTTATCCTGCATAGTTATACGAATAGTAAAGTTCTCCTAGTATTATTGGAAACTAAGTTATGAATCAACTCTTTATAGTCAACATTCTCCAAGATATCGTTCTTAATAGCTATCATTTTCAATCCATTAAACCTTTCTTGTAACATTATGAACAATAAGCAGGACTTCAACAACTTAAGTTTTGAGAAACTTGTTTATGCGGATGTCAATATTATTGGAATAATCAACAAAACTCTATATGCAATAATTGCATTAGGAAAGCAATCGACTTGTTTAAAATATTTTAACATATCATTAACTTTGATAGTTTCGTCGGGTAAAAAAGTGTCAAGCAACTTCAACTCCATATAAAGTTTATTTGCATTAAGATCTAATCGTTCATCCTACTTAAGTCGGCTTCGACACAACTACAATATTACCTAATATTTTTGTCATCAAACCCCTATTTTCTTAATTGGGCTTATAGAATAATTATTTTAAAAAGAGCCTCCTAGTATTTTTACTTTATTGAGTTGACTATGAAAATTATAACATTATATTTATAAATAATATATGTATATAAATATTTGGGCCCCTTTGAAACGTGTACCGTGTGATTGCACCTCTTACGCTCCCTAAAAAACACCCATGTGTTTAACTCAAACTTGTTTTTAAAGCTTATTCAAATCTGACCGGGATCCCAACCCAATTACTCTTTCCTCCTTGGACTCCCTTCAAATGTTAATGATCATGTGCTTCTAGCAATTACACTTGACAACATAACAATCTTCCACTTGCAGACTTATAAGCTTAACTGCCATCCAAAACTTTTGTATCTTCAATACCTCTTTAGTTCAATGGCTTATTCATCAGTCATCTAAAAGTTCAGTTGAAGCCATGCAAAATAAACATATTGAAGGATTCTTCATGCCAAAAAATATTCATAACAAATTTAATTACGAGAACTTTAATTGTATTTTTTTAGCCTTATTCAAACAAATAGTTCATTGAAACTTGGTTGGAAATCTTTGGTCAATTAGAAAATTATCAGAAATCCGTTAAAAAAATATCAAATGTAATGCAAACCAATTTGTTTTTCCATTATTCTTTTATATATTTACACATGTGTAGGTATATATACACTAGATTGTATATATATGCTACTATATAGTAGCATATTATGACCCATTACAATCTAGTGTATACCTACTTTGTGGATTATAACCCAATACCATCATATTAGATCTTAACAAGTTATATATATTAGGTATGTATATAGCTCATATTGGGTTGTATTACCTAAAATCCTATACAACACCTAGCTAGCTAGTATGCAAATAAATATAACCCATTAATTAAGACATAATACAATCTACTATTACCTTTTTTTTTGTGTGACATTTAATTTAAAGCCCATGCATGATGGGTCATGTTATATCTTATTTAACAAAATATATCAAGTAATGTCATATTGGGTTTGTACCACTTGTATGGCCCATTAGGACTTCAAAAAAACACCTCATAGCATATGTAAATAAACAAATAATATATCAACATGAGATTTTCAATATCAGATGCTAATACAGCAGAAATTATATTTCAACAATCATAGTCAAAATCTTATTAATTATACAACTATTTAACACGTTTAATGAGTCGTTCGGTTAGTTCTTCCCTGTGTCGAAGGTGTTAGTGAAATCGATACTTTTATGTACATGAAAAGAGATTAATCAAGTAGCGCGGATCCAAGAAAACTATGCTGCAAGTTCAATGATCAAGCAGAGACGCAAGCTAATGCGTGCAGATCGAAAAACTCGATCTTAAAAAGAAGATTAAACTAACTATATATATATAACATTGCTAAGCAGATGGAGTTGTATCGGTATTAATTGGAATACAAGAAGGTGGGATGGTAAATTGACAGGAGCAAATTACAAATTCTGAAATCTGATCAGGAGACACCTAGCTACTATACATATGCTGATATGCTGCTTGCATAGAAAAGAAATTAATGAGAATCAAGACACCTGGCTGCCTAACTTTAATCTGCATCTGTTACAAAAAGTGGAGTTGCAGTTGTTAATTGAAGGGAATTTGAAGCAAGAAATATATTTTAGATTTTTTTCCCCAAACCTCTCTATAAGTTGTATATGTCATTGTTTTCTTTCACCAAAAAAATAAAATAAATGATTTATATCTAAAATTTTGACAAACAACTTAATAAATCATTTACATAAATTTTCTTTTACCAAAAAAATAAAATAAACGATTTATATATTTAGTTATACGAGATTCAATTTGAGTCATTCATTTGTTTTTTAGTCGTTTTGTTTTTTTAATGAAAATGAGAAAATAGTAATGTAAGCTGCAAATTGATTTTCTAACTTTACTCAACATCACCACTGCAACCAATTAGCACAACCGCCACTAGCGACCACACTGTTGTTGGTTATCGCCAACACTTCAGTCGATGATTACTATTGTGTTATACATGTGCAACCTTTATGTATAAAAACCCATAAATTTGATGTACTCAAAAGCATGGCCGCGTTTTTCGTGAGCTAAGTAGCATTAGTTTTCCGCTATCACCAATAAAGACCTACATACACAAATATATTAGGAAAAATATTCCGGACAAAAGACGGATATGGCACCAATATACCCTTGTTCTCTCTATTTGCTTCACTATTTTAGTATTTTCGGTAAAACTGTCAATTCAGTTTGGTTCAAATTTTACATGTTTGGTTCAAGTCGTGTCAAATTTTCCGTGTCGGGTTCGTTTTGACCGATTTAGGCCAAATGTGATCGACGAGTATTTTCCGGTTTTCGAATACAGTTTTCCATTTCAACTACGATTTTCTTTATCAATCTTTCAAACTCCATGTTTGTTTTTCAACTTTCTGTAAGAATTTCGAAAACAATTTTCGTTTATAGAAAACTTCAATATTCTTCGATTGTATTCGAACTTTAAATTCAATATTTGTTTCGATTTGATTCTAATTTTATTTTACTTTTTTATTCGACTTATATAAATGAATATATTAAAAACTATGATGTAGCATTAATCTATTATTCTATCAAGTACGAATAAGTAATGTCATTGAACAACCGAATAATTTAAAATTATTCGTCATTAACTAGAATTATGAATCAAATTCAAAATACTAAAGTACTCCTATTAAGTAATCAAATATAAAATACTGAAATCATATAGTCAAAATAACAAATATCAAAATGACATACTATTGTTTTAATTGTAACTCATTTATTGTTTATTTTAAGGTTTTAACGTTTAAGGGTTTTGTACTTTTGTTTGATGGGTTTTATTGTCATAAAATGTTACTCCCTTATTTGAATTTACAATCTTCTTTTTAAATTTAAATTTTAAGTATTAAAGAAAATTTTATAATGTTATAGTTTTACTCTTACAAAATATTATACGGTCACTTTTGAGTTGTCAGGTATATAGGTTGACACTAACCCGACCCATTTATTTTTATGTCGATTTCGTGTTAACCTACTTTTGATCCGTTTCGGATTCGTGTCAACCTAAAAAACGCGGGCCTTAACTTCCGGTTGCGTGCCTTCAACAAAAATGAAGAACGATTATGCCTCTCTACTGTGTTCTTAGGCCAAGCATACTGCTTAATCCTAAGGGGTTCGGGTTGACAACGGGTTTCTCGGCTTCGGTCGGGAACACCGCTACGCCCCCCTTTTGGGTCCGGCTTCGGTTTCCCAAACCCGAGCCACCCAATGCTTTTCTTTTTTTTGGTTGTGTAAGAAAGAGTAAGAAGAGAAAAAATATTTGGGTTGTTTGGGTTGGGCTATGTTTGGGTTTCGAGTAAGAGTGAAAATAGAAGAAGAAAAAATAATGTGACGCTAATATGATATTTGGGTTGGAAAAGATGATATAGTGGTTATACTTATGGTTTGTATGGCGAGTCTCAGTGATTTCTAACTGGTACAATTCTCTTCGATCATCCCTCTCGATTTTAGTGTGTGATTGTCTCTCTCTTTTGATTTAGGGACGCAAGGTTTCGTGAGGACGATCATATCTGAAACTTTTTGTGATGATTTTTACAATGACTTTTGTGGGTTCTAAAAAATCATTTTCTTGTAGTGGACTCTGCAATTCATTATTTAATCTAAGGAAGCATGTTTTAGCCAAGCAACGAAGAGCAACAGCCTAGGTAGATGGCAATTTTTTATTGCATATATAGTAGGTCGAACACCCTAATTCCGAGTCTAATTTCTTCATTGTTTTGTCAACGTATGGCTGAATTTCAAGGGTTTTGATTATCAAGATTCTGCAACCAATCAGTGTTTTCGTATTGATAATGAGAAATGGTGCAATCTATTCTCTTTGAATGTAGGTTTCACATGTGCTTCGGCTTGCGTAAGGGTAGAATATCATTAAAGGTTTGGATCATTGCCCCACCCTATGATGTGTGTGAATGTGTTGACCTTTGATCTACCACGTGTGTTTCTGAGAGGTATGAAAGTAAATAAACAACATTGTTAGAACCAAAATTGTTACCATTTACTATTTTAGTTAATGTTTGATTCTAATTTGTCTATCCTAGAAGTATAAGGACTAGTATTGTACACTTGACTATGATATTTAAGCCTAACCCTTTTACCGTGTGATGTTACATGTGTATGATAATAATGTGACTTGACCGAGTTTTCAAGGGTTTTGATTTGCAAGATTCTGCGACCAATTAGTGATTTCGTATTGATAATGACAAATTCTGCAATCTATTCTCTCTAAATGTTGTTGGTTTCACATGTGCTTCAGCCCGTGCAAAGGGTAGAATATCATTAAAAGTTTTAATCATTACATCTTCATCCTGATGTATGTAAACTTGTTGACCTTTGATGTGACGTTACATGTGTGTAATTATCATTGACTTTCCAACTGCACGGATTTCTATTAAGTCTTCGTTAACAACCAAGATAATCCGATAATGATAGATGGGGACAATGAGGAAGCGAATGAGGTAATCGATGAACTTGTTTGGAAGCTCAATCTAATGATGGAAGCGACATTGAAACGAAAAGGTATTTATATTGTTGGCATAAGAAACCATTATAACAACTCTTGGGCATCTAATATTATGATTTCTATTGTTTGAAAATTCAGATTGAGATTATGATATGCCTAATGACACAAGAGCTATATGTGCTAGATACAGTGTTAATTTCACAATCAGCTGAAGCCGTGTCTATTTGAACACCAAACATTACCATTTTTGGCTTTTGCCACTTGGAAATGGGGCACCAAAGCAGCTGAAGCCTTGTCTGTATTAGCAACCTCCTGTATACATTCATCCAATATGAAGAGACTAATGATCCTTATTGCATGAATATTTGACATTTTGACCTGCAAAATGAATAGTTAGTTATAACATGGAAATTATATAAAGTGAACGATGCACAACTTAATTGACGCAATGAACAAAGGATATTAGAGGCGAGAAAAGGGGCGGGACATGTGGGATGGATAAGAAGCCAAATACACCTACGAACATTGTATGCCTTTTTTGATATTTCTATAGTTAATTAATATGCTAAATACAAATACAAATATATTGATAAAAATGTAACCTAAGAACTTTTTCGTTTAGCAATTTAGAGATTGTTATACCATAAAAATGACTGAAGATTGATAAAGTTGGTGTTGTAAAAGGTGCGCTATGGTGTCATTAAGGTGCGAAGCGTGGCTCCGCCCTTAAGAAATGGCTCTAGGCATGACTAGGGGTGTTCAAAATATCCAAAACCGAAAACCGTACCGAAATCTAGGTTAACCTAACCGAATATTTTAATTTTTTTCGGTTTGATTAACTAAACCTAAAAAATTCGGTTATTCGGTTCGGTTACAGTTCATGATCTTAGAGACTGACGGTTAACTGAAAACTTAAAAAATTCAAATTTTCTTTTTACGTTTATCAATACTAACAAAGTAATTAATATATATTTACATACGATAATTACTACTCATAACAAATTGTTACCCAAAGTCAATATGTATATTTCAGTTTTCAATATAGATACTAGTATATATATATATATATATATATATATATATATTATTTAAGTTTACGAGTCATCTACATTTATAAATCTTATCATGTACTATTTATTTACTTAGTTTCACTTTTTATTCAAAATATATTCTTATATCAAAATTAGTTGATAAATAAATAACACAGTTCGTAATGTTTTATAAATTTCTCATTTAAGCATTTTTCGAGTTGAGACATGAATATTAAATTTCGAAGCCTTTTGTTTTAGAAATATATTTAGCAATTAAAAATGGTTAATTGGTTAACCGGGAAAACCGAACTGAAAAACCAGTTAACCGATTGTTGGTTAACCAGTTTCTTCGGTTTAGGTTTAGGTTCACGAAAGTTACGAACCAATACTTTAGTTAACCATATGCTCAGTTAACCATCCATGAACACCCCTAGGCATGAGTGTTAGGCGTGGCGCACGCCAAGGCGCGCCTTTATGCGTAAAAGGGTGAGTTTTTTAAGGCACGACGTGCAGAAAATCATTTTTGTAAAAAATTGGACTTTTTTTTGTATACGTTTTGCGATCGAGTGTTTTGAACTTTTATAAATTTGTATTTTGTTTGTGTTATTTTGCTCCTCATTTGTGCAACTTTATGTAATTTATATATTAATAATAATAATTAGATATATATATATATATAGTTATAAAATATATATATACAAAATCTCCGTCTTAAGTCACGTCATGGTTTCGCCATGGCTCTTAAAGCTTGACTGCCACGCCACGCCACGTCTTATGTTATTTAGAACCATGGATAAAATAAAACCAAAAAACATAGAAAAATGACGTGCGTTTTGAGCTTATTAAGAGATTGAATTATGGCACCATCAGCTAGTGATGCATTTATGGTCACTAAAGTATTTAAATTTTTGTACAAGATGAACATAGTCGGATAAACAACGTACAAAGATGATAGAATTCTTACGACTAAGTCACAAACCCTTGGAATTGTTATCAACATATATATAGCATGCAGAGAAACATAGAAAAGTCAAAATGCACATAATCTCTCAACCTAATGCCAAGTAATTTGCTTGAAAAGTATCAATGAAGGTTTCTCGAATCCTAACTGACAAGCATGCATCACATTTTAGCATCTGCGTGGTGATAATAAAACAGGAGCTGCACAATGTATCTTTTCTACGCTAACTAATGCAAGCAAGCAGCTCATTGATCGAACAAAAAGATGTAACCACCAATTTGCATAATCACACTTTCAGTGAGATATATCAGCTCGCTTTGCAACCTGTTCCAAACCCGTTTACCATGCGCATGAAATTCATATATATGACATTCAAAAGAATTTTGAAAGTCATCATAATTACTAGTAAGACAGCAACTTGTACTGTTATGATCCAAAACTAATATGAGGCTAACTGATTGTGATTCTACTAACGATAAATAGCAATAACAACATATATGAGTATAGATTGCAAGAGAGTTCTAAACTTCAAATCAGTTAATTAGTAGTAGAAGTTTTCCCACTGCTGTAAGGTGTGTGTTGGTGTTTTGTTGTATGCTCTTTACCTATGATATCAGCTAAAATACATATATTATCTATCACGTTCTTCTAATGAATATATATAATGATGATAAATAGAGAATTTGATGCAAAATGATGAAGAAAGAGAGAAATATTAACAGTTTTCAAAAGATTACGAGAACTAGACTAAAGTAGCTACGATTATATGGGTGATTAAATTAGTTTACTTAAGCTGAAGGCCACGTGGGCTAAGCAGGCCCAACAAACAAAAAAAATAAAGAAAGCAATTAAAATGGGCCTACTTGGAGTTGAAAGCCCAAAAAGAGAAAAAAGATTTATTTGATGGAATTCTCATTTCTACGGCTGGTAATTTTTAGTTTCTAAACCGAGTAAATGTGTGGGTTTCAAGTTAATTGAAGGTGGTAGCTGGAGTGAATAACAGGGAAAGGCGGCAGTTTGTTCGAGAGAATTCAAACACACAATTGAAGGAAAAAAATGCTATGGGCTGTTATTGGGCCTTTAATTAATATTGTGGACTAGTTAATTTAGGAGCTATGAGGATGAATAAAGAGGATGGCGGCAGCATAAAGAAAAGGATCACGTTTCTTTGTTTTTAGGAGAGGTCACAACATCTTCAGGATTGATTTGGGTTGCTACCATGTATTTGATTTATAATTTGTCTATCCGCTAGACTTCTTTTGTATATACAACAAACCTTAAGTTTGATTTGTAATCTTTAATTCTAATATATGATTGGTTTTGTTTATGTTTAACCGTAAACCTTAGTTTTTTATCTTAATCTTTATTGAGTGATTTGTTAACTACAGTTTGTGTATGTTCTAAGCCCATAACTTGCATGTGTGTTTTTTTTATTTAATTGTTTGCTTATTTTGAAATTTTGACGTTTACATGAAATATGATAGACAATTATTCTGAAATTACGATGACTGAAATTACCTGGTAATACCGTAGATAAAAGTTTTAAGATTAATTCACCATACAACGAGAGTTAAGTGTGAGTTGATTATGTTATATCGTAATCGGATTAGTAGGACTATTGGTTGTTCGTTCAAAAGTTGTTATATTATCTATGTTTATAACAAATTGAGCTTAGGGAGGGTGATTCATTAGTGAATACATCTTTGTTAACTGATTTAATCTTTTAAAAATTGTTTCAGTTACTGCTTTAATTCAATCCTTTCATACCTTGGCAGCGGTTAGCTGCTAGAATTCAAAAACCCCCGTTTTACTTTTAAGGCATTTTAGTTTGACTAGTTTATTTCATAATAGTATATTCCATAATTGTTTCCTGCGGAGACGGTCCTCGTCTTGCCTAGTTTACTACTATACAATCAGGTGCACTTGCCTGTTAGTGCGTCAGTCAAATACGGTTAGATTAGTGTTTAAATTTAAGACTAATATTTATTTTCAATGTGCCGATTCTTGCATCATGCCACAAACAACATTCACTATTTACGACAAATTAAACAAAAAAAGTTCACACAACCCTTGACTTGTAATTAATTAAACAAACTAAGTACACAGGCTGGGTTGTAGCAAAAGGCTGGAGGGTAGTGTGGATTGTAGTTGAAGGGTGCCACAATAGGATTGGAGTCATAAGGGGGCTACTCATATGTAAATATGGTGGAGGAGGTTATGGAGGATCGATTGGGTGTGTGTTGGAGATCCTTTACCTTTGAGAACCCGCCGAGCCACATAGTTTCATTACTGTAGAATAGGGGAGGTGGAGTAGTGTAGTTAAATGAGAGTAGAGGTGCATTGATGGAGGGGATGTTTGGTTATGGGAGAGACTTTGTATTCCTCTTTAAATATTCAGAGATAGGAACTCGGTTGAGCTCTAGAGTTATTTGATATAGGCTTGTAGCTCAACGGTATCAGGTGTTGGTGAAAAGTGCCCCTTCCTAAGAGGTTGAGGGTTCAAGTCCTGTGATGGACAATTGAGTAGATTTAGGAGTAGGTTTAATGGGTATGTGTTTGCCGTTAAAAATTGAGATAGGTTTGCTATTCATAACCCAACAGATATATTCTCTAAATGAATGTCACTGTCTGTGGGTTGGAATGGAAAGTGAGTATTATCATTTGTGCAAAAGGAACATGAACCAAGCAAAGAAAGGAATAGCATTGGATCAGCGAGGTTTTGGAGATGATCTGTGATTTACTGATGAGTTTTTTGATAATTCTAGAACTGAGTTAGAGGTTGTTGAGGAAGGAAATGCTTTCGAATAAGATGTTGGGCAACTTCTATGGCAGCATGTGAAGGTTACACTCAAATAAAAAAGAGAGAAAATAAGGCCTTGAATGGAATGCAAACTAAGAGTGGAATAGTGGCAGGTCTTGAAATGAATGGAGCACAAAATGGAAAGTCAGATTGAAAAGGAAGCAAAAGAAGAGCTGAAGATGATAATATGAAATGTTTCAAGTTGCAAAACCTTTAATGGGTATTACTGTGTGTCCTATATGTATATGTGACCTTATGGATGTGAGTCTATACTCATGTACATGAGACCGATTGGTAAAATTTAATGAAAATTATTGTGCTGTTAAAAAAATTATAATAAGCTACCAACAGCAATAAATCAAGATATATATTAATAATAACAAAATATGTTTCTGGTAATCTGGTCACATTGTCACGCCCTTTTTATGACAACAACAATCCTTGAACTAAAAACTCATATCAAAAGACGAAGAAATTATTAAAAAGATACAAATAGTATTTTAGTCAAAATAAATGAGACTTTCAGCTATTTCTAACCCTCAAATTAGAACTCTAATTCAAAAACCAAGTAATCAATACATCTTCACAATCTTATATATGTACAAAAAATGAGAACTTAGATCGATCGACATCAAAACCATCTTCAAAGGTGGCCATTGTTCTTATGGATCTCGCATCATCAAAACCACTCGTTTCAGTTTTGTCATCAAAGTCCTATGGCTTTACATTTCCTAGATCATAGATATACTTAGTCTTGTCATTGTGATCCATACGCGTTCCCACGCATTCTTGAGTGTTTGCCTTATAAAAAGAACATAAGTTTGTGAAGATTTCATGCACCAAGTTTTCTTGCATAATCAAGTCAGAACACAAACTTAGTATGAGTCTTCCCACCTCAATCCAATTGAGATGCACATGTAGCAGTAAAAAACACAAAGCAAGTATTCTAATAGGTGATTATATTTAAAGTTTATAAATCGAACTTTCTTTTTATCATTTTGATTATGTTTAATTGTACTTTAAAATATACAGATTAAGATGCTGAAGCAATTTTCACATGGGGGAGGATAATTGCACCTTTATGGCCTATGGTCTGCATGAGTGTGTTCTATGATGTTATATGTGTATGACAATGATGTGACGCGTCTTAAAAATTAAATTTATGAGAGATCCGATGGGTCTTGTAATAACATTAACAACACTGTTTTTCGACCAAAAAACAAACTATGCCCTTATAATCATAAGATCTAGTGTAGTTCCATGACACACATTACTTCAAGGTTTGTTAATATTCCAATACCTTTGTTCAAGTAACTTTGTACCCACTATCAAGAGAAAAAATAAATTAAAACATATATATTGGTTGTCTATAAACTATAGCGTTATGAAATCATGTTTCGTTGTATCCCACAAGACTGCGTTCAATTTTTGCTGTTGACATAAATGCTAATTAAAATATAAGGTAGTCTTTATGAAATGCATGCTAGTTTTTTACATTTTGGGTTTTCTTTAAGAGTAACCGTAACGGTTGTCTGATGAGAATGTTATGAACTCATTATTAATGTTATCTTTTTCTTAGTTTTAAAAGTTTTTCTATAATGACGATGATGCATATTATTAATTAGTGTTAATGATATTGATGGGGAGTTAATAATAACAGTGATACTTAGATCAACCATAGTGATAACTGTTATCACTAGCCGTCACTTTAGCATAACTAAATGATCACTAATCAGTCGTAATAATAACTAACATCATTACCTTACGGGACTAACACATCATTATTTATGTCAAATCCTATTAATTAAAAAAATTTGATAACAAGCAAGAAAGCTCGTTACCACCACAACGAGCTCAAGGTTAACGAGCAGATCAAAAGGCGGCCACAATTGAATAACGAGGCAAACCTCCTCATTTTGGTTGGTGAAGAGTGACAACGAGCACCCACAGCAGTTGCTATTATTATCACTTTAGGTTTATACAAAAAAAATTTATAGTAATATTTGATTTTAAGATAAGTGGTTTTATGTTTGTTTGACCACGAATGCTTTATAAGTATTTTCAGAAAAAGAATCTGTGAGATGAAAAAGATTAGTGTAGAAGCTAGGGTCACGTAAATTAATTTATCTTGAGTTACCCAATAGAGAAATGGAAAGTAGAAAGCAAAATAAATAAATAAATAAATAAAGAGAGAGGGGCATTGATATCACCGACGGAGAGTGGTGTTACTCCGTACGTTTTTTTAATACAACCGACAAACGCATCGGCTTCTTTGATCTTGCCAATTATCACCACCCACCTGTCCTACTCCCATTCCCCCAACAATGTTTTTTCGCCACGTATGTATGTATGTGTGTATGTAAGACCCCTCTCAACTCTTCCAGCTTTTTACAGCCCATCTTTTAACTACTACTCAACAAACCCCCCTCAGCCCTCCACTCCCTACCCTCCTCTACCATATCCAACACAGCTTAATAATAATAATATAAATAAATGAGATCTAGTCGGTTTGCTAGATTCGTATACTTTTATATGATTTGCATTTTTAACTTTTTTTTCAAAATTTCTTATTTGGTTGGAAAGTAATCAAGTGTGATTTGTATTAAAACATCATTGCTGTGAGAATTTCTCAATTTTTGGGAGAGGATTAGATTTGAAATACTTTAGAGAAATGATTTTTCTTCGTCCTGACATTTCGGCTACGATGTTGACTCTCTATTCTCGTGGCAAATTTGAAATTGAAAAACAATGTGATTTCATAATCAAATAAATCCCACAAAATTAAAGAGTAAATAATATTTGATTGAGTTGAGACGGTTCGGGTCATTCAAATTAAATTTAAACATATCTTCAATACATTTATTAAATCTTTCATAATTGTATCCTACGAGATCTTATAACCTGATGAGTTGGGTGTGTGTATAAAGGGTTATTTTTTTATTTTAGTTGATTTCGATGACGATTAAGATATATTTTCCCCCTTTTTTCATACCTATTAGTTTCAATTAAAGTTTTGGTTGAGCTATTATTTTAAATAGGGTTATCTTTTAAGTTGAGCTATTTTATCAAAAAATAAATATTAGCTATTAAGTTTTTAAACTGATAAATATTTTTTATTTTGTTAAAGTAAGTACTTGTAATGTTTTAAGACAGATTCTAGATATTGTATGTATCATCTAAATTTTCTTATAAACTTAGGTAGGTCCTAGAACCCGCTTACTCTAGACAAACATTCTTCCTTGCCGCATCCACCTTCGACTGATTTGTGGCCGACGTTGCCTCCACCTTAGGCCACCCCATCGCAATCATAGTGGCTAGCTCCACCTCCTGCCACCCCACCGCTAGCACTGGCTCCACCTATTCCTCCATTCCACCATCTACTCCAACCATCCTCCGCCACCTCGGTTCCTTATCATAGATTCACCAACAATGATTCAAGTGCTTTATTCTTTAAATCTAACCAAACTTTCAAAACCCAACTAAACGGGTGGTGAGATTTCAAATTGTAAATGATTTAAAATCCTAGAACCAAACGTCCCCTGAAGGCTTCATAAACTAAAAGCCACGATAATTGGTGGGGTGATGTTTTCGCTCGGTATCAAACTCTACGCTAACCCTAAAACCGGAGGCAACATGTATTATGAATGTTCTTAAAGAGAGATTTTCTTGATTTTTTCATATAGACATTTTTCCTGAAAAGAAAATAAAAAATGCATTGTATTCAGAATTGACATTAAAACATATTAGATAAATACATAACATTTAGTTTTATTTTTGAAAAGAATAATCGTTTTATATATATCTTGCAAACTATGAAAATAATGGTACAACAATCTAGTATTAAGATTTAATTGGCATTTGACTGTAACATAGATTTTTATTAAATTAACGTGTGGGAATTAGAAACAAAATTATACTATAAATGGGATAAGTTTAAAAGAAATCACTTGAAATATGAGCCATGAATATACTAGGTATACATTTATTATGAATTATAGAATATAGAATTAAAGATCTCAATATTTGAAATAAAAAATTGCTTGAAAGAAGGCGTAAAGAACTCCGATGATGCAAATGGCAACGCGTTTTTCAATATTTCCAAATACGGAGGTATCTTTTTTCCTACGTTTAAGTTTGACCCATTAAAACCTTTCACAATTATTTCATACTGAGGTATCTTTTTTTAACTTAAGGGTTGTTTGTTTGTTGATTAATGGAACCATTTAGCATTGAATACTGAATTCAGTGTGTTTGATTGCTGCCTCTGAATGAAGATTGTGCTGAATGATTCAGCATAATGCTGCTGAAACATTTTACCTTAAAGTGCATTTTGAATCATTAAGCACCAAGTATTTTACCCTAATACTCCTTTTTTCGAATGTTGTCTTGTTAAACAATAATATCTTCTTATATTATAATATATCAATATTAAAGTTAAAATGATGATTTGCATCATTCAGAACCTTTATCAAACAACATGTCACATTCAGAGACAGATTCATTCAGAGCCTTTGAATTATTCAGATCACAGATTCATTCAGAGCCTTTGAATTATTCAGACCACAGAATCATTCAGTGCTTAATCATTCCATTTTAACAAACAGCCCCTTAGTCACATTTTAGTGAACTAGATCCTAGAAATAATAGAATTTTTTGTAGAGAATCCTCAAACTACATGGTATCATAGTCTTACATTCTGGATATATGTCCTCTTTCTTTCCCTTCCGCTACCTCTCCGTCGCGGCCGCCAAACTATAGTTGGTCGCGTTTCTTCTCCCCATTGCCCACCTTGGAGATATATTGTAGAAAAATAGATCACTTTTTTTCCCATGCCACCTTCACATCTCTTGCTGCCTCCGCAATTGTAGCTAGGGGTGCAAGAAAAACTGAAGCGGAATAATCCGACAAACATATCAATTTGGGTTAATCTGGTCGGGTTAATCGGTTTTTCGAGTGACTAATTCAGATGACCCAATTAAAAGTTGTTTTATTTGGGTCGGGTGGCAGTTAGGAAAAAAACTAGGGTGACCCAATTAAGAATTTTAAGTTTTTTTTAATAATTATACATTTATATTTGACTCTAGGTTACAAATGGGCCAACCACGCCACAAGCCCACAACCCACAAAACATCTTAGACAATTGGTAGAATGACGAGCGTTTGATCCTCTACCATTCTCACTGTGAGAGATTATTAAAGATAAATGAGATTATGGTTTAATATAAAATGTCACGGATGCTTTATTTTTTAGTAAATCGTTTTGGCACTAGCTCACCTTTCACCCTAACTTGACGAGGTTATACGTGAGATTTGAAGGGAACACTCAAAAACTTTTTTAAAAAAACTCTATATAGTTGTATTGAGATATTCACACTTGGTGATCTCAAATTAACGTGGCTAGCCTATATATAGGGTTCCAAGATGTTTTATATGCTACTCCTTCTTCTAAAAGATTCTTGAAGCTTCTACACAATTTTTAGAATATTCATAAAACTTCTAGGCCATGTCTATTAAGAGTTCACCCTTCTTATCTTTTTTGTAAACTTAAAGTTACGTCACTCTTCTTCTTTCATTATTCAGTTCTTTACTTATGTTAGTAATCATTTTTTAACTCTTTAGTGTCGCACTTATGTTTTTTTATGTTTGAACTATAAATTTCTTAGGTTTGATATATGTATTCCATGCTTTATGTATGTAAACTTGTATATAGATAAGTTGAAAAATTATGAAAAATAGTTGAACTAGCTGACATGTGAATCCGCTATTGTAACACCGTGCTTTTGAGAACCAAAATTTTCTTTTTAAAATACAATTTAAGTTTTCAAACCGTGTGGGTTTGACTGTAAATAGAACATTTAAACCTGTCTTATAATTTAAAAATGCAGCGAAAGTAAAACACGTGGCAAACTATATAAACAGTCAAAATGTTGCCACATATGACATTTGGTGTTACGGATACATAACTGGCCGACCATTATCTCTAAACAAACATAAACATAATATAACAGAGTTTTAAATATAATAATAGTGTTCCTTCCAAAGCATTTAGACTACCCGCAGGCTCCCAAGCTCACTATGGATCACCTGCACATGTGAGATGTAGTATCTGTTAGCTATAATAGCTAGTGAGTACACGATGGCATGCAATTCATATAAACATATCACATATCATCAATCATGCTCAAATGGTTCTATCCTAGCATATCGCGATGAGCTGGCGTAGTCAGAAGGCGACATATCTCACAGGGTAGCGAACCCGGCTCAATGCACCAAACTGGGTACCAGACACATCAACCGCGCCGGTGGGGGAGCTGTAAAGCGTCCACCATTGCGTTTCAGAATCAACAGATTCTTTTGAGTAAAGCCCTGAGCTAAACCCATAGGGGACAGCTTTGTCCCTTTGGTAGAACAGCTTTGTTCTAAATGTAGGACAGCTTTGTCCGGGGCAAACCTTGCCCAATAAATCCGTACCGATCACAAACAGATAATCTGATTCAATCAAATCATCAATCAATGCATAATCATATCCACATAACATACACCTAAACAAATGCATATTATTTATATCAATCAAAATATCTAGCATCATCATGCCATTCATTCTTTACTTCATTACGCGTACGCAATAATATATATCTATCATCATAACATACACCTAATCAAGTGCATGCTATTGTATATCAATAAGTTAAGCCTAGCATCATCATGCTATACAATCTACACTTAAACAAGTGCGTATCATACTGTGTCAACATGTTAAGTCTAGCATCGTCATGCTTTACAAACTACACTTAATCAAGTGCATATAATATCCTGATAATCATTTATCATACATACTACAAAGTATACAACATTTCAACAACATATTCAAACGCTTAATCAATTATTTACAAATCCGGGTATTCAATTCAATTCATTGTTAATATATGTTATAGATATATTGATCGTTATGTTATCAGGCACTCACCTGTTAGGCTAGAATAAGCAAAGACCTTGCTTTGGCGCTCACGGATTGTCAACTCGACCTATAATACCAATATCTACGCATTAATCACTTGAACACGCGAGGAACGTCTAGGATACTTGAAACAATACCCTAATGATGTTATTTAACCATTTATTAACTAACTATAGCAGTCCAAGCAACAACACGCGAATACATATCACAAAACAGCACCATAGGCTGTGTGCAAGGGCATCGCGCCGCGACACCCCCTTGGGTCGCGCCGCGACCAGCCTGCAGTGCACCATCAGTCGGCTGTTTTGTGCACAACAACACCATTTTGGCTCAATTCAATTCCAAATCAATTTTAGTAAAATTCTAGTGTTTCATAGGACCATTTGACACTTGTGGAAGCTTTCTAACATCAAAAACTCCTATCCAATTAATTCATACGAAAATCATAATTAAATGGACAAAGACGTGCGCATAATGGCCAAAACTTGGTGTAGACCAATTCCAACACTTGCAACACACCATATACACCTAATATGATGTATTGAAGGTGTTGCAACTGACCAAAATCTTTAAACTCATTGTTTGGTATCATTTTCCAATTTCTTGCCTATTTAAGGCCTATTTTTCACTATTTTAGCCAATTCAAGCAAAACTACCATTTCAATTCAAAAGCAATGTTCTAATCAATTCATACAAGTTATATGAACCTATTAGAACCTTAAAAATCAATTCTTGATGTGTGAAAACAGTTTGACCTCATTTTGGTCATTTTGACCCATGGATTTGTGCAAAAACACCACTTCTAATGCACCAATTGAGTTCTAATCAATCCTAACAAGTTATAGGATCAACTAGAACACTAAATTTCAGTTCATGAAGGTCAAAATCAGTTTGACCCGTATTTGACCAATTTTTGACCCATTTGAGCCAAAAATTCAAAACTCAACAAGAACACCACTTTAATTCATGGAATTAATTCCTATGTACTTATAAATGATATTAGAACTTATTTCAATCATAAATTTCAGTTCTTGATTGCTAAATCAAAGAACCCACTTTAAACCTAGAATTTCAAGTCTTGAAAGAGCATAATCAAGAACAATGATGAATTGGAACTTACAATGATCAATGAATGATTAGGAACAACTTGTAGAACTATTATGATCCTTATTTAGCTGCTGGAACAAGAGTTTATGGGTTTTCTTTCAAAAATCCAAATTTAAGAATAGAAGGAAAACCATGGATGAAGCTTACAAGGTGATGGAGATGATGAAGATGGTGATTGTGGACTGATTAAGACTTCAATTTGTGGCTGGAAATCAGTTGTATAGATGCTCTCCTTGATAATTTCTTCAAAGTTTCAAGAACAAGAAAAAGAATGAGAAGGTGTGTGTGTGTGATACGTATGTGTCTGTGTAAACAAAAGAGGTGAAACCGACTTGTGGGTATTATTATCCACAACTGGGTATTTTGTTCCCCTTTCAACTTACAACTCGTCTCTCGTTTAACCGTTTCAACTAACGAGAATATTTTTGGAATTATCGTTTGAAACCGTTCGATATTTTATAATCTTTATCTATTTTTATTAGTATTTCTAATAACCCATTTAATTATTATTTTTCATATTTTATATCATTTTCTAAAATATATATATATATATATATATATATATATTTTATTTAATTCAATTAAATACTCGACGTATCACAATTGCACACGTTTAGGCCCATTTTGAAAATGTTACAGTTATCTACTCGCGACACTGGATCAACTAAGATTGGGTCTTAAAATATTGATTATTTGTTATGTGTGAATTACTTTTTATTGTATACATATTATCCACAAAAAGTAACGGTTTAAAACAAGTTTGGGTTTAAAGAGGTCATTATAAAAAACAATATTCAATTATCTCGGGTTAATACAAATCGTCTGTCATAAAATTTTAATTAGAAAATATATTTAAATTTATAATCTACTACTATTACTATTACTATTACTATTACTATTACTATTATTATTATTATTATTATTATACAAACTTAGAGTGTAAGTTTGAATGCCTCTTGTAATGATTGTCATAACTAGACCAATTTTTTAAAATATTTCTTTTTTCTATAAAATCACATAACGTTTGTACAATAAAAGATATATTAAATATAAGAAAACAAATTAAAGACGTTACACTATTTCTTTTTTCTGTTTAAAAGGAGGACATATAATTACGTTCATGTATTTTCCGAATGGGCGCTGATACTTTCACGGAGCAATTTTATACATCCACTAAAATTAGTTACAATTTTACTGAAGTGTCCTTCCTTTATTTTCCTCATGTATTTACGAATATTTTGTCATTATAGCCACGATTTTGTTATTTTGCCCATGTAAATTGGTAACTAAAAGAGAGGAAGGTGGACATGTGGGTCCCCTTTTGTTATCAAATCAAGATATTTTCTTTTTAAGTACATTATGTATGTTTTTTCTAAATTGATTTATTATGTTTAGTTTTTTGATTCATTTATTCAAATCAATTTTTTACAGGAACTAATTTTTTTATCTTGAACCTTTTTTTTACACTAACAATTTTATTTATTCTTTTAAGAAAGATTATAGACATATTAATTAAATAAAAGTATTACGAATTTTACTAGTTAACTAGAACAAATCATATCAAAAGAAACTAATAAGTTTAATTGATATTTTGCCCAATAAAAATATTCAAACAAATATAACTTCAAATCACAATCATATTATAGAAATTGTTTGACTACAAGGAGATATTTACCCTACTCCGATATAATATTTCATCACTAGAAAAAAGTTGGATATGCATTTAAATCAAGTAAATTGGTTTCATGAGTTATATAACTAATGTTCTCGGCAACTTCTTTGTTCATTTGGAAGAGGGGAGTAGAACTTGAAGGATTGTGTGTTTTTGATGATTCCACAAGCTCAAATCTTGAAGGCTCTCGTGTAGTAGAAGTTATTTCTTTTTTCTTTTTTGATTTTGGAGGTCTTCCCTTTGGTCGACGAATTATAGGCTCAAAAAACGTATCCGATTCAGTCAAAAGTTTAGTAATCATAGAAGTTGCAGATTCTTTTTTACTTAGAGGCCACGTTTGGTATCTTGAAGACAACTCACTAAGCAACTTATCAAATTCGTTGGCATCATCATTCTTCGAATCATCTAAATCCAGGCGTAATGTATCAATCCTCCAATGTGGATGAACGAGATCCAATGAAAGCATCATTCCTTGTGAATTTTTTATCTTGTGAACACAAGGAAGACCCATAGTTGCCGTAAAATGACCGGTGCAAGGAGCCATCAAACCTGAAAAAATAGTTATTATAAGGTTAATGTTAAAAGTAACACCGTGCAACAATGTAAATCTATATTCTTTGTAAAAATTACCATTTTTTATTTTCTAATATTGTATATGTATCTCCTTTAATGCAAAGTGAGATACATGATATAAAAGCTCCCTAAAAACAGGCACGTTACACTTATGAAGAATTTGAATTCTTTCACTTGCGAGTTTAACTTTAATCTCATTGAATTCATGTTTGATTGCAAGACAAATTTTTTCTTTAACTTCTTGAAAGCCACCAGTAGAAACTTGTAGATACAATTTGAGTTTGGCATGAGCACCTTCGGCCCTTGAAGATGAACGGTTACCAAAATGCAAGTAATCTTCTGTCCAAGCGCTAACAAACTTTTCTTTCCAAGGAAACCATGTATTTTTTATATACTCAATTGCAGTTTTCTTCGTCTGATAAAACAACTCAAATTCAGTCCAGTTAATCTCAAAAAGAGTTGTTGTTGAATATGCTACATTTTTCCAACTTGACATAAAGACATCAAACTCTTCTGCATGTGCAAAATGCTTCTTGCAATTTGTCAACACATTCTTTTCAATATGCCAAATGCATAAAAGGTTTGTAGTATTCGGAAATACCGTCTTTATGGCATTCATTAAAGCCATCTCTCTATCAAACATAATCACAGATGGTTCACGATTTCAAGAATCTTCTTAAATACACTTAATGCCCAAATATAACTATCTTCATCCTCTTTCTCCAGAAAAACAAACCCAGAATAAAACGAGGTATTAAAGCATGAAACCCCAATGATATCAAGGAGAGGCATGTTATATTTGTTGATTTTGTATGTACAATCTATTACAAAAATATTTGAGAAGACTTTGGCTAGTTTGATTTATAAAGGATGTGCAATGAACAAATGTGTTATATGCCCTAATGAATTATGCAAAATATCATAAATAAAACCCTCTTTCTCAAACTCTTCAAATAAGGTACTAACCATTGATCGATTTTCCAAGTTTTCCTTACGGATTTTTGCCTTTAGGTTGTATATAGTTCGAGAGACTGCCAGAAGGTTTTGGTTTTTTTGACGCAAAGAAGAAAGGATTTGTCTTGGGGGTATGCCAGAAAGAGTCATGCTTTTGACACTTTGCACTTCCTCGGGTGCTAATTGACGGAATGATGGATGACCAGAAATATCATTAGATGGTTCATGGTTGTGAGTCAAGTTTTTTTGCCTTAAATACCCAAACACCATCGGTCCCTTTCTTACCTACAATTTGGAAGGGGTATTTGATCAAACGAGATCCGGTAATCCTCTTTCTTTTATCTCCCGTGCACAATCTATCTCGATATGAACCGCCTCGATCACATTGTAAAGTGACATATTTGTCTTTTCTTGAATCTCTAATAGATACCCCATATCCTTTAGCGTAATAAAAATCTCGTACACTCTTTAATAATTCATCGTATGATTCAAATTTGAAGCTAGCTAGATAGAGTTCTTCACTTGTTATCATAGTACTTGGTGAATCCATTGTACCCATCTGTTAAGAAACGAAACCAAAGATGGTTAAAATTCACAACTATCACGGATTGTTAAAATCCACATCTATATCACACTACCTCAAATCATTAGAAGATTCATGTATACAAAATCCAATGAATGCAAAGACAATGATAATATATCAAAACTCTATGATAAAACATGCATAAATAATTATAGAATCCAATCTATTAATACATCCAAAATTATTTTTGAATATCAAAAATTCAGTTGATGCAACACGTACAGTTACAATGTATCATAATTCATTATATATATATATAAACACAAAAACAAAGAATAAACACAAAACAGGAACATGCTTTGCAATTTGTAGAAACACTCAAACACAACTACAAACGACATCTCCATGCTAATTCAATCTTTAAAAGAAGAAACACCCACTTACAGTTTGATGTGCAGAACCATTTACTAATGCATCATCCATTAATGCAGCAGCGCAAAGGCACCGGGAAACCGAACAGCGAGTAGTGAAACAAAAAGGATCCGACGAAACCGAACACACCGACTAGTGAAGAGAACGAATTAACGAACGATAGCCTGTGGGTACGTCGTTTCAGCACAGACCCTGTATGAAAATCGGTGATTAACGAACAATGTAGGCTTCGACGAAACCCAACACAATGACTAGCAAAGACTGGCGGCGGCGTTTGGTGCTTGTTTTCCGTTTCCGTTTCCAAATGAAAGAGAAGAAAACCTTTTCTCTCTCTACAATAACAAAATCGTGGCTATAATGGCAAAATATTCGTAAATACATGAGGAAAATAAAGGAAAGGAACTTCAGTAAAATTGTAACTAATTTCAGTGGACGTATAAAATTGCTCCGTGAAAGTATCAGCGCCCTTTCCAAATTGAGTGCTTAATTTGTCATTTTGATAAGTTGGCGCCCTTCCACCGACACCCATTCAATTCTGACGGGTATAATAAAAACTGCATCTCCTTTATCATCGTGGTTTTTCCTCTTCTTATATATATATATAGGGGAAGGTTCATTTGAGAACCGTTTTTATTGTGAGAACCGCGAGAACCGATCTTAGCCGTTCATTTTGGATAATGGAATTCATGGATGAAGAGCGTGGGGGGATTGGGTGTGGCAGGGTGCATGTAAGGAATTCATGGGTGGGCAATCCAATTGAAGGAGGGGGAATCAGACGGCTAAGATTGGTTCTCGCGGTTCTCGCAATAAAAACAGTTCTCAAATGAACTTTTCACTATATATAAATATATATGATGTTGAGTGTCGCTAGCTTCTTCAATTCATTTCAACCAATCCTTGGTCGAAAACGATCTTTAGAAAACTAGCTTGTTGTTAGTGTACGTAGTTATTGAACTTTTTGCGGTGTTGGTTGTAGTAATAGTAGTTATTGTAGTTGGTTCAACCATTGTTGTGGACGTTGATACCATAATTGGTTATAGTGTAGAAATGATGCAAGTGAGGGTGAATTGTTGCTCAATTTTGCACTCGTGAAACTAGGAAAGTAGTTTTATATTTGATTAAAGAACTCTCTATTTTGTTTAGGCATTTTTGGGTGATGTTTTATAAGTATAGGGTGGAACCATTAATATTTTATTTGTATTAGTTTACTTTGCTAAGTGATATATACACACACAAATTTATCCCCATTTCATGCATTTTACCGTTGGTTCTTTTGATGATTGCAAATTTTAGATAGTTGCCAGGCATACATTCATTGGAAAAACAGCAAAAGACTCGTAATAAGCGTCATGGGGATGACAAGCTTGAACATGAGTGCCCCATTATGACACTATATAGTTAAGAAAATAACACTGCTACCAGAATCAGCACTGCCATCACCAACCGTCAACGTCGCGACCATAGGCACTCCTGAAATTGCTGCCTCTAGCGATAAATGGTGATAATGCTTGATTGTAGCATCGGGAGTCAGATGAATCTATCTTGATTAGGTTTATTTGTTACAAACATATGGCTCACATGATCCATTCACGCACAAAGATTATTTGTTATTACACGATCACACAGGCCATACATGACATGCCTTGTTTGTGCGTTGATCCAAACCCAACTTAGACTATATTTACGATTGAATGCTCCAAGTCAGCTAAGGTCAAATTATGACTGGTCTGAGAACAACCAGGGCCTATTATGGCCTAGAGTTCTACACGAGTTTCATTCTTCAAGTGGAAGCAGTTATCTGAATACAGGGCCTCAAAGGCATAACCGATCATTGGGCCTTGTGACGAAATATGGCGGACCATGCATAGCTTACCCACTTGGTCAGTTGGTGTGATACTTCCCCCACTTAAGGCTTGTGAGCAAGATTAGCTACCCTACAATAGTTATTCTTAGATGTGGCCGGTCTATACCACAATGTGTTAGGAAAGCTTAATTGCAATGGCTAGATGTGTATGTTCTCTATGGGATGTGTTACTAATTCACCTATGCTTACTAGCTTGCAAAGCTAACACAAGTACCTAACCATATTATGTCTTCCCTTAGCTTGTGGGCGACTTGTAAAAATAATTTAGTTGGAACACTGACATATGTATATGGGTAGGGTTCAAACGAGAACTGTGAGAGCCAATTTTGGCCGTTTATTTTGGATAATGAAATTCATGGATGAAGAGCGTGGGACGGATTGAGTGTGGCAGGGTGCATGTAAGGAATTCATGGGTGGGCAATCCAATTGAAGGAGGGGGAATTGGACGGCTAAGATTGGTTCTCGCGATTCTCGTACGGAAAACAGTTCTCGTTTGAACTTTTGCCATATATCTATTATATATTGTGATGGTTAGTGACTATGTTTGTTTTGTAACAAGACTATCAAATAGTAATACTCAGGTTGGAATTTTGGTATTAAAGAATACCACTTGGATGGTTAATGATATGTTTAGTTAATATAATTTCCAGTGTGGTTTCAAAATTCATACTATATAATCTTTTGACCAATGTTTATAAAAAATAAATAAATCTAGGTGATTCAATGAAGTGGCAGTGACGTTGGTTAGTGATATGTTTAGTTAATATAACTTAGTTAATGATATGTTTAGTTAATATAATTAAAGCATATACCACTTGGATGGTTAATGATATGTTTAGTTAATATAATTTCCAGTGTGGTTTCAAAATTCATATTATACCGTTTTTTTACCAATGTTTATAAAAAATAAATAAATCTAGGTGATTCAATGAGGTGGCATTGACGTTTGGTTAGTGGCGGTGTCGGTGGCCAATGGTGGAAGTGAGTCATGGTGGTGGTGGGTGGCGGCGATGCTCGTCGATGGTGAGTCAAGTGGTGGTGGCGCCGTATCAATGATGGTGACAGGTGGCGGTGGGGGGTCGGTGTGCTAACGTGGCGTTGTGGCTCAGTGGTGGCTGTGGCAGCGAACACAAAGGTGGAGGTGCTACCGTTGGTTGCGTAAATGACGACAGATGATTGTGATAATGATGAAAGCAACACTGACAGAAGTACATCATTGAACGGCGATGATAACGACGACGAAAGCTATGAATCAACTTACTAAAATATTAAAAACGTTATTTATACAGCAAACCCACACACTAACAATTTTTCTCAAATGTTGAATTAAACATTTCATCATATTTTCTGATGAATTAATTAACCACGAGAATAGGATCAACGTGTGGAATATTCTTCATTTCATTTATGTAATATTTTAAAAATAATTTAATACTCAATAACAGCAGTCAAAGGGTATGGATCAACGTATGGAAAAATGATTAAAGAGGTCTACACAACTAGTGGCAGATGGACGACTAAACTATGGAAAGTATCTATCTATTGACTATTATAATAATATTTTTTAATGAAAATTAATTCTAAGATTTATTGGTTTATATCACAAACTTTTAAACAGTTTTTCTATATAACATACGTTTACTCTGATATCCAGCTGACTCTCTAAGTCTGCCTCTATCGACACGTATTAGGAATGTGGAAGATTAAACACGAAAATAAAAATATTTCAATATACATTTATCAAACATTAATTTGATAGAGAAAAATACAACTTTTTTTCTAATATATACCAACAAACGTTTAAATTTTTTTATTCCTCGTTACATTTTGATTTTTAATATAAATTTTGTGAGTTTTTTCATCACTTATAACTATAGATGTTAATTAATAATTAAATATTTTATTAAAAGAGACATTAAGAGCTTGGATTATGGGCAGTTATCAATTATAATAATCTCGTGGTGAGCCAACATCACTGTGAAGGGCTGCCTTCCCACACCACTGCTGCATTGTGGATTTGTGGGATGCTAGTAGTAGCAGATAGCCAGAAACCACGTAGATGAGATTATTTGGTTGGTTTTATGTGGTGTCACACCTCTTTCTTTCTTTTTTTTCCTTCTCAATTTTTTATTAGTAGTGAGTATTAGAAATTCTTACAATTTAATGTCGTAAAATGCGACCATTATGAAGCTAAGCAATGAAAGAAAGAAAACTTACGTTAATACTTTAAATAAATACTTTAATCTTTGCTTTTTAAAAAAAAATAATTTAAATAAATAAAAAATCTAATTAATTTGTTTTGAAAACAAGGGGTTGCAACTTGCAAGTTTTTCAAACGCATCGGAGCTGGGCACCGTTAACGGAGAACTATTCAACAAATATGCTAATCAGGACCTTAAATTCTTATTTAGTCATTCTTACCCCCTAAATAATTTTCTCTTTTCATCCAAGTCCAAACGCTTTCTTCTTCCCTCCCTCCCTCCCTCCCTCTTATTTATACCGTCATCTATCGCCTGCTTTTACTCACACAAAACCTATTCGATCTTTTTCTCTTTCATCATCAACAATGGCTTCCCCTGTAACCCCAACACCCATTCTGAAAGATGAACTCGATATCGTCATACCAACCATTCGAAACCTAGATTTCCTGGAGATGTGGAGGGAATTCTTCCAACCCTACCATCTAATCATCGTTCAAGATGGTGACCCTTCAAAGGTCATCAAAGTCCCCCAGGGTTTCGATTATGAACTCTATAACCGTAACGATATCAACAGAATACTGGGTCCTAAAGCTTCTTGCATCTCCTTCAAGGATTCTGCTTGTCGGTGCTTCGGTTACATGGTTTCTAAGAAGAAGTACATCTTCACCATTGATGATGATTGCTTTGTAAGTTTGTCTTATATCCTTACCACTGATGCTACTCATGTTTTTGAATTAGATCGTCAATTCTTATGGGTTTAGGGTTTAAGATTGAATTTTGAAATAGACTCTGAATGATTCCCTGTTTGGTCGTAAAATTAGGGGTTATTTTGCTGAATTCTGGGTTTCGGATTGAAATCGACTTGGATGACGTTTAATCGTCATTGTTTTCATCAAAATTTTCTCCGATCTGAGGTTTTGACCAAGTTTGATGGTGTTTTTTACTTGGATCTGGCTTTTCTAATTCTAAATTACTGTAATTCAGGGAGAAAGAGAAGGCCATTGATTATGACATGAAATATGTGTCAACAAACACTAGTAATAATTGTGTGGGCAAGTAGATGTTGACCTTTTAAAAATCTAACTTTGAGATCTATTCCTTCAAGATTGGATCTTTATTAGTGTGAAACTTGTTCCTAATTGTTGGGTGATGTGTTGATTATCAGAATTGGGTTGATTTCTGAGCAATGTATGCATGAATCATAATTTGAAAGCTTGCTAGATCTCCCATTTTGTCAAGCACTCTGTTTTGAATTAGAACTGGGGCCTGCTGGTTGATTTTGTTAGATCTTACACATCACAATGTTTTGAATTTGAAAGCTTGTACTTGTTTTGATTTTGATATGATGATGTAAGCCATTCGTGATTTATTTGGTTTTGTAATCTGCCTCTTTGTTGATTTAAAGGTTGCTAAAGATCCATCTGGAAACGCTATCAATGCTCTTGAGCAACACATCAAAAACCTCTTGAGTCCATCAACTCCATTCTTCTTCAACACCCTTTACGACCCATACAGGGAAGGCACTGATTTCGTCCGTGGCTACCCATTTAGCCTCCGTGAAGGTGTCCCAACTGCCGTCTCTCACGGGCTGTGGCTTAACATCCCTGATTATGATGCTCCCACTCAGCTCGTGAAGCCTCGTGAAAGAAACACTCGGTAAAGAATCTTGCTTTTGTTCCTATTTCACACCAAGATTGCTCCTTTTTTTTACTAATCTTTCATGCTTTTCTTGATCAGGTTTGTAGATGCGGTTTTGACGATTCCAAAGGGAACCCTCTTCCCTATGTGTGGAATGAATCTTGCTTTTGACCGTGAGCTCATCGGCCCTGCAATGTACTTTGGTCTAATGGGCGATGGCCAACCAATTGGTCGATACGACGACATGTGGGCTGGTTGGTGCATGAAGGTAAAGACCTCAATTCTGTTTTGTTCATCATGGTTGATGGTTTGATGGCTTACGTTTTTCTTTGGTGTTCAGGTGATCTGTGACCACTTGGGGTGGGGTGTGAAGACGGGTCTGCCGTACATATGGCACAGCAAGGCTAGCAACCCATTCGTGAACTTGAAAAAGGAATACAAAGGTATCTACTGGCAGGAAGAGTTGATCCCATTTTTCCAAGCTGCTACTTTGCCAAAAGAGTGCACCACGGTTCAGAGCTGCTACAAGGAGCTCTCGAAGCAGGTCAAGGCCAAGCTCGGGAAAGTTGATGACTACTTCAACAAGCTTGCGGATGCAATGCTCACTTGGATTGAAGCTTGGGATGAACTCAACCCATCAGCTAAAATCCCTAATGGCAAATGAAGCGTGTAGGGTTTCACGGATAGTTGGTTAGTAGCGATTTGTTAGGCCGATGTTGCGTTTTGCTGACACGGGATTTATTTATATTTGTCTTGAGTTATTTTTATAAGGGGTATTTAAGCATATTGAAATTTTTGCAGTTTGGAGGATTTATATAATTACGTTTTGTGCTTGATGTTGATCATGTGTTTGGCTAAAGCTTTTTTTGAAGTAAGTTTGAAAATCTTGCAATCTTTTGGGTTTGGTGTGTGGACCCACTGGAAACAAAATCTAAGCTTTTGTAGCAGAGTCCCCGCAAATTTATCATTAGAATGGACTGTTTGTTTTTCCTAAAGGTAGTGAATTTGAATTTTAAGAATATAAAATAAAATAATTGGTTTTTTCTTAATGATTCGTGTCTTCAATTATTATATGGTGATTTAGAAGAAGAGAGTTCCAGCTTGGCAGCAACGATGTCGTTCTAAGCGTTGATATTGAACGAAGGACAAGGGGTCCAATGGGAGAGTCAGTCAGGCTTTGATAACTCAGGAAATGTACATATTGAAGTTTGAAAACAAATACAAATAAGTGAAGGCATGTCTTTGGATCGATTTGAAAATCTCAAAATGCCTTAAGTTAAGAGCTAAATAAATATAAATATAAATGTTGGGTTAAGTTGTTTTTTGTGATCTAGTGACAATTTTTACATCTAAAATCTTTATTCTTTTTAATTATTATAAAAATAAATGTGAAAACTGACAAGACATGCAATTTGAAAATCATAGAAAAGACCGATGGGATTTCCATTTGGAAGGGATCCTGAGGAAAGTGCAATGGACAGCCAGCCTTGCAACTTTTGTTTCTTTCTCCTTGTTCGCAACGTCCGTCGTTGTTTTGTTTGTTCAGCCTACACAAAACAGCAATTAAGTATGTTAAAATGGTTTACGTAACACAAAGATGTCGTTGTAGTATAGTGGTAAGTATTCCCGCCTGTCACGCGGGTGACCCGGGTTCGATCCCCGGCAACGGCGCAAACTTTTTTATTACTTCAAATTTTCTCTTCTGTCAGATTTTTTAATAGACCTTTTTCATTTATTAAATTAAATGTAAATGTATGTGTGTATGTATGCTTCTTCATTTCTTGTTTTTCCTACCAACTGCAATATTTAGGAACAATTGTGGATTTAATTTAAAAAATAAAATTTATAGGGAGATTCACAGTATTTATGTCCATGAAATTAAACAAGTTAGTGTTGGTGAGTATAGAGAAAATTCTGGTTATATGGATTTAATTTAAAAAATAAAATGAATGACATGAAGAAGCACAGTCTGATTGATGAGATTACAGATGAGAGAGAACAGGGGTAGGAACCTTCATAATGAAGTCGTCTGTGCCGCCTGATTAAAAGTCAAACAACTAGTGCAATTTTGCATGAAAAAGAGAATGAATTCATCATCATAACCTGCTTGATCTTTGTTGGAAAACAGACGGAAAAAGGAATAGGATCCATGTGGAGAAGGATATTGCAAGTTTACATCTGTATTGGAACTCGATCATGGACTGGAGAGTGACATCGGTATAGGATCCAAGTGACACGAACCCGAAACGGGTCAAAAACGGGTTGATACGAAAATAAATAGGTCGGGTTAGGGTCAACCCGACAACCTGAAAGTGACTCGCCAAACAAAAGTATAGTTTAAAGAGTGACATCTTAGGATAATATACTTTGCCAAACAAAAGTACAAAACACTTAAACGTTAAAAACTTAAAATAAACAATAACAGAGTTAAAACAATAGTACGTCATTTTGGTATTTATTATTTTTACTATATGACTTTGGTACTTTTATATTTGATTATTTAATACGTGGTAAGTTAGTATTTTGAATTCCTCGATTCATAATTCTAATTAATGATGAATAATTTTAAATTATTCGGTTGTTCAATGACATTATTTATTGGTAATTGATAGAATAGTAATACATAATAATTTTTATTATATTTGTTTATATAAGCTGAATGAGAAAGTAAAATTAAAATTTGAATCAAACCGAAAGACTACCGATTTTAAAGTTCGAATACAATCAAAACGGACATTGAATATTGAAGTTAGAATATAAACGAAAATCATTTTCGAAATTCTTACAGAAAGTAGGAAACAAACACGGAATTTGAAAGATTGATAAAGAGATCCATAGCTGAAATGGAAAACCGTATTCGAAAATCCTACTTGAAAACCGAAAAAAACTTGATGATCACATTTGGCCTAAATGGGTCGACCCGAACCCGGCACGAAAAAACTGACACGAAAATAAATTGGTCGACGAGAAATTGACGAGAACTTGATAACACAAACCCGACCCGAATTGACAACCTTAATCTCAAGAACTATATATCTTTCCAAAAGTAAAAAATAAGAATTCCCAACAACTGATGTGGAAAAGTAGCGAAACTAATGCAAATCTGTGTCAAGTGTTGTAGGTTTCAATCCACAGGGAAACATGAAGAAGATCTTGTAAGATGAATGTAAAAGTTATAAACACTAATGTTATAAATTGCAGTTTAATAAGATCACATACAACTCCAAAGTATGCTAAATCAATGAAAATACATATCATGAATTGTTTTTTTATATGTGCATGCAGTAACTAGTCCATGATTCCACTTTTAACAATTACCAAATTTAGAAGGCATAATTCATTGAGTATAGTTTATTATCTACTGTGGATCCTTTGCATGGGAAATTGTCAACAAAGTGTTGCATCGATCTCTAGCATTCTGGTCTGCAAGCCGCTTACACGTTGTACAACAACTCCTCGATCTTGCCATCATCAAATTCACTTAACAAATGGAACCTGATACCATTAAACAAGCTTAAAACACCATAATTAAATTATAAATTTAAAAGATATATTCTTGATCTATAAAAAGACTGGAATTTGGTTAAGGGGTATGAAAATTAACTGCCACACTGCTGGCAAAACCTTTGTTGAATCCTATTCACTATGACATTAACGTGCAGTCTTTGAGTGTAATTTACAAACTTTACGCCTCTTGTAGTAATCTTTACAAGACACAAGGCTGTTGTTGCAACCATGAACTTGACAAAATGGTGGTGGAGAACCAAAACTTGCAATTCCTGTTTGGTTTGATCATGTCAAAGAAACTTCAGATGATTTCAAATTGTGTGTCATCTTGAAGAAAATTAAGAATATGCGGATTTTCTTAATTAACAATCCGATCCAAGTGAAGATCAAACTCGTCTAGACACTCTACAGTCTGATTCGGCTATTGAACTCAATTGCTTAGAACTCGATATATGTTCATGAGAAAATGAACTGGGAGTGGCAATCATAAGTGGTCTGGGCGACAATTTGAGGGACACAAAAACCATATTAGGTTAGCCCAATTTTAGTATTTCATCTCCAGCATTAGCATTGGTGACTGAACCAGAAATAAATCTTCAAGACTCCATCTAGAAATTTGGAAATCAAGAAACAAGAAAATAAGACTCAATTCTTGAAAATTTTCAAATTGGATGTAAAATTGGCAAAACCCAACTCAAGTTCAGGAGCATCAAGACCAAGAAGTGTAAAAGTACAAGCTTTATGAAGTAATTAATAAAGAAACAAATGTTAGGTGAAGTAAAAATGAAAAATGGATGCTTCACTTGTGGAAACATAATGTCAAATAGGAAGAGCACCAAAGCAAGTTGTTGAAGGAGAAAGCGGTCCAATGACCAGGTAAAAGGTGACTTGAAGGATGAATTTAAGCATGAAAGCGAGAGGTAACAAGGTTGGTGATGGTGGGGTGTTGTCCAAACTCCATGGAAGAGCTTTGTGGTTGCTATTTGGAGAGAGAGAGAGAGATTTGATAATTGGGGAAAGGTAGTTGGTGTTTTCTTAACAAAAGCACTTCATTTGTCATTATCCTAAATACATATACAAGTATACAACTAGAAACTCTTGTAACTAGTTATTTATAATTAGTGACATATATTTCTAATAAATCAACTTATGTCTAATTAGTTCATTATTTGATACATGACCATGGTTGTCTCAAAGTTATTGGAGGCTTAAAGCGAACCCTAAAAATGAGACATTTTGATTAATAAATTTACGTAATTTGTGTTTTGTTTTTATAAGAAATTTACTTAGTCATTTGTAGATTCTTTTTAGTTTAATCAGTTTGGTATAATAACTATGTTTCAATCGGTAAATAGCCAAACTATTTAGTCTTTCTTTATGACGTGGTTAATTTCAAATAATATTTTTTTTATTTCATCTTTGAGGAACTTAGTTCTTACAAAGCAAGAGTCACCAAAATAGTTAACATTGTTCTACATGCAATATCAATATCTGGTAAAAAAAATTAAGTTTTTTTTAAATAAGTGTGTCATTTTCTAAATATAAAATTAATTTTAAAAGTCTTTTAACTCTAAAAATAATTTTACACCATTAATATCATAAACATTATTGTGGCTTATGGATTTTTCAAGATATGTATAGAATTTAGGGGGATATAAAAATTTTGAGGCCTAACTTTACCCTTGAGACATCCTTGTACATGATTTAGTTATTTTCTCCATCTAAATTGATGTCTTTGATTTTGCATGTGTTAGTATCTCCTTTTTAAGCATACTTTTAGGCACCCCTTTTAGACGTAGAAATCATGTTACTTTATTTATATTTAAGTCATAAGTAAGATACCATTTTGTTTGCTATTCAGTTGGTATCCTAAACTTATTCTTTTCATGCATCCTTTTGTTATTGCATACATCATTAGAAACTTGATGAAGATCATAAAACTTACTTAAATGCTTATGGATTATGGAATATGATTAGCTTTTTCAGAAAAATATTATATATATATTTGATTATTGAGCATTCTATCTTTACCCTAAATATTATATGATAAAACAAAATAAAATATACTGATTTGGGAGTTCTTGAATGGGCCCATATCTTATGACTCATTTGGGCCATGGTATCTACGGAATAAGTCAGTCTTTGTTGGTAATGGGCTTGGACTGGCAGTAACCCAAAGAGGCTTCACCACGTGGACTGCATCTCTAGATCACTTGGATGAACTTGGTTTTCATTCTGTGTGTACAATTCCGGAGCACACCCCTGCCTCCATGGCATTCGCAGCCACATGAGAAGCACACACACCACTTCTTATTAGTATTTAAAGCAAGATCAAATTTTCCAGTTTTTTTTCCTAATATCTCACTCTTCTAATTAGAACATGATCAATAATTCTTGGTATTTAACTCAAATACTCAATAAACCTGTGCTTCATCGATCAACAATGTTACTGATTCGCATGTGTCAGTAAACATATAAACCTAACCATTACAAGAAACTAAAGATCTATTCTCACATGCCTCTAATGGCTCAATATAATTTCTAAACCCTAGGGTGCTCATTGCGCAATGGCTATAGCAAATCATCACCATGCATTAATGGTTTCTCTTTTCTTTTTACACCAAGCACTTGTCTTAAGCATGCATTAAGCAAAGAAGTAACCACATAATCCCACTTTTGAAGCTAAAGTGCATCTTCTAGTTCAAGAGAAGTCTCCTATTTTCTATGAACAATGTGATCAATCATCGTTCTTGATTCAACATCTTGAAGAAGTAGATATGTTATGTGTCCATGCTGTTCTTAATTAATTCTCTATCCACATCTCATTGGTGCTTTACGGCTAGTCCACTTATTTTTGAAGATCGATGTAGAAATTTAAAAAGAGATTTTAACATAAAAAATTATAATTAAATAAGAAATTCACATACAATATAAACCGAAATAATTTTAATGTAAAAAATTTGAAACTGGAAAAACATTATATAGAATAGTTAAATACTTAATTCAAACAAGTAGATACTCGGATTTAACATTTAATATTGAATGAAATAGAGATAAAATATTTTATAATAATAAAAGCTTTAACTCATTGTTGAAAGGGTATTTTAGGAAAGCCAGTTAATCTCTCTTCCACCACTTTCTCTATCCACGTTATATCTCTCTCAACTGCCTTCCCCCAAAACCCTAACTACACGATGCGCCTTTCTGCTTGCCGCCTATGTCGCCGCCCTTTGCTCGTGCACCATGAAGCCACCATCGTCCCCGCTCAACTAGATCTTTGCCGCCTCCTCTATTTCTTCCTTGTAATCCCGCTTCCCTAGCTTGGCAATGTTTGAATCTAGTAGAACTCACACAACATCGAGGACCAAATACAAGGAACTTTTCTTCAGAATGACAAGGCGGAACGCATGATTCGCCGGCTAAATGAAATTGTTCTCGTTCTACTTGCTCACGCCTCGTTACCTCCCTCCTATTGGGTCGATGCCCTACACACCGCTACCTATCTTCATAACATCACACCCACCAAAGTGCTTCACAACCAAACACCCACGACTACCCTCTTCCGTCGCCAACCCTCTTATAATCACCTTTGCGTTTTCGGGTGTGCATGCTACCCTAACCTCTCTGCCATCCATACTCATAAACTAGACACACACTCCATTCTGTGTGTTTTCCTTGGCTACCCGGCCAACTATCGTGGTTATCGGTGTCTCGATCCCACCACCGGTAAAGTTCACCTCTCCCGTCACGTCACATTTGACGAAAACATCTTCCCTTTTGCTACACCCGCTAACAACACACCTCATGATTACCAGTTCCTCTCTCCGGACACCAACCTCCCCTCTACCTTCGATCACTTTAGCTCCACACCTCCATCACCCTCACCACCTCCACCCCCTCCACCTCCACCACCACCACAACCCACCACACCCCTTCTCATCCCATGACTACCCGTTCTCGTCATGGCATCGTTAAACCCACTCATCGCCTAAACTTACATACATCCACCATCTCTCCCATTCCAAAAAACCCACACCTTACCCTACTCGACCCTAACTGGAAACATGCTATGAACGATGAATATAAAGCTTTATGTGACAATGATACATGGGACTTGGTTCCGAGACCACCGAATCCTAATATTATCAGATGTTTGTGGTTGTATCGCCACAAATTTCACTCGGATGGGAATTGACTGTGATGAAACATTTAGTCCTGTTGTCAAGCCTACCACTATACGCACAGTTCTTGCTCTGGCTGTCTCCCGTTCTTGGTCGATTCACCTACTCGATGTCAAGAACGCCTTTCTGCACGGGAACTTGAATGAAACGGTTTATATGCACCAACCTCCCGGTTTTGTTGATCGCAATCACCCTGATTTTGTTTGCAGGTTACGCAAATCTCTGTATGGGCTTAAACAGGCTCCACGGGCATGGTATCAACGATTTGCCACCTATATCACATCTATTGGATTCAAGAGTGCAGTTTCAGATAATTCCTTATTTGTGTATCGCCAGGGAAACAACATTGCATACTTGCTCCTATACGTCGACGACATCATCCTCACGGCGTCTAATGATACTTTTCTTAAGAATATCATCAGCTCTCTTGCAACAGAATTTGCAATGACCGACTTGGGTAAACTCCATCACTTTCTTGGCATGAAGGTTATACATACAGACAATGGTCTTTTCCTGTCCCAATCGCAATATGTTGATAGGGCCAACATGACAAATTGTAACCCAGTCGCAACCCACGTGGATACTTTATCTAAACTTAGTGCAACTTCCGGGGAGCCGTTAACAGACGGTACGCTGTACCAAAGCTTAGCAGGGGCCTTACAATACCTCACTTTCACTCGTCCAGATATTACTTATGTCGTGCAGCAAGTGTGCTTATTTATGCATGCGCCTCGGGAACCACATTTCAACTTTCTCAAACGTATTCTTCAGTACCTTAAGGGCACATCTGAGCACAGGATTTACATTACTAAGTATCCCAATCTACGCATCACTGCCTACTCGGACGTCGATTGGGGGGGTTGTCCTGACTCGCGTCGATCAAAATCCAGCTATTGCGTGTTCCTAGGGGACAATCTTGTGTCTTGGTCCTCTAAACACCAGGCAACCGTGTCTCGTTCAAGCGTTGAGGTGGAGCAAACGCCACTGCGGAAACCAGCTGGCTTCGAAACCTACTTCTCGAACTACATGTACCGGTCACTAAAGCTATGCTCGTATATTGTGATAATATTTCCGCTCTGTATCTCTCTGATAACCCGGTGCAACATCAACGCACTAAACATGTAGAGATTGATATCCATTTTGTCCGAGAACTTGTTAAAATAGGCCGCATCCGTGTCATCATGTCCCGACAGATCATCAGTATGCGGATATCCTCACCAAAGGATTGCCACGCTAGCTGTTTCAACGCTTCAAGACCAGTTTGTGCATACGGTCTCCTCCTGCTCCAACTGCCGGGGAGTATTATTAGACCGAATATACTGTGTATATTTGTGTATATCTGTTTGATTTGTTTCCTATTATTTCCCTTATATATTAGGTAGTTTGTTTGCTTCCTTTTTCTTGTACATGGCTATATATATTATTGATGATAACGAGAAGGACACGGATTCTCTTGATAACCTTTATTACCAGCTTTTTGCATCGTACATACGTTTTGTATCATTTTTCATTCTTTCCTTTTTTATTTAATAAATCCATGATTCCTTTTGATAAATATTTAATATCAAATAAAGTGTAGTACTCGGAAATCGAAGTAAGAGAATACTGGCTTTTTGCGAAGCGGGAATTGAACCCATACCATAGGCAACGGAGAATGTATTTTAACACCTTGGTATCACTAGACTACGAGCTATTTGTTGAGATGCAATGAAGGAATACATACATGACCAAGATTTATTAAATCGGGATTTGGATTTCTATAAGCGTGCTGAAGACTCAATCGCACCCCCCCATTTAATTTCTTACCAAATAAAGGACCAGCTTTCAACCTCACCAACTTTACTGTCTCTCATAATAGATGAACCTGTAGAATATCTGCATCTCCAGACTAGCCAACACATAAAGCCTGGTTTTTAATTACCCCAAGAAAAGGAAAAAAAAAAAAAAACTATAAAAGAAGTCGCTACTAACTCAGGTTTATACAAGTGAAGTGAATGCTAGGCTTTCTTTAATGGGCAATAACAATTGGTGGGGAGTGGGACCACAACATGGTTTTATTGACTTGGCATGTAGCCCCTCCCTGTCTTCGAAGCTGTACTATGTGGTCCCCTTTTCATCGGACAAAAGCAGCGGTAATATGGTCTTCAGCCAATCACAGTTCGACAACGTTTTTTGCAAACTACTCTGGTTTTCCAATACCACCTGGTTTCCTTTCTCAAGTTATTATTATTATTATATCACCGTCGTTATCATTTTTTAGAAAAAAACGAATATCGACTAGATTTCTATAAATGGTCTACCTTTCTACTTTTGTTATAATATCTTCCTTCGTATTTTTCATATCATACTTTTATAAAATCCAATACATTTTTTAAAAGCTAGCAGCCAATCAAGGGATTTGCTTAACTAAATATAACCAGTTAATATCACTATTATAATTAATTATTACTTTTTTATACTTATTTATTATCTTTATTTTCCCAAACTTAATAATTGTGTATGTATTTTAATTTTAATAATAAGAATAAAGATGGGCCTAAACTAATTAATATTTTCAAGAGTACGTCGTATTTGGTATTTCTCTTGAAGAAATAAATTATAGCGTAGAGCTAGATTTTGAGTGAATACTAAATATTAATAAAACAAATATTTGTTTTTCTTCAAAAAATGTGAAGACAAATAAACGAAATATATATAAAACCAGCATCTTCTAGCTGAATACAGTTATAACTGTAGAACAGCAAGTCTTTGTGTGTGTGTGTGTGTGAGAGAGAGAGAGAGAGAGAGAGAAAAGGTCGATAAATAAATAAAAATCGGAGGGAGGGAGCGGTGGCCGCAAAATAAAAATGGGTCGGGGAAGGGTGACGTTGAAGAGAATAGAGAATAAGATAAATCGGCAGGTGACTTTCTCGAAACGTCGGTCGGGATTACTGAAGAAAGCTCATGAGATCTCCGTTTTGTGTGACGCTGATGTTGCTCTCATCGTCTTCTCCACCAAAGGAAAGCTCTGCGAATACGCTACTGATTCCTCGTACGTACACCTACCTACCTAGCTATCTACTTCATCCTTCTTATAATTCCTGCTTAAATATATACTTATTTGATTAATCTGTTTAATTCGGGAAAATTCAAGTATATATTAATTTGTTGACTGCAAATGATCAATCGAACGTTTCTGTGTTTCACAACATGAAATCAAGGGCAGGCAAGGCTTCAAATTCATGCACTATCTATTTCTGTATTGCATACGAATTGAAATTGGATCGTACGTTTTCTTTTCTTAGAATCGTGATTAATTAGTGTGGAATCAATGCATATATGATCAGTGGCTCGCTCGTATGTGTTCTGTGGCGAGTTGTTGAAAGTGGGGTCTTTAAGTTAGTGATTTTTTAGGAAATATTTGGGATCAGAAATAGTATAGCTAGCTAGGGCCATTTCATATCAGGAAAGATACTGATGAAACTAGAATTAACCCATTTTTACTTTGTCTGCCCATATGAGGCAAGTGTCAAGTACTACTCCTTCAATTCTATATGTCATAAATCAATCACGTCTCCTTTGTTTTTGTTTATATATTTTTAGTAAGGTTTCTAAATACCTTAATTTTGAGATCACACAAGAACTCAGCTGCTCATGTCAAATCGTGGGTCATTCTCAAGAATTCAGCATCATCGATCTTGTGCGATTTACATTTTTTTAGTAGCCTTTTGGTTACATGCATAGTAAACATAGTATATTTAGTCAAGTCGAGCTCAAACGTGTCAAGTAAGGCTAACTCGAGCTCGAAAATATCCAACCAAGTAATAATATTGATTGATATTATTATATAATATGCTAATTTTGTTAATCAAGTCCACCCAAGCTCACAAGTATCGGGTCGCTAACCAAGCTAAAGCTCGAGGTTGAAAAGAAAAGATCGAACTTGCTTTGAGTTTTCTAATCAAGCCGAGTTTAATTAAGCTTCACATTATGTTAACTTTTCATACTTTGTTTACAACCCTAGCTATTCGTGTCTTAATGGCATTACTAGTTTGAGTAATGCTGTACCTGTAAATCTAAATCATCCTCTTAACAAAGAGTCGGTACGTACGTGACATATGTCCACACCTAAATTCTCTATCTTTATATATCAAAAGATATTACTGAGGTGAGATTGTTGGCGCTGATCGATATATGTTGGTGTTGAATTGTGATGGTTGACTGGTTGAGCATCAACTGCTGCTAGATACATCAAATTCCGCCTATAGCCTAGCTATAACAGGCCGGATACAACCACTTCCAGTTAAGCACGAGTGTTGATAATAAAAGCATTAGTGCCATGCATGGTTTCGGCATAAAATCATGAACGGGAAAAACAAACATGACATACAAGTTACAACTATTTGCTATTGAAAATGAAGCTATAACCACAGTACTATTAAGAAAATGCATCACCCATGGTTGAAAAAAACACCAGTAGCCATTAATGGACACATTGCAATGGGGATGACGATCAACAAGCTCGTGATATGGGGAGTTTTGACTCGTTTACTTCCATCACGAGCAACGATAGGAGATGCTCTAAATGTCTATCATAGAGGGCATTAAGAACAAAATATTGTATGTGAACTTAAGAATTTAAGGCCATGTTAGGTTGGCAGATTTTTTGGTTAAATCCTAACAAATTCTGCATTTCATTTCCTCAAAATCTCAAGAAATTCTTTGTGTGAGGGATTTTATAGATGCAATGAGGGTGCCCCTAGGATTTCAAAATCTTTAAACATGAGATTTACATTTTTACTGTCCTACTTGTTTACACTTTAAACATAGAACTCAATGCACTATTCCACATAGGAGTTAATCGGCTTTCGGGTTAGTCTGGGTTTTTAAGCTTCGGGTTTGTTGGGTTCGGTCAAACATTGTTTATCATTTAGATGAACGAACAAATATGTACATGAAGTAACCAATCTTTTAAACAATCAAACACAAATGCTTGTTAGTTTATCATTCGTGTTCGGCTAAAATTAAACAAACGCAGAAATCCGTTTGTGTTCATTTATTTGTTCAACTAAAGTTAAACGAACAAACGTAAACAAGCCCCATTCATGTTCAATCGGTTCGTTTACAGCCCTACTTTATTCTAAGTATTGTTAGGTGCAACCCTTTGTATAGATTTGTTGATGACTTAATCTCAGATACTTAAATTAGTTCTCCTATATATGCTGAGTGTTTGTTAGCAGTCAATTTTAGAGGCTTAGTCAGTTTTAGAAAACCAAACTATGTGAAACCTAAAAGATCTCTAGTCTTTTCCTATATATGTTTGCAAGAAAAGAGGTGGACCTCAACTCCTTTTTACTAGAAGAGAACAGCGTTTGTTTTTTCAGATTTCAAAAATCTCATTTCACATCTTCAAACTAACAAAACACTAAGCCTAATCTTAACCCAAAATCATCAAATTAACCAAACTCCAATCCTAATTTCAACAGATCAAAGCATTCATTCTAACCTATATATATTTAACCTTAATCCTTTTACAAGTCGTCGGAGCGGAAGAACTTCGATGGGAGTACAAGTGTACGTGTCGGAGCATATGGACTCGCCGCCTTGTCAGAGATGGTGAAGCTAGCAAGGTGAACTTTAATCGAGTTGAAGTTGCGAACAGTAAAAGGGAAATGTGATCGAGGAGAGAACAATAGATGGTGCTAGCTAGGAGAGAACATTAGTTGAAGCGAGCAAAAGGGAAGTTCAATTGAATTGAAGGTTGGTAGTGTAAGGAGTCCTTTACAACTATTATTTACTTTTCAAAAATACTAAAATGTCCCAAAAATATAGCTGTCAACCTCGAAATGAGCCTTCTATCTAAGTGAGTTTATTTACCAAATAATCACACTTACACATACACAATAATTGAGTTTTTTTTACCAAATAGGTGTTATTTAAAAACATATTTACTAAATAGGTGTACTTTTGAATATATTTACCTGTTTTTTTTACCTGTATTTTTTATTTTTACAGCTTTTTTTAGTTTTTAATTGTTTTTTTACTGCTTCTTTTTAACTAATTTTGACTGCTTTTTAACTGTTTTTTAGAGTTTCTTTAGTGTTCTTTTTTTGCTGTTTTTAAACTGTTTTTTAGTGCTTCTTTATTGTTTTTCAACTATTTTTCTATTCAATTAATATCGATTAGTGATGTAAGCTTTGTAAAATAAATGTTATTTTTACAACAACAAAGACATTTTATTTTATTAAATAAATAATAAACTAGCAAGAGTCTAGATTATTACAACAACAATTTACTCGGCAAAATCAAGTTTCTTTCAATGTATTCTTTAAACAAAAAAACACGTAACGCCTGAAGTTAGATTGAAGATTAATGAATCCCAACTATATATGCGTCATTTTCGGAAGAGAAATTATATATTCTTTTACTTTTTTCTCTTACTTTTCATGTTACATCAAAAGAAACTTGATTTTGCAAACATGTGAGTAAATTATAATCTAGACTCTTGCTAGTTCATTATTATTTAATAAAATAAAATAAAATGCCTTTGTTGTTGTAAAAAAACATTTCTTTTACAAAGCTTACATCACCGGTCGATATTAATTGAATAAAAAAACAGTTAAAAAATCAGCAGAAAACATTAAAGAAGCAGTACAAAACAGCTAAAAATAGCAAAAAATAACAAAGAAACACAAAAAAGCAGTAAAAAAACAATAGAGAAGAAGTAAAAGACAGTAAAAAGAAACAGTAAAAAACAGAAAAATACACCTATTTGGTAAATATATTTAAAAATACACATATTTGGTAAATATGTTTTTACATAACACCTAATTGGTAAAAAACTCCACAATAATTCTAATGGTTCAAAGAATCTAGAGCTAATCTTTCTCAGATTCCTAAATTAAATTACACTTTCCATAAAAGCATCTTTCTAAAGAATAGAATTTCTAAGTTAAAATTCTAAAAGAGTTAGGCTTTTATTCATATATCTCTTTTATCAACTCTAAACGCCTTACAATCCTCTCACAGATATCTTAAATCTCATGTGTCATAGATATCATGTATATGTTACCAAACATTTGTTGACCCACTTTTCTTTTTAGCCAATGGAACTAAGTATTAACATCTATATGGTCTCTGGTCTTCCAAAAGTTCAAGTGGTATCAGTTAAGAAGAAAATTCTGCTAATGAAATGTATGTATTCCAACTAAGCTCATAATCAACAATGCACACAAAGCATATCTTCCGGAGTATAGATCCACCGTTCATTCTACCCATTTGTTTGTAGATGGAAAGTTGTGCTAAATACAACTTGACGTCCAAATCATCGTGAAATTTTGTCCAAAATTCGATAGGTGCTCCTACTATCTTTCTTATTCACCACTGACACTAGCACCTCATGCCTCATAACTGTCTCTTTTATAAACACATTAACCCTCTTTTCAGAGAAAAACATCTCTTAGATAGGGATAAAGTAGGCCTTTTTCGTCAATTTGCCAACACCTAGCCAAATGGTATAAAAACTCTAATCAACTTTACTAACTCTTAATACTTGAATCTACCAAAAATGATTTACAATTCTCTTTCTGATTTCTAATGGGGCTTTTGGTTCACAGATTGTTTTTCAATGGAATTGGAATTCATGAAGGAATTGGAATGTAAAGGAATTTGATTTGGAATCTAAATCCTAGCTTATTGAGTTTGATGGTTCCATGAATTGGAATTCACTCCCCCACTACAAAATACCCTAATGAGACTTGCCACCACCATCCCACCACCATCGCCTCACTGTTGTTGTCGCCGCCCCACTATCACCCACCATCTCGTCACCGTCGAAGCAAGGAAATGCCGCCACCCCAGTGTCGATATTCGAAGCCCTAGTCGGAGGTGAAAGTCGAATGTTGAAGCTCTATTTGCTTTCGTCCTAAATCACCGCCACCCCACTGTCGAAAATCGAAGACCTAGTTGTTGGTGAAAGTCGAACGTCGACCTAGATGGAGGTGAAAGTCGAAGCCCTAGTCGGAGGTGAAAGTCGCCGTCGCCTTATATCGCTGTCGACCTAGACAGAGGTGAACCACCGTAAATCGCCGTCGACCTAGGTGGAGGTGAAAGTCAGGAAGGAATTCAAATTCCATAGGTTATTGGAAAGATTCTCAATTCCTTCAAATGAGGGAATGTTTTCTATCCAATGAATTCCAATTCCTTCCATAATGTTAAGCCAAACGCATGAATTGGTTGGAATTGGATTTCAATTCCCGCCAATTTCTTCCAACCAAACACCCTCTAATAAAATCTTAATAAATATTGAACAAGTAAGGGTGGTGCGGAGTGTACACTTGTTTGAATTTATTTTGATTCAAAGTACAATGTTATTTGGGGGCGAAACCCCTGAACGACGGGTCGAGCTGGTTTTTTGACCCACCCGGTTAAAATTACTTTATGAAAAATGCATAGAAAACCCGAATTTGGTCCTTTGACCCACCTGGTTTTGACAAGACAATTTTTTTGGTGGTTTTTTGTCTGGAAATTGGTCATCTTCACGAATTGGTACAGGGAGATCAGAACAACACATAATCTCAATTCCGTGTTTGAATTTATACCGAGTTTTATCCGATTGTGATTTCGATTGTACCATTGAAATACTTCAATTTGAAAGTGTTTCACGACTCTCAGTATTCCAAGCAATCGAAAACCCATATTTCTAACGTCTTATGCCTAATCTCCTGGTCTTTCATCTCATCATCCATAGTGTAAACATCTGTCAGGTCTTATGACGGATGCCTAACCATCCCTTAGGTCTTATGTCTAACCATGTGCAAGGTCTTTCATCTAATCATCCATAGTGCAAACACCATAGGTCAAGATTTGCATCTCTAAAATCAATTTAACAAGAAGCCCGTGACACATCATTAAACATACTTCAACAATCCATCAAAGACCTAGTCTACAGCACTAGGTACTAATACAATTTATTCTCATAACTAAACCGTTGAATCCATTTAGTTTAACGTCCTAGAGTCACAATAAATTAATAGAACAAGTATTTGATTTTTATTAAACTAAAATCCCACAATTACATATAAAAAACATGAGAATCATAAGCAGTAGCCTCGATCACGTACGGTTTTAGGCACCAATACCTTCTAACTATGTTCATATCCTTTTCAAGACCAAACATCAAATCGCTTGATACGGCATATACTCTAATCTCTATTAGATAAATAAGTTATGTTTATTAAATCAAGGTGCTTTATTTACTACCCGACCATCCTCTGGTATTAATTTACACATCTATCTCTATTGCAATATTTTTAATAAACCTCAGTCATAAATATACACTTAATATGACTGCCTTACTTCTACAACTACAAGGGACTCTTATTAGTCCCACATGGGCATAAAGTTTTATAACAGATAAGACTTAATACATCTACTGCTCCTGAATCTCTTATTAGAGAAGTAGATACATGATCATCAAGATTAGTACTTCTTCTAACTTTAGGCTTAGCCATCATCTCCTCTTTTATTAGTTAGATAACTCTTCTCATCTAATCACTTCTGGGTGTTTTGTCCCGGTAGGGGTTTTAACAATACTCAAGCTAATCGTATCAGTCATTTAATTTATACAAAGAATCTCCTTAACCAATCGATTCACCTCCAAAAGAGATGCAATCTTTACTTGAAACACTCGCGACAAATTAATCTCATCATGCCTCCACTATCACTACTTTACTTTGTTGTTGAATCAACAGTTTTCTCTAATTCTTAACGCCGCTTCTAAATAAGGTTAAAGACAAACTGTAGTTACTCTGTGATCGACAAAAGCAAAGGCAAAAAGGTGCCATCATTTTTCATAATTTGTCTAGCACTGGGCTGTAGATTAAGCATTCCGACAAAAGTCAGGTTAACCGGTATAGAAATCTCTATAAATACAACTATTCACATTTGTTGCAACATCCGATTTAGAGACGTAACCGTCACACTCTTATTTCGCAATTGTAAGGAGAGTGTCGTGAATGCCTTCTATACTTTTCTCACCATTGTATCTAAAATCAAGGGTTTGATGTTGTCTTCTCTGATTTCTTCAATGATCCATTGGTTATTAAGCGATATACTCAGTAGCTTTACCCACCGAACACACGGGTGGTCTGTTCTTAGGTTGGTGAATTGCCACCTCATTTATCACACTAACCTCTTCTCGTCACAAGGCTTACTAATACAATCTGGGGGATAATCACATCAATGCCCTCACTTGCGTGCACTATTTTGCTCTAACCACATAAGTAGGCATTAAGTAGGAAATATAATGGGTTCCTACCATGTGGTCCCAAATCAATGGTAAGCACTTATCATGCTAATATGTTATCTCAATTGCTCTCTATATAGTCTCTTATAGGCCTCAACTGTCTAAGTAAAGATCTCTATCTCTTACCGCTCACTTGATTCACATAATACTTTCATGAGTTTGTCAAGTATTTCACATAAACATGCATCTTTATTAATTCACTAACCTTACATCAAGGTTATTACACATTTAGCATCATAATCATCATTCTCTGTTTTTATGCATGCCTCGACACAGAGTCATCAATTCATAACATGAGAATTATGTTTATTAAGTCATCATTCATACTTTATGTGCACAACATATCATACATCACTAAGTTTATAGTACTCATTATCTTATTCATCAATGTGCACAACTCGAATAACATCATCATTCATCAAATTTTCATCTCAACTATGTGCATCTCATACTCCACGGGCTCTAATTGACAGCTCCACTTTATCACAACCATGATTTAAGTCCAGACAACATCTAGCATGTTTGAATCTCTTAAACCACAACTCTAATTCCAACTTGTAAGGACCCAATATTTTTTAAAATAAGAAATACACTTTTTACAAAGAATTTACACAACTATTATTTACTTCTCAAAAATACTTTAATATCCCAAAAATAAAGCAAGCGGAAGCCTTGAGCTGTCAATCTTGAAATGAGCCTTCTATCTAACTGATCCTGCAAAAAGGAAATAACAATACTAATAAGTGTGAAGCTTAGTGAGCACACAATCACAAACTAACAAATAGTTTCACACACATATCTTATACATGCAATCATCATCATAAAACAGCAAGCATCTCATAAAATCTGAATCAGGCTATTATATTTCCACACAGACTAATAATTTGTCACTCAGGCCATAATAATGCCACTCACGCTCTTATTGTGCTACTCAGGCCTTAATAATGTCACTCAGCTCTAATACCAACTTGTAAGGACCCGATTTTTTTAAAATAAGAAATACACTTTTTACAAAGAATATACACAACTATTATTTACTTCTCAAAAATACTTTAATATCCCAAAAATATAGCAAGCGGAATCCTTAAGCTGTCAATATTGATATGAGCCTTCGATCTAATTGATCCTGTAAAAAGGAAATAACAATACAAATAAGTGTGAAGCTTAGTGAGCACACAATCACAAACTAACAAATAGTTGCACACACATATCTTATATATGCAACCATCATCATAAAATATCACACATCTCATAAAATCTGTCACTCAGACTATTATATTGCCACATGCTAATAATTTGTCACTCGGGCAATAATAATGCCACTCACGTTAGTAATATGCCACTCATGCTATCATTGTGCCACTCAAGCCTTTGTAATGCCACTCAAGCTAGTAATTTGCCACTCTGGCTATCAGCACATCATCTATCTTCTTCACATAATTACTTAATACACATTATGCACATATTCATGGTAACACAGTGTAGAAAACTACACGCTGCATACAAGTAATCATCAATATATATCTAATCTTAATTATAGTATTACTATCCCATAATTATACCACTCAGATTATTAAACTGCCATTCAGGATATTGGAAGCTATTGGTTGCCAATAAGGTGATCATCTCATTATCATAACTCATGTAATTATCACCCCGACATTATTTCATAAATCTACACATTGTATACATAACACACATATGCATCTGGTTCGTTGGTAGGGGTCGCGTAACTCACCTTGAAAGCTAAATGGCGTATTAATCTACTATTGGTAGAAAAGTAATAAGCAAATACACAGTAATGATTACCTACATGAATTTATACTCTAATTTAGATCTCAAATTATTCAATTAAAACTCTGTGAGTATCCTACACGGCTTATAACATGGCTCGTGTTTAAACTACACGGCCACTCTACACAGCTACACAAGTCATACCATACACGATCTATATATCTTATCACATGGTTTGTGCCATGAAGGGCTGAACATGACCCGTATCGTGTGTATACGGCCTATGTTCCTTTACACGGTTACACTACACGGCCTGTCACCCTAGACATAGCCCGTGTTGACCATTTTGGCAGTGATCGATGTGAAAAGCTGCAAATCGACCAAACTGAATTACAAATGGGACCAAAGCTGCAAATTGACCCATCCAGGTGTTTTCCAGCACTTGTTTACACTATATAACAACTAAAAACACCAAAAACAACTTAACAACAATAATGATTCAACCAATTGATCAATTTGCACCATCTTACTTGATTTTGACCCCTTACCTCTTTGAGTTCAAAAAAATCAACATAGAAATCAGTTCACTTATCACAATTGCATTCAAAACAGAAGTTAAGACTCTATTAAATCATCATGAGATGATGCCTATTTGTCAAGAACACTATAATGCTAGAATCATAAAACTACTCTTCCATATCAAATTGATCATCTTCATCTTCTTCAACCACCACTCTCTCATGGGGGACCAATATCATCCCCTCCTCCTCCTCCTCATCATCTTCTAAATCAACAATTGGGCTTTTGCTTTATCATTAACATTAGGCACTTTGTTTAGAATCCTTGGTCCTACAAATAAATAAAAGTCATACTTATTATTAATTAACACTCTCCAAAACGTTAATACTTATTATAATATATAGATGAGTTATTAGTGTATAATTTGCCTCTGTTTCTTTTATTAGCAACATCCATCCATGAGATATCTTTGGGGAGACATGCATCCTCTTTTTTGGTAATCCATTCATCATCCGACTCCATATCATATTGGATCATAAGTCTCCCCTCTTTCTTCTCTTTTGAAGTCTCATGTCAAGTTTAACGTTGTATTTCACAAACACTAACGCATTCAACCTTTGTTGCTCCAAACTATTCTTCTTCTTGGAGTGTATGTGGTCAAAAGTGCTCCAACGTGGCACTACGTGTGAGGCTCAAGACACAAATAGCAAGATGTTGAAGTTCCGAGCACTCATCTCCATAACTCGACCACCATTTAGCTACAATTTAATCGAGAAAAAGACTAATAAGAAATAATGAAACTATTATATATTTAACCCACGATCTCTAAAAATTCCTTGAAAATTAGCGGGTTGCATTTTGTTCCTCGTCTGATATGCCAAACATTCTATGCTGTCATTGAACATTGGAAGTTGTTCATGAATTTTCACCATTGTTGGCCTATCATACATCTTTTCAATGGCATCATATAATCCACCTTTGACTTCTCTATTGGGACGAAAGTTCTCATCGAAATGAAGACTAGTTATCAATAAAGAAAATTTATTAAGCTCAAACAATATTTTATGGCCTTCCAAAAGTGGACATCACCTAAAACAATGTATTTAACTAACTTCCCTTCGTTTGTATAAGCAAAGGTGGATTCGGACCCATCTTTATAGGTAGACAATTCTTGACGAGGTTGTTTCAACTCTTGAAATCTTTTCAAGGTAAGAAAAGAAGTTGCAAATTGTGTCACTCCGGTTCGTGTGACTTTTCTTGCTTTGTCTATTGTGTCTTTGAAAGTTGTCTCCCCTTCCAATGTCTTGCAACATTAAGTCTACAAATGAGCAACACAAGGTGACCAATACAAACGGGGCATATCTCTTTCCAACTTTGAACCGGCTAATACATAAGCCGAAACACTAGTTGTGATGACTTGAACCACATTTTCCTCCCTAACTTCTTCAAAAAGTGAATTAAGCATTTACAACAATTTATTTGCATCTTTTACAAATGAGGACGTGTCAATCGATTTCACAAAAACTGTGCCACTTGGGCTATTAACTAGAAAATTTGTGATTGACCTTTGTTTGTCATCCGTCCAACCATCTGACATAATAGTGCACCCCGTTTTCTTCCAATCCTCTTTGTACTTATTCAACCCTTCTTCGACACATTCTACCTCTTTCTTTAAGTATGTGACTCTTGCCTCATGATAAGAAGGGAGTTTCAATCCTTTCACATATTCTCCCATGAGTCTCAAAGCTTCTTTCCATAATTAAATGGCAAAGCTTCACTGTATAGAAGTTGGCATAAAGTACGAGTTACGGGCTCTCTATTCTTCAATACTTGATTCATTGTTTTTTGTGTTCTTTTCTATAAAAGATTATAAAGTCCTATCAAACTTTGTATTTCTTCATCACTATTGACTTGAAAACAGTCATCATCTTTTGTCTTAGCCTTTTTTTCCTCAAAGCTCGTCAATAATTTAAGAAAAAATTGTTTGATATGTTCTTTAACAACGGGACACACGTAGATATCTTTTTTCCTCACGTCTCCACTACCACTACTTTACTCGGCTGTTGAATCAAAAGTTTTCTCTTATTCTTAACAACACCTCTAAATAAGGTTAAATGCAAACTATAGTTGCTCTTTGATCGACAAAAGCAAAGGCAAAAGGGTGCCCTCATTTTTCATAATTTGTCTAGCACTCAGCAGTAGATTAAGCATTCCGACAGAAGTCAGGTTAACCGGTATAGAAATCTCTTTAAATACAGCTATTCACTTTTGTTGCAACATCCAATTTACAGACGTAACTATCACATTCTTATTTGACATCACTGTCTCTATCAACTCATAGATTTTCATCTTTTTTTCATCAAATTCGCAATTGTAGGGAGAGTTCCGTGAAGGTCTTTTATACTTTTCTCACCACTTCATGTCTTCATCTAATATCAAGTGTTTGATGTAGTCATCTCTGATTTCCTCAATGATCCGTCGGTGATTAAGCGATATACTTAGTAGCTCTACCCACCGAACTCACAGGAGCCACAGGGTTTACTAACCACATAACTAGGCAATAAGTAGGAAATATAATGGGTTCCTACTCATGCGGTCCCAAATCAATTGTAAGCACTTATCATGCTAACATGTTATCTCAATTACTCTCTATATATAGTCTTTTATAGGCTTCTACCGTCTAAGTAAAGATCTCTATCTCTTACCTCTTAATTTATAGAATACTTTCATGATGATAGAGAAAGAAATTACACAAAAATGGAATATGAGAGTCTGAGACAAGTGAGGAGATGATTTCATTGATGAAAGGAAAGGATAACAAATGAACCAGGGAAGATCCCTAGCAGAGAGCCAATACAACCGAAAAATGGAAATAACATGACATCCTCCATAATCTAGCCCCTCCCTAAAAAGATATTCCCTTTTAACTAATTTCTAGCCACTTTCAACAATTCCAACATTTTCCCATTTTTCCCTCCCAGAATAAACCTTCCACACTTTTAGCATCACAATCATCATTTTCTGTTTTTATGTGTGCTTCGACACAGAGTCATCAATTTATAACATCATAATTATGTTTATCAAGTCTATTAGTTTATAATACTCATTATCTTATTCATTAATGTGCACAACTCAAATAACATTATCATTCGTCAAATTATCATCTCAGCTATGTGCATATCATATAATCAAGTCATAAGACTTATCATCTCTAGCATGCATACATACTCATCTAGTATGCTCACTACTCCTTAGGCTCTGGTTGACAGCTCCGCTTTATCACAACCATGGTTTAAGTCTAGACAGTTATTATTTACTTCTCAAAATTACTTTAATGTCCCAAAAATATAGCAAGCGAAAGCCATGAGCTGTTAATCTCGAAATGAGCCTTTTATCTAAGTGATCCTACAAAAGGAAATAACAAGACTAATAAGTGCAAAGCTTAGTGAGCACACAATCACAAACTAACAAATAGTTCCACACACATCTCTTATACATGCAATCATCATCATAAAATATCACATTTCTTATAAAATCTGCTAGTCAGGCTAGTAATTTGCCACTCGGGCTATCATAGTGCCACTCAGACCTTCATATTGCCACTCAGGCTATGAGCACATCATCTATCTTCTTCACATAATTACATAATACACATTATGCACGTATTCATGCTAACACACCGTAGTAAAGTACACAATGCATACAAATAATCATCAATAAACTTCAAATCTTAATTATCGTATTGCTATCTCATAAATATACCACTCAAATCATCAATAAATATCATTATCATAACTCATGTAATTATCACCGTGACATTATTTCGTAAATCAACACACTATATACGTAACACACATATACATGGTCTATACTTATCACATGGCCTGTGCCATGAAGGGCTGAACACGGCCTGTAACCCATGTAACATCACCATACACTATCTATAGCTCTTATGGTTACACTACACTTCTTGCCACCCTAGACATGGCCCGTGTTGACATTTTTGCAACAGACTAATCGATGTGAAAAGCTATAAATCGACCAAAACTTAATTAAAAACCCATCCCAAGTCTTTTCCAGCATTTGTTTACACTATATAACAACTAAAAACACGGAAAAACAACTTAACAACAATAATTATTCAACCAATTGATCAATTTGCACCATCTTACTCAATTTTGACCCATTACCTCATGAGTTCAATTACAATCAACATAGAAATCAGTTCACTTATCACAATTGCATTTAAAACAGAAGCTAAAAGTCTATTAAATCATCGTCAAGATGACTCCTATTTGTCAAGAACACTATTACTTCAAAAGGATGACTAAAACTCTATCATTAACACTATATAGAGCATAATTTCACTTTTCTTGACTCCACCAAAGCCATTTCAATTGAGCTTCAATTCTCAATTTTCAGCACTACCCTCTTGCTCTCGATACTTCCATCCCCAACACCTAGATTTTGAATTTTAGAAAGTCTAGGAATGGTATTTATACAACTTTGCCCAATTGACAATAATCCCTGTAAGTTCATATTTTTGAAGTTTGGTCACAAAACTCTGTCATAATACATAATCAAGTTTAAAAATTAGCAATTTAAGTCCTCTAACTATTAAACACACTTGTCACTTAATTATTTTCACATTAACACTTGTAATTAAACTAATCAATAAATTAATTTAAATTACAAACTTACATTTTCGGGGTGTTACAGATAGGTCAAAGTCTTGCAAATAGGGGGATGGGGATTTTAGGGTTAATTGTGGAGCATATTTAAAGGGGTGTTTATTTTGGCTTATTTTTATAAGTTCGTTTACTGTTGTTTATTCGTCATGTGTCTGGCTTATTTTCTTCATGTATCACATAATAAACTCGAAAGTCGGAAAATAAGCCAAAAAAACTAGCTTATGAAAAATAAGCCCATAATAAGCTAAAACAAACACCCACTAAGAATGGCGTAGGATTTAAAAGTGAAGTTTTAACCTCTTCTAGGAAAAAGAAGGAAAATAGGCTTTAAGGTCTTTTGTCTTCTAAGAAACAACAATTTGTTTTAATTAGACTACTCGTAGTCATGACATGTATGACTGACTCCCACATCAGTTTTTCAACCTATGACATAGTCATGACTAAACAACCTTAGTAATGACATTCATGACTAACCTCCACATCATCCCTTATTTCTACATCACCAACCATTTCCATATATACCATTACTCATTTGAGCTTGTTGTGGGGATGACGAGGAAGGGAATGACCAGCGGACGACAGGCATGGCATAATGGTCGACGAGCAAAACGACGAGTTGTGGGGGGCATGACGAGATCGTCATGACCTCCCACTACGGGTGGTCTTATGTTTGCTCGCATGCAAACATGCGTGCTGAAAAATGACTTGTTCAATGAGACTGTATGAAGATCAACTTCAACGTCAATGAAGAGATTAATTTTAAAATTCAAATAAAAAAATGTCAAGTGAAGAAAAGAAATAAAGTATCATCAATTCAAGCAGGTTGAAAGGATCTTTCCCTTATTAGGCTATAAGCATCCATCCCTTCTAACTCTTCCATCTTTCTTGTCACATCAGCATACCCTCCTATCTTTTTTGTCCCATCAGCGTCACATCATCCTCTCTTTTCATTTTTCTTTCCAACCCTCTAACCCAACAACCATTCTTATATCTTAAAAGGAGCAGGAGAGAGGAGAGAGAACGGGTAGGTTAACCGGAGGAGGAAAGGACCTGAATATTGAGAGGGAAGGGGGCTGTTCCTGCGCCTCCCGACCTCTCCCGCAGGACCAATGCGCACAGCCTTAGTATTCATTCACCTGCAACTATTTTGTAAATTATGTGATCCATTTGTATTGTAAAAAACTCAGAAAGCTTAATGCTTTCATAAACCTAGCAGACTTATTCCCCCCAACACCCCCATACGACCATTTAAGAATAATTTTGAGTATCGGTTTTTTAAAGTTATACATACTGGGTCCATTAGTATTGTATTTTTATCTGTCTATAATTTTCTATATTACTTGTAAACAATATGTGCATTAGTTTTAAAGATACCTAGCACCTATGTAGCATAGCCGGGACATTAACTTGAGTTATATTTAGCAAAATCCTAGATCCTTTTGTTATTCATTAGCTATTGTTATTTTAAATTTTGAAGTGTGATTTAGTCTACAAGTTCGCCTTATTTGTCTTTACGAAGAGTGTTTTAGACTGCTTAGGGGTGAATTTGAGTTAAGACAACTTGTAAACTACTCGAAATCACCTTGGAAAATACTCCAAAATTGGCCAGTTTAAGTCGAGCTCGAGTAATAAAAATTACTAGGCTCATAAAGCTCCTCAGCCTTATCAAGCTTGTGTCATTTCACATATCTACCAATTTTATATATATATTTACATAATCACTGTAAATTCTGCTAGAGTCGAGCTCGAAAATAAGTTGAGTGAGGTAATAATAAACTAGTTAATAATATTATTTAATATACTAATTCTGTCAATTGAGTCGAGCCGGAGCTGGATAGTGTCAGACTGTCAGTTAGTTAGAGCTTGAAAATAAAGGCTCAATATGTTTACCAAGCGTATTTTGTACCAACTTTTTTACTCAGCTATTTAACAAATCAAATATCGTAGTATATTCGAAAAAGTTAGTGTGATGGAGGAAAAAACCGACGCTGGAGTGATGAAATACGCCCATTTTCTTCTATTTTCGATAACTAATATCTGTGTAATTTGAATTTGTTTGTACATTCTCATAACACCATGGTTTTGGAAACAGAATGGAAAGGATTCTCCAGAGGTATGAAAGACACTCTTATGTAGAGACGCAACGTACTTCGACCAGTAACGAATCACAAGTACGTTGTCTGTTTTATCTTCAAACATGCTGCATCTTGATTTCCTTTTTCTGAAGGCTGAATTCTTTTATTATTTATTATTTTTTTAATGTCAAGGGAAGCTGGAGTCTGGAATATGCCAAGCTTAAGGCTAGAATCGAGGTTTTGCAGAAAATGCAAAGGTACATGTAACAAATACTCGGTAACTAGCAAATGTACATATTGTATTAAGATTTTGTTAAACAAAAAGATGATGAAACGTATATCGAGTTCTTTTAGGAATTTGATGGGAGAAGAACTTGACGTCTTGAGTCTCAAAGAGCTTATATCTATTGAGCAGCAAATTGATGCAGCTCTTAAACAAATCAGGCTGAGAAAGGTATCACATTTCACCAAAGGATTATAGACCCTCATATTCTGTGGGTCCTATCTTCATTAATTTATCTTCTATTTATTCAAATATAGTAGTGGAATTTAAATACAGCTTTTTGTTAAAAGAAAAGTGTAACTGTGACTTGCAGAACCAGGTGATGCTTGAATCAATTTCTCAGCTCCAAAAGAAGGTACACCCAATTCTCATATTAGATTAAAAAGCTAATTTGTGTTCAGTAGGTTCAAGATTTCGTTCCCAGTTCTACTCCAAACCTATTACCAAACAATAACATTACTAAGAACTTTGAAGATTAGAGAACATGCATCCTAAATAAAATTTGAAAAAACCACAAACATGATGATAATTTAAGATTTTTTTTAAGAAAAATCGTATCCGCAGAACAAAGCTTTGCAAGATCAAAACAACTTCCTGTCTAAGCAGGTAAGTGATGTTAAACAATAATTTCCCTTGTTCTTATTCGGCTTAGCATGCTTCTGTCATCAAACTTAAAACTTAAAAACTATGCAGATCAGGGAAAAGGAGGAAGAAGCAACCCGCCATAAGTCACACCAGCAGACCCATGATATGATGACTTCATTTCATTTGGGCATGTTAAGCAACTGGTAATGCTACTTTTCCCTACAGCTTCCTTCTTTTTTTAAAGTCATGAAACATAAAAATACAGTGAAACCTAATTAAGGTGTGTGCATATGATACACAGTGATACACAGCATGCACGAGGCGGTGAAGTAGAAGAGAACCCAAGACAAGGTGAACCATCTACAGTTATTCCACCTTGGATGGTTCAGAACATGAATAAGTGAAACATTATTTAGAGTTTTATGAATGCATAAGCAATAACATATGGACAACATGTATGTGGAACAGTTAGTAGATGATATCTGTTAAGATTAGATGCTTTTGGTTGTGTAGATAAGGGCAACAAAAATGGATGGATTTGTGTTACAAATTGATTTGGTATTGTCTATTGTGTATGTCTGTCCTCACAAGTCAAACTATCACCAAATCTATAAGTAAATGGCCTTGAAATTTTATATTCTGACCCATTAAAAGGCAAGAAATTTTATCATAAGGGAAAATGATCCATGCAATTAATAGCACATAAGTTAGATATCGTTACACTCGCAAAACAATTAATAAAAGATATTTGTCATTACATTGTTTAATGATTTAAGGGGCTTTGTAAGTACAGCCACACCTACTTTTGGTGGTGTTCACGAATCCATTTCCCTATACAACATTATGATGTGAACTAGGCTCGTTGGGTTGGGTGTACCGGAGAAAGGTAGGGGCAAGAAGCGAAAATTGAAGAGTTGCAGGGCTAAAAGTGTCATTTAGTTATTTCTATTTTAAGAGGTTATTAGCAGCTAATAATAAACTAGTTTCCTTTTTAAGGAAATTAGGATCTATAGCTATATATAGGGCCGGCCACCTCCTTGTGTAGGTGTGCAGAAAATTATTTACTGTTTCTTGTTCTTGTTTGGGAGATTACCAGGTCTCGAATACCGGATAATATCAATAAAGCATCCGACTAAAGGGGAGATGATTCGTATCACATTATTACAAGAACTACAGTTATTTAGTTTGTTCTTTTATAAGAGAAACCAAAGGGGAGATGATTTGTGCAGATGCTTGGGTCCAGCAAATGAGTACTTGCCGCGTTTACAATTTCAAGCCCGACAACAAATCCCACTCAAATTGGTTTCAAATAAAACTGAAAAAAAAAGTCTTACAATCAGACTAAAAATACCTTGTCCAACTTACAACACACATGTAGTTCTTAATCAATAAAAAAACATTTATCATCGTCAGATGCCACAAACATAACCATTCATACATCTATAACCATCTTTTGAAGTTGCAGATGTTCATATTTTTCAGCTTTAATGACAACACCAATGAATGGACAACACAAATTCATAGATTACGCGCAGATTTACTCTGTCTCCAAGACTCCGAGTGACAATTTGCACTCTAAATTCAACATGACCAAACTGTTGACGTCCATAAGCCTTCAAAGACCAGAAGACCCAATAAACATAACGAAAACTATATCATTTCACAATCAAATCAACAACAAATTTAATTTAATTCATGGTGGTACAATTGAGTTAAATCCAAATTTCTTATCAAACTGTACAGATCAAAATGCAAGACTTTTTGTTTCTTTTCAGTTGCATTACTTTAAAACTTCAATGGTGTGATTTGTATATCTTTCGCACTTTCGCAGCAATTTTTTTTTCAGTGAACAAGTTAGGCCATTTACCTAAAGAAATCCCTGAAAACATCTCCTTTCTTTCAAGTTTTCAAATGGTTTCCTTCAAGACTTGTATGTAATTCGACACAGTTGATCATACCCTGAAAGAACTCCAGCACCAGCAACACCAACAAGCATGTTTGCAGTAACCCCTCGGTATAATGCCCAGAATCCCTCCAGATGGATAATCTCATGTAATGCATGTATACCATTACGATACTTAGATGGTTGACCAGAAGTCAACATCATTCTTCGCCTCAGTGTGTCAAATGGATAAGCACAAAGTCCAGAAAATGTTGTCACACTCCAACCCAAGAAAAAACTCGCAACAAAATTGTCCTGACAGTTGTTACCACAAGTTAGAAACACGAAAAAGAAAAAAATCACACCATTTTTCAAATTAAAAAACGGTTATAAAACACACCTGCAATGGTCCAATTAAGACAATAGGTTTCATGCTGTCATATAACCCAAAATACATTCCTCTGTACATAGTAATTCCCACAACTGAAACCCCAAAACCACGGTATAAGCCTCTAATGCCATCGGTTTCAAGGGTCTTGCGGTATACATCGAATAGCCCCTTAAATTCTCGGCCTTTTCTATTGGTTGCTGAATCAGTTGCTAAACGGGTACGGGCATAGTCCATATGATATAGAAACAATGAAGTTGTGGCTCCAGCAGCACTCCCTGAAGCAACATTGCCAACAAACCACTTCACATACCCATCTCTCTCTTTTGACCGTCCAAATAGATTTTTGAAGTAACCTTTGAATGCAAAATTGAAAGCCTACGGATATATTTCAACAATAGTTTCTTCAGGAACCTAACACTTGTAACACGTTTTAACAATCAGGTATTACTTCTTCTCAAGTTGTTAAAGTAGACATCAATTACTGAAGGTTTTACCTGAGTCGGAAAATATCGTATGACATTGACTTGATTCCCCCTCCAAAACGAGAAAAAACCTTCTTCTTTGAACACCCTTCTGAAGCAATCTCTGACCCCCAAATATGGTCTCTTGAGTTGACCCCCTTTCAACAACTCTCCTTGATTTTGCAGTAAAAGCTTTACTCTGTCAATTGGTGCTGCTGCACTCTTGGATATTATGGCTGCTGCACCTCCCATCACAAAATCTGAATAAAATTTCTCTGATTTCTTTGTCATCTCAGAATCTTTCTTGGTTGAAGCAGAAGCAGCAGCAGCAAACAAGAACCAGAAAAGAAAATTGGATGGTTGACAAATTAAAAACAAATGGGAACAACTAGTTATTTTGTTGCTCAAAGATTAAGAAAAGTAGCAAGAAAAATAGCAGAGCAGCAGCGCAGGTCATAATTTTTACCATGAAATTGAACTTTTGCTACCTACAAAGGAGGTCATTACATAAATTGATAACTACAACAAACGAGCAATGACTAGTAACAGTACAAGCAGCAATCTCCTATCCTCCCTCACTAGAGTTTATGAAATCATTCTCTGCTAGCCCATATACGCTTACTTTTCTTGATCATGCATTCAGTTTTGAACATACTCTCTAGTAGCCCACATAGGCTAGAATATGGTAGAACTATGGTAGAGGCTATTAAGGATACTTTACTTGATCATGCATTTAGTTTTTAGTGAATTTGTAACATTAATTTGTGCACTGAAATAAGGTTGATTTAAAAAGCAGGAACACAAAGCTTGTTGTATAAAGTCAAACCAGAATGAAAGACAACAGTGCCGATATGATCGACTTGAAATTAGACTCCATTAGGCATACACAGTGTCACAGTTAGGAAACAAGGTTTAGAAAGGGGTTTTAGCTGGTGAACAGTTTGATGTGGGGCCATTGTCATATGATCCATTTCAGATTAATACTTAAATTCACAACATTCACCATTAGCTCAAAAGGAAGTGACGATGGAACAGGATTGATACACATCCCTCGCTCGAACAAAACCTATATTGTTCTTTGCACTAAAGGCAAGTCTCAGCTGATTGTTTCAAATATCAAAATTTATCAACATTCCACTTTTCTGTGGATAGCAAAAAACTGTATGTAACATCACCATCATGAAAGTAGAGTTAATAGTGTGATTCAACAACATAGACGGTCAACAACAACAACAACAACAACAACGATACCCAATCCCGCAACAACGGGATATGGGGAAGGTAAGATGTATACAATCATACATTAGATTGCTTCCTTAAAGACCTCCTGTAGTGAAAGAGCTTAAAAAAATAATTAAAAAAATAAGTAAATAAAATAAAGATAAAAAGGAAAAAAAACAGATAAAAAAGGATAAAAATAAATAAATAATTAAAAAATAAGGGTGATTACTAAAAACTTTTAAAGCTAAGCCCGGGATAGTTTTAATATCAGGTTTAATTAATCATTTATTTAGACAGAAAATTATTAGTTTATAAAACCATTTCCTGTCTTAACTTACTCTCTTGCTTGCAACTCTCTTACCTTCCTACCCTGGATCCTAATCCTCCTTATCCAAGAAAACCTATATGACATCATGTCCTCTGTGAGAGGAGACCACGCCTCCTCGTGCCATCGACTAAAATCGATTCCACCCTCCTAACTGACGTTGTCGGTTGCCTTCTCATAACGTGACCGAACCAACGTAGTCTCCCTTCTCTCAGCTTGTCGACGATAGACATCACTCCTAATTCAGTTCTGAAAACTCCAACCGGGATTTTATCTAGCAAAGTCTTCCCACATATCTACCTAAGCATCCTCATCTTAGCAACTACCATCCTCTCTGCTTGCACCTTTTTCAGAGGCCAACACTCAGATCCGTATAACATAGCCGGTCTAATCGCCACTCTCTAGATTTTTCCTTTTAGCTTCAAAGAAAGTTTCTTTTCGCATAAAACTTGTCGCCGCTCTCCACTTCTGCCACCCCGCCTGTATTCGGTCTTGCTAAAATGTGTTCTCCATCTTTCAATGGGACTCTCCCTCTATCATCTTTGATATACTTAACGCTTCCTAGATCTCTTCTTCTCCTCTCTCTAGCTTTAGCGAATTTGAAGATATCATTTTCCCCTTCTTTAGAGCCTAATCTATTGTATGTCTTCAAACGCTTTTTCTTTGGCCTTGGCTACCGCTTTCTTTGCTTCTCTTTTAGCTTCTTTATAACTATCCCAAGGCCTAATTATGTCTTCCACTCCGCTGCCCCTAGCAAAGACAAACTCCTTGAAGCAAGTTTGCATTCTCTTAACCTTGTCCTAGACCTCGTCACTTAACCACCACGATTCCCTTTGGACGACGAACCTGAAGTCGAACCTAGGGTTTCTTTGGCTACCTCTCTAATAGTATGAGCTAAGAGGTTTCATGCCAAGTCCGCATCCGTAGGAAGGATTCTGGCTATCTCTACCAAGACTTTCTCTCTAAAGACCTCTGTCACCTCACCCCTAAGGTTTCTCCATAAAATTCTATGTCTACCCACCTTCTTGGCACTTAGAGGTCCTTTCCTAAAAGTGATGTCTAACACTAATAAGCGATGTTGGGAGGAACACGATTCTCGAGGTAGGACCTTGCAGTCTTTACAATTTCTAAAATCTCCTTTGCGCACAAGGAGGAAGACGATTTGGGGAGAAAGTAGACTTGGCATGGAACCGCTTGGCTCATACTATTAGAGAGGTAGCCAACAACATAGACCGTGTATCCGGCATATTGAATTTGTGGAATTAGGAAATGAAATCAAGATAATTGATTGAATCAGGAACTTGAATTAGGGATGGACTAATTGCTGAGAAATCCCCACCAAAGAAAACAAAATCAAGAATTAAGATGCGCTAGAATCTAAATCAATGGAAATGAAATCAAGAATTAAGAGTTCAGATTTCAGAGTCTCAAGGAGCTTTGATACTGTGATGAAACCAGAGAATTTGACAATAGAATGAGACAAAGATATAAATAGAGAAAATGCAGACAACCCAAAATGATATCGTCATTCATTCCCCTTTTAACTACTTGTCAAGTTGTTATTGCGGTTAACTATTACAAATCATTAAGACTAACTATGATGACAGAAAAATATCACTGATTCCGTACACTAAATAGGTCCAAAGTAGAAGTTATAATTATACATATTCCTAATTGCTACCCTATCAACAATTGGTGTGTTCAAAGGTCATCAAAGTCCATCTAAATCTTGACCAGAGAAAAACAGATCAACTTATTACATAATTCATATACAAGCTGGCTTGTCCCTGCTCATTATCCTGTCCATTTACTGAGTTGTCCCAAATAAGATGGATTCATAAAACCTAATAACATCGCACATGTTATTGTCTCAAACTCATCCAACATTTAGCTTCTGTAGAAACAGCTTCATTGTATGTCCAATATACTCTCAAAACTACACCCACGTGATCCTAATTACCCCAGTCGAACCAAAGATTTCGGAAAGTAACAACAAAAAAGCAAAAAAAATTAGCTAACAGATGAATATCAGATATAAAATCAGTGACTCATTAGCAAACATCATGAAATAGATCATATTCGATTAATTAACTCTAAAGAACAAAGACCTATCACTAACGAAAGATACAGTAACCAATCATTTGCAAATGGAAAAACGATAGCTAGGAAAAAGAGACTGAAAAAGTTGAAACTAACCGGATGATGAACAATGAAGAAGCACGAACCAGTGAAGATGAAAGAGAAAGATATTAGGGTTTAGTGTGATGGGACAATAATCGATCAGTTAAAAGACTCAGCAATGGGGAATAATCGGTTGGTAGCCAGAAAATGTTGAAGAAGACGGAGGTGAGGAGATTGGGAAATGGGCGGTTTCTATTTCACCTAAACCAATGGTGTCAAAATTAGTAAAAAGGGATAAAATGGTGTCAAAATTGGAAAATAGCAACAACAGTATGTTGCATCAACGACTAGATTCTATTTACGGTATTACAAAATTTACGTGCGTGGTTATTAAAATCGCGATCTTCATTCTAAGATCATAAAATTCTTTGATTCTACTAGTAAAAAATCAGTTGGATCGTATTTAGGATCACAAATAACGATCCTACATACGATATCTGTGTATGTGACATACAATCTCACTCTAAGAAAAACGTGTTTGTTCTTATGAGCAAAGAAAATGGCTCCAACGTCTTTGTTTGTTGGAGCAAACGAGCGGTGTCAATGAAACAGATAGACCAAAATGAAGATTACATAGAGGCAATGTGTGGTCTGGGCAAAAGAAATGGCTTTGTATGTCTATGGTATCAAGTATCATTAGATAAATGAATCAATCACATAATGATGAACTTGGTTTAAAGAATCAATCGATATAGAGAGAACAAAGAACTTGAACGTGAAATAAAATATGAATTGCTTAATGATTTAGGGTTTACAAACTTGTATTTATATCCTTTAGGTATTTGCAATAGCTACCCTAAACTATGACTAATGTAATATATAACCTAAAGTCTACTAAAATATATTAAACATAATTTAAGGGATTTAACACTTTGAATTTAGTTGTTTGATACACATAGAAGAGGGAGGATGGAATAGAGATAAGGCATGAGATTTTTAGCTATAGATAGGAGGAAACATTTGGTATACAAAAATATAGAAACGCTTTAAGAGTTTAGGTCAAACATTTGTAAAATATATGTTTTCAGGCAATAAAAATCTCGCAATATTTACTATTTAATTACACATATAATAAATACATTATTTGCAAAGAGAAATAATTATACTTACATGAATGTTGTTATGTTTACATATACTTAAAATAAGTAAACATTACAAAATTACTAAAATAAACATTATTTAAGAGTACTAGCATGATGTTAGTGTAATGCGACGTGATGAATAATTTTTACTTGGTAATATGTTTGTTTTTAAAAAAGTGGTGGCTTTTTTCTTTTCTAAATTATCATTGGTCGTAAAAGTTTAGCAAGTGTTTGGTGTGGAGATTACGTTGGTGTCGATGACGAGATGTGCTGGTGTAAGAGTGTATTTGTCTATTTCTTATAAATTTGAGACTATAAGTCCTTTTCGATCATTTCTCAATACTTATAAACTTGTAATCTTAAATAAACGAGTAAAAAGAATGTTAAATGCAGTATACTATAGATAAGATAGATTGGAATTAAATTTGCATCAACTTAATTTCTTTAAATTTTTATTATTGTGGAAGGTTTCATTATTAATATGGCGTATAATGATCTAATTGTTTTTATATTTCTACTTAATAGTTTCCATTTTATTTTATGAGTAGTAAATTAGTAATTTTAAACTACTTAAATCTAAGAGTTAAGATAATAGAGTAAAGCATCGTATTGTAAATTTATTTTATTTTAATTATACGAGTCATTTAAAAAATCAGAAATGTTTATAAATTCGGGCTATAGGTTATTTGGTTTAATGAGTTCTAGTTATATGCATTTTCTATAATTAGTTAGAATATTCAAAATGGAAGGTTTAGTTAATAATTTTTTTTTATTATTAGTTAATTCGCACTTAAAATTTTTTAACACTTATTATAGAAGGTTTGTATAATAAAATGGTATATAATGATCTCACTAAATATATTTTATAGTTACTTTATTTAATAGTTTCCATTTAAGATTGGTTTTTCAAACTAAGTATCTTGGAAGTACTTATTTGAGATTGCTTACTAGAACCACATTTGCTATTGAAATAAATATAAACACAACCATCTATTTGAGATTGCTTACTATGGTATGTAGCCTACTATGATGTCTAGTAATGTGGAAATTTTATTTATAGGTGATTGCCGGTAATCTCGTAATTTTCAGATATTCTTAATATTTTGTTGATTAGTTGACTGTGTTGCTGTCAGGTGAGTTACACTAACCTGCTCATTATTCTAGTGTGAAATGTGCTTGTTATTATTACGTGAAAACGTAACTAATGTGTAATGATGACGTGAAGTGAAGGGTTGTGTAAATGAAGTGAAAACACAACTTGAGCATAGACAAGACGTAAAACCCTTGGGGTGTCTTACTGTTGTTGTTTTACTCTTTTCAAGTCAAGATTGCGGTAAAACTCCTACACAGTGAAAGACAACTCATAATCAAAAGTTATTTTTCCGCAATGATGATTTTAAAACAGTTTTGACATATATATTCCTTGGCACTTAAACTTCAACATCATTGATATATAATCAAAAGTTATTTTTCCGCAATGATGTACTTAATGACTTGTAGCCCCCGGGTGCAGTCCTTGTCTTGAATTTTGTGTAGATAATATGAATGATATTTTACTCTGATAAAAAATATTTGGGGCAGTATAATATTGTTGTGTATATCATATGAAATATTTAACGTTTTGTTGTATTGTTATATTTAAGTTTCCTTACACAGAATATAAAAATAAGGTAAATTTGATACATAAATATTTTAATAGAAGAAGGGGAATTAGACGATATAAAAGTAAGATAAATTGTTATACTTTAACATTTGTCATCGACTCATCATCTAAACTATCAATATCAGTGATATTGTCTCATTTCCACTTAATAGATTTAATTATCTTCCCTGCTTTCGTCAAGCTCAGTGAATCACGAATGTTGTTTGACTATGAAACCTTGAATTGATATCAATTATATATGTGAAAAACTTTTATCTCACTTATTACAAAACCCGCTTTTGTCTCATGGTTCCATACTCCACCTAATTTGGAATATGTGAATCCTCTAATTACATGAAAATCGAGACTTTAAATTATTCTTTATTATATATTGCCATTATTTATGTTATGTGCTTATGAAGCTAAAATAATTAAAAGAAAATTCCATGTTAGATGTTTGCACAGAGAATACAACATGCACTGTGTGTCTATATCTGTATATATGGGTGAGCAATTTAATTGAAGGAGAAAAATTAGACGGCTAAGATTCAAAGTACTTAAATGTGTTATATTTACCATTCAATGATGTGGGAGTGTTAACACAATTTTTTTAGCTCAACTTGAAGACGATTTTCCATTATCAAAGATATAATGGTGATATTTTCGTAGTTAAATTGTAATATGCTTTTTTATAAGTTTATATACAAATGAAAAACAAAAATGCTGATTTGACTTTCAACTTTCAAAGATTTGTATATTTAATTTGAATTCATTTTGTTATCGGCATGTATTTACATACAATTTAAAGTATGAAAATTATAGTATTCAACTTGTTAATTATGTATTTATATGGCGTAAATATTGTCTTTTCTTTTGATAAATTTAATTTGTTAATATTGAGTTTTCTTGTATTATTATTCTTGTATGGCTAAAAGTGAGAAGATTATATTGTTAACGGTACAAACATGATCGTCAAATATTTCCTAGAATTAACTTTGATCCGATAAAAAAAATGTCCCCTTCTTTTACTCGATGTAGCGTGATATCAAGGGTGAATCGACATGTGCTTTCCTGTGTTGGCCCCCAATTCGATCTTTATGAAACAAAAACAAGATCACTAGTCATATATTCACCTCTTCACTCCCTCATTATTTGTCTGCAACTGCAAATCCCCAAATCAACTCATACTCGATTGAACTCCATAACCCACCCCACTGCCACTGATTTTGTTGTTGATAGAAGATCAGTGAAGATGGGTTGCTGATTTTCGGTTTTGTTATTCGATCGGAAACCAATGATGATGGGTTGCTGATTATTGATTCTTTTCGATAGATTTCTTTAAAAATCGAAGCTTTGCTTTTGTAATGATCATTGATGTGATGTGCTATTGATTACGTGGAGGTGAAATTTGGACTGGGAATCTTGATAAAAGATGCGCCGGCGGGCTGCGGACTACCGACGCCCGGTTCGAAGAAGGTTTTCAGTTTGGATCTGGGTGATTCTCGGCTTATTCTGTATTGCTGGATTCATTCTCTTGGTACTTCAACAGAATCAGGAATATGAAGATCGGGCCGAACATCCGACACTGGTATGATTTTGATTACTCCAACCCGTTTCATATATTTAAAATTTAATTTCTGCAATTGCAAATTTGATAGAGTTCCATTCATAATCGATAAACTTTACCATATTTTTATGCAATTCATTCGAGAAACACAAACTATTTTTTGACTTAAGAGTGTAATAGAAACCCTAGTTCCTTAGGCTGGCAACTACAGTGTTTTGGACCCGATAGATGTTTGGATATGAGAGAGTTGATTTTGAATTCCTGAGTAGTCATCACCTTCAAGAATTGCCATTATTATCTTTCGAAGTCGACAGCATTGGCATTGTTAGAATCTGATAAAAAACAAGGTGTTCCATTTCAAAAGATGATGCAATTGTTATTGGGAAAGGACTATTTTTGTGGTTATGAATTGATGACACATAACTAGTTGCATATAATAAGCTACCTTTACGATATATTTTACACCAAAGGAAGCTCTTTTATCGGATTATAATTTGTCCATGGAGATATTTAAGAACAATGTGATGTAAGATTTACACGTAAACACGATCATGCAATGTTTGATAGAGAAGCAATTAAGTTTATTCTTTGACCAACTTCTATATGTAATAAATGATTATTTCTCTTGGATATCATTTGTTAGGGATTGATAGTTTTTTGGTGGGCCCGTTTGGTTCAAGTATTGTTTTTGAAAGGATTTGCATTTATAATGGGATTGGTATTTTGTAGGATTTGCATTTGGTGGGATTTAAAATCCCAAGTAGTGTTTGGATGAGATTCATTAGGAGCGATTTCCACTGCCACCAACCACCATCAACACCACCTACCACCACCTCCACTACCACCATTGAAGTGACGGCGACGGAGGGGCGACGTCGACAGGGAAGGCGCCGACCTAGGGACGGAAACAACGGCGACGGAGGCGCCGACCTAGGGTTTATGTCGAAGGGACGGAAGGCGACGTCGACGATGACGATGACGGCGATGACGAAAGATGACCTAGGGTTTCTGTCGAAGGGACGGAAGGCGACCTAGGGTTTAGGGAAGGCGGACGGCGACGGCGGAGGGACGGAAAACGGAGTCGAAAAATCGAAAGATTGCCGGAGACGGTCGCCGGTGGAAATCCCCATCTATGGGATTTCAGAATACCAAAGGAGGGGGGGGGGGGGGGGGGGGCTAGTATTTCAAAATCCCTCATTCATGGTATTTCAATGAAATCCATGGATTTGAAATGCTTCCAAACAAACACCCCCTTAAGGTATTAATAGTGAAAGGGACAGGCAGCATTTGGGATTTTGTGTTTTTGAGTTGTTGGTAATTAGGTATGGCACAATGATGCTGATTCTTGTGTCTGGTAAAAAGCATACCGCTAAGTTGTATTAGTATCATAGGTAAAACATTACTTGGCATTGTCATTGCATCAACTATTAATAAAAGCACTGCACTATCGCGGAAAATAGGAGCTACTTTGTTACAAGATTATAGAAAATACACCCAAGTAGTTCTCAAATTATCACACAATTAAAACCTAAAATAGGTTTAGGCGAGGCAAAGTCCTCTAACTCAATAGATGCAATGCCATAAAGATTAACCAGAATGAATTGTTCATAGGTTTATATTTCTTGCTTGCTTCTTGAACTTTGTTGTGTGTGATATGTTTTGTGTGTGTGGGCGCGCTTTGTTATGGAATACTTGATTGGTTATTTTGCACCATCCAACTTTTTCAGGAGAGGAATGGTGGAGCAATTAAATTTACTCATAGGAACCTAAATCTAACCAAGGATACTGCAAATGCAAATTCATATGCGAGACAATTATTAGACCAAATGACGCTTGCAAAAGCATATATAGTCATTGCAAAAGAACACAACAACCATCATCTTGCTTGGGAGTTGGCTTCAAAGATTAGAAGCTGTCAATTTCTGCTTTCAAAAGCCGCAATGAGAGACAACCCAATGACACAAAACGAAGCAGAGCCGCTCATCAAAAGCCTATCAACTCTGATTTTCAAAGCACAAGATGCTCATTATGACATTGCAACCACAATCATGACCATGAAATCTCACATCCAAGCTCTTGAAGAACGTTCAAATGCAGCCACCATTCAAAGTACGTTTTTTGGACAGTTAGCTGCCGAAGCAGTTCCCAAGAATCTTCATTGTGTTAATGTCAAACTGTTGGCTGATTGGCTCACGATCAAGAAACTAAAAGAGGTTACAGATGAGATAAAGAATTCACCGAGATTACTAGACAATAATCTTTATCATTTCTGCTTATTTTCAGATAATTTATTGGCGGTTTCAGCCGTCATCAACTCAACTGTCTCAAATACCGACCACCCAAAGCAGCTTGTGTTCCATATAGTCACAAATGAGCCTAACTACGGAGCCATGCAAGCTTGGTTTGTTAGTAACGAATTTAAAGGGTCAACGATTGAAGTGCAAAAGGTCGAAGACTTGACTTGGTTGAATGCTTCATACTCGCCCATTGTTAGAAAATTAACAAAAGGCGACTTGCGGGAATACTATTTTGAAGGGTCTCAAGATTTAAACAACGAGCCAAAGTTTGGGAATCCAAAGTATGTGTCTTTATTGAACCATCTTCGGTTTTACATCCCTGAGATCTACCCGCAGCTTGAAAAAGTTGTCTTTCTTGATGATGATGTCATTGTTCAGAGAGATTTGACTCCTCTTTTCTCTTTGGATCTTCATGGAAATGTAAATGGAGCTGTTGAAACTTGTCTTGAAGCTTTCCACCGATTCTACAAGTATTTTAACTTCTCAAATCCCGTCCTTAGCTCCAAGTTTGACCCGCAGGCTTGTGGGTGGGCATTTGGTTTGAATGTTTTTGATCTTGTAGCCTGGAGGAATGCTAATGTGACAGCCATGTACCATTACTGGCAAGAACAGAACAGTGATGGAACATTGTGGAAGTTAGGGACTCTGCCACCAGGTCTATTGGCTTTCTATGGACGTACGGAGCCACTTGACCGGAGATGGCATGTGTTAGGACTGGGTTATGATGTCAACATTGATAGTAGGCTCATAGAGAGTGCAGCAGTGGTTCACTTCAATGGGAACTTGAAGCCATGGCTGAAGTTCGGGATTGGAAGGTACAGACAGTTGTGGGAAAGGTATGTGAATCAAACACACCCTTACCTTCATGATTGTGTCACAAATTGAAAAGTTTAGAAGACTCGGAAACTGTAAGTGCTGTAGAAAATTTTGGCATTGTTTAGATGTTCCATTTTTGGAAGAGAGATTTCCATGAAAGGAAGTGTATTATTTATCCATTTTGCAAGCCATTAGCCATACAAGCAAATTTTGTGTAATAATTCGATCTAGTTTTCCCAATTTTTTTACTGTTGATGTGAAGATGATCCTCTTCTTATGAATCGTTAGCAACTAATCAAGAAACACCCACTTTTCTATGGTTCAGTTAAATAAATTTTTCGTTAATTTTTTTTACAGAAATTTACCTCAACCATGGGAGCATCTGGTTAACAAGTTAACAACTTTACTTAAAATTTAGAGTTAATGGTTTGTTTCAAGTATTGTTTTTGAAGGGATTTGCATTTATAATGGGATTGGTATTTGGTGGGATTTGTATTTGATGGGATTTAAAATTCCATCTTGTGTTTGGTCATATTTCTTAGGTGGGATTTCCACCACCACTAAACTCTATCAACAGCTAACTACCACACCTGTTGCCACCATCGAAGAGGAAGGACGACGACGGCGACGGTTGACGAGTGACGGCGACGGCGAACGGATGACAGCGAACGAGTGACGGCAACGGCGAATGGCGACAGCAAACGGGTGACGGCGACGGTGGACGGGCGACGACGGCGGCGGACGGGTGACAGCGACGGCAACGAGCGACGGCGAACAAGTGATAGCGACGGCGAACGGGCGACAGCGACGGGTGACGGCGACGACGACGGGCGACGGCACGGCGAATGGGTGACGGCGACGGCGAACGGGGGACGGCGACAGCGAACGGGTGACGCCGATGGCCTTGCGACAACGGTGATGGCGAAATCGGTGATGGTTCACCGAAATATTAGCCTGAGAGTCGCTAGAGAGAATACCTCATCTGAGGATTTCAAAATACCAAGGGGGTGGAAGGATTTAGAAATCCCTGTGGGATTTTATATAATCCTAGGATTTGAAATCTCATTTTATTTTGCCAAACCAAACACCACATTTTGAGGAATTTGAAATCCAAATCCCATGAAATTCTCCCAAATGACACTAATCAAACACCCCCTCAGTTAAATCAAGGGTATTTTGATCTTTTAATTTTTAGTCATTTTACCTTTTTATTTTTAATTAATTAAACTAAAAGTTATTTTTTTTAAATAAACCCACACAATCTCTGCTTCCTCTCCATACACACAAACACAAACAATCTTTCTCGCACGCTCACTCTCTCAATTTCTTCTCCCTCTTAAAGATAGACCGCCTCACCACCACCCTCCGAGCACCGCCTACCACCACCGCCACTGCCATCACCACTACCGCACTCTCTGTTCTCTCTCTCCTCATCCTCGGAGAATAAAAGTGAACCACCAACCACTGTAGATCTGTAAGAAGACGCCACCGCCACCACATTCTCCATTCTCTCTCTCTCCTCTATTCTCACTCTCCTTCTCTGTCTTTCACTCTCCACATCCTCCATACACACAAATAAACAAATACCCTATATATGTACCCACATCGTGTGAAAATCCTACATCTGTACTCTAAATCATTTGAAGATGAGGTGGTGGTGGTGGTGGTGTTGTTTTCACCGTGAGAGAGAAACATAGAGAGATGAGCATTTGAAGATGAGGCGGTGGTGGTGCTTTCATCGTGAGGGAGAAACAAAGAGAGAGAAAGAGAAGAGAGGAATGTTTGAAGATGAGGCGGTAGTGGTGGTAATGGTGGTTTCACCGTGAGAAGTGTCAAGAGAGAGAGAGAGAGACGCGAGAATGAGAGTAGTGGCAGTGGTGGTGGTTGTCGTCGATAGGGGCAGTGGTGAGGGTAGTGTTAGTGGTGATGGTTGGTAAGAGAGAGTGCAAACTGAGATTGTTTATCTTGTTTATAAGAAATGGTTAAATCAGGTAAACATATAATAAATATTAATTAAATTAAATTTAATTAATAGATAATAAAAATAAGGGTAAAATTGGTATTTTATCTTATTTTAACGGAGATGACAATTCGAATTTGTTGGAAATAACTATCCTCGTCATAGTTTTTTCTTAAAAGACTGTCTTCACTACTTTTGAAGTTAAAGAATTAAATCGGTCGACATGAAAAAGTGACATGTATGACCAATTGAGTCGTGTTAAAAGAACTAGTATAACGTTGACAATTTTTGGGTCGACACAAAACCTGGCACGAACCTGAAATGGGTCAAAAGCGGGTTGACACGAAAATAAATTGGTCGGGATAAGGTCAACCAGATAACCCGAAAGTGACCCGTATGACAACTATAACATTATAAATTTTTTTAAAACTTAAAATTTAAATTTTAAAAAGAAGATTGTGAATTAAAATAAGGGAGTGATATCTGAAGGCAATAAAATCCGTCAAAAAAGTACAAAACCGTTAAAAGTTAAAAACTTAAAATAACCAATAAAATATATAGTTAAAAAAATAGTACATAATTTTGGTATTTGTTATTTTGACTGTATAATTTTGATACTTTTACATTTGACTACTTGATATGTAGTACTTTAGTGTTTTAAATTCGATTCATAATTCTATTTAATGATGAATTGAAGAAGGGATCTACAACTAAATCTAACGTCAAGATCGGGAAGAAAAATACGCCACCTAAAAAACTCGTTCAATACGATATTCCTTAAAAAAAGATGAACGGTAACATCAATGACAACTAATACTGCATACAATTCTCAACTTGTTATCATACGTTTATTTTACCTTTTTTTGTCAGGCTTGTATAAGAGTGGACGTAGTGGATGTGTAAAGACCGGTGACTGTGGGGTGGGCCGGTGGGGTGACCATAGGGGGAAGGGTGTCGTACTACTTCATGAAGGTGTGGTAGGAAGGTAAGTGTGGTGTTTAGAGTGAAATGAATGGGGAGTGTTGGGCATGTTTGGTGGAGTAACTACTGGTTGGGGGGGGGTGTTATGAGGTGGTACCACTTTATAAAGGTGCGGTGGGAGGAGATGTGCAATGTTTACCACATGCGGAAAGAGTTTATGGTTAGAAGAGGTAGACCCATATTTGATTGGTTAGTTGGATAATATGTGGATCTCATAATGTGGTGTGGTGGGGAGTGGTGGGAATTTACCACTACGGGGCTAAGTAGTTGGTTAAGTTGTAGTAGAAAAAAACTGACGTAACGGTATAATAAATGTAGTTGTATATGACAATCCCGCATACTTTTACCACATGTAGAGAGGGTGTGTGGTAAGGGAGGTAGGCCCAATTGGGTTTTTATTTTATTTTTTCAAATTTTGATTGATTAGTTGAATAATACATGAATTCTATAATTGGTGTGATAGGAAGTAGTTATTATGGGGCTAAGTGATAGATTAGGTAGTAGGAGAAAAATTGGCATGGCGGTGTGGTGGTGTGTGACCGCTCCTACTTATCCTCTTACTCACAAGATCAAGATAAGTATCAAAATCTATAAAGAGATTAGAAAAGAGAATTAGTAGATTACACAAATCATATTCCAACCAAGGCACTACAAGATGAATTAGGAAAAAACCAAATTTCTCATACATTATACTAGATTAAATGTTCGTATGATACATTATTTGGTTTAAAATAGTAAATATTAAATATTAATAAAAGGATATTAAATAATTATAAAACGAGAAAAAAATATTTTTTTAAAAAAAGTAACTATTGTTCAATTAATAGAAGAATGTTCAATATAGTCTATATTTAATTCATAGTCCTAATGGACTAATTTTAGCCTTTGGATCAATGGCATCAATGGTCCATATTGCATTTTAAAAATTTGTGCGGAGTGGTATTTTCTTAATTCACATGTGATAATTTTTCAAATTACATGTGATTGTATATTGAATCACCTGTGATTCAATATTAAAATTTTAGAACTATATTTTTTATATAAACTTTTTTGAACACAGCTTTCGATTAATAATAAATATTGTCATTTTTAGGGGTAAATTGCATGAAAATACAATAAACTTTGTCTTAATTATCATTGTATACAACTAACTTTATTTTTTTAAAACAATACAATCAACTTTTATAATACTCCCATTGTATGCAAGTTGTTGTATACAATGGAAATTATGAAAAAGTTTATTGTATACAATGGTAGCTAAAGACTAGACACAGAAAAAAGTTGTTTGCATACAATGAAATTTTTTTGAAAGTTAGTTGTATTATTTTTAAGAATTTAAAGTTAGTTGTATACAATGACAATTAAGACAAAGTAAATTGTATTTTTATGCATTTTGCCCTTTTTTTAGTATAACTAATAATTATTTCGCCGCAACTCCTTATATGAACTAATATTTATTATTAAATATTAATATTTCTTTTGATTTATTTCATAATTATTGTTATTTAGCTTAGTATAGCTAGGTTTGGGTGTGCATTAACATTAAGAACTTGTAGGTACGAACAATTCATTAAAAGCGTTAAGCGTGAGTGCGTGACTTCACACATTTATTTTTAAATAATTATTTTTGTAATAGATAGATTTTTTTTTTTTTGAAAAAACACACGCCTACCTAATTTTATACCATATGTTCAAAACTTAAACCCATAACTTTAAGGTTGAGGAACATCTTTTTTAAACTTTAATATCACTAGATCAAATCCCTTTGGTTAAATAATCAAAATTTAATAATTATAACATTAAAGAAGGTTAGATAACACATATCGATGATAGTAAAATTTTACATTGACGTTTTAAATACTTTTAATAGTTATGGTCTTTTTTAAATTCAAAATTTATGGTTATTTGTATTTATAAGAAATTTGAATTAGAGAACTTAGAGTTAAAATTAAATTTCAATTTTGAACGTTTAAAATTAAAATTGAGTTTTAATTCTAACTAATATAAATGGTTAGGATTTAATTTTGAATAAATAAAAAGTTAGGATTTTTCAATTAAATTAATGAAAGTTAGTCATTTATTTTAGGGTTTATTATCTAAAAGTGTATCGAAGTTGTCACTTTTTGCTATTGTGTATACCCAACTTTTAAAACTACCATTCAATATACTGAACTATCTATAGCTACCATTTGATATACCCGGTTACCTACTAAACAGGTAACCGGTAATTTCTTTTATTTTTACTTTTTTTAATTACACATTTGACACCTCATTTGTCACCTCATTAATTTTTTCCACCTCATAATATTCAAGAAAATCTTCATCATAGTGTTCTTCCTTCCAAATCTGTGTAACGAAAGTTGAACAAGAACTCAGATTGATAACGAAAGTTGAACAAAAACTCAGATCTGGGTTTGAATGGATTCAAGCAATCGAAACACAAACAAGATTCAGAAACCAAATATTAAAATTTATTTAAGATGAATCTGGAATCAAACCAACAAACACACAAGATTGATGAACATGAATTGAACAACTTCATCATCTTAAACATCTTCATTCTAAATATTCAAGAACTACCATAGCTTGAACAAAATATTAAATCTGATTAGACAAATTAGAAACACTACGAACTCAGATTTGGGGACAAACATGGAACCCTAAAAGATGAACTCGGATTTACAAATCTAAAATCGATGAAAACCTAAAATCAAAACCCTGAACTAGATCTGAATCAAGCCCCGAATCCATGGTGTTTGATGAAACCAAAGCAAAAACAGAATCGGAACCAAATTAGATGAAAACCCTAAACTTACCTGAACATTATTGAAGCCTTCATAATCTAAGAAGCAGATTCATCCATGGAAGAAACGTAAAGTCGTCGTTGATGAACCCTAAACAAGACCGTCGTTGAAGAAATCGATAAACCCTAAATCACAGGTTCGTGAAGAACTCGAGAAATCTTAAACTCGCCGTTGAAAAACCGTCGTTGAAGAGACACCGGTTAAGAGCCGCCGTTGAAGAGATGCCGGTGAAGAGCCGCCGTTGAAGAGTTGTAGTTGAAGATCTGATTTTGAAGAACACATTGAAGAATTGCATGTTGAAGAAGTCATCAGTTAATATGGCATTTTGTTTTATTGTTATTACTATTATTTTTATTTTATTAACCTGCCACTTTTTTTTATTGTTTTACTGTTATTATTATTATATTTATTTTATTTTCAATTATTTTTAAACAAGGATTATACACGTCAGCGTCCAAATCAGATGCCACGTCAGCAAAACCTGTGCCACATCAGCATTACTTGTTGAATAGGTAACTGAATACACTAAATGTTAGTTTTAGAAAGTTGGATACACTAAATAGTAGTTTTGAAAGTTTGGTATACACAATAGCAAAAAGTAAAAACTTCGATACACTTTTAGATACTAAACCCTAAATGAGAAATCATGAGATTATTAATTGTCTTCCTATCACTATCAAGTATCGTCATGGCATCACGTTTGTTATTATCATCTCATTTTGTATAAATGAAAATATTAACATTTTAAAAAACTTATTACCGGGTAAAATGATATTGTTATATAAAATAGGAATGTGTTAGGTTTTAGATGTATTGATTTTAACTTCCAATATAGTGATTTTAAAGAAGATGTAGAGGTTTTTAAATTAGAATGTGGTAGTTTTAAATGGACTCTATATTGTTGTATACGAGGTGCAATGAATTTAAGCCGGATGTGATGATTTTGTAGCCGAGATGCAATGCTTGTAGCGTTTCTATTCTAAGGCTCTTTGTAGTGTTTGTATTTCAATATATATGGTAGTTATCATTTGCGAACGACGTCCAACTTGTGAACATTATGAAAGTAATTTTTGGACGGCAGCAAAGGGATTAAAAGGTTGATAGCGCCACGGCGGCATTCAGATGCAATGTTTTTAGACATGGTGTAGTGATTTTAATCTAGATGCAATGGATTTTAAATAAGAAACTACTTATCCTTCAACCATTAATTACTGCATCTCGTAAAGATAAAGTACACTTAAAAATAGTGTATCTTGGTTATGTATTCAATGGTTCCTCATTTTAAAAACAAATACATTTAGTTTAAAACAACTGCATCTCGTAAAAAAACGCTAAATCTTATTTCTATCTATTCTATAAAATAATGATAATAATAGCAGTAGTAGTAGTAATAATAATAATAATAATAATTTATCCACCCCATTAAAATTAAAATGCATATGTTTAATAGTTTTGACACCCCCAATAAAATTCAAGAAATAAAGGTAAGTTTGCAATTTAATTCATGGGCCACCTATTTGACTCACTTTCAAATTAAAATAACGGTTAAAATAAAAAAATCATATTAAATAATGCAAAGATGGCATCATGTGGTAAAATTTAAAGCAAAAACAAAACGAATGTAACGATGGATATAAGTGCCACCATCCAAAACACAAGAGATTTGCGTTCGTATCGTTCTCACATCGTTCGTACAATAGAAACGGTTCCTAAAATAAAAACTTTAGGAACATTGCATCTTGTGTATAAAATCACCGCATCTAACTTTAAATCATTACATCTAATCTAAAAAACATGGAGTTCTCTTAAAACTAGTCCATCATGCGTGAATTAATCAGTGAATTTTTATTTAAGAACCAATACATCTTGTTTAAAAACCACTGCGTCTAGTATAAAATCACTGCATCTAGTATAAATCATTGCATTTTATCTAAAAACACTGCATCTTATATTTACACATACAAATAATAATAATAATAATAATATAATAATTATTATTATATAAAATACATATATATTCCTATATATTGCATTCGCAAATTGCGAATGATATAAATTGTAATACCCGTAATTTTAAAATGTACAAGAATATTTTAATGTAAATTAATGGCGATTTTATGCACAATGTGTTTGGGAATTATTTAAGTAATGGGACTTATGTCTTGTATATGTGTATATGGTGGATGAGAATTTATTAAGTAGATTGGGCTTGTGTACATATTAATCCAATGAAAGTTTAATGGATTTTTGGACTAGAGGTTTGAATTGGGCTTAGGCCCACAAGAGATTTGGCATGAGGGTATAAATAAGAAATTAGGGCACAGCCTCCCACACAAAAATCATACCACTGTTCCATTGAAAGAGCGTGTGTGTGTGTATTGTGAAGATATCACGAAGGAACAGAAGGAGTAGAGAGCAAGAGTTGTGAGAGAACTAAGAAATCACTCAAAGGAACCATCAGGTAATGTTTCTCCATTCTTATGAATCATGTAGGCATCATTCTTGCTATATTAAAGTGATAGTTGAATGTTAGTTTGAGTTGAGGGTTTTTGAGTTTTGAGGGTTTAAGAAAAACCCAGGAAAATTATTTAGCCAAGAACACCTTATAAATTTGATGAAATATGGTTTTAAGTTTTAAGGAAAATTTTATATAAGTGGAGAAATGTTTTGCAACAAGTTTGAGTTGAATTGGTTGAGTTTTAAGAAAGCTTAATTATGGCTATGGAGTCAGGATTTTTCAAAAAGTTGAACTTACAGGGAAGAAGATATAGCATCCGACAGTCACATGGGCACTTGAGTGTGCCATGCGACAGTCGCATGAGGACTGGGGAAGTCCATGCGACTTTCAGACCTTGAATTTGTATGCCATGCGACTTTCATGTGATAGATAACAGTTCATGCGACTTTTGAATATGCTCCATGTGACTTTCATGTGTTAAGTATGGTTCCATGCGACTTTTCGTGTATATGCGACTTTTAGTATCACTCCATGCGACTTTCAGTTGATCCATGTATAAGTTCATGCGACCGTCAGACCTAGTGTAGGTGTCATGCGACTTTCGGATGTATACCATGCTAGTCCATGCGACTTTCAAATTGTTCTATGCGACTTTCATATGATATATGCTAGTCCATGCGACTTTCAAATTGTTCTATGCGACTTTCATATGATATATGCTAGTTCATGCGACTTTGAGAACACAACCATGCGACTTTCATGAGTAGAGTATAGGTCCATGCGACTTTCATGTACTGTGTGCCAGTTCATGCGACTTTCAGTATGCATGGATGACTCCATGCGACTTTCAGGCCATGCATGTGTGGCATGTGACTTTCAGTAAGTAACAGTTAAATACAGTAGTAACCAATGTTTAGACTTGGTCAGGTAGCAGTCAGTTACAGAGCTAAACAAGGAAGGTCTTTCAGTAAGAACCGAGTAGCTAAGACAGCTGACAGGTGAGTATTCTCACTTATAACTTGAATAGATTCCAGATGTTATGTACGCATGTGAATACCAGATATTTATGAACATACGAGTTATAGTTTATTGTACTTAGACCGTTTACTTCGGTAACGGGTATGTTTAGACCGTTCACTCCGGTGACGGGTATGTTTACACCGTTCACTCCGGTGACGGGTATGTTTAGACCGTTCACTCCGGTGACGGGTATGTTTAGACCGTTCACTCCGATGACGGGTATGTTTAGACCGTTCACTCCGGTGACGGGTATGTTAGTGCCGGGTATGTTAGACCGTTCACTCCGGTGACGGGTATGTTAGTGCCGGGTATGTTAGACCGTTGTGACGACAACGGGTGAGACGAGACCGTCCTAGTGACGGGTATGATGAGACCACTTACTACGGTAGTGGTATGAGTTGAGTAGTATGTGAACTTTTGGTTATAAGTGGTTTACTCGCTAAGCCTTGGGCTTACAGTTGTTGTTTCATATCTTTTCAGGTAACGACCATAGCAGGGCTCCAGCACAGTGATGATAGCTCCAATCCCAAGCTCCCGTAATTTTTAACGTAGTTTTCAACAGTCATAGTTTTGATTATAGACAATGAGGATGATTGTAACTTAATGAATTATGAGGTGTTTATTCGGTGAACAACTTGTTGTGTAACTACGTTATCAATGATTATGAATACTTTTATGAATGAATTATATTTAAAAAAAAAATTTTGGGACGTTACATAAATCGTTCGCATTTGATCCGCTTAATATATATATATATATATATATATATATATATATATATATATATATGGGAGGGTTCATGCGAAAAGTGTTTTATTTCTAAAAAGCGTGAGAAGCAATCCTAGCATCTTTTTTGTATTTGATGTAATGGCTTAAACTAATCTTATTTTTTATTTTTTTTAATTCAAAAGGGTATAATAGTAAATAATATTTTTCTCTCTCCAATGTATTTATCTTTCTTATTTTTCTCTTTCAAAATTTTCAAACAAAATAAATTATAAGAAATTTAATAGTAAATTAATAATTTTACGGTGTTCAACAATGAATACAGCCAAATATTTTACGAATTTTTAATCATTAAATGTTATGTTTATTACACTTTGTTTCTATTGAACCCCTATTTTATATTATTTCATCATTAGTTGTTTTTTTCTTTCTTTTTTTAGTCTTTATGTTATTTCTTCTTTTTTTTCTTTATCATTTTTTTCTCTAAGTATTATTAGTGAACTGTAAATATAATTTTTTTTCAAGTTAAATTTATTTATTTTTATTTTTTCTAATTATAATCTAAGATCCTATGATATTCATTAGTAAACTATAATAGATCATGATCAAAATTAAAATTAATAATATTTTAATTAGAAACCATTAATAATTATATTCAGCAATGAACAGATTTATTAATGAACAATATAAAAGTAACAAAAAAAAGCCTAAAAAATCTAGATTCACTATTGAACGTATCTAAAGAACCAAAATCTACATAAAAGTTTAATTCATTAATAAAACAAAACCCCTATTTCCTATTTTAAATATTTTTGTTCATTATTAAACAAAGAAACAGGAAAAAAAGAACAGACCTACACTACATTAGAAACCAAGATCTACACTTCATAGATCCATAAAAAAAAACCTCAAACATCTATGTAATTAATGTATCAAAATTTTTGTGGGCTTTAATTTTTTTTATTCTAGAAATGTGATTTTTTGAATCTCTTGAAATACCCACAACGAAAAGGGTGTTGAAAATATATTATTAAAAAAATCAAATAATCACAAAATATATATATATATATATATATGTATTTAATGCATATCACGTACCAATAAAAAGATAAAAACAAAAAAACATTAAAGATGGGGCTAGAGATCTTCGTCGGCGAGGGAAATCAAGGTGAATAACGGTGGTGGTGCTCCTCGTGATTGATGATTGATGATGGGAGAATAACGACGGTGTGGCTTCAGATCTGGAAAGTCGAGGTGCCGGAAGCGGAGAGGAGGCGGCGGACCGGAGGCGGTGGCGGCCGTAGCAGATCTAGTTGATGTGGTGGTGCTACTTTGGTGGTAGTTTATGTTTATGGTCTGAGATAGATGGGTGTTTAAAAGGAAACGTGAGAGTAGAGAGGAGGGGGAGCTGGCGGGGCGTCGGAGGAGCTGGCGGGGCGTAGGCGGAGCAGAGGTGGAGCCGGCGGCTACATATCAAATCTGGTGGTGATATTTTTATGTTAGGGTTTTGAGATAAATGGGTGCTTAAAAGGAAATGTGATGAGAGAGAGAGACAAACAAATTTTATTTTAAAAAAGTCATTTTTACCCTTGTTTTATTCATACAAAAATCATTTTTTAAATTACAAAATTACCATAAATAATGAGGACCATTGATCAAATAATCTAAGGGTCAAAAATGTTTTCTCGTACTTTTCGTAAAAAAAGTACTTTTCGCATGAACCTACCTCTATAAATGGTTGCATATCTTACACGATCAACTCGATGGATTTTAGGATACAAAGTTGTCAAGCACGAACCATTCTTTTCATAGAAGTGCATAAAAACAGGACCATTCGGTAGAATAAAGAAGTGTACATATATAAAAACCAGACTCAACCTTTTTTTCCTAAATCAATGGAACCAAACAATCTTCACCAATTTTTAAGACATTATTTATTGATGTTAGGAATTATGTCCAGTGAATAGCTTTTGTACATTATCTACATTCACAACCATTTCAATTGAAATGTTTAGTTCAAAATCATGTTTGATAAATCCTAAATTAGTTTTATAGATTTTGAAAATTAGTAAACAGTGATATCTATGGTATAATTTATAGAAAAAGATAAATAATGATGAGCTTATGAAAAAGCAAATAATTAATGATGTTACCGGATAGTGTAGGTGTTTTATAAACTTTGATGATAAACTCCATCAATCTGTAAAAATAAGATTAAGAATCCAAAGTAAATAACGAAGTCTATATTATGGTAGAATAAATACAGTTTAATTTAGAATAAAATGTCATAAAAAAATATTTATAAATTATGAAGTTGTAAAATTCACAATAAAGGTAACCATCAAAAGAACAAACAGTAATGAACCAATTATATATAACATAGTAGACAATTTTTTTAAGAATGTGATGTATATACAGAATCACTAAATTAAATAATAAATTCTATATAATGATAGTTTAACTACATTATAATTTTGAAGAAGATGTACTAAAACATATTTATAAAATGAAACATTAAAACATATTTTCAAACCATATATTTCATATAGAAAATATCTAACAACATTAATCATAATATTTAATTAATATCAAAAGATTAAAACTAAACGGAGTTTGTTTGAGAAATTGAAACATATAATATTAACAAGGGTTTAGTATCTAAAAGTGTATCGAAGTTGTTACTTTTTGCTATTGTATATACCCAACTTTAAAAACTAGCATTTAGTATATCCAACTTTCTAAAACTAACATTTAGTGTATCTGGTTACCTTTTCAGCAGGTAACCAGTAAAAAAGTTATTTTTTATTTTTTTGTAATTCCATTTCAACAATTGATTGCCATATCAGGTTGCATCTTTTTGAAATTTAGAAAATCAAAAAAATCAAAGTTGGATGAAGATGAATCTGGAATCAAAGCAACAAACACACATGGTTGATGAACATGAATTGAACAACTTCATCATCTTAAAGATCTTCATTCTAAATATTCAAGAACTACCGGAAGCATGAACAAAATATTAAATCTGATTACACAAATCATAACCATCGATAAAAACTCATCGAAATCTAACTAGACAAATCTTAAATCTCAAATTCTTAAACAATCAGAACTCATCAAAAACACATCTGGAACAAGAATCATCTATAAAATTGAGAAAAACCTAAAATCAAAACCCTAAACTAGATCTGAATCAGAAACCGAATCGATGGTGTTCGATAAAACCAAATCGGATGAAAACCCTAAACTTACCTCGCCATCGAAGAACTCGCCAATGATGAACTCGCTGTTGAAGAACTCGATAGACCTAAACCCCAGATTCGTGAAGAACTCGATAGAACCTTACTTTGCCACCGAAGAACTCGCCATTGATGAACTTGTTGTTCAAGAAATCGCCGTTGAAGAACTCGATAAACCTAAACTCACTGTTGAAGAACCCAGATTCGATAAACCCCTGTTTAAAAACCCAGATTCGATAAACCTCTGTTAAAGAACTCAATAAACCCTAAACTCTTTGTTGAAGAACTCGCCATTGAAGAACTCGATGAACCTAAACTCGTTGTTGAAGAACCCAGATTCGATGACCCATATACATAAATCGAACGTAGATCTGGAATGAGGAATGATGAGATTTAAAACAATGAATTTGTTTTATTGTTTTTATTATATTTATATTATTTTCAATTATATTTAAACAAAGATTATACATGTCAGCGTCCAAATCAGATTCCATGTCAGCAAAACTGATGCCACATCAGCAAAACCGATGCCACATCAGCATTACCTGTTGAATAGGTAACCATATACACTAAATGTTAGTTTTAGAAAGTTGGATATACTAAATGATAGTTTTTAAAGTTGGGTATATACAATAGCAAAAAGTGACAACTTCGATACACTTTTAGATACTAAACCCTTTATTTTATAGGTCAATAATGGTTTAATTATCAAAGTTGTCATTCATTTTTGGTTTAATCATCAAAGTTTTTTAAAACTATTTTAGCATAAAGTTTAGAATTTGTTATGATTTAAATCTCAAAGTTTTTTTCAAATAATTTAAACCTTAAAGTTTTGTTAAAAGAACTGATTACACATGTTAGTTTTATTAAAAACATAACAAAACATTGAGGGTTCAAACATTTTCTAGCAAAAATTCGAAGGCTAAATCATTTGGAAAAAAAAATTTAAGGTTTAAACCAAAAGAAAGGTACAACTTTGAGGATTAAATCACAACAAATTCAAACTTTATGGTAAAATTATTTAAAAATTAACTTTGATGGTTAAACTGAAATTGAACTAAACTTTAGTGGTCAAACCATTATCGACCCTTATTTATAGGGTTTTAGTTCATAAAAATGTATTCAACTTGTCACGTTTTGCTATTGTGTGTATCAAACTTTAAAATTTTCTATTATATGTATTGAGCATCTAATTTGTCGCTATTGTGTGTATTAAATTTTTTATTGTATATACTAAACTTATACATTTTTTTTATGTGTCCAAAATACATACAATAGCAACAAATTAAAATTTTGAGATATACAATAGAAACTTTTAAAGTTTGATACACACAATAGCAAAACGTGACAAGTTGAATATATTTTGGTGAACTAAACCCGTATTTATATTAAAAGATTCAAAATCTAAACATTTATCAAAGGAACAAATACAATTTTTCTCAGCTCCTATTATAAGTTTTTCGTCGTGTGGCTCGTCATCTGGCGCCTCGTCGTCATGGTGGCAAGCTCAAGTTGCTTATTTCTTTTTAATTTTTTTCAATAAATCATATTAATCTAAATTAATATTATATGGGTCCAATAATGATAGTAATGATGATGTGAAGGTTAATCATGACTAGAATTGTTTAGTTATGGCGCTATAATGAAGTATAATCATCCTTGCCATGTGAATGTATAACCATTTTATAAACAAAGGAATGAAGATCGAATTAATATAGATCTTATGTGAATGAAAAGATGTTAAAGTGATAGGTTGAAGGAGGGATACACTGTCATACTATCATACTCTTCCGTATGAGTATTTTTCTTCATCGCACTTATATTACAACTTTTTTTCCATAAAACTTCAACGTAGGTGATTAGTTATATATCTATACTATTATATAAAACATTTAAGTTTTTTCTTAAAACTTTTAAATTGTAAGTCTCTTAAGATTACTATTCTACCATCATCTATCAAAAAATGATTCCATAAAATAAACTTAATAACATTCTTTTTTCATAAATTCCAGAAGATTTCCTTTTCATAAATTTCATAGCAAAACTTACGAAACAGAATATTCCATAAACTTAATAACATTTCATAAATTCCAGAAAGAGAAAATATATAATATTCGTTTTTCACCTGCTAAATAAAAATTACAAAATTACATCTAAATTTCATTCTCTTTTCACCTGCTAAATAAAAATTACGTCTTATGTGTCCTCTTGATTAATACATACCAAAACAACTCCTTACAAACCATTTTTATTCATTGTCGCCGTATTGCGCGGATACCCCGCTAGTATATATATATATATATATATATATATATATATAGGGGAGGGTTCAAACGAGAACTGTTTTTCGTACGAGAACTGCGAGAACCAATCTTGGTCGTTCATTTTGGATAATGGAATTTATGGATGAAGAGCGTGAGGGGATTAAGTGTGGCAGGGTGCATGTAAGGAATTTATGGGTGGGCAATCCAATTGAAGGAGGGAGAATTGAACGGCTAAGATTGGTTCTCGCGATTCTTATACGAAAAACAGTTCTCGTTTGAACTTTTGCCTATATATATATACGGACACTTTTTTAAGAATTGTTTTGACGACGTCCTACAACTTGTCTTTGTGGTAATGGTAAACAGGTAAAAAATCAGAGAAATTATGACCTTATTTAGATTGCTACAACCTGTCTTTTGTTAACTTTTTGGATCTAATTGTACCACATAAATTACGTTCACAATTTGCGAACGATATATGTCATTCCTATCCGATCCGTTTACTATATATATATATATATTCCAAAAAAGCACACTAAAAACACACCCTTTATTTAATTGATATACCCTTGGGTTTGTGTTTATCGATACACCCTATAATTAACTTCCTAACCAATAATAACAAATTATAATTTCTGCCCTACAAGGCATTTTCACGCTCATACGTGGACCGTCTAATACATACATATAAAACAGAACAAATAGTATGACGACGTGATATTTGTTGTCACGCCGCACACAATATCCCACTCTTGCCCTCGAGCTCTAATGTTATTTGGTGAGACCTAGTGTCAAGCCCGTACCCTTCAACTTCTCGCGGGTGATGGAATCAATCCGCTCTTTCATCTCTTCCGTCATGTGATTCTCCCAATCTCCCACCTCTCCTTTCCTGAAAAACTCCCGATTCTCCACCACTACCTTCGCCGAGAAAATCTGAGCACCACCACCGGCACCGCCCTTATTCACCTCCAATTTACTCAAATTCTCAAAGCTACACATCTTCACAATCTCTTCCACCACCCCGTTCTCCTCCTCCTCCCCCGTAAATGGCATTCCCATGAACGCCGCCAGCTTCCTCACCTCCACCGCAGGCGCCCTCTTCATATCCTCATACTTCAGAAACAAAATCTTTTCCGGCGCTTCCTGACTCGCCTTCCAGTACTCCAACACGTGATCCCAAAACGGCCCGTATTCCGAAACCCCATTACAGAACATCTCGTAAGCTTCGTTGAAGGAAATTGGAGTCAATTCCTTCGGCCTAATTTTGCTCATGAAGTGCCATTTCGAAACGAGTGCGTCTTTCGGATCCCTACACACGTACACTAATTTACATTTAGACGACGGCGATGTGATCGACGGCGGTAACAAAGCATGAGCGAAATGCGTGGCAAATAGTCGAGGAACAGGGAGATGGTCAAAATTGGTTATTGGATAGTCAAGAAAAATATGGGTGTCAAGAAAGGGGAAAGCACTCTGGGGTCCGGTGTTAAGCAGAGGATGGTCGGAAGAGTTGTAACGGTGGCGGTTAGCGGTGGCAAACATGAGGGCTTTGAGCCAGGTGGTGCCACACTTCATGAAAGCAGCAAGGAAGATGTCAGTAGGCTGTGGATTGAAGTAGTTTTGGATCAAAAGTAGGCCTTTAATCACATCAGAGCTTAACCAGAAACCATTATAGAGAAAGATGTTTTGGCTTCTCCAGCCTTTGTCTTTGGGGAGAGTTGCAAGAAGGGTTTGGTGATTTTCAAGGAGGTTGTTGTAAGCTTGTAATTGATCTTGGTCTTGGTCGTTAATGGGGGTTGGGTGGTCGCGTGTGTTTTGGTCGGGTGTAAGAAATGCAGACATGGCTGGCGGGTTTGGTAGAATACGGGAACCTGGGAGAGTCGATAGAGATCAGAGATGGATCAAAGTATGAAACCAAACCTTCTTTTTATAATTGGCAAGACAGCAAAAAATATCTTTTTTTTTTTTTTGCAAGATTAATAAGTTGATAATAAATTAATCGCGTTTATTATTTTTCAATTTTTAAAATAATTTTATCAACTATCATCATAGATTGTGTTACACGCTTTTGATTTTATGCCCTGTCAGGAAAAAAAAGAAGGGTAATTCTATATAGTTCATCTTAATTATCTACTTAGCCCTCTTGATTTGACATATGTGAGTGAAAAAGGTGTATTAAAAATGCAACATTCTTGATTTGACATGTGAGTATGTAAGGAGAGGAGGGCTAAATAGTAGCACCCGAAAAGAAGCCTACTGCTCTCTCATGTGATTGGGGTGAAAAAAAAAGTTACTTTGCACCGAAATACAATACAATCATTCATAAGTCCATGCGGAGCACTATACCCGAACACCATCGGGTTCATTTGGGTTCCCAATGAACACCTCTACGGGTGTTTCGGGTTCCACTCCAATCGGGTCTGTCAAACCGAACTTAATGATAGGCTTTTTCATTTGTTTTTTTGGTTTTTTTGGAAAAGTGAGGAAAGAGAAAAATATTTAGGTTGATTGGGAAGAGTGTTACTTGAGTTTTGGGTTGATTTTGATTGGGAAAGAAAAAGTAAAAAAAACTGATGTGTCAGTGATGTGACATTTTGGTTGATTTGGGTTGGGTGTATGTGCTACGCATAGCATAATTTTTCTATTGTATGTAAATTGTGTATAATGAGAGCTAGATTAAATATATGTGTGATACACGAGTTGGTTTAAAAAATAAATATTAAACATTAATATAAAGATATTAAATAATTCTAAAATACGAATAAATGAGAATTTAAGAAAATGACTATAGATGGAGTCAACACTCAGAGTGTGTTTTGCGAAACTAGCTCGGGCTGGGGCTGAGTAATTGATAATCCCAAGTCCAATTTATAAGCTATTTGGAAAAACTTTTATTTAAGGGGATTATGAAGAATTATGTTTTTAATGACCCCTAAAGATTTTAACACCAATTTTTAGAAAAAAAAAAAGGTTGTTTATTGTACACAATGTTGACTAAAAATGGGACATGAAAAAAGATTGTTTGAATAAAATAGAATGATAAGGAAAGATGATTGTTTTATTTTTAGGAAAAAAATTTGATTACTAAAAAAACATAGATTTACAAGACAATTAAAACTTGTCACCAATTTGTAAACAAAATTGCTTAAAATATCAAAAAACCAGTGACATATCAACTAATCTCTTAGATATACAAAGATCTCATACATTACAGTAGAATCATGAAGCAGGGATAAAGTTAGGGTTTTATGTGTTCAACAATTTTTATAATATTAATGGTATAGAATTATTTTTGGACTTAAAGCCTTTGAAAAAATTGTTCATTTAGAGAATTACACATTTATTGAAGTACTTAACTATATTTAAAAAATATTTATTTTCTAAATGCTTATATTGCATATAGAAATGTTAAATGTTCTTATGAATGTTTCACAGGTAGAATGAAAATTTTCTAATAAGAGAATAGCTCGGCTATTTTATCGATTATAACATAGTTATAATACCAAACCAATTTAAATTTAAAAAAAAATTAATAAATGACTTTACATAAAAAAAATTAGAAAAGTAATATTGTTTATAAATAAAATACAAATACATAAATTCATTTATCAAAAATCTCATTTTAAGATCCGTTTTAAGCATTCAACAACGACAAACATGTCATAAAACGACACGTGATAATTTTGGGCTATCCTTTTTATTAAAAAAAAAAGAAAAGAATACCACCGACGCAACTCTAAAAGTTAAGCCAAGTCAACATCATATTTATGAATCCTTAACTATTAAAATGTGTATATATATGACAAATAACATTTCAATCATCAAGTGTTAAGTTTGTGTATCTTGAAATAATAAAGTTTCACTATATGGTGAACTGAAAATATGTTTTTGTTTTAATTTTATATATATATATATATATATATATATATATAGGAATATATGTGGCTTTTAAGAACATTACCAATCTTATATACAAAATCAATTTTAATTTTTAGATTTAGATTATTAATGGTTGAGATTACGATCGTATATTCGATTTACATAAAATACATATTCAATCGTAATCTTAACTATTGATCATCCAAATCTAAATACTAAGATTGGTTCTGTAAATTTTATATGTAATGTTGGTTCTGTATTGAACCTTACCTCACATAATAACTCATTGTCGATTAAAACAACCTACTCACTTTTGACTAAATTGAGGATTGCGAATTATTTGAGCCTATAAATATCATAAAAAAACATTTTTATTCTCAAAAATGAAATTTGGTGACTTTTCAAAAATGAAATGTGTATATGTATGGATGATATTATAATACAATGGTATTATTTATGGCATGCTATTTGGACATAGGTAAATAATTTTCTTAATTTGGAGCCTTCGTAACGCAAGAAAGATTGTTAAACTTTTTTAATGTTTTGAGAAAGCTCCGAATCTGAGTTTTAATTTGACAAAGAGCCAAGTCGTAGGTATGCAACCATTTAATTATGAGTAAATTACTAATTTGATTCATGCAGTTTGACAAAAATCACTAATTTAGTTATTTATATTAAAAAACTATTAAGATGGTCATTGAATTTATCAATTTGTTATAATGTTAGTCCTTTAACTAACTTGTCAATTAAATGGCGTTACTTTTGTCTTTATTATAGGGTGTGTTATTCATTTTCTCCTTCAAATTTCATCCAAATTAAAAAAGTAAAAACTATCTTTGAAAGTTGGAACATCACTCCATCTCTCATCGGTCATCTCAAGCTCTTTCTACTCTCTCTCACTCACACACACACACACACACACTATATATATATATATATATATATAGGGAAGGGTTCAAACGAGAATTGTTTTTCGTACGGGAACTGCGAGAATCAATCTTAGTCATTCAATTGGTAAGTAGAATTCATAGATAAAGAGTGTGAGGGGATTAGATGTAGCAAGGTGCATGTAAGGAATTTATGGGTGGACAATCCAATTGAAAGAGTGAGAATTAGACGGCTAATATTGGTTTTCGCGGTTCTCATAATGAAAACTATTCTCAAATACACTTTTCAATATACATATACATATATATATATATATATATATATATATATATATATATATATATATATATCTATATATATCCTAATAAGGGCAACTTCAACCTTATAAATGACTCTCTAGATATCTCTATTTTTGGTGGGACCATCCACTCTAAACAATCTTTCAATTCCAACCTTACTCTCTATTTAATACTTCAAAAGTGGTACTCATATATTTAAATAATATATAATGACCTATTGTTAATTTCAATATATGCATTTTTATATCAAATAAATAGAAAGTAAAACTATTTTATGTAGGGTCCATTAATGAAGAGTCAATTTTCACTCTTCAAATATGAAGAGAGTTTTGCAACACTTCAAATATGGGAGCTTTGAAGAGTGATTGGAGTAGAAATCCTCTTTAAAATAAACGGATGAAGTATGATTGGAGATACTCTAAGACCACCACCACCACTTGAGAGACGGCCACTGTCTGTAGTGACCACCATCCGCCAACACTACCGTCTATAGCTGACGGCCACCAACATCACTGTCACCGTCTCTCTCTCTCTCTCTCTCTCTCATCTCAAGCTCTTTCTCCTTTATAAGACCACCACCAACACCACCGTCGTCTGGGAAGGTTGCCACCGTTTCCATCTCTCTCTCACCCATCCCTATCTTTCACCATATCTCTCTCATCTCAAGTCGTCTCTCTATTCTCTATAAGACCACCACCACCGTCGTCGTCTGGGAAGGCTACCACCACAAATGAAGATGAACACCCTTCTTGCTTTGGACATGAAATCTCCACCATTTCCTAATCTTTAAAGAATGTAGTAGATTTAGGGTAAGTGGCAGTTGATTTTGAAAAGGTTTACTACTTAATCGGTTTGTGGTTTTGGTCTAGATCTAGTTTCGTATTTTCCCTCTCATCTTCTATGGATATGTTCATCTTCAATTTTGTTTTGCATCATTATTGTACCTGTAAACTTTCATGGTTGTGGTTCTGGTCTTTGATGGTTGTGTTCATCTTCAATTTTGTGTTAATCCTTGATGGCTGTGGTTTTGGTCTAAATCTAGAAACCTTTGAGCTCGGTTATTATTTTTCTAGATCGGATTTGTTTAGGGTTGTGGTGGACTTTTCGGATAGTTGTGGTGGTGGTGATGGGTCTTACAGTTAGAGAGATAAAGAGAGTTGAGAGAGACGAAGATATAGAGAGAGTTTGCATGGGTTTGGGAGAGGGGGAGTGAAGTGGGTATTTAATATTTTTTTATAAAAAAATTATTTTTTTGTGAAAAGACAAAAATATCCTACATAAAGACAAAACCAATGTCAATTTAAACGACAAGTTAGTTAAAGGACTGAGGATTGACATTGTGACAAATTAACAAACTCAATGACTATTTCAGTAATTTTTTAAAATAAAAAACTAAATCAATGATTTATGACAAACCATAATGACCAAATCAGTAATTTACTTGGAAATCACATGGGAAGTCATTAAGAAGGTAGACTAGAGACTAACCTAGATGTATTTAATAAAATGTCTTGACCCCACTAAAATTTTTATTTTATTTATAGATGTATGTTAAACGTTGTATGTACCATCCTAATATAATAATATGGACCCCTATATGTTTTTAGCTTAAATAAGAACAAACCAAAATTGAGAAATATCGTCCCCCACTTACCCAACCTTCTACCCTCCAATACCAACTCCTTTTGACCCTTGATTCAAATTAGGGATGATAAGCGTATCATGTTCGGGTTGGTGGGTTGTGACACGAAAACGACCCGTATAATTATTTATGTTAAGATATGTGACACGAACCTATATAAGTTGAAACATGACACGAACCCGCTAACCCGTTTAAATATACGGATTCATGAGTCATTCGCAGGTCATAAACGGGTTGGTGGGTTATAAATGGGTTTGCAAGTTTAGTTTAATAATTTTGTCCCCTATTTATCAAAATACACAATTTAAATGCAAAATATTAAATAAAGTTCAACCCTACTTAGATAGTTTAATCCAAAAACAAAAACTTGACTATTTTAAGAACAATTAAGCTACAAGTGATTAAACATTAATAATTCAATGATGTCTACTTTAAATAGTTTTAGAATGACGAAGGAACAAAAGGGAAGCGATAAATTTGTTATTGATTAAGTTTACGGGGATTAAGAAATAAGATAAAAGATCAATAGCCAAATAGAAAAAATGAAAAATATAAGGATAATTAAAAACATCAAAAAAACATATGGGTTGGTGGGTCGACTCGCAGGCCAACCTGAACACGGCCCGTTTATTTATATGGGTTGGTGGGTCAACCTAAAAACGACTCAAACCCGTTTATGCTCGACCTAAACCTATTTATTTTTTTGTTGATTTCGTATCGTGTCGAAAATTACCACCCTTAATCCAAATCTAGCGATTTAAACCGTTACATGTTCAAACGATAGCATCACAATTTGGTTAAATGCAATGAAGTCTTAAAATGGAACTTATTTATGTCTTCATTTATAAAATCTTGTCTTCAATCCTAACTTAAGAACACTAGTAATTTTTGGTTAAATGCAATGAAGTCTTAACAATATTGTGTTTATTTTTTATAAGATGTTAATTTAATTTGTCTCTTTTAAGCTAACTTACGATAAGAAGAGTGTGATTATTAGTAACATATGAATTTTATACAAATTTAAAATTACTTAAACACTTAAGTTTGATGAATCATACCATTTTTTGCTTATATAATTAAATTTTGGTTTTTACATTAAATCATTTTAATTTACTAATAAATTGATATCAACTTATTCCGTTTTTAACGTTAATTTTAGATGTGATTCTTATAATATAAAAACGTAAAAAAAATCATCGAAAACTTAAGAAATTATATAATTCTAACCCTTTTTCTTTTTGATAATATATACGTAAGTGAATAATAGTTATTTTTAAGATAATATATATATATATATATATATATATATATATATATATATATATATATATATATATATGGGAGGGTTCAAACGAGAACTCCGAGAACCGATCTTGGTCATTCAAGTGGTAAGTGGAATTCATGGATGAAGAGCTTGGAAAGATTGAGTGTGGCAGAGTGCATGTAAGAAATTCATGGGTGGGCAATCCAATTGAAGTAGGGGGAATTGGACGACTAAGATTGGTTCTCGCAGTTCTCGTACAAAAAACAGTTTTCGTTTGAACTTTTTCATATCTATACTACTATATAAAGCATTTAACACTCTCTCTCCTCCATAAATTTAAGACTTCTTAAAATTCAATCAAAACAACATCTTGGCCTTTCATTTTATTTAACTTAATCTCATACACTCAATCTTTAACCATTCCAATCTCTCTCCTAATTTACTTTAACTTTTTATTCAATTAAAATATACTCTCACACAAACATAATTATACACCCATAACAACATAATTTCTAATATCTTATTAACTTCTCTATCCTTATTTCACAAATATAATTTTTTTCCTTATTTTAATGTCTTTTAAATTTTATTTTTAAAATTAATAAAATAGTTTATGCAAATAAAAGAAAAATTGAAAAAAATGGGACATGTTGCTAAAGAAATTTTTTTGTGACATTGAAAATTGTGAATAACATATCATTACATGTTTTAAAGCGGCATATTATAAAACAAAAACTATTCGACTCCGCAGCATTACGCGGGTACGATGCTAGTATGTATATATATATATATATATTAATTACATATCAATTTGTATTATTAATTAAAGACTTGACCGTTACTAATTTTTGATTTAAATATATTAAAACCGACTTGTGTGATTTATTCCATATTAAATTCAACTCAAATTTAGTTAAAATTATTTTATAGTGTTGTAAAAGATGCTTTAGTAGTGTAAAACTTATCTATAAAAATACAAGATTGTTAGCAAAAGATATGTGGTTCTTTTGCAACGTAAAGTTTATGTCAAGCACGATTTTTTTTAAACAAGTACTTTTAAATAGGTTCACTTCCCGTGAAATACATGGAAATTCCCATTAGGTTCAGTTTGTTTCGTAGAATTCGAATGAATGAAACTGAATTGAAATCAAATTCCGTGAGGTATTGAGTTTGGTAAACTTGTTTTGAAATAAAATCTCATTTTTTGGGATGTTTACATTCCCTCAATTAATGGAAAATCTATTCCATAGTTGGGTTGAATGGAATTTAAATCAATTTCATTCCTCTGAATTATGTGAAACAAACTAGATTACTTCTACATGTTAACTCACATAGATTGCGAAGTCTTAGTTGAAACATCGACTAAATGACTGGAAAGTTAAACGCTTGTCTTTTGCGGATTCGTTATGTTCTTAGTCTAAAAAGCTTGGGCAATCGTAACCTTGCTTGGTCTCATGAGCATGCACATTGGGTTCATTCGTACTTATGTTACCACTCCACTCTTGAAGGGTTCAGGTAGTTTGAGTTGGATAAAAATAACGGACATTCGATGGAAGATTCAACATGTAACATACCGGTCGACGCCGACCGGGCCTCTCCCAGCGCTATCCATTCCGGCATGTTAGGTCCGCACCTGTAACATCCGATAACCCGGCCTAGTAGTAGGCGGGCTAATGGTAAGTTGAACTATGTTTAATTATGTATAATTAAAGATTTGTTAGGTGATTAAACGAGTATGTGAAGTCGTATGTGTTTATGATTAAATAAGATTGAGTTTGATACGAGAATTATAGAAAATACCTCGAATGCATGTTAAGGTAATTAATCGAGAAAGATTATTTGTTTGAAAGTAAATGGACATAATAAATGGTATTATGATAGTGTATAATTAATTAGTGATTAATTGTTATATGGTATATGCTAGAAGAGTTAAGTATGTATGTAAGAGGTTATGTATGTATGTATGTATGTATGTATGGATATATGTTAGTATGTATGTATGTGTGAATGTATGTGGGTTGGTAAGGTGGTGACACCTCAAACTTAAAAAGTGTACACGTGTGTATGTATATGTGTTTTGAAAGAAATCAGAAAGAAAAGAAAAAGAAAAGGAAAGTGTGTGTGTGTGTAATGTCTGGAAGGAAGAAAAACAAGAAGAACAAGTAAAGAACTTAGAATCTTGGAATTGAAGTTTTGTGAATTATAATTCAAAACAGAGGTTAGTTTATGATTATTATATGTTATTGATTACTTGGATATGTTTATGATTGTGTTTTCATGTGCTTAAAGAAGAACACCATTGTTGGATATTAAGAAAATGGATGAATTGGGTTTTGTTAAATTTGTTGTTTTGAATGATTGAAATGATGTTTATGATGTTAACTGTGCATGATATATAGCATATATGAGTTTAGAATGAAGAAATGTTATGTTAGAAATGAAATGTGTGAATTAAGTGGGTTGGAAATCGGTTTTGAAGAAAGTTGATATGTGTGAATTAAATGTTATGTAGCAGCGCTACGATGAGGGCCGAGGCGCGACGCTCATAAAATCCGGAAATGAAGTCGGTTTTGTGAAATCCGAGACTTGTAATCTTAAAACTCCAAATCCGAGTGTTTTTAAATCCGAGTACTAAGAATCCGACACCAAATCCGATACTAGAAATCCGGAAACCTAAATCCGATCCTCAAATCCGCAACTGAAATCCGGATTCGATATCCGACAGTGTCGCGGCGCGACACAAAGGAGTGTCGCGGCGCGACGGGGCCATTTTCAAAATAGTTGTTTGTTTTGTTTGTGTTTCGTTTGGGAAAGGTTGTATTGTTAATTATATGATTTAATCAAGTTGTTTACATGATTATAAGATATAAATATATGTTGAAAGATATATTTATATATTCGAGACTGATTCGGTTGTTGTTGTATTTTCAGGCAAACCACATACTCAGTGATATTAGATAACTGAGCATGCGTGACACGAGGACTGAGGTGAGTGGAAGTTTACTCACGGGTGGTTACGTTGGTAACATTATGAATTGAATGATTGAAGGATTATTTGAATGCAATAATTGACTGTTGATTTGAATATGAAATATTTGACTGATAAGTTCATTATGCGAAGATATATCGATTGTTATGCCATGATAGACTGTTAAGTCTGCTATTTGTTAAATGAGAATTACATGTTCATATATGTTATATGTAAAAGAGATTTGATTGTGATTGTGATTGTGACTGGAGGAGTTATTGGACTGTTCGAGAACCGACTTCTGTGTTACGGGTCGGAAGAGATCAGCTTCTGTGTAAGAGCTGGTTGGGGTTAGCTGCTGATGCTAGAGCTGGGCTCGCTTGCGGTTGGTTGAACGGTAGTAGCTCCTTTGTTGCATTTGTTGCTCAGAGGGGAGTTTACTGTGCCAATCGACAGGGAGCTATCGGTAAACCTTTGCTTTGGCCAGCTTTGGTTGTAGGTTCAGCAGAACCGCCGGTCCTCGGAATGAAAGAGATTGTTGAATTGACGGATTGCTTGAGGATTGATGTTCAGAGGTTCCGTTGGGAACAGTGATTGTTTTGTACTTGTCTGTAGCTTCCATTCACTTAGCTTTGTGCTAATCCCCCACGGTTGATTGCTTTTTGCAGGTATATGTGAGTAGCTGTTTAGCTTTGTTTGTGGAAAGGGGAATTTGACCAATACTCTAATATTGTGTTTTGAGAAGAGACGAGCCACGTTTTATAATCTTTTGTAACACCAACGAATGTTGAGAATTGTAAAGTACTTTGTACTAGTGATGTTTATGTTAAATGAAATTAAGTATATGCTTCCGCAACGTTTTAAAAAAATGGCTTGAGTTTTACGGTGTTACAGCAGCCCAATACACCCCAACCCCTCTGGTAGCCAATTTAATTAATTTGGACTTCACCTGGGTTGTTGCCAAGGTTTAAACCCTTGACCTCACCCTTAAATAACACTCTTTCCAGAGTGTTATCACCAATTGAGCCATGCCAGAATGGATAGCGCCGGAATGGGTAGCGCCGGAAGAGGCCCGGTTAGCGCCGACCGATCGGCGTCGACCAGTATGTTACACAACATTATGTTGTTCACAAGCTTGGAGAAGCTAAGGACATCATGTTGATATTGAATGCTAGGCCCTCTACAGTCTATATGAAATAATCGCTAGCTACAACATAAGGCATGCAAACTTCAATATTTGTATGTTGATGTGTGAGTAAGTATACGGACCTTTGCCGGATTAATGATTAATAAAGAGGGTTATTGGTCCAGTTCATTCTTCTTGATGTAGCAGAGATAAATTCTTCGCAAAGTTGGTCCTTCACACTAACTAATATTGTCTTTAACTGTTCAAATGAGGGGTATCTTTGTCATCTTATAACTTTTGTTTCAATACAATTTTACTTTTTATCTCCTACTCACACTCTCTTCTTGCAACTCTCTCCATCTCCAACTCTCTCTTTAAAATGGTTGTTCTCTACAGAACCTCCCCTTCCGGCATTGATCCCCTATCGACGTCCCTCCACTGTCGTCTCTATACCATCTCTATACCAGACCATCACACTACCGGACCACCATCTCACTATCGTCACACTACTTGACCATTCGAGAGGAAACCCAGATGCGATTATTGTTTCGACGAGTGTATCTCTCATAATCAAATCCACACTAATTTCAGTTTACCCATTTTTGTTTCCCTTCTAGAGTTGACCAGATCTTGAACATTTGACGCTTGGGTTTATCTTCATTGATGCTTAGGTTTTTGTGGATGAAAAATCGAAGATCTAATTTTATTTGAATCTTGCAAATGAATGATCAATGAACGGATCTGATTTCATTTGGGTTTAGCTTCCTAGATCTGATTTTGATTTTGATTTTAGGTTGAAGAAACCATAACCATCGCCATCTCCTTCTCCTCATTGCTATAAGATATTAGTTCATTTGAATATTTTGATCGGCTCTGGGTAATGCTTGAATCGTTTTGGATTGGGTTTTGTTTGAATCATTTCTAGTAATGCTTCAATTTGTCTATTTTATTTCATTCGAAGAAACCACAACTATCAACAAGGACATTAGTCTTTTTCAATCAATTTTGGGTATTCTTTTAGCCGTTTGGATCTAGGTAATGTTTCAATCTAGGGTTCAAATCGATTTGGACTCTTCATTTATTTCAATGGGTTAAATACTATTCAATCAATTAGGTTCTTCACCAAGAACACTTCATTGTGTGATAAGATTTAATATATTAATATTTATTTGTTAATGCTTTAGTAAATGAACTTCATATTTGGGTTCTTCAATCACAAGTACACTAGAAACAAGCATAGTAGGTAGAGCTTGTTTGGAAACAAGGAAAAGTTATAAAATGACAAGATAACTCTCATCTAACATTTAAAAAAACCGTCAGTTAATGTAAAAGACCAAATTTGATTCAAAATATAAACCATAAGAACTATTAATGTAATTTTTAATCTTAACCAACTAAATGTGAAACTCAAGGCAAACCAAATGAACGGATTTTGTAATTAACTCTTATATTTACAAAATTTTGCCATGCTAGTAGTTTCTTTAGCCAAACAAAGAGAAAGAAAGAAAAACATTTGACATGTCAAAGGTAAAAGAACAATTCGAATGATCTAACTAGAGTTGTAAATTGGTACTAAAAATTTTACTTGATGTGAACTGCGCTTGGTTTTAGAAAAATGATTTCATTTTTTTGGAAAAAATTTCTGGAAAACGTGTTTGGTTAAGAATGATCGAGTTTCTTTTTCTATGTTATAAAAGAGCGCAAAAGTAGATCACAAGCTTTTCTAGTTGTAGTTGAAATTTGAAAAGTGAAAAAAATTTCTTTTCTAAGAAAAAATTTAGAAAAAAAAGGTTAACCAAACATGTTTTTAAATTTTTTTGATTTTCCTAGAAAACTTTTCTGAAACCAAACAGAGACGAGCTTTCCAAATCATAAAATTCATTGGGTTTTAGTTACCACCAACAAAGTTTAACATGGCATTGGAGCGATCAAACTACAGAACTGGAAGTATTTATGAAATTTAATTTCTCCAGTTCTAGTACACCCTGCAATAACATAACACAATTAGCAACAGAAAATATGTAAGCGTACTGTATCTTTAACATTTAGTGTTCAGTGACAACCTTAATGATCATTATTGCTGCATCTTTGTGTAAAACTTCATTGTACTCGTGACAAGACAGATGCTGAAATATGCCAATAATAAGTTTGTGCTTTTTAATAAGTACAAGGTTTAAAAAAGATCAATTTAGCAACAAATCAGTAGTGGAAACCAACCTGGACGCAGTTGGGGCAACCTGCATCGCCAGAGCAGCAGCAAGATGTGATAAGTTCCAATGCAGCAGTTAAGAGCTCCGTGAAAATCGGTTGAACCTACAATTGGTAATTATAAATGACACCATGAAACCGCTCGGCATATCAAACTTGCAGCTTTAGAGATACAAGACGAGGCAATTTCGACCAATTTATTTCTGAAATGGACTTATTTGGGTTGCAAGACCAAATGGGTCAAATCAAAATTTTAGCTAAAAATGGAACAAGTCAAACGGGTCGAATAGAGCAAACAGGTTGAAGTTCACACAGTTTTTTTTAAAGCATACAACTCCTACATAGTTCTATTCAAAGATCTAGATTATTGTTGTAATAAAATTTCTTTCGTAATCATAATTAACACATTAATTACTCATAAAAAAGTTTTGAAAATTGGCTAAGAAAGTGTTTTCAAGTCAACCCAACCCAGCATGTTTCAACCATACTAAAAGTGACCCACCTTAACCCAAACCCATCCTGACCCGTTACCTAAACTACCCAACCACCAATTTTGCCACCTCTGTCAAAAACTTTAAGAATTGGAAGGACAGATAGGAAGTAGGAGAAATTAGGTTCACCTGTGCTGAAATGCCTGTTCCTCCAGGATGGGAATCATAAAGTAGAATTCTTTCAGGAATATAACGAGTGTCATGAGGATTTACACACTCTGAAGCTAAATCAGATAAGTTGCAAATTATATATCTGCATTCAAACAAGATCTGTTAATTAGGGATTCCAAACAAGCTGGGTGGCCCTTAAGGTGTGGGGGGTGGGCGACCGCATGTGGCCTATGTGCACATGGCCTATGTCTAGGAAGGGGCCCAAATATATATTTTTTGTATATACATAAATATAAGTCTAATATTATAATTTTTCAAGTCCACCCAATAAGAAACTATTTAAAAGCCTATGTTTAATACAATTAGCCTATAACTCATTAGGCCAAAAAAAAAGGTAAACTATTTTACTACTATTCTTTTGTTTTGGTTTGTGGTATACCCATTAGGCCAACAAAATTAGCCTTTAACCATTAGGTCCAAAAAAAATTGTAATGAGGGGGCCCATTTTATTTTGGTTATTGGTATAATAAATATTGTAATATTAATAAATTTTACTTATGTATATATTATATAAATGTAGTCCTGGGACCTATTTTTTACTCTTCTCATAGGGCCTCCAAATCAACGAACAAGCCCTGCAAGCCACAAAATTCAACTATAAAACTATGACGTACTACTTACAGAGGCACGATATGCAGAATTGCATGACCAGCAGCATGCAATCCTCCACGAAATGCATAATTTTCTGTTTCCACAGCTGTTTTTAGTGATTGTGGAACTCGAATCCAGACAGCCTAACCCGATTAAAGTCAACACAAAATGAGAAGGTCAAGGAAACAAAGCATTATTAATCATTAAAGGAAGACACACACCTGTGACTCATATGTATAACTAGGAAGTGACAGATCAACTGAATCAAAAACTCGGTTGCTTCCTCTCCATATACGTTTAAATCCAAACCAGGTAGTAGTCACTTTACACGGGTTTGATTGGGCACTTGTTCTTGATTTCTGGACGTTACAAATCTTTGCTGGGTACGCCTAAAAGGTAATTTAGATGCAGGACAAAGTGGTTGTTTTAACCTTCAAAAGTAGTTGCAACAGAAGAGGGAAGCAACACATAGTTTAGGTTTAAACTTACAATGTGACCACCTACAACTTCAATATCTGTATAATCACGAGTTTTTGTGTAATACTTTAAGTCAGCTTCCTGACACAAAGCAACTTTAGAAGATAAATCCAAATTCTTGACTAGATAGGTTTTCCCCTGCTGCATATAAACAGCACCATCATATACCTGAAATATTATTTTCCATTAGACTTCATTCTATAGATCAAAAGTATATTACGATAACTATCTATTGATGTGAAATAAATTAATGATTTACCTAATAGAAACATCAAAAAGAGTTACCTGAAAGAAAGCTTTACTCTCTTCAATTTCTTCAAGAACTTTGTCATTTTTCATGTCAATTACCTTATATCTCTCTGACTCAATTGCCCGTATGCTAATAGCATGAGAAGGCATTTTCTAGTAGGTGACATAGAAAAACCATAAGTAAAGCATGGGAGTAATTTAATTAACACCGATACACTCACATATAATATACCTCATGCCCAATGTAGTTCCAAATTGCATCCCTAGATGAACCAGTAGTAACAAGTCCCTTACTTTTAAGAGACAGGATGGAAGTTTTCAGGGCAGGGCCAAAGTACTTCTCGTCATGAACCACACTTAGAGGGTGTTCAAGAGATGCACATAACAAGTGTTGTTCAAGCACCTATAGAGAGACAAAAGGACTCCAATAATGAGGATATTGTACAAGTAATTTACTGTTTCATCAATAACAATTGCAGATGAATGAACCTGCTGGTTTTTGGCATCCACGTGACAGCATTCAATTGGACCCATGAAGAGTTTCTGAGGGTATTTCATAAAATACTGGTCAAGAGGTCCTTCAAATGCAACATATATCGCAAGTGATGGTTGTTCCCTTCTACCAGACCTCCCGGCTTGCTGCCATAAGCTAAAAATTGAGATGAATGGTGTTGATGAGAACAAGTATTTAAAAAAAGAAACAGAAAGGAGTGTAATAGACCATAAAACTATAAAAGAAACAGAAATAAGTCACATACCTAGCTATACTACCAGGAAACCCTAGATGCAGGGTGACATCAATGTGCCCAACATCAATCCCCAACTCAAGGGCATTCGTAGCAGCAACACCACAAATTTTCCCACCAAAAAAATCACTCTCAATTCTTCTCCTATCCTGTTTTATTATTATTTACTTATTACTTATGTCACATCCTAGAAGCAATTTCTCATTTAATTAATTTCTCCTGTCATACATGCAGTTATTACTTTGGAAACAAAACGCAGAATACATTTACTAACCTGCGCGGTATAGCCAGCCCGATAAGCAAATACATAATTAACAAGATCAGGTGCTGTCTTCTGAAGAATTTCACGCCTTGCCACAAGCAAATGTAACTTCTCAATTCAGGTATGAAATGATTATGATATAGGGTTTAAGGCCACTAAATAGCAACCTACTTTTTCAAAAGTATCAATGTAGGTAATTATCTTTTTTATTGACAAAATAGAAAATGAACTTTGCGATTTTGTTTCGAAATAAACATATTATGACTTGTTACTTGCTATACCAGTAAAAACCTAATTACATCCTTAATTAATTATAACTGAACTCTAATAATCCATCATTTCACAAAAATGTCTCAAGCCACCCACCGCCTCCCCAAACCACTCCTCGCTCTCTGTTTCCTTCACCACTCACTCACTCTTTCTTCATCAAATTTCAAAGGAAACAAAAGAAGTACATGCTATTACACCCAACAGCAACGTCAATCATCAATTCCTCTTCGGAAGCACTACAGCAACGTCAATCATCAATTCCTCTTCGGAAGTACTACAGCAACATCAATCACCAATTCCTCATCTGCTCTTGTCTATTGCTGTTTTTTTTTATTCAGTTGAGAAAATTGCCCCACACAATAGTATTCCCTGTGTTTTCTTCTTTCCCTGAACCAAGAGATTTTTTTTATTCTCTGTTACCTTTCAGCGACAACCAAGCAGCCAGACAACCACCAGCTCGTCTGATTCCTTCCTTGCAATTACACCTAAGAGCAACCACAGGGGGTGGCCAGAAATAGTGGTTCAGGGCCCGGCGACAGTGGCTATAATCTCTCTCCCCCCCCCTCTCTCTCGTCCACGTTACACCATAAGGGCCAAGCGATTACAGGTAGCGGTGGCCAGAAAAAGGTGGTTTAGGGGGAGCAGTGGCTGGAAAGTGTTTTGGATTTGCAGATTCCATTTGTTTCTTGGTGTTCTTGTTCATTTACAGATTCAATTTCTTGAAGATTATCATCCTCTTTGTCTTAAACCAAAATTCAATTTTGAATTTCTCTGGTTAGTATGACTTTATCTGGTCAAACATTACATGTGACCTGTAAAATAAACTGTGATTACCTAATTTAATAGGTCATCACAATGTTTGTTATCTACTTAGACAATAAAAAAAGTAAATTGCCTACATTGATAAATATGGAAAAGTACGTTGCTATTTAATGGCCTGAACCCTATGATATAAAAGGAAAACTGTTATGTGAAGGAAAATGACACATACGTATAGCTCAATACGAGTTCAGACAGTTTCCGTGTTTTGCAAAATGCAATGCAACGGAGTCCATGCTGAATAATTTCTGCAAAGAGACATGAAACTTCCAATATCGGACTGCAAAACCCGAAAAATATAATCCTTAAGGGGCTAGTGAAAAGTGAAAATCATTAACTTTATTCTATATCTCATTAGAGATGCATATTTGCATGGATATAGACTTCATTTAGCCTGATACCTTGAGCGACCAACAAAAACTGTTCTATCAAACTTGTCAGTATTCATACTACTTCTAATTCTCTTGTTTACCTGTAACTTGGCAAGAACAGAAGACTAGAAAAATAAAAAATCATTAACTTGTGATTCGACAAAAATACCAAATCATAGAAAAATATTACAGTTTTCATGCGCAAAGGAGGATTCCAGAGGACAAACAATTTAGGTCCAGAAGGGCTGCCATCCTTGTGAATTAGCTCTATTGTTGGTAAACTAGCAAGTTCCTGCAGAGTACAAGAGCAGATTAGTATAATGCAATTAAAGCTCTGCTAATGTATGGAAGGAAGATCAAATCACATTTCTAACACATCAACATAAAGATTTTGAAGTACACACATTTGTACACTACAAACGCAAACAATATATGAAGAAGGCAGTTCCATTGTGGTTGATCCAGGAAGGGCGTATCTGGAATACAATCATTTTAATGATGACTTATATATCCAACTATGAACAAACCATCTTACCATAGCATGGTCACGGGGATTGGCAGATGTCGCAGTGCAAAATATAAATGACGGATCACTCCCATTGACTGCAAAATGAACAAAGCCTGGAATGTAAGATATACATGGTACATCTGATTAGCAGTCACTCTCAAGTCCCTGTTTCTAGAAGCTATATTCGGAACTGCATTTTAGGTAGTTCAATCAGACCAATTAATCTCACTTTTAATATGACTAAAGAGTTGTGCTTTTAATATGACTAAAAAGTTGGACTTTTTATATGATTAGAGTAAGGAAATCAGAGAGGATATTGGTACGACTAACAAACTTACCATGAGCACAGAGACGGCGAAGCCTCCTTACAATAAGAGCCACGTGGCATCCAAATGCTCCCTTATACGCATGAGCTTCATCAACAACCACATATCTGGTAAATAAAAAACTCTAGTCAACTTGCATAAAGATAAACATATTTCTGTTTAGCAGCAACAAAATGCTCAGTACAACCAGATATAACTTGCAAAGATTACCTGAGGTTTGATAAGAATCGCCCAAACTGGTTATGCAATGGCAAGATTGACATGTGGAGCATATCCGGATTTGTTATCAGCTACAAACAATTTTGGTAAATAAATAGCTAGTTGTCAGCTGAAAGTTTATTTGTCCAGACTAACCACAAATTACAAGTACCAGTCTAGAGCTTTCCCAGAAAAAAAAACAAGTACCAGTCTAGAATTATCACGCAACCATAATCTATTTTCCTGAGAAGTATCTCCATCATATATTCCAATATTCAAGCCTACATCAAAACCTTCGGTCATAGATAGCAATGCTCTTAGTTGATCCTGTGCCAAGGCCTGCATGCATTTATGATTAAAGCTAGTGTATGTAAACCATACAAGCGAACAAAGCCTGGTAACAGTTAAGAAATGACCTTTGTTGGAAAGAGGTACAAAGCACAAGCAGAAGGATTTTGAGATAATACTTCCAGAACTGGTAGATTATAACACAGAGATTTTCCACTAGATGTCATGGTTGAAATGACAACATTCTTTCCAGCTAGGGAAGCCTCGATTGACTCTACCTACAAATACCTCAAATACAGATGGGAAAAATAAATTCGACATTCAAATACACACACACACACAATGCACACTAATGGTAAGAATGTACACCTGGTGGCTATACAACTTTGAGACCCCTGAACATTTAAGCACAGATTGCATTCTTTCAGATAGATAACCTGGAATCTCCATGAAGTTGGCTATTCGGCCATCAATCTCTTCAACATGAACCATCTGAAATTTTCATTACAAAAGGTACAGCATCTTGCATAAGATAGTTGTTTAAAACGGTTTAGGAAAAACAAAGCTTCGCCTGCTATGTGGGTTTTTTTTCTGCAATCTTAAAGAGGAAATGTTATGTTCAATATGTGAATCTTTTTAAAATCCTCAAAGTAACCACCAAGGGTACCACCACCAAAATGTAGCAGTAATACAAGAGTATAAGTTAAAACACTTGTGGAAGTAAACATAAAGAGATTTATAAACTTAAACAGAAAAAGTTTGAAAATAAAGATTAAACCTGTCCTTGGGAACCAATGCCTGCTCTCAGGTGCTCAACCATCTCTGTAGGAAGCAAAGAATTTGTCTCCTGTAGGTGAAAACATTAATGAAACTCCAAACATTCAAGTTTGACTGAAGACTGAAAGAGAAAGATGATACATACATAACACAGTGCTTCAGGTGAAAAAGAACCTGGGGGTTCAGATAAGCTTCTCCTAATTGGCTTAGCATCAGTTTTAGTTTTTTTATAATTTCCCTCATTTACATGTCGCATAAGATCATTCAGGGAATATAACTTGATTGTCTCATTTTCCTTTTTTTCCTGCAGGGAACATTTTGCTCTGTTATGAACTTAAAGATTTCTAATAAACAGCACAAGAGATGTTTCCGCAAGGCCATCATTAGGCTCAACCTACCTACTAAAACTTAAGAGTTACAACACAGACAATCAATATTAACAAGAATTGAAGGACAATTTGACTTGTTGGAGAGGGTAACAAGAGAGGAGTTACATTATAAAATGAGCCTCTGGGAAACAGTGGATGACATATGAAATATGTCTAGAAAGCTAAATATAGAAAGATGACAAACACAATCTTTCAAAAAAAAACAAAATGTAAAAACCGGATGCCTGAACCAAGGCAATTTCAAAATAATGAGACTTATATATCTTCCCTTCTAAATAACCTAATACAAAAATGATATAAGACTCTTGTAATAAACTTAAATTTCAAGTCAACGCACTAATATCAAGACAATAGATGATTGTCATTCACAAACATTGTTTCATCAAACCACAGTCAATGTGAGTTTTGACCATTTTAAGCGTACATCTACAAAGAACAAGGACGTCCAGGCCATATACCAAACTAACTAGAACTAAGTTCACTCACAAAACTAGTTGCAGTTCAGGTTACAGAAAAAATTTCCTATAAGCACTATTTGGCGCATTCAGAATTCAGAATAAGTAATAAATGCTAAAGAAATTTCACCGAACTAGTAAATACTAATGCAGAAAGAACCTGGTATACCATAAATGATTGTACGGCTGCCCATAAATCTGCTTTGAAGGCATTTTCTCTTTTTCTCATAGCATTAACTACAGTAGATATTTTTTTCTTACCTAGACGAGAGCACCAATAAGTTAGCTCAGTAGTAAACTAATATGAAAACATAATGAACTTGCAACCAAAATAGACAAAAATAGCTATAATAATAAATAAATCATGATTGCTAACAGTTAAGATTACCTTTACATGGACATTTAATATCTAATCTTGACTTGACGACAACAATCACATTATTTGACCTTCTATCCTTAGTCTCGTTGTCAATAAATCGTATAACCTGCAAAAGGGAGAAAGACATGTATGTTTGTGTGAACAACGACAACATATATGTATGTGTTTGCAGTTCATATGTTAGCAACTTAGCACTGTAAGCTAGCAAACAATTTAAGATAATAGCAATAAAGGCATGGTTGACTATCATTACAATCATTAATGTCTCAAAGTATAATAAAAGAGAACACAACGGAAGTTAAGATGAGGAAGCATTGGATTAAACTAAATACTTTAAATGGTAAACACAAATTGTTAGTGTTATTATCTGTGAGCATAAAAATACAGTGAAGCAAGGGAAAACAGAATAAAAATTCCAAATTCAGACATGTGTATCCCCTGATTTCGTTATGGCCAGTGACATTATAATTTTTTTAAATGGCCACACTATAAAAATACAGTGAAGCAAGGGCAAACAGAATCAACATTCCAAATTCAGGTTATGAAACTAAAATGAAAAACAAGTGCACATAAGAACTGCAAGAACAAATATTGAGCCACATCAGATGTGTGTATCCCCTGATTTAGTTATGGCGACATTATAATTTTTTTAAATGGCCACATCAGGAGAAGTCAATTCTATAATCATAATGATGCAATAAGAGAAATGTTATTTGTTTGTAATTCACATACTGAACCTCAAGAAGGTTTCAAGTCTAAATGTGTATTCCCTTTTCAAAAAAAAAAAGGTCCATCTAAAAAGAGACTGCTATGGAGATCATACAAATGATTTTCAATAAGTGTTATTTAGAGAAAATAAAATTACAACCGTAGTGAAATATTGGGAGGCTGAAACACCTACATAAGTTATTGCAATGAAATACTTGATTTTGAACCTCTTAGTGACAGTTATTCTATTGTTCACAGAAACATGTGGTCATTATAACTAGCATAAATAATTAATCTAGTAACCTTTTAAGAGCAGAGGAAACCACATCCCAGGGAATCAAATATTTATCACGCATCTAATGATGCATCCCTTGCAATTCATTAAGCAAAACCAAAGGGTGGGGAGGAAAGGGATGGGAAGGAAAGGGAAGGCTTAAAAAACTCCCCCTCCCAATCATCCCAAAAGTGGAAGGATGATTTTAAAGAGTAAAAATGGTAAAATTGCCCCTCCTTCCCCCTCCCTTCCCCTCCCATTCCCTCTTTAAAAAAACTTGAGAACACACATCCTTAATGGTTTCCTTCCCTTCCCCTCCCTTTCCTTCCAAATATTAACTCGAGAACAGGCCGTTAGTCATGAAGTTTTTATAAGACGACCAATTACCTTAGGACAGAGCAAAGAAAGATTCTCAAGATCAGCATATTCAAATCCAAATCCGAACTTACGTAGCTGGTTCAGTCCTCCCTCCACGCAAAGCTGGGTAACTTTTTTCTGCTGCACTTGAAGAAAACTACAGTAAATGTTCAAGAAATAAAATGCCTTCAAAACACCCGTCAGCCATGATGGACAAACACATGAATAACTACTGTCAGCAGCATGACCAACTCCACTGTTTCGTATATTTGTATTCTTCAACATGCAATTACTGGTTTTTGGATCAGATAAGCAATTAACCAAATCCAAAATCTGCATAAACCTCTCAAAGACCTTTTCCTCAGGTTCATCATTATCACATGACTGCAGTGTGTTTAAAATCTCATGTATTGCCTCATCAAACAAACTCTCACAACTTCTCCCATTGGCTTCTTTTTGGGTGTCAGAATATGTGACTTCAAAGTCAACAGGAGGCTGACTTTCAGTCCCGTTAATCTCTCGTTCCCGGAGAGAAGACAGGTCTTGCATCATATCAGACCATGCTGATTCAGCAAATTTGGAAATGGAACACTGATGGACATTTTGAGGAAATGTTTCATTTGGACCTGGATTCGCGGGTTCCTGCTTGTCCTTCTTCATGAAAGGAACAAGAACAATAAATTCTCCACTGGAAATCAAGTTACTACTTATCTGACTCTGCAAATTAAGTTTCGCACCCTGAACCCACGTATTGCAATGCAGATGATCAGATTACAGGAAGGAAACAATAATAATCGACTATAGTCTTCAATCAAAATTAAACAAAAAAACACATATATTACCCCCAATCGTCAAATTTCACACACTCGTCGCTATGCATTTGTTATAAAATAGATGCACACAGGCGAATACCTTGAGGAAAAGGTGGAAGTTCGAGGAGGAGGTTTCCGGGGGAAGGATTTGTTTGAGGAGAAGCTTGAGTTCTTGAACTGTCCTGTTGGGGGAGATTGAGACTGTAATCGTTTCACCGGTCAAGGTTCGAACTTCAATTTCCATCTCTTTGTCGTCCATTTATCAAAAACAGTTCGATTGTTCTGCGGCAACGATCAGAATTGATTTGATTCTTGACTGTCTTATAGGGAGAGGTTCGTTGAGAAATGATGAACAAAAATCTAGGGTTTTGGCGGGGAACTTAAGGCGGCTTTACACGTGTGAGTTTTTCCTCCGAGGAAGATTCAAAATTACCTCAACACTACAGTTAGTCCCTCAACTTCGATAAAGTTACATTTTTAACCAAAAGATCATAGGACGATGGTCTTGCTCGATTTTTATCAAGGTTCTAAAAAACGTAAGATGTGACGTGACGGCGAGATCAAACCTCAAGCTTTATGAGTCATGGCGAGCCATGATATTTTTTAAGACGACACTTAAAGTGTCAATTTTGTATATATCTTATAAATATTTATATCCAATTTACCATTATTAATATACAAATTACACAAAGTTGTACAAATTAGGAACAAAGTAACATATACAAATTACAAAATACAAATTATATAAATTCAATACACGCGATCGCAAAATATATATAAAAAAGTCAAAAAAAATTTAAAAAATATTTTTTGTAAGCCACGTCTTAAAAAACTCGCCATTTAGCGCGTAAAGACTCACCTTATGCTGCCTTGTTTTACGTCACGCCTAACTCCACTATTTCTTAACGTCAAAGTCGCATCTCGCGCCACTATAGCGCGTTTTTTAGAATCATGATTTTTATACTATCATTTTCATTATGTTCCTTTTGTCTCTTGAAAGTTTTTTTTTTAACTTACCTCAACATCTATATGTGATATGATATATTTAGTAGATATTTAAACCGATTCACATGATTGGTTTTAAGTCTGTGCTAATTATCTAACTACATGTGGCCTCACAGTTTTAGGGCCTTAAAAAATGTAAGTTATATACACATACATGTAAATGTATTAAATATTAATAGTATTTTAAGCCCAATTTAGTCCTACATTTAAGTCTAATGAATCTTGATCTGAAGACCCACTTTTAACTTACCAATGGTTCGACTAGCTAGGCAGGCTGATTTTCATAGTTAACACGTCTACATTTATATCTTCAAACTAAGTTAGTTTTATTTAAATTTATTTCATATAGTAACTAGGTTTAAAAAATGTTCTACCCTGGTTACTATTATATGAAGTTCAACCTTTTTATGTAAGTGCACATGTTTTCCTTTTCTCTTCTCATGAATGATCCTTGTTTAGAATTTATCAGATAAAAAACATGATTATGGTTATGAACGCCCAATATATGATACAAATACTTTTGATAGTTCCGGTTGGTAACTTATACGGAAAAGTTTTGTAGCATTTTTATATATCGTATACTCTTCTAATATTTAGAAGAATTAAGAAGTGAATCAATGTTTGATAACTTGTCAATTAAATAATAGGCAAATTAGAGTTTGAAACCAATATAGTTACCAAGATGCAACAGGATCTCCCTAATCTGACGAAATATTTCAAGCTGTTGAATGATTTTTAATGTTAATAGAGTACACAATCACATCGTGCTTACCAACCCGTACCTAGCATGATCATCTACTCTAATCAATCCAGTGTGAGTTGGTGCAAAAGGTTTTTTTATATTTTGTGTGTATTAAATTAAGTAGTGGTATGTTTCGGTTGCAGATCGGTGCAATGCTTAAGTGATAATGGGTGTGATGAGAAACCAAACAAAAACAAAGGGATGGAATGATAGATCCCATATATTTGCAGGTTTTGTGAAGTAAGTTGTAACACTGCCTTTGAAACCTTAAAAATCAGTTAAAATTCGAGTTTTCAAACTGCATGGATCCGTTTGTAAATTGAATGCTTACCTGTTAGTTATCCTAACCGAATTTCAAAAGCAAAGCAGCGGAATTTTCAAAAACAATAAACAAACCCAAGCCTATTAAACTATTACAATTTAAACACGTGTTTGGCGTATAAACAAATATACAAAACAAAACTTGCCAAACACGACTACTGGTGTTACTTTAAACTAAACCGACCATTGTATATATTATATACCAAAAGGTAGCGTTCCTCAAAGCCCGTACAAAAGCATAAGGTTCCCGTCTCACCAGGCCTGCCTATACTCTGTCTGAAAAGGGAAACAACAACAGGATTAGCTATTTAAAATAGCTAGTGAATACAGACATGTATAAGTGCAATAATAGCAAGTCATGAATCAAATATGAGCATACAATGCTATCCTAACAATTAGCGGTAATGCTGACATGTCCAGCAGTGCTATATCTTGCCAGATAGCTAGTCTGGCTCAATAACAACCACCGGGGGAATCAAACACTGCCAACCGTGCTGGTATCATCACATAAGTGATTCCACCTGCTCGTTACGGAGCCAAAGTCTCATTAGGCTCAGCCAGTTAAGGCAATCACCCCAAATGTTAAAGGAATGGCCTCGAGTACCATTAGTCCCGAACAATTGCCCGAAGGCTCCTGAGACCCAGCCGAAGCTGACCTTTCATGCACATATGTCCGGACTTTTCACATAGCTCATCATTATCTCATAAAATAGATCATAGCATGCATGCTTTCACATATGAAGTCATATATATCCAGATATCTCAATAAATATGCATATATTTAAATACATGCCAAATATATCATACTTCATGTCAATAACTTGTTTCTAAGCTTATATATAAATATACAAGTCTATTTGCATAAAAATAGCATACCGTGTTCATTTAAACAATTAACATTCAAAACTTCCTTTATTGAATTCATACAAGTCGGTACTCACCTTGGTGCTCAAATATAACACAAATATAAATTTGGCATTCCTTGAATGCTTAATTACCTATTGTTTACATATGATTCCATTTAGATCACCACATATATATATATATACTAATACTAGTGTTATTATTCCTAAATGTGTCTAAACTAGTAAAAATGGTTAAACTAACCCAAATACCCCAAAATTGATCAAAAATGATTCAACCATAGCCCATATACCCAAAATTATGAAAAACAAGTTTCTGTTTACTGCACACCCGGTCGCGCCGCGACCTTCAACCAGGCCACGAGAATGGTGTTCTGCCCAGATTTCAGCTAGTCCAAACCCAATCCTAAATTGCTATTAACGATTTCCAGTATATGTACAATGTTTGGGATACCTTTAGGAGTTCATAAACATCAATATAACATATCTTAACATAAGATTCAAGGTTGAATCACCAATTCACCATTTTTGACCCTTTTGGTCAATTTCAAGAACTACAATCAAGCTATCATTTTTAATACCTAAAATCAGTCCCAAACTACTTGTAATTGATATTAGAACAGATTGCTATCAAGAAATCCAAACTTTATTGGCTAATCTTGTTTTACCCATTTTTGACCTATTTACTAAAAATGAAGAACAAGGAAGAAAAAGCTTACTAGTAGCAATATGATGATGATTTGAAGCTTATGGGCAGATGAAGAACAAGAATTAAGCTTTAATCCAGCTCCAAATGATCCTTGTTTGGGTTGTCTTCTTCAAGAACAAGAGCAAATATCGTGAAGTGTGTGTGTGTGTGTGTTGCCAGTGAGGTGATAATGAGAGAACCGACCTTGGGTTCTCTATTATCCACTTAGGGTATTTTGTTCCCCTTTTTAACATACAACACGACACCCGAGAGACCGTTTCAACTAACGAGGACATTTTTGGAAACCTCGTTTGAAACCGGTTATTATTTTATAATTTTTTTCTATTTTTATTACTATTTTTAATTTCACATTTATCTGGCCAATAACTAATTTCTATTAATTCTTACAAATATATTTATATTTAATTCATTTAAATAAATCTCACGTACCAAATGGAGCACGCGAATAGGCCATATTTGAGAATGTTACATAAGTTTTGTTACTATTTCATTTTGAATGATTCTTTTCTAATCTTGAGCAGATTTCGGCAAATATGTAATGATCCTTGTACGGGTAAAAATGCATTTGAGCTATTATTAGAATACATAGAACGGTGGCATGGATGATAACGATATAATCCATAAAAAATACATAGTTAGAGCAAGAGAGCTTCTGATATGTTTATGTGACATTTCATCAAACTTGATAGAGTTTAATAGAGTACAAATACTCTTATGTACCATCATAACACGGTTAATGATGATGATGTCAACATTTATAGTACTATCAACAAAAAGATTTTAAATTATACATACTTATTATACTGTAGTAAAGAAATTGATGATCTTCGGTATGATACAATACCTAATAGGACGGATGAGGAAGAGAGATAGTATGATAAAATAATTAAGATATAGAAAATGATAAGAAGATGGAGCGTGATGAGTATTTTATAGGTTGACATAACAAGTGAGATAGAGTGAAAGGAAAGAAATACTGTCTCATATTTTTAATTTACTAAAGATATGATAAGAAATTAATAATATACATCTTTACGGTTTTAAAACGCTATAGTCACTGCTAATTAGTGTTAAATTCGATAGTCTCTGTCTTTGTTACACAAGAGTATTAAGAAATCTCAATTTAAAAATATGTTTTTTTAATTTTAATTTTTTTTAAATTTAATTTGGGAGGGAATCAATATAATTTAAAAAAGGGGAAGGAGTGTTAGACGAACATCATGGAGCAGTTTCCATCTATGTCTCCACAATTTGCTCTAAGATTTTACACACTACATAACCCACCCACCATTTCCAAACCCTAAAGTTCCCTCTTCTCTGTCTCTCTCTGGCAACCAAAAGAATCAGACATGAGTACCCCCTATACGTTAATGAGATGTCGGATGAAAGATCTGATTTCATGTTTCAACGCATGTAAACTTCCAATCGAGAAAGACACGGACGAATCGGATCAGCAGAAGACTAATGCGTCGTCAATTATTGATGATCGGAATTGCGAAAGAGATAAACAAGTGAAACATCGGACGAAGGCGGACAAGGGTGGAGGAGAAGAGTCTCCGGCGAGCTGGCAGTCGTGTGCGTCTGAGGAAGATGACTACATCGTGTTTTACTTTAAGGATGATGAAGCCGGAGGCGGAGTAATTGAAGAGAGATGCTTAGATAGACCGCCGTGGAGGGAGGTCCACGCCAATCGACGGAAAAAGGTTTGTTTGCGTCAGTTTTAATAATTTTACTATTAAATTTAAAATATAAAACCAAAATTAAGAAAAAAAAAGTTTAGAAAGATCTATCAATAAAACCAACAACAAAATTTTCATTCTTAGAATGTTGTTGCCTAGAAATTTTTTTCCTTTATTTATTTGATAATCCATATTCACTTATGATGATAACAACATACACTGTTTGGTTTTGTGAATTTTATATTTCATTTTCAACCTTTCTTGTCAACATACATTCATCATTTTTGTATTATATTGAGTAATTACTTGAGTATTTAGACCTTGTTGTAACTGAAAAATCTAGTAAATCTAACCGCGATGAATTCGGCTGCTTATTTTCCTGGAAAGCATGCATCTTTATTAATAATAGCGATAACGATGACGATCTGGTATTCGTAGAGACATGAAACGGGCAAGAACCGAACTGACACAAAGTTGGTTCCTTTAGAAATCGAAGACCTGAATGAGTCTGATGAACACAAGGACACATTGGGGGGATCGAGTGACTCGAGTACAAGTTCTTTTGCCTTCCCACCGTAAGTAACAATGACCCTTTTCGCTATTTTAAGAAAATATGGAAAATGAATCATTGAAACCAACTATTTATATATTATGCACAAATGGTGATTATATTCTATATGTGGTTTTTTAATTTGCTTAATGATTTGCAGAATTCAAAGGGAATGGACAGGTAGCCCTGTGCTGATGCCAAGACCAGAAGGGCACAACAAGTCCAGGAGTGTTTGTATTCAATGCTGTAAATTCTAGCTTCATTTTAATTAGTCATATACATTTCTAAACATGTTGACTTTCTAATTGGTCAACGTTTCAGAACTAAGGATCGAAGCTCGGATTGGCAGCCATGACAATCGACTCTTCACCTTGATTTTATTTTTCATTCATGTATAATCGAGGGTAAAATCATCATTTGACAAAGCACTTTTATAGAGATGGGAATTAAAAGATGGTATTTAAACATTCATTGTAAGCTGTTTGGTGCTTCTTATTTATCACATAGGTTTAACATGGAAGTTCTGCACATTTCTGTTTGTTGTTGATGAGTTTGTTAGCAATCCTATGTGCCTATATGGTTAGTTTTTTATCTCTAATTTTATTGGTTTAGTAAAACTAGATCACTCTGTATGCATGGCATTTACGGCCTGTTCTCGAGTTATTTTTTTTTTGAAGGAAAGGGAGGGAAAGGAAGGAAACAATTAGTGATGGGTGTTCTCAAGTTTTTTAAGGAGGGAAAGGAAGGGGAAGGGAGGGAGAAGGAGGGGCAATTTTACTATTTTTATGGTTTAAAATAGCCCTCCCACTTTTAGGATGATTGGGAGGGGGAGTTTTTCATTCCTTCCCTTTCTTTTCCTTCCCTTCCCTTTCTTCCCCTTCCCTTTCCTTCCTTTTTCTTCGTTTAAAAACTCGAGAACATGCCTTTAGGGTGTGTTCAGCAACGGGCTTATGAGGGATTATAGAGGCTTGGAATTCTAGTTTTCACAATCCCAACCCTCTAGCCTCGTTCGAATGTTAAAATCTTAGGGAGATTATTAAAAACATAATCCTCCGTAAGCCTCCAAAATAAAAGCTTTTCCAAGTAGCCCTACCGAATTAATTAGGGGGTGTAGTTGGAGTGGTTCGAAACCGGGGCCCTGATCTGTTCAACCGTGTTTCGATCCCGTGCCTCTACCGCTGAGGCATAGCTGTTAAAAAAAATAGCTTATGTCTTGGACTTGGGATCATCAATTAATCAGTCTCAGCTAGTTTCGCCAAACACACTCTTAATCTGGTCAAATTAGAAACTCAGATAACTAGAAAATTAAAAGGCATCAACAAACTCCACAACTTCACTAATTAGCTTGTATTTGGAAATGTTGGAAGTTATTTGGGGTTGGTTGTTTGCCTTGTAATCTTGTCTTCTAAAGCAGTGGATCATTGAGTTTCATTCAGATCATGCATTTTAGGGATAATCTAGAAACAAATGAATCAAATGCTCTGAATGATTTGAATATGCTATATATTCTAATTTTTATAGATATATAGAATAGTCAAAAATTACTATTTTAATAAGCATTCTGAATGGACATAATTTGTATTCCAAACAAATAAATATTAGATAAAACATAATATCACAAAGTTGTTACCAACTTCAAACATTCATACTTTGAAGAATAAAACCTTAAAATATGTTGGAATGTTAAACATCCATTAATTACACTAAACACCTTTTAACTTGATGCTTTTACAAATAATTGATTAGCAATCTCTCTCATACAAATTAATTAGTCATATATTCATTGTCTTGGAGATTCTATTGTACATGCTCTGTCCATGTCTTGTCACTTGCTTCGTTTGTCCTGTTAAAAATATATATTATAAATATAACGACTAAAAGATCTCGCGTACGTATATATGTGTATACGCATGCATGTAAAGATAACGACTAAAAAACCTCGCATACATACGTCTGCACGCATGCACATGTCACAAAACAAGTTGTGGTGATCGAATAAAGTATAATATTACATGATGTTAAATAATAATTAATTCAATTCACCAATATGTTGTAAGCTTGATTCTATATATACTCTAAGCTTGATTCTAACTGGTTGGGCCTGCGGAAGTTGTCACCTTTTCTTTTACAAAAATGTACTTATGTTGTCCAAAAACACTCTAATGAATAATGAATGGAATTTAAAAGGCTAAAAACATATTTATACATACATTAAGATGAAACTAGGACCTATAAATAAATTCAGCAACTTGATATTAAATACTTTTATGTAAAATATTGTTTTCATCCGACTTTAAAATACATTACTTACAAAAGAAGATGAAAACATGGATTCTTTCAGGCATACTACAAATCAGGGGTCAAATAAAAAACTTTATTACCCAACTTCTATTTCACCTAAATCACTCAAAGCATAGTTTTGTACTCCATTCAAACACCATCTTTATTATCATCGTAAATTTTAATTAAAATGTTTTTACCAAAGAACTAAATAAACTCGAGAAAAAAAAGTGTTTCAAAATGAGAATTAGTGTGCTTCCTTTTGATATACTCATTTCTATTTGTGTATGTTTTGTGTTAATATCCGGCTGATTATGCGGTTGCAATTTTATAGTTTTCGTACTACGACTTTAATTGATGTCAATTCTTTCATCTCTTCAAACATTTTCTTCCACCAAAATATCCTATTCTGATTATTCATTTTACTTTGACAGTAAATTACATGGTTGGTTCTTTAAGTATATACCCATTCTATAATTCTGAACATTTTTTAAAAAAGTTTCATGACTGGTCTTTTAAAATGAACTTTATTGCACTAGTAGTCTGTTATTCAACCTGTCATTTATTGATCTCGTTAGTGACCGTCATGTGCTGCACATGAGAGTAAAATTGTCTTTCCAGATATCGAACATTCTTAGTTGCATTCACCTTGATTGGACGAGAGTTCAAGAAAACAACTTCAAATAGCCTGAGAAGTGTTAAAAACTTCAAGCACTAAAGGAATTGATACATGATCGACACTAATTACATTCAAACTATCATCACGGTGTTGTTCTTTAAAAAACGTTCAAAACACAATACGTTGATGGAAACCCCACCTTCAACTCACGGACAGTTTTCACAAGAGAACTCGCCGCATCAGTAGCTTGTTTTGATGTTGAATATAAACTTCCTACATTAAACTAATCCGTTGAAAACCCATTCTTGTCCAACCACAACACTAGAGTTTGGCCAATAACCAATTAACCACCGCGCAATTCCATCAGAGAAAAACTTGATTTCATCACATAATGATTAGCTAACTCTGAAGAGAATAACTGCATTGACGAAAGATTATAACCAAATTAAGTATTTTTCTCAACAAATCAACTCTCGCGGGAATAAGCCCTATCCGAATCACAACCAGGAGCTTGTCGTGCCTCACGCGGACACAAAAAACCTTAAATCTAAGTTCTTCGAATCAACATAGATGAAAACATCAAATTGGGAAACCATTGGGAGGTCCTTGTTCTCCACATCACTATGATCCTCACACACTTGATTTCCATCAGAAACAAAACCTGCAACCTTTGATTCAATTTGATGAGTTATTTAACTTGTTGATCATGTATCAATACCTCTTGCTGGCAATTAGACCTAAAAGGAACACAAGCATGAAAAGACCATTGAGGGTCACTAACGAAACCAACAAACAACAAGTTGAATAATTTAAGGACGAATCTGAATCTTTTCAAAAAAGTGGACCAAAGTTACAAAATAAATATACGTAAAGAACCAACCGTATAATTTACTCTAACGTTAAATTAAATAAAAAATTGGAACTATTAGTATAGTATGGGTGTTGTGGAATGATTTGCATACCCTGAATCAATATCAAGTTTTAATGTTCTCTCATTTGCCTATGAAGTACTTAATCTACACTTAGGCCCTTTTACTTTTGGAAATCATATTTGACCATATTGTACTTTCTAAATGACTAGATACTGTAAACAAGGTACTGCTTTCAAAGCAAGTAATATTTGATTATGAAATTAATAAAAGTTGCTTTATTTTATTTTAAGGCATACATTAATTATGATATTATTTCCTTTTCCCAACCATTAACTACCCACAAATAACTCAAAACAAAATAACTTCCTCAAGTTGTTAGCTCTTTAATTCTAGCTTTTTATTCATTTATCTTTAGGAAATTACTTATTTTCCTAGCTAGCGGTACCAACCACCAAGTAGTTAAGAAAATGTATCATTTGGTCATAAGTTTTAGTTTCACTATAAACAAATGTGTAGTTTAGAAGTATGTTTAAAGTATTTGTGCGTTTTGCTGTTAAAAAAATCAAAAATATATTTAACCATTAAATGAGTCGATAATTATCTAGGGTTTAGTTCACTAAAACATATCTAACTTGTCATGTTTTACTATTATATGTATCAAACTTTAAAATTTTCTATTTTGTGTATTAAAATTTTAATTTGTTGCTATTATGTGTATTTTGGATACATAAAAAAGGAAAAAATGTATAAGTTTAATACATACAATAGAAAGTATAATACACACAAAACTGACAAATTAAATGTTCGATACATACAATAAGAAATTCTAAAGTCCGATACACAAAATAGAAATACGTGACAAATTGAATACATTTTGATGAACTAACCCTAATTATCTATAACTATTTTGGAAATTGCATTTAACTTTTGCAGTACATTTTTTAATATATAAATTGAAATGTATAAACGTATATATTTCACCTAATTAAAATCTTGCAAAATACACAATCTACAATCTCTTTTGTATCTTTCACAGAAATGGCAGCCTATCTATCTACAATGACAATAACTATTAAAGTAGTTCAAGAAAGCTAATCGCTCTTTTTCAAATTTAATACTCTTTATTGATCAATCACCGTAAATCATATACCCCCCTATAAAAATTACAACATACTCGCATCATCTCTTGCATTTTTGTGCTCGTTACACCAAAAACATGTTTACGAAGATAAAATCTTCGCTTGTTTAGCGGTTTCGACCATCGTTTTTTCTGTTTTCTATCCGTTTCTATCACTTGATTCGGCTGTTTATTTAGTTTAGAGTCAAGATTTCAATATTTAAACTTGTTAATTTGATCACCTGAACCCTTTTGAAAGTAATATTACTGCCTTTAATTGTATCATCTTTGTTGTGTATATACGTACAGTTCAAGATTACTTAACACTACGTAAACCAAGTATGCAGCCATGAAATCCACACAACAAATTTCTAGCATCATCGGTGACAGCACTGCAGCTACAAATTGTAAACAACGAAAAGAACATGAAGAATTCAAGGGCATACCAGTTGTTCATAAAGATCATAATTGCTCCTTTAAAGGCTGCAACTTGGATCACAAAACTCTTGCTTTCTTCTTGAGCTTAGAGATCGAAAGATTCAACTGCAATGAAGGTTATCAGGATCACAAGGTAGTTAATTTAATTATTTAGTTATTCATTAGAATGTGCATCAAATTCTTTGTTAAGACAGACACAGAGTCCATGTTGATCCAATTTCAGGACGATTCAAGCGAGAATATCCCAGATGATATAGAAGGGAATCATTTGGGATCACTGATAAATACAGATCAATTGTTGAATTGCGGTAGCATCTCTTGTAGATCAAGTAGCAGGCGATCTTTTACGTTTCCGGTGTAGGTTTCTTGATGATTGTGATTCATGTTTCGTATCACGTTGTGGTTGAATTTGATCAGCTTGATTTGTGAATTGTTGTTGGAATATATGCAGGTTAAGGTCAGGATGGCCGGACAGTCCGGTAAGGATGGTGAAAGCTGACCGGAGACACCGCCAACGGTGGAGGACGTGTTTTCTCTGCTTCAAATTGTGAGTGTAACCGGTTTTCACAGTGCCCTTGATGCGGTGGGGGATTGTTATTATTTGCCTTTATACTTGTCTTATTAATTATTGTGAAATTGACAAATTAATATGTATTTTATATTCTTTAGTTTGTGATATTAAACTAATTAATAATTATAAAGCTTCTATTAATTACAAAAAATTGGTCTACTCTCTATTGTCTACATTTTCAAGGTTACATTTGGGATTACCTTATTTTTTCCGGTTTATAAATTTACTAAAGAGTTAATTGTTAATCTGGTCTTTTTTTTAAGGCAAAATATTATCACTTCATTAAATTCAACCTACAAAATATTATCTGGTCTTTTAATTATCATATTTCTTTCGATTTGGCTCTTTAACTTTAAAAGTGATCAAGACGGGCCTTAAACATTCACTTTTTGATCTGAATGATCCTTTCGTTAGTCAACTTCATTAAGTCAAGGGTAAATAAGAACTTTACCATTATTTTTTTATTTTTTTCATTAAAACTTAATTATGAATATTTGTTAATGCCCCCAATCTATTTTTTTCATTAAAACTCTCCCAATACCATCGGTTCAGCCTCTCTCTCTCTCTCTACAACCTCTCTTTCCCCTATTCACATCCCATAAATCACCACCATCGTCTGCCGCCACCGCCACCACACTCTATGTTCTGTCTCTCCTTTGTCTCTCACACACTCTCTCTCTCTATCACTCCCATTGAAACCACCACCACAACCACCGGACACCCCGTAGCATCGTCAAGTGGCGCTGAAAACCTTAATGGCCGGCTTGAAAACCGTAATCGTAGACCCCAAAATAATACCCACTAAAGAGATTCTAGATCTGTGGTTCGAGGCGTTGGTCTGTTGGTGAAGATAGTGGTTAGTGGTGGCATTGAAAACCCATAAGAAATGGTTTGTTGGAGGCGGTGGTCTTTGTGATCCCATCTTCATCTTTTAGATCATATTTTTTAGAGTTAATTGTCAAATTCGTCCTTTAACTTTGTCATTTCTTCCGATTTGGTCCTTTAACTTCAAAAGTTACCAAGATGGTCCTTAAACATTCACTTTTCGGTCTGAATGGTCCTTTTGTTAGTTAACCGTTAATCAACTCTGTTAAATCAGAGGTACTTTGGTCCTTTTGTTATTTTTTCTATTTTTTAGTGATTAAAACCATATTTTTTTAAATATATAAAAATAATTAAATATTATTTTAAGTTATATATTCTCTCTCTCCCCATATACACACACAAACACTCTCTTTACCCTCTCTCACTCTCTAATCAGTCAGCCTCCCTACCACCGCCCCCACCACCCTCGAGCACAACCGTCACCGCCACCGCCATCATCGTATATTTCTCTCTCTCGCACTCCGCCATCGTAGAAAACCCAACTCCACCATCGTCCTCGTGTCTCTCTCTTTCTCTCTTCCTTTCTCTATCTTTCTACAGCCAAAGAATAACCCATAACCATCACCCAATAACACTATACCACCCCTACAACTTAAAACACCCCTACACTATACCACCTAATAACACCTCCACCTACCGCCCCACCACCACCATCTATCACTATACCACCCCTACAACTAAAAACCGCCTGAATCAACACCTATACGAGCAGAAACCTCCACCCACCACCCCACCGCCATCATCTACCACCGTATCACCCCTACGACTAGAAACCACCCAATCACCACCTACCACCTCCGATCCCCAAATCGATCCTCCAACTCCGACCCTCAAAGCACCAAATCAAAAACAAGAAACAAAAAACCAAAATAAAAAATATGATTTGAAATATTAAGATGGAATCACAAAGACCACCGCCTCCAACAAACCATTTCTTGTGAGTTTTTAGTGCCGCCGCCAACCACCATCTCTACCAACAGACTGACGCCTCCAACCACAAATCTAGACTCTGTTTAGTGGGTATTCTTTTGAGTCCCGCGATTACGGTTTTCAAGCCAGCCATTAGGGTTTTCAGCACCACTTGACGATGGTAAGGGGTGTCCGGTGGTTGTGGTGGTGGTGGTGGTTTCGATGGGAGTCATAGAGAGTGTTGGGAAAAATAGGCTTACAAATATATCCTCTTTTGTTGACACAAAAATATACAACTTGTTATATAATTGTATGTACTAACATTAACATATGTGCACATATACATATATATTCAATCAAATATATTCTCATCTATGATCTACAAAATAAGTTTCATCAAATGGCCAAGCTCCAATCGTCAAGATCCGAGTTCAAGTAAAAGTCGATGTCGAAGATTCCTGCAAACAAACGTTTGAAGATTATGAGCTTACAAAATAAATAATCAAATGAGTTTAAGTTTTTATAAAATAATTTTTATAAAAACTTTTATAAAAATTGAGACAATTTTTATAAAAATCACAAGCTTGGAAGTCAAAGCAAATAAATTCCCATTTTGGCAAATACTAAACACAATTTTACATTGAAACAAGTCAAAACCATATTTAGCAAAAGGAATCTCCCAAAGAGGTACACTTCCAACATACTTTGTGCATTTGGTTTCCAAACTATCATTTTCATGATTAAATTCAAACTTAAGAAGTATGGCATTAACCCAACTTTTCTTAAGCTTCTTTTCAGTGCATTTTTATGGTAAAAATGGGTTGTGTGTGGTTTTGGTAAAAGGCCAACGTCTATATTCACAAGGCTCAAAAAGTTCCAGCAGGCCGACGGTCGATGCCACGGTCGACCGTGGATCATCCGTGGACAGTCTGGACACTTTTTGAGCTTGCACCTTTTTCCTTATTTAAGGCAACTCAAGTCTTGTGTTTTACCAAGCTCTTACAATCTGAAAAACACAGAACATATACAAAAACTTGTGAGCTTATATTCTTGATACAAATTCAACATCTCAAGATCAAGAATGAAGCAAGAGTGAAATCCTTTAAAGTTCAAACACTACATTACCTTCTTATATATTTGTAATTGTGTGAGGATCATCTCTAGCCTTAGAATTAGAGAGAAGTGAGGATCATCTCTAGCCTTAGAATTAGAGAGAAGTGAGGATCATCTCTAGCCCATAGAATTAGAGAGAAATGAGGATCAACTCTAGCCTTTCCAATTAGAGTGAAGTGAGGTTTATCTTAACCTTGTTTGCAAGAGTGAAGTGTAATTCTTGTAAGCTAAAGAGAGAAGTTGTAAAAGGTTTATCTCTACCTTCAAAGAGAGAAGTTAGTGGAGCAACTCTTGGTGGGTGAGGCCAAGAAGTGGATGTAGAGCAAGGTTGTTAACCCTTGCTTGAACCACTATAAATCATTGTGTCCAAACTACTTCATTGGTGATATCTTCTTCCTTAAACTCTTTAATTACTTGCAAATATTGTTAAAAACTTCAAAAAGTGGGCATATAACCTATTCACCTCCCCCCCTCTAGGTTCTAATAGAGAGATAGAGACAAAAGTGAGAGAGAGAATGAGGAGAGTGAAAGACAAAGGAGAGAGAGAGAGAGAACATAGTGTTTTAATGAAAAATATAAAAAAATAAGGGTAAAGTTGTCATTTATTCTTGATTTAACAGAGTTGACTAACGGTCAACTAACGAAAGGACCATTTAGACTGAAAAGTGGATGTTTAAGGCGCATCTTGGTCACTTTTGAAGTTAAAGGACCTAATCGAAAGAAATGATATAGTTAAAGGACCAAATTGTAAATTAACTCTATTTTTTATTTTGGTTTTTTGTTTTTGATTTAGGCCTATGGGGGTCGGAGTTGGAGGATCGGTTTGGGGATTGGAGGCGGTAGGTGGTGATTGTGTGGTTTCTTGTTGTAGGGGTGATACGGTGGTAGATGGTGACGGTGGGGTGGTGGGTGGAGGTTTCTGGACGTATGTATGTTGATTTGGGTGGTTTCTGGTTGTAGGGGTGGTATAGTGGTAGATGGTGACGGTGGGGTGGTAGGTGGAGGTTTCTGGTGGTGGTTATGGATTGTTCTTTAGCTGTAGAAAGATAGAGAAAGGAAGAGAGAAAGAGAGAGACGCGAGGACAATGGCGGTGGTGGAGTTGGGTTTTCTTCGGTGGCGGAGTGCGAGAAAGAGAAATAGACGACAATGGCGGTGGTGGTAGCGGTGGCGGATGTGCTCAAGGGTGGTGGGGAGACTGACAGTTGAGAGAGTGAGAGAGGGTAGAGAGAGTGTTTGTGTGTGTATATGAGGAAGAGAGAATACATAACTTAAAAAATAGAAAAAATGATAAAAGGACCAAAGTACCCCTGATATAACAAAGTTGACTAACGGTCAACTAACAAAAGGACCACTCAAACCGAAAAGTGGATGTTTAATACCCATGTTGGTCACTTTTAAAATTAAAGGACCAAATCAGAAGAACTAGCAAAGTTAAAGGACGAATTTGACAATTAACTCTTTACTAAAATTTTAAATAAGCTCATAAGCTAAAAACTTAAACATTGAGTGATGTAAAAGGCACTTGCACCGAAAAAGTCTAAGGTCACATGGTGACGATTATCGGTTAAAGTTCTCTTATGTGGTAGTCAAATATGGCTCATCATGTTTACTTATAAACATGAGAGTGAACCTACAAAAAGACTCATTCTTGACTTAAAATAAGTGACTTGCTCTCATGTCTGTAAGAGAACATAATGGGTTATATTTTATCATAAGATGAGAATATCTTAACCCGGTGATTATATAAGTTTGAAATGGCAATCGTCACACTTTATTTGTCCATGGTAATGCGATTGAGAGAAAGTTATATATGTTTAAGAAGAAACAAGATCGCACATGGCGTATTAAATATTTATATACGACTAGTATAAGATGTCAATTGCTTGACAAGGAAAGATGAAGATGGATAGGCGCATGTGAAATATTGCTATAGTTAGATATATGTAATTGAATTGTTCAAGTACTTGTAGGTTACCAAAATTGGTTTTTAAATCTACACAACCAAATTGTCGACATTCATTATGTTGTTTTTTTTTTTAAATATTTATCGGAAAGAAAAAAGAAAAAAGCTGTACGTACGTACAATTACGATAATACGAAATGCTTCAGATCGATCAAACTAGTCATCCATGATATCCCAAACTAACTCCAAAATGGGGAGTTTGTCCTTCAAAATCAAAACACATTATAAACTTAAGTTAAATACAAACATAACTGTGTATAAAGAACTAGAAGGGCGCTGAATAATGTTTTTTCGGATTTATTATAATCCGGATTTGTCAAAAGTCATGTTATTTGTTAGGATCGCTACCAGAGAACCGACCAATGATATTGTCCGCTTTGAGTTGCCCCTCACGGCTTTAAAACGCGTCAATTGGTAAGAGTAAGATTCCCCCTCCTTATAAGGAGAAAGAATCCCCCTTGCCTCACCGATGTGGGATGCTCCTGCATTACTACAGGAGCGGTAGGTTTAAGAGTTGCAAATTTACCCGGCTCGAGGGAACGACGAGCCCCATAAACTCAACATTATTTTGGACACAAAGATTTTACTTTTAAAGATGCGCGCTTTTTAACAATGAAATCGGTTATATAATATATTAATATGCATGTAAAATAGAAGATAATATATTATCTTCAAAAATAAAGAGTTTATAGTAAGAGAGATTTCATCAAAAATACATAACATGACGTTACTGACAATCTTTAATTCATGCATTAGCTTCAAATGATATGTCAGATGTTTAAGTGTAGATCAATTGTACATCTGGTTGTAAGTTGTGTAGAGCAAAAGCATTTTCAAAACAGAAACCGGTTTCTCGAGTTCATCATATTCAAATGGATCAAAAGGAAAGTTTTTGAATTCGATAGGTAAGTGTATAATCTCCAACACTTGTACATAAAGTTTTTGAATAACTTAGCTGCATCATCATGTAGCCAGTTAGCTACACGATGCACACGTAAACACTTGATGGAATCATCATGGTGCATAGTGTATAAGCAGGGCCCACCAGTGTTTAATGAATTTATAATGAAAGCATGTTTACATGATTTCAACATAGGAGGACCGGAGTTCACTCGGTTTAGCAATTCATAGGATAAAATGACTAAACTTGTGCTAAATATTTTTGACTTGTTCTAGGTTGGAAATTTCTGACATCTTACCTATTTGTTCTGTGAGTAGTCCTATAAATTATGAGCACATGCCCTTTACGTTGTTCGATGTGTGGTTCAAGTGTTCAACCAAAAGGATGTGTTTGGGTCGTCTTGGTGCTTTAAGGGTCTAAGAGAAACTTCTTAAATGGTTCTTAAGAATTAGATCAAGAGGCTTTCTGATACATTCTCACATGATTGTTCCACTAATTGTTCGAATCCAACCTTGAGAGGGCCAAATGCAAAAGTTACAAGACTTCTCATCCGATTTCTAGATTTTATTATGTGAACACAAGGCAGAGAATGTACGAGGAGGCTAAATTATTGTGTTGATGGTCGTAGGTTGATGTTTATCAAGAAAGAAGTTACGACATCTTAGATCATATAAATGGAAAAGTTCAGTGAAATCAACAAAAAGATCATGGAATCATTTTACTTAAGTATGATTTAATCTTAGCATCTTCTCGGTTTTGGAACAGCCCAGACTAAAATCTTAATTTTTCAAAAAAACAAGACCAGGGATCAGGCGTAATTTAGTCGGTTTAGGTCCAAAACCGGCCCGATTTTGTGCATCCCTAATCACGTTATCATACCTCTATGATTGGCGATGTTTCGGCCTCCGATATCTAGGACTTGTCTACATATTCGTACCTCTTTCAACATACCTAGTACCGATAGCAGCAACACTAACTTCTTCTCCCTCTCTAGATTTTATCATACGACATTAGACATAAGATTCAGATATTCGGGAGTTTAAACTTGAGTTTTTTATTCGATTGATCTTTTATTCCGGATGAAGATGTGATTTTGTGGAATTGTTAACAAAAGAGGGTAATTAGAATGAAAAAACGAAAATTACTAGAAACACGAAGATCCTTTAAAGATAACTTAAGAATCTATAAAAATAAAAAAATATATAAAAACACATAAAAATGATCTATCACTACCTTAATGTAGGTTAACAAGAAGCCATGCCTTTGCTAAATATTGTCCCAGCATCACCACCAACCATAATCATGTAATTGCTACAAATCTATATATATAATCCTGATTATATATTGTTCCACCGGCATGATTGATCCTCCACCGCAACTCCGTCGTTAATCTCGCCCGTCGATTCCTTGATCTTCGTCCTGTTGCTGCATGAACGATGTGATCTCTGAGGCCAGACTGAACTCTAGATCAGAGGATGACTTCAACAACCTTTTAAATGTCCCGGTGTCCGAGAACATGCGGTGGCTGTCGGCGGAACTATGGTCCAGTATCGGAGAATCAAAGCATGATTCCTGAAAACTGAAAGGCGTCGGTACTGCACCGGCGAGGAGTACGAGCATGATTCCTGAAACTGAAAGGTGCCTTCATGATCACCGGCGAGGAGTCGCTGCTTGAGTTTTGTGAATTTGACGGTTTTAGTTCGCTAGCGGAATGATTACGAGTAGCGGACTTTTGCTTTGATGTTTTGTTTTTACGGCAACCACCACCGACAGGAATGTTGCGAAGAACACCCCCTTTAGTCCAGTACCGGCGGCAGCCCTTGCAGAAGAAACGCGGCTGAGAAAGGTTGTAGTTGTTGTAGTAACAGAATTTCGTGTTTACAGACACTTCAAGCTCGTGCGGCGGTAACCAGCATGACCGTCAACGAATCCCTGGTGGTGGTCTGGCTTCAACCGTTGCTCACCACCGCCTCCGCCGTACAAACCCCCCATTCCATTGCCGGTGGATTGTATGTCCTGCATTTCTCGTGGGACAAATTTGACGGACTCTGCTTTTCTCTGTGCTTTGAAGGATATAAATGAATTATGAAATGTATTTTGCGAGCTTTTTCATAAAATTCAAAAGATAAAGATTTATTGGTTACGTACTTACGTGTGGGGATAGGAGATTACAAGCAGTCTCACTGTGGCATCCGTCAGCAACTGTGTAATCGACAACCATCGCCACTCCCTCTGTTACTAGAAAACAATCTGAAACATCGACTGTATTCATTATCGATTTTATCAACACTTCCATGTTGTGATCAGCGACAACCGACACTTCCATGGCATCTTTGTTGCACCAAATCCGAATAGAGGCCCAAATCGCCACCATCGGGCACAAGCACTCACACCGCCGCCACATGTATACGCTACTTCCTCTGCATCAGATCTGAATAGAGATCTACTCTACAAAAGTTCATCAATTTGTGATTTCTTGCTTCACTATTGGCATCCTCTTTTCATCAATTTCTGAATAGAGATCTATTCTTCTTTTGTTTTATTCATCAATTTATTGTTTCATTTTAATCATCAAATTTCTTTGTTTCTGATGCTGATTTTGGTGTATATAGTCAGATTCGTGTTTTTTATTCTGCTTCTGATTCTTATTTCATCAGTTTATATGTTCGTATGAATGTGTGAAAAATTCTTGTGTAGAATTTCATGTATGTTTCATCAGTTTTATATTTTCATGAGGTATGTGTGTATTAATATTAGTTATTATCGTTTATGCATCATATTTGAATAACTGTATGAAGCTTTTTGATCATCAAAATTTAAAATTGATGTGCATCATTTGTCTCTGTCTTCTTTTCATCTCAAATGTGTTATCTTGATCATCAAAACTCAATTCATATTGATGTGTATGTATTCATCAATTTTAGTTTCATTCTAAATCTGATTCTTCATCATTTTTATATAATCTGTATCACAAGGGTTTCATCATTTTTTAAAATAAGGAATATACGTGATTTTAGGAGCTGTTAATATTTTGATTTCCTAATCTACCCTTAAACTTTATTAAATTGGTAGTTACTATTAATTAGCTTTTGACCATTTTTAGTTAACTTTTGATGAAATCCAATGACTTAAAATCACTCTTATAACTCTTACCTAGATTTCCCTCTTACAATATCCCAACCCTATAAAGTATTTAAGTCATTGAAATCTCTTAATTTTAAGTAATTTGAAATTACTAATTTACCCCTTATTTAACTCTATAAGGAAACTATTATATAGAATTAATTAGATTCTTAAATACCATTTTGATAACTAAACCTTCTATAATAAATAATGTTTAAAAAAGTCAAGTCAATTCAAATTAATTTTCAACATATATATGATATTAAATATAAATAAAAAGTATCTTTATAAAAATAATAGTTTAAATATATTATCATATAGCACATATTTTAATTTAAGTATTAGAAAATACGTATAGCTAGAACTTATAAATCAAATAGCATGTAACCTAAATTTATTGACATTTTCAGATTTTTTTAAATGACTCGAGTAATCAAAACAAAAGGTTTATTATATAATATATTTAATATTCTTTTTTGCTTCTTATTTTATTTTTATTTTAAATTAATAAAAGAGTTATAAAGAAAAGAGAAATAAAATAAATGGAAACGTGAGAAAGAAAATAGATACAATTCGAACGAAAATTGTTCGATATTATTATAATGTGTGATATAATAGTCTTACGTTATTAAAAACGAACATGTTATCGAGTAGGAATTAATTCTAGCCGTTGCATTGCACAGGTATTGTGCTAGTATATATATATATATATATATATATATATATATATATATATATATATATATATATATATATATATATATATATATATATATATATATAGGGTAGAGATCAAGTAAAAAGAAAATTAAAGTAAAAAGGGATGATTATTTGATCATTTTTCGGTATATATATCAACCGATAATCGTTAGTTCATCATCTTTATTGATTTAAACTAGTTCTTCATCAATTTCTTTTTGATGAATCCAACATATTCATTACTTTTTAGATGAAAGCATTTTGTTCATCAACAAATTATTCCAAAATTTTGTTTTCAAAATCTGTATTTGAAATCAAAAAGAAATTGATGAAGAACTAGTTTTAATCAATAAAGATGATGAACTAACGATTATCAGTTGATATATATACCGAAAAATGATCAAATAATCATCCATTTTACACTTTTTACTTTAATTTTCTTTTTTATTTGATCTCATCCCTATATATATATATATATATATATATATATATATATATATATAGAGAGAGAGAGAGAGAGAGGGAGGTTCATGCGAAAAGCTTCTTATTTGCGAAAAGTGCGAGAAGTAATCTGGACCTTAGGATTTTTTAATCAATGGTTAATAGGGCTTGTGGCACTCTTGTAATTAATAGAAAAATAAATGATATTAATTTAAAATTGAAAGGGTTAAAAAGACATTTTATATACCTTTCTCCTCTCTCTTTCCTTTTTCTTCTCCTATTCTCTCCTCTCTCAATATAACATAATAACCCTGATTTTTTTTAAAACCCTAATCGCAGCCTCTCTCCTCTTTCTAACCAACCGGCGATGTCTGCTCCGGGTAAAGTCACCGGCGACAAGGTTAGTTGCAAAAAAACCCTAATCGTAGCCTTCTCTATCACTAGTCGATCGGTGCTTCTTTGGGTTGTTGATTTTTACTAGTTCCGCGTAACCACCATCTACAACCGAGGGGTTCTTTGTGGTTTTACAACCGGTGAAGTCATTTATTTTTACAACCGCCGGCGAACCATAGCCGCTACTGCTCAAACATACATCACCGATGAACACCACTGCGCCTCTGCCCCCTTTACTTCAACCCTCGCCAGCGCTGCCCCCTTTACTTCAACTGTCGCCGCCGCTGCCCCTTTTACTTCAAACGTCGCTGTCGCTGTCGCTGCCGCTGCCCCTTTTACTTCAACTGTCGGTGCCGCTGCCCCCTTTACATCCACCATCGGTCGGAACTCGGTTTACGCCGCCATGGAGATCTGGTATCTTTTGATTTATTTTTGTGACCGGTAGAAATCGATTTCGTGTTCATCACCACTGAACTCGATTTCGTGTTCAACTCACCTCCGGTAATGGATCAACCGGTGGATTTGGTTTAATATAAATTACAGTCATATGATAGTTTGTTTTTAGTTTTTTTTTTTTGAACTTTTTTTCTTGAATCTGTATATTCAAGTAGATAGGTATGAATATTGTGAATAAATTTTTTAATTCTTATAGGATTGAATCTATATATTCATTTTTATGTTTGTGTTATTATTTTAATTCAATGTTTAGTATTGAACACCCTTAATAGTCTTGGGTTTATTTAACTCTTATGGGTTTGAATCCTTAATTTTTACGGGATTGAATAGTTTTTTATGTAATTCTTACGGGATTGAATCTATAATTTCTTATCGGTTGTGTGTTCAACTGTTTTTTCTGTGTTTAGGGTTTTTGTTTATTATTGAACATAGTTATTTATTATTAAACATTCATGAGTTGATTGTTTATTAGCTGTGTAAAGGGTTTTGTTTATTATTGAACACTCATTCATTCTAATTTTGATTATTGTTTATTATAGTTTACTAATGAACACCCATCTCTTTTTTATAAAGGACATAGAGGATCTTAAAAGTAGAAAAAATCAAAACAGAAAATAAAATAATTAATTTGAAAAAAAATCACTGAAATAATATTAAATAAGAGTTTACTACTGAACAAAGTAATAAACATAATTTTTAATGATTAAAAACTCATAAATTTTTTATTGTGTTCATCGTTGAATACCGTAAATTTAATATTTTACAATTAAATTATTTATAATTTATTTTGTTTAAAAATTGAAGGAGAGAGAAAATAAGAAAGAGAAATAGATTGGAGAGAGAAATAATATTTGTTTATTAAAGTGTCATTTTAAATTAAAATAAATGAAAAATAAGGTTAATCTAAGTCATTAGATCATATATAGTGGGTGGTTAAGCATGCCTCCACGAGTCCACGTTAATAACTATTTCTACGACCGGCCAATATCTTGGAGTTTTGTTTCTAGTGCTAATTAATTAATATGGTAATGTTTGAAAATGATACCATTACTAATACTTCAAAGTTATACAACAATTGTCATGCCGTATTTATTATTTATAATATTTTTATTTATAAAAAAACTTAAATAAGGGGTATTCTAGTTTATTCATGCTTTATATTATATTTATTTGTTTATTTTAAGGTTTTTTAGGTATGCGGCAAATAATAGATATTGTATTGTATTTGTATGGTGTAGTGTATCTCATTACCTATAAGTTATTCGTTATCGTTTGTTCGCAAGAAAGTACTACAATCCTATAAATAATCTAGTATCGGTGTATCACATATTTTCAAAAGCAATTTTTAAATTTACCATCTCACAATCTTTTAGATGATTAACATGTATGGTATTAACACGATGGTTTTAAAGAGAAAATATTTTATTTATTATTATGATCTGTTTTTGAATTTGGTGGTTGACGATCATGCCTTAGGCTCTGTACGTAATGCTAAGAGGGTTTTGGTTGGAGATGTTAAAAGGTAAGAAATATGAATAAAAATCAAGGTTTTAATACAATTAAATTTAGTTCTTGAGAAGAATACGGGAAGATCAAAACAATATCTAGCACGAGGATGAGCTCGTTGATCAATTGTGCATTTTGAGTGGTTCATGTGGGTCAAAAGCAGTGCAAAGGTGTTGGTTTAGGTGGATGTCTCGACTTTAAAGTCTATATGTTGCATGAGTTTTTAACTACAATGAATTCCATTTTGGCTTTAGGTTTCTGTGGTGTTGGTCGATTCATCGTTTTGTGAAAAATAGAGTTTAGTACATGATATTAAGTGGGTCTCAAAATATGATGTATTGAAAGTGACCACTATAGGATTGAATGACATGTTAAGTGATGTAGGAAAAAAACTAACATGATCACGTGAAGATATGGTATGTGTGAGAATTGTTATCACTCTAAGACCGACAGTGGTTGACCAGCCCCCATTTGAGTTCCTTGGCTTCATCATTTTCCTCAGGAACATCTATGATAACCTTTGGGGTTAGCTCTATCTCTCCTCAATTCTCGTTCACCAACCGAGATTACCTTCCCCTCACTCTCTCTTTTTACTCTTCTCTCTTTTCCTCTTCTCACTTTACCTCTCTTTAAATATTATATGTATATAGAGAGAGTGTGTGTAATATAATAAAATTGAGGGTAAGATTTGGAGGAGAAAGGGAAGTCAAGAGGGAAAAGGAAGGGAATAGTGGAATAATATACCAATGGGATAGGTTTATCCTCTGTCGTACTAACGTGACCACCAAGGCACCAACCACAAAGATTCAATATAAGGCCATTTGTAGGCTTTCACAGTTTCACTTTTTCTATCTCTTACCCCAATATCATATAAGTGCTATATCACTTTTTCCTTCTCTTTATCTCTGTTACACAAATACCTGGTATAGTTTAATCAAAACCAACACAATATTTTTCTCACTTTTTTTTATTATAATGTATAAGAGAGAGAAAGAGAGAAAAGAAGAGAGAAAGAACCAAGTTATCATTGGGTGTAGGAAGTCGATTGCTCATAGGGGTGAGTAGGAAAAACCGAAACCGAACAAAAAACCGAAAAAACCGAACCAATATAGCAACCGGCAGTTTTTGTTTTCGAAATTTCAAAAACTGACTTTTTCAATTTGGTTTTGGTTTTCACAATTTCAAAAACCGAAAAAACTGAACCGAACCATTCCAAAGGTAACATTGTAAATATACATGTCCAAATAATCAAATACTCTATGACTTTCCTATTCACATAGCCTCCCTCCATTTACATTAGGGTTTCACCAAAGAGGTCTCATACTAATTAAGATCTCCTTTGCAGTTGTAACTTTGTTTAGTTGTCGAACTACTCTATTGAGTTCACCTACATCACTTCATTTTGAGTCGACGAGTTCACTTCTTCTCGATTTTATCCATTTTCACTTATTATAGAGATCAATTTCTAGTTATCTATCTCGATTTTTAGATTCTAGTTTTCTGAGTTGTATACGGTTCATCTAGAATTGGTTGTTTGTCTCGATTTTCAGTTTTGTTAATATGTTATTTATCGATTTGCTTTGAGTTTTGATTTGTTTCAACTTTGGCTTTAATTAAAGTTTAAACTTATGACATACATTTTGCTTGTAATTGCAATATATATAACTTGAATTAGGTGTCACACATCTTGATGTTTTTAATATAGTTTCAATCTCGTTTAACTATATAGCTTTAGAATAATGATTGTATGGCTTCAAATCCTGATTGTTAAAACGGAAAAGCTATAAAATAGAACCGAAAACCGACTTCAAAGCCGAAAACCGAACCACTCCAAAACCGAACGGTTTTGGTTTTCCAAAAACCGAAATTTTCGGTTTGGTTTCGGTTTTATTCCAAAACCGAACCAAACGAACCATACTCACCCCTAATTGCTCATTCGTCCGGTAAACAAAAGGGCGGCGTATGGGTGTTGACCTTACCCGATGCTTACCTAATAGCCATATGCATGCTCTAAGACTGTGTGTTATGGGATACTCGATCCCATTAAGTAATAGCGGGTAGGCCAAGGAACACCAAAGCCACCCCATCGAGTAAGGTGATCGGGTAGTACCTTCGGGTATCCTTACTCGACCAAGAAAACAAACCCACCCCCACCCCCACCCCGTATTTTTTTAAAATTATGACCGTTTTTCCTTTTTATAATTAATCACCATTTTCACCTATATATACATAATCTTTTCCATACTCATTTTTCACATCCATTTTAAAATCTCTACTAATCCTTTATATATTCTTTCTACCATTTACTCTCTATTTTCAAAAAAAAACATATCTACATAGTTTTTTATGGCTTCACCAAATGGATCATCATCGTCAACTACGACAAACGATTATTTTGAGAGAAATAATAGGATTACGTTTGCAATTGCGAGAGAAGCTACACAACTAATTTTTTATGTCGACGAAGAAACATTGAGCCGACAAACGAGAAGGCCGGAGAGAAATAGAAATCGACTAGCTGGACACGAGATGCTCATTCACGACTACTTTAGCGAGAACCGGTATATGACGATGATATGTTTATGCGATGGTTCCGGATGAGCAAAGGACTATACGAGCGTATAGTTCACAATCTTGAGGAAGAGTATGAACTTTTCAAGTGGGCATGGGATGCTAGAGGTCGGAAGGGGTTTTCTCCGCTATAAAAGTGTACTTCTGCTATCTGAAAATTGGCGTACGGGTCGGCTGTTGATTCTCTTAACGAGTACTTAAGGATGTTGGATAAGACATCACGGGATTGCATACATAATTTCTGCAAAGATATAATTCACCCCTATAAAAGAAATATTTACGCAAGCCTGCTAATGATGATGTTCAGAGCGAACGACAATAATACTAGAGGCAGTGAAATCTCATGATCTATGGTTTTGACATGCATTCTTCGGAGTTTCCAGTTCCAACAACGACATCAATGTTCTCAATCAGTCATTTTTACTGAACGACGTGTACGCAGACAAAACACCCGAGTGTCCATTTGAGGTGAATGAAGCAACCTACAAACACGGATATTATCTTGTAGATGGGATATATCCGGAGTAGGCAACTTTCGTCAAATTATTTACGTATCCACAAGACAACAGAAGAAAAAAGTTAAAGTCCGCACAAGAATTGGCAAGGAAAGACGTTGAACGGGCTTTTGGTGTGCTTAAACAACGTTGTCACATTATTCGCTACCCGACACAATCATGGTTTATGGCAAAATTGAGGAGTATTATGTATACTTGCATAATATTACACAATATGATCCTCAAAGACGAAGGCCATGCGATTTGCAGTTTCAATGAAAATGACGTTGTAGTGGATGATATAGAAGTAAATATAAGTGATGAACAATGGCAACAAACGTCTAAGAAGTAAAAGGCTAAGATACTCATAACAACCTTTAGTCTGATTTAGTCGAACACATTTGGAGTATTAAAAATCCCGACAACGGAGGCGACTAGTTTTTTAGATTTTATTATTATTATTGTTTTTACGTAATTTTTAAATTTTTAAAATTTATGTAATTTAGTTATTATTATTAAAATTTTAAATTTCTAGAATTTTATTTGTAATTTTTTATTTATATTTTAGTTATTGATGAAAAAGATAATTAAGTTTAATAATTTTGTTTATATAAAAAAAATAAAAAAATGAAGAAAAGTTTGAAAATAAATATATATAACATTTATTTGAATAGGAAGAAAGAAATAAAATAAAAAAAATAATACATGACTCATAGCTTACCCTCTTGTAAACTTTGGTTAGATTGAGAAAGGGGCAAAACTTTGGCATCATTCAAAGCCCTAGCCTCTGACGATTTTCGCGAACCTCCCTTCGGCTCCGTCTCCTCCTCCACTAGTCCAATATCCTCCTCCGTCTCCGATAAAGGTGAGCCTATCTTCCCCTCTACACTGCTCTTGTTCGTTTTCTATTTGAACTGCTATCTGGTTGTGATTTATTTGATTATTTAATATGTACAAAATGAGTTGACTATGCTAACATAATCATGATTTATATTTAAAAACAATATACTTTAGAAGACATAATAAATTTTGATTTACTGGTCTTAAATGTATTTTGACGGGTTTATGTAGAATCTGGGTTCTGAATAAAGTTTGTTGATTGGATTTGAGGTCAGGGCTATTGTAGGATGTGTTATAGTTAACCATTGTCGTCTTCTCCTACTATTTAATATGGTGTTTGCTGCATTGCCTAGCTGTTTGTGTGTAATTTAACTAAGGAGGATCTTTAAAATATTAATTAGAATCACTGTCACTGTGAAAATTAGTGACTTTTTGTAAAATTGTATCTATAGCTTCAGTTATTGTTAAAATTTGGTTTATTCTTTGTTTTGTACCATATATGGAAATTTAAAATGTGGTGAGAAGTAAAACTATGGGGTGACAAAATTTTGCGGGTAAAATTTTGTACTAATTTTAAGTAAAGAGTGCACAATCATGGGTTGCAGTCTTGCAGATATATATAACAAAGAAGAGGGACACAGGAAAAAAAATTGGGGTGGAACTAACAGAGAAGTTGAGGCAACATTTCTTATCGTGGTTTATCTCCACCATAACTTTGAATTTAAGAGTTATATGAGAAGATTTGTAACATGAGAAAGTTCTTAAAGCAAATACTCCGAGTAGAGGTTGGTTAAGATAAAAGGTAGTATAAAGTTTTACATTAATGAACTTGGTTTAGTGGTTCATCCCCACCATTTTTGTAATTCACTCTTTGGTTTAGCTTAATTTCAAAAAGAGTAGTGCTTGTTTGTGTACATCACTTACAAAGAAAAAGTTGCATTATTGGATGCCGTTACCATTCCACTAAGATTGTACTTGTAACCACTATAAAAATATAACTGCATTCATTCTATTCGTGGCCTTTTGATCTTGGAGAATCAGAATCAAATACATTAATGTAAGTTATACACCTGTTTTGCCCTGTTTCTTTTTCATTGATAAAAAAAGATCAGTAAATTTGCTTTTCTATTGATTTCCAGTTTTCTAATTAATTCTTTCTGGTTTATTCAGTTCCACTTATTTGAAATCAGGTGGTGGAGGGTTTTTTTACTTATAGTATTTAGTAATTAAAGAAAGAGGATTCGAGGAAATCCCATCCATTTACAGCTGTAAAACATGTTGATTTTTTCTTCATCTGTGTTTTTGTGTAGGTAATAAGAAAACCATGAAGTTGCAACTCAGATCCTATGAAACCAAAGAAACGTTAAAAATCGAAATCCCTAATCCTTGCAGTCTCCCTCAACTTAGAGAAGTTGTCTCTCAGAAACTTTCTTCTACCCCAAGTTCTACATCTACTAGCATACACTTGTCTCTCAATCGAACTGACGAGCTTTCAACTGCATCTCCAGAAGAATCTATTCAATCAATTGGGATTACATCTGGTGATCTCGTCTACTTTACCACAAACCCTAATGGATTTTCCACTGCCCCTCAACTCCCATCTGTTACTCCATCAGCACCACAAAATCCCCAAACCTTAATTCCCAATTCTAGTAAGCAAGATGAAACCCTGAAAATTAGTTCTGAAAAGGTGGAAAAAGTTGTTGATTCCAGTAATTCCAATTCAGAAGAGATTGCAGAATCTATGGAAATAGACGATGACGAGACTTCTGTTACTGATCCTGGAAAGTCATTTTCAGTCCCGGGTTTTCTCAGGAAAGTTTTCACAGAGGAATTGGGTGATGATGATGGTTTTAGTCACAAGCTTTTGGGGATAGCAGTTCGTGCTGTTTTGTTAGAATCTGGCTTTGTGGAGATTGATCCCGCTACAAAGCTGTTAAAAAATAATAACTTCAAAATTCAAGGGAATTGGTATCTTGCTTCATTTTACTACACTCTACCCAACATCATTGCTGGTGGTAACATTGAAACTGTCAAAATCAAGTTTCAAAGTCTAGGGAAGTATTGCAAAGTTTATGGGTCTTTGGTTAATGGAACCGCGGTGCACTCGGTACTCTTAGACGAAGACAGACTGGTGCCATTTTTGAATGTGGTGTGGGCCAATTGTGGGCAAGTGGTTGCAACCATGGAGGAAAACAATAAGGTCTTTAATGTCCAACCCGAAAAAGAAGTTTTTGAGTTTTGGAGAAAAATGAAAGATGGTCTTGCGTTTCCCCTACTAATCGACTTGTGTGAGAAAGCTTGTCTCGAACTTCCACCTTGCTTTATGCAGCTACCAACTGAACTCAAACTCAAAATTCTGGAACTTGTTTCTGGTGTGGATGTAGCAAAAGTGAGCTGTGTTTGCTCAGAATTGAGATATTTGGCCTCGAGTGATGATTTGTGGAAACAAAAGTACATAGAGCAGTTTGGGAATGGTGGGATATCAGACAGTGGGAAGACTTATAAAGAGAGATTTGCGAAAACTTGGGAGAGTCGAAAAAGAAGGAAAATTATCGGGAGATCAGCTGTTAGTATAATGAGAAGAAGAAATCCTTTTGCTCCATTAGGTATGGGGTTCCCAAGAATTATAGGCGGTGATTATGATCTATTGCCTAATCTTGGACCTCGCGGGCCACTTGGTCTGCCAGGGGGTGGTGGTCCAAGATTAAGGAATGTGATGCCGGACTGTAATCTGGGTGGGTTGGACCCTTAGCCGCAGTGGTTTTGCTGTTTCTTATAAGATCTCTAAAGTGTTTCAATGGTTACGGGATGTTTAATAAATTTGTGTATGATATGATGTTACCTACTAAGCTTTTGTTTCATGTCAGTATGTTATACGAAAATATGTGAAATAATTTCGAGCACCCCGCACTTTTTTGTGTAATTATTAGATTTGATAGCCTCGATAAGTGTCTAGCTCGGCTCGGCTCGAAATTTCACAAGGTCGGTTCATTTTTTGTGGGTTTCATGTCAGTATGTTACATTAGTAGCTCGGCTCGTTACATCTCTATCTACCACCACCTAACGTTGTCACAACTATCTCTAGACACCTGCTGCTTTACCATTTTCAGCCACTTGCCTCTACCATCTTTGTGCGCCACAACCATATCCGAACTTAGGAGACCAAAACCCACCTTTGCTCTAAAATAAATCAGTACACTTTAACCCTTCCAATAAAGATGTTCTAGGTCCTTTATTACATTCTCTGTGCCCTTGCTCTAAAAATAAAATCATTACATCTTTGTACGCCACAACCATTTGCAATGACTTGTCAACGGTAAAATAAAGCTCACCCTTAAGTTTACTTTCTCTTATGGAAGGTTAGTGTTAGTTAAATTCAAATACTTGGGATTATGTATGGGGGAATTTTGTAATAAAAAATTCTTAGTGCATTCACACCATTTGGTTCGTATTAAAATATAGGGTTTAGTTTACCAAAATATATCTAACTTGTCACGTTTTGGTATTGTACGTATCGGACTTTAAAAGTTTACATTGTGTGTATCGAACGTTTAATTTGTTGTTATTATATGTATTAAACTTTCTATTTTATGTACTAAATTTATACATTTTTTCCTTTTTTGTGTATCCAAAATACATACAATAGCAACAAAGTAAAAGTTTGATACGCACAATAGAAACTTTTAAAATTCGATACATACAATAGCAAAACATGACAAGTTGAACACATTTTGTTGAACTAAACCTTAAAATATATGTAGACTTAATTTTTTGTTTTACATTCAATATAACATTTAGTATTTTAGGAAACAAATAACAAATTTAAAAAACATTATCGAAAAACTATTCTAATTCTCTCATTAAAGACGTAGAGAAATTATACTTTGTATAAAGATATAAATAAAATTATTTATCAAGTAGAAAGAAATTATAAAATGTTGACCTCTATAAAAAAAGTATGATAGGGCTACTTTACAAAATAAAAAATTTGAGTAAGATTAGTATTTTTAATCACTAATTGTAATGTTTTATCAATTATAAAAAGTTAGTTTTACAAATATGAAGATTGAAAAAGGAGTAAAAACTATTAAATAAAGAGTTGCAATTACCTCATTTTTAACTGCTTGTTAACATAAAGTTTAACGTAGTATGATGTTTTTCATCCAAATATAACCTTTAGTTTGACTATTAATTAGAGATATCATCTCCTACGATTAATCAGACTTGCCACTCGTGAAAATGATTATTAACTCTACCATAAAATTTTGTTTGCCTCTGCTTTTAGTCACAGGTAAGAATCGGATCAACACATGGCAATGTAATACAGACATCGATTTGCAAAAACCACTCCAAGTCAAATTTAGATATCGATATGTAAAAACCATTTCAAATTTAGACATTGATTTTAAAAAACATTCCAAGTCCAATACATGTATACATCGACATGTGTCGGAGTTTTAGGGCTCAATCGAACCATGACCTGTTTCAAATCCAATCAATTCATGTTGTGCCGACAATAACTCTGTTGAATCGAGCACACTATGTTCAATCAGTCCATATCTTGGGTGATTGATATCTTGTGTCGGATCATGGCACTCGGTTATAGGTTTTGGATATGGTACACTATTTGCTTCTTCCGGTAGAATTGGAAGTGTTCAATCGCTATTTAGTCATTGATATTTAGGTGAAGGGTATTCTTGTAATATTACATATTAACTTGTTTTGTAATAATGATAAATAAATTAATGACAACGTCTTTTAATTTTTAAATAGAATAATTATTATTAAACTAGGCTAAATGCCCGTGTGATACACAGGTTGATTTAAACAATAATAAATATTAAACATTAATAAAAACGTATTAAATAATAATAAAACGTGAATTCAACGAGAATTTAAAAAATGACAACGTACGACATCAACACTCTAAACCAGAAGTGGAAACATCGATGCGAGTGGGAGTGTAGACTTGACGGCAGAAACGTGGTATCATTATATGGTTATAAAATATTTTAGAATGATAAAACTAAGAGTTTGGTTAATTATGATATTTTAAAATATTATAAAGGGTAAATATGATATTTGTAAATTAAGGTGGGCAAATACGTTTTTATATGATTTAATAAAGGCATATATGAAATTATCTCTAATAATTTTGACTCTAAAAAATCAAAATTGATTTTTTGATTTTAAGTTAATGAATGGTCAAGATTAAATATTTTTTTAAATGAATGGTTCAGATCGTGTAATAAATTTTATCAAATTAGTCTTTTATTTATATTAGAAGATTAGGTTTTAGGGTATATACGTGAATTTATAGTTTTTATAATGATATATATGTTATTTCAAACTTTACAAGAATATATACGTAATTAATAAAGTTTTTAAGGACATGAACGAAATTCTTCCTTTAGAGGGGGGAGGAATACATATTTTAGATAAATGTCATATTTCAATAAAATTTGTGTCTAAATATTGATAACAATAAGACATTCACAAATATAAAATCCTTTTTATGCCAAACCTTATATATCTTGTAATATAAATAAAAAACTAACATACATCAAATTTATTGTATAATCATAAGCCTTTATTAAATAATATAAAATTAATTGCTCAATCTTGACTAATGACCATCATTTTTTTTTGAACAGCAGAACACACACACATACTAATCTACTCCTAATATACACTTTTTATCCACAGCAGATTTGAACACATGATCATAGCCATGAAGCTAGAATACCTTCTAACACCTTGATACCGTTAAGCTATAAGCTTTTTAACAATCCATTTAATTAAAATTGAAATTTCAATTTTGACTTTTGTTGGTCAAAAGTGAATCAAAATATTATAATTGATTACTCAAATTTACAAATATCATATTTAACCTTTATAACAGTTCTATATATCATATTTACCAAATTTTAATTCTATCACTTTAAAATATTTCATAATTATTTTAAATTCTTTTTAGTTATAACCAATGAAGACTTGACCTTATTTTCCTATTTATAACAATAATGATAACGGTTTTTACAAAAAAAAATACAATTATGTCTATTCCTATTATGATATTATGTTTCTGCCCTTAAACTCGCGTCGAAGCTTCCACTTCTAGTTTGAGTATTCCATGTGTCACCATTTTCTTAAATTCACATTTCTTTTATGTTTTATAATTATCTAATATCTTTTTATTAATGTTTAATATTTATCTTTTTTAAAACTAATCATTGTATCTTACATCTAATCTTGTTAAAATTATAAAAGGAAAAACAAATAAAGATATAAAAGTAATAAAAACAAAATACTAAGTAATCTAGGACATGGAAAGGCGTTATAGATAAATGAAATGGCATTTAGAAAAACGTTAGCGGCAAGGTTCAAACACATGATAGGGGATGGAATGAGAGAGCCTTACCCGTCCAACTATGATATAATTCTTTTAATGTGTTTGTTTTATATTATAAGTTTTCAAACGGTTACTGTTCATATGTCACATCACTTCCTAGTAAATGTTATATTATATAAGACCAGGCGCATAGCCTTCGAGTGAGCCAGGTTGCTTCTCAATACCGGTACGCCTCCCTCCCTTAGACCTGCAGGCTTCACCATTCGGTTCCTCACACCCGATTTATTCACATCTCCCCCCCTAATTCTCTCTTTCTCTTACACACACACACACACACACATATATATATATATATTATAATAATAATAAAAAGAGAGAAAATTATTGGGTTAGACTACACTACGTATTTGGGTAAGAGAGATAAAGAGAAGAAAAAAGTGACGTGACATTAGGGTAAAATAGAGAATTTTGGGTGAATGAGGATTTCCAAAGGTGCCTTGAAGAATTTGAGGTTGCAACTATTAACATGTATGAGCTAAGTTTTGGAGCTTAAGTGTCAAGATGAGTGGTCTTGAGTTGATATTCTTCGACTCATATGATGTACTTAAAAATCAGAAAAATCTAGCTTATAAAAGATAAACTTAGAAAATAAGCCCTAAATAAGTTAAAACAAACACCCCCTTAGTCGCCTTCCTTATTAGGTTTCTTGTCTTGTTTAGCCTTATGTATATGTATATTCTTTTTGTTTCCTTTGTATTCTCACCAAAATAAATGAATAAGAAAACTCGAGCCGGATTTGGATGCCTATCTTGGTTCTTGTTTTGTTGATTAACAGCAACCTTCCATCTCTCTCTTCGTGTGAAAAGTGGATCGCAGATAAGCTTAGACCAGCAACATCCAACCCATACTTACCTTCTCTAACTCACTGTCACATCAACATCCACATCATCTTCCGCCTCCAAACCCTTTCTAACCCACAAACCCCCCATCCAACCCACATATATTATTTATTATAAAATATATATTAATAAAGTAAAAAGAAGAAAAAAACAAAACTCTATGACCCGCTGCTAGCGCTAAAAGGGCTTCAACCAGCGCTGGTTGAATGCCCGATGCGCATGGTCTTACCCAGTTTCTTTAAAGGTAATTGTCAAAATCTTGGCCAAACGGTTGGTTAGGGTTATCTCTAAAGTCATTAACCAAACAAGATGGCATTCATCGCGACCTAGATTTTTATTGTATACTTACTGAAAACAAGGTATTTAACCTTGCCAAGAACTCAAAAGCCTCTACTTGAATCAATTGGGTTTTCTTGACAATATTATGTATCAAATGGATTATGGAGAGGGGATCTCAAGTTAATTGCTTATCCTTGGCTTGGTCTTTGTCTTGATTAATGAAGAGTCTACATAGGAGTGTCATATGGAAAGGGGGCTATGAGAAAGAGACCTCTCTCCCCTTTCTTGTTTCTATTTGTTTGAAGGTTCAACTCTAGAAGTGTGAAAAAGGGATCTTCAAGGGTAATTTAAACCTCTTGATGGATCCAAGGTACGTCTTCTTCAATGCATGTAGTTAACCTCAAAGGACAGAATCAAATGAAGGAGCTTCATCAGGTTATTTTCAAGAGGCATCACGTTTGAAGATCAACTTTCTTAATAACCACCTTTATGATGAGGGTATAACCTCATTAAATTTATAGAGTTGCCAATATCATTAATTGTAAGGGTAGTGTAATTTCTTATCTATTTCTTGACTTTCATTTAGTAGCGACTTGAGAAAGTTGAATCTTGAAGTAGGTAATCACATAGTATAACATCACCCTAGCAATTGAAAATGCCAAATGTTATCTATCATGATTGGTCTACTCTTAGGGGGTGTTTGGTTGGAGGGAATTAATAGGATTATGTGGGAATTGGAATCCAATTCATAGAAAATCCCATGTTTGGTTCAACTTAGTAAAGTAAATTAGATTTCTAAATTGAATTCAGATTCTTTCATCCGAGGGATTTCAGATTCCTTTCAAGATCGGATGGAATTCAAATTCCTTCCATCACTATCACCTATGGTCATAGATTTCACCATTTTTTCGTCTCTCATCCCCGTCACTCTCCCTCTCAACGACGGCGATCGGCAAGTGACGAGTGACGACCGGTGGCTTCAACGATGAGCGACGAGTGTTGACCGGTGGCTTCATCGTTGAGTGACGAGTGACGACCGGTGGCTTCGATTAGGGCTTCGACCTTCGATGGTGACTTCATTTTCTTCATCCCGACGACCGGCAATGAGGGCTTCATTCGTCCCGACAGTGGAGACTGTGACTTCGACCGTGGCGGTGTTAAGGCAATTGTCGCGAGTGGCGATAGAGATGTTGGAGGCGGCGGTGGTGAAGGAAGGTGTCAACGATTTCACCAAGCTTTTCCCTTTTGAATTCCATCTCTTGCCAAACACAAAAAGGAAGGAATTACTTTCCAATTCAAATTCCTTCCCATTCAAATTCATTCCAAGATTCCAATTCCAATGAAAAAAGAATTCGCGAACCAAACGCCACCTTAGAGCAAACGGAGTGGCTCATGGGGTCGGGGTGTGGTGGAGGCTCCACACCGTGGTCAGGTATCCGGCCACACCACCGCACAGTGGTGGTGATCTTGGGGGTGGCGACCGCATGGAGTGGGCGGTGGGTGAAGTATGTGGACCACTTCCCTTCCTCTCTTTAGTATTAGGGTATTAGGTGGATCACAAAATTTGGTGTGGTGGGGAGTGATCACTACGGGGCTGAGTGGTAGGCTAAGTGGTGGGAGAAAAAAAGCTTATGTGGCAATGTGGTGCGGTGAAACCACTCTTCCCACTCTTACTATAGTTGTTTTGGGTAGCTTCAACTATAATATCTTTTTCTGTTTTCTGTTCCAGCACAAAGTTCTGCTTTTTTGAAGCAGCATTGTTGCAGATTTTTTGGGTGTTTGAGGAAAGGATAAAATTTTGCACTTGCTTGCACGCATTAAAGGCGGCTTAGGAATTGATAGTCTTAAGGGAAAAAGTCCTCGAGGTCATCGATGTAAATATGAACACCACTGAAAGGCCCAAGACTGTTTGTGTTATAAATACGTGAGACTTACAAAACTCTTGAAAGCTAAGCCAAACACACTTTACTTTGTACCATCTATTCATTCATGTGTTATATCATCAGCAACGGTCTTAGAATCCTGTAGTTCTTACCATCCATAATATGTCAGAACTGGACCACTTGTAGTTTTATACTGCATCCTCATGTGTACATATCATCATGAAACCATATTTAACATCATCTTCTTATATGAAATGTTATTTCAATTTATCTTTCATGGTTCTGTACCATTCCATACTGTATTCTGGCAACTGCGAGACTAGCGAGCTTTGGGTAAAAAATTTAACTATTTAAGAGCTTGGTTATAATCTTTATCAGTAATACCATCTCACTCTATCCCTTATTAAAACACAACTATCAGCAGTCAAAAAAACTGAAAAAATTGTTCAAACAACATGTTGAAAATTCATACTACTTACATTAACATGTCCGGATTTTGCTTCACCCTGAGCTAGTTGCCCCTCAGTTGACATATTGCAGCATACAGTTTCCTTCTAGGACCAACAGCAAGAACGCCCATCTCTTTCAGATCATCAAGAGTAAGCAAAGGCAATGCTTCTTCATCGACCTCGTGCATCTCAAACACACCTGCATATCTACCAAAACCCACATCCACCAACCATGTACCAACACCATTTACACTAATGGATTCTGAAATGAGATCATTGTTTTTAAGATCTTGATGACCCTTTTGTCTCTTGGAAGTGGGTTCACTGACATCATTCCCCAATGTTTTTTTGCTCATGGCAGACCCTTGATTATCAACTGATACATAGAGATCCATTGATGGAGTTGAAGTAAGGTTCCATGGACTTTCGAAAACTGATCGCTTGCATCTTTTGCTACGAGGCCCTTTTACGCACTTTTGGGTCACTTTAGGTTCAATCATTTCTGTGATATTTATGGAGATTGGATCATCATTCTCTCTGTTTTGCTGAACATCAATCAAACACCTTGAAGATAATGCAGGATCAGTAACTGTTAACTCAGATGATACATGCTCAGGGAACCCAGAAATGTGCTGATTTGTTACTCTTCGAGTATGTTAAAATCGTACACCCATAAGTTGTTCATCATCATGTCAGAAAACCCATAATTAAAAGCAGCAGATCCATCAACTATATCTCCCAATCTAAGATTTGGCCATCTTTGTCCCTTCTGTTCCATATGAGACGCCAACATTATCACCAAACTTCTGAAATTGAGTGCTCGGAAAACCCTAAATTGGGACAAAATGAAGGAATAGCATAATTAGAACAATACTAAACTCTAACTTATAAGTTGCTAAAAAGATATCAAGAACCTGAAGAAAACACAAGAGATTATGATACAAATCAAGAAACAAGCGAAGATTGAAGCAATTAAGACCCAACAAACCCAAATAAGAAACACGTAATTGCCAACGATTGCGAGGGGGGGGAAACCCTAAAGTGCAAATACTACCCAAAACGATATCCCAAATTATGTCAAGACCCATGTGTTAACGGAAGCAATTTCTGACCAAAAAAAACATTTTATTGCAACCAATTCCCTAAATTACAGTTCGGTAACGAACTCATTAAAGAACACAAGATGAGCTCAATCTAATACGGCTTCTAAGAAAGAAAAGCATAAATCAATACATAGTCTGTTGCAAAACAAAACCCATGGTCAAATTGAAGTAATAAATCAAGAGAATCCGAAAAACAGCTAAAATTAAAGATACCAACGAACCTTTGATGGCAGATGATGCAGTTGACGCCGAAGCAGTTTCGAGATTTGAGTAGTGGAATTTTTAAATTGAAGTGAGAAAAAATTTGGAGTTAAAGCTGATTTGGGGTTTGAATGAAATTCAGAGGAACGGTATACAGGGGTTTGGGGGTGCTACATGTGGATGAAGATTACTTTCATGGAGAAGTCAACGTCAACTCAACGGCGGATGATGTCTGAAATAGTAAAAAATGACGAATTTGCGTTTTTGGGATTTAAAAAATCTAATAAATATAATAAACTTTTTCTTAGTTATTATTATATATAATTAATTTTATTTTTTTAAAAATAATACAATCAACTTTTATAATTCTTCCATTATATGCAAGTTGTTGTATACTATAAAAATTATGAAAATTTTCATTATATATAATGATAGCTAAACATTAGACACAGAAAAAAGTTGTTTGTATATAATTAGAGAATTATAAAAATTGGTTGTATTATTTTTAAGAATTTAAAGTTAGTTATATATAATGATAATTAAAAAAAAATTATTTATATTATCATACATTTTGCTCATTTAAAAATGGTGTAAATCTTGATTTAGTAGGGGACTTTGACGAAGTATGTTAGAAATTTATTGATCCTTCTCCGTTCAAATAAAAGGAAAAGTTTCATAAATTTTGACTCGATGATATTTAATTACTTTATGACAACCTAAGACCACTTCAAGTGGAGCTCGTCATTGAATTCACCGTCATATGCTTGTCAATCATTGTCATGGTGACGACTTTGGCGAAGTTGTTTCGTTTCATATCATATCCGCCATAGTGCGACAGTACTCCCTCACAATATCAACCCCACAAAAAATAAAAAATAAATCTATGATAGATGTAGTGTTTGTATTGTCGCATATTTTAAAAGTGTTTTTATTTGATTCTTGTTATATGTATACACACACTAACTAAACGTATTGTGCATTACACGCGGAACGACAGATATTTGATACAAATAGTAACGAGTAAATGTCAGCCTTTTAATAACATTAAGAGATTAAAAGAAAAGATACAAGATTTGTTAAGTTTTAAAAGGTTTTTACTTCTTAACAATATGAGTTGTTTATTAGAAATATATAAAAAATGATATTTTAAAAGCTGCATCATATTAATTAAATGACTTTTGTAATTTTTAAATATTCATTAGGATGTCTTGAATCGTTGTAAGTATTTGAGATTATTGATACTAAAAAAGTCAAAATTAAAATTATTTTTATTTAAATTGATGGTTCAAATATGGTTATTAAAGTTTTTATTTAAATCAATGACTAGGACTTTTTAATAGATTATATTTAAGTTATTCTTTTACTAGTATTAATATTAAGATAATATATATATATATACATATATATAGGGCAGGGTTCAAACAATAACTGTTTTTCGTACGAGAACTGCGAGAATCAATCTTATCCGTTCATTTTGGATAATGGAATCCATGGATGAAGAGCGTGGGGGATTGGGTGTGGCAGGGTGCATGTAAGAAATTCATGGGTGTGCAATCCAATTGAAGCAGAGGGAATTAGACGGTTAAGATTGGTTCTCGCGGTTCTCGTACGAAAAACAGTTCTCATTTGAACTTTTGCCTATATATATGTATATATATATAGGGAGGTTCATGCGAAAAGGGGTTTATTTACGAAAAGTACGAGAAGCATTCTGCGCCATTTGATCATTTAATCAATGGTTATAATCTCTTATAACATTTTAAAGGGTGTTTGGGATTGCGTTTAAACATTGATTATCTGATTATTGTGATTTAAAATCACACATAATTAGTTTAAAGTGTTTGGGGTTGTGTTTTTAGAAATCAATTATTTGCGTTATGAAGACTACAAAACACAGTTTTGAGAATTTACTTTTGAGTTGCCTTTTCAAACTGATTATTTGATTATTGTGATTTTACTCTGTAAAAATTAATTAATAAACTTTGCTAAGCACTCAAAAACTGATTATCTGATTATTGCCATATGAAGCAGCATCATCAAATCCAAACACTATTATTCAGTAGCATTGTAACATCCTCGACTTGGGCCTACTTGTAATTAAGTGTGTGCGCGTGTGTAATTAATAGAATAGAGAATATTTTAGTTGTGTATTTATGTAAGAGAGTTGGTTAAATGGGGATTAATGAAAAGTATATATTTTAAAAGATGATTGTATGTGTGTATATGTATATATGTATATATTAAGTATAATATATATTAATTAAGAAATGAGGAAAGAAAAGAAATAGATGTCTTAGTCTAGAGGCGGTTTGCCTCTGGATAAGACTATATGTATATATATAGATATGTATATGTAAATTGACTTATAAAGTCAAAGTTGGTGAAGTTATAAACACATACAAACACACACACACACACTTTCTCTCTCTCGTTCTTGAAGAAGTTTTGAAGTTGGAAGATTTGAAGCACTTTAAATCCGAAGAAGGTTAGTTGATGTTTGTTTATGAAGATTAAGCATGATTTGTAATAGTTGTAAGTTGTGCTATTGTTAAAAAAGACTCAAGTTCATATAAGAACTCCATGGATGAACTACAAAGCTTACTTGAAAGTGGGTTTTGTATGTTTTGTGTTCTTAATTAGATTTGATGAGTTTATGAAGGTCATATGGATGGAACATGAGTTTCTAAAGTGTTTTAAAGGTAAAACTATCAAGTATGAAATTTTTGAAAATTGATTCAAGGTGGTGTCGGAATCCAGGAATCCGTAAGTGTGTCGGAATCCGCAAGTGTCGAAATTTTAAAATCCGCAAGTTTTGACGGATTTACACTAAGTTCAAGTTTGGGTGTTTTTTTCCAATAACGGGGCATGGATTATTTAAAACTTCTGTGTTGTTACATGTAGGGGGTCAGTATGGCCTTGTATGTTGTCAAAGGTTCCTTTAGGGGTTCCTATATTTGTTCTAAGTGGTTATATCTTGTATGCATAAACAATTATTGTAAGTAATGATGTTATAAGTGAACTTGTCGTGTTAAGTAAAGCCGAAGTGAAATAGATGTTTGTTCTAAGCTACTGAGGTGAGTACCTGCTTTCATAAGTCTCAATAGAGTGAGACCTGTTTGGTAAATGATTATTTGACTGATTAGGTACGATTATACTATGTATGCTTAAGTTTTGTTGCAGGTATGCTCAAGAATGTAAGTGTAAGTCCTGAATGATGTTATGTTACGTTGCTACTTGTAAGATGTATATTAGGTACATGCCCGCGGGTCCAGATTGTAACCGCTTAGTTAATACATGATAATATGTAGGAATGAATAACTGAATGATATTGCATGCAAGATGATTGATTCCTATGGGATCATATGTATGTATGTATGTATGTATGTATGTGCACTGTCCGCGGATTATCTGAAGCATGGTTAAGGTCTGTCGGTTATAACGGGATCCCATGAGTACTTCGGGATTTAACGGTGATTCGATATGCATTCCGAATCGTAGGTTCTGCAGAACCGCCGTGCCTTAATGTGAGTGGTAATCAGCTGGATGACCGCTGGATTACTTGAGCAGTCTTTGGCTCTGTGAACGATGTTTGGTGGACTGCTTTATGCTTCCCCACCAACGCGGTTGGTTGTGTCTTATCCCCCAGTCTAAGTTGTTGAGCGGGATTGATTATCCTACAAGACATGACTCTTACTGATCTTGTCAGCACACCACAAATGTGATAAGATAGCAATGATTGATTATCTATATGTTGTATGACTTGCTTTATTGATGCTTGTGATAAGTAAGTACTCACTAGCTATGTTGTTTAGCTAATGGTGTCGTGTTGCCCATTTTCAGGTAAAGACTAGAAGGCCTGTTGAGGCGGGTTGCTTTTGGTTAAACACACCCTTCTTAGGTTGGAACACTTTGTGATATGATGTAATGTGTTACTTATGGTCGGTTGTATGTTAAGTAACACTAAAATGAGATGTTTTAGTTTGATATGCTGTAAATATCTTATGAAACCTTTTGAAAAGAAAATTCCGCTGCTAAATCTGATGTTTTGAGTTGGTTGAATAAGATCTACTCATAATTAAAATTCAAATTATCACTAAATTCGCTGTTTTCAGAAGTGGTGTTACAAGCATGTTCTCTTGCAGTTGATTATCTTATTCTAATTATTATAAACGCATAATATATTTTCAAATCGCATAATATCTTATTCTAATTAGTAATTAAGAACAAATTCAATTGTTCTAATTTAATTAAATAATATGTAAAAGAGTAAATATTCTTTTCTCTCTCCAATCTTCTTCTCTCTCTCCCCTTTCTCTCACCTCTCTTTTAATATGTCAGCTGACCCATCTCATCCCCTCACCATCCGTATTTCCAAAAAAAGAAAACTACGTCTCTCTCAACGGCTACACCAGTTCTCCCACCGGCCACTTGCATCCCTACAGTGACACAGTTGCTCCTGTCGGCCACTCACATCCCTATGGTGACATAGTGCTCCCGTCAGCCACTCAAACGAGAATTATTTTTCGTGTTAAAATTAGTCTTGACGTTTAATTAAAATATATCAATTGCTAATAATTTTAATGCCTCATTAATGAGACATATTTTAGGAATATTAAGTCAATCTTAATAACGACTCATGCACCCGAACGTAATTCACGGTTATGTAAATATATAAACGACCAAAATAATACTGGTAAGTGTCAACAACAATGTTATAAACAGTTTCCGCACAAAAAATAGTTATTGTTTGAACTAATCTATACTATATTATAATATATCTAACATTTTTTCTCTGATACTTTATTTAATCCATTAGAATTTTAACAATCAGAATCAGAAATTACTAATATACTCCTAAGTAATCTTCATTTTTCAACCATACACTCAATCTTCTACTTTACACACTTACCAATAAACACACTGTTTCATAGCTCTACACTTTCTCACCCACACAAAATAAAGAAATTACGTGTTTTGTTATGTTTTTAAAAATTGTTTAAAAAAAGAAAAAAAAAGCTAATGGAAAAAAGAGAAATGAATGAAACGATATGTTATCGGGTAGAAATAATTCGCCGAACACTATATAATTAGTATTAATATTTATAAAAAAAATCTTTGAATTATATAAGATTGAAATGAGGAAGATTGTTTAGAACGTGACATAACCAATATAGTCGGGTCGGTTTGATGCAAACCATTCATAGTTGCATAGCACGTAATATATAGCTGTAGGCATCGCATCTTAATCACCTAAGATCATCAACACCGCCCAACTAAGGATCGGTCCACCCCCACACATGAACAATGTCAACTCTAGTGTACGTTTATGCTCCTAGCTCTAAAAATAAATAAATAAATAAAACATTTACTCTTCCAAGACCACCCGTATGGGATTACCTAAACCGCCTCGGGTAGCATCGGTATTCGGGTGTTCATAAGATGCTTAGAGAACACTCATACGCCCCCACCTTCGGGTAGGTGGTTTGGTTTTTTCCACCCTGACCTCACGTGAGCCATTTTTTTACAGTTAAAGTGAAGGAAAAAGATTGAGTTAGTTAAGTTGTGTTATACTTGGGTTTAGAATAAGAGAGAGAGAAAGGGAACGAAAAAATGATATGATACTGATGTAAGATTCGGGTAAAAGAGAGATGAATGAGAGGCCATATTTATTATCTAAAACTTAAACACTCCGTGTGATTGATTTTGACAGATTTGTATTTTAGTAAGGCCAAATATCTAATGATGGGTTTTATGTTTTTTTCTTGTCGACTATAGGTATGGTCATGTGTTAAACGCAAAGAATGTCATGTTGAGTATTGTTTTAATTATATCAGATGAGTAGGACGTTGTAATATGTTTTTATTAAGAGTTTTAAGTTACATGTTTAATAGTTAATTGGTTTAAAGTTAAACTCCGTAAACCGAATGCCGACTAGTTCTTCCGATGGTTAGTAGAAAAGCCAAGAAGAGATTATGTGAGCCACAAATGAGTGATGTTTCCAATCATCCGTGTGATTGAGAATTTGATTGGTTCTGTAACTTGTACTCTATGCTTTATGGTATGTAACCTTCATTTAATATTTATGGTGATTGTTTATTTGATTATGATACACAGAATCATCGAGTTTGTTCTTATGTAATAAATGATTATAATAATCTCGGTACCTAATAGCTAGCCGACTATATATAAGTGTCTTGATTTTATTTTTATTTGTTGGTCAAAAATCCATGGTCTCCATTGCTTGCATCCTGTGAATCGAATATGTACAACTAGAATTATTTGCACCGTACATTAAACAAATCTTTTTTGAACGACAAACACAATCATCCATCTAATCTACACATATGTTTAAGTCGGGATTTAATTAAATCATCATCCTTATAAAAGAAGTTGATACTACTTGATACCACAGGGCAAAGACCCTTTAATACATCACACAAATAATTAGTGTTTTATGTAATACTCGAAACAAGTCAAGTCTAAACGAGCTCGAATTTAGATTAAGACTCATTTATTAAACGAATATGAACCTTATGTATTGGGCTTGTTTAAGCTCGCGAACTTAATCGGCTTTTGATATAATATATGTTTTTTATTTATTATTTATGTAATTATAATAAATTTTACATCGTTAAATATGAAAATAAAAATAAAAATTCAAATTGTTTTTTATTTATTACTTATAAATTTTTATCTATTGTTAAAAAACTATATAATTTAAACAAACTTTAATTTGCTTGTTACGAGTCTCATATAACTTTTCGCAAACCTAGCTTGAGCCTCATAAGTGCTCGAATGATCTCAACTTGTTTACACCCGTGTCAAGAATTAAGTCATCTTTGAAGAAATCTTAAATAGTATGCTAATTACCAATCGATATTTTAATCTTCATGTTAAGAGTTTTTTGTTCTTTCAGAAAATGTGGATATCATTGCGTAAATTTTTTTATTCTCAGACTGATATTTCAGCGCTCGTAGAACTTGTACGTATGGCTAACATGCTTGGGTTTATAATAATTGATCTGCTTTGTTCCAGACCAAGCTCGTTTTCCACATATGAGTAATCGAGTTCTTGGAGTTTAAGGTAGCCCGGGGGTAGGGTAACAATATGCATGTGCTTCGAGTTTCTTGCATGTATGTTTATTAGATTATGACCTTTCTTAATTTTAAAACTCGCAAAAGTAAGACACGAGGAGGAATTGTAATTTGTTGGTTACGTTGCGTGACGGTATTTTTGTTGTTGGTTCAAAAGAAAACAAAAGGAACCGGTAAATATATTTATTTATTATTATTTTTTGTTTGAAATATATATATATATATATATATATATATATATATATATATATATATTCGTCTTGTATTTGGTTAGAGTTAGACGGGGCGGCCATGGAGGTGATCTAGGCGGCGAAAATATCAGGGAGTTGTATCGCGAGATATTGTCGTCGAAGTCGACATGAGGATCAGATAAATGGGATCGCGAATCTATACGCGAGTATAAAAAGGCGTGATAAGTGAAAAGATTGTTGTGACACGTCTGAGGGTTACGGTGGGTTGGTGACTTAATACGTGGTGGAACCCGCTGGCGTCGTTTTAGCTGGCTTGCATTTATTGGCTCTTTCAAATTTGCCAGTTAGACTCGGCTTCACGTTCGAATCTGCCTTATGTCATTATGTATCACCTTATATGTACTGTGTACAACTCTTCTCTTGTTTTAACATTCACCTGTTTTTTTTTTTTTTGCTTTTTACTTTGTTCAATTCCATTATTGCATGCTAATTCTACATTTTTAGTCATTAAAAACAGATTAAATAAGCAAACTATCTCTAAACCCCAACGTACCAATCTCTTTTAGAATCCTTATTTACCTCGATGCTACATCGTAATAATAATTTACCATTTAAAACATGACAATAAAGTAAGTTCCTAGTTATTAGTTGAAAAAAAGGCATTCTAACACAAGCAATAATGAATGTAACTTTTGTTTTTGATATTGTCATACGACTCATATTGATCTTTGATGTGAAAGCTTTATGTTTATTTTTAGGAGAAATTATACATGATCTTAACACTATGTATTAATGATATTTGTAACTTGTAAATATCTTAATGAAGGGTAATTCAGTCATTTTAACTTTTATCTTTCATTTCTCATTTAAGATGTTTGTAAGATTAATATCATTGTATGATACTATTGACGAAATACTTGTTGATCGAAATTGTATATCACTAATATCAAGAATCGAAAAAGACATCACTCTTGATGATAAAAAAAATGTGTAAAAATTAGCACATAACGAGTAGTCCTATTCATGAAAAAACCATAAATTTTAGTTTATGTAAAAGAGAGAGGTTTTATATTCTTATACTTTGTATTCATACTCATTAATTTACTCAAAATTCAAAACAAGTGCAAAAATAAAGAAGAAAGAGCTAGTGACTTTTACATATAATCATCCGGTAGTAGAATGATGAAACAGAAAGATTTATAAAAAGAATATATAATTTACGGTAAAAAATAAATAAAGTTTATCTTAATTAAGATGGTCGACAAAATGATATGTAATATTTTAGCCAGCAATAAATGTGGTTTCGGGATTGTAGAACCAATATAGATGTTCAAAACTTAATATAAATATTACTCATTAATCAACACCGTTAATACTAGTATTTTAATCTTTGTGAAGGTAAAATTCAAATGTTCAAATCATTTGATTTTGAAAAATAACTTATTTTTTAGTCATTAAACAAAGATGAAATAATATATATCGTTAACAATAAAACAACTTTTATTTAGATAATATATACGTATTGTAATTATTTATTTATTGGTAGGAGTTAGAACCAGTTTATTTTGAATATTTCGATCAATACGCTTATTCTATGTATAACAGTACAACACCACTTAACTTAGATGTTAACAACATATATCGTTGCAGCTCAAACAAACGTGCTATTCATTTTGAAATTTTTTGCTTTGATATCTACTTGTTGATATGTTACTGGAACAATTATTACTTATTTTTTTTTAAAAAAATATAATTTATATAAAAAAAATTATATAATTCGATGGTACATAAATCCCCATGGATCCTAGTGCACCTCCATCAACCAGTTATATCATTCACAGATACAAGTTAAAAACCTCTTTGTGTTCCCTCTACTCTACTTTCTCATTTGCCGGCCACCGACAGTTTCTCATTCCGGCAATCTTCAATAATTCCGGTCACCACCATTCTCCAATTCGTTCATATCTCCCCTCCGGCTGAACTCTGATTCCACTTCTTTCATTTTTCAATTGTCGGTGGAACTCTAATTCCACTTCTTTCATTTTTCAATTGTCGGTGGGTCTTAAAATCTGGATGAAGATTGCATAGCAAATTCAATGCGCTTTTGAAATCGAGGCTACTTTTATCTCTATTTTTGCCATTATTGGATTGCTGAAAGGCTACGGCTTTTGTGCAATTGGAGTAGAGGAATATAGGTGTATTTTACTGTTAATTAATTTCACCGAAAAACTTGTAAAAGTTGCTTCTTTTTTGGTAGACAGGACTGCAAATTAAATTCTGGTTGGATCGGGCTTAATTGTGTTCCCTGGATAATTTGGATCTTGATTATTTTGTTCATATTATTCATTCACCGCCGATAATTCAGTGATTTTCTTCGTAAATCCAGATCCTCTCTTACACTTTTGTTTGTAGGGTAGATAATTAGGGTTTGAGTTGTGGATGTATGAAACAGATATGTGTCGTCTAGACGATAGAGATAAGAGGAAGAGGAGGTTTGCAATTGAAACAATGGGATTGAAGACATTAGGTGAAATTAGGGTTCAAAAGTTAAAGACTTCCATGGCGAATGCAAGGTCTCCGAAGATGAAGATGTGGCTAATTAGGGCGACCACAACGGTGTTGTTGTGGACTTGTTTGGTTCAGTTGACAGCATTAGGGGGTACATGGGGACCTAGGGTTCTAAAAGGTTGGCCTTCTTGCTTTACTCAAGATTCTCATTCTGCTGCTGCGTTAGATATAAAATTGTTGCCTGCTGTTCCTGCCAGAGTCCTTCCACCCAAGAGTGAGTTGTTTTTCTCCTTTCTTTTGTCATTATTTTTAGTTACAGTGATTGTTATAGATGAATGCTGATATATCCATGAAATTTGGATGTTAGGATCTTCACCTATATGAATTTGACATTCAAATTGATGTTGTGTTGCAATGTAGGGGTTTACAAGAACAACGGTTACTTAATGGTTTCATGTAATGGAGGACTCAATCAAATGCGTTCTGCTGTACGTAATATCCTTTTAAATTGAGCTCACAAGATCATTTTGCAAAATTACTTTGTTGTTGAAACAGATAAATTGCTTACCAATTTTAACCATTTCTTCATCATGCAGATTTGTGATATGGTCGCAATTGCTAGATATTTAAATGTTACTCTTATAGTTCCTGAGCTCGATAAAACTTCCTTCTGGGCTGATCCAAGGTATGCTGAATTTATAGGTCTCCCATGCTGTAAGGATTCAGGTTACATGATTTTGACCTTTTTGATTCTTGAATGGCAGTGAGTTTGAAGACATTTTTGATGTTGATCATTTCATTACATCCTTGAGAGATGAGGTTCGGGTGCTTAAACAGCTTCCTCCTAGGCTAAAAAAGAGAGTGGAATTAGGAATTGTGCATACCATGCCCCCTGTTAGCTGGTCTGATATTTCTTACTATCATAACCAGGTACTATTTATATTTTTTTTCTTTACTTAAAACATTGTTCATCCATACATGCGTATAACATATACACTATACTTAATCTATATTTCTGTCCATATATACGTATACACTATACTTAACATATATATTTCTTTTTCTTACAATGCAAGCAGATTCTTCCTCTAATTCAGAAATACAAAGTTGTGCATTTAAATAGAACTGATGCTCGGCTTGCCAATAATGGTCAACCCCTTGAACTTCAGAAACTCAGATGCCGAGTGAATTTCAGTGCACTTAGATTTACTACTCAGATAGAAGAGTTGGGTAGACGTGTTGTTAAACTTCTGAGGCAAAATGGGCCTTTTCTAGTGCTTCATCTCAGATATGAAATGGATATGTTAGCATTTTCTGGTTGTACACAAGGATGCAATGATGAAGAGGTTGAAGAATTGACCAGAATGAGGTTTGATCTTCTTAAATCACCAATTTAAGCAGTGGTAAACGCCTTAGTTTTGCATTTGGTGACTCCTTTAAGTTATGCAGGTATGCTTACCCATGGTGGAAGGAAAAGATAATAAATTCTGATTTGAAAAGGAAAGACGGTTTATGCCCATTGACCCCTGAAGAAACTGCTCTCACACTTAGGGCACTGGATATTGACCGTGACATTCAGATTTACATTGCTGCTGGTGAAATCTATGGTGGAAAAAGGAGGATGGACAGTCTTGCAAATGCCTATCCAAAGCTGGTTAGTATTGTTAAAAAGTTATAGCAAGATTTTTCAAATTTTGATCTACAAAATCTGAATTTGTTACTCCATTTTAACAGGTAAGAAAGGAGACTCTGTTAGGGGCAGATGACCTTCAATATTTTCAAAATCACTCATCACAAATGGCGGCATTGGACTATCTTGTGTCACTAGAGAGTGATATTTTTGTTCCTACTTATGATGGAAACATGGCCAAAGTTGTAGAAGGCCATCGCAGGTACCATCATGCATATCTTTTCATATTAAGGACTCCATCATAGTTTCCTTTTATTCACTTAACAGCTTAGGGATTGAGTTTTAATAGTCATTAGACCTAAGTATGTAAATTGCTTTTCAGATTTTTGGGTTTCAAGAAGACAATACTATTGGATAGGAAGGTTCTGGTTGAATTAATAGACAAATATAATAGTGGGTCGTGGAGTTGGGATGAATTCTCGAGTGCTGTGAAGGATACACATGCACAACGCATGGGGAACCCCACAAAAAGATTGGTTATACCAGATAGACCCAAGGAAGAAGATTACTTCTATGCCAATCCAGAGGAATGCTTGCAGCCATCAGATGATGAACCTGTGAGCATCTTATGATTAAGGATTTGTGGATTAATTTGGTCCCATGGACTCTCTGAATTACAAGATTATGATGATTCTCTGCACTGGAATCAGTCGGTGTACCATGAGTATCTTTTGCAAAATGTGAGGATGCAACACATTTTGGTGGGACTGGCCGACTGGTGGTGAGAGATGCACGCAGCCAACAACATTTCCACGAACAAGAATATCGCGTTTATTATTAATATATTGTTTTGATTTCATATAGTATATGGTTAATGTCAATAATTATCATTCATGTATAGAAAATCAGCCTGTCATTACATTGCATTTACACGTAGAGGGAGTCGAAGCCGTGGGTATGTTTTTTGCAGGTGATTCATTATTGCTTTCCTACGCAAAGGTATTGTTATCATGTTATGCCAACGGTGACATTTGAGCAGCATATGCAAATCCAAAGTGAAGCCTGAATATAAGAAAGGGTCTATTATAATAATAGGAATAGGAATAGTATAATACCCTAATCATTGTTGAATTTATTCTTTAGAATTGTTTAATGGATACATTCTAAATAATGATGTGGGAAGTAGTGGAGTAGCAAATGATAGCATTTTGGGAATGATTGGAAACCAGAATTATGAAACACATCCACTCATTTGTTATTGGACTGACTCTGTATACATGATGGATTGCTGGGGATGCAAGGCTGTTGACTTGGGTGCTTCTACATTCACAAGTAAAATATAAATAATTTCCTTCTGAAATAGTTCAAGGTAAGCATTTAATCAAGAATGACCTTACTAGCTACCGTTTACTTTTCTTTAATGACGACCGGTTTGTTAGGAAGGCTTTGAGTTGTATGGAATAACTGATAGCCGGCCGGCACCGGTTCGGTTCTTGTATTAGTATCGGTTTCTTCAGTATACGACCGGTTTGGGCCAAACGTTAGCGTAACAATAATTTACATAATTATTTACTGTTTTCGACATGTACACAATCCATTGAGTGATATAATTAGTTACTTAGAATATGGCATACACTTCTATCAATTCATTAATACACAGAGATTGCTTCCACGTTTAAAAGCTGGACATATGAAAGAAATTAATAATAATGAACATCAATTCTACAACCACTTAAAAGTTAGGTGATTTCTCCTCAATTCTCACGAATTGTAGCAATAAATACATAATAACAAAGCAACCATAAGGCCAGGCCATACGTAGTGTCACCCTTAACCCAAATGTTATATCAGTTTTTTTTTTTACTTTTTCTTCACAACCCAAATCAACCAAAAATCCAAGTAGCATCCAACTCCAACCTAAAAAAATCTTTTTATTTTTATTTTTTTTTCTAAAGTTGCTGTTAAGTAAAACAAAAAAATAAAAAAACAAAAAAAGGGAAAATGAAGCCTTTTGGTTTGCTTTGGTTTGGTGGACCCAAGGTGGAGAAGCATGAGGTGAACCTGAAATCCCCGTAGGGGTGTTTCCATTTCAACCCAAATGAACCCAATCCCAACCTGTACGTCGCTACGAATGGCCTAAGTTCGTAGCATTAAAGATTGTTACATGATACAATCAAGAAAGAAAGAAAACGACACAAGAATGTAGTTGGTTTGGTCAAAGATGTTTCGACCTACGTTCACAGATAGTAGTTGGAGAGTTTAGTTTCTTATTAATCGACGGTTTACAAAGTGATACATTGAAAACCCTAGTTGAGAATATATATATATATAGGGGAAGGTTCATTTGAGAACCGTTTTTATTGCGAGAACCAATCTTAGCCGTTCATTTTGGATAATGGAATTCATGGATGAAGAGCGTGGGGGGAATGAGTGTGGCAGGGTGCATGTAAGGAATTCATGGGTGGGCAATCTAATTGAAGAAGGGGGAATTGGACGGCTAAGATTGGTTCTCGCGGTTCTCGCAATAAAAACGGTTCTCGAATGAACTTTTCACTATATATATATATATATATATATATATATATATATATATATATATATATATAAACCGTAAACCCTAACAACTAATGGGCCGAGCCCATATACAAGCAAAACCGGATTAAATAAAGTGTTTGTCGTGTACGGCTTCAGGCCTAATGACCCTCAGCCTACTCCAAACACTTATCAAGTTGATTTTGCTAATCGGGTTTTCTCCACTTCACTTCGAATGAATCATAATCCGAGTTCGAGTTCACTAAATTTCAAGTCTCTTAAAGCACATAACTCTTGCAAATGTGTATCAAAATCTAAATAGAAAACATCTGTTAAACTAAAACTACAAATTGGAATTAGGATTTGGGGATGGCTCTTGATTTTATTTTATTTTTAATTTTATTTTGTTGATGAAGCTGATGGGTAGGTTAGTAGGAATTCAAAAATTACTAAAGATTCTTGGACTTCCGTGCGGTTTAGGATTTTGGGTATTTTGTGGACAACAGACCGATAACGCTGAATACCAAGTTCTCTTCAAAATAGGAACTTAGTAATGGACCAATGGCGCTCAGACAGTTCAGTTTTGGCTTGGTCACAGTTCGATACTGGTTTGGTTTCAACATTTGACTCCAAAGCTCATAGTTCCCTACTACAAATTACTGATTAAGCATAAAGACCATATAGGTTGAGAAGCATATTAAACTCAAATTATAATATCCATGTAACATAAGCCAATACGAACCCAAAATAAACCAAGAGGAATTACCATGGAAATAACAAACTCGACCCATACGCATAATAGCCTGGTAACATTGTGAGTAGAGACGTTTTACAATTGGGTCGACTAAAGGTTGTCAATGCGATTGACCATCAGCCATAGTTATTACACATGATGCTTTGGGTGTATGGTTGGTCACTTGGTCCCCCATTTGATTGTTACCCTTAGGGTTGCATGTGCCATTATGATTGGCCGCATGATCAAGAACTTAATTAGTTGACCCAAAGGGTGTCCGGTAGGGCACTAAGCATACCTGATACTTAGGCGTAAACAAATGACAGACTGCTTTTGTGCTCCTTCACATAGTTGATGGTACTGATGCCTCCTCCTATGTGGTCTCGATGATATGCTGACGCCTACAAGGTTTACTATTGATGTTTTGGGTTTGGGTTGGACACATTCATATTACGATTGTATATTCTAAGTTGGCTCTTTTAACATCTTGAATAGTTCTTGCCAAATTTTGCTCAGGAAAACCTTTTCTCTATCTGAGATAATGGTTTTTGGCAAAGCGTCTAACTTGTAAATGCCATCCAGAGTGGAGTGGAGTGCAGCCACTTGTGCAGCTGTGAATGTATGTAACAAGGCATATAAATAGGCATGTTTGCTCAATCTGTCAACACAAGTACACAACTAAAATAATAAAATTCCCATTAGAGTTAGGTAAGCCCTCCTCTCGAAATCGCAAACCATGAAACCAAGTAAAGATCTGGAAATCGACCCAAACCGAGAAACGCACATCGCAGAACAAGATGAACACATCAAAACAAGTCATTACATGCTAGTGAACCGATTACAGATCTGAAAATGAATAGAGAATTGAAACAAATCAAGTGCTGATCTTGACCTTGATGGCAACGAAGTTGCAAATCGTCTTTGAATGAGGCTGCGGTGTCTGGTAAATCAATTTAGGGATCGATTTCTACAAACGTGGTGGGTAGCCAGAGTTGGCAATGGTTGTCGCTAGATTTTGCACAATGTAGGTCGCTCGGAAACCAGTTGTTAACATAAATTGCTATAGCATGTAATTTGACAAATGAAAGTTGATTGCATAGAATAACATTTTCATAAAATTCATTGCATTTTTACGTATTTTAACTCTATTATGCGAATCTGTTTGGATGTTTCATGACAAAGACTTAAGGACCATTCTTTTGAGTGTATTTTTTTAATTCATTTTTTGAAAATCTGATTCATTTCCAAATATTAGTATGATTTATAATTTAAGGTTTGTCAAGATTTCTTCCAGGTGTAATGTTCCATGGATACAAGCTTTACATGATGTCATATTGTAAGAACCAAAATTGTGTCATTTATATTTTAGTTAAGTTTGATATTGTTATTGATATTAGTCATCATAGTATAAGGTATATTTAATATCTTATGGGTATATATACATATCTATAAACTCTAATAAACTAAGCAATTTGATTCTAAACATTATGTGTTATGGGTTTCCCTCACGTATACATACTACATTCACCATAATCATTATGTGATTGCTTCAATACTTCATTGATACTTGATACAATTAGACTTACACATCACATAGTGTGGTGATGTAGCGATGTTACTCGTCAAGGATGTTCATAATGCTATTTAAAAATGCAATAGTGCAATCGGCTATTTATTAACATCAACCTCTTGCCTAGTTCTGTAGATTTTCGTTGCTACAGTGTTTTTTTACAGATCTGAAAAGGTTAAGAAACAACTCCGTTTCGCCTTCTTATTGTTCACCCTTTTTATGGCATGAGCCAAGAAAACCTGACAGGATCATTAGTTAAACCACAAAACCGAAAATTCTGTTTTCTTTTTTACAAAAGTATACATCGGTTTGAAATGAATCTAAAGAAACCTGATTGTACTTGTGATTTCAAGGATTTAAAATGGGGTTTTTAATAGTAATGAAACTAAAAGTCTAAAACACAGCTTGACGCTACTAAAATTATCTACATTCCTACATACAAACACTTGAGCCGTTTAAAAGTTAACCCACAAAAACAACTGAAACCTGATCTAATAAAGTTAAACTAACCTTGTTACACTTTACAAGAGCTAGTTGTATCGGATGCAATGGAGGTGACGACTTCTTTTACAAAACTGAAGAAGCATTCTCTGCAGGAAGTGGGCATAAGAGTAGAACTTAGCCGCTTGTGTGTTTTACTATGATCACACACCAATTTTTCATAGGACCGAAAACATGCCTTTGGGGGCTCAATGCCACATGCCGCCATGATTGAATGTGTTGCATGCCTTGCAACTTCCTTAAATACATCAACTTCTGCACATGTATGGCATTCAGATGGTCATGGATATGTAATTAGGTATGCAATGGAACTGTTATATATGAAGGGTCTTACAAATCTCAAATTAGAAGGAAAAAAATTACTCAAATAAAGACACAGTAGTCATAGTGTGCAACCACAATTCTAAAAAGGGACATCTTGAAACAAAGTTTCCACCAAGATTAGGGTAAAGTGGTAAACTGGAAATGTAATCTCGAGTCTTTGCTCAATTTGTAGATAGAGGTGACAAGATGTTAGTCCGAGATTTCAAACGGGTTGGGTAATGAGTTTAAAACAGGACATTTTTAGTGCGGCCAAACAAACCGGGTGGGGTTGACACGAAGACACTTTTAGCCCGTTTTATGTATTTAATGAACGATCACTGCATTAAATGTGATTACAGAAACAAAAATATTATTTCAATGATGATCTAAATCTTTGAACAAAATTGACTTAGGAGGTTGTACGTGTATTTCAACCCATTCAGGCCATTTGACCCATTTGAGATTTAATATAACCAAATTGACATTCGTAATGTGTATGGGTTGAAATTGAAAACTTTGATTATAGATAATGGAATCATGATATGGTATATGAGAGGCTTGAAGGTCATACCTAATTTCTTGTCCCTGCTTAAAAGCTTCAGATTGAGCTTCACAAGTGACTGAATCTCACTTTTGGCATTCTCAACTTCCCTTGTATTGCCACCAGATTGTGTGTCTTTCTTCATGTCCTTCTTCTTCTCACAGATGCCATCATTCTCCTTTTTCGCACTGCATCTATCAGTAGCTATCGATGATGACTGACCACTGGAACCAGATGCAGCTCCCAGACAATCTTTTCTTGATAAATTCTGGCAAGTATAATGGCTGTTCACAGATGCAATAATCTTCCTAGAAGATGGAAGCTCGTGTTCAACATGGTTTAGGTTGTTCTTCATAGTACCATGCATATGTTTTCTTTTATCTAACATCTGAAACCTATGATTATCAATGTTGTTCATACAAGTACCAGTCCTGTCATGCTTTTTCGAGCCCCCAAAATAATTGTTACTAGGCTTCACTTTGCTTGCCTCATTTCGTAATCTTTCTTTCGTTATAGAAAATTTTGAGACTTTATCATCTGAGATTTTATTTCCAGACTTGTTTCCTAGAGCTTTTGCTGCAATCCCCATCATCTTCCATGCTTTATCGATATCATATGGATTCTTTTGAGAAGTTGACTCCTGGTTTAAAGAAGAGAAATTTAAGGACCCTCCTCTAAAACCATCCCAATTTTCACGTAATACTTGTATACGAGCATGCACGTTGAGGCAACGCTGCAAGGTTCTAGCATTTGGTGCATTTGGCGGGTCAACAGCTGACTGTGTGCTTGACTGTTGTGCAACCGATTCACTTTGATTAACCGAGGTTGCTATGCAAGATGTAGCAGGCTCACGGGGACTTGATTCTCTTATAATATCATGGATTGACACATCAGACCGAGTAAACCGAACTGAGTTGGAGCTTGAAACTAAACTGTTATTATTATTACCAGATGGTGTATCTGTTTCAACCTTAGCATGTTCATCTCTGGAAAGATTGCAGTCCTTGCAAAACCAATCACCCTCTGGTACAGTGGCACCAAGACCAACACAATACGAGTGAGCAGCCGAGTCACACAGATCACATAGCAAAAGAAGATCATCATCTGATGAACAGCTGCAAACGCTACATTTGACTTCTGAGTAAGGATCAGATGGTCCTACTGTTGCATTGCCATTGTAACAGTAAACCTGCAAGAGATTTATGTCGAAACAGTGCAAACAAATCAAATTGTGAATCACATATTATATGGCAAAGCATATTATGTCTCTCATACTGTACCATGGAAAAGTGCAAATGATGATAAACATATACAGAGCCCCCTATGGAACTCTATGATCACCCTGCAACTTTCTTGATGCACTATTAACAAGAATTATTGCAAACACAAACAGAAAACCACTGAAATGAAATTTTGTTAACAAAATTTGGGAAAAAGGAATAAGAATCAAACTGATCAAGAGCTATAATTCCCAGTCTTCAAATTTTCGATCTTATTGGGCCAATTACACCTCAGATTCGTAGAAACTGTTTAGAAAGAAGTGTATGAATGTAACAGATACTAACCTGGTTGCGTTCAGGAATGTTGACGATTCTCTCGGAGAGGAAAACTCCGTTTTTAGGGGGCCGACGAATAGTAGAGAACCGACGCTTACAGATCGGGCAACGAGATTCTACTTTAGCCCACTCCATGATGCACACGAAGCAGAAATAATGTTCGCAGCTGTCGATAAAACCTCGAATGGACATACCCTCCTCCAATAAACATACGCCACAAGTATCCAGCTGTTGCTCGGACAACGAGTCATCATCATCTTCTTCTTCTTCTTCTTCTTTCACAATTTTGGATTTGCCTTTTGAGGATGTTGATGGCGAATCGGAGCTTAGGGTTTTGCGTCGCTTGGTCAGGGGAATCTCCGGCGTGTAATCGAGGGTTTCTGAATTTACATCAGATGGGTCTCCAAAGGTCTCTGTTTTGATATGCGGCACCAATTCGATGCTCCGGGATTTTATCTCCGACGAATGTACGATAGGCTCTGGTTTAACAGGCGGCATCGTCAGCGTTGCGGTTGCAGTTTGTTTAGTAAGTATTCCGATCAAAGATGGTTTGCGCAGAGTAAAGCGGATGCTTAGGCACACCACACTCCGTCACTCCTTCGCAAGACCACGACCACGGCCACGGCCACGATCCACCCGCAAGTCGGCAACTAGGCAAAGGAGTTTACGACGGGGGATAGATGGCCAAAGGTGTCTTTATTTTATGTTTTTTTAAGTCTATTTATTCGGGGTTTTTTTTTCTTTTTAATTCACTTGTTTTTTAAATCGTGAATCATAATAAGTTTTTGATTTAAAAAATTTAGTTTATTATGATTTATAAAGGGCAAATTGCATTAAAACATAATGAATTTTATCTTAGTTATTATTATATACAATCAATTTTGTTTTCTTAAAAATAATACAACAACTTTCATATTTCTCACATTGTATATAATTTATTATATATTATGAAAGTTATGACAAAGTTTATTGTATACAATGATAACTAAACAACAGACAAATAAAAAAGTTGTTTGCATATAATGAGATAATTATGAAAGTTTATTGTATTATTTTTACAATTTTAAAGTTAATTGTATACAATAGTAACTAAGACAAAAGCTCGTTGTATTTTCATGTAATTTGCCTATTTATAAATTATCAACGAAGAGCGTATACTACATAGATGATGATAAATACTTTATACAAAATAATAATTAATAAGATAACAAGATAATCTTTATACATTGATCTAAACGTTATATAAATAAATTATCACGTCGTTTTAAATATTATACGTTATAACTTTTTATCATATTTAAATATTAATTTTATTATATATCTTTAATTTCTATATAGATGATAAAATAAATAAACATATGATTATTTAAACTATTTTTTGAATTTAAGTATAATATTTTATTTACCCCATACTTTATCTCATTTAAGTTGAATGATTTATTTATCTAGAGTCAAATTGAGTTTTAATTTTGACTAGATACATGGTTATGATTGTTAAATTAAAGAATGATGTTAGATTTTACTTAATGAAGGTTAGGATTGTCTGATTGAGTTGATGAATGATGGTCTTTTATTGATATTAAATCAAAAGATTATTAGAAGAATGTATTAAAAGGAGAGATTTGAGTTTATTAAATATAAATGTTGATGCTTCTTATATGTTTACCATGCTTTTACCTTGTTTGAATATTAAGTAATAAACAAAATTGTGATAATACGTTGTAGCACACGTTTTTAATTATAATTTTTGACCAAGAAAACTCAAAATCTGATTTCATTTTTTTGCTAAAATGGACGGTTTAGGTTTGATAATTAAGTTTCTTATCTAAATCAATTACTATGGTTGTCTGGTGGATTGTATTCATGTTAGTCTTTTACTAGTATTATAAGAGTAATCGAGTTTGTAAGTTATTCATAAGCTAATCTAAATACCCCCTAAATATAAAAGGTTGGTTGGTTGGGATTTATAGGGTAATAAAATGGTGCTTGGAATATAACTAATAAGTGACTATTAGTGGTTAATGAACCATTCTCTGTTAAATTAAGAGTAATTAATTACGAGGTTGTCTATTATACTATGGTGGATGCAAGCAGCTTTTTGATATCTTAATAGTTTGGTAATACAATGAATAATTTATAGGACGAATTGCACGAAAATACAACAAACTATGTTAATATTGCTATTGTATGCAACCAACTTTACTTTGTACCTAAAAATACACACAACTTATAAATTTGGTTCATTGTATGCAAGTAACATATGACTACCGGTAACCTACCAAAAAATAAAAGAACTTTGATACCTAAAAATACAAGAAACTTTCAAATTTTATTTATTGTATACAATATGTAACCGGTAACCTGGTAATCAGGTCACCGATTGCATACAATGAATCAAAATTGTAATTTGTTTGTATTTTTAGGTACAAAATAAAGTTGATTGCATACAATGACAATATTGACACAGTTTCTTGTATTTTCGCGTATTTTGCCCATAATTTATATGGTCCGATGTATATCGTGATAGCCTATTTGTATAGTTCATTTGATACTTATATATGCATGAAACATGGTCAAAGATTAAAACTACTTGAATAGCAAAATGATTTTCGATATAGTTGTTCTATATAGTTGAATAAATCGCTATATGTATTGGACCATTATAAGCGTATGTGGCATAATTACTTTGATGTATGTGTGTGTATCGGAACATTGTTAAAATGATTTAATTTTGCCTATGTATCTTCATAAAAAATACTTGGATCTGAATATATTACAATTGTCGTGTATATTGACGATTTAGTATAGTAAGAACTCCCCGTTTGCTTCATAAGACAATTGAACAGCTGAAAGATAGGTTTGAAATAAAATATATTGGAGACACGTAACATGCCTGATGTCATGTGTTTAAGGATGACAATGGATCGTATATAGATCGGGTGATGTCATAGTCACATCCATATACATTTAAATTTTTATTATTCATACCCATATCCATATTCATTTAAAATAAATCTGTTCAGCTATATCCATAACCATTAGATTAAACACGTAAATGAATATCCATTTGATGCCAAAAAAACTTTCACCCAAAATAAAATACCATATATGATCTTTATTGATATAAATACATATTTTCTTCCAAAAAATGATAGGAATCAAAACATAACTTAAAATTACTACAATTAGGAGTAAAAAGCATAGTCCATTTCACTTTGGCACATTCATGTATGTAATCGATACAACTATATAAAATATTATAAAAAAGAGTGTGAATTTAGCTTACACAGTTATATAGTATTTAATAATATATTTATATATAAGTTTTAAAATTAAAATACATATATAGAATTATACTTAATTATATAAAGTTATAATTATATCAAATTTAATTCGGGTTAATGGATTCATCCATGGATGGAAAATCGTTACTCATATTCGCTCCGCTAAACATCCATGTTCACTCAATATCAAATATTCACCCATTTAACTTTGTCCATATCCATCACAAATGGATCGGATCGTGTGGATGATCATTTGATTAGGTGACAAATGTTATCTCCACTTGTGTTACTAACCGAACACATTAAGGATATAATCCTTGTACACCTATAAGTATGTATATAACATGCGTTGAAAATATTTTATATGGATAAATCATGGCAATTGAGCACTCTAATGGTTGCAAGGTCACTTGATGTTGATAACGACCATTTCCGACCTCCAAAAGATGACGGTGTTATTGTTGGTCTTAGGATACCATACTTATGTGACAACAGGACATTGATTTTTCTCGTTGATCATATACGACATGATATATTATTTTATTTGACTTTGTTGATAGTATATAGTCTGTGTCATACGAACTGATACTGGGATGGAATAAAACAATTAGTACGATGCCTTAAACTTACCAAGTATAAATTACAAACCCATCAATAATTGATTTAGCTAGTTTTGTAGATTTTGGGTACATTTTGAATATCCATACTAGTCGGTATTAATCCTTGTATATATACACACAACCGGGGGCACAATAATTTCATGGAGTTCCATAAAGCGAGCCACTCCATCTCTTATCAATCAGTGAAGCTAGTAGATAATGTGTTTGGTAAAATAACGTGATACATCACATTTGAGGATACTGTGATGTATATTCCTAAAACGAGTCCCTGAAATATTGCACGAGGATAATGCAACATGCGTTGTTTAACTTAAGGAATGGTACATTAAAGGTAACATGACCAAACACATATTTCTAACATACTGGAAAAAAGTGGTGATATGATCATTTAACAAGTGCGTTCATTCGAGAATCCAACTGATTTGTTTATCAAGTCAATTATGATTTTAACATTCAAGAAGATAGGTCATGATAGTCGTCTTAAGAACTCAAGTGATGTGATCGTCAAGGCTCAGGGAGAGAAAATACGTGTTTCTTTATTTTCATTTGGTCATGGTTCTATCTCATTGAGTTTTCCTAACAAAATTTATAACAAGACATCTCATATTAAACCGGAGTATTTATGTAGTCTATTTATTTATTAGGTTTTGTGAGTTACCTTAGTAAAGTTTTTAAAGTTTCAACTACAATTGCTTAGTAAATCACAACAACACTATCATACATAATATGCAAATGTGTAGGATACAAGGAAAGTAAAATATTAATAGCTATACATATATTTGAATGTATTGTTTACTAAATAATTCAATAAAAACTTTGTGGTTAAGCTTAGGTCGATTCTGAAATTAGAACCAGGTTGTATCAATTATATCATTTTGGTAAGCTTTGCTTCTAGTTTAGGTATTCTAGAAGTAGGGGTACCGGTGCCATGCTCACCGAATACCGAATTTGATTTAAAGACGGTACCGAATATTCATATACGATACCGGTTACCTATTTTACCTAATTGGTTCGGTACTAGTCCCGAATACCGAGTTTCGAGTACCGATTTAGCAATATTTCAAGTACTGAGTACTGAACCGAAAACTCTAATTCGATACGGTTCGATATTTTCGATACTCATGCTCACCCCTATCTAGAAGTATAGGGATTAATTGTGTACATATGTCTTAGTATATAAGTCATTAGTTTTGTAAACCCTGTTCAAGGTTTTCATTATATAAAGTAATTCAGCCGTAGACTATTGTCTCTACATACATTGATATAAGGTTCATACATTCATAATAATTTAATCATTGTATATTTTTGAACTTTTTAAAAATTTAATCAAGGCCAAGCCCGAAGATCAAAAGGTCCAAATAGTGCGGGGTTGAGCTGAAAAAGGCCCAGACGGGCCAGACTAAATTAATCAAGTAATTTGGTTCGATTTGATAGGCTCACCCTCACCGTTCACGGTTCAAAAAAGCATATTGTCGGATTCGATTACAGCGGGTGGTTAAACAACAAAAAAGAAGAAATAAAATTAAAAAACAACTCCCGCGAAACTGCCTCAAAATTCCCAAACATTCCCGCCAAAACTCACAAATCTGATACAATTTCGAGCCCTAACCCGTAAGAACAACTTAAGAATCCACAGGGACCTCAAAATACTGATAAGTCATCCAAGATCCCAAAAAATCAGCCATGAAAATCAGGTCAATGAAGCTGCGGGAAGCTCACAAGAACAATGGAGTGAGCTCCTTCTGTACGATTCTGTGGGACCGCACTGCCGAGCACATCGTTACGGCCTCTTCTTCCGACGCTTCCATTTCAATTCACGATGCTCTATTACCTTCAAATACACCAAGATTTCTTCGTAATCATAAAGACGGCGTTACCATTTTGGCTCTCAGCCCTAATTCCACATGCCTAGCTTCTGGATCCAGTGACCGCTCCGTCAAGCTATACAAGTTTCCTGGTATAACTTGTATTCTCCTGTTTTTTCCTTTATGCATGCCTGTAGATTATCATGGAACTGGTTATTACTGATTTTTAATATCATGACAATTTCGGTCTGATTTAAGGTGCTATTCACTGATAATCAAGATCATGTGTTTCCTGCCTTACATCCAAATTGGATGTGTTACTGACAAGAGCTTTTATTTTCCAACTTCCATGGTAACCGTTCGACAAAGAAAGAAGTTTATAGTTAGTTCATATTAAAGTATTTGGAACTAACTCACTGATGTCATTGCATGTGAGAGTGAGATCACAGTCAATAATGGGCTTATTCTCATGCATCTTAATATGTTCCTGATACTTCTCTTGACATGGCAATATTGAATGGCGATCTACATTTTGACTATATTGAGCGAATACTCCAAATGTTGAAGATGATACTCATCATGTAATGGATAGGGTCAAAATGGTGTAGGGATGAGCATAGTTATAGTCTAACCATTCGTTAATTTTCCATGAGGTCTAACGCAGTGCAATGGAGTAAGTGTCATGGGTATTGGAGAACTAGATCTGGTCTGTATGTGTTCACTGAAAGCACGCTTGCAAGATTGATGATGACAAGAGGGTAGAAAATCTTATGGGCCCATATATTGTACATCAGACCATATTTTTTGTGTAAAAGGGTAAAAGATAACTCGTATTGATTTCTAATTAAACAAGTTTTTATCTGCTTATAAATCTGTAAGTCAATTTAATTAATCATTCTTATGTAATTTCACATTTCTCAAGCTGCAATCTTTTCCTATCCTCTACACTGTGGAACTTTCTTATTTTTCATGCTCTCAAATTCATACATAAAGTGTTTAAAAGTGTGTTTCATCTAAACTGTATGTTGTTCAAAAAAATGTAATAAGCTGTATGGAGTATCTACCTATGACGGAGACGTTAGGAGCTCTTCTTTCTTCTCAAGTTTCCTTACGTATTTCTATATTAAAGAAACAGTTAACAAAAGGGTTTGAAAAGATGGGAGTGCAAGTGAAAGTTTAGATTGCTGTATGCATCAAGTTGTTACACTTGACTTATGGTGTTAGCCATTATGAAGTTCTCCATAACTATTTACCAGTAATATTTAGAGGGCAGTTACAGTTAAAGGTTACCATGAACATATGCATATACATCTGTCTAGTAGCACTCATTTATGCTCTAAAAATAGCACTCTGGTGGCCTTTCTAGACTCATAATACAATAATAGAGTTCAAAGAGTGATCACCCATTTCAGTCCGAGCTCTTATTTTTCCTAGTTCTATTGTTATTTTATCTTATATTGGAATTGCAGAAGTCCTTTCATGTGCAATTAATAGATTTCTGAAAGGATTACCATTATCTATTAAAGACAAGAATTTATTTTCATTGTTTTATAGTGCAGAATATACCATCTTTTAGATAGCTTTAATACTTCATTGCCCTTACTAGTCATCAAGCCACTTCCTCAGGGTTCACTTGCTCAACCATGAACCTTTAACACTGACATTGGAATTAGTATCCAAAATCATTTTTATTGTTGCTAATATTCATTGATAGGAAGGGCGTAGTTTTACAAGTTGCATTATGTTAACCAGAAGAATCCTAGATACGGGACCATGCCATGTATCTTGATACTTCTTTTTGGTAGTGGCTTATTTGGTTATATCTTTCTTTCTTCTTTCAAGAAAATAATATGCTTTATTTTCTCTTCACAATGGAAAAATGGAAATATCTTTTTGCAAGTGATTTTAGTGTTAAATACAAACTGTCTTGCTTGCATGTAAGACCATGAAAGAGGGATTGAGTGACTTGTGTTTGTTCTTCAAAGGTAAGGTAGTTTAGAGTAACTTCTGTATATTGCACTTTGGAACTCATTAAATCCTTTCGTTTAATATAACAATCCAGGTTGTGCTCTCACATTTCTCAGCAAATAGAAAAAAAAGCCATCCTTTTGCTATTAACTAGTAGTTCATCTGTACATGGGAGTTGCAAGACCTAGTTATCCTTCACTTTCTGAACTTAGTAGCAAGCTGTTGCTTTCGTGCAATTATGCTACTTAATATATACTAGAGCCATATTCTTGATATCTTAAATTTTAATTTTTCATCCTTTTTTTGTTCATCAGCAAACTACTGTTATTTCTTTATTTGTAGTTACTGCTTAATGTTTTAGCTCGTGGAAATACTGACGTGTTATACACATTTTTTCATCAGGAGGAGAATTCGATGCAAATATTTCCAGATTTACATTGCCTATTCGTGCTTTGTCTTTCAATAGATTGGGTACCATGGTGGCAGCTGGTGGCGATGATGATGGCATTAAACTCATCAATACGATAGATGGTTCAATTGCAAGGGTTTTGAAAGGACACAGAGGGTCTATCACTGGGATAGCTTTTGATCCAAACAGTGAGTACTTGGCTTCAGTTGATTCAGTTGGAACCGTTATGATCTGGGAGCTCCAGTCTGGTGTCATATCTCACACCCTAAAAAATATTGCTCCTAATACCTCTTGCGACTTTTCAACGTTAGCTGCAATTGGCTGGAGTCCAGATGGAGAGATGCTTGCTGTTTCTGGTTTGAAAAATGATGTGGTTATGTATGATAGAGATACAGCTGAAAAACTCTTCACATTAAGAGGTGATCACACACTACCCGTGTGTTTCTTGGCTTGGTCACTCAATGGAAAATATATTGCTACCTCTGGTTTAGATAGGCAAGTTTTGATCTGGGATGTTGCTAAGAAACAAGACATTGAAAGACAAAAGTTTGATGAAAGTATATGTTGCATGGCATGGAAACCACATGGAAACGCGTTAGCTGTCATTGATGTTATGGGGAAGTATGGTGTTTGGGACAGTGTTGTACCATCATCTATGAAGTCACCTACCGAAGGAGTTCCATCATTGACCTCAAAAAGAAGTGATGGCCTACTCTTTTTTGATGAGGAAGAACACGAACAGACAAGTACATCAGGCAGTGATCGTGGAGAAGATAGCCTTGTTGGTTCAGAACCAACTACCAGAAAGAGATTACGTAAGCATGTTTTTAAATACGATGAAGAATCTGACGAGGATATTGATGATGGAACGAGTTTGCTTCTGAACCGCAAAAAGCCATCTATTGCTGGCAGGGAAAGCATGAAAAATGGTAAGGCGACAACAACCTGTCCACCGACTGTTACTGGACCGACAATGCAGGAGGCTTTTCAGCCAGGTTCTACTCCTGTTCAGTCTGGAAAAAGGAGATTTTTATGCTATAATATGCTTGGAAGTATAACCACAATGAAGCATGATCATGATGAAAATTCCCATATAGAGGTATTCGTTTATCTTCCTGTTCCACATCTGCAATCATGCTTGTCAACTTGTCATATTTTCATTAGCATTACTATGGTCTAAAATAGCCAAATCAATTGTCGTAATGTGTGCATATACTACTATGTGTTGTTTGCAGATCGATTTTCATGATACTGGCAGGGGGGCACGGATTCCTGCAATGACCGACTACTATGGTTTCACTATGGCTTCCTTGAATGAAAATGGAAGTGTCTTTGCAAATCCCTGCAAAGGCGAGAATAACATGAGCACCATCATGTACCGTCCTTTCAGTAGCTGGGCAAATAACAGTGAGGTTTGTTCATCCATCATTTATCACTTGCATATCTCTGCAGATTTTTAAAAAAAGAAAGAAAAACCCTGACATGAATTTAAACTTAACTCGCGTCATCTCTTCAACATACTTAGTGGTTTATGCGACTTGAAGAAGAGGAAGTAAGAGCCGTAGCGCTTGGCAATTCTTGGGTTGCTGCTGTTACAAGTATAAATTTCCTTCGCATTTTCACGGAGGGTGGTTTGCAGGTTTTATTCTTTGAATCCTAAACTTGATTATATGATCACTGTGTCTTGTATTGTAGAAAATTTTATGGTAAATTTGATTGATTAATGTTCTGTTTCGTTTTTTTTTGCTTTTGCAGAAGTATGTTGTTTCTCTTGATGGACCAGTAGTGACTGCATCAGGTTTTGGGGATGAACTTGTAGTTGTTACACATTCTTCTCCCTCCCTCCCTTCAAACGAGCAGTGTTTAGAGTTCAGAGTACTTAATGTTTCTACCGGGACCCAACCTATGAGAGGGCGGTTACCATTGACTCCTGGTTCTTGTTTAACATGGTTGGGTTTTAGTGAAGATGGTCAGCTAAGTTCGTTTGATTCCATGGTATGCCTAAATACTATTCATGACTTCATTGTAGGGTTTAGAAAAAAATCAACTTGATTGGTGAGGAGTATATTGATATATTTATACTACAAATTTACAAAGGAAACACATAACAAACTTCCTAACTATTTGGTTACTTATCCTTCTCTAAACTACAATTCTTATGGTCAATAATCAATACCCCCCCTCTCAAGCGATGTGGCATGGACCAACTAGAAGCTTGTCGCGAAATGATTCGAACAAGGGGCGTGGAAGAAAAAACACCTTGATTTTTACCAAATTAGGGTTTAGGAAAAATCAATTTGTAGTTAAAATGATTCAAACAAGCTCTGATACCATATCAGGCTTTAGGAAAAATCACCTTGATTGAATGATCGGTGAGTACATTGATATATTTATACTACAAATTTACAAAGGAAACAAATAGCAAACTTCGTAACTATTTGATTACATTATCCTTTCCTAAACTACAATTCTTATCATCGATACTTCATAACACTAAGATTAATATTTGTGAACTTATATAAGAAATTTGATTTTATATGGCCAGGGTGTTCTTCGTGTATTCACTCATCAATATGGAGGTAGCTGGTTCCCACTCTTTAGGTAAACAAATACTTAAATGTACTCAGAAATGCTTCATTTCAATCAGTTATGCTATTACAGATGGTCATCTATTATATTGTTAGCAGTGCCAGCAAATTAAAAAAGAAAGAGGAAAACTACTGGATGGTTGGATTAAACTCAAGCAAGTTGTTTTGCGTTTTATGCAAATCCCCTGATAAATTCCCACAGGTAGTGCTAACATGAAAATCACATCTTCACTCGTATATTTTCTGCCAAATTGTTGTTTTGAAACTAATATTGTGTTCTTTGTGATTCAGGTCGTCCCTAAACCTGTCCTCACTCTATTAGATCTTTCAATCCCTCTTGCATCATCTGACCTGGGGGCCGATAATCTTGAAAATGAGTTCATATCTAGCAACATGCATCTCTCCCAGGTAAAATAGTTGAATTGGAACTTATTGTCTCCATATAAAAAAATGCTTGAGGTTGTATAAAGTGCCTGCCTTTTATGTACTAGTCGATCAAAAGACACGCAAATGACTCTTTTTGTTGGTCTTCCTTTGTTATGTTTTTGGGTCTTTTTTGTTGGTTTACAGAATAAACTAATATATCTGCGATTTGTAACAGATCCAAAGAAGGATCGAAGTAGCAGAGTCACTGGGTCAGGATTTCACATCACTTGACCATGAGGCCATTAATACTGAAACAGCTCTGGATAAATGCATCATAAGGCTCATTGCATCCTGCTGTACTGGTCGGTTCTAATCCATTGTTTTTCAAAATATATTTTTATTGCAAGAACAAACATTCATATATGTTTATCAAGAATCTTACTCATTCAAACAAGATAAGAAAAAACAAACAAAGGTCTCTTCTTGTTAGTACTATGATGAAAGTTTTTGAATGTAAAATAAATGATTTCCATAATTTATATCAGGGGATAAGCCTGTGAGGGCTATCGAACTTTTTAAGCTTCTTTCAATGGAGAAATCTGTTAGAGGTGCAATAAAGCTTGTCACAGGACTGAAGCTTCCTAATTTGGCAGAAAGGTTCAACACCATATTGGAGGTATTCAACAAATTAATCAATTCCACAATTCCATGACACAAATATGATAATGCTCATCTTTGGATTCTAATTCTCAACCATTGTTGTATTCCCAGGAAAGATTGCTTAAAGAAGCCAAAGAGACGATGGTTGTAGAATCAACAGAACCCAAGACTAATGGTGTTGATACAAGCAAAACATTCAAGTCACCAGAAATCTGCAAGGCTAAAGAGCATGTGAATGAGTTACAATCTGGTCAACTATCATCACCTTCTTTTGTGAAGAAAAAGAAGGTAGAAGAGCCACCTAAGGTTGCGAAGGTGTTAGAACCAAAAGAGACTACTAAATCAGAAAATAAAGTTTTAAATAACAAGAATATAGGCGCTTCAAGTCAGGTAGAGGTACATCGTACAACTAATCCGTTTGCAAAATCCTCAAACAATCAAGACAGAACCTCTTTGTTAGATTCTCTTAAAAAGATGAAGAAGAATGAGACTCCAGTTAAAAAATAAGCCATTGAGGAAGATTTGCAAGCTTCAGAAAGTGGGGTACCAGACACACCTACAGTGGGATGTTAATATGGCACCTCTTTTGTATATAGTATTTAAGTCCTACCTACTGTTTCTTTATATAGGTATTAACATTGTGCAAACTTTTCCCAATCTTTGATTATTGAACTTCAAAGGCAAGGCACAAACTTCCTTGTTTATGCAGGGTTTTGTAGGCTGATCTTTATATGTGGATGGAGTTCCAGGAATTGTAGTGTTTTTAAGTGGTTAAATTTCCTTTGCATGGGGGTTGTTTTGGTTTAGTGGCTTCATCTTTGTTGGTTTAGATTTTTGTATAGTCTCTGTTATGTTTTACATAAAAAGGTTGGTATTTGTCTGGAACATAGTTTTATGTTTCCACATTTTCTGGTTTTAATATATTTTACAAAAGGTTTGTTAAAAGAAACCAATGTTTGAATAAACTCTATTTTTAGGGGCTAGTGGTAGTTTGTGAAGTTGACTCAAGCATTTTTTTTTGTTTTTTGTTCACGTCTTTCACTGCTTAACTAGTGAGCTATCGACTATTTTTTTCCCCTTAAATTCACTTTCTAGAAGTTGTACTTGAACAACCCTCAATTTCTCTAATAAACGTTAAAATTTCCCATTTTAATTGTTCTTGAATCTCTTAACATATATTTTATATACTTAATAGTTAACACCTTAAAGAATTAATATTATTAAATTATTTATTATTTACTTTTGGGCAAATTGTAGATAAAAGTAAAATAACAATATTAAATTTATCAATAAAAATAGCATGCAATGTTTTGTGCAAACAAAAGATTATAAATTTCAACTTGTGATAAAAAAGCATGAGTAATTGGCTTGACCAATAACCACTCAACAATGCGCGACGTTTAAAAAATACGAGGTGTAATGTTGGTAATAAATTTTATAAACAAATATATTATATATAAAATCGAGATAGTAGAAATCACTCCCCTAAAGAATTAGTACATCTCCGTCTCTCATCAAACTTTCTCTCAAAAAATAGCACACGCACATGCACACGCATACACACTTTCACTCTCCAATCAGTTTGCACCCACCACCACCATAGGCACTCCCGCCACTGCCACGACCACACCAACAACCATCGCACATTGGAATATCATTCTCTCCCTATTGGTATTCTTTTTCCAACTCTATGTTCACCATTCGTGGGTGTTAGGATTTGTGTTTAGCGTTGATTTGGTTATGTATATTGTATAGGGTCAGGATTTGCGTTATGGTGTAGGTGTGGATGTGTATGTTGGTGTTTGAGGGTTTCAACTTTGAAGAACCTATATTAGATTATTAGGGTTTAGATATATGTATGTAAGTTTTTATCTATGCATCTGTATGTGTATGTGTATGTATATGTGTATGTGTATGTGTATGTGTATGTTTGTTTGTGTAGGTTTCAAGAACACATATTAGGGTTCAAATGTATATGCGCTTGTTTATCGGTGTTAGAATTTATTTGTATGTTTGTGAGTGTTTCAAAAACATCTCAATTAAGGTATTAGATTTTATTATTTGTATGATTACAGTGCTTTGATTGGATTTCATGTTGAATAAAGATGATGAATATAAGAAGAATTTTTTTATTAAAAATAGAAACTAATATTCTTTTTCTAACATAGCAAATTACATATTTTCTTTATTAACAAATTTTATTATGAGTTTAGTTTACCAAAATTTTATATAAGTTTTTATATTTTGCTATTATGTATATCTAACATTAAAACTTACTATTTAATGTATCGAATATTTAAAATTTACCATTTAATGTATCAAAAACCCTATTATTCAAGTAAATGGTAAAAATCTGAATTTTGATTTACTTTTAATAATATTATCTTTCAGCATCATCAATATTACTGTCAGGTCAATGTAAATATTGAAATCAAAATCGAAAATTGAAAAATCATCTTCATTGGGTATATATCTTCATCTTGAACAAAAGTTGATGAACACTCATTTTGCACAACATATCTGTGATTAGGAAGTAGAAAATCAAACCTAAGCTCAAGAATCAAACCTAAATTACTCTGTTTGAAACAATGTAATAACCAATCCTTATGTGTGAACAAGAACAAATTCGTATGAAGTAATATGTTTGTGGGAATAATTACAATCCGTATGAACCTTCGATCGACCAATCTAACAAGCGAACGAACCAAATCGATCTAAATGAAACCTAAATTAGAAACATGTAGCATTTCGATGATTATAATTGAAGATGTTCGTCAACAAACCAAAGCAAATAGATCTAAATGAATATGAATATGTTCATCAGGAAACCCAAATTATAAACCATCAAGAAACCCAAATCAAGAAACATAAATCTGAAACTATTAAGCATTGAAAGATGAATAATGAACAAAATCGTAATCGCCATTCATGAAACCCAAATCTAAATAATGAACAACGAACTAAAATCTAATTGCCATTCAATCCTAAATTACGAAGAAGATGAGCATTTAAATTGCTAGAGATTGAAGTTCTATCGTAAACCCTAAACAATGTAGATGACATCGCATTTGAAGTTGAAGTAGACAAAACCCAGATTAGAAACTGATGAACTCGCTTACCCTAAACAATCAATGGAGACCATTGAGTGAACAAACCCTCGCCAAACCCCTGAAATCGCAGATGAATTGAAATGCTAAACGGACTCCTTTGAATCAAAATAAGGAAAATAGCCCATCAATTAAATGTTCAGGAATAGGAGCGATTGAATCTGAACTTCTGAATCGATGAACGTGAATCGGATTGGGGAGGGGAGGGGGTTTATTATTATTATTACTAGTTTAATACCTCTTGTATAAACACGGTGATCGTTGATGTAAATTTTAAGCATTTATGTTGTAAAATCTGAAATATATAATAAATCCATATATCGATAACAAATCATGAATTATTCATGAAAATCAAAAAATTAAGAAAGAAATGCGATATACTCACATATTTGTGTCAATAGTTGTTATCTTAAGAAATAAAGGGGGATGGTTAGTGGGAAAAAATTTCAAGAATAATTTGAAGCAATTTTAAAATAGAGAATTATAATTGGTAAAAGATATTCCAAATATAATTTGATGATTTTATAAGTCTATTCTTTTAATATATACTAAAGATTATTACTACTATTATTATTATTAATTTTAAGATTTTCTTTGTTTTGAATAAGAAAAATCAAGTCAACAACCATGTCATGGCCGGGTCACTCCATGTTAGCATGATGGCCTGCTATTAAAAGGTAACTTTGGTAGCTCAGTATATTAAAAATGTAATTTTAGATCATAAACGTTTAAACATAAAATAAGAGTTGATTTCATAGATGATTCTTTAACTAACTAATTTTGGAAGTTTAGTCTTTTTCTAAAAGAGGTTGCAAGGTTAGTGTTTTAACTACCGATTTTGTTACACTAATATTCCTTTCTAACGGAATTTGTTTGTTTGATATATTAAGTTCCATGAGGTAAGGAGAGAGGGGGAGGTAGAAGAAGATGGATGAGGGCGGAGGGAGAGAGATAGAGTATGAGCGAGAGACCGAGAGAGGAGATAAAAGGAGTTCTGATTTTTTCAAGAAAAGTTAAATAATATTTAAAATGAAAAAATCAACTAAAAACTAACAAGGAGATAAAAAGACAAAAAATACTCTCATGTGCATTGTATATAAGGGGATTTAATAGGTCAAACAAACATATTCCGTTAGAAAAGACTACGAGCGCAACAAAATAAATAGTTAAAGAACTAAACTTATAAAAAAAGGTTAGTTAAAGGAATATTTAGGGATGACAACGGTGTCGGGTATCGGGAATCGCTCTCCTCATCCCCGTTCTGCACCCCCGTCCCTATCCCCGCCTGGGAATTGACTTGCATCCCTACGGAAATTGGAGATTTTCTTTATCTACAAAATTGATTTTTCTAAATAAATATACATGAGATTTTTCATAAAAAACTAGAATTAAAAATCTAACTTAACCCCTCTAACTAGTTCACATCAAAATGTAATCAAAGAAGTATTTTAATAGTTTCGTTAGATAGATAATGTTCTTGATAAAAAGCATAATATATTTACTAAATCGGTCTATAATACATGTGAGCATGGTGCTTGACCGGTATCGATTTTACTGAGTACCGAATTTGGTTGAAATGCGATACCGAATAACGTATCAAGTATTCATATACAGTATCAGTACTATGTATTTATTTTACCTAGCTGGTTCGGTACTATTATTGAATACCAATTCCCGAGTATTGATTTAGCATTATTTAATGTACCAAGTACCAAACCAAAAAATCTAACTCGGTACAGATACTGGACTACCGGTTGGTATTTTTGATACTCACACTTACTCCTATAATACACATAACATATAAATCCTCGTCCCCATCTCAATCTCTGATCAACTTAGAAATTCCTGGGTTAAACCAGAATCAAGGAGCGAGTTCCTTATCAAATATTGGGTTTTGTTTTTTTTTCTTCCTTAGGAATATTGTGAAATGGACTCATAAAGACAATAAACTTTAATTATTAACTCGTTTTCTTAATATATTAGTTTAATGTTTCTTTGTTTATATATATACCATAAAAAATCTCCTCCTATAGATAGAAATAGAATAAACCCAAATTAACCTGCCCGTCGTATAAATTACTTGAATTCGTGACCACTTGAATTCGACACAAATCAAAATCAAAATGCGTCGTTGCACTTGCTCCCTTTTCTTCCTTGTCTGAAACACCACCCAGGCACTTTCGATCTACAACATCGCCAATGGCGGATGTGTCCTGCCTTCACGAAGATGACGATAATGACGATCAGCACGACGTTCTACAATCCATCTCTCCCCACAACAATCTTGATGAATTTGATGTTTACCCTCCAGATCTCGACATCAATTCCTCCCAAGATTTCTTTGGCCGAAGAACACGCCGTCTTGATCGTAACCCGCTTCCAATCTCATCTCTCGATCGGGAGAACCAGGTAAATTTTGTAATCGATATGTTCCATCAACGCGTTGAGCAATCGCAATCACAACCGCAACCGCAACCGCAACCACAGTTGCATTCCGCGTCGAGTGGTATCGAAGAGAACCGCTTGGTTCGTTGTGATCCTAGTTTCGGGGTTATCGAAGGGAATGATGATACCATTTCGAATGAATTTGAGGTGGATTTTGGGCCAGGGTTAGGGTTTTTTCTAGAAAACGTCGATACCCCTAATTATGACGATGATGATAATTCAGGGGATGATTTTTTCCTACCCAGAATGAGAAGAGGTTGCCGTTGTGCTCGATCTGAATCTGGCGAATTTTACGTAGGTGGGTCGAGGGTGACTGATATCGGGTCGGACTCTGACGTGGCGGGTGAAAACGAGATTATCGAGGTGGATGATGGTTCCGGCAGGGACGGAGGTTGTGACGGTCAAGCAAGTCTTCAGCTTTGTTGGGATGCTTTCCAGCTTGAGGATGATAACTTAACAGCGAACCAAAATTCAAACGCGAATGAGGATTTTGAATGGGAGGAAGTGGATGAACGAATTGATGAAAGGGAAGTTTTGAGTATGTTCTTTGGTGCAGAACCTGATGATGATGCATCTGTTGCACCCGTAATCCCTACAGATGTTGAAGAACTGTCTGAAGACCGTGAAGCTTTGGAGTGGGAAGTGTTGCTAAATGTTCACAATTTTGAACCAAACACAGATCTAGAAGATCAATATGATGAGTACAATTACACAGAATATGAGATGTTCTTTGGGCAGTTTGCAGACACCGATGTATCCTCTTTGGGTCGTCCCCCTGCTTCAAAAACAGTGGTCGATAATTTGTCGACTGTACTTGTGACTCAAGAAGATGTTGAAAAGAACAATACTCTCTGTGCTGTCTGTAAAGATGAACTTGAAGTTGGAGAAATGGCAACAAGGCTTCCTTGTAGTCATCGTTATCATGGAGATTGCATAGTGCCATGGCTGGGAATTCGGAATACCTGCCCTGTTTGCCGACATGAGCTGCCAACCGATGACCCTGATTATGAACGTAGGAAGACAGAAAGGGTTGCTCGTGCTCATTGAAAAGATAAAAGGTTAGATATGGTGTTTGAAGTTTATAGTATAAACGTGTGAAATATACAGTTTGAGTTGAGTAGGATAACATTCTTGATGATTTTGTATGTTTTTTTTCTTTGAAATAATATGATTGCTCGATTGCCAAGTTTCTTAGATGTAGTTTCTTGAATTCCTTTGTGTTAGAAAAAGTTCTTGTTGTAAAGATGAAAACTTTTGTCTTGGATCTTTGACAAATGATCCTAATTATAGAAACTGCACCTTATTGAGCACAAAAGCTATAAAGGTTCTTATTTGTTATTGCATTTTATATGCCTATATTGGATTACAAAGTTTTTGTAAGAAAAACAGGTTATGAAAAAACCAGTATTATTATACTCCCTGATGCAGTTTCAGCTCACAAACTTATTTGGTCTCTTGATCTCAGGACATCCCAATCACTCACTTTGCCCGCACATGATCAGTAAGTTATATCGGGTTTTGGTTAACGGTCTATTTTCTGGTTTGTGTTAGGTTTATGATTTTGATGTCAAATGGTTGACTGAAAATATCAAAATTTTCATGTAGCAAAATCTATTAGTCAATTAACTATGGCTTTAATCATAGTCAAGGGTCAAACAAGGTTACAAGCTCTGTAGTATGTACCAGAACGTACTAATAGTCCAGCATAACAAGCGCATTAGTCTATTTGTTAAGGTTACAAGAATCAATGGACGCACAACAGTTGGCCTGTTTCTTACATAACTGATCCCTCGGCTATTTGAAATGACTAAACTACCCTTTGTCATCGATTTAATTGTAAACTGTCGACTCAATTCCAATTTTCACCTCCACCGATCCAAGCTCCAAGAAGTTCCTCAACAGTAAAAGGAACAGCAACACCAAAGATTTTACTATTTGAAAGATTTACCTCTATCCCAAAGCTTCCTCAAGCAATGAAGTATCGAAATTAAGTTTCATAAAGAAATATGACTGCAAGAGCTTCTAGAATTAGCAGTTGCAGGTGTTTCATTGCTAGTAAAAATGAAAAGGGGATTTATACCCCTTTTTCTAATAAAAAAGTTCTCCGAAAAGTGATGAAGAGATAAATTGAGGTCGAAGATAAGTAACATTTAATCCAATTACATCACCTGGTGCCAAATCCCATCCTAGACATTATGTCTAACAGGTAGTTCTATTTCTACGTGAGGCTATTAAAAGCCCTCTCAAAATCAACTTTATTTTATTTTATTTATTTAAATAATAAAACAGGAGTCTTGAATTTCAGACATATAGTTGATGATTTCTTCATTAGTCCAGATTGAATTACCTTTTCGAATCTTGCTGCTTTAGCAAGAATTTGGTAGACAACCTATTAAAGCTAATTGGACTACACTCGTCAAGATTAGGAAGGAGGGTCAGACTTTTTAGGAATTAGAACTAATAAGAAAGCATTATATTCTTTAGCTAAAAAACTCGAATCCAAAGAAACAAACTAACCCAAACATAATTCGGGTTTATTCGATTGTTAGGCGTGCTATTCAGGTAACCCAAATTAGTTTCACATTATTCACATTCCGTGATGGTTCGAAATTTTTATATATGAGTAACCTAAATAACCCGATTAATGAATTGATTTTTTTAATATTACACAATTGCCAAAAACCGGCCCACACCATTTTGATGATCCAGTGGAGAGTATCGTACTAAACATGTCTTCTTTTGGGCCGCCAAGTGTTGGTCATTTCACTTGTTGAGATATAAAAAATACTAATATTTCGTGTGAAATGATCCAAGTACTAAATTGCTTAATTGCAACTAACTTCTGAGTCAATCAAACTTGGGTGAATTACATAAAGCCTCCATCTCGTTTGCCAGACTCGTGAACATTGTAATGATCAATGTTTTAAGAAGTAGATATTTCTTAGCATTATAACCATAACCTTGATTGTCCGGTGACTAGTACTTTTTTTCTTTATAGGAGATGTCAAGGGTTTGGATATCGATAATTAAGGGATGGTAATTGGTTGTTTCGGAAACGGCCACCGGTAACACCGGCTAAACCGTGTACGTACATCTGAGTCTAAAAGTTTAACGTCTTGGGAAGAGTCTGAACAGGGAAAAACTCATTTGAAAAATATTTCTTACATTATATATAGTTTCTGATCCCAAAACCGACGAATAAATTGACCTTACTAACCCAAAACTTACTAACAGGGTGTTTGGGTTAGCTTATTTGATGGCTTATAAGCTTTATTAGAGAATGATTGTTTAGTGCTGTTTGTTTTTTAATACAAATCTGTTTACCTCTAATTCTATGAATGCGTAGATATTTAAAAAATAGACTGTTTGTTTATGTAATCAGAAAAGGGTTTTGCAGATCTTTTTACATCTATTTCCAAGCAGAAGTGTATTATGATCTTTTTAAAATATACATTGTCACGTGTATATTTGTAACTCACTCTCGTATTTGATTCTAACTCTATAACCCTAGTGTTTTAAAATCCGGGTATTTAGTTGACCGGGTGTGACGAGAGGATCATTGTTTGACCTGTTCAACGAACGGATCTACCCAGTTATACACACATACATATAAACATACACACATTTTGTACATACATAGATATATATATATATATAGGGATGAGATCAAATAAAAAGAAAATTAAAGTAAAAAGTGTAAAATGGATGATTATTTAATCATTTTTCGGTATATATATCAACTGATAATCGTTAGTTCATCATCTTTATTGATTAAAATTAGTTCTTTATCAATTTCTTTTTTATTTCAAATACAGATTTTGAAAACAAAATTTTGGAATAATTTGTTGAAGAACAAAATGCTTTCATCTAAAAAGTGATGAATATGTTGGATTCATCAAAAAGAAATTGATGAAGAACTAGTTTTAATCAATAAAGATGATGAACTAACGATTATCAGTTGATATATATACCGAAAAATGATCAAATAATCATCCTTTTTACCCTTTTTAGTTTAGTTTTCTTTTTACTTGATCTCTATCCTATATATATATATATATATATATATATATATATATATATATATCTACACACATGCATGCATGCATACATACATACACATACTGTTAGTCCCAGATTGAGTACGCAACAACAAATATTTGTAGAAGGGGAGGTTGAATACAAACTTTAGCTTTTAAAAATTAAAGACACACTGATATACTTTTATATAATTCATATTGATATGAATCAAGAATTACATGTACTAGAAACGGAAATTCTAAGTACAATAAAAGGTGGCAATCAATTTGTCTAACACATAGACAAGCTAACTCTAAAACAACTAATGTATATAGAGTGTTCAACACATGAACAAGTTTGATTCTACACAATGCTTATACTCTACTAAGTTCTCAACTGATGAGATTTTCTTTCTGCTAAGTAGAGGCTTCACTTTGTTGTATTGTGTATTGTTATTGTTTGCATGTCCACCATGCATGAGTATAAATAGAAGTCTTGGTGAATCCGATTGCATGAAGGTAAGAGACAAAGAGGATGTGGAAATATAATATTTTAATTGTAAAGGTAGTGGGTGAAAAGTAAAGTTACTTTAATCAAAGTTATGATAAAAGTAATTGTACTTTTCTACAAAAGTGCAACCCATTCACAATATAAAATATTAAAGACCACATCTACTGCCGTGTAGAAGTTTCTTTCCCTTTTCATGATTGTACTTTAATCAACACCATGCTTCTGATTGATTTGACTTTACCAAGTATGGGATTGCCAGCTATACTTAGTTGCTTGAACAAATCTTCATGATCTTCGAGTGTTTGAGGTATCATTATCCTTTTCCAGAGGATAAGATCAAACCTTTTTGTCTCATACTTGATCCAAAAAGTGCATTTTTACTTTTACAAACAAAGATCTAAGGCATAATAGAACAACACATGTTCTGCCTTTTACATATGACTTACAATCTGAAAAGATAGAGTAGATTTGATATTTTTCTCGACTCATCTAACAGATTGTACTAGGAACTCTGATATTCACTACTCAGTTGACAAAATATATCAGTTGATCACTTTTTGCTAGGACTCAGTTGATACGTATTGCTCAGCTGATCATATAGATGCTCAGCTGATTAATAGTAAGCTTAGGACATAAGCTCATGTATTTGTATGATCAGTTGATCAAGAATGCTCAGCTGATCAATCAAATACATCAGTTTATAAGGGGAGATGACTTGTGTAAAGGAGGACTTACTTAGCTGATGCTCTGGGCCTCAGCTGATCCATTTGTTCACTCAGCTGATAGAGTAGGCACTCAGCTGATCAATTTCTTTACTCAACTGATCACTTTCTCCACTCAGCTGATCAATCTGTTCATTCAGCTGGTGGAATATTTTCATCAACTGATCAACAATTTTGCTCAGCTGATAGACTGTTTTCCTCAGTTGATGGTCTTCTTTACTTGTTTCCTTCATCTGATGCTCCTTGGCTGATATCCTTTGGCTGATACTTTGAGTAGGATCTGATGCTCAGCTGATGGCTTATTTTCCTCAGCTGATGGTTCCATACTTAGCATATTTTTACATAAACTAATTCAAACAACACATGTTTGAATTCTTTCTAAGTCATACTGAATGTAGGGTTTGGTTATCATCAAATTCTATATTTTAGGATAGGCAGAGTTGATTATTAGGGTGAAGTGATTATCTCCCCAATGATCTCCCCCTATTTGATGATGACAAAACCTTTTTCTTTTTGAAGAATCAGTTTGACTTCGAATTACAAAAGATTTAAACTTTTAAGTACATTTGGCTCCCTAGCTATCTGTTTTTGGTAGCTCTTTTTATTTGAACCTTGTTCTGTTTTTGGTTTCTTTTAAAATGTTCCATTTTGTTCTGTTTTTGTGGAATCTTTTTCTGTGTTGTACCATTTTGTCCTGTTTTTGTGGTATCTTTTCATTTTTCCATTTTTATATGTTTTTGGTTTTCTGATATACATAAACATCACTTGAAATAACAGAATAAAGAAATGTACATAAGTGTTTACAAAGATTAACTACTAACTAACTAGTCTATAATTTACAGTCAACTAAGTAACAACAAAATCTTCAGAGTTAGAATCAGTCTTCAATCATCCCACCATGGCTCTTCTTTAACTTCAAAATCTTTGGCATGGGGATCAGCTTCAGCTAAGATTTCACATTGGGCTTGAACAAGGGCTTCAAAGTTTTCATTTCCAGTTCTGCCTCTTGTAGATATCCTTAGCCCAAATAGAAATTTCTTGCTAGCTTTAAGGATTTCAGACTGTCTAAAGAACCTCCATGTGCCAGCTCTGTCCAGAAAGAATATACCTTCAACAGGCATAATTATAAACTTGTACAGCTCAGGAGTGATGTTCTGTGGAAGAGATGTGTTGAGACCCTCAAAATCTGATAAGAATTCATGCTGGGGTAGTACCTCTCTTAGCTGAAATGGTTTGAAGGGCTTGGAGCCTTTCTTATGAAGATTATCAACTGTGTGCACATGCCTATAATAGTCATCTGGAGTGAAGGCCCTTTGTGACACAACTAGAGCTATCCAATTCTGAATTTTCTGAATAAATTGAACTTTGAGCTTTGACTTGGATTTGAAGAGAAGGTACAAGATCTCAACTAACTCTGTGAACCCATATATGTGACACCTCTCATAGGATACAACTTCACAGCTATTGAAGTTGTTCTGTCTTATTGCTTTGAGGTAGGGTTCACCATCACCTTTATGGACAGTGGCTCTTGTTATTGGAGTTGGTTCTGTTCTGTTTCTCAAAATATTAATTCTTTCTCTGAAGCTCTGAAGTCTTTGTTGACTTAGGTTGATGGGAGCAGATAAATCATGGTTGAAGAGGGTTTTGATGGCATCAGCATGGGATCTTGCTTTGAGTAGTTCAGCCTGAGATTTTTCCTTTGCCAATTTGAGTTGAGCAGCAGCTTGATTTTGACTTTGTTCTTGCTCTTGCTGATATGCTAGCTCTTTGGCTTGGTAGATTTTTTCAACTAAAACACCCAATGCTTGAGCCATTTGAGCATTCTCCCTTTCTTCATGTTCTTTAAGAGCAAGCTCCCTTTTCATTTGAGCATCTGCTTCAACTTGCTCATCTGGCATCTTTTGTTTGCCTTTATCCTTAGGAGCAGAGGTTGAAGCCTTTTGGACTGATGGGGTTGATTGGACTGGTGGAGCAGATGGCTTAGGGCTTTGTCTTCTTCTTTTGAGGATGTCAGAAAGTGGAGTATCATCCTCATCATCAGAATCAGACTCTATGGTGATAGGTGGAGAGCAACCCTCAGCAACTTTTCTTTTAGGTTTTGGCCTGTTTGCCATCCTTTTCAATCTTTTGGGAAACCTTTTCTCCCCCTCAGAAGGTGCTTTTCTTTTAATAGGTGAGGGAGCTGTTGCTTTGGGTGCTTCCTGCTGCATGATTTTGGTGGCAGTTTCAGCATAGGCAGCATCTATCTCCTCTGAGTCAGGATCATCCTCCCTTGAAGAACTTGAGAATTTCTCCCCCTTTTTGGCATCATCAAAAGGAGGAGGGGAGTCACCTGCTGCAGGCTTATGGGATGGGGTAGGGGCAGGGGTATGGGTATGGGTTGAGAAAGGGGTAGAGGTTATTTTAGAGAGCTGAAGGGAGAGGTCATTCTGGAGATCTTTAATGGCTTTCCACAATGAGAGATGACTCATTCTGGATTGTTCTGTCAAAGTTTCTATCTCATCAAGGATGCCTTTAAGAAAGGAAGGCATGGGGAGTAGTTGTTCAGGAATGGGTACAGAGATGTTTGGGTTGATTGGGCGTAGGGTTTGAAGTTGGGATAGGAGGTTGGATATGGTTTGGTTTAGGGAAGAGATAGTGGATTGAGGTAGGCTGTGAATTTGTGGTTGAGAGGGAAGAAGGGTAGAAAGATGGTCTATTTTGGTAAGGACTGGGGTAAGGTTAATGGGTGTAGGGGAGGGTTGGGATGGGGTTTTGAGAGACTCAATATCTTTTGTGAGTTGAGACAATTGAGCAGAGGTTTGGGTTAGTTGATCAAGGTTTTGGTGAATGGTTTGGGTAAGGGTAAGGTTTGGGGTTTGGGTAGATATAGATGGGGTAGAGGTGGAAGGGGTGGATAAAGGTTCAAAGAACTTGGGTAAGGTTTGTGTCTCCTCATTTGAGCCTTGGTGTATAAGCTCAAATTCATTGGGGAAGAGTGTTGAGCCCTGTGCAAGTGGTTGGTTTGTACCACTAGTATTGGTAGGCTGTGCATGTGTAAGAATTGAATCTATAATAGGTGCAAGGTAAGTGGACTGAGTGTGGGGTGCACTCAATAACATGGAATCCCTTATTGGATCCACATTCTGTTGGGAGAATGTAGATGGTATAGGCTGACTCAAGTGTTGGATAGACACAGTGTGACCTTGGTTTGAGGTCTGTCTTTCAATGAGATCAACCTTTTAGGAGGTTGTCTCAGCTAACGGTTTAAGTCCCATTTTTACAGATGTATCCTGTTGTGAGGATACATCCACTGGTTCAAAGGTTGCAACATCCAATTGCTCCCCCTCAACATGAGGATGGGTAATTGGAGTTGAGGTCAGAGGTGTGGATTGCACTCCCTCAAAGTGCTCATAATGAGTCACTTCTGGTGACCTTGTATATAGGGGGCTACGGATAGGAGTAGAACTAGTGACCACAGGAGGTTCATTAGAGCTTGGCTGTTGGAGTGGTGTTTGGACTGGAGATGAGGATGGACTATCAAAGGTTGGGACGACCATTTGAATATCCTCAGAGGTGGAATCAGTACTATCCATACCTTGGGACATGATGTGCCTACGTCTGTCAATGAGCTCCAGAAGTTGCTCAGAGATCTCTTGTTCTTGGGCATCACCATCATTATCAAGAGGACTTAGCTCCATTGGACTGGGAGGAGCAAAATCACCAGCATCACCATCACCAGCATCATCATTATCATGCTTAGAACCAGTGTGGCTTTCATCAGCATCATCATCACCATTATCATCATCATCAGCAGCATTTTTATCACCATTTGCAGCATCTATAAGCTCTTGCATTTGGGCAGTGATCGGAGGACCTCTGTTTGCCTTTAAGAAATGGAATATCTTTTCACCCATGGCAGGGACAGGAATATGTTCATGATGTTCGATTAAGCCCACATAATCATCCTCTCCAATCTCCCTCATGGCTACCAGGCTTAGAAATCGAATGTAGGGCACCTGTGACCTTGATGATTTCTTGGTTGTGCTCTGAGTGATTTTATCAATGAGATCAGAGAATATGACTTGAGCAAAGTCGATGTTGACCCCAAAGGCTAGGGCATAGAGCACCAGAAGCTCGGTTTGGTTGATGAGATGATGGCTTCCAGATTTAGGACCGAAGCAACGTATGACCAAGTTGGCCAAATACTTCCATGAATGAGCAAGAGCAGAGACCTTGACTTGACCATGCACTACAGGTTCATTGTAGCCAATGGTGTCTAAAACTGTTTGAACTTCGGCTCTGGATGGAAAAGCTGTGTAAGGTGGGAAGTGGGGAATACCAGTGGCTTCACGAAGCGTTTCAACGGTGATTCTGAGATTATAGTTGCCTTGGGCTAGGGTGCCGTTGATGGTGTTGTTGTTTGGGTTATAGGTTGCGGAATACCATAGCTCACCAATAATGGTAGGGAATATGTAGTGAGGATCAGCGGTGAGACTATCAAACAGTGGATGAGCTTGAAGGAACTGAACCATTGGTTCATAACCTTGGTTTTCTCGCGAAGCAGGGATGGTGGTGTAAAGTAGAATGTTGTTGGGAGTTATATTCATTGGTTGATTGGGTACAACATTCTCACCAGGGTTAACAGCTGTGTCTGGAATATAGGTGGCCATTTGGTAGAGAAGATGAACAGTGAGTATTGAGAGAGAAGGTAGGGTAGTTCTTTGTAGAGAGAGAGGGAATTTGGAAAGTTTGAACAGGTAAGGTGAATGAGAAAAAAATTGGGATATTTATGAAGGTTAGTTAACAGAGATCGTTAGATACTGACAAAAGATCTAACGGAAAACAAATTAATTAGCTATTAAATGAAATCTGACAAACGGAGTAAATAACTAGGGTTAAAAAAGCATTAAATGAGAGTAAAAAGTGAAAATTTACTAAGTGTAGAATCATCAGCTGATCAAGGAGAGTATCAGCTGAGGGGTATCAACTGATGAAAGACTATTAGTTGATTGGGTATCAGCTGATGGAAAACTATCAGCTGATGGTGAGAATTTGGGTATCAGCTGAGTAAAGTTCTTAGCTGAGCATGTCTTCCTTATCTTAAAGTGATCAGATGAGTAAATTTGATCAGATGATGCATAGTTACTCAGTTTACAAAAATTAAGTAAGACTTAGATATGCTTAGATAAGTATCTTATACTTTTCAACACTTATAAATTAACACAAACTAAATTACCACTATTCTAAACTAAAAATTAAGCATACCTAGTTTGGATATTAGGAAGTTGAACCTTGCTTCATCTAATGGCTTTGTGAATAAGTCTGCAAGTTGTAAATCAGTGTTGATATAGTGCAAAGTTACCTTCTTCTTTTGCACATTATATCTGAGAAAATGATGTCTGATTTCAATATGCTTTGTTTTTGAATGCATGACTGGATTATTTGAGATGGAGATTGCACTTGTATTGTCACAAAGAATTGGGGTGTCTTCAAACTTAATATCATAATCAAGTAGTTGATTTTGTAACCACAAAATTTGAGCACAACAGCTTCCTGTAGCAATGTATTCTGCCTCTGCAGTAGATGCTGACACTGAATTCTATTTCTTACTAGACCAACTAATCAATCTTCCTCCTAGAAGTTGACAACCACCTGAAGTACTTTATCTGTCTAATGTGCATCCTGCAAAATCAGAATCAGAATATCCAACTAACTCAAAATCTGAGTCTTTGGGGTACCAAAGACCAAGATTAGGAGTTCCTTTGAGATATCTGAATATTCTCTTAACAGCAGCAACATGTGATTCTTTAGGATCAGCTTGATATCTTGCACAGAGACATGTTGAAAACATTATATCTGGTCTACTTGCAGTGAGGTATAAAAGTGACCCAATCATTCCTCTATAAGTAGAAATCTTCACTGATTTGCCATCAGTGTCCTTTCCTAACTTGATAGAAGTAGACATAGGTGTTTTCATTGAAGAACAGTTTTCAAAATCAAACTTCTTGAGTAAATCTTTGACATACTTTGTTTGATGAATGAAAATACCATCAACCTCTTGTTTAATTTGCAAACCAAGGAAATAGTTTAACTCACCCATCATGCTCATTTGATAATTATCAGACATGAGTTTAGAAAACTTTTTACATAGTTCCAAATTAGTAGACCCAAATATTATATCATCTACATATATCTGCACAAGTATCACATCACCTTTGTACTTCCTAATAAATAAAGTGCTATCTATGCATCATCTTGTGAAACCTTTGTTAATGAGAAAAGAAGAGAGGGTATCATACCAGGCTCTTGGAGCTTGCTTAAGACCATTTAAAGCTTTGTTTAGAAAATAAACATGATCAGGTAAGCTTGATTCCTCAAAACCAGGAGGTTGTTTGACATACACCTCTTCTTTCAAGTCTCCATTCAGAAATGCACTCTTCACATCCATTTGGAACACTTTGAAGCTTTTGAAGGCATCATAGGCTAGGAATAGTCTGATAGCTTCCAATCTTACAACAGGGGCAAAGGTTTCCTCAAAATCAATACCTTCTTCTTGACAGTACCCCTGTGCCACTAGCCTTGCTTTGTTTCTTATGATTTGCCCATTTTCATCTAGCTTATTTCTGAACACCCACTTTGTTCCAATGATGGATTTATCCTTTGGTTTGGGTACCAAAGTCCATACATTATTTCTTTTGAATTCTGCCAGTTCCTCTTGCATGGCACACCCAGTGGGGATCATTGAGAGCTTCATCAACCTTCTTTGGTTCAAACATTGAGACAAATCCAGAATACAAGCAAATGTTGCAAGCTTTTGATCTTGTTCTAACTGGATCATCTATGTTGCCTATCACCAAATTATGAGGATGGTGCTTGAGGTCTTTGAAGGCTTTTTAGATTTCTTGGGAATTAGGGATTCATTTGGATTTGGGGAGAAGAAGTTATATGGTGGCTATCAGCAGTAGAAATGAGTTCATTTTGAGTGGCTGATATAACTTCATTATTACAATCTGTGGGTATCTCTACTGAAGAGGGAATGAGTGATATGAAATTGGAATCCAATGATGTTGAGTCATTTTCCACATGATTCAGTAGAGGTATAAGATTGGATGAGGATGGTTGTACATGGTTAAAAATTTGGATAGGAACAGGTTCATCTAAATCATGAGCAGCTGGTGGAGAGGGATCTACTTGCTTTGAAGGAACTTCTCCAGTTTGCATAAGATCATTAAATTCTTCACCTGAAACATGATTAGAAGAACTAGAAGCAACAAAGTCATTTTCATTGAAACTTACATTGATGGATTCGTCTATGACTTTGGTTCTGAGGTTGTATACTCTGTATGCTTTTGAAATCATAGAGTAACCTACAAACACTCCTTCATTAGCTTTAGGAGCAAACTTCTGCAATTGATCTTTTTGATTGAGTATGAAACATTGACAACCAAAGATATGCAGAAAGCTGATGCTTGGCTTCCTTCCCTCGAGCACTTCATATGGAGTTTTGTTGTGCCTCTTGATAATAAGGGACCTATTCTGTGTGAAACATGCACAACTTACAGCCTCGGCCCAAAAATTAAAGGGTAACCCAATTTCACACAACATGGTTCTGGCAGCTTCAATCATTGTTCTATTTCTTCTTTCAGCTACACCATTTTGTTGTGGGGTTCTTGGAGCAGAAAAGTTTTGAGATATCCCTTTCTCATCACAGAAAGATTCCAGAGTTTGATTTCTGAATTCAGTTCCATGATCACTTCTAAGACTCCTCACCAGATTGCCATTCAACACTTCCATCTTCTTGATAAAACAGATAATCTCTTCAGCAGCCTCACTCTTTGCTTTAAGAAAGAAAACCCAAGTATATCTTGAGAATTCATCAACCAATAAAAGAGCATACTTACTTCCACCAATATTAGCAGTTGCAACAGGACCAAAGAGATCCATGTGCAACATATAGAAAGGTTCTGTAATTGAGAAGGCCTGCTTGGATGGAAATGATGTCTTATACTGGTTTCCCTTCTCACAAGCAGTGCAAGGTTTAGGCTTAAGATAGGTCAGTGAAGGTAGTCCTGACACTAGTTCACCCTTGCTCAACTTGTTGATGTTTTTGAAATTAAGGTGGGAAAGCCTCTTGTGCCACAGCCAGTTTGTATCCTCATTATTCTTGGAGTACAAACATGTTTCTTTTGAAGGGTCACCAGAGGACATGTCAAGTGTATACACATCCTTGGTTCTCTTGGCACTGAACACTGTATTAACTTCTTTATTTATGATGGAGCCTCCTGTCTTTGTGAAGTGGACTTTATTATCTCCATCACACAATTGACTTATGCTTATGAGATTATATTTCAGCCCTTTGGCATATGAAACTTTTGACAGTTTAAGGTTCCCATTATGAAGCTCACCATAGCCTTTTGTTTGCCCATGGTTGTTGTCACCAAAAGTCACCCTTGGACCTTTCTCTTTCTTGTAGTTACTGAGCAAAGCCTTGTTACCTGTCATGATTATTGAGCATCCACTGTCAAGAAACCAAGAACCAACACCCTGCACAGATTTGAATGAAAGAAGAGTTAGTGACACAAGTAGGAATCCACTACTTAGTGGATCCCTGTGGAATGCACCTAGCTTTCCACTTCATCTCAGGTTTCTTGTGTATGAGAGGAGTGACTATGTTATCATTACAAGTCCGCTGTCTTGAATTCCCTTCTAAAGAACATTCAAATGCCTTATGCTCTTTGCTTCCACATTTATAACATTTTTGAGATTTTGTGGCCTTGGAGCATTGAACAACATGATTTGAATGCCTATGAGCTTTCTTATCAGTCATCATTTGACTAACTTGACCATTCAGCTTATGAAGCTTATCCTATAAATTTCTTAGGTCTTTATTCACAGGCACCTTAGATTGATCTTTGTTTTTGGAAAGTTTTTGACCAATCTTTGGAGTGGCACAAATGGGAACAATGTGAACATCATTCTTTTTACTCATAGTTTCTTCTATTAAAAGAGAGTTGATTACTTCTAGATCAACTGATTGTTTGGAAGATGAGCTATGATCAGCTGACAGGTTATCAGCTGAGCATTTATCATCTACTAACCTATCAGTTGATGGAGTAGTATTAGCTAATGATTCTTCAGTTTGTGAAATTCTAAGAAATTAAGTCATCTGTTTTCAAGGTTTGACAACATAATGTCTCTGAGGTCTCAACTAATGATTCCTTTTCTTTAATCACATCCTTTGAATTTGTGTTATTAGTATTTTTACATTCTGAAATCTTACTAGAGGATGATTCAACAGAAGGAATAATTGATTCTTTTGAGTGGGAACTTTTGCTTATAACAAACTTATTTGTGAACACACTTTTGCCTTTAACAGTCTTGTGAAAGGTCTGTGGCAAAATGTCAGCTTTGTCTAAGATATTAAGGTTCTTACTAGAATCAACATAGTTAGCAGCCTTAGAGTAATTTCCACCAATGATAGCTTGAACTTGTTTGGGTATCTGCTCTTTGACACACTGAGTGGTCTTTTCTGCAGATACACACCAAGACTTTAGTACTTTTTGGAGGTCATTAAACTTTTTGGTTGCTTCACTAGTTTCTTTTACTAAGATCTCATTAAGTATCTTTTGATTAGCTAGTTCATCATTTAAGATTGTTATCTGCTTAAGTTCCTCATCCTTAAGAATTAACTTTTCCTTTAGTGATTCTACTTTCTCTCTTTGAATAGCAGACTGGAAATCAATACACAAGTAATCAAACATAGCATTCTTCTCATTATCATCATAGTTAATAAATTTTCCAACCTGATACATAGAAGAAGGATCCCAGTTGGTAGTTGAACAAGCTTTAGCAGCCTTTTTCATGTCTTCATCAAAGAAACTACCATTATTGTTGTTGGCCATCATGCAAAACTGAGCAGAGATCACCTCATCTTCATCTGAGGAGAGATCTTCTTTTGCCCAATCTTCTTCTTCAGCAACAAGAACTTGGCCCTGGGCTTTTTTCTTCTTCTTCTTGTCAAGGACAGCAGCAAGGAGTTTCTTATACTTTGCTTCATAATCAATCTTGCCCTCCTGCTTTTGCACAGATGAAGAACCAGTGTTATATTTGGACTTACAGTCACTGGCTATGTGGCCAATCTTGCCACACTTATAACACTCTGCTGTGGAGGCATCAAAAGTGGATTTAGGCTTGACAAACTTTGATGACCTCTTGCTGAACCTCTTGACACCCTTTCCCTTCTTGAAAGGTTTGAACTTCTTAACCAGCATAGCTACACCTTCAACCAACTCCTCCAGATTACTTTCCTCACAATCCTCCTCATCACTTTCTCCAGCACTCTCCTCTCCATCTCCTTCTTCATCAGAACCAGAGTCAATAGCTGCAAAGCTTCTCATCTTTGTATCTCTTGATACAAGGGCAGTTGGTGCAACTTTCACTACCTCCTTCATCTCCTTGGATGACAACTTCCTTTGCTTGACTGATTGCTCATGGTTGAGTAAGTTACCATAGAGAGCAACCAGAGACATTCCCTTAATCTTCTCACTATGTCTTAAAACAGTGACAAAGTGATCTCATGTTTCAGGGAGGGAGTCTAGAAACTTGTTCACCAAGACAAAGTTGCTCTTGGTTATGTCTGCCCTTTTCAAGTCATTAACAAGGCAGTTGAACCTGGTGTATGTCTGTGTAAGACTCTCACCTTTCTGAGCAAAGAAGAATTCATACTCTCTGTCGTGGAGGGGCTTCTTGTTCTCCTTCACCTCTTCAGTCCCTTCATATGCAACTGTGAGTGTATCTAAAATCTCTTTTGCAGAAGAACAGTTAAGCACTTGATGATAGATTTCATTGGGTAGTGTAGAGACAAGAGCTGATCTAGCCTTAACATCTAGGCTAACCAACCTCTTATCCTCATCTGTCCACAGATGCATGGGTTTGGTTATGATTCTTTCAGTTGTAGAGGTTTGACCTTCAGATTCTGATGGGATAGATAACACTGATGTTGGAACATAAGGACCATCAGTGACTATTTCAAGCATTTGGATATCAAGGGTGGATAGGAAAAGATGTGCTCTACTTTTCCACATCGATAAATTTTCAGCATCAAACATGGGACATCTTGTTAAGGACCCAGTGTTTGGGATATTCATATTGTTTGCGGATGAGGCCATATTGAGAGGGGTAGAAGCAGTTGTAGAGTAAGCAAAACAGATCTAGATATTAATGTAACACCCTGAATTTCAGAACAAATTTAAACTTTTTCTATTTCAACAAAATATCAACATTAGTGTGTTTGTTTTACATAAAAGGCGGAAGCTTGTCAAATATACAAAAGATGGTGTTACTTGTTGACCCGAATACACGACCATTAAATAAACAAAATAACAATAATCATGTATCCCAAACATATCCAAAGGCAACAAGTGCTCCCAAAAGCTTCTACCTGCCTCACTAGCATCATACTATTGCTTATCTGCGGATACAAAACATAAACACAATTTTCGTTAGCCGGAGCTAGTGAATGTGCCAAAATCATTTAAACAAGTAAACAAGTCATCATATATCATAAAACAGTTATGGCATCATATACAGTTTACACAAGATGTGGGGGACAAGTCCACTTATACTTGTATATTCCATAGGGGCCAACCATGGTCAACAAGTCCTCGTGGGGGTGTGTCCACATCTCCCGCCAAGGTGGGGGAAGCACAAAGTAGTTCACCATACAACGGTTCTCTGGAGTGTAAGCCCTGTTCACCAAATCCACTCGTGTTACCCAGGCTCGGTGGCTCGTCAGCCCAGTGAACCCACACGGTCATGATGGCTACTGACATACCCCTCCACTCTCTGCACCGATCCCTCAGCCACCCGTACCTCGCAGTTCCCCAATTGCCGAAGCCACAAGAACCTCTGTGTACGTCTCAATGACTAGGAACCCTACAGTACAGAGTTCATATCACAAACAGCGGTCCGGACCAAGCACATACCCCGAAGGGTCACATAATTAGTTACCCCGAGGGGTCACATAATCACATGCAAGTTATATACACAAGGTAACAACTTGCCATAATCCATACATAGCATAGCATGCTTCAAAACAGGTGAATCATATGTTCAATTTGCATAAAACATTATCATAAACATGATAATATCAATAACAGTTCACATGGATGCCATACATAAACACGGTGTATACGAAAACAGTTGATGACTTGCACATTAAAAAACATTTTGGGTATCCGCAGGGCACAACTCACCTGATTGAAGTGATGAGGATCACTTCCACTTCAAAACAAAGCCACAAATCACTTGCACAATGATCCTATGATCATAACACAATGTTAACTTAGTTAAGTTAACCATACAATGAAGTTACACGCAAGTATAGACTCAAAACACGACTTAAACGCTCATTTCGGGTCTTTCGGACTCTCTTCGGACTCCCTAAAACCATTAGAAACTAACCCCAATCAATTCCAAGGTCAAATGGGGTTAAAAACAAGTTGATGGACCTTCCAGGGAGTCTCGCGCCGCGAGACAGGGGGCCTCGCGCCGGGAGAAATTCTCTGGAAAAATGACCATCGCCAAGATGGTACCTCGCGCCGCGAGCTCCTCGTGAACAGTGTTTCTGGGCCTAAATTTGCTTGCTGCAGCCCCGACTTTTCCACATAGTTTTCAACCAAAACTTATTTCTTCTATTATAAACTCTAAAACAACAACTAAACTACATCATAACCATAACAAACCATTTCCCATACATTTTAACCACTTTCAAACACATTCAAACACCATTTAATCATCAATTAAACCCTTAATTCTTCCATTTTCAAGTTTTTAACATAAATACCCAATAAACACTACAATCAACCAATCTTTTGTAATAATCCACCAATACCACATACAAAATCACCATCTAATTCAATTTTCCAACACCTTAAATACATTTGATCATTTCAAGCCCTAGTTTTAACCATCTCCCCAACTTTGACCCATAAAACACATCAAACCCAAAATCAAACCAAGAATCACCATATACATCATATAAAACTCAAATCAAACACAAATTTCAAGTTAAAACTTACTTGATACTCAAACCCACTTTAATGGTTGCTTCCTTGCCCCAAATCCAAGCTCAAAATGAAGAGATTCAAGCCCAAAACACTTGTTTTCTTGAATCTAACTCAACACCAACTCTTTAGACACTTGATTTCTTCTTGATTTCTTGTTTCTCTCTCTACACCCTCTCACGATGGAAATCTCCAGATTTCTTTCTTTCTTCTTCTTCTTTGACTCATTTAATGAGTCAATATGTAGATATATATACATATTTATACATTAGGCCCCTCAACTTTACTTCCCTTTGCATTTATTTACCATCTTTAAGTTATAGGCACATATACACACTATATAATATTTAGATAACATATTAAACACATAAGTTACTAATACCACACAAATTGGGAATTTTATATATTTTTATAATTTTACAAAAATACAGGTTTTACAATTGATTATCTAACCTGCTCTGATACCAGTTGTTAGTCCCAGATTGAGTACGCAACAACAAATGTTTGTAGAAGGGGGGGGGGGTTGAATACAAATTTAGCTTTTAAAAATTAAAGACACACTGATATACTTTTATATAATTCTTATTGATATGAATCAAGAATTACATGTACTAGAAGCGGAAATTCTAAGTACAATAAAAGGTGGCAATCAATTTGTCTAACACATAGACAAGCTAACTCTAAAACAACTAATGTATATAGAGTGTTCAACACATGAACAAGTTTGATTATACACAATGCTTATACTCTACTAAGTTCTCAACTGATGAGATTTTCTTTCTGCTAAGTAGAGACTTCACTTTGTTGTATTGTGTATTGTTATTGTTTGCATGTCCACCATGCATGAGTATAAATAGAAGTCTTGTTGAATCCGGTTGCATGAAGGTAAGAGACAAAGAGGATATGGAAATATAATATTTTAATTGTAAAGGTAGTGGGTGAAAAGTAAAGTTACTTTAATCAAAGGTATGATAAAAGTAATTGTACTTTTCTACAAAAGTGCAACCCATTCACAATATAAAATATTAAAGACCACATCTACTGCCGTGTAGAAGTTTCTTTCCCTTTTCATGATTGTACTTTAATCAACACCATGCTTCTGATTGATTTGACTTTACCAAGTATGGGATTGCCAGCCATACTTAGTTGCTTGAACAAATCTTCATGATCTTCGACTGTTTGAGGTATCATTATCCTTTTCCAGAGGATAAGATCAAACCTTTTTGTCTCATACTTGATCCAAAAAGTGCATTTTTATCTATACAAACAAAGATCTAAGGCATAATAGAACAACACATGTTCTGCCTTTTACATATGACTTACAATCTGAAAAGATAGAGTAGATTTGATATTTTTCACGACTCAGCTAACAGATTGTACTAGGAACTCTGATATTCACTACTCAGTTGACAAAATATATCAGTTGATCACTTTTTGCTAGGACTCAGTTGATACGTATTGCTCAGCTGATCATATAGATGCTCAGCTGATCAATAGTAAGCTTAGGACATAAGCTCATGTATTTGTATAATCAGTTGATCAAGAATGCTCAGCTGATCAATCAAATACATCAGTTTATAAGGGGAGATGACTTGTGTAAAGAAAGACTTACTTAGCTGATGCTCTGGGCCTCAGCTGATCCATTTGTTCACTCAGCTGATCAATTTCTTTACTCAGCTGATCACTTTCTTCACTCAGCTGATCAATCTGTTCACTCAGCTGATGGAATATTTTCATCAACTGATCAACAATTTTGCTCAGCTGATAGACTGTTTTCCTCAGCTGATGGTCTTCTTTACTTGTTTCCTTCATCTGATGCTCCTTGGCTGATATCCTTTGGCTGATACTTTGAGTAGGATCTGATGCTCAGCTGATGGCTTATTTTCCTCAGATGATGGTTCCATACTTAGCATATTTTTACATAAACTAATTCAAACAACACATGTTTGAATTCTTTTTAAGTCATACTGAATGTAGGGTTTGGTTATCATCAAATTATATGTTTTAGGATAGGCAGAGTTGATTATTAGGGTAAAGTGATTATCTCCCCAACACATACATACACACACATGTATGTACGTACGTACATATATACATATATGAATGTATGTATATATGTATGTATGTACATACACACATATGGCATATACATACATAAATACATACATATCAATTTATGACTGTTAGTTTTGTGGATATGATGTTGGTATTTCATATATGTCTTATACCCTTATTCACTTAATTATCCTATAAAAAACAAAAAAAATAAAGAACCTTAGAACTGGATGTTTAAAATCGAGTTGGTTTTGATAATTGTACTAGAATGTATAGATTTTCCTCCTGTGTTTATTAAAAAAAGTTATATTGTAATATTACTTTCTTTCAAACAGTTTCTTAAATTTAAAAAACAAATATTCTTCTTGCTGCATATATTTAGTCTGCATCTTTTTCTGTAGACATGAAAACAAAGGAAAACAGACATAAGATATTTTATCTCTAAAAAAAAACAACACCTTTGTCTTAGCTTATAAGCTTAAGCTTATTAAGACTAAGGCTAGCAATATTGAACAAACAAGAAAAAAGTTACACGAACCCGAAATGGATCAAAAACATGTTAACACGAAAATTAACGGGTTAAGGTCAGACGACAACTCGAAAAGAGTAAAACTATAAAAATATAAATTTCTTTAATACCTATAATTTAGATTTTAAAAAGGAAATTGTGAATACAAATGAGGAAGTGACATCTTAGGCAATACAACCCATCAAACAAAAATACAAAACCTTTAAAAGTTAAAAACTTAAAACAAAAAATAAAAGATCTAAAGCTACAACAATATTACTTCATTTTAGTATTTGTTATTTTAACTATCTAGTTTTGATAATTGTATTTAATGATGTATTATTTTAATTTTGTTTCGGTTATTTAATAACATTATTTATCGTGGTACTTGGTAGAAACTTAATACATTATATTGTTTAGAAATTTTATTTATATAAGTTGAATAAAAAAATAAAATCAAACCGCAGCAAACACCAAATCCAAAGTTCAAATCCAATCGAAAAAATATTAGATATTTAAGTTAGATTCTAAACAAAATCATATTCAAAATTCGTATCGAAACAAACAAGAAATTTAAAATTTTGAAAATGAATATCATATATGAAAATAAAAAATATATTCCCCGATTACATTTTGGCAAAACAGGCCAACACGAAACACGATCTGAACCCAACACGAAAAAAGTGACATGACCTAAACATAACACGAAAACAAATGGGTCGACACGAAACTGACATGAACACGAACAAGATAACTCGAACCAAATTGCTAGCCTTAATTAAGACCTTGATAAACCTATTTTAATATGCCATTTCAAAAAAGTTTATTAAGATATCTTTAGCTAGGGGTGAGCCTGGTGATGGACCGGTACCAACTGATATTGGTATCAATTTTACCGAGTAGCGAATTTGGTTTAAAGACGGTACCAAATAGCGTGCTGGGTATTCATATACGATATCGGTTACCTATTTTTCTATCGGTACGGTGCTAGTCCCGAATACCGAGTCCCGAGATTCTAAGTACCAAGTACCAAACTGAAAATCTTGCGATTCCCATAATCGTCCTCAATTTGCGATTGTATTAACATACACCGGTCCAATTTGTGATTCATGCATCCATCTACCAATTTGTGATTCCTTAAATCTATTGTTGTTTTGAGATTTGGCCTACCCGGCCATTTTATGATTGCAGCCAACTCATCGTTCATAACTATTAGCGATTCCAACTTCCTTACTTAATTTGCAACTCAGTTATTTCAATTAATTGTGATTCCGTTAGAGATCCTTAATTTGCGATTTAACCTTAAAGGCTTAAACTAATTTTGTGATTCTAAAGGCTAACTCAATTTGCGATATGCATGTGCATATATATATATATACTAGCATCGTACCCGCGCAATGCTGCGGCGGCAAATAATTTTTATTTTACAATATGTCGCTTATAAGAATGTAATAATAATATATTATTCGCGCAATTTAATGTCACAAAAAAGTTTTCCATAACATGTCCATTTTTTCAATTTTTTTTATTTGCATCAACTATTTTATTAATTTTAAAAATAAATTCTAAACGACATTAAAATAATGGAAAAATATTTATATTTATGAAATAAAGAGAGAGAAGTTAATAAGATTTTAGAAATTATGTTGATGTGAGTGGATAATTATGTTTGTTTGAGAGAGTGTAGTGTGTGAGTATATTTTAAATGAATAAAAAGTAAAGTAAATTAGGAGAAATAATGAAATAGTTAAAAATTGAGTGAATAAAATTAATTTAGGTAGAATGAATGGTCAAGATTTTATCTTGATTGAATTTTATCATGTTTTTTAGATAAGATGTAATGATTTAAAGTTTGAAAATTTTCCTTAAATAAAATTTCAATTAATCAATAAGAGCCTTTCATTTTCTCAATTTTGACTATCACATTTAGAATTTTCCAATTTTTATGATTTACTTGAATATCTTAACTCATTTACATAATACACGGATCTTTCTAACTCGATCCACATTGAGTTTTCTAATCACCACTTTACTTAAAATACATACACAATTAAAAAGATTTATATCGATTACATTAGTGTCAATTTTAATTATATTAACTAATGAAAATGTTAATAAAGCTTGGTGTGTTAAATTTCTCTCTATCAAATTGTTCTTTTTTTTTATATTATTGTTGTTTGAAATTAACTATTAATTATTTATGTTATTTAGTTTTGATTTATTTTTAAGACAATCATACAATTTTTCATAACAATATAAATATAGGTGTAGGATTAATATATTGTTTTCTAATACTGATTTTTAAATTTTTTTAAAAATTATACTACTTTTGATCTTTTTTTTTGTTTTTTAAAAGTAAAACAAATTGTTGAGGGGTTATATTTTATACTTATACTTATGTGTTTTTGTCTTAGTTACTTATTTTGAGGGTTTTTAAAATCTCAAATAATAGTTGATTGTCGATATGTCTTTCAGAACATACTCAATTGCTTTTTTATTTCTTATAGAAGTAAGGTTCAATTTTTTCTTTGGTTCTTTCTTCATCAAGTGTTGATTCAGTAAGTGATCGATTGAGTTTTTTTTCTTCATCATCATCTTCATTTATTGCCTCATAATTGTTGACATGAATATAAACGAGTTCGATTGCTTCTTTGTTTTTCAGATTATAGTTTGATTGAGTGGATAATTATGTTGATGTGAGTGGATAAATATGTTTGTGTGAGAGAGTGTGTTAGTGTGTGGGAGTATATTTTAAATGAATAAAAAATAAAGTAAATTAGGAGAGAGAATGAAATGGTTAAAAATTGAGTTGATAAGATTAATTTAGGTAGAATGAATAGTCAAGATTTTATCTTGATTGAATTTTAAGAACTCTTAAACTTAAAGAGGAGAGAGAATGTTAAATGATTTATATAGTAGTATAGATAGATTATATAGATAGGGGAGGGTTCAAATAAAACTGTTTTTCGTACAAGAACTGTAAGAACCAATCTTATCCCTTGATTAAAATTAATCAATGGCTAAGATATTTTGGCAGCTCATTAATGACACATTAAGGTGGGTTATTTCAGAAAAATCAAGTCTCGTAAATTAATGACGGCTCACCCAGACGTAATTCACGGTTGGATAAATATATAAATTACTAAAATACTCTTATTAACAAGTCATTAATGACGTTAAAAACAATTCTCGTAATTCTTGTATAAAAAACAGTTCTTGATTGAACTTTTACCTATATATATATATATATATGTATATATATGTCTAGTCCTTAACTTTGATCCAGGCCCATTACATAATTCCGGCCCAAGGCCCAATTACCTCAATTTGTGATTCTTAGTTACAGCTTGCGATTCCCATCAACATTGTTGAATTTGCGATTACTCCAACCAAAACTGATTTGTGATTCCAAGTTAAAAAATCAATTTGTGATTCATCAACTAATACTTATTTGCGATTGGACTCCTAATTTATACTTAAATTTGCGATTGAGATTTCACGGTCAAATCTTGAATTCTCGATTTTAATCTATACACAACCAAAAAGGTTAAATCTTGTTTTCGTAGTTTCCTAGCCTCAATCTAAATCCTCTACCAGTTAGTTAGTTTAACAACAATTATAGAGTGATTAAACTCAAGGTATACCTCTTGTTAGGGGTGTAAATGAGTCGAATCGAGCTCAAGCTCGGCTCGAAATTTTATGTTAAGCTCGAGCTTGGCTCGATAACTTGACGAGCTTGAATACTTGAAGCACGAGCTCAGCTCAACAAAGTACATTATTAGCTCGAGCTCAGCTCGAAAAAACTCAAAATAATATAAACAATTTAAATTCAAAAACCAAATTATTCAAAATATAGATAAAATATGAAATTAATGATTGTTTAGTAATTACTTGTTATAATTAGTTTGTATATAGTGTAGATTTGTTTCAATAAGTACTCTTTTTTAAATATGTTTTAATATTGACCCATCACACACACACACACACATATATATATATATATATATATATATATATATATATATCTTACTCATTTATAATATATTTACAACCTTAAAAACTCTTAATTATAAATAACTTGAATGTACTAAAATACTCATTCTTAACCATTTCATTCTCTCTCCTAATTTACTTTAACTTTTAAAATACCCCCTTTTAACCATTTCATTCCCTCTCCTAATTTACTTTAATTTTTTTTATCTATTTAAAATATCTCTCTAACACTAAAACACCCTCTCACACAAACATAATTATCCACCCACATCAACATAATTTTCAAAATCTTATTAACTTCTCTCTCCTTATTTCATAAATATAAATCTTTTACTTATTTTAATGTTTTTTAGAATTTATTTTTAAAATTAATAAAATAGTTGATACAAATAAAAAAATAAAAAACTGACATTGTATGATACTTTTTCGTGACATTGAATTGCGCGAATAACATATTATTACATTTTTAAAAGCAACATGATGTAAAATAGAAATTATTTGCCGTCATAGTATTGCGCGGGTACTTTGCTAGTATATATATACATATTATATATATAAATAAATATACATATATTATTCAAGGCTCGAAAAGCTCGATAAGGACTCAAGCCGAACTCTTAGAAGCTCAAGCTCGACTCGTTAAATAATTCGAGCTCAAACTCAAGCTCGATAAAGTTCGACTCAAACGAGTCGAGCTCGAGCTCGAGTTATTCGATAAAAGCTCGACTTGTATACACCCGTAGCTCTCGGCCCACCTCTCAAAATCCAACAACATACGACACAAAATTCAGTCCAAACCCCCATCAAACAGGTTGATAATTATACGAAATTGATATATAGGGTCTTAGGATCATTACTTGACTGATTTTTCCAATTAATTCTTGCAAAACGGTGGTGAATTCGGCCTCTCTCCCTCCCGTCGGCGAATTGAAGAACACTTCACGACACACACCCACTTCTCTCAATCCTTCAAACGGCGGCTAGTGTATTCACATAGGGAGTTGATACCTTCTTACTTAATCAAGGCTTAAGTCCCTTTTAAGACCCCATCATACACCTAATCGTCTAATTTAAAAGAAATTCTTTTATTAAATAAATTTCTCTATTAATAATAATGTTTATGTTTATATAAGAGGAACCGGGTATTAAATATATACGGTTAGGACTTCAAGCCTTCACTATGTTTTTCCTTTCCAACATTTTCACGAGTTTTTCTTCTTTTTTTTCTTCTTTTACTATTTTTTTTGCTGTATCCTTTCTCTATTTATTAATAAAAATAATTATTTATATATACTTTTTAACTTTTTATAATAACATATAATTCCAAATTTTTTCTTTTTTATTATATATAAAGTAAGTTACCTAAAAAATATAGAATTATCAAAGGCCCTTTGACCTATCGATATTAAGATGTATTTAAGATGTTCTCATCTCTTTAAAATTAAGGATTCAAGTTTTGTTATAAAAATAAGATGATAGATTAACAAGATGTGTGTTATTTGTTAAAAAAAAGAATTGGATATGCATTATAATATTATATAATATCATAACTTCCTTTAATTGTACATAAAAACAAAAACATGTAAAATAAAAATTCATAAATAACATACCTAATGTACATAAAAAAATAATAAAATATCTGTTATCATGCAATGTACGAGTAATAAACTTGTTTAATATATATATATATATATATATATATATATAATATAGGTTTATTTGAAACCGTTTTTATTACGAGTACCAAATTAACTAATCTTGGTATTTGACTAAAATAAATTAATGATTAATAATTTTGAGGGCTCATCAATGACTAACGATTGATTCGTTAATGACTCATTAGTGAGGTGTATTTCGGAAAATCAAGTCAATTTAATAACGACTTAACCACCCAGACACAAATCACGGTTGAGTAAATATATAAATGACCAAAATATCCCTATTAATGAGCATTAATGGTGATTAAAAATGGTACTCATAATAATAATAATGATTCTTAAATGAACTTTATATATATATATATATATAGAGAGAGAGAGAGAGAGAGAGAGAGAGAGTTAGGATCAAATGAGAACATTTTTAAAATGCACGACAGTGAGAACTTTTTTGGGCCTTTGATTTTATTGATCAGATGGTTTAAAAATTGTCACATTTCTTTTGGATCTTTGATTTCATTAATCGGACATTTAAAAATTGCAATGATTTTTGATAATTTGTTTGACTATATACCTGATGCATCAATGCATACAAAAGTGTTTGTGATCCGATGCATCAATGCATACAAATCTTTAAATTCTTAATACTATAGAAATAATTTTGATTTTATGATTTAGGATGTAAACTTGATTTTTGGGTAGTTATAAGTGAACATGAACGTAAAGGAGAAATGCTAAATTACAAGTTTACCCAGGTTCTCACTGTTGTGCATTTTAAAAGGGTTCTCTCTTAAACCTCACCCTATATATATATGGGTTTAGTTCACCAAAATGTATCAAACTTGTCAAGTTTTGTTATTGTGTGTATCAAACTTTTAATTTATTGCTATTGTATATATTTTGAATACACAAAAAAGAAAAAAATTTATAAATTTAGTACATATAATAGAAAGTTTAATGCATACAACGTCGACAAATTAAATGTTCGATACTCACAATATAAACTTTTAAAGTTTAATATACACAATAGTAAAATATGACAAGCTGGATACATTTGATGAACTAAACCCTATATATATATATATAATCTTCTGTTTTTCCTACTAAATAATATTAAAAAGAGTGAAGTAGTAAAGTAAATATAAAGTATAAAAGCAATCTAATGTAATTTTACTTCATAGTGAAGCACGGCTATATAAAACTCGTTATAAACATATGATCTGTCATGTGCTTTTAATGTTGAAAAAGCAATTCTAGCTATATCGACTCCATCAAGAATAAACATGTGAACTCATGGTTGAGATGTATTCGTTTCTCAAAATATTGGTGATGAGATGACGAAGTGAATTCTTATACAATGATGTTGATGAAGAGTTTAAAAAAATACTACTTGAAACATGTGACGGAAGGGGACGAAGAGTTTAATAAATACAACTAGAACATGTGATAGAGAGGGGATCCTTATACAATGATGGACATAAAGAGTTTAATCAATACCAAAACATGTGACACGGAGGAAATCCTTTCCTTCCAAATAAACATACCCATGGTTGAGATGTATTAGGTTGCATTTGGTTGTGAAAAATTGTTTTCAATTTTCATGAAAAAGTATTCCAGAGATGGGGTGGAGTTTTCATTTTCAGTTTTCACTAAAATTTAGAAAACGCGTTTGGTTAAAAATGATGAATTTTTCATTTTAGAAAATTATAAAACGTGTTTGGATGTGTATTTTTTAATCAATTTCCGATTTCCGATTTTTGTTATTTTAAATAATACAATATTTAACATATTTGTTAACTTGTTTTAAAGAGTTACTAAAATATGATTGTAAACATGTTTACCTTAAGAAATATCAGTGTTTCGTAAGATATGTAACTTTCCAAACTTTTATTTGACTATCTCTAGTCAGATATGATCGAATTTGACCAAGATCTTAAGATTGGTATCTTACGTATGATTCCATATTTGCAAAAATCTTACTAAGAATTGAATCGTTTTAACCAAATGAAATTATAAAATCGTAAGATCTTATCTTAAGTCCAAATTCAAAAAGAAAAAAGTTTTCCTAGTATAAACTTCAAGTCTTCAATAGTTTTAATTACCTTGTTTTGTTTTTATTTTCCTTTTTCCTGTTGTCGAATAAGATTTTTTAAGCAAATATCGAATAGTTAATACAAACATTACAATTTGCCTATTAAATACACGTAGTAAATTGAATTTGTTGGGTTTAGTTTATGTTATAAACATTTTATTCCAAAAAAATAAATTATACAGCGTCTAAGTATTTTCAATTAATAAAGATTAAATATATTTAAATTTGAGATCGTTGTTAAAATAATTATATAGAGGTAAGATCAAATGAAAACACCTTCTAATGTGAGAACTTGAAGAACAATTTATAACCCTTAGATGATCTTTATTTAATAGGTGAGATTAATCTTGATTAATTAAGGTATGTTAAATTTTAATGATTTGATTTAATTAAGGTAGGTTGATTTTAGATCTCTTATTTATTTAATTAAATGATTGACCTACAATTATTTTCACAGTTCTCCATTTAACATGTGTTCTCACCGGATTCCTTCCTATATTTCTGAAAATTTTATTTCGAAAATGCAATCCATGTGAAAATGATATCAAAATGTTATCATTTTGAATCATATGATTTTTTATCATTTTCGGCTGTAACCATGTGTATCTATATCATTTTCAGCTAAAAACATGTGCATTTATATCTTTTTCAGCTAAAAACATGTGCATATATATCATTTTTAGGCTAAAAATATGTGGATTTATATCATTTTCGGGTTAAAAACATGTGAATGTTTATCATCAAATTGTTATCATTTTCGGCTAGAAAGTTATCATTTCCCGCCACCGAGAATGATAATTTCCAGCCACCCAAAAATGATAACTTTACAGCCGAAAATGATAACTTTTCAGACGAAAATGATAACAATTCCAGCTGAAAATGATAACATTTTCCAGCTACCGAAAATGATAACTTTCAGCCATGAAAATGCAAAATGATAAAAATTCACATGTTTTTACTCCGAAAATGATAAAAATTCAAATGTTTTTAGCCCGAAAATGATATAAATATACATGTTTTCAGCTCAAAATGATATAAATACACATGTTTTTAGCCGAAAAAGATATAAGTGTACATGTTTTTAGCCGAAGATGATAAAGACACATGATTACAGTCGAAAATGATAAAAATTCACATGATTCAAAATGATAACATTTTGGTATCATTTTCATATGGTTTGCATTTTCGAAATAAAATTTTCAGAAATATGGAAAGAGTGGTCTCGATTGAAAGAGAATTAAAAAATGAGTAGATTGGTATAATTTTTTTACTCAAATTCTCAAAATTGAAATAGTTATGGTCATTTAAATATTTAAAGGGTAAATAAAAAATTAAAAAAGGAAAATTTTTGAAAGGCCTAAGAAGACGTGGGTTTAGAACCTTTTTTTACAATTCCTATTTTATCATTTTAAATGAGTGACTGAGAATTGGACTTTGAGGTCTATGTGGATCCTTACCCCATATATATATATATATATATATATATATATATATATAAGCTAATAATTGTAAGATTCTATCCGAAGTTCATCCCAAACATTATGAAATAGAAAAGTGTGGAAAACATGGATTAGTGAGTTTTCTAATTATAATATAGTTTAGAAAAGTGAAAAATTTCTTTTAATTTATAATAAAAACTTTAGTAAAAACTGCATACCAAACATGTTTTTGTTTTTTTAGAAAAGTTTTCTAGAAATCAGAAAGAATTTTCCGTAATCAAGCGCAACCTTAGTTTCTCAAATAATAGGTGATGAGAGGAAGAAGTGAATTCTTATACAATGACGGAGTTGAAGAATTTATTAAATACTACTAGACACGTGTGACGGGGGAAGGGATCATTTTCTTCCAAATCTTTTTAATTTTGAGATGATAGATTTTTGGGTAAAATAAGCCTAAAATACTCCTCCCAAACCACTAAATTTCTTTTCATTTTCTTCGTTAGGGGTTTACTTTCAAATTCTTTGTTTTCCTTCTTTTACAAGGTGCAAGGAATGAATGTTAATTTGTGTGTACATTTAAACAAGCTATGCGAACCTTAAGGAATCATGCATGTGAAATACTACAAGGTGTAACATGTGAACTCAAGTTAACCTTTGCAAAAAGACCGGAATACGTTATTTCATATAGGGGTGTAATCGAGCCGAGTCAAGTACAAAAAATATGTCATTTATTCACGCTTCATAAAAAGCGTGTAAAAATTAAACGTTGTCACGCTTATAATTGTGAAAAATAGTTTAAAAATAAAGACCGTTAGAAAAATAAAAAACTTAATATTTATAGGCGTGTACATTTGCTTTTAAAAGTTCACGCTTTTAAATGTGTGAATTTAGTAATAAATAGAGGATTATAGAAGTTTATAATTAAAAGCGTGGACTTTTATAACTCTACAATTATTTTCAAAATTTTCACGCTTAGAAGTGTGAAAATTTAGATAAGTTGTCCACACTACTATCACTTATTTTTTACTCCAATTTTCACACTTTTAAATATAAAGATTTGGTAGAAATTAGTAACACTTAATTTTTTTACGCATGATTGTAATTCTTCACGGTTTTTAGTGTATTAATATTAATAAAAAATTTGGATTATCGACATCTTTTTGTAGTGACATAATATCAAGCTCGAGCTTGACTTAGTTAGAAAACTCGAAACTTGAAACTCATCTCGATCTCATTAAGCTAACTCATACTATCAAGCTCGGTTGGCTCAACTCGATCGATTGCCAAAATTAGATAACAATATATATATATTAATCGGTTTTAGTACTACTCTTATCGACTGATCGATCAAGTACGTAGAATATGATTGTACGTGTAACGTGTGTATATATGGGTAAAACGTAAAATGACACAAGCTAGATTAATTAAGGCTCACGAGCTTTACGAGTTGAGTATTTTCTTACGAAGACGTTTTTTAGTAGCTCACGAGTTGTGTGACTTAATTACACCCCTAGTCAAATAATAACAAAAACAATGCTTACAATTCATGTGACGAGAGGCAGTATAAATAGCACCGGCCAGACCCCCAGGTTGACACGCAAGCTAGTCTTCTTTTGTCAATTCTATCTCTATATATAGCTGCAACAAGCGTTCTTTTTCCTTCGCAGCTTGGAACTCCTCCTTCAATTGTTCAGGTATGTGTTTAAGATCACGATCGAAGGCCTAATTATCCATTTTCTTGGGTCTTGTATTTAGATTTTCTGCAACTCAATTGTACGTTTGCATGAATCCTCTTTTTTTTATTTTTTTTATTTTTAATTAAATCACACTAACTGTCGGTTTGATTAATTAATTGTCTTGCAAGGGCTTTAAATTTGTTCGATCTCATTCCCTACTATTAAGATGTATTTTTTTTTGCTGGAATTTATGTGATCTAGGGTTTGTAGCGTAATGTCTTTGATGTCAAATACATAACAATCGTTAATCTGTTATATCGATCTCTCTCTCTCTCTCTATATATATATATATACATGTACGTATGTATTATCAATGTACGTGTTTAATAATAGGGACATCTAGCTAGCTATGGATCGTGATCAGTTGCAAGAAAAATTGGAGAAATATGGAGCTGGCTTCATCAATTTCTTGGAAGAAAAATACTTGGCTGCAGAAAAGACTTCCTCTAAAGGTAATTAAGTAAATTCAGCACCTCAGACTTCAATTCATTGTAAAATTCTTTATTAATTAATTTACACGTTAAGTAAAAAGGAAAAATGTCTGATCAAATTCTTGCATCCATCCATCTTGCTAATCATCAATTGATGTTTATAAGAATAAATAAAAAGAATTTATAATTAGAAAGGGAAGATGGATACATGAGTATCTAGCTGTCCAATATATATATATATATATATATATATATATATATATATATATATATATATATATGGGAGATTATGTGTATTGAATATATATATGATACATATATAATTAGAATGTAAAGCTAGTAATATATATATATATATATATATATATATATATATATATGCATTGCAATATTGGAGAATATTAGATCTCTAAGTTGATGGTCGTGTTGTTTAATTAATTTTATCAATTATATATTATTTCAGGTAAGCCTCCTGCAGTGGAAGCAAGTACTAGCTGTGTGACTGTCAAGGCAAACAGGTAAAATAATTAATGAACTGAAACCACTATTTCGATCTTCATCCTAATTAAGCACGCAGCAGCAGTTTGTAACTCTTCGATCTTGTGTCTTATTTTGTTTCCATAGTGAGGTTTGCACGACATCTTATGCTTCTCCACTTGATCGTGACAAGGAAATGGCCTCTCGTAATGAACTTGCAAAATTAGAAGAAATGATCAACAACCTTCTAAATGGAGAACAATCTTCTAAGTAATCAGGGTGCATGATAATCTCTTTTAATATATGTATGCTTGAGTCTTTGTCGTTGTAGCTACAATATAAAAATATATGTACCTTTCATCTTGTGACTTGAGAAAGATAGGCTGCAGATTGTGGTGGTCATGTTAGAATGATTTCCGAACATAAAATGATAAAATAGCCGATCTATCTATCTATCTGTATAAGCTATGAAATTGGTTTTCCATATTGCTTTTTGATTATTTTCGGTATTTTATATATAGTGTAAAATGCACGAAAATACAAAGAACTTTGTCATACTATTGTATACAATAAACTTTTTATTTTAAAGAACAATACAATCAACTTTCATAATACTCTTATTGTATGCAAGTTGTATACAATGCGATTATGATAAAGTTCACTGTATACAATGGTAACTAAAAATCAGACATAAAAAAGTTGTATTCATATAATGGAAGAATTACGAAAGTTGATTGTATTGTTTTTAAGAAAAAAAATTGGTTGTGTACAATAGTAACAAAGGCAAAGTTCATTGTATATTTATGTAATTTGCACTTACATATTATGGGGGTAATTCTAGTCGGGCTATATATATATGACTGTACGTGTGTCATGATATGAACAGCGCGAGATTGTTGAAGCTAGCTATAATTAAGTACTTAAAATAAAAGCTATTCCTAAACGTAAGGCACGAGATTGTTGAAGCCAAGAACAAAGATTATCACAAATTCAAAGTGATCAAGATCCCTTGTATTGAAGATATATATATGTACCAACTCCCATATCATGATAGATAGACTATGATTATATATATTTACTGACTAAAGGCAAATTAAAGTACAACTTATAACAAAATCCTGATATAATAAGTGCTAATATATATCTGCAAACAAAATTTGCAATATTGCTGTTCAAGGGAATTAAGTGGCTGGAAAATAAACTAAAGCAAGGACGTCTCACATCATCAGTAAAAGCTACTGATCGAGAATAGAGACTTTAGGAAAGATAAGAGATACAATTAGTTTAATTTGATCTTAAATAAACAAACTGCAGCTCCTGCAATTTGGTTTCAACTGCTAGCTAATTTGAAGTAGTCGTGACGAAGTTAACTAGTCCACAATTTGCTTAAGTTGGAATCTGGTGCAATGTCTCAAAACGATGTTTGTTCATTGTAATTTGGTTTCATTCATACTAATTAATCAGGATCTTTCTATAAAATGGTGCTGGTGTTTCCAAGTTAAGTGAAAGGGGCTCCGGAAGAGAGCTATTAACGCATACATGCATACATTGTGGTGGGGGGCGGGTGGGGGTCCTTGCGAGTTATATATCTTCTATCAAAATTTAAGGTGTTCAATTTGGGGTTCGATTATTAAATGTGGGAGGGTACATATATTGTCTAGTTTTGGAATAATATTTTCACTCTTTTATGTATGAACATGAAGATGGTGCAACGATTAGATATCAGACGGATTATTAGAGCGGTTCCTCTTGTCTTTCAATTCGTAACGGTTTCCTTGCTTATTTGCTGTCTGTCTACATAAAATTATAATTATATATATGCAAAATTGACATGTAATTAATACATAAAATCAGCAGGTTCTTGTGTCTTACTAGCTTGTGTGATGTGTCAGTATCTCAACCTCAATAGCAAATTCCATTTCTGCTTTGTTAAGTGGCTCCAAACCTCTAACCTTTTCACTTCAATCTGACCACAAATACACAGGTCAGATTAAAATTCTTACTGCTATTAAAAAAAAGATTAAAATTCATTCAGTTTTTCTAATCTCCCAACATTCTATGTACGCAAGAAGGAAGATACACTTTACATTCTACTTTTACAAGTTTGAAATCATACAAATTATAAAACACATGTATTTTGATGAACTAAAGGCAGCTAAAAGAGTCGACTAATTCTAGAAAGTGTTCTTCAATGATTGCATAATTCTTTCATAGATCTTCGATTGATGGACTTATATCATATTGCTGGTGGTGGTAATTAAGGATGTATCTTTTCTTATAGTCGTTAAAAAAGTATGAGACGTGCCTTCGGAGATTCAATATCTAATACGATTAATGGTATAGAAACTACAAAGGTAGTTGTACTTTCGAGTTGTTTTCCGGAGAGAAGTTTGCTTCTTTTCTAGCGACGGAAGCAGTTTACCTACTTAATAGTGCATTAAAAACTACCATGGTAAATGCACTATGTATTGCGTTTAATGTTCTTCGATCTTTAAGATGGCGTAAGATTGTTTGTGCTTGTTGGATTTTGATGCTACTTGTAGTTTGATTCTGTAGCGTCCTAATTATTTTTAAACCAATGTATTGTAATAAGTTGGTATATCAGAACATATCTTTTATACAAGATAGGTTCATAACCCATTTATCTTCTCAAAACGTATAAAAAATCCATATTAAGTATCACAACAATTTCATAAAAGATATGTTTAACAAAAAGTCCGACTTTGTTATGCTTTGGTCTGGTCTTGTGTGTTGAGTCCATCAAGTCGGTGACTTATCTTTTTCCCATCCCCGCTTCTTTGGAATCACCTAAAGCCATTTAAACCATTGAGTTAAAAATAACACTTGGCGAACTATAGCAATCACAATAGCATAGCAGTGCAACGGTAATAAGATATCAAATATTTATTGGCCAATCTATCGTGATATAAACATACCAATTATACCTGATCACAATGCCGTCACACTAGCATTAGTATGTCTCGGTATAAACATACTGACATTACTCTACTAAAATACCTTCACACCGGTATTACTCTGTCTTGGCATAAACACACATGATACTACGTCAACATGTTGATATTAACATGTCTTGGTATAAACATACCACAAAACAAGTGGTTCTTCTGTCTCGGTATGTTTTAGTATTTTCGCATACTAATAGACGTAAAGATTCAATGCATTTATATCTGCGCAAGGTCATATAAATATATACATGATCATCCAGCCTATACAATTTAAATACACAGTTCACGTCATATAATCATATTTAAGATCTTGTATCACCTGAATAAAACGTAAACACGTCGATCATACAATATCACATATAAAGTTAGACGTACTCACCTTGAGGCTTGATTCCTCTTTATATAAGCTAACCACACTTTAAAAAGATTATTTGAGCTCTTGTACACCTATATATATATATATATATATATATATATATCATTAGTTTATGTTGAGGTATAGCAAAAATGCATTCTAGAGGCTCAATGTATACGGCCTTAATGTGACCATCACTTTTGTAATACAGCTATAATCAATTATTCTGGGCAGAAAATGATCTAATAATTAAGGTTTTACTCTCATTCACACACACAAACACTCATGTGTGTGTGTGTGTTATAATGTTAAGGGAAAGGTAAGAGATAATGAAGTGATTGGGATATTTTATTTTATCCCATTAACACTATACCCCTAACCGGCTTATGTTGACTAACTACAGCTATTTGAACCACTTGAATATTTTGGTCAATTATAAGTTTTAACCCATCAGCACAAATTTAATTTCCCTTTTCTTATTAGTTTCAGTTTAAACTTCATTGAAAAATTACACCATATTTCTTGACCTTTTCTAGTCTGATCAACTTACCATCATCAGCTGACTTTAACTTTCAAAAGTCAAACTTAGTACCCTAAATCAACGTACACACTACACACACATATTCACATAAAGCCACTCATAATTCATTTTAAGTACTTATAACATCCAAATTATACTAGAGTTAGATTTCAGGTCTTACGACCACATCATCTCCAAAACTCTCCCTCTCTCTCTAGCTTCACTTTGCGAATTAGAGATGCTTGAATATTTGTAGCGCGCATTCGGAAGGACTTCACAATGTCCATTAAAAAGCACCGTAACAAGTATAGATGAGGTGTCACCTCAGAGCACTCAACTCACACTAAAGTGACAGCTAAGTCACTTAGCTTTGAAAATACTTAAACAAAAGTCTCTACACTATTCAACACATGTAAAATATAGGAAGACTCATTTAAACAATTCATCATCAGATCTATATAACAGGGGTTGGTTGAACAAAAATGAACAGGAAGTAGAAAATAGGCAAAGCTAGCAAGAATCTTGAAGAACACGAAGACAATAGTGATCTCTAAGGTGCAACTACGATAATTTCTTATCACACAAGACCCAGGGAGTTAATAGCCTACCAAATTATGGGAAAAATCAGGTCCATGATGAAATGAAAGACCATAGAAGCTGCAAACAATCGAGCTGTGGGTAATAAAAGAAATCTAGGATATGAACTACAAAGTACTTTAACATACAAAGAGAACTTTACAAAAGTGAACCTTACCTCCAATGCTTTCCCAAACCTTATGTGCATGCAAAGCATGAAGTTAAACCCAGTCATATCATTGGACGTGATGAGACATCCATGGAATACCCACATACATTTGACTAGGATGTCACTATCCACTTAATGCAAGGGACACTATAAGTAGGATAAATTTCTTGCTCACAAGGTAAGTTAACCTTCATCCAAAAATACCTAGCTTTTATAACGAATACCTGCTGTTAAATCTAGTCCCTTTTCCATATGACTGACTTTAACATTAGAGGGTTTACCATAAGGGTATTCCCTGCGGTCCACTAATGCTTATTCTTTCTTAGACACATTCTTCGTACTCGATTTTACTCATCACCACAGAGTCTAAGCATTTTTGCATCAATCTTCTTTGAAGTCGAATCAAGCACCTAAAAACAAACTAAGCATTCTTAATTAAATATACACGAATGCAGTATACACATACCTGAAGAAGCAGGGGTTTGAAGTTAAGGGGTGGGTTCCTGCAACTATCAAAATTAAGTTTAAGAATGTTGGTATGGAGCTAAGCATTTTGGTCTTTCTACAAACTTCAACAAATGAAATTACATTTATACTCACGTATAGATCATATTTATCTAATGTTCTATGATATTGTTACTATTTTATTGGGTAGTTTTGATTTCAATAAAAATCTTAGTTAAATTGTTCCAAGCTGGATTCTTTGCTCAGCGACTCAACTATGGCCACTACACAGCTAGAATCATGAAATGTTTTTTTTTCCTTTTTTGAGCCAGAGAGATGGGATGCTACTTTGGAGCTACGAGATGTGATATGTTCGAGATATGCGTTAAACCTTATAAGTATTTCTATTTTAAGTTCCCGATGGAGCTATGAGACTTATGAGAGAGATGGGATGCTACTTTGGATTACACTTAAACCATCGACACTTGGTTACCTTTTTTATGGCTACATTGAAAAGTAATGAACAAAATCAAAAACCTATTAGAACATCTTTAGGTTAAATAAGAGATGCGATATGTTCGAGGAAGAGTACATGTGACAGGAGATTTGATAAAAAAAGAGGTATTTAGCACCACCTAAATATTTACGGCCGATAAAGCATAAATATTTCTCAAAGACCGCAAGATAGAGCATAATCTGTCGAATATCATTAGAAACGGCAACATGACAGATCTACAAAAAAAATTATGGTTAGCCACTACAGTTAGACAACAGTGTGCTTTACATTCGAAAGGTTGGTCGTTGTTTCTTACTCGGGCTTTGTGTGGGCGAACTTTTCATTCCAATAAGAAAGTGGATCAGCATAAGATTTTATGCCAGGCTCACTGAGAAAAAGTAGATACCAAATCCAGCAAACACATGAAGTTAGTCACTGCTGCCGCAAGACATGAAACTTGTGATTTGAATTAAATCAATAGCTGCTTGCCCTGATAGTCATCCACTCATCCCGTCTATGGTTGCCTTCTCTCAAAAATTGTATCTGCAAGAACATCGGCTACCTGTTTAGCACTTATACTTGAGCAAAAAAGCACTTTGGCGTCATCAACTTTTACCATTTTACAATCCATTTATATATCGTTTATAAAGATGCTCATGTTCTCTGATATCCCCAACTTAAAAAGTAGTTACCAGATTCAATTTTGAGAAAGCAACACTTCCAAAACAAAAAAGAGAAGCCTTGTGTCAGGGGCACACTGCTGTTTTGTTTTCCCTGGGCTGCACTGAGTTTTAAACTGGAATTACAAAGACAAGATGAAGTCAAAGAACTAATTTTTCAAGCAATATTCACATCTAACTTTTTGCACAATGGTTGACATCATATAAATTTCTTAACAATGTATGCATGTGCGAGAGCGCGCATGAGTGTATCTGGGAAGACAATGACAGGCAGAAAACGCACAAATAGCTTGTTGGTATCAGGTCCTGAATGACCAAACCACTAGGTATAACTCCAAAAGATATCCTCTAATAAATGCTCAATGAACAAATGTAACAAACGATACGAGTACTTTAAAAACACACTCAAAACGGGGAATATTTTACTGCCATATTACTCTCAAGATCACAATTACAAAACTAGAAAATAAGATGGAAACTTTTTCAACATTGATAAAGTATTTAAAAACACTAAATTAAATAAATAAACATGGAAACAGTTAACTGAACGTGCAGGTCCATAATCTCCTGATTTGTTGGCAACTTCTCTTATTCATAGGGGCTGAAATTCAGATTTCAAATGGAAAGCCTATGAACCAAATGGGATGTTACACTTGGTTACTTCATAATACTTGTAGTCTTCAAGTATAAATAGGGGTGTTTGGTTGGGAGGATTTGGAGTTCAAATAATTGGTAGAAATTGGTTTCCTTAATTTTTTTTTTTTTTTTGGGGGGGGGGGATGTTCCACCAAATGAGGGAATGTGGAATCCTTCTCAACACCTAAGGAATTGAGATTCCTTCGTACTCCCCCGCTTGTGCTCACCATCAACCCTATGTCTCCATCCACTTCACTATTGACCCTGTGTTTCATCATCTTCACCAATACCTATAGAATCCTTCATTTTCTCCCGACCAGCAACCTTGTATCTTCATCATCGATCCCGTGTATCCCGATGGCGGCCTTCACCATCTTCGTTTTCATCGGCAATGACCGTGGTAGGGTAGTAGGGATTAAGACGTTAATTTCTTTGATGGTGGTAGGGTGGTGGGGATTGCTGCGATTGGGGCTTCAATTTCTTCATCTCCTTCGCTTCGTCTTTAATTTCTTCATCTTCGTCTACAATGACACCTTTGTACGACAGTCCTAGGGTGGTGGCGTTGCTGTTGTGGTGATGGTGGCAGGTTTGATTTAGGGCAAAGTGGTGGTGGCAGGTGGAGGTGGGGTGGTAGTGGTTGACAACTTCTTTATATTCTGATTCCAATTGCACAACCAAATACAATAGGAAAGAATTAGATTCCAATTTCATTAAAAAACATTCGGCAAACTGAACGCCCCCTTATTCTCCAATAAACTTGGCCAGCCCAAGACCAAGCCAGAGTTAACGTTCAACACTTTCCCCTCTAATTATGACTTGCGTCCAGATCCTTCACTGCAATAAGATCCCGCATCTCGGTGAACTTGACTCTTGGCAAAGCTTGGCTTGAACTGTCGGCTTGTTTTCTTTCCCCACTAACCCACTTACATCACTTATATGTTCCACATAGATGAGGTCCATCTCAATACACTCGCGAATGAAGTAAAACCTTGTATCTATGTGCTTGCTTTTGCAATGAAATACCGGGTTTTCGTGAGTGTTCTTGTCGACTTGCTATCAACAAATAGCTTGACAACTTACGTTCCAACCTGATAGGTCCTTCAACATACGTCTTAACCATAATGCTTGGAAATCGTTGAAGTGGTTACCGTGGGTTGTTTTCGGGAAGACCAAGTGACAAGATTACCAACGAAGTAAAATACCATTCTTGATGTACCCTTGCGATCATCCAAATCCATATTATGGTTGTTGTCGCTAAACCCGATCCATTTCTTGTCTCCTTTTTTTATAAACTAAACCATAATTAATTGTTCTCGTGATATACCTCAAAATCTGCTTCACCGCCTTGACATAAATCTCCCATGAAGATTCCATGTATTTGCTAACTCCTCCAACCGAAAAACCAAGATCAAGTCTCGTGTGGATCAAGTAGCGTAAGCTTCCAATAAGTCGCAGATACTCCTTGGCATTCACCGGTACACCATCTTCATCTTTGGATAAGTGATTTCGAGGGATTGCAATATGCCATACCAAGGTAGTAGGATAGCTTCCCTAAGTCACTTGTATCAAACACCATCTGCATTTGTTTCTTGGAAATAGCCATGTGGTTCTCACTCATACCGATCACAAACAAATCATCAACATAGTCACCAACTATCAACACCGTCTTTGACTTCCGAAGCATACTGCTTGTTCTTGAGGGCATCTTTGAAAAGCCAATTCCTTAAGTTTTTTGTCAAGATGAATGTTCCACGTGTAGGAACTTGCCTCAACCCATAAAGGGCTTTGTTCAATCTATAAACCAGGTGTTCCCTCCGGTAACAAACACATCGGATTATGAAAGATATACCTCATCTTGTAAGTCCCAATCATAGTCACATAGTTCGCGGATCGCTTTGGTACGGGATCGAGGATCGGGAACGTGGTTCGCTAGGTTAGGCGTATCCGGTACAGAGGGGGTAGGTTCATTTCAGTACGCATCGGTACGATGTACCTTATGTTTTGGTACGGTGTACCCACTATCAAAAATAGATTTCATGAACCAAACCTTATGTAAGCTTTCTATAAACATTAATATCATAACCCAAAAATATTAAAACTAAACTATTTCAAGAATTTTTTTTGGTTCTTTAATGATATAACTTGAATTGTAGTAGAATATGGGTAATTTCAAAATTGTAAGATATGTTAAGGATAGATTTTGAAATTTTAGGAAAACATAAGGGTAAATTTTTAAACTTCAAAAACCCTAGTTACTTCTAATAAAGTTTCACAGCCTCCAGATCATCGTTCTATGTTTTTTCTCTTTGAAGTCTTCATCTTTTTTCTCTCTTTCTTGAATGTCGACTTGTCAAGCACGAAGAAGCTCCAGCAAATTTTGGTTGCTTCACTGGTTCTTCATGTCGTCATCTTCTCTCTCCCCTCATCTTCATCTCCGATGAGACTGCAACTACCTCAGACGAAGACTGAGTCGCACCTGTTTTTTTTTTCGGCCTCTGAAATAACGTTACTGTAGGCAAAATCGAGTACCAGATCGCAATTTTTTGTTAATTGGATCGTTCCTACCCCGTTCCAAAAGGCGAATTGAAGACCCAATTGATCGATTTGACCATCAATTAGGATCGATTTGACCGTCGTTCCAATTCACGATCCACCTAGCGACGGGATCGATTTCGTACCGCGATTGGGAACGAAGGCGACTGGAACGCAGATCGTGGCACATCTAGCGAACTATGTGACTATGGTCCCAATTTAGGAACACCAACTTCACGTCAAGATGAACTTTCAGTCCTTCCATCACCGCAAGAGCCAACACCATTAAGATAATCTCCAAACGTGTCATCGGTGCAAAGACCTCATCAATGTCTATACCCTTTAGTTGCACGTATCCCTTCGCAACCAAGTGAGCCTTGTATTTCGTTACTTTACCATCTTTCTTTAACTTTGACACCCATTTCAATCTCATGATGTCTGCTAGGTAATGTAGTCAACTTCCACGTGTTGTTCCATTCGATTGATTGGATTTCTTTCTTCATTACTTCCTACCGCTCTCGACCACACGCTGCCTCTAAATACATTGTGGGCTCGTCACCAGCGGGCATGAATACATCATGCTCTTCTACTTGTTGTGTCTCGGTGTAAATATCAGATAATGAACGTAAACCACAAACAGGTGTGTGATCAAAGGCCAAAGAATTCACATCTAGACTACTCCCAGAAGCTACAATCGATGTACCAATTGTAAGAGGGGTCGAGTTCCATGAGTTACGTGTTCCACTCAACGTTGCTGATGAAGGTATTCGACGATGTTTGTAGGTCCTTTGTGTCGAATTGATAGGTAGGGCCGCTTTAGACCACAACTCACTCCTATTTGGTCTTTTCCTCAAAAACATCACAAGCCACCACAACTTTATTTTGCCTAGGGTTGAATAAAGGATAAGCTTTACCATTAGGTTCAACTCCAAGATACATCATGGGTATGTTGAGATCGCTGAGGTTTGTGAGCTGGTTCACTGGTCTCTTTACATGTGCGACATAACCAAACACCTTACCTTTACATGCTAAAGTGTCATTTTTCTCCCTTTCTAACCTTCATACGGCATCACGTTCTTTACAACTCTCGTTGGAACCCAATTCAGTACATACATGGCTTGGCGAACCGATTCTCCCCACAAGTTTTCCGGTACATTCATGGTCTTGAAAAATGATCTGGTGGCTTCAAGAATGGTTCGATTACGGCGCTCGAGCACATCCAAGAATTGTTCGATCGAAGCCACCATTAGGAGATATTTATCCGGACCGAATCAAGTAGTTTCGCTACCAATATGTTGTCTTTGAGGGTTGCACCGAGACTATTAAGCTTTGAGATCATTCCGCGTAGTTTCCCAAACTCATCTATAGACTCCCCGTCTTTCATTCGTAATCCTTCAAAACGACTTTTGAGAGTGTGTAATCTTGCCCTCTACACATGATCAACACCTAGATGCTTCATCTTAACGACTCCGTGGTGTTTTCTTCTTGGCAACTTGCAAAAGAATGAAGGCTCGAGCCGACTTGTTCTTCTTCTCGTCCACAACTACTCCCGCCGGTGGTTTGATAGATTCCCATGACCCTTGGACATCCATAATGGCATCCATCCTTATTGTCTAAGTGGTATAATATGTTGACGTCAACATTGTACACTAAAATGGAACACCACTACTCTCGTTTCTAGGGGTGGTTTTCGGGTAAAATATTTCGGGTATCGGTTATTTTGGGTTGGGTATTTCGGATATTTTACTTTTGAAAAGATAACCGATAACCGAACCGTTTTAATATTCGGGTATCGGGTAACGGTTAAAATCGGGTACCGTTCGGTTAATATATTTTCTGGTATAACCGAATTAGGCTATTTGGGTTTTTGCGTTATAAATTTTTGTTGGCCCAAGTATGTAATTAGGCATTTGGGCTATCTTCATTAAATGATGTATATCTAATTGGGCTATCTTTATTAAAATGATGTATATATATCTTTATAATAAATCATTATAACAAAATAACTAATATATTTCCACCATAATATTAAAGACATGTCAAGTTTCAAACTCTAAAAATAAAAACTTGTCAAGCTTCACAAAATATATCCTAAACCAACATGTTTCAAGTTTCAAAACACCCTAAAAACATGTTAAATATATATATATAAAACAATATGCATCAGTTCACAAACCATATATATATACATATGTATATATATATATAACTATAACACATGAAAATAATATGTTTCAGCGACTAAGCTTTAGCCCATATATATATATATATATATATATATATATATATACACATATAAACATGTACGTTGATGTGCAACGAATACCAATTCGGGTATTTTGGGTGTTGTGGATGTTTCAATTTTGAAATTTGATTATTAGATTTGGGCTTAGGTAAATATGAAAAAAACTTTTTTTTAAATTCGGGTATTTCGGGTATACCCGAACCCTTTTTTGTTTAACCGATAACCGAACCACAATGGTTACGGGTTACCCGACTAACCGAACCTCTTTACCCGTTAACCGAAATAACCGACCAGAACTACCCGAAACTTAAACGGGTCGGTCGGTTATTTCGGGTATCAGTTATTTTTGACACCCCTACTCGTTTCCTTGATGCATTACAATGGACATCTTAGGTATTTGGGCATGAACACAAGGCAACCAAGTGTTAGTAATCATATTGTTTTTGGATCAAATGAAACACACACACACACAAGAGAGAATTGATGCACATATAGGATAAAAACACACTCAAAATGGGAATATACCGGTCCCGTATTACTCTCAAAATCATGACTACAATACTATAAAATAAGAAGGGAACTTTTTCAACATTAATAAACTACTTGAAAACACTAAATTAAACAAATAAACACAAACAAGGGTGGATCTCGTGTAAGCAACGGTGGCACGGGCCAACCGTCAACGTTAATAAACTATTTGAAAACACTGAATTAAACAAGTAAACATGGACCGGTCAAAATTTACGGTGCCACCAGTGATTTTTTGGTTCTACCATAACCTAATTAAATTTTAAAAAAACATGATAAACACAATATTTCATAGTTAAATACCCGTTTTTTGCTTCTAAAATATCTTCTTTTGGGCTTAAGAAACGAATTGGGCTATTAATAATACATATTTAATTCAATTATCTAATTAACAACAAAAAAACTCAACTAACAACCCACCCCGAATAACCGGATTATGTGGTGCCACCGGCCCACCGGTCATCAAAAATCCTGGATCCACCTACCGAAACCTTAACCAAAGGTGCAGGTCCATAATTTCCTGATTTCTTGGCAACTTCTCTTATTCTTATTCTCCATTAAACTTGGCAGCCCAAGACCAAGTCAGAGTTAACGTTCAACAAGTTATCTATCAAAATTTGTTTGTCATTCATAAGCTTATTTCCCCCCCTGTATAGTATCTATCACAACAAAACAATTCAAAATGCTCGGTATGAAAATGGATTTTATTTCCACTAATCTGGATATTAAAAATCAGTAGTTATTTTCATATAGTAATGATAAATCTAATTTACAGCTTTACTTCTTGACAAAACCGTATTTACTTTGGGAAGAGGTAAGCTTTGATACCGGGAAATTATGCTCTCACCTTATAATGGTTACTAATAATAAATAGGGATCCAATGAATTCATAAGTTCATGCAACATATCATCTAACTATTTAGCAAGTCACAGGTAAGGAAAGTAAATAACTCTCAACGGCCAACGCTCAAACCATCTTATACGTTGTGCAACTAAAGGCAAATCATTCGATCACAACGTAACAAAATATAGTTGTTACATATAGACCGAGAATTGTGCAATATACATTTTTTTATAAAAATCCTTTCATAATCATCTACTTCACCAATATATGATTTGTTTAATATGTCTTTTCCATCAATTTCCCCCTTTTGTAACAATCAAAACATAATCTTTTTGAGATGCTCAGTAATGAACTTATGTTGATTTTAGGGGATAATATTATAATATTAATGACTTAGCTTCCTAGGCTCACACTAATGTTGCAAGTTTCAGGACTATGTGGAAATCACCAGATTACAGTACACTACGTATTTCTCAAAACCTTAACAAAATCACCTATATCAAAATTTATTTACTAGTTTCGCTTTGGGGTTGATCCCATCAGCTTAAAGGCCTAACTCATGATTATTGGCTAATAGCATTGGAGCTAATTAGCACCTTTAGGATCCACTTCCATATCCGTTTAACTTTCAATTCATGCAAATAAAGATATTTACAATCAAGCATTTGCGATGAGAACAGACAAACAAACAAACACAATCATACATAAAGTAGAGGCGTGCTCTTACTAAAAATTGCAATGAAATTTGAATACTGAATTCACCTCCATAAATATCCTTATCTGAGAAATACTTTGCTTTTTAGTAACACATGTAACTGAGCTTCCAAGTTCTCCAATTTCTCACTTTGCTCCTTGCTATCCATTTCCCTAACACATAACATGCTGGCAATTTGAAAAAAGAGTTTGATTATACAAATATGACTTCCAGAACCCAAATTCCATAGTATTTTAATACCTGGAAACAAAACATAGTATCAATACGAAAACAAACTAGAAAACTTGGCAGAATGACAGGACAAAACATACTTTAATTTGAATGCAAAATCTGATTGAAGAGTTAGAACCGATAAGATTGATTAAGCTAACTATGCAGACCAAGTGTAGGAGATCCAACAAAGGAGATGAAAAGGGGAAGAGTAACTGCAGTGTGACCCTGATATCTAACAAGAAAAGGTGAATCGCATGTCGGTCCGTAGTGGGGGATCTAGGAATTTTGGGGGCCTAAAGTTTCTATGAAAACTGCAGAAAATAAATGCAGCAAAAAGAAACAACAAAACACAAAACTGCAGTAAAATAGTGTTTTCTTAATAAACCTGCAGAAAAAAATTGTAGCAAAACAACAGCATTTAACCAAGATTAGAAATTACACATCCTAACTGGCTTTGCTCCACTAGTTTTTCTTGCAAGTTCGGTTTCAGTCTTGAGTTGAGGGATGCGTGAAAACATAACGCTTTGGTCACGAATTAATGAATTATAAACTGATTTAATTCACGATTTTTATAAGTTTAGATATTAGGATTCGCTCTAACTTCTCTGTCCCAGATTATTTGTTTAGGCTTGTGTGGCAAATGCTTTCTTATGATTGTACACTTAACACAACTAGAAATTGAGGTTCAAAGCACATATGAGGATGGTTCTTGTGACACCAATATAGGACACACAGCAGCAGCTATTGGTGATTGCTTTTCCATTGAAAAAGATGTTGGCTTTAAGGTGATTCGTTTACATTTTATGGTGTTGCTTTTCCAACCAACTATCGCCATATTCACCAGGTTGATTTATGTTTTTGCAATTTTTAGAAATCGTCCGAAAATAGCAAATTAAACAACAAACTGAACCAAATAGTTAACACTACAACATAAATACTAAGATAAAGAACATAAATAGTAAAGTAACAATGCCAAAATCTCAATAGCAAATTCAAATTCTCAATTGCATATTCAAAATCTTATGCATTAATGCCCTAATAGCAAATAAAGTAGAAATAATGAATAAAACTACTACACGCGTATTTTCATGAAAATTTAGCGCTTACAAACTAAATTAGGTTTGCCTGAGTGAACGGAGAAGGCGATTTCTATAGCAAGGGTAAAGACCAATGGGGGGCGTCGCTATTACTTTATCGCTGAGTTCTGAGGTGATTTCAGCCTCCCAGAGTGGTTCAGTCGATGGTCTGTCGATCAGAGTTCAATGGATGGGGATCTTTCTACTGCTTTCTTGGTGGAGTTTGATTTGTATACGAGTACTATAACCAGTTTTGGGAAAGGATAACTGCGTCTTATGACCGATATGTTTGATTTGTCAAAATTACCATTAGCAACACCTACGCCCTATTCTAGAGTTATTATTATTAATTTTTTTTTTTGAAGAAAAGGGAGAGGAAGGAAAGGAAATAATTAGTGGTGGGTGTAGGGGAATGGAGAGGGAAGGAGGGCAATTTTACTATTTTTATGGTTTAAAACAACCCTCTCACTTTTGAGATGATTGGGAGAGGGAGTTTTTCATTCCTTCACTTCTCTTTCTTCTCATTTCCTTTCCTTGGTTTAAAAACTCGAAAACAGGCCGTTAATCTTCTAATAATATAATATATAATAATAATAATATAAATAAAAGACTAATTTATTAGATGATCCTAGCAGGGGCGGACCTAGGTACACGGGTGTGGGGGCACGGGACATCACTCAATTTTACGTGTGTAGTGTAAATTTCGATTTTTCGTAGTATAAATTCCGGTTTTTTAGAGGCAGTGCTACCACTCATTTTAAATCTTAGGTTCGGTGCTATCACTCATCTCAAATCCTGGGTCCGCCCCTGGATCCTAGCCCTTCATTTAACAATCAAATTTTAATTATACAATCTCAACTGTCTATTCATTTAAAATTAATAAAATTAATTTTGACTTTTGCCAAGTCAAATAACGACGGATCCATCTTTAAAAGAGGTTGATCCTTTCGGGCCTTCCATATGATGTGGATCAGTCAACGACAAAAACAAGAAGCAAAGGGAGATAAATCTAGAGAGAGTGGGGAAGAAAGTTCTTTTCTCATTTCATAAAAAATAATGTCACTCAGTAATACTGCTAAAAGGAAACACACCAATAACTACTCCTAAAATGATGACGAACGTGGGAACTGGGCATCCCCATAATCCCCTTTATTTGGCACATTCAACTTACTGGAACAAAAGAAAGGAATTAAATAAATGTGAAAATAAACACATGCATGCAACTCTCCTACGTACAACCCTTAATGCGTCCAGTACCACCATGCATGATGCAACTCTCCTACGTACAACCCTTAATGCGTCCAGTACCACCATGCATGGGCTGCTACAAGAAAGTCACGTATCAATCCACCCCGCTTGCACTCGCCTTGTCCTCAAGGCGAAAGTTAGGATAGGAACGCATGAACCTCCATTTGGTCTCCCATGTGGCATCCGCACGGGGGCAGCCCGTCCATTTAACCAAGATTTCAGTCTTGGGTCGATATTTCCCTTTTTGAATCACCCGTTCGTCGAGAACGCATTCTGGTTGGGGAGTACCAAAAACGTCAACTGCCAACCTGCTGGGAGGTGGGTTGAGGTCGGGAATCGGACCAACACTCCTGCGCAATAAACTAACATGAAAGACATCATGTATAAGTGATCCAGGTGGCAGCGCAATGCGATAGGCTACCGGCCCAACTCTGTTGACGATCTGATAGGGCCCAAAAAAACGTGGGCTGAGCTTATTAGACTCCCGATGAGCCACCGATGATTGGCGGTACGGCTGTAACTTGACATAGACATAGTCCCCAACAGTGAATTCCAACTCACGCCTATGCTGATCCGCTTGGGTCTGCATGCGATGTTGTGCAGCCAACAGAGTAGCACGTAATTGGCGCAATAAAGCATCACGATCAATGAGATAATCATCAATAGCTTAGACATTAGACGTGCCTGGAATATAAGGTATCAATTGTGGAGGAGACCTGCCATAAACCACATGAAAAGGAGAGAGCTTGGTGAAAGAGTGCACCGAGGTATTATAGATGTACTCCGCCCATGGCAACCACTCGATCCACTTCTTTGGTTTATCCCCAGCAAAGCACCGTAAATATTGCTCCAAAGTTCGATTCACCACCTCCGTTTGCCCATCGGTTTGAGGATGGTAACTCGAACTCATACACAACGCTGTGCCTTGCAACTTAAAAAGAGTCTGCCAGAAAGAGCTGATGAAAACCTTATCTCGATCACTGACCACGGTGGATGGCATACCGTGAAGCTTAACAATATGAGAGATAAACTCGCGAGCAATAGTAGCCGCAGTGAATGGGTGGCGTAAAGGAACAAAATGGGCATACTTCGAGAGCCTATCGATGACAACCATAACCACCGTGAACCCTTGCGAGTTGGGCAGACCTTCAATAAAATCCATACTCACGTCTTCCCAAATCCGCTCCGGAATCGGAAGAGGCTGTAGTAATCCCGCTGGTTTCATACTATCCGTTTTATAGCGTTGACAGACTGAGCATTCACGGATAAATCGCTTCACCCTTTCTTTGATCCCAACCCACCAAAAGCTTTGTTTGACCTTGGCTAACGTTTTTTGGAACCCAAAGTGTCCCCCTTCTGGTGAGGAATGACCTTGCTCCAACACAGCATGTATGATGGCAGAAGTGGGATTTAATAAAATTGCTCCTCTTTGAAACCAAACTCCATCCCGTAATATCACCCCCTTTTGTGAGTTCACGGGCAGAGACAAGGGCAACCCAGAATAGTAGAGATCAGTTTTGACTTCCCGTTGTACATCGGTCCAAATAAGGGAGCACGGATGCGAAATAGCTAGAAATTGACATTCCGGTCGTCGGGACAATGCATCGGCGCCCCTGTTAGACACCCCCTTTTTATACTCGATCTTGTAGTCATAACCCAGACGTTTTGGCAACCAACGGGCCTGTGCCGGCGTGATAATACGCTGCTCAAGGAGATACTTAAGACTCATGTGATCGGTTTTAACTACGAAGGGCCGCCCCAATAACTAATGCCTCCATTTTCGAACCGACTTCACCAAGGCTAACATTTCCTTCTCATAAGTGGACCATGCTAACATGGTCCCTTTCAGCGGGGCACTAAAATAAGCGAGTGGTCGACCATTTTGGGTTAAAACAGCTCCAATGCCCACCCCACTTGCATCGCACTCGATAGTAAACGGAAGAGACCAATTTGGGAGACCCAAGGTAGGAGTCATTGAGAGAGCTCTCTTGAGGTCTTCAAAAGCTCGATTGGTAGTACCATCCCACTGGAAAGAACCCTTTCCCAACAATTTATGTAAGGGTGCTGCAATTCCTCCAAATCCTTTTATAAACTTACGGTAGTACCCGGCCAACCCGAGGAAGCCCCAAACCCCTTTGGCGCTGGTAGGTGTTGGCCAAGTTAACACGGCCTGAACCTTGTCGGATTCCACCGCCACTCCATCAGCTGAGATAACATGACCTAGATAATTAACCTGTGTAACCCCAAAACAGCACTTGCTCTCGTTTGCGTAGAGCTGGTTAGATTCCAAAACTCTTAAGACAATCTGTAAATGATCCACATGTTCTCCAAGGGTTTTTGAATATATTAATATATCATCAAAGAAGACTAAGATGAACTTACGTAGATACGGGCGAAATAAATCATTCATGAGGCTTTGGAAGGTGGCGGGAGCGTTGGTGAGCCCAAAGGGAATCACCACAAATTCGTAGTGACCCTCATGCGTTTTAAAGGCTGTCTTATGAATGTCGTCTTCCCGAACTCGGATTTGGTGGTACCCGGAGCGTAAATCAAGCTTGGAGTAGAATTGAGACCCATGCAATTCGTTTAAAAGTTCATTGATCCTTGGTATCGGGTATTTATCTTTCACTGTGACATCGTTCAAAGACCGGTAGTCCACACAAAACCTCCATGATCCATCTGATTTCTTTACGAGTAGGACCGGAGAGGAGAATGGACTATGGCTTGGTCGAATCAGTCCTTGTTGGAGAAGCTCACGAACTTGTTTCTCTATCTCTGTTTTCTGTAGGTAAGGTTGCCGGTATGGTCTGGTGCTAACCGGTTTTGCCCCGGGTAGCAAGGGAATCCCATGATCGTGGAATCGCCTTGGTGGCAACTTAGTCGACTTCTGAAACACCCTAGAAAATTGTTTTAAAACGTGCTGAACGGTCGGAGAAGATATCGGTTCGGGCTGGTGTTCCACCGTAACGGAGCTAATCTGTAGTAAGAAGGCGGAGTCTTCTATACCCATTACTTCGCGAGATTTCAGCGCTGCTAGGTTAGTTCCCTTTAATCCCCGGAACGTATGGGAGGTGCCACCCATCTTGAACCCCATCGTAAGCTGTTCATAATCAATCTCTACCGGCCCTAAAGTCTTGAGCCATTGAACGCCAAGTACGATTGGGCAGGCCGCTACCAGTAACACGAAGAAGTCGGTGGAGATCACATAACCTTGGATTGCGATTGACAAGTTACATACCCTCCCCGTACAGGAGACGTGTTCCCGATTCTCTACCACCACCCGGAGGGTTACATCACGATCAATAATCAACCCAAACCGGACGACGAGAGCCTGGTCGATGAAGTTGTGAGTGCTACCACCGTCGACCAAAACTACCACATCCTTGTTTTTTATCTTGCCTGGCAATCGTAGGGTCTGAGGGTTAATCGACCCAGAGATTGCATGGAAGGAGATTTCTACGAGTGGGTCCTCATGGGCTTGGGCTGGTTCTGCACTTGGGATAGCTTGGGCTTGGGCCAGCTCCTTGTCATCATCAAGTGGCAGTCCTTCCTCAATTCCCTGTGTATCACCGATCATGAATAGTTGGGGTCGACTACATTATGTCCAGGAGTATAGCGATCATCACAATAGTAACACAATCCTTTCTCTCGACGTTCTCGGGCCTCTGTAGGTGTCAACCGCCTAGCCGAAGTAGGTGTCAACCGCCTAGCCGAAGTAGGCGCTGGTAAGGCAAGTCGTTGTGGAGGTCCCGGTCCAAGTATTCCCTGTGTAATATTAGATTGATTCGGGTTAGAGGGGAGCAACATCCGATTGTTCCCGGGGATTTTCCGTTGCAAATTGACCTTCTCCTCCACGAGGAGAGCCATGCCAATAGCCTCCGACAAGTTCCTGGGTTTTTTGAGCTTTACTTCCAAATGGATCTCCTCCTTCAACCCCCCGACAAAACATCCTACCAGAAATGTCTCCGGCAATCCATCGATCTGTTGGGAATTCCTCTCAAAAGCCTCCTGATATGTTGTCACGGTAGTCGTCTGTTTGAGTCGAGACAATGCCTCCGTCGGGTCCCCGTAATCTGTTGGACCAAATCTCCCTAAGACAGCTCGGGAAAATTCAGTCCATGTCATAGGACCTCGAAACTTAGAGATCCATCGATGCCATTGGAGTGCAATTCCATCCATATGAAACAAGGCCAACTGAACCCGATCTGCCGGTGCAACTTGCTGGAACTCGAAATACTGTTCAGCCTAATAAAGCCATCCTCGAGGGTCCTCACCCCCGTAGCGGGGAAACTGCAACTTCAAATAGGGCTTCAGATTGCCACCGGGTGGTCCAACATCCCGTTCGTCCTGTTTGGTAGTCAATTTCTGTAATTCTCCCAGAATTCTTTCAAACATGGCATCATGTCTGGCGAACCGTTCTTCTGTCTCCTGTTGGAATTCGGCATTTGTTTTTTTGCGAGTTTGGGTTTCCATGGATCAACGCCGCTCTGATATCACTGATGTGGATCAGTCAACGACAAAAACAAGAAGCAAAGGGAGATAAATCTAGAGAGAGTGGGGAAGAAAATTCTTTTCTCATTTCATAAAAAATAATGTCACTCAGCAATACTGCTAAAAGGAAACACACCAATAACTACTCCTAAAATGATGACGAACGTGGGAACTGGGCATCCCCATAATCCCCTTTATTTGGCACATTCAACTTACTGGAACAAAAGAAATGAATTAAATAAATGTGAAAATAAACACATGCATGCAACTCTCCTACGTACAACCCTTAATGCGTCCAGTACCACCATGCATGATGCAACTCTCCTACGTACAACCCTTAATGCGTCAAGTACCACCATGCATGGGCTGCTACAAGAAAGTCACGTATCACCATAGTTTACAAATTTATTTAATATATTGATTATCTATAAATTTTAAATACGTGATCTATTATATTTCTTTATTGAGATTTCTTAATACATACTTGGTAAGGAATTGTTAATGTTGTCAAATATGTATTTATCTTCAATTAATTTATGTTTCAAAGACATCATTTTAGATTTTACCATTTGCATTCAATTTTAATATTATTATATTTTAAGGTTAATGTTTTCATCTAACCAAGTTGGCAAGTCTTAAATTAGTGTAAATTCATCAAAATTTTGTTTTGAGTATCGATGAATTTTCATTCTATATAGTAAAAGTTTTTAAAATATTAATTTGTTTTGTTAGAATTTACTTAAATGTTTTATAGTTACTTCACATGTCAATATTGAATTATAATTTTACAGAATTTCTATTTAAAGCGTCCACTATAATCAAATTTACATATTACGTATTTATAATATTATGAAATTCTCATTTTTACGGTAAACTATTCTTTGATGGTCTTCACTAACTAGTTCTTTTGTCAACCTAAAATAGGTAAATCGCGTAAATAAAAGTTAAAGAACACAAACAAAACTGATCTCTAGACGATACTAACCTTAAACTTTGAATTTTGAGTGTGGCACAAATCTTAAGTACAAATGAGTTGTTTGCCTTCTTAATCGGATCTCGTGTCATTTAAAAACATTCTTCAACGAAATCCTAATTCTTAATTCAACTATTTTCGCAAATCTATTGGGAAACTTTTACCAACAACTATTGGATCCCATGACAATTCTTAATTCTTAATTCTACTAACAACTATTAACGCAAATCTGTGAGTATATGAATTTTCTTTCTTCATCTTCCGGTTTTTATGAATGTTTTTCTTGATTTGTTATCGATATATAGATTTATTATATGCTTAAGAAATTAAGGTTTCGCACCATAATTGTTTAAAATTTATATTAACAATCTTCAGTGTTTATACACGGGGTATAAGCTAGTTAACTAAATAAGATTATTAATTAGGTGTGCTAGGAGTTTTACAAGTTTGTGCGTTCAAGTTCTATAACAGATAAAAATATATAGAGTTGAAATTAAGTTTAAACAGTCCGCATTCATCCTCTTTGTCAAATTAATGTCACGTCATTTTTTCCCTTTCATCTCATTATATTTCATATGTCCATCTCACAAACTTTTATTTATTTATATAAATAAATAGAGAATTGAGGAGATAGAATAAAGATGGAGAGAGGGGATTCAACACCCGCCACACCGATGAGGTGTGAATGGAAAGGGCGGGGTGCAATGGTGTGAAAACCCATTCCCTTGGCTCCAACAACTAATCAACTGATCAAATGTTGATAATCTTAAGGAGGTTGTGTTTTCCTTCAAAAAAAACATCTTAATTTCTTAGATGTCTTTTGACATCTATTGTCTAAATTAGCTTATTTACGTCATAAATCAACTTATCTCTTTTGACTTCTATTATCCCTATTGCATGTATATAACTTGCTATAGAAGATTACTTTCCGATGACACTTTAATTTTCTTGTTCATATATATCATCACCGCAAATTTTCTTCAACATCGATGTCATTTTTCCCAGCACGGTTAGTTGAGGTGGCATCATCATACACATCACCTAATAAACCATCATAATCACGATCGCATTGTCTTGTTAGGTCTAGAAGGATTTTTGAGGATGCAATAGCGACGAAAAAATTTTCTAAAAAGGTTTTTGAAGATGCAATGGCAACCGTAAGGGTTTTTAGAAAGGGTTATAACAATGACATAGAGATTTGTACGGATTGAGTTCATCTTTCTCTTTTCCCAGTTGCAAGTTGATACGATGACTTTAAATTAGCCTCCAATCTGTCATTTGCTTGTCGATTTATACTGATCAAGTTCATCTTTCTCCTTCTAAGGAGTTCTTTTACACTCTAGAATGTAAATTGGATTCTTTAGCATCGACAGAATATTGAATTTAGAATCCTAAACCAAGAAGTTATGTTTACTTGATTGTATTCTATAGATTTTTTTTTGTTTCCTCAAATACTCAATGCATCTACGATGCATAAAAGGCACTTATGAACATCAGTTTCAATCAATTATGGTTGTTTTCACATATTATTTGTTGTGTATCACTGATTTCGTTTTTCCTTGTCCTTAAAAATCTTTAGGTTTGTATTGTTGCACATGTTTTTGAGGTGTAAAAGTTCACTAATTGGTTCAAGGGAGTTCTTTAGGTTCTAAAGGTTAAGGTTTGTCTTATTGCAACTTTGATTCATAAGTTCTATAGGTTCAAAATGCAAGTCGGTATTTAGTTGGAACGTTCAATGATCAAAGGTTGTCGCATATTTGCATATCCACATTTGGTTCAATACTCTTTTAGGTTAGTGTTAATGTATATGGTCTTTGAGATGCATTTTGAGATGCAAATGGTTATTGATTCGTTCAAAAGTTCATTAGGTTTACGTTGTTGCAATTTTTTTCTTCATAAATCGTTATGTTCAATTAAAATGCACGTCATTATTTAGGTTAATTAAAGAGTTAACTAACCGGATATGATGTTGTTTCACATTTAATTGCTTATTACATATGTTTTATTAAATGAATTTTAGAGTTGATTGATGTAGGTGCATATATATGTATCATGAGAGATCCAATTTATCACGGATTATATATAGAGCAACTCATGTAGCACTTGATTAATTAGACGTGGTTTTGGAAGGAATTGATTGAAGTGATTAAGTTTAAGCCACAAGATATGGCCAAAAAGGCACCACTTAATTAATCAACTCCAAACAGTACGTATCTTGTTTTTATTTCTTTACTTGCATTATTACGACAAGCATCGTACCATGTTACCAAATTTCATTTTTAAATAAATAAATCAAAAGCACTCGCACACATGCATATATACATTGTACTTAATTGTTGCCATCACCAAAGATTTTCTTTAAATTTCTATTACTAGATTAATCAAATAGCTATTTTATATGTATATGTATATTTCCCTCATTGCGTAGCGCAAAGAAATAGAGTTGTAATTAATATATTACGTCAAGACAGTTAAATATAAAAGAGTGTACGATTTTATCTACATCAACGTACGTAATATAACCTTAGATATGAAATAACAAAACACATTACACACGGTGTTTTAAAACTCGGCTGGTTGAACCGGCTAGGAGAGGGCCGGGTTTAACATTAATCACCAGGTTCATGCACTTTTTTGACCTGTATGGTTGTATGTATTGAACTGAGGGTTTCCGGTTGACCCGGTCCTTTCAACTCATTTTGACTGGGTTTTGGTTTTTTGGTATGATAATTAAGTAGATAAGGACATAAAGTGGATACGAGATATTCGATCAATTAGATCAACATAACGTTGAAAAGTCCTAATTTGGAAACACGGATTTGATATGTGTGCGTGTGTATATAAACCGTGTTGACCCAACGGTTCAACCAGTTGATCTAGTTGTACTTTTTTAATTAGGTAGTATTTACTAAGTAATAAAATAAAAAGTATAATTACTATATATAGGTAAAACTTAATTGGCATCTCAAATTCCATAGTAACGTTAAACGTTGGTGCAACCTTGATCTAATTACCCACATGACACGGGTCTATGAATTGAATTAGGTTGTCATACACCTAATTAAATAAACATATATGATTTGTATGATGAGTTAAATAAATTAATACAAACTGGATTAATATTAATTAGCAAAAAATAATTAATAATAATAAAATAAAATAAAAGAAGATTAGAAGAAGTGAAGGAATGAATTAATGGAGGTGGCAAGGAAGGAAGCATGTGCAGGTAGCCGTCATGTGTAATCTATCTGTGAATTGAAGTTGGGTGATTGAGGTAGCAGCTAGCTAGCTGTGGTTATGGTGGCTTATAATTAGACCTTTCCTTCTTCCTACCTTCATATCATGTGCTTTTACCAACTTTACAAGTGTCCCATTCCATTCCATTCCATTCTATTCAATTCAATTCCATCGATCCATCATAGCTTAATTTGCTACCCACTTAACTCACTCCATCTCCATCCATCCATCTCTAATTCCATCTTAATTATTATACAACTCATTCATCCATCCATCCATGTTCATATACATATATATATATATATATATATGCTAGATTCAATTCAATTCATCTTTCTTTTAGATTGGAAACACTCGATTCCAGACTGATCAACACCTTTTTATGTATCATAATTAGGTTTCAACCACTTAAATCTTGAAAACTACACACATATATATACAATTAAAACCTACGATTCTCTTCATTAATTATTACAAGTTATTATCCCTCGCCTAACATCACATTTTCAATTATTTTTATCTGCAAAACGAATGGATATTGTCCTTGTGTTAGTCGACTCGTAAAGCAGGTCGGATACACAGGTTAACTAATATTTTGTTTTAATGGTCGCTAATATTCGTCATATGCGGTACTAGCTAGCTAGTTTCTATTCGGGGTTTTCAGAATAAGTAAATGAACTTCAACCATGCACATGAACAAATATAAACATTAAATTTGTGTTATATATGATTGAGAAAACAAATGAGTTTATAAGTATATATGTAATGAATTGAAGAATGATATATGTGTGTGTATATATATATATATATATATATATATATATATATATAATATTACCAATAACAAAAAAACAAACACCATGGATAGATTTAACATACGATGATGGATCTTTCATTAGATTTACAGAAACCATACACACAAAAATAACAGTATGATTCCATATATATATATAGAGAGAGAGAGAGTATTAATTGATTGATTGATTTTCAATTCTTTCAAGAACAACTTCATTTCAAAAGCTTAAATTAGCTAGCTACCTGCCGCTTCCGTACGTACGTTGCATCTGTCCACCACCACCGCCCGCCGTCCACTACCTGTTTCTTGATCACTTACTTTTTTTTACCCAAAAACCAAGGCCTATTGCCACTTTGAAGAGTAGTAATCGCACCTCTCTTTTCATTCACCAAACTCTGATCTTGTTTCTTTCTAGATTCTTCATACCCCCCAACTGCTTTCTTCTTTCCTCCTGCTGTTGCTGCTGCTGCTTTCTTGTTCTTTTTGCTTGAACACTTGTACTTTTCTTGATTATGATTATTGTTATTATTATGCTTCCCATCATCATCTTCCCATGGCTGTTGCAGGTGCAGATGACTTGGACCAGAAGAGGCATCAGAAGTCATTGAATCATCTGTATCTTCATCTTCATCATTCTTCTTCCTACCACCACCGTCGTATACTACACCACCACAGCCACAGCCACCATCATCGTCATCATCCATGGAAGAACCACCAATGTACTTTGTCCACCCAGATTCATTGCTCTGACATTCTTCTGTTCCATCTCCATATATTTTGGAAGATGACTCCATTTTTTCACCTGCTGCCTGTTAATTAACTTTCAACAATATATATAGTCAACCCACCCAATAGATTATGATTAACCAACAAAAACAGAATAAAAATGAAGGAAAGAACACAAGATATATAAGAAGAAGAGTTTATTCTCCTCTATACATCTTTATATATAAGTACAAACGAATTAGCTGGATCTTAGCCACCCTCCAACCCCACCCCACCTCAACCCCCACACACATATAAAACCACAAATTGAACAAAGAACAGACATACCTTTTTGGAAGTTGGACAAAAAATACCCTAGTAAATAATAGAAAGTTTTATACTTTAATTTCCAATTATTTTATTCTATTACATAGTAGCTTAGGTGTATTAAATTCCATATCTCCTCAACCTATCTAGCAATCTAAATAAGGTCATAATTTCTCTGATTTTTTACCTGTTTACCATCACCACAAAGACAGGTTGTAGGACGACGTCAAAACAATTCTTAAAAAAGTGTATATATATATATATATATATATATATATATATATACAGACACTTTTTTTTATTTATTTATTTATTTATTTATTTATATAATTTATTTATTTATTAAATATATATAATATATATATTTATTTATTTATTTATATGAAAAAATTTAATTGATAATTGTTTTTTGTACGAGAATTAAACGAACTGTTTATAATACTATTAATGATTTATTAACAAAGGTATTTACTCATTTATTAATTGGTAAGACTTGATTTTCCTAGAAATAACAAAATACCCTTATTTATGAGTTATTAATGAGTCTTTACGATTATGAGCAATTGATTTATTTTAATTAAGAGCCAAGATTGATTCTCACAATCCTCGAGTTCATTTAAAAATCGTTCTTAATGCGAGTAACATTTGCAACTACCATTAATGTTCATTAATGACTCATTAATAGGGTATTTTAGTCTTTTGTATATTTTTCCAATCGTGAATTGCGTCCGAGTGGACCGTCATTAAAGAACGAGACTTGATTTTTCCAAAATACTCCTCCATTAATGCGTCATTAATGGGCTGATTGTTGGCCATTGATTTCTTTTAATCAAATGCCAAGATTGGAACTCGCAATAAGGATGACTCTCAAATGAATCTCTCTCAGTTGAGAATCATCCTTATTTTATATATATATATATATATGTGTGTGTGTGTGTGTAGGGGAGGGTTCAAACGAGATTCGTTTTTCGTACGAGAACTGCGAAAACCAATCTTGGCCATTCAAGTGGTAAGCGGAATTCATGGATGAAGAGCGTGGAGGGATTGAGTGTGGCAGGGTGCATGTAAGGAATTCATGGGTGGACAATCCAATTGAATAAAGGGGAATTGGACGGCTAAGATTGGTTCTCATACGAAAAACAGTTCTCGTTTAAACTTTTGCTTATATATGTATATATAGAGAAGGGTTCAAACAAGAGCTGTTATTCAAACGAGAACTGCAATAACTAATCTTGGTCATTGAAGAAAACAAATCAATGGCTAATAGTTACAAGCTCATTAATGAAATATTAATGGGCTCATTAATGTCTCGTTAATAAGGGGTATTTTGAAAAATTTAAGCTAATGTAATAATAAGTCATCCACCCGAACGTAATTTACGGGCAGGAAAAATATATAAATGACCAATATAAGCCCTATTAATGAGCCATTAGTAGCGTTACAAATAGTTCTCTTATGAAAAATAATTATGGTTTGAACTTTTATATATATATATATATATATATATATATATATATGGGAGGGTTCATGCGAAAAATATTTTATTTGCGAAAAGTACGAGAAGCAATCTTAGCCACTTATTTGAATTTGATCTAGTGGTTTAGATTAATCATGTTTTTTGATTTAAAAGAGTATAATGGTGAACCAAAACTTTTCTCCTTCCAATCTATTTCTCTCACCTATTTATCACTCCAAATATTTAAATAAAAAACAAAATAAATTAAAAATAGTTTACTATTAAATTATTAATTTTACGAAATTCACTAGTGAACACGTCTAAAAATATTTACAAGTTTTTCATCATTATTGTGTTCAATAATGAACACATCCAAAAGTATACGACTTTTAAGATAATTTTACAGTATTCAATACTTTATATGGCTAAAGATATGCAAGTTTTTCCATCATTACTATTTTTAAATCCGTTACTTTCTTCTTATTCATCAGTGAATTTAAGTTTTGTCTCCTTATTTTTCTTTTTGGTTTTTTCTTCATCATAGTTCATAGAGAACTTATATATAATCTACAAAATTTTGTAGTTATTCACAACAAATATTACTGTTCACCGATTAACAAAAAAAACCCATATAATCTAAAACCCAAAATTTTATGTATATGTGAGTCATCCATAAATAATCAATGTAAATTCTTGCTTTTCAATGACCATACAATGAACAAAACATATCATTCTAGAATTTTAATTATGAAGAGACCTGGCAATAATAGAAAATATCATGTTCATTGATAAACTATAAAAAATAATTATAAACAACTCAATGTAAGTTAACAACAAAAAGAACAAAAAAGCATAGAATTATACACATATCAGTGTAAGTAAACAACAAAAGAAACAAAAAGAAATTCATTGTCTATTACTGATTTTGCAAGTTCCCAGCAGCGAGTTCTCCGTATAATAGGCAACGATGGTGTAGATCTTCTCGTTGGGGTTTTCAATGGTGTAGATCTTCTCGTTGGGGTTTTCGATGGTGTAGATCTTCTCGTCGACCGGTTGTCGGAGATGTCTCACTTCGATGGATATCGACCTTGAATGGCAGCAGTTGTGCAGTGGTTGAATGCTACCGACGGAAGACGGTCAGAAAACGCTCTTGTGGCTGTAATCTATTTTGGCCGACGGTGGAGGATGGCTACAAGCTGTGCAGTGACCTTCCGATCGGCGATAGTTTATGAAATCTGAGTAGAGAAAAAGAGAGGCAGTGGTGGTCTTCAAGACGACCATCAATGGTGGTGGCAAGTGGGTTGTGCTTTGGTGGATTCAATTTATTTTGGTTGAATGCTACGGTGGTTGAATGCTAGTATGCTACAATTGTTGCTTTCATGTGCTTTCATCAAATAGGAAACACCAACGGTGGCTGCAACCAATTTTGGGGAAGATATAGGAGCTCACGGTAAAAATAGAGTGACATTAGGGTTGGGGTTTTTTTGAGTTAAAATAACATTTTTGTCCCTTCTAGTTATATATTAATATCCTAATAATATATTTTAATTACACAATTGCAATAATCAATCTTAACCATTAATTACTAATCTAATGGCTGAAAACACTTCTCATACTTTTCGTAAAAAACTATTTTTAGCATAAACCTCTCTCTCTCTCTATGTATATATATATATATATATATATATGGATAAGTTTATTTGAGAGCGAGAACCATGAGAATCATTTACAACCATCACTTATTAATGACTTATTAATAAGGGTATTTTGATCATTTATATGTTTACCCAATTATGAATTATGTCTAGGTGAATTGACTTTCCTAAAATACCCCTATTATGAGTCACTAATGTACCTCTTCCATTACTAGCCGTTGATTTATTTTAATCAAGGCCAATTGATTGGGAAAATATATACGGGGAAAGGTTAATTTGATAACCGTTCCTATTGTGAGCCCGCGAGAACCAATCTTGACCCTTGATTAAATTAAATAGGAAAAGTTTAAACGAGAACTGTCTTTCGTGCGAGAATCATAAGAAGTATTTGTTACATCATTAATGACTTATTTGTTACATCATTAACGAGTAAGGCTTGATTTGCCCAAAATACCTCTAATCAATGCATGATTAATGAGCGCATTCATGAGTCATTAATTAATGTGCATTACCATTAATTAATAGCTACTGATTTATGTTAATCAATGGACAAGATTGATTCTAGCTCGTAATTCTCACATAAAAACAGTTCTTGTTTGAACATTCATCTACACATATATAGACACACACACACACACACATACACACACATATATAATATAAAGAGGCAAAGTTTTATAAAACGAGAGATTTTATATCTTACTACTAACTATTCATTTGATCATGACAGATGTTAAAAATTAAAAGGTGTGATAAGAAAAAAAATTAATATATTACACATATAAATAAATTATTGAGTATTGAGTAAGTAATAACGTAGAAAGAAATCGAATTTTTATTTATGAATATCTAATTTTCTTTACTATCACCCTTAATTTTCATTTAGTACAAAGATAAAAACTTACTTTTTCTTTATGATTAAATAAATGCATAGACAGATAATAAAGACGTATACATATAGATTATGTGTGTATGTATATATATGTCTTGATGTGACAAAAAGCATATGTATAATGCCATGTGACTCTTTAAATTTGTTCTTCTTATATGTCTTAATTTGAGAACGACTTCTTCAAATAACGTCGTTCTTTTGAATTTGAAGTGCATTTACAATTATATTACTGAGCGGGTGGTGTGATCACGAGGGGTTATCGCACTCATCACACTAAGATGCTACTAATTAATATGTTGTATGTTTAATATTACACAGTCATCTCACCCATATTAATATTTAAAAATAATAAAATTACATGCTCTGGTAACAACAAAAAATGTGATGCTTATCACGGTGTCATCACTTCGATTGAGGTGTGATATCACGACATGATCACCTCTTTTGACAGAACTTGCATAGCGTCCTCTAAAGTATTATATATAATATTTTATCATTTAAACAAATCTAAGTATCGGTAAAAAGAATTCCTTTTATTTCTACACTATCTTAAATAATTCATAAATTAAATAATTCTGGTCTTTGATTAAATAGATCAATGACCAATAAAAATGTCATTATATTAATAGCTTATTAATGATGTACTAATGAGAGTATTTTGAGAAAATCAAGTCTTGTTATTTAGTGACGGTCCGTTTGGACGCAATTCATATTTGGGTAAATATATAAATGACAAAAATACTCATATTAACGAGTCGTTAATAAGCATTAATAGTGGTTACAAATAATGGTTCTCAAATAAATTTCTCCCTACATATATATATATATATAGAGAGAGAGAGAGAGAGAGAGAGAAATTAGATGAGAATGAGAGACTAGATCTAAACCATTGGTTTAATGAATTAATGGCTATGATTAAATTAAATATATACAAGGTTTAATTAAGTTATAAGAGTAAAATAGGAAATAAAAAGTTAATATTGTGGGCGCACGTTTCCATTTCACTACTTCAGTTTCTAGATCTAGAAGAAAAAGAGTAAAGAAGAAGTAGAGATCTAAAATGATAACGTTAACATTTCATATATGAAATGTGACATTTCATGTCTGAAATGGTAACATTTCAGATCTGAAAATTAACATGTCATATTTGAAATGGTACCCTTGTTGTAGCCTCAACACGGTGAGAAAATAATTATGCGGTGGTGGGTCAAGCGGCGATGGTGCAGTGGTACTTGAGTGATAACTTCAAAGGTTCTATTTGACGGTAATAATGTCTCTAAAAGTGACTTGGGTTTGATATACAATAGATACACATTTGACAAAAGATTATACATAACTAAATTTAAAAACCTAGTCTACAAAAACCATATAAAAAACAAACACAGCCTAAAACTCTATTTGTACATTTTGTTGCTTTAACCTCTTCAAGCATGGAAGATTTATAGTTACATGGGTTCATGGAGAATTTGATAAAATTATTCAAAACCAACATATCTAAATAACAAAATCAGTCCACATTAAAGGAGAAATTGTGTCGGTTGTCATGGGTGAGCAGAGAGAGACGAAGATGAAGAGGCAACTGCAGGAAGGCAAGGCATCGTTAGGGGCGGTGTTGTGAGCCATCGATCTCGGCTGGGGGATGTCACTAATACTCATCGAGATGCAGATCTATTCGATGGAGGCTATAGTGCTTATCGACGATTCAGATCTATTTGGTGGAGGGCGATCCGGTGGTTGTTGGTGGCGAAAGTAAAAAAGAAGCCATTTTGTAGTTGTTTGTGGTGGAGGCCGGGGATGGTGGTAATGATTTGTTTCGTAGCAGAGGCCAGGATGGCGATGGTTTTTTTTTTGGTGATGGAGAACAGCGGTGATAAGGGTGGGGATGGGTTGCTGTAGATGTCTGGTTGAAGGTAAGAAGAAGGAGACGATGGAAGTCCAAGAAATGCTATTGGGGAAATGTAAAGGCGGTATTGTTTTTGTTAAACCATTGGACTATTTTATCCTTCTGATAATATAAAAGAAGCCTTAAGATCAATCGTAACCATTAAAATTTAAGTGAATTAAGGGTTTAGATCTAGTCTCTCGTTCACATAGTTATATACATTCTCATTCATAACTACACGATTTTATATATGTAGTGAAATTTGTAAATCATTTAATTTTATAATAAAATGATTTTAGTTTTAGAAGTGAGTGTGAACGCATGTAAAAAGAGTGGGCATTAAACATGGCTAAAACATATGTAGACAAGACACAATGACTAATAATATGTTATTCTTTGCTTGTTCTTGTCTTTTATATATATCATGCGTATCAACTCTTATGCTTACATGATATTTAATTGTTTTTATGTATGTATACCAAAAAGAAAAGTAAAATTAGTAAACGGTATTTCAAATTTGTTTAATTATAATAATAAAATAATAATAATATAGATAGATAAGATATGGAGATATATATAGATCTTTAGAAATAAAAAAAGCTATATATATATATATATATATATATATATAAATTAACTGAATGAATTAAATGAAAGGTACGTACTTTCTAGTCGAATTGAAGAAATTACAGATTAATAATCATCAAGAGGAGAAGCCTCAATCTGTCTTTTCTCTCTGCAACCTTCATCATGTCCATCTGTTTACAAAGAATTTAATGAAGACCTACACCTTCTCTTCCTTTTAACTTTATTTATTTCGTTTTATTTTATTTTCTTTTTTTTTCTTTTTTAATTAATTAATTAATTAAAAAACAACTTACGTACGTACGTCGATCGATCAGTCAGGCTTATCCAAATTTTCATGGTTAAAATATTATCAAATATGTGTGAATTAATTCAAAACACTATTAGATTGAATAATTGGTTAGAATAAATTTGTTTATTATATTTTAGATAAAATCATTAATTTGAAAGATTGTACACCATAAAAAAGCCTTTTAGCGACGTAACGATACCTTTAGAGACGGTTATTACTGGTGTTCACGTTTAGATTTGGTTCTGTTTTGGCATGAAATCAAAATCAAACCAAGAGTTTCGTTTTTTAAAAAGCCAAAACAAAACTATTTGGTATTCGAAATCAACTAATCGAGATGAACTTTGCCTTCGATGTTCACTTGAACTCGGCTTCTTTCGAAATTGGGTTGGGAAGAAGGGGACTTCAACCTTAGATCGATAAACTCTGCCTCCTTTCAAAATTTAAAATCGAGATTGAGATTAAACATATCATTCACTGCGTCACTACATATATAAGTTGCTAACTTTTTGACCTGTCGCTAAGGATGAAGCTAATCTCCAAAAGTTGCTATCTATGTCTAAAGATCTGTTGTTTTTCTTAAAAGTCGATATTCGCATCTCAATCTATGTCGATATATTTCAAAGAAAAATGATTTATATGCATAAAATATAATATATGTGTAAATGTATGTCTAAGAGGAGAAGATGACACATGTCAAAATTAAAGTTAAAGATTATGAAAAAGAAATTACGTGAGATGCATATTAATTATTGAATGAATTAAACATATCATCTATATAGCATTACTCATTTCAAAGATGTTACAATGTCTTTCTTTTAAGAAGTATGGCAGTAAAAACAAAATTACAAGCTCAACGTACAATAACTTTATGTGTGAGAGAGAAGGAGAGATTGTGTTGTGTGTAGGAGAGAGTAGGAGAGAGAGAGAGAGAGAGAGAGAGAGAGAGAGAGAGAGAGAGAGGTGTCCAAGGGGATAATTTTTCAACAAGTTAAGGGGGCCGAAAGAAGGGATTCTATGGGGCCGGGGTGCTATGGTGGAACGCTACAAAGCGGTTTTCCTCCACACCGGATGCTTTAAGAGTGAATTATATTTATGGATATTAAGTAATATCATGGGAGGGTTATGTATACATAAGTAGACATGATCATTTGAAAATAAATTAATTAGGAATGCATTTTATTAAGGATAAGAAAATTAACTATGAAAAAGCTGACCAAAATCACATAAATATATTAAGATCAGAGCATATTTTAATATCCCGAATTTGGTAAACAAGGTGGACTACTACACTAAATTATCAAATGTGCATTATAATATCTATTACTTTATAATTAACTCGATCACTTTAATACGCCGGCTCATTTTGAGTCAAAATAAAACTCGATAAACCTTGTAAGAAACTGATCATTAAGATACGTAAGTTACATTAAGGTTTAATTACTAGATTAAAGTAAACTAACCGAGTTTATAGTATTGGATATTGTGTTGCACCTTTAGTACTTTATGGTATATATTGAATCTAGTATGCCAAATTGAAGGTGCATGGTATAATGTTTTTTCAACGTATACTTGTTTAATTAAAATAATATTTTAATGTAGTTAAACTCTTTATACACTAAATAAGTTTTATGCTTATCTTGAGAATTGTGTTCTTTTAAATAAGGAAAAAGTACGTAAAAATACAACAAACTATATCAAAATTGTTATTGCATACATGTAATTTTATTTTAGACCTAAAAATGTAATCAAATTTCATTTTTGATTCATTGTATGTAACCGGTGACCTGCTAACCAGGTTACCTGTTTTCTTTTAAATTTATAAATTTTTTCATTAATTTTATTTATGAAGATGAGGATGGATACGAATAAGCATCAACATATGAAGTTAAACCCAACTTTTTTTTGAAAGGCAAAGTTAAACCAACTAGAACCCCAAAAAAATAAAAATAAAGCAACCCTAACCAATCAAAATCAAAGCTTGATGAACATAGACCCAAAACCAAAGCCTTCAGTCATAATAGTTGGGGTTAAATAGAAACTAGAGCTTACCAAGAACCCTAAGCAAGAACTGATAACTGTGAAAACAATGAATCTAAATAATAAGCGGTTCGAAAACAATGAATCTAAATAATAAGCGATTCGAAAACAAGAATCAAACCTATTTATGTGAAAATTATGAATCGAGAATCATGAATCAAACCTAAATCCGTGAAGCAATCGGCAACAATCGTAATATATTACAGGTTTGTGAAGTAGTTGGTGGAAATCTTAATCAATTGAATGTTGAAACCCTAATCGAAAACATAATTGAACTTCACTAGAAGAAAACATAATCGAACTTCACCAGAAGAAAACACAATCGAACTTCACCAGAAGAAAACATAACCGAAAATCGATGGAAGATGAACCGATGTAACAACACAAGAACACGTAATCGAACTTCACCAGACGAATTGCACATAAAATCCATTAAGCCTAACCTGGAAATCGGAAATCAAACACAAGAACACAAAACAATGGATCTGTTGCCATAAGAATCGTTTGAGGAATGGATGGAAGATGAATCGAACATATAAAAGCCTCTTGAAACTCATGGAAGATGAATTGATGGACCTTCAAAAGAAGAATTAGGCAATAGACATAGAACATAAAAGTCTATTAAAATCGTCGGTACAAGAAGAATTAGGCAATAATTTGTATTTGAAATCAGAACCCATTTTCTAACACCCTGATTTTCAGTCCAAATTTAAGTTTTTCAAAACTCAATTTAAAACATACTTTATACAAATCTCTGTAACTTATTGCGGAAGCATTGTAATTCTCTTTGAGTATTTCAACAAAATACCATATATTTTAACAGTAAACTTTATCATTGAATATAACTCAAAACCTTTCAGGTGTTATCACAGTCAATCTCACGACCATCAACAAAATCATAGAAAACCCAAGATTACCGGAAATGCAACCAAATCAGACTATGTCCAAGGCATCTACCCGCATCACCAAGTCCTCTAGACAACCTACAGATACAAAACATTTAAACACACACTGGGTTAGCTATAAACATAGCTAGTGAGTACAACCAAAAATCATTTTTCTTTTTAAAACCAAGTTATCATCCTTTAGAAAACACAAGTTTGGCAATCATTATACTTTAAAATCACACACGTAAGCACATAAGAATGCGGGTCTATCCATTGGGCCATAATGTCTCCACGTGGTAGCTAGCCATGGTCAACACGTGCCCACATGGGGGATTACCACATCACCCCGTCAAGGTGGGGGATGCACGAAGCAGTCCACCATACAACGGTTATCTGGAGTGTAAGCCTTGTTCACCAAATTCACTCGTGTTGCCCCGAGTTCGGTGGCTCGTCAACCCAGTGAACCCACACGGTCATGATGGTCTACTGACATACCCCTCCACTCTCTGCACCGATTCCTCAACCACCCGTACATCGCGGTTCCTCAATTGCCGAAGCCACATGAACCTGTGCACGTCTCAATGGCTAGGAACCCTATGGTACATAGTTCATATCACACAGTGGTCCGGACCAAATCACATACCCCAAAGGGTAACATAAAATCACATGCCATAAAGGCCCCAAATCACATGCCATAAAGGCCAAGTAATCCAAGCATCAAGCTCATCAATAAACACATAAGTGTCACAATTATATCTCTTGAGCATAAATGTTCCATAATCAATATCACATTTGGCATATCAATGCCCAAAAACATCATCAGTATAACATATCTTTCAATACTCAAAATCATGTCACAGTTGGCATCTCAATGCCCAAAGTACACCATAAGTGAAAACATGAATTTCATTAACTCAAAACCATGTCTTTTGTTTCAAAATCAAAGTTTTCTCCAACATGGAGGGTCATGTTCCAAAACCATCAATTAAAGCACAATTTAAACATAGACCATCTCCAACACGGAGCAATGGTCTTTCTTTGAAAACCATTTTCATAAAACGCATCATATATCAAATTCACAATTTTCCATTCTTTACTTTCAAAAGCTTCATAAGCATTTTCTAATCATATAATTCACATTATAAAACAATTCCATAATCCACATCCTTGATTCAACAAGTTTCATCAAACACTTGCCAAACAATCAACCACAATCATGATGACTTGAAAACTTTAGCAAAACAGGATATCCGCAGGGTGTACTCACCTGAGGGTGTGATGTCCACAACCCCATCCAAACCAAAGCTTAAACACTTGATCATAAACCTATGATCCCAAAACACAAGGTTAACTTACATAAGTTAACCAAAAACAAGATTTCTAAACTCAATTCTAGTCTTAGACACTCGTTCGGGTCTAAAAAGACTTCATATATCCCTTATAAAACCTTAGAATCAATCCCCAAACAAGAACATGGTCAAATGGGGTCAAAATCATGATTTTTGGAGGTTTCAGAGTGCCTCGTGCCGCGCAAAATTCTCTGAAAATTGGACCTTCGCCAATTCATAGCCTCGCGCCGCGAGCCAGCGTGAACAGTGTCCTGCGAGTCTTCTTTTGCTGCAGGTCCTTATTTCTCCAAGTTTTCAATACCTAACTTAAGATTTCGAACCAAAGGCATAAAACTTCACTCAAACAACTTCTTAACATCAACTATCACTACTTTTTTATCATCATACATCATCAAGAACCCTACCATATGAATTTACCCCAAAATTTGACCCATTTTCACAAATCATTACAAACTCAACCATGAATAACCAAATATAACAATCATAACTCAAAATCAAACACCAAATGAGATTTAGAACTTACTTGTTCAAGTACCCTAACTAGTGTTGATGCTTTCTTGTTCAAACCCAAGCTCAAAATGAAGAAATTGAAGTTCAAATACTCCCAACTTTGAATCCAAGCACAAGAACCAACCAAATTTTCTTTGATTCTACCTTCTTCTTCTCCTCCCTTTCTAGAACTCTCTCTCCTCTTCTTCTCTCGATTTCTTCTCCAGCCAAATGAAGTGTTGACCTCAATTATTGAGTTCACACACATAAATATCTACACAATTACATGTTTAGTCCTTCTACTCTCTTTCCTTTTACATTTATTTTCCAAAATCTAATATATAACACATATACACAACTAGAAATAATAAAATACAAGCAAAACACATAACTTTACTAATTCTCATTTACTTGCACACGTATATATATATATATATATATATATATATATATATATTATAATTTCCAAAAATACGGGTATTACACATTTGCAAGCGGTTCATAACAAAATTTCAAGGAAAAACAAAATAAAAATTTTAATAACCTCTTGGTTACTGTTATAACAAGTAACTCTTATACAATGAATCATTTTAGAAAGTTGGTTGTATTTTTAGGTACAAAATGAAGTTGATTGTATACAATGACAATTTTGATAAAGTAATTGTAATTTCGCGCAATTAGCCTTTTAAATAATTATGATATACTGCACCCAACCCAAGACATGTGCAATCTGGGCTTTGGTCCAGGACAACAACATAAGGGGGAATCGATTTTGTAGGTCTACTACCCCTATATTAGGCTTGTAAGTTAAAGAAATAGGTAATCAGGATAGGCGGGGGACTAAGGGCAACAACCCAAGGATCCATCATCAATGACTCGACGTTTGGAGTTCTCAAGGACACGAATGCACGATTAAAAAAATTTCTCCAGTCCAATAAAGGGCATGAGGCATCAATCAAAACACATTGCATGATTATTTTGGTTTCTGAAATTGAATTCAAATTTTATCAATTAGAGATTTTAATTAAGGATTAGTGACTAATTAGGGTGGGGACACGAATACAATTGCATGAACAGACAACTAAGCCGAGAAAGTTCAATAAATTAGAATCGATTTGGTAGCCAGTTTAGTGAAATATAGTTGTAAATTAGAATTACTTTGATTGTTTTGTTTGGTTTTGATTATACTGAATAATATCTAATTATGAAGTTGGTACATGTATTAGTCAATTAGATTGTAGAGTATTATATATGTATGTTAAAGTTTGACACTCTCAAAATAAAAGTGTAACAAGTTCTTTTAGTTTTCTAATAATTAAATTTGTTTTTATTGACCCAAGCGCATTTTAAATTGTTAATTTTATGAACTGTTTTGATCTAAACCTTTTGTGGCTTGAACATGTTTTGACCGGTTAATCGATCTGAGTACTCGTCTGATTTGTTGGGGTTGGGTTTTCCCAATCCACATGACATGCAAGAGATCTCCTATACTTTATAAAAGCTAATGAGTTTAATGAAAAAAATTACAGAATTTAAATAGAATATATATAGATATAGATATAGTTTAGGATGTTAAATGGAAAAGCAATTAAGAAAGCACATGGAATAGAAGTAGGCGGCTAGCAATAACATGTTGTAATGTCTTTGGTTCACCCGTCAGTTTCAACTAATTCCCCCCGATATGATTCAGACCCACCCCCAAAAAAAGAAAAAAGAAAAGAAATTGGGATTCCCTAGCTAGCTTATGTATGTGAATTGGATTGGATTCCTGTGCACGCTTTCTTTCGTTGGTGACATTGAAATGACTCATGAATTTGATTACGTTCACGTGTGTTAATTCTTGTCTGGGATATGTTTTTTTAATGTACGTTTCTAGCTAACTTTAAGGATGAAACTAGAAACAATATATATATATATATATATATATATATATTCTTTTATACCAACGTTTATATATTTGTTCATGGATGTTTTTATTCTTTTCAAGTCTCCTTCAAACTGGAAATATATATATTAACCAATCGAATTACATTTAACTCCTACAGATTATGAAAGAAGCTATGATGCCCCTTTTAAGAGGTTGTGCGTTTAAGTCCCTTGTAAACAATGAAATAGATTTAGAGATAGATTAAGTGGGTGTGTGTGTGTTTACCGTTCAAAAAATTGACTTGTATATATTGTTATGTCTAACGAGGTGTTGCCATTAGTAGTAGGGTGTGGATATTTTGTATAATTTGTCTGTAATTATTTTAGACTTATAGACATTGGTCGGGATATTGATTTGGTTAGAAAAGTATATGATTTGTTCACTACAACATGTATTTAACTTCTTCAAAAAAAAGTGCATAAAATTTGTCGAAGTTACGTGCACTTATAAATGTCCATAAATACGTGATGCATGGTTAGTTATAACAATATTCACAATTATAGTGTAGAATAAAATTTTCACATTTTTAAGTGTGTAAGTGATTATATTTATCTATACTTAAATAAAAGTGTAGATTAATGTTCTTCGTACTTCTCCACTTAAAAAGAACTTCTTGCGAAATCTCTACACTTTTAAGTGTAAACAAAATATCGCACGCACTTCAAAAAGAGAGTATTATTTCTACAAATATAAACGTGAATTTTATTATGATTTAATATATTTTCTTCGTGTTTAAATTTGTAGTTACACTATAGCTGTTTATAAGTATGAATAAGCTGACAAAATTTTATGCAACTTTTAAATGGTATATGTTATTTTTGTAGTGGTTTTCTATCTTTTTAAACTGGAAGAAACAATTTTAACTTTTGATTAAATAAATTAATGGATAATAGTGTTAATGGTTCATTAATGCGCTTATTAATGACTAATTGACGAGAGGTATTTCGGGACAATCAAGCGTCGCTCATTAATAGCGGTTTACCCAAACACAATTCGTAGTTGGGTAGATAAAAAATGACCAAGATATCCCTATTGATACTCATTAATGGTGACTACGAATGGTTCTCGCATTAACATCATTTTCAAATAAACTTGTGTGTGTAGGAGAAAGTTCATTTGAGAACAATAATTATTGCGAGAATCAATTTTGCTCTTGATTAATTTAAATCAATGGTCAGTAAAAATGACAGCTCATTAGTGACGTATTAATGAGGGGTTATTTTGAAAAAACCAAGTTTCGCTCTTTAATGATTGCTCAGCCGGACGTAATTGTAAAATATATAAAAAACCAAAATACACTTATTAATGAGCATTAACGGTGGTTACAAATGGTACTCATAATAAAACGGTTCTCAAGTGATATTTTCCCTATATGTATGTGTGTATATATATATATATATAGAGAGAGAGAGAGAGAGCGCGCGCGCAATGTTCATGCATGGGATCAGGGTTCGATAGGGTATTACGTAGTCAGTGGTTCCCCACATCGTGATGGATGAAAGTGATGAATCTTTGAGAGATCGGCATGCATGCTTATTACCCTTTTTGTTGGTTAAATAGAAAAGATTTGGGTTTGGTTTTATACACACACATATATATATATATATATGTCCCCCAAATTAGATTTTATATATATATATATATATATATATATATATATATATATATATAATTTTTTTTTAAAAGAAGGAAGAAGAAAATGATCCCCAAAAAGTAATAGTATCAAATGACAGTGGAATGTGAAGTAGTCGCATTAATTGTTACTACGACGATGGACCAATTTAGCGAGACAAACTAAGTGATGTGTATATTATATTATGTCCATTTGGAAGTATATGATAAAGAAGCATTCCAAAATTCCCTTTTTAGGACAACTTTGACAATGTGAAGGGAACAAACAAACCTTTGCAAGCTGTAAAGATTTCCAATCCCAATTTTCTTTTTTCTTTTTCAATAAACAAGAAGAATTCAACCTAGCTCATATATATATTCATCACTTTTAATGCATTTAAAATATGTTTATATTCTGTTTTAAGCTGATCGATCGAGTTTATATTCTTTAATAATGAAATGATAATGATTTCCCAATAATCAAGCTATATATATACGTTACCACCCTCATATATATATAGAGGAAGGTTTATGCAAAAAGCTCTTTTTTTATGAGAATTAATTAGAACCGTTAATTTACTTGATCAATGGTTAAGAAGGGTGTGGCATTATAGTAATTAAAGTAATCCTTAAGGAAATTAACCTAAAAGAAGAGAGGGTCTTGAAGTCATTTTACCACTACCAAGACCCTATTTTTAGAACTTTTTAAATGCCATTGACAGTTGCTGTTTTGCTGTCAAAACCTTCCATTCTCCAATTACTCTTCAAATAGACGTCTTCCCCACAGTCGCTGGATTCCGGTAGCCACCGCCGAGCATCGCTACCCTCCACCGTGAGTATATTCCTCCGTTATTGTTCAGATCCATCACCGACTTGAAGCCCCGTCGTTTCAGATCCACCATCTTACCGCCGCGACCTGCTATTCATCTCCACTGTCAAAAACAAGGACCGGTACTGTTCATCTTTCTCCTAACCGTGACATCGACTTGCAGTTCCTCGCCCCATCATCAACCTGTAGTTCATCCATCCATGGTGATTTTAAGTTCTGGATCTACTGTTCTACTCGATGGGATCTCATTGCCGCACCATCGTACCGGTACCTCCAATGCAATCGCCGGCCACCATCTCCACCCCATAACACCGTGATCAGAATCAAAGTCTAGGTTTTTTTCCACAAGATCAAAAATCAATCAATGGATGAAATTGCTTCTCGCACTTCTCGCAAAAAAAACACTTCTCGCAAGAATCCTCCCGTATATATATATATATATATATATATATATATATATATATATATATATATATATATATATATATATATATATATATATATATATATATCGACAAAATAAAGGACATTCACCTAACCAAACTCTAAAAAATTGAAACCAAGGTGTAAAAGAGGGTTTTGTAAATATGTTGCATATTATCGATCTAACTATAAGTGGAGATGAATTGAATCTTTAGCTCTCCTACAAAGTGTAACTCATTTCCATGTGTGTTATAGGTAATATTTTGAAACTCGGGTCATTAATTAGTTGACCCGGTGTGATGACTGGGTCACGAGTCAACCCGGTTATATATATATATATGTGTGTGTCAAACTTGTGTTTTTAAATTATCGTTTTTGTGAATTTTGTTAATCTAATATTGATATCTCAAATATATCTATTGTCCTTATTCACTTAATTATCATAATAAAAAATAAAAAGATTAAAAAAGTCCAAAACCGCATCAATAACGGTTGGTAGGCCGGGTCAACCAGTTTGACCAGAAACCCAATCGGTTGAATATGGTCCAAAAAAAGACATAAACCCGATCATTATTGAACCACTCTCCCGAACGGTTTCATGGTTCAACCAGTACATTTAACCCGGGTTTTAAAACACCGGTTGTAAGAGCATAAAAAGATGGTAAGTAGCCCAAACGTTATCACGTCACAAAGTCGGTGGAACATGTAATTTGATTAATTTGATGTTAAGTATATACTAAGAAGTGCTTGAAGGCTTGAAGCTAGGGGTGTGCATGGGACGGTATTAAGCTTAAACCGAACTCAATCCGTTAATTTCGGTTTTAGGATTTTCAAATCCAATTGTTTCAGTTTCTATCGGTTTCAGTTTTGGTGGGTTCTGGTCATTAACGGTTCGGTTTTAAAACCGAACCCACTTGGTTTTCAACATAATATGTAGTTTCTTGTACTAACCTTCATATTTCTAACATTATATACAAATTTCAACCACAACATCTAATTTCTAACATTAAATTCAATGTCTATTTTTAGATCAAATATTCAAAATATAAACATATTTTGTATTATATAATTATAAAATAAACGTCGATCTAAAAATAGGTAAATGCAAAGGGAATGAAAAGTTATTGACCCTATTTAATAAACTTAATTGACTTCTATTTAATAACTATAAAATAAATAAATAAATATATATATATATATATATATATATATATATGATATGTTAAATTTAATGGGCGGTTTCTAATTAAAACCGGAACCGAACCGAACCCATCGGTTTTTTCAAAAATGAAAACCAAACCGTCGATTTTAAAATGGTTTCGGTTTTAACGGATTGGTTTCAGTTTTTTGGTTTCTATGCACACCCCTACTTGAAGCCTTGCAAGTTCAATAGGTATATAACAAAAGTTTTACATTTACACTTTGGTATATGAACAAGAAACGATTCTTATTTTCCTGAAACATCAAAAATTAATTCTCATCTTTATTCCGTCCCTGGGCACAAGTGACCTGCACCTCATTAAAAAACACAACCAAAGTTGTAACTACAAAATCATTTTAAAGATTACACATTCCTACATATAGATGATTGAAAGAGATGAGATTTGGATTTACATTGTTTATACTAAACGGCATAACACCACAACTATTTTACTATATTTATCATAGTTTATGATTTTATGATTTCATATCTAAGTTTGACTTCAAAGTCTACTTAAATAACTTAACTTTAGTACACTACTGACTCTAGTTTATATGTGAGACTAAATTTATGTGTTTTTAGTGGGGAAAAAAACTTATGGACAATAAGTTGTAGATACAAGTAAAAACTTAAACCATAAGTATATCTCACACTTTATCTCTTTATTACTCAAATATCACATCAGTGTCATATCAATTTTTTCTCCCATTTCTCTCCCATACCCAAAACCCAAATATAGTCTAGCCTAACACCTATCCGCATGTAAGGGCGTGAGGGTGTTCCCCAAGCATTCGATGAGGAGCCAAAGGAACCTGAAGGCTCTCAGGTCACCCCATATGGGTGGCGTTAGTGGAGACCAAGCTGTTTGTTTATTAAAAGGTATGATGCCATATGTTTTTATCATCACGTATGTAGAAGACGTGGTTGTAAAATCTGCAGCATACACATGAAAGATGGTTTGTTTTTTAAGTTTGTAGTTTGATTTTTTTTGTAGAAGCAATTTCTCTACTTTTGGATAAACGTATAACTGTCTAACCCGCTAGTTTGATTGTTGTCTGTAGTTTGATTGTTTTCTTATCACCGATGCACACGCTATTTATAGTTTCCGCTAGGATGCAGGTGTGATGTTGCAATAAAATCCGCTAGAAAAACACCAACAAACCCACCCCTCCCCCGCCTTCAAATAAAATTTTCGTGTGACTTCCCTTATTTTCTCTATCCTCTCCTCCTACATATAATTTTTTACATAAAAAATATACTCTCTTCATTCATTTAGTTGATATATTTCATCTACTCATATGGATCCAAAGAAGAATATTAAATTCAACCTCACATTATTTTATTCCATCTTTCTTATCTTTCTCTTTCTAACCATTTAGTAGAAAAAAACCACAATCACAAACATTGTATTGGCGATACAAGAAAATTACTCGAGAACACTTTGGAAAAGAATAAATTTAAATCAAAATTATTTGCCATTTTGTCCCATGTCACAAATTTCTTCCTGAAAAGATCCTACAAATAAAAAAACATAATGAGAATATCCCACAAAGCTATTGGTCATGGTCACAACCAACCCTTCTATCACTTCTTACTGTTATTAGAGTTAATTGGAGTGGGCGGCCGCGTGGATAGCAACAGCGTGGTGTCTTCTTCGGCGTGGCATAATCCGCGCGGGTGGTAGTGGTGTGGAGGACTATTTCATGCGTTTTTTATGTTTTATTATGCTGGACTGGAAGCTGTAAAAAATACAAAGAAAAAAAAACAAGAAGATGGCGGCTTTATTATTCTCTCCAACCCTAATTTGCTTTTATTTCATTTAAATAGCATAGGAAAATTCCTAACACCCTCATATTTTCTCTCCTTGCATGAACGAATTTCATTCTGCTTGACACTTTTACTCCTTTAAATTTGATGTGTTTCATTTTCTGCTAATCAACAAATATACTATACAAAATACAAACGTTAATTCTTAAAGCTTTCATAAAACACATTCCATGTTGCAATTGTTGTTTTAGCTTTCATAAAACACATTAATTATTGAGTATTATTAGACATGAAATTAATAAATAAGACGGGTCCTAAAATTTGGTGTGATGATGAGTGACCACTACGGGTCTATATAGTGAGCTAAGATTAGTTTTCTCGATACTTGCAATAAGGATGCTTGTGTCATGTGTGTTTGCCTGATAAATAAACTTAAAAGATATGACTAATCTATTAAAATGACTAAAACAATGTCTTAGAAGTTTTCTCTAACAATTTTTTCTCTTTCATTTTGTCATGCGTCACTATTTTTCTTTTATAATTATACCCACATATATGTCCTCTGTCTGTAAGACTGTAAGTATACATTATTTTCAATAAAAACATTCAAAAAAAGGAAAAACTTTCATCTAACCTGTGGTCAATATTATTTTAAGTGTTAGCAAAGTTTATTTTCCCTACTGACTGAGTTTGTATCATGTATGCAAGTGAAAGAAATGTTGTAACTGAAAAAGTAATACTGTTTTGCATATTTTAGGTTTATACACGTAGAATACAAAAACAAGAAATCTTACTAGGTTATAAGGGCCCCACCGAACTTCACATTCAAACCTATCAAACAGCAATTGAAGTTCACAAAGGTTTCAAGCCTGCAAGAAATCCTTCAATTTCTTCTGGTTTTGAGTTGGAGAGACCTGCAATAACACTATGCATCCTTTTTAAGGGCCCTTAGATGTTATAAATAACATAGATTGCTAACTTGCCATTTTTATTACCGTTTCCACCAATAATCCTTAATAGATCTCCATTCCGTAAACGCAATCTCTCCATCCGTGCACGTTGAACATCATCTACCCTTTGTGCTTTTAACCTCTCCATTTTGGTACTTAATTCTGTTGAAAGTTTCTGCAGCTCTGCAGGAAGCAAAAGCATACTCATCATTAAGTTTATTAAAAGAGAGTATATACACGTTTGTAGTACCTTTGAATGCATCATCCTCAGAAAGTTGCTCAGAGAGCTTCAATAACTCATTAATTGATGCAGCTTGATGGTTCCTAATAACAGATTGTCTTTCCAATGCTTGGATCTCACTCTTCAGCTTAGCAGTCTCCTGTTCAGCCTGTGTACATGATGAAGTTTGTTTATCAACAATCTAAAGACAATATCAACCAAGTAACCAACAATAACTAATTGCATAGTACGGTTGTTTTATTACCAAAGTATGTTTTGATTTCAAGGAATCCAACTGTGCATCAAGATCAGGATTACCAACAGCTTCAACTTCCATTAGATCGCTAGCAGATGCTTCATCCTAAAGACTCCAGATAATAAAATTTTAAAAAGAATACATGTGATGATTAATTGATTACATTGACAGGTAAAAGATAAGTTCTTTTTTATCCAAAATCATACACAGATTTATGTATTACACAAAAAAAAAAAAAAAAAACTGTAGATTTTCATCTGTTTTTTTTTTATAAGACTCAAATTGATAATCAATAATAGAGTAGAACACACCCTTAATCGGATGCGTGTAGATATAAAAGGGGCCTGATATTTGAGACTCACGGGATCTCCAAAATGAAGAAAAATAACTAAATACTCAAAAACTCCCCTAATCTCAAAGCCCTCAACCTCAATTTATAATAAATAAATAACTTTCTCCCTAAGATAATGTATTTTCTATAATTAAAATCTAATAACTACCACAATTAAAAGATTCATAAAATATGAGTCATATCATTACTCCGGCCCCCAAAAACACCTTGTCCTCAAGGTGTTGCCACTATTGACTCAAATTCTGGGATTCCATATATAGTTTTCGTCGTCTTGTAGCCCATGCAGAGATAAATAATCTGGCTGACAAGAAGTTTCCCCAACATACATCCATCTTTGAGTTATGTACGACACCCTCACCTTCTCAACCGCAAGAACATACCCAGATGCGTGGTTGCTACTCCATGTGGGAGGCACCATCCTACTGCTCTTGTTAAGAATCGGATCAGCATTGAACATATACACAGAAATCAAATGCTTGAACTTCTCATTCGGGGAACTAGATTCAGCCTGCGGAAACCCAGATTCATCACAACTCAGCCCTATTGATTGTCTGAAAGGCTTCAAAGTGATGAAGTCTAGTGGTGATATGACTGTTGTCTTGGCTGCTTGTGGCAGTGGTAGCTGCTGATAGACTGAGGGTATTGGGGTTAAGTGATAATCGACTGAGTTAGGGGGTAGGTGATAGCCGGTGGCAGTTGGGTGGTGTGGTTGCACGGAAGCTGTGGGCTGGTGTGGTTGGGAGGCGGCAGCCGTTGGGTTGTGAAAGTAGTGAGTGTGAAACAACCAGACGGTGGCGTGGTGGTGATTGGCAGCGGCAGTGAGGATGGCGTGGGTGGTTGTAGGGCTTTTAGAAGCTGAAGCACTTCTTCGAAGTACTTGTCAGATTCATCCTTATCCTTTTTGATTGTCTCCTGCATCAGGTCAAAACGGTCGACGTTTCCTTCTAGTTAGCCATCATATCAGCCTTGTATTTTTTCATCGAGATCATTGATTTTCGTCATGATGAAGGAGTTGGCAGTGTGTTTCCATAGGTAGATTGACCGGATCTGATACCAATTTGATATGAATCAAATTTATAATCAATGATAGGGTAGAACACAGCCTTGATCAAATGCGTGTATATACAAAAGGGGCCTGATATTTGAGACTTGGGGGATCTTCAAAACAAAGAAAAATTACTAAATACTCAAAAAAACTCCTAATCTCATAACCTAAAACCTTTATATATACTAAATAAACAACTTTCTCCCTAAGATAATATATTTTCTATAATTAAATCTAATAACTACCATAGTTAAAAGATTCACAAAATATGAGTCATGTCATCTTTATATCTCTACCACTAAGAATATATAGTCTAGTATCCTCCTCGCCACTGAGAATATATTGCCAACTTCACAGACATACAATAACAAACTTTTAGACCACTAAATAGCATCCTCTTTGCCGCTGAGAATATATTGATTAATGTTACCCTAAACACTTATGCTAAAACTGCCACTGGAACTATGCACCTTTTCTCATTTTAATGAACATTGAAAAGAACAACACCATCAATAATTTGCTCAGAAATGAAAGCATCAAAGGATATAGATATTACCTTCACTTCTAGAGAGAAGCCTAAACTTCTAATAGGGTGTCTGGGATTACGTTTGAAAGTGATTATCTGATATGGAATCAGCAGAATCAGATAATAAGTTCAACAGAATAGCTGCTGGATATAATGTTTGTGTATTGTTCTGTTGCTTAAAGTTGTGATAATCAATTAATCAGATGTTTAAGTGAGAGGCATATTCTCGTAATTTAAGGATTCAAATGTAAAATGGCCTTATATTGTCAAATAATCAGTATACTTTTGTTGCAGCTACTCCTTAACTGATTATTTGACTCCTAAAAGATAATCAGAATCAGTTTCACTAACCCAAACCATATAACTGATGATTACTTTATTAATGACTTAAAAACGCAATAAGAGGATAATAACTTCCAAAGAGCAAGGACAAACATCACCCTTAGCACCCCCCCCCCCCCTCTTTTTCTGTCCTCATGATATAGGGGCTAAAACCTAGAGCAGGGCCTGCATATATTTGTTCCTGCTTCCCAGTGTTCACAATTTCCCTTAACTTAACGCAGTATCATTCCCATTTTACAAATTACTATACACACAAATGGGAGAACTATGATATTCGCTAAAATGTATATATATTTCGTATTCGATACCCCATTATTAGAATGCACTTTTATAGTGAGTTAGGTTAATTATGACTTAATTTGTTATAATATGTGTATTAGGGCTCTTGGAGAGAAGAAATTGAGAAACCAATAAAGTACTAAAGAAAATGAGAAACGAAACTAGCCTCAGAGGGCTACAATCTCATTTTGAAGGGCAAGTTGGGATACACCAAGAATGCGACGTGTTCTTAAGTAGAACGCGACGCGTTCGTGGTCAAAGTTGAAAACCATAAATAGAGCCACATCTTTAACCTAAACATATTCCAGCCATCTTATGTGGTTTCTTTTGGCAACCAGAAGCCTTCTAAGTTCTAATGGCTAATTTGAGGGTTGGGTGAAGATTTGGAGCTCAAGATCGAAAAATCAAAGCTGAAGAATCATCAGGCTTCTTCCAGTTTGCTTTATGGTCTCTGTTCAACATACTACGTATGATTTCCAAATGTTCTTTTCTTTTCATTATGAGTTAAATACCATGGTTTTCACTTGGATAAGATAAACTCTTGTTTATTAGTTTGATTTCTATGGATTTGATGTTTTTGTAATCATATATTTATCATGTTTTGCTTAATTGAAGATCCATATATGTTAAAGTTTATGAATTTATTGACTGAGTTTTTATAGGTTAGGTGATCGTTCTATCTATGTTTGCTTGAATCGTGATTATCTATGACCATTAGTAACTGTGATTAGTGATGGACCAAATCCTAGGGTTAGAACATATTGTAATTGAACTTTATTGTGTGTGAACAATTGCATGCAATGACCATTAGGTGTAGTTGCTAATTGTATGACCGATAAGATCAAGAAAATTAAGTCTTGCATGATACGAATCAATAGACTAGTTATGTGGGTTATTAATGTCATGACCATTGGTTTAACGTCTTCATAATTATAAGGTTAGTGAGTTGGATCAAGAGATCTAAACGTTATAGGAATCGGTATATGATAAATAATATCCATTGCACTTCCTGAAATCGACTATAAACAAGGGTCTAATCGAATCTAAATGAAAGTAATTCTTTTATTGATTGTTTCAACTCCAAGTTCCGAACTTTATGCTTTTGAGTTGTTTTCTGTTTTGTCAGTAGTTTAGTTGTTTTATCGTGTTTTTAATTTAGAAACCAAAGTTCCCCCAAACTACTTATTTTCTTTAGACTAATTAATAATTGAGTCTTTTACAACCGAAATCATACTCGTTTCCCAAGTGCTTGACATCTGGTCTTGCGAAATATTATATTATAATATGATTAGGTTATCTTGCCTATTTGTGTAGTAGTCGGTATTCTTGGTAATTCCAATTTATAGATATAAAACCAGTTCTGATTTATGCACATCAAACTAAACAAAAATAGACGAAAGAAAGGATCCAAGTAAATGAACATACATCTTTGGGCAACGAAAATCCTTCTGGAACGGAAAAAATTCGAAGAAAACAGTATTTCTCCCACATAGACAACCGCTTGTCAAGGGAAGATTGAATTGTCTTTCGGATATAATCCAAACCCTACATGACAGTTAAAATGGAACAGCAAAACCGTTAACATCAAACAATACAAAACATAGAACATATAAGACCCAAAGCACAATATAACCATGTAGAAACTTAAATATGCGTTTCAAAACAAAACTAGTAATAATAGATGGTTAATAAAGCAGAAACAAATCTTGGACCTTGGTTAACTCTTCAGCCCTATCTGAAGCATCAGTCTTAAGTTGAGTTGATGCCTCCCTGTAAAAACACTGTAAATAGTTTGCATTGTGATTTGTGAATAAAAACTGTGACAAAAATAAGAATAAAGACTGACTTGTGAAGCTGATCGAAGGCACTATCGATCAATTCATCCACAAGGTTTAAAATGGAGTTGATGAACAACTGAGGGTTCAAGCCCAAGGAATCAAAAACCGCCTCATTCTCACTACCCTCCATCTCCAATGTTTTTTAGATGCTACTGAAAACTAGTTCTCGCTGTTTTGAGGTAGCGTCTGAGATAAAAACACGAATTTATATGTTTCAGCAAGAATAGATAAGGCATTGCAAATACAAAATGAAAACGATTTCAAAATTTACTCAAACACATAGATACTCCATTATTTATCGGACAGAAAAAGAGTTTGTTATACACATTTTCAAGAAAACTTGACAAAAGTTTTCAAGCTATTTTTCATAAGTGGATATAAAGTTATAAACTATCAGAAAGATCTTTTGAAAATTTTATATAAAGCACTCTGAAAGGAGTTCTTAAAGAATCATTTATAAGACGATTGTATGAACCGGTGGTGCAACTTTAATGGTTAAAAATCAAGTCAACTTGTAAATTCTTGAGCGAATTGATGACTACAGAATAAAGGCATATAGTTAACAAAACATAGTTTAGTCTTTTTTCAGTCAAAAGTTAAAATACACAAAATTTCAAGAACGTCTATGAGAAAACATCATCATCTCCATATCAAAACAATTCTTGTAAAAACAGGTGGTCGAAACTTGAAGGCCTAAAACAACTTCAGATGTTGAGGAAGCATCAAATTCAAAATACAAAACCAAATTTAGAATTCAATATTTTGCTAGAAATATAACAAGTGCCTATCGTTATCCAACAAGCACACCTAAAACACAGTGCCATAAAAGCACAAGCAGATCACATTGATAGTATTTGCTACTAGTATTCCAGCACAATGTAATAATAAGGACTCAGGGCCGCTGATGAAAAACTATCAAAAGCTATATTTTTTCTGTCCATATGTAAAATACATCAAACCAAAAAGGCAACAAAAAATGCATCAAATTAGGGGGTGCTCAAGTTAGCCCCTTTTTTATTTACTTAAGCTTATTAGTAATAAGCTACTATGGCTATGATCTTCTTGATTTCCGAATTTATTGACTAACCAAGGATAACTTCCCCTGTTCAGAACAATTTTGGGTTTTAGGTTTTCTAAATTGAATGAGAATTTGTGATAAATCTCCTAGGACGGTATCGATGGGAGGCTAAAAATTAAAAACCCTAACAAACGAAGCATACAACTGTATCTGAAATATACTCACCTTGAAAAGAAAGAGAAACAGATCGAGAGGATGTTAGACGATTACGAGATAGCGAGAAACACACGAAGCTGGAAGAGCAGAAGTTAATTCGTGACTGATCTTCACACTATGCTGGCTTCAGGCGACGGGTGTCGATATATCCCGCCGGAAATAATTTAAAATAGGAGAAGTTTGTGTTATCATCTATGAACATTTAGCCGACCTCAGCTTAAATAAAATATTACGGGTGTGTTTCGATTCGATGAGCTTTTTCGAGCTGATTTTTATTTTGGAAAAATAAGCTTATATATATAGTATTGTTCTGATAAAAAAAGATGTGTTTATTTTTAGAAAAACCTTTACTTTTTTAGAAATGTTTTCTAAAAAAATTAAAAATTAAAAAACATGTTTAGTTGTACATTTTTCAAAGAAAACGAAAAACTCTCGTACTTTTACATATTTTCCAAACTCCTTAATTTTTTTAAACTAGCGAAATACTTTTTTAAAAAAACACTTCGATCAAACATGTTTTTCATTTTTTTCTGAAAAATAAAAACTTCATCCTTTCGTCTAAACACGTTTTCTATTTTTTTTTCAGAAAATGAAAACTTCACTATTTTTTACCAAAAAACAGAAAATCTTTCTTTACCTAAACACAGCCTAAAGCCTTTTTTTTAGACAATAAGCTCTAAGAAAAAAAACATTTAAAACTAGTGATTAAAATTTAGCCGAAAGCTTTTTATGTCTAAATTACCAAATTAACCTCGCATTCCTCGTATTAGATTTACAATAGTTGATATCACCTTTAGAGCTATAAACGACAAAAACATATAAATTTCCTCGAGTATGTTTTAACAATTTAATTAAAGCTGATTATTTTGATTAATAATGGATTTTTTGTCATTTTTAAACTACAGATGTAATCAGAGTTTTAAATTTTAATATATCAGTCATTTAATAACTTTTAACAAGTTTTTGACAAAATCAACATAAACAAATCATACAGATACTTAAGTAGCCTTTAAAATTGTTTTAATATCCATACTATATTAACACCTCGTATATAAACACGAGATAGTTAAAGTAAATTTTATGTGTTTATAGTGTTGTTGAGTGTATATATGTATATATATATATATGGGAGGGTTCAAACGAGAACTATTTAATCTTTAATTCTTTAATCTTTAGTCTTTAGTCTTTAGTCTATATGGGTGGGGGTGGGGTGGGGGTAGGTGTAGGGGTGGGGTGGGGTGGGGTAGGGTAGGGTGGATAGGGTAGGTAAGGGCGGGTGAGGTAAGGTGGGTAGGGTAGAGTAAGGGGAAGGGAGGGGTGGGATGGGGAAGTTGGTGCATGGGTAAGGGTGGGTGGGTGGGGTGGGGTAGGGTAGGGTAAGGTAGGGTGGGGTGCATGGAGGTAGGGTGGGGTAGGGTAAGGGTGGGGTGGGTGGGGTAGGGGAAGGGTGAGTGGGGGTAGGGTGGGGGTAAGGTAAGGGTAGGGGTGGGGTGGGTGGAGTAAGGTAAGGGTAGTGTAACATCCGTAAACCCGGGCTAGTTGATTAGCGGGTTAGTGGTGAGTTTGTATTTGTGTTATTTGAATTTAATTGGTTAAATGGTTTTTTAGAATTAATTAAATTAATTCTATGAATTGAACTAATTATATGTATATATATGTGTACCGGATATGAAAAGAAAAGAAAAAGTATGTATCTTATGTATATGTGTATGTAAGTATGTATGTATGCATGTGGTATGATTAGACACTTCATGCTTGGAAAGTTGGGTCTTTGTGTGTATGTGGTTGTATATATGTCATTTAGAAAAGTCATCAGCTCATTTTATAGAAAGTTGAAAAGGTGTAGTGTGTGTGTAGTAACCTTTTGTTGAAGAAAGCTTCAAACCTGGAAATTTGAGATTGCTAAGTTGAAGAGTTGGTGTTTGTTAATTCAAGAAAAAGGTTAGAATATGTTCATAACATATATATGATTATCTTGGTATATTTTTATGTTGAAATACATGGCTATTTGAGGATTCACCATTGATGAAGCTTGAAAGCTTAAATTCAAGTGGGTTTTGATTAAATGTTGTTAAATCATGGATTTGAAGTATTATAAATGCATGAATACATGTTAGTAGATGTTTAAATATGTTTTTAGTAAGTTTTGGAAAGTTTCTGAAGTTCTGGAAAAGATCCATGGAGGTTTTTGGAGTCGGCTGGGTTGTTTGAAGAAGATAATGTTTATGGGAATCGGGTTCGCGGCGCGATCATTGACTTCGAGTTCGAAGAGGTGTTGTTCGAAGAAAGAGGACTTCGCATGCGAAGGGAACCGTTCGAAGGTTTGTCGCGACGCGACGCGTCGACTTCGAATTCGAAGTTAGTGTTTGAAATGGGCGCTTGAAGTACTCTATGGGGTGTTCGAAGGCGTGTCGCGGCGCGACACATTGGTTGGTCGCGGCGCGACCTGCGATTTTCAGAATAAAGTGTTTTTTGGTTATTGATTGTTTTGATGCGCGATTGCTCGGGGTTATTTGTTAATTATTTATATGATGTTTGTGAGCATTTGAGATAGAAATATATATGAATATATATTTATGAATGGAGATTGATTCCGGTTTGTTGTGTTCTCAGGAACTACGAAGACTCAGTGATATTAGACAACTGAGCAAACGGAATCGAGGACTGAGGTGAGTGGAAGTGTACTCACGAGTGGTGTTGGTGGTAACGCTTATGGTTATATGGTTTGAGATATTCGTATGATTTGAAATTGTCATAATAGACTGTTTAGTCTGAGTTGTCCTAATAGATTATTTAGGCTGATTTGCCATGATAGAATGTTTAACATGACGATAGACTGTGTTGATTGTTATTCGTTGGTAGTCGATTGATGTTTGTTGATTGTGATCATTCGGATTGTTGTGTGACCCGTGTACATGGTTAATGATATGTGCACATGGCGAGACCTGTACGTATGGTTAACGATATGCGTACATGGTTAGGGGTCAGCTTTCGTATGTTTTGGGCTGGGCTATCTGCTATTGGTTGCACAGTTCTTGATCTTCTATGCATTTGTTGCATCAGAAGGGGTTTAACTGTACCAAGTAGCAAATAGTTATCGGTAAACTTTTGCTTTGGCCCGCATCGGTTGCAGGTTCTGCAGAACCGCTGTTCCTCTAGAGGTTGGATTGATTTGTGAAGATGGTTTGATCTGTTTGAGATCTGTTTGCCTGATCGGATAGTGTTTGCTTGTGTTTGTTCTTTTGGATGCTTGTTTGTAGCTTCCATTCACTTAGCTTTGTGCTAATTTCCCTTGGTTGATTGCTTTTTGCAGGTTTGGCTGTTTAGCTTTGTTTGTGGGGAAGGGAAATTTGAACAATGCTCTGATATTATGTTTTGAGAAGAGACGAGCCATGTTTATAAATATTTTGTAACACAACTCGATGTAATGTTTATGAACAGTACTTTGTACTTTGTGGGTGTTTGTTTAAATGGAATTAGTAAACGCTTTCGCAGCGGTTTAATAAAAATGGCTTGAGAATTTACGGTGTTACAGGTAGGGGTGGGGGTGGGGTCGGTGGGGGTGGGTGGGGTGAGGTAGGGTAGTGTGGGGTAGAGTAGGGTGGGGGTAGGGTAAGGGTAGGGTGGGGTAGGGTAAGGGTAGGGTGGTGTGGGGTGGGGTAGGGATAGGGTGAGAATCTGTTATAATTGAAGGATTAACCGATTGGGTTAAATTAAGGTTAATCTTGTCTTTTGTCAACATTACGTAGGAAAATGAATTCAATTACATCTAACCTATTACAGGAATTGAAATCCATTACCTAAAGGAATATTAAAATTCCAAAGAATTTGATTCCATCCCAAATAATTTTACCGAACGCAAAATATAACAGAATTTGATTTGAATTTCATTCAATTTCTTCACATTCCGGTTAAACGAACGGGACCTAACATTTCTAAATCATACTTGATGTTTCTTACACGTACCATTTGACATTAAATACTTCAAAGTTTGTCCACACTTTAAAAAAATAAAACACAACATACGTCAATGTGATTATTTGTAGGGGTGTTCATTAATTAGTTTCACCCAAAAATCCACCCAATCCATATAAGTTTGGATTAACTAGTTATGGCTTAATTGGATTTAGATCGGTTATTTGGATACACCCGAATATTTAATCGGATTATGATTTGGATTTGGATTTTAAGTTTTTCTTTTAAGGCCCGACCGAATACTCGAATAAATAAAAATATTGCATTTTAATTTTTATGATATATATAATCATATAATTGTATTGAAATAATTTATTTCATTTGAATTGCTTTATGAATTATTAAATATAATAGTAATTTCTTAAAAGCATTTGTAGGTAAACAAATGTCAAGTATTTATGTTTTTAAAAATTATAGTGATATAATAGTTTTAGCAGATTACTTTATTATTTTGTACCTAATATATTAATATGGGTTATTTGAATTTGGTGATCTTGTAGTCAAGTGTTAAGTGTCTGTGACTAATGGTAAGTCTTATATGTGTTATTCAGTTGGATTAGTTTGGTTTATAATACTTCTGGTTTGGATTATGGCCGATTAATTCTTTTATAAAATCCAATTAAACCGAAACGATTAAATCCATAAAACCGACAACCGACTGATCAAACACCCCTAATTATTTGATTCCAACTTTTGTTGATGCTAAACTGACACAATTTTGTTTTTTTTTTAATCTTTCTTTGGCAGCTCTAGCTAGAGATGATCCAGGTTTATTTTTCACGGGTGAGGATCCAATAGAAACGGTTCCTAAAATAGGAACTCTAGGAACACTGCATCTAATATATAAAATCACTGCATCCAACTTAAAAGCATTGCATAATATTTAAAAAACACGTAGTTCTCTTAAAACTAGTCTATCATGCGTGAATTAATCGGTGGATTCTCATTTAAAAATACATCTTGTTTAAAAACCACTACATCTAGCATAAAATCACTATTCACTGCATCTTGTCTAAAAACACTGTATCTTATCTTTACACACAACTAATAATAACAATAATAATAATAATAATAATAATAATAATAATAATAATAATAATAATACATGTTCAAATGTGCTACAATAGTTGACTAGTTTTTGAAATATTGATCCGTTCGCAAATTGCGAACGTTCGTATTAGATCTTCTTTCTATTTCCCACAATCCTCAATGGTTTAAATCATATTTTTTAGATTTAAGTAAAAAAGAAGACAATATTTTCATAACTTTTAAATCTCTCCCTGTCCATTATGTTAAAGTCAAATACCACATAAATAAATAAAGTAACAAAAGAATATAATTTATTCATAATATAATTTTTATTTTAACCATCCGTTATTGAATTGTTTATCGGTTAACATGTATAAAATTGAAATAATATAGAGGAAAAATACAAACATCAACGGCAAAACCAACCGTAACCGCCACTGATCGATGACATGCCACAAAATCTGGCGGCCACGTCCTTCAATTCTCAACCTACTTATAACTGTCATGGCATTTTCGTAATATCAGTCATCAACATGATGACGTGGGTAAGGATCTCTTGTGGCATCCGTCGTAATTATGCCTAACATGGGAGGCAAAATTTTAATAACAACTGCAGGTTTCTTCCAACCGTTTCTGTATCCTACTCCCCAAAGCATCACTTAAAAACCCAGGTTTCCCCCATTTCTTCACCTTCCTTCGATTACTCTCCCTTTCTAAATCACTTTCCTTCCCTAAAAATACCACAGCAAACAGATCAGAACTCGGGGTTAATGGCAAAAACAAGCAACATTTTGACCACGGTCCTCAACGTATTGACCTTACTTTTAGGCGTACTCCTGATCACCGGCGGTATTTGGACCTCCGTCCACCCCGGCGGCGCCACCTTATGTGAAAAGACATTCGGGAAACCCTACTTGTTCACCGGAATATTCCTTGTGGTACTTGCCGTTCTCGGAATCGTAGGCGCAAGTTTCCGGGTTAACGCCATGTTATACATTTACTCCGCGGTGTTGTTCATAATGATCGTGGGCTTACTTGCCTTCGCCATTTTTGCATTGGTGGTTACCAATAAACGAATCGGGAAGGCGGTTTCAAACCAGGGGTTTAAGGAGTATCGATTTGGGGATTATTCTAAATGGTTGCAGAAGCATGTTGTGACTGAGAACAATTGGGAGAGAATCAAGAGTTGTTTGATCGATTCGCGTGTCTGCTTGGCTATCGCTCGAGCCAAGAACCCTGAGGATTTTTATCGGGCTAATTTGACTCCGTTAGAGGTATACCTCCATTCAGTTAATTTATTAATATTTACACATCGATCTATTGGTTAGATTATTTCACGTTTTTGAAACATTGATTTCGTTATCTGGCAGTCTGGCTGCTGCAAACCACCCGGGAACTGTAAGTTCCTGTTTGTGAATGCGAGTTACTGGGTGCCACCCAAATCGGGTCCTGGGTCGGACGACCCAGACTGCAAGAGTTGGAGCAACGACCAGAAGCAGCTGTGCTACGACTGTGGCTCCTGCAAGGTTGGTGTATTGAGTAACATGAGGCATTTGTGGAGGAAATTTGCAATCCTTAACTTCAGCATTCTTGTTTTCGTGATCATTATCTACTCGATAAGTTGCTGTGCTATCAGAAACAATAACGCTGTCCCGGAACCATGTCACATCTGAAACTGCCATAGCAGAAGCCAGAAGGGCTGCTTATTTAGTTATGTTCTATTTTATAAATCTACTAGATAGATTTATTTCCTTGGCTAGCTTGTTTATGTTTTAACTAAATGTACTAGGTATTAATGACTTTGTTTTGTAGTCTCTGACTTTGGCATTTCATAGTATTATAATTAAATTAATCTAGTTTCTCTAATGTGTAATTGATTGGAATCTCAAACTAATCTAGTCTCTATCTGTATATAAGTTTGATGCTTGTTTGGGCTATAATCTCAAACTAATCTAGTCTCTATTTGTAATAACTGTGTGAGACGAGAATCAAAGAAAAACCGATCTTTAAGTACTTATCTACGGACCACAAATGCACAGTAAGAGCACATAATTCGAGCAAACAACAAATTAAAAAGAATTAATCGGAAAGCAGCTTGGCTGAGCCTGTAGTACCGAAACTTCTAACAGCAGGAATGACTCGAGATGGGGATATAACACGGGAAAATGATACATTATAGGAATCAGTTCCTAACCGGCTTTGTAACCATCCCTTGCCTCCAGAGAACCCATCAGCTACAATCCAGCAGTTTTGGAACCCGAGTTCAGTTAAACATCTAGCAACTATCTTAGAGGAATCTGTGTACCTGCTTGATTTTAGATTGCATAAATATCATCAGAATCGTTAGAAAACATGTATGTTACAGTAAAAAATGGTAAAGATTCAGAAAACTAACGAGTCCAGAATCACAATTTTGGAGCCTTTGTTGATTTTCTTGAGATAAGATATCTTTATTGCTGCGATTTCAGCTTCTAGTTTCTTCTGGTTTCTGACGAGGCCTTTTAATTTGCTCGGTAATTCTTCCAATCTGAAGATTTTGAATGACCTTATGAGTAAAAGACAAGAGATATTGCTCTGTATTGGGTGAAACTTGATACTTACGGGACGGCGATCATTTTGTTTTTGGCACTCGAGGGAAGGCGCGGAACACCAGATTTGTCCTTATCATTCTCTGATCTGATATCTATTAAAGTGTAGTTCTTTGAAGATACCAGATCAAGCACTTGAGCAGGGGTGAGATCACCTGGAAGGTTCCATCACAAACAGAAATGGTTTAATATATGCGGAAAAATGCCAAGAGGTGACAGCATGACAGACAGGTTGGATAACAAGTCAAAATTTGATACGGATTAGAATGGATTAGCACTTTTCTAGTCTATTCTTTTAAAATTCTTTTATTAAAAGCTAATACATTTTATTGATTTAAAAAAAACAAGATTCTTATAATTGTAATATAATTTTTCGGAAAATTCCTTTCTAATGGTAGGTAGCATGAAAGTCTTAAAAGAGATTCAGGTTCAATTCTCTCTGCGTAAACATCTTTGCTAATGAGATAAATCTGTTTTGAAAACATACTTTCGAAGTTTGGGTCAAATTTGTCACCTATTAAGGTGCAAGAAAATGCACCAATTTTGAATGAATGTAACTTTTGAGCCAGCCGGGATATAACCAAAATCAGCTATTTAGAATGTATTGGCAACATGCACAAATGAATTGCGTAAATATCCGAGATTTCATTAATCATGTACCGGTGATCTTGAATTGTGTAAATATTACTACCGAGATGCCAGACACACAGAATTTACGCTTAGGTCTTCTCCTCTATAATTTACACTTAGGTCCCCTTTGTTTTCGAAGGAATGGAGATCAAATTACGTGTTGTATAAACTTGTTTTGAAAGAAATCTCGTTCTCTGGGATTCCCTCAAATAATGTAAAGTCCATTCTATAGTTGGACCGGATGGAATTTAAATCAATTCCGTTTGTTGAGTGTTATGGAATTTTAGTAATAATCGAGTTTTCAACAAAAGTAAGGAGTCTCCGGCTCGCTTATTCGCCTTGTTGCAACACTTCTTCTTTTGGATTAACACGAGAGAGGAGAGGAAGAGGACCCTTGATTGGAAAAATCGGTGTTCTCCTTTTATATAATCTTTGATGTAATTTGGTCGATGGTGGAATGCGCTAGCAACTTGCTAGTCCTTTTATTTTAATAGAGTTCCTTTTGTTGCACGTCAAAGAAAAAAAACTAAATACGCTTTATTTAAATGGTTTATGAATGCACGTCTTAGTTAGATATCGTTAACCGTCACATTCTTCCGTTGTTCAATCGATAAACAATAGTACTAATTAGCTAGCTACGATTCTTGGTGACAGTTAACAGGCCAAAAAAGAAGAAGAACTGAAGAAGCTAATCGATGTTGTTTCGACGATGTTTATAAACATAATAATCTTCATCATGTTACTAGTTTATGTTTCAATTATTTCTCTAAACCAAAAGCTTTTCAGAGTTGCACCAAATTTTACCTTTGTATCCACGAAAGTTGAAAGAGATGACAGAGAAGACGGGCGGCAGTAGAAAATATGCAAGGACTAAAACTCCACCAGTGACGGCGATGGTCGTCGGATCCGCAGATGAGATAGTCTGGACCGTCGTTGATGCAATCGGCTTCGCCTCCTGGATCACTTTCCCTGTTTGTTCTGCAGCATCTGCTACTGTCTGCAAAATATGACAATCAAAAGATGAATATGCAGCAGCTCTAATCAATCGTCGTCATTCGTCAGCGGTATTAATCAAACTGTAAACACTGAAATTTGGGGATGTTGATTGGTACCTTGTAAACAGGCTCAGTATCAAATCCAGAGCTCTGAATCGCTTCTTGTGCTTTCTTTGATGCCTCTGAAATCACCGGCGTAACAATCTTCACCGCCTCTCCGCCGGCCTGCTTTAGCACCGGCATTGCCACTTCCATCGCGGGCTTTAAAAAACCTGCCACCGTTTTAATTGCCTTCTCTGTGAACCCAAAAACATCAGTACTCACCTTCTGAACCTGATCAATTTTCTCTTCCACCTAAAAGTTTTGCCACCAAACAAACAATTTAATTAATGAACCGGTGATACCAACTGAAATCGAACGAACATGATTAGATAGTACGAATTGTACTTGAGTTATAGATGAGACGATGTCTTCTTTTGATATTGTTAAAGCATTAGCTTCAATCGGAGCTGTGAAGAGAGCTAACAGGGAGAGAGTGGTTGATGTGGAGAGGGAGAGAGAAGATGAATCGGGTCGGGGTTGGGTTTTGGGTGTATGTTTGAAAGGGAGTAGGGTTTTGGGTGAGGAGGAAGATGGTGGGGGAGAGGGGAGGGCGTGGTGGTTGAGTCTAGCGGTGGCGGAAGCTCGGAGGGCCATCACCACCGCCGATGATCGAATGGAAAGTGTGGAAGGGAAGGGGGGAATTTTAGCTGAGAGGGAAGTATTTGGAAAGAGATATAAAAACAGTGACAAGTTGTGAAATGATTGGTGGCTCAGGAACTCGCAAATACACCATTCATTTTCCATCTTAAATTAGGATCGGCCATCTCTTTTTCTATTTCAAAAATGATACTTTTTTTATTCTTCATTCTTTTACTAATCACAACAAACTAAATTTATCAATTTATTTTTCTCATCTTATATTTTTGTAGATTTTAATACTTGTGTTTAATAATATCTTTTTATTGTTTTTTACTTTATTTTTTTACTAAACACAAGATAAGATGTGTAATTCATTAATTCTCTTTCCTCGTATGCTCAGTAGATTTTGACATTTGTGTTTGTTAATCTTGTGTGTAAGAGGAAATAATAGGAAGATATTAATAAATTTTGACACATACTAAATCCTTATATTTTATTTTTCTACTCACCACATGATAACATGTTAAATCTACTAACTATCTTTCTTCTAATCTTATATTGATTTTGACACCTTTCTTGATATTGCAAATAATAGAATGGTAGGAATACAAAGTAAGGCGCTGATTGTTTTCGAAGACATAATATGACTTATGTCTTATTTTATATCTACAGGATAATATGTGATTTATAAAATCTTATGTTTATGAAGGTCTAGGAAGAAAAGATTGTTGTTTTTTTAATTGTAAGAAATGTCTTATTTACTATAACTTTACAATTTTAAACTAAACAACAATTTAAGTAAAATTATCAAATATTTAGGTTCAAACTATCAATATTCAATGCCCATAAGAAGATAATATCACTGAATGTTTGTGATCTCAAAGAACTTAATTACAGAAGTAGCCAAACGTAATAACTAGTAAGAAGCATCTTGAGGTAATTAAGAAAGAGACTTTTGTCCTAGATCCACTATCGATTAACTTCAAAGGGTTATGATTTGTTGAAGGTAAAAAACCAGAATGCAGCACGAATACAAATTAGGGATTGTTTTTAGTTGTAAACTTAACCACAAATTAGGGCAAATACAAGCATACAGATACATAAACCCAAATAGATTTGGTTGATTGTTCACCTCCGGCGAGATGCAACTTTGACAAGATTTGGCAGTGTTGATTTTCGATTTATAGAATACAGCCGACGGGCTTCTAAGGTTGAATGAATCGACGGTTGTGTGATGGCGACGGTGGTTCGATCGATAGAGTGCAGCTGATGAGCTTCTAAGGTTGAATGGATTGACGGTGGTGCGATGGCAATGGTGGGGCAATGGATAGAGTGCAGTTGACTGGCTCCAATCGATAGGGTTTAATGGATCAATAGCAGACGACGAGATAGGGTTGAATGGATCTGATGCTCATAAGATGCTAAAAATCACTTCTCAAAATAAGTGGATGAAAGAGCTTATAAGCACTTATGTTTGATAAAAAAAAAACAAACTTATTTTAAAGGGTTTAGTTCATCAAAATGCATCCAAGTTGTCATGTTTTGCTATTGTATGTATTGGACTTAAAAAATTTCTATTATATATATCGAACTTTTAATTTATCACTATTGTGTGTATTAAACCTTCTATTGTATATACTAAATTTGTAAGTTTTTTACTTTTTTATGTAACCAAAAAATATATATAATAATAACAAATTAAGAATTTGATACACGCAATAAAAACTTTTAAAGTTCGATACACACAATAGCAAAACGTGACAACTTGGATACATTTTAGTGAACTAAACCCTATTTTAAAATGTCTGCCCGCTCACGGTCATTTTAAAAAATATGTACTTATCACAAAAAACAACCAATCCCAAAGTACATAAAACCTCTTATATTTTTTTATAACCACCACCACAAATATTTGGAAAAGTGGTGTCTTTAAGAAAAGCGATACGATAACCAAGGTTATCAAGATCGAGATCTTACCTATGATCGTTTTCTTTTTTGTAAGATCGGATGAAGATCCTAAGATCCTACCACAAGTCTCTAAACTTTTTTTGTTTTTTTATATGCTATAATTTTTAACACAAACCAATTATATAACATTTTTATGAGGGAATGAAACATTAAATTTTAAAATAACATACATCAAACCGTCAAAATTTTAAATTTTAAAAACATAGAATAAAATTTACCATAACTCACTAGATTACATATCATAATAAAATTTAATATGTGATTCTTAAACACAATAATAAATCTATAGCACACTGTACATATTATCAATTCCTTATTTCAAAACAAAAAAAATTCTTGTGAACCTTTATTTCTTATAGTAAAAGAAAAATCAACATGTGACATGTGTGTAAAGTATAAAACTACGAACAATTATTAATAGTACAAGATTGACCATCTAAAAACTGTAAAAACAATAAAGTAAAAATTAGTAATAATAAAAAATATAAAAACAATAGTAATAATAAAAAAATGTAAAAAATAAGAGATAATGTGGGATCGTATGATTGCTATACGATCTTACGATCTTAACATTTGCAATCCTAAATATGATCCGACACGTTTTTTGTTAAAATTCTACGATCAGGATCGCGATTTTGACAACTATGATAGCAACGTGTATGTAATTTAGTTCCGGAGACAATTTTAGATCATCCACATTGGTAATATTTCTATCCATTTTTTAACAACATCAGTGATACATCATCCATTTATCTTTACCTTTAATCTTTTTTCTTATTTTTCTAGCTCCAATATACTTATCTATCTATCTTATTAATATGTTTTAATGTTTTAATATTAGATATGAGAGAATAGAGAGGAGAGAGATAGAGTGAACGAGAAAGGAGAAAGGAGCCCGGTTCATGAAAGCAGATAAATGAGAGAAACTTGGGTTAGAGTGTGTGTGGACAACGAAAGTTTTCTCGGAGGAGCCTATGAGACCCGATGGCGGGTCTCATAGATGTACAATGGACAGCCTTATAGTAGACCCGTAAACTCTTTATTTTTGTCAGTTATTACCACTTTTAGTTTGATTTTCTTTTTTAATGGTTATTTAATAGTTTCTATATATTGCAAATACAAAATAACATAAAAATGGATTAGTTTCTTCATGAACAACAAGGAAGGTGAACTTTGATTAAATTAAATTAACATAAATAACCTAAACTTAACTGTTTGAACTAGAAATGGCAACGGGGTCGCTTCGGGATGGGTTTTGGTGGCCTTGTCCCCAAATCCGCCGTGGATGTTTCGCGGTAACTCGTCAGGGCGTCTATCAAACCGACCTGAACCCAGTGATAAACCCAGACTCAACCCAACTAAAAAGACAAGAAAAAACTAAAATAGTGACTGCTATGGAAAACAAACGGTCAAAAAATCTTTAAAACATGATAAACTCCTTGTTTGATTGTTTCAAACAAAACACTATTACCAAATCAAAAACAACAAACTACATATCTATACGTTATTGAAATATTTTTATACTCTCCAAAGACCAAACATATAAAACATATATATACACATTATTATATACATAAATATATAAAATATATATGTATATAAATATATATCGGGGCGGGGATATTTTGCCCCGAACCCGAACCCGACCCCAATTAGAAAATGTCATTCCCGAACCGACCCCGAAACTAGTCGGGTTCGGTTTTTCCCGTCTGGATTTGGTTGTTTTGCCATCCCTAGTTTGAACCAAGGTCGATGGTTCGGTCGGTCTTTACATATATAGTTTTGATTCAAGTATTAATTAAATAGAGTTATGTTTAATAAAGTCAATGTAAAAGACATAGTACTAAAATTTTAATATTCAATCACAGGTGATTCAGTATACAATCACATGTGAATTACGAAAATGTCACTCCGTCCAAAATATTAAAATACAATCCGGACCATTGATGTCATTGATCCGAAAGCTAAAATTAGTCTTTTAAGACTATGAATTAAGTATGATAAATTTATTTATTTTTTACTTTCCACGTCATTTAGAAAAAGTATAAAAATTGATATTATGTACAAAAATGTTTTTCTAACTCTCATAAAAGGAAATGAAGTTTCTATTAGCTATATATTTCGACACACCTTATTTAACGGTGATCATATATCCACCACATAATTCTCCATAAATGCATGCCTACCTCCTGCGTTATTCCCTTTACCACCCACATCCACCACCACCACCCACCGCCTTCTATTGCCACCGTTAAAATTACCGCCACCAATACAACCACCCGTCTAATCAACTCATTTATATTTTATTTTTTTCAACACAAATCCGTCCATAAGAGATATATCAGAACAGCACCACCATTTGTCACCATGTCTCGGTTGCCGGAGGACCAACTGAAACAGCTCCAGGAAATATTCTCCCGATTCGATCTTGATAAAGACGGGTCACTCACCCACCTCGAGGTGGCAGCCCTCCTCCGCTCACTTGGCCTCAAACCCTCCGGCGATCAGATCCATCAACTCTTTAAGACCATGGATTCCGACGGAAGTGGGACCGTTGAATTTGATGAATTGGTGAATTCTATGTCATCTCAAATGATGACCCAAGAGATATTAATCAATCAAAATCAGCTTCTCGAGATTTTTCGATCGTTTGATAGGGACGGAAGCGGGTTCATTACGCCGGCGGAGCTAGCGAAATCAATGACGAAGATGGGCCAGCCATTGACATATCGTGAGCTCTCACAAATGGTTCGAGAGGCCGATACAGATGGCGATGGTGTGATTAGTTTTAAAGAATTTCAAGGAATAATGGCTAGATCGGCAGCCGATTCACTTGGGTTTTCATTGTAATAACTCTCTTCTTCAAGGGTAAATATTTAAGTTAAATGTAAATTAATGATTGTTAAGTTTGTATCTTATATTTCTTGATCCCTTATTAATCTTCTTCTATACATATAACTCGATCAACAATTGACTACAAAAGTCGTCATTTGGGAATCGTCAAAATTCAAGCCATGCATTAGATATCGGCGGGGTCTTAAATACGATCCACTGATCGAGTGGTTTAATTAATTAGCGATCAATTACGAAATATATAGCAGATGCAATACGATGTGTTCTCCTTTTCTACGTAAACGATCGATCGATGTGGTTTTTACAATAATATATGTTCGGGTTCTTATTTCTACGACGTGCAACATGATATGATATGCTCGACGATTAATTAAGTTTGAAAAGTTTATGATGCATGTTAAAACCAGTTTCAAGATTTTGGTTTAGAGTTTAGACCCGATACAAACAATATTGATTTGATTGAGCGAGCATTTTAATTGCCTTTGATCCTTATGGCTTTCTCGTGACCTTGGCTGGACTGAATGGTTGTGTGATGGGATGGTGGCATTGCTAGGAAACACCACACCGGATGCCTTATATCCTGATGAGTATATGGCCTCTCTCACATGATTTATTTTCTTTTATAAAATAGTGAGGTAGAACGACAACAACTATGTACGGATTAGCTTGGTTTCAAAACCGAACCCGAGAAAAATCGAAACCGAAAATGTCTCAACGTAAGAACTGAGGATCGATTACTATTTGTTCTTAATCAGTTATGGTTTGGATCCATTGGTTCTAGGGGAAAAACCAAACCCGGTGGAACTAAAAACTAAAATAAGAAAAGTATAGAAACCAATAACCGACCCGAAAGTATGTAAATTAGTCATGTGCGGGTTTTTTCCTCATCCATATCACTATGTGCATTTTATTGAGATAGAGATAAACATAACAAATGTAATGTGACATTGATATGACAAGTGACATAATAGACTCGTTAGGTGACCATTCTTGGAGTAAAATTAAATTTTGAGTTATTTAATAGATTTTATCATTAAAACCATATTTTTATAAATCTGTTAACTTCAATGGAATTAAAGTTGGTAATTTTTTTTTATTTTGTAGAAACTTAAATAACCGGATTCATTGATTTAGTATTAATTTGATCCTCGCAAGTTAATTTTGGTTCTAATCTAGAAGTTAGTATTACCTCAATCGTTAAACCTTTTCGGTCATAAACACCTTTAAGTTGCTCAAGTATAAGGTATCCACGAGACATGACCGCTAAAAAATTGTTGCTACACAACTAGGGCGGTTAATTGGGCAAATCGGATCGGATCTTTTAAATAACTGATCTGACACGTAGACCTATTTAATTGGATTTGAATCTCATCTATTAACATTAAGGGGGTGTTTGGTAGAGAGAAAAGAAATTGAGAGAACTGGAAATGAAAATGGGAGAGAAATGGAAATGAGTAAAAAATTCCCTTGTTTGGTACCATCAAAAAATGAAAACAAGAAATGGTGGCTCGAGTCGCCGGAAACTCGGCGGCGGCGGCACCTCCTTGCCAACGTCGGACTACTCATCATCGCCGGAACTAATTTAATCGCAACAGACGAACGTCGGACTCGTCAAAAACACATTGCAACAGATGACGGCGGCTGTGATTAGGGTTCTATCACAATAGACGAATGGCGGCGATTAGGGTTCCTTCGCAACAAACGACGATGGCTACGGCGTTGGCCGCCTCAGCGGAAGGTTGACGACGACGTTGGCCTCCTCACTAGAAGGTCGACGACGATTTAAGGTTCGATTGCAACAGACGACAGTTTATGGTTCAATTGCAACATACGACGACATCATACAAGACGACGACGTCATAAAAGACGGTGACGACATCCCAATAGACAACGACGGCCTCGTAGGCGACATCGATTGCAACAGAGGACAACATCGCAACACACATCGTAGATAACGACGACAAGGCTGCCATTTCTTCCCTTTTCTCCACAAAATGGAAAGAAATGAGATTACAAAGGAGGATGAGATATGAAAATAATCTGAGAAACCATTTCTCCTCTAAAATGAAAACTCTTTTATCCCAATCAAGAGAAATCATCCCATTTCCTTTTCTCCCAATTTCTTCTCTCTACCAAACACCCCCTAAGATCCACTTAATTGACTTTGGATCGGACAATTACTTATAGATCTTGACCCGGAACGACCTATTTAATATTTCTTATTTATTATTGTTTACATAATAATATATCAAATATTCTCCCCACCCCACCCCACCCCCTACCATACCCACCCACCCCCACCTTCCCTTACCGCAGGTGGTGGCTGTCGGTAGTAGGGGGAGTGGGAGCGGGTGGTGGGTGGTCGGAAGCGGGGCGGTGATGACGACGGCCGTGACGGTGGTGCGGCGGGTGATAGGAGCGGAACGGGCGGGTGATAGGAGCGGAACGGGCGGCGGTGGCGATGCTGGCAGTGACGGCGTCGGGTGGTGGCAATGACGGTCGTCACTGTGGTGGCGTAGGTGTAATACCTGGGTTTTTGGAAATTACAAAAATATATATGTGTGCAAGTCACTTGAATTAGCAAAAATTATGTGTTTAAGATATTATCTATATGTTATATATATATATGTATATAGATTAGATGTTGAGTATTTGGATGGTTTATATAAATGAATATGGGTGATAAATGTATATGGGAATGAAGTGCAAGGACCAAGTGTGTAATTTAATATATAAATATATATGTATTGACTTCTCAAATGAAGTCAAAGAAGAAAATAAAGAAGAAGAATCTGGAAGAAAAAAAGAAAGAAAGAAGGGAGAAGAGTAAAGAGAGAGTTCTTGGAGTCTTTGCAAGAAATGGAAGGGAAAATTATTGGGAAGCTTGATGATTGTGTGGATGAAGTTCCATGGTGTAATTCCTTGAGTTCTTCCATCATAAAGCTTGGGTTTTAAGCTAAGAAGGAGGCAACAAGTTTGGGAATGTTGATCAAGTAAGTTTTAACTTGTTCTTGTGTTTGATTTGAGTTACACATGTTGGATTTGGTGATTTCTAATTTAAAATCTGAGTTTATGGTGTTTGATTTGATAAATGGGTCAAATGTTGGGTTGATTCTTGCATAAGAGATCTTGATGAAGAATGATGTTTAAAGTGATGATATTTTATGTTAAGAAGTTGTATTAGTATAATAATAAGTCCTTGGTATGATTAAATAAGGTTTGGTGTTGAAAAGTTAAGGAAATTGGAAGCTGCAGCAGCAGAAAAAGGAAGAAGAAGACCTGTGCAAGTCCGTCGCGGCGTGACGCTGCTAGGTCGAGGGAATTTGATTTCCAGAGAATTTCTCGCGGCGCGAGGCACCCTGAAATCTTCAAAATTCATGTTTTTGACCCCATTTGACTATGTTTATGTTTGGGGTTTGATTCTAAGGTTTTATAAGGAATAAATGGAGTCTTTTTAGACCCGAAAATGTGTCAAAGTCTAGAACTGAGCCTAGAAACCTTGTTTTTGGTTAACTAATGTTAGTTAACCTTGTGTTTTGGTGATCATAGGTTTATGATCAAGTGTTTAAGCTTTGGTTTGGATGGGGTTGTGATCCTCATCACACCCTCAGGTGAGTACACCCTGCGGATACCCAAAATTGTTAAAGTTTTTCAAGTCATCGCTTATGTGTTTTGATTGTTTGGCAATTGTTTGAAGAATCTTGATGATTAAAAGGATGTAGATTATGAAACTATTTTATAACATGAATTACATGATGAGAAAAGGTTTTGAAGCTTTTGAACCTCTGAATGTGGAAATTATGCACTTGTTTATAAATGCGGGTTATATGATTTGAAATTGTTTACGAGTTAAAGAATGTGTAAACCAAGTATTGTTTTATAATATGGTTTACGTGAAGTATGAATGCCTTATGAAACCTTTGGGTTGAAGAATGTGGAATTGTGAATTCAATCTAAGATGTGTTTTAAATGATTGTTTTCTAAATACGACCATTGCTCCATGTTGGAGATGGTCTATGTTTAAACAATGATTTAATTAATGGTTTTGAAACATAATACTCCATGATGGAGTGGACTTTGGTTTTGAAATAACAAACATGGTTTTGAGAAATAAAAGATATGTTTTAACTAAAGATATTTTTAGGCATTGAGATGCCAAATATGGTTTTGGTATTTGTGGCCTTATGGCATGTAATATTTGGCCTTGATGGCAAGTGATTTATGACCCTTCGGAGTAAGTGATTTTATGACCCCTCGGGGTAAGTGATTTTGTGACCATTCGGGATATGTGCTTATGTGACCCTTCGGGGTATATGTGCTTCGGTCCGGACCACTGTGTGATATGACCTCTGTACCATAGGGTTCCTAGTCATTGGGACGTACACAGAGGTTCCTATGGCTTCGGCGATTGGGGAACCGCGAGGTACGGGTGGCTGAGGGATCGGTGCAGAGAGTGGAGGGGTATGTCAGTAGCTATCATGACCGTGTGGGTTCACTGGGCTGACGAGCCACCGAACCCGTGGCAACACGAGTGGATTTGGGAGCAGGGCATGCACTCCAGATAACCGTTGTATGGTGGACTGCTTTGTGCATCCCCCACCTTGACGGGGTGATGTGGTTATCCCCCATGTGGACACGTGTTGACCGTGGCTAGCTACCACGTGGATACATTGTGGCCCAATGGACAGACCCGCATCCTTATGTGCTATTATGTGTGCTTTTAAAAGCTTAATTGATTGCCAAACTTGTGTTTTCGAAAGATGATAAAAGGATGACTTGGTTTTGATAAAAATAAATGTTTTGGTTGTACTCACTAGCTATGTTTATAGCTAACTTTGTGTATGAAAAATGTTTTGTATCTGCAGGTTGTATAGATGCCTTGGTGAGGTGGGTAGCTACCATGGGCAAGTCTTGCTTTGGTTAATTCTCCGGTAATCTTGGATTTCCTACTCTTTGTTCATGGTCGTGAGATTGACTGTAGTAACACCAAAAGGTTTTGGGATTCATGTAATGAAAAGTTTATTGATAAATTATACTGTATTTCGTTGAAATACTTCAAGAATGTTATGGTGCTTCCGCGATAAATTTTGAGGGTTTTACATAAATATGGGTTCAAATTGATTTTTGAAAAATTTAAATTTGGACTGAAAATCAGGGTGTTACAGTAGGCGTAGGCGACGGTGGCTGTGACGTCAGCGGGTGGTGGGGGCCATAACGGGCGGCGACGGTGGTGTCGGTGATGGGTGGTGAGGAAGGTAACAGGTTGTGGCGGCAGGTGGTGGATAGTGGCTATGGCAGTCGGTGTGTGTTAACTGTGGTGAATGATAAATTGATGATGGTTGAAGATTGTTAAAATAAATTTGTAGTTTAATGTTAAATGGGTCAACCTAGAAAGATCTTGGATCGACCCATGTAGTGATCCAATTAAATGGATCGACATATTGGATCACTCATTAGGTCAATGAATCTAGTTTTTTTTATCCGTTGGATCATATAAATGGACCAGATTGGATTTATATCAAGATCCGACTCATTGACACCCTATGTCAACGGTTGCAATCAACAAATTCAAATGTTTCCAATTTCCTCTTTATGCCCTTTGGGACAAAACCCAAACCCATCACTTTCTTTTCTTTTGTGTCACACACACAGAGAGAGAGAGAGAGAGAGAATTAAGTGAAAATGTGAAGGAAATCGGGTTCTTAGATTATGCAACATCTAATTATTAGATCCAAACCTTACTAACAAAATATTCACTTCTTTGTTCATGTTATATATTTAATCTTGTTCATGAATATCTACATCTTCAACTACGGTAATAATAACAATGTTAGAATACTAATTATAATTTAGTACAAAAATATATCAAGAATCAAAAAATTACATGTAACATGTTGCCCAACTTTTAAAATACATTAAATGGTAACTTTCAAAAGTTCAGTCAACATAAGTTTTAATAAATACACAAGAAGACATAATGAATTAAATACATTTTGCAAACTAAACTTCTCTGTGCATCTCTTTCTCAACTTATGTACGTATGAGAAAAGTAGATGTACCAACATGTAATAGTGTAATACTCACCTCCCAAGTTCCAACATATCTCCATCTCAAGAATCCTACAATTGTAACACCATAAAAGTGAGTTATCAATTATATTTATGTTAATAAACTATTTCTAAACTATTCTACGATTATTTGTTTATGTAATAGCCTATTTTGCCATGTGGACAGATGAATTATTAGTCAACAGAACTAATTGCCATGTTTTAAATTAAAGTATATGTGTATTAGATTAATTAAAGTGTTAATGTGGCTATAATACAAAGAACAAGACTTGAGGGACCATTTGTGTCAATATACCAAAGTGTTACTTCTTATAAGTCAAAATCTTTGCGAATGTGTTCTAGAAATTACAATTGAGAGGGAGAGGAGGGCAACAATGTAATAACCGTTTTTTATTACAAAATACTGATATTTATATCCTAGATTCTAGAAACCTAAACAAGTACACCAAAGTTATAATTGAAGTTGTATTGTTTGTGGATTACATATATATCATGTTACAAATCAATGATGACACAAAAGTTCAGGTCATTCTAATTGGGAGCTATCTTCTTCGTCATTTAGCTAGGGCTTTACCTTTATTCAATCCCAGTTTCCTGTAAAACATTAACAATAAATAAAGTAAGCTTTCGTCTAGTGAGTATACTCAATTAACAAGTTACTATAACATGTAATGGCAAGGAACATCTTTAATTGTAAACTGTATCACTACTTTGTGCTTACCTATGTGGTTTTCTATTCCTATCGCATGAATAGATTGTGAGAGGCTCCAGTCATGGATTGACTGCTCGTTGCTTCCGCTACTTATCTTTTGGGAAAAACTATTTTGTTAATGGACTATACCTTTTGAAATATCTTGGTTGTTATTGAAATAATAGCTTTTGTGCAAATGAGAATGTATTTTATAAAAGTGTGATTTTATAATGAACATTGTTATTATAAAAAAGATTTATGGTTTTTACAACAATTCTCTTTGTATTTGAGAGATTGCAATTCATGAAGAGTTGGAGATTTAAATTTAAAGTATTCTATTTTTTCTTAATTCTTTGATATTTGGATGTTAGGACTAAAGGTGAACAAAATGGTCTAACCGGACATGTTCAACTGTACCTAAGGTGGTCCTTAACCACACAACTCCACACGGTTCATGACTAGTCCTTGGCGCAATCCTAGTTAGTTAGGCTTTTTAGTCGAGATCGGTCCTTCATTCGGTCATCGGTCGGTCCATACCAGTCCAAAAAATGAGTCGCCCCAAACGGGTCGGAGCCTAATTGGAATTTTTTTCTTCAAAATTTCATGTATAAATACCCCTACAATTATTTCCATTTCTTCCACAGCAACAGTCTCTATACTCTCTAATCTCTAGAGTCGTGAACATCTTTTAATTTCAGTTTTTCATTTGCAAATTAACTACGTTTTCGGGTTTATAAATATTTAATTTCAATATTTGGTTCAAGTCTCTTTTTACAACTTCACGTGCATCTTTTTATTTTAAATTGTTGAAAAAATGTAACGAAAAAACAAACAAAAAAAATCCAAACCTAAAACTTAAAACCGGAAATCTCCAAGCTCAACTAAAAAATATCCGAATAAAAACCGGACTAGTCCGAAAAAAGACAAGACCGCCCATAGGCCGAATGATATTTCTTAAGGACCGGACCGACCCCAAACAAGTCCAAGATATGACCGGTCCAGATTTTGTTCACCCACAAAATTACACTGGTTTGGGCTAGGCGTTTTGAATATTAGGACCATAATTTTGAGCCCATTTAGCAACGACCCGTGATCCGTCGGTGGCTCCCGTGATGGCAGAGAGACAGCAACGATCCTTTAATCGCTCCCACCGATTCATCAAACACAACCACTCTTGTTCATTTACGACCACCCTTTAATACTCTAAACACGTAATATCAAAACTATTAAACCCTCAAACTCCATGAATCATACCCACTCTCAATCCCACCAAAGCCGCTCGTCTCACCTCACATTCCTATGTGGACCCCATCCAGTCAACACCCCACGCCCTGAAGCGCGCGTCGAAAGTCATTGTACCACGCGCCCTGGAGAATTTTGCCCTAGTCGCCTGCGAACTCCCCCCTCTCTATATCGGGCACCATCATGCTTCATCGTTTCCGCCTCCGATCCCTGTCTTCCGATTCGAATTCGATCCAGATTACGACGTTCCCATAATTGGAGCTTTTCATCATCTCGGTGAGTTTCAAGATCCTTGATTTTTGGTTATCTGTTAGATCTGTGATTATATGATTTGTGTGATGTTTGAGAGGTATTTTTGTTGTGATTTCATTCAGATCTGATGATTGATAGTGGTTTTTGGTTGAATCTGTAGATATAGAGATGGAACCCATGGATATTGTTGGTAAGACGAAAGAGGATGCTTCACTACCGAAAGGTTTGTTTTTTTCCTTCATTTTTGTTTTTAGGATCTGTTTCAAGCATGTCTGATATCTAGCAATGTTAATTAAGCCTTTACCTTTCGGCTGTTTTTGTTGTTTGCCTTGATTTTGTGGTTAATTACCTAATCTCATGCGGTGCACCCTGTGGGTCTGCAGATCTAACTTTTAGATGCTTTTACCGTTTTTTTATAATAATAAAAATTTACATGATAAATAGCTCTGTAAAATTCAACGCTTTCTGATGGTTTCAGTAATTTAATTTGTTTATCATCTGTACAAGATCTGTGTCAGAACTGGTATCTATCTTATTGATTGATTTTTATCAATTATCCTGATACAGACATAGATAATTAGATATTGGTATACATGTTATATATGTGTGTATGTTCTTGCATATTTCGTATTGACAAGGAGGGTTGGGGGGCTTGGGGGGGGGGGGGGGGGGTAGGGGGGGATGAGCCCGGTGCCTTTGGCTTGTGGGTGTGAGCAGAGAAGTTCAATTGGAGTACCTAAAATATTGGGGGAATTTTTGTATGCCACGTTTGGATCTCCTGAGCTAGGTAACGCAAGGGGTGCTTGTGTTTTTTTATTAAATTAAACAATTCTTCTGCGAAGGTACCCAGGACTATGCCCTAGGAAGGAAGATGTAAAGTACTTGTAATCTTTGTTTAGCCTTTGTTTTGTTTTTGTAGATTTTGTCTTAAATGTGCACGGGTATGTTACCCACATTTTTATTTGTTGGGTCAACAGTCAATCAATTAGTATGGATAAATGACTGGTTATATAATTTTCCCTGGATTTACAGGCTCAATTTGGCTAGCTGTGTGTGTACGGGCACGTAGGCCACTAGGACCACCACCCAAACTAGTTTGTTGCCAGGTCTTTTTGTCTAAAGTTTTACTTTTTCGGATGTGCTTTAAATTTTTTTATTACAAAACTCTGGAGGTTGTGATCTGTTGAGCCGTGAAAGTTTGATATGAAGTTTGATGTTGCTTAGTTTGTACCATATAGGTCCATGTTGTGAATAGTGATTAATTGTTATGCTTAGCCATATGGTTTCTTGTATTCATTTTATGTGATGAAGATTTAGAGATATGCATATGTTTTCTATCTGGCTGCATAATCTTACTCTGAATTTATGTTTCTGTTGTATGCCAGTGTTGTTTATGCGGTCAGTTAATAAAATCGTATTCATGTCGTCTGCTTTATTGATATTGCGGGTTTGGCCCACTCTAAAGTTAGCCGAACACCTGAATTTTGTAAGGTATTGTTATTACATTCTATACAAGGGAAGTGTTGCATATTGGAAGTTAATGTTAAGATGTCTGTAATTGTGTGTTTTCATATGCAAAGGTTGCTCTGTTATATACTATAAACTTCACGTTGTTTCTCCAATTTGAAATATATATCTGTTTGGCTCTTACAACATTTTTTGTTTAGTTATTTGGATACTAATCCTGATATAGCTATATTTTAATGTTGGTAAGCATTTATAGTTTGTTGAATTTTGGTTTACCTGTTGTTGCCGAACATGTTGAAATACTCTTTATCTGCAGGCTCAAATCTTTTTGAGGTTGTGACTACTGAAAATTAGTCCCTTGTTTAACTAGCACCTTTTAGATTAATATTTGAAGATTTCTTAATCACTACTGCTAACATTTAAGAAACTGGAGAAGAGAAATGGCATTGGAGATAAAAATTGAAATGCACTTTTGACTTCTGAGTACACAATGATAACTAGGTGGAAATGAGAATTTACTTTTACTTTCTACCATCTAAAGGAATGGTAAATTTATGTGCAAAGTAAATAAGTAAATAAGTAATTGGCTTGTTGGTCAAGCATCATTACAAATCTGCATGTGCTGTTGCCTTTTGGTGACAAATTCTTAGTCTGTGAGTTGATGAATTTCTTTAGTTTCTTACTAATGGAAGTTATTTATCTATCTATCTATATGCAGCTACCATGACTAAAATAATTAAGGAGATGTTGCCTCCAGATGTACGTGTTGCAAGAGATACCCAAGATCTTCTGATTGAGTGTTGTGTAGGTGAGATCCTTAGCCTACTTTAAAGAATTATATTTAAAAATTTAGTTTTAGACCTCAATATTGCAAGTGGGCTTTTGTAGTTTTCACCTAAGTAATGATGCAATTCTCTTTTACAGAACAATGTCATAATACCAGTTATCTAGGCTTATTTCATATCGCCTAGGTTTATTAACACTCATTACTTAACAGTAATTTTGTTTTAGTTCCAGCATAGTGTGATATTTGCCTATTGTTGCTTGGCCTTATGTACATCCAAATCTGATTATTACAATCATGATATTGGGCTTGTTTCCTAAATTCAGCATTGGATTAGATTGTTGTAAAGCCGTAGGATTTGATGTTAGATACTTAGACACGCGGCTTATTTTTCAGTTTATGTTTTCTTCATAGTGTGACATTAGAAGTTTACTTATATTATAAAGTTCTTCATTTATTGTCCCTGTTGCAGAGTTTATTAATCTTGTTTCATCAGAGTCAAATGAAGTCTGTAGTAGAGAAGATAAGAGAACAATCGCACCAGAGCATGTTCTCAAGGCATTAGAGGTTTGTTAATTACTTGCATAATCATGATATAACTGTATTTATTTTCCATGTTTCAAGTCATGATCCAGATCCACACATGATGAAGTCCAGATGCGCATCTTGGATACATGTATTATGTTGGGGTGTTTTGCTAGTTATGTTCACAAGGCAAATGCTTAATGATGAATCTGTATCTTCAGGTTCTTGGTTTTGCGGATTACATAGAAGAAGTTTATGCTGCGTACGAACAACACAAACTGGAGACAGTGGTAACCATTTTATTTCTTGTTATTTATTGTATGATTTTGTTGCTTTGTATTATCAGACGATAAAGTCAAAATTATGCTTTGTTAATTTATATTTTATTTTTAGTAAGCTTTAGAGAATGTTTTTTGAAGTGCGGTGTGGCTATGTGATGCTAAATTTGATTGAAATGATTAAACAGGACACTGTTAAAGGTGGAAAGTGCACAAACGGGGCCGAGATGACTGAAGAAGAAGCATTAGCCGAACAGCAGAGAATGTTTGCCGAGGCACGTGCTAGAATGAATGGTACTGCAACCACCCCCAAACCACCACCAGAAGCCGAACCAAGTTTGAACAGCAACTAACTCTTAGAAGCCCCCCTTTTAAACTATAAAAATAGGCAAGCTTCCTTACCCCCCCTTATCGTGTACAAAGTCCCTTAAACTTAGATCATTACTACCTGTTTGAATGTTAGTGTAATTTGTACTCCTAGTTTATGTCTGTCTATATGCTTGCTGATTAGTAAGGATTAGTCAAAGTCAAGGTCAAAGTCATAGGTGCATCTTATTTGTTAGGCTTGTTGCAGCTAAATGATTTATTGTTGAAAGGGAAATGAAACAGAAGGGTGTTTACATTATTTTCATAATGTACAGAACCCGGCTCAATTTTTATTGGGTAACTGATTTTCGTGTATGCTTGTTTTTGTTGATGTTGTGCCAGCATAATTCTTGTATACCTTATCGTGTTAGATGGTTTACAAGACATTGTGAGACATAATATTAAAGGTACAAGAACATACGATTCTATCAAATGTACCGGGCTAATTTCTTTCACTTACGTTGTACGTGTCTTTGAGCTTTAGAGCATACAGAGTGGAGGGTGTGGTGGGGTGACCATTTGAGGGTGGGTGTTGGGTAATATGTGGGTCACATAATTTGGTGTGATGAAAAGTGACCACTATGAGATTAAGTGGTTGATTAAGTGATACGAGAAAAAAAGCTGATGTGATGATGTGGTTCTATGTGAGCTATTATTTGTTATGGAGAGAACAATTGATTTAAAAGAAAATAATATTTTTTTAGAATGAAAGGACAAAAAGGACTCATTTCTTTCTTGGCTAAACTTGAAATCACAATGTTAAGGATGACGTAAAAGCATATCAAAGATGGTGTAATAGTGTATAAAATAGCCTGCTATTCACTACAGTTTTCAGTGCACTTAACTTTCCTTTTCCGTATTAATTTTCCTAACCTTTTAGGATGTTCAGATGCTTTTAACTTTTAATTTTGACTCTCTATAATACTTGAGATAACCAATAACTTAATTACCCTGTTTTAACTTACGAAAAACCTCGAGGTTGTAGATTTAAATTTATAACTTTGTTTTGTTATTGCTATCTGATATTAATACGATAAGAGTATAATTGAAAGAACAAAACTAAACGAGTTTTTGAAAACCCTCCCTTTAAGCAAAGTATGAGGAAATATCATTTTCAAATATCAACAAAACCATACTCTTATGTCAAATATATAGAATCATCCAAGTTACCCATTCCCTAAAAGGACACAATAACATTCATTCATATATAACAACTACAAACATTTAACAACACATGATAAAAGTTGATAATACATAAGTTGTTATAGGCTTTTAACATAATCACCCTTTCCTATATCCAAACACACCCCGATCTTGTTAACATATCTACATATAGTTCCATGCCAAATGTGCATATGATTGCAAATAATTACGTAATAAGTTCCTTTCTTTTAAATTCCAGAAAATAAAGTGATCGGAAATGTGGGCCATTTTCTAGGCCCCCAACATGCCTAGTTTTAGGGCATTGGTTGGTGAAACTTTGACATAAAACTCTCTACGATCTGATTTGGTGCAAGAAAGAGACCTATCTCCACTCTTTTATTCCTTTTTTCTTTTCATCATTTTCTCTAAATCTAGTCATAAAAACTATGTAACAAAACCACATTAACATAACAAAATACAAATTTCAGAGTTTGGAAATATGAGAGAAAAAAATAAAAGATACACGTACTACTTTATGCAATCATCTAACTCTAGCCTTCCAAGCAATCATCTAACCGTAAAGAAAGTGCTAGAAATCAGGTAGTCACGAGCAGTGGTGGATCCAAAAAAAATAACTGGGTTCGTCATGTCAACTCTGTATATAACTTGGGTTTCTATATCTGACTTTCATATTTAATACATATATAACTTGTGGTTTTTCAGAATTTTAGCGGGTCACCACCATCCGGGATGTCGTAGAAAGAGCTGCATTGGTCGAGTTTTCTCAAACGACAAAAAATAAGCATACGTCATGCTAGCAACAAGTCTCGATATTCATTTGGTACATATATGTTGCTGATGGAATAGACCTAACAAAGGCCTGGAGTGCTGTTTTAGCAGCCAATAATGGATTGCTGGATCCCTTAGCCCTGAGCCACCAGAACCCAGAGAGCCAGTATTCTTTTTTTTTTTTGATCATGTTTGATGTTTTTTTGTGGTAAACTAAGAACATAACTGTAGTATGTGCAGTAAAGGTTGTATTGGGAAAAAGAGAGTTCCTTTTGCCCTCTGAGTGCATCTGTAATTCTTTGGTGTTGTGTTGTGTTGGGGATTCTGAAATCCTTCTGGTCAAAAAAACACAAAAAAGGGTCAGTCAAGCATTGCCTTCTCTCTAACCCCACCAAGAAAGTGAAGTTACACATTTACTTTGTTCCCTTCCCTTTATTCCCTAGTGAAATTACCAAAAAGGACTCATGGGTGTGTTTGTGAACATGAAGCCATTGATGCGACACGGAATCCAAGGAAAATCGGCTCCATATTTGAACTAAACAGGCTTCGATCTATAACACTTTTAAATTAATGCATGATATCGAAGACAAGCTAGCCATGCCAGCCAGCCACTAGGTTTATAGTTAACTAGAGGTCTTTAACTTAACAACATTTTTTCAAAGGTGTAACAATTAAATTGTGCAACTTTAATTGCATATTTTACAAATTCCTCAACCTTCTAGATCCATGTAAACAAAAAAATTATTATGTCAATATATGTCAGAGATTAGAAATTTTAGGGTCCATTCACCTTCATTACTTATAATTGAAATCTCGAAGGAATTGAAATTTAAAAATGATTCTTGGGATATCATGTTCGGTTATGTAAGAAGGAATTTGATATCACATGCCGCCACCACTTGTCCTAACCAAATCTCTAACAAGAGTTGGTTGAAGCAAAAGACGATGATGATGAAAGAAGAAGACGATGACGAAGGAACCCTAATGCACACAGACGATGGTGAAGGAAAACCTAATAATTGAACATAACCCCAATCGAATCGGAACCATTCAATCTAGCTGAGTAAGGGGCAAAAGGATTTGATGCAAGTTGAAGGATCTATAGAAAGCTAGGGTATTTCGTGTTTCTCCCTTATTATCCTTTCTTAAAGAACTAAGGAGATAATGATATATCGCTTAAGGAGATATCTAGCCAAACAATTTGCTTGAACCAAGATAGTAAGTAAGAGTAGTGACGTTCTCATCAAAAGGATAAGTATTTTTACAATCTACTCTATGCATATTCCCTAGTGATGATATGCATATAATATTTTAGGTATTAGAGTGCATCAAGATTATAGGTTTTAGTTTCTAATATATAGGATTTAAAAAAAAATCGATTACAATCAAGCTAGAAAAAATATAGTTAAAAATCATATTTATTAATATGGACAAATTATTTAATTTTTCATATTTCTAGGCGTGAAAATTTGAAAATAATTCTAATGTTAAAAAAGTCCACGCTTTATGATGAATCGACAAATGTTAGGTTTCGGTTTATGTTATCGATTTCTTCTTTGTTGTCATCATCCTTTTCAAATGGTTGACGGAAGACCCTCGTCAAACCCTTGCAAACCTAATCATCGTTCGTTTTCGACTCTAATCAAACCTTGAAGCCCTCGTCAAAACGCTAATCGACAGTCGTCACTGTTGCCGAAACCCTAATGGCCGACAACCTCAACCCCAAACGATTGACCAAACAACTATGTTTTAATCAATTGAAAAAACTCTTTTCTTTTTCTATATAACAATTTAATCTGTTTAGAAAAGTGACTTTTGTATCACTTATCATGAAGACATAGAAAAAAAAAAGATATTACTTCTCTTAAAAAACAAAACACCTTCTAGTTATTACACAAAATAAATTAGTTATAAATTTAGATAATAAAAGGATCTGCTTGCTAACAAAGGTTAGGGGTGAATGGCATTTCCCTTAATAATATTATTTATTTTAAAATGATCTAATCTCTCTCATGGTGGGATACTGGGGTTGTTTATATTTCCTTTTTCAAGATCCAACCCGATTATTAATTCAAGATCCGCCGTTGATTAAAAGATGTAATTAAATAATTTATAATAATCAAAATAATAAAAACAAAAAACACCCACAAAAGATAAAGAACTAGAATCTCTCTCTCTCTCTCTCTCTATCTTTATTCCTCTCTTTCTTTTAAATAGTTGCCTTATTCCCTTTCGGTTTTTTATCATATGAAAACAGCCATGGCAAAAACCTCTCAAGACAAGAAACACTTCCATTGGTCAAACAAAGTCAGCAACCAAGATGAAGAACAAGATGAAGTTTCTACCTTCAATTCTTGCCCTCAAAAGGATAAAGACATTGAGTTACCATCACCCTTAACAAGAAAGAAGCTTCAAGCCATCACAATAGCTAGGGTTCGCTCGGTTCTTACCGCACTCAACAAGAACCGAGCCAACTTGATGCACGGGTTGGGACCTAGGGTTATTGGAACCCTTTTTGGTTCTCGAAAAGGCCATGTCCATTTCGCGTTCCAGAAAAACCCAACGTCCCAACCCGTCTTTCTGATCGAGCTTCAAACCCCAATAAGCGGGTTGGTTAAAGAAATGGCTTCCGGGCTGGTTAGAATCGCGCTAGAGTGTGATAAAGAGGAAGAAAAGATGAAGAAGACAGGTAATTCAAGAAGGATCTTGGAAGAGCCTGTGTGGAGGACTTATTGCAATGGAAAGAAGTGCGGTTTCGCGATGAAAAAGGAATGTGGGGAGAAAGAATGGAAAGTGTTGAAAGCGGTAGAGCCGATATCCATGGGAGCTGGTGTACTACCAGCTGCAGATCAAAAAACAGGTGATGAAGAAAAAGAAGATGTTAATCATGAAGCTGGGGAGATCATGTACATGAGGGCTAAGTTTGAAAGAGTTGTGGGGTCAAGAGATTCAGAAGCTTTCTATATGATGAATCCAGATAGCAATGGAGCTCCTGAACTAAGCATCTATTTGCTCAGAATTTGAGAATTCAAGTAATGTAAAATTAATTTGGATCCAAATTTAACGTACGTGTTTGAAGCTATATATATAGGAGATGTTTTCTTGAAATTTTTTCTTAAGTTTGATCATATAAATATTCAATTCTGTCATAAAGAAATGGTAAAAGGGTGAGTAATTTGTTGTTGTGATCGATTTGTATTAAAGGCGGAATGGGAAATATGCATAATTGCATATACTAGCTAGTTACATATATAACGATATTATCTTGAATCATAGTTGGTATAATAATTATTTGAACGAAAAATTAAAACTTGGTTATTTAGTAGAATAGTAGGGCTAGGGGCGCAGTTATGTAACTTATGTGTAAACGACAGATTCTGTTGAATCTGCTAAACAGTTTTTTTCAAATGATTTTAGTGTAATTTTAATAAGATTAGGTAAAATTTTGTTTATGAACACATTGATTTTATTTATAAATATAGGGTTTTGTTCAATATAGTCCTTAATAAAAAGATAGTCATGAGGGATAATTTTTAGTCATTAGATTTCAAGATGAATGGTCTATATTTAATCTTAAATAATAATTAAAATTGATTTAAGGAATGACAATTATGACGTTTTGCATATTGGTCCCCACATTCTCTTTCCTCTAATTTATTTAAAATTAATTATCTCACAAACCGGTAATCGTTAGACGAAACCAATTATACCGTTGCGATCCTCGTGTTCCCCTCTTTTATTAGAGAGGTCACTTGATATACTTTTGACAAACTTTTTTTTCTTCATTTTGTTAGGTTGGACTTAAATTTTATTAATGTATAATCACATGTGATTCATAACAATATTACATGTGTTGTTTTACTAAATTTTTTATCTTCTTAAATTGTATATCATTTAACGTTTATTAATTTTGAATGTTTACTTAAAAAATCAACGTTTGCTTAAAACCGTTTATACATGTATGTACATATTCAATTTCACTCAATCCAATTGCATTGTCATTGTCTACCCATGAATGCATATATTATGTACTAGCAACACCATATCTCCTCTATCAAAAGTCCAGATGTGTTCTCCTTCGACTATGCTTTTATTAAGGACTATATTGAACAAAATAATATTATTTTGAATCATAATTGATGTAATTATTTGAAGCAAAATTAAAACTTGGTTATTTAGTAGAATAGTAGGGCCCTACAGGAACGACCAACGAAGATATGTGTAGATGAGAGAATTCGGTCAAATCCGCTAATTAAACAGTTTTTTAAAAATAATTCTAGTTTAATTTTAGTATAGTGAGGTAATTTTTTTTTATAAACCCGTTCCTAAAAATTTCTAGCTCTGCCGGTAGGACCCTATTTCAGTATTTCCTAATAGAAAATAGTAAAGGTAAGATTTGTTTGTGTTTTTAAATTTTGTAGTGATATATCAACTACATAATTTTGAAAAATATATTAATCACATAGAGTTTTGTTCAATAAATTTCATATAAAAAACATAGTCTTAAAATTTAATATTTAATCACAGGTGATTCAGTATACAATCACATGTGATTTGCAAAAAACATCACATGTAAATTACGAAAATATCACTCCGCCCAAAATTTTAAAATGCAATCTGGACCATTGATGTCATTTATCCAAATGCTACAATTAGTCCCTTAAAAGTTAGGACTGTGAATTAAATATAAACTATATTGAATATACATAATAACATCCTATGTAATATACATAATGATATTTTTTGAATATTTTATTAAAGGTATAACCAAGGAAAGTTAGGTGCAATTAATATTTGATAAAATTATCTCTATCTTATTTTATTTTACACTTGTTCATGTTAACGCTACATCATGTTCCTTCTTTTATTTTATTTCATCTAACTAACATAGACATAGACAATATTAATAATACTCGATCCCACTTTATTTTTTAAATTTTATTTAAACATGTTAAATAAAAACATATTTATTTCAATTTTATAAAGATACATAGTTAACATTAAAATAAATTTTACATAAACTCCTAATTTTCAAAATAAACAAATTATAAAAAAATATACATCTAAATAGGAAAAAAGTACACGGATTTTAAAATTTGCATATTTTAACTAATTAACGTCATCTACATAAGTGCGTACAATATGCTCAAGATTATTATTGTTACCCACACAACTTTATAATACTTGTAGATAATTGTTGAAAACGAGGGGTGCGTGTATGCGCTCCGTAACGAAAGTAAGTTAGTAACACTTATAGGCATAGCAAAAAATAACAAATATTTGTATAATTCAACATATAAAAACCTGATTAATTCCGACCGGCGACAACAATGAATGAGTAAAGAGAAAAATAAATAAATGCAAATGGTAAAATGAAAAATAAAACACCAAATGAAGGAAAAAAAGCAAAAAAAAAACAAAGGAATTTTTTTGTCATGCTTCATATAATTCAAAAGAAATATTGAAATAGAAAAAAAAATTAAAAGGATGAAAAAATAGTATTACATCAAAATGTTTTACAGTTTCCTTCAAATAAATATTGAAATTTAAAATCTAAAAGGGAAATTGATAGATTAAAGTTTGAAGTAGGCCAGATTCTGGGAAAAAGAAATTCAATTGGAAAAATAATTGTGATAAATAAATAAATGGTAGCAGGATAAATATATAGTGTTGTAATTCATCTTCTTTCTTTTAAACTCTATGATCTATTCTAACATCATACTAAACATATTAATAAAATTTTGGTTAGTTAGGTGGAGGTGATTATGGAATCGAAGCTCCTTGTCTAATTAACCATATCTTGTTAAAAAAAAACTTAATTTGATGATAAAGCAAATCGTCTTAACCACCTTTGCTGTATTAAAACTTAGCAAACAAATACAATACTTATTATATAGGCATATGATAAGATGTCATAATTGTATATATTATAAATATTCACGAGAAGTTCTGTCTAATATCTTCAAGCACTCGTCTAAAATGTATGATATGGTGACGCATGCTAGCTGACGTATGACGGAAGTTCACCTTTGTAATGTTGTGAAATTTAATATGTCCCTTATATCCAAACCAAGCCTAAAATATGGAAATTATATCTCTCACCAGGGGCGGACCCATGTGTCTACTGGTGATGGCACAGAACACCAGTTAATTTTGTAGACGCAGTGAAAATTTTTAACATTTTCGAGCAAGTGTCACTTGTCAAATTTTAAGGTATCACCAGTTATTTTTTTATACCACCAAAAACAAAGAAAAAATGAAATTTAAAAAAATGATAAGATATAGTTCAACATTCTATTTATACCTTTAAAATACTTTAGTTTCCATTAAAAATAACAATTTAATTAACATGGCTTTATATAAATTGTGTTTTGTTTTAAATTTTGGCCCTAAAATACCAAAGCAACAACTGAAACCTCGTTAATCTGACCCGATTAACTGAAAACCCGAGAAAAACCCCGAACAACACCCTCAATTTTAAATAATTTTATTTTGCCATTATATGATGTCACCGGTCAACAAAACTACTGGGTCCGCCCCTATCTCTCTCAATACCCTTGACTATATGTAGAAATAGTTGTTAGCTCATCCGGTATTTTTTTTTAAAACACAACATAATATATGAAATTTCTAGCGAAATAATCTTGGATGAGTCGATCATTTGCTTCTTTGTGATTTCTATTTAAGGTTGTTTTCTTTGGACCTTTAGAACTTTTTGCATCATCTTGTAAAATTAGCATAGAGGCTTGTATCATGATAGTGAAAATGACATTGTTAATCTCGGTTGAAGATGAAGGTATAATACGATTTGGGTATTTTATAGGTTTTCTACGAAACATGAGCATTTCATGGGTTGAAGTATGAATAAAATATGTATGATGTGACATTAAATATGAGAAATATGAAAGTGGGTAGTGGGTACCCGTATTTTTATGGTAATAGGTTTTTAAAAACTTTGTAATTAATTAATTGTACATGCAATTGTCTGCAACAATACTGGTTTGTATGATTACTTTACTTAAAAACAAACCTCTACTAATGCAATTTAAGGAGAGAAAAAAAAATGAAAGAGAAGTGGAAATTTTTTTATTTTTTGAAGGAAAGATTTTAATATAAAATAAGCTTAAGTTCTCTCTCTTAATTTATCTCTTTTCTTCCTTAAATGATGCTTGAGAACACATCTTTTATAATTAGTTTTCTTTCAAATCTTTCCTTTTACTTCGTAAAAAAAAACTCGAGAACAAGGTGTAGGGGTACGTAATAGGAAAAGGCCACTAGATCGGATGGATTGGTGTTGTTCCCCTCTTCTTGAACCTTGGACTTCTTTGATGTTTTTGTATATTTCTGACAACTTGCTAGTTTTATTAATGAAATATGTTCTTTCGGCTGGTAAAAATAAATACTATTTATTATTTATTTTTTAATTATCAGATTATAATCATTAATCACGGGTTAAACTCAATAATGAAAACATCATTAGTTATCTTTTTTTGTGGATATATATGTATATCTTCACTCATTCTCTCATGTGTTATCCAATCAGCAATCACAACATACTTTTTCTCCCGTCATCTTTTCTAGATCACACCATATACTAATTTTCTTCTATCCCAAGAGTTCATCTAATTAACTAGGATAAAAGCTTGGTATTGTTTACGTTATGCTCATCACGACCATCACGAGGCGTGCAGTACTCCACGATGATCGAGGCTCTGATGAGAGTTTTGTATTGCCTACGTACCAAGCGTTATTGTTCTGTTATATATAATTAACGTGGTCGATCAACTAGGTGAGGTTTAAGAAAAACACAAGGGCTGTTTATGAAAGGGTATATATCATAGGGGGGTTAACTGAAAGTTGTTGGGACTTGATCATGAAGAAAAGGCTATATATTGTTAATTAATTAAAAGCACGCTATATTGTCATTACCGCTAGCATTGATCAGTGACACTAATGATAAGCTAAACACCATTTTGGATCATGATGGAATACATAATAATGACATAATATTGTAATTATTATATTTGCCATTCATTTTAATTATCGCATAAATATTTAACTTAGAAAATTGGAACAAACACTTTTTTATAAGTAGAAATTGATTATACGTCTTCTTAAATAGATCTCGTGTTATTAAAAATCATTTTTCAACAAAATCCTAATTTCTAATTCAACTATTATCGCAAATTAGTTACACAATTTTCACCAACAACTATTGCATTTCATGTCAATTTCAAATTCCTAATTCTAATAATAACTATCGGCGCAAATATTTAAGGATTTCAATTTTGTCTCTTTGTCTTCTTATTTTCATCAATGTTTTTTGATTTGTTATCGATACCTGAATTTATTATATGGTTAAGGTTTCACACCATCAATGTTTAAAATTTACATTAACAATCCCTTTATTTATATATGAACTATTAAGCTAGCTTATTTAAATCCTCAAATTGCAATTAAATATAATAAATTTATTTTTTATGAAATAGAAAAACATATAAAACTTTGTTTTTTAAAGGCAATACAATGTTATTAACAAAAGCACCAAAATTAAGGGTCAATGTGTACACCCAACATTAAACGCTATTATAACATTTGGATAATTCTATCTTCAAAACTAAATAAAATACTAACTTCAATAAAATTTATTAATAATTCTAGTCATTAAATTTAGATAAAAGTTTTAATTATCAAATATTAATCATCCATTTTTTTATGAAAATTAAAATCCAATTTTAACATTTCTCGATCAAAATTGACTTCAATTTTGACCTTAAATTAAATCAAAATCATTAAAGATAATTCATATATGCGCTTCTTAAATCATAAAATATCGTATTTGTTCACCTTACTTTACAAAATCATATTTTCACTTTATAATATTTTAAAAATATCAAATTTAACCAAATTCTTAGTTTTATCATTTTAAAATATTTTATAATCATTTAAATTCTTTTTTAATTATTACCAATAGCTTAACTTTATTGGCCATTAATTGTAATAATAATGATCAACTACGTACTTATACAAGAGATACAATCACATGTTTACGTATTATGGTACTACTTTTCTGCAGTCATGTCCGCCCTCCCTCTCGCGTCAACGTTTCCACAGCTTGTCGGAGTATTGACGCCGTCTGTCATCATTTTTTTAAATTCTCATTTCATTCGCGTTTTATAATTATTTGATATGTTTTTATTAATGTTTAATATTTATTAACTTTTAAACCAACTCGTGTATTTCACGAACATTTAATCTAGAAAAGGTGTATTCACCTAAGAGTTTTATTAACAAAGATTTAAATTTTTACATTTATCTTTAAGCCAATGGAGGAAGTGGTGTTGGATTCTTAGAGCATAGTCGCATAGAGTGTGATAGATTTCTCTTATAGGAAATACTTTATCTTTCATACTCTGCATTCATTTTTCAACTTTATCGTGTTTTCTTAATTTTTAAATATGTATGTTTGTGAGAGATAAACACAGAGAGCATGTATGAGCTAGAGAGAGGGGCTCGAGTTTAGCTTCACCGACTAGGAAGAGCTCACCATGTATCCGGAGTCGAAGAAACAAGATTGTGTTTGCTCCAATCTTCAACAAGATAAAACCAAGCTAGAAGACTTATTTGCTTATATATCCAAAATAATGCACTAGGTAAAAACTAGAGCTATAAGCTAGAAGACTTATTTGCTTATATATTCAACAATCTTTAAGGTGTGTCTCAAGATCTTGGGTTTAAATTATATCGTAAATAAGATGTAGAATTAAAAATAGGTTCGTGAATGTATGAGTTTTGTTGTATAAAAAAAGAAAAAAATTACAGGTGTTTAAATTTGTATATAAAATGAGATGTAATTTCCAAGGCTCCTTCTTGGAGCTTTTGTAAGTTAATTAATAAAAGGTTTTGTTGATTGTAGGTCAGACGACACATGTATCATATTTTAGTGATCTAAAGAATACATTTATTATATACTGAATCTTTCTTACATGGATTTTCTATATTAACATATTTATTTGAAGCTAGGAGTCTAATTATGTTTATATATATATATGGGAAGGTTCATTTGATAACTGTTTTTATTGCGAGAATCGCGAGAATCAATTTTAGCCGTTCATTTTGGATAATGGAATTCATGGATGAAGAGTGTGGGGGAATTGGGTGTGGCAGGGTGCATGTAAGAAATTCATGGGTGGACAATCTTAGCCGTTCAATCCTAGCCGTTTTTATTACGAGAACCGTGAGAACCAATCTTAGCCGTTCAATCCTCCCTTCTTCAATTGAATTGTCCACCCTTGAATTCCATACACCCTGCCTCACTCAATCCCCCACGCTCTTCATACATGAATTCCATTATCCCAAATGAATGACTAAGATTGGTTCCCGTAGTTCTCGCAATAAAAACGGTTCTCAAATGAAACTTCCCATATATATATAATATATATATATATATAATATATATATATGTGTGTGTGTGTGTGAGAGAGAGAGGGTTCATTTGAGAACCATTATTAGTGTGAGAACCGCGAGAACCAATCTTAGCCGTTTAATTGGTAAATGGAATTCATAGATGAATAGCGTTGGGGATTAGGTGTGGCAAGTGCATGTAAAAAATTCATGAGTGGGCAATTCAATTGAATAAGAGGGAACTGGACGGCTAAATATATATATAGGGAAAAGTTCAAACGAGAACTATTTTTCGTACGAGAACCGTGAGAACCAATCTTAGCCATCCAATTCCCCCTCATTCAATTGAATTGCTCACCCATGAATTCCTTACATGCAACCTGACACGCTCAATTCCCCTACGCTCTTCATCCATGAATTCCATTATCCAAAATGAACGGCTAAGATTGGTTCTCGCAGTTCTCGTACGAAAAACAGTTCTCGTTTGAAACCTCTCCTATATATATATATATATATATATATATATATATATATATATATATATATATATATATATATATAAGGGAATGTTCGTTTGAGAACCGTTTTTATTGCGAGAAACACGAGAACCAATCTTAGCCGTCCATTTTGGATAATGGAATTCATGGATGAAGAGCGTGGAGTGATTGAGTGTGGTAGGGTGCATGTAAGAAATTCATAGGTGGGCAATCCATTTGAAGGAGGCGGCTAGGATTGGTTCTCGCGGTTCTCGCATAAAAAACGATTCTCAAATGAACTTTTCAATATATATATATATATATATATATATATGTATATAGACAGGTTAATCATATCTCTACTATGAATTGTTTCATGTACTCGCGCGTTGTGATCATGTAAGATATATAAGACGTGCGAGTCTGTATTAAGTACTGATGAAATATGTAATTACAAACAAACGAATTGAAACACACTTAATGATGATGATGATCGATTAAAGTATTAATTAGAGCCGCCTATAATATGGAAAGGGAAATCATATATACATATTGAATGGATGGGAGTGAAAACTATCATTCTCAATTCAAATATATATATATATATGTATATATATATATATATCATTATTTTTAGCAATATTCCATAATGATGAAGAAAAAGACAAAATAAATAAAATAGAAATCTTTCGAGTATAAGCCCATCATATCTCCTGAATGCATGATTGCCTAATAAATCTGTATTTAGTTGGAAAGTGGTGCCTACCATTTACTAATTACTTTGGCCTCCGTCTTATTTACTTAAAACCAAAATGCAGTTTAATTACATTGGTGGCAAGATATATATATATATATATAGATGAAATCAAATAAAAAGAAAATTAAAGTAAAAAGTGTAAAAGGAATGATTATTTGATCATTTATCGGTATATATATCAACTGATAATCGTTAGTTCATCATCTTTATTGATTAAAACTAGTTCTTTATCAATTTATTTTTGATTTCAAATACAAATTTTGAAAACAAAATTTTAGAATAATTTGTTGATAAACAAAATGATTTCATTTGAGAACTTTTCACAAAAGGTAATTAATTACCAAGTGTCGTCTAACTGTTGTTCATGGTGCTCTAGAACACTAGTCTCATCTTTTCTATCTCGGTGAGCATCTTGCTTCTTTGACATTTACCTCGGTCTTCATTTTCTCTTCCATCTCCACCCACATATATAAACGTTTTTCCAGTATCGTTACTTGATGCTTTTAAATCACTTTTTCAGCCCTTGCATTACATACATCACGTACTTGTCTTTACCCTTTTACTTTTTATACAACCAAGTAAAGTTAAATAATATATATGAACACAAGTACTAGTATGCATTCAGTATCGACAAGAGGATTAAAAGAATCAAACTAAGTACTGGAATTTATATATATATATATATATATATATATATATATATATATATATATAATTAATGATAGAATCCGTACGCATCTCTGACTTCAGATATCAACACAAGTTTTAATACGCATTTACTAAATACTCCAAAATATCGGTCATCTTCTAGTTACTTACTAATTATATATTGTGTACTTTTTATTATTGAATATGTAGTTTATACGTGAGTACGCATGCAAGGTATGTGGAGTTTTTATTTTTCAGAAAAAAAAAGTAGAAAATATATTTAGTTGAAGTGTTTACTATAATTAATTTCGTTTTTTAGTTTTCATTTTTTTTAAATAATAGTAATTATTTTTTTAGTTACTTAAAAGTAATAAATATAAAAAAATATTATTTGCTTCCTATTATTGTTAAGTGTAAATTGCATAAAAAAATAAAACTTTGTTTTAGTTACTTTTGTTACAACAAACTTTTTTTTAAAATAAACAATACAATTAATCGACTTTTATAATTTTTTATTGTATATAACCCACTTTTTTCTACACCTGGTTTAGTTACCATTGTATACAACTGAAATTTGTCATAATTCTCATTGTATCAAAAGATTATGAAAGTTGATTATATTATCTTTAAAATAAAAAATTTAATGCATACAAAGTAACTAAGTTAAAGTTTATTATACTTTCGTGCAATTTGCCCAATTGTTTATTTGTTATTACTTATTAATTAATAATGTTATTGTTTCTAATTATATATAAGTAGTATATAATTAAATAATTTAGTTTTCTTATTACTATTTTATTGATTATTATAAGTAGCAAATAAATAAATTAATGTTACTATATATATATATTATATTATAGTTTATTAACATTATTATTTTTTATTAATTATGATTATTAATTACTATTTTTTATTTTTACTGTTATTTTAATATTATTATTTTAATATTTATTATTATTACTCTTACGTAATTATTATTATATTTTATTATTATTGTTACTACTTTTATTATTTATTATTATTACTATCAATTATGATTATTATCATTTATTATTTACTATTATTTGTTTCTATTATTAGTATTTATTATTACTATTACTTTATTATTATTATTTATAATAGTTATTTATTATTTAAATAACTATTATAATTAAACCTCACCTTTGTGGACTACTAGACAGTCATCTTGCGAGAGGACAATGATTTGAATATCAGGGGTTCCAATCAATGGTTAGCTAGGGATTGCTCCGAAAACGGCCACGGATCTAGTTAATTAGACCGTGTAGTGTTGAGACGACACACTATAACCGAAGGAAGTCGGCATGTACGATGAACCAAGAAGAAAAAATGATACCGAAGTATTGAATCAACAGGCTGAGATAAGGGAAGCAACCTGAAGTGAAACCGGAAAACCGAAAGAAAGAAAGCACCTGCGTGGCTATTAATGGTAGAGAAAATGTGTTCAAAAGAGAGGCATGATTCTATACGAAACAGAACCTAGTCAAAAGCATGCATACGAGGTATGCTGAAACATATACAGGAGATTCCCGTGTCTAATTTAATTTGTAAATAAAAAAATGAGAAAGTAAACCATTTGAGTAACTCATTGAAATATTTCATCAAACACCTTGTAGGCTAATTTAAGTTTTTTGCAAAAAAAGTGTATTGATTTTCCTCATTCATGTTACTAAACTGTAAACTAATGAGGTGAGGCTAATATTGTACAAATTAAACAACATATATATGCGGTGCAATCAATATCTTTGTATATATATAAATTCAAGCCAAAATGGAAAATTTTATAGAAGGGTAGAAGTGGATTTATACGAGTAATTTCATAGAGCCTAAGAATGGATGAGCATGCATGGGAGGCTAGAAGAAGATAAGAAGGGCAGTTGTGTTGAGTGGCACACTGTACGTGACAGTAGGGCGAGGTGGCAAGCACACGATCACCTCAAGCTAGGTGGGCAGGTACGCTTAACCAAGAAGAAAAAATGACATGAAAGAATTGAATCAACCAGTTGAGATAGGGGGAGCGACTTGAAATGAAACCGGAAAACCGTAAGACCGACCGCATCGGCCAAGGAACCCGAGCAGGGTTGGGGTGAACCCGGCGTGAACACCATTGCCACCCCTCGGGTTGGGGCGGGCTCGCGCACTCGGCTAGCTCTTGAAACCGTTGCGGATAACTTTTTTTTTCTTCCTTTTCTTCTCTCTTTCTCTCTCATATTTAATATATATTTTTTTACTAATATTTGATGTGGGGTTGAAGAGGGTTGGATGAGAGGTTTGTGGGTTTGATAGGGTTGAAGGTGGGAGATGATGTGGATGCTGATATGACAGTGAGGTTAGCAGGGTAAGTCCGGGTTAGATGTTAATGGTATAACAAGGAAAACACCTGTGTGGCTGTTAGGCCTTTAGTATAGCTTCCCTTCTTCCCTTTCCAACTCCCATGCCACATCAGCGTCACATCAGCTTTTTTTACTTTTCTCTTCCCAACCCAAATCAACCTCAAACTCTAGTATAGCCTCTCCCTTTCAACCCAAACTTTTTCCCACTTTTTTTAATTTATTTAATTACACATTTATATATTTAACAAATTCAAATATTTAAATAATTCTATAAAAAATAAAAAAATATATAAAAAATTCATAAGATTTAAATAAAAATATTATTATTATAAAATAAAAATTACAATAATCTAAATCTAGATTAATAAATTAAAAAAAGCTACTCGTCTTCGTTATCCGAAAGTTGGATACGTGAAATATACTCGACCAGATCCGACCGAAGGTTATTATGCGTCTCTCGGTTTTTGACTTCTCGTACGTTAGCCGCGCGTGCTTGTTCACTTATTTGTGTTTCGATATCCGACGATATAATGTCGTGCGGGTATAAACTACAAATGGCATTGTCTTCGTCTTCAAGTATCATATTGTGTAAAATGATACAAGCGTACATAATTTTTCCTAGTCTTCTTGGATGCCATCCGCGTGCCGGATTATGAAGTACATGCCAACGTTGTTTGAGCACACCAAAAGCACGCTCAACATCTTTTCATGCCGATTCTTGTGCCACCTTGAACTTTTTCCGCTTATCGTCCTGTGGGCACGTTAATGATTTTACAAATGTAGCCCATTCCGGATATATCTCATCAGCTAGATAATATCCGTGCTTGTAGGTGACTCCGTTCACCTCAAATGGACACTCGGGGGCTTTTCCGTCGTAGATATCGTTGAAGATGGGTGACTGGTTGAGAACGTTTATATCGTTGTTCGAACCCGCAACGCCAAAGTACGCGTGCCATATCCATAGGTCTTGTGATGCCATCACTTCTATCATTATTGTTGGATGCTCGTGATCACCTCTCATGAACTGACCCCGCCATGCAACCGGACAATTTGCCCACGCCCAATGAGTACAGTCTACGCTGCCGAGTATGCCGGGAAATCCGTGGTATTCCTCATGCGCGGTGTATAACTGTTGAACATCGGTGTAAGTAGGTTTCCATAAATAAACTCTACCATAAATCTCAATAATACCACTACAGAAATTGTGTAGGCAATTCCGTGATGTTTTCTCTCCCATCCTCAAGTACTCGTCAAGAGAGTTGGCGGCTACCCCGTACGCTAATTGCCGAATAGCGGAAGTACATTTTTGTATTGGAGAAATTTTTTTCCCTCGCGCGTCCCATCCATCTCTAAAATAATCGTACTCTGCTTGTAGATCGTTAACGATTTTTTCGAATAGCCGTCTGCTTATACGGAACCACCGTTTAAACATCTCCGCAGAATAGACAGGGTTATCGCCAAAGTAGTCTTTTAACAACCGCTTATTTGTAGCTACCCGACCTCTTTCTATGTTTTCGCTTCTAATTCTGCTCGATGACTTCGCGGTGCTCTCATTAAGCAAGTTTTCGGCCTCTCGAAGCAACTCTATATAAATAGCTTCTTCCTGCCGGATCTGTTCGTCGGTTGATACAGAAGCCGACGAACCGCTCGATGAAGCATGTGGTGGTGATGCCATATTTTGAAGGAGAATTTTTTATATGAAGTGTTGAGAGGTGGTTATGTATTTATAGGAGAAGAGTGTAATTTTTTTAGAAGAGTTGGATGAAAGTTGGAAGTGTTTGGTATTTATAGGAGAATTAAAAAAAATATATATATATATATATCACAACGGATATATATTCGTTGGGGGTAAAAAAAACTTTTTTTTAAAAAACTATCTGTTAGACTCACAGAAAACAAAAATTCGGTTTCACTCGGTTTCGCCAACCCGGCCCTCGGACCCGATCAAAGCGCATATGGGTGTTCCCGAAGGAACCCGAGGAACCTGAAGGGAATCCGGGACCTTTGGGTCCGGCTATACGGATGGACTTAATAGAAGAGGAGACGTGTTCAAAAGAGAGGCATGAAAGTCTTCTTGTATTATGTAAATTTATTTATGTATACTGATATGTAGCATAAGTAGACATACATCGAATTCTTTATTTCTTTTATGTCTTTTAATTTTTATGCTTTAATTTGTAATTTGTTTCAACTAAATATATTTATAAATCATTTAGAGATCAATTGGTATTTCTATACGTGGCTAGCTTTCAATTTTCAGTAATCTTAATGAACCAAAATACGACGTTTATATTATGCGGTGAATGTGATTAGTCAACAAAGTCTTGTGTGGATAGTTGAGTTTAGACAAGTGAGTACACTAATCTTGAATACATTTATGTATAATTTTATATGCATGAATATAATATGAATGAATACATGATTACGATGATACGATACACATATGTAAATGAATACAATATGCCTATGTTTATGCTTGTGTATGTGTAATGACAATTATTGTTACTAGCTTAACATCTCGTGTATAAACACGAGAGATGATTAAAGTCAATTTTAAACGTTTTAGGTTTTTAAGATTACTAACATGTATATAAAATACAATTGTAAAACATACATAGTAATATAAAATATATTCTAAACATAATTGTCTTCTATAAAATTTCTTAACCGCAATTTCTTTGTAGGAGTTGAAGATTGTCTCAATAAAGGTCTTTTTGAAGCTGATGAAAATGGTTGTTAATTTTCCATAATTGATAGCTATCAAAATGAAGAATAATCAGAGCAATATGTGTGATGTTGAAGTGCAACAATGTTTATACAATTAAGATATAAAGGCCTACAATAAATACGATCCTCTAATTAATAAACATCCATATTTGAAAAGTAATTTAAAAATGAAATAATGAGTTTTAAACATTTTTAATTGTTTTTAAAATAAACATATCTTTAACAAAAAGATAATAGTATTTACATATATATTGTTTACCAAAACTAATCACCTAGAAATATGAAAAATTTAAAAATTTAAAAAACTTTAATATTTAAAATTAGTTTGAATTTTAAATAATCACCATTGATATATTAAAAATATGATGTTGTGATTGTAATTATAGGGGGTTTAAGAAAATTTACAAAATAGAAGGTTGTAATTGGTAAAAAAGAATTATGATATTACCATCTTTTTCTTTTAATAAAGTTATTAGATTAGATGTGATGGTGACATAGCGGGTTAGCGACATGTTAAATATGTTGAATCCACACATGGTTGTGTATGGTAAAAGAAAACTAGAACTTCTTTTATAATTATAGAGTTCATTACATTTTTTGTTCATGTAGTTTGCTAAAAAATATGAATTTAGTCACTTAGTTTGATTTTTACGGATCTGTTCCTCCTTACATGACTTTTTTGTATTTTTTTCCCTCCTAAATTTAAAATGACCAAAGTGCCCTTATCCTATTATTTTCTTCATATTTAATTTTAAATAATGATTTAATTTAAAAAATAGATAATATCATATATATCATATTTATATAAATGTCTGTCTCTCACTATTATTTAGCCACCTCTCTTTCTCTCCCACAACACCATCGCCACCACCACCATCACCCACCACCAGCCACCGTTGCTAACTATGACCATCATTCTAAACAACACCAAGAAAACCTCCGCCTCTCTCTCTCCCCCTACCCCTCTTTCTTACCTACTCTCTCTCCCCTACCCCTCTTTCTTTCCTCTACTCTCTCTCTCTCTCTTTCTCTCTGTCAGGGATGTCTAATAACACCACCACCACGATCATCACCTGTACCTACTCCATCATCCATCAGTCCACCACCACCACCAACTCCATTAACTACTATCTCCTCACTTGTGCTAGAAATCATCAACACACACCCCAAATTTATAGGTCATAATCAAACCGTAAACGAAATCGGAGTGGCCTTAGACCCAATTATTGAAAAAATGTAGCGAAGGAGGTGGTTTTCTTATAGAACCACACATGTAGATCTAGAGATGATGAATGAAGAGGAGAGAGAGAGGGAGAAGAGGGAGGACAAGCTAGGTGGATAAGGTGGCCGGAAATGGAGTGGTTGCTAAAGCTTGGAAACAATGGGTAGAACAAGAACTATGATAAATTGAAATTGACGTGTGTAAGCTTAAAGGGAACATTTTAAAAATTATTCAAACATTAAAAAATAATTAAAAGTAAAAGGAAATAAATAACTTATTAGAATAAGGACACTATGGTTATTTTAAGTTAAGGGGGATCCAACATGTAAAAGAGTCTAATCCGAAGGGATTATGTAGGTATACTTTTGATTAAATCATAGTTAAAAGATTTTGTTGTTTAAACAATAAATAAGTAAAAACATATAAAATCTTTTTTAACATTAACCCAAAATCGTACACTCTTTTCCCTATCAAACTTCTTTTGAACGTTTACATTTAAGAAACTAATAATTGATTAGTTTATTTAAAGTTTTAAATTATGTTTATTTGTTACAAAGTTGTAAATTAACTCACTAAACGTGAGATATGTTTACGTAATTTCTTTTACACATTCGCATCAATATCTCAATAGGTATTAGAAAATAAAAATAAAACTTGGAGACTTATATATATATATATATATATATATATATATATATATATATATATATATAAAAGGAATTCTCACTAATTAAACCAATTTAGGTGTTATTTCCACGATTTTCAATAATCTAAACTTAAACTTCAATTCTGCTTAATTAAGTACGTACGTACTTACGAGTACATCCGAAATCTAGCTAATTAATTAAGAAGAAAATTACATATAGAATACTGTAAACATTGCGATGATTCCTACGATCATAAGAGTTTGAGACAATGTATCACCATCCATCTTAAGTACTGACATCGCTTCGCTCTTTGTAGACGTTTGGTTCGCTGTTTGAGCAGCGTGTTCATGCTCTAAGACCTTAACAATCATCTTAAGACCACGCTCACAATGCCCTGCGTCCCCGCTGATAAAATAAAAGAAGCCAGATCGATTGAGTTCATAGCTCGTCTCACCATTGTTGGAGAAAAATATCGGCTCCGGTGATATGCATTTCTCATGCTCTTCTTTCGTCACCAACAACACCGAATCCTTCTTGTACTCAAAACCTACATACATATCACATTTTTTTAGTCTTCATTTTGAGTATTTTCTAGTAAACCAACATACAAAAAGAATTAATATATATAACACAGAATATATATTACTCAAAAGCAATTAAGCTATATATATAATAATAATGTAGAAAATGCATGCAATATTATACGTAGCTGTAAATAAAGATGGAGTAATAAAATTACGCACGCAGTGTGTCGTTGATGTTAAAGCGATTGTGGGAAGCCCATTGGTTGTAGTGATCGGTGTCGTTGGAGGGAGGGATTGACCAGCCATTTTTACCACCGACTTGGAACTGTATGCAATTGACAGGACTGAGGATGCAGCAGGTGAAGAAGGCTACTGCCATGAAAATGGTGGTCGAGTTCTTCATGGCGATGCAGTACGTGGGTGTTTTTAACGAACTTTCAAGGTAATTATAAGTTAGTATATATATATTTTGGAGTAAGATGGATGGAGTGATCGATTATGTATATATATAAAGGGTACGTATAGTAATTTATAAGCTGAAGTGAAGGAGTTGGTTATTTAGAAGAGAGTGGGGCGGGCGTGGAGAGATCGAGACTTGAGGAGAAGTTAATCTTTGACTGGGTAAATTCTGTTCTCTCTTCAAGGAATCCCATGCATTATACTTCGGATTAATTGTTATTTAATTACTCATTAATTAACTGCATTAACTTTATCATCTAATAATTTTTCAGTTACAGTTTTCTATATATTAATTGGGGTTAATGTAAAAGATAATCAGACATATCCTACTTTCTTAAAAATAAATTAAGTTTTTAAGTTCTGAAGAATAATTTGACTTGCATTTTTAAATATATGTTTAACAATATTGCTTTTTATATAAAAAATCTATGTTTAATGTACAATAAATATTTATGTATTTTGGCATCAAATTATACTTAACAAGCTAATGAATATATGACCTGTAGGGCTATATATGTGTGTTTTAATTAGAAAGAAAAAAAACCGTAAAAAAGTGTGAAAATTATGGAAGCAAAACTATTTCTGTGACAATTAATTAAATTAAAAAGCGTTAGTAATTTAAAATTTTGTAGTTTAACAATGTAAAATGTACGTGTATATCTTTTTATAACGCGTGTAAATACTATATAAATTATTTAACATTCTATTGTTCCTTAATTTTAAAAGTTTTTAAAATTCAATCAAAATTACATTTTGACTTTTTATGTTATTTAAATTAATCCCATCTAAATAATCTTTAACCATTTTACCTTCTCTTCTAATTTATTTTAATTCTTTATTAATTTAAAATATATATTCTCACACAAACACAATTATCTTACCTATTTTAACACTTTATTAATTTAAAATATACTATCACACAAACACGATTATATTTAACATTTTTGAAAGTGACATGTTACAAACAAAAAATATTCGCTGCCGAATCATTGCGTTTGTACTATCCTAGTTTTTTTAAAGCAAGAAACAATACAAACTAATTAAGGCATCATTCTTTCAGGAATTCGCGAGTCACAATTAAAGCTCATTAGAGAAACCTGTCAATCTATACTACTATATAAACTATTTAGCTTCTCTTTCCTTATTCATTTTAAGAGTCTTAAATTTCAATCAATATAAAATCTTGACCTTTTATTATATCCAAATTAATCTCACCCACATATATTTAAACCATTTCAATCTCTTTCCTACTTTACTTACTTTTCATTCATTTAAAATATAGGGTTTAGTTCACTCAAATGTATCAAGTTGTCACGTTTTGTTATCTTGTGTATCGAATTTTAAAAGTTTCTATTATGTGTATCAAACTTTTAATTTGTTGTTATTGTATATATTTTGGTTACATAAAAATGTAAAAAAACTTACAAGTTTAATACATACAATAAAAAGTTTAATACACACAATAACGACAAAGTAAAAGTTCGATACACACATTAGAAATTTTGTAAGTCCAATACATATAATAGCAAAACATGACAACTTGGATACATTTTAGTGAACGAAACCCTAAAATATACTCACCCACTAGCATAGTTTCCCATACCAATACAATTATTCACCTAGATCAACACAATTTTCAAGATCTTGTTATCTTTTCCTCTTTTTATTTCATAAATAGAAATCTTTTTTCTTATTTTAATTTTTAAAATTAATAAGAACTTGATGGAAATAAAAGAAAGAGAAGAAAACGGACATGTTGCTGAACAAAAACTATTTAGTAACATTACGGAACAAATAATATACAATTACATTCTTCAAAACGGTATGTTGCTAACAAAAACTATTTGCCTTCGCCCCGCATTACACAGGTATAATTTTAGTTAACTAGAATACAATCAAAAAGCCCAAACCAGACATTAATAAAACCTAATTAATATGAACATCTGCAACTAAAACTAGAGCTATATAATTAAGCGATGAAGTCACGATACCGAAAATTAGAACTCGAAACAAGGAAACTATATATACTAGTAATAAAGCCACTAACGAACCTGGAGAATAAATTAATCCAATCCAACCATCGATTTCCTTTAACATTCCAGCTATTAACAAACAATTCAAGATTACCACCTTTTGAAAGGAAGTTTAAATTACTTGTTATTTATGTTTAGGCTAGAAATATAAACAAACAAAATAGGAGTTAATTGAAAACAAGCTAGTTTTAAACACTCAAATTGCTACCGGTAGAAAATAGGCTAGAAATATAAACAAACAAAAGTTTTAATATTAAAATAATCGTTAAACTTAAATTAAGGAGAATACCAATAAAAAATAGGAGTTAATTGAAAACAAGTTAATTTGAGGATTGAATCATAATTAACTCTTAATTTTAAGTATTTAACATATATCGAGGACATTTTAATAAATTATAAGATAGCCTTTATATTTCAATTTGTATCTTTTATGAAAAATGATATATATATATATATATATATATATATATATATATATATATACTTCTATATAAAATTAAAATCCTAGTACTTTATCTTTCTAATCACCAAATTATAACATTTGTCTTTCACTTATAATCTACATAGAAATAATGAAGACACCATATAACATCCCTCATTTTCTTCTCTTTATGGACCTAGTTTTCGAATCATCAAGATCTTGAAGAATGGTCACATAGAATCACACCCAGAGGTCACATAGAATCACACCCAGCTGAGGTCACATAGAATCACACCCACCATGTCAGTTTTTTTCTTTTACCACTTAATCAACCATTTAGCCTCGTAGTGGTCACTTCTCACCACACCAAATTGTGGAACCTACATATTACCCAACTAACCAATCAAAATTTAATTAAAAAAAAGTTAAAAAGCTAAATGGTCCACTTATCCTCACCACACCACCATTCATATGTGGTGAACACCACACCTCCACTCTCACCACACGTTAATGGAGTGGTATCTCACCCACCCCCTAAGTGATCACCCCACTACACCCTCTCACCACTTTCCACTCCTTATACTCTAATAGCTATCAATATCTATATTATGATATAACATAATATAGAGACCCATTGGGCCATTAATAGTTAAATTGTCTAGATAGATCCACATAAATAGAAATTTGCTATTTCAAACCCCTAGAAATGTTTTGGTATCTCGTTATTGGAAACTCAAACTCTAATAAAAAAATTCAAAATATTTGATTAATAACAAAACTTTTCAATTAATTTTGGTTTACCTTGAAGTTTAGAATAAATTTACTCAAGAGGCTGAAAGTGGTTTTACCCGAATCCGAATTTTTGAAATTCAAATTCAAATCATATAGAAAATTGTTAAACCAAAACAACCCGATTCAAACAAGTTACCAAACTTCAAAATTTATTCGATGAAGAACCATATTCTCCACTTTGTAAAGTATTTTCTTAATTAAGTTGTATAATAAAATATGTAATAGGATTAAGTTGGAAAAACATATCAAATTTATTACTCCAAAACTAATTTCAAAAGTATTTTTTAACCCATAATAAGATTTACTTTGTAAAAAGATTTGTTATCTAGATTAGAACTGTATAGTGTGTGTTTTTTTTTTAAGACAAGAATTTTAGAACCAAGAAACATGTAAAAGGGAGCAAAACTGCAAGGTAAGGTCGGGGTGTAAAGGAGCTAGCATAACTGAAAAGAACAATGGGGAAATATGGTGTTCTTAATTAGTTCAATTTTTGGTTTAAATGTCGTACATGAGTGCACCGATGACCGAGGCAAGTAGGATAATGAGTTGCAACATATATGTAGAAATGGATCGGGTGAGTTATACCATGGCCGGATACAGTTTCTCCATTTTTAAACTTTGTATATATATAAATAATTGATGATGTTGTTGTGATAGTGAAATTTGATATAACATTTGTTAATAACATTTAAACCTAAACTTTTATTTTTAGAAGAAATAAGTTTAAAAAGTTTCATAATAAAAGCAACTCAAATAGCTTTGAAAAAAGCTTGAACATTTAATTAATCAAATTACTTAAATACTTGAGTAAATTACAAATTTGATCCTTGTGGTTTACCTAAAAATACGAATTTGGTCTTTGGGTTTCAACTTTTACGGGATGAACCCCAGTCTAGTTTTCCTACACTTTTAGTCCCTTTTCAATAGAAATGACCACAATACCTTTATCCCCTTGATTTATTTGTTTACATTTAATTTCAAGTTAGTTTCTATTATTAAATAAAATTTAGTTTTATAACAATTTAAAAAACATAGATCTCTCGTCTCTCTTAACTTTAAACTCAATCTCTATCCATCTCTATCTCTCTCTAAATCTCAATCTCTTTGCATGCCAACATTGTTGATGACACTTCTTAGGCACCACCTTTGTCAACACCACCTCTATCAACATCATATCTACGATGCCACTTCTAGGATGCGACATCCATTGACACTTGATAATAGCAGATTAGGGGGTTCAAAGTTGTTTTGGGGTTCTAAGGTATGTGGTCTATTATTGATTCCAAGATTTTGTCTGTGCTTGAAATCATTTTCAAATTTAGATCGATTTGTTTCTGATTTTAGGACAACAATGATGATTCTATTGTTGTCATTGGAAGAGATAGAAAGATAGAGAGAGATTGAGAACGTATGAGAAATATAGAGGGAATTGAGGACGATAAGTTGCTGTCGCCAGTAATGATGAATTGGTGATGGTGATTGTTGTCTTTGGCTGTGGTACTTTAGTTGATATCTTCTATTGACTAAATAAATAAAAACAAAGTAATGGCTTTGGAAATAAGCTTTGACATGAAAGTTTCATGGATTTCAGATTAGTATCCTTTTGTTCTTGATTTGCACATTATTTGTTTGTTTTCTTCATATTCATCAATTCATACTTGTGTTTTGTTCAACTTCTTTATTTGGTATTTAAAGAAAAATAAATAAATCAATATTATAATAGTTTTTGGTCATTTCAAGTGAAGGAGAAACTAAAATACAAGAAAATCATATCATATCATAAAAAACTAAACCCGTTAAACTTGCAATTACAAAACCTAAATTTTGACCAAAAGGTCCAAAACATTTAAACCAAATTTGTAATCTATTTTAAATACTTATTTTTTTATTTAAAGTCTTATTTTTTTTCTCATTAGTATATTTATCAACTAGCAAAGTAGTTTGTCATTTTCTCATAACATTTTTAGGGGTATTTTTGTAAATTTGCTATTTTCTCATTATATAGTTAATATTTTTTATAAAACAAGTCAATACATATAACAAGTTACATTAATTTGTTTAAAGCCCATAATTTATATGTCATTTTTTAAATACTTTCGGACAAAGATATGGTTTAGCGTGGCTTTTCTATATCATTTGCTAGTATATTTTTTATTTTGGAATTGGCAACTGGTAATTTGCCAATTTGGGATATATCGCAAAGGGGAACTCAGGACTCAGGTTATAGTAGCGAAGAAATATTTCCAGCTTCCAAACCAATTCGGGCTTCAATGGCTGAAGAATCAGAGAAGAGATTTCACGCCGTCATGGATAAGCTCTTTCCTTCTGTTTCCAATCCCACAAGAAACCCCCCTGCGACTAGGTATAAGAATTTGCTTTCTAATTATGATTTGTCACCCCCTTTCCTTCTAAAATATGTATGTTAATTCAACAGCTGAATTGAATTCTGCGATTTTACATCCGATTTTAGTCATAAAGTTTGAATCGCGGTTTTTTCTGACAATTGTAATAGCTTATAAGAAAGAGGGGATTAATTCAGTTCGTTACTAGGGTTTATCTATCTGATCACCGTAAATTGCTTTCGTAAGTTTTCGGTTCTATTGGAAATGGACTGCTCTTTGTTTATTGGAGGTCAAAATCCTCCTGTGACATTATATTCGATATGAATCTTGTGAATACGTTACATATTGAAAGCAATGATGGTGAATTAGAAACTAACGTCAAGCTAATTATGTGTTTGTGAAGCACAAAAAAAATTATGGTCTCTCTGTAGCAAATTAAGTCAAAAGATTGGAGATTTAGTAATCACATTTTACTTCTGATAGTTTATCTGCAGGTGGATTGTCTAGCAGCAGGAAACGACCGCATACAATGACTACAACACTAGCTTTAGTTGATTTGAAATCTAAGGGAAGTACGATTGGGGAGTTGCAAAATGCATCTGGTAGGGCTGTGCAATCACCCGTGTGCAGACCATGGGACAGAGAGGACTTACTGAAAAGGCTTGCTACATTCAAGTCAATGACATGGTTTGCTAAACCTGAGGTTAGATTCGACTACTAAAAAAAGTAAATATCATTGTAATTGCATTTACTTGCCCCTTTTTTTTAGGGAGGGAGCAAGTGCATGGCCTAATATTCCTATGCGTTTCTGTTGGTAGTTGGTGAACTTTTCAATTCTAGAGTAATTAGATTATGCTTGTAGGCAGTTCTTTCTCTTTTTTACAGTAAGAAGCACTTCCACAAAGAAAGATTTTTGTGTTCTCAATTGGGGACTTTGCTGACTGAATATCAGTCACTGTACATCCTAGGAGCTTTTTCTTTTTCTTTTGATTTGTAGAGAGAGAGAGAGTCCTACATATGAAGCAAGCAATCCAGTTTTATGCTTGGAAATCAGTCAACTTTATAATTAAGTATGGTGAAATATGTTTTAGTGGCTCACTTCTTATAAGACTGAAGTCGGAATAGTTAACTTTGTTTTCTCCCAGTCTCATACCATTAAACGCATGATGTGGTACTAATTTTATTAAATACATGGCTAATGTCTCGCTGATGATTAGTCACACCTCAGTGGAAGTTTCTTTAGTAATATCATGGAACTTTGTTTGCAGTTTATCCCTGTTGGCTAACCCACTACTGCCTAGTGCCTTTAATATATAAAGGTGAGTAGTTATAATTGCACTAGGGATAACTTGTAGGACAGTTGAACAATCATAATCTTGACAAATGAATATATCTAAGTTAGCATTGATGGTAGGAATAATAAACATATTGCAAATATTTTTTTCTTTTCCACTACAAAAGATTTGCTCATCTATCTTATGATTTTTATCTAGCTAGTCATTAAACATATTTCTTTCTCCTTCAAGATTTGCTTGTATGCATGGTGCACAGTAAATCAAAGTTTAAACAACAAAGAAATGTCTTTCAACTTTTATAGAGTTATGTTTCATAAAAGTTACATAGTTTCCATAATATGTTACAAAAGTTTTCTATGTTTACATTTTAAATCAAGGCGTACAACAACAGGACCAAATCCCGTGTAGGCAGAGTATGAGGGAGATAAGTTGTAGACAGTTTCACATCTACCAGGGGGAAGAGACTGCTTCTTGTGGCTTAAATTGTGTAATTCAAAATCTGAATTTTATCTATTAAAAGTAATAAAGTTGTAGAGATTGGTGAAAGACTACCATTATATTATTGAATTAAGTATAAATTTGAAATGTTTTTTATGATATTATCATTTAAATTTATTGTTATTAGATTAATATGTTACATTAGAATATTTGTATGTTTGTATTTTTTAAGGTGGCCTCCTAGTAATGTGATGTACTGATGTGCTTCTAAAAGAGTGTCTGTAAAAGGACGGGATTCAACTTATATCTACATATATATATAGATAAATAAGTAAAACTGTTTTATATTTTACTCACACACCCACGCCTATGTCTAACAGCCTCCTAACACACTGCCCATCAGCCCATCTATCTAATCTTATTCTAATTCTCCATGTATTCCTATCAGAGGTCATGTCCTCAAAGAGTAGTAGCTCCTCCATGTGGAGCCTCCAATCTCCATCTATCTTTCCACCTCAGTCTTAGACGTTCTCGTCTCCTCGTGCCCTTTAGTGTAACAACTTCTTTTCTCCTAACTAGCGTTGTCCATTGTTTGGTCTTGACGTGTCTTAACCTACGCAGTCTTCCTTCTGTCAACTTATCAGTGATAGGCATAGCTCCCAACTCATCCAGTCATCCTAAATACTCTATTCGGGATCATGCTTAACAAGTTTTTACCACTGGTCCACCTTAGCATCCTCATTTCAGTACTTCCATCTTCCTTACGTACATCAAGACATGTGTGCACTAACTATAAACTAACGAATTAATGAAATTATTTTCTCCATTATGCATTTTTTTGTTTCGAACATTGTAAAGAAGGCTTATGAACTTTACTTGGTTTGGATTCTCCTCTCTGTTTTAGCTTTCTTTAAATAACCTATTATATTTCACTCAATAGATAGGTTACCAAGAAGCGGCCAAAGGATCAGAATTACCTTAAAAGTCAATTTGTTATTGGAAAAGAAAGATGCTTACAACATCCACCTTAGTAGATTCAATCATCGTTCATAGTTAGGCTTCAATCCGGCAATATTATTTAACTTCAGATTAAATTTTGTGGAGATGATAAAAAACTTAGACTAGCTGGGGTCAAAAAGGTAATTTATTCATTAGGTGAAAGAGAGTAGTAACATTATTTATTTTCATCAGGTCGTGAGTGCAATAAACTGTGCCAGAAGAGGTTGGGTTAATGTAGATATGGATATCATTGCCTGTGAATCCTGTGGGGCACGCCTCTTCTTTTCTACCCCATCATCTTGGCCACAACAGCAAGGTAACCCATGTTTTATTATCATACATCCGTTTTTTAAAATGAAAACCACATATATTTTTCACTTTTTTTAGTTAATCCTTTCTGAACTGGAATTTCTTCCTTGTATATGCAATATAGTTGAGAAAGCAGCCTCAGTGTTCAGCTTAAAGCTGAATAATGGACATAAGTTACTCTGCCCATGGGTTGACAATGCCTGTGATGAGAAGCTAGCACAGTTCCCTCCTACATCCCCTGCAGATTTGGTTGGTAACTACAAGAAACGTTGTGCTTCATTATCACAACTTTTAGAGCTCCCTGTGATTTCATCAGCAACCATTGATTACATGAACAGCCCTTCGCTACTACACTTTCTTAACTCCACTCCGACTCTAAATGGATGTGAAGAGGTTTTGTCTGTCTTGTATTATCAGGTATGCTAATAAGTGTTAAAAAATCTTGCTTAGATATAACGTTATAACAACTTTGATATATGACCACATTTTTCTTTTGAAGGCACAAAAGCTCATAAGTTTATGTGGTTGGGAACCTCGGTTGCTACCATACATTGTTGATTGCAAGGATGTACAGAATGCAGTTTCTAATGCACAGAATGCTAGCATTACTACTGTATATTCTTCGCGCACTTTTGAGATTGTGGAGGCAAATGAAGGTTCTGGTACTGAAAATGAGCAATATGATCATACATCTGTGGTTCTAGACTGTAGGCTTTGTGGTGCTAGAGTAGGTCTATGGGCTTTCAGTACAACTCCACGGCCTCCAGAATTTGTTAGACTTATTGGGCATGCACAACCAAATGACAAAGCCGAAGCTGCATCTCAAACAGAAAATACCAATTACCGTATTCTAGAAACTGAAAATGGAGAACAAACATCAACTAACACTTGCTCGAATAGAAATCTTTTAAATTTGACAATTGCAGGTGGTCCACCCCCTGCAGAGCAGAACTTCCACCCTACAATTTCTTTGCCTGTTGTAGGACAAAACTTGAGGACTCGTTTTTCATCTGCTTTTGAATTGGTTGATAGTTGTACAAGTAATGGGTCAGTTGAGGCATATCAAGATGCCGATCACCATGGTGGTCATTTGTCAGTGGGAAATGGTAGTAGTACAGATCAATTGGATGGCAGAATTTCAAACAATGCACCAGAAGATCAAGTAAATGTTGAGAATGGTAATCTGATTGCAGGAGATTTTCATAAATCAGGGAAGGATTTAAAGAAACCGTCAGCTGGAAAATCAATGGAGTTTGATCCAATAAAACAGCATAGACATTTTTGTCCTTGGGTTGCATCAAGTGGGAAAGCAGCACCTGGATGGAAGCAAACTCTTTCTGCATTACAAGGTCAAAAAGAGTTTATTTATTCATCAGAGACAACCCAACCTTCATCTTCACTCATCGAGGTAATCTTGTTATGGTCTAACTTTTTTCAATATTAAAGGTTCACTTGATTGTGGCCTTTAGTTGCTTACTGGTTTCTGTAATCTGCTGCTAAGTGCTGTTTGTCTTGTAGGTGGAAGATCCCGTTGGTTCTGTTAAAAAGCTTCTGACACCCCCGTCAGCTAAAAGAAAGAAGTTCACTTATGGCTCGAGTTAAACCCTTATTAGCAATTACATCAGTTAAACATGTGTTGTCAAGTAAGATGATTTTTGTGTATGCTTTGACCATTTACTCGCTTGCTACCTTTTGTATCCAATTTTGATTTCATATGGTGACTGCAATTGCCTGCTTAGGATAGTAGTCACAAACTTGTAGTACTTCAATTTGTCACACAAAATTTTTTGGACTTTACATAATCAAACAGAAAAAAAAGATTCGCATTGATGTACAACTCATCGCTTCTCTAGCTCAAATTATGTCATTAACCCACAATTGGTCACCATTACTTTCGAATAGGGTCTATTGAACCCTCTCTCTGCAACCACTGCCCTTTTATCTCCAATCAACTTGGCCACCCTGTTTAACAAGCAATGGAATGGAATCAATTAGTTCTTATTTGATGTTTTCTTATCGAATATTCAGAAACATATGCAGACTAGTGTTTTAGTACCTGAAATAGGGAGAACTGGTGTTCTCTTGTACAGTCTTAACCTGACTTACTCTTTCAACAACCTCCATCCCTTCCAGAACTTTTCCAATCACCAACGTTGATGCATCCAACTCTGGTGAATCTTTCGTTGAGATTACAAACTCGGTCCCGTTTGGCTCCTTCCCAATTTCTTCTTCATCAATGACCAGCTTACCATTTCGGGCAACCAGCTTTTGCTTTGGGGGCGGTTTGAGTGGGTCCCTCACTATAATACCTACACTTCCTGCAATGTTCTTTGTCCCGGGACATCTTCCATTCTCTCTCTCCAATTCAGCAACGAGATTTTCAACGGCAAAATTCTTCCCTGTTTTAGCTGCGAGTTCAGCATCAACCCCATATGATCTAACCCCACCATGTTGCACGTAACTTGGTGTGATCTTTATGAACTCTTTCCTTCTGTAACTAATACCTGGCGCTCCAATGTTAGATGATGAGATATACACAATTGAGACTAATTTTAGCCAAGGACCGTCTTACAAGGGTATCCTTGGTGCCTTGGTCGTTTCTATTGCAATTAGAAAATATAAACTTTAAATACTACAAATAGATTATACCTGCTGCTCCACTGACAAAATCACTGAACTTAGTAGTCCCAGAGGGTACATTGTTTCCATATAGGCCAATGACAACTCGTCCAACGGGTTTCCCGTCAATTGATATATCTAAAAAAGCCCGCTTGGTAAGAACTTTGTCTGAGCAACTGTCTTCTTCAGTTGTGGTGGTGTCAGAACCATTGTTAATTTGATTCACTTCGGTGGTGGTGCTGGTAGTGTTGCTAGTTTCTGCTTGATTTTCTTCGATGGGATTGGCGCCGCCGCTAGTGTCAACTGGGTTTTCTTCTGTGGGTGTGGAGGTTTCACTACTCTCTACCGGGTTTTCTTCGGTCAGAGTGGTGGTGACACTATTCTCTTCCGGGTTTTCTTCGTTTGGAGTGGTGGCACCACTAATGTCAACTGGATTCTCCTCTGTAGGACTTGGGGTGGTAATACCTTCAACTGGAATTTCTTTTTGGCTTTGGGGATTTTCTGGTGTCAATATGCTTTGTTCTTGTGCTCTTGCCCTGGGTGGATAGTAATGGTCTTGAAAATGGGAAGTGAGGAGAAGCAGCAGAGACGACTTGGTGCTGATTGTGAGGTGTCTACGTGACAATTTGAGAGCTGCAGGGGAAGTTGGGATATTTTGAATCTGTAGTGGTGGTGGTGGTGGTTGGTGATGTAGGTTTTCAGCTGTTGTATGTAGGGTCTTTGGGTTTTGCCAAATCTTCTCCATCAATGGCTTCTTTTCTGTGTATGTGCCCTTGTGTTTGTGTGTGTGTGTGTGTGTGTGTGTGAGAGAGAGAGAGAGAGAGAGAGGGAGAGAGTATGTGTGTGTGTGTGTTTGGGAAGGGGAGGGGAGGGGAGGGGAGGGGGATTGGTCCTGAGATGAGTTATGTGGACAAGAAGAGATAGCAATCCTATCCACAATGGTGAGGAATGTGTATTTACAAACAACCACCCAACCCACCAAAGAAGTGGCTACTGGCTTTAGTTGTATGTTTTTTGAGCTCAAAGTCTTGTCCTACAAAACAGTACTCAACCTTACATTGTTTTTCTGGTTGTAAACCTCTACTACTGCCGGCTGCCTCGCCCTTAATAATACCAAAATAAAACCTTTTTTCAGCTTAATTAACAACAATGATCTTCAATTAAATCATTGTTATGTACGTATTTCTCCCTTCCCAACTTTTAACACTCCCAAAAGCAAGGGGTTAACTGTATCCTTGGTTTCAGAAATAATAATTCATTGCTTGCTTGCTTTTCAGAATATAAAATATTTAATAATAATAATGATCTTCAGTTTCATTTTTAATATTGACCATTTATGTTGTAAAATTGGGTCAAGTTTCTACTCACGAGTGTCTGAGCACGTGATAATAGTGCCAGAGGAAGTGCCCCCCAATGACCTCAAAAATGGCCTTGTACTACCATTTTCAATTTACATCTCTTTCGACTCAAGTGATGCATAAAAACCGGTAAACGAATACACGTTCATTCCATAACCACTTTTGTTATGCTTCTTTAAGTTCAAAATCTACACTCGTGACAGCGCAATACGGATAATTAACTAATAATATCTATGTTTTAATATAAAAATGCAATAACTAAAATTGAACAAAACTTCGAGTCCATGAATAGAGTACAAATACTTGTATTCCCTTGCTACATTCCCCACAGCTTCATGTCCTTGCAATTTCATAAAACTCAGCCAAGCGTTTTATAAAATAAATCACATCATTTATCATTACCTATATGCGTAGAGATAAGACGGTCTACATGTTACTTTCTCGTAGCAAATCATACGAGAAAAATGGAATAGCAGCCGCAAAAACGCCTGGCTTTCTTTCTTTGAAACAGTGTGTAGAATTGTTAATCTCATAAAACAAGGTGCCCAGTACGAAGTAACCTAAGCATAAATCATGCGCCAGCGCTACTTCCAGGAAGTGGTAATGATAACCTCCAACTGTCATCTCAATAGTAATTTACAATTGTAATAGCCATGAAAACCAAACAAACATGGAGGTTTGCCTTCCACCCTTCAATAATAACCAACCCCCTTCAGTTGTGCTTGATGGGGTTCCTGCCCATCACCACCTTTTTCTAGAAACACAACACGACCTGCAGTTCAGTTACGGTAAATTGTAAAATGAAGCGAAATAATGCCCTTTCTTTAAAAATAACAACAATAAAATCGTAATGAGTTTTAATTTACACTTGCAAGGAACTCACCATCTCGACGTATGGCAACCTCTCTTACACGCCGAGTTAGACCTGTTATTGGATCATTGAAAATCTTCGTCTCCAGATTCCCCTCCAAATATAAGATTGAACTATAAGCAAGAAGCTAAAAATATAATTAATCGTTTTTTTATTAATAAATTTCAATACATAACAGAAAATGGGCGTGTAGCGCCAGCTGCCATGATAAGTGCTAGACTACCATCCTAACGGCCAATTAAACAAATTATGGTAAGGAACCAACTTTAGAAGAAACCAACACCGACCAAAACTCCCTTTTGATCAGAAACTTGTTTGAATGGCCAAAAGACAGAACAATAGTGGTTACAGTAGTTCATTTCTCAAAGTAAAACAAGCAACCTTTCGCATTCAATGGAAACTTTTTATACAATTTTACGTCGTCTTTCCTTAACCAGTATAAAAGAGGACTAGTCACAGACTCGCAGGAATAAACAGCAAAGCACATTATAGGAGATGCCAAATGACATCATAACAAGTGCTTAATCCATATATTATTATCTTTTTCCTCAAATTCATTCACATACGCCATCGCATTTACTTCTAGCAAAAATTAAATTAAGTGCACTATATAAACCACATTGATTTAAGCTTACCCTGGAACAGCATTCTTGGCTACAAGTGAACCCAATCTCTCAGGATAAATGGAGACGCGGTGCCACTGAACCATACTCCGATTTGCGTAATCCCTTGGCTCCTCATTTTGTAACGGCTTCCTGTTGTTCCGCATACCTCCAGTCCCTATTGACAACATAGTCACTGTCCTCCCACTCCTCAGCTTTTTCTCTATAGCATTTTGACCCACTTTTCCAACCAATATAGCCTACAAAAAACACTAAATCATAAGATGACAACTAATAACCAATCAGAATAAACAATTTTGTGGAGAAAATAATAAATGATTGTACCCTGTAGATGCCTGCATCTAAACCGTTTTCGAGGGGGCGGTCTCCAGAGTCCCTTTGCCCTGTATTAGTACTGGAAGATCCAGAAATGGGATCTGATTTGGCTTCCGGGTGGATAGTGGTACCGGAATCAGACCCGGAGGTAGAGTCCGATGAGGTAGTGGTGGAGAGATTGTGGGTGGAAATTAGTATCAATTGATGGTGGTGATTAATAGGGGTTGTAGAGAGGAAAGAGCGACAAATTCTTCTACAGATGGAAGATGCCATTCAATTGAATTCCCTTCTTATGTAACCTTTTTGAATGAACTAAAAATCTGTCAAAGGAATTGAAATTGAAATTGTTCAAACAAGTTATAAACACATTAATCTTTTCAAACATACAACTACACATAAAACATAAACACACAACTAGAGATTGTTGAAACACGTGACTGCAAATTATATTATTTAAAGACATTCTCATTACCAAACACCATCCCGCCACCATAAACCTCAGCCACTCCTCCCTTTCTTCTTATTTTAAATCCTAAAAAGTTATTATGCTATCAAGGTCACTTTAGATCCTTTCAAAACCAAAAAGGTTATGAATCTCTGCCTCTTGAATAGTTGTCCACAGCCAATAGTTTCTAATAGGGGTGGCAAAACGGACAGGTCGGGTCAGATTGGGTAATGGGTCGAAACGGGTTCGGGTCAGGACGGGTAACGAGCTGCTTTGTTTTTTCCCCAACATAAGTAGTCTTTTACATGGATATTTGCAGCATAGTTGCAAGAAACTTTCATGGAAATTGGATATGCACATGCCAATGGAAAGACTATAGAGTTAGTAAAGCATCAGTGTAAGAACATCAAGACTTTAGAGTTAGTAAAGCATACCACTTTGACTTAAACTCTTAAAGGGTCATTTTTTATGTTTCTCTCATTAATGAATCTTTGTTCCCCCTTCATGTTATTGAACAGGATCTATCAAATAATTTACCACAATAATCTAGTAAGTAATGCGAATGATTGATCTAATAAGAAGTTAAGAACAAGTTGATCGAGGCTTAGCCTGTTTTATGATATTAAAAACTGAATATGGGGTACCGAAATGGAGTACTTAAACATATACAATAATAAAATAAACAAATCATACAATTACACAGTTGCAATTTCAATTGGAAACACATGCAGACATTGTATCAAACAAGAAGAATCGATGTAGAATCCCCTTAACCTTAAATTAAGAACAAATTTAAATATTAAAAAGACAGAATTTGAAAGATTTGAACAAACCTTTATCGAGTATATGAAGCACTTTGAACTGTGACTCAACCAATACTATTACCAAACTGAGATAATTAGACAAAACCCTAAATTCTGGTTCTTGATTGATGAGAAGAATCGAATAATTACCAAACTAAAATAAACAGAGATAAACCTTTATTGAACTCCAATACAAAGAGATATATTCTATGTTTGTAATATATATTCATACATGGTATGCAATGTCTTCATCAGTTCAATGCACCACAAAACTCACAAATAATCATCGCAAACTACAATTCCTTAACTAACCTCAAAAATAAGATCGATTTTGGGGAAGCAAAATCACGATTCACGAGTTTGGGGAAGCACCCGTTTGCCGTCTAGAGAAGGTCGCCGTCGCAGAGGAGGAATTCGATTCCGGTGAGAAAGGATGCGATTTTGATTTCAGCAAAGGTCGAAGGAGAATGGTTCGGCGTTGAGGAGGTCGCCACTGTGAGTTTTTGAGTCTGTGATTGTGACCTGTTCTTCACCCATCACCCGTATGACCCATTTTTATTTTCTTAATAACCCGAAAGGCCCGTTTCTTTTTTTCTTATAGCCCAACAGGACCCAACCTTATATTATTAAAACCCAAATAGACCCTATTTTTATAGTTCGGGTCATTCTTGCCTGTACTAGTTTCTATTATGACCTGTCAATCTAAGTAAGACGATTGTATATATAAAAACATAAAGCAACTGATATGTTCACCAAAATAAGCAATACAAGACAGCATGAAAACCTTGTATTTGCTATTGACAAATAACAGCAGAAACAACAAAATATTGGTCCAGTCCATATGCACAAACAAATAAAAACAACAAACACCAAGCAAGACAACTACTAGTATAACCATAATATATAAGAAAACAATAGTTACAATCATAAGTGATATTGTGATAATTTTACTGGTTTTGAGTAATAGAGCTAAAAAGGAAAGTATTTAGTTGAAGGACTACAAGATTTCTTAGACAAAATTGTTGTGATTATGATTATGCAGAATTAGATACAAAATACTATTTAATGTCAAAGATTTCTTACCCAAACAAATCATATAATTTTGGTATGATAAATCTTAATTACATGTCAAATGAATCAAGAAAAAAACTGCAGCAATTGAAACCACGAAGATGAATTGCAAGATGTTCAAAGCATTTAGAAATGGGAAATGCAGATAGCTTTACATGTCAAATGAAGTATAGAAGTGGTATCTCGATCGTAGATGACGAGAGTCCATCATTCCAAAGTTGAATTGCAATCTGGTAGAAGTTAAAATGATATTTGAGACTTAATTTCATATACAAGAATACAAGATACTGTCTCCTTTTGGCAGAAACCTTTAATATCAAGAAGCACAAAACAACAATTATTATAGAAGTGGTTTCTTAGCAAATGTGTAAGTTTATACCAGCACTGTACACAAGAAACTGCTCCAAAATTTCATGATTTCATACCTAAAGCATAAGTCTTTAAACCTAGTGAAAAGCTTCAGCGCTACAAAAGAACAAAAACACAACATGCAGAGTAAAAAGAACAGGTTCGCATAGTTGATAATTTCATACCAGAATCAAAAACTATGTTGTGACGGTGTGAAAATGAGGAATTGGTCAATGAGAAAATATACCGTCCAAAAATCATGGAGATACGAAGATGAGCGCAAGGTAGATACGAACCAAAAAAAATTTGGATCAAAGAGATGGAGACGGGCATGTATGTATTAGAAAGCAGTAGCGATTCAGAAATTATGTTGTAGGGTATTAGGCTGAGATTATGTTCTATTTATGTAAATGATTGTTTCTAGTTTTAGGTGATAATTGTTCTCTATATATTTGTCCTTCCATTGTATCAACAATATTCAATACAATACACAATTACCACCAATTATATGCTATCAGAGCCTCACGCTCTTGAATTACCAAAACCCTAAAACTATCGGTAGCCTAACACTGCCGCCAGGTCTTCTCTTTTCCGATTTCAACCAGAACGCCAACAATGGCCATCACCCTCTTCACGGCAGCAGAGAAAACCATCCACAACTCTCACAAATTTGGTTTCAAACTAAGCCCTACTAATCATGGACACTGGACAATGTGTTCTTTGTATTTCACTCTACTTTTTTCTGTGTGAAGGATTCGGCTACCAAAACTATCCTCCTCACGGGTCCAAGTAAAGACGGTCTCTACCCCATTCATCTACCAAAGAACTCTCCTACCTCAACCATTGCTTTTGCTACCATTCGAGCTTCTCCTACAACTTGACACCATTGGATTTAGTTTTTTGTGATGTTTGGGGACCTACTCGCTTCTTTTTATGGTCATCACTATTTTTTACTTTGTGTTGATCATCACACCAGATACATGTGGATATTTCCAATTAAACAAAAATCTGATGTTTTCAGCATCTTTACACAATTTCATACAATGGCTGAAAGACAATTCAAAACACAACTTAAATCTGTTCAAATGGACTGGGGAGGGGAATTTCGAAACTTATCCTCTTTCTTTGCAAAACTTGGCATTCTACATCGCCTATCGTGTCCTCATACAAGCGAACAAAATGGCTTTGTTGAGAGACGACACCGCCATGTGGTCGAAACCGGCCTCACTCTTCTAGCACAATCTGGGGTTCCAACACGTTTTTGGAACTTTGCTTTTGAAACAGCCACATACTTGATAAATAGTATGCCATCACGCACCTCATCTCACATCTCTCCTTTTGAGCATCTTTTCAAACGTAAACCCGATCTCTCCTTTTTACGTGTCTTCGGGTGCCAATGTTTTCCTCATCTTCGTTCATATCATCCACACAAAATGGATTTCCGTTCCTCACCATGTATCTTTCTTGGTTATAGTTCCTCACATCACGGATATCAATGTCTTGATCGCACCACAAATCGCATTTACATCGCCCGACATGTACGGTTTAATGAAACATACTTTCCTTTTCTTCAATCATCCTCTCCTTCTCCTACCCCATCCTCTCCCGAACCTTATTTCTCATCCTATCCTTTCCCTACTTCCAATCCAAATGAACCATCAACACCCACTACCTCCACTTCTACACAACAACCCCTACCTCTGTTCAAACCGAATATGTTCCACAACCTCCTACCCCCACTACCCAAACTCAACTAACCAACCCAACACCGGCCAACCCACCTACCGTTACCTATCAGTGCCGCTCAACTACAGCTCCTCACCCCACCATTCCAGCCTATCAAACATACCAAAACCTTGATGGGACAAACCCATCTACCACCCCACCCATTGAACCACCAACTCAATCCTCTATCCAACACCACTCCACCTCTGACACCCAACCTCGCTCTCGCCCTCAAAATCTTCGACAAAATCCCAAGCAGCGAATTCCCTACAATGCTTCTGCTTTTCACACTTCCATCAACTCTTCCACCGAACCATCCACCTTTGCCATTGCTAACAAAAGTCCTCAATGGCGTGCTGCCATGACAGATGAGTACAAAGCCTTAATGAGAAACGGTACCTGGACTTTAGTACAACTAGTTCCTAATGCTAATGTTGTTGATTGTAAGTGGGTATACATGTTGAAACACGATGAAAATGGGAATACCGAACGTTATAAAGCCTGTTTAGTGGCAAAAGGCTTTAACCAACAACCGGGAATTGACTACCATGAGACATTCAGTCCGGTAATAAAATCCACCACCGTTCGTGTCGTTTTGTCACTTGCTGTAACAAGGCAATGGCCTCTTCGCCAATTAGACGTTCAGAATGCGTTTCTTCACGGTGATCTCAAGGAAACTGTGTACTTACGCCAACCGCAAGGGGTCGTGAATCCACAAAAGCCGAACCATGTATGTCTGCTTCACAAGTCCCTGTATGGCCTCAAACAAGCTCCAAGAGCCTGGTTCACTCGTCTTTCGAGTATCTTATTACAACTTGGTTTTCATGGGTCAAGAACAGATCCTTCTCTGTTTATTTATTCCCACAATGGTCACCTATTATATATGCTTGTTTATGTGGATGACATAATTCTCACCGGCAACAATTCCCGGCTCATTGATCATATCATTCAACGGCTGAGTGCTACCCTTGCAATTCAAGACATGGGCCGGTTGTCCTACTTTTTGGGTATTGAGGTGATTTTCAAAGGTCTTGACCTGATCCTCTCACAAAAAAATACATTGCTGATCTTATTCAGAAAGCAGGCCTCTCTCAGTCCAAGCCGGTTGACTCCCCCATGGCTTCTAGCTCTAACTTGGCTCTTGAAGACAGTCCTTTATTTGACAATCCGGTGAAATTCAGGCAAACGGTTGGGGCTTTACAGTACCTAACCCTTACCAGACCAGACATTACCTTTGCAGTCAACAAAGTTTGTCAATTTATGCACTCACCAACCGAAAATCATTGGTCTGCGGTTAAAAGAATTCTTCGGTATCTTCAAGGAACATCTGGTCTTGGTCTGCTAATTCAACACAAGTCAGCTCCTGTGACTCATGCCTACACTGATGCTCACAAGAAATCTCTCACTGCCTTTTCTGATGCAGATTGGGCTGGCTCTCTCGATGACCGTCGATCCACGGGGGGATTTGCCATCTATCTTGGGTCCAATCTTATTTCATGGCGTGCTCGTAAACAACGTATTGTCTCTCGATCATCTACAGAATCATAATACAAAGCCCTATCCGACACTGTTGTTGAGCTAACCTGGCTTGAAGCACTTCTAAAGGAGCTTCATGTTTCTATGACATTGCCACCCTTCTTATGGTGTGATAATCTTGGCGCCACTTATCTTTCAGCCAATCCTGTTTTTCATGTGTGCACAAAACATGTGGAGATTGACTTTCATTTTGCCCGAGAAAGGGTCGCTCGAAAACAACTCTCAATACAGTTTATAAAGACGGATGATAAATTTCAGATGTGTTTACAAAACCTCTATCCTCACAACGATTTCTATCTCTAAGGTCCAAGCTAAAAGTTGCTTCCCGACATTAGCTTGAGGGGGGATATTAGGCTGAGATTATGTTCTATTTATGTAAATGATTGTTTCTAGTTTTAGGTGATAATTGTTCTCTATATATTTGTCCTTCCATTGTATCAACAATATTCAATACAATACACAATTACCACCAATTATATAGGGGGCTGAAATAATTACCCCAAATCGGAAGATAACAATAACAGCATTGAAACAGCAAAACTACTTGAATATAGCTTATCTAACAACACAAAACAACTTATAAAAATGGTTCATAAACACCTACTAGGCAGCAAAAATATCAAAACAACCAAAAAAAAAGAAAAAAACGGCAACTAAAAACATAAAACAGCAATAAAAATTAAAGAAAAATGAGAAACAAACAATTAGCTAAATGCCTAAATATTTGCTGATGAAGATGGTACTGAACATTTGCTCTGATTTTCCATACTCAAAATCTGAGTTTCATAGCCCCATCAACAAATTGTTCCCTCATACAATATCTTTATTTAATTCTAAGATTAAAAATTCACACCAACTTAGCCACTATTAAATATCCTAGAGCAACATTTACAATCTACCCATGCCCTAACAAATGCATCCGTGTTATATCTCCAACTTCGCTAGCGCTAATGCCAAATTGGCAGAATCAACCACCTGCAAATGTTCAACCATCCTCAGATCTGTCTTAATTCACTTTCTTTAAACATCAGAAACATTTCTCCTTTGTTGATCTCAAAAACTCATACAAAATTGAACGTGTACAATCTTGCTAAGTGCTGTCTCAGAAATTCATTATCTGATCTTGAAGAGTTGAAGTCTTAATAGAACATTTTGCCTGAGATAGAATTAGGATTGCTTCAGTGTGTAAGTATCAGTGACATTCAGACATATGAAAGAAAATATTTTGGGTTGAATGGCTCAGTAAATAGTGTGAAGCTATTTCAGTTAGGAAGACCTCCCATTCTATCAACTAGCCAGACTTACGAGCTACACGTTCCTTCCTAGTTTGATACTAGTAGAAGCTATCACATCAAGGAGGTGTTTGGCTCAAAAATTATTTCATGGGATTTGCATTTTGCAGGATTCTAAATCCTGTCGGGTGTTTGGTTGGCATAATCTGTCAGGTTTACATTCGTGAAATCCTGTTTGTTTTGTAAAACAGTCAAAGAATTTGGATTCTTTCTGTGATAAATGACAGAATTGTCCCAGTTTTGTACATTTAATAAATTATTGGTTAAATTAAATTACATTATTAATAAGCAAATAGTTCATAAACCTTAATCATAACCTATAACTAAACTTAAAACAACCAATTGATTTTGTAGCATCAACCTTCTATGAACCAATTCAACAACTTTATGACCAAACAAGTAGACAACATTATTTTGTAGCGTCAATTAAATATTTAAATTAGATAAAAGTAGCTCAGATTTGGAGAAAAGTTTCAACAAAGTAACCTATATACAAGATAATGATGAAATAACACTATAAAACTATGAAACAAGTCATGAAATTTAATAACAGTAAAAAGGAATTGAGAGCATACAAGATAATTATGAAATAACACTATCAAGAAAGTAACCTACATACAAGATAATTATAAAACTTCTTAATCAAGAGTATCTAAAATTAATTCCATGTGGGTTCACACTTCACAGGCCAAGAAAAATATCGAGGGACAGGCCAAGAAATACTCGAGATACACAGTGAAAATGAGTTCAAGATAGGCATTCCTAGAGAGGAAAAATCGAGACTGAGAGCCAAGAAAATCGAGATACGGAGGAAAAAAACAGGAGATAGAGAGGAACACATTGGAAGAAAACGATGGGAACATAAACAAAGCGAGATAGAGATGAAAATATAGGAGAGAATGTACCTGTTTGGGGCTTCTGGGAGGAACACAGTCGCCGGAGATGACAGGGACAGAGACGTCGCCGGAGATGGAGGAGAGGGAAGGACGGTCTGATCGGCAGAAAGCGTGTAGAGGAACACACCCTATGTCTAGGGTTTTAAGAAGAAACGAGGGTGTGTGCGGGTTTTGGGGTTCGTTAATACGTAGAAGCAAAAAAAAAATTATAAATTAAATTAGTTTTTTATGCATCGTTAACTATTTAATACTTAACTTTAACGGTATTACAAATAAATTTTTTTAAATATCTATTTCACTCTTTACAACTTTGGTTTCTTATAATTTATGTAATTAAATCCTAAACTTTATTTTACTATTTTAAATTTTAATCTAACTCTCTATTTTAATCCAAACACCTATTCTAATCTAAACAACCTCCTTCTCGTATCCTATGATACAATGACAAACTCATAGCACAATCACCGCAAGACAGCCGCCACCACCGGAACTCCACCACCTCAACACCGTAGCCACCACTCGACGACCACCACCACCACGAGACTGCCGTCACCACTGGGCAACCACCATCACGAGACCACCACCACCACTAGACCACTACCGTCATCATCATCTTTTCACCAACACCATTTAGCACTTGATATCAAGCACACATACACAGATCTCTCTCACACGAAATCAAGCACACATGAATCTCTCTCTCACACACACACATAACACTCCAGACCCGATTGATCTCTCTCATACACAAATGCAAATACACAACAAATTTGAGAAAAACGAAAAAAAGAAGAAAGAAGGCAAGTTGTTGATGCAACCGACATTGGTGAGTTCCCATTGCCGACAAGTTCTCCATTGACAAAAAAGGCAACAAATCTGTAGCGGTAGATCTCTTTGCACTAGAGAGAGTATTGTGCTCAATAAGGGGATGAGGGTTTTATTGTGGTGGCGGTCTCACAATTGTCACAATCTTACAGTGGTGGTTGTCCAATTGTTATTAAATGTTTGTACACAATGAGCAAAATAGTTATGTCACATTTAACGTCATAAGACACTCAAAGGTCACTATTGTAAGTGTCATCGAGTAGTAAATACGACTATACTCGAAGGGTATATATTTTGAGAGTGTTTCACCAAGTATTAATTAATTAATGGGTATATATTTATTAGTCAACTAGACTAAATGCCCGTGATACACGGGTTAATTTGTTTCAACAATAATAAATATTAAACATTAATAAAAACGTATTAAATAATAATAAAACACGAATTAAATAAGAATTTAAAAACTGAAGACGTACGACATCAACACTCTAACCAGCAGTGGAAACATCGACTCGAGTGGGAGGGCAGACTTGAGGGCATAAACGTGGTATCATGATATGAAGAGATATGATTGTATTTTTATATAAGTCATCAATAATTATTCTTACAATTAACGGTAATAACGTTAAACGTTATTAGTTATAATTAAAAAATGATTTTTAAAATGATTATAAAACATTTTAGAATGATAAAACTAAGAATTTTGTTAATTATGATATTCTGAAATATTATAAAGGGTAAATATAATATTTGTAAATTAAAGTAGGCAAATACGATTTTATATGATTTAATAAAGGCATATATGAAATTATCTCTAATAATTTTGACTTTAAAGGTCAAAATTGTTTTTTTAATTTTAAGTGAATTAATAGTCAAGATTAAACATTTTTTAAAATGAATGGTTCATACCGTCTTATAAATTTTATCAAATTAGACTTTTATTTAATAAAGTTAAACGTTATTGAGTATAATTAAAAAGGAATTTAAAATGATTATAAAATATTTTAGAATGATAAAACTAAGAATTTGGTTAAATATGATATTTTGAAATATCATAAAGGGTATATATGATATTTGTAAATCAAGGTGGGCATATACGATTTTATATGATTTAATAAAGGTATATATGAAATTATCTCTAATAATTTTGACTCTAAAAAATCAAAATTGAATTTTTGATTTTAAGTGAATGAATGGTCAAGATTAAATATCTTTTTAAATTAATGGTTCAGATCATCTAATAAAATTTATTAAATTAGTCTTTTATTTATATTAGAAGATAAATATATATACATAATTAGTTAACAGACTTGAAAAACAAACTAATGTTTTAGTTTAAACATTTAAGTTTTTTAGATAAATTATTATATTATTATTTTAATTTGGTCAAAAGAAATTTTATATATATATATATAACACACACTAGATTATTATCTCGTACCTTGTGTGGTAAAAGATATTTTATTGTTTACGTATGTGCGTTATATCTGATATTCAGATTTATATTTAGATACGTGTGTATATGTAAAGGGTGGTTTAAAAAAACTAATAGTTTTTTGTTGTAAATATGAGATAGATAATACTCTAGTGCATGTATTATATTTATATATTTAATTTGACGATTTAAGTTGTCCCGTTTAAATTTACTTTTATCATGTGTAACATAAAATCCAATTTTTGATTTTTATTAAAACTATTTTTATAGTATTGAAAATCTTAAAATTTGGTATTGACCTATAATTCATGAATTTAACAATATTTTTTATGAAAACTCGAAGAAAGTTTAATATAAATAACAAATTAATAATTATTAGATAATAGATAGTTACTGGTAAATTATTGATATGTATTAAGTAATAGATAGTTACACACTAATGCATAGCTTAATGGTATTGGGGTTTTACTCCATAGTTTAGATCTTAGGTTCAAGTCTAGGAACTGGGGGGTTTTCTAATAAAATGGTGGAAGGTATTACTCCCTCATGGTATGTGGCTTGGGGCTCGCATACTGCTCTATATAGATGTAACTGCGGACCCAGCTCACTAAATTTGTTGTTAAAAAAAAGTAATAGATAGTTTTTTTAACAGCTTCGCCTCAGCGGTAGTGGCACAGGATCGAAACCGGTTGATCTAATCCGGGCCCCGATTTCAAACCACTCCAACTACACCCCCCTAATTAATTCGGTAGGGCTGCTTTCACCAACGAGGGAGTGACCCTCAGCTACTCCTAGGAAGAAACCCTCCAGAGAGACTCGAACCCAAGATCTCTCCTTCACTGGGAAAACTCCCTTACCACCAGGGCAAGCCCCTTTGGTTAATAGGGTATTTCTGTTCGAGAACTGTTTTTCGTACGAGAACTGCGAGAACCAATATTGACCGTTCATTTTGGATAATAGAATTCATGGATGAAGAGCGTGGGGTGATTAAGTGTGGCAGGGTGCATGTAAGGAATTCATAGGTGGGCAATCCAATTGAAAGAGTGGGAATTGGACGGCTAAGATTGGTTCTCGCGGTTCTTGTACGAAAAACAGTTCTCGTTTGAACTTTTGCCTATATATATATATATATATATATATCTTACTCCTATATAATGCATTTACCACCTAAAAAAACTTAATTTTAAGAAGAGTAAATTTATTAAAATACTCCTCCTTTACCCCTCCTTTAAGTCCACAATTAATGAATTTAAACAAATAAATATTGAAAACATAACCGACAATTAATGAATTTAAACCAATACTTATAACTGAATTATTTCTAACCATATATTTTTAATATTAACTTTTGATTTATGAGATCACCATACTTATAACTTAATTAAGTCTAATCATATATTTTTAATATTAACTTTTGATTCATGAGATCACCTAAATTCCTGTTTTCAATAAATCAAGTTCAAAAGATTTCACAAACACCAAACAAACGAAAGAGTCAAAGAGTTAAAATTTATAACCATTGCATTCTAACTCAATTACATTGGAAACTATGAAACATTACACACACATATACATACATATATATAATCAGCAACTTTATGATTCAGCAATGCGACAAAACTTTTCCAACAAACTGAAAGACAAATAACTTAGAGTTAGCAATTTAATTCTTAATTTCAAAGTGGCTCTCGCAAAGAATCTTCACAAACTCATATTATCTTCATCTCGCAAAAAATCTTCACAAACTCATATTAGCTCTTTGTGATTATTCTGCACAAAACTCATCACAACCTACTCTTTATTCGTCGCCATCGCATTGCGCGGATACCCCACTAGTATATATATATATATATCTGTTTTTCGTACGAGAACCACGAGAACCAATCTTAGCCGTCCAATTCCCCCTCCTTCAATTGGATTGCCCACCCATGAATTCCTTACGTGCATCCTGCCACACTCAATCCTCCCACGCTTTTCATCTATGAATTCCATTATCCAAAATGAACGACCAAGATTGGTTCTCGCAGTTCAAAACAGTTCTCGTTTGAACCCTCCCCTATACACACACACACACACACATATATATATATATATATATATATCCTTAATTAGATGGTTTTCTAATTAGTATATATATGGGTTAATCCATTCAATAAAGCTAAAAGGTTATATAGAGTTTAATAAGAATTATTAAACAAGAAAATCTCTCCCCTTTCTCAATCTCCCTACCATATGGCCGTACACCCCTTCGGGGTTTCGGGTTTCGTTTGATCCGAGTAATACACATACAATCCGACTTCGTGATTTTGTTCATGTTGGTTGTTTTCGCTAGAAGTATCTTGTTGGTAATATCATGGGTGGACTAATTTTGAGCAACCGGGGTAACATGTTTATTGTTATATTTATTCATTATATGTATTAAGTTAATGAGATTAATAAAGATCATTACTTTTCGGGTTTTAATTTGTTAAATCTTTGTTCATTGTTTAAACCAGTTTCTGAAGTGTTTTATGTAATAAAGTTTTGATTTTTATATACCTAACCCAGCGAATATTGTATTTTTTTAAACACACATGGTCCAGTTTGTGATTCACAAGGTTGTTTTAACAGTTAAAAGCCAACAGTAGCGGCGGTAGTCTGGCGGTCGTCCAGTGGCGGCGGCGGTCCGACGATGGTCCAGGGGCAGTAGCGAGGCGATTAAGGGATAGTCTAGAGGAAAGGGGAATGTTTGAATTGAATAGGGAGGTTTTGGATGAAATTATTGAGGGTTCGTATTAAAACCTAAAATGGTAAATAAAGTTTAGAATTTAAGTGTATAAAGGACTAGGTTTGTAAAGGGTAAATTTGTCATTTTAAAAAGTTTAACATAATTCTATTAAAGTTAACGATCAAATGATCAATGGTGTATAAAAAACTCATTTAAAGGACGTGTTTTTCAACTTTTTGGCTTAAAAAATGAATGTAAAACAACCTTAATATTAAAAGGACCAACGGTGAAATTAACTCATAATTTAAAATCCTTCCCAAATTCCAATATCTATTGTAAGAATCTGTTCAAACGGTTGTCACTCTACAAAATTAAAAAGAAAAGTTTGAGACCTAGGGTTACCAGATTCACGTGCAAGTCATCGACAACCAAAAGGCAAGGTGAGAGTTGAGTGGTCTGGTTTGTGGTTGCCGGTGGCAAAGAAGTGTAAATGAAAGTTGAGATTGGAGAAGTGCACTCTCACCGGTGGTGTACCTGATGTAGCTTTGCACGTTGCATGGGTCAATTTAAGGCGTGTTTGTTTTAACTTATTATGATCCTATTTTCTCGACTTATTTTTCATCAACCTATTTTTTCCGTCCTATTTTCTTATTTTAAGGCATAATAAGCATGTAAGTCATAATCTAATCCATAAAAATAAGTCCATTAAAAATAAGCTGAAAAAAACTTATGATAAGCTTAGCCAAACACCCCCTTACTTCACGCCACACCGTTCTTTTTTTCTTTTGTTTTAGGGCTAGAGCCTAATAATTAGTGGATAGAGAGCCCATGAAATCTACTTATATTTAGAGTAAAAGTTATAGGGGCCTCCTCCTTTTTCAGCTTAAGTGGATCCACCCTATGATTTAACGAATATAAAGATAGGAGAGTTGGATGTCAGAGGTGAACAAATTCAGTCTCGGGTGGTTAGGTTTTTTCAGTCTTTTTTTAAATGGTCTTAGATGATATTGGTCCTATGGCGGTTCAACGTTGAGTGGTCTGAAAGTCTCAACTCGACTAAGATGACTAAAACTGGCCACGTCCAATATGAACCGATGGCGGGGTTGGTCTCATCTCCAATGACTAGTTTCCATCATCCAACGGCTAGTTTATTGTTCAATGGCTATTTTTCAGTTTTAATTGTTCCTAGCCAACTCAATGATTCAAGGTGTGTGCTTGCTTAGTGAAGACCTAGAGAGAGTGAGAGAGAGAATTGTCCTCTCCAAAACAGCCCCCAATTTCACTAAAGAATGGTATGTCCATTGTATTTTTATGCCACACTTATTTAGACCACTCATATTTTGTGCAATATTTTGAAAACAAAAAAATTGGAAGCTAGTTCAAAAATTTTGTGTCAAATTGCACGAACGTGGGTGCTCGGTGTCACACAAGGGTGTGTATTTTTACATATCAGTCTAATTGTAGTCGATGGTGTACCCAATCCACGTATGAATTCAAGTAATGCATTGGTCGTATTCATACTTTAACTTTTTTTAATCAACTTGTTTAAACAAGAATAAACTTTAGCATTTCTTATCTCTTAATTAAAAGTATTCATGACTTTCTAACTCTAGAACACCTTTGTACAATGCTTAAGGCGAGTCAAACAACATATCTGACTACTATATATGTGTGGCCCTATAGGTTCGTCTACCATGAGTAATATTACTAGCACCATTGAGTCTATTAAAGTATTAAGCTCTAACCAAACACGTTAAGAAATAGAATTAATTCACATTTTTGTTCCAGTAGATTTCAAGGGAAAGCCTTAAATTTAAACGTTTAACCTACTTTTCGAGAGAGAGATGGTAGGAAAAGATGACCAACTAACACATAAAGAGAAAGAGAAAAAGAAAAAAAACATGTTGGTTTGGCTCTAATATGTTAACAATTTCATCGTTCATCGTTCATCGTACAAGATTCTAAATTTCTAATATAAGTTTGGTGATAAGAAGTGTATATATATCTATATATAAGTTAATCTAATTTTAAGACTGAAAATAGCAAAGGTTAAGGTACTTGCATCCGAAAATAAAAACAGGAACATAGTGTTGTCTTTATCATCTTGTAGCTGACATAAGATTAATGATTGGATTAGCTAACTAATTAGCTAGGGTGTTTCATTAGGTCATGGTGACCAACACCGTACCTAGATGAAAGGATTTATCGAACAAACACAAAATAAAGAGAGGTATGATAATTTATCGAATTAACCTTATCCAACTCATACACACATCATCAAACAACCAATAAACAATTCCGAAAGACACTTTAAAACATAGGATTATAATATTATGTGCAAACGGCTTATACATACACCACCAACAACAATAATGTTACCCAATTTTGTAGATCGAAATGGAGTACACAGTAAGATAAAATGTAGACGTTTATACTTCTACTCGTAAACAGAGAAATTGTAAAAGCATCACATATAAATTACGAAAATGTCATTCCGTCAAAATTTTTAGAATTAAATCTGAACCATTGATGCCATTAATCCAAAAATTAAAATCAATCCCTTAAAACTATAAATTAATTATTTACTATATTAAACCTTCTTCGATATCTCTAACATATTAACTTATCAATATTTGTCCGGATAAAAACACAAACACCATATATAGTAAACTGTTTTGCCTTTGCCACAACTACACGTGTTACTTTTCCTAGTTCTTACCTATTAACGTGTCCCTGCACCGTTTTCCTATTATCCTCTTCAAAAACACACTTATCACAATTAACACCAATCTCAACGTACAATGGCTGATCGGCATAATAACACCGGCCAAGCCCAATCTAAAAAACAACCAAAGGCTACCATCATCATTAGTGATGGAGGAAGCAGATCATACTTTCCTCGATCCTACTCACCGGAATCAACCCAAGTCATGGGGATTAAGGCCTTACTCGTCTCCACTGGAATCTTGATCATTCTCACCGGCATCACCATCACCACCACCGTTGTCAGCCTCATATTCTTGGCACCGATTATCATCATCACTAGCCCGATCTGGGTTCCCATCACTATCCTCATGTTCTTCACCGTAGCCGGGGTATTGTCTCTTTGCGGGTTGGGTCTAGCGGCTGCCGTCGTTCTGTCTTGGTTGTCCACTTGCTTATAATAAAACTCGAGAATTTTATTTAATTTCTTATCTTGTCCATTGAATTTACAAAAATAGTGAAATTTGAGTATATACTTAATTTGTTTCTAATTTTGTGATTCAAGTGCTAGCTACTATAAGATAAAAGCAACAAGAATAGAGACACGTCAAATCAAAGTTATACAATCACACTAAATCGAAAAATTAACAAATCTTCTCTATCCTATAGAGAAATTACGATATGATCTAACCCACAAGATCATATAATTGAACCATATCATTACATGGGATGATGAAGCTCTCAGACGATTCAACCAACAAACCTGAAGGTAGCATTGATTTGCTCGGGGGATTTGCAGCTGAGTTGGTTTAGCGAAGTTGATTCAGATTAGAGTGTGCTTGGTTTGCAACCTAAACCCAAATCAAAAGTAGCACTGATTTTCGAAAGTACCACTTAATGAATGGATGGTGTAGACGTGGCAGAATTGAGACGTAGATAAGTCGGTTTGTTCATCGAAAAGGAAATGAAGCTTACATTTTTGTTATAAAGTTTCACAATTTTGAAATGAAGCTTAATTTATGATTAAGTACCGCAGGTTTACAACACTTTATACTTGAGCTATTGCTTTCAGAAAAGATAGAAACTCCACCTTTACGGGTTTGTATCTTGATTATTTGTATACTCTAATTTAATTAATCACGAACTGTTTGGTTGAAAATAAAGGTGTAAGTTCGGAATTGTAGTTTATCTTAAAAGTATAGCGAAAGTGTTAGACTCAAGTTGTGTTATTTTATTATTTTAGAATAGTTTTGTCTCTAGTCGTATTTTCTAAAAGTATTGGGTATATTGTGAAAACACCGATAGGTATATAAACAATGCAATTAACACTAATTCTTTTAAGCATTTCAATATTATCTTTTTGTTTGTGTGTTCTTAGTTTGGCTCTCATGATTCATACTAACTTCATACCTATCATTGTGGATTTGCTTCAATAACAATTGATACTTGATACGATTGAGAATATACAATTGATATCAAAGCCAAGAGTGGTTCAAAAGACTAGTTTTTTAATCAAAAGATTGAAAAAAAAAGAGGATCGAATGTTTATGGTCATCGCTTCCATGAATTAATTTGGTTGACCTAGGTGCCTGTTTGGTTAAATTAAATCACCTGCTTACTTGCCTGCTTCGATTAATTCTCCCGTGTGCTTGTTTGCTTAAATTAATTCTCATGTTTACTAGTCTGCTTATAATTTTCTATTTGGTCATAAACCTTTTTTTTCATTTTGAGTATTTAATTCATATTGATTATTGGAGTTGCTTAGTTTGATGTGTATTTGAAGATTAGGATTGAAATCATTTGATTTGGAATAAAAATTAAGTAAAAAAGTTGCTTAATTTGAGGGATTAAGTTGGTTTTTTTTGTTGTTTGACAGGGGCCTTAGAATCGCAATTGTTCTTCCCCAATTGAATCGCATTTGGTTTCAATTGTATTTGGTATCTCAATCGCACTTGGTATTTCAATCATATTTGTTGTAATTGACTTTCCACATTGAGTTCTCTTAATCGCATTTTAGAATCTCATTTCAGCAATTGTAATTTACAATCGCAATTCCAAATCGTAATTCACCAATCGCAATTCCACAATTGCAATTTCACAATCGCAATTCTTCAATCGTAGTTCTCCGGTCGTAATTCCCACCAATTGCATTTCATTCGATCACAATTCATCACCTTTACATTCCCCTCGAAGATTCATTGTCAACTATCAACCATGTTTCGTTTCAAAGAAGAAGAAGTTATCAAATTAAAGAAAGTGATAGAAGAAAAGAGTGAATATCTTATTCTATATGTAGACTATGCGAATAAGCACCAAAAGAGAGTAGATGCTTTGGAACAAGAAAATGCCATACTTAATCTACAACTTTCTGAAGTAACTAAAACACTCCATATATCAGAAAACAAATACCACGAGTCTGAAATTGAAGGTGTCAAGATAAGAAATCTTAAGCAACAATTGTTGGATATTCAAAGCAAGTCACATTCAGAAAACATAAATTTTGAGACAGGAAGAAATCAATTTGTGCTAAAAATTCAAAAAATTCAAGCAAGATTTACAAAATTGTGTAGAAGAAAAGGTCACAACATCTTCTCATTAGGAAAAAGTTTAAAAGTGTAAGTCTTCCAAAGGAAAGGAAATTAAGATGACACCTGTAATAGTCCATGCGGGTGAATCATCAAAGAGTTATGTGCATCCGAGAACTACTGAAGTTGATTATTCTACACTCAAATCCAACACAGAGAAATTTATAAAGAGGGTCAATCTTCGGAGAAAGCTTTGAAACGAAAGTAAAGATAATTCTGAAGGAATGAAACATCAATGTCTTCCTCAAAAGCATTATGGCTTTGGTTCTCGTGTTACTCATCATGCTTACAAGAATTGTGTTGCTCGTCGTGATACGAACAAGGCCACTCATAACTTCGTGAATCATAACCTTGCTAATCCATTTGTGTGTGTTAGTCAAAACAAGACCATTCTTGAATGCTAACACTGCAATATCCCAAAATTTAAGATATCACTAATATTAGTTTAATAAGGTGGTTATAATGCTCAAATGAAATTGTGTTTCATGTTTATAAAAGAAATCATGATATATCATAGATAAATTGGAAAATTAGTGTTTATAAGGGTGATTATATCAATTTGATGTTATATGGTCATGAAGTACAATTAATAATGCACAAAGTACAATTGATTAATGCTATGAATGTTGATGGCAGATTTTGTAAGTTTCTTATTGTATATGCAAAATTGGATGAAAATTTAGGGGTTATATATGATGTAACACCCGCAAACCGGGGCTAGTAGATTAGCGGGTTTACGGTACGTGTTTGTTTGTGTTTTAATTGCTTCAATTATTATGTGATTAATTAAATGATTATAGGTTATTAATTAATTAAATTAGAACTATTATAAGTATGTATATATGTATGTGTGACCGTAGGTATGTATGTATGTTGGTTAGTGGAATGCTACACGTGTGGAGATATGGGCAAAAATTAGAAGAAAACATGACACCTATTTGCATGTATTTGTGTGTGTGAATATTAGTTTGGAGAAACATCTGCCATTATTTGCTAAAAGAGAGTGTGTGTGTGTGTGTATTACTCTGCCAAAGAAGAAACCGAAAGAAGAAATAGGAGAAAAGAATCGGAATTTCAACTTGTGTTTATATAAATCAAAATTAAAGGTTGGTATGTTTAATTTATCATGTTATTCTTCTTTTTGATGTGTTATCTGATTTAAAAACATGATTTATGTTGAGTTTGAAGATTGCATGCTAAGAACATCATAATCGGTTTTTGAAAGAGTAGGATTTTGATAGTTTGTGAGTTCATATTATCCATATGTATATATGATGGTTATTTGCATGAGAATGTGTTTAGAAATGTTTAAATAATGTTTCTGGAAAGATTGGAATAAGTTCATGAAATCTGGGTTTGAGTTATGATAATTCGAAGATGGCGGAATTGTTGAAAGATGATGTTATCGGATTTGAATGAAGAAAATGATAGAAATCCGATTCCAGCTTAAATTCGGAAGTTTTGAATACCGACACTTGTGAAACCGAAACATTGAAATCCTTGACTAAATTCGATACATGGAATAAGATTGCTATGTTTGTATAAAATGAAGTCCTATACTTGGAAAGTGATATAAGAATCTGATACCCAAAATCCGGAACTTGAAATCCGAGAATAGTGAAATCCGATACTTCTAAATCCGGGACTTTAAAATCAAGTGTTTGAAATCCGATTAAGGTGAATCCGATAGTCTTGGAATCCATCGGATTCCCAAATCTGACACTGGTGAAATCCGACACTTGAGTTGCGGATTTTCAGGAATCCGAGAAGTGAGAATCCGATAGTCAAAATCCGACATTCTGTGTTTTGATTTATATTCGTTTATTCGATTGTTTGATGTCATGAATGAAATATAAATATATGATTAAGTTTATATTTATGGATTGGGACTGATTAATTGTTATTATGTTTTCAGACAATCCAAAGACTCAGTAACATTAGAATTCTGAGTGCTTCAACTGAGATTGAAAGGTGAGTGGATGTTGGATGCGAATGGTAAAGATTTGGTTAATATCATTGATGTAATGCATGATTGTATGTGATGGTTTGATATTGGAACTGCTGATTGTGAATATTATTTATTGATGACTATTGCATGACTATTTGATCGATACGCATTCTTAGTATTATTTTGAGTTGCGTTTGAGATGTCAGCTATACGTAGAATTGGGCTGGGCTCGTCTAATGGTTGGTGGACCGGTTGTAGCCTTACTGATGCATATTTTGCATCAGAGGGGGATTTCACTGTGCCAATTCAGTAGAGGGCTAGCGGTAAACCTTTGCTTTGGCCGGCATTGGTTGTAGGTTCTGCGCCGAACCGCCGGTCTTCTTAGTGTTGTGATTACATGTTTAGTATTGACTTGATGTTTGCTTTTGGGTTTAGCTTCTACTCACTTAGCTTTGTGCTAATTCCCCACAGTTTTTGCTTTTTGCAAGTTTGTGTTTGTGAGTGCTTGTGGAAGGAGAAGTTGACCTGATCGACTCTGATGTCTAGATAAAATAAAACGAGCCAGTCTTTTGTAACACAGAGTTTTGTTTGTTGACTTTAAAGAACAAATATTTTGTTATTGTAAATGTTTGAGAATGAAATGAAAGTTTAAAATTAATTATAGCTTCCGCAGCACAAATAAATAAAAAAAATGGCTTAGAATTTATGGTGTTACATATGACAAGTCTAAAACTAAGGGGGTTGAAAATGTAATTTGTAAGGGTTAAAAGCCACAAATATGGAGCATTTGATGTGTAACACCTTCAAAACTGGGCTAGAAGATTAGCAGGTTTGTGGTACGTGTTTAATTGTTTAATTATGTTTAAGTGATTAATTGAGTTAAGTTTGAATGTGTGATTAAATCTAATTATATGTATGAAACCGTATGCATGTATGTTTATGTGGGTATACACGTGGATGTGTATTGAGAGTATGTATGCCACCTATTGCCTTCTAAATTGTATACGTGGGGTTAGACAACTTAACCATGCATAATTTAGATTGAGGAAAAAGTGTTGTGTGTGTATTTGAGAGCATTTTCTCTACCAAGCAAAACCAAAGGAAAGAAGGAACAACAATCGGATTTCTTGTTGTGTTATTTTAATCAAGCCAAGGTTAGATGTTTTAATATATCATGATTAGATGATTACTAGATTGAATCTTGATAGAACTAACATGAGTTTATGAAGAAATACTTTAGAATCGGTTTTTGAATGAAACATGTGTTTTGGGTCGGTTTTGTGTTCTTATGAAAATTATGTTTAAATGACGGGTGATGCATGAATATATGTTTAGAAGTGTTTAAACATGTTTCTGAAATGATATGATAACTTCATATTTTCTGGGTTTGAGTTATGAGGATGGTGATTTGGAAGAATCTATGAAACTCTCGGATTTGATGGATGAAGATGGCAAAACCGAAAGTTTAGAAAACCGAGTGTTGAAAACCGATGCTTGTAATCCGAAACCCTAAATCCGATTATTTCAAACCAAAGTACTTGAAATCCGGAACTCTAAAACCGACACTTTAAATCCTATACTTTGAGAAACCGATACTTGTAAACCGAGACCCAAGTCTGGTAGACTTGAAATCCGAATGATACAATCCGATACTCTAAATCCTATACTTGGAAAAGAATGATTTAGAAACCAAGTATCTGAAATCCGAGAACCTAATCCGACACTGGAAATCCGACAAACCCAAATCCGATTGAAGTCAAATCCGGGACTTTGATGAAATCCGATAGTCTCAGAATCTGAGTGAAGGGAAATCCGACAATTGACAATCCGATAAATGAGTTGCGGATTCTTGGAATCCGACAATTATGTTTTGAATTGTATTTGTTTATTGTTTGATGTTTGTTTGATGAATGATTAATAAATATATGATAAGATATATTTATGAGATTGGGACCGATTTGATTATTGTTATGTTTACAGGCAATCCTAAGACTCAGTAATATTAGACTTCTGAGCTCGTGCTGAAATTGAGGTAAGTGGACGTTGAACACAGATGGTAAAGATTGCAGTTAATTTTATTGATGTGAAGCATGATTGTGGTTTGAGATTGGATTGATTGAACTGCTGATTGTGATAATGAAATGTTGATAACTGCTGCATGAATATTTGGTCGATACGCACTCTTAGGATGATTTTGAGTTGCGTTGAGAAGTCAGCTATACGTGGACTTGGGCTGGGCTTGTCTAACTGGTTGGTTGAACAGTGGTAGCCTTTCTGTTGCATTTGTTGTTCAGAGGGGAGTTTACTGTGCCAATCTAGTGGAAAGCTATCGGTAAACCTTTGCTTTGGCCGGCATTGGTTGTAGGTTCTGCGCCGAACCGCCGGTCTTCTCTGGATATGTGATTACATGATTGATGATTGATTGTGAATGTTTGCATTTGTTGCTTTAGCCTCTACTCACTTAGCTTTGTGCTAATTCCCCTCAGTTGATGCTTTGAAGGTTGGTGTTTGTAGATGAAGAAGGAAGAGTTGACCACACTCTGATACTTATTTTGAAAAAGAGACGAGCCAGTTATTTTTGTAACACAAAACTTTAGTAGAAGTTGATGTTAACTTTTGAACAAAGATTATATATTTGTAAATATTGGTTATTTGAAATCAAGTTGTTCTAATTAGCTTCCGTAGTGCGTTTAAAAAAATGGCTTGTGAATTTTCGGTGTTACATGATGGAATTGAGTTCTCTTTTATTTGGAACCATCAAGAAAGGGTAGGAAGAAGCAAGGCTGGATGATTTAAAGCTACAACAAGAAAAATACAAGAAATCTGTTGACTTTGAAGTCAAAATTAAGGAGTTTTCTTGATGAAATCACCATTGAAGCTTTGATTTGAGGATGAATAGGGTTGGGCAGAAGTGGAATTAATTTCAAAGTAAGTTTTAACCCTTATTTGTGTTTAATCTTAATGATATGTTATGTAATTGATAACATATTGATGATGCATGTTGAAATCATTAAGAAATGGGTCAAAACCCATCAAGTTTGGTTTTAATTCTCCTGGGTTAGGTGAAATTCTTGTTTATGATGCTATGGATCAATTTTAATATATAAAAGGGTTTTTTAAGAAGCTGTAAATATTATTGGTTGAGATCCATTAGTGTATTGTTAGGTTTCTTAAGCCAAATGGGTCAAATTGGGTGTTTTATGCAAAGATAAAGTTTGATTTCTCAAACATATGTTATATTGAAGTTAGAAGGTGGTTTTGGGTGTGTTATGATGTATAAATGAGTGACTTGTAAGCTACAAACGTTAATTAGACGAAATGGTAGCAAATAGAAGAACAAAAGAACAAACTGTGTTGTGTAGCATATGTCACGACGCGACGTATTGTGTGTCACGACGTGACGCATCATGACCAGCGAAGTAATATTTTCCATAGAATTTTTGCCGGTGCAAGGTGCTAAGATTCGCGTCCCGAAGCACCATGTTTTCCCTAAAAATCAAGTTTTGACCCCTTTTGACCATCTAACTTATTGGGGATTGATTCTAATAATTATATGAGGCTAAAATGGAGTCTTTTATGGCTCAGATATATGTTTGAACATAGTTTAGACCTTGGAGCTCTTAAGGTGCATTAAATTGATGATAGTTTTTGTAACTTTTGAATAGGATTATCTGGTTTATTCTTGTTTGGATATGAAAGTTATTTTGAGCTCTAATAAGCTTATTGCCTTTAGTTTGGGTAGTTATCCTCATCACGCCCTTAGATGAGTACACCCTGCGGATACTTAGTTTTTATAAAAGATAATAAGTCATCATAATTGTGTTTTTATATATTTGGAAATTTGATTTATGAAACTCAATGAATTAAAGGATGTGGAAATTGTGGATTATTTTATGATTTATTTTATCAATGAAAATTAAAATGAGGCCAATGCTCCACTTAGGAGAAGGCTTATGTTCTTGACATATTTGTACATGATAATTTCTTGTGACATGATACTCCATATAGGAGTAAGATATGATTTTGTATTAACTCATGTGATATCGAGTTGATGACACATATTGTGTGATTGGAACTCCTATGCTTAATACTTATGGATAAAGAGATAGTCAATAGCTTATTGTTGAGTTCATAAGTACTTGATTTACTTGGCCTTTATGGCATTTGCTTTATGTGACCCTTGTGGTTTGAGTTTTGGTCCGGACCGTATTGAGACTAAGTGCTTTGCACCTTGTTATTCCTTACCATTGGGTGACGTGTATGTTTCATATGGCTTCGGCAATTGAGAACTTAGATACACGGGTGATTATGGAATTGGTGTAAAGAGTGGAGTGTAAAGATAAGTAGCCATTATGACAGTGTGGTTTAATTAGCTGATGAGCCACCAAACTAATCCATACACGAGTGGACTTGGAAAAAAGGTCATTCATTCATGACAACCGTTTTTATGGTTGAATGCTTCGTGATCCCCACCTTGACGGGGAGATGTGGTTATCCCCCATGTGGGCCCTTGTTGACTGTGGCCCATATCCTTATGTGCTCGATAGACAGATTCACATCCTTATGTGCTCTTATGTGTACTTTGGTTTGCTATATATATATATATATATATATATATATATATATATGTGTGTGTGTGTGTGTGTGTGTTGTCAAACTTGTGCTTTCAAAATATGATGACTTAGTTTTACAAAATGCTTGTTTTGGTTGTACTCACTAGTTATATTTTTATAGCTAACATGTGTATAAAACATTTTGCATCCGCAGACAGATTAGTGGCCCTTGTTAGATGGGTAGATGCTTCAATCATTGCTATGGCATGATTTAGCTATATGGTAATTTCTGGATTTCCTATTTATTTATTAATGGTCATAAGATTAGCTTATGTAACACCAAAAGTTTAGATCATAACGATAAATGTTATTAAGTTCGTGATTGAACAATGTTTTTAAGATTTGACAAGAATATTTTCTTAGAGTAATTTATGATGCTTCCGTTTTAGTTAAAGATTTATGCTTAAGATCAACTACTCCAGCGAAGAAAATATTTTTCGTTGCTTTATTTGTACAATGAACACAAAGGGTGAGAATGTTAGACCCAAGTTGTGTTCATTTTATCATTTTAGAATATTTTTGCCTCTAGTTGTATTTTCTAGAAGTATAAGGTATATCGTAAAAATACCGATAAGTATATAAACAATGTATTAGCCCTAATTCTTTTAAGCATTTCAATATTATTTTTTTATTTGTGTGTTCTTAGTTTTGCTCTCATGATTCATAGTTTCATACTAAGTTCATGCCTATCATTATAGATTTGGTTCAATAACCATTGATACTTGATATAATTGGAAAATAGGAACATACAGAAATGATGGATCACGAGCTTATATATTAAGTCCATATGAGGTAGTCGGTGGTGAAGAGTTTGGACCAAACCAATGTTAGGTAAATGTTGAAGTCGCTATAAAAAGATATGAACATTGGTAGATCACCGCTAACCGCTTTTGGCCTCAAATATTTGGGGTTTCCTATGAACGTTAGTTGCATTTTTTATGCTATTTTTACCGGGATAGGCGAGAAAAGCGGCGAGAAGAAGACAAAAAGAGAGAGACCTCTTTCTATTGCCTTCCCTTTCGACTTCTAGACGGGGAACAACGGTCAGAATCATAATATGGCTAAGAAGATTTCGCAAAATAAAACTATTAATATATTCCAATGATTCTAGCCCATTTACAAATAGAGATACAATAACGTACTACTTTCATAGCAAAATGAGTAGTTTTTAAGAAATCATCGTGTACTGTATGTATTAGAGATGCCGTTGATGCAACTAGCATGTGGTCTTCCTTTTTGTTTCAGTATATCAATCTTGTTAAAAACTTATAAATTAAACAAATAGTCAAACACATATATATAACACACGGCCTACAATGAGTTCAACCGAAGTATGATTTTGTTAAATATGTATTCATTTTTACACATTTAACCTACTAATTAGCAGTAAAGTATGATCTAATTAAATTCATCGTATATTCACTTATAAATAAATTGATGATCTATAGATGTTGTCGCTTTTAGATCGAATTAAGACCATATATGTTTTTATATATTTAATTTTGTGTAGTATGATAAAAGATGAAGAAAGAGTCAGTCAGTGAGGGTGTGTGTGTGTGATGGGTACTTTGTGGTAGAGTAATAATATGTAGGTACAGTAAAAGCAATAATAATAATGTAGAAAGGGATTAATGTCCACTTGCTTGTGTTACCCACTCACCTTTCACTAACCAAAAATGAAAGTCAATGATGGCTAAGGAACATCTACCCCTCTACAAGTCATAACCACCATGTTGAAATACCACTTAAACCATAGGCCACTCATGGATTCTAACCCCATCCATATATCCACCCATTTTCCATTTATACAACTTCATTTAATTATATATGTAAAAAAATAACTTATTTAAGTAAAATAAATCAATTTATTAATTAGGTAACTAGTCTAATTATATATATATATATATCATAATTCATCAACAATATATTAATTTACTGGACAACTTGTCTTGCTTACCCTCATGCATGGTTCATAAATCATAACTTCAATAAATTTAAGTATAAAAAACACAACTCCCAACTGAATGGATTTTGAGAATTTAAGAAACAAAAAAGAAGAATAACCACCTGCCTCAAGTCAACCATATGAAGTCATGATCTCCTACTTATAGTACTTATAACTTCAGATTTTGCATTACACAGAATCATATATCTTTCTTATATTTCTATTCCAATTCATTATTATTTGATAAGTATTTTTATAATATATTGAGAGTACTGTGTGTCTGTATACAATTTATCTGTTTGAGCGTTTTTAATCCTTGAAAAAAACTTTAAAAACATTGACTAAGAACGCTTCAATAATATATAAGTTGTACATTCAATTTATCCATTGGTAAATAAAGCGATTCGTACACAATAATAATTTGTCACATATATATAACAAAATATGTTGAGTTGAACAATTATACACTTAAACATGTAGATAGAAAAAATAATTATGATAAGTTTATAAGGACATAAATGTCAAAATTATTGTGTATATCATCAAATTATCGTTGTATACAAATTATATTGGGTAACATATACAAATATATGTTAATAGTAAGCAATCATAAAATAAATCTTACTTATATACTAGCTAGTTATTTTAATTATATTTAGCTTCTTACGAAACGTGGGAGTTGCCGTGCCGTCACATTCACTCCTCCATCGTCGCTGAATCTAAGGACCTCCATATATTTTAGTGCTACTCGTAAACATGATCACCTCCATTTAATAATTAATGTACTTGCTTTCTTTATTATTAAATTATTATTTCATATTTTATATAAAACATTAAAATACTATAAAAATATACACATGTATTCCTTAATACTACTAATTACCATTAAAGTTCTACTTTTCATTGATTGTATATATACATCATTATTACAGATTAATGAGATTATTTTATTATATTATCCTTTTACAAAGTAGTAAATTAATTAGAATAATATATATATATATATATGTATTTTTTTGTGATCCAACACTAAATTCAGTGATCGAGTGAGATATCACTTTAAGCAAATATCATTAATTATTTGAAATTATTTGTTGTTACGTACGTGTAGTCTTTTTACATTTTTGTACAAGATACTATTTTAGTTAATTACTTAATAAAAATACAAAAAAAAAGATTAAATTAAACAAATTAATATATGAAATTAAAGAAGATGATTAGACACATTAAGACATGCAAGTGATCATTGACTAAATTTGTACAAAATTAACCCAGTTAGATCGGTTACATAAAGTATCAAGTATCAACCATTAAAGGTTTCCATTATCAAAGTGAATAATCAATAAGAAACATGAAAAAATATATGTATTTAAGAATTAATTCCGTTATATATTTGTACTTTCTTTGGTTTTTCTGAATAAACAACATATACTACAACAAGTACATATATCAGGTATATCAATTATGGTCAAATAAACCTCAGTGATGCAACGGGTTCGGACCCGTGGGCACGAGCCGCATCTCCACTCCATATCGCGGGTCGATTTCGGACCCTTCCACGGGATGCCGGTGATGATCGTGGTGGTGTCGATCATCATGAATGAACGGCGTGAAGTCGAATTCTGTAGACGGTGATAATGTTTTCCTGCCTGTAATCAATGTGCGTCGTGTTGTTAGTGATCCGTAATGTTGTTCCTTTTGTTCTTCTTTTACGATATTCCGGATGGCGGTCACAATCGGTGGTGGCTTCCGGAAAATAATGGTTGTTGTGGTGGTGGTGCACCATAAGAGGAAGAGGGAGAGAGATATTAGAACGACGAGAGTGTGGGGTGATCGGGAGATTCCGGCTACCATAGCGGGTGGCGGTGGCGGTGGAGGTGGAGGGAGATGGCGGACGGTGGATCAGGAGAGGGCATGGAGATATGGGAGAGAAGTAATAAGAGGAGTGGGGTTTAATATTTAGGGAGAGAACGTAAACCATAGGTTAGCACAAATAAATATATATATAGCTAGCTTTTTATATATTTTGCTTCCATCGAAATCTGCGTTTGTGGAATAATATTTATATTAGGGGTATAAATCATTATTGAAAAGATTAATAAATTGATATGACTTGTGTACGTGAGAAGGAAGGAAATACAGCCAACATCTTTATATTATATATATATTTGGGTATTGTGGAATATAGTAATCAATTAAGATACATTATTATACAAGATTAAATGTCTATTATACATGGTTAGGTTAAAATTTTGATAAATATTAAATATTAAAAGTCATGGGTCGTACACCTTAATCTATATTACATTAACATCATAATATATGTATATGTAACTTATTATTGGCAAGTATTTTTACTTTTTTAGATTTCTATGTAGTTGACTTAAATTTAAATGGCTAAGTTATAATATATAGTGCATTAGTAGATTATGTTGTAAGGAATAACATGTAAACATTAATAAAAAGATATTAAATCATTATAAAATTTCAAAGAAATGAGAATGTAAAAAAATGGTTACGGATGGCGTCAACATCCAGTCCGTTGCGGAAGTGTCGAGGCGAGAGTGAGGGCAGACGTAACCGCATAAACGTGATGTTATGATATGGAGAGATATGATTGTATTTGTTGTATAAATTATCGATTATTATTGTAACAATTAGGGATAAAAAGGTTAAAGCTTTATTAATTATAATTAAAAGAATTTAAAATGATTATTAAATATTTAAAATGATAAAACTAAAAATTTGATTAAATATGATATTTTAAAATGTTAAAGTATAAATATACTATATATAAATTAGGTGAGCAAATACGGTATTTTAAGTTACAATAATTAAATAGATGAAATTCTTTCTAATAATAATTCAAATTAAAGTCAAATTTAAATCTAATTTTAATTAATAAAGACAAATTTATATTTCAATTTATATCAAAATAGATTATTCAGATTTGATAATTAAATTTAATGTTACTAATGTTAGTGTTTTAGTAATATTATAACAAGATTTATATATAAATTGTTTCATCTCTAAATGAATATATAATAAAATAAAATATATAATTGGAGTTTGGTGTGAAATTGAGGGAGGAGAGGGTAATATGGTCCAAATAATGCGGAGAGGGAGCAAGAGGTATTGCCGACCATTTTTCCCAGTGAGACCTGCCTTCGCGTTCAAGCAACTGCTACTCGACATTTCCATAAAAGCCCATTTGTCAAACCTTTGACTTCTTTTTATTTTATTTTATTCAATACCACATGAAACTACACATAAGATCCGCATATTTTTTAAATTTCTATTTTTACCCTTTGAGGATTTATATATATAACTTAATAAGATCGGTACGTCGTCTTTTGGTTTACGTTATGATCGTAATTGAACCGAGTTGAGTCAATATATATAGTGTTATTTTCTAGCTCGGTTCTATTAAATACTAGAACCTTAAAGATTGACTCTAGAGCTTGATAACCAGTACTTTTGTGCTCGACTCGGCTTAACTCGACTGATACTTTCAAGCTTGACTCGATATTTTTTAGCACGACTCGAGTACTCGACTCAAGTACTCAACTAGATAGCATGATGGTTATGATGTAAATAAATGTTCATACAATAGATTACGTGCACGAGTGTGAGTTAAGATCTTAACACCTACGTTAGAGGATTTACAGTGTTTATGCCCTATACTACTCTAATGCACAGGTCAGCCTTATGCATGATATATGTAGAGCTTTAAAAGTATGAAAGTGTTGAAGTTTAGAAAATTTTCATTTTATAGTAAAATGGTAATTAAGCTCTATTTATATGAAAAGTATCATTCTAAAACGTAAGGACATTGTAATAAATGGTGGGAGAGAGGTTCACACCTCTTATTAGACAATAGCCATAAATGGGACTCTTAGGAATGAGCAATACTAGACTACTAGAAATATAAGTTGTTGCATTTAATGTAGTGCATGCTTGATATCGTAAAAGAGAGGTGATACATTTTTCATTTTTTCCTTCTACTTGTTCTTCTACTCACAAGATCAACACAAGTGTCAAAATCAATGAATATACACTACAAAAAATAGCCATAAATGGGACTCTTTGGCGTGGTGGTCACCGTCGAGTAAGCCATACACTACAAAAAATATCTTATTTCTTTGTATTGTTTTCTACGCATTTTTAAAATGTTTATACAATTTTGTCAAGTTATTCTCACTTATAAATAAATATGTATAATATAACTAAATTTGTAAGTGTGAATAAATATAGAAAACCATGTTCACATATATAATTGCATAGAAAATATATTCACATTTTTAATTATGTAGAAAATTAAATTTGTTTACACTTATAGTGTAATGATTAAACTACACTTGTAAGTGTAGAAGAACTTTTTTTCTTACACATTTACAAGTTTGGACACTTTTTTCTATAGTTGTAAGTGCGAAAATTGTTACGAATCATGCATAAAAAATGTAGCCATCTTATATACATTTTTAAGTGTGAATATTCTTTCAATTTTACGTAGTTTTTTAAAATTAAGATGGAGGAAATCAACATTTTGTTGTAGTAGACCATTAATGTGTCATGGTCATGGCGCGGGGGGTGGGCATTATGCTCGGAGTAGAGGAAGAATTGTAGGTGTGGGCCCAACTCTTCATGCGTCTCTCCATGATACTTTCTTTTTAATTCATTTGATTTTTGATTGATAGTGGGTATTAGGTGTATTCTAAAATTTGGTGTATTAGAAAGTGATCACTAAGAGACTTAACGAGAGAAAAAAAATGAAGTGTCAATGTGATGAGTATGGTGGAGTGTAACCCAGGACCGTCTCAAATATTTTTGGAGTCTGGGACAAAACTAAAAAATAGACCCCCAAAAATATTAAAATTATACAAAAAAAAATTAAAATATATAAAAACGTTGAAGATAAATTAATTACCATAACAAGTAACAATAACCTGAAGTTAAGAAAAAATATCAAATACAATTTAATTACCAAACTCTTGCGTCTCACTCAAATGATAAAATCTGATCTAGTATGTGGTATATTGATTTCAAGTAACTTATTACAATCAATCAAAAACTCTGTTTTTCCTACTCCACTCAAAGAGTTAAAGAAATCTCCCCACTAAAAATCCGAAACAATATGCAATTGCAAGTCACCGATTACAATATGCAATTGCAAGTCACTGACTAAAATATGAAATATGAAAAATACCTACAGCCTACTAAAATCGCTTACTCTGAAATTACAAGATGCAAATTGCCGACGATCGGATCATTCCAGAAGAGACCTACTATGTTCAGGAAAGACCAAAGAATTCTAGATTAAATGAGTTGTGGTTTGCTTTTGCGTGTCATCATTTGCAAAGAACAAGAACGAAAGGGAGAAAGGAGAAATAATCAACAACGATGAGACCAATATATTATCTATGCTCTCTCTCCCAATGCCTCGACTTCTGATCCATAGTCAAATAGTTTGTTACGATATTGATTTGGCTTTTCCTTTTCCCACTACATGGTAATTAAGAAGCATACATCAATATATATGTACGTGCTTGCATGATGATCTTATCAAACTCTAGTATTCAAAGAATCGAACGTCAACTCTCAATATATATTTATCTATTTTCCACCGCAAAAGATACATACACATGTTAGTATGGTACTTGAACAATTTTGTTGATGGATACTATAGAGGCGAATTAAGAGGGATATATAGTGAGATACTATAGAGTTTTGTTGATGAATGGATGGCCGGAAGAAACATGACTACGTTAAGCTATATCCAAGAGCATCAAATCAAATATATATTTATTTGAACAATTTTGGTTTATTATAAGAAGGTTTTCATAGAAAATTACAAGTTTACATAGTTACAGAACTATTTCACATCTTCGCAACTAGCAAATGATAAATAAATTAAACCAATTAATCCGTCCAAGAGAACTTATACATTTTCCATTTGTATCTGACATTGATTAATTGAAGGGTTATTGTAAGAAGTCTTAGCTTGCTTTTTGGATGGAGAAACAATAATTCTTTATAAATTTTCATATGCACCATAATATATGTTGTTTGAACTAAAGATTGTAAAACGGGCGGATCAAATTCGGAACAAGTTCAGATCAAATCGGGTAATTTTAAAAAAAAAAGTATCAAATGGGCGGTTCGGTGAAAATGATCGAGTTTGGATGAAAACACGCCGTTTAAAATATTAACAATGAAAAACCTTAAAATAAAATGATCATAAAAACACTTTAAAAGCCTTACTAATTCATCCATTACTTGGATCATCCAATAACAATTTTTAATAATTATTTGTAATCTTTAATATATATTCAAAAAGGTTTTTGTGATATCATCATTTTTTTAAGATTATTATTTAACCAATCAAAACCCCTTATTTCTTAAATTACTTTCACATACGCTAATGATCGATCGACGTCACAATCCTTTATCCTAGAAAAGTGGTTGGGCGTGGGTCCCCGATTTCATAATTTAACCCGATATCAAATTCCTTTCTTCCTTCAGCCCTCCTTCGTATCTTTCAAAACAGACCTAAATCAACCTACGTTCGCTCAATCCTAAATTTCAGATTCGATTAAAGTGATCTGATTCTCCTTCAACCTCACCCTCGGTTTTCCTACTCCCATTAAGTCCGCCTTTTCACTCTCGTATGTTCATCTTTTCTGTTTAGATTTAGGGTATTTTTTTAATTTGTTTTCTTCTCAAATTCATTTTCATTTTTTATATATGTTTATTTAGATTGAGGTTTTCTTTATCTATTTGTTTTTGTGTATGAATATGTTTGTTTTGGTTTGTATATGTGTATGAATATGTTTGTGTGTATTACAAGCACGAGTATATATTACAGAATCAAAGTCCAACTTTATTGCATTAAGTGGTTGCTACATATATGTACGTTTCTCTGATCATCACCTATTATTGTTATATAGGGTTTAAGTGGATTTTAGTTCAGCATTAGAGATGACATCAGCTGCAATCAACTTCGTAAAGTTGTCTTCTTTAGACTTAATTTTGTTGTTTTAGATGTAAATTTGTTTGGTCAAAGTTAGCTTGTCTAGCTAGCTTTTAAGTCATGTGATACTTCAAAAGGATTGAGCTCTTGAGCCTTGCATGCATATATATACGTACGTTCATATATAATTAAGTCTGAAATCAGGAAAATTAATTAGTGTTAAAAACAATTAAGTGTAGAAATTAAGTTTGTAACAGCTGGAGATCATAGATCATGTGGAACTCATGAGATCGATCTCATTTCAATTTGTATATATATGAAGCTGCTAGCTAGGCATCATATATATCTCAACAAAATATATGCATGGTTGATAAAAATTAAAAAGGATTCTCTACACAAAATTTATCAAATTTGTCGGTATGTCTCATTGACTTAATTTGGTCTTTATTTTGACCGGCCTGTATAATATGTTGTAGCAAATTTAATTTTGAGTGACTGATTATCTCTGAAGTAACAAGAAAGAATGAGCTAGAGAATTAGGGGATGACAATCAAGATGTTTCTTCATTTATTGTTTCGATTTACTGCAGTTTAATTTGCTGCCTATGTTGTCGTTTTTTGTCTTTAGTTGACACGCCTACGTATATTTATATTGTGATGACGATCTTATATATGAATTTCTTATTTCTAATACATTAACTTTCTTTTAAAAGATTTTGTATTAGTATGTATCTATACTATATTATAAAATATTTAGACATTTTGCTTAATCTCTTAAATTTTAAGTCTTTTAAAATTACTAAATTACTCCACATATAAACTAAATGGAAACTATTATATAAAGTAACTTTTAAATAGAGTTAATAAGAATCTTATATTCTATTTTAATAACTAAACCTTTCATATTTAAAAAATTCAAATAAATTAACTTAATTCTTAAAAAATACTTTCATAATCAAACCTTTTATATTAAATATTATATCATGTAATAAATATTTTAACATAATTATTAGAAAATGTGTACAAGTAGAACTCATAAATCTGAATAATCTATAATAAGAATTTATAAACATATATTTTAAATTTTTTTAAATAGCTCGTATAATTAATAGTTTCAAATTAGTTTACTATTTTCTTAAACTCTTAATTTTAAATAGTTTCAAATTACTTATTTACACCCAGTATTTTCATGCAATTTAACTTATTTTATAAGTAAAGACTTTTTTTCATATTTAATTGTTCTCAAAGTTTATTTAAAGACTTTTTTTCATATTTAATTGTTCTCAAAGTTTATTTAAAAATAATAAAAGAGTTGATTAAGAACATGAAAATAAAGAAAACAGACATGTTACCAATGTAAAATTATTCGTTGTTACCGTATTACGTAAATTCCCAAAACGAACAATTTAACGAGTAGAAACTATTTGATGACGCCGCATTGTGCGGATACCATGCTAGTGTTTTATAATTGTTTTACTATACCTATTGGTAGTCCTATACACGATAAACATTTAAAATTTACTTTAATCATCTCCGTATTTATACACGTGATATTAAGCAAGTAAATGTTAAAAAACTAACTAATAATCAATCGGTAACCGGTCTTCCAATGCAATTCAAAGATTAATTAATTAATTATTATTATTTTATTATATATAATATAATATATTCTAAAAAATAACTAAAAACGGGTTGTTAATCTATGATAAAATTAGAAAGAAAAGGAGATGTAACCTGTTCCCAATTCTCTTATCCAATTTGACCCTTTATAAATAGAAGGTCCAGCCCAAAAGGCCCAGACATTTCATTTAGTTACCTAAATTAGTAAATTGACCTAGCTAAGCCTATTAGCTTAGCCACATGGGTCAAAATTGCCATGTCTAGGTTGGACCACCACGTCAAATGATATCTTTGTCGACTCTGATTCTTTCGAGCTATCAGCTCGTGTAAGAAGTCCTTGTCGTGAGCAATTTGTATGATGATATATATATATAAGGGAGGGTTCATGCGAAAAGCTTCTTATTTGCGAAAAGTACGAGAAGCAATTTCAACCACCGATTAGATTTTCATCTTGTGGTTCACATTAATCATAATTAATATTTTTATTTAATTCAAAAAGGTAAATTAATAAACATAAAATATTTTCTCTCTCCTCTCTATAATTAATTTTTTTCTCTTTTCAATTTATTAATATTTCTCTCTCCAATCTATTAATATTTCTCTCTTCTAAATTTTAAATTAAAACAATAAAAATAATTTTCTAGTATTTTTATTAATTTGACGGTGTACATTGATGAACATAACCAAGTAGTCAAAATGTATATTAAAAGTATACAAGTTTTAAAAATGATTTTTTAGTAATTTTGACTATGTTCAACATTGAATATTATCAAAAGTATATGAGTTTTTAAAATAAATCTTATAATAATCAATACTGAACACGTTTAAAGATATATATAAGTAAGTAATCTCTACTTGTTCACCAATGAATTTAACTAATAAAATATATAGTTTTTATTTTCATCGATAAGTCTACAATAACTTATACTTATTCACCACATAACATTTTAATTTTCATTCATTATGTAACACGTTTCACTAAAAAAATACATGTTATAAATATAAAAACAAATATAATCCAATACCAAATTGTCAAAACAATGCTATAGAAGAATAATATACATTGTTGAATATTATTTCTAATAAATCTCAACAAACTATAAACAACAAAAACAACCATGTTTATTATTGAACAACATCAATATTTAATGATGAACAAACTATAAATAACTAAAAAATCTTTAAATTCACAACATAATTATAATTACCCAGACAATATCATCTAAAAAGTAAACTATAATACTTTAAATACTACCTTACATCTAAAAAGTTCAAGAAACCCACTGTTAGCCACGAAGATCTGAACAAACCCTAGCCGCCGCCGCCTCCGTGGGGTGTATCAACGGTGGGGTGAACAAACCCTAGCCACCGCCGTGGCGATGTATCGGCCGTGGGGTGTATCAACGGTGGGGTGTATCGGCGGTGTCACAGATCTGAACAAACCCTAGCCGCCGCCGAGAAACGACCGGCGGGAGCACTGCTATCGGTGCAAAATGCATAGATCTGAACAAGAATCATCAATCCATGAGAACAACAAGCGGCGACACAGATCTGGAGTAAAAACGTGGTAGGGATGCAGATGAGTCGGAGGTGATGGTGTAGGCAAGGTGAGATTCCGGTGATGGAGTCGATGAGGTGAGATGGCGGTGATGGTGTGGGTGATGTGTGAGTCGGCGTACATCTGCAACAAAAACCGCGAGGTGAGTCGGTGGTGATGCTGTAGTCGATGTGTGAGTCGGCGGTGAGGTGAGGTGAGCCGGCGGCCGCCCGGTGCTTGGATGCTCTGTCGAGAGAGAGAAATATGAGAGAAGAGAGTTGATTGTGATTTTAAAATGAGGAGGGGGTTGGGTGAATTAATTAAGAGAGAAGAGAGAGGTAATAATTAATCAAGAGATAGGAGAGAGGTAATGTTAATTACTTTTTTATCCTTTGTTTAACTAAATTAAAACCATTAAATTTGTTTTAATTATTAAAATGCCACAAGAGATCATAGCTATTGATTAAATGATCAAATGGCTCATAACGCTTCTCGCACTTTTCGCAAATAAGAAGCTTTTCGCATGAACCTTCCTCTCTCTCTCTCTCTCTCTCTATATATATATATATATATATATATATATATATATATAGGGGAGGGTTCATACGAAAAGTGTCTTATTTGCGAAAAGTACGAGAAGCAGTTTCGGCCATTGATTGATTTTTGATCTTATGGTTCACATTAATCATAATTAATATTTTCTTTTAATTTAAAAGGGTAAATTAGTAAACAATAATATTTTCTCTCTCTTTACTCTAATTATTTTTTCTCTCTAATTAATTTTTTTTTCTAGATTTTATTTATTTTTTTGTTTTCATTATTCTCAAATTAATTCTTTTTTTTCTAGAAACTTCGTCATATATTCGACTGTTTATTAATGAATTATAATATTTTTGTAGGATTTGTTATCTTTGTGTTCAACATGAATTTATACTTTTGTTCAACAACAATTTTTTTTGTCTTTGATTACTGAAAATTACAACTAATATTTGTGTTCAACCATGAATTTATATTTTGTTCAACAACTAACAACCTAAAAATAAACAAAATCTATTCACTAATAAACAAAACCATCACTAGAAAACAAAGGATACCATAAAAACAAGAACAATCCTATATTTTATGAAAAAATGTTCAATGATGAACATAAAAAAACAAACTTTATATTCCTAAAAAGGAAAAACCCCTAAAAAATTTATAATGAACAAGAAGAAGATATTCATATGAACAATGCTAACATAAAAACCCAATAAAGATTTGAAAGTTGTTGTATCAGATAAACAAATACAAATATAAACATAAAAATTGAACTCTAAAATCTAAACATCATACTTATGTTCCCTAATAAACAAAAAAACTTTTAAACACAAAGTATTTGCTTCCTTTTTGTTATTAAACATAACAATCTTTTGTCTTCACTTTTATTCTACATCATGAACTAATTGTTGGTGGAAAAAGGTATCATGATATCTACAACATCTTGGTCAATTATATTTTATAAACCAAAATTGTTAACAAATTAAAAAAAGGAGACAATCAGTTAAGTCGATTTACACATGGTAATATGGAAAAACAAATAATTAATTTACATGAGGTGAGGCCGATTTACGGTGGTGGCAGAGTCGACCATTTAAAGTCGACAGGGAGCGTTGGTGGTTCTCTATTGTTGGCGGCGGCGATTTGGCTTTTGAAGTGGTGAGGATGAAGGTGTACGAGCACCGGCGACATCTTCGTTTTTGGAAACAAAACAACACCAGGAAACGAGAAAGAGGGATGATGTGACGGTCACTGGTTTAAAAAGGCAGTATAAAATGAACGGTGGGCGGTGGTCGACAAAAGGGGTAGCGTTGTTGATCGAACTCGAGGGACATGCGATGAAGAGAATCATCAAACTATGGTTGTTCGTCTTCTCGGCTCCTTACCTCGTTTGATCGGCAGATAAATATGGAGATAGAATCAAAATTGAAAAAAGATGGGGTCAAACGTAGGTGGCTATTTAATTGGTAGATTAGGGTTTATTAATTTGTAGGTTTAAAAAGACATTTTAGTCCTTCTAAGTTTTATTTTAGTTTCCTTAAAGATTAATTTAATTACATGAATGCCATCATCATTTTAATCCATTGATTAAACCATCGAACGATCCAGAATACTTCTCGCACTTTTCGCAATAATAATACTTTTCGCATGAACCACCCTCTCTATATATATGTATATATATATAACCACTCTTAAACATAAAACCTAAAGAACTATTTTGGGCCTTTAGATTAACTTGATCAAGGGCTGATATTAATTTGTGGCAAAAATGTAATTATCATACATAATTATGATGTTATAATTAAAAAGAAGAGGAAAAAAGGAATTGAAAAAATATCATCAGCTCCTCACGCCTCCTCGCCTAATCACTATCACATTTATTTTAAAAAAAAACCCATTAATCATTCTAATGATCATAACTATCTCATGTTTAAGATTTTTAACAAAAAAATTATACCATTAGATTCAGTTTTTCTTGCTCTTTAATTCAAGACCATTCTTCCCATATTTCTAAAAATTTTATTTTGAAAATGCAAATTACGAAAATGCAAATTTCATATCTGAACATGCATATGTTGATGAAGATGATAATCAAAATGCAATTCTTCATACTTCAAAAAATTGGTTGATAATTCAATGATTTTTTTCACTGATGTAGTGTTTTGTGTATGAAATTTGCATTGTAGTGTTGTATATGGAATTTGCATTTTAGGTTTGAACATGTAATATCAGCCCTTGAAAGTGCTGCTCTTGAAAGTGCTGCTGTTTGTATTTTGCATTTGCAATTACATGCTGCTGTTTGCATTTTACATTTTAGGTTTGAACATGTCTGTTGTTTGCATTTCACATTTTAGGTTTGAACATGTCTGTTGTTTGCATTTGCAATTACATGCTGCTGTTTACATTTGCAATTACATGCTGCTGTTTACATTTGCAATTACATGCTGCTGTTTGCATTTCACATTTGAAAGTGCTACTGTTTGCAAATATATGTACATGCAGCTAAAAATGCAAATATACCATTGATTTTCATCACAGCTGAAAATGCAAATATATATATATGCAGCTGAAAATGTAAATATATGTATATGCAGCTGAAAATGCAAAAAATTTATACCATTGATTTTCATCACAGCTGAAAATGCAAATATATGTACATGCAAATGCAAATATACTATTGATTTTTATCACAGCTGAAAATACAAATATATGTATATGCAGCTGAAAATGTAAAAAATTTATACCATTGATTTTCATCACAACTGAAAATGGAATGGAAATATATGTACATGCAAATGCAAATATATGTACATGCAGCTGAAAATGCAAATATGTCATTGATTTTCATCATAGTTGAAAATGCAAATATATGTATATGTAGCTGAAAATGCAAAAAATTTATACCATTGATTTTCGTCAGAGCTGAAAATGCAAATATATGTACATGCAAATGCAAATATATGTACATGAAGCTGAAAATGCAAATATACCATTGATTTTCATCACAGCTGAAAATACAAATATATGTATATGCAGCTGAAATTGCAAAAAATGATACCATTGATTTTCATCACAGCTGAAAATGCAAATATATGTACATGCAGGTATATGAAATGCAAATATATGTATATGCAGGTATATGAAAATGCAAATATATAAACATGCATTTTTGAAAAAATCATCCAAAATATATCAGGACTAGTCTTAGATTAAAGAGGATTGCATGTTCAGATTTGATTATCATCTTAATCCACAATTGCATGTTCAGGTTTGAAATTTGCATTTTCAGCTGTAATGAAAATCAAAGTAAAACTTTTGCATTTCAGCTGTGATGAAAATATTTGCATTTTGAAAATAAAAGATTTAGAAATATGGGAAGAGTGGTCTTGAATTAAAGAACAAGAAAAAACTGAAGCTAATGGTATAATTTTTTTATTAAAAATTATAAATATGGTATAGTTATAATCGTTAGAATGATTAATGGGGTTTTTTTTTTTATAAAAAAAAGCTGATAGGCTTTTTTGACCCTGGGAGGCGCGTGAAATGTAACCAAATTTTCAATTCCTTTTTTGCCCTTTTAAATGAGTGGCTGCGATTTGTTCTTTAGGTTCTATGTTTAAGGGTGGTTCTATATATAACCTAACCCTATGTATGTATATATATATAGACTACCAATTTTAACAAAATTCCATAAATCTCGAGCTACCTTGCTGTGAAGAAGTTAAATAGATGTTCTTGGTTTCATGATATTCGTCATAGATGGAGCACCAAGTAGAGTGGATCGATGTCAAGGCTTATCTTGTTGAGATTTGATCTTGTTATTAGTCTATCCGAAGAAGATCATGGTCTTTTTGCGACAAAAAAAGCATCGATCATTAGCACCCAAGGAGCAAACCAAATAAGGGTAAGATGTCTTTCGAAAAAAATAAAAAATTTAAGCGTAAGATTGATGTGAAGATTTCTAATGCTTTCATATCATAGTCATTGGTAGTCTACACCCGACAATTCTTGACACAATGCAAAACGTGACGTGAGCCAAACACAAAGTTGGTCAGTACAAACTTGACACATAATTAAGATATGTTAGAACGAGTCAACACGTTAATGACATGAAGTTGGTCATCACGAACTTGATACTAACGCGATAATCCGAAGTTGACTTATTTAATCTAATCTTATTTAACTATAAAAAATAAAATTCATATTCATATTTAAATTAAAAAATGGTAAAAAAAAGTAATTTTTTTAGTTTATAACTTTATACGGTCAAGCACATTAAAAGTTAGATTATTAAAAAGGTTAATATCAATCACAAATAACAAAATGATGATTGATTGTCGAAAAAGTAAAAAAAAAAAAGTACCGCCTTTCAAAAGTTCTAATTTTTTTTTCTAATTGCGTAAGACTGTAATTAACTACGCAATTAAGATGAATAGTCTATCTGTACGTACGTAGTCCATCACCCTCACTCCTCGAGTCCATTGCCACTGATGATACCGAATACCTTAGCAGATTGTCATATATAGATGAATCTGAGGATCTCAACCACTATAACTATATAAGGTAATGATCCATACCATACACCAGTGCATACTTTAAAGATCTTGAACACTTTAATCTGTATTTTTATCACTTGTGATTGGTTATATGGTATACTTTTTATGTTTTCCAAATAAATTTGACATTATTAAAATATAAAAAAGAGTGTTTAAAATCATAAACTAAGATGCATATCTAAACATGCAACTATATATTCCTTAATTTCTAGCTAAGCTCCAGATTAAATGTACGTTATGCTAAATATGCTAAATACTTCAACTTTTTATTTATTTATTTTAATTTTATCATACTTAGGCTTTTCTGCGCTGTAGTTAAAATGGAGAAAGGGGGGGGGGGGGGGTGTTTGGAAATAGGAGATTTAAATGCATTTGTTCAAGAAGTGTTCGGGTTGGTTAAAGTAATTACTAATTAGTAGTATCTATGGCAGGGTGTGAAATCTAATATGAGAATCCTATAGAAACCGTAGTATTAAGTATCATTCAACAATTGAAACAATAATCAATACAAGGATAAACTCTAGAATTAAGGATATTGAGTTTTGAGAGACTTTATGCCTAGAACGTATTATTTGATTAAGCTTAATGATTTAGGGTTTATAAACTTATATTTTATACCTTTTGGATATTTACAATAGCTACCGTAAACTATGACTAATGTTATATATACACTAAACTCCATTAAAATATATTGGACACAACTTTCAGAAACCTAACATTCTCCCCCATCGTGTCAATTTACAATTAAGCATAATAACGAAATAATCCTTTTAAGCATCAAACAATCCCTGTTTAGAATATGTAAAGATTCTTTTTCTTTCTGCAAATAACATTAGGAGATCGTTCTTTGAAGTTTTGAGTCTTCACGAGATTTTCAAAGACTTGTCAACATGGATCGGGTTGTTTATTAAAGATTTTAGTAGAAGCCTCAAGCTTATCGGAATATACAACCATGATCATCTCTTTTGTCTTTACGGGAGCACTTGATCATAAGCATTTAAACAAACTTTTCTGCTCTAGAGAAGGGTGTGTTTCAGTATTTTCTGATTTTTCTTCAACAAAATTTTACTTCCCCTTAAAATTAGCTCTTGATCTTTAACATTGATTTTAAAATATTTGCACCCCCTCAATTTTTAGGAAAAAAGGATTTCAACTCCTCAAAATATAAAAAACAACCAATATTCATAGACACATGTAATTGATAAAGTTCATCTCCCCCTCATGATGGTCAAGATTTTCATGATCATCATGCATAAGAGTGGAAAGATAAATGTTTTCATCTTTGTTTTGACTAGAATGATATAGCGGTGATAGTATTTGTAGTAACACCGAGATCACATAGATTTACCCTTTAACACATTAATTTAAATAAACTGAGTGACCTACGTTCGGCGTTGGCATAATGTTAGCACTAGTAGGATTTTCATCTATCACTATAAATATCATAAAGATATTACTCAAGATGTTTCGACACTGTCATAAAAACAGGTAGATGATTCCATAAGTGTCCTAGAACAAAAATGATATAGAAATTGACTCTAGACTCAATAAGTGCATTAAAGAAGTCCGGAACCGGAGTAGTTGTCCTTCTAGTTTGAATATAAAAAATCTCCAAGTGAGATGTCAATAGTGTATGTGATAAATCTTCATGTGAAATTAAAACAATTATCTTCTAAGAGATAATTGAGTAGCTAGGTGGGGTTAGTGCATTGCATTACTTGGACCATGATATCTTCTTCAATAGTATAAAACTAGTAGTAGATGTAGCTACCCGGATTTTTGTGACAGTTTGGTAAGGATCTTCATTTTCTTTTAATCCTATCGCACACCCTTACTGTAACATCCGCAAACCCGGGCTAGTTGATTAACGGGCTAGCGGCAGGTGATTTCGTATTTAATTTGCGAAAGTTGATTTGTGACTAATTGAATAAATATTTGATTGAATTGAAAAATATATTTGTGAATGTATGTATATATATATATATATATATATATGTTTGTGTTACTGGAGTTAAAAGAATTAAAAAGAAGGAAAAAGTCATGTGATGTGTAGTATGTCATGTATGTATGTAAAGTTGAGCCACCTCCTGCTTTGAATAAAAGAATATGTATACGTGGGTTTCAAATCTGCACATAGTAAAAAGGTGAAGTGTGTGTTTGAGTGTTTAAAACCTCTTGTTGAAGAAAGCTAGAAAAACAAGCAACTTGGAAATTCAAAGTAGAGGATTTGTGATTCACAATTCAAAATGAAGGTTAGTACGTGTTTATATGATGCTATAGATTGTTTTGATGTGTTTATGTTCTGAGATACATGTTTAAATGGTGAACTACCATTGTTGGAGCTTAAAGCTCAAAAAACTTGATATATGGTTTTGTGGGATAATGAGTTGTAATTGGATTTGATGAGATATACATACTTGTTGTTGTGTTATATGAAGTGTCCTTTGTATTGGAAGTGTTTTAGATTGGGAAAATGGATGTTGGAAATGAAAGGTATATGTGAAGTTTGCTGAAAATCCGACAGTTCAAGAAGGAAGGAGACTGAAACGCGACGCGACACCATGAAATCCGGATCTCTTGGAAATCCGATAGATGCAAATCTGGAACCCTGAAATCCGCAACCCGAAATCCGATTCCGGAAATCCGATACCCTAATCCGAGTACGTTGCGGCGCGACACATGGTTTGGTCGCGGCGCGACAGGCCATTTTTAGGAAAATTGTGTATTTTGCTATGTATTTGTGTGGGATGTGATGGCTTATTGTTTATATGATTATTGTATGTTGTTTACAAGTTATATAGAGGTATAAATATATGTTATGGATATATATTTATTAGAGATTGACTTCGGTTTGTTGTGTTCTCAGGATTTGCAAAGACTCAGTGATATTAGACAACTGAGCAGACGGGAACGAAGACTGAGGTGAGTGGAAGTGTACTCACGAGTGGGGTTGGTGGTAACGCTTATGGTTATATGTTTTGAGATATACTTATGATTTGAGATGACATGATAGACTGTTTAGTCTGAGTTGCCTGGATAGACTGTTTAGTCTGAGTTGCCTTGATAGACTGTTTAGTCTAAGATGCCATGATAAACTGTTAAGTTTAAGATGCCAGTATGGAATGTGTTATTTGATTTGTGTCGACAAACTGTGTTGTTCGTTGATAGTTGATTGTTGCTTGTTGATTGAGATTGTTTGGATTGTTGCGTGGCCAGTGTACATGGTTAATTATATGTGCACGTGGCGAGACCTGTACGTATGGTTAATTATATGCGTACATGGTTGGGGGTCAGCTATCGTATGTTTTGGGCTGGGCTATCTGCTATTGGTTGCACAGTTCTAGATCTTCTATGCATTTGTTGCAGTAGAAGGGGTTTAACTGTACCAAGTAGCAAATAGCTATCGGTAAACCTTTGCTTTGGCCCGCATCGGTTGCAGGTTCTGCAGAACCGCCGTTCCTCTAGAGATTGGATTTGTTTGTGGAGATTGTTTGATCTGTTTGTTTGTGCAATTGGTGATTGCTTGTGCTAGTTGATTGTGGATGCTTGTTTGTAGCTTCCATTCACTTAGCTTTGTGCTAATTCCCCTCGGTTGATTGCTTTTTGCAGGTTTGGATGTTTAGCCTTGTTTGTGGGGAAGGGAAATTTGACCAATGCTCTGATATTATGTTTTGAGAAGAGACGAGCCATGTTTGTAAATATTTTGTAACACAAATTGATGTGAAGTTTGTGAACAGTACTTTGTACTTTGGGGGTATTTGTTTTAATGAAATTAGTGAACGTTTCCGCAGCAATAAAAAAAATGGCTTGAGAATTTACGGTGTTACACTTACCTTTCTGATTATTTTTCAAATTCCCCTTCAAACTCTCTTTTCCAATTCAAATGAATGGATGTATCTTCGTTTGGATACATTGGACACTTTTTATCACCAACGAACATGAACAAGCAGAATAATATTCAGAAAGATATAAGGTTCATAAGAATCAAAGAGAATAATTTTTAGAAGATATCATGTTGATAGGGATTGTCAAGAATGATTTAAATTATCAACAAAAACGAACAATCAAAGATTTAGAAACAACTGAATGATTTATAAAGAAGAGGTACGATTCATTGATCATAAGCACCCTCATCTTCTGTTCCACCGCTCTCGGTTTCATTTTATCTCTACACACCAATTAGTATCCTGTGATAACTAATTTTGCTCACCTATTTGACCTAGTATACCCTTACTAAGTTTTAATTATAATGGTGAACTCTTGGGGCAGGTCCTTCCGGCTCTAGAGTGACCATAGGAGTAAGTAATTTTCTACACTCCCTCACTCATGGTGCAATTTGATCATGAGAATTCAATAAATCAATCATAGTTGTAAGATTGATTACCATACGTTAGAATACTTTTTAGAAGGAATGGAACGAATAACGAAAGAATTTCAGAATGAAATGAGATGGAATTCAAGAAATAGAAGATGATCTTTTCAAAATATCAACAAGGAAATAATCAAGCAAGGTATCATAATGAATTAGTTAACAATTACCTTCTTGAACAAGAAAACAAAAAAAAATTGAAAATCCTTTTGGATTTTGAACATTTATATTATTTTTGGATTTTCATCTTTCAATGGTTTTGGATTTTCTAAAAATGAAACTAGACCAAAATAAAAAATATTTTTGTGAATTTTTTTTTTTTGAATTTCTCCTTTTACAAGCATGCATAAAAATAATTTTTTGTTCTTAAAAAAAATTACATAGTTTCAAGTCTTCAACTTTGTGCTCCCCCTGCAAGCAATAACCATCAATACACAAGTTATATCACAAAAGATTAAATTTCTCAGATCATCAGGCTCGGGCTGATGCTGAACACAATGATGTGTAAGATAGATTATAGGGAACACTCTTCAATCTCCTACCCATGAGATGTGAACTTCTTAGCGTATTAAGCACACAGTTGTGTTGACTTCACATTATTCCTCAAAGTATAACGGTGTTGTTCAAGAATGTCTCATGGCTTATCTGCAAAACAGATTATGCAAATTTGGTACCCATTTGAGTTTAGGTCCAGATGGATTAGGAGAATCAACTATAAATTCATTCTTGAGAATTTATTTGTAGTTAGAATTCAATTTCTTCTTTCCTATACTTTGATTTACCAAAAAATATGTTCACTCTTTGAGAAGTGGTACAAAATTCCTCTTTAGATAACCTTATCAGATGTTTAATAGAATATACCTTAAATGAATATTTCACATCAAGTTTATCTATAGCATCCCAACAAGAATTAATAAAAGTAGAAGATTTATACTTTCTAAAATTAGCATGAGAGTAAATATTGGAATTAAAACCTAACTCATTATTAAAACGAGTCTTAACAAAACCAGAGTTATTTACAACATTTGGAGCTATCCTACGCACATGATCAAAAGTGTTTTTAGAAGAAACATGCATAGGAAGTAGAAACAATGTTTGAAAAACCACAAGATACATCAAAATTAATGGAAAAATCTACTTTTGGCCTAGAACTAGGAAGAAATTTCTGCTTTATTTTATTCTTTAAAATTTATTTTTTCATCTCTTCCTTGGCCACCACCTTCTTTTTGCCAAGGCTCCTTTTGTATCTGTCTTTGTTTAAGTTTTTATTTGTAATCATGGGCAAATCTTGGTTAGAAAATTAACATATTTATCAAGCTAAGAGGTGTTGCACTGATTGTCAAATACTTTATCTCCAAAATCAGTTTCTATTAACTCATCAAAGTTCTGTTCAATAATATATTTTCCTTTGTCTATAGATGGGGTTAGTGTATTTATAAACAAGTAGGGTTTACACAGGGCACATTTATGAGGACTCGCGTAAAGGGTCTTCGAAAATAGTTGTTCAAAAGTAGGAAATGGTTCTTCATCATTAGGATAAGACCAACCCGAACGAGCAAATAAGATTTTAACATTTGAATCATCTTTTGTTTTTGTGGATTTATTAAAGTGGAACTAAGTTGTTCTCTTAAAAGATCAATTCGATCAATAGGAATTTCTTTTTTATTATCAAACTCCAATTTTTTTTCAAGTTGAGAAATCTTCTTTTTCAAAATTGAACTTGGTATGTATAAGTGTGGAATCTCAAGTTTTTCAGTAAATTTTTTTTATTTTTGACTCACTTCCTTAGGAGAGTAACTAGTCAAATAATCAGTTGATAATGGTATTTCTCTTGTAGTATAACTCTTTTTTAAGTCGGTGTAGTCTAATGAGAGTTGCATTTTCTCTTTATTTTCTCTTTTCACATTTTCTAACTCAATGTCATTTTCTGCCTCTATGAACCTCATAAGTTGTACATACCCTAGACACATTAAGTCAATCATATAATTGTAGAGCAGTGACTTTTTCCAAAATATGAGGATTTTCAAAACCTGAACCTTTATAGGTATAAGGATTGTAAAATCAAGCGTCTTTTGATTTATTCAGAAAAATAGTTTGATCTATTTGACCACGTTTGCAAAGATTGTCGTCTAGTTCTATAACCTTGGAGTAAAATTGAATTCTTTCATTAACATAACGATCAATCTCAGCCGCATGATCTTTACATTACATTTCTGTATCCCTTAATTTAAGAGTAACTTCATAGTTTTGTTTAGTTAGATGTACACCCTTTTCTTCACAAACTTTTAACATTTCTTGTACATAGGACAATTGATCATTTGCGACTGCTAATTCTCTATTGCACTAAATTAATCCATTGTAATTATTATCTAATCTGACTTTTAGAATTTGAACTTTGTCTTTAAAATTCTTTTCATCTTTTTAAAATTGAGCTATCTGAGACTGCATAAAGATATCATATTCATAAATTCAGAGTTAGAAGTATTTACCTGAGAACCAGATTCTGAGATACAAGACTGCAAATCCTCACTATCAACATATATTTCTTTCGACATTTTGAGTTATTTTAAATTGATACTTGAACTAATTAAATGGCGTGACTTGAATGACGTGTGAATGGCAAATTAATGGTGCAGAAAGCAAATGGATTGAATTCTTGATGAAGGTGCAACAACGTTACCATCAAATGGCTTGATGAAAAATGATGTGAATACATATGACGTGAAGAACAATGGCTTGAAGGTGTCGACCCTGTATTTCAATCTTGTGATCTCAATAGTTTACCAAAACGAATGATTTAAATCTCAAACTTCAAATAAACACCAAAAATTGAAGCTCACCTTTTGATTCACTCTTTGGCTCTGATACAAATTGTAGAACCCGTAGTATCAAGTATCATTCAAAAATTGAAGCAATAATCAACACAATGATAAATTCTAGAATTAAGGATATTGAGTTTTGAGAGAGTTTATGCTTGGAACGTATAATTTGATTAAGCTTAATGATTTAGGGTTTACAAATGTGTATTTATACCCCTTAAGTATTTACAATAGCTACCCTAAACTATGACTAATACCATATATAAAGTACTAAACTTCACTAGAACACAACTTCCAGGGACCTAACAAATCTCTCTCCCATTGTTTCTTAAAATCTCACTTGGCAACGACTTATCCATCAGATTTTGGAAAGATGTTTGGTTAGCTAATAAATGCTTAGCTAAAGAATCCCAAGATTGTACAAAAAATTTGGTAATGACAAACTGGTTGTGGGTGAAATGGATCACTCGTCAGAATTGGGTTGGGTGTGGGAAGGGTGGGATATTCAAAGGACTACAAGGAGGGCAATGTTGGGTTTATGGGGGTCATCGTTCCTTCGAGCCGGGTAAATTCGCGACTCTTAAACCCACCGCTCCTGTAGCAATGCAGGAGCATCCCACATCAGTGAGACAAGGGGGATTCTTCCTCCTTATAAGGAGGGGGAATCTTACTCTTACCAATTGACGCGTTTTAAAGCCGTGAGGGGCAACCCAAAGCGGACAATATCGTTAGTTGGTTCCCTGGTTGCGATCCTAACAATTGGTATCAGAGCTAGGGGCCGCACCGATGTGGGGGGAAATGTTGGGTTTATGGGGCTCATCGTTCTTTCGAGCCGGGTAAATCCGTGACTCTTAAACCCACCGCTCCTGTAGCAATGCAGGAGCATCCCACATCGGTGAGGCAAGGGGGATTCTTCCTCCTTTTAAGGAGGGGGAATCTTACTCTTACCAATTGACGCGTTTTAAAGCCATGAGGGGCAACCCAAAACGGACAATATCGTTGGTCGATTCCCTGGTTGCGATCCTAACAAGCGGCTATAGAACATAATGGATTATTGGAGCTTTTATCTTCGGTTTGCTTGCAAAAAGAAAAAAAAGACACAAGATGGTGGTCATCAAGTATGGATAATTGCTACTCGGTTAGAATGTGTCGTGACTTGATAGAGGAGAAAAACTTCTTCAATCTGCGGCAAGAAGCAAAGACTTGTTGGTCAAATTTGGTTCCAAAGAAAATATGTGTTTTTGCATGAAGGGTGGATCGAGAACGGCTACCGGTAAGTCCAAAGCTAGATGACAGGGGTGTGGATTACAGATATATATGCCTTCTATTTTGTGTCCTAGATGTGAGGGCAGTGTTGGAAATGTCAGTCACACAATATTTTTATGCCCAATTCTACATCCATTATGGTCTAAAACTCACAGTTGGTAGGGGATCACCTTCTTAGGCAGGAACACGTACCTTCAAAGATTTGGAGTCAGCAGCTTCGGATTCACTTACAATGGGACAGACTAAACTGTAGGAACTAGTCATAAGGTTCACGGCTTACTACATATGGAAGAATCGAAATGGTGTTTTCTTCAGATAAAGAAAATCCCGCGAATGTGTTATTCGAAGCTCAATTAATGTTGTTTCACTGCCTGAAATTCAGGGCTAAAAAAGGAACACTTTTATTTGGCATGAATGACTTTAGACACAGTTTACATTGGGTAAATTGTGGTAGTTTTGTGAAACATCTACATTGGTCGTGTAGTCCTTAATTGTAAAGGTCCTGAAAGTACAAATGTACAATCCAGTAGGAACTTCCACTCCACATATTGGAGACTGGACCTTGTTTGATTATCTGTTTTGTAATGTATGGACTAGAGTTGGAATGATTAAATTAAAGTTTGCTGTTTTAAAAAAAAAAGGTCTTATATATTAGCTAGGGCTGATTATATATATAGATATGTTGATCTTCTGAATTGAAATCAATGGACAAGTAGCTCCATTGCAACGTACGTACAGTTAGTCAAAATGCGAATGATGTTAGCACATAAATTTTGAAATTTCTGATTTATTATTATTTTTTTTAAAAGGGCTGATCGACGCACGTACGTTATTATTTGATAAGAAAAGATTAAGTACGTACACGAAAGATGAAATAAATATAGTACGTACTAATACTATTTATGTATGCATGTATATATATATATATATATATATATATATATATATATATATATATATAAACGTACGTACAGTTGAATCAGAGAAGCTAGGGTAAAAACAGAAGTTTCTCTAGAATTGTGCCACGTGAAAAGAGAAAGCATACACACATGTACTATTTTAACGTACGTCATCCATCTTACTTTAGTTAATTAATTAAACCTGATCTTCTTCTTCCTAGCTAGCTCTCTTTTCTTAAAATATATATGTTAGATATGCTAATTAGGGCTTGCTTGTTTGTCTGCTTCTTATATAATATGTTAACATAATTAGGGCTTAATTACACACACACACACACATATATATATATATATATATATATATTAAAAAGTTTATTTAAGAACCGTTTTTATTACGAGAATCGTGAGAACCAATCTTAGCCGTCCAATTCTCCCTCCTTCAATAGGATTGCCCACCCATGAATTCCTTACATGCACCCTGCCACACTCAATCCCCCCATACTCTTCATCCATGAATTCCATTCTCCAAAATAAACGGCTATGATTGGTTTTCGCAATAAAAATGGTTCTCAAATAAACCGTTTATATATATATATAAGATTGGTTCTCGCAATAAAAATGATTCTCAAATAAACTTTTACCTATATAGACCCCGTATAAATTCTCTATGGACTAATACTTTTCAATACAGTCAATAACCATTATGGCAGCTTTGAATGAAGAAGGGAAGTACAATGGAATACTTCTCAAAACCGAATCGCCGGCCCTCCACACCTATGTCGGCAATTGCATGGCATGGAAGAAATACGAATTTGTTGGTTGTTATTTGATGCTCCACGTAGAGGAGCTATCAAGAAAGAAAAAAAAGCATGGTGAATTAATTCATGGGATACGGGTTTCGGAATTTTTGTTGAACGCTACACGTCGTGGTTTACATTTTGGTTATCATTTTTCATCTGGGTTGCATTTTGGTTATCATCTTCATCTGGATTGCATTTTAGTCATTATTTCAATCTGAATTGCATTTTGGTCATCATTTTTCAGATTTGAGACTTGCATTTTCGTAATTGCATTTGTTAATTCTAGTTGGTTCCTTGATCTACATTTTGGTTATCATATTCATCTGGATTGTATTTCTATTATCGTGATCTGCATTTTGGTTATCATATTCATTTGGATTGCATTTTTGTAACATTTTGATTATCATCTTCAATTAGGTTGCATTTTGGTCATCATTTTTATCTGGTTGTATTTTGGTTATCATCTTTATCTGGACTGTATTTTTGTTATCATCTTCATATGGGTTGCATTTTTAGTTATCATTTTCATCTTGGTTGCATTTTGATTATCATCTTCATCCACAATTGCATGTTCATATTTGAGATTTGCATTTTCATAATTGTATTTTCAAAATAAAAATTATAGAAATATAGGAAGAGTGTTTTTGATTTAAAGAGGATTAAAAAAAGGTTAATACTGGAAAAAACCTTAAACTTTGACTTACTTTTTGGTTTAAACCTTAATCTTTGTTTTTAAATGATTTAAACCTTAAACTTTATTTTACTTGTTGATTTAAACCTTAAACTTTATTTTACTTGTTGATTTAAACCTTAAACTTTAATTTACTTTTTGGTTTAAACCTTAATCTTTGTTTTTAAATGATTTAAACCTTCAACTTTATTTTACTTGTTGGTTTAAACCTTAAATTTGTTTTTACCTATTATAATAACCCAAGTAAAAAAAGACACCCAATACATTAACAAATAAATAACCAAAGCTAGGAATCACATTGCCAAAAATAAGCTCAATAGTATAGTTATTTGTAGGAATTAAACATCTGCACAACCATAATTACATCAAAAGACAAAAAACTCGATCAATAACATGTAGACATTGGTTAATTAACTTTAGAACCATCATCAATATCCGAAGTAGCACCCCACCAACATGTTATACTGATCTTGGTATTGCGCATGCTGGTCTCACATCACCATTTAAGCCCTTGTTCCCCATCGTTCACAACTCTTGTTCTCGTCATCGATTTCGTAGCTCACTCACCTTGTTCCCGTCGTTGATTTCGTCGCTCGCTCCCTTTCTTCCCGTCGTCGATTTCGCCGCTCGCTCCCTTTCTTCCCGTCGCCGATTTCGCCGCTCCCTCCCTTTCTTCCCGTCGCCGATTTCGCCGCTCGCACCCTTTCTTCCCGGCATAGCCAGCATGGGCAATACCAAGATCAATATAACATGTTGGTGGAAACTTTTCGGGTGCTACTTCGGATGTTGATGATGGTTCTAAAGTTAATTAACCAATGTCTAGATGTTTTTGCTCGAGTTTTTTGTCTTTTGATGTAATTATGGTTGTGCAGATATCTAATTCCTACAAATAACTATACTCTTGAGCTTATTTTTGGCAATGTGATTCCAAGCTTTGGTTATTTATTTGTTAATGTATTTGGTGTTTTTTTACTTAGGTTATTATAATAGGTAAAAACAAATTTAAGGTTTAAACCAACAAGTAAAATAAAGTTGAAGGTTTAAATAATTTAAAAACAAAGATTAAGGTTTAAACCAACAAGTAAATCAAAGTTTAAGGTTTAAACCAACAAGTAAAATAAAGTTTAAAATTTAAATCATTTAAAAACAAAGATTAAAGTTTAAATCAAAAAGTAAGTCAAAGTTTAAGGATTTTTCCATTATTAACCCTTAAAAAACTATTAGATTGGTATAAATTTTAAAAAACTTAATTAGTTATGACAAATTAAAATTTTGAGGGATAATAAGTTTGTAAATGTTAAAGATCTTTTGGGATGGTAGTAAAGGTGCGTGAGTTACTAATCAAAATTTTTAATTCCTTTTTTACCCTTTTAAATGATTTGCTGAGATTTGTTTTTTAGGTTCTATGTTTAAGAGTAGTTATATATATAACTTAATCCTATATATATACACACACACACACACATATATATATATATATAGAGAGAGAGAGACAGTTAGGATCAAATGAGAACACATTTAAAATGCACAACAGTGAGAACACTTATTTTGGACCTTTTATTTCATTGATCGGATAGTTTAAAAACTGTCCCATTTCTTTTGGATATTTGATTTTATTGATCGGATAGTTTAAAAATTTTCATATTTCTTTTGGATATTTGATTTTATTGATCGGATATTTAAAAATTTTCACGTTTTTTGATCATTTATTTAACTATACACCTTATGCATCAATGCATACAAAAGTGTTTATGATCAAATGCATCAATGCATATAAATCTATAAATTTTTAATATTATAGAAATAATTTTGATTTTATGCATGATTTAGGATGTAAACTTGACTTTTGGTTGTTATGGGTGAACATGAACGTAAAGGAGAAATGCTAAATTACAAATTTACCCAGGTTCTCAATGTCGTGCATTTTAAAAAGGTTCTCCATTGAACCTCACCTTATATATATAGTGAAAAGTTCATTTGAGAATCGTTTTTATTGCGAGAACCAATCTTAGTCGTCCAATTCTCATTCCTTCAATTGAATTACCTACCCTGAATTCTTTACATGCACCTTGCCACAACCGATCCCTCCACGCTCTTCATCAATGAATTTCACTTACCAATTGAATGGCTAAAATTGGTTCTCACACTAATAATTGTTCACAAATGAACCCTCCTATATATATATAGGGGAGGGTTCAAACGAGGACTGTCTTTCGTACGAGAACTGCGAGAACCAATCTTGGCCGTTCATTTTGGATAATGGAATTCATGAATGAAGAGCGTGTGGGGAATGAGTATGGCATGGTGCATGTAAGAAATTCATGGGTGGACAATCCAATTGAAGGAGAGGGAATTGGACGGCTAAGATTAGTTCTCGCGGTTCTTGTACGAAAAACAGTTCTCGTTTGAACTTTTGCCTATATATATATATATACCTATATATATGAGGGATCCCGTGAAAACCCATTTTAAATAAAAAACGGTGAGAACACTTGTAGGTAAATCATATAATTAGAAATTAAATAATTTAAAATCAACATACCTTAATTAAACCAAGTTTAATGTAAGCCATTAAATAAAGATCATCCAAGGGCTATAAACTGTTCTCCGAATCCTCATATTAAAAGGTGTTCTTATTTGATCTTGTCACACACACACACTCTCTCTCTCTCCTATATATATACATATATATAGTGAAAAAATCATTTGAGAACCGTTTTTATTGAGAGTACGTACCGCGAGAACCAATCTGAGCCATCCAATTCTCCTCCTTCAATGTCATCACCCACTCATGAATTCATCTCATGCACCTTGCCACACTTAATCTCCCCATCTTCTCCATCATTGAATTCCACTTACCAAAGTAACGGCTAAGACTGGTTCTCCGGTACTCACAATGAGATCGGTTCTTAAATGATTGTATGTACATATGTCATGTCGTCGTACGTATGTTGATTGTTGAAGAAGAAGAATAGAAAAGCAAATTAAGCTATATGGTATGGAATCAATTAAGTTGGATATATATATAAAGTATGAATCTTAATTAAATACTAGCTTAATTTCAATAACTTAATTATATACATTAATTAATTCATTAAGGAACAAATTAAGAAAGACATATAACCCGATGGACCTGCAGTGACCAGATTAATTAAAGTAGCGGACGTACACTACTACTACACTAGATATATATGTGCTTACATAACTTTGGGTGGTCTAGATGTACTGAATTAATCAAAGATCATCATCAATTCGATCCGGCCTGATCATCCAAAAGAATCAGTTCATACTAATTAATAAGCCAGGCCGGGTGCGTTAATTATCAAAGAAAGTGCATGCTTTTAACCATAAGTATCACTTCATATTTATAAACATAAACAATTCTTAATTCATTAATACACATGCATCCACATGCATATAATAAGTGTATTTTGGCCCAAAATTAATTAAAGAAAAATCCACACACACACATATATAAACTTCATTAGTTAATTATTACAACCAGATCGAAATATATATATTAAGATCAAGCATATATATATTCGAATACTACTATACGTTATTGGCAAATATGTATGCATCCAGGCCAGATATGTGGTAACCTAATTAATTGTATTCCCCTTCATTCCCATGGTTTACTAATCATCTGAAACTCACTGAACTGATGATCATGCTGCACACGTACAATATATATAAACAAATCTGATCATTGCGTACAACCAACAATTTATAATATACATCATTATTTCTTGTGACAACTATTTAATTTATGGGTGACCTAGCTACTACTGCCGTGATCGATCATTAAGTTAATTATTAAAGAAATTAAGTAGCAATTAATAATTATATGTATTAATCTTTGGAATTAATATATATATAAAATACCTGATCATGAGAAGGTCCTGCAGCAGCTGCTGGATTATGCTGATAATTGAACAAGAAGGATGGGCTCCAGCTGTTACTTGACGACATGACGGAGCAGGATGAATCTATGTCACCAACATTAATATTAATCCCTGCAGCTTGCTTAAACTGAAAATAATTAGAGCCTGCAGCTGCAGCTTGATCATCAGTTGCTGCTTGGCAGTTGTTTTCTGATCCTAAGGGGATCCAAGAGCCTATTGGGTTTAATTTTTGATCCAAATTAGTTACCTGCTGATCCAAAGTACTCATAATGGGTCTTATTATAAGTTTTGAATTATAGCATTGATCAGTACCAACAACTGTACATGAACCTGCAGCAGCTGTAAGTTTGATATTATTAATTTTCTTTTCACTTGTTCTCTTCCTTGCCCTTGCTCTTGCTTTTGCCCTTGTTTCTTTAGCTATAGCTAGAGAATGATCATATTGATGCTGGTTCATACAAACACTTTTTCTTATAACTCCTCCAGTTGTACTATCAATCTTTTTTAGCTTGTCTTTGTTAGAAAATTTTGCCTTATTTATCAAGATTACCTGCTGATCCTCTGTGCTAACAGCAGCTGATTGATCAACGTTAATAATAATTCCAGACACAACTTCTTCGCCTTCAGAATTATAAGCAGAAGATGCAATGTTTGACCTAGATCCGTCGATCAACTGTTGGGGATTAATCAGGAGAGCTTGAATAGCGGGTTTTGAGTTGACAAGCAGCCAGTCGATAGTATTGCTGGCCTTATCAAACCCTAGAATGTCTTGCAACCTAAAGAACTTCTTAGCCACATCAAGGGACAATCTCATTCTTCGATCCCTGGGTCCACGAGCCGTGTTAATCTTACTGTGACGGTCTTTCTTGGAGGAGGACTTCACCATGATGGACGGCGTATATATGAAGTTGCAGATGGTTAGATCAAATGAAGCCTTATCTCATGATCATCACTGCGTACCGCCAGAAAGAAAGAGAGACTTACTATTCATTGCACATGCTCGATCATTATTATAATTGATATATAGATCGAGGGTACTCGAAGAATGATTGTTTGTTTGTTTGTTGCTAATTCAAGTTAGTGTTTGTTGACTGTAACATGTTCTTTTAATTTTACGAGATATACATTTAATTTATGTATTTTAATTAAATATATGTGATTTCTAAGGAATATTGTTAGAAAGGGAGGACCAAATGACAATCATGTACGTACGGATACCTAATATGCATAATAACAATTGAAAACAATATGTTGAAAATTTGTAATAACGTACATTTAATTTTAGACTTTAATTTGTGGTTTATTGAATCAATTAATTAATTAATTAATTAATGTGATTCCGTCGCACTAGATACTTCTTTCTTATTGATTCATTATATATAATGTTTTACAATTATACGAAAAGGCTGAATTAATTAATTAAGTTTGATATTTGAGTATCAAGATCGAAGTGTTTTCTTACAACAAATTAAACCTAGACCGTCCTATAAATCAAACAGATCAATTAAAACGTATGAAAAGTATCACTTTTACAAAATAAACACCAATACGTACTCGCATACAACTAAACATTTAAAATTAATTTTGGATTTAAAATTGAGTTAGAATATCGTCCAAGGCCTAATTAATTTGATCAACTAATTGATTGATATATATAGCTTTTAAAATAATTATTAGTTATTGTGCACAAATATGATTATAATAAATAGTGTAAAATATAGATGAGACTAAAGATAAATAACTTCAAGAATCATTAAAAGTAAAAAAATAAAAATTACAAGGCAAAAATCACGCACTACTCGCCTAGTTTTAGAGCATGAAAATTTATCGCCGCTTACAACATTAAATAACAATGATTAATGATTGAATATGATTACAACATATTTAAAGAAAAACACAACTAAATAAAAAAATCTGAAATTCATGATCTTAATTGGTTTAACCATGACAATGTAATAATTTGGAAGGTAATCCTAGCTTATTTTCTCTCAAATAAAAAAAAAGTTGGCCTAAACAAACCAATGGGTCAACTTGTGCTTGAGGTTTATTTGATTTTAAGCTCGTTTTTTTTTTGGTCATGTTATTAATCATAAATGTAATATCATTATATATAGTATTTAGCTATAAGAAAATTGTTTATTTTTAAATTAACTAACGAGCAGTTTAATAAAAATAAATAAATAAATTTAATTGAAAACAAATATCATAAAAAGACGAATTAATTAACTTTGTATAAAAGTTTATTGGAGTTGATATATAAACTAAATCTTGAAATGGGGATGAGTATGCTAAAAACATGCTCTATTTTTCTTTCTTTCTTTCTATATAACAAATTTATTCAGAAGTATAGAAGATGGTTGAATACTTGAATACATAACTCAATAAATTATGAACAAATCAAAACCAAACAGAATGCTTTTATTATTAAACTAAGTTTTAATACACGACAGTAATGAAATCTTAACTCAACTTACTAACTATAATTTAACTCTCTCTCTCTCACACACACACACACACAATCTCACAAACTAATTGCTAAATCATGTTTTACTAATTCAAGAGATAAACAAAAAGCAAAGAACTCCCTAAACAAAATACCAAATGTATCATATTAATGACAGACTAACGAGGTAACCTTTAAACATATTAGGATCGAGGTTGACCATATACTAGTTCTATGAATAAACTTCTAAACTAACAAACTAAAAGTTATTCTAAACTGCTAATTCAAACTAATGTATCTATACATCCACATAGATAACTTGGATAACCATTGATTTTCAAACTTGAATTTAAAATCTTGAGTCTTCTTATCCAACCTTAGATAGCGAATTTAAAGTTTAAGACACATTCAAACTCTTTCAAAGTGACTTTCCTATGTAGTTGAGTTAGTCAGCTTTAAACTCTTTAGATTAAGTTTTTGAATTAATTTTTGGTTTTTCACATGTACATACGAATAAAAACTCATACTTAACTTAGAAAGTAATTTGAGACATCTAAAATATACTTAGAAACTCTGCTTCTACCATAGACTTGACTACTCAATTTAAGCTTACTAGTCAGTCTAATAAACTTAACATAATTCAGTTCATATCTTATAAAGAATGTCTTTTAAGTTTTATTTTGTCTTGTTAAATCTAAACTAATAAGTTCTAAACTTAACATAGTTCAGTTCATATCTTGTAAAAAATATCTTTTAAGTTTTATTTTGTCTTGTTAAATCTAAACTAATTAATAAGTTCATTTGAATAACAGTATATGTATAAAGATAGAGTTACAGTACAAAATTCTAATTAGACTACAATATTATTTTCCATATTTACAAGCCGTACTAAATTATCCATATACACCTGTTACATGACCTTTGGTCTCTCTCTCTCTATATATATATATATATATATATATCTTTAAACCCTAACTAGTCCATGATGGATGACAATATTTTCGTACGTTAGTAGGTACGTACTGAGATATATCTATTATGACCACTTACTGATCACTAGGACCACATGGGTGTAGTTTTAGGTTAGGTAGCTTAATTTCTGGAAATGAATATTATGTAAACTCAAGATCGAATTAATGGTCCCAGTGCACGCTAGCTACTTATGAATGTACTACGCCATACATACATGAACCCTAGCTAGCTAAATAAAGTGCTTTCTTTACGGTCAATTTACTTTAATTAGTAGCTACAGTATTCCACTTTAAGCCTACTGTAGAGCCGAAAGAACCAGCAAATACCATGCGCTAGCTCCATCTCGATCTAACTCAAACACCTTAATTAATTGTACCCCAATGCACCCTTACGTACGAACTCATGTTAATTTCCGATATATATATATATAGAGGAGGGTTCAAACAAGAACTGTTTTTGAGAACTATAAGAATCAATCTTGGGCATTCAAGTGGTAAATGGAATTCATGGATGAAGAGCGTGGGGATTGATTGTGGCAAAGGTGTATGTAGAGAAAATTCATGGGTGGACAATCCAATTGAAGGAGGGGGAATTGGACGGCTAAAATTGTTTCTCGCAATTCTTGTACGAAAATCAGTTCTCATTTGAACTTTTATATATATATATATATGCTTAATTATTGCTAATTACTTAAATTCCTTAATTATTTGCCTAAAAAACTCATGTGTACTTGCGTTTAATACATACATATATATGTGTATATATATATATATGTGTAAGGAAAGTTCATTCGAGAACCATTTTTAATACGAGAACCGTGAGAACTATTGTGGACGAATCAATTCAGATAATGTTTTAATAACCTTATTTACATCAAAAGGGTAAATTGTAATTAAAAAATATATATGCGCATGTTGTGCTGTGGAGTGTATATCAAATTGTTTGTTTATTTATTTGAAAAGGGTAGCTGCCTTTTTTGTGTTAAATATTTTTATTTTTATATCTTTTTCTTTTTTTCAATATTTATAAGTTGAAATAATTACTTTTTTTGTTTTTTTTATTTTTTTCCCTTTATCTCATTCTCTATTTATTAATCACAACCATTTATAACTTATTGAATTTTAGTAATATATTAGACACTTATACTCAACCGATCTTTTTTGTTAGAATTTTTTGAGTTAGAAATGAGTTTAACTAAACAAACTTTGAGTTGCACGTGCACTAGAGTTCTAAACGAAAACAAATGGGGGCTTGTTCGTGTTCGTTAGTTTAACTTTAGCCGAACAAAAAACGAACAAGAACAATATTTTCCTTTCGTTTAATTAAACGAACGAATACAAACAGAGCTCTCGTTCATTCATTTATGTTCATGAACGTTCGGTTATCTGTTCGTTTATATTGTATATATATATATATATTTATATTATATGTGTGTTTGCGTATATATAGTGTTTATTTGTGTTTAAAACTGTTTGGATTTGTATCATAACGTGTGTTCTTTCGTTTACGTTTGTTTATCATTTAAAAACGAACTAAAATGTAGACGATTCGAACCAATCTTTTAAATAATTGAACACAAATGCTCATTTGTTTCTCGTTTATTTATTCGGCTAAAGTTAAACGAACGAACAAGAACACAAAATTTCATTCGAATTTGTTTATTTGTTCGGCTAAAGATAAACGAACGAATAGGAACAAGCCTCGTTCGTGTTCATTTGGTTCATTTATAGTCTTAGCAATAAGTTTGAGTAAGCGAACTTTGAGTTGCACGTGCACACATGCATCTAGGTATACATGTGTATGTGCATATATGCACACGTGCACGGTGCATATATGCACCTACACGCACCTGTGTGAAAATAAAACCTAGTAGTATGAACAGGTTATGCACATATGCACTATGCATGTGTGACTTTATTGTATGTGCTGAAAAAAGACAGTGGTATATGAACATGTGCACCTATTGTAATTTGCACATGTGCACCTATATGAACCTGTGCTTGAAAAAAAGACAGTGGTATGTGCATATGTGCAAATATCTAATGCTGTGTTGAAAAAAAACCCGGCAAAATAAAAAAAACTATTTGAAAAAGTATAGCAATATGGATGTCATATTAAAGAGCATAATTTTCTCGTTAATTTGGTATAATTTTCGTATTTTAATATTTTTGCGTTTGGTAGATATTTTAGTTTTAAAAAATTGGGGGTAAGTGGTCCCCCCCCTTTAATTAGGCAATTTGCCTAAAATACCCTTCCAGCATTTTTGGAATCTATAAATGACGGCTGTGTGTTCAATTAATTACATGTTTGCCATAATTAATATAAACATTTGATTAATTAAGATCAATGGCTATAAATGGTTCCCGCGGTTCTCGCAATAAAACTGGTTCTCAAATGAACCCTCCCTATACATACATACATACGTACATACATACATACATACATACATACATACATACATATACATACATATATATATAGGGGAGAGTTCATGCGAAAAGTGTTTTATTTGCGAAAAGTGTGAGAAGCAATCTTAGCCATTTATTTGAATTTGATCTAATGGCTTAGATTAATCATGTTTTTTTATTTTTTTTAATATATAAGGGCGTAATGGTAAAATGAAACTTTTCTCTCTCCAATCTATTTCTCTCTCTTATTTTCATCTCTCCTAAATTTTGAATAAAACCAAAATAAAATTTAATAGTAAATTATTAATTTTACGGAGTTCACCGTTGAACACATCTAAAAAAATTTACGGGTTCCATCGTTACTCTGTTCAATAACGAACACAACCAAAAGTATACAAATTTTAAGATGAATTTTGCAATATTCAATACTAAACACATCTAAAACATTTTTATTTTATGTCAATTATATTCTGCTTGTTCATCGGTGAATATATCCTCTATCACCTTTTTTATTTAATCTCAATTATATTCTGCTTGTTCATCGGTGAATATATCCTCTATTACCTTTTTTATTTAATCTCAATTATATTCTGCTTGTTCACCGGTAAATATATCCTCTATTACCGTTTTTTTAATTGTTCATATGTAGTAATTTTTTAATATTATAATCATGTTCATTAATAAAAAAAATATGTAAATACTTCGATACACGAATTTATAAATACGATATATTACAAATAGAAATTATCATAATATGAGAACTTAAATATGCAAAAATGCACCCAACAGTAAAATTTAGATATCAACTTTTTATACTTCAGAACTCAATTAATTTAAGTTCAACTTTTCACATCACACCCAACAGTAAAACTCTATAATTATGGCCTACATCTGTAGGTGAAAGGCTAGCAATGCATTATTTTTTTTACTTGCAAATTGCATTTACCCTTTGACCATTTTCTTTTCTAGTGCTCTGTGCATTGCATTTATGTTTTGAACTTTTTCATTTTCCAATGTACAATCTTTAATACCAAATTGCAACTGCAATTGCAAAATGGACAAGAGAAGCAAAAGGGAAGCGGCGGTACTCGATGGACAACAGAAGAAAGACGGCGGTAGCGGTGGTACTCGTTGGATAAGAGAAGCAAAATGGAAAGGCGGTGGCGCAACAACGACAGTCTTAACAGAAAGAAAAAGGGTTTCCGCTTAAGGGAGGCGGAGGGCTACAACAGCGCGTTGGGGAGGAAGGAGAGAGATGTTACTGTGCGAGTTCTTACCGGTGGGAGCACTGTTGGCGGCGCAGATCTAGCGGTAGCAATGGTGTCGCGACAACGGGGGTCAACCGTATAAAATCGATGATGAGTAGTTTTGATGTTGTTCATGGCCTCAGATCTGCAAATGTTCATGAGCTTCGTATCTTTGAAGGTAGTCAATGGTCGACGACAGCGACTGTGCGATCGGGTGACTACAACCGGCGAAACAGGGTAGGAGGATTTTGTTCATCACTGGCGAAAAACGACAGTCTAGAGAGGCTCTGGTTTATTACCGGTGAAGGTGGCATAGGGTAAGAGGAGAAAGGAGGCCAATGGCGGCCATCAGATTTAGAAGAGTGGAGAGAGAGGGGGGAGAGGTATAGATATATAGAGAGAGCATTTAGACTATGTGAAAGGGGAAAGGAAAAATTAATAAGGGTTTTTTTTATCAAATGACCATTATACCCATCTCATAATTACTTACTACCATTAACTTTGTGACTAATTACAAAAATGCCATAAACAATCTTACCCATTAAATATTTCATCCAACGATCTAAAACGCTTCTCGTACTTTTCGCAAATAAGGCTCTTTTCGCTTGAACCTTCCTCTCTATATATATATATATATATATATATATATATATATATATTTGCTGCTAGTTAATTTTTCAAGAAACATGAGCAATTAAGTCAGTTTGTAAGTAGCTAGGGTTTATATTTAAAATCTTTTTGATGAAAAAGAAGATCTAAAAATTAATAATCAAATATGAAGAGGCCAGATCGATCTACCTAGGTTTACTTTATTAATTAGGTATAAAGCTTTTGTTGGTTGACATGGAAGACAAGAAATGAGGTGGCTCATGATGGCCGGGTCAAAAGAATCACTTCCTCTTCTTCTCTCCCGAGTTCAACTTCATCATTTCTTCTCCAGGTTGTTAGGTACAGGAAATTTGAAAATAAAACCACTTTGCAGTTTGCACTATAAACAATCAATGTATTAGGTGTGACAAAATTAATTAGTTGCTGTTAATACCTCAGAATATCACTCTATTGTTTTTAGGGGCGATAAGTCACCGCTATTGCGTCGTCCGTATTGCTTTGTCGTTAGTACCCAGATGTCTCTGCTATTGTCTATCGCCCCTATTACGTTTGTCATTGGTATTACCATCGTTACTATTACTTTAAAAAAAATATACTTTACGTCTAATGCAAATAAAACCTTTTGATATTATGCAAAAATAATGCTGCTATATCCAGAAATCATAGATAATTTCCAAATATTATACAAAAACACACCAACTAATACAAAATCCAAAAGATAATATTGTTTTAATTGTTTGTTTCACAATACAAAGTCTAATATAAAATATAAATTACACTTTATCATCGTTATCGTTGTCCTCGTTCCCCTCGTTCTCTATCTCGTTATCATTTTGAGATGTTAACGATCGAAATATCTCAACAATTTTTACTGTAAACCCCGGGTTACTAAGAATGAATTCAAGCTTTGGCTACAAAATAAATATATATGTACATATATATTAGTTATTAAACAATATAAGTCAAAACAATTAATATGAGTCATTGAAGTAAATACGACCCATTATAAGAAAATATGACCATGCGTAACCATTATCATCCATTACAAACAAATATGTATGATTCATGACGCGCCCAACTATGTGTTGATCATAATGTCGTCGCTGCTATTATCTATCTAAATTTCTTCTAGTGTTGGAGTAGGGAGTTTGTTCAATCCCCATTTGATTTATTTCCTTTGTAATGTATGTTTGTTTGTATCTTTAACGTCTTGCTAGTTTTTTTAATGAAATCTAATGCGGTTTAAAAAAAGGTATATTAGCTAGATATATATACAGCTAATTAAAATGGAGACGCTGTCCGTTGGTTAATTTTTAAATCCTCCAAGGTGTTAATTAAGACAAATAAATAAAGTGATTGCAAAATCTTACCCTGGAATCGTAATAATTCTAGGTATAAACTTCATATTCGCATCTTAATTGTCTTGCGTTAATTAATGTAGCTTGTCGGAACTCCATCACAAGAAATTTAGTTAGGTTTAATTAGTTGTAGAAGAAATTTAATAGGTTTAATTAGTTTTAGTATCAGGTCTGTTGTTGGAGTTATTAAGAGTAATGGTAATGGTTACCTTCCATCACACCGCCACATCAGCTTATTTTCCCACCACTTAACTCCGTAGTGATCACTCTCTATCACACCATATTAAAAATAAAAAAAATAAAAAAATAATGTGAGAGGAAGAATTAACCTGGCCCACTTGCAACCTTCACCCCTTCAACCGTGCCATTGATCTCACCACCTGCAACCTTGCTCCACGCCACGGTGGAGTGGCACTACTACTGTCCACGACGTCTTTCTTCCACCCCACGCCCCCACTCTATTTGCTCTAAGAAGGAAGAGGGGATAGTATTCTTTGGAGGTTCCTTTATGCTCTTTTTTTTATTTGGCTGTGTACTTATTTACTTTCTGTATTTTTGCTTCTAGAGTCTTGTTACAAGCATATTATTATTTAATATATAATGGGGTCGATAGATGGGGGTGATGACCGAGCCGAAGCTTCTTTCATATCGTGCTTCTTTTGTTTTCCGTTTAAAAAAAGTTGGAACTCCACTACTACTCCAGTGAAGAGATCGACGATCGAGATCTTGAAAACAAGCAAGAAGTGAAGGGTGGTTAATCGAGATTTTTCAACTCAACTGCAAAACAGCTTTGAAGCTTAATTTAGTCCAACGTGTATATATAGAAAAGAAAGGCTCTATATCCTACTATAAAATTAATTTATTCTCATTGAGGAGGTATATATCCATCAATCTATCATCTACTCTCTCATGCTTGGATTGATGACCATGTATTCTGAATCATTATTAGAATTTAGCTAATTTAAGGTTTTTACTTCTATGTTGAAAAAATCAAAGTTAATATTCAATCTTTGAAAAGCGAACACAAACAAATGATGAGTGATAAGTGATGAGTGCAATGTTTTATTATTATTTTTCATAATCATAATACCTTCTTACAGTTTGTGTTCATTAATAATTCAAGCTAATTTCTTAAAAACATGTTTGATTTACACCACCGTGTATATGTGTGTATGTGTAGTTTTTTTAAAGTCAATGATCTAATAGATAAAAAGAATGATCATTTTAAAAAAAATTAATATTAAGAGTAGGGGTGAGCATGGTACCGGAACCGGTACCGGTTTTACCGAATACCGAATTTGGTTTAAAGATGGTACCGAATACTGTACCGAGTACTCATACTACGGTACCGGTACCTATTTTACCTAGTTTTTTCGGTACTAGTCCCGAATACCGAATCCCGGATACCGATTTTGCACTATTTCAAGTACCGAGTACCGGACCGAAAGCTCTAACTCGGTACCGGTACCGGTTTCGGTACGGTGCCGGTACGGTTCGGTATTTTCGGTACTCATGCTCACCCCTAATTAAGAGTGTGAGACTTGACTAAAATCATTGAATAAAAATATAAAAATAAACTAAATATCAAATTGTTCGACATTTCAAGTTTCGCTGGTCAAGTATCTCCAAATATTTGATATTGGTTGTTTTGCGCATGGTTCATAGCAATTTGTACGACTTTCCAACAAATTATATATAACATACATTTACAAGGAAAAAACACTTTTATTATATATATTAACTAACGCGTATTTTAATCAAATGCAAATTTGCTAGGTTGGTAAGGATGTTCTAAATTAGGCGGAAGGCGCAGGTTCGAATTCTGCCCTTACAAAATTTAGTGTTTTTATTTTGAGGAAATAACACTTTTATAATATATCTCAAATAATGTATCTATTAACCAAAAGTAAATTTGCCGAATTGGTATGTACTATGTTTGTTTCATGGTAGGCGCGAGTTCGAATCCTCCCTCCTCAATATCTAAAATTTTTATTTTGCAACTTTGTCTTTTTTTTTAATTTTGTATTCTTCTTAACCCTTTTGCCTTTTTCAACTTAAATAATTTCTTAAAAGTATGAATTTCGATTTTTAACTTTACAATTTTACATAAACAATATTTAATATATTTATTTCTTAAAGATTTTTAATCAAGGATAAAAATAATTTAAACTCAATTTCGATTAAACTCTAAAACTTTTTTTTATATTTTAACTTTAAAGTTTATGCTTATTTTGTTGAAACAGTTAACCTTTATTCTTGAATTGTTTAAGCATGAAAGTTTCAATTAATTTGATTTAACCATTAAACTTTATTTTTATAATGGATCTTATATAGGTATGCATCATATTATAGTTTAGTCATTTGGCCAAGATATAAATAAGTCGTTATAGAACAAACTGAATTTTTTACGTTGCAACTTCTGTTTTTTTTTGGTAAAAGATATTCTTAAATATGTGTTATTATTTATATTATGGAATTCATGGATGAAGAGTGTGGGAGATTGAGTACTTGCTGTTTGATAGAATTTAACTCACATTTGTTAGTAGTGAAATAGGCTCACATTGTTTAAATATTTTACGTAGTTTCAAGATACACGAAAACTAAATTACTTTTAAGAAATTCAAGCGATTTAATTGTTTTAAGTTTCATATCTAAATTCCAATTTACCATTTTTGTGTAAGTGGTTTAATTTTTTTTTTTTTGGGTTGTTAGTAAAAAATAGTAAATAAATAATCTAATCAACTCGATTAAAAAGTAATTAATCCCCGACGCGAAGCGCGGGTAAGCTAACCACTAGTGAACTATCACTTTGAAGGTTTTAGAGATATTCTTTTCATAATTAAAAGATATTTTTTATGTATAAGGAATAATAATAACACTAACAACAATTATAAAAAAAAGTGTTGAAAAAATGTTATACAAATTGAAAAGTTTACTTACAAAAGTGAAAATTTATTTTTATTTTGATTTTATTTAATTTGTAGTTTTTTTATATTACTATTATTATTTTATTTTTATTTGATTTAATGTTTTTTCTCTCGCTTTCACTACCGGAGGTCTTTTGGAAAACAATCTCTCTATGTACGGGTAGAGGTATAATTGTTTACATCTTACCTCTCATATACCTCACTGAGCTGAAATTAGGTATTGTTATTGTTATGACTTACAAAAGTAAAAATAGTTACCGGTTTAACATGTAATAAGTCATATTAAGTGAAAAATAATGTATAGTCTAATATCCAGATTAGAAATTGTTGTAAAATGCTAGCATAAATTGAAAAATAAAAGGTGCAAAAATAGTTACACTATTATGAAATTTCCATCTAAAAACTATGAAATGTCCTATAGTGATGGGAATGAGTGTAAAATAAAGGGTGCTACTATTTAGACCCTCTCTCACATATCAGATATGTCGTACACACATACGTCATATCATCAAGGTGAAATTAGACAATCATCTGGGTTCAAATAGTTCTACCCTAAAACAAAACCTATTGACAAATACATATCGGTTCGCTAGTAAGGAGAAAAACTTGAGATAAGTGGTTATGGGTGTCCTTGATCACAGTGTTATCCATACTCCAAGTATTAAAACTGATTTGATATAAAGTGACAATTAGCTCTACTTTTTAATGCAATTTTCCCTAATATTATAACTAAGGTCTTGTTTGGTTCACTGTATTTCGTGAGATTTCGTGGGGATGAGATTTCAAATATAGGGAAATGTTGTGTTTGGTTGGAAAAAAAGGAATGGATTTTAAATGCTGGGAATTCTTTAAAATCCCTCAAATTCTCTTACTCAAGGGATTTTACAAATGCATCCACCCTCCATGGTATTTCAAAATGCTTTGTATGAAGAATTTTCCATTTCACCATTTTGCCAAATGCAAATCCATTTTATAATCCTGTCAAATGCAAATCCTGCGAAATGCAAATCCTTTGACAGAATGCAAATCCTATGAAAAAAAATCTGCGAAACAAACGCCCCCTAAATTATTGGTTCTGTAGGAGCATGGAGATAATGATGTACGTCTTTTACCCTTGGAAAAAAAGAAAAAGGTAAAGCAAAATACATCTTCGCAAAATAAACTACAAGATAAATACTCATACCAATTGCTCTTCACTCTTACTATAAGTATATATATTAACGAGATGAATGTTTAAGTCCATAATTAATTCATAGTTTCAATGTATTAATTTTAGTCTTTGGGTCAATGGTATTAATGGTTCAGATTGCATTTTAAAAATTTGGACGGAGTGACATTTTCGTAATTCACATATGATGCTTTTACAAATCACCTGTGATTGAATATTAAAATTTTAGGACTATGTTTTTTACATAAACTTTATTAAACACAACTCATATTATCAAAAGTAATTTTGTTTGCGTTTTAATGTTATAAGATTGACGTATGAAACTAAGGTTGTTTAAAAATACAATAAGTTAACATTTCAATTATTAGTAAATTAAAATCATTTAACAAGAAACCAAAATTTATCTATAGAAGAAAAAACATATTTTCATTCTTCAAACTTAAGCGTTCAATGAATTTGAAATGTGTATACAATTTACTATCAATAACCACACTCTAGCTATTCCTTCTAAATTGGTTTAAAAATGATACATTGAATTGACATATTATAAAAAATATATATTTTCTCATCGCATCATATGGTTTAAATTAGACATGTTATGTGTAAGATTTTGCAATGAATATTAAAAAAAATATTTTTTTATTATTAAAATGGAGTTAGATTTATGTCAATCATGTTCTTTTTAGTCTATTATATCTATACTAAACTAAATGTTTGTGTGATACACGAGTTGGTTTAAACGATAATAAATATTAAATATTAATAAAAATGTATTAAATAATAATAAAACGCGAATTAAATGAGAATTTAAAAAATGACAATGTACGACATCAACACTCTAACCAGAAGTGGAAACATCGATGCGAGTGGGAGCATACTTGAGGGCAGAAACGTGGTATCATGATATGAAGAGATGTGATTGTGTTTCTTATATAAATTATCAATCATTATTGTTACAATTAAGGGTAATAAAGTTAAACGTTATTGGTTATAATTAAAAAGGATTTAAAATTATTATAAAATATTTTAGAATGATAACACTAAGAATTTAGTTAATTATGATATTTTGAAATATTATAAAGGGTAAATATGATATTTGTAAATTAAGGTGAACAAATACGATTTTATATGATTTAATAAAGGCATATATGAAATTATCTCTAATAATTTTGACTCTAAAAAGTCAAAATTGGTTTTTTGATTGTAAGTGAATGAATGGTCGGGATTAAATATTTTTTTAAATGAAGTCGGACCACAAGAACACACAAGCACAGTCGACTCTTGATTCTTGAAATTTTCTCAAGACACAACCATATCTAGTAATTCCGGTTTCTAGAGATTTCTAATGTTATATAAACAAAACCTTTTCAACTAATCTAATCATCATCATGGTTTAAGGAGTTAAAACCCCACATTTGTTCTCAGTTCTATGTTCTTCGAAGAACAGGGTTACAGACTTTGAAAATCGATTGCAACTTCATGTTTTTTACTTGATTGATGTTACTAATAGCATCCTATTTCATTTAAGATCATAAGCCTTACTAAAAACATCACCATTTGGATTGAAAATAAAAAACCAAGCTCACGGGTGCTTTCTTGTTCTTGGTCGATAAAAGCTATAACAGGGTGAAGAAAACCCATTTTTGTAGCTCTCTAATGCCTTTCTATAAACTGAAAATCTTACATGATTACTCCTATAGAGTTTTAACATCCATACATTGTATTCTTCTTCAAGGGTTGCTTCCAAAACTCCAACTCCTTGTTTCCTTCTTCTTTCTCTTCACAATGATACACCCACAGAGCACCCTCTTCTCCTTCTCAATGCAAAACTTCAATGAATGGAACAGTAACATGAACTTTTGGGGTTATGCCCTAAGTTTATATATATATATATATATATATATATACACACACACACACATCACCTCTTCTTGGGCTAAGCCCACTATCATCATAATGAGTCTAGGTTAATTGAGCCCAGCTAGAAATCACTATTCACTACTAATTCATGAGGCCCAACCAGTACATTCACCTTTATAAAATACATGATTCCAAAAATTAATTAACTCTTTTCATCGAGTAATACATTTTAATATTCACAACTTGACTTATTGACAATATAATTACATTTGAAAATTAGGGTATTACACTAGATCTAGTGTGGCGGTCGTGTCTTCTTTGTAAAACCTTAACAAGGTTATCCTGCTGCCTCTACTTACACAGTCGTTGTATGAAGCGATCTTGGCGTCAGAATTTGTGTGATTGCAGTGGTGGTTGGTGTTTGTGTTTAATTACAGTGGTAGGGGACGATTTTGGGGGTAAATGATAGACGATGGTGGTGATGGGGTTGTAGTGGTTGGTGTGTGTGTATGTGTGTTCGATTACAGGGTGGGAATGGTGGTTTGGTAAAGGGCGATTTTGGGGGTAAACAATAGGCGGTGGTGGTAGCGGGGCAGTAATGTTGTAGATCTTGGTGGTGGTAGGGCGGTAGTGTTGGAGTTATGGGGTGGTTTTGGTGTAAAATGATGGATGGTGGTGTTGGAGGTGGTTGTGGTGGGTCGGTGGTGTTAAATAGGTGTTGGTGATGGCAATCTAGTCGAGAGAGAGAGAGGCAGAAAGAGAGGTGGGATAAAAGAGAGATTGAGAGAGAGAGAATGATTTAGAGATATTTAAATGTTGGCATTATTTTATTTTTTATTTTAAAAAATTTAAAAATGATTTAAAAATTAAGAGAGAGAATAAAAAAAGAAGGTAGGGGCAAAATGGTCATTTTAGTTTGAGCACCCCATCTTTAAAAAAAGAGGGTAGGGGCAAAATGGTCATTTGATAGCACGACATCTTTAATTTTTAATCTTTTATATATTAAAAGAATAAAGTTATGATGTCATCATACTATTTTTATATTATTTTCTACCAATCATGTCCTTTTGTTTTCTCAAATGCTTTAGAACTAGTTGTTTTAGGTCAAAAACCTTAAGCCTGACATATTGTATAAGATTTTCATTTTTAAGTGATTTAGTTTGTTAATACTAAGATATTTTAACAAATTTTTTTATCCAAATCATTTAATAGATATATTTATTCGTGGTTATTTATATAAACACGTTGACCAATTTGATCAAATGAAAACATTGAATTTTCATTATCCGATTTATGATACTATTTTATTTTGGGAATTAATTTTCGAAAATGGTGTCATAACATATTATTTCGAGTGCCTTCTTTCTTTGTTATTTTTGTTTTCTATCATGAAGATCGATGGAGATAATCACGATTTAAGATGCTACGATTCACATATAGCAACAATTTTTTCGTTTTTTTCTTCAAGTATACGTTTGATAAGAAACTCATCTTCTTTATGGTTTACTTTTCAATTTGGAGAATAAAAAACAATATTCATCAGCTCCAAAGAGAACTTCAATGGGATAGTCTTCAAGAAAAAACAAGAAAACACGGTTCACCTGAATTACAGATGACAATCATTTCCAGAACTTAGCAGTATCGATTGCAAATGATGAAATAACTCAACGGATGCCTCTAAGCGATTTATCTAACTGTACGTTTCATATTAATTCCTAAACTTATTCCATAGTCGTACGTATATTCTTTGTTTCATATTTTATTATTTGTTTCGTTAAACCTAATTAAAAATATTTATCATTTATTCGTATTCACTATATAAAAACAGTATTGGTGGAGAATACAAACAATGCTCGTGATGTTTGTTATTGTAATACTTTTTGTATGATTTACAATTATTTTATTATACATGTTAGTACTTTAACTTTAGAAAAATGTAAAATTTACTTTAATCATTTTCATATTTATACATGGGGTGTTAAGCTAATAGTAATTTAAGATAGATAAATATGAATAAATAATTTTACTATAACAAACAGAGATAATACATCCTTTTGAAAGAAATAAGAAAGAAAAATGAAAGGAAATCCAAAATCATCAAGCCATGAGACAAGAAAAACAAACTAAAATAATTAAAAACCATAGGGTTTAAAAAAGATGATTGATGCCCTCTTAAGTTAAGAAAAACATAACCACTTATGATTTGTTATAACAAAAATTAGTGAGTAATTGTTCAAATTAAATTGAGAGTTTGAGACCTCTAATTAGAACCCACTGTTTATATTGTAAGGAGTATAATTGGTCATGTATTTCACAAAACTTTAGAGGATTTCAATTTAATTTTATTAGAAAGAAAGCATTTTGCAATATCAGAACCCGGGATCATGAAAATAGAAGAGTCATAGACACACCGCTTTTTATATTTTGCTGATAAATGCTATATGTTTTATACAATGCAGACCAAATACACACATTTTTTTGAATCTTTTATTATGTTTGCTTAATTTTAAGTCAACATAAAATCTTATCTATCCATTTTTATGTTTTAGTTAAATCCAATAGATTATTTAATCTTCTCTCTTTCTCAAATCTTAAACTCGCCCATGTGAGTCTATAACAATCATCTTCTCTATCTGTAGATTATCTATATGACAAGTTTCTTTTTTCCTTATGTGTCCGCTTAGAGATAACATGAACATATATGTTATAAAATGAAAGTATTAATCGTTGCTGCTGTTTGCGAGCACCCATGGTAGTAATATATAATATCGGAGTAACTTGACCCCATATAGAAAAGAATTATATATCCGTTACGAGGGTGGAGTCCTTGACACCTTTAGCGCTAGATATGTATCTCGCATCATGACTACAATAAACCCAACATGTTGTTAATGTAATCCCATCATCACGATTTAGTTCACGCTAATTTGAAATCACTTTTTTTGTGCTTTTTAATAGTGTGATGAAATATGAGTTCAGTATGATAGGTATGTGATAACGAGTATGATTGATAAAAGCTGACATGATTGTGTAAGTAGGTGATATAGTCCTCCCATATATATTTGAGTTACGGCCATTGAATAACAACCAACTTTTTAAAAAAGTTGATATATGTAATTTACTTTTCTAATTATCTAAATAAGTAACCTACTTATTGTGACTTGTTAAATTAAGTAAAAACTTGAATTTTTCAATTTTGATTTTAACTCTAGCAGAAGTTCTAACTGTTGAATTGCAACCAAACCTTGGTGACTTAACCGGGATTCATACCTGGTGGTGATTATGGAGTCTGGTTGGCCTCCTGTCGCTCGTCGTTGCCGGATTTAATGAAAACAACAACAATGCAGCCCCACTGCAATGACTACCGACAGGAGGTTGATCAGACTCCATCATCACCACCAAGATTGAATTCCGGTAAAGTCATCAAGTTTGATGGTGACCTAACGGTGTGAAATCTGATTAGAGCCGTAATTGTAAAATTTTTGTTTTTACTAACTTTAACTATTCAAAATAAAATAGGTTATCTATTTGAATAGGTTGATAATTTGTACACAACAGATTTATCCGTACACAAAAACTCTCGGCTTCATCAACTTATATTGCGTGTATATCAAATTTTTAAAAAGTATATTAGTATTTAATGAACCTCAAGCTTATATATTTTTGTTCGTGTCCACAAAAAAAAATTGTAGGCAAGGAGACGTAAAAATCTATGTTTTCACGGCATACACCCGTGACCCTATGAGCAAATCTTTATCTCACACTCGCAGAAAAAAGAAAAGAAAAAAATAAAACTTTGAAAAGTTGCTTTTGAAATTGGGGTTCATGTAGAATTACAGTTCTGCAATCGCTGTATGTGCAAATAAGTTTCAATTGTTTAGGGTTTTTTTCTGCTTGAAGGAATGAGCTGGAACAGAGTCGCGAAGGCTTTGCAGGCTCTCTCTGCTCATACTTTACTCTTCTGCTTCACGCTCATGCTCGTACTCAAACTCGATCACCTCGTATCTTGCTCATGGTGGTATGTTTTCCCAATTTATCTTCTCAATCTTCAATTTGATGTTACTTGTTTTCCTATGTTTACTGGTGTTTCTAATTAATCTTTACATGTTACTTGATTTCTGTTCCATTTGCTATTAAGGGGTCAAGATTTCGTCCGTTTTCGTGTTAAGGGTTTTACTAGATTCTGGAACGAAGCTTTAATATTAAGTCACCCCTTGTCATGGCTGATTCACTGCGAGCTTGCATATGATCTTAAAAATTGATTAAGAATTAGAACGATTCAGATAGTAATTAAGTCACCCCTGTCATGGCTGATTCACTCGGTGGACCCTACTTATACACTATGCACCGTGGTGACCTCACCAAGTGTTTGTGTGTGTATCATGTAGCTACCTAATGATGGTGTAGCTAAGTTATTCCATATATATATATATATATATAGTGAAAAGATCATTTGAGAACCATTTTTATTGCGAGTACCGCAATTACCATTTGTAACCGCCATTAATGCTCGGGGTATTTTGGTCTTTTATATAATGTTCCAACCGTGAATTGCGCCCGGGTGAGTTGTCATTAAAGACCGAGTCTTGATTTTCCTGAAATACCCTTCATTAATGCATCATTAATGAGCCATTAATGCATCATTAATAAGCCGTCATTTTTATTGGCCATTGATTTATTTTAATCAAGGGCCAAGATTAGTTCTCACGATACTTGCAATAAAAATGGTTCTCAAATGTACCATTCCCTATATATATATATATATATATATATATATATATATATATATATATATAGTGGTAGGTCCAAATGAGAATATATTTAGGTGAGAATGGGAGACTTAATCCTAGCTCTTCATTTGATTTAATCCGATGGTCTACATTTGGCCCTTTATTTTATTCATTCCCAACCATGAATTGCGACGGCTATGAATTGTGACAGGTGAACTGCGACCGTTAGATCTAATAGATTAATGTCTAATTGATGGCTAGGATTTGTTCTCCCATTTTCACCTAAATATACATTCTCATTTCTCATAATAACCCTCCCCTATATATACAGGGGACGGTTCAAATGAGAACTCTTTTTCGTACGAAAACTGTGGGAACCAATCTTGACCCTTGATTAAAATTAATCAATGGCTAAGAATTTTTGGCGGCTCATTAATGAGGGGTATTTTGGGAAAATCAAGTCTCACAGATTAATGACGACTTACCTGGACGCAATTCACGGTTGAGTAAATATATAAATAACCAAAATGCCCCTGTTAATGAGTCATTAATTGTGTTACACACAGTTGTCATAGTTCTCATACGAAAAACAGTTCTCGATTGAACTTTTCCATATATATATATATAGGAGAGGGTTCAAACGAGAACTGTTTTACGTACAAGAACTGCGAGAACCAATCTTGGCCGTTCATTTTGGATAATGGAACTCGTGGATGAAGAGCGTGGGGGGATTGAGTGTGCCAGGGTGCATGTAAGAAATTCATGGGTGGGCAATCCAATTGAAGGAGGGGGAATTGGACGGCTAAGATTGGTTCTCGTGGTTCTCGTATGAAAAACAGTTCTCGTTTGAACTTTTGCCTATATATATATATATAACAAGAATCAAATAGAAATAGTCTTAAAATGAGCGATGGTATGTGTGTGTGTGTGTATATATATATAGGGGATGGATGGCTCATTAATGACTCTTTAATGAGGAGTATTTCGGGAAAACTAAGTTAATCTAATGACGACTCATCCACCCGGACGAAATTCACGGTTGGGTAAATGTATAATGACCAAAATACCCCTATTAATGAGCATTAATGGTGGTTACAAGTGGCACTCGCAATAAGAATGGTTCTCAAATGACCAAAATTAACCCTATTAATGAGCATTAATGATGACACATGTCTCATGTCTTTTCTGATTTTTTCTCTATCGTCCCTTGATTTTTGAAACCTTTCCATGATTTCTTGTATTTCTATTTTACATGATTCTCTCTCATCCTCTACATGACATGTGTCATACTCTCGTTCATTCTTATACTTTTTCCAAAAGGTTTTTTTACATCTCAGTATCTCACGGTTGCAATTCACCCGTCGTAATTCATTGCTTCCAGGTAGATAAGTCGTTATTAGACTGACTTAATTTTCCTAAAATACCCCTGCTCATTAATGAGACATTAGCATTATAGCCATTGATCTAATTTAATCAAGGGTTAAGATTGGTTATCGCGGTACTCGCAATAAGAACGGTTCTCAAATGAATAGTCATTGATTTATTTTGATCAAGAGCCAAGATTGGTTCTCGTACGGAAAACTGTTCTCGTTTGAACCTTTCCTATATATATATATATATATATATATATATATATATATATATATAGGGGAGGGTTCATTTGAGAACCACTATTATTGTGAGAACCGCGATAACTGATCTTAGCCGTTCAATTGGTAAGTGAAATTCATGGATGAAGAGCATGGGGGATTGAGTGTGGCAAGGTGCATGTAAGGAATTCATGTGTGGGCAATACAATTGAAGGAGGAATTGGACGGCTAAGATTGGTTCTCGCAATAAAAACGGTTCTCAGTTGAACTTTTTACTATATATATATATATAGGCAAAAGTTCAAACGAGAACTGCGAGAACCAATCTTAGCCGTCCAATTCCCCCTCTTTCAATTGGATTGCCCACCCATGAATTCCTTACATGCACCCTGCCACACTCAATCCCCCCACGCTCTTCATCCATGAATTCAATTATCCAAAATGAATGGCCAAGATTGGTTCTCACAGTTCTCGTACGAAAAATAGTTCTCGTTTGAACCCTCCCCTATATATATATATATAGGAAAAAGTTTAAACGGGAACTGTTTTTCGTACTAGAACCAATCGTAGCTGTCTAATTCCCCCCTTCAATTGGATTGCCCACCATGAATTCCTTAGATGCACCTTGCCACACTCAATCCCCTCACGCTCTTCATCCATGAATTCCACTTACCACTTGCACGGCCAAGATTGGTTCTCGCAGTTCTCGTACGAAAGACAGTTCTCGTTTGAACCCTCCAAGAGAGATTTTAATCTCATCTTTTAAATCTCACAATAACATTGGGTGTGAGAATTAAGGATGTAATTTCGAAAATCTATCCTTGTAACTATTTTGTAAGGGCAGCTCGTTGCAGAACAGTAAGTTTGTTATGTTAAAACTTTATTGCTTTGCCTTTTTACCCAAAGAATGAAACTTGTCACCCAACATTAATTTTGCTTTATTGTAAACAGGGTTAAGGATGCTTAATATGGCAATCTTTAACTTACGTAGACTTTTGTTGATGCTTAATATGAGGTTTTCCCTCTTTGACAATAGAACAATGAAAAGCGTGTGATTGTTAATGAAATGGAAATATGATAATTGGAGTTACGATAATTTGTCATATATTAGTTATACAATCATTAATCATACATAGGTCCTTTCTGAATGTAACATTCTTTGGCTTGTTATGCAGGATCATATTCTTCCTGCTTTTCTTATTTCATGCCGTTGTTGCCCGAGGAAGGTTCTCTTTGCCTGCACCATCAGTTCCCCATGGCCGTCATGTGTGATTTTTTTTCTTCTACTTTATTAATATGTTTTGAAACTTTAAGGGGATAACATTGGTAATCCCGGGAAGAGTGAATAATCAAGTTTCCCTAAATTTTACAACTGTTTTCTACTTTTCTTTTCCTTTTGCTCAGTGGGCACCATTTCATGCGATTGTTGCGACACCTCTGCTTATTGCATTTGAACTGCTTCTTTGCGTCTTTCTGGAGAGTGCATATGGTATAGTGATATATTGAAAGTTCTTTCTTTTACCTTCTCAACGTTTTAGTTCATTATTCTTTGACCTTTTTATTTGCTTTCTCATTTCCAACATGATGAGTTACTTCATAAATATGCAATCTTTTTTAGCTCAAGTTAAATCTGAAAATATAAAAGTTGTTTTCTTTAATCCTTCATCTACATTCACACATGTATAATCATTTCAATTTCTTTCACAGTTAAGAAAGCTCCCACTGTAAGCTTGAAGATTGTCTTTCTTCCATTGTTGGCATTTGAAATAACTATTCTTGTTGACAATTTCAGGTGACCTTTTTATCATTTCTAAATTCTAATTACTCTGGTTTTCTAAATATGAAAAACTATCCAATTGTGTTTATGGCAACTGGCAACACCTTGCACCCTGATGTGCAGAATGTGCAAGGCTTTACTGCCAGGGGATGATGAAAGATTGAGCGATGATGCAATATGGGATACACTTCCTGTGAGTTTAGTCCATTAAAAATAAATAACTTTTCTTCAGATATTTGATTTAGGGAGATTAATTTTCATTTTTCTGCAAACTTACTCAAAACAAATAATTGCAAGCACCTGTATGAGAAAAGAGCCATTGCAAGCTGACAATTTCTATACCATGATTCACAAGCCAATTGATGCTGATTTTTATTCATCTAATGTTTTATTACCTATAACATAAACAGTTACGAAGGTGCTGTTTGTTGCTTTACCTTAAAGCATATGTTATTTGGGCAAGAAAATAACATCGACCGTCAATTCTGACAATGAACTATTATTCTCCCATGAATCTTGCTTGCTTTCTTAAAATGATGAAATAAATACTACTCTAAATGATTGTTCTATGTTTTCAGCATTTCTGGGTTGCTATTTCAATGGTTTTCTTTCTTGCTGCTACCGTCTTCACCCTTTTAAAGCTATCTGGTAATATCCTCCTTAAATGACTGTCCTAAAGTTGTTGTATGAAGTCAGTAGAGTCTTAGTGATGCCAAGTTCTACTTGTTTACATGCAAATGAATTGACTTGGTGTTAATTTATTTTTTATTATTTTGTTTTTATCTTTACTGGGTCAGATGGGTTAGGTAAAGGATTCAGCTAAAATGCATACGGCTCAAATGGGTCGGGGGGTCAAACAGGTAAAAAGAAACTTCTGAAATGAAAACAAATGCATAAAACCTCCTAGAGTGGTTCATTAAAAAAAGTTCAGTTTATCATTGTAATAAATAATTTTTGTAATCGTATTAAAAAAACATTAATAATTTGTAAAACTAAACGAATGATTAAAGAATTGTTTGTTGGTCAGCAAAACCTGACCAGGGATTATTAAAGATCATGGTTCTGATCCTACCCAGCCTGCCCAGTTTGTCAACTGTAAAATCCCTTCATGACCTTTTTATTAGGGGTGAGCATCTTAACTGAAAAAATGAACCACAACCGATAAAACCGTTAAAACTGAACCATTAAAACCGAACCAAATGAAAACCGACGGTTCGGTTTATAAATTTTCATTAACCGATAGATAGTGGGTCGGTTTCGGTTTTGTACACATAGCCGAACCGATACCAAACCGAACCAATAAGGATTTATTATGTTATATATATATATTATATAATTATTTGAATACTTGTTTATTTATGGTGCATCATGCAAGTTATATTTTTACAAAATAGAACGTTGTTACTTATTATGTCGTCCTATTCATATACTGGACTACTAGAGTCATTGTAAATGTTAAGCACTATTGTTTTTTTATTTGGGGCTATTAAATATATTAAAAATGAATTCACAAGTTGTGAATTGATGGAGGCCAAGAGATGTGTACTATCAGGTCCAATTTGTGTATTAAATATAACTTTAGGCCTTTAGCCTACCATTTTGTATTTTTGTCAGAAAAAATAATGGGCTTAGCAAGTTATAGAAAATAATCAATTATTTGGCCCGAATTTGTGGCTACTATAAAGTAATAAAAAATATAACTCAAGACTATATTCTGAAATAACGAAGCCCATTAAGTTTGACCCAACTTAGTATAATGGTTAACCAGTAAAACCGATAACGAAAACCGATCCGCTATCACAAACCGTTAACCGCCCTATTAGAAACCGATACCCATTGGTTTGGAAAAACACATAACCGATATTATCGGTTATGGTTCGGTTTGGGGTCAAAACTGACCCATGCTCAGTCCTACTTTTTATAACATCAACTAGCATGTACTCTCCACATTTTTTGTGATCTTTTAGTTTATAATCAGCATCAGTATCCTCATTCAAAATATGTTTTCAGTGGTTCAAATCCTCACCCTGTTTTTGCTTCTATTCACTTCCATTTAGCAGGTGACGTAAGTTCTTTAGGCTGGTGGGACTTGTTTATAAATTTCGGGTATGCAGTATAGCTGGCTTTACTTATTAGAGAATTTGCATCTTTTTATGTAATACTTTTAGATATTCTAACATGTTACAAAATTCATGCTTTACAGAATTGCAGAGTGCTTTGCTTTTCTTGTTTGTACAAAATGGTCTAATCCAGTGATTCACAGAAATTCTCAAATACCTGTAGCTAGTGCAAGCTCATCATCAGCTGCTTTTAGATATCTTGATTGGAACAGTGGTCTAGCAGGGCCCACAGACGATATATCTGAGAATAGGATGTGTGGTCTGCAGGACATAGGTGGCCATGTTATGAAAATTCCCATAATCGGATTTCAAGTTCTCCTTTTTATGCGCTTGGAGGTATATTTTAAAGTTTAAATTTGGGTTAGTAATTTCCACACCCATCATGTGTGGCTTTCTATTGCAAACAAACCATTATTCTCAAATGATATTCAAGAAAAATGCTACAGTTTTTCAAGAATGAGCAAGTTTGGACAAAACATGCCAACTACATTGTCGTCTTTTATCTAAAGTTGCTTATGCTTATGATATATAGTGTTACTTTTACATTTTCACAAGACAACGGTTGGTTTGCCACAAGAAACCATGAAAATGTGATCACTCTTTTAAATTATAGCATTGCGACTCATTTATATAGAAGCTGGTTGTATTTTACTAGTAACAAGTCAGAATTGTAACTATAAAAAGAAAAAAGAAAAGCTAAAGAGAATGGTCAAATGGGTCTGCTGGATTATACAGGTCAAAAGTCGCCTAGTGTGTATTCAAGTTTTTAGGATGACCAAAATCTTTTTTATATATAAGAACAATAAAAGGTGGTGATGTGGACCTGTTTATCCAACCTCTGCCACCTCTGAATTTAGCTACCGTTAAAGTGTTATCATTATCTTCTAAAACAATTTTGGTGAATATATACCATGAGTTTCAGGGAAGACCTGCTGCTGCTAGATTTATCCCTCTTCCAATCGTCTTCTCTCCTTTATATTTAGTGCAAGGATTAGGAGTTCTTTTTGCAGCTTCAAATTTGGTGGAGATAATTGTCATTTTACTACGTAGTGGGGGTGGTACTGGAAGATACTTTAGATATGCTGCTAGAGCTCGTGATTCCTTTGGTTTTTTGCACCGTGGCTCCAGGTAAACAACCCTGGTAATTCAGCCCATTTACTTATAAATCAATTGATTTGATTTATGTTTTATCTCAAACGAGTCAAATGGGTTAAGCTAAAAGATTTAACTAAACTGGAAACTGGTCTAGTGCATATTCTTTGCATAAAGCTTCTTAAATAACTATATTAAAGAAAGTTCTTTAATGATTATTATAAAGGTATAGTTTTTCTAAATCTAATTTAGCACATTAGTTATTTATGAACTTAGAAAGATAGATAAGAGTAAAGAGAAGTGTTTGTGGATCGGCCCACCCTGTATTGATTTGAAAGCATTCTGACCAATTACCCAACCTGGCCGGCCGTCCTGCCCATTTTGCCACCTCTACAATGGTATCCAGATTGCGGAATCAAGTGATGCAAAAGGCTGGAAAAAATCATCGTTGTTTGGATTGTAATTGTATGTGACTATGTGCTATGCAGGCTGCTTGGTTGGTGGTCAACTGATGAAGGAAGTCGGGAAGAACAAGCCCGGATTTACTACAATGGGCAAGTTCAATTTTCTTTAGTTATTATAGTTATCACGAGTCTACATTCTGTCTATAACCAATCTGCTCACAACTCTCAGATACAACACGTTTTCTGGTTATCCACCTGAAGTAGTAAAAAGAATGCCCAAGAAGGATCTAACTGAGGAGGTACTTGGGGCATATCCAAGTTGAGAGTTTGCAAACTAGACTTGGTTAAAAAAGTCATGTATTTGTGTCTTTCCTTTTCTTTTCTGTATTAATTATAATGTTTTCCAGGTTTGGAGGCTTCAAGCTGCTCTTAATGAGCAAACAGAAATCACAATATCCACCCAACAAAACTATGAAACACTTCAAAACGTAAGATTTTCTGAATCTTGACTTAATTTTATTACTTTTACTAGTGAATACTCCTTTTCTCCTATAGAAATTGCAAAAATTCTCTCTTTTTGTACTTTTAGTTATGGCCATCGTTATGATTATGCATATGACATTTATATGCAAGCCCGGACCTTGCCCATTGCGGGCTGCTCAACCACATAAGGCTTTCTTTTTTCAGGGCCTCAAATTTAAAACTTGTCTATATCTTATATACAATTTGATGTCACAAGAATTTAACTGCTTGTATTTTGAAATCATATAATTCAAATGTAACTGAAAAAAGTGAATTTTTATGTTATACATGTATTTAGAAATTGATACTAATTCTTGATTCTTGATAAATTGTTGACACAAGGTGACTTATTCAAGGAATAAATTTGACACATTTGATTATTTGAGATGAAGACATTCTGAACTAATTCTTTTAATGTTTTTTGTTATAACAATTCTTATAATATTAATGAACTTTTCTTATGCCTATCTAACTATCTTTAAATTTTGGATACATTACAAATTTGGTCCTTGTCTTAACAATATGGATTTGGTCTCTAGGTCACAATTTTACGGGTTTGGTCCCTCCCAGCCCAGCTTTCTTTCTCCATTAGTCCCTTCTTGGACTCATTATTTTTACCCTTGTTGGACTCATTCAAAGTGTATATAAACTAATGGTACCGATTTATACGATGAACTTATCTCGTCCAAGTCTTAAAATTTGTTTTTATATGAAAACGTCAGGATAAAGTCTTATGCAGAGTTTGCTTTGAAAGAGAAATAAACAGAGTGTTGCTCCCTTGTAGGCATCATATCCTGTGCAGGTAATTTTTTATTATTTTTGTAAATTATTTATTATCTATTTCTAACTTTTTAGTTTAACTCTTGTGTCCCCTGTGCATGCCCACAGTATCTGCAGTGAAAGATGTGAAAAGTGCCCTATTTGTCGTGTTAGCATCGAAGAACGTTTGGCTGTATACGATGTATAGCTTTTAGCGACATATATATGTGACCGTATAGTTCGAGAGTGAGGTCTCAATAGTCTGCTGTGTATACACATGCCTACTCTGAAAGTTTACTTTTGTAGTGTAAACAGTACAAATAATAATTGCTACTCTAATGCCATCTAAAAAGATTCTTATGTTATATTTATACGAGTTCACGGGTTATCAGTCATTCGTGCTTGCGCAATAGCTACCAGTTTAATATTGAGTGCTAAAATATGGACTGAATTGAGCCTATGTTGGAACAAGTTCAGTGCATGACAAAGAAACCAGTCTAACACCACCAGATCGACCTATGTTGCAGCAACTATCATTACCATCTACAAATGTATCTCCGACTTCTAACACGGACACCATCTTCTCCGACTTCGAATTGAATCAACAAGTACCATCTCTCAGACTATAAGGACTTAAATATTAGTAAGAAGTGTAAAAAATAAACAAGTGGGTCACATACATCTACAAATGCAATAGGTTTATAATTATTCATCATAATTAGAGTGTTTCGTGCCTTTTTAAAATATATGGGATTAAGATTGATGAGAAACTAGGTTTTACTAACCTGGGCTTCGCACCGGGGTTTAAGTTTTATTTATATCAAGTTTAAATTATTTATACTACTATATAAATTATTTAACATTCTCTCTCCTCTTTAATTTTAAGAGTTCTAAAAATTCAATCAAAACATCTTGATCGATTTTTTATTCTATCTAAAATTTATCTCAATCATTTAATTATTAACCATTTCATTCTCTCTTATAATTTAATTTAACTTTTTATTTATTTAAAATATATTCGCCTACACTAACACTCTCTTACACAAACATATTTATCCACTCACATCAACATAATTACAAAATCTTATTAACTTCTCTCCGCTTATTTCATAAATATAAATCTTTTTTTCGTATTTTAGTGTCTATTAAATTTTATTTTTAAAATTAATAAAATAGTTTATACAAATAAAAGAAAAAGAAAAAGTTGTTGTAGAAAACCTTTTCGTGACATTGAATCGCATGAATAAAATATTATTACATTTTTAAAAGTGACATGTTGTAAAACAGAAACTATTTGCCGTCGCAACATTGTGCGGGTACTATGCTAGTGTTAGTAAAAGACTTAAGGAAAAATGTTTAAAATAGTTTATACTTAATACATAGTGAAAACTTCATTTAAGAACCGTTTTTGTTGCGAGAACTAATTTTAGCCCTGCCACACTCAATTCCCCACACTATTCATCCATGAATTTCATTATCCAAAATGAACGGCTAAGATTGGTTCTCGCGGTTATCGCAATAAAAATGGTTCTCAAATGAACATTCTCACACACATATATATATATATATATATATATATATATATATATATATAGGTGAGGGTTCATGCGAAAATTATTTTATTTGCGAAAAGTGCGAGAAGCAATCTCAGCCACTTATTTGTATTTGATTTTTTTTAATTTAAAAGGACATAATAGTAAAACAAAAATTTTCTCTTTTCAATCAGTTTCTCTCTCCTAAAATTTTAATAAAAAAACAATATAAATCAAAAATAATTTAGTAGTAAATAATTAATTTTACGAAGTTCAACGGTGAACACACCCAAAATAATTACGAGTTTTTCATCCTTATTTGTGTTCGATAATGAACATAACCAAAACCATACTAGTTTTAAAATAAATTCTACAATATTCAATTTGAACATAACCAAAGTTTCACGAGCTTTTTTAATTATCAGCACTCTAGTTAACACCATCAGAACACACATTAAAAAACTATTTTTTATTCGACCACACATCATAAACAAACAATAAAATTAACTAATATTTATCTGTTCACAAATGAACAACAAAATACAACAAAAAATAAACTTTGGTGAATATCCTTTTTTGTTATTTTTCTACAATTAATACATTATAATCACCAATAAACATATAGTATTATTTTTTTCATTAAACGTTCTACGGTGAACAACATCCAACAGATGAATTCTTCCTTCAAAATAAAACCACAACAAAATAAAATAAAAGTATAGCGAGTTCCTTCATCGATATGAGAACAATAAAAAACACAAAAAAAAAACCATTATAGTGAGAACAATAAATCAACGCCTGATGATGACAGGTGATGATGATGGTCATATGGTGATGCTGATGGTCATAAAAAACAAATAAAAAACATTATTTTTTTCATTATTTAAACATGCATCGATATGGGAACAATAAAAAACAAAAAAACCATTAAAGTGAGTTCCTTCATCGGTGATGATGATGGTCACCGCCGGAAAAATCAAAGCTTGCCTTGTAACATCCAAGATCCTCCATAGATGGCTTTTTCTTCGATGATGATGGTTTGGCGTTTAGTGATGGCGTGTGGTGATGGCAACTGAGATGGCGGCGGTTGTTCTCGGAGACTATGGCATGACATGAATGGTGGTTCAACGGTCGTGCGGTGAAGTAATTAATGGCATCGATGTAGATCAGGGGCGGCGGCGGCGCAGTGAAGTAGAGGGAGGCGGTGGCTAGAGTTTAGACAGTTGTAGAGCAACGGCCGCGGCGGCGACGGTGTTGTGAAGTAGAACAGAGGTGGCTGTGGTGGATTGACTTGTCACCGGCGACAGTGGCGGCTCTCAAATCTCATCTGTAGGGAGAGAAAAGCTTTACGCTGTGTTCCTGAATTTTAGATACGAAAGAATAGAATAGAAAAGAAAATTAAGAAGAGAAATGAAAAGAAATGATAATAGTTTTAGTTTTTCGCGTTCTTAAGATTAAAAGAAAAGAAAAGAAAAGAAAAGAAAGAGTATTGTTTTTATTTTGTGTTCCCGAGTCGGAGAGAAAGGGAAAACAATGAGTTGTATTACAATAATACCCTTATTTTCTAAAATTATTAGTTGTTAGTAGGGGTAATTTAGTCACTAATGAAAAATCATAAAACTTTTCCTTTCCTTTCAAATCTTCCCACTTTTGGGAGGAAAGTTTAGAAGAGAATGTTAATAAAATTTTCCTTCCAAACCCCTTCTCTTCTCTCCTTAAAAACATTCTGGAACACAAATTTTTTTTAATTCTTTCTTCCTTCCTTCCAAATCACTTATTTTCTCTCCAAATTAAAATTCTGGAACACGGCGTTAGGGTTTACAAAAGAAAGTGGGGTAGATATACGAATGATAGGAGAAGAGAGGGGATTGAGGAATGTGTATAGACTATTTTACCCTTTTATTATTAAGTTAATATCTTTAAATTTTGATTTAATTACTAAACTGTCATAATTAATCTAAACCATTAATTAATTAATCGTATGGCCTAGATTTCTTCTTGTACTTTTCGCAAATAACCCCCTTTTCTCATGAACCTCCCTCTATAATATATATATATATATATATATATATATATATATATATATATATAAAAGGGTTCATGCGAAAAGGGCCTTATTTGCGAAAAGTGCAAGAAGCATTCCTATCCTTTAGATAATTTGATCAATGGTTATCTTTAGTTATGGCATTTTTGTAATTTAAACAAACTTTAACACTTTTTAATTAAATAAGAAAAGGGTAATTAAGTCTTTTCAAAACAATTACCTCTCTTTTCTCTCTCTCTCTATCTCTCTCTCGTTTATATTGACTCCCAACTCAGCCTCTCACAATTGCAAACCCTAAATGTAAATCGCTTCACATATCTCCCCCATTGATATTGCTCACCGGCGAACTCTGCCGCCCCTTGCTGCCGCACTAAAGAACCTCCATCACAATCGAGCACATCACCCTTCCCCTTTTCGCTGCTCGATTTCGCCAGCCGTTTTCGCCGCTGCTCGCTGCCACTGTCGCCGCTGCTCACTGCCGCCCTCACCGTTGCTCTCTACTAGCCTTGCTGCCGCCATTACCGTGCTCGTAACCACCGGCACCTACTTTCTACCGCCGCTAACACCGCTTCACAAGCACCATTGTACGTAGAATTGAAGTCGCCGGCACCTTTCACCAAGCACACCGTAGATCTGAGGTCGCCGACACCTTTCATAGCCGGAGGATGCACTGATTTTGCAATCGAAGGTGGTTTTGGTTTTTTTTTTCTTTTGTTTTTTGTCTTGGTTTTATTTTTTTAATTGGACTCACCAGAAGCAGATAGAAGGTCGTTTTGTTGTTTTGTTTTTTTATCTTGGTTTTATTTTTTTAATTGTATTTAGTGGGGAACTAATTGTTTGTGTCTATAATGGATTATTGTGTGTAATAATAGTTGGATTTGTGTTTGTTAATTGTTAGTTACATTTTTCTTTTATTGTTTAAACATAAGGTTTGCAACTTGCTTATCATTAGATTGTTCATTAGTTAACGCGATATTTATTTGGTTTTTATTAGATGTTCTTTAGTGAACAGATGAGTTGATCGTTTTATATAGTACGTTTGTAATAGTGTTTGGTAATGTTTACTTTGACATATATGTTGTTCATTACTGAATTGTGAAAGACGCATAGATACGGTGATATCTATAAATGTGTTCAATGTTAAATATTGTAAAATTAATCTTAAAACAAGTAAAATTTTTGGATGTGTTCATTATCGAACAAAGTAATGATGAAAAGCTCGTAAATTTTTTGGAGTGTGTTCACCGGTGAATTCTGTAAAATTAATCATTTACTAGTAAATTATTTTAATTTATTTTGTTTTTTATTTAAAATTTAGGAGAGAGAAATAGATTGGAGAGATAAAAGCTTTATTTACTATTATACCCTTTTAAATTAAAAAAAATAAAAACATAATTAATATAGATCAAATAAAAATAAGTGACTGAGATTGCTTCTCGCACTTTTCGCAAATAAAACACTTTTCGCATGAACCCTCCCCTACATATATATATATATATATATATATATATATATATATATGCTTTCATCTAAAAAGTGATGAATATGTTGGATTTATCAAAAAGAAATTGATGAAGAACTAGTTTTAATCAATAAAGATGATGAACTAACGATTATCAGTTGATAAATATACCGAAAAATGATCAAATAATCATTTTTTTTACACTTTTTACTTTAATTTTCTTTTTATTTGATCTCATCCCTATATATATATATATATATATATATATATATATATCTTCTTTTACCAAAATTTGTTAAAGAATGTCATAGATTCAATCTATAGATTATGGAGCCATGCGTATGTATGTATGTATGTATGTATGTATGTATGTATGCCTAATTTGTTTCATTGAAAGAATAAAAATTTAATATGCATGTAAGTGCCAATGACACCACCACATGCATATATCTCTTGATAAATTAATATCTAATGATAAAAAGATAAATTTACTAAATTACCCTCAATATCTCATAAGATTTATGCTTTCTATTTACCCCAATTCATAGTTAGGGGAATGAATGAAAATATAAAATGCATCAAATGTGATGCACATTAGATGCATTCTTATATATATGCTATTTTTTCATATTAGTGACCCAAGTTTTATCTTTTATAAAAAGACATGAAACACTTTAATTAAGATACATAATCACTAATTTGATGAATATGTGTATAGTCACATGTAAATATATGGAATCAGATATATACAATAGAAGATTTTTAAAATCAGATACGTGTATATACTTAAAGTAAGATAATTTTGTTTGTTACATATATATACATTTACGATAATTGCAAAGTTTAATACATTTGAATAAAATTTCTCCTATATAACAATGGCTGATTAGAGTGTTGTTCGACGATATTCCATCTTATGAAATAACTAAAACTATTTATATAAAATTTATATGGTTTTGACAAGAAGTTGTGGACCACCATTTAAACATCATATCAAAAATTGCTTTTAAATTTTGTTTTTTAAATATAGACAAACTACACAAGTTTAAACGATAACTGTTTTTCGTACGAAAACAATTTTTAACGTCATTAATGACTCATTAATAGGAGTATTTTAGTAATTTATATATTTTACCCAACTATGAATTGCGTCCGGGTGAGCCGTTATTAATTTGCGAGACTTGATTTTCCCGAAATAACTCTCATTAATGCTTCATTAATGACATCATTAATGACTCATTAATGACAGTTATTTCAGGAAAATCAAGCCTCGCAAATTAATGACAGCTCATCCGGACGTAATTCACGGTTGGATAAATATATAAAAATTCAAAATACCCCTATTAATGAGTCATTAATGGCGTTAAAAACAGTTCTCATATGAAAAACAATTCTCGTTTGAACTTTTACCTATATATATATGGGAGGGATATACTAAAAAAAGAAAAAAACTACAAAAAGTAAGGAGAAATCTGAGTTATTGAATATTTTAAATTTGTTCCTAAAAAAGTGATTTTTTCCTTTTCTATTAAGGGAGAATTTCATATTTATCTTTATAAACATTATTAATTACATATATATCCTTACAAATTTTTTTAAAAAAAAGCAACTAAGGGTATAATTGTCCTTTAAAGTTTTAAAATTTCAGTTTCTTGATATGTAGGCATCATTTTAAATTTTAGCTGATTTGCTTTAAAAATGTTCTCGAGAACTATTATGATGCACACTATAAAAAAAGATGCACAAGACACACTATGATGTATAAGACACACATGTATTCTCAGATTCAACAAAGGATGCATAAATCAACAAATAACACATCATGATTTGATGAAGTCTTAAATAAATTAAACTATGAATACCTAGATTCAACAACAGATGCACAAATCAACAAATGATGCACAATGACCATAAAAAAACCGATGAATAAGCATTTTTAATTCATAAAGTAACTAATACACAACTTATTGAAAAAACACCATCTTCCGAGAATGATATATACAAGAACATAACTCAATCCAAATCCAGACGGCTTTTTAGATTTAAACATCTTTGAGAAGTCGAGCCTTTCAACCACAAAAATCAACATTGAACTCAAACCTTTGATGGAAATGATGATCTAAAAACTTTAACCCACCCTCATTCAAATCAGAAACAAAAACAATAGATTTAAAGTGTTTTTGAAGCCAAATCTAAAGTAGAAGATAGAGACCTGATTTACGCCATAGCTATGGGATGTTGATGATGGATTTGTACGGCGAGAGTAACAACAGAGGGGCGGCGGTGGTGAACATGGTTTTGGAGTTACACATTAGCCATTAGGGGCGGCGGTGGTGAACGTTTTCATAGGAGAGGAAGGTGGTGGTCTAGGGTTGCTTTGCCGGCGATTTAAAGAAAGATTCAGGATCTGTTTCATCATGTTGTTATAAGAGAGGGCGGAAACTATCACTTTGGGCGACGAAGATGGTGGCTTCACGACGAGGAGATGGCGGCGGCTTTATGGCAGGGCAACGGTGGAGGCTTTAATCTCTCTATCTAAGGTTGACGTCTTAAATTAGAGAGAAAGAGCGTATATGGTATTCTGAAGAGGGTAACGTAGGAGAGAGAAAATTAAAAAGTACCTATTTTACCTTTTTACTAGTTAGAGTACAAGGAGTGGAAGGTGGTAGAGGGTGTGGTGGGGTGATCACTTAGGGGGTGGGTGTACGGTACCACTCCATTAAGGTGTGGTGAGAGTGGAGGTGTGGTGTTCACCACATATGGATGGAGGTGTGGTGAGGATAAGTGGGTCATTTAACTTTTTAACTTTTTTTAATTAAATTTTAATTGGTTAATTGGGTAATATGTAGGTCCAACAATTTGATGTGGTGAGAAGTGACCACTACGAGGCTAAGTGGTTAATTAAGTGGTAGAAGAAAAAAACTGACGTGACGATATGATGGATGTGATTCTATGTGACCACTCCTTATACTCTTATACCATGTGTCAAGCACTAATTACTCCTTAACCCTTTTATCTTTATTTTCTTTTTATTTGAACATCATTCTCTCTCTATATATCTTAGATGGTTGAAAACCGCCATTTAAACATCATATTTAAAAATCACCTGTACAAATCATTAATATTTTTTATTAAAAAAGAAAAGAAAGAACCCCTATGTTTATCAAATTTAATCAAATAAGAACGCTTACAAGTTAAGCTTAAAGACATTTCAAAACAAAATCGATTTAAATTGAGTAATTTCACCGACATTTCTTTTCTCAATTGCTGAAACAACTATACTAATTAATCATAATTCAACTTTTAGATAAATTAGTGATTTAACAAGAGTTAATTATATTTTGGAGTATAGTAAAAATGTCATATATATTAATTTCCAAATATAACAATCATAACTCATGTTTTATAATCAAATTTTCATGTGTGAAAAAATGCCACTTTAATCGAAGTGTAAGAACCAATAATGTAAGAAAATCGGTTTAGAAGGGATCAACCCGTAAAAGTGTAATTAACTCTCTAAAATATTTAATACTAGCACTCCGAGGGTTATATATATCCTTTCCTCTTAGTTTTAAACATATGTGTTAGGATTCGATCTCTAGATCTTACTTATAATTCCATGTTTCAACCATTAGATTATTATCTCAGAGACGTGTATTCTTCCGGTTTCATTAATTCTTACTTCGTCGATTTTATTTGAAGCAAGTTTTAAAACGTTTACTTGTCATTAATATTCATTGGTAAGGAAGGATCGAACTCACCTTCACATAAGTCTTTGAAACTACACATTTTTTGATTTATCAAATAAATAAATAGAAATTATACTACTTTTATTTATCAAATAAGTAAAATAAACTATGAAACGTAATTGCCAAAAACAGGAATTACAAGTGATTATCCATAATTTCTTAAAATGGAAACAATTCTCAAAAAGAATGAAAATTGGAAAGTGATTCGATACGTATCCAACTTATCTTTGTCGTCTATTTTCACTTCCAATAAAAGCCACCGATCAACGGCCCCCTTTTCACCACCGTCAAACCCCACCCGTCGACAAACACCATGATCACGCCGTCTTCCTCTCTCCTTCATTATCACCATCTCCTCCAATTGCTCCTCCTCCTAATCCTACACGCTTCGCCGTATTCCGCCGCCGGTGGAACATGGTCGTTACTTCTTCCAAATATCGGCATCTCTGCCATGCACATGCAACTCCTCCCCAACGACCGTGTCGTAATATACGACCGTACCGACTACGGAACCTCAAACATCTCTCTTCCCGACGGCAAATGCCGCCCGAATTCAAACGACTGCTCTGCTCACTCTGTTGAGTACGACGTCGCGTCAAATTCTGTTCGTCCCCTCATGCTCCTCTCAAACGTTTGGTGTTCTTCAGGGAGTTTAATGAACGACGGAACCTTAACCCAAACCGGCGGCACCGATGACGGCGCTTTTGTTGTCAGAACTTATAGTTCGTGTGACACGTGCGATTGGGAGGAAATACCAAATGGGTTGGTTCAAGGAAGATGGTACGCCACCAATCATAAACTACCCGACGGCCGACAAATTGTTATCGGCGGCCGGCTAACGTTTAATTACGAGTTTTACCCCAAAACGCCAGAGACTCCGAATGCTATCGATTTTCCGTTTCTGGTTGAGACGAATGATCCCACCATTGAAAACAATTTATACCCATTTGTATTTCTCTATCCAGATGGAAATTTGTTCATCTTCGCGAATAATCGTGCGATTTTTTTCGACTATGTTAACAACCAAGTTGTCAAGACTTTTCCAACAATCCCTGGTGATGAACCGAGGAACTATCCGAGTACCGGCTCTGCCGTGCTCCTCCCAATGCGGATTGTCGGAGGGACCGTAGCTACGGTGGAATTTTTGGTTTGCGGTGGTGCGCCCAGATCAGCATTCCATAATGCAATGAGCAACGGGATATTCGATGGAGCTTTGGATAATTGCGGTCGGATAACAATATCTGACCCGGATCCACAATGGGTCATGGAAACAATGCCTTTAGCACGTCTCATGGGTGACATGTTGCTCCTCCCAAATGGGGATGTTTTGATTATTAATGGCGGGTCGGCTGGGATTGCAGGTTGGGAAGTCGGGCGTGACCCGGTTCTAAGCCCGGTTATCTATCAACCCGATAACCCGATTGGATCCAGATTTGAGGTACAAACTCTTACCACCGTACCTCGAATGTATCACTCAACCGCACTTTTGCTTAGAGATGGTAGAATTCTTATTGGTGGTAATAATCCACACGATAAATATCGGTTCGCAGATGTACTTTACCCTACCGACTTAAGCTTAGAAGAGTTTTCACCTTCTTATTTGGATTCAAGCTTCTCAGGGCTACGGCCGGTTATAGTTTCTCCGGTGAACGGTAATAATATCGGTTATGGAAATCAGATGGTTTTAATATTTTCAGTTTCAGATAATAATATAGATCCGAATTCGGTGATGGTGACAATGGTGGCACCTTCTTTTAACACGCACTCGTTCTCAATGAATCAAAGGTTGTTGGTTGTTGAGGGTGGCATTGCCACCGTGGTTCCGGGAACTTTAAACTATCAGATTTCTGTGACAATGCCGCCCTCGGGTAACATTGCTCCGGCGGGATATTATCTACTCTTCGTGGTGCATAAAGATATTCCAAGCGAAGGCATTTGGATACATATACGGTGATGATACGGTATTAATTAATTAGTTTATAAAACTCATACGATATTCCAATTGTACGTAAATCTGAAAAGATACGTAAATTTAATAATATGATTTTGGTTTCTATTGTAACTAGCTAGTTGATTTCTTTTCAAACCAACATAATAGTATTGCGACTATCGGGTTTTCGTATCATTCTGTCTTGCTGTTAACATAAAGATTGTAAATCATGTAATCTACGGTTAAATGATACGTTTCAGGGTTTAAATTCGATCAATCAAGAACTTAGAACTCCACTGTAAATTGGATGTCTACAACCGCCTGCACTAGGCCCCATCACCGAAGCAAATATAAAATTTGACCTTAATTTTGTGTTCATGTAGTTTGTTTGTTGTTTCGATCAGTCAAGTATTTGTTTGATTTTTATTTAGATTATAATTAAGAAAAAATGATCTGTAATGTTCGCATCATCTAAGTTAGGTGATGTTACACTCATAAAATATTTTAATATATAAATATAAAAATGACTAAACTACCCTTCATGAAAGTGTTTTATAAGTATAACATCACTAAGTTAGATGATGTTAGTATTATATATCATTTCTCCAATAATTAAACATGGCTATACGTGATCACTTAATTAGTTGCTTCTAGCTAACATTTGATAGTAATTTTTAGAACATATTTTATAGAAAATATTTAAATCAACCGTCAAAAATCTTTTTAAACAAACCAGTGAATTAGAACAACATATATAAAAGTATATATATATATATATATATATATATATATATATATATATATAGATATAGATATAGGGGAGGGTTCAAACCAGAACTGTTTTTCGTACGAGAATTGCGATAACCAATCTTGGCCGTTCATTTTGGATAATTGAATTCATGGATGAAGAGCGTGGGGGAATTGGGTGTGGCAGGGTGCATGTAAGGAATTCATGGGTGGACAATCCAATTGAAGGAGAGGGAATTTGATGGTTAAGAACTTAAGATTGGTTCTCGTACGAAAAACAGTTCTTGTTTAAACTTTTACCTATATATATATATATATATATATATATATATATATATATATATATAGGGATGAGATCAGATAAAAAGGAAATTAAAGTAAGTGTAAGAGGGATGGTTATTTGATCATTTTTCGGTATATACATCAACTGATAATTGTTAGTTCATCATCTTTATTGATTAAAACTAGTTCTTCAACGATTTCTTTTTGATGAATCCAACATATTCATCACTTTTTAGATGAAAGCATTTTGTTCATCAACAAATTATTTCAAAATTTTGGTTTCAAAATCTACATCCGAAAATCTCTTTTGCTCTGTAAAAAGTGATGAATATATTGGATTCATCAAAAATAAATCGATGAAGAACTAGTTTTATTCAATAAAAAGGATTTTGTTATTGCCTTTTATCCTTTTTACCATAAAATCCTTTTTACTTGATCTCTACCCTATATATATATATATATATATATATATATATATATATATATATATTGGTTACTTGTTTTGTTTTACAATGCTACCTAGCTAGCGGTTATTAATTATATTTACGGACTTAAGTTTTATCTTTTTGTTATTAGATATTGTTGGGTTGCACGCACGCATCATTATCTTTATACAAATAAAAGATTTAACTAACGGTTCAAACTCTAATTAATTCCAGTACCAGCTTCAAACTATTTTTCCTTTTTTTTATCAAGCATAAGCCTGTGACCAGGTCTTATACAATTGGGCTTCATGGGTCAGATTTTTGGCAGGGCCCATTATCGATCTCATACTCCATACTCCATCCTCTTCTAGGGTTACTGAAAAAGGAACGGACAGAGTAATAAAGATGAACAATAACACAAAAAAAATAAAAAATCTTGAGGTCGTATCTCTAGCTATCAGAGGCGATTTTAGAAAGAAAAAAAATTATTACGTTATTAGAGCCCAGCCGGCCCCATAATGGTAACCGCTATGACTAGAATAGTTGATTATCACATCAACATAACTAACTAATAATTAAAATATCCATAGTCATACAAGTAAGACTGAAATTCATACGAGGTTATCCACTTGGGTGAGGAGTTGATACAGAAAATCTATTTCAATTCATGGGCTGATTGGTAATGGCTGTTAGTAGGATCTGGTAGTGAAGCATATATATTGTTTTTGCTTTTTTGTTAGATGTTCAGACTTATTTATATTCGTGGGATCAATATCTACTGAAATTTTATTAGGTTCATTCGATCGGTATGAATAGAAACAAAATATAAATCTTAGTATTCAGTATCACTACAAATTAATCCTTATTTTTTTCATACAAAATAAAACACATCAGCATTCTTAAAATAGTTTAGGATGCCATTAGTTGCAACCTAAGTTTTAAATCTTTGTTAACGTGAAAAAATAAAATAGAAAGAGTTTCATGTTTGATTTACCAAACAGAAAATAAAATAAAAAATAAAAAAACTAGTGGCTAAATTGAAGCAGAAGAAACCCCAACCCGAATCAAATCTCGTTCCAAAATTCATTTCTTGTGCATTCAAAATCAGTCAAAATTTCACATCGTATCATATCGAACGAAACGTCGAAGAGCCATCAGCAAGTGTATCCACCCACCCATTCTCAATCAACCTTAAAACCCTCTTTCCATTTCTTCTTCTAGCTCTTCACCCGATTTCGATTCACCCCTTTTTGGTTGAGTAAATTCAGGTAATTTTCACAACCCTATATTTTTTCATTAGATTATATATTTGATCTGCCATTGCCATTTCTTAATTCCTCCGCAAATGAATCCGCGGATCAGTTAATTCTAAGTTTGTAGGTCTAATTTTGAGCATTCTACATGTGTATAGTGTGATTCTTGTAAAAACCTGCCAATTGACTAGTTTAAGTTAGAACATTGTATCATGTAGTAATTGTTTCTGTTTCAAGTTTTTTCTTCATACGAGATTTTCTAAGGTTTTCCTTGGTTTTCTGTGTTGGTTTCGGTTTATCATGAACCACACTTGATTTGTATATCTCCTTTGAGTGGCTTTCCGATCGAATCCTTTAAAAATTTGGGTGGGTGTTTATAGTTATTGTTTAAATAGCATTTGTGTTGCTTGGACCATTTGCTTGGCACTAAGAAAGTTTATTCATGAAAGTAGTTTCTGTATGAGTTCAAGTTCTAATTTCAAATCTTGTCATAGTGAAATATATCTTGGTTTTCAATATTCTCTGAATTGATGCAGCATTCTGAAGTTCTATCTTTTACGATACTACGGATTATATATCTTCTGATGAATGCAAACACTTGGTTACATATCCATGTTAGTTGAAGGTAGATGATGGTCAGGATGGATATCAAATTGCTATACTGAAAGAGTAGTCTATATCTTGTTAGCTTGCAATGAGCAGGTCTCCATCATTTTCTGCAAGGACAGAATCTACTACGAATGTTGACCCTGAATCTGTGCGACGGTGGATTGTTGCATTTTGCATAATTAGGTTCGATCTTGAACAGGGTCAGCTGATTGAAGAGTGTTATCCACCTGGTTGTCTTACCCCCGAAGAGGAACTGGATGTTGCTTTCAGTTCATTCCCTGATTCAGTTTCCCAACACCATAATCGATCAAGCATCCATGACAGCATGTTCTTCTTCAGAATACAAAGACGGGGATGTTTTCCAGCTGGTGAAGAAGTTTCAAAGGTACCAAAAAAATTGAATGTTAGTGAAAAAGGGCGTGGCTCTAAATACTTGTATGGTTTTGTATTTAATAGACAGAGGCATGATGAGAGACTAAGAAGAGGGGGTGAACAAAAATCAGTAGTCATTTTGTCACATAGTCCATACTCTAGTCTGTTTAAACCGCTCTTACAAATCATGGGTCCTTTATATTTTGACATTGGAAGGAAAGCTCTTGATTGTATTGCTGCTTCTATGTCAACATGGGCTTCACCTTTACCTGGTCAACTCATGGAACTTTCTATTGGGAATTCTACACTTAAAGTCAACTTGCCACCTGTCCACAGCTTATCGTTTGATGGTGAGGTGTCGTTTGAAGAGTCTGCTTCCTCAATGGCCCCACTTCTTCCTACAAATCAGTCGATCCCACATGGTCTTTTTCATGATTCAGATGTTTTTGGGATTTTCAAAGGGATATTATTGCAACTATGGTTGTTATGGGAATTGTTACTTGTTGGTGAGCCTGTTCTAATTATAGCACCAACACCTCCACAGTGTTGTGAAGCCGTTGCTAGCTTAGTTAGTTTGGTTGCTCCACTTTTTGTTAGTGTTGATTTCAGGCCTTACTTCACCATACACGATCCGTACTTTGCTCAATTGAATTCACTCCAAGAAGGTGACACTTTCCCTCCCATGGTTTTGGGTGTAACAAATTTGTTTTTCTTGAAGTCTCTTCGTAATATTCCCAACATAGTGTCGGTTGGAAGCCCAGCTCCCAGTTCAACCCGATTTGCTTTTCGGGCCTCATCCGGGAGAACACCTGAAGGTGTTACTTCTCCACAACTGAATTTAAAGAAGTTTTTTTCTCCTTCAAATTTGTTAAATGCTGTGAAATTGAGGCGGGATGGCCCACTTTGTCTTATGACAGAACATAAGGAAGCTGTTTGGAGTGGCTACATGCCAATTACTAAACCGGACACTGGTATTCTGAATAGACTTGTTGATGCAGGGTTTTCACCAAGGGTAGAAGAGTCAATGTCAGTTGTTAACAATGAAATACTACGTCGCCATTTCTTGGAACTTACTACCAACTTCTTAGCCCCGTTTGGCCCATATTTTAGGGCTAATACGCCTTCTGTAGGTTCATCTCCATTTGTCGACCCTCCACCTTTACCTGCTTTTGATCCTGATGAATTCCTTGGAAGCTTATCAACTAGAGGTCCTGGCAAATTTCTATCAAAGAGGATGAGAAATAACTGGCTAGATCTCTACAGGTAATAACTTTAAATTTGCATATGTGATGTATTACGTTTGTTTGCTAACTTATTCTTTTTACTAATTAAAAAAAGAAAAATCTACATATGCACAACTGATGTCCCATAGATGGTTGGTTACATGACATAGAAATTTGAGCAAAGCTAATTACCTATTATGCCATTTGCCAAATAAATTATTCATATAATTGATTTTAAATACAGGTTTAGAGACCCAATGTCCATCAATTTCATGTGAACTTTTTAAAAATTGCATGAAGAGAACATTCAAGAGATTATAGGGATTTTTAAACTAAAGTTTTTGTCTATCCTTTGTGTTTATGGGTGTTCCTTAGTTACGTACTTACGTAGAAGAATCTGTGTTTGTGTGTATAATATCTAAGACAAGTAGGTCTGTATGGAAGATTTAAGTAAGAAAATAATTGAATAACAAGAATTAAAAGAGCTGCAAATTATTAACACATGTTTGTATGTCTTTACTTGGAAGAAGCAAACCTCATAAGGGCTATTAGCTACAAGTATGTTTCATGGGAACAAATAATAATGATTTTCCTGTACTGTCACTTATGTTATTTTCGTATCTTATTATTTAATGGTTTGTTTAATCATCAACTTATGATATTGACATCAAGATGTTTGATACCAAATTTAGGCGGTTCATGAAAGGGCACAACTTTAATCCATGGTTTCAAAGAAAGCGAGCTGTGGCTGAGCAAGAACAACATAGATTGTGGAGGCAAGCAAGAATGAATGCCAACATACAAGAATTTATTAACAAATCATCTGAGTTGGAAATTGTTGAAACATTTAATGCAATAGAGAGGCATCTTCTTGCTGAAATGCAGGCAAGCACCTTTTTTTATTGTTCTTTATTCATTCGTAAGATCATTGATTCATTATGCTTCTTACTCTGGACAAGTGCTGAAAATGTGGTACGAAACTACGATTGTTATACTCCCTCTGCCCCCGGGAAAAAAATGCTAAACTTTCTATTTGGATTATTTCAGAAAAATGCAACGTTTACATTCTTAGGAATCTGCCAATTCGTATTTAACTCCTTTTCCATCTTTAATCATTGCAAAATATTTGTGAGATTGGTTGTGGTTCCCGAGTTTTCTCAATTTTGTCTTATTAGAGGATAATAATAGGTATTTTATTATTAGTCAAAGACTTTTATTAAACTATGTATAACGTTTGTGTTCAGGAGCAAGCAATATATATATATATATATATATATATATATATATATATATATATATATATATATATGTAGGGATGTTAAATCTTTTAGTGATTTAGTCTAATGTTGGCTGCATAATTGTTTCCTGTGTCAAATTTGGTTGTCTAGTTGTGCTCTACTACATGATACTTACAGATAAGTAATTAATTTGGCAACTTACGATGATGAAATTATTTCTTTTTTTTTTCTTTTGTAAAAATAGATGTTATGGTGTCAGGAATATGAAGGAGTAATAGATTTTGATACCAATGATATTTTATGTTCATTGTCATTTTCATTCATTCCTGTAATCTGAAATCTTGGCAAAAGATGACCTTGTCAAATGATTTTGTATATGTATCTGTGTAGTCTGTACAACGGTTTTAACATACTTGAAATCCATATGATGTTTACTAAAGAGATATGTCATAGGGTCCCAAATTGTAGAATCGTATAATTGGATTGAATATTCCTACTTTAAAACGCAAGCTTGTTAAATGGTTTTATATCTTCATTATAACATGCTCTTTTTGTGCAGCAATCTGAAAATTCTGTTGATTATACCAAAGCAAACTACCATAAACTCAAAAGAGATTTGCAGGCAGTCTTCTATGTCCTTCCCAAAGACATGCAACATCTCCTGCTTATGAACCCTGAGAGGGCCACCCTTTTACAATGATCCTCACTGAAAAGGACTGAAAAATAAAAGTCTGGTTTCACATAGATAATGATGTAGACATGCACTAGAAAACTTGTATCGTCTTCTTACAATTGCTTCAAATTCGGTCTAAAGATTTCCAGCTTCACCTCAGGATCAACCCATGATCTTCATGCTAGGTCAGTAACTATTTCTCAGTATTCATTTTTACTCCCAAAAAATTGTTTTATTTTTCTTTAATATATTTATGTACTTGTTTTAACAGATAACTGAAGGGATATTTGATACAGCTGATGACTATACAAATCTCTTTGAAATGATCTATGTTTCCAGGAAGTTGAATGAACAAAGTCTAATGGCATCATTTGGGGTTCTAATTTTTCTTGATTGGGATGTTGGGATTGTAGAGTGTGTATTATGCAATTCAGCTGCCCATAACCACGTTGTCAGGCATTATCGACATGTAGTGGCAGTAGCAGTCGAGTTATGCAGATCTAACGAATTTGTGTTCTAAAAGAACTCATGTTCTGATAAAGATTTTCTTATAACCAGTTTCCAGGTAAAACAACCTGTCCATAACATTTTCGTTTTCAATTTAGCAGTATGTGTTCGTTCTTCTTTACTCTTTTTACGTCTATTACCTCCGAGATTTATGTGAAAAATGTAATTTTTTTCTATGGGTTTCTGGTATTCTTTGTTGTGTTAGAACAAGTAGAAAGAGTGGATTCACCTCTTGAGTTTTTACTTTCTAGTGAGTTGCCATCTTTAAGTTAAAAGTCATATCATTGTATGGTTGCCTAACAAGTTCAGATATTTTAATGTAACGTCTTTTTCTGGGAGAATAAATGCACATTTTTAAGCTTAAACATGAACCACACTCCATGTGTTGAATACCAACAATCAACATTAAATTAGAAGGATAGTTGCACTAAATTTTTAAAGTCGCTTGCAATACACCTAATCTAATATGTTTCACGTTCTGACGACATTTTGTCTTCAAAATATTCGACATATGTTTTATCTAAAGGGAGGCGATTCTTCCACAGATGAAATTGATTCATTCACGAAATATGAATGTTTTACTAACTTATATATTAGCTTTAAAGGTGTTGTACCGTACGGGGAATAATTAATTTCTTCCGGGAGCAATCACAAATAGTAAGAAATTCTCTCTCTAGAAGAAATTGTATGTTCTTAAATTAAGATTGATATGAAGGATTAGTTGATATTCATAGAGATGTATGCGACCATACTCGTATATGTTTGTGATAGTAGGGATGGCAAAAGTTTTTAATATAATATCAAGTGATTAATTTGAGCAAATTACTTCACATAAAATTAGGATCTTAACATATAATAAATTTTTGTTTATACATATGTAAATTGTTTAATGCAGTTTTTTATTGTTTAATTAAATTGTTTAAAACACAATATAACATTGAATTCAAATATCTATGTATTAATAACCTAAATTTTATTTACCAAATTATTAATAACTCATTAACATGTTGGTTGTTTCACTACCCGGTAATATGTTACGTGATAATTTCTGGACGTTATTTACCCGTCCACTAACCAACGATTTTAAAAGACTCACTAAGTGGTTATTAAACATATTAAAAACAACTTACTACCAGACAATATACGAGTGGTTACCAAAATTCTATATCATCATTGAAATCATCATCTTCGTGCGAATAAAGCAGATTGTCTCTCCACTCTGTCACATATATGAAAATTTTTGTTAATAATAAAATGAAAACATTCATTATCATAAAAGGAAAAAGAAATGACAAAACATAATTTATACGCAAAAACGGCTGATATAACTAATAAATAAATACAATTTGACGAGCAATAATAATTCACAATGATGGCTCAATATTTTAAGTTTTCTTATGGATTTTTATATTAATTAGTGTTTCATGATTTGAATTGAGTTCTATTATAATAAGTATTTTTAATTCTAAATTGGTTCATGTATATTTATTCATTACGTTTAATGACAAATCCTTATATATTTTTCAACACCAAGTTACTAAACAATGACAAATCATTATAATATATTTTTAATTATATTTTGAGTACATCATCTATTTAACATACACATTAGTTTATTATAAATCTTATCTACGTTTCGATATAAATATTATCATAATACAATAAAAAAATAGTATATATGTATTTAATTCTTTTATCGAAAAACCAGAAAATCAGTGATTATATCGACTATGATGCATAGAAAGAGTTAATATAAAAAACAGAAAAAAACATCCATGAATTATTTACTCACTACTCTCAATGGATAAAAAAAAGTTAAAAATATACTAATTTTGAAACAAAGTCATATTGCGTTAAGTTTTATATTAGAACGTAGATAAAAATGAGACGATCACAAATATATAATTATTTTTTTCTCTAAACAAAATATATCACAAGTTATTAAACAAAATTTAACAAATAACCTATAATTAATTACATTAATATGCAATTTTTATAAAACCCCTCATATGTTTTATTTAAATCACTCACAATTTACATCCAAACCCCCTCAAATTCATTTGAATTTAAACCTGATGTTACCCTTTTCTTTAGTTTCTACCAATCACATGCTATTATTTGTCCACGTCATATTTACATGTCATAAATGACATTATTATGCCACTTTATCATTTTCTTAATGCTCTGCTAACAATATATATATATATATATATATATATATATACACTAGTGTGGTACCCGCGCAATGCGGCGGCGGCGAATATAGAGGAGGTTGTGATGAGTTTTGTGTAAAATAATTACAAAGAGCTAATACGAGTTTGTAAAGATTCTTTGCGATATGGAGATAATATGAGTTTGTGAAGATTCTTTGCGAAAACCAGTTTGAAATTAAGAATTAAATTGCTAACTCTGAATTATTTGTGTTTCAGTTTGTTGGAAGAGTTTTGTCGTATGGCTGACTCATGAAGTTGTTGATTATATATATGTATGTATATATGTGTTTGTAATGTTTCCTAGTTCCAATTATTATGTAATTGATTTAGAATGTAATGTTTATAAATTTCAACTTTTTGACTCTTTCATTTGTTTGGTGTTTGTAAAATCTCTTGAACTTGATTTATTGAAAATAGGAATTTAGGTGATCTCATAAATCAAAAGTTAATATTAAAAATATATGATTAGACTTAATTCAGTTATAAGTATGGTGATCTCATGAATCAAAGGTTAATATTAAAAATATATGGTTAGAAATAATTCAGTTATAAATATTGGTTTAAATTTATTAATTGTCGGATATGTTTTTAATATTTATTTGTTTAAATTCATTAATTGTGAACTTAAAGGAGGGGTAAAGGAGAGGTATAAATGAGGGGTATTTTAGTAAATTTACTCTTCTTAAAATTAAGAGTTTTTTAGGTGGTAGATGCATTCTATATGAGTAAGATATTAAATTTCCCCGATTGGATTTGGCAAACTACCCATACTTGAACTTTTACTCACTAGAATTATATTCATAAATAAATTGGTTATGGATACAAATGAATCATGCGTGTTCGTCTTTTAATGCACAAAACTGAGAAATCATAAAAATGAAGATTGTGTGAAGCACGTCGTGCTTGGTTAAGGCACACGGTTATGCTCAATCAGGCTTGTTAAGGGTGTGCATTTGGTGCATGGTCCATAGGCACTGTTGACCAAGCATATATAGTCGTGCTTCTAAATGGAAAGTGAAAAAAATGTAAGATCTGCTTCGTGTACGGTGTACCTATAGAGGTTATGTGCATACCTTATATGGTGACATGTCAAACCTAATTCTTGATGCTTATGGTATGCTAACCTATCTAAATGACACTAAGTGTGTTCATGAAACTCGATTGACAAAAACACACCAAAATCGATTTCAAAAACACTAATCGATTCCAAAAATACGCCATTATTATTTACATGCACCGTGATCTTGTATTAGTTTCTTATAGGGTCAATAATGGTTTAACTATCAAACTTTTAGTTCAAAGTTTTTTTAAAATGCTTTTACAATAAAGTTTGAATTTGGTATCGATTAATTTAATCCTCAAAGTTACACCTTCGTTTTGGTTTAAACCTTAAAGTTTTTTTCAAATGATTTAACCCTTAAATCTATGTTAAAAATGGTTTAATCCCTTACATCTTGTTAAGTTTTTAATAAAACGTATTAGCATGTATAATCAAATAAAGACGGTAAAATAAAAAATCATGCAAAACTTAAAGAATTAATCTGTTTTTAACAAAACTTCAAGGTTTAAACATTTAAAAATTAAAAAATTGAGGTTTTAAATCGTAACAAGTTTAAAACTTTATGGTAAAATTGTTTAAAAAAACTTTGATGGTTATACTGAAATTGAACTAAAACTTTGATAATTAAACAATTATGAACTCTATTCTCATATCTTTTGTAATGTATTCATAGTTTATGAATAAAACAAACTATCTTACATGATTTTTATTATTCTACATGTCTAACCAATCGTATGTTTGATATGTGAAATGCTACTAAAAACATTTATTATGTGATTGTCAATATATGTACCTCTATGGTGCAATTAATTTGAAGAAAATGAATTAATTAATGTATTAATTGGTTAGTAGCTATCTATCTAGGGTGTGTACGTTGTTCCCAGGTGGTTTCATATCAGTTTGCGGAAATTATTATAATCAAACGTACGTTAATTACTTTGCACATGCATGCATGATCACTGCTGCAAATAAATGAGTACGTACGTTGTGAAATGCGTTCCAAGTGTTTGTTTGAAAGAGTCCGGATGCATGGGCCGGCGATAAATATGATCCTCGTCAGATTACACATGCATGCACTACGTACGTACGTGCAAGCAATGGCTCCATTCTATATGATCATATATATATATATAAGTTTATATACCCGTGAATATATGGGTATTACCGAAGTAAACTTGAGATATATCAAAATCAAATAAAAAAATGTTAGAAGCATACATACATAAAAACTTTCAAATACGTAACTAAGAAATCAAACGTTTCTTTGTTATCTTCAAATAAAGCAAAGAGACCAGATTTTAAAATATTTCAACTCAATACTCAAATAATGATCTTAAAGCTAGAATAGAATAAATAGATATGGTTGTTTTTATTTTCTTTTCCGTTGGTTCATCTTCATCTCCAATTTTTAAATTATCGATGAAAAGGGCATTTAATTTCCATAACTTTAAATTTCCTTGGTGGAACTTAGCAGAAAACTAGATACAGAGTAGCATAGGAGTAACAACGATGTAACGTGAAAAGTATTGTAAATCAATCAAAAACATTAAATTTTAAACGCATAGAGATATGAGATTTAGTAGAAAACATGCCAATTTTTTCTTTTGTTGACAATTGAAAAAAGTAGAAAAAGAATAGAGCTATGAGACTCATTTAGCAAAAACAAATGACACTTTTGTTACATAATCAGACACAAAAAATAATGAGTTATAATAGTTTAATCTGAATTTGTCTATCTTAGACATGAATCCTTATATGATATAGAAGTTTAAAAATCAAAATATAATTCACTAAACCCAAAACAACAATAATTTAATTTGAAAGGACATGTATTACCCGATGTCGTTTTTAGTAAATTCAAATATTGAAGTCAATCAGATAATAATTCTGAACTGAAAACGGACTCAAATTTCTAAACACATCTAGTTTTTCACCATCTCTTTTCATAAGAGAGGATACTACCAGATCTATTTGCTAAAGATTTTGCTAGTTTATGGACTCGTGCATACACGGATATTAGTCTATTAGAGAAGTAAACTTAAAATGCATTAAAATCAAATAGAAAAATATAAGTATTGTACATATACAAAAAAAAAATTCCAAATACGTACATAAAAAACCAAAATAACTTTTTTGAAGTAATTTATACACAAGTAAACTTAAAAATAACATAATTGAATACAAAACACGTTTCAGGTATGTAGATAACGATCAAACTATTAAGACTGATACATAAAAAATAGAAAGTAAACATACAAATTGTTTAAAATATATACAAAACAACAAAAACACAAGAATGCTTATATCATCATGACATCTCACGGATCATTCAACAGACGATCTAGAAATAAGAAAAAAATATGAATCTATTCAAGACACAAATTCTTAAATCAAATAAAAGCAACAACATTCTAATAAATAACCATTCTACTTAGTCAACATGATAATTGAGAAAGAATAAAATGATAGTCAGTATAAACTATCACATATAAAGAACAACTAAAAGTTTTTCAGAGAAAGTGAACATTCAAGTTCGCATAAGTAATAACTTAGTGACTATTTAAGCGCACAGGTTTAAGAGAAAGAAAATATACATATAGATTTATACACACGGGCATTACATTACTAAACCTGAAACACAACATAATCCAATAGAGAATCATTTAATAATTAATTTAATGAATCAAATTAGTTGATAAAGAGGCTCATCTTCATGCTTAAATATGCTAATAATGATCACGTCTTACCTTTTAAATGGACTCCATTGCATTTCCACTTCTAACGCTAAATTTTCATACATCTTACAAGTAAAAGAAAAAAATAATGACTCACTTCTTAAATATTAAAAAAAATCAGGAATGGTTTACTGTCTTGTGTATAAAAAATTAACACTTCTATTTTAGTATTTCCTTTGGCTAACTACCTATACTAATAAAATAGATTCAGGACCATCGAGAACAACTATCTATCTCTGAATTTAGATTTTTAAATATATAATATATCATTTTTTTAATGATACATTTTATTTTAAACCATATTTTATAAAAGGTTTCTTAAATCTTTCTAATAAGATTGAAAATACTTTTAAATCAATAATTAACCATTTTGAATAGTATACCCAAGTTGACCACTCAGCTAATCACCATAATCTAAAAAAAAACCACTCAGCTAAACAAAAAATTACCTACACGCTACTAATGGATAATAAAAAATTAAGAATATACTAATTTTAAAAAAGTGTCATATTATAATAAAAGTTATACCAAAACGTAGATAAAAATGAGATGATCGCAAATATATAATTGTCTTTTCTCTAAACAAAATATATCACAAGGTACTAAACATAATTTATAAACAACCTATAATTGATTAAATTAATATACAATGGGTTATAAAACTCTCTCATATTTTCTTAAAAGCCTCTCACATGTTTCATAAAACTCCTTCATAATTTTAATGCAGCCCCCCTCCCAATTGGTTTAAAATTGAATTCGATTTGTGTTTAATCTTTCTAAAATTGTTTTGTAAAATTAAATGATTTTGAAATTGGAGGTTCTGATTGATTAATAGAGTTTGATTTAATAGTTAAAAAGGGAAAAAAAGTAAGCCTTTTTATATATAAGGGAGGGTTCATTTAAGAACCAGTTTTATTGCGAGAACTGCGAGAACCAATCTTAGCCGTTTATTTTGTACAAAAAAGATTTCTTCATCAATATGTCCATTTTTTTCGAATTTGATCATGAAGCTAGCTAGCTAGCGTTATTTTTTTGTAGGTGATTGATTACGTAGCAAGTGTGACTGTAGGCTAGCTTTCTCGGGTGTAATGGAGTTCGTTACAAACCTCGTTGTGAGGTTATGACGCCTGGCCGGCCCATATATATATATATATATATATATATATATATATATATATATATATATATATATATATATATATATATATATATATATATATGATGTGTATCTTGATTACGGGGTCCTCATACATGCATACTCTTAATTTGCGTCTCAAGTCTGATCATGACGGGTACGTATAAATAGTTTTTATTTTATTTTATTTTATTTTATTTTTCTTTGATGTGCAAATATTGAGTCCGGTTATCATCGATCACTAGAGGCATTCAGTAGTCATGAATTAACGAGTGATATTAAACTTTTTTTCAGTTTAGTAATCAAAGTGAGTTAAGTTTAATTTGATTATATATGCAGAATTAAACAGAGGTGAAACATAAAATAAAAAATAAAACAAATCTAACACAAGCTACTAAGCTAGCTAGATGAATTATAAAAACAAATATTAATTAATTGTGAAAAGATTCGTAAAAGGAAAGAAAAAGATAAAAAACGAAAGGTACTTTTGTGGATATAAATAGAATATGAGGGTGTTTTAGTCAAATTGTCACCTATTAAAAAAAGCTATATTTTGTAAGATTTCAAATAAATAAAAAGATAAAAATGAATACCAATAATGGCAGTTTCGGAGACAGAAACGTTATACAAGTCCATTTCAAGAATGATCGCTAGTCGCTATTATTAATAATTCAGTTTCAGTAGTACGTAAGTCTCGCTAAAGATCGATTAATTAATTAATTAATTAATTGTGATGATTAATTAGTTCAATTCTATTATTTGAGTATATATGAAAACAATTATTTATTAAAACAGTATTTATGGTCCTACATTTTACTAACAATATCGTTAATATTTAACATATAACATATAATATATGTGTATTTTTGTTTAAACTCTTAAATTTTAAATAAATTAAAATGATAAATTTATCCGTCTCATACATTTAAGTAACTTTGCTTACATGATTGATTAGGTGTTAATATATTATCTCATTAAAGTCGATGAAAACATATAACATAAGGCATGTAAATTGAATCTGCAATTTCGAAAATTAGGAAACTATTTAATACACTATCATTTTTAATTTTAATAAAATAAGAGTTACTCATAATACTCAACATTAAATAAACAATTGAAGAAATGATTTACACTCATTTTCCATACTAAAAGTTGTAAATTGAATAAGAAAAGTAAATCATATCCTTTATAAAATTCTTAGGTTGTATCAATATAGGAAGTTGTTCCCTTATTTACAAGAACTGTAATATATTTCAATTCTTAAATGGTTGAGTATATAAACAGATATACATATGGTTCTAAAAAACTCGTTTTGATAGAGTAATAGACAAATTCCTTCATTTTTCATGTTTCTTATATATATGCTGCAACGTGTAAATCTCATGTAGTTAATATGTTACGTACTAACTTCTGGGTACAAGCATCTACATTTGCATATGTAATACAATAGTCAGAGTTCTTTAATTTATATAAGTATTTTAGAAGTGTTCGAACTATTAGATTAATTCATTAACGAAGTTATTGTTCATTTTGGAGAATTATGATGCAACAATTTTATTAATCATGTTTAACTATGTATACCGTATACAGTTTATGTGAATTTTGTAGATACTAAATCAATAAACATTTGGTTTCATAATTAATTTAATAAGTTTTTTAGAATTGCTATTTTCAAGTTGATAGAAATGATCTATTCGATTTAGAAATGCTATTTTCAAATGTAATAACCACCATGTTATCGCCTCCTACTCCTACACTAGTTAATATTAATCCTATTAATTAATTAGTTATTCTTTTGTTATTTTATTTATTATTTATATAATCTACTATTTTAATTTGTATGAATCTAATTACTCTTGAATTTCTCAAATGTTATAGATGTTGTGTTTTACATGTTTTTATTAACACATCTATAGAACTTATAATTCGGTGTTATTGTACTACCTAAATTACACCAAATGTATTATAACACCATTTATTATTGTCAGTCTCCATTTACAACCATCATCAACTCCACCGTGTAAAAAGTCACTATCATCCCTCTCTAATCGTCGTTGTCGCATTGTGTGAGTACTGAGTACCTCACTAGTATTACTTGAACTATGACTCTACAAGCATGATTCAAGTTACTAATCCACCTTTTAGAACTTTATTATGTTTTGACTATTCTCATTTTTGGAAAGGTTTCAAATAAGAACTGATTTTTGTACGTGAACCATCTTAACCTGTGATTAAAATAAATTAATGGCTATTAATGGTAATACCGTAATGCTCATTAACGCGCTCATTAATTACTCATTAATGACGCATTAATGAGAGTTATATTTGAAAAATCAAGTCTTACTCATTAATGACGGTCCATCCAAACACAATTCACGGTTGGGTAAATATATAAATGACCAAAATAGTACTACTAGTATTAAGTTATTAATAATGTTATAAATAATTCTTGCACAAAAAACAGTTTTTGTTTGAACTTTTCCCTCTCGTACTTTTAATGATATCATTTCTTATAGTTTTCGTTTGAACTTTTCCCTCTCGTCAAACTCTTTCCAATCGATTGTATTTATTTTAAAATTATCTTATTAGAAAAATTGATTTCATTTGAATGAATGAATGTACGTATGTATGCGGCATGTGTGTGTCGCCGCTAAACACAATAGCAACGACATTTTTGGACCTTTAACGACGACTTTTGTCGTTACTAATACCTTGGTTCCATAAGTAAGGTTCCTCCAAGTTCAATCTTGGCCATCAACTTACTTGCTCTAAGGAAATCGTCATTCACCTCTTTCGATCAAATTGGTAGTAGGAACGATTAATTCGTACAAACATAACACATACATTTATGATTGAGGAAGGGCCTTTTAAGTGTATTTTTACATTGTATTTATTTGTGTATATGTACGTACGGAATTTATTTATTTTTTCAAATTAAAAAACACTTTTAAAACATTCAAATAATCAATAAAGAGCGCTATTTCATTGAGCTTTTATGCATGCTAGGAGGTCAGATTTGACTTCATATAAATTTATTTATGTATTTAATAAACAAATATCTAAAATGTTTTCAGAAAAACTTGTATCCTGAGTTTGAATTTATCATAATCATTACAAATCAATAAATATCAATTAACAAAAAAGAAATTAAAAAAACAAAAGGATATCAAAGTTCATTACTTATGTTTATAAGTTTAAGTGGTAAAAGTGATACATTAATTTAATGGAAAGATCATTAATTCAACTCTCACTTACGTCTTCTCCCGTTTGATTTTCTAATTTTTTAAAATAATTTTTCTGTTTCTTTTCATGAAAATATATTTTCATAATCAATAAATACAACTTATATATTTTAATATCTTTAAACATTTGATTTTGCCATTTTATAAAATAAAATGTCTTTAGAAAGAGGTGACCTTTTTATTGTATACATATCTATAAAAAAATAAAAAATAGAAAAATACTTACTTTTAAATATGTTTATAATTTTTGTATTTTAAAATAATAAAAAAAGGAAGCGGGAATAAAAAATTGGTTACAATTGGCAATACTAAAAAAGGGTTTAGTATCCAAAAGAATATCGAAGTTGTCACTTTTTCCTATTGTGTGTATCCAACTTTTAAAACTACCATTTAATATACCCAACTTACCAAAACTACCATTTCATGTATTGGAAAACCTGCTACACAAGTTGCAGGTAATTTTTTTAATTTTGATTTATTTGTAAATTCCACATCACTAAATTATTATTATTGGCTGTACTAAAAGAAATTAAAAAGAATTAGGATGATGATGAAGAACATGGGATACATGAAGATGAAACCAAAATCAACCCTAAACATGAAGATGAAATCTAAATCCCAGATCTTGTTTGAATAAAAGAAAAACCTAAATCGACCTTAACAACTGACCATTGAATTGAATAAGCTGTAAATCGCATATGAAAAACCCTAAATCGGACCTAAATTGCATATGAACCCTAAGTCTCAGATCTCGTTTGAATCAAAGAAATCCCAGATCTCGATTCCTTAAACCATGAACCCTAAATCGAGGAGTAAACATGTTATGGGAAATGGAACGAAAGAAAATCAAAGATTAAACCTGTTCAAACGAATATGAAAGCCGATATGATGAAGATGAAATCGTTAACCCTTAAAGTGACGAAATCATGTTTGAAGATAACCCAGATTTGATGAAGGTGAAACCTAGATCCGATGAAGATGAAACCTAGATCTGATGAAGATTAACCATATGAATCGTTACCTAACCTCGATGAACCCAGATCGGATGAAGAACAAGAAGTCGACGAACCAAGAATTTGTAGATGAAGATGAACCTCGATGAAGATGAAGATGAACCCTAAATCGATGGTGGCGGTGTTATGCTGCTGGATTTGATCGTAGATGAACCCTAAATCGATGGCCACCGGAGAAGATGAAATCAAGAAGGTGAAATAGTCGTGATGGTGGCAGTGCCATTAATGGCCGGAGTTATAGGAGGATTCAATGATGGTGCGGTGGTGTGCCCTGGATTTGATCGTAGATCGATTTCTTTGAATCGATATTTTGATGTTTGTTATTATTATTATTATTATTATTATTATCATCATTATTATTATTATTATTATTATTATTATTATTATTATTATTATTATTATTATATGTAGAAAATGCCACATGTATAGCCACATCAGCATCCAAGTCACTGACTCACTGTCACGTCAGCAAAACCGGTTTCACGTCACCCATTACCTTCTATCAAAGGTAACGATACATAAAATGGTAGTTTTTGAGACTTTGATGTATTAATGGTAGTTTTGAAAGATGGGTATATACAATAGCAAAAAGTGACAACTTCGATACACTTTGGGATACTAAACCCTACTAAAAAATTGGACTAGTATGAAGTTGTGTGTAAATTGGCGTGGAAAAATGTCTAGCCACTGTTGAAGTATTACTTGAGAAGAAAATGACAAAAAAGCCCATCCCTTCAACCTCAAAGTGGTCCTATTCCATTAATACAGTCGATGCTCAGTTCTTATCCTTCACTACCTCTCTCACTCATTTTCCCTCTCCTCCTCCTCCTCCTGATTCTACAAACACCCTTTTCATCTCTCTCTCTCTCTCTCCCTCTCTCTCCCTCTCTGGTACAAGCATTAAAGCAAGAGGTACAAGCATGTCATCATCAAAAGTTTGGAGCAAAGAAGAGGATAAGGCCTTTGAGAATGCCATTGCCAACCACTGGAATGAGGATTCCAAAGAGCAATGGGATACAATTGCCTCCCTTGTACCTACCAAAACCATTCCTGAGTTGAAACAACACTATCAATTACTAGTTGAAGATGTTGATGACATTGAAGGTGGAGTTATTCCTATTCCCAAGTATCTTGGAGAGGAATCGTCTTCCTCTTCTACCAAAGACACCACCAACAACCACCACGGACAATCCAATTCCAATCGCCGTTCCTCTTGTAATTACACAAACGGCTTTTCCGGGTTTGCTCATGATTCCTCAGGCCAAGGCCAAGGCGGAGGAAAGGGGAATTCCAGGGCTGAGCAAGAACGTCGGAAAGGGATTCCATGGACAGAAGAAGAGCATAGGTATGCAACTACCAAGCTTAATCACTTTTTTCAAGTTTCTCTAAAGCTAGTACTAGAGATTTATTTCATAATTAAAAAAAAAACAATAAAATTCTAAAATTACATGGCCAAGAATGTTCCCATTTTCAGTTCAGTGACAAAAGATTCAATTCTATAATTTAATAGCACAAGTACCATGTTTCTGATGATGAAATCATTGCAGCATTTATAAATAGACTGTACAAGTTGTGGTTAATTGACCATTGGGAAATGCATTTGTCAGGAAACCAATTATTGTTTGTTTATAGAGTAGAGTACAACTCCTGTTGCATAGTGTACAGGGTGATGCATAACTTCCACTAGATCTTGCCTATTATGTCTAGAGCAAACACAAATCTAAGGGCACTATAACGTTACAGTTTAAGCTCGGTACAACTTCTTATGCACGTCGTACAAATGCAGGTTGTTTTTACTGGGATTGGACAAGTTTGGTAAAGGAGATTGGAGAAGCATTTCAAGAAATTATGTGATTTCACGAACACCTACACAAGTTGCTAGTCATGCCCAGAAATATTTCATACGATTGAACTCCATGAACAGAGATAGACGGCGAACCAGTATACATGACATTACTAGTGTTAACAATGGGGACATTTCTTCACATCAAATACCGATCACGGGTCAATCAGGTACTACAAACCCATCTAATGGTTCGACAGTTGGTGCACCCATGAAACATAGGTCCCACCAACCGAGTATGCCACCAGGCATGGGTATGTATGGAGCACCGATGGGCCACCCGGTTGCCGCAGCTCCAGGTCATATGCCATCGGCGGTTGGGACTCCGGTGATGATGCCACACAGCCACCATCCACCGTATGTTATGCCGGTTGCGTACCCGATGGCCCCGCCACCAACAATGCATCAATAAAACACCAAATGTTTACAAGTTTTTCCCTCTTATGCAATAATTCTCCTAGTTCGTGCTAGCATTTGACAACGCAGTCCAACTGATGAGCTTTTCTTTCACAAAGATTGGGATTGTGAAAGGTTCATTGGAACGACAGAAGGTAGGACCACAGCAACTTTTTTAATGATCAATTTCTGCTGGTTAAAGAAATTTCACCAACTACTGTACATTTTTTCAGTCTCACAAACTTTCTCCCTGCAATAATTTGTACCAGAAAGAATAATGCTAAAAGTGACTTGTGCATCTTGCAATGAAAGTTGTACGTTACTCTGGATTTGTGAAAAATAAGATCTGATTGAAGAGGGGACAGGCAAGATATACAAAGCAATCAAATGGTGGTTTCTCTTCCAACATTCTGAGGTCCAAAATGTGACACAGAGATGGGTGGTGATTGCCAAAGTTAAGCTGTCAAACATCATTGTCTGTTGATGTCAAAAAGATAAAAAAAATTAAAAAAAAAAATAGAAAGAAAAGGCATATGATAATATCTTCAAAACTACATATTAGCCATAATCCGCTCAAAAGAAAACAAATAACACTACTGATAGAAACAAAGATAGTACAAAACGAGAGCAACTAGGGAAAACTTAGGACCAAAATGATGACTTTATACGCTTTCTTGAGTTAAGGCGAAGATGCTCGGAGAGGTTGTGATGTAGAAACTTTTTTCTTCCCACTTTCCACCATGGCGGCACCATAAATCGGTGTTTTTTCTTCTTCTTCTCTGTGGGATAAAATTACCAAACAAATTGTCAAAATTTCAGAAGTGATATGCTACCAAACATCCTTGAAAACAGATTCAGAACAGTCAGCATTTTGGGGATCTCGTTCATTTCTCCTTACGTCAAGTAACTGCAATAGATGTCGCAAATTCAAACATTTGACACCAATTTGCGATAACACTATTCCTCACACCAAATTATTATCTTTTATAAAAGTAAAGGTTTATTTATAAAACACATCTTCATGTACTTATACCATCTAATTATAGTTGTTATTAAGTTAAATAATTTATAGTATAAACAATTAAATATATATAAAAGTAGAGTTGTAGTTAATTTTACATATAAAATAATTTAAGCAAAACAACTTAGGCGGTCCAGAGTAATTCTCTCGTCCTACTGCAAGGCGATCCAGAGTAATTCTTCCACCCCCACTGCGGGAAAAGGGTTTTGGTTGGCACCGAGCAGGAACACCACCCGAGGGGGAAGGAAGTACCGCTGAAATGGAGGCCATTTCAGGAGGGTGATGCCGATGGGGGAAGGGTTTGGTACATTGCTTAATGGTTCACTTTTTTACTGTTTGAGATATTTTTTCCAATTTATCTCTATATATACCACACCATTTACATTTTTTTACACAAGCGCACTTCTTTCTTCTATATACTCTGTATTTCTCTCAAATTTAATCCTCTACTACTTTCCAATATAATCTTTTACTTCTCGTATTTCCAAAATATGGATCAACATCCGTCCAGTAAAACCCCGTCCCCCTTATCAAGCTGAAACAAACTTCGCTCAACGGTATCCCAACCAACCCCATGTTTCCAAAGATGCTAGAGTCAGAAATTCACAAAGGAGAAAACTGTTCTGTAAACGTGTGCTTGGATATTTTCACCGTGAAACAGGGATGAGCATCGGAATGTCTACCAAGTGAAGCCGAAGTGGAAGGACATGAATTATGAATAGGAAATTAGGAAGGTGAACATATTCAACAGTATATAAATTTCATCACTCGTCGTAGAAGTGGTCAATCCAAGACCGATGTATTCAAGTCGGCACACCATCAATATAGGATGATGATGAAAATTGTGTTTCTAAATCAGAAGGCTGGGAAGTTGTCAAAGACCATCCGAAATGGTGTGTCATGCCTTGAATAGAACCTGAAATGCCTCCCCAAAAAAGATCAAAACATCCAAGTCGAACATTTACGCCACATAATCTGATATGTGCAACCCATTCGACCTCAATGCCATTGACGAAGACTATTTATAGGTGGAAGAACAATAACGTCTGGTCGGCAAAGAAAAAGACATCGTCTTCGACCTCATTTAAGAACAACTTGGTATTTTGCTCTCAAACTCCAAGAATTTACAACGTCAACCAATCGAATGTCGAAGAAAAAACAAGCAGCGAAGTTGAAGCGAAAAATGGAGAAGATCCATTTACAAAAAGAGATCCCACAAGATCCTGATCTTTAAACGCTACTCACACCAAATGACCACTTGATGAGAGCCGAGCTTCAGGGGGTGCTCATGGTAAAAGAGTAAATAAAGTAAATTATTGAGTAGTTTAGTTAATAATGTAGTTTAATATTTTATGTAATTTTATTGAATTTATTAGTGAAATACTTTAAATTTGTATGTAAGTTGTTATTAATCCATTAATGAAATATTTATATTATTATTACTCTTATATTTATATTATAATTTTTTTTAATAATGGGTTAATTTTTTGTTTGACATGATGATAATATTAGTGAATAGTGAGATGAATATTTCTTTGGTTAGAGGGGTGGAATGGGATAGAGTGGAAATACCTCTCGAACTACCCCTCTGGTCTCTGCCTTTATCCCATTTTTTATATTAAATATGTGCTCTGTGTGAGAGAAATAGAGAGAGTTTGTGCGTGAGAGAGAAAGAAGCTGGGTGTAGAGCGGGGTGCCGGAGCCACGGGCCTTACTTTTCGTCCGGGCCGCTACCTATGGGGCGCCCGGGCGGTGTACTTGACAGGGCCACCCAAGCACCACAATCCCACTGTGAAGCGGCAGTGTATACCTCATGGTCTTAGAGTGAAACTATATTACCTACTTGGAACTTTTTGATGTAAAAAGTTGGGTGTATAGATTGAAGCTCAATAAATTTGGTGAAACAAGCAAAATCTAACATGTTAAATGGGCAAAAAAAATAATAGAGATATTATAACAGGTTAATGGGCAAAAAGAAGTAACTAAGTATAAAATGGGCCGAATGGGTCAAAAGTCGCTGAAAGTGTTCTTTAAATGCATAAAATCTAGTAAATCGCATTAGACAAAAACTTTAGAATATTATTCTAGTAAAACATTTTTCTAACCGTAATTAAGACTCAATTACTTATAAAAACTTGGACAAGTTGGCCAATCCGATCAGTAAAAAAGATTGGAATCCGGCCAGTAAAAAAATTAGCCATTTTGATAAGTAATCCAATCTGCCCATTTTGCCAACTCTACAACCCACCATCAAAATTTCTTTTCACACCATTAAATGACACAAAGAAAATGAATATGTTAAATAGTCTTCTAGATGAAGAAATGGATAAAATGTGAACCCAAATTTCACGGGCTTTGCCAGAATATCTCTAATTTCCATTTTCTGACATCAAATTTTGAATTAGAAACTTGAAGCAAGGAATATCAATCACTTTTTTTTTATGTGGTCCACTCCACATAGCACCAAAGATCCCTCAAATCATTTTCAAGAATATCATGCAAGGAATATCAATCACTTTTTTTTTATGTAGAAACCTTTAATTTTGTAGAAGTTGGCTTTTAGCTAACTACTTTTTATTTAGTAGCTCAGATATTATTAAATATTCAGGAATGGGGCAGAAGATAACAATGAACTCACTTATTTCTTGGAAGGCATATGATCCCCATTGTGATTGCAGATCTGAAAATATGGATCCCAGAGTAGGCCAAAAAAATTTCTGGATCTTCAAAACATCAAGAACAGTCTGGAGTCCAGATCTAGAAGGTACAACATTCTTCAGCATGCTTTCAGGCCTTTCACCAAGCAACACCTTCAACACACACATACACACAAAAGATATTATATATTAATTCGGTGCCTTGAATCATATCAAGGCAAATTATAAGAAAGGTGCATGCATATTAAATACAATAAACTAATCACATATTGTCGAAATAAGATTGTGCTTTAGCAAGAGTATCAACCTTAATTACTGCTGTAGCTGATGACGATATTGAGCGGAGATTGTAGCTGGAAAAAGTAAGTATAAATACAAATATAAGTGAATAACTAAATTTAAATATATATCACATAGATGACTTTTGAGAAAGAAAAACTTGTAAACAGATGAAAGACATGTTAAAAACGCACCCGCCCTCAAGGATAACAAGCAACTTTCCACTAGATAAAGAGGTCAGCATTTTTGTCATCTGTGCATAACCAGCAGGAGTAACCTACATGATACAAGATCTTATTAGTTACATTAGTACTGTGAAGATATATGCAAAAGGATAGACGAGAAGCTTACATCACAGCATCCAAGGGGATCGCCCCTTGCAGCATCAAATCCAGCAGAAATGATTGTGATATCAGGGGCAAATTCATGAGCTGCAATCAAGTGAATTCTAATGTAAGTATATGAATACACAAGTAAGACAAATCAAACAAAGCATTATGCTTAACCCACAATGGATGTCTGCGAAAAAGTAACAGTAAGGAAATATACAATAAACTAAAAATGAATTAGGACAAACAAACATATTTACTATGATATGCAAATTAGACATGTGACCAGAACTAATAAGGAAAAATCTTACAGAACAAACAGAGAACTTCCATTTCAATTTGTGGTTTGAAATTAAAAGAATTATCAAACATTAAACAGAGAGATGCAGAAAAGAAAGAAAAAAAAAGGAAACTAGGTTCAAATATAACCTATAGGAAGTACAACATGCTCAAATGCAAAAATATAATCATTATCTCCAACTCCTCCACGACTCCAGGGAACATTTACACAGAACCCTTCTCCACCCATGGATCCAATCTGGCAGAAATATAGTACACACACTGTTAGACAATAACTGGTTGAAACAAAAAATTGTGAAAATTTATTATTGTTTAAGAAATTGTAATGAAACATATATTATTGGAAAAGAAATGCATAAACACAGTAAGCAGCTCATGCAGAATAAAAGTTGATTCATCAACATGATTGATTTCAAAATTCAGATTGAGAAGGGAATCAGGTACCTCATGGGCAGCACCTGTACCAGGATAGAACTTTCCACCTTCATGTCTATGCAAGGATATATACAAGACCTATATAATGTAATCAATTAATATCATCAAAAATAGACACTGTAACCAGGCAAAGATAGCATCAGCTACAGAAACAGGTATCTTGAAACACATGCAACTGAACTTAAACATCAATAGTCATAAAAGTAGAAGTCCGGTAAACGTATTGAGCACCAAAGAGAGGGTATACTGTAGAACGGTTTGTCTTCAAAAAGACAACCCCAACCAAAATGCTTTTAAAAGTAGCTAATAGAGTTGATTAATGTGACATATGCGATCACTTGATCAGTTCCTTTAACTGGAATCTAGAGAAAACTATGATTTATGATAATGGTGACTGCCAACAGGTTCAAACATGTAGAGAAAGCTAGTTGTATGTGGTGATAAAGCACATATATTACTTACATGACAAAAACTCTTGAATAGATTTTAAAAACAAAATAATCAATAAAAACGATACAGTGAGTCAGTGAGCAAAATCAACATTGATTCAAGACAATGTAGACACTTTTTAAAATATATCCAAATTATTGTTATAAACTTTAAACGTAACAAAACCATATAAATATATAATATCATCAACAAGCTGAAGAAAGGATCACCGTTTTGTGCTGCTCAAATATTTCTTGAGTGCCATTTCCATGGTGTACATCCTGCAAATAAATGAAGTTAGATAATTTATTTGTCATAGTTTTATATCATTTTCATCAACTACTACAAGTTTTTCAAAAGAGTTAAAAAGAAGCTTAAATAAACTATCAGCGTTACCCAATCAACAATCAACACTTTCTTTGCTCCTGCAACCTGAGCTGCTGACGCAGCAACTGCCGCATTGTTGTGCAGGCAGAATCCCATTGCATGTTTTACACCAGCATGATGACCAGGAGGACGCACCTGACCCCATCATACACACACAGAGATTAAAGTGGCTAAAAGTGAATTGCTGTGACCACAGTGATTCAAATTTTATTTTACCAGGGCAAATCCATTTTTAGCACGCCCGGAATATATTGCTGAAGCAAGATCAGAACATAACCCTGCTGCAAGTCTTGCAGCAAGTGCTGAGTCTTTGTTTGCATAAGTATCAGGAGTGAAATAACTGCCAGTCTCAGTTATATGGATTTAAATATTGTTAGTTTAACATAGAATGGGGCAAAGCTTCACATAGAGAATATTAATTAATTATCATTATTTAATGTACCTAGCAACACATTGGCTTGAAAGCTCCACGGACTCAATATTGTCATCAGAGTGGACCTGAAAACAAATAGCAAGGTAATTTTAGAGTTCAATATCTTAAGTTAAACCAGAAAAAATTGTTTATACATTTGTACCACCAATAGAGGTCAACAAAACCACAGTCCTTGCTAGTGGATCACTTATAAGAGGACTATAATCTAAATAGAAAAATGCTCACCATTCGCAATTCTTCTCGCGTAATTTCTCTTGCTGATATTGGATGGCATTTTCCAGGAAATATACCTACAAGTTTCACAGATTACAGAGAGTTAAGAATTTAAAAGACCGAGCAACATGGCTATAAAACGATCAACCTGGGTTGTACTAACAAGCCAAAATGTAGAGAAAAAAATTAGCTAAAAGAGAAATGAATCGCGGAATCGGTCAAACAAGACAGCAGATCGAGAGCCACAGACCTGCTGTTGCAAGACTGGCAGCAATTGCTCGAAGACGGTCTGGTCTTTCTGGATGAGGAAGAGACTTACTTTCAACCTACAGTAATGTTCAAACAGATCCAAAGAATGATGGATTATTATTATTTTTAACTATATATACACATCAGGAAGGGATCTTACCTCGGAGTGAAGCAACATTCTGTCATCAAAACCCACTGCTGTCAGTTTACGTGGGGCCATAGTTTGTGAGCAAGAAGCTACATTGAAAGAAGAAAAGAGGATAAAGAAAATCAAAACATATGAAATGAGAAAGGAAGATGAAAAAAAATCAATATTCAATAATGATTTGCATGGCACTCTTTCTAATTCTATGATGTAATTTTATTACCTAGAACAATATCATCTAATAAATCCTTCTCAATGGCATCTTCTTTTTCTTTATCTATTGTTAAAGCATCATGGTTTTTGTTACCAAAATTGCAACAACAACAACAAAAATATATGATAGTGTCAATTTTGTGTGGAGTTTTAGGAACTGCCATGTTGAATTGATAACAACGTAAAGCAGCCAGGTCACTTGTGTCTACAGAAGCTGAGAGGATTAAAAAACATGTTTTGCAAGGTTTTGGGGTGTATGAGGTTTAAATAGAATATGATACTTACAAAAGGCATTCATGTGAGTAGTTGGTAAGACTTCTATAAAAATAGAAGAGCAATGAGAAAACTTGCTAATATGATTCCAAACGATCTCATTCTTTTTACAACTCCAGAATCAAAAAGTTCGAATTAGTTTAATAATAATGTTTATAAACTATTTTTCAGTAAACCATTTTGTGTGATGCTCACCATGATTTTAGGCCAGCATCCCTGCTTGCTTCATGCGTCTAAGAAGTGGTTGATGAACTTTATAAATTTTGGAACATGGTGAAGGTGACAGGAACCACAAAATAGGGTCAAACAGAATATAGAATGTTACCGAAGTTTTACACAGTCAAATTTTCGGACTCATTTAAATATAGTTTGTCACTGGTAATAACATATATATGGTCGTTTACACAGCTTACATGTTTGTTTCTTATCAATGTACTTTATTCCTTTATCTATTCTGAACCCCTAAATGGCTAAATCTAGTAAGCTTTTCAGTCTATAGAAAGTGGTGATATCCCCAAAATTTGTATCAAGAAAGAAACGAAGTAAATGACTAATTTACTTCGCACATGCAACATTTATACAGAGAAACACATGAAGTAGAACAGGTTCTGCTTTACACCTTCTGATTTTCCATTTCGTTTCAAAGAAATATTCAGAATAGAATCTGCCTCCTGTAGAGGTGATGCGAGAAATCCATGCCTAAGAATTCCAGATTCTTTATGCTCTCCGCACATCTGCATATTAAAAGTTTCGCAAATCATGTACACAAATTATGGATATACAAAACGTGAAAAGAACCAAACAGCTGGAGCAAAAAAGAAAAAAAATATATACATTTTGGATGCAGATAAATATACAACCTTAATAAAAAAAATAAGAAGAAAAAATTGTATCATTAGTTAACATGACCATACATGGCAATAGATTGCATCGTCAACATTCACCATCGTACAATTGACACAAAACCATCTGACAATCGGTATGTGTTTTTCTACGGGCTCCCAATCGCTGTCATCTTCATCATCAAAGTCACCTTCTTTGTTATACATATCCTGAAGAGTCATGTCTTCATGCTGCCCTGAATATTTCTGCAGTTAAAACTTATCATGGATAATAAATTGCAAATTATCCACAAAGACAAGGAACACCATAAAGGACACCAGTTATAGTTAGATATCTCCAAATTCAGAAATCCCTCTACTTGTAATATATCCGAACTCAGAATTGGAATCAATTGTTACCTTCTTACACTTTTATTTGCTTTTGTACTATCAATGTAGTTATGGAATATGACTCTTTCTCTAAATTTAGATAAATACTATGAAAATGGAAGGTGAAACATGACTACTAGAAAAAGAGTTGAAACTGGGTCCATTCCTTTTGGTATGATGGAAATATTTAAAATTTCTTAAATGAGAACCAAGCTAAATGCACAAACACTTCTTTACGTTCATTACCAAATGAACCAGATAGAGAATCCATGTGGACCCCTAAGACAATAGAGGGCTCGGGATTTTTAAGCAACAAACAAATAGTCACAGATTTGCATTGTAATAGAAAGAGCAAATATATCCAAAATATAATAAATCCAAGCTTCAAGAGTTGCTTACTTTGCCATTCGTTTTGTCGGTAGAAACATGCCCAGAAACTTCATCATCATGACACGTATTTGCAACATTTCCGTCAGATCCTAAGTTTCCTGCTTTTCGGTCGGTGTGACAACCCTCCAATACAATCATTCCTTCGTCAAAAACGCAACCGTCAGTAATTATGTCCTAAAGAAAGTAACTTTGCTATAAACAACACACAGATAGAAGAAATGCAAACTCCCTTGTTGTAAGACAAAACAATATACAGTGTCATATATACATGACATATCCCAGAGGTACGCAGCAGCACCATTTATTTGTACACAGGTTTGAGGCGCAATAAAGAGCAGTCTCATACATGGTTTGATTTACATATTAGGCATAGTAACCTTGCACAGAGCATAATGGCAAAAATATTGGCAGGAGAGCAAAATCTTGGCATTCACCCCTCACCATCTCAAGGATAGTATTTCATAATGGGACGATTTTTGAACAGTGTAACTACAGGTTGAAATGATTAAAGTCAACTACTTATTGAAGCAAACATTAGATGATTTCATATAGTTACAGTCCAAATACAATGATGTTATATAAAAGCTTCACTAGCTTGGCCATGCCCACACTGGCTTCTAATCTCTTATCTGATTGTTACCTAGAGTTGAGAAGAAGAACCAGTACCTGACCTTTTCTGTTTCTGAAATTAAACATAGTTACATACATATATGCCAAGATAAACAGTAAAAGTTGTTAAAACTTAAGAGTTAAGACAAAATGCCACTAATTCAACTCTGGAGTGCACACAAACAGAAAAAACCTTGGGTAAAAGTCATTTTATATTTCCCTTGGCCCTAATGTTAGAGCCAACAACTTAATAGAAACAAACAAGAGCAGAAACACAAAAAGAACAAGAAACAAAACACTCAAATACCCAAATTCTGTTAAACTCATCCAGTTCTAGTATAAAGACTTTGAATCAAACAAAAACACCAGAGGAAAATGTGTGAGTACTTCATCAGTCCATAAGTATAGGGTTTTCAAACTACATGTACAAAATGTTAAATTAACGGAGTTACTTCTATGCATGCTCATGTTCACTACATAAACTATAAAAATAATTGAAAAACAGTAAACAACAACTCGAACAGTAACCCAACGAACATTCCCCCTGGATATACATTTGAGTAGTCGTGAAAACTAATGAGGGTGAAAATCGAAAATCAGAATGTCATTTTCCATGATGAACTGACCTGTTTGAACAGAGAACAACGTTGAGAATCTGACTACGATTTCAACGACTTCAATTGATTTTCTCCTGGTGTCTGATTTTTGGGGAAGAAATGTTTTGGCCAGCAGAGTGAGGGGAAGCGAGCCGACTTTCTATTGGCGGGATTTTTGCAAAGATACCCTCTTTCTTTTATGCTTTTACTATTATTGCCTGGTACTACCACGTTATTCATAATTTAGCCCCTAAAATGCTTTTTTGCAAAAACGTATAATAATAAACAGATCGAACACGTAATCAAGCTTTGGAAGATAATCAGCCTTGTCGTAAAATCACTAAATCAAAATAGAGAAGAAGATTGATTAAGAAACCTAGTTGCAGATTCACCAAAAATTCAGATAAGCTAAAAACCACGCAGTTACGACTTTCGACGTCATTAAATAAGACAAAGAGTGTTTTAGCTTTTTGAGGAATCCCTTCTCAAAACATCATCGGAACTCAAAAAACCATCCGCTTCGGTTCCATTCCCAAAACTCTCGTTGAGACATTGAAACTTGGTTGCTTACAATAGTATAAGTATTATAGTTTTTGAAATCGGGGTAAATAAGTAGGGATGTAAATGAGCCGAGCTACTCGTGAGCTACTCGAGCTCGGATCGTTAAAAGCTCGAAACAAGCCGAGCCTTAACGAGCTCGAGCTCGAGCCTAGATTAAAGCTCATTTAATAAACGAGCCGAGCTCGAGCTCCAAAGAGAGGGCTCGCGAGCTTAAACGAGCCTAAACGAGCTTTATATCTTACTCTTATATAATGCATTTACCACCTAAAAAACTCTTAATTTTAAGAAGAGTAAATTTACTAAAATACCCCTCCTTTATACCTCTCCTTTAAGTCCACAATTAATGAATTTAAACAAATAAATATTGAAAACATAACCGACAATTAATGAATTTAAACCAATACTTATAACTGAATTATTTCTAACCATATATTTTTAATATTAACTTTTGATTCATGAGATCACCATACTTATAATTGAATTAAGTCTAATCATATATTTTTAATATTAACTTTTGAATCATGAGATCACCTAAATTCCTGTTTTCAATAAATCAAGTTTAAGAGATTTCACAAACACCAAATAAATGAAAGAGTCAAAGAGTTGAAATTTATAAACATTGCATTCTAACTAAATTACATAATAATTGGAACCATGAAACATTACACACACGTATACATACATATATATATAATCAGCAACTTCATGATTCAGCCATGCGACAAAACTCTTCCAATAAACTAAAAGATAAATAACTCAGAGTTAGCAATTTAACTCTTAATTTAAAAGTGGTTGTCGCAAAGAATCTTCACAAACTCATATTATCTTCATCTCGCAAAGAATCTTCACAAACTCATATTAGCTCTTTGTGATTATTCTGCACAAAACTCATCACAACCTCCTCTTTATTCACCGTCGTCGCATTGCGCGGGTACCCCACTAGTATAATATAATTTATATTTTATATATTTAATTTTTAATAATTATATATACCATTTTAATAAAAATATCAAAATAATACCCGAGCCTAAACGAGCCTGGGTCGATAAGTGTCTAGCTCGGCTCGTTTACATCCCTATAAATAAGTAACTCGTATTCTCATAACTTTTGTTTGTTGCTTACGTAAAAAGAAGATAATAAAAGTTGTTTGTTATTTGTTGGTAAATGGCTAATAATGCTCTTAAGTTTGAACAGTTAACACATACGAATTCTCAATATCCTAAATGAAGAATTACAGACATTCTTTTTTGTCATTGTATCAGTTATGTTTTTTTCAAAGCAAAGGATGAGGATTTTAGCAATAAACAAAAATTAATAATGGTCTCGAAGATTGAGATGTAGATTCACATCCCAAAACAAAGATACAGTCATCAAACCATATCTATTGAACTTTGAAGGGGACATTAATCCATTTATGTCAAGCAATATCCTGAGATGGCTTCCTATAGAAATCCGAAATGCTGAGACTCTTTGCATGCTTGGGAAGAAGACCTCTTCCTTTATTTGTTGCATCTTCACCGTTAGCTATGATATATCATATTCTTTTTGCATCTTTTACCTCTCTAACGGGTGATTGAGTCTAACACCTCCTTAACTCTCCGCACACACACAAAATAAACACAAGTTCCACACGTTTTCATGTCCAAACACCACCCCCACACTCCCATATCCTCTCAAAGTTTATCAACTTGTTCATTCGAAATGAAAATATGTTTTGTTCGAAATAGAGATATATTGAAGATTACTGGTTTTTCTAGATTTGGTTTTTGCTCTTTGAAATATCAAGAAACCAGGTCTCTAATTTAGGCATCAGAAAACACATTAACCTAAAATTTTGATCATGTAGTACGTGAATTAAGTGGCAATGTGACATCACTGTTACAATGGTTTTTAAGTTGACTTAAACGCTCTTACACTCACATGAGTCAGAGTAAAAAAAGTGAATTCAAACTTTTCTTCGACGCTCTTACACTTAAATGGGTAAAAGAAGTGGACCGACAAGATTTTCTAGCTTCTATTTTTGTTTGGATTAACGCATCTAATAAACATTTTTCTTTATTCATTTATTCATTAGAAATGTCTCTTTTAGATTCTGATGCAACGCAAAAGGTCAAATCCTAGTTTTACATAATGGAAAACACCAGAAGTCTAAATATTATTTTGGTTCATTCTACCTAATAAATAAGAGATTTGATAAGAATCATGCCTTAGGATTGTGATTAAGGGCTAAAAGCATGCACCATATATTGACTGCTGTTTTCATATATCAATATCAATAAATAAATAAATAAAGGTGTACATGATGTTGAAATAAAAGAAAAGCTAAAGAAGTATTACAATTTCACTAAATTTATCTATAACCGATTTAATGTTTTTTTTTAATTTCAATTCACAAATATATAAAATTTGAACTAACCTCAAAATGTGTCAAAATGCTTAGAACCTTCTCAAATGTTTTATTCATAAAATTTAATTAATTTTTCAAATATATTGAATTTACAGTAATATCCTTAGTATGTTTATACACGAAAAATATAGATAATATACATGTACAAAAAGTGTTGACGGTCTACCCAATTCAACCCCCATTTACCACCATTTAACATTACAATGCATTTCGAAGTATAAATCAACACATAAAGACGATACTCAAACCAAGTATTATTTTTTCGAAGTACAATTAACAAGCGCTAATCACTTGAGTCTTGACCCACTTCAACCCCCATTTTCCCAATTCTCGTTCCTTCCCCTCCATACCTAGCCCTATCTTCCAACAAACCTTATCACGGGGTCGAGATGTTTGTAGTCACGTGTTGAGATTTCAGAGTGAATGTATTCTGTTAGTGTTGATATACATCCACCATGCTACCAAGTAAGTGCATATGTTTTCTTTACGACTAAGATGCACACAGATATATGATCTCTAAGGCATGGCTGCAAGTAGTGTGGTCTTTAGTTCGTTAATATCTTTGACCAATTTGTCATTTTCAGAACTACCACTCTCAATCTCAATCACCAAAGCTGCATTATGAAAAAGGAAAACAAAATCCAAACAGATCATAGACCTTTAAATAATGACAGATCTACAAAAACCATCAAATCTATCACCAAAATCATCAAAATTGTATTTGGTGAGAAAGTATGCAAGTTTCTCCTCATAATCATTCTATTTCTGCAAAGCAACATTCTTACTTAACCTTTCATTTATTGTTTCTTTTCCTTTTTGTAGGCACCTCAAAATAATCATATTCTTTCACAAATTCAAAAATTATGACTCTTGAAGCTCATGAAACTTTAGGTTCAAATATGGACTTCCAGACAATAGAAATAAATATTAATTTTTTTTTACTATATTTAGGCTAAGTTCATTGACTCATTCAGATAACCAAACTTGGGGTAACAAAAACAATACCTGAATTATAGGCATTGATACCTTCAAGAATCTCTTCAACAAATTCTGACACTGAATTTTGCAATGAACTAATTTTCATCCTCAGAAGATGAACTTCATTTTCAAGGTAATCTTTCTCTGCCAACAATTTCCCAAGCTTACTGTTTCCTTTGTCATCAATCTCCTTTTGAAAATTCAGACACAGTGTAATAAATGCTTCCCTGGGTAAAGGAAACAAGAAAAGGTTCAAACAGATTCTAATGCATTCTTAGTGTCTATAATTTTCAGATAAAGTTCCTTACCATAAGAGTAAATGTAGAAAAATGCTAGTCTTGGGGAAACAAATCTTCTCCAGAAGTTCCCTAGGGAACATTTGTCTCCAGAAAAACTTATAAGTTTCATTTAATGTTGAGATTGAGACAAATTCATCTAGAAATGCTAATTGAAACATACTAGATATCTATTATGTCCGTTGTACAATATTAACTTTCTAACTCTCAGTCTCGCTCAATATTGACCCCTATCGAAGCTAAAGATATGACAATTTTTGTATTCTGTATTTCTACAATAGAATGGGCAAGATCTTCAATTAAGTCTACTTAAAAAAAGGCCACATGAATCATCACATGAAAGAGGCTTTATATAATCAAGATGGTCCAATAATTGCATGCATCATCCATTCACCCTTACTTGTTTAGCTCTTACTCTTGAAAATCATCAACTTAGCAATTGAATTTCCCTGTAGAATTTGGTATGAACAAGGTTAAATACCTCTTGTTATTCATTCTTCCAAGTATCTCATCTTGCTTCGATTTCATACAAGACAACTCCTTCTGTAGGCCTTCCCTTCTTGTTCTTGACTCGGCTAATAGTGGAAACATGAAACGCCTCAGACAGAATAGCAGATCACAAGAAGTTGAAGCATAGACTATAATTGATAATGTTACGTAAGTATTAGCCTTATAACAGCAGAATAGATACAAAAGCTAGTAATTTCTCGGGGATCTAGCACTCCATACTCCACAGAGCGCAAACAGAAAAACAAAGAAAACTCAAAAGGTGCCAAGTGCTAGCAACCTAAGTGTTTAATTCTTTGTGTTTTACTACATGTACAGCGGTAGAAGACCCATAATTCATAACAAAAAATGAATTCTAAAGCATCTTTGTTTAATCAACTTAGGTTTTATATTATGTATTTCATGTTTTCGTAATATTTCACCAGCTAATCAATAAACCGATCTCCTTACATGGTACAATGTCAAAGAAGAGATCATCCAGACAGGTATTTCTTTGAACGGAAATATATTAACCGTAAGTTTGTGGGGTTCCAACTCAAAACCAATTGGTTAAGAGAGGAGTAGCCCAAAACCCTTAGTAAGTAGATTAATAAGTGTTCGACGTGGGACATTACTCAACATTCGTTCTTCAGCTACATGATATTGCCTTTTGCTTGTTTCTTGTGTTTATGCAAAAAAGTAAAAAACAGATTATAGACACATTACTATCACAGAAGTTTAAGGAAGCAAAGTCATAAATTGTAACTTTATGAAAAAAATATATACAAATGCTTAAGAAAAATAAGTTCTATTACCGCTCATAGTCATCAGTCCTTTTATTTCGAACTGAAGCATATACACCGTCTTCATTAACTCCGACTCTCTAATAGCCAAATCTCTCTCGAACTCAGAACACTTGACAATTTCGGATTCAATGTCTCTTGTAATTTGGAAATTCGCCTCAATTTCTTCGTTCACCTGGGTCAGTCAAAATCCTCAAATACTTCTAAGAAATCAAATCTAGAAAAACACTTATTTATAGAAAATTGGATCGCAAACCTGATCAAGCATGTCCTTCAGTGCGGATAACTGACAGAGAATCGCACCTGAATCGTCCATTTTCTACTACTTCTTCGCTGTCGCTTTTCGAATTCCTCGAGCTATATAACCTGTTATGTTATTCGCGCCTTTGAGGCTTTGAACAAGCTAAGGCCCCAAACATACGGGATTATGTTCGGTAATGGAGAATGGGAGTAATGAGAATCAAATCTTTTGTTTGATAGGCAGATATTTATAAGAGAAAATCTTGTTTGGTAATATAGAGATTTCAATTGAGAATTGTATCAAATTTATTAATTGCATTTTTTTTGTTTCAATAACTTACAATCAATTTGTGTCAATTAACAATCCAATTTCATCTATCTCAAGATTTATTGATGGTCAATTTAACAAACCAACACATAATCGGCGTATAAAATAATATATTGTAACCTCAAAAAACATAAAAAAAATAACATTTATTAATCATTAAAATGCATTGTGTATAATGTAGATCCAAAAAAACCCTTTCAACCATGGTAACAAAAAGTATCTTCAACCAAAGTCTAACAAAAAAACAATAATCACAAACATTTATCCAACAGAACTATCGGTGTAAAAACATAGCAACTTGCTCGTCGACCAGCATGTTTTTACTATTCTTCAGTCTCCCTCTACACTCGTAACATCAGAATTATAAACCATCCTCATCATGTTTTCACGCTTATTATGATAACTCATTAAATATTTTGTATGTAATGTTCGTGATTCAATCGAACGACGCAAACGGTAACTACACATCATCCACCAACGAATCATAATATACATGGCATAAAATGCACATATGGCAACTATTCTTTGTCTCAAAGGCGATCTTGCCATCTACACATACAAATATAACAAATTCATAACAAGTAAGATTACATAACCAATGATATTTATAAAAAACAATAAACTTTATACAGACATATCTACAAGTTGTAACCTTTTCCATTCACAGCTTTTCTCTCACACCACTTAGCCTACCACTCAGTCCCGTAATGATCACTTCCTACCACACCATATTTTGGGACCCACCTTATTTATTAATTTTATATTCAATAATACTTTTAAAATAAAAGGAAATAAAATAGAGACTTTTAGAAATGACAGATTATTCACGGATGAAACTTGAAAGACACAAGCTTGTACAACAAATTAAAGTACTACGTATGAAGCATTTTGTACAAACAACAAAAAGAAGTACAAGATATGATGCACTTTGTACAAACTATTCAATACAGAAGTGCCACTTGATATTTGCTATGACCACATAAAAAGTGAGAGGCCATCACTTTGACCAATTCAAAGTATCATATTTAGTACTCATCTTCAACATTTGAAACCACACTCAAGCTCAATGTGTGGGATCCTTCTTTTATTTTCTTCAAAGAAGGCTGATGTACAAGATAAACTTTTCTCCTGTAAGACTTTCGTAGTAGTGAAGAAGAAACTCTATTTCATCTTTCTTTTTATAAACTATATTTCAGTAAAGAGGAAAGACAAACATTATCTATACAAACTGGTATTTGTGTTTCTACCAAGCAAACCAAAGAAGAAATAGAAAAAATATTTAAGAAATCTAACATTGGACCCCATCCACCGCACCACCACTCCATAATATATAGTCAAATAAGAGATACATACATATACAGTTTCTTCATATATATAAATGGTCAACAGGTGACTTTCTTCATAATAGTCAAATAAGAGATAGAGAGATACCTTGCATATATATATATATATATATATATATATATATAGACACACACACACAGTTTCATCATATACATGGTCAACTAGGGTTATCATGTGGAGTTGGGCAGAAGAGAAACAAATGGATGAGAGATAGAGAGATACCTTGCTGTGAGGTCGCACCTGCCGGGAGGTTGTCCCTGCCGCCGCCGGAGGAGGAGCAAAGGAGGCCGACTGTGGAAGCTTTTCGTCGCCGGCGTGAAGGAGTCCCGAAGTAGGCGACTGAAGACTTGAATCTTCTCGTTGCCGACGTGAGGAGGTGCGAAGGGTGACGTGAGGAACTGTCTGGAAGGAGGCGAACGAAGGCTGGAGGCGAAAGATTTGATACACAAGTTTAAGGAATTCTCCGCTTTTTTTTCTATTTCCCGAGGAGTGATTCTCTCTATTTCTCTGCATATGGAAGGGAAATAAATATAGAGAATAGGATTTTTTTTATTTCTCATTTTTTAATTCTCAAGTCAACCAAACAAGGGATTTTATTTTTATTTCTATTTTTCTACTTCCAATTCTCTCTACCAAACACACCCCCAGGTTGTATTATATAGGAGTTCTCATAGTCTCCATTCTCTAGCTCTTCTGTTCCCGTCCGGTTGTTAAAACCTTGAAATAATTATTAAAAACATAATTCTTTATAAGCCCTGAAATAAAAATCTTTCTTAGATTATTAATTAATCAGCTCTAGCCTCTTTCGTCAAACACACTCTTATTATAGAAGCTTGGGATTCTAGTTTTTATATTCCCAAGCTCTCTAGCTTCGTTCGGGTGTTAAAATCCTGAGGGGATTATTAAAAAAATAATCCCTTATAAACCTTCAAAATAAAAGTTTTTTAAAGTAGCTTATGGCTTAGGATTATCAATTAAGCAACCCCAGCTCCAGCTAGTTTCACCAAACACGCCCATATCTATACTATATTATAAAGCATTTAAACCCTTTGCTTAAACTCTTAAATTTTAAGTGTTTAAAATTACTAAATTACCCCTCATATAAACTAAATTAAGTAACTATTAGATATATTTAATAAGATTGTTATATTTTATTTTAATAACTAAACTTTACATATTTAAAAAAATCAAAGTCAATACAATTTTTTTGAAAGTTAAAGCCAATACGAATTAACTTAATTATTAAAAATATTTTCTTAATTTTCTTTTTCAATTATGGAGAACGGAAAAGTAAAAGAAATAGAAAAAGATAAAGAAAATTGATATTTCACCAACAGAAATTAATCGTTGTTACTGTATTACCCCGAATATCATACTCCCTACGTATGTGTATATATACAGAGAGAGAGAGAGAGATTTTAGGAGGTGCACATTGCAGAAGTTTTTTTTCCCAAAAATAATTAGTTTTTATTTTATTTGGATGGGTAGTTGGATATTTTTATTTGAAAATAAAAAGTTATTTCGATTTTAGGTATTTTTAATATCTAAAATTACATAAATAACCTTATTAATGTTTTCAAATATTGTTTATAACACTTCATATCAAACATGTCTATCTTCATATCAAACATGATTAATAAACCATAATTGCATCACTCGTCATATACTACCAGTTTTGAAAATTAGACCGAGTCAGAAGGTTGAACCGGAAACCAGATCCAATACCAACTCAATAACAATGGACTTAACCAGTGGATTATGAATCGGGGGGGGGGGGGGGGGGTTGAACATTTTAGTCAAATGACCATTTGATTAAAGTTATGATTTGTTGGTTTGAATCAAGATTCTGGATAGCAGTTTATCTTCATCTTCTTCAAGACATGTTGGGTCAACAAATATTCAACCAGCACCGCCATTGCCTTCAACCGCCTCACAGTCTCATCCTTCGTCTTCAACCACTGTTAGAACAATATATCCGGATTACTTATACAATCGTGTATGATATTTCAACCTTAACATGTCTGGGTTACACAAAATTCGAATTGGGATGATGACAGAAGAATGCAATCTAGTTCTTGACACAAAAAAAGATCAAAGACCAGAGAGAAATTTTTTTGAGTGAGTTTCAAATTGTGTGTGTTATATGATGAACATCTTTTCCCATCTGAAAAACTGAAAATGGGAATTATAAAATTTAAGAATCATAATGAAAACCCCTAAAAAATCAAAAAAAATTATTACAATCCCTCAACTAAAATAAATTTCGGACGCTGCCCCTTGATCTTACCGGGATCAACCTAGACTGATCCAAGCGTGCACTCCACACTCCAAACTTGTTTTAGAACAAAGTTTAATCCCTTTAAAACATACGTATAAATTCAATTACACTAAAATCACCAACAACCACCACGCTGCTGCCACCTCATCTGTCTTCAACCACCATCGCCTACGTCTTCAACAGCTGTTTAGGGAAAAATCAAAGATAAATATCATATCTTAAGAAAGAAAGATGATTAGTATATAATAATTTTTTGTCATACACAACAAATTATGATTATTTGAATTATTTTACTGTTTAATATGTAAATGAGAATAATATATAATAAAATTATAGAAAAATACAAATCAAAATTATTGTGTATACCAATTTTATGTTATATTTTCCTAATTTATGAAAACGTGTTACATGTTGAAGAGACATACTTAGACGACATTTAATTAGAGAAACGTGTCTTTTTCATTGACAAAGGAAATTTACGTGTTACATTTTTGAAGTGACGTATTTTAAAAAAATCAAAATAAAATTAGTTTTATTATTAATTATTAGTTTTATTAAACCTAAATAACATCAAACTTCTACTTCGCCTACTACTATATCAACGGTCTCCAGTCAATTGCCATTACTACGTTAGTTACTCAGTTAAGTTCCGTCCAACATTAATCTCCCTCTAAATTGCCATCATCACATTCCTTATTTGATTTCCAACCCCAACTCATCTCCAAATTACCTCGTACTTCTTCGCCATGACGAGTGCTCTAACCACCACCACACTGGGCCATCTAAGAACTTTGAATTGAGATCTAAAATATACTTCGGCTGCACAAAAAGTAGTTTTTTGTATCGATCTAAATTCAGAAAGTTTCTATAAGATTTCATGGTTATGTCATAACTCGATAGGTCCGAAAACTTGCCCCCAGATGGACTTCCCAATCATAATTACTCTAATGAATAACTAAAGAAAATAGATAGATGGAAGATAGAAAACTAGAAAAAAGAAAGAAATAATTATATAACAAAAATATCTTTCAAATAGACACCTCTTGGACAGGTTGAGTGACCTGAAAACAGGTTGGATCTACCTATTGAATGTATTTTTCCAAATAAAATATTTACAATGTATTATGAGTTAGAGGAAGGTTAATTTGAGAACCATTGTGAGTATCGTAAAAACCAATCTTAGACATTTATTTGGTAGGTGGAACTCATGGATGAAGAGCGTGGATGGATAAAGTGTTACAAGGTGCATTGAGTGAACTCATGGGTGGGTGATGGAATTGAAGGAAGAATTAGACGCCTCAGATTGGTTCTCCCGATACTCACAATAAAAATAGTTCTTAAATGAACTTTTTCCTTAAAACTACATTTGAATGAGCTTCAACTTGCTTCACCGGCCGAGCCAATTTTAACATGTTTCTTGAGCTATTTTTCAATTCAATCGGTTCGACGATTCTAGATGTAGCATTACATAAATTGACTAATTTTTAAGTAAGAGAAATAATATATCCTTCTACATTTTGTTTCGAGTTATCCTTTGACACTTGCCATAATTTGGTATCAAACTAAGGATATATTTCTTGGGTAACATATAATAACATCATATGTTGTTTTTACCTATAAACGAGATAATCACATTAGAACTATATAATTCACACATTTCACAAACCCAACCTTACTATACTAAAAAAGGTAAGGGAGAACTTGATATATACAAAACCATCTCTAACTTCTGGTTTACCCGTTTAACATTTTGTACACCCCGTCATAACGGAATACACAGGATCGAGAACTGACCTATTGCTTACCAGTCACCTCTCCGTCTTTCCTCTTCAATCTCAAAGACTTGTGCTTTGTAGCAGGTGCCACAAGGAGCAAACGAGACATTATGTAACCCATGAGTTCTTCGCGGTGAGAAAATGTGAAATCCAAATGAGCATACTCGAATTCATTATACGACACCTCTACGCCTGCGTCTCTCATTAACCTATAATGTTTTCTCACCATTGATGGACGGATCACCTTGTCTTTCCTTCCTGCAACAACATCCACCGGAACATCAATGAGCCCGTAATATTCACCCAAATCCAACGGTTCTGGTGAACCGTACACTCGCATGTTAGCCGAGGGACTCCCGTAGTCAAACATTCTGAATTTCCGCGCATGCTTCATCTGAGCTAAATGGAGAGCTATACCAAAAGAAACACCGGGCATGTCATTCATGTTGTAGTGAGGTAAGCCCAATACTCCAACCCAATTGGAATTATCACCACCCAATAAATAACCAATCAGGGTTTGAACCACCCCCCCAACAGCAGGGTAATTATGGAAATCCCGTGCCAATTTGTTTACCAACATGCGGAAAAACCTTGTGGGTATGTAGAACGCGGGGATGAAAGGTTGCAAAATGGGAGAAAACCAAAGGAGTAAGTACTCGAGTGCTGTGAATAGATATGAGGCGTCGTGATGAAATCCAGCTGGCGATAAAAGGATTAATCTCGATAGCCGGTGAGGTTTTTGTTCCACACGGCGCGTAATGATGTACATCATAATTGCAGCTCCTCCTAAGCTGTGGCAAATTGCACAAAGCTTATAAGGCTGCTGCTCGATGTTTGTTTCTTCTGTATCAACCTGTGAAAGAGATTTTAACTCTGAGGTTTTCACTTCGTGAATCTTCTCTATCATGGCTGGTATATCTTCAACCCCGTGCTCATTGATGGAGTAATTCCAGTACCTATTTAACGAAGATATTATGGGGGACACAAATGTATAAATTAAATGAAATAACTATGAAAACTATAAAGATTTGTGAAGAAGAGGTATTTATTTTAAAGTCTCCAGATTAAGTAACATTACGTTTGACATGAAATAGGGATAACATAAACTTATTAACTTGCGGAAACAAAACTTACTCTCGCGAGGATATATTCTTGTTAACATGTTCTCTTGAAACCAGACCACGGAAATTACCCAGGAAAACATCATAGCCTGAAAGAGGAAAACGGATCATCATATATCTTGTTTGCAACATTATATGCCTGCTGGTGAAAGAATACAACCGCAAAAGCGCAAACCTTGATCAAAAGCAGCAAAAGCTGGAGACCCAACAACTCCATTAGACACCCAACTGGAGGGATAAAAAGAAAAACACAATCAATATATAAAAATATTATGGAAAGGAGAGAGCGAGAGTTAATATTCAAAATAAACTTCCGTTTAACACTTGTGAGTTCTGTGTGATTTAAAGTTTCAAACTCGAACCATTTTGACATATTATATGAATATGATCCAAACAAACCCGAGAAATTCAAGCTTTCACTCAATTTGACAGGTTTTGTAAGAGTTGGGGCAAAAACTAGCCCCTTTAATGCACACTTTTTTTAGTTGGCATACAGAACAACATTGACAGAGTACCCAATTCTCTCTGAGAAACTGAATCTGTCTTAATCATTGTCATCTATGGATTGCTAAATAATATTTGCCTTTTTTTTTTCACAGTCAAATTTACACTCAGGTCTGCACAATCTTTGCCTAGATGTAAGCATAAACTAATAAATAACTGATACTTTTTGATGATTATGTAAATATGTCAAGGCCATCCATGTTAACCTATAAAGACTCACATTCTTCAAAGTAGACTAGAGAAGTCTACATGAGTTGATGTTACCTTAATGAATACCTAAAAGCTAAACCTTGGGGCTTGGATTCTTACAATGGTATTACACTGTGAGTATATAATTTGTATCCAATTTTCTCATTGAGAGACAAGGCTTCATGTATAAATCATGTTTAATGATTTCCATTTGCATCAACTTTACAAGTTTGGGGTAAATTATAATTTATAGACTTCTGCAACTTTACAAGTTTGGAGTAAATTATAATTTATAGACTTCGGAATAAGTGCCAATGACAGACATGCACATATAGTAACTTAACCGATAAGTAACAAGAAGATAGAGACTACATTACCCCATAGATGAATCAAAGACACCATGTTGTAGATACACCACCTTTCTAGCATCACGTCTAAAGGAAGAGAAGAGAGAGTTATTATTCAAGATAAACTTCTGTGCAAACCTAATTACAACAAAACACTAACCTAGAAAGTGAATACAAAAATAATTTTACCTCGGAATCCGTTCTAGAAGGAGAACATATCCATCAGCAGTAACTACATTGATAGCTTCATAAGGGTACCTACAATATACATGTTGATAGGTGAGTGAATGGTGTGCAAACTTGCACGTTCCTCCTAGTGTGACCCAGTATGAGATTCCCAAGTTTAACTCACAAGTTCAACTTGGAAAAAAATTTCAGTCCCAAATAAATGCAACGTCAAACCAATGGTGTAGTCTTTGACTGATAATCAATTATCTATAAATGCCCTTTCAATATTATGAAGAGACAAAGAAAAAGTTGTAGACCAAAGTCGACGCCGCTGATATTATGTGATGATATCTAATTTGGACTAGAATAGTAATCTCAAAAGTAAGATCTCATATTTATTTTTAGACAATCCAGGAAGGAAATTGTCACATTAATTTAGGGACAGAGAGAGTAAAAGACAAGCTTAAATATTTAACGTAGTTGAACTATACACAGAACTCTGTTTCAACTTTTTCTCCATTTTTCACCTCATCATGTGAATCATCATCCTTGATGTTTAATCTATTTTTCTTACTTAAATCTTGACATTAAAAATAAAACATACCCAAGCTCTGTAATGACGTCTTGACATGTGCGACCATCTGTATTTAAGGAATTATTCAACCTCATTTTCCTTTCGGTTGGAGTAGGGTCGTCCTCAGCAAGAGTGGCGGTGGTAGCATAGGCACTTGGATCATTGGTCGGTGAAGACCACCTCAATAATGCCCTCAGAGAGTCCAATGGAGAGAGAAAACATGCCGCTACCTTGTGAATACCATCAAATATGGTTTCTATATAAATCTCCATTCCAAGATGTAAATCCTGAATTTACAAATAGGAAAATATTAGTATAAATCTCCAACCAGTTAAAAGATTTCGACTGTCATTTTTATGCTATTTTGATGCATAAAATGTTAAAATCCTATTATTATTCACAGATTTAGATCACCAAAGTAACAATATTGTTTCTGTGATCATAACTAAGGCAAAATATTTATATTTTTTCTAAAGATGGACCAAAAGTACCTGTGGGTCAACCCGACCCAACCCATGGTAAAGAAGTTATATGTTCCAGCACAAACCCTATCAGATTCAGACCCTTTACCCAACCGGCCCATTTCGCCACCTCTAGAAAATGTAGATATGATTTATGAGCTTGTATTGCTAGGACAATAAACAACTTCATAAAATTTATCATATTAACTAAGAATTAAAATACAAGCATACCTCTATAACTCCACGTCTTTTGTCAGTAGCCAGTTGAACAACATGATCCAATGCTTTCCTGCCAGCATGCACATGTGAATTCTGCAATCCTCCAGCGGTGCTAGTGGGCCCCTTTAAGCCTCTACTCAGAAATACGCTATACAGATAAACTGGTATCCCGAAAGTTAGCCTTGCAGGAAGTAAAAGCCACATGAATATGGAAAAAATCCAATGTGCCGAGTTCTTCTCATGCTTGGTGAAGCTGCTTGCCCTGGAGAATCTAGAACTTTGTGATAACGGAGATGCAGGAGATATGTCATCATCATCGTCATCTACTTCTTCTCCAGATGAATAATCTACACTTGATGCTGAATCAGAGTCCATTGAGAGTTCATGAACAAACTGGTTAAAGGAAGACACCCCACTACCAAGAAAATGAAAGGCACGTCAATAAGGAAAAGGTTTAGTACAAAGATCTCAAAATATCAAACTGTTCAGAATGTCAAAAACAAAAGAGGGGAGCTGTTCTTTACCTATAGAAGTTTATTTTCAGAAAAATAGTATTAGTTGGGTGCATTTTAAAATGGATAATTACAATATTACATGCAAGAGATTCGGTAACTTGCAAGAATGAATAACTTTGGACAAAAGTAGGAACCTTAATGCAAAAAAAGGAAAGAAAATGCAATCATACCCTTAACTTTTTAGACAACTTTGAAACAGGTTTTTTCATACTTGACATTTTCTTGTATAAAATCACTCATGCTTGCAAATTTTAGTGCTAATGTCTTCTGCGTTTTTGTTAAGATGGTTTATTTGGATTCAAAAGGCCAACTCTTGAGTGTATGCATATGATTGTATTTATAATTCACATTTAACAATAAGTTATAAGATTAAGTCTTGTTAGGTGAAGCCACATGTCCGTTTAGGCATATACAACTGAAAGCGGCATTATTTAAAAAAATTATCAGCTGGAGAGTTTTTTTTGTCTTCTATGTTCCTTGAGACTGACCCCCTTAGCAATCTTAGATCTTAATGTTAAAAAGGTCATAGATTGATGATAACCAGAATTAGAATACAAAATCTGTTTCATGTATCATAAGTGGGAATATCAAAGCGATGCTCAAAGAAATACAATGTCACAAGAAGAGCAGAAAATATTCATGGAAGAAAGTAAGGAGACAAGTAAAAATGCCACTAAATTTGCAAACTCCATATGAATCAAATAAATGATCTTCCCATATATGCATACACTAATGATAAGTAAAATGGCCAAACCCCTCGGGACGGAAGCTAAAACATGAAAAACCCCCAAATTAAGAAATGAATGGAAGCTTATACATTAAATGGAAACAAAATGCAGCCCCCTTTCCACCAATATCCAATCATCGTAGGTTTTATCGAACATGTGTTAAGGAAGAGTAAGAAAAGCTTACTTTTCCATCCAACGAGGAAGCCGGGGTCCACGAAAAGATGGTCTGAGCTCCCAACCATGAATTCCTTCGAGCATGTTAGTCTTGCCAGGTAATATAGCCAACAACAATGCTGAAACTCCATTTATAAGCCTCAAAATATTATTTAAAAACTCATAAGTAATCGTTTTCACAGACCTGCAAAATACAAAGAGGTATTTAAGAGAAAGACAAGTCGCCAGCATACATAATTACATATCAACAAGACAAAGTGTTCATGCTTTACAATTGAAAAATCATGACTTTAGGACAAATTTTGATAGTGAGATTATCCAACACCCCCATACAATTAATTCCATGTTTCCTATATTAAATCACGATTAAACTCCGCGTATCCTCAATCCCCAAAATTAGTTTTTTCTTGGCTACAAAACTCAAGGCTTTTTGCAATAACTTGTCACGAACAAACAAATTTAACCAAGTATAAAGAATGAGTGAATCTTGAATGACTCCTAGATCATCCATCCTAGCCTAAATAACCACTCATTCATCTTAAGATTCAAAACTACAATATAAGAGAGAAACTGAGAAGAAAACAAGTACTAAACGTTTAAACCTAATATAACTTTAAGAAATATCTGATGAAGGGAACGTTTCCTCCCCCTCAGAAACTCCAAAATAACCATCAATCGAAAAGGATCAATTCACATGTACACCATCCTTCAAGATTAAGAGCATCAATTTCGTTTCCCTAGTAAGCAATTAAATCCTCAATTCAATCGAACATCGAAATCTAATCGTCACACAAACTTACGAATTGGGCCGATTATGCAGCAAAGGGTCATATATATTTATAGATCAGTATTATGATATCAATACCCACATAACGATTCTCACACATAAGCACCCACTAAGTATTGGATAATGATCGAAGGAGAGAGAAGGTGGAGAAACTAACTCTTTGGTGACTGCAAGGAAGTTGTCAACGAGCCTTTGAATCATTTGTGTTTATGTGTAAGTTATATATAGGTTTGATTTGTTAGGCTCTGGGTAGTGGTAGCAAAAACAGCATCAAAACCCAGATCCAAATCGAAGCGAAACCCTAAAAAGTCGGATTTCGTAATCGATTCTAGAGAGAGAAAGAGTAATTCAGAGAGAGAAAAGCGATAAACGTGGAGGGGAAGAGAGGGCATGTGTACATTACATTTATAAGCAACGCTGGTTCTTGACGTCCAGATAAAGAGAAAACCGAAATTGGACCCACGCGCGTAAGAAAAGGAAAGCGGGGGCCATACAAGATGGAAGTCTCATCCGTATGACGTGGCACTGTAAAGAAGCTTGTGGACGGAGCGCCAGAGCCACGTGTAAAATGTGTCGTCATGTGAACGTGAGATTTGGAGCAAAATACGAATCTGCATCCTTTTGTGTACAACAAAATATTATTATTTTCATAAATATTTAATAAAATGGATGGAAAAATATAAACTAAAGATATAGAGGGATATAAATATTATATTTATTGTATTGTGATCAATCATGTTTTGATACTCGAGTTGAGAGGATCGAGTCACATAGTTTCTCTCCTTTGTATGGCTAGCCCCTTTCTAGAGGATGTAGAAGTGAGTAAGAGTAAACGGTGTGGGGAAGATGGTGGGATGGGGTTGAGATGTGATGAAGGGGTATCCACATTATGTAAGTGTGGTAGAAAAATTTAAGGGTGAGTATCACATAGGGGGTGTGCATTTGTGGGTCTCATTTATTACTTCTCTCACATTAATATTATTTATTTATTTATTGGTAGTGTGATATTTGATGTGGTGTAAAGTGACCACTACATAACTGAGTGGTGAAAAAAAAACTGATGTGACGGTATGATGATAGGTGAGAGTTACATACACTCTAAGTGACGTTATATCAAGTGGTTGGTTTGGAGGATGTGTCTTTCATATGAGAATGAAAGTCTACTTTTGAGGAAGTAATCCCATTATAGACTAGAGAGATGTATTAGACAATCTTAAGGATAGTAAGTTAACAGAACTCTTGTAAGTGTTGACGGTCTCTACTACTTATAAGTTAAGGTAAATTAGAGTTTTTAAACTAGATAAAATACTTAAACTTAGTCCGATATCATAGACAATATAATATACGTTATCAATGTGTAACATTTAAATTAATTTTCTGTTCTTATTTAACTGATACGATAACTTGATTGATTTATGTTCTAATTACTAACCAATTAAGCTCAATTAGTTGAATCCTTTTGGTCCTCTTAGACATCTCCCTTTTTATTTGGCAATGTGTTATTTGATTTTTCAATGGCTAGTTTTATAGTTTTTGTATTTATCATCATAACTTTATTCAAGGTTTTTTATTTACTATAGACCACTTAATTTATGACATTAATTAATAACACCTAACAAAATTAAGCTTAAGAGCCCTTTAAATATCATTTAAGTAATTAAATATAGTCATCTTCTTACGGTTGAATCATGTGTTTTAAATTCATTCACTGAATCATAGAAGTCATGTCAAATATATACTAATTAATTAAGATATAACATAACAACTATTAATAAACCATAAAAAAACGTGACCATTAAAATATTTACCATCTATGGGACAAATGAGACCGAATCTAACAACTATTAAGGAGTCACGTATGGATAGAAAAAGATGCCTTTCTATAACTCAATGCTTAAAATATTCCCTTTTTTTCTCCTTTTATACAGAAAAATTTAAAATATCTATTAAAGATATATTTATTATATATATTTTTTTATAGATGATTTGTATACAATAACAATTTGTTATCAATAAAAAATGTTTATGTAGATCGGAAAAAACTATAACGAATTTATGAAAACATAAGTATCATAATTATTATATATGACAAATGATTGTTATATACAAATTATATCTCTACTTTTTTTACATTATATTATTCTACTTTTGGCCGCTTACTCATGAACTTTCGAGTTTCGACGGAATCGTCACCTTTGTTATTAACACATACTTTCATGTCAAATTATTAATAAATAAAATTGATTAGAGAGACTAATAAAAATTATAAAATTGATAAAAATAGTCAGAATTTAAGAATTACATAAATAGAAAGAAATTACGCTAAAAAAAGTATAATCCTGAAATTAAATTACACAAATTAAAAAAAATTACAAATCTATTTTTTTCTAGTCACTTCTCTTTATTTCAACATTATCCACATCAATTCTTCCCCATCTATTTTTTCTAGTCACCTCTCTTTATTTCAAAATTATCCCTAATTTCCGACAAACATTCACAGGAAGAGTTTTACTACAATATCTACCACTTTATAGGTAGGGAGAGGCTTCATGCCTAACATCAATAGCATGAATATCTACATGAGCCTGCTATTTGCCTATCTCCTGCGTCTTATACCACATAAAAAAAAATACTGACCAGATATTAAAGTGGTGTTTGTTTTAACTTATCAATAGCCTATTTTCGGGTTTATTTTTATAAGCTTATTTTTTCAGACTTATTTTTAGTTTATTAAGAGCTTATTTTTCCGGCCTAAAACAAACACCCCTTAAACGCCTCATACTCCCTAGTAAGCCTATATCTAACACACTATTGAATGGAAAATCTTCAAGATCATTAAGGATGTCCAACATTACTGAGATACCATAATTACCTCCCTACCTTAGTAGCCTACTGTTAGGAGACAAAGCGTCACTCTCCATGAGTTTTCCCCTTGTTAGAGAATCCACCTCCCTCTCTTATAAATAGGATAGAAAGCCACACAAATCAGATATGTTTTCTTGAAGAAACACAACCTCACAACCTTCTTATTCCGAATCTTAAGACATGAATATTGAGTTAAGCGTCGGAGGGGTCTCCAGATAATCCCTGGAATCCTCTAACCTAGACTTTCTTGCCTTACGGTTGTAATATCTCTAGACGAGAAGACATTCATTCAGCACTTGTGTTAGAACTCAAATAAATGATCACCGGACACATATGTGAGGATGACAAGAAACTCAAGATCTTTCTTTTTTATTTTATGGATGTCCATTTACCCTTTGGGTTTCGTATCTTAATGGGTTGTCTATACTTTTCAAAAAATCCGATTTGAGGATCCCTTTGATGCCTAAAGATCCACTCCTTAGATTTTTTTTTCTTTCGTCTACAATTAAATCAAAATCTTCATCCATATTAAGTGAAGGGTCACTTGTATCATCAAACGAAATTCTTAAATTTTTTCTTTCTCCGTCACTTGCTTATTTAGTAGGCCTTTTGTTGGAGATGTCTCGTTCAAGATATCCACCACTGACCAAGTCACACCACCAGCCCCATCAAGAGCACCTTCCACCACCACGCACCAACAAGCATTGTGTGAAGAACTCACCAACCGTCCTGAATATGGAATTTTGGGCAAGGTGACGACAATATACAAAGACAATTGATCACAGTATTACAGTAACATAGTCAAATCACTCAAATGTTGGCAAGCAGTATCGTTTCGGTAATTAAAATAAGGAGCATAAGCATATAAGAAACAGTTGTGCGTCCAATATAACCGACCAAAATTGAATGAACTGTGACATAATCAAACATATGTAAACAGCACATATATCTTGCCTTCTAGACCTTAAAAAGAATCATCACTTGAAAAAGATAACAGGAGGTGCTAAACACAAAGCTCGCTGAATTGCAAACTAAGGATAATGAAGGGCTCTAAGTCAATCTCTGAGCAGTCTCCTTTGCAAGAACTCTTTCTTTTGCTTTTGTTTTCGCCTGAGATTTGGAACCCATTATCCCACCACCCCATTTCTTTCTGTATTCATCATACTTGTCGTTGAAGTTTGCCTGAAATAACAGTAAAATTAATAAAAAAAAATTAAAAAACAAAATATAAAACCTCCGTAAGTATTTTTGTTTTATCAAAGCAAACCTTAATTGCTTCCAAGATTCTGCTGAACTCCATCTTATCTTCATTCTTGACTGTGGTCAAGCATAGAGCTGCTGCAGTTTTCTGATGAACAATCTGATATATAACAAAGTGGTTGTTAAATCCCATGAAATAATCGAGAAACTGAATAAAAATAAACAAGACATGACACTTACGGTTCCTAATCTAGATTTTCCTTTCACAATGCAGTATGGGATTTCCATCTTTCTGCACAATGCGGGAAGCCAGACAACCAACTCAATGGGGTCCACATCATGAGCAATGATAACCAACTGGGCCTTGTTCTACAAGGGGTCATGAAAATAAAGTTCAGGTTTTGCCTCAGAAAAAAAGGTCAAAAAATATTAAATCTATACAGCAGAAATGAAGGACCTGCTCGATAAGATAGGTGATATGGTTCAGACCATACTTGACAACAATAGGCTTCTTGGCTTCAGTTGTCTTTCCTTCAGACTCAGCTTGTGCCCTTTTCAAAAGCCGTTCCTTTTTTGCTGCTTTATCCTCAGGTCTGTATTTAAGCAGCATCTTGAACAAAGTAGTTGCTGCACATTACAAAGAAACGTCATATAACAGCTCATGGATTTAGTACAACTTGTTGTGACATCTATGAAGTTCGTTCACAATGCAAACACCTGTTGATCTGTTGGCCAGGCATACACATACACTAATGACATTATCAGATGAGTAAACTTAGTTAAGGATATGTTATATGTATAATCAATAATGGGTAGAATGTAAAATAACGAAATAACTAGTAGAGGCAACTGGCAAGTAGGCAACAAGCCAACAATGCAAACTGTTCAAAACCATGTAATTCTTACAGCTAAGGCTGGCAAATTTAGGGGTGATACGAAACCCAACACAAACCCGAAAAAGGAAAAAACGGGTCAACAAGAAAATAATTGGGTAGGGTTAGGGTCAACCCAACAACCCCAAAGTGACCCATATGACACGTTTAAGGGCAAAATTGTAAAATTACAAAATTTTCTTTACTACTTAAATTTAAAATTTAAAAAAGATGACTGATTTGTGAACTCGAAAAAGGGAATGGCATCTTAGGGCAATAAAACTCGCCAAGCAAAAGTACAAAACCCTTCAACATTAAAAACTTAAAATAAACAATAGTACATCATTTTGGTTTTTGTAATTTAGACTATATGGTTTTGGCATGTTGACATTTGACTACTTAATAGGTGGTACTTTAGTATTTTGAATTCACTTTATAATTCTATTTAATGATGAATTATTTTCAATTATTCGGTTGTTTAATAGCATTATTTGTTCGTACTTGGTACAATGTTAGTACATTTGTACATCACATTTTTTATTATATTCATTTATATAAGTTGAATAAAAAAGTAAAATCGAAATTCGAATCAAACCGAAACAAAAAACAAATTTAAAGTTTTGCAATCGAAATGAACATTGAATATTGAAGTTGGAATATGTACCAAAATCATTAATGAAATTCGTGTCGAAACCAAAAAAGGAATCGGAAAAATTAAAAAAGAAAACCCTATATGAATACCGAAAAAAATTCGCCAAACACATTTGGCTGAAATGGGTCGACAAGAAACATGACCTGAACCTAACACAAAATTAAATGGGTTGACAGAAAACAGACACGAACACGAATGACACGAACTCAACCCGAATTGTCAGCTTTATCCAATGTAGAATACACACGACAGTCAAGCGAATTACGTAAAAAAAAGTTCAATGAATTTTAAGTAAGAAAAAAAGATCAAAAAGGAATGTATCCCCAACAAAAAGTAGTTTTTGTAAGTTTCCTAAATTGGAATTACAAGTAAAAGCCTCATGTCTATAATGAGTTGATAAAAGAGTTTATGAAAAAACAATATACAGCCTTAAAACAATATAATCGGTCCAAAAGACGAGAAGATGGGTGAATGTAGTAAAAAAGAGTGAACTAATATTCTAACTCTGATAATCTTACGACTTAATTTCATATTTTTATTGAATCACAATGGTTTTAGTATGAATCTGAAATTTTAGTTGATTCATATGGCCTCAACATGAGAATCATTTATTTCTACATTATGAAAATTTTACAAAGCCAGAAAGTAATAAGGAAAAATTACTACTAAGTGTTGTCTAATGATGAACAAATACCCCATTGGATCATCATGGGGCTTGATACAAAATGATTCAACGTTTGTCTGCGGATAAAATTAGAATAAATAGGAAAGAAAGCAGCCTGTTTTCCCTTTTATGATAAGGAATCAAGCTTGATAGCTTTCAAAAAATAATTCTAATTAGAAGATCATATCTGCTAGAATTGAAGTATTCATGAGTATTCAGTAAGCGTAATAGTTTCTGCAACAAGACAAGTCCATAACCAGGTTTTTTGCCACATGTCTACTTCAATGAAAGAATGGAGCCAAACAAGCAATTTATATCACATTAGGATAATCGAACATTAATACAATTTTAAGCAAGCTATATACGTGAACGAAAGGGGTATAAATTTTTACCAAGATTCTTGTCAAGGGTCTTGGTGAACTGATTCAGAGCAGGAGGAACCTTCAAACGCTGTTTGAGGATTCTCCTTTTCCTCTGAATACGAACAACTTGCGGCCATCTCACAAATCTATGAAGATCCTTCTTCGGTGGCAATGCTCCACCTATCCCAAATTGCTTCGGCCTTTTCTCGAACAACGGGTTCACTACCTTCTCCTATAGAGCCAAAAACATGATTTTGAATACGTAACCAAACACCATGATTGATTATAGATAACTACTGGTAATGAATGAGCAACAATACCGTTTTCTTTTTAGTTGCGACCGCCTTCACACCCTTCTTTGGAGCCTTCAATAAATCATAAATCACACATGCAGAGATATGTTAGAATCAATCAACAGGAAAAGGAATTCGGTGAATAAAAACCTACGCACACAAGAAATGAGGAAGTCTATTGATCGTTAAAAAATGCCCAATAAACACATATGTTGAGGGTTAAACAGAGGTAGACGATGGAGAAACTAACCATTAATGAAACTTGAGATTCAGGGTTTCGAAACAGCGATGAAGATCAAGTTGGAAATATTAGGGTTTCAATGTATAGAACCCACCCAAGGCTAAACCGACAGGCCTAATTTTATTATCACGTCGTCGACCAAATTAGCCCATTGATATGAAGTTTAGTTTCAACTTTCGATACTAAATCTTAATTCCTAAGCTATTTGGGCCGAGTGGGCCTGATTTTATTTTCTGTGACCCTCTCCTCATAGCCACAGACTATCCTCTCTCTCCACACAACCCTTTTATCTCTCGACCGATGGCAGGTGGTGGATTGTGTTTTTGATTTTATGTTGAATAGCTAAATGACCCTTGTGTTAATACTTAATATGGGATGATATAAGTCAATTTTAAGTTTAAGAAGAATTTCATTTATATCTTTATAAACTTTGATAATTACATATATGTTTTTATAAACTTTAAAATTACACATATATTCTTCCAAAATGTTAAATCTCTCATGTATATTCAATAACTTTATTTATTTATTTTTAAACTAGCTAGGAGTTAAAAAAACAATTATTTTCTTGGTAATTACTAAAATACCCAGAGTCCCATGTTTTTTTTTTCTTTGTGATCGAACACAGATTTTGCTAAACTACAAATTAATTCATATTATAATACCTATGGTCCTATACTCCTATGTGCCTTCTTTTGCAGGGAAATCACTGCGGTACATAACCATAATAAAAAAAATAATATAGTTTGATAATTATTATCTAATTGAAATAAAGCTCAAGCCTTGTGGTAAACCCACATGCCTATCAAAGTAATTTGTCATGAATGTTCCAGATCCACACTCAACATTACGTCTTCATTTGTGCTTCTTTGCACCACCGCGGAGGGAACAAAGTGGAGGGTGGATTCCTTCTGCACGTTGTAGTCCGCTAGGTTTTGTCATCCTTGAGTTGTTTCCAGTGAAGATCGTATGGTAGGATGCAACCTCCAATGTCATTCGTACTGTACTCCACCCTTTTAGGGTATAATTTCTCTTTACATTGTTATTGTTCCAAGCTCCGCTGCCCTCACCATCGTCGACGATTGTGACCGTACTTGCTTCACCGTGCTCTACCGCCACCAGATCTGTGAAAGATTCTTCTTGATTTCTTTTTCAATTTTTCTTGATATCAACTCCTTTTTTCCGTTTTTACAAAGAACATCACTCCCAATTAAGTCCCATGTTTCGTGGGGAGTTTCAATCGATGGAGCATTTGCAGGTTTAGGATGGTTCCCAATTTGGGATAAAGGGTATCTTCGGTATAATAGCTTAATTAGTTTTAAGATTATGATTAATCAATTTAAAGATAACGTTTTTAAAATTTTAAATTGTTTAAATATAAATAATTTAGGTTTTTGGATATATATATGAGAGATTAAAGGTTTTAAAAGGATATTGGTGTAATTTTAAACTTTATAAGGATATATATGTAATTAACAAAGTTTGGAAGGACATAGATGGAATTCTCCCTTAAACTTATATAGTTTTAAAGAGTACTAACGTATGGTAAAAATTTATTAAACATAGATAAGAATATAAAATCTCGTAAGATATGAGTAAACATTACAGAATTTTAAAATTCATACAAAAGATTATCATTAGATTTTCTGTATTTATAAACAACATTCATGATTTTATTAGTAGGGTTGCTTTCATCATCGCAAATTGATAGTTTTAAACTCTCCTTACTCTTCACTCGAGAAACCAGCACATATAACTGTCCATAAGTGAAAACGGATCGTCTAAAAAATAATCCAACATTCGATAAAGATTGACCTTAGTTTTTGTTTATCGTCATTGCAAAACAAACCAAGAGAGGAAACTGCCTTCGTTGAAACTTGAATGGTATTAAACAAATTTCTAATTTGAAATTAAACGTGCCGTTAGATATCTAATATTCTAATATTATAATTAAAAGAAAATGTTTGTGATGTCATCAAGGATGTAGAGTTTAAAATGATGAAATTATATAATTTAATTTATATCGTAATTTAAAATGATACGTGTATCAAATATGGTGATTTAAAGTTATTTAAATTTGATTTTGAAAAAATATTGTCGGTGATTTTAAAATTTAGAATTTTAAAGAATAGTATTCTTTAATTTGAAAATTACATTTTGAAAATTAAATTTGAATGTTTTGAGATTGATTTTAACTAATCTAACATTCTCATAATTAGTTAGTATTGAATAATAGTATTGAATTTTTTAAATTTGTAATAACTAATCTTCAATAAATTAACTAATCTTTAATTCAATTCAATCTAAATTAGAGATTACGTAGAAAATAAAATGTAAATTTTAACAAACTAATCTATTTATGTATTCTCCTTCAAATACGTTTACATCTTAAAGTTAATTCAATCTATCCGATTATTAAGCATCCCCATATTTAAAATTTGTTGGATATAAAGAATAGTAGTTTGTATATGATGATTTATTAAGCTTGTTGAATTAAAGAAATTATTTGAAGTAGTGTGTTATGATTGGTGGGAAAAAATTTTAAAAATAGATGATCATCATCCTTTTATTTTAACAAGGTTATTAGATAAGAGAATAAATTATGACAAAAAGGTACTTTAATAGCCAAATGATTAGCATGTTGAACATTAACAAGAATGTTTAATATAATTCATACTTAATTCATAGTCTCAATTGACTAATTTTAGTCTTTAGATTAATGGCATCAATAGTCCAGATTACATTTTTAAAACTTTGGGCGTAGTGATATTTTTGTAATTCACATGTGATGCTTTTACAAATCACATGTGATTGCATACTTAATCACAATATTAAAATTTTAGGACTATGTTTTTTACATGAACTTTATTGAACACAATTCTCAACATTAAATAGTTTGAATAATTTGGAGGCATTAATTTCAATTTGGTTGCAAAAATGACGGAAACAAGCTGCTAATGCCATAATGTTTCTTCTATTGTAAAAGCGTAGATAGTGTGTAGGTATTGTTAACAGTTTAATGGGTGTCGGAAAATGCCTTCAGAAATGTAAAGACCCATTTTTTAAAAAATAATATGAAAGCACACTTTTAGTGCGTATATATATATATATATATATATATATATATATATATATATATATATATATATATATATATATATGTAACTTATATGTGTTATGAAGTGAGTAAAATGTTACGAAAAAGAGCTGTTAACATAGAAAACTGTATATGATTTAAAGTAGCATAATAATTTACAATGATCTATTTGTATATTTACAAATACTTACAAGGGTCAGATATGATGATACGTATATTACACAAAAGATGGTATAAATATCTGTTGGTTATTGAGTAAGTCTTGTCAGAAAAGTCACGTGAGTTGTAGCAAAATTTGGTTGTTTAGAAAATATTAAGCTACTTAAGGGGTATTTATATTTCAACCAAAGATAGTGTTAATAGGTAAAAGGTAAAACAACTCATGTTAGGCCACCGGGGTATGCAGTTTCTGTCGGCTGGCTACGTTGATGATTGAGCTTTGATAGGAGCGGAAACAGTGGTGATGTCTTTTGTGGTACCGGTTGGTGGGGGAGAGGCGGACGATGTGCTGAGTTCTTGTGTTACAGGTAGACCGTTATATGCTTTGACAATTTTGATCCGCATTTCAATTTGACATGTGGTGTAAACAATATAGGGAAGGGATAGATTCATATTACTCTTCGTTAAGAATGGCAAAATCTCTTGTTGTTGATGCCTCTGACTAGAGAGTAGATATGAGCGCGGATCCAAAACCAAACTGAACACGAAAAAAACCGAAATCGAAAATCCCCCAAAGTAAGAACCGAAGACCGAACTGTTTGTTCCTAATCGGTTTTGGTTCCGGGTAAAAACCAGAACCTGGTGGAACTGAAAACCAAAATAAGGAAAATATAGGAACCGAGAACCGACGAGAAAGTGTATAAATCGGTCCGGTTCGGTTTGAGAAAAACGGGTTTCTACTCATACCTACCTCTAACCCCTGTGCTTTACATCTGTATTTCGAAGTTGTAGTGGATTAGTACTTTACATAAAGGAGTGTGAATAGAAAGTAATGACGGCGGTAGATGATTTTACTCTTTAGGTTATGAGTTTCGGCATATTTATGAAGGTCTTGAAAGTTGGTGAAATGGAATTCACATGGTAATGTTGGTGGTATAGGCTGTATCAGCTCTTCAATGGGTGTCCTATTGTTTAATATCCATGAGTAGGGCTACGAACTGACTCGATATTTTGCGTCATTTTTTATAACCATTGCATTAGATATGTAATATCTTTTGTCCGGTGTTAGAAGATTGGCAAAGTAATGTAGATGGGCAGATATATAAGTGCCGATGATTTCGTTTCCTGTTTTAAAAGTCGTAATGCGGGCGAGTTATTTTAAGGACATGGTTATGGAAATACTTGAAAAGATTATAAAATTAAGAAGTTAGTACTTGACTATCCGTGAATAACAACCTTTTAAACACGCCTCCTACTTTGCTATACTGAATATGACTGTTTTGAATAACCTAGATAAGCACAATCCACTGTCTTGTAGGCAAGGGCTTTATGTCCATTCTATTTGAGAGAGGTCGGTTCATTTTGTAACACCCGCAACCCTGGGCTAGGAGATTAGCGGGTTGGCGGTACGTGATTAGGTTGTTTTAGTTTGATTGTGTGTTTATTATATGTTAAGTGAAATTAAAATGAATATGAGTTTATAAATATATAAATATTACTAATGGAATTAAAAAGGAAAAGAAAGTACAAGTGTGTATGTATGTATGTAAGCATGCATGAGAAAAAAATAGAAGAATAGAATTTCAAATCCTTGCCACCTCTTGCTTGAAGTTTTACAAATATATGTGTACGTGTATATACTTTGTCTGCTCACATTTGCAAGGTGAAAAAGGTGTTTGTGTGTGTTTTGAAAGAAAACCGCATGTGAAGAAAGTTGCCAACTTGAACTTCTAAAATCAAGATCTTATGAGGTGTAATTCAAAAGGAAGGTGAGGAAGTAATTGTATCTTGTTATAATACATGTTGATGTGTTTAGATATTGAAAAGCATGAATTTATGTGGTTACACCATTTTTAAGTTTGAAAGAAGCTTGGTAAATGGGTTTTGAATGATTTGATGTTATGAAGGAGTAAAAACATATTTTTGATGATCTATATGCTTGGTAAATGCTAAATATGTGTTTTGGTGGAAGTATTATGAAGTTGGAATGAGTTTTGGAGGAGTTTGACTGAAAATCCGACACAATATGGAAGATGAGAATCTGAAAAGATGAGTGTAGCGGCGCTACACTAGGGTGTCGCGGCGTGACATTCAAGAAAATCGAAACTAGGGTTTTGGATTTAGAGAAATCTGAGTGTTGTGCACATGAACATGGGAAATCCGATTAATGTTGCGGAATCCGACTTTGAAATCCGAAGAATGGCTAAATCCGATTCCTAAATCCGGTCCTATTGCAATCCGAAAGTGAAATCCGAATGTAGTTCCCGGTTTTGAAATCCGAAGCTCATCGCGGCGCGACAGGCCCAAATCCGATTGTTTTCTTACTTTTTATATATTTTGCTTGGTTTGAGTTAGTTTATTTATTATGTGATTTAATTCAGATGTTTTGATAAATTTGAGATATAAATATATATGAGAAGATATATTTATATATTCGTGACTGATTTGATTGTTGCTGTGTTTTCAGGCAATCCAAAGACTCAGTAAGATTAGACTTCTGAGCCCGTGTTGATTTGAGGTGAGTGGGCGTTGATCGCGGATGGTAAAGATCTCGGTTAATGTTATTGGTGTGATGCATGATTGTGATTGGATTGGATTGATTGTGATTCTGATTGTTGATATCTGCTGCGTGAATATTTGGTCGATACGCACTCTTAGTATGATTTTGAGTTGCGTTGGGAAGTCAGCTATACGTAGAATTGGGCTGGGTTTGTTCACTGATTGGTTGAACAGTGTTAGCCTTACTGGTGCATATGTTGCACCAGAGGGGGAGTGCATTGTGCCAATTCAGTGGAAGGCTATCGGTAAACCTTTGCTTTGGCTGGCATTGGTTGTAGGTTCTGCGTCGAACCGCCGGTCTTCTCGGGATACGTGGTTACATGCTTTGATATTGACTGATGATGTTTGCTTTTGGTGTTTAGCCTCTACTCACTTAGCTTTGTGCTAATTCCCCTCAGTTGTTGCTTTTGCAGGTTTGTGTTTGTGAGTTTGGCAGAAGGAAAGAGATGACCTGACTCTAATATTATTTTTGAACGAAACGAGCCTGTAGTTTTTGTAACACAACAATGATACTTGTTTTGTGAACAATGCTTGTACAGTTGTTGATTTTGAGTTGTATGTAAATGGTTTGTTTGTTTAAAAGCTTCCGCAGCGTATTAAAAAAATGGCTTGTGATTTTACGGTGTTACACATTGTTTTTTACGTTGATATTCTAGATGTTAATGTCTTACATAATATAATAAGCGCAAAATAGTTACGTAGAGTTAAAAGTAATAATCAAGGTATATCCTAATTATTATATAGTGATGTTTCTAAAATTTCTTGATAAACAATATTCTTAGTATTTGTAGTATTATGAGTATCATAAAGTGGGGGGATCTGATGAGTACTTTAGCATGTCTCATTGTCGTTGCACGTGATAAGGCAACATACAATTGTCCATTGGAAAATATGGGTTCTTTTAAGTACACGCCAACAAAGTCATGTGTTTGGGCTTGTGCCTTATTAATTGTCATTGCAAAGCATAACCTAACTGTAAACTAGAATCTTTTGAATGGGACTATGTATTCTTCGTCACTTGGAGGTTGCCATGGAATCTTATAGATAAAAACTTGTTACCGGCGAAGTCTCTAAATGAGATCTCTGCATGTATAATATTGGTTTTCATCTCTTTGCATATTAATCTTGTGCCATTGCATAGTCCCTCAATGGGATTAAGATTTATCAGCAAAATGATTGGACAATTTGGTTTCAAAACTATCATGTGAGGTGGCATACCATTTTCGTGTCAGTGAATGTAAAAGATTTTCGTATTGAGTCTCGTAGTGTGGATCTAACATTTCATCAAAACTTACACATTCTTTCTCTGTAGCAGGAAACTTTGCTATTAAAATTTCATTAATCTCTTCGACAAAATATTTTTTTGTGGTTAAGATAGCACGATTTGAAATGTTGGAGGTTGTTAACGTCTAAGAATGAATGTTCGGGTATACATAATTTATGAGAGCATTCAAGGGGTCTTGATCTTTTCCCAAATGAGTGTCAATAAGCATTTGTCATGGGAATGGTTATAATGTTATCATTATGCGATGACACTGTACCATTACCGACCTTTAGAAGAAGTTCAGTAAACTCGGGGTCTAATAAAGCCCTCATATTTTCATGTACAAATGGCATATGAGCGTGTGGCCTGGTGAGAGTGGGCTTTGTGGGATAATGAAACCTTAGAGATGTTTAATAATTTAATCACCAACTTGTGATTGACTTTTAAAACGATTGTTAACATTTGTTGCGATGGTTTGACTACGTGGTAACGTAATGGTTTTGAATGACGATGTTTTTGTTAACGGTTTTAACTGTTGGCATTTAATGAGGTTGATTATTAATTCTGCTACGATGTTTTAAAACAGTAGTTTTACTTCAACGCATGTGCTTATTGAGTCACACAAAAAGTCCGGTAATATGTTTATTTAATAATTAATTAATTAAAAGTGGTTTAACTAATTGATTAAATGTGTTTAAACTAATATGATTCTAAAGAGTGTTTCTAGTAATTAATCCATAATATATGGTTTAAATTAATTATATGTATTTATTTAAGAGACTTATGTTGCAATCACTAATAATTAAGTTAAATATTTTCTAATCTTAATAAAAGACTAACATAAATAAAATCTATTATTCAATATTAGTAATTGATTTAAGACAAAAAATGTAATTATCAAATTAACCATCAATTTTGATAAAAAAATTAAAATCTAATTTTAACTTTTATTAGTCAAAATTTATAATTAAAAACATTTTATGAAAATTGTGGTAAAAATAGGGTTAACACATAAGAGGTGTCAACATTTATAATTAAAATACTCAAAACTTAAATTTATTAATGATTTCAAATCTCTTCTTTTAATAGATATTTTAATTTTAATATTAATAAAAGACTACCACTCATTAATTTAATTAGACAATCCTAAATCCTTTACTTAGTCAAAATTAGCATCTTTTTTTAATTAGACAATTATAGTTATTTATTTGGTCAAAATTAAAATTCATTTTTGACTCTAAATCAAAAGACTATTCAAATTTAGTTATAATATTAGATAAGGTAGGAGCTAAAAAAATAATTTACTTATATTAAAAAATTGTATACATATCTATCTATATTATAAAACATTTAAGCTTTTTAAACTCTTAAATTTTAGGGCAAATTACATTAAAATACAATAAAATTTATCTTAGTTATCATTATATATAATCAACTTTATTTTCTTAAAAATAATACAACCAACTTTCATAATTCTTACATTGTATGCAACTTGTTGTATACTATGAAAGTTATGACAAAGTTCATTGTATACAATGATAATTAAATAACAGACACATGAAAAAGTTGATTGCATGCAATGAGAGAATTATGAAAGTTTATTGTAGTATTTTTAAAATTTTAAAGTTGGTTGTATACAATGGTAACTAAGACAAAGTTTATTGTATTTTCATGCAATTTTAAGTATTTTAAAATTACTATATTACCCCTTATATAAACTAAATGGAAACTTAAATGAAGTAACTATTAAATAGAGTTAATGAGATTTTTATATTCCTTTTTAATAACTTAATTTTCCATTATTAAAAAATATCAAGTCAAGTTAACTTAATTATTAAAAAATATTTTCATACCCAAACCTATTATATCATTTAATAAATATTTTAACGCACTTATCAAAATATGTGTATAAGTAGACCTCATAAACTCGAATAACCTATAATCATAATTTATAAATATATATTTATAATTTTTTAAATAACTCATATAATCAATAGTTTCAAATTAGTTTACCTTAATTTTAAATATTTCAAATTACTAATTTATACTCTGTATTTTCATACACCTTACCCTATTTTATAAGTATAAACATTTTTTCTTATTTAATTGTTCTCAAAATTTATTTTAAAATTAATAAAGGAGTTGATTGATAATAGAAAAATAAAGGAAATGAAAAAAGATAAAGAAAATAGAGATGTTATAAAACGAAAATTATTCATTGTCTCGGTATTACGTGAGTACCATAAATAGACAAGTTATCGACTATAAATTATTCGATACGGCCGCATTACGCGAGTACTATGCTAGTATTATGTAATATATATTTACCTTATCATCTTGATCTAACTAAATTAAAGATTATATAATAACATTAATAGTTAGATATGATAACAATGTTTAAAAAAAGTTGCAAGTTATAAATTATAATATTTAAAACGTCGTGACATTTTATCTACATAAAGTTTATCTTAATATGTAAAAATTATCTCTCATCTCTTATATAATAATATAATATAATAATTTTAATAAGAGATCGACTAATATTTATTCATTAGCATTTCGCATGAAATATTTATTTGTCACCTGTGTAATACATGATCAAGTTACTTAGCTAGTTTAAACACTAAGGTCCCGTTCGTTTCACCGGAATGTGAAGGAATGTAATGGAATTCAAATCAAATTCTGTATATTTTGCGTTCGGTAAAATTATTTGGGATGGAATCAAATTCTTTGGAATTTTAATATTCCTTTAGGTAATGGATTTCAATTCCTGTCATAGGTTAGATGGAATTGAATTCATTTTTCTACGGATTGTTGACAAAAGACAAGATTAACCTTAATTTAACCCTAATCGGTTAATACTTCCATCACAATAGATTCCCACCCTACCCTTACCATATCCCACCCCACCCTAACCCTACCCCACACTACGCCCTACCCTCCCATCATACCCTTACCCTACCCTACCCCACCCTACCTCACCCCACCCCTACCCCCACCCACCCACCCCACCCCTACCCTTACTTACCCCACACTACCCCCACCCACCCCTCTCCTACCCCACCCATCCTACCCTTACCCTTACCCTACCCCACCCTTACCCCTACACCAACGACCCCATCCCACCCCACCCCACCCCTCCTCTCCCCTTACCCTACCCTACCCACCTCACCTCACCCCGCCCTTACCTACCATATCCACCTTACGCTACCCTACCCCACCCCATACACCTACCCCTACCCCCACCCCATCCCCACCCTATCGTAGGTGGTGGCGGCTGTTAGTAGGGGGAGTGGCTGGTAGTGCTTGGCGGTGGCAATGACGGCGGTGGTTGTGGCAACGACGGTTGGTGGTGGGAGTGGCAACTATGGTGGCAACCGCGAACGTGGTGGAGGCGGGTGGTGGTCGGCGGTGACGATCACGGTGACGGTGGCAGCGGTGGTTGGTGGTGGGAGCGGCGACGACGAACTTGGCAGCGGCAGGTGGTGGTTGGCAGTGGCGGTGACGGTGGTGGCAGCCGTGACGGTGGTGGTGGCGGCGGCATATATTTCCTTTTATTCTTGAAAAAAAAGATTGTGTTGTGTGGGGGGATTGCCCGGGGGTTGTGGGTTGGGTGTGGGTGTGAGTGCGTTTTACCAACATAATTATATAAAGTTCTAATATAAAAATGAATCGAGGGTATTTTAGTCTTTTGATTTGATTCAATTGCAATAATTTGCAAACAAACACAAAATAGGATTGGAATGAAATTCAATTCCATTTACTTTTCAGCGAAACAAACATGAATAGGAATCTTATTCCTTAGGAATTGAATTCCATTTATTTAAATTTCGTGAAACAAATGCGGCCTAAAAGATAAGATTACTATTACTAATTCTAATAGTATCGGAAAGATTACGTACCTAACTTTGGTTTCCCACGTACTTGCGTGGTTAAGAGCCGTGAACAAAAAGGTTTTATACAAAATAAAAGTTTGATTTTGGTTCTTAGCCGTAGACTAATAGCCAAAAGGGCTTTAGGTGTTGAAAAAGTTTACACAAAAAAATAAAAATAAATAAATAAATAAATTGAAGGGGGCGATATATTTCTTGGCCGTGAGTAACATATATAATCTAGAATTGAGAAGGAGATAAATTGCTAATTAAGTTCAGTAACATAATCATATCTTTAGGACGTGTTTAAAGTTTTTTTTATTGTTAATCACATAATCCAATATTAATTAATTTTGTTAGCCAATGTAACCTTTTCTTTTTGGTACAAGCACAATAATTAATTATGGAATTGTAAAATTAACAACACAACGAACACTGTAAACAACCTGATAGTTGAATTTCTTGGTAATGATATGGCCGGTTGTTAGATCTTTAATTATATGCTTATTAATTATTTTGTTAACTACTTATAAATATAAATTTATAATCTAATTAAGTGACCTAATTTTAAGAAAATCTACTTACTTTTGTTAATTGGAAGAAATCAGAAATGTAATATCTTATATATTTACCAGGTCGCCTCTTTAATTCAATTTGTGGCATTGTCGCAATCAAACGATCGACTCAACCAATCATCACCTTCCTATCTCAATCTATCTGTATCTCGATGTATATAGCCAAACACTATGATCGTTTGGACGTTAACATATAATCAATGTCGCTACTTTTTATCTATCTTCTTTCCTCTCTCCCCCTCCTCCTTTCTCTCTTCTATCTTCTTCCCAAAATCATAAAAAACAATTCAAGATTCATGCCACCTGGCCCACCCACACTACCCTTAATCGGAAACCTGCACCAGATCCACCAATCAAGCCTCCATACTTCCCTATGGACCCTCTCCAAATCCTACGGTCCGATCATCTCTCTCCGCTTTGGTTTCATCCCAGCCGTTGTTATATCATCAGCAACTCTAGCTAAAGAAGTCATGAAAACACAAGATCTTATCTTCTGCAGCAGGCCATCATCTATTGCTCAACGAAAGTTATCTTACAATGGTCTTGATGTAGCCTTTTCTCCCTACAACGATTATTGGCGGATGACAAGAAAGATTTATACTATTCATTTATTAAGCTCTAAAAGATTACAATCTTCTAGGTATATTCGTGAAGATGAGGTGTCACGCGCCATGAAGAAGATACGTGGGCTAGCGGTTTCGTCTAACCACGTGATCAACTTGAGTGAAATCGCTAAAAGCGTGATGAATACTATTATAATGAGGGTGGCTTTTGGCAAGAGGTATGAAGATGAAGGTGAGAGTATGGAGGTTGTTGGGCTAATCGATGAACTTCAAGCGATGATAACAACGTTGTTTGTTTCGGATCTATGGCCTGGTTTGCCTTTTGTTGGTCTGATTGATAGGTTAACCGGGAAGATGGGTCGGCTAGAGAAGTGTTTTCATGATTTAGATTCATTTTACCAATCGTTGATTGATGAACGTCGTCGTCATCTCGACTCTACAGATCCCGGGTGTCGTAAGGACGACCATTACATCATTGATATTTTAATTCAACTCAAGAAAGATCAAGTCTTGAATGCCATTGAGCTCACTGATGATCACATAAAAGCCATGCTCACGGTAATTAATATTCCGTATATATATTGATCCGTCTTTTTTTACGAGATAAGTATCTATATATATACACACATATATATGTAGGGGAGGGTTCAAACGAGAACTGTTTTTCGTACGATAACCAATCTTGACCATTCAAGTGGTAAGTGGAATTCATGGATGAAGAGCGTGGGAGAATTGATCGTGGCAAGGAGCATATACGAAATTCATGGGCGGGCAATCCAATTGAAGGAGGGGGAATTGGACGGCTAAGAATGGTTCTCGTGGTTCTGGTACGAAAAACAGTTATCGTCTAAACTTTTGCCTATATATATATATATAAAGTTCATTTGAGAACCGTTTTTATTGCAAGAACCGTGAGAACCAATCTTAGCCGTCCAATTCTCTCTCCTTCAATTAGATTGCCCACCCATGAATTTCTTACATGCACCCTGCCACACTCAATCCCCCAGCCTCTTCATCCATGAATTTCATTATCCAAAATGAACGACTAAGATTGGTTCTCGCAATAAAAACGATTCTCAAATAAACTTTCCCTTATATTCATATATAACTATAAAATTATAAATATATATTGCCGCGATATTGAATGGTATTTTAAACTACTAGATTGAATTATTAAAAATGTATTGAATTTTAGTGTAGCTTATAAAACGATTAGTTAGCGATATATTATTATATATCAAAAACCATGGCCGGCCCATAGAAGAAGATAAACATCAACATATTACCAAACTTACTAGCTAGCGGTCAGTTATATATAACCTAACAAATTAACAAAATCATCTATCATCTATATATAATACACGCACGCACGTAGCCCCAACACATGCATGACATGTATATTCTGTCTGCGAACATGTGTTTCTTTAATAACATTTTTCAAATATTATAATATACATTATCAATATGAGTTACTATTAATGCTTATTTCTATTTTCTTTTGTATTATTAATTACCTTTTGCATCGTTATAAAATATTGTTGCAAATAAGTTCTATAAATTAAGGCATGTTAAAGAAAAATAAATGTAATTAGTTAACATTCAATCATTAGCAAACTAAATTCATTAAGCAAGCTTTGTTCTGCAACTTAAATATACAAATAATTTTATTAAATATGTATCAATACCACATATTATTGATAACCACACTTTTCATCTCTAAGTTGGTTAAAAGATATACATTAAAGTAATATATTATAAAAATATATTATTGATCCTCCGTCGCATGTCACGGGTAGATTCTTTCCCCAACTAACGAAGAGATGTTCGTGGAATTGCCATATATGAAATTGATCAAGCACAATTTTGTATTAGCTAGTACAGTAAAATAAGTTTGGATTTTTTTTATAAAATACAAATGTATTTGTAAGCTAGTTTACTGATAGATTTACGATAAAGAAAATTGAATGTTTGATTTATTTTTTTAACTTTCATTCCCGATATGTTGAAAAATCTACAACGTTATGAATGTTTAAAATTGCAGTTATTTAAGGTTGGATATTATCATTTTTCTAATATATTTTTTTAATATTTAAAATTGCTATAGAATATAATTTTCTATATATTTTATTTTGATTAACTAATTATGTATCTTATATACTAAAAATAAGTTTGAAAATTTTAAGAATAAAATATTGCGATATAGTTTTATGTTCTTATAAATTTGTCATTGTTATTAACTGTTTATTATTAGATGTATATGTTTATATATATTATCTTGTATTTTAGGTAGTTATATTATTCTCTTATTTGTGAAAATTTTGTTGTATTCTCATCATGAGAGATTATACCATAAACACTTTTATGGTATCATAGCCTTCTCTAATCAAACCCTAAGTTGCTACCTTCTTCTTCCCCTGCTACGGTAGAATTTTTCCCGGCCATTCTCATGGCTCCGGTGACTGAGACAAACCTAAAACTGGCAGCCGTTCATCCGGTTTACACAGTCACAAACATCGAGAATAAAGTTTGCGTTCTTGATAGTACAAAGGTTACGTATTCGTCTTGGGTCAAGCTCTTTCGACTACATGCTCGAGGATACAAAGTGCTCGATCACATCGATGGCACTCCCCCTAACCAAGCTGATGCTTCTTACGAATCCTGGAGTGAAATCAATGCCATAGTCCTTCAATGGATCTATGGCACCCTCTCCGATGTCCTGCTTGTTCGTGTACTTGATACTGACTCCACTGCCCGTGATGCCTAGCTTCGCATTCGGGACATCTTTCTCAACAACAAAGGGTCACATGCTGCTACCCTTGAACACGAGTTCACCAACTTAACTCTATCTGCATGTGCATCTACGGATGAATATCGTCAGAAGATTAAAGAGTTAGCCGATCAACTCATTAATGTTGATAATCCAGTCAGCGATAGCGTCACATTCTTCAGCTTGTTCGTGGATTGCCGCTTGCATTTGTTTCGGTCGCTTCGTTTATTAATCAAAGCTCACCTACATGGGACACCACAAGAAGTATGCTTCAACTGGAACAACACAGGCAATCGGCCCATCAAAACCAAATCCACCGAATACGGAACAACCACCTCACCCTCTACGCGACGGTGGGAATCGCCAGCCCGGTAGGGGTCGTGGCCGTAACGCGCAACCTGGTCATGGTCGTGGGGGACAGTCCCCTAACCCTGGAAGTGGCCGCTTTGCTCCATCCGGTTACCCACCGTGGGCTTGGTGGTCTCCTCCACCATGTCCCTATCTAGCCCAAGCAACTGTGTAGCCCAGCCCTTGGCCCACTAAGCAAAACCAACTTCTGGTGTCCCAACATCCTGCTGCTCATGTGGTGTACTAGCAAGCGCAACCCACTGTTGTTGTTCCTTCGAATCCAGCCCAACAGAACATAACTCAATCCGGTTACGATGCTCTAAACCCGACCGATCTCAATCAGGCGTTCCAAACCATGCGGCTTAATATCCCGGACCCCTCTAGGTACATGGACACTTGGGCCTGATCTCATCTGACGGCCAACTCAGGTAAGATTCAAACTCCCTTGTCGACTTCGTCTATAAACACTATTTTTGTTGGTAATGGTAATCGAATACCAATAAAAGGATCCGGTAATGCCACTCATACTCTTCGCAATACAACTTACGTTCTTAGAAACATTCTTTACACACCTAAAATTATAAAAAATCTCCTATCCGTCTGTCAGTTTACTAGAGATAATAATGTTTCTCTTGAATTTGACTCGTGTGGTTTTTTTGTGAAGGATCTCAAGACTAGGAAGATTCTTTCACGCCACAATAGTTCGGGTGATCTTTACCCACTCACGCCACCCAAGTTTCCGTCTACTTTACCACCACCCGATCTTTGGCACAACCGCCTCGGACATCCCGGATCTACAATTTTAGATTATTTACATAGTCGTTCTTTTATTTCCAATACTAAGAATAAATATTCTTCTATTAATTTGTCATGCTTGTCAATTATCAAAGAACAAGAGATTACCCTTTTATGATTCACAATCATTTACTTTGCTCCTTTCGATATTATTCATTGTGATTTGTGGACTTCATCTGTGTTAAGTAACTCTGGGTATAAATCTTATATAGTACTCATAGACAATTTCACACAATTTGTATGGATTTACCCACTGGAATTCAAATATGAAACTTTCACCACCTTTACAAAATTTTATCAACTTATTCTCACACAATTCAACCGCAAAATTAAATCTTTTCAGTGTGACTTGGGAGGAGAATTTGATAACAATGAATTCAAAGTGTTTGCTTCCACCCATAGCCTCATCTTTCGATTCTCTTACCCACCAACGTCACCTCAAAACGGCAAAGCCGAACGCATGATCCGCCAGTTGAATGATACAATTTGAGCCTTGTTGGCCTATGCCCATCTTCCGCCATCATACTGGGTGAAGGCTTTCAACGGCGACCTACCTACACAAAATTTTCCCTACCAAACTTCTAAACCATCACACCCCTACCTTCACCCTTTATCTCTGCCACCCAACCTACGACCATCTACGGGTATTCAGCTATGCATGTTACCCCAACACCTCCGCCACCCAACCTCATAAACTACATAACCGCTCAACCCGGTGCGTGTTCCTTGGCTACCCCACTAAATTACGAGGATACCGCTGTCTCGATCTTTCCACCAGTCGTGTCATTCTCTCTCGTCACATTATTTTTGACGAGCACTCCTTCCCGTTTATCGATCCTCAACTACCAAAGTCCTACGCTTTCCTCGATGATGACCCTTTCCCCACCTCACTCTTCAATAACCCCTGTCCAAACCCGACATCACCAATACCGCCCGACAACACCAGCCCATTAAACCCATCGCCACCACCACCCCTCCCCCTTCTAATCACCACCCCATGACAACTCGGTCTAAACAAGATATTACCAAACCTCAACAAAAACTAAACCTTCACACTTACACCGGCCCCTACGTCTCTTCGATTCCCACCACTTACCACCAAGCACTATTGGATTCAAATTGGTTAGTTGCCATGAAACAAGAATTAGTTGTGTTACAGGAGAATGACACTTGGGAGCTTGTCTCCCATCGTGCAGATCGCCCTGTTATTAGGTGTATGTGGCTCTTTCGTCACAAGTTTCATGCAAATGGTAGTCTTCACCACTATAAAACGACTAGTTGTCAATGGGAAATCGCAAACCGTTTGTGTCGACTGTGATGATACTTTTAGTCCAGTTGTAAAACCCACAACTATCCGGACGGTTCGTACTATTGCCACATATAAGTCATGGCCTATACATAAACTCGATGTTAAAAACGCCTTTCTACATGGTGATTTACATGAGACTGTTTACATGCACCAACCACTGGGGTTTGTTGACCCAAAGGCACCCCATCACGTGTGTCGGAATTGGAAATCATTATATGGACTCAAACAAGCCCCACGGGCGTGGTGTAACTGGTTTGATACTTATATCACTGCAAATGGATTTCGTAGTAGTACATATGACAATTCCATGTTTATTTATCGACATAGCAGTAACACAGCATATTTATCACTTTACATTGATGATATTATCCTCACAACTTCGAATTCGGGTTTCTTGAAGACTACAATTCATACTCTCTCAAGGGAATTTGCTATGAAAGATCTTGGGTCCTTACATCATTTTTTGGAAATATTGGTTGCTCGCGACAAATATGGGTTATTTTTATCGCAATCTCAATATGCACGTGAAATCCTACAACGTGCCAAAATGAGTAATTGCAAGCCATGCACTATACCGGTCGACACCTCCTCCAAAATTAGTGTTGCAGATGTCACCCTTATCTCTGATGGCACTTTATACCATAGCCTAGCCGGCGCCCTACAATATCTAACATTTACACGACCTGATATATCCTATTCAGTCCAGCAAGTATGTTTGTTTATGCACGCCCCTTGTGAACCACATTTCCAGTTCCTCAAGGATACTCAAGTACATTCAGGGAACAATTAACTTCGGCCTGCGCATTAGAGCATCACCTGGTCTTAATCTTATTGCATATTTTTATGCTGGCTAGGGTGGATGCCCTGAGTCTTGACGTTCTACATCAGGCTACTGTGTATACTTAGGCGACAATTTGGTCTCTTGGTCTTCCAATGTTACGTCCCTTTTTTTGCAATAGAAAGTCAAAACTGGATCAATTCACTTCAATATCCATTACAACCCGAATAAATATTTAACAGAGTTTTCAATTCGAATAACAAGGATTGTCAGTTACAAATAGAATTTGTCTTGAAATAGTTTGTAAATATTGCGGAAGCTGGTTAAGGACGAGCTATCAAACACGAGCTGGAGCCCCGCCGTGGTCATCACCTGAAAAGATAATTGAACAACAATTATAAGCACAAAGCTTAGCGAGTACTTTACATACAACGAAAACCAAACATCATATCATCAGCTTGTTTCACATATGCAACATCAATCATTCCCGCTACCGTAGTAGACGGTCCCACATTCCCGCCACCGAAGTGGACGGTCCCACATTCCCGCCATCGAAGTGGACGGTCCTATCATTCCCGTCACCGAAGTGAACGGTCCCATTATTCTCGTCACCGAAGTGAACAATCACATCATTTAATAAGCACATCGTATCATATAGCACATAGCATGTCATCAGTTTAGATTGTAAGTAAGAGCACTCACCTGTTTGCAGTCTTAGTTCATAGTTCTTGGTTTAGAATTCCACTAGTGGTTATCTGTCAATCGGCCATCACCTGACACAAGCCTAATTGAATTAATATCGGGTACTAATCTCTTGCTCATTAATGCAAATATTTGGGGTCTTAAGTCGAACCACCCTAAACCATCTTAGGTTGGGCCTAAAAGTTGGACCAAGTCCTACCATGCGAAAGTTGGACCATGTCCTACCATGCGAAAGTCGGACCAAGTCCTACCATGCGAAAGTCGGACCAAGTCCTGTCATGCGAAAGTCAGACCATATGCATAAGCTGAAGGTCGGACCAAGTTCTCCCATGCGAAAGTCGAACGGCTCAAACATGAAAGTCGGACCACTCAAATATGAAAGTCGGATGACTCAAAAACCCAAAAGTCGGACCAAGCATCATCTTGGTCAGACTCAAACCTGAAACTCTCAAACTCCATTTCCAAAAATCCAACTTTTCAAAACTCAACCAAAACATTTCATTTTTGTTGCAAAACATTTCTCCATCCATATGAACAATTCCTTTTTAGATAGATTTACATTTCATCAAGCATTAAAGGTTTTAGTCTAAATCTTTTTCCTGGTTTTCTCGCATACGCCATAACCCAAAAACCCAGATGTCTACTATGCATTTACCACTCTAACAGAGTTGGAATTTATGTCTAAATGTTCAGAACAAAGTGAGAAGCATTACCTGATAATTCTTCTTGCAATTCCTTAATTCCATGATGATTCTTGCTCCTTTCTTCCTCTGTCCTTTGAGAGGAGTTCACAAACAAACACACAGTGATTTTGTTTAAATGAATGGAACAGTAATCATGCGTTGGGGACTGCGGCCTAATTCCATATATATATATATATATATATATATATACACACACACACACCTTCTTTACAAGGCTTAGGCCCAACATAAGCACTCAAGCCCGTCATGTAATCTAACCCAATTAATTATCTTTGTCCATTTAAGTATTTAACTAGCTAGTTATCCAAGTCCAATTGACCAACTAGTCCACAATCAATTCATAACACAATTAAATTGAGAAAATAACCATTGTTCTCAATAAAACATTCTTTTATTAATTTCAAGCGCCGAGGCTTAATACCAAGGTGTTGCAAATGTTGTCGCTGAAGCTAGTTGGCTATGCAATATGTTACTTAAGCTACACATCCTAGTTCGCCAGGCCACAATCGTCTATTGTGACAACGTCTCCGCCGTCTACCTTTCCGAGAACCCGGTACAACAGCAATGTACGAAACATGTTGAGATTGATATACATTTCGTTTGGTAAAAAGTAAGTATTGGTCATATACGTGTTCTTAACGTTCCAACAGCCTATCAGTATGTTGATATCCAACTGTGAGGAACTATTAGATGTATATATTTATGTAGTTTTGGTAGTTATATTATTGCCTTATTTGTGGAAATCTTGTTGTATTCTCTCCCTATTTAAAGGGTTTTATTATTCAATGATAATCATGAGAGATTATACTATAAACACTTTTATTTATTATATAATAAGATAAGTTTGAAAATTTTAATATATTAATATTAAGCTTTTAGATGGAATATAATATTATTTTTGTTTTCTGAATTTTTGTCGGAAAATTTTTAAATTTTTTTGACGAATTATCTGGTTTGAAAAAAAAGAAATATATATTTTAAATCTCCGTCGTTAATTGGCCAGCGAGTAAGTTCAATAGATTTCCAATAGAGTAAAATCCGTCACTAATATTAGAATTCTGTAGCTAAACTGTTGTTATATTTGCCATTTTTTATTTAGGTTCGTTGATAATCTATTGCAATTGAAAAAATCAGTTTTTCTAGTAGTAGGTCTAGGATACCAATCCCTTTTGGTTTCTAATTCCTTCATGTGTTGTTTTTCCAGGATATATTGGTAGCTGGAACGGATACAAGTGCCGCTATAGTAGTTTGGGCAATGACAACATTAGTAAAAAACCCCGAAATAATGAGGAAAGTACAAGAAGAAGTGAAAAATATTGTCGGAAAGAAGGATAAAATAGATGAAGATGATCTTTCAAAACTCGACTATTTAAAGGCAGTGGTAAAAGAGGTCATGAGGTTATACCCTCCCGTGCCTCTCCTTGTACCTCGTGAAATGTCGAATGATGCCATTTTACATGGCTACAAGATCAAAAGGAAGACTATGGTTCACGTGAACGCGTTGGCCATTGGGAGAGACCCTGAATCGTGGGAGAACCCCGAAGAGTTCTTACCGGAGAGGTTTTTGGGTAGTGACATCGACTTTAAGGGAAACAATTTTGAGTTGATTCCATTTGGAGCTGGTCGAAGAATCTGTCCTGGAATGTCAATGGGAGTTACGTTGGTGGAGCTTTTACTTGCTAACCTTGTGTATTTGTTTGATTGGGGATTGCCAATTGGTATGAAGACAACAGATATAGACTATGAGGTTAGGCCTGGGTTAACTATGCATAAAAAGAAAGCGCTATGTCTTTCAGCCCACATGTGTTACTAGAAAACTATTATTTAATCCAAATTAACTTACTTGTGTATAATGGGACACATTAGTTTTTGGGATAAAACACATTGGTATGAAATCAAAATATATATTGTGGCCAATAAACAGCGATGAAAAATATAATTTGCAACTTATAGTTTGTGATATGAGGTATTGAAAGGTGTTTTTTATGACTATGGTTATGGGTTCAAATTTCGTTGTGGACAAGAGGTATAGATCTACGAGTAGATTAGTGTGTGCGTGTATTCTGTCGGTAAAAAAAAGTTTGTGAGATTTATGCCTTTATATTAGTTATTTTTGCAAATAAAGTAAGCAATGTTTGCAAAAGTTATCATATATACCTGTGTTTGAGAAAACTTAACGATCGAGTCTAATATATATGCTTGTTGCATTATAAAGTAATTTATATATTTTCTAAAATCGCAGGGTTTCAAACTTTTGATCATATTATTATAATAAAGTCAAGTGTTTGTCACGTACTATTTGTAACAACCCAAACCCTCTAACATGATATTGTCTGTTTTGTGCCACTAGTTTACGATTTTGTTTCTTGTACGGAACATTCCATCTAAAAGGCCTCATGTTAAGAGAAGTATTCACATACTTATAAGACATGTTTCGTTCCCCTCTTTAACCGATATGAGACATACAGATGTTACACTATTATTTCAATATTTTTGATTTTTTGTAGTTAAGACACAAGACATCCTTGTGAAACACGTCAAAAAAAAATCACGACGATTTGCTTGGTATGACTATTCAAATTAATATATATTCTCTACAATCGGAAAATTCACTAAAAGCTAGCTTTTGAACTACAAGATCGAAATGCTTAATTAATTCTTAATTAGCACTCTTAAATATCTTCAACATAAGTTTATTTTACTTTCAAGATTTTCTTTTGTCTAGAATTATGAAAATCTACATTATGTGCTTCATTTTATTTATATAGGAATACACCTCAAACTAATAAACATTATTACTGAATTTGAGTCATATTAATAATATTAGCAACATCTTGATGATAATAACAAGTCTTGATCTTGGTACCCACAATTTGGAATTCTGTACTTTAATAATTTTGTTTTTGAATCTCAATTTATTTTTTTCTGATGTTCAATGTTCTTCACTCTATTACGCCACCATGAACATGTACTCTCCATTTCTTCTTCAACACAATACACACTTATCTATACAATCGTCTCTTTTAGACGATAAAAAGCGACAGCTTAATTTAGACTAGAAAAATGATGCATAATTTAAAATTTTCTATATTAAAGATATGTTTCCTAGATGTTTTGAGTCACGTGACATGGTTTATGACTTCACGTACGGTCTTCTTTTGGCTCTCGAGCTCACACCCACTTGTTTTAGTTGGCCCTCAGTAGACACTAGGGCCTGGGGTTTTCAGAAACTACGCATGATCATTTTTTTACATTTGTAGATGTGCGAATTGAATTTGGTTAAAAGATGTAAAAAATAAATGAATTAATTGTCTAGTACGTAATATTGTAGGACTAGCTCATAGATGAAATTCTAGGATTTATCTTTTATTTGGACGTAGATATATATGAATCTTGGTTTAGTAATATATTGCTTGGCTTGGCTAGATCGAGTAAATATAAAGCTTTGGGTAAATCGAGGTTTTATATATATATATATATATATATATATATATATATAGGTAAAAGTTTAAACGATAACTGTTTTTTTTACGAGAACCGTGAGAACCAATCTTAGCCGTCCAATTTTCCCCTTTCAATTGGATTGCCCACCTATGAATTCCTTACATGCACCCTGCCACACTCAATCCTCTACGCTCTTCATCCATGAATTCCATTATCCCAAATGAACGGCCAAGATTGATTCTCACAGTCCTCATACGAAAAACAGTTCTCGTTTGAACCTCCCTATATATATATCTATATATATATAGGGGAGGGTTCATGTGAAAAGTGTTTTATTTGCGAAAAGTGCGAGAAACAATCTCAGACATTTATTTGTATTTGATTTCGTGGTCAAGATTAATTATGTTTTTTTATTCCTTTTTAATTCAAAAGGGTATAATGGTAAACCATAAGTTCTCTCTCATATCTATTTGTCTCTTCTTTTTTTTCTCTCCTAAATTTTAAATTAAAAACAAAATAATTAAAAGTAATTTCTCGTAATTTATTAATTTTACGAAGTTCACTGATGAACACACCCAAAATATTTATGAATGTTTCATCATTACTATGTTCAATAATAAATACAGTCAAAAGTATACGACTTATAATGTGAGTTTTATAATATTTAATATTGAACTTAACTAAAGATATGTGAGCTTTTTCATCCTTACTATTAAGTTAATCATTCTCTACTTGTTATTAATGAATTTAAGCTTATTCCCAACAACTATTAAAAATCTATACGTTTTATTTTTAGCGAATAATAATCTAAATTTTTTTCTCTTATTTCTCCTTTGTGGTTAATTTTTCATAATAGTTCTAGAGAACTATATATAATCTACAATATTTTATAGTTATTCATTCCAAATAATGACTATCATCGATTAACAATAGAAAAAACCATATAATTTAAAGAAAATACAACAAAAAAACAAAACAAAAAGGAAAATGAAACGATCAGATACACATACTTATGCAAAAATCACAGGGAGTGTATACATAAAAATTCCAAAAAAGAAGAAGGAGATGATGGGGGCGACGACCTTGAAGGAAACCGATAAGGTAGCAACGGCGGATTGGAGGCAACAGTACGATGGCTATGAATGAAGCGACGGCAGTGATGTCACAAACCCGAGGCTTTAGAGAGTCGATTTGAGTAGAAGAGTGGTGCTCGGTTCCACGGTGGTAATGGTGAGTCGTCGTTGGTGTTGTAGACGGCGGCGGTGGTCGTGGTCGGCGGCGGGCTTCAGATCTGTTCGTCAGACATTCAACTATTCGGCGGTGTTATTCGCTGAAGATCGGAGATATCTGTTTGTCCGGCGTTGATTTAATCAGAGGGCAAGAGCTTGCAGAGAGAATTGTTCTCCGGCTAATTGATAGGAGAAAATGGGGCTTGAGGATTTGAAGAGTTACAAATGAAAAGAATTAAATTAAATGGCATGGGGGCTTGAGGATTTGAAAAGAATTGATTGTCTAGCGTTAATTTAATTAGGGAAATAATTTTGAGAATGGAAAATGTCTTAATTGTACTTTTTGGTTTAATTTAATATCTTTATTATTTAAGTTAATAACCAAATTGTCCTAACTAATCTTGACCGTTATTTTAATCATTTAACGGTTTTAATAGCTTTTCGTACTTTTTATAAATAATCTACTTTTCTCATGAACCTTCCTCTACTATATATATATATATATATATATATATATATATATATATATATATATAGGATGAAGTTATAAATAGAACTTTCTTTATTCATAGAACTTAAATAACAAATCTAGTGATGACACGTGTCATTAAGAATAAGGGTAAAATTGGAAAAAGAATTACAAATTAATACTCACTCCCCTTTTCCTCATTCAACCTTCAAACTTCCATTTAAAAAAAAATTCTACTAAACGTCCAAATAGTCATAATAAATTTATGTTTAAGAATTTTAGCAAAAAAAATATACCATTAGATTCAGTTTTTTATCCTCTTTAATTCAAGACGAGGATTGAAATGTTTTCTAATTTTTTATATTTATGAAAATGCAATTTTTTTGACGAAAATGCAAAATGCTCCCGAAAATAAAAAAAACAGATAACAAAAATGCAAATTGTTTAACGAAAATGTAAAAGGCAAAATACAACCGACATAATAGAAGATAACAAAAATGTAAATATCCGAAAATGCAAACAATATTAAGTCATTAACATGCAAATAACCTAATAATTTGCATTTTGGTTATCAGTTTGCATTTTCGGGAGGTGAAACTAGAAAGGAAATTTGTGGTTACCAAAACAGAATTCCATATTTGCCCTCAATTATGCGGTTACCTCATATAGTTTTCATATAATTTACAAAATTGTCATCTTCAAATCTCAACCATTAATTTAGATGATCAAATGGTCCAGATTTGTTCTTTAGGATCTATGCTTAAGACTAGTTTCTATATTGATCGTATATGTATATGTATATATATATATTGTTGGTGTTACTGGCTGTTGAGCTACTGTAATATGATCGTCTTACTATTGGCCTGGGGCTAGATCTTGGCTGTTTGTCACGTTAATAAAATGCTGCCATTAATTAGAAGAGAAACATCCATGCATGCATGAAACTAGAAACAGATTTTTATGTATTAATTAATGTAAAAATATGTGACGTTTTTAGCAGCGACAAGTGTAAAAAACCAAATATTAACATCCACCGAAACTCATAATTAACAACAGATCGATTTTGTATAAACTCTAACTACATACACTAAAACAATATTATTACAACCAGGAAAACTAATTAAGAACTACTACACTCTTAAGACTTGTCAAGAAGATATATGAACTTTAAATCACTAATTTTAGTTATTTTTGGCTTTGGTTCCATTTGGGTGACCAACAAACATATTAATTTTGCTTACATATCTATCACATTAGTCATTAAAAAAATGAGTTTGAAATATGTTGATTAGCAAACCAAAATTCTGACTTCAAGTAACAAAATTTATCAAAATTCAAGTTAAAGAAATTATTTGAGTTAAAGAATTAACTTGCCATATTACTAGTAACGCGATTGCTCCATTAGTACCAACAGCAGCATCAACACAAACAATTTCAAAATTTGAATTCAGATTATTATTTCTTTGGTAATTCGCAGGATAACTAAATTTTTTCAAACATCTATCTATGGTATGGTATGGAAGTATGAAACTATGAATGATCATATACCATATAAATTAATTTGAGTCTTTACCAGTTCTATATTTTTATTATCATTAACCTTGGATGCAAAAGAAGATGTCTGAATCTTAAAACGACCATTCACGCTCACAAATCAGCAGCTTTCAACCTTGAAACATCTTCTATCAATTTTACATATCTAGATCTCTAGCTTTTTTCACTTCACTACAACAAATATGAGTTTTCCTCACGCTTTGTAGAATTTTAAAAAAAATAGATACTTAAAAGCGTGTAGAATAGTTTAAACAAAATGTAGGTAAAAATAACAAAAAAAGCTCACACTTTTAAATGTATAATATTGATTTTAAAAAATTCACACTTTTAAATGTGTTAAAATAGTAATAAATAGAAATTAAGAAAAGTTCAAGCTTAAAAGCGTGAACTTTTATAACATAGAGATGTTTTCAATATTTTCCCACTTAAAAATGTGAAAACTTTAATTATATGTTTACATTAATAAATGCGATACTTTAAATATATTTATCACATTTTTACATGTTACAAAAAAATTTGTCATACCATATTTTTTCACACTTGTTTATAATTCTTTACATTTTAAAGTGTGAAAATATTACCAAAAAGTGTGAAAAATCAACATATTTGTTGTAGGGCTTGTTCCATTTTCTGCTTTCTAAGATACAAAACAGCCAAAACCAAAAAACTCTAAAAATAATTCCACGTTACGATTAACCTCTAAATAACACGAACATATTGAAAAACCTAATAAGAAGCTAGAAGCATAGTATACGTACGGCATGCAAATAGCCTGAATAAAACGTTGATACTAATCGAAAGCCCCAAAACTAAAATGAAAATAGCCACCCATAACAATTAAACCAAGACCTAAAGACCACCCAACATCAAGACACACCAAAACTTCGCCATTACAAAAAATTAAATGACAACCAGATTAATCTAAGGATCAGATTCTTGAAAATCGAATATATGTCAAATATGATCAAGAACAAGACTCGGTAAGAATTTTTGTTTAATAATTTTATATTGAAATCTGCTTATTTTGTGTATGTATTTTCTTATATTTAGTGTTTAGTATTTGTTTTTAGAGCCTGAACATGACCCTTTAAGTCGCTCACTCGAGTATTTACTAAAATTTCTGGACTTCCAGTTTACTTCATTAAGGAATCAATGTCTTAGCGTCTCAATCGTTAATTTGATATAATCAAGAGCACTAGCACACCCACTAACCTAGCATGTTTTGACACTTCGTCTAATCTGTCCTATAATAATTTTGTTTTGGAATCTCAATTTGTTTTTTTTCGATGTTCAATGTTCTTCACTCTATTGCGCCACCATGATATATACTCTCTCTTTCTTCTTCTACACAACACACACTTATCCACGTAATCGCCTCTTTTAGACGATAAAAAGCTACTGTTTGATTTAGACTAGAAAAATGATGTGCAATTCAAAATTTTCTATAATAAAGATATGTTTTCCTGGATGTTTTGAGTCATGTGACATGTTTTATGACTTCACCTACGGTCTCCTTTTGGCTCTTTCATTCCCACTTGGTTTAGTTGGCACTTAGTAGACACGTACCATGACACTAATTAAATCACCTTCTTCAATTCTGCAACGAATAACTATCACGATACAGATCGACTCATCGACTCCATTCTTCATTCACAAGTGACAAGACCTATAGCGACGCTTGACTCTTGATTCCTTAGGCACTTGATTGAAAACTTGCACTACAAAATATATGACATTTAGTGACGGATATAAATAGTCTGCAAATGTCTAAACTCTGTGAGTAGAGGTGTTTTGGCTCCCTCTCACAGAAGAAAAAAACGTCACTAGCGAAACAATAACTAAATGTCTATTATGATATAATAGTCATGCTTAGACCTTTACCTACAATTTTTTCCATCGGTAAATCTCTTAAGAATTAATTTTTAATTTTCATTCGCTTCCTTTTCAAATACAATAATATTTAATTTGTTTTAATTGAAATATATATAAAAAATAACTTTCTAAAGTCATACTTAGATAAACAAAATCCCTTGTGATCATCATTACTAAATTTGCATTTAAATAAGTAAAAACAACAATAAATGTCTAATATAAAATCAAGTTAGTATTTAGAACATAATTTCTAGAATTCTAGATCAATTTCATAGTAAAAAGATTACAGCTTAAGGTGATTGTGTCTTCAAAATTCCACATGTAACCCGTAAAAAAAAAGAGTTTAAGTTAATACAAAATTTCTGACAGCAAATAGCTGCAGAAAGAACTATCAATTAACAACTAATTATTGTTTGCCTTTAGTTCTTGGATTTATAATAACATTAAATACTAAATAGACACTTTAAATTAAAAAATATAAAAGACACCTAAATTAAATGTCAAATTCCATTTCATTCGGATAATATGTTTCTATATTTTCTGCATTAGTTTAAAGCAAATAACATCATGACCGAATTAGGCGAGTCACTCGTTACGTTCTTCCTATTAATTTAATTTATATTATTTTTGTTATTATATTCTTTGAATTAATTTTATATAGTTATTTACTTTTTCACTTATAACTTTTAATAATACATGATGTTTGGTGTAAATATAATTATCTATTTGTAACCGCTTTTTCTTTATCTACATTTCAATATAAATTTTATCGTATTCCCACAATAATTAAAAAAATACATTTTGTTATATAAATGTTCTATTAAAAATCTATATTCTCTTCTTAAATACATTTTGTTACTCATTTAACTATTATTTATAACTTTTAAGATTTTGAGACGTGATCATTATCGTTTTGTTATGACGTTTAGTAAACAATGCTCGACAAGTGTACTTGTTTGAGAAAGTATTTTGTAGCTATGATTTCTATTAAAGATTGATTTTTTTTATTATTATTTAGTAAAGATTGAATTAGGGTTTTGAGAGTTAAAGAAATTAAATATATTATGAGCGAGAGAGTGTGGGAGGAGGAGTTTGACCATATGATTTAGTATCTATTTTTGTTAATAAATTAATTTTATTATTTGTTTTGTTTTGCAAATAATATATTATAGAATAAGTTTTTAATTTATAATTTTTGTTTTATATAAACTTTATTTTCTTAATTGATAAATAAAGACTTTGTTTTCTGTTAGATATTTAAAATATTCAAGGTCTATCACATATTTTTAAAATAATAACATAAATTATATTTCAAGAACAAAAAGACAAGATAATTTAAAAAGCGGTTATAGATGTGTTAAAATAAAAATGAATACTTTTATTTAGAAAGTTGTTAAAGAGGTGTCTTTTCAGTAAAAATATGGTGTCTTTTTAGCCGGTCCCTTACCAGAAAATCAGAAATGTGAATTTTAATTACACGAAATTACTAGTAGTAGTGAAATCCGTAATAACTTTGTGGAAATGGCAATATAAGTCCTTCAAGTTTTCTTCATCATAAAAGTGACCACAAAACTAATTCTCACTCACATAAATAGCATAGAATAATTACAATTTTAGACCTTACTAACTTAATTTAGGCTTGGCATTAGACATTTTAATAAATACAATCAAGTCTCTTCGTATCATGATACCACGTTTCTTTCGTCAAATCTGCACCCTTCTCAAGTCGATGTTTCTATCTCTGGTCTGAGTGTTGATGTCATTTCTCATTTTCTTTTTAAATTCTCATTTTATTTATGTTTCATAATTATTCAATATATTTTTATTAATGTTTAATATTTATTATTTTATAAATCATCTCATGTATCATACGGACATTTAATTTAGGAATATTAATAAGAGACTAATATTTATTCATTAGCATTTCACATGAAATAGTATGCGATCGAGTTGCTTAGCTAGTTTAAACGCTAAAAGATAAAATTACTATTACTATTACTAATCCTAATATTATCCGAAAGGTTACGTACCTAATTTTAGTTTCCTACGTACTTGCGTGGTTAAGAGCCGTGAACAACTACAACAACAAAAAGGTTTTATACAAAATTTGATTTTGGTTCTTAGCTGTAGACTAATGCAAAAGGGCTTTAGTGTTGAAAAAGTTTACACAAAAAAGAAGAAGAAACATTGAAGGGAGCGATAAGATTTCTTGGCCGTGAGTAACATATATAATCTAGAATTGAGAAGGAGATAAATTGCTAATTAAGTTCAGTAACATAATCATATCTTTAGGACGTGTTTAAAGTTTTTTTTATTGTTAATCACATAATCCAATATTAATTAATTTTGTTAGCCAATGTAACCTTTTCTTTTTGGTACAAGCACAATAATTAATTATGGAATTGTAAAATTAATTGAGAAAGAGATATATTGCTAACTTCAGTAACATAATCTTTAGGATGTTAAATACGTACATAATTTAATATTAATTAATTTGATTAGACAATGTAACGTTTTCTTTTGTGGTACAATTAAGCGCAGAAATTATGGGATTGTAAAATAACACAACGTACACCGTAAATATTTTAGAACCGTTTTTATTGTAAATACTGCGAGTACCATTTATAACCGTCATTAATGCTTATTGATTGGGGTATTTTGGTCTTTTATATTATTTTTTAACCGTGAATTGTGTTCGGGTGAGTTGACATTAAAGACTGAGCATTGATTTTCCCGAAATACACCTCATTATTGCATCATTAACGAGTCATTAATGAGCCATTAATGCATCATTAATGAGCCGTCATTTTTATTGATCATTGATTTTTTTTAATCAAGAGCCAAGATTGGTTCTCACGATACTCGCAATAAAAACAGCTCTCAAATGAACCATACCCTATACACACACACACACACACATATATATATATATATATATATATATATATATATATATATATATATACTAGTATCGTACCCGCGCAATGCTGCGGAGACAAATAGTTTTTGTTTTAGAACACTTCGAGAGTGTTAAATGGTTTATATAGTAGTATATATATATAGTGAAAAGATCATTTAAGAGCCGTTTTTATTGCGAGTACCGTGAGTACTATTTGTAACCGTCATTAATGCTCATTAATAGGGGTATTTTGGTCTTTTTTATAATTTTCCAACCGTGAATTGCATCCCGGTGATTGTCACTAAAAATTGAGTCTTGATTTTTCCGAAATACCCCTCATTAATGCATCATTCATGAGCCATCATTTTTATTGGCCAATGATTTATTTTAATCAAGGGTCAATATTGGTTCTCACGGTACTCGCAATAAAAATGGTTCTCAAATAAACCATCCCCTATATATATATATATCTATCTATAATATATTATAAAGCATTTAGGCTATTGAAATCTCTTAATTTTAAGTAATTTAAAATTATCAATTTACCCTTTATTTAACCTTATAAGGAAACTATTATATAAAGTTTTTAGAATTTTAAATACCATTTTTATAACTAAAACTTTCATAATAAATAATATTTAAAAAAGTCAAGTATGTAAATTAATTTTCAATTTATATGATATTAAATACAAATTAAAAATTAAAAATTAAATGTTAGTCCCAGATTGAGTACACAACAACAAATGTTTGTAAAAGGAGGGGTTGAATACAAACTTTAGCTTTTAAAAATTAAAGACACACTGATATACTTTTATATAATTCTTATTGATATTGAATCAAGAATTACATGTACAGAAGCGGAAATTCTAAGTAAAATAAAATGTGGCAATCTATTTGTCTAACACATAGACAAGCTAACTCTAAAACAACTAATGTATATAGAGTGTTCAACACATGAACAAGTTTGATTCTACACAATGCTTAAACTCTACGAATTTCTCAACTGATGAGATTTTCTTTCTGTGGAGTAGAGACTTCACTGTGTTGTGTATTTGCATGTCCACCATACATGAGTATATATAGAAATCTTGGTGAATCCGGTATGAAGGTAAGAGACAAAGAGGATGTGGAAATATAATATTTTAATTGTAAAGGTAGTGGGTGAAAAATAAAGTTACTTTAATCAACTGTTTGATAAAAGTAATTGTACTTTTCTGCAAAAGTGCAACCCATTCACAATATAAAATATTAAAACCCACATCTACTGTCGTGTAGAAGTTTCTTTCCCTTTCCATGCTTGTACTTTAATCAACACCATGCTTCTGTTTGATTTGACTTTACCAAGTATGAGATTGCCAGCCATACTTAGTTGTTTGAACAAATCTTCAAGATCTTCGTCTGTTTGAGGTATCATTATCCTTTTCCAGAGGATAAGATCAAACCTTTTTGTCTCATACTTGATCCAAAAAGTGCATTTTTACTTTTACAAACAAAGATCTAAGGCATAATAGAACAACACATGTTCTGCCTTTTACATATGACTTACAATCTGAAAAGATAGAGTAGATTTGACATTTTTCACGACTCAGCTAACAGATTGTACTAGGAACTCTGATATTCACTACTCAGTTGACAAAATATATCAGTTGATCACTTTTTGCTAGGACTCAGTTGATACATATTGCCCAGCTGATCATATAGATGCTCATCAATAGTAAGCTTAGGAGGGCATAACCTCATGTATTTGTTTGATCAGTAGATCAAGAATGCTCGGATGGTCATTCAAATACATCAGTTTATGAGGGGAGATGACTTGTGTAAAGGAAGACTTACTTAGCTGATGCTCTAGGCCTCAGCTGATCCACTTGTTCACTCAGCTGATCAATTTGTTCACTCAGCTGATGGAGTATTTTCCTCAGCTGATCAACTTTTTCACTCAGCTGATGGCTTATTTTCCTCAGCTGATGGTCTTCTTTACTTGTTTTCTTCATCTGATGCTTCTTAGTTGATATCCCTTGGCTGATACATTGAGTAGGATCTGATGCTCAGCGGATGGTTCCATACTTAACATATTTTTACTTAAACTGATTCAAACAACACATGTTTGAATTCTTTCTAAGTCATACTGAATGTAGGGTTTGGTTATCATCAAATTCTATGTTTTAGTATAGGCAGAGATGATTATTAGGGTGAAGTGATTATCTTCCCAACATTAAATAAAAAGAATCTTCATAAAAATAATAGTTTTAATATTTTATCATATAACACATAATTTAATTTAAGTATTAAAAATACGTATAGCTATAACTTATAAATCTAATAACATGTAACCTAAATTTATAGACATTTCTAGATTTTTTAGGTCACATGTTATCGAAAACTCTTACTTTATTGTTTTTCATTATAATGCGTGATATAATAGTGTTATGTTATTAAAAATGGACATGTTATCAAGTAAAAATTATTTCTAGCCGTTGCATTGCACGGGTACTATGCTAGTGTGTATATATATATATATATAGAGAGAGAGAGAGGGTGGTTCATACGAAAAGTATTTATTTTGCAAAAACTGCGAGAAGCATTTTAAACCGTTAGATGATATAATCAAAGGCTAAAACTGAATGTGGCATTTGTGTAATTAAATTGAATTTTAAGGTAACTAAAAAAACTAAAAAAGATATAATGGTCTTTTTATTCTCTAAAAACAAATCAATCTTAATTTCCCCTAAAATATCTCTCTCTCACGTATTGTTCCCCATTTTCATATACGAGTCATCCATTCTCTCTCTCTCTCTCTCTCTCTCTTCACATTAGGTATTCTTTATATGTCTTCCCCATTTCCCCCTAACCTCCACTTTTCCCTCATTTTTATCAGTGGCAACACCACCGGTTTGACCACCTTATAAGAGCCTAACACAACCATATTTCTATATCACCATTCTTTGTCAAATTATGAAGAACAATAAGCCTCCTATTCCAGTCGTTGGTCGACAAGAAAAACTTAGATCTGATTTTAGGCTTCTTGAATCAACTATTTGTTGATGAATCCAGGGTATGGGTCTTGATCTATTGTCGATCTGCTTTACCACAACCGAGCACAACCACTTTCAAAGACCGACCTTTATCTGTTAAATATGAAGAATAAGAAGCACCCACAATTAGCTTTTCATAAAACATGAAGAAGCTATTTTTCTCACAGATCTGAAACAAAAGTGAGACCAAGATTCCAGATCTGCTTGTGGTTTGTTATTTTTGTTCACCAGCGCTAATGTTTCAATCTGTATTCATCAATGAAATAGAAATAAAATTTTGATTTTTTTAGGTTACTAATTCTGAGATTAAATAAAGTTTAGGTTTTTTTTAATTCTTCTTCTTCTTCTTATTTTTTTGTGGTCATCTATCTAGTTTTTTTGTGATCGACGGAAGCACCGCCGTTAGATCTTCGAAGGCCGCATGAAAGGCAGACCATCGGTGAAAACTCTAAATCCCATCAGAGATGATATGAAGCCTACGGAAACCCCAACGGATTTAAGACATATTTCCACAACCTTCTTTTTGCTTTTGTTTTTCATTTTTATTTCCAACTTCTATAATACTTGTTGTTTTGAGGTTCTATCAATGAGATCCGCAGATTTTGATGGGTTGTCTTTCGTTTGTTGAATCCCTGAAGTTGTGTTCTGGAACAGATTTCTACATGTATTTATAAGGTTTTATGTATTTTTACTTGTTCATCATTGAACAAGTAATACTAATATATCTTATAAGTTGTTTATACTCTTAACAATTAGATTTTAGTTTTGTTTATCTTGTTGTTTATTATTAAACAACAGAGATGTTTTAACAACTTTTTTTTAATTCACTAGTAAAATTGGATTTCTGTATGTTTTCTAGGGAAATCATGTATTTAGTAGTGAACAAGTGATCATTTATACTTGTTTAATATTGAACAAGTAATAACACATATTTATTATAACAATTAGATTTTAGCTTTATTTTTATGCATTTATACTTGTTTATCATTGAACAAGTAATAGTACATATTTAGTTGTTTATATTTTTAACGATTAGATTTTAGCTTTATTTTATTGTTGTTTTACTAAGCAAGATAATTTGAGATGTTACAACAAAATGTTTAGTGATTTGATTTCGTTATGCTATAGAAGGGAAATTAATCATTAGCGTTCTATAATGAACACTTGTTAACATGACTATGTATATTGAAATGGGTATCCTTATATTTTCTCATAAGTTTACTTTATACTGGGTTTGAAAGGTTAATTAATGTTTTTTAGATAAAAATTGTACATGGTTTGTGTTTACTAGCAAACATAGTATAAAAAAATGGAAAACATGTAAATAATATGTTGTGTTCAGTAATGAACACCATGTTAATAATAAAATAGAAGTATAAGAAAAAACAGAAAAAAAACAATGTTTACAAGCAAATATAGTGCTGAACCTAAAATTTAAGAAAAAACAGAAAAAAAACCATAGTTTATTAGTAAACATTGGGAAATTAATAATTTGCTATAATTTTTCTATTTATTATTTAAAATATAAGAGAGAGAAAGATAGGAGAGAGAAATAAATTGGAAAGAGAAAAAAAATTTGATTTACTATTACGCCCTTTAGAATAAAAAAAATTAAAAAAATATGATTAATATAATCCATAAGATCAAATGCAAATAAGTGGTTAGGATCGCTTCTCGCACTTTTCGCAAAGAAAACACTTTTCGCATGAACCCTCCCCTGTGTATATATATATATATATATATATATATATATATATATATATATATATAGGGTGAGATTATTGTAAAAAAAAGTAAGGTAAAAAAAGTAAAAAGGATTTTTAGCCATTAGATTTGTTAGATTACATCCCTAAAAACGTGGGTTTTTTCTTTTTCTTTTAATTATAAAATGTCAAATCAAGGGTATAATTGTGATTTCAAAATACATATAGCTCCCCTTTTAGTATAAGACTCAAATTTAAAAGCAAGAAATCCAATTTTTTTTTTGAAATCACCTCTAAGTTTGACATATTTACTGAAGTAGATGATGAGGCCATTTGGTGAGGGGTAGAAGCAGTTGTAGAATAAGGAAAATAGATCAAGATATTAATTATCTAACATGCTCTGATACCTGTTGTTAGTCCCAAATTGAGTACGCAACAACAAACGTTTGTAGAAAGGGGGTTGAATACAAACTTAAGTTTTTTAAATTTAAATGTACACACTAATACTTTTAATAAAATATATAAATCAAGAATTACATATATAAGGAAACGAACTCTAAAAATTAACTTGCTTTTGCTTTAAAAGCTTGTTCTTCGAGAGAGATTTTTCTTTTTATGTAGTTCTAGTGTATTTTAAATGTTGAGCATACATATCTATTTATAGAAGTCTTGGTAGCAAGTTAAAAGTTGGGGAACCAAGTAGTGTATTAAAGATAATATTAATTATATGAGCAATGTTGAAAAGTAATATTATTTTATTTTAGTAAATAAAATAACTTTACTTTTCGTGTGAGAGATCATCTGTTGCTAATATAGTAATATTGTGTTTTATGACATTGTGATTCGTAACGTTAAACTTCTCTTTTTATGTTAGTTCATTAAATGACGGTCATGCTTCTTCTGATTTGATTTTATCAAATGTGTAGTTGCCAACCATACTTGAGTAAATAAGCAAATCCTCAAGATCTTTTTTCAGGAGTAACTTTAATTATTTCATAAGTAACTTTAATCCTTTTAAGAGTAAAGTTCTATTGTTTTTGTCCTTTGAAGGTACAAATAGTGTGAATATTTTTACATAAAGAAAGATCTAAGGCATAATAGAACAAGACATATTCAGCCCTAACTTAAAATAAATTACGTTATAAATCAGAGTATGCTACTGAAATAATTAGGTCATATGTATCATAACTTCAGCTATACTGAACTGACGATGAAGATTGATCATGGAGATTTTGGACGATAAAGGTCGATCATGGACAGTTCAGATAATAAAGATGGATCATGAAAAATTCAGATGATTATTTCACAATAACTAGGGATTTAATCCCATAGAGATGATAAATCTTTCGCCTGTCAATTCATCAAGGTCGATCATGAAAATTTCAAATGAGAAAGACAATCATGAAAATTTCATACGATCTTATCGACCTAGATATATCTGTTAAGTTAGAATTAGGTGCCGAAAGAATATACTTAGCTGAAATGTTTGGATGCCTCAGCTGATCAAGGGATTGTTTAGCTGAGCATATGGACGTTCAACTGATGTGTTAAGTTATTCAACTGACGGACTTCAGATGTTCAACGAATGATCCTTTGCACTTGCATTCTTCTTCGGATGTTGTTTTCGACTAATGCTTAGTCTTTTAGCATATTGATGACGATGCTTTAATAACTTGTAGCTTTTAAGTCAGTAATCAAACAACACATATTTTATTTCATTCTAAGTGTTTACTAAATATCTGGTTTTGTTAAAATCAAATCCCTATTTATTTCAGTAGATGGACTTGATTATTGGGTTGAAATGATTATCTCTCCAACACTCCCGCTTTAATTTAAGGCTCAAATTCAAGAGCAAGAAACCCAACTTTTTTTAAAAAAAAAATGATGCACATTGACTGCCAAAAAAAACTGGTGCACAACTTATCGAAGGAACAACAACTTCTGAATTTGGTACATGCGATGCACAATCTGATTTTAGATGCTTTCACAAAAAATATGGTCCATGTTTAATTGATAAAGCAAGAAATATGTGGAAAAAAACGGCATTTAGATGCTTTCACCAAGCAACATTTTAGAACATATATACGAGCGAATTACATTTATTAAAAAAGCTTACTATACAAACTGATGCACAATTACATACATACATCACAAAAAAAACTTTTAATATCTACTATATTTGATTTTCCCATTCAATATCTCACACAAATTCAACTTCCACCACAAAATGAACATGAAGATAACAAATATTACTGAAAAAAGATGAAAATCAGGTATGACGTTAAACAATAATAGATACTAGAAACCTTGTCGAAGATAACTACCTTCCAAAACTGAAACCTTCTCGTGCGGAAATGGTGCATCCATCGACAATGCTTCCAGCAGTGATAATGCTCCATCGTGACCCCTTGCCTCGTCGCTGCCATCTCTGTTAATCTCTCCTTTTTATCCGCATAGCTATCGACGCAAAACCTTTCATTTGAAGGCTTTGTGTGATTTCGTAACTCCGGTCATCTTCCTCTCCTATCGTATGCTTCCCATCTCCGACTGATCATCGTGGTTTACGCACACACAAACAATGGTGGGGGTTAAGGCAGAGACTGTAGTCGGCGAAATTAAGGGGAGGGATTAGGGCTATTTTAGATGAACAAAAATAAAATGGGTTGGAAGGTGGGCCGATTTTAAAGGAGAGGTGACATAAGGAATAATAGAAAGACTAAACTAACCATTAATTAATAATGTCACATGTTAATTTCAGATTTTCTCTTATCTTTTTTACCTTAATTTTCTTTTTATTTGAACCAAACTCCCTCTCTCTTTCTCTTTCTCTCTCTCTCTCTCTCTCTATATATATATATATATGGAAGGGTTCAAATAAGACCTGTTTTTTATACGAGAACCAATCTTAGCCCTTGATTAAAATTAATCAATGGCTTAGAATCGTTGGCCGCTCGTTAATGTCACATTAATGAGGGGTATTTTGGGAAAATCAATCCCCAAAATTAACGACGGCTCACTTGGACGCAATTTACAGGTGGATAAATATATAAATGACCAAAATACCCCTATTAATGAGTCATTATGGTGTTACAAACGGTTCTCGTATGAAAAACATTTTTCCAATAAAACTTTTTGTTAGTCCCAGATTGAGTACGCAACAACAAATGTTTGTAGAAGGGGGGGGGGGTTGAATACAAACTTTAGCTTTTAAAAATTAAAGACACACTTATATACTTTTATATAATTCTTATTGATATGTATCAAGAATTACATGTACTAGAAGCGGAAATTTTAAGTACAATAAAAGGTGGCAATCAATTTGTCTAACACATAGACAAGTTAACTCTAAAAAAACTAATGTATTTAGAGTGTTCAACACACGAACAAGTTTGATTCTACACAATGCTTATACTCTACGAAATTTCTCAACTGATGAGATTTTCTTTTAGTGTAGTAGAGACTTCACTTTGTTGTATTGTGTTGTGTTGTGTAGTGTTGTATTGCATGTCCACCATGTATGAGTATATATAGAAGTCTTGGTGGATCCGGTTGCATGAAGGTAAGAGACCAAGAGGATGTGGAAATATAATATTTTAATCGTAAAGGTAGTGGGTGAAAAATAAAGTTACTTTAATCAAATGTATGATAAAAGTAATTGCACTTTTCTGCAAAAGTGCAACCCATTCATAATATAAAATATTAAAGTCCACATCTACTGTCGTGTAGAAGTATCTTTCCCTTTCCATGATTGTACTTTAATCAAAACCATGCTTCTGATTGATTTGACTTTACCAAGTATGGGATTGCCAGCCATACTTAGTTGTTTGAACAAATCTTCAAGATCTCCGTCTGTTTGAGGTATCATTATCCTTTTCCAGAGGATAAGATCAAACCTTTTTGTCTCATACTTGATCCAAAAAGTGCATTCTTACTTTTACAAACAAAGATCTAAGGCATAATAGAACAACACATGTTCTGCCTTTTACATATGACTTACAATCTGAAAAGATAGAGTAGATTTGACATTTTTCACGACTCAGCTAACAGATTGTACAAGGAACTCTGATATTCACTACTCAGTTGATCACTTTTAGCTAGGACTCAGTTGATACATATTGCTCAGCTGATCATATAGATGCTCAGCTGTTCAATAGTAAGCTTAGGAGAACATAAGCTCATGTATTTGTATGATCAGTTGATCAATAATGCTCAGCTGATCAATCAAATACATCAGTTTATAAGGGGAGATGAATTGTGTAAAGAAAGACTTATTTAGCTGATGCTCTGGGCCTCAGCTGATCCATTTGTTCACTCAGCTGATAGAGTAGGCACTCAACTGATCAAATTTTTCACTCAGCTGATCACTTTCTTTACTCAGCTGATCAATCTGTTTACTCAGCTGATGGAATATATTCATCAGCTGATCAACAATTTTGATCAGCTGATAGACTGTTTTCCTCAGCTGATGGTCTTCTTTACTTGTTTTCTTCATCTGATGCTCCTTGGCTGATATCCTATGGCTGATACATTGAGTAGGATCTGATGCTCAGCTGATGGCTTATTTTCCTCAGCTGATGGTTCTATACTTAGCATATTTTTACATAAACTAATTCAAACAACACATGTTTGAATTCTTTCTAAGGCATACTGAACGTAGGGTTTGGCTATCATCAAATCCTATGTTTTAGGATAGGCAGAGATGATTATAAGGGTGAAGTGATTATCTCCCCAACAATCTCCCCCTATTTGATGATGACAAAACCTTTTTCTTTTTGAAGAATCATTTTGACTTCGAATAACAAAAGATTTAAACTTTTAAGTACATTTGGCTACCTAGCTATCGGTTTTTGGTAGCTCTTTTTATTTGAACCTTGTTCTGTTTTTGGTTTCTTTTCTAATGTTTCATTTTGTTCTGTTTTTGTGGAATCTTTTTCTTTGTTGTACCATTTTGTTCTGTTTTTGTGGTATCTTTTCATTTTTCCATTTTTATATGTTTTTGATTTTCTGATATACATAAACATCACTTGAAATAACAGAATAAAGAAATGTACATAAGTGTTTACATAGATTAACTACTAACTAACTATTCTATAATGTACAATCAACTAAACAACAAAATCTTCAGAGTTAGAATCAGTCTTCAATCATCCCACCAAGGTTCTTCTTTAACTTCAAAATCTTTGGCATGGGGATCAGCTTCAGCTAAGACTTCACATTGGGCTTGAACAAGGGCTTCAAAGTTTTCATTTCCAGTTCTGCCTCTTGTAGATATCCTTAGCCCAAATAGAAACTTCTTGCTAGCCTTAAGAATTTCAGACTGTCTAAAGAATCTCCATGTGCCAGCTCTGTCCAAAAAGAATATACCTTCAACAGGCATAATTATAAACTTGTACAGCTCAGGAGTGATGTTCAGTGGAAGAGAAGTGTTGAGACCCTCAAAATCTGATAAGAATTCATGCTGGGGTAGTACCTCTCTTAGCTCAAATGGTTTGAAGGGCTTGTAGCCTTTCTTATGAAGATTATCAACTGTGTGCACATGCCTGTAATAGTCATCTGGAGTGAAGGCCCTTTGTGACACAGCTAGAGCTATCCAATTCTGAATTTTCTGAATGAATTGAACTTTGAGCTTTGATTTGGATTTGAAGAGAAGGTACAAGATCTCAACTAATTCTGTGAACCCATATATGTGACACCTCTCATAGGATACAACTTCACAGCTGTTGAAGTTGTTCTGTCTTATTGCTTTGAGGTATTGTTCACCATCACCTTTATGGACAGTGGCTCTGGTTATTGGAGTTGGTTCTGTTCTATTTCTCAGAATATTAATTCTTTCTCTGAAGCTTTGAAGTCTTTGTTGACTTAGGTTGATGGGAGCAGATAAATCAAGGTTGAAGAGGGTTTTGATGGCATCAGCATGGGATCTAGCTTTCAGTAGTTCAGCCTGAGATTTTTCCCTTGCCAATTTGTGTTGAGCAGCAGCTTGATTTTGACTTTGTTCTTGGTCTTGCTGATATGCTAGCTCTTTTGCTTGGTAGATTTCTTCTACTGAAACACCCAATGCTTGTGCCATTTGAGCATTCTCCCTTTCTTCCTTTTCTTTAAGAGCAAGCTCTCTTTTCATTTGATCATCTACTTCAACTTGCTCATCTGTCATCTTTTGTTTGCCTTTATCCTTAGGAGCAGAGGTTCAAGCCTTTTGGACTGATGGGGTAGATTGGACTGGTGGAGCAGATGGCTTAGGGCTTTGTCTTCTTCTTCTGAGGATGTCATAAAGTGGAGTATCATCCTCATCATCAGAATCAGACTCTATGGTGATTGGTGGAGAGCAACCCTCAGCAACTTTTCTTTTAGGTTTTGTCTTGTTTGCCATCCTTTTCAACCTTTTTGGAAACCTTTGCTCCCCCTCAGAAGATGCTTTTCTTTTAATGGGTGAGGGAGCTGTTGCTTTGGGTGCTTCCTGCTGCTTGATTTTGGTGGCTGTTTCAGCATAGGCAGCATCAATATCCTCTGAGTCAGGATCATCCTCCCTTGAAGAACTTGAGAATTTCTCCCCCTTTTTGGCATCATCAAAAGGAGGAGGGGAGTCACCTGCTGCAGGCTTATGGGTTGGGGTAGGGGCAGGGGTATGGGTATGGGTTGAGGAAGGGGTAGAGGATATTTTAGAGAGCTGAAGGGAGAGGTCATCCTTGAGATCTTTGATAGCTTTGCACAATGAGAGATGACTCATTCTGGATTGTTCTGTTAAGGTCTCTATGTCATCAAGGATGCCTTTAAGAAAAGAAGGTATATGGAGTAGTTGTTCAGGAATGGGTACAGAAATGTTGGGGTTTATTGGGCGTAGGGTTTGGAGTTGGGATATAAGGTTGGATATGGTTTGGTTTAGGGTAGAGATGGTAGATTGAGGTAGGCTGGGAATTTGTGGTTGAGAGGGAAGAAGGGTAGAAAGATGGTCTATTTTGGTAAGGATTGGGGTAAGGTTAATGGGTGCAAGGGAGGATTGGGATGGGGTTTTGAGAGACTCAATGTCTTTGGTAAGTTTAGACAATTGAGCAAAGGTTTGGGTTTGGAAGGTTTGGGTTAGTTGAGTAAGGTTTTGGTTAATTGTCTGGATAAGGGTAAGGTTTGGGGTTTGGGCAGATATAGATGGGATAGAGGTGGAAGGGGTGGATAAAGGTTCAAAGAAGTTGGGTAAGGTTTGTGTTCCCTCATTTGAGCCTTGGTGTATAAGCTCAAATTCATTGGGAAAGAGAGTTGAGCCCTGTGCAAGTGGTTGGTTTGTACCACTAGCATTGGCAGGCTGTGCATGTGTAAGAATTGAATTAATAATAGGTGCAAGGTAAGTGGACTGAGTGTGGAATGAACTCCATAACAGGGAATCCCGTATTGGATCCACATTCTGTTGGGAGAATGTAGATGGTATAGGCTGACTCAATTGAGGGATAGACACAGTGTGACCTTGGGTTGAGGTCTGTCTTTCAATGAGATCAACCTTTTGGGAGGTTGTCTCAGCTAGCGGTTTAAGTCCCTTATTTACAGATGTATCCTGTTGTGAGGATACATCCACTGGTTTAAAGGTTGCAACATCCAATTGCTCCCCCTCAACATGAGGAAGGGTAATTGGAGTTGAGGTCAGAGGTGTGGATTGCACTCACTCAAAGTGCTCATAATGAGTCACTTCTGGTGACCTTGTATATATGGGGCTACGAATAGGAGTAGAACTAGTGACCATAGGAGGTTCACTAGAGCTTGGCTGTTGGAGTGGTGTATGGATTGGAGAAGAGGATGGGCTATCAAAGGTTGGGACGACCATTTGAATATCCTCAGAGGTGGAATTAGTACTGTCCATGCCTTGGGACATGATTTGCCTACTTCTGTCAATGAGCTCCAGAAGTTGCTCAGAGATCTCTTGTTCTTGGGCATCACTATCATCACAAAGAGGACTTAACTCCATTGGACTGATAGGAGCAAAATCACCAGCATCATCATCATCATGCTTAGAACCAGTGTGGCTTTCATCAGCATCATCATCACCATTATCATCATCAGCAGCATTTTCATCACCAGTTGCAGCATCTATAAGCTCTTGCATTTGGGCAGTGATTGGAGGACCTTTGTTTGCCTTTAAGAAATGGAATATCTTTTCACCCATGGTAGGGACAGGAATATGCTCAATATGTTCGATTAAGCCTACATAATCATCCTCTCCAATCTCCCTCATGGCTACCAGGCTCAAAAATCAAATGTAGGGCACCTGTGACCTTGATGATTTATTGGTTGTGCTCTGGGTGATTTTATCAATGAGATCAGAGAATATGACTTGAGCAAAGTCGATGTTGACCCCAAAGGCTAGGGCATAGAGCACAAGAAGCTCGGTTTGGTTGGTGAATTGATAGCTTCCAGATTTAGGACCGAAGCAACATATGACCACGTTAGCCAAATACTTCCATGGATGAGCGAGAGCAAAGACTATGACTTGACCATGCACTACAGGTTCATTGTAGCTGATGGTGTCTAAAACTGTTTGAACTTCTGCTCTGGATGGAAAAGCTGTGTAAGGTGGGAAGTGAGGAATACCAGTGGCTTCACGAAGTGTTTCAGCGGTGATTCGGAGATTATAGTTTCCTTGGGCTAGGGTGCAGTTAATGGTGTTGTTGTTTAGGTTATAGGTTGCGGAGTACCATAGTTCACCAATAATGGTAGGGAATATGTAGTGAGGATCAGCGGTGAGACTATCAAACAGTGGATGAGCTTAAAGGAACTGAACCATTGGTTCATATCCTTGGTTTTCTCACGAGGCAGGGATGGTGGTGCAAAGCAGAATGTTGTTGGGAGTTATATTCATCGGTTGATTGGGTGCAACATTCTCGCCAGGGTTAACAGCCGGGTCTGGAATATAGGTGGCCATTTGGTAGGGATGATGAACAGTGAGTATCGAGAGGGAAGGTAGGGTAGTTCGTTGTAGAGAGAGGGAATTTGGAAAGTTTGAACAGGTAAAGGTGAATGAGAGAGAAATTGGGATGTTTATGAAGTTTAGTTAACAGAGATCGTTAGATACTGACAAAAGATCTAACGGAAAACAAATTAATTAGCCATTAAATGAAACCTAGTTTGGATATTAGGAAATTGAACCTTGCTTCATCTAATGGCTTTGTGAATAAATCTGCAAGTTGTAAATCAGTGTTGATGTAGTGCAAAGTTACCTTCTTCTTTTGCACATTATCTTTGAGAAAATGATGTCTGATTTCAATATGCTTTATTTTTTAATGCATGACTGGATTATTTGAGATGGAGATTGCACTTGTATTGTCACAAAGAATTGGGGTGTCTTCAAACTTCATATCATAATCAAGCAGTTGATTTTGTAACCACAAAATTTGAGCACAACAGCTTCCTGCAGCAATGTATTCTGCTTCTGCAGTAGATGTTGACACTGAATTCTGTTTCTTACTAGACCAACTAATCAATCTTCCTCCTAGAAGTTGACAACCACCTGAAGTATTTTTTCTGTCTAATGTGCATCCTGCAAAATCAGAATCAGAATATCCAACTAACTCAAAATCTGAGTATTTGGGGTACCAAAGACCAAGATTAGGAGTTCCTTTGAGATATCTGAATATTCTCTTAACAGCAGCAAGATGTGATTCCTTAGGATCTGCTTGATATCTTGCACAGAGACATGTTGAAAACATTATATCTGGTCTACTTGCAGTGAGGTATAAAAGTGACCCAATCATTCCTCTATAAGTAGTAATGTTCACTGATTTGCCATCAGTGTCCTTTCCTAACTTAATAGAAGTAGACATAAGTGTTTTCATTGAAGAACAGTTTTCAAAATCAAACTTCTTGAGTAAATCTTTGACATACTTTGTTTGATGAATGAAAATACCATCAACCTCTTGTTTAATTTGCAAACCAAGAAAACAGTTTAACTCACCCATCATGCTCATTTGATAATTATCAGACATGAGTTTAGAAAACTTTTTACATAGTTCAAAATTAGTAGACCCAAATATTATATCATCTACATATATCTGCACAAGTATCACATCACCTTTGTACTTCCTAATAAATATAGTACTATCAATGCATCCTTTTGTAAAACCTTTATTAATGAGAAAAGAAGAGAGGGTATCATACCAGGCTCTTGGAGCTTGCTTAAGACCATATAAAGCTTTGTTTAGAAAGTAAACATGATCAGGTAAGCTTGACTCCTCAAAACCAGGAGGTTGTTTGACATACACCTCTTCTTTCAAATCTCTATTCAGAAATGCACTCTTCACATTCATCTGGAACACTTTGAAGCTTTTGAAGGCAGCATAGGCTAGGAATAGTCTGATAGCTTCTAATCTTGCAACAGGGGCAAAGGTTTCATCAAAATCAATACCTTCTTCTTGACAGTACCCCTGTGCCACTAGCCTTGCTTTGTTTCTGATGATTTGCCCATTTTCATCTAGCTTATTTCTAAACACCCACTTTGTTCCAATGATGGATTTATCCTTTGGTTTGGGTACCAAAGTCCATACATTATTTCTTTTGAATTCTGCCAGTTCCTCTTGCATGGTAGACACCCAGTGGGGATCATTGAGATCTTCATCAACCTTCTTTGGTTCAATCATTGAGACAAATCCAGAATACAAACAGATGTTGCAAGCTTTTGATCTTGTTCTAACTGGATCATCTATGTTGCCTATCACCAAATTATGAGGATGGTGCTTGAGGTCTTTGAAGGCTTTTTGGATTTCTTGGGAATTAGGATTCATTTGGATTTGGGGAGAAGAAGTTATATGTTGGCTATCAGCAGTAGAAATGAGTTCATTTTGAGTGGCTGATATAACTTCATTATTGCAATCTGTGGGTATCTCTACTGAAGAGGGAATGTGTGATATGGAATTGGAATCCAATGATGTTGAGTCATTTTCCACATGATTTAGTAGAGGTATAGGATTGGATTAGGATGGTTGTACATGGTTAAAAATTTGGATAGTGACAGGTTCATCTAAATCATGAGCAGCTGGTGGAGAGGGATCTGCTTGCTCTGAAGGAACTTCTCCAGTTTGCATAAGATCATTAAATTCTTCACCTGAAACATGATTAGAAGAACAGGAAGCAACAAAGTCATTTTCATTAAAACTTACATTGATAGATTCTTCTATGACTTTGGTTCTGAGGTTGTATACTCTGTATGCTTTAGAAATCACAGAGTAACCAACAAACACTCCTTCATCAGCTTTAAGAGCAAACTTCTGCAATTGATCTTTTTGATTAAGTATGAAACATTGACAACCAAAGATATGCAGAAAGCTGATGCTTGGCTTCCTTCCCTTGAGCACTTCATATGGAGTTTTGTTGTGCCTCTTGATAATAAGGGACCTGTTCTGTGTGAAACATGCACAACTTACAGCCTCAGCCCAGAAATTAAATGGTAACCCACTTTCACACAACATGGTTCTGGCAGCTTCAATCAATGTTCTATTTCTTCTTTCAGCTACACCATTTTGTTGTGGGGTTCTTGGAGCAGAAAAGTTTTGAGATATCCCTTTCTCATCACAGAAAGATTCCAGAGTTTGATTTCTGAATTCAGTTCCATGATCACTTCTAAGACTCCTCACCAGATTGCCATTCAACACTTCCATCTTTTTGATAAAACAGATAATCTCTTCAGCAGCCTCACTCTTTGCTTTAAGAAAGAAAACCCAAGTATATCTTGAGAATTCATCAACCAATACAAGAGCATACTTACTTCCACCAATACTAGCAGTTGCAACAGGATCAAAGAGATCCATGTGCAACATATAGAAAGGTTTTGTAATTGAGAAGGCCTGCTTGGATGGAAATGATGCCTTATGCTGCTTTCCCTTCTCACAAGCAGTGCAAGGTTTAGGATTAAGATAAGTCAGTGAAGGTAGTCCTGACACTAGTTCACCCTTGCTCAACTTGTTGATGTTTTTGAAATTAAGGTGGGAAAGCCTCTTGTGCCACAGCCAGTTTGTATCCTCATTATTCTTGGAGTACAAACATGTTTCCTTTGAAGGGTCACCAGAGGACATGTCAAGTGTATACACATCCTTGGTTCTCTTGGCACTGAACACTGTATTACCTTCTTTATTTATGATGGAGCCTCCTGTCTTTGTGAAGTGGACTTCATTATCTACATCACACAATTGACTTATGCTTATGAGATTATATTTCAACCCTTTGACATATGAAACTTTTGACAGCTTGAGGTTCCCATTATGAAGTTCACCATAGCCTTTAGTTTGCCCATGGTTGTTGTCACCAAAGGTCACCCTTGGACCTTTCTCTTTCTTGTAGTTACTGAGCAAAGCCTTGTTACCTGTCATGGTTCTTGAACATCCACTGTCAAGAAACCAAGAACCAACACCCTGCACAGATTTGAATGAAAGAAGAGTTAGTGACACAAGTAGGAATCCACTAATCAGTGGATCCCTGTGGAATGCACCTAGCTTTCCACTTCATCTCAGGTTTCTTATGAATGGGAGGAGTGACTATGTCATCATTACAAGTCCGCTGTCTTGAATTCCCTTCTAAGGAACATTCAAATGCCTTATGCTCTTTGCTTCCACATTTATAACATTTTTGAGATTTTGTGGTCTTGGGGCATTGAGCAACATGGTTTGAATGCCTATGAGCTTTCTTATCAGTCATCATTTGACTAACTTGACCATTCAGCTTATGAAGCTTATCCTGTAAATTTCTTAGGTCTTTATTCACAGGCACCTTAGATTGATCTTTGTTTTTGGAAAGTTTTTGACCAATCCTTGGAGTGGCAGAAATGGGAACAATATGAACATCATTCTTTTTACTCATAGTTTCTTCTATTAAAAGAGAGTTGATTACTTCTAGATCAACTGATTGTTTAGAAGATGAGCTATGATCAGCTGACAGGTTATCAGCGGAGCATTTATCATCTACTAACCTATCAGCTGATGGAGTAGTATTAGCTAATGATTCTTCAGTTTGGGAAATGCTAAGAATTAAGTCATCTGTTTTCAAGGTTTGACAACATAATGTCTCTAAGGTCTCAACTAATGATTCCTTTCCTTTAATCACATCCTTTGACTTTGTGTTATTAGTATTTTTACATTCTGAAATCTTACTAGAGGATGATTCAACAGAAGGAATAATTGATTCTTTGAGTGGGAGCTTTTGCTTCTAACAAACTTATTTGTGAATACGCTTTTGCCTTTAACAGTCTTGTGAAAGGTCTGTGGCAAAATGTCAGCTTTGTCTAAGATATTAAGGTTATTACTAGAATCAACATAGTTAGCAGCCTTAGAGTAATTTCCACCAATAATAGCTTGAACTTGTTTGGGTATCTGCTCCTTGACACACTGAGTGGTCTTTTCTGCAGATACACACCAAGACTTTACTACTTTTTGGAGGTCATTAAACTTTTTGGTTGCTTCACTAGTTTCTTTTACTAAGATCTCATTAAGTATCTTTTGATTAGCTAGTTCATCATTTAAGATTGTTATCTGCTTAAGTTCCTCATTCTTAAGAATTAACTTTTCCTTTAGTGATTCTACTTCTAGTTTTAGCTTCTTCTCTCTTTGAATAGCAGACTGGAAATCAATACACAAGTAATCAAACATAGCATTCTTCTCATTATCATCATAGTTAATAAATTTTCCAACCTGATACATAGAAGAAGGATCCCAGTTGGTAGTTGAACAAGCTTTAGCAGCCTTTTTCATGTCTTCATCAAAGGAACTACCATCATTGTTGTTGGCCATCATGCAGAACTGAGCAGAGATCACCTCATCTTTATCTGAGGAGAGATCTTCTTCTGCCCAATCTTCTTCTTCAGCAACAAGAACTTGGTCCTGGGCTTTCTTCTTCTTCTTCTTCTTGTCAAGGACAGCAGCAATGAGTTTCTTATACTTGGCTTCATAATCAATCGTGCCCTCTTGCTTTTGCACAGATGAAGAACCAGTGTTATATTTGGACTTACAGTCACTGGCTATGTGGCCAATCTTGCCACACTTATAACATTCTGCTGTGGAGGCATCAAAAGTAGATTTGGGCTTGACAAACTTTGATGACCTCTTGCTGAACCTCTTGACACCCTTTCCCTTCTTGAAAGGTCTGAACTTCTTAACCAACATAGCTACACCTTCAACCAACTCCTCCAGATTACTTTCCTCACAATCCTTCTCCTCATCACTTTCTCCAGCACTCTCCTCTCCATCTCCTTCTTCATCAGAACCAGAATCAATAGCTGCAAAGCTTCTCATCTTTGTATCTCTTGATACAAGGGCAGTTGGTGCAGCTTTCACAACCTCCTTCATCTCCTTGGATGACAACTTCCTTTGTTTGACTGATTGCTCATGGTTGAGTAAGTTACCATAAAGAAACCAGAGACATTCCCTTAATCTTTTCACTATGTCTTAGAACAGTGACAAAGTGATCCCATGTTTCAAGAAGGGAGTCTAGAAACTTGTTCACCAAGACAAAGTTGCTCTTGGTTATGTCTGCCCTTTTCAAGTCATTAACAAGGCAGTTGAACCTGGTGTATGTCTGAGTAAGACTCTCACCTTTCCGAGCAAAGAAGAATTCATACTCTCTATTGAGGAGGAGCTTCTTGTTCTCCTTCACCTCTTCAGTCCCTTCATATGCAACTGTGAGTGTATCTAACATCTCTTTTGCAGAAGAACATTTAAGCACTTGATGATAGATTTCATTGTGTAGTGTGGAGACAAGAGCTGATCTAGCCTTAACATCTAGGCTAACCAACCTCTTATCCTCATCTGTCAACAGATGCATGGGTTTGGTTATGATTCTTTCAGTTGTAGAGGTTTGACCTTCAGATTCTGAAGGGATAGATAACACTGATGTTGGAACATAAGGGCCATCAGTGACTATTTCAAGCATTTGGATATCAAGGGTGGATAGGAAAAGATGTGCTCTACTTTTCCACATGGAGAAATTTGTAGCATCAAACATGGGACATCTTGTTAAGGACCCAGTGTTTGAGATATTCATATTATTTACGGATGAGACCATATTGAGAGGGGTAGAAGCAGTTGTAGAGTAAGCAAAACAGATCTAGATATTGATTATCTAACCTGCTCTGATACCAGTTGTTAGTCCCAGATTGAGTACGCAACAACAAATGTTTGTAGAAGGGGGGGGGGGGTTGAATACAAACTTTAGCTTTTAAAAATTAAAGACACACTTATATACTTTTATATAATTCTTATTGATATGAATCAAGAATTACATGTACTAGAAGTGGAATTTCTAAGTACAATAAAAGGTGGCAATCAATTTGTCTAACACATAGACAAGCTAACTCTAAAACAACTAATGTATTTAGAGTGTTCAACACATGAACAAGTTTGATTCTACACAATGCTTATACTCTACGAAATTTCTCAACTGATGAGATTTTCTTTTAGTGTAGTAGAGACTTCACTTTGTTGTATTGTGTTGTGTTGTGTAGTGTTGTATTGCATGTCCACCATGCATGAGTATATATAGAAGTCTTGGTGGATCCGGTTGCATGAAGGTAAGAGACCAAGAGGATGTGGAAATATAATAATCTCTGCCTATCCTAAAACATAGGGTTTGGTTATCATCAAATCCTATGTTTTAGGATAGGCAGAGATGATTATAAGGGTGAAGTGATTATCTTCCCAACACTTTAACCTATATACGTGTGTGTATATAGTTGGATGATCTAATCTTGACATTTCATTTGATTTGATCGGATGATCTACATTTAGTCTTTTATTTTGAATTGCGACGATAATGACCTAGAATGGGTAAATTGTGACTGTTAGATCAAAAGTAGCGACTTGATGATATATATATATATATATATATGTATATATATAGCCAAATACTATATATATAGTGTAAATTGCATAAAAATACAACTAGCTTTGTCTTAGCTACTATTGTATACAATGAACGTTTTATTTTAAAAAATAATACAATCAACTTTTATAATCCTCCCATTGTATGCAAGTCGTTGTATACAATAAGAATTATAACAAAGTTCATTGTATATAATTGTAACGAAAAACTAGGCACAGAAAAAAGTTATTTAAATACAGTGAAAGAATTATGAAAGTTGATTGTATTGTTTTTAAGAAAAAAAAGTTGATTGTATATAATGGTAACTAAGACAAAGTTCATAACATTTTGATACAATTTGCCCATATATATATATATATACATTTCGCAAATTTGGAGCAAATTGCGAACCTCACAAAATAAGAACCAAAGTCAACAAATGTGTACTTATGTATATATATTTATTATTATTATTATTATTATTATTATTATTATTATTATGTGTGTAAAAATAAGATGCAGTGATTTTATACTAGATGCAGTGATTTTTAAAACAAGATGTATTGGTTCTTAAATAAGAATCCATCGATTAATTCGTGCACGATGAACTAGTTTTAAGAGAATTCCATGTTTTTTAGATATTATGTAATGATTTTAAGTTGGATGCAATGATTTTATAGACTAGATGCAGTGGTTCCTAGAGTTCTCATTTTAAGGGGTGTTCTCATTGGATCCTCACCTTATATATATATATATAGCCAAATACTACGATTGTTTGGACGTTAAGGACATGCGTATTGTTTTTCCCGAATAAGTAAAACTAACAATGAATAAGATCAAAATGCGGAAATAGTTTTAAAACAACTAACACACGAAAGTTTTCAAAGTAGGATTATATTAATAACCAAACTTCAAAGAGTGCATAAGAACAAACTTGAGCACCGAGTATAAACTAAATCAAGAACAAACTTGAATGCAAATTAGCGAACAAACGCTTAACCTTTTCTCGTTTAACGAGCAGGTATTTATAGGCTAAGTAAACTAATCCTGACCATCTAATTTATTTACACGTGTACCGTTCTACACATAATTAGGAACATAAAACAAGATTGTCGTTTCGAGCTCCTTCAGAATTCGCAGATCGTGCACTTTACATAACAGGAAGATTCTGGTTGTCAGATGTATCTTAAGAGCAGAAGACCCTTTGATGACTGAAGACTAACTTCAGCTGACGTTCACTTCAGAACTAATCTTCAGATGAAATTCGGGCTTCTTTCTTCAGATAGCGCGTCAGAACAGTTTACAAAAGAATAAGATATTACACCTTCAGTCGCTTTCTTCGAAAGCTTTTTTAGGAATGGAATATATACAAATAAAGGACTAACACGTATGGCCCTCGGGTTGATGCAAATCCTTTGGGAGCACCGCTACCCCCCTTTCGGGTTCCTTCCTTCCTCTGCCATTTCGGGTTTGGCAACTCGACGAAACCGAAGACTTCCTTTTTTTTGGGTTTTGTAGAGAGAGTAAGGAGAGATAAAGTATTTGGGTTGATTTGGGATGTATGCTATTTGGGTTTTGGGTTGATTTAAGTTAGGAAGGAAAAAGTAAAATAAACTGATGTGACAGCTGATGTGTCATTTGAGTTAATTTTGGTTGAGTTAGGTGCTACCCATGGCCAAACATATCATCAATGTCGCTACTTTTAGAAAATTAATTTTCTTTACTGATCGAATAATTAATGACATTAGCTTATAATTATTTTTGTTATAAATTAAAATTTATAATCATTTTTTGTTAGTTCTAAAGATGTCATTATATTCTTTTTTATTACAAATTGAAATTTATAATCCTTTCTCGGCCTAAAAAATTAAACGTTACATTTCTCGGTAATTTTCCCTATTTTAAAATTTACTTATAAAAAATGCAAAAGTGTTAAATTATGTTTAGAAGCCATTACATTAACACATATTAATTTTTAGTTTATATAAGAGAAGGAAGGTTGTTATTATCCCCATATTTAATTATAAGTTATATGTTCTACATAATAGCATTTGATAACATGAATTTAAAAAAAGTTATTTGGTTTTGGCAGTAGTTAATGCAGTAACAAAAGCAAAAAATAATAATACCGAAATTTAAGAAATAAAGATTTAAATTAAGAAAACAATTAAAGAACCTTCTTAAACAATAAGTCAACTATAGCAAAAAGAGTATGCTATAACCTAGCTATTTCACGTCACCATGCAGGTTGCAAGTGGGAGACAAGACAATATTTTAGTTTGCCAAACTGCCGTTGTTATTTAAAATTAAATAAAAATAACAAGAAATAAAATGATTTGTATAAAATGGTTCTCAAAGCGTAAGTGATTGAATTCAGTAGTTTTTTATATAAAATTATTAACTCTAGAGATATAGCAATAATGGTTCTAAAATGAAATCCAATTTTATATTATCAAATCTAAACTAATATTTTCTTAAAAACTGAAATCCAATTTTGACTTTAATCTAAATACAAATTATTAGACATAATTTCATAATGCCTTTTGTAAATCTTAAATATCATATTACTTGAATGAATATATAACAATTAAAAACAATTTAATCAAAATTTTACACTAAAAAATGTATGAGATGTTTTACAAAATGTTGTAAAAAATAATATTTTCAAAAATTTACTTTTTCTAAAAATTATAAAAGATAATATTTTTAAAATTCTACATTAAAGGATATGTTTTACATTTTATCAAATTTTGCATTTATTTTGTTTTTCAAAATCAATATTCAATTTATGTAACTATTAGTAAATATTAGTTTGATTTTAAAAAAGTCAAAATTGATTTTTTAAAAATTAAAATAATGAATAGTTAAGATTTAATCTTTTATTAAATAAATTGTGGTGGTCGTTTAATAATTTTTTTCTAATTAGTCTTATATATATATATATATATATATATGTAAAAGTTTAAACGAGAACTGTTTTTCGTACAAAAATTACGAGAACTAATCTTATCCTTCTAATTCTCGCTCCTTCAATTAGATTGCCTACTCATAAATTCTTTATATGCACATTGTCACAATTAATCCTCCATGTTTTTTATCTATAAATTCGACTTACCATACAAAAAATAGAAACATAATCCTGCCGCAAATGTTGACTAATAATACAAAAATCCAACCAAAACACACAAATGCATTAGACTTTCATTGTTTATCTATATTTACACATTCGAGACACTACGATTGTTTGGACGTTAACATATAATCAATGTCGCTACTTTTTATCTATCTTCTTTCCTCTCTCCCCCTCCTCCTTTCTCTCTTCTATCTTCTTCCCAAAATCATAAAAAACAATTCAAGATTCATGCCACCTGGCCCACCCACACTACCCTTAATCGGAAACCTGCACCAGATCCACCAATCAAGCCTCCATACTTCCCTATGGAACCTCTCCAAATCCTACGGTCCGATCATCTCTCTCCGCTTTGGTTTCATCCCAGCCGTTGTTATATCATCAGCAACTCTAGCTAAAGAAGTCATGAAAACACAAGATCTTATCTTCTGCAGCAGGCCATCATCTATTGCTCAACGAAAGTTATCTTACAATGGTCTTGATGTAGCCTTTTCTCCCTACAACGATTATTGGCGGATGACAAGAAAGATTTATACTATTCATTTATTAAGCTCTAAAAGATTACAATCTTCTAGGTATATTCGTGAAGATGAGGTGTCACGCGCCATGAAGAAGATACGTGGGCTAGCGGTTTCGTCTAACCACGTGATCAACTTGAGTGAAATCGCTAAAAGCGTGATGAATACTATTATAATGAGGGTGGCTTTTGGCAAGAGGTATGAAGATGAAGGTGAGAGTATGGAGGTTGTTGGGCTAATCGATGAACTTCAAGCGATGATAACAACGTTGTTTGTTTCGGATCTATGGCCTGGTTTGCCTTTTGTTGGTCTGATTGATAGGTTAACCGGGAAGATGGGTCGGCTAGAGAAGTGTTTTCATGATTTAGATTCATTTTACCAATCGTTGATTGATGAACGTCGTCGTAGTCTCGACTCTACAGATCCCGGGTGTCGTAAGGACGACCATTACATCATTGATATTTTAATTCAACTCAAGAAAGATCAAGTCTTGAATGCCATCGAGCTCACTGACGATCACATAAAAGCCATGCTCACGGTAATTAATATTCCCTATATATTGATCTGTGTATTTTTTTTACGAGATCGATAAGGTCGAGTATCTATCTATCAATCTATTATTATATATTATATTATAAGATATATTTTAAGTTTTTTACTTAAATGTTTTAAAATTATTGAGTTGTTTTTTATATAAACTAAATTAAGTAACTATTAAATATAGTTAATAAGATTCTTATATTTTATTTTAATAAATAAATTTTACATATTTATGAAAATCAAAGTCAATACAATTTTTTTGAAAGTCAAACTCAATACAAATTAACTTAATTATTAAAAAATATTTTCATAACCTTTTTTTTAATTATAGAAAACAGAAAAGTGAAATAAATAGAAAAAATATAAAGAAAATAGACATGTAACGAAACAAAAATTATTCGCTGTCACCGTATTACATAAATATCACTCTCTACGTCTTGAAAATGGATATGTTAAGGAGCATAAATAATTTGTTGCCGCCGCATTGCGCATGCGCGGGTATCATGGTAGTATATATATACGAAGAATATTCAATATAGTCCATAATTAATTTATAGTCTCAAGGGACTAATTTTTTGCCTTTAAATCAATGACATCAATGATTCAGATTAAATTTTAAAAGTTTGGATGAAGTGACATTTTCATAATATTTTATAAATCACATGTGATTGTATACTGAACACAACTCATGGAGTGGAGTGGCATTTTCACTTGTGATTAAATATTAAAATTTTAGGACTATGCTTTTTAAATGGACTTTATATATATATATATATATATATATATGTATCAAATGAAATTTTCAATATATATATAGGCAAAAGTTTAAACGAAAACTGTTTTTAACGTCATTAATGACTCATTAATAGGGGTATTTTGGTAATTTATATATTTACCCAACCGTGAATTGCATCTGGATGAACCGTAATTAATTTGTGAGGCTTGATTTTTCCGAAATAACCTCATTAATGCGTCATTAATGATCCATTATTGAGTCGTTAATGAAGCATTAATGAGCCGTCAAAAAATCTTAGCCATTCATTAAGTTTAATCAAGGGCTAAGATTGGTTCTCTTACGAAAAAACAATTTATATATATATATATATATATATATATATATATTAATGATCCATTATTGTTTTTCGTACGAGAACTGCGAGAACCAATCTTTACCGTCCAATTCCCACTCATCCAATTGGATTGCCCACTCATGAATTCCTTACATTCACTTTGCCACACTCAACCCCCCTACGCTATTCATCCATGAATTTCACTTACTACTTGAATGCCCAAGATTGGTTATCGCAGTTATTGTACGGAAAACGGTTCTCGTTTGAACACTTCTCTGTATATATGGAGAAGTTTATTTGAGAATCGTTTTTATTGTGAGTACAATTTGTAACCGCTATTAATGCTCGTTAATAAAGATATTTTGATTTTATATATATATATATATATATATATATATATATATATCTAAGCGTGAATTGCGTCCGGATTGGCCATTATTAAATAGCGAGATTTGATTTTTTCAAAATGAGCCTCATTAATTAGCTATCATTTTTATTGGCCATTGATTTATTTTAATCAAAGGGCCAGGATTGGTTCTCACGGTGTTCGCAATAATAATGGTTCATATATGTGTGTATATATATATACAGTGAAGGGTTTATTTGAGAACCGTTATTATTACAAAAACCACAAGAACCAATATTAGCCATTTATTTGGTAGGTGGAATTTATGGATGTAGAGCGAAGGGGATAGAGAGCGTGACAATGTGTGACGATGAAATTGAAGGAAGGAGAATTGTACGGCTAAGAATGATTCTCACGGGTTCTCAAATGAACTTTCCCATATATATATATATATGTATATGTATATGTATATATATATATATATATATACACGGTGAGAAACAATCTTGGTCCATGATTAAATTAAATCAACGATTAATAAAAATGATTGCTCATTAATAATGCATTAATGAGGGGTATTCTGGGAAAATCAAGCCTCACTTTTTAATGACGGTTCATTTAGACGTAATTCATGGTTGAAAAATATATACAATATCAAAACATCTCTATTAATAAGTAATTAATGAGCATTAATGATAATTAAAAATACTAATCTCGATAAAAACAGTTCTCAAATAAATTTATATATATATATATATATAATTTTATTTCAAAACCGTTTTTAATTAGAATAATACAAGAATCAATCATGACGACTCAAGTTATTTCTTGTGTTTTTTATTTAATTTTAAATAACAAGGGTAGTTTGGTAGCTTTAACGCCCTGTTCTCGAGTTTTAATAAGGGGAGGAAATGAAAGGAAAAGAAAGAAATCTTTTCCTTCCAAATCATCTCAAAATTAGATGGATAGAATTAGTATCAAAATAAGCCTAAACTTTTCTTTCAAATCCCTCCTTTTCCTTCTTTAAATGAAACTTAAAAATATATTTTAGATAGATTTTCTTTCAAAAAAATTATTGTTGTCCTCTCTCTACTTGCAATCTGCATCATGACGTGAAGTAGCTAGGGTGTGGCATAATCTTTACGCCATAGTTGACTTATGAGATAGCTAGGGTGTGATAATCTTTACGCCATAGTTGACTTATGAAGTAGCTAGGGTGTGGCATTCTCTTTACCACATAGCTAGGGCCTAGGGTGTGGCATACTCTTTATGCCATAGTTAACTTATTATTTACTACTGACGCGTAGCCTAATGGTATATGAGTTTTATTTCATAGCTTAGGTCTTAAATTTGAGTTTGAGTAGTGAGAGTTTTTCTAAAAAATTGGTGGATGGTATTACTCTCTCATGATGCGTGACTTGGGCTTGCATACTACTCTATATGAATGTCACTACGAATCCAGTCCATTAAATTCGCTATTAAAAAATGTTAACTTATTATTTAATAAGAAGGTTCTTGAATTGTTTTCTTATTTTAAATCTTTATTTCTTAAATTTATATATTATTATTTTTTGCTTTTGTTACAACATTAACTACTACAAACTAAGTAACCTTTTTAAATTCATTTTTTCTAATGCTATTATGTAGAGTATACAGCTTATAAATACGGGGATATTAACAATCTTCCTTCTAGTCTATTAAATAAAAAATAATATGTTTTAATGTAATAAATATAATTTAACAGTTTTGCATTTTTTATAAGTACATTTTAAAGTATACAATTAATTTTCATCAAGAAACATTGAAACATGTACTTTATCATTACTATTCCCTTGAAGTAGCTAGAATGTGGCATTATTAATCAAGTTTTCAAATTAAAGAAACTTAAATGAAAAGGCAATCCAGGAACAAATCTCTGCGTCTTCTTTACTGCTTTCTTTCTACTGAATTTCCTTTCCTCCTCTCTCTCACTCTCTCTTGTATTATATTTTCTCACTTGATGGCTTTCTAGACCATCACTACACACATATCTCCCTGCTTCCTTTACTTTCATTGTCGTTGGCTTCTGGAATAATCGAACATTACAATATGGTCGGAACATCAGCGGCCTACCTAACATCTTTTCCACTCCTCCCAACCACTGACCCGTCTTCTGGAAGTTCCGTATCATAATTAGTACCTCTCTCTTTCTCCTTCCTTATTCCTCCATTTCTCCCTCTCACACATACATATACATATTTTGTATATAGGCTTAATAGTATACAATCAGTTATTTTTGACCTCAATTTTGTTCGACTAGCAGGTGTGTTTTTGAACCTTATTTTGTCCTTGATTCTTGACAACCCATGTGCCAAATATACATCCATTTGAGATTCAGATTTTAATCGAATAAATGACTACATAATCAAATTCTTTGTTTACAAAAGGTTTTGCTATTTGCTGTACGAAAGTAATAATGTTTTCCGTATATTTAAATGGATATTTAATTAATTGATAAAAAAGGAAATAAATGCTTTCAGAATCCTTGATATCAAAATGTTTTCCAAGTTATTCATTCTTCTCAATTTATAATATTAGCTAAAGGAATATTTTCAAGATATCATGGTCTAGTCGTCATTACTTTAAAAGAGGCAAATCAACTATATGATGTAAGTTAATGTTAACAAATGGAACATGCAAGTAAATACCACGACAACCTCATTGCCTCTTTACTAAATACAATGTGCTGTTGTGATCAAATGTCCACTCTTTTAATTTGGACATGAATTAGTTAGTTTTATATCCACTTTGGTTATGATCTAGGTGCGCACGTGCATTTCGGTTCACATATGCGCATACATATGTGCACCTAGGTACACCAGTGCTAACAAAAACGCTATTGTAATATGTACATGTGTACCTGCATCTGTGATGCACATGTGCTAGAAAAAATCCATTGTAATGTGTATATATTCGCATCTGTGCTCGAAAAAAAAGTTATGTGTACATATATGATGTTGTGTTGGAAAAAAACCAACAAAAATAAAAAAAAAATCATCAAAGAAGTATAGCAATATATAATATTAAAGAACATAAAATTCTCGTTTTTTGGTATAATTTTCGTATTCTAAACTCTTTGCATTTGGGAGATACTTTAATTTTAAGAAAATGGGGGTAAACGTCAAATGTCCAAATTACCTTTATTAATTACCAGAATTATAGGATTTTTTTAATTTAATCAAGATTATCAATTACCAACTATTTAATCTGGACCCTTCATTTTTTATTATCAATGGTTATATATAATTGGTTTTTGCGATACTTACAATGAAAATTGTTCTTAAAAAGCCCCTCCTATATATATATATATGTATATATTCACATAACTATAAAACTATAAATTTATATTACCAACGATATTAAATTGTATTTTAAACTATTAGATTGAATTATTGAAAATGTATTGAATTTTAGTGTAGCTTATAAAATGACTAGTTAGTGATATATTATTATGCATAATGTTCAATATAGTCCATATTTAATTGATAGTTCTAAGGGACTAATTTTAGCCTTTGGTCAATGACATCACTGGTCCAGATTGCAATATAAAAATTTGGGCGGAGTGACATTTTCGTAATTCACATGTGATACTTTTACAGATCAGATGTTATTGTATACTGAATCACCTGTAATTAAATATTAAAATTTTTAGTACTATGTTTTTTACATAGACTTTATTGAACAAATCTCATATTATTATTATATCAAAAACATGGCCCGACCCATGAAGAAGATAACATATTACCAAAACTTACTAGCTAGCGGTCAATTTTTAACCTAACAAATAAAATCATCATCTATATTTCTATATTATATAATAGATTAGATATTCGTGCGATACACAGGTTGAGTTTAAAATAAATAAATGTTAAACATTAATAAAAAATCAAATAATTATAAAACATGAAAGAAATGAGAATTAAAAAATTGATGACAAACGTCGTCAACATCAGATTAGCAATGGAAGCGTCAACGCTAGGTTGAGGGTAGACGTAACAATTGAAACGTGGTATCATGATACGAAGACACATGATTGTATTTCTTATACAAGTCATTGATAATTGTTATTACAAAATAAGGTTAGGTCTTTATTACTAAAAAGAACTTTAAATGATTATAAAATATTTTAAAATGATAAAATTGAGAATTTGTTTAAATATAATATTTTAAATATTATAAAGGGTAAATATAATATTTTTAAATTAGGGTGCACAAATATATATTTTAATGTTTATAAATGGTATATATGTAATTCTTCTAATAACTTTAATTCAATTTTGATTAAAAAAAGTCAAAATTAGAATTCTATTTTTATTTAAATAAAGGGTTAAGATTGAGTAATTTTATTTATTTTATTAAATTAAGAGCCATAATTATCTAATAAAATTTGATGTAGATTAGTTTTTTATTTATATTAGAAGATAATACATATATATTCTATCTGCGAACATGTATATTCTATCTGCGAACATGTTTCTTTAACCTTTTTCAATTATTATAATATTGGTTTCTATAATTTAGTAAAAATATGGCTTACTGTAATGCTTATTTTTATTTTCTTCTGTATTATTAATTACCTTTTGCATCGTTCTAAAATATTGTTGCTAATAAGTTTTATAAATTAAGGCAGGTTAAAGAAAAATAAATGTAATAAGTTGAAATTCAACCATTAGCGAACTAAATTGATTAGTCAAGCTTTGTTTTGCAACCTTAAATATACAAACAATTTTAAGTATGTATCAATACCATATGTTATCGATAACTATATTTTTTAATTCTTTAAGTTAGTTTAAAGGATATACATTGAAGTAACATATTATATAAAACATATTATCGATCCTCAACCGCATGATACGGGTATATATGTACAATAAAATAAGTTTGGATTTTTTTTATAAAAAAAGACAAATGTTAAGATGCATATATTTGTAAGCTAGTTTACTTATAGATTTACAATAAAATCTAAAGAAAATTGTATGTCGAAATATTTACAAAATTAAGAATGTTTAAAATTGCAGTTATTTAAGGTAAGTAGGATATTATCATTTTTCTATATAAAATCTTCCAATATAAATAAAAGACTATAATGTTATCCAAATTCAACCATTACTTATTAATATCTTTATAATGATACGGGTTTAATTAATTATAAATATAAATAAATAGTCAACCTATAATTTAAACGTTCATTTGGATCATCATTATCGTATGTGATTGAATTTACGATTTAATCATTTTTATTGTCTTTTGCACAATATGTATTTATGTAAAATTACATAAAGATAAGGAATAATAATTTTATCAAATAAAATCAACCTTTCACACAATCAAAGTATTTATACTTATACAACTTATTTATTTACTGTATAATTTTTTAATCTTATCCTACTAAATTAATCCTTATGGTAATTTAATGTAGATCTTCTATGTATTATAGTTATTTTTAGTTATCTATATTTATTAAATCATTATACATAATTAATTCAAATTCTACTAAATTACGAATATAAATAAAAGACTAATTTTCATAAATTTAATAAGTAACTATATTTCCTGATTATAAGTATCTTCCATCTTCCAATATAAAATAAAATACTAATTTTTATCAATTTAATTAGAGGATCTTAATATTTCATTTAGTCAAAATTAGATTATAACCGGTCATTTGTTCAAATGTATTCATTATATTAATTTAGAAATAAATATATTAAATCCTAAGCTTCATCAATAATAAAACATTATACAAATTCAAATTTCATGTCCTTATCTATGTTTATTATATATACATATATACTATAAATTTTCTCGTAATTAAATTATACATCAGTCTTAAAATTGTTTTCGGGTCGAGTTCTTCTTTCGCTCATACAATACAATCATATATTTAGTTAAATGGATATAAAAAATATTTTCATATAAATAATTATAGTTATCCATGTGTTTACACGGGTATCTAAACTAGTTTGTTAATATTTAAAGTTGCAATAGAATATAATTTTCTAAATATTTGATTTTGATTAACTAATTATTTAGTTTATATACAAAAAATAAGCTTGAAAATTTTAATAATAAAATATTGCGATATAGTTTTATGTTTTTATAAAATTGTCATTGTTATTAACTTTTTATTATATACTAACATAATTTTGAAATTTTTAATACATAATTTTAAGCTTTTAGATGGAATATAATATCATTTTTGTTTTTGAGACTTTATTCGAAATTTTTTTTGACGAATTATCTAGTTTGAAAAAAATTAAGAAATATATAAATTGGCCGTGATAAGTTCAAAAGATTTCCAAAAGAATTAAATCTATCACTAATATTAGAAGTCTGTAACAAAATTGTTGTTAAATTTGTCCTTTTTATTTTGGTTTGTCAATAATCTATGGCAATTGGGTAAATCAGTTTTTCTAGTAGTGGGTCTGGGATACCAATCCCTTTAGGATCTAATTCCTTCCTATGATTTTACTTTAGGATATATTGGTAGCCGGAACGGATACTAGTGCCGCTATAGTAGTTTGGGCAATGACAACACTAATTAAAAACCCTGAAATAATGAGGAAAGTACAAGAAGAAGTGAGAAATGTTGTCGGAAAGAAGGATAAAATAGATGAGGATGATGTTTCAAGACTCGTCTATTTGAAGGCAGTGGTAAAAGAGGTCATGAGGTTATACCCTCCCGCGCCTCTCCTTATACCTCGTGAAATGATGAATGATGCCATTTTACATGGCTACAAGATTAAAAAAAAGACTATGGTTCATGTGAACTTGTTCGCCATCGGGAGAGACTCTGAATATTGGGAGAACCCCGAAGAGTTCTTACCGGAGAGGTTTTTGGGTAGTGACATTGACTTTAGGGGAAACAATTTTGAGTTGATCCCATTTGGAGCTGGTCGAAGAATCTGTCCTGGAATTTCAATGGGAGTTACGCTCGTGGAGCTTTTGCTTGCTAACTTTGTTTAGTTGTTTAATTGGGGATTGCCGGTTGGTAAGAAGACAAAAGATATAGACTATGAAGTTAGGCCTGGGTTAACCATGCATAAAAAGAATGCGCTTTGTCTTTTAGCCCACATATATTCCTAGATAACTATTATTTAAGTATTTGAGAAATTGAAAAAATTTAAGAATGAGTTAATGAAACATGTTCAAATTAACTTACTTGTGTATAATGGGACACATTAGTTTTTGGTATAAAACACCTTGATATGAAATCTCTATATATATATATATATATATATATATATATATATATATATATATATATATATATATATATGTACATACTATCTCTTGTACTCATTTTGAATAAAACATATATGAAATAACTCTCTCTCTCTACTTCTTATTCTCTTAATTCTTTCATGGTATCAGAGCACCAAATGATACATGGTGCCTATGACTGAAGATTCGAGAATTAAAATGAGATTCAAGAGATGATCAAAACAGAGGTTGAGATCACTAAAGCAATTTCAGATTCGTTATTTCACAATTTCAAAACGGGTTCAGATTTTATATTTTAATGCGATTTCAGAAACAAAGGTGATTTCATAAATAATTTTAGAAACAAATCTTTCAAAATTTCAAAACGATTTCAGAATCAGATTCGGTCAAAGTCTATTGATTCATGTTGATTCTAGGGAATCATAATTGTTCTTGATGTTGAATAGTTGATTGTTGTTCTTGATTGTTCGTAATTGTTCTTGACTGTGCAACAGTAGCAATTGTTTTGCAAATTCGGTTAGATTCTCAACTTTACGTTGATTGAGTCACTGAAGTGTGTGGATCGTAATTCAGATTGTCGAACGGATAATGTTGGATCATAATTGGTTATTGTTAGTTAGTGGGATCGTATTCGTTGAATCTTAATTTGTTTGTGTGGCTAATCGCAATTGGTTGATGCTCAACTTGTTAGAACCATAATTTAAAATAGTTGCTTCTCAAAATGGTGGGGATCATAATTTGTTGTTGATTGAATTGCAATTTGTGGCTAATCATAATCTGATCAAAATAGTCAAACATATAACCACCAAACCCAAGTCAATCGTAATTTTTTGTTTCATCATGTCTGATTCTGTTAATCAAATTCAAGTCATATTACCAAAAATTTCAAGTTTTATTTCGATAAAGCTCAAGAATGACAATTACTTTATTTGGAAACATCAAGTGGTTACTATCTTAAAAACTGTGGGATTACTAGAACATTTGAATATGAATGTATCTCTACCCACTTTTGGTCTTTCAAACTTTGAACAGTGGTCCAAAATGGATACGTATGTGTGTGCGTGTACTAATGCCATGCTTGATGAATCTGTTGCTCACTTGGCAGGTGACTCAACCTCTGGGTCTGAATTGTGGAAAATGATTGAATAATGGTTCTTTCAAGGTGTGTTTGCTAAAGGATCACAATACAGACTCCAATTTCAAACTACAAAACAAGGTAGTCTAACTGTTGCAGAATACTACGACACACAAAAGAAAATAGCAGACTGCATGAAGTTAATAGGTGATTCTGTTGATGATGCTACACTTGTTCTTAAAGTTCTACAAGGTCTAAGTCCAACTTACAGTACCTTTGTAGCGAGTGTTGAGACATCAGCAACACCTATGTCCTTTACTCAACTTCGAGCAAGGTTATTAATTTTTGAACAAAGACTAAGTCGACAAAGTGAAGCTACATCGACTCTAACAACTACCATGGCTGCAATGAATATAAATTTCAACACAAGTAAGTCTAATCCACCACACAAAAATCAAAAGTCAAACATTGAATGTTAGATCTGCAGAAAGAAAGATCATGTTGCAAGTCAGTGCTACGGGTGCTATACTACTCCTAATGATACATCCAATAATACTTGGCGTGGTTCAAATCGTGGTGAAAGGAACTCAAATCATGGTCGTGGCCGATTCGATGGAAATAGTAGTCGATCTAATGGTGTCGTTTTACTAATGTAAATGGAAGATTTGGTGTTAATCTTGCATAGAATTGGCCAACAGGTGCTAGTAGCTCACTTACAACAAATAGGCTTTGAACACGTGTCGGTTGCTTAACTGCAAATGCCTTCGGTTTTTCATGGCCTTCAGTTTTCAAGGTCAGCAAAAATAAAAACAATTAAATTTGACTAATTTGGTAGAACTCTTCTAACAATCAAAATGTGTTTCAAAATGTTTATTTAAAAGATGATATAGATATCAAATTGTTTTTAGTAACATTAGAAATAGGCCAAAATGGTGGGTCATTAATTAGTATAAAACAAGCAGTGATGAAAAAGAGTTATTTGATTACCTTGCAACTTATAGTTTGTGAGATTTACACCATTCTATTAGTTATGTTTGCAAATAAGTAAGCAATGTTTACAAAAGTTACCTTTTAAACCTGTGTTTGAGAAAATGATCAAGTCTAATACGTTTGTAGCATTATAAAGTATTTTATATATTTTCTAAAATCGTAGGGTTTCAAACTTTTGATCATATTATTATAATTATTAATAAAAAAAAGTCAAGTTTGTGGCACTATTGTTTCAATGTTTTTGATTCTTGTAATAATTCACAACATCAATTAAAACGTTTTTTTGTACATAAATAAGATTTTTGTGTTAAGGACCTACTTTGTAGTTAGAAATAAGACATGTGAAACACGTAAACAAAAAAAAAAAACGACGATTTGCTTAATTGGTATGACTCTTCAAACATACTCGACAATCGGAAAATTCAATGAAAACTTTGTATTACAAGATCAAAATGCTCAATTCATAATTAACCCTCTTAAATATCTTGATAAGTTATATTTTTCTCTCAAGATTTTCTTTTGTCTAGAATTATGAAAATCTACATTATGTGCTTTATTTATATGGGAAAAAGAACGTACATTATCCTAATCCTAATGTGAACCAATATCAATTCTTTTCATCATAACTTTAATATAATGGAAACTTAAAAAACATTTAACTAATTTGAATACACTTCAAACTAATAAACATCATTACTGAATTTGAGTCAACAATAACTAATTGGAATTGTGTAACATGTGACTACAACAATTATATTTTATCTTTTATCGTTTAGAGTGAAAGAAGTGGAGGGTTTTGATGATGTACCCTTTCTTTATTCACATCTAGTTGATACAAATTTTAACTATCTGCTACTGAATACTAATCATATATATATATATATATATATATATATATATATATATATAACATCGTTTCTGTATTCAGTTGCTTTAATGATAAAACTGATTTTAGCAGCGGGAATTTTTCTTTTTAAAACAACTAAACAGTTATTTACAATCTCATTCTTTCAAAACATCCGGGTGTTACCTAGTTCAAGAACTAACCATAGTATCATAATACATTACATCATACAATTACAAGTGTTTCACCCACAAGGGGCAACAAAATTCCCAAAAGTATCCCGCTTCGCAGGCTATCTAGTATTTACCTAAAAAGGAAAACATAGTATCATTAGCTACACTAGCTAGTGAGTACATACAATCATAAGCATCAATACGTGAAGTCATGCATCGTATCATAAACAGTCATTGCTAGCTTAGCACATAGCGGTGTGCTGACAAGATCGGTAAGAGTCGTGTCTTGCAGGGTAATCAATCCCGCTCAACAACTCAGACCGGGGGATCAGACACGACCAATCCACGCTGGTGGGGGAGCACAAGGCAGTCCACCAAGGATCGTTCACAGAGTCAAAGACTCCACAGGTAATCCAGCTACAACCGGCTGATCACCACTCACGTTAAGGCACGGTGGTTCTGCAGAACCTCGATCCGGGATACACCCTGAATCACCGTTAAATCCAGAAATGACCGAAGTCCTGTTAGGATCCAGCTAACCGGCTGACCTTAACTATGCGACAGATAGTCTGCAGACAGTTCACAAACACATATACGTACATTTGATCCCACAGGGATCCATCATTTTACATGTAACATATTTCAGGTAGAGCTTCATGCATAGTATCATATTTTAACTAAGTGGTTCCAGTTTGGGCCCACTGGCATGCACCTAGTACACTTGGTAGCATATAAACTTACCTCCTGGAATTTACCTGCAAAGCAAGTTAGTCATACATAACATATTCACATAATCATTTAGCATGCAAGCCTTACTCTACTGAGTCTCATGATCGTAGGCACTCACCTGAATAGCTTAGAATCAACAGATAGTTTACTTCAGACTTGCTAACGGGACAAGATCACCTATAACATCATTACATACATTAATTGTCTATATAAGCGAGACATAACAGATTAGGAACCCCAAAAGGAACCATAGACCAACCAACAGAGACTTAACAAGGGCGGAGCCTTGCGCCCGCAAGCGCCATTGGATTTGCATTTGGTGTGTCGGATTCTAGCACTTGGCTTATCGGATTTTGGTCCCTTGCGGCCGCAAGAAAGGACCTTGCGCCCGCAAGCAGACCTGTTCAAGAACAGGTCGGCTACAGCACCCCTGTTCCGACTGTTTTGATTCCAATCTTCAAAAACTGAGTTTCTAAACCATTTTCAACTTTGATACATCTTAGGGAACATTCATATGATCCCAAAAACATATCCTTCATTAATTCTAACAACTTATTCATGATCTAGAATCAAAATCATTCATTTCACCCATTTCTTCCAAGTTTCATAAACTAAATCAAAACATCATTTTAATTCACCAAATGAGTTCTAATCAACTTGTAATTGATGTAGGGACCAATTAGAGTTGATTCCAAAACTCAATTTGAGTTTACCTTGCCTAAACCACAAAACCCACTTGGTAAGGTTTCTTACCAAATGAAGAACAAGAAGGTGAAGATGATGATGAAGAAGATGAAGATATCACAAGTCTTTATCTTGCTAGAAATCAGTTGAAAACTAGAAATCCTTCAAGAGATCTTCCAGAACAAGAGTAGAGAGAGTAGAGATGTTATATGCCTACTTTTTGAAGTTTTTAACAATATTTGCAAGTAATTAAAGAGTTTAAGGAAGAAAGATATCACCAATGAAGTAGCTAGGACACAATGATTTATAGTGGTTCAAGAAAGGGTTAACAACCTTGCGCTACATCCACTCCTTGGCCTCACCCACCAAGAGTTGCTCCACTAACTTCTCTCTTTAAAGGTAGAGATAAACCTTTTACTTCTCTCTTTAGCTTACAAGAATTACACTTCACTCTTGCAAACAAGGTTAAGATAAACCCCACTTCACTCTAATTTGAAAGGCTAGAGTTGATCCTCACTTCTCTCTAATTCTAAGGCTAGAGATGATCCTCACTTCTCTCTAATTCTAAGGCTAGAGATGATCCTCACTTCTCTCTAATTCTAAGGCTAGAGATGATCCTCACTTCTCTCTAATTCTAAGGCTAGAGATGATCCTCACACTATTACAAATATGTAAGAAGGTAATGTAGTGTTTGAACTTTGAAGGCTTTCACTCTTGCTTCATTCTTGATCTTGAAAGATTGAATATATTATCAAAGAATATGAGCTCACAAGATTTTGTATGTATTCTGTGTTTTTCAGATTACAAGAGCTTGGTAAAAAACAAGACTTGAGTTGCCTTAAATAAGGAAAAAAGTGCAAGCTCAAAAAGTGTCCAGACTGTCCACGGTCGATCCACGGTTGACTGTGGCATCGACCGTCAGCTTGCTGGAACTTTTTGAGCCTTGTGAATATAGACGTTGGCCTTTTACCAAAACCACACACAACCCATTTTTACCATAAAAATGCACTGAAAAGAAGCTTTAGAAAAGTTGGGTAAGTGCCATACTTCTTAAGTTTGAATTTAATCATGAAAATGGTAGTTTGGAAACCAAATGCACAAAGCATGTTGAAAGTTTACCTCTTTGGGAGATTCCTTTTGCTAAATATGGTTTTGGCTTATTTCAATAGAAGATTGTGTTTAGTATTTGCTAAAATAGGAATTTCATTTGCTTTGACTACCAAGCTTGTGATTTTATAAAAAATTGTCTCAATTTTTATAAAAGTTTTTATAAAAATTATTTTATAAAAACTTAAACTTATTTGATTATTTATTTTGTAAGCTCATAAACTTCAAACGTTTGTTTGTAGGAATCTTCAACATCAGGTTCTACTTGAACTCGGATCTTGACGATTGGAGCTTGGACATTTGATAAAACTTGTTTTGTAGATTATAGATAAGAATATATTTGATTGAATATATATATATATATATATATGTGTTGGGAAAAATAGGCTTACAAATATATCCTCTTTTGTTGACACAAAAATATATAACTTGTTTATATAATTGTATGTACTAACATTAACATATGTGCACATATACATATATATATATTTAATCAAATATATTCTCTTCTATGATCTACAAAATAAGCTTCATCAAATGGCAAAGCTCCAATCGTCAAGATCCGAGTTCAAGTAGAAGCCGATGTCGAAGACTCCTACAAATAAACGTTCAAAGTTTATGAGCTTACAAAATAAATAATTAAATGAGTTTAAGTTTTTATAAAATAATTTTTATAAAAACTTTTATAAAAATTTAGAAACTTTTTATAAAATCACAAGCTTGGTAGTCAAAGCAAATGAATTCCTATTTTGGCAAATACTAAACATAATCTTCTATTGAAATAAGCCAAAACCATATTTAGCAAAAGGAATCTCTCAAAGAGGTAAACTTCCAACATGCTTTGTGCATTTGGTTTCTAAACTACCATTTTTATGATTAAATTCAAACTTAAGAAGTATGGCACTAACCCAACTTTTCTAAAGTTTCTTTTCAGTGCATTTTTATGGTAAAAATGGGTTGTGTGTGGTTTTGGTAAAAGGCCAACGTCTATATTGACAAGTCTCAAAAAGTTCCAGCAGGCCGACGGTCGATGCCACGTCGACCGTGGATCGACCGTGGACAGTCTGGACACTTTTTGAGCTTGCATCTTTTTCCTTATTTAAGGCAACTCAAGTCTTGTGTTTTATTAACCTCTTGTAATCTGAAAAACACAGAACATATACAAATACTTGTGAGCTCATATTCTTGATACAAATTCAACATTTCAAGATCAAGAATGAAGCAAGAGTGAAAGCCTTCAAAGTTCAAACACTACATTACCTTCTTTTATATTTGTAATTGTGTGAGGATCATCTCTAGCCTTAGAATTAGAGAGAAGTGAGGATCATCTCTAGCCTTAGAATTAGAGAGAAGTTGTAAAAGGTTTATCTCTACCTTCAAAGAGAGAAGTTAGTGGAGCAACTCTTGGTGGGTGAGGCCAAGGAGTGGATGTAGGGCAAGGTTGTTAACCCTTGCTTGAACCACTATAAATCATTGTGTCCAAACTACTTCATTGGTGATATCTTTCTTCCTTAAACTCTTTAATTACTTGCAAATATTGTTAAAAACTTCAAAAAGTGGGCATATAACCTATTTACCCCCCCTCTAGGTTCTAACAGTTGGTATCAGAGCAAGTTGCTCTAGATAATTTTTGAAAAGTTGTTTAAATCTTCTAAAAATATTTTTCAAAAATTTTTGAGTTGATAAAATGGGACAAAACTATGTAGTGGGGAATTCTATGGTTAGACCTCCACTTCTTGAAGAAGAAGAAGACTTTTGCTATTGGAAGCAAAGATTCATGACTTATGTAAAGGCCAAAGATATTGACCTTTGGGAGATTATTGAAGAAGGAGATCATGTTCCAAAAACCTTTGATTCTAAGCAAAATGCTTATTTTCCAACTCCTAAAGAAAAATGGAATCAAGAGGATAAGAAAATGATTTCAAAAAATTTTCAAGCAAAACTTTTTCTATACAATGCTTTACCTAGAAAAGAGTTTAAAAGAGTTTTCATGTGTGAAAGTGCAAATGCCATTTGGAAATCTCTTGTTACCACACATCAAGGAAATGCCTAAGTTCTAGATAACAAAATTGAATTACTTGTGCAACAATATGAACAATTTCAAATACAAGATGATATGAAAATTGATGATGCTTTTACAAGGTTTAATACTATTGTTACTAGTCTCAAAGCACTTGGGACTACTTACACTAACAAGAAAATTGTAAGAAAGTTTCTTAGGGCTCTTTCACCTAAATGGAGAGCAAAGGTGACGGCTATTGAGGAGTCAAAGGACTTGAACATACTACAAATGGATGAGCTGATAGGAAATCTCAAGGTGTATGAAGTAATCATGCAAAAAGATGATGAAAGTGCCAAGCCAAAGAAAGAAAAGAGCAAATGCATTGCACTTAAATCTAAACATGTCAAAGAATCCTCAAGTGATGAAGAAGAGGAAAGAAAAGAAGAAAAATGTCTCATGGTTTTTGAGACAAGTGAGGTACATTCCGATTCTAGCTACTATAGTGACAATGATGACAATCAATATGATCAATTATGTGATTTTAGCTCAAAAATACTTGCTAAAAATGAGGAATTAAAAAATGAGAACAAGAGCTTGAAAAAGGAAAATGTCAAGTTAAGAAATGAAAATGATGACTTGAACTTGAAAATAAGAGATCTAGAAAGTAAAATTGCTTCTCATATATCTCCAAGTTTGCAAGATTTGGAAAGTAAGCTAAAGACAAATTTTGACACAACCACCTTGTCAAAATTTGAAGATAGTTCAACCAAGTTAGATGAGATGTTAAAGATTCAAAAATCATCAAAAGATAAGGGTGGTCTTGGGTTCTCAAATTACTCAAACAACATGCCAACTAGTCACTTAACACCTATCAAATTTGTGAAAGAAAAAGGGGAAGAAAAAATCCAGGAGCCTCACGGTCGACCCACGGTATCGACCGTGCATCGACCGTCAGCTCACTGGAATTTTCCAAAAGTTCAAAATTGCAACATTGTTTCTTGTTCTTCCACTTGTATGCCAAAGGTTGCAAGTAATGAATTAATAAGAAAGTTTTATACTCCAACTACAAGGCATGGACTTGGATTCAAGAAACCTAAATCAAATACAACTCAAAAATCAAGACATTCTCATAAACCTATTAAGTCTATGAACACATGGTATCATAAAGGGTTCAAGATTACACAAAGGTGGATTAGAGTAGGAGTTTTTGATACTAACCATCCTGGACCCATGAAACATTGGGTACCAAACGCTTGAATAAAAATTACACAAGTGTAGGGGTGCAACAAAAATTAGATTATGTCTCATTAATGGATTCTTGATAGTGGTTGCTCAAAACACATGATCGGTAATAGAGAACTCTTCACTTCATACAAGGAGTATGATGTAGGACATGTGGTGTTTGGAAGCAACCTAAGAAGAAAGGTAGTTGGTAAAGGTAACACTCTTCATGACAATATCAAGTTCTTGAATGTTGAGCATGTTAATGGTTTAACTTACAACTTAATAAGTATTGGTCAACTATGTGATAAAGATCTAAATGTTAAATTCTCTAAACATGAAAGCTTGATATGCAAAGATGATAAAGTTTTAGTAAAAGATGTTTGGAGAAATGGTCTCTATACATGTAGACTTGGTGATAATCCTAACACACAAGTATGTCTTGCATCTATAATCGATAGAAGACTAGGACATGCTAACATGAGATTAGTACAAACATTGACTATGGATGAGCTTGTTAGAGTCCTACCAAATGTTAAATTCGATAATCATTTTTGTGATGCATGTAAGATAGAAAAACAAGTGCACTTATCTCATAAATCTAAAATGCTATAAAAACTAAGAGATGTCTTTGGGCCTTCATCAATTCAAAGTTATGGGGGAAACTTTTACACACTAGTTTTTGTAGATGACTTTTCTAGATATACATGGACATTATTTTTGAAAACAAAAATTGAAGCTTTTGACAAACTCAAAAATCTTGGCAAAAAAAAAAAATTCAAAGCCAATTGAGTTGAATGATTATCCCAATTCTTGCCAACCATGAAAGAGAAATTGTCAATAAAGCGTAATTTGGAGCATTTTGTGATAAACATGGTGTTCCTCATAAATTTTCGGCTCCTTACACTCCCCAATCTAATGAGGTTGTTGAAAGGAAAAATAAGTCTTTACAAGCTTTGATTAGACCAATCTTAAGTAAAACACCATATGAAATCATCAATGGTAGAAAATGATCCAATAACTCAAGTTATAGGAAACCTAAATCAAAGACTCACTAGATCCCAAGCCCAAGCCCAAAACCTTAATACCTTCTTTGCCTTTGTGTCACACATAGAACCCAAGAATATTAAAGAGGCAATTAAGGATAAAGATTGGGCAATGGCAATGCAAGAAGAGTTTAATCAATTCACTAGAAGCCAAGTTTGGGACTTAGTACCTTTACCTAGTGGTCGCACAATAATTGGAACTAAATGAGTATTTAGAAACAAAGCTAGACTAGTAGCCCGATGATATAATCAACAAGAAGGGATAGACTTTGATGAATCCTTTGCTCCGGTTACTAGATTTGAATCCATTTGGAGTCTAATTACTTATGGTTGTGCTCAAAATTTTAAATTATATCAAATGGATGTCAAAAGTTTTTTTCTAAATGGCTTTATAAATGAGGAAGTCTATGTATGTCAACCTCCCGGTTTTGATTTTTGAAGACACCATCATATGTATATAATCTTAGAAAAGCATTGTATGGCCTTAAACAAGCACCTAAAGCATGGTATGATAAATTAAAATCATTCTTGTTAAAAAATGAATATAGTATAGGTCAAGTTGATAATACATTGTTCACAAGGAAAAAGAAAAATAACATCGTGCTTGTGAAAATTTATATGGATGATATCATATTTGGGTCAACATGTCAAGATTTGTGTGATGAGTTTTCAAATCTTATACATAATGAAATTGATATGAGAATGATGGATGAGTTGAATTACCTTCTCGGACTACAAATAAAAATATGAAGATGATACATTCAAATTAGGCATCATTTCCTACGTGACAATGTGCAAAAAGGAAATATAAATTTAGAAAAGGTTGCTTCATGTGAAAATATTGCCGACATATTTTCTAAACCGCTAAAAATTGAAATGTTTGATACATTACAACTTGGTTTAGGAATAATGGAACATGTTCCTTAAAAATAACACCTAAATGCATGAAAATGGTCAAAATATACATTCCAGAAGAACCACGGTCGACTCACGGTCGATACTGTGGATCGACCGTCGGATCACTGTCTAAATTCAAAAACTAAGCAAAAGGCGCGGTCGATATCACGGTCGACCGTGGCATCGACCGTCGTAGACCTGACGGATTTTTGACCATATTTTGCCTTTTCTCTCTCTTTCCTCTCCACTTCATCTCATCTTATCTTCCCCCATAAACCCTAGCCGCCATTTTCAACATTTATCTTTCAAAAAGCTTGAAAATCATCACAAAAAAAAAAAATAATTTACCTTACGGTTGAAGTTGCGTTCAAAGGCTCGGTTGGATTCACGGTTGAAGATTCTTCGTCTCGTGGTTTCTTATCTTCACAAATTTCTTGTCAAAGGTATACTTTTATCTCTTTCTCCTTTTCTTAGAATTCTCTTTGTGCACCAAAGAATCATGTAATCTATAGGATTTGGAGATTTCTAAGAAGAAAGTATATTTGGTTTGAAAATGATGTTTTTCTTTGTGTAAAAGAAAAATAATAGATGATATTGGTGTTGGATAAGTATGATAAGTATATAAATATCATGTCATAAAGGACAAAAGGTCAAATTTCAAACAGCTCACCTACGGTTGATACACGGTCGACCGTAGCATCGACCGTCGTGTACATGAAAATTCTAGGCGATCCACGGTCGATACCGTGCATCGACCGTCAGCCCACTGGAAATTTTTGAGATTTTCAATTTTTATTTTTTGACTTTTAATGCCCAAACTCAATCTATTCATGCTTAATATATCTTAACTAACATTAGCTATCACATGATTAATAAAAGTTTCAAATCATTCTCCACTTTAGGACACATACACATTATGAACACATTGTCAAGGAGTTTGCTATATTCTTGAACACACTCTCAATTATGTTGAAGTATATTACCTCTTGTCATGCTCTTACAAAACAAAGGTCTTTTACAAATCTAGTGTCATGACAAGATAAATTGTGGTGATTCAAGGGGAAGTAGTTATGGTGATTGTTTGTTGATATGATATGTGCTATGATTCTTATGCCATGAATTATGTTACTTGAACCTTGACTTATGATAATTGTATATTTAGAATATTTATTATACTCACATCTCTTTGGCAAGTTCTTGGTAGTATTTTCATACATTATAGATTAAACACCTCAAGAAGTGGAGTTCTACATTCGAGGGGGAGCTTAAGTCAAGGGGGAGTCTCCTTTTTGTTAAGACAAAAAAGGGGGAGAAGATAGAAGAATATATAGAAGATAGAAGAATATACACATATATATGTATATATGCACATGTTAACATGTTAAAGTTATATATACAATTCTTATACAAGTTATAAATTTTTGTCTTCAACAAAAAGGGGGAGATTGTTGGGAAAAATAGGATTACAAATATATCCTCTTTTGTTGACACAAAAATATATAACTTGTTTATATAATTGTATGTACTAACATTAACATATGTGCACATATACATATATATATTTAATCAAATATATTCTCTTCTATGATCTACAAAATAAGCTTCATCAAATGGCAAAGCTCCAATCGTCAAGATCCGAGTTCAAGTAGAAGCCGATGTCGAAGACTCCTACAAATAAACGTTCAAAGTTTATGAGCTTACAAAATAAATAATTAAATGAGTTTAAGTTTTTATAAAATAATTTTTATAAAAACTTTTATAAAAATTTAGAAACTTTTTATAAAATCACAAGCTTGGTAGTCAAAGCAAATGAATTCCTATTTTGGCAAATACTAAACATAATCTTCTATTGAAATAAGCCAAAACCATATTTAGCAAAAGGAATCTCTCAAAGAGGTAAACTTCCAACATGCTTTGTGCATTTGGTTTCTAAACTACCATTTTTATGATTAAATTCAAACTTAAGAAGTATGGCACTAACCCAACTTTTCTAAAGTTTCTTTTCAGTGCATTTTTATGGTAAAAATGGGTTGTGTGTGGTTTTGGTAAAAGGCCAACGTCTATATTGACAAGTCTCAAAAAGTTCCAGCAGGCCGACGGTCGATGCCACGTCGACCGTGGATCGACCGTGGACAGTCTGGACACTTTTTGAGCTTGCATCTTTTTCCTTATTTAAGGCAACTCAAGTCTTGTGTTTTATTAACCTCTTGTAATCTGAAAAACACAGAACATATACAAATACTTGTGAGCTCATATTCTTGATACAAATTCAACATTTCAAGATCAAGAATGAAGCAAGAGTGAAAGCCTTCAAAGTTCAAACACTACATTACCTTCTTTTATATTTGTAATTGTGTGAGGATCATCTCTAGCCTTAGAATTAGAGAGAAGTGAGGATCATCTCTAGCCTTAGAATTAGAGAGAAGTTGTAAAAGGTTTATCTCTACCTTCAAAGAGAGAAGTTAGTGGAGCAACTCTTGGTGGGTGAGGCCAAGGAGTGGATGTAGGGCAAGGTTGTTAACCCTTGCTTGAACCACTATAAATCATTGTGTCCAAACTACTTCATTGGTGATATCTTTCTTCCTTAAACTCTTTAATTACTTGCAAATATTGTTAAAAACTTTAAAAAGTGGGCATATAACCTATTCACCCCCCTCTAGGTTCTAACAATATGTATATGTGCACATATGTTAATGTTAATACATACAATTATATAAACAAGTTGTATATTTTTGTGTCAATAAAAGAGGATATATTTATAAGCCTATTTTTCCCAACACCTAGTAACAAGGGGGTATTTTGTTTCCCTTTTTAACTTACAACTTGACCTACGATTACCCGTTTTAACTAACGGCGATATTTCTAGAATTCTTACTTAAAACCATTCATAATTCATTCGTCTTACTTACTTTACTACTACTTTTATATTTTAACATATAACTACTTAAAACATATAACACATAACAACAAAATACATACTTTATTATTATTTCAACTAATTTACATACACATATATAGGAATTACAACTAGGCCCAATACGAGTATGTTACAATATATATATATATATATATATATATATATATATATATATATATATAACTGTCACCATTTTAACCATATGTGTAAAAGTTATATCAAAATCAATGTCCTCCCTCTGATTAAAACATTTGGCTACTAATCTTGACTTATACCTATCAATTTTACCGGTAGACATGTATTTTAGTTTATAAACCAATTCACAACCAATGGATTTTCTATTTGGGGTAATTTAGTAAGAACTCAGGTCCATTCCTATTTAAGGCTTCCATTTCTAAATTCATTGCATTGACCCACAATGGATGTTTACAAGCTTCAATATAAGTAGGTTCAACGGTCGTATTCAAATTTGAAATAAAACAAAATATTTCTAAGAAAAGTTAAAGTAATTAACTACCTTTTCAACCCCATATTTCTCTTTCCTTATACAACAAAATCATCAAATTTTCTTTGCATTTAACTAGACCTAGTGGATTTTATAAAAACAAATTCGCCTAACAAGTCATCACTTTGAATAGGATAGTTTAGAACATTTTCATATGTGTCCTTAGGAGAGATGTTATTAGCACCAAATCTTAATGTAACAAACTCATTTTCGGTAGCATCTTGAACACTACAAGAAATATGAGTGTCACTACCTCATTTGAAATAGGAAATCATCGGGACTTATAGGGTCAATGGTGTTAGTAATGGTCTCATATTTATAAAAAGAAATCAACTGACATATATCACATTCAGAAAATTTAAATTCACAATCATTTGATTTTTATGTAAAAGGAAAAACATTTACGTACAACTTTACATCCCTAGAACATATAAAACATTCTTTTTTATCAAGATAATACAATTTGTAACCTTTTTTTTGATAGAATAACCAACTAAAACACTTTTTTTAGAAGAAAAACAAACTTATCAGAATTGTTTAAAACTGCAGCAAAACAAAGACACCCGGACACCCTTAAATGAGAGAGATTAGATTCAAAACCAAACACCAATTCATAAGGATATGTGCCAAACAACACCGAAGAGGGTAACCTGTTATTTAAATAAGTTGCTATCAGACCACATAGTCAAATGAATCAACCCTTAAAACATAAAAGCTCTTGCTACATTTAGCAAACGCCTATGTTTCTTTTGAAGACACGAGGTCTGATGAACGATTCCATTTTCTTGACAAAAAAAAACTCTTTTTGTTGTTATCAAAGTCACTTCGGTTGTCAGTGTTAAGGAGATAGTCATTTCAACCTAAGAATCAAACCTTCTTATTAATATATATATATATATATATATATATATATATATATATAAGATTTGATGTTAACAAAACCATCATTTGTAATAGACTAGAAGTTATCTTAACATGTGTTATTAAGATAAGACTTGTATTAGTAGTCAGCTGGCTTTGGCTGACCATTCCACAAGCTTAACTAACCAAGTATTGAAGATCAGATTTGATAAGTTAAGCAGAGTTAGTCGTTTAGCTGAGCAATTTCTTGCCTCAGCTAAGTAGATATATCCGAGCAATCCTTTGCTCAGTTGCTTTCTTATCTTATGAGTTAAGTATTGTGTTGCCTTCCATATTTCTATGTATAATTATTTAAATCAAAACGCTAGACATGTTTTGTTCTGTACAACCTTAGATCTTTTATTTGTAAAAATAGCAACACTTCTAGCTTTGCAAAGTAAAGCTAAAAAGATAGAATTTGAGTCCGATGGAAAACATTAAAATTGCTAAAGAAAGAAAATCTCGATGATCTTGTTCAATTACAAAAGCATGACCGAAAACAACATATTTAAGAAAGTCAAGATACTAAAGATATTATGGATGATAAAAGTTTCCAACATCAAAAAGAAAATTGCACTGCTCAAAACAAAAAGGTATGAGATGTATATTTAAATATTGTGAGTGTGGTGTACTTTTCATAACATAATATTATTTTATTGAGTACCCAATTAAAATAATATATACTTTGACTCCCACAAACTTTATCATTTAAAAATATATTCTTCATATCAACCTTATCTTCCAATCGGGCTACCTCCTCATCTATAAACATGCAAACAAACTTCATTGTTGAAGCACAACCTAGTCTCACAAGACGAACTGAATTGCCACTTCAAAGAAGCAAATATAGTTAACATTTTACAAGTGTTCAAACTTGTTCATATGTTGAACACCTTTAGATATTAGTTGTCCTAGTCTACGTGTTAGAAAATTTCGCATCTGAACACTTGTAAATCTTGATTTATAATCAATAAGAATAGTAATTCTAGGTTTAGTAAGTTTAAAAAGCTTAAGTTTGTATTCAATTCTCTTCTACAAACATTTAATTGTTTGAATAACTAATATGAGACTAATAGTAACTTCTAAAAACTTTTACACACTTTTCAAAATGAGTTCTTAAAATATTATAAAAATCTTTAATTGTCTAAATCTTGATCCTTTAATTGTAGTAAAAGCACCCAAACAGTGGGAGAATAGTCATCAACGTACGATCTTTAAAAAATACTTAAGCCCCTCTATACTTGACACTTTATTCGGACCCCACAGATTAAGATCTACAAGTTTACCAACTACAACAAATTTATGACCACTTAAAAAAAAGGCTCTCTTGATTGTTTTACCTTATGACAAATATCACAAACTAATTTTTAAGACTATTATCCAATTTTAACTAACTTTCAGATCATATAACATTTGATCGGTAATACGTCCAAGTCTATTGTGCCAAAGTATCCTTGATAGCAAACAAGCATTTAAACATTTATCTTCATTAGGAATACCTATATCATCAAAAATCAAATATGTAGAGAACATTTTTCCTATTACAAGTCCCCAATATTCTCTTTGAATTCAAATCCTGAAAATAACTCGCATTTTCATTAAAACCTACAAACAACTTACATACATATTAAAATTTGCTTACATCTATAACATTTGTAATTACAAAAATATGAGTTTGCCATGTGTTGATTAGCACATGAATCAACTATCCGACCAAAATTGTGACTCGATGAACTTAATGAACTATTCAAGTGACAAAATTGATCAAAATCAAGTTAAAGAAACTATTTGAGTTAAAGAACCAACCTGCCATATTATTTTGAAGACTCGAAGTAATTGTTTTATTTTTCAATCAAAGACATCAATTTTGAAAACTATTATGGTGTAAATGAAAGATTACCGGAAGCATGATTGCTCCATTAGTACCAACATCAGCATCAACACAAACAATATTAGTAGAAGACTAATTTTCAATAGACTTTTTCTTGAGATCCATACCAACAATTTCATAACACCTTTCAATAGTATGGACTTTTCATACCACATTTTTTGTAAATAAAACTTGAATTCAGATTATTATTTCTTTGGTAATAGTAGGAAACCCACCATTTTTGAAAACATTTTTATAAAGTAAATTTGAACCTTAACCGGTTCAATACTTTTATTATCATTAACTTTGGATGCAAAAGATGATGTTTTACTCTTAAAGCCATCATTCACACTAAAACCCCTCACAAATTAGCAACTTTCATCCTTGGAACATCTTTTATCAACTTTACACATCTGGACCTCTATCTTTCCGCTTGCTTCATTTTTTGCTTTCTAAGAAACAAAACAGCCAAAACCAAAAAACTCTAAAAATAATTGACCCCAAAAATAAGTTCTATGTTATGCTTAACCTTTCAAAAATGTGAACATGTTGAAAAATCTAATAAGGAGCTAAAAGCATGCGATACAACAAAACCTTGATAATAATCGAAAGCCCCAAAAGTAGAATAAAAAATAGCCACTCATAACAATTAACCAAGACCTAAAGACCACTCCGACATCTAGACACACCAAAACCCTGCCATAACAAAAAATTAAATGACAACCATATTAAACAACCAGATTCTTGAAAGTCGAATCAAATATGATCAAGAGCAAGACTCAATAGCAATTTTTGTTTAATAAGTATTAAAATGTACTTTGTGTATTTGTTTTCTTATCTTTAGTGTCTAGTGTTTGCTTTTAGATCATGAACACGACTCTTAATCTCTCACTCGGGTATTGACTATAATTTTTGGACTCCAATTTACTTCTTTAATGAATTGATGTCTCAGCATCTCAATCATTTGATTTAATAAAGAACACGATCACACCCGGTAACATAGTATGTTTCGACATTTGGTCTAATCTTTCTTATAATAATTTTGTTTTGGAATCTCAATTTGTTTTCTTTGAATGTTCAATGTTCTTTACTCTGTTGCGCCACCATGAATATGTACTCTCTTTCTCTTTCTTTCTACACAATACACGCTTATGACTTATCCACGTAATCGCCTCTATTAGACTATAAAAAGCTATAGTTTGATTTAGACTAGAAAAATGATGAGCAATTCAAAATTTTCAATAACAAAATGGTAGAACATAAATTGTGTCGTATTAAATTTTAGTTAAAGTTTGATTCTAGTTCGTATTTCATAGAAGTATAGTGTAAATTTAGTAAATACCATTTTGGTATATAAACAATGTAATTTACCCTTATTCCTTTAAGCATTTTAATTTATCAATACTGTGTGTGTTCGTGGTTCGCACGTGTTCATATACTATTACTATGATCCTACTAATCATTGTGGATTTGCTTCAATTACATTGATACTTAATACAATAGGTATCGGAGCAAAGAGTGGATAAAAATGTGAGAAAATTCAATCATATCTCTGTTTTTCCATTATTTTATATGAACTGCTCTTTTTAGATCTATCATGATTTGGATTTGTTGGTACAAAATTGAGGAGTAAATTGTGATCTATTACTATTTTTGAGTTCCATTAAACTATTATACATCAAAACCGAATACAATTACTGCAATTTTGTTGAGATTGGTTTAACATCTGGGTTTTATGTTCATATATGGTTTTGAAGCCTGTTCTTCACAATTGATCATTGTTTAGGGTTGTTTATCAAAATTCATAGTTGATTAATACTCCATAACTATTTTCGAGCTCATATGGATTGAAAATTTATCCAAATCAAAGATTATCACTGGATTTGAGGCTTAAGATCTATCATTTTTGAGTTTTAGTTTGTGACTTGTTCTTTGTGAATTCATCATCATTTAGGATTTTTGATTGAAATTGAGAATTGATTCACGGTTTGAAAGATCAATTTCATACTATCTGATTTGAAGAAGATCACTGTGAAATCACGTGTTTCTAGAGGTGGGGATGAGTTTTGTTCTATAGACTGTGAGACAACTTTGATAGATCAATTTCATACTATCTGAATCGAAGAATCATCGACTTTCATTCGATTTGCTTTATTGTCTATGTTTAGCTTTCTATCTATAACTTCCATGTGTTCTTTTCTTCTGACTATGACTTAAATACCATAGTTTTTACTTAAATGAGACTATCTTTGTGTTATGGTTTGATTTTAACGAATAAGATGTTTTAGTAGTTATATATTTATCATGTATTACTTGATCTAAGAGCCACATGTGTTAAACTTTTAAACTTTGTTGTTTATTGACTGGGTTTACGTAGGTTTGAGGACCAATCTATCTATGTATGCTTTTATCATGATTATCTAAAACCATTAGGTGATTGTGACTAGTGATTGACCAAATCCTAGGGTCAAGTGACAAAGTAGTTAACTTTAATGTGTATGAACAATTGCATGTGATGATCATTATATGTGATTGATTGAATGAATGATAACAATCAATATTGATTAAGTCTTGCACGATTCAAAATTAATTAACTAATTATGTTAGTACTTGATCCCATGATCATAGGATTAGTATTTTTCATGATTATATGGCTAGAGTTTCCGGCCAAGACATCTAACCAATTTAGGAATCAATATATGATAAATAATATCCATTACACTATTTTGAAATCAATCATAAATAAGGGGTAATCGAATCTAAGTGAGAACGCTTCTTTTCTTGATCATTCCCATTGTAAGCTTTTAGCTTTATTTCACTTTTGGATTGTTATCTCTTTTGTCTAATTAGTACTGCTTATCACATTCTGAGATTTATTCCCCCATTTACTTACTTTCTTTAGACTAATTAATAATTAAATCGTTTTAAATCTGAAATTATACCCATTTCCCAAGTGTTCGACACTCGGCCTTACGAGAACTATACTGCGATACAATTAGGTACATTTGCCTATTTATGTTGTAGTCAGTATTTTGGTGATTTCAATTTATAAGTATAAAACTTAATCTGATTCACGCACATCAGTGTTACTCGTCCATTTGTGCGTGTTAGTTGAACAAGACCGTCCTCGAATACTAATACAAATGTATGTCTTCCCATCTTACCTGAGCCAAAATATCCATTTGTGATTTGATGTATGTCTTCCCATCTTACCCGAGCCAAAATATCCATTTGTGATTTGCTTTTGTAAGCCTCTCTTTATGACTTTCTAGAGAGAAGATCACTTTTCACCATATGTCTACAATAAGAAGATATATGTTCAAAAAATTAAGAGAGAGCAAGGTAATGAAAAAGTTTCATGTCATTGTTGAAGATGAAGAGCTATATTCGAGGGGGAGTATATTTTTGTTTCAAGAATAATTACAAGGATACTAAAAATGAAGATTCCCTCAACGATCATTCTGTGTTTATTTAGTTCGTATTTCTTAGAAGTATAGGGTAGATTTAATAAATACCCCTTTGATATATATATACAGTGTAATTTACCCTAATTCCTTTAAGCATTTCATTTTACCAATATTGTTTGTGTTCTTGGTTCTCACGTATTCATATACTATTACTAAGATCATACTAATCATTTCTTCAATTATATTGATACTTGATACAATTCGGATCCTACACAAACATAGGTTTTCATGGATGTTTTGAGTCATGTGAAATGTTTTACGACTTCACGTACGGTATCCTTTTGGCTCTTTCATGCCTACTTGGTTAAGTTGGCACTTAGTAGACGCACAACGCTAAATAAATCACCTTCATCAATTCTACAATGAATGACTATCATTTTAAAGACTCGCCGACTTCATTCTGGATTCACAGGTAACAAGACCTACAACGACGGTTGACTCTTGATTCTTGAGGCACTTTATTGAATACATGATTAGTTTAGACAAATATAAGCAACATAATAGATTTGATAAATGATGTTTTGTTAGTGGATATGTGATATAGATATATGAGATACATACTAGTGATTGCTTGTTAATGAATATGCGATTATGCTTTTGTTAGTGGATATGTGATCGTAGGGACCCTTTCCATGCCTGATGCAATTCTATTATGGTTAAAATCAAGACCGATCTCTTCCACCATTATAAATACAAGGCTCATACATTTAGTTATGTACACATATGAAAAATCATTATTGAGTTATAGACACGAAGAAGAGCGCTACATTCCAAACTTGTTAAAGTTTCAGACACGTAAGTTAACTTTGGAAGTATGCATTCCTTTAGCATATAGATGCACGTGTTGAGACCTGTGTTTACTCTTGAAACAAAACACTAGCAATACGCACATGTGCACATATCCGATCATGTGTTGAAAAAAAACAGAAAACATGATTTTTTTTCTTCGAAAAAATGTAGCAAGATCGGTCTTAAATTAAAGAGTATAATTTTCTCGTTATTGTGGTATCATTTTCGTATCCTAAATTTTTTGCGTTTGGTAAATATATTAGTTTAAAAAAAGTGGAGGTAAATTTATAATGTCTAAGTTACCCCCCATTAATTACCTTAAATAATGGAAAATTTTGATTTAATTAAGGTATTCATTAACAACCATTTAATCAACACTCCTATCTTTTTTATCAATGGCTATAATTGACTTTTGCGGTTTTCGTACGAAAATTAGTTCTCGTTTGGATCATCCCTTTATATATATAGGTGTGTGTGATATATATATATATATATATATATATATATATATATATATATATATATATATGATAGAGTTATTGTAAGAGGGAAGTTAAGGAGAGATGAGAGAGGGGAATCCTAGCCATTGGATCATCAAATCTAGTAATTATAGTAATTAGTCTTTTTAAAATATTAAGTAATTAAAAAGTGGTAATTAAAGGGTATTATAGTCTTTTAATTATATTCTCTATCTTTTAAAATCACGTCTACGGTCATTCAATATTCAGCACAACCCAACACTTTGATGCACATTAAGCAACCACTTTGATGCACTATAAACAAACACAACATATAAACTCAAAACCTTTGACAAATAGTCAAAATACTTACTAAAATTGATGCACATTGAATAAATAATACATGTATATCAAATCTGATACAGATATACTACAAACAAAATTTGAACACCGGTTTCATTGATATACAAGAATTACAAACACGAAACCTAATTTTGATAAAAACAACATTATATAAATCTGATGCACAATTTCAAAAAAACACAAACAAAACCCTACCTATCAACCAAACTGTGCTGCAAGCACACCACCCCAATCCTTGCTATTCAAAAGGCGGTGGTGGAGACAACCAAAATTGCCTTATATAATTTATAAAATTAGCATCTTTAAATCTAAATCATTAACTTAGATAATCCAATAGTGCAGATTTGTTATTTATGTTCTATGATTAATACTAGGTTCTATATTGATTATATATAGGGGAGGGTTCATGCGAGAAGTCTTGTTTTTTCGAGAAGTGCGGGAAACATTTCTAGCCACTCATTTTTATTAATATTTATTTATTGTTTATTTAATTAAAAAGGTTAATGATGTCTTTTTACAAATTTTTTGTTTATATAATTAATGTTTAAATTAATAAATCCCTAAAATCTCTCATTTCCTTTTCTAGATTTGAATTTTTTTCAAACTTTGATGTTATCTAATCTTAACTGCAGATCTTATATACGGCTAAGTTCAATATTTATAGTAATCTTTTTTTTGTTTAGCAAAGAAGTTTTTTAAATAAACACCAATTTAAACCGTTTCACTTATTATCGTAATCCCTTAATGCTTATTCACTAATGAACATAATGTATTTATCGTAATTCCTCAATGTTGATTCACTAATGAACATGATGTTTTTGGTTCACTACTGCTTATTCACTTATTCAATTCATAGTTTTCATACATTTTTTAATTCTTTAAATTGTTTATTCACTAACGAATGATATAGAAAATTACCATTCTCGTTATTAATCATTAGTGAATAAATATAAACAACTATAACATACACTACCGAATCATTATATATATGAAAAAGTAATTACCATTGAATAGAGATTTGTTCTCTTATACACTTATCAATACAAAAATATAATGACACACACATATATATGGAAAAACAAACGAGAACCGTTAGTAACATCGTTTATTACTCATTTATTATGGTTATTTATATATTTACTCAACCGTAAATTGCGTAAGGTTGGAACGTCATTAATGAGTGAGACTAATTTTTCTAAAATACCTCTTATTAATTCGTCATTAACAATTCACCAAAAATTCTTAGCCATTGATTAATTTTAATCAAGGGTCAAGTTTGGTTCTCGCACTTCTCGTAAAAAATAATTTTTATTTGAACTCTCCCATACATACATACATATATATATATATATAATATATATATGGGAGAAGTTTATTTGAGAAGCAGTTTTATTACGAGTACCATTTGTAGCTACTATTAATGACTCATTAATATGAGTTTTTTGGTCTTTTTATATATCCAGGTGGACCATCATTAAAGAGATATGCTTGATTATCCAAAAATATCTTTTATTAATGAGCCGTTATTTGTATTGGTTATTAATTTATATTAATTAAGGGTCAAGATTGGTTTTAGTGATAACAAAAGAAATCATCTTAATTTTATGTAGACAAAATTCTTCTTAATACCACATTTGAATATAGTTAACTGCCTAATTTGTCCTTTAGCTTTGCTATATCTTTCAATTTGGTCCATTAACTTCAAAAGTGACCATGATATATAGTCCTTTATGAACCATTTTGTGGCCTGAATAGTCTTTTCTAACGTTGACCGTTAGTCATCTCCGTTTAATCAAGGGCCATTTAGTCTTTTTATCATTGTTTCTAATTTTTATTAATTAAAATAATATTTAACTTTTTTAATGAAAGTGTATATTCTCTCCACTCTACACACACACTCACACACACACACACACACACTCTCTCTCTCTCTCTCCCTCTCTCCCTCTCCCTCTCTCACTCTCAATCTGTCACCCTCCTCTCTTACTCTCGATAACCACCACCCTCATCACCACCCTCTGACCCCACCACCGCCACTACCAACGTCGTTCTCTTTCTCTCACACTCCCGATACGACCTCCCCATCATTGAACTCGGCCACAACTAAAACCGCTAGCCATCACTCCGCCATCGCCACTTCACCATCTATCAACACCACTATCTACTGCCACGATAAAAAACCCTAACCACCATCGATACCTGTGTGCAACACAAACCCTAGATGTTTACCCAAATCGTTTGAAACCCCTAGATCTATACACAAATCATGTAAGAATCCTACATTTATTTGAAGATGAGGCGGCGAAGGTGGTGGTGCTTTCACCGTGAGAAAGAGAGAGGGATGAGGCGGTGGTGTGGTTACATAGTGAGGGAAACAGAGAGAAGTGTAGATCTCACCGTGAGAGAAATAGAGAGAGGAGTGGTAGTGGTGGTTGTGGCTGGCGATAGGGCGGTAACGGCGGCGACGGTGGTGGTTGTCCAATCTCTCTCCGTGTGTATCTAATATATCTCTATATACATGTGATTTGTCTTTCTCAAATTTCAAATCCCTAATCTCTTCCTAATTTTTATTCGATTATCATAAATTATCTACATATTTTGTATATGTAATTCGCATCGTACACTTTACCCCCGTTGATTTCTTGTTCTTGAGCCTCAAAACCCTAGTGTCACCGATAGCCCTCAAAAACCTTGATTTTTGTTTTTTCAAACTTCCTACAACTGGGTTTTGCATATTTCGATTGGGCAGTGGTGCCGTGGTGGTGGTGGTTGTCTAGAGGAGTGGTTGTGGTGTCTTTTTTGAAGTTAATGGACCATATCGAAAAATATAGCCAAGTTAAAGAACGAATTAGACAATTAATTCTAAAATATATTATATTCGGATTGTAATTAAGATATGAATAGAGTTTAATATTTCATGTATTTAATGCAAATAGAATTGTTGGAAATTTATTATATATTGTGGTCTAGCTTGGAGCTAGTGTTCAATATTTGAATGCAAGTAGGGATGTTTAAAACTGGAGTCGGATAGTTGGGTTTTAGTATAGGAATCTGAAATTTCGAATTCGGATATTCGAAGTATCCAAAAATTTCAAAATAATATATTTTTATATAAAATTTTAAAATATGATTACTAAATAACCATATTTTAAACTTTAATCATCAAAAAATAACTCAAATATACTTTAAAATGAAAAATACATGTATATAAAACTATATATGGTTAAAATCAAATAAATAAGAAATATAAAATTAAAAAAATAAAGAATATTTTCGGATATCGGATATTCAAAACTTTAGAAAATCACTATCCGAATCCGGATCACAAAATTCGGATATCCGAATTTTCGGATAATTTCGGATTGGATGCTCGGCATTGGATTATTTTGAACACCCCTAAATGCAAGTAGTAAAGAATGAAATTTGAATGGAATCGAATTCAAATTAATAATTTGATTTGAATTAATTTGTGGTTTTCAAATCGAAATTTCAGATCGAATTGATAAAGAAATTCATCACCCAACTCTAATTGATAACTATCTCGCTTAATATATAATTCACGTACTTAGGACGGTTTTCATGTCACATTTTTTAAATTAATGATGGCTTCCAAACTAGAACTCATGAGAAATTAAGAACAAACTTTATATAGAGAGAGCGCGCATGCATATATATAGTTATTACTTACCATGAGCACGGCTTTAACGTGATCGTATGTGAGGCTAAAGTGTTTGTCTTTCATAAGTTGCAGTAGAATGTCAATAACATCCTCCTCTTCCTGACCATACTGAGCTTTGAGGTGTTCATCGATGAGTTGTTGGTAAAACACGTCAAAATCTTGAAAGCATTTTTGTAGCCTATCCATCCTAGCTTCCCGTGAAACTATCAACCAAACCTACAAAAGGCAGACCAGGCCAAATATCCGAAATATAGAGATCCGCTAAAGTCGCTTGAAGTTCACTAAGTAGTCCAAAAATCTTCTTTCTTTCATGTCCATCTTGGTACCTCTTGCCAAAGCCCACTCTCATTACGATCGTATTCGACACACTCTTTGCGATTTCGCTCAAGTTTACTTGCTTAGACAAAAGTGCTAGCTCATGTATTCTGTTCATGGCACTTGAGACCTCATCTTCGCGAATATACCTAAAAGAGTGTACTCTTTTAGGGCTAAACAAATGAAAAACGAAAATCTTTCTCATGTCTCTCCAGTTGTTGTTGTGAGGAGAAAATGCTACGTCGAGGCCATTGTAAGATAGCTTTCGTAGGCCAAGCAATGATGGCCTACCGCAAAAGATAATATCTTAGGTCTTCAAGACTTGTTTCGCTACGCTTGCCGAAGAGACAACGATAGTTGGGATGAAACCAAAGCGAAGAAATATGAGTGGACCATAGGATTTCGAGAGTTGCCATAGGGAAGTATGGAGGCTTGATTTATCGATCTGGTGCAAGTTTCCAATGAAGTGTAGTCTGTGAGGGCCTGGTGGTCGACGACCGAATCTTGATATGCTTTTGATGATTTGAGGAAGAAGGTAGAGGAAAGATAGGAGGGGAAGAGACACAAGCAGAAACTGAAGAAGAAAGTCCATTGTTGAGATATAATTGTATCATATCTTCTGGTACTAGTTTATGCTATATATATATAAGATAAGATGAGAACAATATTCATTGGTTCAAGATAAGCCTATACTGTATAGTAATATATGATCCACGAACACATGAGTAAGTTAATTTTCTTAATTATTCAAGGTGACATGGATAGATATAATGAATATTTAACTGAATTAAGTTTTTAGTTCAATTTCAAAATATGTGCTCACTAGATTAGATCATGAACATTTATCCTTATACTTCACTTGTAATATCAGTGCCATATCAATTTTTTCTCTCATTCCCTCCATCTCACTTTTATTACTTTAACCCTCCATTCCCTTAACCATCCAGCCATCTTTCACCTATTTTATTTTTTACTACAACTATTTAATTTATATAATATTATAATTTTTATAAATAATTTAGAATTTAATATAAGATAAAATAATAAATATTATATTTCATAAACTAAAACTACAAATTTAAGCTTACATAATAAAATTAAAAACTTTAATTAAATAAGTAAATAATATTAAATGAATCATAGTCCTAGTCCCAATTGTATTTTTGTTGAAGAAATTCTTTGCGGGATAAAATCGCACTCAATGCCCTTCCCGTGAGATGCTCGTGTGACAAGATGTAAAAGTCGAGATATTTTTGCATCTACTTCAACTCCTTCTGTTCCTCATTTTTTTTCAAAATTTCCAACTTCTCCCTCTCGATTTTCAAGTGTTCTTTTTCTACGCTTAGCACCCTTTTGTTTTGCATGCTAAACATACATATCGACAAACCCCTTAAATTCTTTCATCAAATCGTCCTTATTCGTCGTCCCCGTGGATGTTGACGCCACACATTTATTTTTGTCCCTTCCCATCGGACATGGAAGCTCTTGTACCTCAACCTCATTCTATTCTTCATCATCTTCGTTGAGGTCGAACCGACAATGTGAGTCGGAAGACGTCGTGTTTGTGTTCGAATAGGACGTAGTCTTGCTCTGTTTTGAGGCCCTCGGGTTGTCATCCATAGAAGATATATTTTTCCATTTGGAATGGTCTTTCACTACTTTCCAAGCCGCATCGTTGTTGAAACTCACATTTTTACTTTCCGTCCGATAACGCGAGTGTGTCTTCTCCAAGAAATCTGATTCACTCCAACTAAAATGATATTTGGACTTTATATTATTATATATTCCATTAAACTTCACCATATATGCTTTTTCATATCAGTCCATTTTGAGATTATTTGATAATCGATTACACGCATTAATATATAATCAAATATATACAAATATATATAAATGAGTAATCAAATATATATATATATATATATATAATTAAATAATCAATATATAAATAAATAATCAAATATAGAAACCTCTTTTTTGTGTGTTTCCAATGATGACGTCATTGAAGACGTGAATCCATCCACCTACCAACAAAACCTCTTCTTTGGTAGTCCACGGATCGATCTATTTGGAAATTTTGTTGATTTTCTTTTGTATCGTCTATTGGGAGCCGCCTCGGGTTGGGTCTCGGGAACCCCCTCATCCTTCTTAGCGTCTACACATTCTCGTTCTTGCATTAATTATTGAAACATGTCAGGGACTTGAACTTCTTGAAAGACACCATGTTGAATTTGGTGGAAGCTACCTTGGTAAAAAACATGAAATTGTTGAAAACCATCATGGTAGACTGGTTGTGGTGAAAACAAAGGAATTTGTTGAATGTTTCCATGATATGTTGACGGTGACAGCGTGCGTTGGAAAAGATTTTCCGGTGTAACGGTTGTAAGCTTGTACCTGTCGATTTGGAAACTCGACGTGAGGTTGTAAAGTTATTTTGTAGTTTGGATCGATATTTTTTTTAAAGAAAATTGAGATAGTAGAAGATAGAATGATAGAATGAGAGTAGGTAAAAAAATATGAAGATTATGATAGTATTTATAGTAGTTAATTTGTTTCATATATATATATATATAAATATATATATAACCGTTTGTAACAGTAATATTTAAAAAAAATAGAAAATCTCAACATGAGTGTGAACCAGCATATGAAGCGTGTAGCTACTTGAAAGTTATGTTTATCCGCCTCATCAAAATGTTTGTACACCAGCTTATACCTACTAGAAAGTTATGTATATCTGCCTCATCAAAATGTGTATGTGTACTGGCTTATAGGTTATAGTTTCATTTTCTTTTTGTTTCCCTTTTCCTAATATATTTCCTCTACTTTCTTCCCAAAATCTATCAAAAGCACATCAAAATTTATTCATAAGATCATCCGTATAGCATGCAATTCGAGTAACCTAACCCGCATATTACATCAGCGCCTCATCATCTTTCCCTACTTTTTCCCTTTCCAACTCAAAAGCTAGTATAGTCTAACCCAATATTACCCACTTTTTATTTTATTTCATTAATATATATATATATATATATGAGAGAGAGAAAAAGAGGAGTGAAGAGAGAGGAGAGAGTGAAGGGGAGATGAAGATTTAGGTTGTTGACTAGAATTACTTGCCCGATTGGGTGAAAGGGGGGGGGGGTACCTGTGTTTAGCTTGAAGCCTTCGGGTTGGGTGGTACGGGTGACGTAACCCCCTAGGGCCCCGTGGACCATCCTTCAACGCAAAGAAAACGGCTGCCAGCTCCAAATCATGAGTCGGATAATCCTTTTCATGTGGTTTCAACTAGCGTGAAGCAAAAGCAATCACCCGATCTCTTTGCATCAAAACACATCCTAAGCCAGCAAAAGAAACATCACAATACACCATAAAATCCTTAGATCCACATGGCAGGGTAAGAATAGGAGCTTGACACAACAACTATTTCATAGTTTGGAACGCTACATTTTGTTCATTAACCCATACGAACCGCACATCCTTGCGTGTTTACTTGGTCAACGGACCAACAATGTTGGAGAAGTATTTAATAAATCTGCGATAATAACCCGTCAATCCTAGAAAATTCTTTATCTCTAAAAGTGATTTCAGAGCGTTCCAATTCATAACTGACTTAACTTTTGAAGAATCGACTTTAACTCCTTCATTGCAAATAACGTGCCCCAAGAATTGAACTTCTCTAAACCAGAATTCGCATTTCAAAAATTTAACATATAACTGTTCCTTCTTCAGAGTTTCAAGAACCTGTTTCAAATTCATCTCATGTTCTGACTCAGTTTTTGAATAGATAAGGATATCGTCAATGAAAACTATCACAAAGTTATCAATGAATAGTTGATACATCATATCCGTAAACACTACAGGAACGTTAGTTTAACCGAACGACATAACTAAGAACTCATAATGACTGTATCGAGTACGGAAAGAAGTTTTGGATACATCTTCATCAAATACACGCACTTAATGATAGCCAGATCTCAAATCAATTTTGGAAAAGAATGAAGCACCCTGTAACTGATCAAACAGATCATTAATTCTGGGTAATAGATTCTTATTCTTGATTCTGCTACCACCCAAATATCATTCACTATCTGCTTCTCTTTCTTATCATCAATGACATACGCCATGAAAGATTTACATCCCTTAGCTAATGCTTTTATAGCTTTCAAACAAGATATTACAGGAAAAACATACCTAGCTTTCTCACCTCGAGCCACAACGTGTGACCCATGAGCCAGAGGAAACGAAATCAACTTCTTGTGACACTTTATACTTGCCCGGTTCAAACTCAACCAATCTATACCCAGTACTACATCAAACCCAGATAATGGCATAACAAGAAATGAAACAAGAAAACATGTACCATTTATATCAATACTAGCTCCAGCCATAACAGTCGTGACCGACCATTATGCCATCAGCTACTTCTACTTCTAAGGGGCCAGTGAACTTAGAAGCAGGCATATTCAATTTATGACAAAAATCTAAAGAGATAAATGAGCGATTAACTCCTGAATCAAACAATACTCTAGCAGGAATAACGTTTATCTAAAACATACCGGTGATAACATCACCACTCGTGGTAGCATCATCTACTGTCATTTTGACCGCCCTACCCTCTTGCGTAGGAGGGTTCTTTCGTTTCTGACCTACGACTGAAGAAGATCCTCCATCCACTCTCGCCCCTAACCCTGATCATGTCTTCGTTTCAGCTTGGCACTCGCCTGGTACCCCTCCTTCCTTCAAATAATTCCAGCATACACTCCTAGGGAAGCAAGAATTTATGAACACTTGGCCAAATTGACCACATTTAACACAACGCAATGTATGTGGCGTACACTGCCTTGTATGGTATGACTTACACTTAGCGCACCACGGCGCTCGTTGGTTAGACCCAGCTGCAGTAGGTCTATGGTTCTGGTCTCCCTGTTTCTGACCACTCTGCCCTCCCTGCCTTTGTTGGGTATTGTAATCTTCAAACCGGGATTTCTGCTGAAAAATCATATCTCGTGTCATCTTATCTCTTGGCTTGATATCACCTTCAGCCGACTTTGCCAAAGTAAAAGCATGGGATAATGTGCTAGCCCACCTAGTAGCACCACGGTAATCAGGGAGCAAGGCTCCCACAAAATGTTGAATTTGTGATGCCTCATCAGGCACCCATTGCTTAACAAAACGCAATCTTTCGTTAAATTGTCGAATCAAATCATCAACCGACATTTTCCCCGTCATATGCATGTCCATAAATTCTCTCTAATCCTAGCGATCTCAAACATGCTGCAGTATTGTTCGCATAACTTTTTCTGAAACTGCTCCCACTTAATGTTATGCTGCTGTTTCTTGGTAAAGTGACCAGTAAGGGAATCCCACCAAACCATGGCATCTCCCTTTAACATTCTTGTTGCAAACTTCACTCTCGATTCATCTTCACAGTTACATGCATCCAACGCCTTTACCATCTCCTGTAACCAGTTTAGGGTAATATTAGGATCAGAGCTTCCACGATACTCTGATGGCTTACAGTCAAGGAATTGTTTATAAGTGCAAGGCTGTTTATATCCAGGATAAGCAAAGGGGTATACTCCTTAAGATGTAAAGGGATAGAAAAACAGTTGTTGTATCCCTTGTGTCACTGGAGGAAGCGGAATTGTAACTTGTAGAGTTGTTGATTGAGTTGTAACAGCAGTAGGAATCTGGATCTGCTCAGTTTGCGTATGCTTTTGCTGCTCAAAACTACTATCCCGGAGTTTCTGTAACTCATTTTCTAACTTGTAGATGTATCATTTTAATTAGCTTCATACTCGGGACCAAAAGTACCTGCCTAGTCTGTTGAATTCAAAACATCAATGGTTCATGCTTCAGTTACCGCTTGGCTCATAGGAGTTTTATCTCTGTCAGCCATATCTGTAACAATCACATCATCTCACAACTTATTAGAATAAACCGTTAGTACACAACAGACTACCACATTGCATCTCTAATCACTCTAATTCCCCCAAATGAAAGTTTGACCCAACACGAGCCAAGATTTGGGAATGCAACACTCTAACTGTGTTCGCATTGCCAAACCAAGGCTCTGATATCAAACTATAACACCGCAAAATCCTAAGCCATCTTTTTTTTAAACACGTTGTGGAAGCATAATTCAAAACCTTAACATCAAAACAAATATTTACAATCATCCACAAAGTACAAACATCAAATCATCTATTGTGTTAAAAAACAAAATATGGATTGTCTCAATTTTAAACATATATAAGAGTGTTGGTCAATCTTTCCTTTAACAAAAACCCAGCTAAACAGATGCAAACATCAAACCTGCAAAATGGTTCAACTGTGGGAAATTAGCACAAAGCTATGTGAGAGGAAGCTAAACCACAATAGCCAACGGCAATAATCAATACAAAAGCATGCAATCACATAATCTAGAAGACTGGCGGTTCGGCGCAGAACGTACAACCAATGCTGGTCAAAGCAAAGGTTTACCAATAACGTACCGATAATTAGCACAGTTAGATCCCCTCTGATATAACGCATGCACGAGAGGGTCTACAACTGCTCAAACAATAGTGATCAGGCCCAGCCCAATTCTACGTATAGCTAACTTCTTAAACACAATTCAATATCATTCAAAGAGTGCGTATCGGTCAAACAATTCATAATCAGTTACACAATCATCAAACATCAGACAAAATGTTCTATCAATCACATCACTCATAACCTTTACCATCCATGAGTTTACATCCACTCACCCCTGTTATCAATCGCAACACTCAGATATCTAATATCAATGAGTCTTTGTGTTTCCTGAAAATATAACAACACCAAAATCAGAACTTGACTCATATATATATATATATATATATATATATATATATATATTCACATATAGTTATATCTCTAATGCTCATAAACAACTTGTTATATTTACATATGAAATAACATTACAAATGCAATACGAACGAATAACAAACAAAAAGCTTCCTACCGAAATTCACCGGTGGCGGCCGTTGCGTCGCGACGCGCCAAAGTTAGACCTGGGAAAAAAGTCGCACCAACTAAAAGTCGGATCATTTTTAAGTCGGATCAACCCTAAAGTTAGACCAAAAGTTGGACCCCAAAGTCGAATCAATCAAAGTCGCACGACAAATTAAAGTTGGATGGCAAAAGTCGGACCAGACGGGGTCACGCCGCGACCCTCTAACCCGTTGCGCTGCGATCTTCCTTTTTCTAGTTTTCATCTTCTTCTTGTTCATCTTCCAGCCGACTCTAACCCAATATAAATTATATCCAGAATCCAATTTTTATAGTAAACACTTCTAAAAGATATACAAACTTCATATAACATGATATCAATCATCAAGAACACATCCAAACAAATTAAAACATTAAAACCAACAAAACCCGTTTACCAAGTAAAGCTTCAAAACTTCATCAATGGTGTTCTTCAACTTTAACCATAAAAACCCAGCAAGTAACATATCAAAGTGATCACAAATCATGCTAGAAGCATTAACCAACCTTTATATTAAATCTTCAAACACCAAATCTTTAATTCTAAGTTTTCAAGTTTGCAAGCTCTTGGTTTCTTCTTCAGCAATACACATACACACTTTCACTTTTCAAGATGTTAAGATAATGAGAAGGTGACTCAATATATTTACTGCACACGTACACCACCTAGTTCCTTAAATCTAAGCATGAGGTGGTAAGAGCCACCATTCCTTCCATACATACATGCATACACACATTCATACCTACAATTAATCTTTTAATTTCTATTTTACATATACACATATTAATTTACTCAAACAATTAATTAATAACTTATGATCATATAATTAAATATATTAACACACATAAACACTCACCGCCAACGCGCTAACGACTAGTCCGGGTTTACGATAGTTACAAATCTTCCCTCCTTAATAGGATTCCGTCCTCGGTTTAGTAATATATTGCTTGGCTTGGCTAGATCGAGTAAATATAAAGCTTTGGGTAAATTGAGGATATATATATATATATATATATATATATATATATATATATATATATATTGTTGGTATTACTATGCTTGTCTTACTATTGGCCTGGGCTAGATCTTGGCTGTTTGTCACGTAAATAAAATGTGCCATTTGAAGAAGAGAAACATCCATGCATGCATGAAACTAGAAACAGATTTTTATGTATTAAAGTAAAAATATGTGACGTTTTTAGCAGCGACAAGTGTAAAAAACCAAATATTAACATCCACCGAAACTCATAATTAACAACGTACTGATCGATTTTGTATAAACTCTAAATACATACACTAAAACAATATTACAACCAGGAAAACTAATTAAGAACTACTACACGTACACTTAAGACTCATGAATAAGTTATTTTTGGCTGTGGTTCCGTTTGGGTGACAAGCAAACATATTAAATTTGCTTACATCTATCACATTTGTCATAAAAAAATATGAGTTTGTCATATGTTGATTAGCACCTGAATTAACTATCCAACCAAAATTCTCACTTCAATGAGCTATTCAAGTAACACAATATATCAAAATTCAAGTTAAAGAAATTATTTTAGTTAAAGAATTAACTTGCCATATTACTAGAAGCGTGATTGCTCCATTAGTACCAACAACAGCAACAATACAAACAATTTTATAATACCTTTTAATAGTATGACTTTTCATACCACATGTGTTGCATACAAAGAAAATTTGAATTTAGATTATTATTTCTTTGGTAATTCGCAGGATAACTAACTTTTTCAAATCATCTATCTATGGTATGGTATGAAACTATGAATGATCATACCATGTAAATTTGAATTTTTACCAGTTCTATATTTTTATTATCATTAACCTTGGATGCAAAAGAACATGTCTGAATCTTAAAACCACCATTCACGCTCACAAATCAGCAACTTTCAGCCTTGGAACATCTTCTATCAATTTTACATATCTAGATCTCTAGCTTTCCACTTTGATCACTACAACGAATACGAGTTTTTCTCACGCTTTATTAAAAACGTGTAGAATTTTTAAAAAATACATACTTAAAAGTGCGTTGAATAGTTTAAACAAAATGTAAGTAAAAATAACAAAAAAAACCTCACACTTTTAAATGTATAGTATTGATTTTAAAAAAATTCACACTTCTAAATGTGTAAAAATAGTAATAAATAAAAGTTAAGAAAAGTTCAAGCTTAAAAGGGTGAACTTTTATAACATAGAGATGTTTTCAATATTTTCACACTTAAAAATATGAAAACTTTAATTATATGTTCACATTAATAAATGCGATACTTTACCTATATTTATCACATTTTTACATGTTACAAAAAATTTGTCATACTATATTTTTTTCACATTTGTTTATAATTCTTTACATTTTAAAGTGTGAAAATATTACTAAAAAAATTGTGAAAAATCAACATATTTGTTGTAGTGCTTGTTCCATTTTCTGCTTTCTAAGAAACAAAACAGCCAAAACCAAAAAACCTCTAAAAATAATTCCATGTTACGATTAACCTCTAAACAACACGAACATATTGAAAACCCTAATAAGGAGCTAGCTAGAAGCATACTATATGTACGGCATGCAAATAGCCTGAATAAAACGTTGATATTAAGCGAAAGCCCCAAAACTAGAATGAAAATAGCCACCCATAACAATTAAACCAAGACCTAAAGAAACCCGGCATCAAGACACACCAAAACTCTGCCATAACAAAAAGTTAAATGACAACCAGATTAATAATCTAAGGATCAAATTCTCAAAAATCGAAAATATCAAATATGATCAAGAACAAGACTCGGTAAGAATTTTGGTTTAATAATTTTATATTAAAATCTGCTTAATTTGTGTATGTGTTTTCTTATATTTGGTGTTTAGTATTCGTTTTTAGAACCTGAACACGACCCTTTAAGTCGCTCACTTGAGTATTTACTAAAATTGCCGGACCTCCGGTTTACTTCTTTAAGGAATCGATGTCTTACCATCTCAATCGTTAATTTGATATAATCAAGAACACTAGCATACCCACTAACCTAGCATGTTTTGACATTTTGTCTAATCTGTCCTATAATAATTTTGTTTTGGAATCTCAATTTGTTTTTTTTTTCAATGTTCAATGTTCTTCACTCTATTGCGCCACCATGATATGTATTCTCTCTATCTTCTTCTACACAATACACACTTATCCACGTAATTGCCTCTTTAAGACGAAAAAAAGCTACGGTTTGATTTAGACTAGAAAAATGATGTGCAATTCAACATTTTCTATAATAAAGATATGTTTTCCCGGATGTTTTGAGTCGTGTGACATGTTTTATGACTTGACCTACGGTCTCCTTTTGGCTCTTTCATTCCCACTTGGTTTAGTTGGCACACGGTAGACACCATAACACTAACTAAATCACCTTCTTCAATTCTGCAACTTCATTCTTGATTCACAAGTGACAAGACCTATAGTGAGGCTTGACTCTTGATTCCTTAGGCACTTGATTGAAAACTTGCACTACAAAATATATGACATTTAGTGACGGAAATAATGTGTCAGCAAATGTCTTAGCTCTATGAGTATAGGTATTTTGGCTGAAGAAAAAAAAGTCACTAGCAAAACAATAACTAAATGTCTATTATGATATAATAGTCATGCTTAGACCTTTACCTACAATTTTTTCTATTGGTAAATCTGTTAAGAATTAATTTTTAATTTTCATTCGATTCCTTTTCAAATACAATAATATTTAATTTGTTTTCATTGAAATATATATAAAAATAACTTTCTAAAGTCATACATAGATAAACCAAATCCCTTGTGATCATCATTACTAAATTTGCTTTTAAATAAGTAAAAACAACAACAAATGTCTAATATAAAATTAAGTTAGTATTTAGAACATAATTTCTAGACATTCTAGATTAATAATTTCATAGTAAAAAGAATACAACTTAGGTGATTGTGTCTTCGAAATTACACATGTAACCTGCAAAAAAAAAGAGTTTAAGTTAATACAAAATTTCAGACAGCAAATTAATAGCTGCAGATAGAACTCTCAATTAACAACTATTTATCGTTTGCCTTTGGTTCTTGGATTTGTAATAACATTAATGAAAGTAAATGTGCTAGGACATCTATTAATTGCAAAAACTAATGTTTTAAGATGTACAATTACGAGAAATGTGATTTTAATTACAGGAAATTACTGGTAGTAGTGAAATCCGTAATAAGTTTGTGGAAACGGCAATATAAGTCCTCCAAGTTTTCTTCATCATAAAAGTGACCATAAAACTAATTCTCACTCACATAAATAGCATAGAATAATTACAATTTTAGACCTTACTAACTTAATTAGGCTAAATACATGGCGTTACACATCTTAAAAAATACAATAAAGTATCTTCGTATCATGATATCACGTTTCTTTCGTCACATCTGCACCCTCCTCAAGTCGACATTTCTATCGCTGGTCTGAGTGTTAATGTCATTTCTCGTTTCTTTTTAAATTCTCATTTTATTTGTGTTTTATAATTATTCAATATATTTTTATTAATGTTTAAATTTATTATTTTATAAAGGACAAATTATATTGAAACACAATGAAAAAGTTTTATACGAAATAAAAGTTTGATTTTTGTTCTTAGCCGTAGACTAATGCAGCCCAAAGGGCTTTCGGTGTTGAAAAAGTTTACACAAAAAAAAAATTGAAGTTCAGAAACATAATCATATCTTTAGAATGGAAAAATAATTTTAAATTAGTTTACCTTAATTTTAAATCAGTTTACCTTAATTTTAAATATTTTAAATTACTAATTTACACTTTGTATTTTGATACAACTTACCCTATTTTATAAGTATAAACCTTTTTTTTATTTAATTGTTCTCAAATTTTATTTTAAAAATAATAAAGGAGTTGATTGAGAATAGAAAAATAAAGAAAATGAAAAAAAGATAAAGAAAATAGAGATGTTATAAAAGAAAAATTATTCGTTGTCTCGTTATTACGTGAATATTGAAAACGGACAAGTTATCGATTATAAATTATTCGATATGACCGCATTACGCGGGTACTATGCTAGTATTACATACTGTATATTTATCTTATCATCTCGTTCTAACTAAATTAAAGATTATATAATAACATTAATAGTTAGATATGATAATATTAATGTTGAATAAAAAAAGTTACAAGTTATAAGTTATAATATTTAAAACGTGGTGACATTTTATCTATATAATATTTCTCTTAACATGTAAAAATTATCTCTTATCTCCTATAATATTTATTCATTAGCATTTCGCATGAAATATTTATTTATCACTCTTGTAATACACGATCGAGTTACTTAGCTAGTTTAAACACTAAAAGATAAGATTAATATTACTAATCCTAATATTATCAGAAAGATTACGTACCTAGTTTTGGTTTCCCACGTACTTGCGTTGCGTGGTTAAGAGCCGTGAACAACTACAACAACAAAGGGCTTTAGGTGTTGAAAAAGTTTACAAAAAAAAATGATTAAGTCTAATATGTTTGTAGCATTATAAAGTATTTTATATATTTTCTAAAATCTTAGGGTTTCAAACTTTTGATCATATTATTATAATTATTAATTAAGTCAAGTTTGTGTCAATATTGTTTCAATGTTTTTGATTCCTGTAATAATTCACAACATTAATTAAACGTTTTTTGTACATAAATAAGATTTTTGTGTTAAGGACCTACTTTGTAGTTAGAAATAAGACATCCTTGTGAAACACGTAAACAAAAAAAAAGGACGATTTGCTTAATTGGTATGACTCTTCAAACATACTCTACAATCGGAAAATTCAATGAAAACTTTGTATTACAAAATCAAAATGCTCAATTCTTAATTAACCCTCTTAAATAAATATCTTGATAAGTTATTTTTTCTCTCAAGATTTTCTTTTGTCTAGAATTATGAAAATCTACATTATGTCTAATCCAAATGTGAACCAATATCAATTCTTTTCATCATAATAACGTTAATATAATGGAAACTTATAAAACATTTAACTAATTTGAATACACTTCAAACTAATACACATCATTACTGAATTTGAGTCATATAAATATTATTAGCAATATCTTGATGATAATAACAAGTCTAGATCTTGGGTCTCACAATTTGGAATTGTGTAACATGTGACTACAACAATTATATTTTATCTTTATCGCTTAGAGTGAAAGAAGTAAAGAGTCTTGATGATGTACCCTCCCTTTTTTCACATCTAGTTGATACAAATTTTAACTATCCGCTATCGAATACTAATCATATATATAATTGTCACCATTTTAACCATATGTGAAAAGTTTTATCAAAATCAATGCCCTTCCTTTGATTAAAACATTTGGCTACTAATCTTGACTTATACCTATCCATTTTACGGGTAGACATGTATTTTAGTTTATAAACCAATTCACAACGAATGGATTTTCTATTTGGGGTTATTTAGTAAGAACTCATGTCCATTCTTATTTAAGGCCTCCATTTCTAAATTCATTGCATTGACCCACAATGGATGTTTACAAGCTTCAAAATAAGAAGTAGGTTCCACAGTCGTATTCAAATTTGAAATAAAACAAAATATTTCTAAGAAAAATTAAAGTAATTAACTACCTTTTCAACCCCATATTTCTCTTTCCTTATATAACAAAATCATCAAATTTTCTTTGCATTTAACTAGACCTAGTGGATTTTATAAAAACAAATTCGCCTAACAAGTCATCACTTTGAATAGAATATTTTAGAAAATTTTCAGATATGCCCTTAGGAGAGATGTTATTAGCACCAAATCTTAATGTAACAAACTCATTTTCAGTAACATCTTGAACACTACAAGAAATATGAGTGTCACTACCTGTAATGTCCCAAAAAAAAAATTTAATGCCAAGACGTACGATTAATATCTTACTATAGATAAAACATTGTATGTGTTAATTACAATCCTGGGTGAAAGCCCATAAAATCGTAGATTCAATTGTAATAGTTTCGGAATACATCGGGAAATTCAAAATAGTTAAAACATTGCGGAAGCTTGAGGGACATGAGCTATCAAATACGTGTTGGAGCCCCGGCGTGGCCATCACCTGAAAAGAGAGTTAAACAACAACCGTAAGCACGAAACTTAGCGAGTCCTTTACATACAACAAACCAATCGTCACATCGTCAACTTGCTTCACGTATAGTGCAGCAATCATTCCCGCTACCGTAGTAGACGGTCCTAACATTCCCGTCACCGAAGTGGACGGTCTCATCATTCCCATCACCGAAGTGAACGGTCTCATTATTCCCGTCACCACTTTTTCTAATTAATTAAGTCATTCAAGCCCAAAAGATCAATCTAGTCCATAAATAAATCCATAACCCAATACTACAATTATTTTCTTAATAAAATATTCTTTTATTCATTTTGAAAGTTTGGGTATTACACTACCCTCATTTGAAATAGGACATCTCCCTTCATCATCGGGACTTATAGGGTCAATGGTGTTAGTAATGGTCTCGTATTTTTAAAAGGAAACCAATTGACATATATCACATTCAGAAAATTTAAATTCACAATCATTTGATTTTTATGTAAAAGGAAAAACATTTACGTACAGCTTTACATCCCTAGAACATATAAAACATTCTTTTTATCAAGATAATACAATTTGTAACCTTTTTTTGATAGAATAACCAACTAAAACACTTTTTTCAGAAGAAAAACAAACTTATCAGAATTGTTTAAAACTGTAGCAAAATAAAGACACCCGGACACCCTTAAATGAGAGAGATTAGATTCAAAACCAAAAACCAATTCATAAGGAGACTTGCCAAACAAGACCGAAGAGAGTAACGTGTTATTCAAATAAGTTGCTATCAGACCACATAGTCAAATGAATCAACCGTTAAAACATAAGAGCTCTTGCTACATTTAGCAAGCGCCTATGTTTCCTTTGAAGACATGAGGTCTGATGAATGATTCCATTTTCTTGACAAAAAAACTCGTTTTGTTGTTATCAAACTCACTTCAGTTGTCAATGTTAAGGAGATAGTCATTTCAACCTAAGAATCAAACCATCTTATTAATATATATATATATATATATATAAGATTTGATATTAACAAAACCGTCATTTGTAATAGACAAGAAATTATCTTAATATGTATTGTTAAGATAAGACTTGTAATTTTATTAAGTGTTATATTTAAGTAGTCAGCTGGCTTCGGCCGATCATTCCACAAGCTTAACTAACCAAGTATTTAAGATCAGATTTGATAAGTTAAGAAGAGTTAGTCGCTTAGGTGAGCAATTCCCCAGCTAAGTAGACATATCCAAGCAATTAAAAATATATTCTTGAGTACCCAATTAAAATAATATATACTTTGTCTCCCACAAACTTTATCAATTAAAAATATATTCTCCATATCAACCTTATCTTCCAACCGGGCTACCTCCTCATCTATTAACATGTAAACAAACTTCATTGTTGAAGCACAACCTAGTCTCACAAGACGAACTGAATTGCCACTTCAAAGAAGCAAATAGAGTTAACATTTTAGAAGTGTTCAAACTTGTTCATGTGTTGAACACCTTTAGATATTAGTTGTCTTAGGATTAGCTAGTCTATGTGTTAGACTAAACTTGTTGTCATCTTTTATAGTGTTAGGAAATTCCGCATTTGAACACTTGTAAATCTTGATTTATAATCAATAAGAATAGTAATTCTATGTTCAATAAGTTTAGAAAGCTAAAGTTTGTATTCAACTCTCTTTTACAAACATTTCATTATTTGAATAACTAATATGAGATTAATAGTAACTCCTAAAAACTTTTACACACTTTTTAAAATGAGTTCTTAAAATATTATAAAAATCTTTAATTGTCTAAATCTTGATCCTTTGATTGTAGTAAAAACACCCAAACAGCGGGAGAATAGTCATAACAATCTTTAAAAAATATTTAAGCCTCACACATTAAGATGTACAAGTTTACCAACTACAACAAATTTATGATCACTTAACAAAAGAAAGGCTCATTGTTTTACCTTATGACAAATTTCACAAACTGAATTTTTTAAACTATTATCCAATTTTAACTAACTTTCAGATCATATAACATTTGATCCGTAATATGTCCGAGTCTATTATGCCAAAGTATCCTTGATAGCAAACAAGCATTTAAACAATTATCTTTTTTAGGAATACCTATATCATCAAAATCAAATATGTAGAGAACATTTTTCATATTACTAGTCCCCAATATTCTCTTTGAATTGAAATGCTGAAAATAACACGCACTTTCATTAAAACCTACAAACAACTTACAAACATATTAAAATTTGCTTACATCTATAACATTTGTAATTACAAAAATATGAGTTTTTCATGTGTTGATTAGCACATGAATCAACTATCCGTCCAAAATTGTGACTCGATGAACTCAATGAACTATTCAAGTGACAAAATTTATCAAAATCAAGTTAAAGAAACTATTATAGTTAAAGAATCAGCCTGCCATATTATTTTGAAGACTCGAAGTAACTGTTCTATTTTTTCAATGAAAGACATCAATTTTGAAAACTATTATGGTGTAAATGGAAGAAGACCGGAAGCATGATTGCTCCATTAGCACCATCATCAGCATCAACACAAACAATATTAGTAGAAGGCTTATTTTCAATAGACTTTTTCTTAAGATCAAGACCAACAATTTCATAACACTTTTCAATAGTATGGACCTTTCATTCCACATTTCTTGCAAACAAAACTTGAATTCAGATTATTATTTCTTTGGTAATAGTAAGATAACCAAATTTTTTTTTTGAAAACATCTATCTATGGTATGGCTGATCATACCATATTTTTTATAAAGTAAATTTGAATCTTAACCATATCTATACTTTTATTATCATTAACTTTGGATGCAAAAGATGATGTTTTACTCTTAAAGCCATCATTCTCACTAAAACCCCTCACAAATTAGCCACTTTCATCCTTGGAACATCTTTTATCAACTTTACACGTCTGGACCTCCAGCTTTCCGCTTGCATGATTTTTTGCATTCTGGGAAACAAAACAGCCAAAAACAAAAAACTCGAAAAATATTTGACCCCAAAAATAAGTTCCATGTTATGCTTAACCTTTCAAAAACGTGAACATATTGAAAAACCTAATAAGGAGCTAGAAGCATGCGACACATCAAAACCTTGATAATAATCGAAAGCCCCAAAAATAGAAAGAAAATAGCCACTCATAACAATTAACCAAGACCTAAAGACCACTCCGACATCTAGACACACCAAAACCCTACCATAACAAAAAATTAAATGACAACCATATTAATTGACCAGATTCTCGAAGTCGAATCAAATATGATCAAGAGCAAGACTCAATAGCTATTTTTCTTTAATAATTTTGTATTAAAATATACTTTGTGTTTGTGTTTTCTTATCTTTGGTGTCTAGTGTTTGCTTTTAGATCATGAACACGACTCTTAATCTCTCACTCAGGTATTTACTAAAATTTTTGGACTCAAGTTTACTTCTATAATGAATTGATGTCTCATCATTTCAATCATTTGATTTAATAAAGAACACAATCACACCCAGTAACATAGTATGTTTCGACATTTGGTCTAATCTGTCTTATAATAATTTTGTTTTGGAATCTCAATTTGTTTTTTTAATGTTCAATGTTCTTTACTCTATTACGCCACCATGAATATGTACTCTTTCTCTTTCTTTCTACGCAATACACGCTCATGACTTATCCATGTAATCGCCTCTATTAGACGATAAAAAGCTACAGTTTGATTTAGACTAGAAAAATGATGAGCAATTCAAAATTTTCAATAACAAACTGGTAGAACATAAATTGTGTTGTGTTACATTTTAGTTAAAGTTTGATTCTAGTTTGTATTTCCTATAAGTATAGTGTAAATTTAGTAAATAGCATTTTGGTATATAAACAATGTAATTTACACTTATTCCTTTAAGCATTTTAATTTATCAATATTGTGCGTGTTCTTGGTTCTCACGTGTTCATATACTATTACTAAAATCCTACTAATCATTGTGGATTTGCTTCAATTACATTAATACTTGATACAATAGGTATCGGAGCAAAGAGTGGATAAAAATGTGAGAAAATTCAATCGTATCTCTGTTTTTCCATTATTTTATATGCACTTCTCTTTGAGATCTATCATGATTTGGATTTGTTGGTACAAAATTGTGGAGAAAATTGTGATCTATTACTATTTTCGAGTTCCATTAAACTATTGTACATCAAAACCGAATACAATTACTGCAATTTTGTTGAGATCGATTCAACATCTGGGTTTTATGTTCATATATGGTTTTGAAGCATGTTCTTCACAATTGATCATTGTTTAGGGTTGTTTACCAAAATCCATAGTTGATCATACTCCATAACTATTTCCGAGCTCATATGGATTGAAAAATTATCCAAATCAAAGATTATCACTAGATTTGAGGTTTAAGATTTATCATTTTTGAGTTTTAGTTCGTGACTTGTTCTTTGTGAATTCATCATCATTTAGGATTTTTTATTGAACTTGAGGATTGATTCACGGTTTGATATCATTTTCGAGTATATTGGGGCTTAGAAGAAACATAAGTTATTGTTGGTGTCAGGATCGTTTATTTCCAAAATCAATAACAAGAATTATCTTTTGAATTTAAATCAGAGTTATATAAAAGACAATCTTTGAGTTTGATCACAATCAACTAATAAGTTGCGGAATCACACTTAATTGATTAATAAAGGTTTTAATCACAAGAACAATTTAATCAACTCAATGAAATACTTCAAAACACAAGATGTTTATTAATAACCAAAGATGATTACAATATTCACCTACACGTCCAATCTAACTCTTTTGTTAGACGAAAAACACACTTTGTTCTTAGGTTTCAAAGAAACTTGGAGGCTAATACACTTTCTGAAAACAATAAGCAATACGAATGAGTGCAAACTCTGACAGAATTGAATTACAAAACTATCGATCCTTAACATAATATTCTAATGAAGTATTTATAAACTCTTGATCTTTCTTGAATAGTTGACAGTTGGTTAATCTTCTATCTTACGAGATAATCTTGATAATCTTCTAAGCTTGATAAGATATCCTTCAAATCCTTAAAGATAGCAGTTTCCATAAATAGCTCAACAGAAACTGTTTGTTGAATGTGATTCTTCTAACAGTTTTCTCTTTCATGCCTTTCAACAGTTGTTATAATCATACTAACAGTTCTGAGCTTTTTGTACTAACAGTTGCAACATTTACCACAACTGTTAGTTATAAATCAAAATAACAGTTTTCAACTGTTTCTTCAAAAACACCCTAACAGTTTTACCTTTGCATGTCCAACAATTTCAATTACTTAGCAAATTTCCCAACAGTTGGGATTTAGATTCTTTCTGGATTCAACGGGTTTAGAAACTTAGAGGAATGCTTGTAATTGAAAACCATCAAACCATCTTTGAGGTCCAATCGAAAACCATATTTGAGTTACAATAAAAAACTACATGATTTAAAACTTGGTGGATTCTCAACTTTTCAGTTGCTTGAGTCCCAATTGAAATCGTCGCTACAACTGAAAACCTTCAATCGAAAAGTTTTTAATCGAAAACACTCCAATTGAAAACCACAGTTATCCTCAGAATCAAAAACTCATTGATCAGTCATCCAAATCGAAAACCTTATCCAAATCAACAAACCTGAAAGCCTCAGAGTATTATATGCTTGGTAGGATTTTGTTTTTGTTTTTAAGAATCTTCTTATTAAAACATCATTAATGAAATCATTACTAGCCAAGTTTGAAATCAATTCTTGTTGAAAATCACCTTTTACCTTTCCACACAAAGAACATTGTCAAGTATCGGTGAAGGTTAGATAGAAGAAAAAGAAAGAAAAGAAATTCTTTAAATGTCGAAAGATTTGAGTTTTATTAAAGACACAAAGGTTACTGATACCCATTTTCAACTTTGGGCTTCACATCACTGGTATATTTCTATTAATAGTTCAAATTTTTGACGCAATGCTATTTGAGTTATATATTCTCATAGTTGATAAGATCACTGTGAAATCACGTGTTTCTAGAGGTGGGGATGAGTTTTGTTCTATAGACCATGAGACAACTTTGATAGATCAACTTCATACTATCAAAAAGTATTTGGATCTGAAAAAGAAAAGTGTTCTCATGAATTGACCGAAAAACTCTAGCATAGTTGTTATTCTTGTTTTTTATCATTCCTAATGATATTGGTAGATGCCGTTTGATTATGGTTGTTGAAAGAATGATGTTAAAATTTGAATTTTTATTTGGCCTAGATAATTAATAGTTTGCTTGAGGGCAAGCAAAACTTAAGTGTAGGGTGTTTTGATATCGTCATATTTAGATATATATTTTAAGCAATATTTGTTTTATTTTAACATGTATTGTTCATAAATAAGTTGTTGGTTTTTAGGTTAATGACATGTATTGTTCATAAATAATTTTTTTCCTAGAACATTGTCAGTTTCGACACACCTCTGTTGTTTTGATCATATATCACTTATACGAACTCGGATTTAGGCGATTCAAGTGGCCACGGAAACTAAACTCAGAGGGTTACAATATCACTTTATGTTCTAAGCATGAAAATTCATTATCACAATGCGACGATCCATTTTTCACTATGTGACGAGAATCCTGATCCAAGATGTTCGTGAATTATCCAATGGTCGTGACGCGATAGACACCCGGTCACGACGCGACATGTCAGAAACGTGATATCTATTAATTCAACTCTGTTTTTTGACCTTGGAAACATATATGCGATTCTAGGGCTTCAATATGATGATAGAGGGCCTCCAGAAGTGAATTTCAAAGCCTGGGAGAGGAATGGGAGCTCAAAAATGAAGAATGTAAATTGATAAATCATTGACTTTCATTCGGTTTGCTTTATTATCTATGTTTAGCATTCTATCTATGACTTTCACGTGTTCTTTTCTTCTGATTATGGCTTAAATACCATGGTTTTTATTTAGATGAGACTATCTTCGTTTTATGGTTTGATTTTAATGAATCTGATGTTTTAGTAGTTATATATTTATCATGTCTTGCTTTATCTAAGACCCACATGTGTTAAAGTTTCAAACTTTGTTGTTTATTGACTGAGTTTACGTAGCTTTGAGGACCAATCTATCTATGTATGCTTTTATCATGATTATCTAAAACCATTAGGTGATTGTCCAAATCCTAGGGTTAAGTGATAAAGTAGTTAACTTTAATGTGTATGAACAATTGCATGTGGTGATCATTATATGTGATTGATTGAATGAATGATAACAATCAATATTGATTAAGTCTTGCATGATTCGAAATTAATTGACTAATTATGATAGTACTTCATCCCATGATCATAGGATTAATATTTTTCATGATTATGAGGTTAAAGTTTCCGGCTAAGATATCTAACCAATCTAGAAATCAGTATATGATTAATAATATGGGTATACTGCACCGAAATGTAATGAACTATACCCAATTTAATATTGTATGTAACAAACTGAACTTTCTTCGCTAAAATGCATTAAAGTACCCGAAATTTACGTTTAATGCAATATGACCTTCAATTGAAGGTTTCCCGGTCAGCCCTAATTTTTTTCTTATTTTTTGTTATTTTATTGTCATTTATTATTATTATTATTATTATTATTATTATTATTATTATTATTATTATTATTATTATTACTATTACTATTATTAATCTTCATCTTCTTTCTCCCAATGAACTCATCTTCATCATTATCTTCCAAGAATTGAACAACAATGAATTTATCATCTTCAAACAACAAGATTTCATTTACCCCTATCATTAGATTCAACCATAAATAAAATCTTAAAATCAAAGTCACTTATAATAAAACCCATTTCTAGGTTTCTCTATCTCTCCCCCTCAAATTATGCTCTCTTCAATCATCAACACCATCCCCTTTGTATGAGCCGCCGCCGGCTGCTTCATCTTCAACCAACACCACCGCCTACTTCATCCTCAACCAACACCATCGCAACATGCTTCAACCTCAACCAACACCACCGCCTACTTCATCTTCAACCTGCTTCAAAGGTCTCATGATTTGAGTTCCAGAGTTGGGTTCAAGATCTGAGTTTAAAAGGTTTGAGTTCTATCATTTATGTTTGAGTTCGATTTATGATCTTGATTTCGATTTGTGTTCCAAATTTTCAGATCTAAGTTTCGTTCAAGATATGAGTTTCAAATTTTCGAAGGTTTTTTAGTTCGATTTTGGGTTCAAGATTTGAGTTTCAAAGGTTTCTATTTATGATCTTTATTTCGATTTGTGTTCCAAATTTTCAGATCTGAGTTCGTTCAAGATACGAGTTTCAAAATTTTGAAGGTTTTTGAGTTCAATTATGGGTTCAAGATAAGAGTTTCGGTTTGATTTGTATTTTTTATTGTGTTTTTCATCTATTCTTTATCATTTGAAGAACATTTGGGTGTTGATATGTGTGTTTGATTATATTATTTTCATCTTGATTTTTGATGTGTTCATGGATCATCCAATACACACAGATTTGGGTTTTAGGGTTTTCATCTAATTTTTTATATGTTGTTTTGTATTATGATCTTGTTCTCAAAGAAGGAGGTGGTGGTGACGGTGGCTGTAGTGGTAGCGGTGGTGGGGGTTCAAGGTGAAGGAGTTAATGGCGGTGGTTGAAGGTGGTAAATCATGTATTTATCTGTGTAATAATAATAATAATAATATTAATAATAATAATAAATGACAATAAAATAACAAAAAATAGAAAAAAATAAGAAAAAAAATTAGGGGTGACCGGAAAACCTTCTATTGAAGGTCATATTGCATTAAACGTAAATTTCGGGTAGTTTAATGCATTTTAGCGAAGAAAGTTCAGTTTGTTACATACAATATTAAATTGGGTATAGTTCATTACATTTCGGTGCACTATACCCTAATAATATCTATTGAACTATTTTGAAATCAACCATAAATAAGTGGTAATCGAATATAAGTGAGAACACTTCTTTTCTCGATCATTCCCATTGTAAGCTCTCAGCTTTATTTCACTTTTGGATTGTTATCTCTTTTGTCTAATTAGTACTGTTTATCGCATTCTTAGATTTATTCCTAGAGTTCCCCCGTTTACTTGCTTTCTTTAGACTAATTAATAATTAAATCTTTTTAAATTTGAAATCATACGTGTTTCCCAAGTGTTCGACACTCGGTCTTACGAGAACTATATTACGATACAATTAGGTACACTTGCCTATTTATGTTGTAGTGAGTATTTTGTGATTTCAATTTATAAGTATAAAAATCCGATCTGATTCACGCACATCAATGTTACTCGTCCATTTGTGCGTGTTAGTGAACAAGACATTCCTCGAATGCTAATACACATGTATGTCTTCCCATCTTACCTGAGCTAAAATATCCATTTGTGATTCGCTTTTGAAAACATCTCTTTAAGACTTTCTATGTCTACAATAAGAAGATATATGTTCAAAAAATTAAGGGGGAGCAAGGTAATGAAAAATTTTCATATCATTGTTGAAGATGAAAAGCTATATTCGAGGGAGAGTATATTTTTGTTTGAAGAATACTTACAAGGATACTGAAAATGAAGATTCCCTCAACGATCATTTTGTGTTTATGTAGTTTGTATTTCCTAGAAGTATAGGGTAGATTTAATAAATACCCCTTTGGTATATAAACAGTGTAATTTACCCTAATTCCTTTAAGCATTTCATTTTACCAATATTGTGTGTGTTCTTGGTTCTCACTTATTCATATACTATTACTAAGATCATTCTAATCATTGTGTATTTTCTTCAATTACATTGATACTTGATACAATTCAGATCCTACACAAACATATGCTTTCATGGATGTTTTGAGTCGTGTGACATGTTTTACGACTTCACGTACGGTATCCTTTTGGCTCTTTCATGCCTACTTGGTTAAGTTGGCACTCAGTAGACGCACAACACTAAATAAACCACCTTCATCAATTCTACAATGAATGGCTATCATGATAAAGACTCGCTGACTTCATTCTGGATTCACAATTAACAAGATGTTTTGTTAGTGGATATGTGGTATAGATATATGAGATACATACTAGTGATTGCTTGTTAATGAATATGCGATTATGATTTGATAGTTGATATATTGTAATTATGAAATCGCCTATACTAGATCATAGGGACCCTTTCCATGCATGATGCAATTCTACTATGGTTAAAATCAAGACCGGTCTCTTCCACCATTATGAATACAAGGCTCACACATTTGGTTATGTACACATATGAGAAATCATCATTGAGTTATAGACATGAAGAAGAGCGCTAAATTCCAATCTTGTTAAAGTTTCAGACAAGTAAGTCAACTTTGGAAGTATGCATTCCTTTAGGAGATAGATGCACATGTTGAGACCCGTGTTGACTGTTGAAACAAAACACTAGCAATATGCACATGTACACATATCCGATCCTGTGTTGAAAAAAAAAACAGAAAACATGATCTTTTTTCTTTGAAAAAATGTAGCAAGATCGATTTCAAATTAAAGAGTATAATTTTCTCGTTATTTTGGTATCATTTTCATAATCTAAAACTTTTGCATTTAGTAGATATATTAGTTTAAAAAAGTGGGGGTAAATTTCATAATGTCTAAGTTACCCCTCATTAATTACCTTAAATATAGGAAAATTTTGATTTAATTAAGGTATCCATTAACAACCATTTAATCTACACCCTCTATCTTTTTTATCAATGGTTATAATTGGTTCTCGCGGTTCCGTACGAAAAATTGTTCTCCTTTAAATCATCCCTTTATATATATACATATATATACATACATATATATATATACTAGTGGGGTACCCGCGCAATGCGACGACGGCGAATAAAGAGTAGGTTGTGATGAGTTTTGTGTAGAATAATCACAAAGAGCTAATATGAGTTTGTAAAGATTTCTTGCGAGATAAAGATAATATGAGTTTGTGAAGATTATTTGTGAGAGCCACTTTGAAATTAAGAATTAAATTGCTAACTCTGAGTTATTTGTCTTTTAGTTTGTTGGAAAGAATTTTGTCGCATGGCTAAATCGTGAAGTTGATGATTATATATGTATGTATATGTGTGTGTAATGTTTCATAATTCCAATTATTATGTAATTGAGTTAGAATGCAATGTTTATAAATTTGAACTCTTTGAATATTTCATTTGTTTGGTGTTTGTGAAATCTATTGAACTTAATTTATTGAAAACAGGAATTTAGGTGATCTAATGAATCAAAAGTTAATATTAAAAATATATAATTAGACTTAATTCAGTTATAAGTATGGTGATATCATGAATCAAAAGTTAATATTAACAATATATGGTTAGAAATAATTTAGTTATAAATATTGATTTAAATTCATTAATTATCGGTTATATTTTTAATATTTATTTGTTTAAATTTATTAATTGTGGACTTAATGGAGGGGTAAAGAAGAGGTATTTTAGTAAATTTGTTCTTCTTAAAATTTAGAGTTTTTTAGATGGTAAATATATTATATAGAAATAAGATATATATATATATATATATATATATATATATATATATATATATATATATATATATATATATGATAAAGTTATTGTAAGAGGGAAGTTAAGGAGAAATGGGAGAGGGGAATCCTAGCCATTGGATCATCACATCTGGTAATTATAATAATTAGTCTTTTTAAAACATTAATTAATATAATACATACTAGAATTGACACCTAATAAATAATAGATGTAGATCAAATCTGATACAGATATACTACAAACAAAATTTGAACACCGGTTTCATTGATACACAAGAATTACAAACACGAAACCTAATTTTGATGAAAACAATATTATATAAATCTGATGCACAATTTCAAAAAACACAAAGAAAACCCTACCTATCAACCAAACTGTGCTGCAAGCACAACCACCCCAATCCGTGCTATTCAAAGGCGGTGGGGGAGACAACCAAAACCATAACTTTCTAACGACGATGGTGATAATATAATAAAAAAAAAGAGATTGGCAATGGTGAAGCTGGTAGATGGCAACAGCTGCGCTGGTCTTCTCGTGCGATAATGGTGCATCAAATCTGTCGTAAGCCTTGTAGAAAATAACAACCACCCTCGAAAATAGCAATAACCTTCCATCGATTACCCCCCCCCCCCCCCCCAAAAAAAAAAAAAAAAAATATCGAACCAGGAACTACGATTGGAGAAGGTGGAAGAGAGAGATACTCTGCAAAGATAGGTGGATGGTTGGTTACTATTACCAAGCGGTCAAACCAGGATGGCGATGCCAGCGAAAGGAAAGAGATGGGGCAGTAGATCAACCGTCGATATGTGAGAGAAAGGGACGCATTTCTAAAACTTAAATGGAAGAGATGGTGTGTAAATAAAAGGTAGGGGACTAGCTTCACCATTGCCAACCTCTTTTTTTTATTATTTTGAATAGCAAGGATTGGGGTGGTTGTGCTTGCCACACTGTTTGGTTGATAGGTAGGGTTTTGTTTGTGTTTTTGAAATTGTGCATCAGATTTATATAAAGTTGTTTTCATCAAAATTAGGTTTTTGTGTTCGTAATTCTTGTGTATCAATGAACTGGTGTTCAAATTTTGTTTGTAGTACATCTGTATCAAATTTGATATACATCTGTTATATATTTATTCAGTGTGCATCAATTCCAGTAGGTATTTTGACTATCTATGTATAAATTTCAAAGTGTTTTGTGTAATCGTTCATCGGTGTTTTTTATTTGTCAAAGGTTTTGAGCAAGGTTATCAAGATCGAGATTTTATTTAGAATCGTTTTTGTCTTTGCAAGATCGGATCGTAAGATTGAAATCGGGATCTTAAGATTTTACCATAAGTCACTAAAGGTTTTTTTAGTTTTTTTATACGCTATAAAAACCAGTTATACAATATTTTTACGAGAGAACGAAACATTAAATTTTAAATAACATATATCAAATCGTCCAAATTTTAAATATTAAGTGCATAGATAATAACTCACCATAATTCATTAGTTTGCATATCATATTAACATTTAATATATGACTCTTAAACACAATCAATAAATATAGAGCTTATTGTGCATAACATTAATTATTATTTTATAAAAAATCTTATTCTCGTGAACGCATATCTCTTATAACAAAAGAAAAATAAAAAATGTGACGTTTATAAAGTAGAAAACTGCAAACAATTGTTTTTAGCACAATTGTTATTTTACTACGATCTTACGATACTAAGTACGATCCTACCTATTTGCAATCCTAAGTACGAACTAGCGCGTTTTTTGTAGGTGGGACTAATGGCTTATATTAATCTTATTTTTTATTTTTTTAATTTAAAAGAGTATAATTGTAAATAATATTTTTTTCTCTCTCCGGTGTATTTCTCTCTCTTATTTTTTCTCTCTCTTATTTTTTCTCTCTCCTAAAAATTTAAACAATACAAATTAAAAATAATTTAGTAGTAAATTAATAATTTTACAGTGTTCAACGATGAACACCACAAAAAATTTACAAATTTTTAATCATTAAATGTTATGTTCATCATACTTTGTTCACTAATAAATTCTTTTGTTTTATCGTAAATAAGTTTTTCTTTCTCTTTTTTTAATCATATTTTTTTTTCTATACCATTTTTTTCCCAAGAATCGTGAGTTGCAATCTTTTATATCAAATTAATTTTTTTTTCTGTTTTGATTTTTTTCTGATTATTTTCAAAGATCCTTTTTATTGTTTGAAAGATTTCTCAAGTTTTCATTAGTAAACTATAATAAACCTTAATCAAAATTAAAATTTATGATATTTTGATTATAAACCGAAATGATGTGGATGTAAATGATAATGGTATGATGAAAATATTCTATATGGATTATATATATTTTTAAATGGACTAACTTGCAAATTAGTGGGACACTACTAATATGACATTTTTGGGTTAGTTGTTTTATAAATTTATTAATAAACTTAGAAGTTATATGTTGTTAATATTGTTTGTATATTATACTAAAAGTGTCATATATTTTTTTATTGTTTTAACAAAATTATTTATTCATGCTTCAAAATATTTCTCATAAAACGTCATGGGTTATGTATAGCACAGACTATAAGTCATACTAGTATATATATATATATATATATATATATATATATATATATATATATATATTCTTACAGGAGAAGTCAAGAGTAGTTACACTGGTCAAATCTTTGCGCAAGTAACTAAGATGATAATTATGGTTTGAATAAATTATAAATTTTGTTCATGTGATTTGCTTAAAGTTTCACTTTTCGTCTTTTAGTTTTTAAAATTATATTGAGATAAGTGGTTTGGATTTCGTTACAGATTTAGTCATTTATGCTAATTGTCGTTAGCTTTTCTGTTAAAGTTCCCTCGTGTGCTTTCAAAATGAGGGTATTTTAGTAATTTTCACATATATTTACCAAACAAGTCTATTTAATTGTGATTAATTGTTAATGTATTATATAACAAAACTAAATAAACTAATTCTCTACTTGAAATTCATTAAACAAAATCAAGTTAAATCCAAATTTCTAAGATAATTATCAATGACAGAATTGAATTAATTGAATTTAAGATGATGAACATAAAATTAATTATCAAACAAATCAGAACCGTGAGATGCTTTTCCAAAAAAAAAAAAAGAGAACCGTGAGACGATGATGGCAGGTTCTTGCATTGTAGTTTTAGAGCATGTTCTTACATGTAGCAGTTGATCTTTCTTAATCCAAAGAAAACAAATACACTGTCAATGACATAATATTAGTTGCTCACTCAAAAAGAGAAAAACAAATCAAATATAGAGCTTCACTCAAATGCAAAATAAAAATCGATGATGGGGTTTGAACACATTTTAAACAAATGAATTTTTCTTATTACTGATGATTGGGTTGAACACATAAAAAAACATTTTAATTACCGATGATGTTCAAGAAAAATCTAAAAAAATGAAAATTTATAAACCAAAGCATTGTTAGGTTTGATTTTGTTACCGTTTGTTTGAATAAGTCAGACTCCCCCTTTTTAGCTATTTTTGTTTTGTATGACTATTTATACAGTCTCTCATTCTCTTAATAAAGTATCATGTACTTTTGATTACTGAGTTGTGTTTGTGTGAACCAATTGTACTAGTCAATTGGTATCAGAGTCACATCAAGTGAGATTGAGTGATACACGAGAGCAGGGAGCTTGAGTGATACACAAGAGTGTGAGTATGGTAGACCCAAACAACGGTACGCAACCATCCATGTCAAGATTCAATGGGGATTATGATCACTGGTGCCTCCTCATGGAGAATTTGTTGAGGTCCAAAGAGTATTAATTGGACTGTGGTAAAGAATGGTGTTCTTGCAGATGAAGAAGGGATGTCTCAGGGCCAAAGCAATACAGTAGAAGAAGCCAAGCTAAAGTATCTCAAAGCAAAAAATTATCTTTTTGCTTCAATTGACAAAACAATCTTGAAGACAATTACGGTGAACGAAATGTCTAAACAACTGTGGGATTGGATGTGAATCAAGTACCAAGGAAATGTGAGAGTGCAACGTGCACAACTGCAAACTTTACGAAGGAACTTAGAGTTGTTAGAGATGAGAGTTGGTGAAAGAGTACTTTTCAAGAGTCATGGTGGTGGTCAATGATATGCGGGCATGCCTAACGTCAAAATCGTGGAAAAAATTCTTCGTACACTGATAGAGATTTTTAACTATATTGTCTGCTCTATTGAAGAATCCAAAGACATCGACAAACTGTTGGTTGATGCTCTACAGGTCTCGAATAGAAGTTTAAGAAGATTCTGGATGGAGGAGAAGAACAAATGTTGAAGGCTTTTGCGTCTCGTGAAGATCGTGGATATAGAGGTAGAGGAGGATCTGGGTATCGAGGAAGAGGACGAGGCTAAGGAGGGGGTGTTAATAGAGCGACCCTAGAGTGTTATAACTATCACAAGTCAGGCCATTTTGCATCTGAATGCACTAAAGAAAGGAACGGGGCGCACTATGTTAAAGCTGATGAGGAAGATGACATGTTACTTATGGCGTTTGTTGAGCCAGACACACAAAAAAGGAAGAACAGTGGTTCTTAGACTCAGGGTGTAGCAATCACATGTGTGGGAGCAAATTTTGGTTCATGGACTTAGATGAGAAGTTCCATCATTTAGTGAAACTTGGAAATGGCAACTCAATGCGAGTGTTGGGAAAAGGAAATGTGCATTTGAAGAATCATGGCAGGTACCCATGCTTCTGGTCATGGTTACCCATTTCCAATTTTGACCAATTTTTAGTTGTTTTATGTATATATAAAAAATCAAAGATATATCTAGCATGTAAAAGTTTGTGTCATAAATATATACCGAAAAACAAGTCTGTAGAGTCATGATTATGTTATGGCTATGGATTTGTGAGTGCCAATGTTATGGTGTTAGGATCAAAGCACTTACCACTAGGTTAAAAGGAATTCATTTCTGTTAAGGCGCTACCTCTTTCTTATATATTGAGTAGCCTAGCCGTCAATAGGTTCTATTTTACGGGGTAGCTTTAGTGGTAATGTTGGCAATCTAATATCCAACAATCCCCTCCAACATATGCCGCAAATGCCTTTAGCCCATGCGATTTCAACTTGTTACAACCTACAAGTGAATTTAGGAAGATGTCGGCCAATAACACATCCATTCGCTCCCCCAACAATTTACGCACATAGCAGGGGGTGAACTCATGAACTACTCAGGTACCAATTGTTAGGATCAAGGCGCTTACCACTAGGCCAAAAGGAATTTGTAGTGGTGAGGGCGCTACATCTTCCTTATATATTAAGTAGCATAGCCGCACATTGGTTATATTTTTACTGAGTAGTTTTAGCGGTTATATTCACAATCCAATTGCTAACATATGGAGCCGCAGATAATTTGATGGACTTTTAAATTCTCGATCACCTATAGCTAGGAGCCTAGGACACCGAGTGATGATGTTTATCATAAAAAAATTATTAAGATATGATTATATTAGATAAATGCTCGTGCAATACACTGTTTGATTTAAAAAACTAAATATTAAATATCAATAAAAAGATATTAAATAATTATAAAACGCGAATAAAATGATAATTCAAAAGAATGATGCTAGATGGCGTCAATACTCAGACGAGTGGTGGAAACGTCGACGCGAGGGGGAGAGTAGACGTGTTGATAGACATCGTCAATACTCATCGATCATAACTGTTACAATTAGGAGCAATAAGGTTAAGCGTTAATTGGTTATAACTAAAAACGAATTTAAAATAATTATAACATATTTTAAAATGATAAAAGTAGAAATTTAGTTAAATGTGACATTTTAAATATTATAATGGTTAAATATGATATTTGTAAATTATATTAACCTTTATATGTGAGTCGAGTCTTGGATACTCATCCTTGTTTTCAAGTCATTTGTTTTCGGTTTTTTAAAAGGATTAATTTCATATATACCCTTATTAAACATCAAAATATCTTATTTGCCCAACTTAACTTATAAATATCTTATTTGTCTAGCTTAACTTATAAATATCATATATACCCTTATTAAGTTTTCATAATATCTTATTTGCCCAGCTTAATTATAAATATCATAGATACCCTTCTTAGGCTTTCATAATATCTAATTTGTCCAAATCATTATTTTTATCAATTTTTAATCATTTTAAATGAATTATAATTATAAAATATAGTTAAATGACTATTAATAAATATCATATTATACCACTCTTTTAAATCTATTAATAAAATTTCACCTATACCCTTACTACACTTTTTAAATATCACACTTATCCAAGTTATATATATTACACACACACACACACACACATATATATATATACGATTCTATTAATTAATTTGGATGATCGAGTATCGTTCATGCGTATGTATGTGTGTATAAGTTCGGAATTAAAACACCAATCAATAATTACGTTGAAAACATATGTTAAAAATAATTCTAATTCTTTCAAAAAAAAGCATTATGCTGAAAACAATAAATTTTTGAAAGAATATTTTTAAACACAAATTTATTAACACCTATGAAGATATGAACATCGCTAGAAGTAAATTACCTACAAACAAGTACATTACACTGACATACAAATATTAAAAACCATTCAATAGTAATTATTCGTACTAGCTGGAAATATTGTCTATCAAATTTATGCAGATGGGATGGTTAAGCGCTATTTTTTAGCTCCTTCCACAAATAGAAATTATAAAGTTTAGTAAGGTTATAGGTGAAATATTATAAATAGATTTAAAAGAGAAGTATAATAGTTATTTGATTATATTTTATAATTACAATTTATTTAAAATGATTAAAAATGGTGATTTGGGCAAATAAGGTATTATGAAAGCTTAAGAAGAGTATATATGATATTTATAAGTTAAGCTGAATAAATAAAATATTATAAAAACTTAAGAATGGCATATATGATATTTATAATGTTAAACTGAGCAAATAAAATATTATAAAAGCTTAAAAATTATATATATGATATTTATAAGTTAAACTGAACAAATAAAATATTCTAATATTTAATAAGAACATATATAAAATTAACCCTTTTTAAAACAACCCAACTATATAACATGCATGGTTGTAACTACCCATTCGTAATATGAACCTTCTTTTTCTTCATTTTTTTTTCTCGTGATTGATAATATTGAATTAAACACGTGGGAATTTCACTTTCCAATTTGGCCATCAGAAGTACCGACACACTTTTGTTGTTTGCATGTATGTACGTACGTAGTGGGGTCCGGCCGGACCATATGATCAAGAAGGGAAAAGTCTAAGGTTTTGATTGCCTTTAAATTTGCCAGCCGTAGATCGATTGAACTGTCACTGAACACTCAAAAGGACCTTGACATCGATCGATACAACTTGAATCAAGGTTGAAAGTGGTGCTTAATTCCTTCCTTCCATGTGCCCATGATCGAATAGCTAGCTACTACGCACGTATTAACCCAACTCTTTGAAAGGCCCTTAAAATATGAGAATATATCCTAACCGCATAACCCTTACCCATGAGTTATCTACTTGAGAGGCCTTAAAACTTTGACCCTCACATTATAAATTGCTACGGTCACCAATTAAATTCTCGGAAAACAACTTGGATTGAGATGCATGCAAATATATATATGAAATTGAATGTTTTTCGTCTTAAACAATAGCTATAATTTATTACGGATTTTACTGCATTGTATATATACAATATAACAAATGTATGATTTCTTCGTATATGGTTTATTTATATGTAGAGATGTGATTTGTACACAACACTATTTTACTATACATAACAATTACGACTTAATTTTATACCCACTACACTAACATGCATCTTTCTCAACTAGATGTTCAAAGTTAATATAGTTTGAAAATACATTTTTTATTGTGTTGGCAAATAAGTGTAATTATGTAAACTCTTACAAATATATAGTTGTTTATGTGACACGTATATAAGCTTGAGAAGAATGATAAAGAATTCAAACTTATAAGTTATAACTACAGTACTGAAACCATAAAAATACAAACTATTTTAATGATAGTTTAAAAAATGTTCGATATTTTTCACTAGCTAGTTAATGTGAATAAAAACTTTTGACCAGAGTACGTGTTTGGATAGAAATTGATTGGTGTACGTTTACTGTTGTTTGGGTGCGCAAATGGTCCTTTTGGTTAGCATTATTACAATACAACCCTTCTAAGTCCGCTAAAAAGGGGTAATAAAGATTGGATTTTGACCGACTTAAACGAGCAAAGCTCTAGTTTAGATAAGGTAGGGGCTTGGCTCTAGTTTAGATAGTTTTGCTTAATTAATTACATGTCTTGTCTTTGTTTTAGATAAATAGTTATTAGTTATCATGGCTTTAAAACCAAGACCGGCCTTCAAACTTTATGACATCATAACTAATTTATTACAAGTTTAAACATATATATATTTATCATAAAAAAGTTACAGATCTAACACTTTTGTGCTCTACAGGTCCTCATACAAACAAGAGCAAGTAGATTCAAAAACTAATCATATTCCATATATAAAAGAAATTTAAACATTAGTAATTAATTAAGACTTGATATAAACCATAAATTAAAATAAGGTGTATATATTCAAGTACACTAGGTTGTAACTTGTTTGTGTTGAGTAATGTCCCACGTCGAAAGAAAAATGACTTTATAATTTGTTTAATAAGGGTCATGTGCTACTTCTCTCGTAACTAATTAGTTTTGAGTTGAAACCTCACAAACTTATAATTTGATTATCATATTTAATGTTCTTACTGTTTGATTATCAAATACGTACGTACGTATGACAATGCCTAAGCAGATCGACATAAAACGTCCGTGCCAAGTAATTGTTGACAAAGATGAAGAACAAATTAAAAGCAGTTAGTTTCGTACGTGGACATCGATCGATCTTGGAATTAACAAACACATACGTACAGATCGATTTCAAGTACTAATTAATTAATGAGGAATTGAATAAAATAAAAACATGCATGCATGATCAAGTGCATTACGTAATTAATGACAGTCGATCTAGTGGTGGATGGTGTTCGCGTCCGCAACGTACGTCTGATGGCGGTATATATATATAGGGTATATATATAGAGAGATGAGATCAAATAAAAAGAAAATTAAAGTAAAAAGTGTAAAAGGAATGATTATTTGATCATTTTTCGGTATATATATCAACTGATAATCGTTAGTTCATCATCTTTATTGATTAAAACTAGTTCTTCATCAATTTCTTTTTGATGAATCCAACATATTCATCACTTTTTAGATGAAAGCATTTTGTTCATCAACAAATTATTCCAAAATTTTGTTTTCAAAATCTGTATTTGAAATCAAAAAGAAATTGATGAAGAACTAATTTTAATCAATAAAGATGATGAACTAACGATTATCAGTTGATATATATACCGAAAAATGATCAAATAATCATCCCTTTTACCCTTTTTACTTTCATTTTCTTTTTACTTGATCTCTACCCTATATATATATATATATATATATATATATATATATAGAGAGAGAGAGAGAGAGGGAGGTTCATACGAAAAGTACCTTATTTACGAAAAGTGCAATAAGCTTTCTGGGCCATTAGATTATTTAATCAATGATTAAGATGAGTTATGACAATTTTGTAATTAGTTTAAAAACAAAGGAAATTAAAGCAAAAGGGAAAAGGGTATAATTGTCTTTTTAATCTTAAACCAAATCTCATAATTATTTTATAAGATTCACTCCACGTTTATTTGCACAGCTCAACTTCTATAGATTTCTTTCTCTCTAAAAAGTAGGGTTTCTCCAAGCTTAAGGGGTTGCCGGCGACAACCATTGCCGCGGCCGTCATGCATTTCCCTGCGCCACTCTCTTTCTGTCTAATCTTGTTTGCAACCAAGAACCACCGGCCATGAACTTGGGATGCTGTCGTTGGAAGGCCAACCACCATCGCACCCATCCCAGAATCGCTGGCCATAACTGGAACCGCCGACGAGTTTAGGGTTTTCTCCGTGGGTCATGGATCTTTGCATCAGATCTACAACCCTCGCCGACGAAGACGACCCGCTGCAACCCAAGGCTCTGAATAGATGACCGGCCGACGATACCCTCGCCGCCGCCGCCATCGCACTCTGCACCATCTCCACCGCTGGCAACTACCAATCTTCACCAAGGTTCAAAGATCTGTTTTTATTTTTTTTTATGGGTTCAATGATATGTTTTTGTTTCCAACTTCATAGATATGCTTTAAGTTTATGGATCTTTTTTTTTTGTTCATGGATGTTGATGTTCAAGAGAGATTTATGGTTTGTTTAGTTTTGGTTGTTGGTTTGTTTTACCTCATGTTACTGATATTAGTTAAGTTTTTTGGTTTTCATTTTTAAGGAGGAGAAAGTTTATGATTTTTAGTTTATGATTATTCAATAATGATTAACAGTGATAAGAAAGGTTTATGGTTTTTTTTTGGTTTTAGGTTCTTTTTAGTTTTGGTTGTTTAAAGGTTGTTAGCTAATGAACAAAAAAATAAAGATAAAGAATGATTATTTGTTATGGGTTGTTAATTAATAAATACAAAAATTTGAAGATAACGAATGATTGTTTGTTAACTAATGAACACAAAAAAACGAAGATAAAGAACAATTGGATGTTTAGTAATGATCACAAAAATAAAGGTTTTTTTTAGTAACTACATTATTCAATAATAAACAACTGCGTATTGAATTTTGGATATATTCATTGTTGAATAAAGCATCGGCGAAAAACTCGTAAATGGTGTAACACGACACATTTGAGGTTCCTTCTATAAATAGTTAATATCATTGATGAACGAGTATTATTTAATAGAAAAATTCACGTATCTATAGTGTTATTCAATATTGAATTTTGTTTTTTTGAATAAAGCATCGGTGAAAAACTCGTAAATTTTTTTGGTATATTCAACAGTGAACTACGTAAAATTAATAATTTCTAGTAAATTATTTTTAAATTATTTTGTTATTTATTTAAAATTTAAGAGAGTAAAAATAGGAAAGAGAAATAAATTGGAGAGAGAAAAATTTTGTTTACTATTATACGCTTTTAAATTAAAAAAAATAAAAAAACATAATTAATTTACACCACTAGATCAAATACAAATGAGTGGCTGAGATTGGTTCTCGCACTTTTAACAAATAAACCACTTTTCGCATGAACCCTCCCATATATATATATACATATATATATATATATATTGAAAAGTTCATTTAAGAACCGTTTTTATTGCGATAACCGCGAGAACCAATCTTAGCCGTCCAATTCTCCCTCCTTCAATTGGATTGTCCACCCATGAATTCCTTACATGCACCCTGTCACACTCAATCGCCCCACGCTCTTCATCCATGAATTCCTTATCCAAAATAAACGGCTAAGATTGGTTTTCGTGGTTCTCGCAATAAAAACGGTTCTCAAATGAACATTCCCCTATATATATATATATATATATATATATATATATATATATATATATATATATATATATACTACTATACTAGTGACTTTCTCGGCTGTGCCAAGCACAACCCACCAAAAATAATGTTTGATGAACATTTATTTTTATAAATTAAAAAATTTATAGTTTAATGAATTTACATATAACTATAGATAAATGTTGACATTCGCTTAAAAAAATCATTACTATTTTTTGAACCATACCTTTAAAGAAAGTCAAAGTATTAGGTGTTGAAGAAACACTCTTCAACAAACATTCTATATATGTATTCATATTATTATGTTATATAGTTGGAAATGTTAAAAAATAAGGTGTAAACTAATGTAAAATGTTAACTATGAGCATAAATGAAAGTAGATCAATATGCATCTATCATGTTTGTGCATACTTGGTGATTAAAATATACAACTATTGTTTGATCGAAACTTGACAACTCGTGTATATTAGACCGATCAGTAAACAACCTCTTTCCTAGGTTTTATGTTATTATTTTCTAGTAAAATTCACATTTCAAGCTTTTGTATTTCAAACTATAGAGGAAAACAGTGATAGTAGACCATATAAGAGTTTCTCTAATGGTAGTGTCGCCTACTAAAAACACAAAAAAATGTATTTTTTAAAGTAGGTTGCCCATATCTAATTCCAAGTGTAGGTTAAGGGAATCACTAAGTGTAAAATAATGCAATTAGATAATAAAATCAAATTAAAAGTGTAGAATAATGTAAAATGATGTGATTAGATAACAAAAGAAAGGTTGTAGAAATGAGTATATATCAACTTGTAGTTGAATAGAAAATTAAAGAAAAGAAAGAAAAATGAACGTGTTGAATTTACATTCGGTAAAACACGAAGTCATAACTTAGCAAGCAAAGTAAAGTAAACTAATAAGAACCAAAGTCGAAAACTTTGACTTGTAACGTTAATTTATAAAAAGTTTATTCTTCATATTGAAAAAGATTATGCTTTTTCTATTTTCTGATAGGAAAGAGTTTTCTAGAAAATTAAGGAAGCGTAGTTATAAGAGATCGAAGGACCAAATCTGGTCAATGCAAACCTGGAACGGTGATCGGGAACGAAGATGAAGAGTGAAGACATTTAAGGAATTAATTTGAAACTACTTAAAGCACCAAAATTGTTATAAGTGAATGAAAGTTCTCGTTGAAGAGGGGACTAGAGGATGGTGAGTGTTTAGTTAAAGTGGATAAAATGTAAAAATGGTTTATCTCTCTTCTTTTTCATTACATGTAATCTTGAAAGACAAAAGTAGGAAAAAAACAAGCAATTTTATTTTGAATAAAAAGAAATAAAAGTCTCATTTTTTATTTTGAATAGTATCAAACTATTGAGAAACACATGTCAACAAAATAGGTGGGGTGTTCTTTTTATAATATAAGTAGATATGCAGTTAAATTTTGGTTACTAATTAAAAGACCATATATATATATATATATATATATATATATATATATATATATATATATATATATATAGGGGGATGGTTCAAACGAGAACTGTTTTTCGTACGAGAACTGTGAGAACCAATCTTGGCCGTTCATTTTGGATAATGGAATTCATAGATGAAGAGCGTGGGGAATTGAGTGTGGCATGGTGCATGTAATGAATTTATGAGTGAGCAATCCAATTGAAGGAAGGGGAATTGGACGGCTAAGATTGGTTCCCGCGGTTCTCGTACGAAAAATAGTTCACGTTTGAACTTTTGCCTATATATATATATATATATATATAGAGAGAGAGAGAGAGAGAGAAAGGTTCATGCGAAAAGGGCTTTATTTGCGAAAAGTGCGAGAAGCAATCTAGGCCATCTGAACATTTAATCAATGGCTATAATCTTTTGTGGCATTTTAGTAATTAAATACAAATTTAATGGTTTTTATTTAATTAAATAAAGGATAAAAAAGTAATTATCCCCTCCACTCTCCTCTATCCTTTCTCTCTCCTCTCTCTCTCTCTCTTATTTAGTCGACCCACCCCCACCCCCCACCCTTCCCATTTTAAAATCACTTAGAAAGAGAAACCATATTCTCATCTCTAAACCGACCAAGGATCTCTCTCTCTACACAGACGACACCCAGGCCACCGGCCACCGCCCGACCACACTGTCGACTCACCTCACCATCGCTGCTACCAGATCTGGTGTAATCACCGCCGCCATCGCCACACCATCGCGTCCCACCTCGCCGCCGCCGCTACTAGATCTGCCCATAGAACCTTACCGTCACCGCACTGCGTCGCCTCATGAGTCTACACATCGGCATGAACAACAAAAAGGCACCACCATCATCAAAACCAGATCTGGTTCGTCGGTCACCGCATTGCGTCGCCTCGTGGGTTTGCGTACCGGCATGAACAACAAAAAAGCACCACCGTCGTCAAACCAGATCTGGTTCGTCGGGTTTGCCCCTTGCGGCGGCAAAACCCTAAAACTCCGATCATCATCATCAAAACCAGATCTGGTTCGCTGGAGAAGGAGTTACTGGCCGAGAAAATTTCAATCGCCATCACCACCGGATCCCGTTCTCTGTTTGAATTTTTTTAAACTATTTTCTTAGATCCCGTTATCTTCTTCTTTCTTAAATTTTGCATATATATGTTTATCTGATCGTTTTATTTTCTTTTTTTGTTTGTTTTATTTGGTTTTTGTATTTCAAAGTTGTGCATCATAAGTAAAATTTTAGGTTTCTAGATTATATAGTTTTTTCTTTGTTTATTGGTGAACAGTGATGACTTGTGGTGAATAACTACAAATTTTATATATTATATATAGTTATCTGTAAACAAGCTTAAATTCATTGGTGAACAGTCTTAGATTAATTGACTTTAAATAGTAATGATGGATAAACTTGTGTTCAGTATTGAATATTTGGTAATTCAATAGTTATTTGTTGAAAAAATCACATATTCAATAGTTAACACTCTTAGATTAGTTGACTAATATAATAATATTGAAAAATTCACATATTTTTTATTGTATTCAGTATTGAATATTGTAAATTTCATTAACTTTCGTATATTTTTTGTTGTGTTTATTATTGAACACAACAATGATAAAAAAAACTCGTAAATATTTTTGGATTTTGTTCACCAGTGAATTCCGTAAAAATAAATAATTTACTCGTAAATAAATTTTAATCTATTTTTATTTTTATTTAAAATTTAGAAAGAGAAATAAGTAATAAAAGTAGATTGGACAGAGAAAATTTTTAGTTTACCCATAACACCCTTTTAAATTAAAATTAAATAAAAAATATGATTAATTTAGACTACTCGATCAAATGGAAATAAGTGTCTGAGATTGATTCTCGCACTTTTCGCAAATAAGACCCTTTTCGCATAAATCCTCTTCTATATATGGTGAACTTCGAATTTTGGTTTTACAATTGCACTTGAACATATCTTTTCAATTCTTATATTTTTTTGGCATTGCAAATATCAATTAATTGTCATTTAATTCCATCTCCAGCTTTTCTTTTCTTTCTCTTTCCTTCACACTTTATCCACTAAGCAAGAAATAATGTGGCATTCTTTTTTGATGTGTTTAAAAAAATAATAATTAGTTTAATTATAAAATCTGTATAACAAAATTATTTAAGAAGTTGAGATGATACGTAGTATTTTTAGATAACAAAAGTGATTTTAGACTAAATGTAATGTTTTTAGATAAAATGCAGTAATTTATGTAAGATGAGATGCAGTGGTTTTAGATAAGGTACGATGATTTTATATTAGATATAGTGGTTTTTAGACAAGATGCATCATTTATAAAAGGAGAATTCATTGATTAATTTACGCATTATAGACTAGTTATAAGAGAATTCCATGTTTTTTATATAAGATGTATTGATTCAAAGTTAGATGCGGTGATTTTATAGATAAGATGCAATGTTCTTAGCATACTGTTCCTATTGGATCCTCAAACTATTATAAAAAATAAATTACCAAACTATTTAACATGTATTATTGAAAAATTAAGTTAAGAACTAAGAATTTCAAACAAATAAAAACACCACCATGGAAGTGTTGGGGTTTGTTCGGTTTTCAAAATATATTTTAGCAACGGAAGCATGAACAACAATTTTAAACTTTTAAAACTCCCCACCAATGATCCATATGCAAGCCTTAAGAAACAAAACAACCATAGGGTGTTTAGAACTACAACCTTTGTAGCGTGAGTAAACCGTTGATGAAGTGGTTGATCTATGAGAAGCCAAGAGAAGACTTCCTCCAAGGTATCCACAAATCAATGAGTCCAACACCTCCAAGATGCTAGTCTCTCCAACCCTTGATATTCAAGAATGCAAGCAACAACCTTTGTTCTTCTTCTTGAACAAGATGTATGTATTGTAGCACCATACTTGACTTACTTGAAGAACACCAATACAAGAATGTAGAGATGTTTTCAAAGCTTCAAGAATACTTAGAACTTTTCTAAAAGAAGCCTAAAGGTGGTAGCATGCAAAAGTTAGAACAAAGAACCATGCATGTACTAAATAAAATCAAGAAGTGAAGCAACAAGAGGGAGGCCCCCTTTGGCTCCCATTTTCGGCCGAAAATAGGTGAGGGGGGAGGGTCCCCTCTTGCCTTCCTTCCATGCTTGTACATCTAGTCCATGCCTTGGTTGATTGCTTTCAAGTATACACAACATGGCCCCCATTTGAATAAATGAGGGATTTTCTAGTTTCCATCATAAATACATATATAAAAGATATACTAGATGTGCCATACTATGTATAAAATACATCTACATGTATTTTATATACATACTTGATTGTTACTAGTAACTCTTTACTTGTAACAAGGATATACATACATTTATATAATTTGTTATTAGTAACAATTTATATGTAACAAATATATATTTATGCATATATATACATACATACATATAAAATCATATGTTTATATCTATGTATTTGATATGCATTATCTTGTATCAATATACAAGAGTGATATTATTATTTCACATAAATAATAATATGCAACAATGCATATATACTTATATATATATATATATATATAATGAGTTGGAAACATATTTAAATCATATTCAAATATGTAATTGGTGTCCATTGATTGTAAATGTGTGACCCTATGAGTTTATTTATTATCAGTAATATCGTATTAATTTGTGTCTTGTGCACATAGAACCAACAATCTCCCACTTGCACAAGTTACAACTTAAGCCGATATAGACAATGGTAAGAACGTCTAGCAACATCCCATTGCCCCTAATAATAAATAAAGTGTGTTGATCAACACTTTCACCAACGAAATTAACTCACTAGCTACAAATCGTTGTTATAGGTAAGTCATCAATTATCCCTTTGTTTTAACATCTCATTGAACATGAGACATGGATCGTTATCAATTCTCATATAATGTTCAACTTGTTTTAGGGCCCAGAGATATTATACTCTCAATTAAATGAGAGAAACAAATTCCATCTTGACCACATACGTCTCTTATAAGACTCATATCATACCTAATAATGGCCTTTATAACTACCCGGTTAAAGATAGCGTTTAACCATATTAAAGCATGATACTCCTCATACTCGAGTCCCAATATGTGTCTCAGGTCTAAGGATACAAAGATACCACCTTTTTCTCAAGATTTACTTATGACACTGATCCATGAAGCGATCTTAAGAGCGGGTCATGTCTAATGTTTGTTCCCTAACAAACATTAGTGAATTTGGCTGCAAACCCTTTTGCCTACTTTCATCACGAATGAAAGTCAACCAACTTATTCACATTAGTCTTAATTCATAACTATTCCCATAGTTATAACCGACTATGGACGTTTTAGAATAAAGAATTATTCATGGATTTAAACATGCTAATAAAGAACACAATATATATTAATGAAGTGATCATATCCCATACATCATTCAGATAAAATAGATATTGTCATAATGTTCCAAAATATCCAAATACTAAATTACAATTGAAATCCAATCCCTTGCAAAGCCAAGACCTATTGCCCTAGTATGAGACTCATGCTTAGTCGAGGCAAGAGGTTTCGTAAAAGGATCTGCAAGATTCTGATCTGTATGAACTTTGCGAATACACACATCTCCTCTATCCACTATATCCCGTATGTAGTGGAAACGCCTGAGGATGTGTTTGGTGCTGTGATGTGATCTAGGTTCTTTTGCCTGGGCAATAGCACCTTCATTATCACAAAATATCTCTATGGGGTCTTGAATGCTTGTTACTACCCCAAGGTCAGCAATGAACTTCTTCATCCATGCAGCTTCTTGTCTAGCCTCAGAAGCAGCAATGTATTCAGATTCTGTAGTGGATTGTGCAACTACACTTTGCTTAGAACTTTTCCAAGCAACCGCGCCTCCATTCATAACGAAGACATAGCCCGATTGTGATCGAGAATCATCTCGATCCGTTTGGAAACTAGCATCTGTGTAACACTTTACACAAAGATCTTCTTCCAAACCCCCATAGATCAAGAACATGTCTTTGGTTCTTCTCAAGTATTTTAAAATGTTCTTGACTGCCATCCAATGGCTATCTCCTGGGTTTTGCTGGTATCTGCTCGTCATGCTCAAAGCATACGAGACATCTGGCCTAGTGCATAGCATGGCATACATGATGGATCCAATTACAGAAGCATATGGGATCTCACTCATTCTATCTAGCTCTTCTCTTGTGCTAGGGCTTTGAGCTTTACTCAAAACCGTGCCTTGTGCCATTGGCAAGAATCCTCTCTTAGAATTCTCCATCTTGAATCGTTTCAAGATTTTGTCAATATATGCACTTTGACTTAGGCCAATAAGACGCCTAGATCTATCCCTATAGATCTTTATTCCAAGAATGTAGGCGGCTTCTCCCAAGTCTTTCATTGAGAAACACTTCCCAAGCCAAGACTTGACGTCTTGCAAGGTCGGGATGTCGTTTCCAATGAGTAGTATGTCATCAACATACAAGACAAGGAATGCTACTGCGCTCCCACTAGTTTTCTTGTAAACACACGGTTCATCTTCTGATTTGATAAAACCAAACTCTTTTATTTTCTCATCAAATCGAAGATTCCAACTTCGAGATGCTTGCTTTAGTCCATAGATGGATCTTTTAAGCTTGCACACCTTATTAGGATACTTAGGATCTACAAAACCTTCAGGCTGAACCATATAGACATCTTCACTTAAGTGTCCATTTAGAAAAGCCGTTTTGACATCCATTTGCCATATCTCATAGTCATAATATGCAGCTATGGCAATAAGTATTCTAATAGATTTAATCATGGCTACCGGAGAGAAAGTTTCATCATAGTCAATACCATAAGTTTGAGTGAAACCTTTCGCCACTAGCCTTGCCTTAAATGTGTGTACATTTCCATCCATGTCTGTCTTCTTCTTGAAGACCCACTTGCTCCCTACAGTCTTACTATTGGGAGGAAGATCAACCAAGTCCCATACTTGATTTTCATACATGGACTGCATCTCAGTGTTCATGGCATCAAGCCATTTATCGGATTCCGGATCCGATATAGCATCTTGGTAGTTAGTAGGCTCAGAAGAGTCTACCAAGAAAATCTCATCATTGGACACGAGAAATCCGTATCTCTCGGGTTCTTGACGAGGTCTACCAGATCTACGAACACTTTGTGTTTCAGTAGGTTCTTGAACAACCAATTGTTCAGGTTCAACAACCGTTTGTTGAGTGCTAGTGTCAACCTGACTTGTATTTTGTGGTTCTTGAATTTCTTCAAGGTCTAAATTGCTCTCACTTGCCTCTTTCGAAAGAAACTCCTTTTCTAAGAAAGTGGCATGCCTAGAAACAAACACTTTGTTCTCAGCTGGGTTGTAGAAATAATATCCTAATGAATCTTTAGGATATCCCACAAAATTACATTTGATAGATCTAGGATCGAGTTTGCTTAAAGCTTCTTGTCGTACATGAGCCTCACAACCCCAGACTTTCAAGTAAGATAAGTTTGGAACCTTTCCATACCACATCTCATATGGTGTCTTATCTACCTTCTTGGTTGGAACCATATTCAATATGCGCGCAGCAGTTAATAAAGCATAACTCCAAAAGGATGAGGGTAGAGTACTTCGGCTCATCATAGACCGAACCATATCTAGTAGAGTTCGGTTCCTCCTTTCAGATACACCATTATGTTGTGGTGTTCTAGGAGGAGTAAGTTGTGAGATAATCCCACAATTACTAAGATGATCCATAAACTCTTGGCTTAAGTACTCACCACCTCGATCGGAACGAAGGGCCTTGATTGTTTTGTTGAGTTGATTTTGTACTTCGTTTTGAAACAGCTTGAACATCTCAAATGTTTCATGTTTATGTTTCATCAAATAAACATAACCAAATCTACTATAATCATCGGTGAATGTAACGAAGTATCTATCACCATCCCTAGACATTGATCTAAAAGGACCGCATACATCCGTATGTATGATTCCTAATAGATCTTTGGCTCTTTCACTTGAACCGGAGAAAGGAGCCTTAGTCATCTTCCCAAATAAACATGATTCGCAAACTTCAAATGAGCTAGAATCGTTTGATTTTAAAATTCCATCCTTTTGAAGTTTTGCAATGCGTTTCTTGTTTATATGACCAAGTCGACAATGCCATAGGTATGTTTGACTTAAGTCATGCTTAGGTCGTTTGGTGCTAGTGGTATATATAGAATTATCATCAAGAGATCTTTTAAGATTAACTTCATATATTCCATTAAGAGGGCGAGCCTCAAAATACAAAATGTCGTTTTTGAAGGCACGAATGCCATCATCAACGAAACCAAAAGTGAATCCAGATTCTCTTAACCGAGCTACTGAAATAATATTCCTAGTTAAACTAGGTACATAACAACAATTGTTTAATATTAAGTACAGGCCATTTGGTAATAATAATTCAAAAGTTCCAAGGGCTTTAACAGCAACGTTTGCTCCATTGCCCACGTGGAGATCCAAATCGCCTGGCTTCAGCAGCTTACTTTTTCTCAACCCCTGCACATTGTTACAAATGTGAGTTCCACAACCGGTATCAAATACCCAGGAATTAATGGAAAAAGTATACATTTCAATCATATATATACCTGAAGTGCTAGCCTCGCCAGCCTTCTTCTTTTTCAACTCTGCAAGGTAGGTTGGACAATTGCGCCTCCAATGTCCTACCACCCCGCATTCAAAGCACGGGTCATTCTTGGGAACCTTTCCCGCCGTCTTGGGTGTAGGAGCCTTGGCAACTTGCTTGCCTTTGTCCTTTCCCTTTGCCTTCGCTTTGCCTTTCCCTTTTGAGTTGTTTTTCTTTTTCTTCTTGATTTTCCCTTCTTGAATCATCAAGACTTGAGGTGTTTTGCTTGGAATCTTACTCTCAGCAGTTTTAAGCATCCCATGCAACTCTGAGACAGATTTCTCCCAATTGTTCATGTTATAATTCATGACAAATTGATCATAGGCTTTGGTCAACGAGTTAAGGATCATATCCTGTGCAAACTCGTTGGTTATGGGAGATCCAAGCCTAGCAAGCTGGTCAATGTATCCTTTCATCTTTAGCACATAGTCGCTAACGGATTGACCTTCCTCCATCTTGCATGCATGGAAGGCTCGAGTGACCTCAAAGCGTTCTTGCTTCGCTTGCTTTTGGAACATTTCCTTAAGCTGGCGAAGCATCTCATACGCTCCATGCTCCTCAAGGTTCTTTTGAAGATCCGGAGACATGGTAGCAAGCATGAGGCATGCAACTTCGACCGAGTCGTCGGAATGCTTCACCCAAGCATCCCTAACGGCTTTGGCCGCAGTCAATGAAGGTTCCTCAGGGACGGGATTCTCAAGTACGTACAATTTCTTTTCGTGCTTAAGAACGATTCTCAAGTTACGATACCGGTCTAAGAAATTTGTACCATTGAGTTTTTCTTTCTCTAAGATTGAACGAAGAGATAAGTTGTTAACGGGCGTAGTTGAGTTAGGGGCCATCTACAAAATTAACAAAGTTCAATTTAGTATTTTCGATATTTAATCCTTTAATAATTAATACCCTTTAGAATTATAAAATTCTTTAATTTTTAAAGGCTAGGATCCAAGTTGAACTTAACCTTGAATGTTTGGCTAATGCTCTCTCCATTAAGTTAAAACAACAAGGTAGGTAACGTTTACCAATTACATCTCGTATGTAATTCCTAGATCTTTATGGGATCCTAGACAACGATTGTCAATTTTGACATGTTTGATCCCATCTATGCCTCGGGCTTCCTTACGTTTGGCTAATGCTCTCTCCGTAATAAGATTCCGATTAAGTCGTCCTATTTCAAGACGGTGAATTTCCGGCCCAAGACGTTCATGGAATTCGCGGAAAAACACCTCGGTTGTTACAAAAACAATCCACGCGTTTGGCTAATGCTCTCTCCACGTGAGTGTCGTTGCAACAAGCGAGTGTCTTAAAATGGGTTGGCATAGACTTACGTTTTGAAAAAGGACTTTTACCGTTTTGTATATATATTAAATAAAACAAAACGAGTCGTGTGACTAGTATTGCATGCATACAATAATAAGTCCACGTTTTGATAAAATCATATTTTATATATATATTGGTCTTGAGTATTCTTAAAATCCATATTTTACGAACTCTCAACGCGTTCAATTTTAAACTAGTATTAATATCCTATATTAACGTGTGTAGTTTCGAGCGCGCAAATACGACCAATTTTAGCTTGTAATAAAACCATTTTATTATTAAGCTTGAATGGAGTTTGGTTGAGTTTTAAAATCTCTATTTTATAAAACTCATATATATATATATATATATATATTGACATAATGAATTTTAATCTTTACAAAACTCTTTTTATATAAAATTCATTTTACATCTTATGTTATGTCAACTTAAAATACCAAACTCCCATTGTGTGATTTATATTATGTAAAAAATATTATCTAGCATGCAAAAAATTCCTATTTTCAACCATGCATAATAATATAAACATAAACACACACAAATAACATGTATAAGTGCATAACCAAGCCATTTATCCTAAGTGGTATTTTTGTGAGCCATACAAAAATACCAAGTCATAACTAAGGACCAAATATTCCTCTTGTGATGAACTTGAAGCTCCCACTTGCCAAAACAACTCCTTGTAGTGCAAATGACTCCAAGCCTTCATGGTTGACTCCACCACACTTGAAAACTCCAACTTGGTCATTTCTTCATCTTGTTACATTTTTATAAAAGTAAACTAGTCTAAACTATTCTACTACTTACAAAATACAACAAGATGAAACAAAACTAAAATTATTATTACATACCAAATGAAAAAAAATAATTTTTACAACCAAATCGAATTTCCAACACATCACAAAAGGTCTATGGCTTGTTATGCACAACATACACTCAAACAAACATATATATCAACACTTGATATTTAGGCAACTTTTACAACCAAACATGCATGTGGTTTGGTTGTTTCCCAAAATAAATATATAAACATATATAAGTTGCCAACAAGAAAATCCATAACTTTTCTAACAAAAGAAAAGTTGTCCATTTTCTTAAACAATACATACTCAAAAAGTTTCTTAAAACTATACATAAGTGGCTCTGATACCACTGTTGGGGTTTGTTCGGTTTTTCAAAATATATTTTAGCAACGGAAGCATGAACAACAATTTTAAACTTTTAAAACTCCCCACCAATGATCCATATGCAAGCCTTAAGAAACAAAACAACCATAGGGTGTTTAGAACTACAACCTTTGTAGCGTGAGTAAACTGTTGATGAAGTGGTTGATCTATGAGAAGCCAAGAGAAGACTTCCTCCAAGGTATCCACAAATCAATGAGTCCAACACCTCCAAGATGCTAGTCTCTCCAACCCTTGATATTCAAGAATGCAAGCAACAACCTTTGTTCTTCTTCTTGAACAAGATGTATGTATTGTAGCACCACACTTGACTTACTTGAAGAACACCAATACAAGAATGTAGAGATGTTTTCAAAGCTTCAAGAATACTTAGAACTTTTCTAAAAGAAGCCTAAAGGTGGTAGCATGCAATAGTTAGAACAAAGAACCATGCATGTACTAAATAAAATCAAGAAGTGAAGCAACAAGAGGGAGGCCCCCTTTGGCTCCCATTTTTGGCCGAAAATAGGTGAGGGGGGAGGGTCCCCTCTTGCCTTCCTTCCATGCTTGTACATCTAGTCCATGCCTTGGTTGATTGCTTTCAAGTATACACAACATGGCCCCCATTTGAATTAATGAGGGATTTTCTAGTTTCCTTCATAAATACATATATAAAAGATATACTAGATGTGTCATACTATGTATAAAATACATCTACATGTATTTTATATACATACTTGATTGTTACTAGTAACTCTTTACTTGTAACAAGGATATACATACATTTATATAATTTGTTATTAGTAACAATTTATATGTAACAAATATATATTTATGCATATATATACATACATACATATAAAATCATATGTTTATATCTGTGTATTTGATATGCATTATCTTGTATCAATATACAAGAGTGATATTATTATTTCACATAAATAATAATATGCAACAATGCATATATACTTATATATATATAATGAGTTGGAAACATATTTAAATCATATTCAAATATGTAATTGGTGTCCATTGATTGTAAATGTGTGACCCTATGGGTTTATTTATTATCAGTAATATCGTATTAATTTGTGTCTTGTGCACATAGAACCAACAGGAAGAATCTCACAAAATGGGGGAAATTGAAAAAAACAAATAACAAATAAAACCAAAATTAAAACAAAATATTGGTGTGATATCATGAAATTCAAGATTGACGGCTAACTTCAAAGGTGAAATTAAGTGTTCGCACGTTCGCATTCATATAGGCGTTTAAAGGATCCTTTCCCTATATATATAGGGGAGAGTTTAAACGAAAACTGTTTTTCGTACGAGAATCGCGAGAACCAATCTTAACCGTCCAATTTCTCCTCCTTTAATTAGATTGACCACCCATGAATTCCTTACATGCACCTTGCCACACTCGACCCCCCTACGCTCGGGTGCATGTAAGGAATTCATGGGTGGGCAATCCAATTAAAGAAAGGGGAATTGGACGGCTAAGATTGGTTCTCGCGATTCTCATAATAAAAACGATTTTCAAATGAACTTTTCAATATATATATATATATATATATATATATATATATATATATATATATATATATATAGTGGAGGGATATCCGAATATAGTACAAAAAAATTAATGTACGGTAAGAAGAGAACTCCACTGTAGGATCTTTAAAATGTCAAACAAAAAAGTCAAAAAAAGGAATGATCATAGTTATTTAAAAAATCAAAAGATTAAAAAGGTAAAAATAAAATTACATGTAAACCGTAAAAATCGTGGACAGTTACGAGAGGAAGAAAAAGACGGTGAAATTATTTGAATTTCGTCTTCATGTTTTCCAAACAACTCTACATATACATCTTCAGAACACGTGATAAACAAACTTCATCAATCTAGAAATCAGAAAGTTTTCCGGCAATTTTATACGATGAGCGGTGATAATGTGTCAACGAATGTCCCGATTGACGGTAACATTTCAAATGCAGCTTCAATGAACAGTGATAATCGAGCATCTAAAAATCAATGTACAATATGCTTATGTTTAACATATCCACATGCAGGAAAAAGAAGTAGACGGTTGATAACCAAGTTTCATCAAGGAAATCGCAGAGCAGATCCTGTTCATATTGTACATTACGCCTTCAATGATCAAACAAAAAATCAAAACAAAATCTAATATATATATATATATATGTATGTATATATATATAATAAAAACCCAAAAGCATATAAAACCCTAGGAAGATACTAATATGTTCAGACTTAAAATAGCTTTAAGAAAAACATTAGTACAATTCCTTTGAATAGAAAAGCCTTGAACTATAAATTTAATAGCCTATTCCTTGTCTTTTAAAATCTGAACTTCATGATCTAAATACCTAACTGCAGTATCCTTAACATCCAAGAATGGACATTGAGGAGCAATATTTAATATTTCCTCCTTTTCAGCCTTTGACTTCATAATATCACTCTTCAAGCCTTGTAAAACAGTGATGCGATAAGTCTGTGCATCATATTCTGACCTCGTGTGTGCAAGCATTTGTGTCTTCAAATTAGTCTGATCAAGATGAGGAACAACAAACTCCTTGAATTTGATTCTCTTAACCGGCGCCATAAATGATTAAAAAGAAACAAATATTAAACCCAAAAACAATGTAGAAGACGACAACCATAAAGAATAGCTATAATATTGTATATATAAATAGTTAAGGATACAAAAACATCAAAACAATTATGATAATTAAAAATAAAAATATAAAAACCGTGTAATTAGGAAAAAGAATAATTACAACCGTATATTAGAATTAAATATTGGATAATCAAAAGACTATTTTAAAATTTATTTAATTGAAAGTCGTGCACCAGCTCAAGAGACATTTGAAGAAATGTGCATCAGGAAAATCGAATAACCAAAAGATATTTGAACAAATGTGTATTAAATATCGGATAATCAAAAGACATTTGAACAAATTGTTAAGAAGATGAAAAGATAAACATCAAACAATCAAAGATAATTAAAAATGTTAATTTTTAAAACCGTGTAATTAAGGAAAAAAATGTATTTACTATGTGTATTATTAGTATTAAATATCGGAAAAATTGATATCTATTAAAAAATCCAGTTTATTGAAAGTTGTGTACCAACTGAAGAGACGTTTGAAAAAACGTGCATCTAAATCGATATAATTGCCCTCAAAAGTAATCGAAAGAAAATGAAATTGAAATGGTTAAGGATACGAACAAATAAACATGAAATAGTTAATATAATTAAAAATAAAAAATTTAAAACTGTAAAATTACGAAAAAAAATTCAATTACATCTATTTATTACACTTTCTTTAAAAAAACGTTCACGAGATGAAAAAACTTTTATAAATTTTAGAAAACGTTCTTAAAACAAGGTAAATTAGTTTTAATGTCTAGGATATACTCTTTGAAAAAAATTAGGAAAAAATATGCAAAAACAACGTTTTTTATATGCAAAACATTAAAAGATAATAACATCTAAAATTTAAAATAAAAAGGATAACAATGAATTTTAAATATCCACATCAGGATAAACAAATTATTAAATTAAAAAAATAGATAATATGTATAATACTAATAAAATAAAAAATTATATTATATCTATTCATGAGTCCCAAAGACTCATTATGTGTTCAATGCATGAGTCCCAAAGACTCATCAAAAGAAACATTGTGAATAAATTGTTTCTTAGAATACGTTAATTCACGGTAAGCGTTCAGAAATTACACATCATTCCTACTAACAAGACTATGGTTATACTTCTCACGAAATTCAATAACCTTAATAACATTTGGAGATAGACAGTGGATCCTCAATAATGTGGGACAACCAATTCTACACAAGTATCTTTTCCACCTCTCATTTTTGTTTGGATCAGGTTTTTTTGTATATTTATGTACTTCTTTATTACATAAAAAAATTTGATTGAATCACCAGATGCACGATAATAACACCACACTTCTTAACTTCGAAATTATCTCTTTGAACATAAGACCTATACGCTTACCAGGCAGTATCTAAAGAAGAATACTCGGAAAAAAAACCCGGCTTGACATCAACATCGGGAACCCAATACTTCGTGCCCCCAAGAGTAAACTCTTCAATTCCAATAAACAAATCACTATCATTTGCAGGATCTATTATAAAGAAACAGAACAAAAAGTAAAAAAAGAACATTAAATCCAGACGCAATTTTAGCATCAAAAAAATCAAGTAACTCTAACCATGCAACGAAACTGTACAACCACATGAACAAACATACTAACCATCCAAATCATCGTGAGAATCATATGGAGACAACAAACCAGTAGGAGTTTTTTCACTAGAATCTGCATCGCAAAACAACACTACACACAAAAAATAAATAAATAAACAAAACACACACATTATCGAAAAATATGAAAAATGAGAACTTAATATACAACCTTCATCGTCCATCCTCAAAAAAAGCAAAAAAGCCACAAACACGAAGACTGCAAACATGAAACTAATAACGAAAACAAGAGACCAAAACTGCCGATGAAACATACGCGTAAGGATACCGAAAAACATGGAATACAATTACCAGACCCATGACCTACGATTTAAAAAATACCAAAATGTCGAACATACCCTTGAACTAACAATTACACGTGACACTCTAAAAATCCTCCTTACTTTTTTTTATCTTAAGGTTCTTTTTATTTGAACCCAATTATATATATATATATATATATATATATATATATATATATAACGAGAACTTTTTTCGTTCAATTCCCTCTCCTTCAATTGGATTGTCCACCCATGAATTCCTTACATGCACCTTCCCGCAATTCTCGTACGAAAAAGTTCTCGCTTGAATATATATATATATATATATATATATATATATATATATAGGGGAGGGTTCAAACGAGAACTGTTTTTCGTACGAGAACCAATCTTGACCGTTCATTTTTTATAATGGAATTCATGGATGAAGAGCGTGGGGGGATTGAACGTGACAGGGTGCATGTAAGAAATTCATGGGTGAGCAATCCAATTAAAGGAAAGAGAATTAGACGACTAAGATTGATTCTCGCGGTTCTCGTACGAAAAACAGTTCTTGTTTGAATTTTTACCTATATATATATGTATGTATATATGGTGTCATAAATAATTAAAGGACTATATATCAACTATTCAAAGTACGTAGGTTTGATAAATGTAGGAATAAACATGAAATATATATGGTTAAATGTAAATGACTAACAATGTAGTTTGCTCTAATATTAAAAAACATTATTATTAATTATTGATTATGAATTCTATTTTCAACTGCTGATAGGGATGGCCTGTATGCAATCGTTATTGGCGATTTAAGTCACATGCTCGATTATAAAAATGTGTTTCATAACAGGTCTCATCTTAATTATCTAAGGATGGTAAAAATACCCGATTTCAAACCCGAAACTTTTGAAACGGGTAAATGATTATGAGACTGGGTACATATGTGATTTCTTTTATAAAATTTTGTAGGTTTGAGACGGTTATAGTTTGAGACTGGGTATGTGATCGATTTCATAAGAGTTAAAAATATATTTGATATGAAATTATACATTAAGTCGGGACTCCGGAAGAGATACAGATGTACATATTGCATAGTTATGTAGCGAGTACAATTAAGTTATGTCAAAGGACATTTATTTACCATAATTTATGTATATTATTATATGTTCTACACGCACTTGTATATAACTTTAATTTAATTTAATATTACGCAGCCAGCGATATGATCTTCGATCACACAAACTTATTAAGTTAATTACAAAAGAATCTACACTTGATATATATATATTTATATATGAGGAGGTACGTACAATGGAAATATGTAATCATAAACGAAACTTCAATAAATACCAGACTTGATCATAATGCTGTAGATTTTCGTCATCACTGAATTCCGACCCAAATGCCTGGACTCGGAATTTCTCTATGAACCACGAATAGAAGATAATTACCAGCCGGAGCCAAGTTACCCGAAGGAGGCGCTGTCACATTGACTTCATAGTACGATTGTCTGACAGACACGCTGGAGTTGCCATGGTCAAGGACCAGTAACCTTTGATTCATAGAAAACGAGTGCGTGTTAAAAGAAGGCGCTACCATCGTCACTAAGACCATACTCAGATCCACAGATCCTGGAACGGTAAATCTAATAACCAACTTTTTGCTGTATCGCATCTTCGTGTTAGTTTTGGGCGAGATTATGTTGGGGCGTAATGCGAACGAGCCTGATTCCAAATAAGAAGGAGAAAATGCTTCCAAGCTTAATTCGGTTGGGTAAAGTACGTTTTTGAATACATATTTATCATGAGGATTACTTCCACCAACTAGAACCCGACCATCTCGTAACAAAACCGCTGAGGAGTGGTACATTCGAGGTTTGGTACTCGGCTTCTGGATCTGAAATCTCGACTGAGTTGGGTTCTCGGGACGATAAACAACTGGGTTCAGAACCGGGTTCCGCCCGAGCTCCCAACCTGCTGACCCAGCTGACGCACCATTAATGAACAATACGTGGCCGTTTGGAAGCAACAACATGTCACCTACTACCCTAGCCAAAGGCATGGTTTCTATGAGCCATTGGGGATTTGGGTCCGATATACTGATGCGACCACAAGTATCCAATGCTCCATCAAATTTCCCATTTAATGCATTAGTGAAGGCTCCTTTGGGGGCCCCTCCGCAAACCAATACTTCGACTGTATTTACCATCCCTTGAGTTACCCGCAAAGGCAGTAGAACGGCGGAGCCCGTGCTCGGGTAATTCCTTGGTTGACCACCAGGCATTGTTGGGTACGTCCGTACAACTTGGTTGTGTGAGTAGTCGAATAAAATAGCTCGATTATTTGCATAAATAAACAAATTTCCATCGGGATTGAGAAATACAAACGGGTATAAGTTATTTTCGATGTGGGGGTCATTCGTTTCAACCAAGAACGGTAAACTGTGAGAGTTCTCGGCCACGGACATCTTAGGATAGAATTCATAGTTAAATGTATCACGGCCGCCAATAATGATTTGGCGACCGTCAGGCAATATATGGTTGGTGGCGTACCATCTAGGTTGATTCAACCCGTTTGGTATCTCTTGCCAATCACATGTATCACATGATTTATAATTTCGGACAACGTGAAATCCTTCACCCCAGCCGCCAGTCTGGGTCAGTCTTCCATCTGGCATTAATGCTCCGGAAGAACACCAAACATCTGTAAGTACCATAAGTGGACGTATGGAATTGGATGCAACATCATACTCGACCGAGTGGGCTGAGCAATCTGTCGAATTGTGACGGCATTTCCCGTTTGGAAGGGAGATTTGGGAGGGGCCGAAGTCGGTGCGATCAAATATTACAACACGGTCATTGGGGAGTAGCTGCATGTGCATGGCAGATATGCCAATGCTTGGGAGGAGGATGGACCAAGATCCGCCGGTGGCCGGACATGGTGGAGCATGGAGAAGGAGGAGGAGAAGGAGATACTGATAAATGATGGAAGAAGAGGGGGTCATGAGATTGTGTTTATGGATATATGTTAGATTTCCTGTGTTCTAGGAGGTAGTAGTGGCGCCGCTTAAATATTGGTTGGGGCAGTCAAATATTAATTAGTACGGTTTTTCTAAGTCTCAACTTTAAAAAAAAATAATAATAATAAATTCTTATGTTCATCGTAGAAATAACAGTAACCACTTGATCTCCTTTTGTGGGCATTTCTTTTTACTTAAATGTGTCTGAATTTTGGTTTTATGTTTTAGTTACTTTTAAATGAAAATTCTTTTATTATTTATTGACATATAGTTTTATTATTTATTAATATATAGTTTTATTATTTTTTTATATCATAATTCGATCACTGTCTTTAATTTGAGTTAATCCTTTACATTTATGCTAATTGTTAAATTTGGTTCTTTAATTTCGAGATTACATAAATAGCCAGTCAAGGAAGATTTTATTCTGATTAGCGTGAGTGCATCACACAGCATTTGACTGCTTATTCGGTTCATATTACCGTAATAGATAGATACCTGAAACTGATCCAATTTAACGTGGTATACAATTATAATATTATATTATTTACATGGATGAATATACCTACATATGAAATTATATTCTAATAAATAAAAGCATAACATACATCAAATTTATTAAATGATTATAACCATTTATTTAATAAAATAAATTTAATTGCTTAATTTTAGTCATCAATTTAATTAAAATTGGAATATTAATTTCCATTTTTCCTGTTCAATATTGAATCAATATTATTAAATGAATTTCATATATGTTCTTCTTAAACCTTAAAATATCATATTTACTCACTCTAATTTATAAATATCATATTTACCTCTAAAATATTTTAAAATATCATACTTAACCAGATTCTTAATTTTATCATTTTAAAATATGTTTATTATAATTAATGATTGTACAAAAAATACAAACATGTCTCTACATATTATATCACGTTTCTGCCGTTACGTCTACCTTTAGCCTTGCGGATATATGTGTCATTTTTAAACCAGTCCATATATCCAAGGTATCTAAATGCATTATTTGGTTCATTAACTTGATAGAGGATCCATCATATGTATAATTCTATTCACGTGTTCTGATCACAAACTATGATTTACCACTAAGAAGTAACAATATAGTGTCTAGTCATTAGTAGTTACATATATTAGATCAGAATACTCATCTAGTTAGCTTTTTTTTACTGCAAACCTTTAATCCAAAGCTATCTGAAATTGTATGCTACACATAAAGAAATTAATTTCTACTTAATTAGTATCTCACTCAACTCTTAAAATATAATAGACTGACAAATCTAGACTTTGGAACCTATACAGTCTCTATATCACCGTAAAACCTCTAACAATTATCCTTAAAATCAAGATATCCTGACTTGAGGGCATAAAGCCCCTTACAGGTTACAGCCTCCTTAAGGACTTAGCCTCTAGCCTTACGGCCTAAGCCCTTACAGCCTCCTTACGGACTTGCCCTATGGCCTTACAGGCGTAAGCCCTTACAGCCGTAATCACTTTTCTTCACGGGCTTGAGGTTCATACCTTCACAAACATGAGGCTAATTTCTTACACTTGTAAAGAGCCTCGCAGTCGGTTAAAAACCTTCTGGTTGGTTGCTAAACTCAAGCAAAACACTTACACATTTTTTATCCCTAATGTTTCTGGTAATGAACTTTGCTCGAACACATACATAAACGACTAGCGTTGTAAACGAACCAAAAAAACACGAACCGGGCTTGTTCGTTATTCGTTGGTTTAACTTTAGCTAAACAAATAAACGAACAAATTTTTGTGTCCGAGTTCGTCCCTTTAACTTTAGCCGAACATAAACTAATGAACACACACACACACACACACACATATATATATATATATATATGTAATATATTGCAAACCCGACATTATTAAATATAAACAAACACTATGTGTGTGATATAAATATATATGTATGTATGTAGGTATATGTGTATGTATATATGTGTATATATATAAACAAACATAAACGAACGTTCACGAACATAAATAAACGAACGAGATCATTGTCCGTGTTCATTCGTTTAACTAAATGAACAAAAAATTTGTTCGTGTTCATTATTAAATAAAACAAATATAATTGAAGTTCCCGCCGAATGGTATGTCAAACGTTTGGGTTGGTTTACATATAAACAATGTTTCTAACATAAAATTGCCAACCATATTATATTCTAAGCCAAGATTCGGCATTTTAACCCTAATTAGGTCTTATCTTGGCAAACTAATTACACACAATCTATAAAATGACTTCATCACTTCCCCATGAAACAGATTACAAAACTAAGCTTTCACCTAAACGATGTTACTTGCACCATCATGAACAATTAACTTGTTTTAGGGTTGCAACCAAGTGACCAACTGATAAACAACAAATATCAAGGATAAAACTACATACCTGAACTCTTGGATTAACTAACTGCAGCTTAATCTTCAAAATCAATGAAAGTTTCCAAACTTTCTTTGCTTCCCACTCCTCTGTCTTTACTGAACAAGATCTAAATGCTCTAGTTTTGACTTACAAGTTTATTTAAAGGGATGTTGATCCCTAAATTGCAATCTAGTCCCTTTAGTTTTTAGCTTCATGAGCTACAGATATTAGTACCTGCAACAATAAATAATTCCTCACTTAACATAGATAAATTAATTAATTTTACTATGCTTAAACTTATTTTTTTCACATGATCATAAACATTTTTACTAATTACTTTCATCCTCTGCGATTCTTTATTATTCATACTTTCAAGTTAACTTTATATAACCAGACCTTTAAGCATTGATCTTTGACTTTAAAGGTCAATCTCTCCAATTTCTTTTTTAATTGCCACGTTTACATTCAGACTACTGACTATGGGATAGCTTTTGAAAATATGTATTGGACTTTTACATACCAACTTTAGCCATAATCTATGGGGTTTCAACTTTCAAAAATCAAACTTATCAATTTCTGTCAATTTAACACAAATTATTCATGTATGTTGACTAAATGTCAACCTTTTTCTAATTTAACATTTCTAACATGTATGTTCAATTTCAACCTCAACCTGTGTCATTCCTGTAACACCATAAAACAATAAAAGCACACATTTCTTTCTCTCTACCAATCTTCTGTGATCCAGATCCAATACCGAAGCCGAATATGGACTTTGGTCAAGTCTTTTGACTATATTTGGCAACTTGGGTTTTGGCACAAGCCATTTCAGTTTGAATCCAATCTGATCGATAAGGTGGAGAAGGCAAGGCTGGCCCAGTTGTCTATGGCTGATCTAATTTATTGACTAAAATATACACTATGGTCTTTTTCAACTTGTTTGATTTGTTCTCATAACTATTTTTTCACGAGTTTAAACGCCTAGAGATAAAACATAGCCTAAATGTAGCCAAAAGGTTTAGATCGTGTTCTATAGTTCTAGCTGCATACAAGAAACATGACTAGCAGACTCTTTGAAATTCTGAAACATAGAATACCATAATCAAATGTTACATTTACATACATACATATACATGACCCCTGAAGTGACGCATGTGATGTTTATAGTTTCAGCATCATACTTAACCAGCTTATAACAAGCCGATACCCATATATCGAGATAGATTATGATCCCTCCAAGGTACTAAATTAGAAAAAGAATACCATCACTAGAAACTTTTTATAAAAACTCCGTTTAGAATTTTCAACAAACGTTTGGTGTACATTTGTCTTTGATTATGAAAAGATTGCACTACAAGTCAGGGACGAAAAGATAAGGCCGTCTCTACCTGAGAATGAGAGCATTGAAGCTCTTATTAAACTGATTCACAGATCATCTGATTATACATTGAAGCTCTTATATTTATTTGGTTCTCATTTAACAAAACTACAAGCAAGCGTTCGTAAGTATACAGAACTTAGTCATGACCTTACTCTCTATTATCATTTGACACAGAAAAACTAGCAACAATTCTTGCCTATTTACTTAGGAATTAACCACTTCTTGGTTATGTTGTCTTTAACAGATGAAACGAGCAAAAATATCTAGTGAAACAAGTAAACAATTGTAGTTGAACGAGTTGAAGGGATCAAACGGGTGAAGGAAACTAAAGGGTTACTTTTTAATTAAATTTTATGTGTATATCACTGAAACAATATAAATCTATCAATTATATTAGACACTAACTATTTCCATGAAAATGCACAAAAAGTTGCGCGTGTCAACCCAACCTGCCCGGTTCCACAAACAATACAAGAACAATAACAAACTTCAAATCAAAGTACATGTAAACTAGATTAAAGATGCCACTTTGTGCATGTAACCATCTAAAAATTGGAAACTGTTTAGGATCGTATACAGATTTCCAAGTAAACACCAGAAGGCATACCAAATTAAATCCTTCAGACATTGCTGCAAGAACCATTAAAGTCTAACATGACAAAAGTTGAAAGAACTTATGCACATTAATATTTTAACCGACTTTTATGATCAAAATATACGAAGCGAGAACGACTTAGAGGTTAAATAGAACTTATTTAAAATAATATAAATCACTTGAGTTCTGAACAATTTTCATTTGTGTTTAAATATGAAAAGAATATAAATTACGTGTTGGATCTCATTCAGATAACCAAAGAAATTCACAAAGAAGGCAAAAAAAGTTGTATATTAGAAAATCCACAAAGGGTAAGTAAACTTACAGTTGTATGTTTGTTGAACAGAAAGAAATAAATATTCCTCAAAACAAGCCAACCCATTTCTTAAATGTCAATGCAGCTTCCCTCCGATTCAACTGTGACTCTGTCTGAACTTTTGGAGCTTTCCCTTTGCAAAATGTTTTATGATACTTCAAGAAAAGCGTACGATACTTGTATTTATCGACAAACATGTTCCCTTTTTCCATCATCTCCACAACTTCATTCGCTCGAATAAAAAACCCACCTCTTACAAAGGTATAAAGTACCGAATCCAATAATTCTTGATCGAAATTCATTCCATGATAGAAAGCAAGAACTTTCATCTCACCCCATAATTCGGTTACCTCGGTATACTTCCCTCCGATAGAAGCATATCCCGTTACTAATGAATGAAAAGTTTGAGCATTTGGTGCATACCCTAAACTTCTCATCTTTTTAAGTGCTTTTTCTGAATCTTGCATTAGTTTTTTCTTACAGAAAAAATGAATCACATTGTTCCAGTCATGAACACCACAGTCAAAGGTTTGACCATCTTTGATTTCTTGTAAAAGTTTTGACATTAGTTTAGATTCTCTACTCTCTATGCATCCTTTGACCAGCGTATCGAACTCTTTTTGACCGGGTTGATCTAGTTTTGCTTCTTTCATTTCTTTGAAAAGATTCAAAGCTCCGTGAGTATCTTTATTAATCACACGGGATTCGATTATGGTGTTGTAACTACTTGCATCTAGCTGGACCCCAGCTTTTCGTGCATCTCTAAGAAGTGATTTGACTTCTGTTAACCTGTTTTCTTTGCAATAGGCTTTTAGAAGAGATGAATAAACAGAAGAACTGGTTTTGATACCACACACACGCATTTCATCAAGCAGGTCATGTGCGAGATTTAACCACCCAAGAGAGATGCATGAATTCACAACTTGAATCAAAGGTGAGCAATCAAGAGAAACTGGGTTATTTTCTTTCTGTACATTCACAAGAAATCCAACAAGCTCCTTTATTTTGTTAACTTCTAAGAAAGCCTTAACTAATTTTACAAAAATCGTTTCTGTCGGTTGTAGAATCCCACGTTCAGTCATGACGAGTTCTGATCGGGTCTGAAACTTTACCACTAATATTTTAAGTAGTTCTTTAGCTTCTGTTTCGAGTTTAAGATACTTTCGATCTCCACAAAAGTCTTCATAAGTCAAAGTTCGGGTTGTAATCGGTGTACCATTGGTTGACTGTTCATAAGTCAAACTCTCTCCAGACTCTATTTTGTCAATCTTGGTGACTTCAAACATAAATGTGGCTATCCCAAGAGCATTTTGAGCTTTCTTTTGCTTTTGAAGCATTTCTAGAACCATACGAGATGCAGATTCTAAATCCCCAAATTTCAAATGACAAGAAAGCAAACAATTATAAAACTCCCTTAACTGATTTTCACTTAATTCATAGGCTTCATCGATGTATCTTTGAAGTTTTTTAAGCTCTTCTCTTCTTCCGTTCCGTTCATAAATGTGGCCCATCATGATCAAAAGGGTAGTATCAGTTTTCACTCCAATTCGAGGTATCATCTCCAAAAGCTCCTCAGCTTTCCTAGTTTTGTCAAAAATAAGACACCCAGCAAGTGCAATGTTCATAATGGTTGCATTAGGTTTCATAGATATAAGAATGTCATTACTCTTTTTACGTGGATCCACCCTCCCATCTTGAAACATAAAACCAATCTCAAGAACCAGCTCAGCAACCAAGTAAGCACCAGAAGCAGATTGTGACATGTAAGCTAATATAGCAGACAAAACAGTCACAGGAGGAAACTGTTGGGTTTCAACTAGTTTCCTCAAAATAGTTGTTGCATTTACAGGTAAACCATATCTTGCAAGACATAGTGATAGATATAAAAGTGTTTCCTTCTCTAGCAAGTTCCCTTTGTGCTCCTCAATGGCTTTTTCTACAAGATCATAAGCTCTGTTTAACCACTGCAGCTCTAGACTTTGAGCAAAAGTTATAAGAAGCTTGTTCACAATAGACTTCCTGGGAAACCCTTCCATGTTCATGTGTTGTTCATGCAAGCTCCAAGCATCATTAAACCTATGTTCATCAAGTGCATTTTGCAAATTCTCACTTAGTTTAGCGGGATCCCTGGCTTGCACAAGGATTCCACTGGAAATGGTTGAAAAAGATTTCCATGGATGGATATTTCCAGGTAGCACTCCAACTGTTTGATGAAATGGCACGCTGAAACAAGAATATCTTGTAATCTGGCATCTTCGTATTTTAGCAGCATTAAGACTACTGCAAGAATTTATGCCTTGAAGAGCGTACCGAAGTTTTGAGTTACCATATCTGAGTTTCCTGACTAACGTCATAGATTCTCCGAGAATCTAGTATGTGTAAAATGGTGGCCTTGACATTGTCCCAAATCTACAACATATTGATTATCATTATTTAGTAAGCAACCGACATCTAACAATAGAATGAGCAGAGCACAATCTTAGTATGCTGGAATGAACTGGAAATAAACACAAATCATGTCAAAAGGTAGTTCATTTTTACTTCAAGAAAGCATTTAATGATAATGAAGGAAAGAGGAAAAATCAAAACAAGCAATATATGGAAATATGAAACTAAAATATCTCTAAACGTTTAATATTCAGTTGTCAACATATCCAAGCAGTTTTACTTCTAATACTCCCAGGTGAATTTAACTGATTTGTGTACGTGTAGCCATGATGGATTAAATGGTAGCACATTTCACCAATGAATCGACTATCGAGGCCGAGAAGGGTAAAATTTATAGGTTCGTCACGGTGCTACCAGTCAGTTGACACCGTGCACTAGCCCACTGCCTTAGAATAATGTGTGAAGATGGAATTAAAAAGAAAATGATATACCTAGGGGTGTTAATCAGAGCAATTTATGCTTTATTCGGTTTTTCAGTTTTTGCAAACTTCCAGCATCTCAACCCCTTGACAGTAGTGGGTAAGTGGGTTGTGGCCAGCCCAACATGTTGTGAATCTTGCTTTTATCTGCTGGTTCCGAATACCTAATTAGAATAACCAAATGAAAACCATTTGTATCATTCGGTTCACTTTTCAGTTTTTTAACCAAATAAACCGAATTCAGGAATTTATGTGGTTTCTCACATACTGGCAATTGTCAAGACTCAAGAATGCTGAAAAAATTATTTCTCTTGAGCAAGGTTCTGTTGTTAACATAGGTAACCACAAACCCCATTATATCTAAAAAGGATATTATAGACAATGAAACATACAGTGCTTATGATCTACTGAAACAAAGTCTAGTATATGAATACAATAACGCCTCGATACATGAAATTGTTCAAGGGGAAACCCAGTTAGAAACACAAAATATAAACCAAAAGAGATCATACACCTATTTCTCAAGTATGGAAGCTCATGACCCATATTATACACTACTAATTCGAAGTAATATAAAAGTTACTGTATTCATATGTAGGGGAACTCCTTGTTTCTTTAGAACAAAAAGATTAAAAAGGAATCACCCCTAAGCTTTTCTAGTTTTCTACATTGAACAAACACTCAGTAGGATCATTTCCTTCTGATCTTGATTTTGGTATGTTTAAAGCACAAATGTTGTTAAGCAATAAGAAAGTACAAATAGTGTACTAGCTTCGTAGATTTGTAAATGGGAGGTCATTGTGGGTCTTGACGGTGTTGGTAGGGGATAAATCTAACTTGATTGTAACTTAACAGCTTATGATGTTGCATAACGAGTATTTTTTTTCTTTTGATATTCGTAATATCATAAGAAAACAAGTATGCCTATGGTTTCCTCAATTACTATTATTATTACTACTACTACCTTTTCTTTTTTTTGGTTTCTTTTTTTTTGGGGGGGGGAGGATACAAACAAGTTAACAGACCTCATTTAATGTTGTGCACATGTAGTTTAATGTCTCACCGAAAACATTCAAATCTGGAGTGTTGCATTACAAGTTTAGGCTTTAGGGAAATCCAATTTGACCACATAATTCTAGAAAATACCATAAAGTGGCAAATCATGATTAACATAATTGTGAATCCACATGAACCATAAATCACAGTTCAATAGATTTCAACGAGTAGGATGAACATATGAAGTGTCAAATCCTCGATTTGAACTGTCAAAGAGGTCTGCCAACTGCCGCTCTAAGGAGGATAGCTGGCATGAATGTTGGTGTCTGGGGAAAAGAGAAAGTTAAGTGGTCGTCAGCATCGCTGACACCCTTTTCTTGTGTTTTAAACTTAAAAGGAAGAGAAGGGAAGGAAAAGATAGGAAAAACATATTAATTATTTGTGTTCTCGAGATAGAAGGAAAGGGAAGGACATGGAAGAAAAGTTATGTTCTCCTTGATTTTTAAAAAGTGTGAGGTGCTTCAAAGCGTTGAGGGTCTGGAAGCTGAGGCATGATGCGTGCACGTCACGCACCTGAGGTGTCCAATATTGAAATACTTGAAATTTAATTCCAGTATTCCACATAACATATTTTACCTTGTAATACTTAACAATTTAGGTACTTCACTTATAACCAAAAGTAGTTCCAAAAGTAACATTACAATCATAACAATTTAAGTACTTCACTGATAAAAACAAAAGCACACACATACGCTGCTATAAAATAGAAACACACAATCAAACAGGAAGATGAAGTTGAAAAAAGAAAACCTTGAAGATGAAGAAGGCTGCTTCAATTTCGAACAGAAGCTGCTTCGATTTTGAATGGGGCTGCCAGCTGCAAACTTCAATCGAATAGAGGAAGAGCTTCGATTTTGATTTTGAATGGGGCTGCAACCTCAATCGAACAGGGGAAGGGACAAAAGGCTTCGATTTCAATATTCAATGGGGCTGCAAACTTCAATCGACCGGAGAAAGCAATGACTTGTTTGACTGGAGCGGAATAGGAGGCGTAAATGACCTAAAAGGCCGAACTACATACAGCCTAACTCCTCAAATTCGGCCCTACAAAGCCCAACTACATAGCATCCTAATCTAAATTAAAACCCAAATTTGTACCTACAAAAAGCACTAAAAGCGCCTGATGTGTGCATCACCTGAGGCGCAGCGCCTCACACCACCTCATCTCCATCGCCTCGCATCACCTATAGGATGCGTTATGCCCAGCGCCTCAGGCGCGCTTTTTTAAACCAAGATGTTCTCAAGTTAGAAGGAAAGAAAAGGAAAATGGTATTTTTACATGTTTGCCCACCATTAGTCAATATATAGCAAATCAAAGCAAATTTTATTTCTTAAAAAATGATAAAAACATAAACATCAGATTACCATTTTTCATGTGTTATTACTGATATGATTTTGAAGGTGTTATATCAACCAACATAAATATCATATTACCATCTGTCATGTGTTATAACAACCAGTATAAGTTTCTAGGTAGAGCTTTAAAATGAATTGGTGCATGCATTTAAGAGAATCATCTCAATACTTAGGTTTATGATTTTGTCACATGCTGTGACGGACATTATTTTGGCAAACTCTTTAAAATTCAATTGAGTGATGGCAAAGATGAAGCTGAAGGCAGTTTTGCAGTCCAGTTTGGCATCTGAGATGGAAACATTTGAAACTTTGGCCTCGATTTTGTTACTGATTACACTCTAAATGCCATTGCAAACAAAAAGGAAAAGTGAGAATATGGTTCATATCAATTACTGATATGATTTTGAAGATAGAAATATTAGACATTCTGTTGAAACCGAAGAGAGTAATTATCACCAAATCAGCATCTCAAATTATCTCTGAGCGGAAGCAAAAGTAAGTCCATTGTTTCTGAACAATTAGCATCACAATCAGATGATTTAATCTAGTAATACTTAGTTAATTTAATAATTACCTCGGTAATTACTAATTAGCTTTCTCATTGTTACTTTTTACATGTATCTCCAAAGCTGATTAGGATGACACTATAGCAGCAAGAATCACTTAAAAAAGCACACACCAACCCTTCTTATTATCATTCATGATATTTTATATGCTTTTGATCAAAAAAAAAACAAAGGGAGCATATATTTGAAGCAGTAGAAACAGAAATTACAGATAAATCAAAAACAGAAAGGGGAACTGAAACCTAAATATTTGAAGCATAAATCAAAATCAAGAAGGGAAGCGTAAAAATAAAATCAAAATGCTCACATGTTTGAAGCAACAATCGTCGACTGTGAGCAAGAAGAACGTCAAGTAAAGCAACGACAGTGGCTGATGTTTGAATCTATATCACCTGTATGTTTGAAGCATAAATAACTCAAAATAAGAAGGGAAAACATAAAAATGAAATCAAAATGCTCACCTGTGTGATAGTCGAGTGAAGCAAGAATCATCGACCGACTTTTCTACCTCTGGACGAACCAAGAAGACACAGGGGCGGAAGAAGTTTGTCGAGTGTAGAAGATTGCAGAGGTGGGAGATGACTGTCGAGTGAAAGCCCTTGGCGAGCAGCGAAGAATATACAGAGGCGAGTAATGCCCTTCGTAGGTACGTGGGCCGGTGCAATCGAGCCAAGACTGTTCGAGAGATCGATTGGAAAAATATCCGAAACAGATTTAAGATGAATCGAGTTGAGCTCGGGCTCAAGCTATTCGAGTAGGGTTTCGAGCCGAGTTCGAACTCTGAAATGCTCACCAGGCTCGCGTGTCTAATTGAGCTTGTACTAAATTACTATTTTACTTTTTTACATATACACTATTTACTTTTATACCCTTAGTAGCTAGCCACTAATTATTGTTTGAAAATATAAAATTTAAATTCCGGAATGTATTTTAACATTTGTTGCTACAATTTATTAAATTAATTTTACTCGAATCGAGCAGAGTCGAGCTCGAGTGTGTCGATTACTTACTCGAGCTTGAAAATTAAAGCTCGAATCGAGTTTCGAGCCTCGAGCTTTGGAACCGAGTCGAGCTCGAACTTGACACTGTGTCGGTTCGGCTACATTACACCCCTAGCTTGATATTGGGACTAAAACTTAACAACCATGAAAAATTTGGTACGGCCAAACTGCATTAAAATATAACGAAACGAAAGTTATCATTGTATATAATGAATTTTTAAATTTTAAAAAAAAATACAACCTATTTACCCCTGTCATTGTATACAAGTTTATCTTTAAACTCAAGTAAACAACCGGTCATTCAAATTTTTTAATTTTTTATTGTCAGAAAAAAATGAAAGCTCAGAATCTGGAATTATGGAGTTCTTCCTTCGTCTCAAAACCTTCCTTCCCCATTATCCTTCACAAACTTTAAACAACCACTGCCTTTAAACAACAAACACCACCACCTCCACCTTCAAACAACCACCACTGCCACCGCATTACAAACCACCATCGTCGCCGCTGCCTTCAAGGTTGTTTTCACAACCTTCAAACAACAACCATCACTAGCTTCGAACAACAAACATCGTCGTCGCCGTATTACCAACCACCACCGCCGTTGTTTTCTTCAAACCACCACCATTAACGACTGAAGCGTGAAGATCTAAAGACAGCGATTAGGTTTTGATGTAGATCTGCAAAACGATAAAGGCTTTGATGAAGATCTAAAAATGATGAAGAATGCGATTATGGTTTCTTGTGTCGGGTTCAAACAACTGCCGCAGTCATCGCTATGCGTTTAGGGTTTCTTACATAAAGTTCACAAAACCGCCACCATCGTCATCTTTGCGATTAGGGTTTCTTATGTCGGGTTCAACAAACTGCCGCTATCGTTGTCTTTGCGATTGGGCTTTCAAATCCACAGGTCTCTCTCCCTCTCTTCATTCAGATCTGGTGCAGTTTTGGTATAGATACAAAGGTGTATATTTGGGGCTTGAATGTTCTACTTTTGACTTTTGATTTCAACGTATGATTTTGTTACTGATTTAAGCTCTTTGGATCTAAAGAACACAATATTTAAAGTGAGATCTTGAGTTCATCTTCGATTTGATGTGTATTAGGACTTTGTTATTTGTGTTTTTGCTTAGATGTATAATTTGGTTAGAGATTTGAGATTTGAATGTTCTTGAATTTTAATAGAGTTTTGAAACACAACAATCATCGAGCTTCCTTCATCAAACTTAAATGGATTGAAAGATCTGGAAACTTGCTTTATTGTTCATAATAAAATAATAATAATAGTAAAGTAATAATTAAATGGTATTTTAATTAAAATAAGAGTTTAAAAGAGGTTGACCTGCTAAAAATATTATTAACCTGCTATTAAAGGTAACAATACATTAAATGGTAGTTTTTAACTTCGGTATATTAAATGGTAGTTTTCAAAGATTAATACACCCAATAGCAAAAAGATGACAAATTCGATACATTTTCGAAAACTATACCTATGAAAATATATATGGGGTCTTTTGAAATCTTATATTTATATTTAATGGATGTATTTAATTGTATGTGTTTTTATATTTTCTTTTATAGCTATTAATGTATAATTATTGGTATAAATACAATTATATATATATGATCGTCTCATTATTATTTACATCTTGATGTAAACTTTACCATATTCGACACAAAATTTAAAATATAATATTTTTTTTAATTTTTATTAGTAAAAAACCTAACCATTGAAGAAAGTGAGTTACTATTTTGATTTGTGTAAAACGAAACATAATAACATTTAATATTTTCCAAATAAGTATTTTTTGCTTATCTTATTAATAAAACTTAAAACTTGTGAACATATTTATGATTAGTTTTTATTAGTAATCTCTTTCTACGAGGTATTTTTTTATTTTGGGTATATGAGTGTATTTATCTAGAATCGATTAGTGAGGTATATCCTTTTTTATGAGGTAGTTTATGTTTATGATTTTCTAAATTAGTAATCTCTTTCGTTCACATACTCATACAATGTTAAACTTTGATCTGTTTTTTGACAATGCTAAATTTCTTTTGAGATGATTTATGTATTCGTTAAGATTTATAACTTGTGTAATAACAATGAGAACATATGGTTAAATTATATTTTAAAATAATCCTTAATTTTTTAAAACTAAGAAGCATTAATTTTTTGAGATATAATTGTTGGAAAATGCCTACTTACACACACGAGTTGGTATCACTGCCGATGAGGCATAGGCCTATTGGGTCACAAGCCAAGTATTGATTCCGGCAACACCTTTGAACGAGAGAGAAAAAACGCCAAAAGTGGGTTTTGATGGGGCCAAGCACGGCCATGCCTTGTGAAGGTATGGGCGTGCCCTATGGCAGGTACGGGCCCAAGACCAGCGTGTCTAGGGCGTACCTTTTAGGGCCGGCACGAGCGTGCCTCGTAGAGGTACGACCGTGCCTAGTGCTTAGGCACGATCCCAAGTCGGGCGTGACTTGGGTGTGCCCGTGGGCTGGCACGGGCGTGCCTTACCCTGTAACAGCCAATTTAATTAGATTTTTAAGTCTAGTTTAATTGTAGCCTTTATGGCTATTGATGCTTGTTAATCAAAAACGTAATTTGGCTGTTGAATGACATATGAGACTTGTGCTAGTGTTTGAAACTAACCACTTGAAGTTCTTAGTTCTTTGCAACAAATCTAGGTGAACTTGTAACTTGATAGTTAGTTCATATTCTCTAAAAAGCATACACACTTGGAAGATTAGAATGGAATTTTGATCATCAAAGTTGGTGTAGAACATTGGTGTTGTTCTTGTTCGAACACAAGCACTCTAGCAAGTGAGGATCAAACCAAACTTGGTGTGTATACCGGTAGAGGAACACTTTGTTGTGTTCATACATCCGAAACCTTCATCAACAACAAGGAAGTTGAAGAACTTGTATGGTATATTTCTTCTCCTTGTTCCTTTCTTTTAGTTGCATTGCTATTGTCTAGAGTTTGCTCCATTGGGTGGTGTATTGGTGACATAAAACTGAAATTGTTTTTACTCGTTTTTCTTTCTGCTGCGTTTTCTAGATGCCACCCAAACCCAACAATAACTTAGTGCTTGAAATACTATTACTTGAAGCCTTATATATATATAGGAGGGTTCAAACGAGAACTGTTTTTCATACGAAAATCGCGAGAACCAATTATAGTCATTGATAAAAAGATAAGGGTCCAGATTGATTAAATGCTTGTTAATGGATAACCTTAATTAATTCAAACTTATCCTATGTTTAAGGTAATTAAGAGAAGTAATTTGGATATTATGACATTTACCCCCACTTTTTTTGAACTAATATTCTACCAAACGCAAAGGTTTTAGAATACGAAAAATTATACCAAAATAACGAGAAAATTATGTTATTTATTTGAGGCCAATCTTGCTATATTTTTTTCAAAAAAAATCGTGTTTAATGTTTTTTTCCAACATAACATCAGATTTGTGCACATGTGTATTACTAGGGTTATTTTACCACGGGTCTTGAAGGATGTGTACCTATGCATATGCACATGTGCATATCCACATGTGCACCTAGTTTTGACAGCACAAATGCAAATAGATGAACATCTGGAACTCAAATTTGGTTGGATCAAACTTAGTGTCAAGTTAATAATAACTACAAATATATAACCTAAATAACTTTAGTTTATAAATTATTTAGATTTTTTTTTCAAACTTCAATGATCTTACTAACAAATTGATATAAATATTAGTATTTTTGGTACTTATTTACTATAGAAATTGAATTTTAACATCAACACTAAAAAAATCAAATTATATTATATTTTACTTATAAACAGTTTAAGGCAATATCTTTGAATTGGGGCAGGATTTAGAGAGAGAGAAACGGTGGGAAGACAAAAGGTCTTTGGCGGTGACGAAAAAGATGGTGGCACCGATGCACATGGTTGACAATGGCGGTGCTGATGCAAGTGGTTGACAACGGGGATAATGATGTAAACGAGTGGACTTCGATCTGTCTCCACAAACCGCTAATCCTCCCATTGTCAAGCACCAGTACGGTCTTCGGTCGTCAGGATGAAGATGATTGTTTGCTGGAGGGAAGGGGCTCGTTGATTAAATTTCTTAGTTATGAGATTTGAGTAATGATTGTGGTCTTCGACGTGTGAGATGTTGAACCTGGGTTTTTAATGTCCACACTGACATAGTTGATGAGAGACAGAAAGGGAAAAAGCTAGAGAAAGATGGCAATTGAAGTTGTAAGGTGTTTTCAGCGGTGGTCACCAGTGGATGTCACCCACCAAAAGTAATAAGAGAGGGAAGGGGAGCTATGGTGAAGTTATCTGGCTACGATGGGTGTGTTGGTGGCTAAATTGGTGACGACTATTGTTGTTTTCGGTAGCCAAATCGTTGATAGCGATAATGGTCGCCAGTGGTGGTTATAACAGTTGTTTCACCACCATTGAGACTAGATCTGGAGTATTAAAATGAAAATGTTGTAACATTGGATTGTGAAATAATGAAAATGGTGGGACGGTGGGTTGAGGATCGCGAGGGCGAGGGTTTCAATAAATTTTTTTATAATAAGGATGTTTTGAAATGGATAGCAAATGATTAGTCATAAACAGTTCTCACGGTTCTCGTACGAAAAATAGTTATCGTTTAAACTGTTCCTTATGTGTGTCTATATATATCACATATATATATATATCAAATATATGTGTATATATATAGAGAGAGAGAGAGAGAGAGAGGGGGGGGAAAGGTTCATTTAAGAACCATTCTTATTACTAGTATCGCAAGAACCAATTTTGGCCATTAATTAAAATAAATCAATGGGTAATAAAATGATGGCTAGACACATTAATGAGAGATATTTTTGATAAATCAAGCATCGCTCTTTAATAGAAGTTTACCCGGACACAATTCATGGTTGAAAAAAATATAAAAGACCAAAATACCCCTTTTAGTAAGTATTAATGGTAGTTGCAAATTGTACTTATGGTATTCGTAACAAGCACGATATATATATATATATATATATAGGGGAGGGTTCATGCGAAAATTGTTGTATTTACGAAAAGTGTGATAAGCAATCTTAGCCACTTATTTGTATTTGATCATGTGGTCTATATTAATTATGTTTTTTATTTTTATTTTTACATTTAAAAGGGTATAATAGTAAACCAAAAGTCTTTCCTCTCCGATCTATTTCTTTCTCATATTTTTCTTTTTCCTAAATTTTAATAAAAAATAAAATAAACTTAAAATAATTAACTAAAAAATTATTCATTTTACGAAGTTCACCGGTGAACACAACCCAAATATTTACGAGTTTTTTCATGGAGTTTATTATCATTAGTGTATTCAATAATGAACACATATAAAAGTATGCGAGTGAAAAGATAAAATTTACACTATTATATACCGAACACAACAAAAACATATGTATGTTTTTCGATAATTACTATTTTAATTCAATTATTCTATGCTCGTTCATGAGTGAATTTAAGTTTGTTCTTTCGTAAACAACTATTAAAAATCTATAATTCTTATTTTCAATCAATTTAAGTTTGTTCCCCAACAAACAACAATTATTCCGTGCTTGCTGAAGACGAGCCCCCAACCGCCCCTGCCCCTGCCCCTGACCCAGTCCCTGCCGCTGGTCTTCTCCCTGTAGGGCAATCACCCGCCCTATGACCCTCCTGATGACAGTTCCAACATACGTTCCGAGGGTACCGACAATCCTTCGATTCGTGTCCGTGAAATATATACTCATCCCTGTCATCAACTGCTGTACCAGATGTACCAGCATTAGCTGGAATCTTAACATTTGCAGTAGGGACCTCAGCAGTAGTTGGGACAGTAGGGGTACCGGTTGAGTAATCACGTCCAGCCATTGTTATCTGTAACAATCACATCACCTCACAATTTATTAGATAAATCCGTTAGTACACAACATACTAACTCCACCCTCTCCAATTCACCCCAATCCCACACCCAAGGAGTAATCGACCTACCACGAGCCAAGATTTGGGAATGTAACACTTCCACTGTGCCTACACTGCCGAATCAAGGCTCTGATACCAAACTTGTAACACCGTATTTTTAACCCAAAAATTTTCACTTTTAATTACACCGCGGAAGCGTTTTTAAACAAAAAAGTAATTACAATAATTACAACCACTGTTTACAAAATATCAGTATTACAAAACACGGCTCGTTACAAATACATTATCAGAGTCCTAGGTGATTACTCCCCAAGCTAACCACTCTCAGCCGAGCCGCTGACTTACCAAAACCTGCAAAAAGAGTGAGAGGTGGGGGATTAGCACAAAGCTAAGTGAATGGAGTATCACAAAACAGATATATCAGCCAGAACCGCATGATATCAACAACCACAAATAAGCACCCTGGGAAGACCGGCGGTTCTACAGGAACCTACAACCAATGCCAGCCAAAGCAAAGGTTTACCGATAGTCCATTTGCTATTCTCATACAGTATCATCCTCTGGTAGCAACAAATGCATCCCAAGGTCCTGATACTGCTTAGCCAATAGCAAATGAACCCAGCCCATAAGCCCAGTCGTAAACTGACTTCCCTTCCAACATGTATACATATCACAGAATACAACAATTAACATTCACAGTTAATTAACCAATAGATTATACAATCTATCCATAATAGTTGCAACCAAACCAGTACAACTAATATCACCCGTGAGCAAACATCCACACACCTCTGATTCTCAGCTATTCCACTCAGTGATCTAATGTTACTGAGCCTTGTCTGTTCCTGAGAACACAACAAACTGAAATCAGTATTCAATTCATAAATATATATATCACATATATTTATTTCCATTTAATCAAACATAAACATGTAAGATTCACATATGCATACACATATAACACATAGCATCATATAATGCAAAACAAGCCAAAACTGTCGGATTTCACATGAAATCCGACACTACTTATCGGATTATCGGAATCCGCTTCTATGTATCGGATTTAAGAGAATCCGATACTTCCTTCGGATTTCCACACTTGCCTCTCAACTTTGTATCCACAATCGGATTTCATTGTTTAGGATTCCACATTCGAATTCAAGCCATCGGATTTCAACACTAGGATTTCATAAAAAGTCTCGGATTACATACATCCGGATTCAACACCCGGATTTCACTTGGAATCGGATTCTACCTTCGGTTTTCATCATCACCACCAAAATCCGCAAACTTCAACTTACCAAGAATCCGACAACTTCATAACTTGCATAATTCATATTTCCAGTTTATACAATTCACATGCAATTTCATATAAACACATATAAACATGTTTAAACATGCATCAAAACACCCTTAAACCCCAAAAACACCAAATCCGATACATTCATAGTGCATGAGCATATGATGTTCATATCAAAACCCATTTTAAAACTGTAGCATGCTTATAACAACTAGCATGCTAACAAGAATCAAGAATTAATCAACAACCTTCGAATCTTGAATCACACAATCAAGAAATAATAAATCCGATTGCTTTCTCTTCTTGTTTCCTTCTTTGCTCTCGGTTTCACACTCAAACACACATACATGCAAACTTCAAAGTGAAGTCACCTCTCCTTAATCCCACGTATATACACTAGGTAGCACGAGGTGTCATGTTTTAATAATCTAAACACATGCACACACACACATACGTCCGTATACATACATATATAGATATATAAATATACATGTAATCCATACTAAGTAAATGATTAATTAATCAGTTAACCATTAAATACCAATTAATTAACATAATAATTCACGAGTAACATACCCCAATGCCTACGTTTCTACTAGGCCCAATCTCAGGATGTTACACTTGGTCACTGACGAACAAATGTATGTACTTGTGTAGCTACAAACAGAATCATAGATACTAAAGATACCTCAATTGTTTACTAATAAACAATGTATCTATTTGTATAATTACAAACAGATTCATAGACACCCACGATACTTTAGTTGTTTACTAATGAACAATGTAAAGATACACCATCTGTTTTATTTCTTGAAAAACAAAACAAAAATAGATTTCCTAAAAGATACAATGTTCATTTGTTGTAAACTAATAAACAAAAGAGGACAAAATCAAATCCATCCAAATCAAAATTGAAAAAGAATTTTAAATAAAGACCCAATATTGCATCATCAAGCTTCAATTTTAATCTAAAATCTCAATCAAGAAAATTAAAAAAATAGAAAAATGCTAATACACTTTCTTGACATCAGTTGCCATTCCCACACTACCACTTCTCTGGTGGCGAATAGAGACAGATTCGAAGGCGGTGGCGAATGGTGCCATTCTACTTCTCTGGTTAATCGGCGGCAACCGACATCAGACACTTCCCTCGCTCTAATCGCCAACATTAGTCGCCATTCCGACCACCATCACTTGATGCGTCGGCTTATCCATGGAGAAGAGCATTGGGCGGGCAAAGGAGGAAGAAGGGAGATGTGGTTCTCATGGATCGGGCAGAGAGAGAGAGAGAGTAACGATAGAGAGAGAATAGCGATAGGTGGGAGGTATTAAAAGAAATTTATTTAGGGTTTGAGTAATAAAGACTAGGGTTTAGTTCATAGAAATGTATCAAAGTTGTCACCTTTTGCTATTGTATGTATCGAACTTTCAAACTTACCATTTAATGTACTAAATTATAAAAACTTACCATTTAATGTATCTAACCTGCCATAGCAGGTTAAATGATGATGTGGCACAAGTTTTGCTTACATGGATGATGATATGGGAAGTGACATGGAATTTCATATTCAAATGTAATTCAAAATCAAATAAAGATTTATGTTTAATTATTATTATTTTTAAATAACAACAACATCATCTTCATAGTTCTAAAATCGGAGCCCTAAATTTGTAGTCCTAAAATCGCCAACACCTTCTTCATCTCTTGACTCCATTGTCGAGCACCATCTTCACCCGTCAATTAAGTTTCATCAGTCGACCATTGTTGACTTTAGGCGACACCTCGATGACGTCGATCAAGTTTCCTCCTAGGATTTGTAAACTTCAGGCGACACCTCGATGACCTGGGTTCATCCCACATCGATGTTTGAAACTTCAGGCGACACCTCAATTTGTAAACTTTCGTTCCAGTTTGGGTGCATTTTGGTGCAGATCTGGGTTTAACGTTTTGCGATTTCTGATTTACGTGCAAATCTCCGTTCCAGGTTTTAATTACGTTTAAAGGATCTATGAAACAAGTTTCGATTTTCCGATTTCTGTTTTTTCTCTGGCGATTACATGTTTGTTTTAGGGTTTAAGGTTCAAATCAAGATTCAGTTAAGATTCTTGTGAACAACCCAGATTCAGGTATGAATTTCTGTTCAAATCGAGGTTTAGGGTTCAAATCTTGATTCAATCGAGATTCTTGTTTTTCTCCGGCGATTACATGTATGAATTTCTTGTGTACTACTCAAATTTAGTCGAGATTCATGATGGTTCTTTATTTTAGGGTTTTGATTTATGTTCCAACCCAAATTACAGGTATGAACTTCATCATATTTCAGATTTCTTTTAGGGTTCTTCTTCTTCCTGTTCAACTTTGGTGTTCTTGTTTGGTTTTTTAAACCAGAACTAGATTTTTTATTGTTCTTCTTGTTCAACCCCTTTAATCATCTTCATCTGGGTTCTTGTTTAATTTTTAGCTTGTTCTTCATCAGGGTTCTTGTGTTTATGTGTATGATCATCAACACGAGCTTCATTTTTTTTCAAGTAATAAAAGAATTACTGAGGTGGCTATGAATTACTGACATGGAATTGAAAAACAAATAAAAAAATAGAGAATTACCGGTTACCTAATTAATAGGTAACCGGATACACAAAATGGTAACTTTTGGAAGTCTAGTACATTAAATGATAACTTTGAAAGTTCGATACACACAATAGCAAAAAGTGACAAGTTGGATACATTTTCGGGAACTAAACCCTAAAGACTATTCTACCCTTATTTGGCAACAAAATTACTATGTACAGAAAGATTTGCATGAACCTCTCTCTCTGTACATAGTAATTTTGTTGCCAAAGTTAGAGAAATTAAAGGTTGGGATTGAAAGTGTAAATTTAGCATATAAATACCTAGTTACTTTTTATTATCCACTTATAACTATCTGAAAGAGTTTCTCCAACAATTTGAGAGAGAAGTAAGAAATTAAGACTACCTAAAGTGTATTTAAATTTGAGGTAGAAAAATATACCTTTGCGTTAATGTTTCTAAATTTATTCTAAATAATATAAAAGATTGTAAAAATATTTGTAAATGTGTTGTATCAAAAATTGTACAAAATTGGATTTTATAATAATTGTTTGTTAATAAAATGTTTTTTTAATGTATATAAACGATTGTTAAAAAAAATTAGAAATACTCATTTCTTTGCGTAAATGAAGCTTAATTTCATGAAACATCTGTATTATTATTACGTATATATATAATAATAAAAATTAGCTCATAGGATATTGTGTATTAATAACAAAAAACCTAATAGTTATGATGTTAGTTTATATATATATATAACATTAATATAGTCCACTAAAAAGAATTTCTATTGGTCACAAATGCTGAGTAAGGAAATCGGTCGTTGTGGAAGTCCTAACGATTGAAATTGCATGAGCTGAGGGGGAAAACATCAGTTCAATGATCGAAGATGGTAATGTCCATGGACGAATATATACGAGTACACCAAACTTGCAAATTGAAAAACTAAACATGATATATTGAAATCGGCGGTGGCCGGTGGGTTTGACTTTTGCGATTCGATGTGTGCGGTTTAGTAAGATGTGTTTGTCTCTTGGTCATGACTAACATTAAATTTTGAGGGCGATTTATGCTTTCTTATGGACAATTTGGAAGTTCAGGAATGCTATCGTTTTTCCATCCATTTGTAACAAATGGTCGAATGGGTGTTGTTTTCCTCTTTCTTGTTTATAGTTTCCTTTTTCTGTTATATTTTCTTCCAGCTCCTTGTTAGTTTTTTTACTGCAATTTGCTAATAAAAAATAGAAAAAAAATTGGAGGGAGCTTCATCATACCCATTTTGCAGATATATACCCTGCGGGTGGTGTGGTTTTCTTAATGACTAACATGCACCCTTCAATCCACATCGATCTATCTATCTATGTTTACAATAAAACTTGAACTCTCAATCTTTAAGAAGAAAAGATATCTTAATATACTTTCATACTGTTTAGGCTAAAGAACCTTTGGTGATACTTGGTGTTGGTTTACATGAATATATTTTAGAGTTAATTACACTCTTGGTCCTTTTAGTGTATGAGATATTTCACTTTTAGTCCTTTAATCCAAAAAGTTGTAAAATAAGTCATTTAAATGAGTTTTGTGCACACCATTTGTTCTTTGACCGTTAACTTTAACAGTGTTATGGTTAAAAATTTTAAAATGACTATTTTACCCCTTTCTTCTCTGTCTCTTTCCTCCTTATTTAATTCAAGCATCCCTTTTCCTCTTTATCTCTTAACGTCATCAGGCAGCCGCCACCACCGGACCATCGTCGGACCGTCACCGCCACTGGACCATTGCCGGACCACCGTTGTTACCGCACCAACACCACCATAAATCCCTCATCACCTTACTGATTGTTGGTGGCGGTGTGGGTGTAGCGACAATAATGAAGGTGGGGGCCGACGACGATGGATGAATGGAGAAGCAGAGGTGATGGTGGTTAGCGGTAAGTGAAACGGTGATTGGTTTCGGTTTTTACTCGGCGCCGTTGGTTGTTATGCAGCAGTGATACTTCGGTGGTTGGTGAAGGAACGGAGGCGGAGTGGTGATACGGTGGAGATGGGGCAATGGTGAGCGATTTGCTACGGTTCGGTGGTGGTTATGTGATGAGCAGCGGTGGTGCGTTCCATGGCAGCTGTCGGGGTGTGGTGGTTAGCGACAACGATCGATGGTTGGTGTAGGTGAAAGGGTGCTCCGACAGTGGTGGAGGGTGGCGGCAGTGAAGTAGATGATGATGAAAGGGGGGTGGTTGAAAAAGGCTGACGGTGGTTGATGGAAGGGAGCTCAAAGGTGGTAGTTGTTTGGCGGTCCGGCAACAACAGGGTGCACCGGCGGTGGTTGAAGGCGGCGGTAGTGGGAATTTTTATTGTGTTATTTTATCATTTAGGGTTTAAGTGTATAAATTATAAATGACTGAGTTTGTAAAGGGTAAAATAGTCATTTTAAAAGATTTAACAACAACATCGTTAAAGACTTAAAGTTAACTGTAAAAAGATCAATGGTGTGCAAAAAACTCATTTAAAGGACTTATTTTGCAACTTTTTGACTTAAAGGACTAAAAATGAAATACTTCATACACTAAAAGGACCAACAGTGTAATGTAATTGACTCTATAATTTAAAGATACATTTTGTTTCATTTTAAAAAAAGTTATCACGATATATTCAACAAATTGATTATATGATTAAATTTGAGAATATATATATATATATATATATATAGGAAAAAGATCATTTGGGAACCGTTTTTATTGCGACTACCATTTGTAACTACCGTTAATGCTCATTAATAGGGGTATTTTAGTCTTTTGTATATTTTTCCAACCTTGAATTGCGTCCAGGTGAGTTGTCATTAAAAAGCGAAACTTGATTTTCCCAAAATAACCCTCATTAATAAGCCGTCTTTCTTATTGCCCATGTATTTAAATTAATTAAGGATCAAGATTGGTTATCGCGGTACTCAAAATAAAAATGGTTGTTAAATGCAATGTTTTAAAACCCAGGTTTTTAGTTGACATGGTCTCCTCACTGGATCACGGGTCAATCGGTTCGACAGGCGGGTCAACCCGGTTTTCAGAATTTTAAATTTTTTTAAATATATATGCATACGTGTGTGCATATATGTATGTATATAAACTTGGAAACAATTATTAATCTGTTAAGAAACTAAATAATCTATCATTCATGAAATAAAAATTCTGTTGAAAGGGTTACGTGAACTCAATGGAGGTTTATGCTCGAAGGATAGTCGCATGTCGGAGATAAACTGTCGTCTCACGCCGGACGAAGTTGACAGAGGACAGGAGTCGCCGTCGACCGTCGAGAAGGGTTCACAACTCAATTTTAGGGTTTCAAAGTATCGACCGTCGAGATGTCTAAATCGCTCAACTTTTATGTTTAAAAAAATATTAAAATGAAAAAACAAAAACGAGTCAAACCGGGCCGGGTCAAGCAGTTCAACCATAAACCCGGGCAGATCAATGCGGGCCAGAAATGACCAAAAACCCGGTGTATATTAACCCGGTCTCCTCACCGAGTCATGAGTCATTAAGTCGGACCGGCCGAGTCAATCCGGGTTTTAAATTATTGCTTAAATGAAACCCTATATATATATATATATATATATATATATATATAGTGGAAAGATCATTTGAGAACTATTTTTATTACGAGAACCAATCCTAGTCATCCAATTCCCCATCTTTTAATTCAATTGCTCACCCATGAATTCTATCATATGCACCTTGCCACACTCTATCCACGTACCCACGCTCTTCATCCATGAATTTCACTTACTAATTGAATGACTGACATTGATTCTCGCGGTTCGTATAATAATAAATGAACCCTCTCTGTATATATATATGATTCCTATGGTGGTCTGCTGATCGATCTTTTAATAATTTGATTGTTCTAGCTTGGTTAATTTGGTACTGTTTGACATTCTATCAAGATTTCATTCTCTAATTAATTAATTTGTTCTATATATTCTTCGTTTATTTATATTTATATGTATTATATAATAAAAACAAGTATATAAGGTTTAAACTACGTGCAGGGAGGGAACATATATACATACATACAATCTGGAGAAGAATCGACAAACTAATAATAAAAAATGAATAAGCAATTAATGACTAGCTGCAGTATAATATTTAATTTTATAAGTGAAATTTATCACAAAAAATAAATAAAAATAATCTAATTAAAAAACAAAATTAATGTGATGACGAGAACAAACATCCATCGTAACTGGATGTTTGTTGAGGTACCCGCGGCTTTTTATATAAAACGATGCCATTCAGTTCATTGAACGTACTTCTACATCTCATTAATTAAAGTGTGAAATCAACGTACAAGCTATTTTTAATTAACTATTCATACTCCATTTTTCTATATATACATGCATATATCATTTAATTTGCAAATGTTTGAAATAATTTAATTAATACTATGCATGAGTTTATATATATGTATATATATATATATATATATATATGGTAATAATCCATATAGTCTCACCCTTAAACATAGAACTCAAAGTCTAATTTTCAGTCACTCATTTAAAAGGACAAAATAGTAATTGTAAAGGAAAATCATACTCACGCGCTTCTCATGGATCTTTTCTAATATTTCCTTTTTTAATTTTTTATTTACCACTCAAATCTTTAAATGACAATAACTATTTCAATTTTGAGAATTTGAGCAAAAAAAATTATACCAATTTACTCTTCTTTTAATCATCTTTCAAACAATATCACTCTTGTCATATTTCTGAAAATTTTATTTTGAAAATACATGTGTATTTATATAATTTTCGTCTGGAAAGTTATCATTTTCGGTGGCTGGAAGTTATCATTTTCAGTGGTTGGAAAATCTTATCATTTTCAACCGGTGACTGTAATTGGTATTATTTTTGGCTGAAAATGTTATCATTTTCAACTTGAATTGTTATCATTTTTCACTGAAATTTTTATCATTTTTGGCTAGAAAGTTATCATTTTTGGCTGAAAAGTTATCATTTTCGGTGGCTGAAAGTTATCATTTTCAACTAGTGGCTAGAAACTGTTATCATTTTCAACTAGTGGCTAGAAAATGTTATCATTTTCAACTGGTGGCTAAAAAATATCATTTTCAGTGGCTGGAAATGTCATCATTTTCAAGTAGAATTGTTATCATTTTCGTCTGAAAAGTTATCATTTTCGGTTGCATGCAAGTTAACATTTTAAATGCTGTATATTGTTATCATTTTCATCTAGAGATATGATATCATTTTCATCTTGAAAATGATATCATTCTCATATGGAATTGTTATCATTTTTGTAGAAAGTTATCATTTTCAAATGGTGGTTGGAAAATGTTATCATTTTCAATTGGTGGCCGGAAGTTATTATTTTCAGTGGCTGGAAAGTGTTATAATTTTCAACTGGAATTGTTATCATTTTCGGCCGAAGCACATCTGAGTTACAGAATCTAATTTATATGCAAATGAATTAAACATTACCTTTTTTCCGGTACAACTCGACATGTGAACATGTGCAAATTTTGCTTATGTACAAATTTGCACACATGCATATCTACATCTGTAATGAAAAAAACTTGGTGAATTTGTGTATATGCACATGTACAAAATTTGCAGATGTGCACATGTCGAGCTGCGCTGGAAAAAAACCCATCAAACACAAAAATGAATTTTGAAAACATATATTAAGATCGGTATCAAATTAAAGAGCATAATTTTCTTATTAATTTGGTATAATTTTTGTAATTTAACACCTTTACGATTGATGTATATATTAGTTTAAAAAATATGGGGGTAATATAAAAATGTCAAAATTACCCTTATTTAATTAAGGATAAGTTTGATTAGTTTAAGGTTATCCATTAACAACTCTTTAATATGGACTCTCCATGTTTTTGATCAATGGCTATAATTGGTTCTCGCAGTTCTTATACGAAAAACAGTTCTCGTTTAAACAATTTTTCATACGAGAACTGTTTTTCATACGAGAACTGCGAGAACCAATCTTGACCGTTCATTTTGGATAATGGAACTCATGGATGAAGAGCGTGGGGGGATTGAGTGTGGCAGGGTGCATGTAAGGAATTCATGGGTGGGCAATCCAATTAAAGGAGGGGGAATTGGACGGCTAAGATTGGTTCTCGCGGTTCTCGTACAAAAAACAGTTCTCTTTTGAACTTTTGCCTATATATATATATATATATATAGGGTGAGGATCTAATAGAAACAGTTCCTATAATAGGAACTCTTGGAACACTGCATCTATTCTTCAAAATCACTGCATTCAACTTAAAATCATTGTATAATATCTAAAAAATATGGAGTTCTCTTAAAACTAGTCCATCATGCGCGAATTAATTGGTAGATTCTCATTTAAGAACCAATACATCTTGTCTAAAAACCACTGCATATAGCATAAAATCACTGCATCTTTTATAAAAACGTTACATTTCATCTTTACACATAAATAATAATAATAATAATAATAATAATAATAATAATAATAATAATAATAATAATAATAATAATATAATACATATATAAGCACACAAACTTTAACTTTTGGGGCACCAAAATATGCCGTTCGCAATTTGAGGAGATAAATAATTATCTGTATGTGTGTAGTTTCTTTTAAGTTGTATATATCTATATTTTAAGACACACACCTCTTATTGATTCATCAAATATATAAAGAAAAAAATAAAACAACCGCAATTAGAATTTAATTCAATCACAAACGGCGACTGTAATTTTTTTTTGGGTTCGCAACGTTCGGAGTTTCATTGCGTTCGCATTTGATCCCTTATCTATATATATATATATATATATATATATATATATATATATATATATATATATATATATAAAATTCTCGATCGATCGGTTTGGTAGGGTTTGACCTTTAATAAATATTTTTTTCAATTGTTATATTAAAACAAAAACAAGTGACGTCTAAAGTCTAAACAACGTGCAGGGCTCATACTATCACGACACGGACAACCAAATTAAATATGAATAAGCAATTGACTACTAATTTTTTTTAATTTATAAGAGAGCAAGGAGTTACTCTTAAACTCCCTTCTACACTCATAAACTGATATATCAATCTTTTTCTTTTACCAGTTAACTCATAACTCAATCTCGTAGTAGGTACTCAATCTCATACTACTATTTTAATTTTTTAGTATGTTTTTCAAAGTTTGAGCATAAGAAACCGAGCCTTTTTTCCCTATCCGTGTGAAACTGTATATATTTGAGCTCAATAAACTATGTCATATATACATATAAATAAGACGCCATACTAATTATGGGCCCTGGGCGTAAGGCTGACAACTTCTGGGTCAACACGAAACCCGACCCGGCCTCGAAACGAAAAAAGTGATCGACATGAACCCAAAACGGCTCAAAAGCGGTGTAACATCCGAAAACCCGGCCTAGTCATAATCGGGTCGGTGGTTAGTTCTTTAGAAATTGTTTTCATGTTTAAATTATTTATATTAATATAATCGAACGTGAATTATATGAGATAAAAATGAATATTTTATATCGCATGTATTTATGATATAGACGAATTTGTTTTTAAACGAGGGTTACAAATAATACCTCGTTGTATGTTAATTAATATGGTTGACTGCTTAATTAATTAACTGTATGTTAGTAAGCAGTGTAGCATACTATGATTGTAAATATCTAAACACGTGACCGCCTCAACTTGTGATATATTTCATTGTGAAGTATTCTTCATGTGTGTATGTGTGTAGGTGTACTTGTGTTTTGAAGAAAGAACCAGAGAAGTTTTTTGAACTCAAACTTGAATTCTTGAATCTTTGATTGAGTGAAAGATATTACAAAACAAAGGCTTGTTTATGTTTCTACCATGATTCTTGTTAGTACGTATGTGATGTTTATATGCTGAGTTTTGATGTTTAAAAGCTATGAACACCATTAATGGAGATATGAAGTTTTGAAGAAACTTGGGAAGTGGGTTTTGTTATTTTGAATGTTTTAATTGATTTTGATGTATTCATGATGATTGTTTACATGTAATATGAGGTTTTTATATAGTTTGGATGTGTTTTCTAGTGATTTGTAGATTTTAAGATTGTATGTATATGTGTTTGTTCGACGGGTGGTCCGACCTAGGCCCCGTGCGACTTGAAAAAGGGGGGTCCGACTTGGTTAATGCTGTTGGTGAGGTCCGACTTAGGCCATGTTTGGTAGGGGAAAAAGAAAATGGGGAAAGGGAAATAAATGGTTTCTCTTGTTTGGGAGCTTATGGGGGCGGAGATTTGGTTTCTCACTTCATTTCCTTTTTCCGGTTTCCTTTGTTACCTCATTTCTTTCCATTTTGTGGAGAAATCGTGACAAATGGCGGGGCTTTGTGTGTGGCGATGTGTGTGTCGTCTGTTGCGGCACCGATGTGTTACCGGCGATCTTCTTGTGATGGCAGCAATGTGTTACCGGCGATCTTCTTGCGATGGCAGCGATGTGTTACCGGCGAGGTAGCTAACGCCGCAGCCGTAGCCGTCGTCGTTGTCTGTTGCGATGGAACCCTAATCGCCGTCGTCGTCTGTTGCGATGGAACCCTAATCGCCGCCGTCGTCGTCTGTTGCTATGGAACCCTAGATCGTCGACGTCGACAAAGTGGCTAACGCCGCATCCGACATCTATTGCGATTGAAGCCTCAATATATCGTTCGTGGTTGCGATGTGTTTTCCGGAGATGTATGTTGCGATGTCGTCTTCGTCGTCGTCGATGTTGTTGCGATGTCGTCTTCGTCGCCATCGTCTTCGTTGCCGTCGTCTATTGCGATGTCGTCGATGGAACCCTAATCGTCGTCGCCGTCGTCTGTTGCGATGTCGTCGATGGAACCCTAATCGTCGTCGCCGTCGTCTGTTGCGATGTCGTCGATGGAACCCTAGTTTTATGGCAATGATGAGTGTCCGGCGTCGGCACTGCGGCGTCACCGTCGCCGCCGACGAGCTTGCGGCGACCTGAGCCTGATTTCTCGTTTTCATTTCTTGACGGTACCAAACAAGGACAATTTTTACTCATTTTCATTTCTCCCTATTTTCATTTCTCTCCCATTTCCATTTCTAATTCTCCCATTTTCATTTCCCTGTACCAAACACCCCCTTACTTGACCCAAACTTGACACAAAAATAAATAGGTCGAAATTGGACCGACACGAAACTGATCCGATCCCGAATGATACGAACCTAACCCGAATTGACAGCCTTACCTGGGCGGTTGCCCGGGTAGCTCGCCCTTTAAGACGGCTCTGCCTCTACTACCCTTCCACTCCTTTCCTTTCTAAGGGAAATTACATGACTGCCTTAAATATTTTTGGGTCCGGTACAAAATTAGAAATATGGGCTCTTAAAAATATTATCATATATAATCTAAAATATATAAAAATGTCTAGTAACAAAACTAAGCAATTTATATTTAAATACCAATTATACTCAAATCTGAACAGTTAATAAATTGAAGGGACAAAAAGTAAGAAACTCAAATCTAAATAGTTGAAAATATGAATCATGGAACAAAGATTAAAGAAAAAATTATACTTTTTTTCAAAAAGTTAAAAGGATTTCAAGTCATAAATAAGTCTTGGATATTTGAATTCTGTCTTTTGATCGTTGTTCGTTAACTCTCTGTAGTAATAAGATTCCCATATCAAGCTTACATTCGCATGCAAGAGCTTCAAGTTCAATAAGTCGTGTTGTCTTGGATACAAGAAGCCCTAAAATCTAAAGCCTTTAGTTTCATTTTTTTTTCAAATGTTGAACTCTTAAGTCTTGACCTTCGTTTATGATTGTTTATTTTGTTTCTTTTTTTTAAAAGTTATTGTGTTATTTTGTTAGTAATAGCCAAATGGTTAAACGATTTGTGTGATTTCTTCGCAAAGTCACAAATTCACAAACGATTTTTGATGGCTCGATAAATTTTTAAGTTTTTTCCCAATTGACCAAATGATTTTGGCAATTGAACATTTGAAATATGCTTGGCCTTCATTTCCATTATTGAGACGCCACCTCCTAGACTTTTGTGCCCCAGTTAAAAGTAATTACTTTGTTTACTTTAATCCTTTTGAAATCTATATGCGTGCGGTGTCCCCTTTTTTTGCTTCATCCTTCAAATCATGTTTTGGACTTAACAAAAATAGGCTTATATATATATATAAATAAAATATACAAGGTATCTAAAAATGAGCCCCTACTAGATCATGGACCCCGGATGGTTACCTATCACGTCCCATAAGAGTCTAAGACAACACTAGAAAGTTATCATTAAAAAAGAGTACGTTACATTTTCCATTCATCATAACATCCCTTTTCATTCATAAACTTTTAAAATTATAATTATTATTCATATAAACATAAAAAATTATGATGATCACTCTTACTCTTAATTTTATGTTTGTTAGAGGGCACGAAGTAGAGCCCATGACGAGCTCATCATGGGCAACCACTCCATCCTCCATGCTAGTCGTAATACTCGGGTTTGCACATGAGTGTTTCGTCATGCATGTTTGTCATCCTTGTTTGTCGTTCGGGTGATGCCCTTGACGGGCAAAAACATTTTTATAAACATTCCTCAACGTTCATGTACAAGGCTTCAAACAAACTCAAAACAACAATATGAACAATCCCTTCTATAGAAACATGTTAAATTACTCGTCGGACTTGGTGAGTACACACTCAAGTATCAATTCTCTCGCAACGACTTAGGCATGTTTTATACATCTCCGGGATTAAAGGAATTTAGCAGATCGGACAAGAAAAGAAATAAAAGAGGATTAAAAAACCTAAGAAAAAGCTTAACAACTTAAGAACCACGAGCTACGATACTACAAGGAATGCTCTTTTTATTTCTTGGCAATCAATTGCAGAGGTTTTGCCTATATATACATAAGATATATATCCAAAATAAACAACTAATAAAACATTTGAAAATGAAAGAATGAAACTCGGCTTAAACACAAACAATAGTAGTTTGCTTATCGCTGCATTCGAACCCAAATGCCCGAACTTGGGATTTCTTTATGAACAACAAACAATAGATAATTCCCTGCCGGTGCAAGGTTGCCAGATGGAGGTGTTGTCATATTTATTTTATAGGTAGACCTTCCAACCGTCTTGATGGAATTGCTTGTATCAAGGACCAACAACCTCTGATTCATAGAAAATGAGTGCGTATTAAATGAAGGTGACACCATCATCACGGTGACCGAATTGGGATCGAGAGTTCCTGATACAGTAAATGTGATAGCCACCCGCTTTCCATAACGGATCTTAGTTTTAGTCTTGGGTGATATTATCCTAGGCCGTAAAGAAGAAGAGCTTGAATTTAAATAAGAAGGTGAAAATGCCTCCAAGCTGAGTTCAGTAGGATAAAGCACATTTGTGAAGACATATTTGTCATGAGGGTTGCTTCCACCAACAAGAACCCGACCATCACGTAGTAAAACCGCTGTGGAATGGTACACCCTGGGTATCGTGCTTGGAGTCTGAACCTCAAATCGAGAGCCAATTTGGTTATCAGGTTTATATGTTACAGGGCTGAGAACCGGGTTCCTCCCAAGTTCCCATCCAGCAACACCAGCCGATGCACCATTGATGATCAAAATGTGACCATTAGGAACCAACAACATGTCTCCCATTACTCTAGCCATAGGCATTGTCTCCATGACCCATTGGGGATTCTGGTCGGATATCTTAATCCGCCCACAAGTATCTAGAGCTCCATCAAATACTCCCTTATTTGCATTAGCGAATGCTCCTTTAGGTGCACCCCCACAAACCAATACTTCAACAGCATCTACTACTCCACGTTTTATCCGCAAAGGGAGTAGCACAGCAGAACCGGTACTTGGATAATTCCTTGGTTGACCACCGGGCATTGTGGGGTATGTCTTGAGAACTTGGTTGTTAGAGTAGTCAAATAAAATTGCACGGTTATTGGCAAAAACAAACAAGTTTCCGTCAGGATTGAGAAATACAAAAGGGTACAAATTATTCTCGACATTAGGGTCATTCGTTTGGACCAAAAACGGAAAGCTAGGAGAGTTCTCGGTGGCTGACATCTTTGGATAGAATTCATAGTTAAAGGCCTGACGACCACCAATGATAATTTGTCGTCCATCGGGCAATAGGTGATTGGTTGCATACCATCTTTGTTTGCTCAACCCGTCAGGTATCTCTTTCCAATCACACGTGCCACATGATTTATAAGTTCTGACCCTTCGATAACCATCAGCCCAACCGCCTGTCTGGACTAAAGTGCCATCAGGCATTAAAGTTCCGGAGGAACACCAGACGTTAGTGAGTACCATGAGTGGACGTATGGTATTGGAAGCAACATCATACTCAACGGAGTGGGCGGAGCAGTCGGTCGAGTTAGGCCGACATTTGCCATTTGGAAGAGAGATGTTGGAGATGCCAAAGTCGGTACGATCATACATTACAACACGGTCGTTGGGAAGTAGCTGCATGTGCATGGATGAAATTCCAATGCTTGGGAGAAGGACGGACCATGATCCACCTGCAGCACGACAGTTTGGGGCATGAAGAAGCATGAACAACATAATTAGATGATGATAAAGGAGGGCGCTGGCAGAGAAGAACATGATTCAATTCAGGTTTTTATTTTATTTTTCCTTGTTGGGTATTATCGATCAGTCAGGTTTTTGTGTATTTTGGAGGTGATATTGATGGCTTTAAATAGTGTTTTCCAAGGAGAGGATCTTATATATATTCGTTTCAATGAATTAATATTTTATTACTATAATTTTTAGGTGTGCAGAATTGAATTGAAGAGAAGTGTCGGGTTCATTCACCTAATCATTGACATTCGACAATTAATCATGGACGTGCATTCTTGATAAATGTTTATTATATCAATGGTATTTTAGGTGTGTAGGATCATCCTCTGCTGAATTATTCTGCAAGAATAAAATCAGAATTTTTAAGGTCGTGTTCAATTACATTCTTGATGCATATTATCGTATCATCAGCTCGTACCTAGTTAAAAACTAATTAAAATTATCACAAATCTACAAATGGTTGACAAAGTAATTAATAGTTCTTAGATTAATAGAGCCCGTCATATTTATATTATACTATATGACAGGATCAAAACTTTAAAAAACACATAAATTAAACTCAAATTTGCAAATCCTCATTATAAACTTCATAAACTTTTGATTGTATATCGATTACAATAAATTGTGTACACATGCCCTATTTATAGACTAGTGACCCACGGTTTTTCCGGTAGTTACTGGCGGTTCTCCGTCAACTAACGGGGTGGATGGCGGCTGACGGCCGTCGGTGGTTATCTCCGGTGGTGGCACATGGTGGTTGTACATATTAACTTATATTTATATGTTTCTGTACTACAATAATAATAAACTACTAAAAAACTATAAAACTTTTGACAATTATTTCTAACATTCTCCCCCTTAATTGTTAAAAGTCTTAAATCTTGAAATCTTCGGTTCTTGAATCTTCAAACGTTGCCATAAGTAATGTAGGTTCCAAATCTTCTTCCACTAAATTTGATTGTTCTTGTCTGTGGTACTTTCGAGATCTTTCACGCACAATGCGAGACATAGTGTCCATATCTATTGTAGTTATAACACTTATATTACTGAATCTGTGTTGACTTCCAGAGTGCTTCGTTGCTTCTTGCGAGGAATTTCCTTCTCTTCCATATTGCTTATCATTCCCATGATTTCGGATATGCGGTAGAACATACTTCTCTTTTCTTCGATCTTCTTGATGTGTAAACATTAAACCTTCTTGATTATTCACAGATCTGCTCTTCTTGTACTTGAGTCTTTCTTCAAACATCTTTAATGTTCCGATTGCTTCGTCAAACCCCATGGTGTCAAAATCTGAATATTGTTCAATGGCTGCAACTATTTGAAGAAATCTTTCTGGCATAGAATCCAGTAGTTTTCGTACAAGCGTTGACTCATCAATTGTTATTCCAAGACTAGTTATTTTGGAAATAACATTTGTCATCTTCGAGGTGAATGAATCAACAAAATCTTCTTCTTCCATTTCCAGTGCCTCAAACTATGATCTGAGAGTTTGTAATCTTGCCTTTTGTACTCGATCTACTCTGATACTGGTCTACAAAGTCTCCCAAACTTCTTTTACACTTTTGCAATTACCACTTGTAACGTTAGATCTTTAGATTGTGCTGAGAAGAGATAGGCAATTGCAGTTTTATCTCTTTTGTCATCCACTTGAGTTTGAGTAGTAGGTTCGATCATTTCCCCAAGATCATTTGCTTGCAGTATGATCTTCATTCGGATTGACCATATGACATAATTTGTTGAATTTAACAACGGACATTAAAAATAGGATGTGGTTCCAATATCATTTATCTGATTTCTTGAATTATCCTCCGGATTATCTTTCATAATTTAAGAACCTTTTCTAAAACCTTTTGACAATCCTTTTTTTATAAAAAAAATTTAAAACTTAAACTTTAAAAACTGTATAAAACTTAAAACAAAATTACTGAAAAAACTTTAAATCTTAAAAACTTTATAAACCTTTAAAAACTTTATAAACCTTTAAAAACTTAACAATCTTTAAACTTTAATAAACCTTTATAAACTTAATAAACCTGTTATCAAATATTGGCTTAAAACTCTGAAAAACTTTGAAACCTTAAAACTTTAAAACTTTATTAATCTCAAAAAACCTTAAAACTTTAAAAACTTAAAACTTTTACCAAATATTGGCTGAAATACTCTGAAAAAACCTTTTAAAACCTTAAAACTTAGAAACTTTACTCAAATGTTAGTTTAAAACTCTGAAAAACTTTATTAATCTTGAAAATCTTAAACTTTTAAATCTTAAATCTTTTAAAAAAACTTAGAAAACTTATAATTTTATTGATCCATAAAACTTACTAAAATAAACTTAATCCTTTAATTAATTTATAAAAGTAAATAATAAATTTCTTTATTATTTAAAACTAAGTTTTTTGGGTTTTTTGTAAACGTTAATTTAATTCAAAACAATTAAAAAAAACCTTAAAAAATCAAAACAAATTAGGGCTTCTTGTTAAAAAGGAGGCGCACACTCTTTTATTCTGTTGCGATGTTCTTTTCTGTTCCACCGAGTGAAAAACGCGATGATTTCTTCTTCTCCGGTGATTTTCCCATTGGTTGTTCCGATAGCAGTTCCCGATTCATTACGTGATGTGATGCTTTCTACCTTCGGGCCTTCGATCGGTGGTCGTTCTCACCGTTTGGTTTTTCCGGTCGTCTTCTCCGGTAAGGTAAGTCCCCTTTTCCGATTTGGGTGTCGGGTGGTAGTTCCTTGTTGAATAGCCGCCCTTGGTATCTTATTGTGATGAATCAAAACAAACCCAGATGGGATGTTCTTCCTCTGCCTCCGATTTGAAAAATTAGTGTTTCAAGCTTGTGGGTTTTTTTCTTGGTAGATGATGAGAACCTAGGTGTTGACCTCGGCTCTGATATCAAATGATAGGATCAAAATTTCAAAAAACACATAAACTAAACTCAAACATGCAAATCCTCATTATAAACTTCATAAACTTTTGATTGTATATCAATTACAATAACTTGTGCACAAATGCCCTATTTATAGACTAGTGACCCGCGGTTTTTCCGACGGTTACTCGCGGTTCTCCGTCAACTAACCGCGGTGGATGACGGCTGACGGCTGTCGGCGGTTATCTCGGGCGGTGGCACATGGTGGTTGTACATATTAACTTATATTTATATGTGTCTTTACTACAATAATAATAAACTACTAAAAAACTATAAAACTTTTGACAATTATTTCTAACACTATAAAGTATTTAGGTCTTTTGCTTAAACTCTTAAATTTTAAGTGTTTTGAAATTACTAAAGGGTTTAGTTCCCGAAAATGTATCCAACTTGTCACCTTTTGCTATTGTATGTACTGAACTTTTAAATTTACCATTTAATGTATCAGACTCTTAAAAATTACCATTTGATATATCAAACCTGTTATAGCAGGTCAAATGGTGACATGGCAACGGTTTTAATGATGTGGCACCTGACTAGGATGTCTACATGTATTTTTCTTGTTTTCAAGTAATTCAAAATAAAATATATAATAATAATAATAATAATAATAATAATAATAATAATAATAATAATAATAATAAGGGCGCTTCATCTCCGATATGAAGAACAATTTAGAAGAGTTCGGTCAAAGTATGATGTGAAGAAATCTGATTGGTTCTTCATCTCCAATGTGAAGAAATCGAAGTGATTTTAGGGTTTTGATTTCTGATGTAGTTAAGTTTTGTGGTTCTTAATCTCGACACCATAGATGATGCAGTTAAGGGATCTTAGGGTTTCAGATCATCTTCTCCGACGATGCAATTAGGGTTTCGATTTATCTTCTCCAACGACTATAGGTTCCATTGACGCAGATTTGGGTTTTAATTCTAGCTTCCATTGATGAAGGAGACGAAGGTTTAGTTGACGCAAAACCGGAATGGAGACGAAGATTTAGTCCTAAACCCAAAATCGGAACGCAGATCTGGGTTTCATCTTCTCCGACGATTCATCCTCTTCGGAAACCCTACCAAAATCGGAATGGAGACGAAGGTTTAGTTGACGCAGATGTGGGTTAAAAAACTCTAAACCCAAAACCAGAATAGAGACAATGGTAAGTTCAAAATCATCTTGTTTGTGTATCAAACTTCTGTTCATACGATTCTGTTCAAGATGTTTGAAGTTCATACGATTTTGTTCGAGATGTTTAAAGGCCATATGTGCTTCGATTTCAGATGTATGTTCTTCGATTTAGGTTTTAGTTATCGTTTTAGTCGTTGATTTCCATATCTGTTTTAGGTCGATTTCCAGATTGTATGGTTTTGATTTAGGTTTTCGTTCTTGTTTTAGTCGTTGATTTAGGTTTTAGTTATTTCTAAATGTATGGTTTATGTTCTTCTTCTGTGTTCAAGTTCTTCATTTGTTTATGATTTTTTTGATTTCTTTTTGAAGATATTACTGATGTGGAAATTACTTAGTGATGTGGCATATTGTAAATAAATGAAAATTGAACAAAATTACCGTTTACCTGTGGAATAGGTAACCGGATACATTAATAGGTAACTTTCAAAGGTTTGATACACTAAATGGTAAGTTTTAAAGTTGAGTACATACAATAACAAAAGGTGACAAGTTGGATACATTTTCGGTAACTAAACTCATTACTAAATTACCTCTCGTATAAACTAAATTAAGTAACTATTAGATATAGTTAATAAGATTCTTATATTCCATTTTAATAATTAAAGTTTACATATTTAAGAAAATCAAAGTCAATAAGAAAAAAATTTAAAAGTCAAAGCCAATACAAATTAACTTAAGTATTATAATATATTTTCATAACCTTTTTTTTATATTATGGAGAACAAAAAAGTAAAAGAAATAGAAAAAAGATACAGAAAATAAACATGTTACCAAACAAAAATTATTCGCCGTCACTATATTGCATAAATACTATATTCCCTATGTCTTAAAATTGGACATGTTAACATGTAAAAATTATTCGTCTCCACCGCATTATGCGGGTATCATACTAGTGTACCTAAAAGTCGGTAGGTTTCATTCATGTTAATTCAAATGTGCTAATTAAAGATGTTATTGTGCTTAATTAGTGTTGGTTTGACATTTTATATTAATTGATTAACTTTTTATGAATGGAATATGCATGCCCACCTTGGTTGATTGGTCATGGCAGCATTCTTCTTCAATTCGTTAGTGTTCATATCTCAAAGTTTTAACATGGTATCATAGCAATTAGCAAGGCTTTTTGGTTCCTAGCTTGGTGGTAATTTTCTAGTTTCTTTGTTATGTTTTTCTTTTTTCTGAATCTAAGGTTGTGGGTATAACTTGTTCTTCTCGATCTAGTACGTTTAAGCTTCCGCTGATGTGTTTTGTTTGTTCCGTGGTCCGTTTGTGCGTGTTGCTGGTGTAATTACTAATTAGTTGATATGTTTCACATATCCTGTTTCGTGTTTTTTAATTAATTAGTTGGTTTTGCTTGATCTGTTTACTTTTTAGCATGATTCTACACTCAATGTGGTTTGGGATTGTCCAATCTATTTTCCAATCCATGTTCTTGTTAGTCAGTTTCACTACTACTCAAAGAGTCATGATGACCGGTTATTAGAGTTATAGGGATCTGTTTTAGAAAGGGTATTTATTTTGCTTGATGTAGTCGGTTCCTAGTTAGTGGTCTATTGAGATTGCTTTTAGTTGATTATTGTGGGTTTGTGTTTAGTTATAGAGATACTAGTAAAAGACATTAATAATTCATTTTCATTTATTATCTAACCTGGTTAATTTACTTTTCGACCTCCTTTTCTTCTGGAATTGTTCAAAATTGTATTTAAATCAATTTTCAAGCCAATCTTCTATAAACAAGTTAGGGTGTATGGAGTGATTTTCCCGTCTTACAGGGTGTGTAGAATACTTTAACATGGGCCAATGAGAACACTACTCCCACCCCTTTAAGATGACATCCTTTCATTTCTTTAGTCTGGATACCTGAAGAAAGGTAAAATGGTATGTGAGGGTTTTTATTATTTTCTAAATAGAAAATAGTTAATAGGGTATTGCGTTATGTTAGAACCTAGAGGGGGGTGAATAGGTTATATGCCCACTTTTTGAAGTTTTTAATAATATTTGCAAGTAATTAAAAAGTTTAAGGAAGAAAGATATCACCAATGAAGTGGTTTGGACACAATGATTTATAGTGGTTCAAGCAAGGGTTAACAACCTTGCTCTACATCCACTCCTTGGCCTCACCCACCAAGAGTTGCTCCACTAACTTCTCTCTTTAAAGGTAGAGATAAACCTTTTACAACTTCTCTCTTTAGCTTACAAGAATTACACTTCACTCTTGCAAACAAGGTTAAGATAAACCTCACTTCACTCTAATTGGAAAGGCTAGAGTTGATCCTCACTTCTCTCTAATTCTAAGGCTAGAGATGATCCTCACTTCTCTCTAATTCTAAGGCTAGAGATGATCCTCACTTCTCTCTAATTCTAAGGCTAGAGATGATCCTCACTTCTCTCTAATTCTAAGGCTAGAGATGATCCTCACTTCTATTACAAATATATAAGAAGGTAATGTAGTGTTTGAACTTTGAAGACTTTCACTCTTGCTTCATTCTTAATCTTGAAAGATTGAATATTTATCAAAGAATATGAGCTCACAAGATTTTGTATGTGTTTTGTGTTTTTCAGATTGCAAGAGCTTGGTAAAACACAAGACTTGAGTTCCTTTAAATAAGGAAAAAGATGCAAGCTCAAAAAGTGTCCAGACTGTCCACGGTCGACCGTGGTATCGACCGTCGGCCTGCTGGAACTTTTTGAGACTTGTGAATATAGACGTTGGCCTTTTACCAAAATCACACACAACCCATTTTTACCATAAAAATACACTGAAAAGAAGCTTAAGAAAAGTTGGGTTAGTTTCATACTTCTTAAGTTTGAATTTAATCATAAAAATGGTAGTTTAGAAACCAAATGCACAAAGCATGTTGGAAGTTTACCTCTTTGAGAGATTCCTTTTGCTAAATATGGTTTTAGTTTATTTTAATAGAAGATTATGTTTAGTATTTGCCAAAATAGGAATTCATTTGCTTTGACTACCAAGCTTGTGATTTTATAAAAAATTTCTCAATTTTTATAAAAGTTTTTATAAAAATTATTTTATAAAAACTTAAACTCATTTGATAATTTATTTTGTAAGCTCATAAACTTCGAACGTTTGTTTGTAGGAATCTTCGACAACGGCTTCTACTTGAACTCGGATCTAGATGATTGGAGCTTGGCCATTTGATGAAGCTTGTTTTGTAGATTATAGATGAGAATATATTTGATTGAATATATATATATATATGTATATGTGCACATATGTTACTGTTAATTCATACAATTATATAAACAAGTTGTATATTTTTGTGTCAACAAAAGAGGATGTATTTATAAGCCTATTTTTCCCAACACGTTAGAAAAATGACCATTAACTTAGTTTTAGCAGGACATAAAGATAGAATGGTAGAAAGAGAAAACTAATATGAGGATGATGTGACAAGTAAGATGAAGGGATGGAAAGGTATTCAACCACTCCGTACACCCGTGGCAACAGTAAAGTTGATATGAGTTTAATGATTGGTGTTGTTTAGTTTTTTAGAGATAAAATGCCTTATGTTTGTTTCTGTCTATTTTTATGTTTGCAAAAAAGATGTGGACTAAGATGTTGTTTGTTTTTTTAGAGATAAAGTGTCTAATGTCTGTGTTCGTATGTTTTCATGTCTGCAAAAAAAAAAAATGGATAAATGTCTACAGTTTGCACCAAGAAGACTGTTTGAAAGAATGTCATGTTACAATGTAATTTTTTTTAATAAAAACACGTGAGGAAAATCCATATATTTTAGTACAATTATCGAAACCAACTCGATTTTAAGCACCCGGTTTTAAGGTTCTTTTTGAATTTTTTGTTATTATATGATAATTAAGTGAATAAGGGCATAAGATGGATATGAGATATCAACATTATATCGATAAAACTAACAAAAATTGTAACCTGATATGCATGTGTGCATGTATGTACGTATATGCCATATGTGAATATGTACGTACGTACGTACATACATGCGTAGGTATGTACGTACGTACGTACATACGTGCGTAGGTATGTATGTACGTACGTACATATGTATGTATGCGTGCATGCATACATATGTACGTGTGTATGTATGTAGTATGCACATCTATGCATGTACATATGTGTGCATATGTCTATATGCATGTGTGTGTATATAACCGGGTTGACCGGTGGTTGAACGGGGAGAAAAATGATACGCTCGCAACACCTAGTCAACTAAATACACGGAATTTAAAACACTAAGGTTATGGAGTTAGAATCAAAGACGAGAGTAATTACAAATATACATATGAGAATGTTTGTTTTAAAAAAGAGGATGATGCACCTTTGCTGAAAATAGATGTAAAAAGATCTATAAAACTCTTTTCTGATTATATAAACAAACAGTCTATTCTTCAAATGACTGTGTATCCGCATACAGCTTTACCTATTTTGATAAATCAAACAACACCTTTATGTCAAAAGGTGAAATATTGTAACTTTGGTCATTTTTTATATTCAACCCTTAGGATGGGTTTATTATACTTAGGCCATGTGTATGGCCTTCGGGTTGATTCTGGTTTGGCCGGTTCCTTCGGGAGCACCGCTATAGTGGATTTCGGGTTTCGCTTACTTTTACCATTTTGGTTTGGTAAATCCGAGCAACCCGGCCATTCTTTTTTTTTTTGGTTTTATAGAGAAAGTATGAGAGAGAAAATATTTGGGTTGATTGGGAAGGATGCTACTTGGGTTTTGGGTTGATTTGGGTTGGGAAGGAAAACGTAAAAAAAACTAATGTGGCATTTGGGTTGATTTAGGAAGGGGAAGGGCTTTATGCATGGACTTATAGAAACATGTTTAATGGCACACGTGTGATAATACTTTGTACATACTTCAATAGATGTGTGCAAAAATCTCGTTTTGAAGCTAGAGAGCGGTTCAACATTGACTAGATTGATATCATTTTTTGAATAGTATCGTACCACATGGTTTCCAGTCGAACCGGATCTTTCAACCCGGTTTTTGGGTTTTTTATAACTTTTTTTAGTTTTTTTAATGATGATAATGTGAATAAAGGTATAAGGCAATACGAGATATCAACATAAAATCAAGAAATATCACAAAAACTCTTTTTTTAAAAACAAAGGAAGTTTATTAAAAAATTCACAAGAACTCTGACTTGGAAACACATGTGTGTATAGAAAACCAGGTTGACCGGTTGATCCATGACCCGCTCTTTACATCTGATCAACTAAAAAAATAGATTTGAAAAATCATTCATAACACCTAAAGTGATTATGAAATGTTCTTTGGATGGTTACAAGTTAAAACCCCCGCTTCTAAACACACACACTAAGTTTTATGGCATGATTTGTTTGCGTTCATTATAATTTCCGTTTGTCCTCTTCCATTAAACGGCAAATCTGGGTTACATACTTCGGTCAATAATGATTTAATTATTAAAGTTTTAATAATTTTTTATTTAATCATTAAAGTTTTTTAAAACAATTTTACCATAAAGTTTTGAATTTATTATGATTTAAACCTTAAAGTGTTGCAGAATTTACTCCTTTTTTTAAAACATGGCAGGAACAAATGAGTTTTTTTACTCAATTTTTGATCGTTTTAACTAATTGTTTTTATGGGTTATTGTAGGTAATATTAATTTTACCTTTAGAAGGATAATGAGTTCAAGAACTTTAATCAAGTGTGGACCAAGAAACCATTACTTAATGTCAGGTATATCATAAATCAAACTCATTTAACATCATAAATGTTTTTGATGCCTTGACTCATTTTGAACTCGTTAATTTATAAACAATTCGATAACCTTTCGATTATTCACAAAGAAACTTGTTCAAAGTATTCATTTCGTGAGTGTTAGAGGTGAAGATGGAGGAAGATATGCCTTGCTATAGTAAGTTAAAATCAACAAAATTAAATGAGCATAATAACACATTTTTTGTAAATTTAATGGTAAAAAAACTTTATGTACTATAATGAAAATTTGAGAAACGTTATAAGTGTTACACAACATTAATCCTAATAATAATGATAAATAGTATTATTATTGTTGTTGTTTCAATGTTTTAGTTTGGTGTCTTTGGTGTTTTGGTACATCATAATTTCTTTGGTGTTGTTAAAAGAAGTGTTCCCTGTTATTGTGTGTGAAGCTAGCACTTGAAGTACTCCGTAACGATCTTCACAAAAATGTTCATTATCTGATTCTTTTATTCAATTAATTTATTCTATAGGCGTTTAAGAGTAACTTGATCTTCACGTGTTGAGGTGCTGCATGCATTTATTAATTAAGCTTATTTGTTAATAACGTTTTATGCCGGTCCTTTTAGGTAGCTGGGTTTATGTACTTTGTTGTTTAGTAAATTTTCTTTGACATTAATTTAAAACAAATAAAAAATAAAAAAACAAACCATTACGTTTACTTATTACAAGGAATATATCCTTTTTATAAATGAACACAATAAATATATAAACAAACCAAAACAATGGTATTACTCTGAAATTTTGTCATTGCATATGAACCCAGATACCTGGACTTGGGATCTCTTTGTGAACAACAAATAGAAGATAGTTACCAACTGGAGCAATGTTACCGGAGGGCGGTGCCCTTACGACAATTTGGTATCTTGACCTCCCAATAATCTTGGAAGCGACGCCACTATCAAGGATAAGTAGTCTTTGATTCATCGAAAATGAGTGTGTGTTGAAAGAGGGTGCCACCATTGTAACTGAGACCGACCTTAGATCCACAATGCCAGAAACAGTAAACACAATAACCACTTGTTTCCCGTACCGAATTCTTGTGTTTGTTACGGGCAAGATTATTCTCGGGCGTAGCCCAGATGAGTCTGAATCCAAATATGAAGGAGAGAATGCGTCCAAACTTAGTTCAGTCGGGTAAAGGACGTTTGTGAATTCATATTTATCATGTGGGTTACTTCCACCAACTAGAACACGTCCATCACGTAATAAAATCGCGGTGGAATGGTAAACTCTCGGTTTGGTGCTTTGATTTTGCACCTCAAACCGAGACCCAGCTTGGTTATCAGCTCGGTATGTTACTGGGCTAAGAACGGGGTTCCTCCCAAGTTCCCAACCAGCAACCCCGGCCGATGCACCATTGATGATCAAAACATGACCATTTGGGAGCAACAACATGTCACCCATGACACGCGCCAAAGGCATGGTCTCCATGACCCATTGGGGGTTAGCGTCTGATATTTTGATTCGTCCGCATGTATCCAAGGCCAGATCAAATATCCCATTGTTTGCATTGACGAACGCTCCTTTTGGTGCGCCACCACAAACCAATACTTCAACCTCCGTCACATTCCCTTCTTTTATCTTCAAAGGGAGTAGTACCGCAGATCCCGTACTTGGGTAATTCCTTGGTTGACCACCGGGAATGGTTGGGTAAGTCTTGAGAACTAAGTTTTTGGAGTAGTCAAATAAAATAGCACGGTTGTTGGCAAAAATAAATAAATTACCGTCAGGATAGAGAAATACAAATGGGTATAGATTATTCTCAACATTAGGGTCGTTCGTTTGAACCAAAAAGGGTAAACTAGGAGTGTTCTCATTGGCCGACATCTTCGGATAGAACTCATAATTAAACGCCTGACGGCCACCAATGATTATTTGCTTGCCATCAGGCAAGATATGATTGGACGCGTACCATCTTTGTTTGTTTAAGCCATTTGGTGTCTCTTGCCAATCACATGCATCACAAGATTTATAAGTTCGGACAACACGATAACCATCGGCCCACCCACCAGTTTGGACTAAGGTTCCATCAGGCATTAAGGTTCCCGAGGAACACCAGACATTTGTGAGCACCATAAGCGGTCGAACAGAGTTTGATGCAATATCATACTCGACAGAATGTGCAGAGCAATCGGTTGAGTTGGGACGGCATTTGCCATCTGGAAGAGATATATTGGATGTTCCAAAATCGGTTCGATCAAACATAACGACTCGATCGTTGGGAAGTAGTTGCATGTGCATGGCCGAGATGCCAACACTTGGGAGGAGAGTGGACCATGATCCACCTGCGGCTGGACAAGGTTGGACATGGAGGAGAATGACAAGAAAGAAGAAGAAGAAGAGATAATAATCAGAAACGAGAAAATTACAGGAAGCCATCGGTATTCAGTGAAGTTTGTATTTTTTTTCTTTTACTTGATGTGATTAGGTTTTTGTAGGTCTTTGGAGGTGGTGATGGTGTGGCATTATATACAAGTCGAGACCGTGAAAAAATGAAGGTCGTCGTCAATGATCGTTTCATTCTGTCGGGTTAAGCTAGCTAGGTGAATTGAATATCTGAAATTGAGAATCCATATTAATAAAGTCAACTTCAATCAGTTAACAACCATGAAATATCCTCTCTTAATTTTATAACTTCAATTATCTTATTTTGGTTGGTTATCAATCTTAAGTTTCAAACTTCTAGGTTTCAATTCGGCATCTTAATTAATTCTTTTAATACTGTACGTGGATATATATATATATATATATATATATGTATATGTATATATATATGTATATGTGCATATGTGTGTGTGAGTGAAATTCTTTTAACCTTTTGTTTTGTTTACTTTCGTATAGCTAGATAATATATAAATTCCGACATTCCTCACGGATCGATTTATTAATTTGTATTGTGGTGTAACGTACAATATATATATATATATATATATATATATATATATATATATATCAGGATTTTTTTCGATTTCTTACATGTTCCGATATATATATATATATATATATATATATATATATATATATATATATATATATAGATAGGTATATGATATCTTCTAAAATCTATACATGTACGTATATATTACTAAATAACTAACAATAATTGAAGTAGATATATTTATATAAAGTCTAATGTTTTCGATCATATATAATGTATGTATATATATAATATCATATAAGAAAATCTTTAAAATAATAACATAGAGAATACTTTTATGTCTTTGAGTTAACTGATCAGATAGTTTAAAAACTGCCACGGTTTTTTGAGCCTTTGATTTCATTGATCGGATTGTTTAAAAACTGTCACGTTTTTTCATCTTCTGTTTGACTATATATGTTTGACTATATATACCTGATGCATCAATGCATACAAAAGTGTTTGTCTATATGGCTGATCATCTGATGCATCATTGCATACAAATCTTTAAATAATTTTGATTTTAAGATTTATAATGTAAACTTGACTTTCGGGTAGTTATAGGTGAATATAAACGTAAAGAAGAAATGTTAAATTATAAGTTTACCAATGTTCTTACTGTTGTGCATCTTAAAAGGGTTCTCTCTTAAACCTCACCGTACACACACATATATATATATATATATAAACAATTTCTGATTTGAAGTGAGACAACAATTTACGCACAGCCCACAACGATTTTTGATTTGATCTCTATTTGAAGTGAGACAACAATTTCTTTATGAAGATTAAAATGTAAACCACATAAACTTTTATAATAGATTTGGATAATGGTTTTACATCTTCGTAATAATTTCTTAAAAGTATCCTAAACCTCTTTGCAAAAGTTTTGTGCAAAGCTCACTTTTTTCTCGAGCCACCAAGTTTTACAGACTCATTTATTTGCACAAAGTATATTAGAAGCTTGTTGTGAATTTCTTATAGTTAAAGACCACACTTGCAATAACCAAAATCAACAACAAAACCTATAAAATGTAGGCATATGGTATAAATTGATTTTTGTCTACAAAAGGAAAATCTTGAACTTTTTCCTTCAATTTTCTTGTAAATGGCTACAGCAATATACAATTCACTAAAATTAACCTTAGAAATAATCACGGATTGTACATACTTTGTATCATTAGACAAAGGAACGGGGAGAGCTTTTTCATGTAACAACTAAATTGTGGCTCGCGCCAAGGAGACTATCGTATGTTGATCACATTTCTATTTTGTCTGTATATGTATCTCTCATCATTCAAATTCTTAGGTAGTATGTTATAAAGCCGTATTTAATAGTTTAATGTATTGTTAAATTTCAAGGTTTGTATTCTTTTGCTTAAGTTTTGTTTGATGGCTCAACTTAAAATTTTTATTCATTTTGGTTGCATGAATGATTGATAGAAACCTACTTGAAAAGTCTTTAGTCAAACTTGTAAACAACAATTTTGCACACTATAATTTACTACAAACAAGTTTACATAAATATATCACGCAAGTCACCTCAAGTACAAATAAACTTGACCAACGGTGACACAACAATAAGGTTCTTACTCTATCCACCGGTAATTAGATGTATGATTTATTTTTTTAAAAAAAATAGACTTTTAAGAAATATATATTTTGGAAAAAAATAGGAAGATGAAAAATGAAATCATGAAAAAGATAACTACTACTTGATAACTCACCAAGAATATAAGCATTTCATATAGGAAGAATTCCATATGATGAATGCAAAACCAACACCCATGTGATTCTATAAACAAAAGAAGCAAGAACATAATACCTACCTCTATCAATTAAATTTGAAATTATGCCACAAGTTAAATATCATAAAAGCAATGTCATATTATGAATTTGTAGTAACTTTTAGTAGGGCATGAACAATCAACATTTATTCATGTGAACTTACCTATACGTAATATTGATGTCGATTAAAACACCCCGTAAAAATTATTGAAGTTAGTTGGTATCAACATTGCAAATAGATTAATGATCAGCAAATAATTGACCTAACATCTTCCTCATCCTATACCAGAAAAAAAATAAAAAATAAAAATCACAAAAAGCTCCCAATATTGTAAAGAGGTCAAAAGGCTTACGAGTAGAATAGTTCATTAACGGAAAGATTTACGTTAATATCATTTACTTCCTGGGTAATAAGTATCAAACCCATGAAGAACTTGCAAAAAGAACTTCAAAATCATCTGTCATCTTGATTTTTCCATAAATGAAAGGAGAACTTATTACTTGTTGCCATAATTAAAAACAATGAAATTAGTAGCTTTCATATATAGAACACTGCAGCAAGCTAACCAAATAAACAACAAATTAGATCCTAAATTTACCAAATCCATCAAAAATATACTAACACAGCCAAGCCCTAAATTAACCAAATCCATCGTCTTGTTTCGTTACATGGAGCATATACAGTTATACACACAAATGTGTCAAATGAAAACCCAAACACATCTGTGAAACACGCACCAAAAACTGAAGAAACAAACACACACATTGACCAATACATTTATAACCTAACACGTATACTTAGTTCGAGATTCAAATCTAAACCGAAACACACACGCTTGGATGTAGGAGATAAGAGAAAGAAGACAAATTGGGAAGAAGAAATACAAAAACTACCGGAAGTAAAGCGAAGAGGAACATGGGGTGGTGTAGCGTGTGGGAGTATCAAGGGATGGTTGGAAAATTTTCACCGCCGGAGAAGGATAAACCTGTAACGCCGGTCTTTTCAAATATCAGAGTATATATTTTTTTATTTAAAACAAGTGCGGAAGCTAGATATTAATTCACATTATACAACTTATATAATTATAAGTTGTAATATAAAAGTATTGTTTTACAACTTTCCAAACGTTACCAACTAGTTCGACCATTACACTAATTATTACATATCATTGTCTTTATACAGTGTTCCCCAAAAACCTAACATGTCATCCCTGTAGGTACCCGTACTCACTTTCAATCATTTACCTGCATATGGAATAAACATGAGAGGGTTAGCTATAAATAGCTAGTGAATAACAATTAAAGCAGGAGCAGTATATCAAGAGTATCATAACATATTTCATCCATCACATCATTTCATTCAAGTCTATCCTAACACATGATGAAGCACCGGTTGTCAACAGGCATCATGTCTTGCAGGGTTATAAGCCTGACTCAATGATCCTCAATGGGGAAACCGTTGCTTCCTCCGCGTCGGTGGAGACGCGGGTAGCGGTCCACCATTGCGTTATCGGGAACATATCCCATTTGGGATCAGTGGGAAACTGAGAGCCCCGAGTTAGTATTGAGGGCGACGGTTTAGCTAGAACCAAGATTCGTGATCATCGAATCTCCGCGGCACAATCTCTACAAGGTAGTACCGGCACTCAAACAATGGCCTACTCTGGCCTCATCACAAACACAATGGCCTACTCCGGCCCTTTACATATCAAGATTGACCTATACAGGCCTTTCATACTTCAATAATGACCTACAAGGTCTTTTACATACATACATATCATTTGTATCACACAATTGGTTTATGAAACCTCTAAACATGCATATCTACACTTTCATGGTTTATATCATACAAAACATATTTGTAGTACTATTAATATCATGCTCGAGTTAACGGTTACTCACGTGTTGAGCTATAACAGGTTAGCACTATGTCATAGGTGATCCTTGATCAACCGGTACACCTAAACAAATCAATACATACAATTTAACACTGAAAACAGAATCTGCCAGAAGCAGGGTACGGCCGTACCTTGCCAAGGCACGCCCGTGCTTGGCGAGGCACGCCCAGGACTTGGGCAAACACCCCCGTACCTGATACTCAGGTACGCCCCGTGGCTAGAAACACTCCCCCGGACCTTCTAGGGTTAGGCACGGGCGTCGCCTTAGGTCACGGTCTGTTCTTGAGAGGCACGCCCGTGCCTTTCCATTTGCAGCAGCAGGTTCGACCAAAACCTGCTGTTTTCCAGCCAAACATTTACCAAAATTTACCAATTCGTTTTCCAGTCAATTTCTACCTTTCACATATGACCTAACACATAAAAGACAACCTAGAAACACCATTTCCATATCATTTAACATCAAAATCAGTGTTTGGGACCAAAATCCTACTTTTGACCCATTTGGTCTTTTATTCACAAAACTAATCAAAATCAAGTCTTTAATTCACAAAATCAACTTCTGTGAATCTAAAATCAATATGGAAATCAATTGGTAACATCTAATTTCATCTTTGCTTCAATTGGTGATTTTCACCCAAATACCCAAAACTAGAAACTTAGAGAATTGAACACAAGAACTTACACGATCAAAGATTGGATTAGAAGGATGATAACAGCAGATTGGACCTTGAATTTCAACAAGAATTGCAGTAGATTTGGAGCTTGAAAGATCACCTCTTGAATCCTTCTTCTTGATAGTCTTGAACACAAGAACACACACACACACACACACACACAAAGTCAATCTATGTGTTTGTAAACATGGGCAACAAAGAAGATGCCTACTTGTGGGTTTCATTTATCCACAAGTGGGTATCTTGTTCCCCTTTCCAACTTACAACTTAACGTACGAGTACCCGTTTTAACTAACGGGGATATTTTTGGAAACCTTGTTCTAAACCATTTAATATTCTTTTATTCTTTTATATATTTACAAATATTTTATATTTACTCATTTAATAACTAATTTAGTTATTTTCTTTAATATCTTTAAATATATATATTTTATTCAATTTATCTAATTTATTATACGTACCACGTCAGCATGCGTCTAGGCCCTTTCTGAGGATGTTACAAAACCAAGGGTTGTAGCCTATGGAAGAGGTTGAGAGACCGGAGAGGAGTTAACCATATACCACCTACGGTTGTCTCAAAGATCCGCGACCGTTGAGAGGAGTAGTCACAAAGGGCGGAGTTGCGATGGAGAAGCTCGTTGTGCTTAAAGAGGTCGGAGTAGCATCCCCGGCGGGTTTCAACTTGTAGAAGATGAAAGTTGTGAAGGGGAGCCGGTGATGAGAAGCGGTGACAAGCATAGCCGGAGTAATGGTGACCGAAGGGGATGGGGTAATTAGAGAAGAAAAAGAGAAGAAAAAGAGAAGACTGTAAATAGAGAAATAAATATACAATTTTGTTGTCAGGGAAGAAGAAGAAAAGACGGTTAATAAATAAATAAATATATAAATTAAAAAGGATTGAATAGTATATAGCTTTTTACATACCACGTGTGATATCGTCTAAATTATACAAGTTTATCTCTTACGATATCAATAATTTATACTCACTTTGGGCTCGTTTTACCTTTATAATGCTACGTAATTGTTTATTTGAGCATTTCAGGTCCAAAATATCAAAACGATGGCAAAGTACGTGAAATGGAGCTTTTTGAAGCAACAAATGAAAGTCGATGCTAAACGCGCTCGAAAGACGACGTGAAGCAATACAACGAGCTATCATGTTACAAGAATTTTACACGAGCAATAATGATCGAGACGAGAAAGATAAACTTTTCAATATTACATCAAGTAATCGTCATCGTGTCGTGTAATCATCAAATTTGCAAATTCCACGACGAAGTCACAAAGTTGGCGATCGTACTTTGAAGCCACTGCCATGAGATTTTAATGCAACAAAGAAGCCATGCAAAATAAAATACATATCAATTCATATGTATGGGTGGCCATATATCATCCACGTAGCAAGAAAAGAAGCCACACAAAACTATATATGCATGGCTAGCCAAATTGTTTTAATATGGAAACATACACATGGCTAATAGTACTAAATGCAAAAGCTGTCGACACAATTAATGTTGCAAGGAATGAAACCCTTAAAGTCATGGATTTCTGAAAACGTGGCTGTTGAAAAAAGAAGCCGAGACGCAATTGAAATAGGAATAAGCCGCAAAAGAGTTGCAAATTTCAAAACCCTCTCCACAAAATATGGTAGTCGGTTTCTTTTCGAGTTCTATAAATAGCCGTTGAAGTCTTCACTTTTAAGACACTTCATTCTCTTTTAGTTCTTTCTAATTTACATGGAGACTTCTATGGATGATTAGGGAGGCTAGAAAGAATAGAAACGAGATTATAAATAATAGTTATTATGCCATGAATTGTGTTACTTGAACTTTGGCTTGTGACAATTGCATATTTAGAATTTTGTTTAAACTCACATCTCTTTTGCAAGTTCTTGGTAGTATTTCCATATATTATAGATCAAACACCTCAAGAAGTGGAGTTCTACATTCGAGGGGGAGCTTATGTGAAGGGGGAGCTTATGTCAAGAGGGAGTCTCCTTTTTGTTAAGACAAAAAAGGGGGAGAAGATAGAAGAGTATATAGAAGATAGAAGAATATATACATATATATGTATATATGCACATGTTAACATGTTAAAGTTATATATACAATTCTTATACAAGTTATAAATTTTTGTCTTCAACAAAAAGGGGGAGATTGTTGGAAAAATAGGCTTATAAATATATCCTCTTTTGTTGACACAAAAATATACAACTTGTTTATATAATTGTACGTATTAACATTAACATACGTGCACGTATACATATATATATTCAATCAAATATATTCTTATCTATAATCTACAAAACAAGCTTCATCAAATGTCCAAGCTCCAATCGTCAAGATCCGAGTTCAAGTAGAAGCCGATGTCGAAGATTCCTACAAACAAATGTTTGAAGTTTATGAGCTTACAAAATAAATAATCAAATGAGTTTAAGTTTTTATAAAATAATTTTTATAAAAACTTTTATAAAAATTGAGACAATTTTTTATAAAATCACAAGCTTGGTAGTCAAAGCAAATGAAATTCCTATTTTGGCAAATACTAAACACAATCTTCTATTAAAATAGGCCAAAACCATATTTAGCAAAAGGAATCTCCCAAAGAGGTAAACTTCCAACATGCTTTGTGTATTTGGTTTCTAAACTACCATTTTTATGATTAAATTCAAACTTAAGAAGTATGGCACTAACCCAACTTTTCTAAAGCTTCTTTTCAGTACATTTTTATGGTAAAAATGGGTTGTGTGTGGTTTTGGTAAAAGGCCAACGTCTATATTCACAAGGCTCATAAAGTTCCAGCAGGCCGACGGTCGATGCCACGGTCGACCGTAGATCATCCGTGGACAGTCTGGACACTTTTTGAGCTTGCACCTTTTTCCTTATTTAAGGCAACTCAAGTCTTGTGTTTTACTAAGCTCTTGAAATCTGAAAAACACAGAACACATACTAAATCTTGTGAGCTCATATTCTTTGATAAATATTCAATCTTTCAAGATCAAGAATGAAGCAAGAGTGAAAGCCTTCAAAGTTCAAACACTACATTACCTTCATATATATTTGTAATTGTGTGAGGATCATCTCTAGCCTTAGAATTAGAGAGAAGTGAGGATCATCTCTAGCCTTAGAATTAGAGAGAAGTGAGGATCATCTCTAGCCTTAGAATTAGAGAGAAGTGAGGATCATCTCAAGCCTATAGAATTAGAGAGAAGTGAGGATCAACTCTAGCCTTTCCAATTAGAGTGAAGTGAGGTTTATCTTAACCTTGTTTGCAAGAGTGAAGTGTAATTCTTGTAAGCTAAAGAGAGAAGTTGTAAAAGGTTTATCTCTACCTTCAAAGAGAGAAGTTAGTGGAGCAACTCTTGGTGGGTGAGGCCAAGGAGTGGATGTAGAGCAAGGTTGTTAACCCTTGCTTGAACCACTATAAATCATTGTGTCCAAACTACTTCATTGGTGATATCTTTCTTCCTTAAACTCTTTAATTACTTGCAAATATTGTTAAAAACTTCAAAAAGTGGGCATATAACCTATTCACCCCCCTCTGGGTTCTAACAATGTGCATAAAAATGAGGAAATGCAGGCTATGATAGATGGGATAAAGGAGAGTGTAATTAAAGAAATATCAGAGAAAGTAATGAAAAGTATGAAAGGGTCTGAAAGTAAGGGAGACGAGGAAGCAGAGGTGTTAGTAGAAAAGATTACCAAACACCACCCACAAAAATGACCGGTACAAATGAAAGTACACCATCAGCAACCCAAATACTAGAGAGCACCCAGTGTCTACAAATGGTTGACAAGATTGTTGAGATGCGTTTGAGAATGGGGAAAGAAGGAAAAGAGCCTACAAAGGGCAAAAATGTTTACTTTGAAGAAAGTCCGGGAAAGAGAAGGAAATTAAGTAATATCCTATCATTCATCCTTGGAATGACACAAATAGAACTTGAGATATCAAAAGAGAAAAGAGATGTAAATTTCAAAGATATTATACAACGGATGGAGAATATAATCAAAGCCCTTCCATTTCTGAATGTCCAACCATATGAAGAAGCAGATCAGAATGCACCGATACGTCAAAGCAAGGATGTTGTACCATTGTCTGAAAATGCACAAAAACAGTTCGCCACTGATGATGATGCAGTCAACAAAGAAGTGCAAGAACATGGAAGTAAATATAAATGCAGAAACAAGTGATGCTAAGCTTGAAGTGACAAGTTGGTTGTTTTCAGGAACGGGAGATGCAATGTAAGTAGAAATTTTTTTTAAGAAAATAAAATAAACAAAAAACTCACTAGTTGCATGTTTTGCAGGGATGTTGAATTTGAAAAAGAGATCGGGGTTGCATTACCAGAAAGCTTGATACCGGTATATCATGTACATGCCTCGGTTGTAGATGCATGGGCAGTTGTATTGAGCCATGAGGATAAATTCAGAGACAAAAACACAAGGAAACGATTATTCTGTTTCGTCACACAAAAGGTACTAAAAATGTACAATGAACACTTTATTCTGTTTGCATTTTTAAGTAATCTTATACACTAAAATTGGAAATTTGCAGCCCAAATTCAAAGAAGGAAAGAAAAAGCAACCAGGATAAAGTAATGAAGAACAAGAGAAAGAAGAAGAGAAAGAACGAGAGGAAGACAATGAAAGAAGGTATCCTGTGTTTAGTAATATGATGGAAAGGAGCTTGAAAACAAGCCCAAACAAACTCCAAGAAGTAGATATGGTACATGAAATCAACAATATACATGTGACAGGGTTTTGTTATAAAATGCAATAATTACATATATATAATTTCTTATGATAATGGTTGATGTTATACAGGTATTTTTCCCGATAATCGACGGGAGCCATTTCTTTTTGTTCGTGTTTGAGATAAAGAAAGAAAAATTCCACATACCAGACAACATCGCAAGACCACAGAATGCAAATTTTAGATATAAGGATGTCTATTCTGTGATGGTACGCATTTCTTACTTTTAAAATAAGTTAATCATTATATACACATACTAAATTGTTATAATCATTAATTCTTATACAGAAACATGACCTGGAGAAATATACAACACAAGAAAAGGTACAATGCAATGTGGGAAACAAAACAAAACTACACATATTGTGGAGCGTTCATCATGAGGCACATGGAGATTTTCAAAGGAGTGGAGACTGACTGGAAAGCAGGGTTTAGGATGGAAAGATATGACCAAAGCGAGCAAATCTTAAGGTTGAGGGAAAATATGCCGCTAAGATTATACTTTCCGAAGTAAATGAAAAAAAAGATGTAATTCTAAAGAAGTTGGAAGTGTACCAACAACTAGACGCAGCCGAGAATAATCTATTGCTTGAAGATGTAGAAGATAGGATAAAGAGCCGCGTAGACATACAGGGTTAGGATAATCCAGAAAACAAATGATTTGGAAAAACATGATGCAAACAATGTTTTGGAAAAACATGTAACCGCTAACATTTTTTGGTTTTTTGCTCTAATCTACCTATTACTGTTAAATGCAAATGATTGCTCTTTTAATGTTAATATGATAAAAATAACCAAACACGGCTACGTTCCACACTATATTTATCAATGTGCAAAAATTCAACTTTATAAGTTCTCATTTACATACTTTTATACAAAATTATATTACACAACACACTGATATGAAAACATGTTGTTTAATATGACTTTGCATTTACACTCTGTAAATGCAAAAAATTTGATATTAACACCGTTGTAACAATTTGCATTTACATAGTTTTAAACAAATTGTTTCTTTAACACAATTTGCATTTACATATATTAAAACAAATTGTTTCATTTACAATGATATTATCATACAGAATAATCACAAAGACGTAGAATTAACAATCAGAATCAAATAGATCGACTAATCAAAAATAAATTATTACTATATGGTAATTAAGGTAACTACCAATTGAAAGATTACACATTCAACGTTGTTATATGAGTTTGCATTTACATACTTTTATACAAATTGTATTACACAAACACATTGATATGAGTTTACATGTTGTTTTATATGACTTTGCATTTACACGTTGTAAATGCAAAAAAATTGATATTAACACTGTTATAACAATTTCCATTTACATACATTTAAACAAATTGTATCATTAACATAATTATATCAGTTAGCAAATAGCGTACTGTTTCTCCTAATATAACATTGATTCTAAAAAATATCAGATTGCATTTACCTGTAGATAATATAGATTGCATTTACTGTAATGGTAAGTTTACATTTACATTAACAGTGTTATATCAGTTTGCATTTACCTCATTTAGATCTATATGCTAAGGATATAAACACCATAATTTAAAAAAGTACACTAAAGAAACCCATACAAAGGTATTTAAGAACCTAGGAACCAAAAGCGATGCATTCCAACACACAAAATTACAAAGCTAACCAAAAACACCAACACGAAACATAAGTGGTAAGAAAAAAACAAAAATACCTATTTTAACCATTTCTCAAGACTATAAAAATAAGCAATTTGATCCTCCATAGATTTGGTAATCTTGTCACGTAATTCTTTAGCAGACTTCAACATATCCTTTTGATGATCAATTTGGGATAAATAAATATCAACATGGCCCCTCTCGATAATCGAAAGCCTTGGGAAAGAAATGAGTTTGTCTTTAACAGATTGTAATTGATCGATCTTAGACTGAATTTCTGCCATCATTCTCTCCGTATGTCTTAGTCTTACCTTGTCGAATGCTATCTACTGATCAACCTACTTCCTCAAATATGCAATATCACTGAATAGTTTCTTATCCTTACACCCATCAATTCTAATACCGAAGCACCGCATGTTTAAAGATTTACAATTTGATAATTATTTTAGCGAATGGATATATAAAGACATGAAATTAGCGGGAGTGAGAATGAAAAAGATACAACCAAAATTATGAAATGACAATCAAAGTGGAAAAAAAGGCGGTAAGGAAGACCTAACGACGTTTCACACCAGTTGTCCCTATTTAATGTTAAAATGCAAATTTTTAAGAGCAATCTGTTAAAATATGTGATCATCTGCATTTTAACAAAAATAGTTTTTAAATGCAATCCAATCCATCCATTTCTAATCCTAATGGTTTATATTGGTACCTTAAGTTAATAAAATGCAAATTTTTATGATTAATCAGAGAACTTAGTTGATGATTTGCATTTTAACAATAATTTTCAAAAAAAGTAGGCAAAAAATAATTATTTTTTTTAGTAATTTAATCAGATTAATTACCAAAAAAATACAAAAAGGAAAAAAAACTATTAAAAACATATAATAAAAATAGATTGATCCTAATGAAAATGCAAAATTGAACTAAATGTTTGATTATAAAAACCAAGTAAATAAAACCAAATAATCAATCTGCGTAAATAATCATTGACCGAAGTTCAACCTATAAAATGCAAAAAATAGTAAAAACAAGATAAATAATTAATCAACATCGGCATGAGCTTCCGAATAATTAACATCGGCACGAGCTTCCGAAGAACAAACGTCGGGATCAGTTTGCGAAGTACTATTGCTTTGATTTGCCTTAAATCTTTCAAGACAAGTACGGATATTGTGAGGGTCGTAGTTACCACAATAGCTGCATTTCCTACCCTTCTTTCATTGTTTAGAAATAGCTCTTTCATGTGCACTTGTAATTCTTTTCCTAGTCCCACCACCTTTGTTATGAATACAAGATGGGTTATGGACGTCAATATTGCGACGTTATTCAACACCTAACATTTCACATATAAAATCTCTATTCAACATTTCATTATCTTCAACAAAAGCGTCAACACATGCTTTGGAAAACTTGTTTTGGGCTTCAACAAACTTTTCTAACTTTTCCCTATTACCTATTACATTGTCTAAAGTTGTCTCAACATGATAATATACACGTCTGATAAGTTCTTTTAAACCAACGTTCTCAACGACCTGGGAAATCCGATTTTGAGAACTGTGGAAAATCTTGGGTGGGACCACATTCTTTGTCCATCTTTTACAAATATAATTATGGAGAAACTGATTAACCTTGCATAGACGAAGAGCATAGAAAATATGTATGCACAAAAGTCCAAACCTTTTTAAAAACAGATAACCAAAAATGCAGATCATCAACCACAATGAATGTTTCTTTTTTAAAAATATACACTAAACTGAGTTTAAAAACAGATAACCAAAAAGCAAATATAACTAAATAATGAAGGAATGCAAATGCAAACATAAAGGAAAATGTTTCACGTCTATGAACATGCAAAAAACAACACATAAATAACTTGAATAACATACGTTATACCATTAAACAAACCAAGAATAACAAACAATAGGAGTAAAGATACACAAAGAAACAAATGCAAACACCATAATATAAAACAAAATCTAATATTTATACATATAATTAAACAGTTGTGGCTTGTGATACATTACCGTCAAATTCATCATAGTTATCGTCCATTGATGTGAGAGGAACTAAACGAACAAAAAAGCAGAAATTGACGATGCAATTATCGTACAGAATAATCTCGAAGACGAAGAAACAACAATCTGAATCAAAGAGATCGATTAATGAAAAATAAAAGATTACTATACGGTAATTAAGGTAACTGCCAAGTTGCCAAAATAACGGAAAGAACAAAAACCGAAAATACCCTTAATCTCCACGATAAGATCAACGGTTGAATGGTGGTTCTTTAGGTTCTATATATAAGATAGGTTCTATATTGATCATATTTCTCTATATATATATATATATATATAAAATATTCTTAAAACAAAAGATACGTATAACTACGTCAACCAAAAAAATAGATGTATTAATAATTAAGGTTTAGTATATCAAAATATATCCAACTTGTCGTTTTGCTATTGTGTGTATTGAACTTTAAAATTTTCTATTGTATGTATTGATCATTTAATTTGTCGCTATTGTGTGTATTAAATTTTCTATTTTATATACTAAACTTATATTATTTATTTGATACATATAATAACAAAACGTGGCAAGTTAGATATATATTTTGGTGAACTAAACCCTAATAATTAAGAATGTAGCCACCTGGACAATTCCGATTATCCAATTAAACTCGTATAATTAGGAAATAAATGTTACAGATTTTATATTTTGTTACTGTCTTTTAACTGTAAGGTCTCTCAATCTTTTATTTAATCTTTTAAAAGTCCAATAATTCATATGAAAGCAAAAATATCATAGTCTCGAATTATATAAACATAACAATTAGCGGAAATGATAGAAAAGTAGCATTTTTGTCTTTTTACGTAGATTTTATATATAATGTAAAAAAAATACAAAGATTGAACAAAATACTAGATAGATGGAGTGATAAGATGTATGTCTCCTATAACAAACAAGTTTCAGATTCGATTTCTATAAACTTTTCTTCTCTTTATTTTTTTTTTAAAAGTGACAGTAGCTTTAATTACATGAGCAATTTCACATATGTTTCTCTTAAAATACAAAATATCTTATATATCTAAAACATGTTTTAAGATCATTTTACTTTATACATCAAAAACTTATGTTTTGGATATATAAATATTTTTCTTTTTAGATGATCATCAAAATTTATATTTCTTTCTTTATTATATATTTTTAATATTAATATTAATTAATACTATCATTACTATCATTACTACAAATATAAACTTATAACGTTAATTTTACGAAAACAAATTTTTATTATTATTATTATTATTATTATTATGTGATCTTATAAGATTAATTTTATAAATACAAAAATTATGTATTTATCTCGATCGCTAAAAATGCAACAATTAATATTTTAAAATCTTTTTTCGTTCTTTAATATGGTACTTTTATCATTACTTTCAAAACAATAAATTACTATTCATCGTAATATATGACCCGAAAGCTTTTGTGTTATCATAGTCAATCCCACAACCATTAATGAACAACTAGAAAATTCAAGATTACCAGCTAGCTAAATCAAGTCATAGCAATGCTCAAAGCATGTACCCGCCTCACATAGACCACTAGCCTATCCGCGATACAAAACGTTTGATATATCATGTTAGTTATAAAACATAGTTATTGAGTATAACAAAAAACATTTATCTTTCAAAACCAGGTCATAATATTTCAAAACACAAGTTTGGTAATAATTATCTCTTGCAAAAGCACACATTAGAGCACATAAGGAACCACATAAGAATCCACACAAAATACACACAAGAATGTGGGTCAGTCCATGAATCAATAACATCTCCATGTCAATAATGCTCACATTAGGATAACCACATCTCCCCGTCAAGATGGAGGAGTAAAGCATTCTACCATACAACGGTTAATTGGAGTGAATGACCTTATCCCCAAGTCCACTCGTGTATAAACTAGTTTGGTTTGCTTGTTAGCCTCTTGAACCACACGGTCATAATTGATACTTATCATCCTGATTCCACCAACTGAACATCCCTCATGGATACCACACGCGTGTCCCATGGTTTGGTTAGCCGCAACCTCTTGAACTACACACATGCCTATAGTGGTCAGAAACACAATTGAATGTGTAATTGAAACAAGACTAGTCTCGACTATAACTCATACCACAAGGGTAACATAAATTATATGCCATAATGGCTAAGTAACTCAAGCACTTATAAGCTCAACATTAAGCACTTGGGTATCACAATAGCCATAACACTTAAGCAGAAAAGCTCAATAAACAATATTCATGATTGGCATCTCAATGCCCATATCACACAACGTGTGTAAAGTACATTACATCAAATCATGATCACATGAGTTAACACAATAATCAAAATCTACTCCTATTTGGAGTATCTTGTCACAAGAAAATATCAAGTATAAACATATCAAGAACATAGGCCTCTCCATTAGCCTCACTTTAATATCCATAGATAATGTGCATCATAAAAATATTCCACAAAATTAGACGTCCCTTTGATCCTATAGAATTCATTATTCTAATTGGCAAACATAAACAAACAAAATCATGATGACTCATAATCTTTTATGAAAACTATGTATCCGCATGGCGTACTCACCTTAGGATGTGATAAGAATTTGTAACGTCCCAAAATTTTTTTTTAATTAAACAGAGAGTACTCTTGATAATTCACCATGAATAAAACATTGTGCAAGTTAATTACAACCCCGGGTGTTAACCCGTGAATTTCAGTGTAAATGTTTGGAATACATCATAAAGCTCAAAATAGTTTAATCACTGCGGAAGCTTATGGAGATATGAGCTATCATCCGCGTGCTGGAGCCCCGCCGTGGCGATCACCTGAAAAGAAGGTTAAACAACAACCGTAAGCACGAAGCTTAGCGAGTACACTTACTTACAATCAACCATATGACATCACAGCAATTGATTTACATTCATGTTACATCTTTCATTCCCGCTACCGTAGTAGTCGGTCCCACATTCCCGCTACCGTAGTAGACGGTCCCACATTCCCGTCACCGAAGTGAACGGTCTCATCATTCCCGTCACCGTAGTGAACGGTCTAGTCATTCCCGTCACCGAAGTGAACGGTCCAATCATTCCCGCCACCGAAGTGCACGGTCCCATCATTCCCGTCACCGAAGTGAACGGTCCAATCATTCCCGCCACCGAAGTGCACGGTCCCATCATTCCCATCACCGAAGTGAACGGTCCAATCATTCCATCATTCCCGTCACCGAAGTGAACGGTCCAATCATTCCCGCCACCGAAGTGCACGGTCCCATCATTCCCGTCACCGAAGTGAACGGTCCAATCATTCCCGCCACCGAAGTGCACGGTCCAACATTCCCGTCACCAAAGTGAACGGTCTAAACAATAGCATAGCATGATACAAATATCAATTCATAAATTCATCATTCATCAATTCATCATTCATTAATTCATCATTCATTAATCATATAGCATATAGCACATTTAACACACACATCATAGGGTTTAGATAGTAAGTAAGAATACTCACCTGTCTTGCAGTCTCAGTTTCTCAATCTTATCTCACTAACTCACTTGTGACCACTTGCTAGGCAATTGCCACCTACTATAGGTCTAACAAATCAATACCGTGTACGAATCCCTCGTTCGTTTATCCCTGTAATACATTCGGGTTTCACAAGGCATGTAACAATAAGAAATGCATTAAAGTCCATAAAGTCGGGGACGCGTCGCGTCCATCAAACCGACGCGTCGTGTCGATGTAAAGTATCGGATTCTTATCACCGGATTTCCAACTGTCGGATTTCAACTCATCCGGATTTCAAGTGGCGGATTTCAACTCATCCGGATTTCAAGTGTCGGATTTCGACTTATCAACTATCGGATTGTTAGACACATAAGTCGCATGGGGTAACTTATGAAAGTCGCATGGGATTCAAGTTCAAAGGTCGCATGAGGTTGAAAACATGAAAGTCGCATGAACGCTCCATGCGACAGTCGCATGAGGGTGTTTCAAAGGAAAGTCGCATGATGCAAAGGTTTAAAGCAAAAGTCGCATGAATCAAACAAAGGTCGCATGGATTGTTTAAGGGTGAAAGTCGCATGGTATACAAATGAAAGTCGCATGGACCAAACAACAAAAGTCGCATGGACAAGGGGTGAAAGTCGCATGGGTTTGGGGTGGTTGCCATGCAAAAGTCGCATGGAGGGAAACTAAGTGTCGCACGACTCATTTTTTTCAAAAGTCGCATGGGATGAGGCTCATCCCTGCCAGTTCATCTTTTCAACTTTCAGGCTCCATGGCTAAAATCATGTTCTTTCAAAACTCAACCAAATCACATCATTTTTGTTTCAAAATATTTCTCCATTCATTTAAACACCTCTTTCAAGGTTTAAAAACATTTCATCAAGTTTCAAGCTCATATATAAGTTTCTTTCTCTCTGGTTCTTCTTAAACCCAAAACCCAAAAACCCAGATTCTAAAATCATGCTATCATCATCTAAACAAGACAAAATTGATACCTAAAGTATCATAATGAGGTAAGAAACATTACCTGATGATTCTTGCAACAATTCTTCAAGTTTCTTGATGGTTCTTGACTCTTTTTCCTTGCTTTCTCGTGGGTTTAAGCACACCTACAAACACACACTACTCTCTCTCTCTCTCTCTCTCTCAATGTAACAGTGTTTAAAATCAAACACAATCAAGGGTTAGAACTTACTTATTGAAAACTTCAAAATCTATCTAGCCCCAAATCCAAGCAAAAACAGCCACCGATAGTGGAAATCAAGTTTAGAACACTTTAATTTGACCTTAAAGTCAATGAAACCAACAACCTCATGATCTTTATCTTTTTCCTCCAGCTCTCCCTCTCTCTCTCTAGATGATTCCGTCAATTCCAAGACTCACAGATGAGTCTAAAAATTCTAGCTTGGGTTTATATCCCAAATTTACATATCAAGCCCCTCAATTTCATTTCTTATATTTTAACCACAAAATTTATATTTCTTTATACTTTGACCACTAAGCTTATTTAGAACACACAATGTTCAAGATCTTTTATATATATATTTATATTTATATATATATATATATATATATATACTAGTTAAAAATTTCATTTTTATTACCTTAGAGAAAAATATTATGTATATAGGGAAAAGTTCATTTGAGAACCTTTTTTATTGTGAGTACCATTTGTAACTACAATTAATGCTCATTTATAGGGGTATTTTGGTCTTTTATATATTTTTTCAACCGTGAATTGTGTCCGGATGAGTAGTAATTAAAGAGTGAGTCTTGATTTTTCCAAAATAACCCTCGTTAATGCATCATTAATAAGTCATTAATGAGTTGTCATTTCTATTGGTCATTGATTTAAATTAATCAATGGTCAAGATTGATTCTCGCGGTACTCGCTATGCTTCTCAAATGAGCTATAAGGAAAAGAGAAATAAAAAAAATAGAAACATGAGAAAGAAAATAGATACATTGAGAACGAAATTGTTCGATGTTTATAATGCGTGATATATTAATCTTACGCTATTAAAAACAGACATGTTATCGAGTGAAAATTATTTCTAGCCGTTGCATTGCACGGGTACTATGCTATATATATATGTGTGTGTGTGTGTGTGTGTGTAAGAGAGAGGAGCGAAGCGATTTCCAAACTAATTTTTTTTCAAGGGGTTAAACGTAATTAATCGTAATAGAATAGAATAGAATAAACCCAAATTAATTACGGATGATTGGGTCCCAATTATCAGATTTAGTTATCTTTACTACTCTATAAAGTATTTAACTCTTTTTTTAAGACAATTTTTTAAGTTAAATAGTATAAGTAATATAGCATGCTTTACAATAACTTCCAGCAACAATCTTAACACTTTTAAAATAATACAACTCAAATAGCATTATTTACAATATGTTCCAGCAATAATCTTAAACACTTTAAAACTGTCCAAGAATTTAATTACATAAAAATGTCAGAATTAATACATAATTAATACATTAAAACTGTCAAAAAATTAATTACAAAAAACTGTCAGAATTTAAATACATAATTAATACTTACTGTTTTTCAAAAAGTTTTATATTCTACCATGTAATATGATCGTAAAAGATGGTATGAATTTGTTCATACAAGAATAGAATGTTGCCATTTAAACTTAAGTGTTGCGTTAACTTGATATTTGTACGAAGATCACAACCACCATACCATATTCTTCGACAACATCACAAATAACATGTTGAATTGACATATCGACAAATGAAACAATTTTACCCCGCTGCATCGTGCAGGTAAAATACTAGTATATATATATAGGAGGGTTCATTTGAGAATCATTTTTAGTGTGATGACCGCGAGAGCCAATCTTAGTCGTGCAATTGGTAAGTGGAATTTATGAATGAATAGTATGGGGGATTGGGTGTGGCAAGGTGCATGTAAGAAATTTATAAGTGGACAATCCAATTGAAGAAGTGGGAATTGGACGGCCTACACATGAATTCCTTACATGCACTTTGACATACTCAATCTCCCCACGCTCTTCATCCATGAATTCCACTTACCACTTGAATGGCCAAGATTGGTTTTCGCAGTTCTCATACGAAAAACAGTTCTCGTTTCAACCCTCCCTTATATATATATACATATATATATAATAGCAAGGTACCCGCGCAATGCCGCGACGATAAATAATTTTTATTTTACATCATGTTGCTTTTAAAAATGTAATAATATTTTATTCACGTAATTCAATGTGATGAAAAAGTATCATACAATGTCAGTTTTTTATTTTTTATTTTTATTTGCATCAAATATTTTATTAATTTTAAAAATAAATTCTAAAAGACACTAAAATAAGAAAAAGATTTATTTTTATGAAATAAAGAGGGAGGTGTTAATAAGATTTTGAAAATTATGTTGATGTGGGTGGATAATTGTGTTTGTATGAAAGAGTGTTTTAGTGTTAGAGAAATATTTTAAATTGATAAAAAAGTTAAAGTAAATTAAGAGAGAGAATGAAATGGTTAAAAACGGTATTTTAAAAGTTAAAGTAATTAGGAAAGAGAATGATATGGTTAAGAAGAAGTATTTTAGGACATTCAAGTTAATTAAAATTAAGAGTTTTTAAGGTTGTAAATGTATTATAAAGAATGATATGCAAAATCATTTGACGAAAATGCAAAATGCAAATGCAACAGACATCAAAAAGATAACAAAAATACAAATAACTGAAAATGTAAATAATATTAAGTCATTAACATGCAAATAATCCAGTGGTTTGCATTTTGGTTATCATTTTGCATTTTCAGGAGGTGGAGTCATAAAGAGGATTTTCATATTTACCCTTAATTATGCAGTTACCTTATATAATTTTCATATAATTTACAAAATTACCACATTCAAATCTAAACCATTAATTTAGATAATCCAATGGTCCAGATTTGTTCTTTAGGTTCTATGATTAAAACTAGGTTTTATATTGATCCTATTTCTATATATATATATATATATATTATAATATTGCTATAAATGTTTTAACCATTGATCATCTCATCTAATAGCTAGAAATGCTTCTCGTATTTTTCGCAAATAAAACACTTTTCGCATGAACCTTCATATATATATATATATATATATATATATGTGTGTGTGTACATACTTGTTCACAGTCAAAAGCTGGAGTTTAAACTTATATATATATATATATATGTGTGTGTGTGTACATACTTGTTCACAGTCAAAAGCTGGAGTTTAAACTTTCTTAAGAGATATATAGTTTTATTACAGCTTATGCAACTAGTTAATTAATCATGTTTGTTTTAATATAATTAATTGTGTTTGAATTTTTGACGAATTTATTGCGGCTAAAACTAATAATAATAATAATAATAATAATAATTTTGACATGTTGATCTCGTAGCCTTATATGTTTGGTGGTGTTTGACATTCTTAAACACTATTTTAAAACTATTCGAATACTTTGCTTCTTAGTTATAATATATTTTACTAAAGAATTACTAATCATATCGATCTTAAATAGGTGCATATATAGAGCAACAATAATTACAGAAATATTAAATATAGCATGCATGAACAAACAAAAAGATATATATATATATATATATATATATATATATATATATATATATCTTCATCTAACAAATGTAATTGTTCGGTTGATTCTTTGAAGCAATGATTAGATCATGTAGTTCTAACTGTAATAAATCCAACTATATCATAATACAATACTCTTATTAAAATATAATATTCTCATTCTCATGCATTGTGCCCTGACAGGGAGCAGCAAACGTTATGACTTTGTTAATAATAATAATAATAATAATAATAATAATAATAATAAGGGTATATTACCGAGAAAGGTAACATAAATATCGATATTTGTCAATAAAGGTAATGTCCAATTTTTTAGGCCAAGAAAGCATTCTAAATTTCAATTTCTAACATTAAAGGTAACCGGTTACCGTCATAATAGGTAACAGATTAAACTGATGACGTGTCTAAATTTTATATTACGCAAATTGACAAAAAAGGTAACATAAATATCAAAATTTGTCAATAGAGGTAATGTTCATTTTTTTCTAGAACAATAAAGGATGATGAATTCCAATTTGAAACAAAACATCATGTTTGGATCTAGTTTCAGGTTCGTGTTCATGTATGTGTTTTCTCTTTTCTTTATATAATAATAAAATATTTAAAATTAAAACAATATTACATCATTTTCGTATATGATTTTTGGAATGTATTATATTGATACTTTGACATTTGACTACTTGCAATTGGTATTTTGGTACTTTAATATCTTATATTGGCTTTATAATTGTATTAAATGAACGTAAACAAAATCTGAAGTTCAAAATTCGAATCAAATTGAAACGAACACCAAATTTGAAGTTCGAATTAAATCAAAATGAGTATTGAATTCTAAAGTTTGAATAAAAATATCAAATTTGAAGTTCGTATCAAAACAAAAAAGAATACCAGGATTGGAAAATCAAAAAAGATACTCGTCAAATATATTTGGCTGAAATGGGTCGACCCAAAACATGACCCATAAATAAATGGTCAAAATAGGTTGACACGTAATTGACATGAAAATAGTAACAAGAACTCGTCGCAAATTGTCAACGTTAGTCAGCATACCCTTTTTTACTAATGATTAAAATTTATCATCCTTTTTTTATTTAAAAAATTAGACATTAGCTTTATTGGAAAATTTGAACATTCTTAACCTGCTGACTAAGCGTTCAGCGGGTCATTCAGGTCACCATACCCCTTTTTATTAGAAATCGAAATTTAGTAGTAGTAGTAACTAATAATAATAATAATAATAATTTCATTTCTGTTTTTTATCTTCAACAGGTTAAATTTACAGGTACTTTAAGTTGTCATCGTATTAGTCTCATTAAGGTTAAAAGTTGTGTATTCCGAGGAGAATAAAGTTTTTTGAAATGTATTTAATTATATATATACGCTTTTTGTTATTATGTTTCAAAATTTAAATTTTTTTATAGTGTACCTTGAATTAAACTTTTTATGTAATTAAACAAACTAGATACAATAGTAACGAAATAAATTTTGATATAGAAATTCTTAAATTTTAATACATATAATTAGGGGTGAGCATGACTACCGAAAATACCGAACCGTACCGGTACCGAGTTAGAGCTTTCGGTCCGGTACTCGGTACTTGAAATAGTGCTAAATCGGTATTCGGGACTAGTACCGAAAAAACTATATAAAATAGATACCGGTACCGTAGTATGAATACTCGGTACAGTATTCGGTACCATCTTTAAAACAAATTCGGTATTCGGTAAAGCCGGTACCGGTACCGGTTCCGATACCATGCTCACCCCTACATATAATAGCAAAACATGTACAGTTTTAAAAAAATTAATTACCATTCCGATCGAGTAAACTTAAAAACCTTATTTTATTTAAACAATTGGCCGTTTCAATTTTAGATAATCATGTCACATCTTTTAGTCATTTGTTAAACTCTAATGGTTTAACAAAACTCAATTGCTCCAATAAAAACAGCGAGAAATAATTCACATAATCCAAACTTCAGATCTAATTTTAAATGACAATAAACTATTTATAGGATGCAATGTAATAATTTTCTATTAAAAAACTAGTTAGTATGGTGAATAATATATCCAAGACTATATGTGTCATTTGCTTAATTGACAATAAATTAAAAGTAGGTCGGAATGTCAGTCTAACTTGATCGGATTGGTTATGATAACCTCTCCTTGTTTATAAAAATTGTTTGTAATTATTTCTAATTACCACCTCTAGAGATCGACTATATATAAATTGACCTTAATACAAATTTATGTTCTAGTAAAGAAGTATTGATGGGTTGACTTGACAAAAGTTGAGAGAGGATTGTTCACTTGATGAGGATGAAGATTTTTCATACTCAAATTCGATCATTATTAGATCGCGAAGGCCCTTAAGAGGGTTATGTTATGTTAGTCCTAGCTCTTCATTTAATGTTATTGTGTTAATTCTTTTATGTGCTCTTTTTGTTCATTTGGGTGGCAGATGGCTAGATATATGCTTGTCGGTCTTTCTCATTTCTTTTCTTGTACAAATTTCGGTCTATTTTGGTTATCAACGGACAATAAATCATGATTAACATAATCGTGAATCCACATGAACAATAAATCACAGTTCAATAGATTTCAACGAGTAAGATGAACATATGAAGTGTTGAATCCTCGATTCGAACTGTCAAAGGGGTTTGCCGACTGCCGCTCTAAGGAGGCGAGTTGGCATGAATGTTGGTGTCTGAGGAAAAGAGGAAGTTAAGTAGTTGTCAGCGTCGCTGACACCCTTTTCTTGTGTTTTAAACTTAAAAGGAAGAAAAGCGAAGAAAAAGAGAAAGTTAAGCAGTTGTCAGCGACGCTGACACCCTTTTCTTGTGTGTTAAACTTAAAAGGAAGAGAAGGGAAGGAAAGATAGGAAAAAGAAATTAATTATCTGTGTTCTCGAGATAGAAGGAAAGGGAAGGACATGGAAGAAAAGTTATGTTCTCAAGTTAGAAGGAAAGAAAAAGAAAATGGTATTTTTACATTTTTGCCCACCATTAGTCAATATATAGCAAATCAAAGCAAATTTTATTTCGTGAAAAATGATAAAAACATAAACATCAGATTACCATTTGTCATGTGTTATTACTGATATGATTTTGAAGGTGTTATATCAACCAATAGAAATATCATATTACCATCTGTCATGTGTTACAACAACTAATGAATTGGTGCATGCATTTAAACTTAAATTGAGCGATGGCAAAGATGAAGCTGAAGGCAGTTTTGCAGTCCAGTTTGGCATCTGAAGTTATCAATGGAAACATTTGAAACTCTGGCCTCAATTTTGTTACTGATTGATTACACTCTAAATGACACTGCAAACAAAAAGGAAAAGTGAGAATATGGTTCATATCAATTATTGATATGATTTTGAAGATAGAAATATTAGACATTCTGTTGAAACCAAAGAAAGTAATTATCACCAAATCAGTATCTCAAATTATCACTGAGCAGAAGCAAAAGTAAGTCCATTGTTTCTGAATAATTTAGTGTTGTTTGGTTGTGTTTTCCCAGAGTGATCATCACTATCAGATGATTTAATCTAGTAATACTTAGTTAATTTTATAATTACCTCGGTAATTAGCTTTCTTATTGTTACTTTTTACATGTATCTCCAAAGCTGATTAGGATGACACTATAGCAGCAAGAATCACTTAAAAAAGCACACACCAACCCTTCTTAGGGGGTGTTTGTTTTAGCTTATTTAAGGCTTATTTTCCGAGCTTATTTTTTATAAGCTAGTTTTTTCTGGCTTATTTTCAGACTTTTGAGAGAGTTAGAAGAAGAAAATAAGCCGGACTCACAAAAAATAAGCCAGAAAAAACGTGCTTATGAAAAATAACCCGAGAAAAAAAGGGCTTCATAAGCTAAAACAAACACCCCTTATTATCATTCATGACATTTTAGATGCTTTTGATCAAAATAAACAACAAAGGGAGCATATATTTGAAGCAGTAGATACAGAAATTACAGATAAATCAAAAACAGAAAGGGGAACTGAAACCAAAATCGTAACCTAAATATTGGAAGCATAAATCGAAATCAAGAAGGGAAGCGTAAAAATAAAATCAAAATGCTCACATGTTTGAAGCAACAATCGTCGACTGTGAGCAAAGAAGAACGTCAAGTAAAGCAACGACAGTGACTGGTGTTTGAATCTATATCACCTGTACGTTTGAAGCATAAATAACTCAAAATAAGAAGGGAAAACATAAAAATGGAACAATTAAAATGCTCACCTGTGTGATAGTCGAGTGAAGCAAGAATCATCGACCGACATTTCTACCTCTGGACGAACCAAGAAGACACAGGGGCGGAAGAAGTTTGTCGAGTGTAGAAGATTGCAGAGGTGGGAGATGACTGTCGACTGAAAGCCCTTGGCGAGCAACGAAGAATATACAGAGGCGAGTAATGCCCTTCGGAGGTACGTGGGCCGGTGTAATCGAGCCGTTTGCAAAGGATAGACTCGAAAAATATCCGAAATCGATTTAAGATGAACCGAGTTGAGCTAAAGCTCGAGCTACTTAAGTATGGTTTTGAGCCGAATTCGAGCTCTAAATGCTCACCAGGCTCGCATGCCTAATCAAGCTTGTACTAAATTACCATTTTACTTTTTTACATATACACTATTTACTTTTATACTAGCTAACCATTAATTGTTGTTCGAAAATATGAAATTTAAATTCCGGAATATATTTTAACATTTGTTGCTACAAAATTTATTAAATTAATTTTAGTCTAATCAAGCTGAGTCGAGCTCGAGTGTGTCGATTACTTACTCGAGTTGAGCTCGAGCTTGAAAATTAAAGCTCGACCGAGCTCGAATCGAGTTTTGAGCCTCGAGCTTTGGAACCGAGTCGAGCTCGAACTTGGCACTGTGTCGGCGCGGCTCGATTACACCCCTAGCTTGATATTCGGACTAAAACTTAACCACCATGGAAAAATGGGTACAGCTAGACTGCATTAAAATATAACGAAACGTAAGTTATCATTGTATATAATGAATTTTAAAATTTAAAAAAAAATACAACCACCTATTTATCCCTCCCATTGTATACAAGTTTATCTTTAAACTCAAGTAAACAACCGGTCATTCAAATTTTTTTATTTTTTATTGTTAGAAAAAAATGAAAGCTCAGAATCTGAAATTATAGAGTTCTTCCTTCATCTCAAAACCTTCCTTCCCCCTTATTCTTCACAAACTTTAAACAACCACTACTTTCAAACAACAAACACCACCACCTCCTCCTTCAAACAACCACCACTGCCACCGCATTACAAACCACCATCGTCGCCGTTGCCTTCAAGGGTGTTTTCACAACCTTTAAACGACAAATTAAACGGATCAATAGAAACCTAAGACAAAATCATAACAGATCTGTGAACAATCAAAACCTAAAAAATCTAACAAGAACTCAGATATGTGGAACAATATAAGATGAACAATCAAACAAGAACCCTACATGAATCGCATAAACCATGGTTAGATCAAGAACTCTTGGAGCCCAAAATCGATTCCATAAGCCCAAAATCAATTCCATAAACAAGAACTCTTGTAACTCTACATGAAGATGAATCGCATAAACCATGAATCACATATGATGAACTCGATGAGCATAACCCTAAATCGGAGCATTTGATTAGTAGAACCCTAAATCATTAACAATTCGATGAATCAACAAATGAGTAGAACATTAAATCATGGATAACTTGATAAATTGAAGCATTTAGAAACCAAAATCGATGGCCAAAAAACCAAACATAATGGCATTTTCTTCAAATCTTTAAGGAAATTGAAATCGCAGATCGCATATGGAAAACCTAAATTGATGAGACCAATCGTCGATGAAACACAACAATCATTGAGTTTCCTTCATCAAACTTAAATTGATGGAAAGATATGGAAAGTTGCTTTATTGTTCATAAAATAATAATAATAATAATAATAATAATAATAATAATAATAATAATAATAATAATAATAGTAAAGTAATAATTAAATGGCATTTTATTTAAAATGAGAGTTTAAAAGAGGTTGGCCTTCTACATGCTATTAAAGGTAGCAATACATTAAATGGTAGTTTTTAACTTCAGTATATTAAATAGTAGTTTTCAAAGATAAATACACACAATAGCAAAAAGATGACAAATTCGATGCATTTTCGAAAACTATACCTATGAAAATATATATGGGGTGTTTTAAAATCTTATATTTATATTCAATGGATGTATTTAATTTTATGTGTTTCTATTTTTTTCTTTTATAGATATTAATGTATAATTATTGGTATAAATACAATTATATATATATATATGACCGCCTCATTATTATTTACATCTTGATGTAAACTTTACCCTATTCTGACGCAAAATTTAAAAAATAATATTTTTTTAATTTTTATTAGTAAAAAAACCTATTTTATAACCATTGAAGAAAGTGAGTTACTATTTTGATTTGTGTAAAACGAAACATAATGACACTTAATATTTTTCAAATAAGTATTTTTTGCTTATCTTATTGATAAAACTTAAAACTTGTGAACATATTTATGATTAGTTTTTATCAGTAATCTCTTTCTATGAGGTTTTTTTTATTTAGGGTATATGAGTGTATTTATCTAGAATCGATTAGCGAGGTATAATCCTTTTTAATGAGGTAGTTTATATTTATGAATTTCTAAATTACTAATCTCTTTCATTCACATAATCATACAATGTTAAACTTTGATCTGTTTTTCCACAATGCTAAATTTCTAATGAGATGATTTATGTATTCGTTAAGATTTATAACTTGGGTTTTATATAATAACAATGAGAACATATGATTAAATTATATTTTTAATTAAAACAATCTTTAATTTTTTAAAATTAAGAAGCATTAATTTTTGAGATATAACTTAGTGCTTGAAATACTATTACTTGAAGCCTTATATATATATAGGAGAGTTCAAACGAGACTGTTTTTTATACGAAAATCGCGAGAACCAATTATAGTCACCGATAAAAAAAATAGATTGATTAAATGGTTGTTAATGGATAACCTTAATTAATTCAAACTTATCCTATGTTTAATGTAATTAAGAGAGGTAATTTGGATACTATGACATTTACTCCCAATTTTTTTGAACTAATATTCTACCAAACGCAAAAGTTTTAGAATACGAAAAATTATACCAAATAACGAGAAAATTGTGATATTTATTTGAGGCCAATCTTGCTATATTTTTTTTCAAAAAAAATCATGTTTAATGTTTTTTTTTTCCAGCATAACATCAGATTTGTGCTCATGTGTATTACTAAGGTTTTTTTAACACAGGTCTTGACGGGTGTGTACCTATGCATATGCACCTAGTTTTTCCAGCACAAATACAAATAGGTGAACATGTGGAACTCAAATTTGGTTGGATCAAACTTAGTATTAAGTTAATAATAACTACAAATATATAACCTAAATAACTTTAGTTTATAAATTATTTAGATTTTTTTCCAAACTTCAATGATCTTACTAACAAATGGATATAAATATTAGTATTTTATGTACTCATTTATAATAGAAATTGAATTTAAGATCAACACTACAAAAATCAAATTAAATTATAATTTACTTATAAACAATTTGAGGCAATATCTTTGAATTAGGGCAGGATTTAGAGAGAGAGAGAGAAACGGTAGGAAGACAAACAATCTGCAACGGTGATGAAAAAGATGGTGGCACTGATGCACATGGTTGACAATGGCGGTGCTGATGCAGGTGGTCGACAATAGGGATAATGATGTAAATGAGTGGTCGTTGATCTGTCTTCGCAAACCACCAATCGTCCCATTGTCAAGCACCAGTTCGGTCTCTGGTCGTCAGGATGAAGATGATTGTTCGCCGGAGGGAAGGGGCTCGTTGATTAAATTTCTTAGTTGCGAGATTTGAGTAGTGATTGTGGTCTTCGACGCGTGAGATGTTTAACCTGGGTTTTTAATGTCCAACATAGTTGATGAGAGACAGAAAGAGAAAAAGATAGAGAAAGATGGCAATTGAAGTTATAAGGTGTTGTCAGCGGTGGTCACCTGTGGAGGTCACCCACTAAAAGTAATAAGAGAGGGAAGGGGAGCTCCGGTGAAGTTATCTGGCTATGATAGGTGTGTTGGTGGCTAAATTGGTGACGACTATAGTTGTTTTCGGTAGCCAAATCGTTGACAGCGATAATGGTCGCCGGTGGTGGTTATAGCAGTTGTTTGACCACCATTGAGACTAGATCTGGGGTATTAAAATGAAAATGTTGGAATAGTGGGTTATGAAATAATGAAAATGGTGGGACGGTGGGTTGCGGATCGTGAGGGTGAGGGTTTCAATAAATTTTTTTAATTGGACAAAATCTTTTTTTTAATAAGGATGTTTTGAAATGGATAGCAAATGACTAGTCATAAACAGTTCTTACGGTTCTCATACGAAAAACAGTTTTCATTTAAACTGTTTCCTATGTGTGTCTATGTATATCATATATATATATATATACTAGCATCGTATCTGCGTAATGCTGCGGTGGTAAATAGTTACTATTTTACAGCATGTCGCTTTCAAGAATGTAATAATATGTTATTCACATCATTCAATGTCACAAAAAAGTTTTCTATAACATGTCCATTTTTCAATTTTATTTTTATTTGTATCAACTATTTTATTAATTTTAAAAATAAATTTAAAAAGACATTAAAATAAGAAAAAAGATTAATATTAATAAATAAAGAGAGAGAAGTTAAGAAGATTTTGAAAATTATGTTGATATGAGTGAATAATTGTGTTTTTATGAGAGAATGTGTTAGTGTTGGAGCGTTGGAGAGTATATTTTAAATGGATAAAAAGTAAAGTAAATTAGGAGAGTGAATGAAATGGTTAAAAATTGAGTGGATTTAATTAATTTAGATAAAATGAATGGTCAAGATTTTATCTTGATTGAATTTTAAAAACTCTTAAAATTAAAGAGTTAGAGAAAAAGGGGGAAGATTCATTTGAGAACCATTCTTATTGCTAGTACCATAAGAACCAATTTTTGGTAATTGATTGAAATAAATCAATGGTCAATAAAATGATGACTCACATACATTAATGAGAGATATTTATGGTAAATCAAGATTCGCTCTTTAATGACAGTTTGCTCTTTAATGACAGTTCACCCGAACGCAAATTGAAGGAGGAGAAATTGGACGGCTAAGATTGATTTTCGCAGTTCTCGTAATAAAAACGGTTCTCAAATGAACTTTTCAATATATATATATATATATATATATATATATATATAGTGAAAAGTTCATTTGAGAACCGTGTTTATTGTGAGAAATGCGAGAACCAATCTTAGCCGTCCAATTTCCCCTTCTTCAATTCGATTGCCCACGCATGAATTCCTTATATGCACCATGCTACATTTAATCCCTCCACGCTCTTCATCCATGAATTCTATTATCCAAAATGAACGGCTAAGATTGGTTCTCTTAATAAAATTGGTTCTCAAATGAACTCTCCCCTATATATATTTATATTTAATATTTATATATGATTCCTCCGGTGGTCTGCTGATCGATCTTTTAATAATTTGGTTGTTCTAGCCTGGTTAATTTGGTACTGTTTGACATTCTATCAAGATTTCATTCTCTAATTAATTAATTTGTTCTATATATTCTTCGTTTATTTATATTTATATGTATTATATAATAAAAACAAGTATATAAGGTTTAAATTAACTACGTGCAGGGAGGGAACATACATACATACATACATACAATCTGGAGAAGAATCGACAAACCAATAATAAAAAATGAATAAGCAACTAATGACTAGCTGCAGTGTAATATTTAATTTTATAAGTGAAATTTATCACAAAAAAAATAATCTAATTAAAAAACCAAATTTAATAAGAAGAAACATCCATCGTAACAGGATGTTTGTTGAGGTACCCGCAGCCTTTTTATATAAAACGATCGAATTAACATGATGCATTCAGTTCATTGAACGTACTTCTACATCTCATTAATTAAAGTGTGAAATCAACGTACAAGCTATTTTTAATTAACTATTCATACTCCATTTTTCTATATATACATGCATATATCATTTAATTTGCAAATGTTTGAAATAATTTAATTAATACTATGCATGAATTTATATATACTAGCATTGTACTCGCGCAATGCAGTGGTGACGAATATTTTTTTGACAACTTGTTCATTCTTAAAACTAGGATAGTGCGTTTCTTGCTTAAATTAGTAAAAATCCAACAATAGTTTTGACATTATAAATCTATGCTATTTTAATTACATTACCTATTTAAAAAATTCAGAAATTTTTATAAAAATAGATTATATGTTATTATAGTTAATACTTTTAATTATATGTAATTTTTAATAGTTAAGTTTAATATAAAAGGTGTAATTATTATTCACATTAATTTGATTTTTTAAATATTCTTTATTTTGAAACGTTTAGTTTTTTTTTTTTTTTGAAAGGCAAAATATTATCACTTCATTAAATTCAATCTACAAGCCATAGATTTATAGTTTTTTAACCAAAATGAGAATAGATAAACAATAGCAATCAAACTAAATATAATAAACACTTCAGAAAAAATATCTTCTTCTTGGTTCTTATTTCAAAAGAGTTGCCAACATTTCAAAAAATCGGAACCACTCCTCCCATTTTGTTGAAGCCATTCTTTTGCACCTTCAGCTTCCTCTACTTCCCTTTTTCTATCTTTAAAGACTAAGTCATTTCGAAATTTCTAGATATTGTAAGCCATGGTCCGACAAGCCACTGCCCAAATTCTAAGTTGTTTGGATGATAACCAAACGGAAGCTTTTGACGTCAACTCACTTAGACTGTTACATGTCGAGTAGCTTAGCCCCCACCATTTGAAAAAATTCGACCAAGTCGTTTTTAGTTTGACACACTTAAAAATAGAGTGATTTACCGACTCCGGTACGTGAGCGCATCTTGGGCATAAAACTGAGGGTACATCAATACCTTTATCATCTAAATTCAGTAGTACCGGTAGCCTTTTCTTCTCGACCCTCCACGCAAATATACAAACCTTCTTAGGAATAAGATTTGATCAGAATGTACCTGCTGCCGGATCAGACTCAATCGTTCTCAGATCTTCAATTGCGTTGCGAATGTCCTTTACTGAATAGTCGAACTCTGTGCCAAGTTTCCAAGACCATGCATCCTTCACATTTTGATATAGAGACACGTGATTTAAAGATTCAATCAAGACCATTAACTCTTGATGTGATCTACCTCTTGTCTGCCCAATGTACTCCAAATTCCAAATCCAAGACTGATCACACCAACTTCCCATTTCGGCTACCAAAGCATTCTTCTTTGAGCTTCTATTAAATAATCTTGAAAACAATCTTTTAGTGCCTAGTTTCCTAACCAATTATCAACCCAAAAACGAGTAGATAACCCATTTTCAAGTTTAATTTGAAATAAGGACATCAAATTTAAACCACATTCATTAATTTCTTTTCCTGCTTTAATTATTTTCCCCAAAAACATCCAACCCACCCGAAACCCCATAAAGACTTTTAATTACCCGAACCCATATCGTTTCGTTTTCTACTTTGAAACGCCACCACTATTTTCCTAGTAAACTAAGATTAAACGATTTTAGATCCCCAATATTTAGCCCACCCCCTCATATTTTCGTAATACTTGAACTCATTTAACCTAAGCCATTTTATTCGAATTAATATCCCCTCCCCAAAAGAAACACTTTCTCATATTTTCAAGAACTTTAAGGATACAGGATGGAGCTCGAAACACGGAGAAGTAGTACAGTGACAGGCTAGAAAGAACCGATTTGATTAAAGTCAACCGATCCCCAAACGATAGTGAATGTTTCTTCCACGTTGCTAATTTTGATGAAAACTTTTCTATAACTTTGATCCAGTGAACCTTTCTCCTCATGCTGACATTGATTGGTATACCAAGGTAACAAAATTATTTTTTCTCCGAGACGACATCCAATTTGATTTGCGAATCTCTCCACTTCTGATTTTTCTACTCCCATGCCAATCAAACTAGATTTTTTCCGGTTAATGTGTAGTCCGGAGGCCTTTTGCCAACATTTAAGCAAGTTAATCAAATTTTTGAGATTTTTGATACAACGCTTACCAAAGAATACCGTATTATCGGCGTATTGGAGGTGAGACACCGGTACCAAGTCCTTGCCCACTTTAAGCCCTTCGAAAACTGCAACCTCACAAGCTTCCATCATCATAACATTAATTTAAACCTTCGGCTACAATCAAAAAAAGCTAAGGAGACATAGGGTCGCCTTGTCTCACCCCCCTCTACATGTTAAATTCTAGTGATGGAGATCCATTAATAAGTACCGATGGAAAGTTTAGTTATTAAAATGATATATAAGATTGTCATATAACTCCACCAAATAATTACTATACTTAATAGTTTTAATTTAGTTTAATATTAATGCTAAATTAGTAATTTTAAATTAGTTAAAGTTAAGAGATTACAAATGACCTAAATGCTTTATAATATAATTAGTATATATATATATACACGCACTAGTAAAGTACTCACGCTATGCGACGACAACGATAAATAGAAATAGAGGATGGTGAATTTTTGTGGTCACTTGGGATAGAAAGGGCGGAGGAGATCCGAGGGAGACAATTGGAAATGGTCTCCGACGTAATGGTGTATTAAATGTTGATGTAATTTAACTAGTACTATTTATCACATTTAGATTATATTAAAGTCTAATATTAATATTATTATTCTTACACTCGAACTTCATTACATTACCATTGAGTCGATTGTTGGAAGCAAATTTCTAGATCATTTAGAAATTAAGACTCATTACTATTAATTATGTTAAACCAGAGCTTAAAACTCATTCCATCTTCTCATCCAACTCTTTATGAGAGAAAAAAGTACTATTTTAAAACCCAAAGACAACTTTTTATTCAATTAATCAAACAACTATAATGATGTTGAGTTAATGGATGGAAATTGACTTTCGATTTTTAAAGATTTGTGTTTTTTATTAGTTTGTGTGATTTCCTTTTGTTGTCTCTTTACTTGGATAGAAACATTGGACATTTGGACGTAACCAATAAAAAAGGAAAGTTAGGAAACGCATAAATAATACATGGCTGGAAATTTATATCACAAGCGTGGGAATTTTATGTAAGGAAGTCGTTCGATGTTTTAAGGGTTAATAATGGAAAAAACCTTAAATTTTGACTTACTTTTTGGTTTAAATCTTAATCTTTGTTTTTAAATGATTTAAACCTTAAACTTTATTTTACTTGTTGATTTAAACCTTAAACTTTGACTTACTTTTTGGTTTAAACCTTAGTCTTTGTTTTTAAATGATTTAAACCTTCAACTTTATTTTACTTGTTGGTTTAAACCTTAAATTTGTTTTTACCTATTATAATAACTCAAATAGAAAAACACCAAATACATTAATAAATAAATAACCAAAGCTAGGAATCACATTGCCAAAAATAAGCTCAAGAGTATAGTTATTTGTAGAAATTAGACATTTGCACAACCATAATTACATCAAAAGACAAAAAAAACCTCGAGCAATAACATCTAGACATTGGTTAATTAACTTTAGAACCATCACCAACATCCGAAGTAGCACCCGAAAAGTTTCCACCAACATGTTATACTGGTCTTGGTATTGCCCATGCTGGCCATGCCGGGAAGAAAGGGAGCGAGCGGCGAAATCGGCGAAGGGAAGAAAGGGAGCGAGCGCCGAAATCAACGACGGGAAGAAAGGGAGCGAACGCCGAAATCGACGACGGGAAGAAAGGGACCGAGCGACGAAATCGACGATGGGAACAAGGGGAGCGAGCTGCGAAATCGATGACGGGAACAAGAGCTGTGAACGACGGGGAACAAGGGCTTAAATAGTGATGTGAGACCGGCATGGGCAATACCAAGATCAGTATAATATGTTGGTGGAAACTTTTCGGGTGCTACTTCGGATGTTGATGATAGTTCTAAAGTTAATTAACCAATGTCTAGATGTTATTGCTCGAGTTTTTTTTGTGTCATTTGATGTAATTATGGTTGTGCAGATGTTTAATTCCTATAAATAACTATACTCTTGAGCTTATTTTTGGCAATGTGATTCCTAGCTTTGGTTATTTATTTGTTAATGTATTGGGTGTTTTTTTTTACTTGGGTTATTATAATAGGTAAAAACAAATTTAAGGTTTAAACCAACAAGTAAAATAAAGTTGAAGGTTTAAATTATTTAAAACCAAAGATTAAGGTTTAAACCAAAAAGTAAGTCAAAGTTTAAGGTTTAAATCAACAAGTAAAATAAAGTTTAAGGTTTAAATCATTTAAAAACAAAGATTAAGGTTTAAACCAAAAAGTAAGTCAAAGTTTAAGGTTTTTTCAATTATTAACCCATGTTTTAATAGAGAGTATATAAGTAATTTTATAAACACTTAAAATTTAAAAGTTTAAGTAAAAACATATAAATGCTTTATAATAGACTAGCAAGATACCCGCGCAATGCGGCGGTAACGAATATTTTCTACGCTTTAACATTTCCGTTTTCAAGACATAGTGAGTATGGTATTCATGTAATACGTTGACAGTGAATAATTTTCGTTTTGTGACATGCATATTTTCTTTATCTATTTTTCATTTCTTTTACTTTTTTGTTCTCCATAATTGAAAAAAAGGTTATGAAAATATTTTTTAATAATTAAGTTAATTTGTATTGGCTTTGACTTTTAAAAAAATATATTGACTTTAATTTTCTTAAATATGTAAAGTTTAGTTATTAAAATGGAATATAAGAATCTTATTAACTATATTTAATAGTTACTCAATTTAGTTTATATAAGGGTAATTTAGTAATTTCAAAACACTTAAAATTTAAGAGTTTAAGCAAAATGTCTAAATACTTTATAATATAGTATAGATTATAGATATAAGAGAAAGTTCATTTGAGAACCATTATTATTGTGAGAACCGCGAGAACCAATCTTTGTCATTCAATTGGTAAGTGGAATTCATGGAGAAGAGCGTGTGGGGATTGAGTGTGGCAAGATGCATGTAAGGAATTGATAGGTGGGCAATCCAATTGAAGGAGGGGGAATTTGACAGCTAAGATTGGTTCTTGCAATAAAAACGGTTCTCAAATTAACTTTTCACTATATATATATATATGAAGAATGTTCAATAATACTTAATTCATAGTCTTAAGAAACTAATTTTAGTCTTTGAATCAATGGCTACAATGGTCCAGGATGCATTTTAAAATTTTAGGCAGAGTGACACTTTCGTAATTCACATGTGATCCTTTTACAAATCACATGTGATGCTTTTACAAATCACATGTGATTGTATACTGAATCATCCATGATTGAATATTAAAATTTTATGATTATGTTTTTTACATGGACTTTATTGAACACAACTCATATATATATATATATATATATATATATCTTACTCCTATATAATACATTTACCACCTAAAAAACTTTTAATTTTAAGAAGAGTAAATTTACTAAAATACCCCTCATTTATACCTCTCCTTTACCCCTCCTTTAAGTCCACAATTAATGAATTTAAATAAATAAATATTGAAAACATAACCGACAAGTAATGAATTTAAACAAATAAATATTGAAAACATAACCGACAATTAATGAATTTAAACCAATACTTATAACTGAATTATTTCTAACTATATATTTTTAATATTAACTATTGATTAATGAGATCACCATACTTATAACTGAATTAAGTCTAATCATATATTTTTAATATTAACTTTTGATTCATGAGATCACCTAAATTCTTGTTTTCAATAAATCAAGTTCAGGAGATTTCATAAACACCAAACAAATGAAAGAGTCAATGATTTGAAATTTATAAACATTGCATTCTAACTCAATTACATAATAATTGGAATTATGAAACATTACACACACACACATATACATACATATATATAATCAACAACTTCATGATTCAGCCATGTGACAAAATTCTTCCAACAAACTGAAAGACAAATAACTCAGAGTTAGCAATTTAATTCTTAAATTCAAAGTGGCTCTCGCAAAGAATCTTCACAAACTCATATTATCTTCATCTCGCAAGGAATCTTCACAAACTCATATTAGCTCTTTGTGATTATTCTATACAAAACTCATCACAACCTCCTCTTTATTCGCCGCCGTCGCATTGCGCAGGTACCCCACTAGTATATATATATATATATATATATATATATATATATATTGGAGAGTTCAAACGAAAACTGTTTTTCGTACGAGAACCGTTTTTCATACGAGAACTGCGAGAACTGTTTTTAACACCATTAGTGACTCATTAGGGGTATTTTGGTAATTTATATATTTATCCAATCGTGAAACGCGTCCAGGTGAGCCGTCATTAATTTACGAGGCTTGATTTTCCCAAAATAACCCTCGTTAATGCGTCATTAATGAGCCATTAATGAAGCATTAATAAAACATTAATGAGCCGTCAAAAAATCTTAGCCATTGATTAATTTTAGTCAAGGGCTAAGGTCCCGTTTGATTCGCAAGAATTAGCCAGAATTGATCAAAATTGGAATTGAGAAATCCTAACTTGAGATGTTTGGTTGAAAGAATCACAAATTTGGAATTTGACCACGATTTTGTGTAACGCCCATGATTTTTTTTTTCAAAATTTCACCATTTATAAAAACCTTTAATTAAGAGCAAAAACATGCAGCAGAAGTCTTAAAAGTCATAAATGGAAATAGTTGTTTTCGCCATAGAGGCGATTACAGAATCCTTCATAAAATAAACCACGGGGTTACGACCGCAGTCATTCAAAAGTCAGTACAAGTTTGATGTTATGAATTTATTACATAACCGGATAGTTTGTTGATACCAAAACATAAACCAGAACTAATACTACCCTCCTCGCTGAACCACAACCTCTAAGCCACCTGCGCGAGTACAAGACACATTTCGAAAGAAACAAGTGTCAGCTTACGCTAAGTGAGTCAATAGGAGTTGTAATCAAAAACCATAAAACATGTTTGTAAGTAGAATATGACATGTAAATAAACACCATATCCCACCCTTAACGTATTTGACCCGTACCGAGAACCCGCAGATCACATAGCACCAAATGGGTCAAATATTCACAAGTCATTTCATGAAGTCAATCGCACATAATCATAATCATACCACATAATATTTCATAGATCATATCGTATCATAGCCGCATATATCATATCGCATAAATCATATTGCATAGATCATATCAAAGGATGATTCTGATGTAGAGTCTAAACCCACACTAGAAGACCCAAGGTTTACTAATTGTGTGCCCGGCCAACCTATGTTTTCAAGCGGGGCGCGACTCCCACCCGAGAACATAAATCCCGAGACTCCGCTTTCGCTACTCCGACGGTGCGAGTACAAATACTGCGTTGTCGTTCTAGTACGAGTCCAAACGAAGCCGATCGTATTTCAGCTTCTCCTCACACTCATGTGATGTATGATCTAGCCTCCTTGGCCTACATCACTCCAGTACTTGAACACTGAAGTGTCCGCATACCATGTGTCAAAATAGTCGTCTAGAAAGACCAAATGACTCTTGTTGGCTAGCACTTTAATCCTAGAAGGTCAATCATGCCAACTAGGCCCGCAAATCCGCAATATGGGTAATATTGTATTCTACCCCCGCCACAAAATACATGCATGCAATAACTCGTAAGTAGTCATATGTAAATCGCAGTAAAAATCATGAATAATAATAACATGCGTATTTCGTGTTTGATCATGCATGCAACGAGTATTTAACTTAGGACACATGACATGTATCATCAATCAATATATATAGGTATATATATAATCATCTTAATTTCGAAAATAAGGTTTTGTCTATGTACTCGGTTTTGTAAAAGTCTACTGAACTCACCTCAGTCCAGAAATAAACCCACAATCTAGATTCGACGAACTACACTCTCGGATCGTCAAGAAATCGACCTCAACCGTCTCGAATAACCTTTCGGGGTCACTAAAGCGAAACCACGCTCAAAACTACTCCCGAAACGCTATATCCGTTCACCCCGCACCTCGAATACGAGTTCTAACGAGACCCGACACCCTTGAAAGTTCACTAAACTTGATATCTCTCGAAAAACGGGCAGAGTAACGAAGAGGTAGAAAAGTGTGTGTGAAATTCGGATGGCAATGCTCTTATATTTATAGACCCATTTTTCTGGCCGACGCTTCGCGTCGCGACGTTCTGACACACGCAACCGTACCTTACACACGCTACCGCCTGTCACACGCAACCGACATGTGTCTTGCCGCCCAGACGCGTCGCGTCGCAACCTATTATTTTCCAGAATTTTTATTTTTCTTTTATTTTAAATTCCCATCTTTTCTACTACTTTTCTTTTCTTTCTTTTAAATAATAATATTCCTTTATTATTATTACCAAGTTGAACTTCGAAAATAATATTCATTTCTCGATAAATATTATTAAAATATTCGGGTCGTTACATTTTGAATTCCTTCTTTTAAGGAATTTGCCATTCCTTTACACATGGGAAGGAATTATCAAAAAGCAATTTACATATATTATAGAAACGGGAAACAAACATGTTCTCACTGCAACATCATCGAACTCCGATCCCTCTTCGTTGCCGACCTCCGCCTACCTTTCTGTCACCGACCTCCGCATCCCTTTCCGACGCCGACCTCTGCCTCCCTCTCTGTCACCGACCTCCACCATGGCAGATGTGAAGTACTATTTATGGGATGAACCCTATCTATTTCGACACTGCGCAGACAACATTATTCGGAAATGCGTTTCGGGAGATGAGGCGAGGGAAATACCGAGGGATTGCCATAGTGGGCCCACCCGAGGACACCACGGTGCGGTCTACACCGCAAAGAAGGTATTTGAAGCCGGATTTTATTGGCCCACCATCTTTAAAGACGCACACACCCTCGTAAAGGAGTGTGATGCCTGTCAGAGGGCCGGTAATATATCTTCCCGAAACGAGATGCCCCAACACAACATCCAAGTCTGTGAAATCTTCGATGTGTGGGGTATAGACTTTATGGGTCCGTTTCCTTCATCCCGCGGAAATAAATATATCCTAGTAGCTGTCGACTATGTGTCGAAGTAGGCCGAGGCACAAGCCTTACCCACTAACGATGCCCGAGTCGTAGTGAAATTCCTAAGGAAGCTATTCTCTCGGTTTGGTATCCCTAAAGCCTTGATCAGTGATAGGGGTACGCATTTCGCTAACAGCCTAATGGAGAAAGCGCTGCAGAAATATGGTGTGAACCATAGATTTGCAACGCCTTATCATCCGCAAACGAGCGGGCAAACCAAGGTTACCAATCGCGCACTGAAACAAATTCTAGAACGATCGGTAAACGGGAACCGTAAGGAATGGGCAGATAAACTCGATGACGCACTCTGGGCGTTTCAGATTGCCTATAAGACTCCTTTAGGTACTACTCCCTTTAGGTTAGTCTACGGAAAGGCATGTCACCTTCCAGTCGAGGTAGAGCATAAGGCATACTGGGCATTGAAGGCATGCGATCCTGATCTAGATAAGGCACGTGCCAACCGTTTCTTACAGCTAAACGAGTTAGATGAATTACGAAACGAAGCATACGAGAATTCTGATCTATAAAGATCGTACGAAAAAATGTCATGATGCACGTCTGAAAGAAATCAAACACTTCGAACCTGGCGATAAAGTTCTTCTATTCAATTCTAGGTTGAAGTTGTTTCCTGGAAAACTCAAAACCCGATGGTACGGCCCATACGTGGTTAGTAAGGTATTTCCATATGGCACAATCAAACTACTTGATTCTAAGGGAATTACCTTCAAAGTCAACGGGCACCGAGTAAAGCATTACTTGGAAGCAATGCCCGAGGAAAGGGAAGGTGAGGATATCAACCTAGCCGGAAAATGTGCATTTAATTGTAAAAATGTACGTTTACCGTTTCTTTTATGTTTTGCAGGCTAAAAAGACGAAATATTTAAATAATCGAGAAAAATAAATAAATCCCGAGAAGTCGAGAAAGTGAAAAGAAGTCGAGAAAAATAATCGGGCCGAAGAAAGAAATCAAGGAAGAAATAAATGGGCCCAAATGAAAGAAGAAAGAAATAAATAGAAAGAAAGAAGAATAAGCCCAAAAGAAAGCCCAAGAAAAAGGACCTTACCGGGTGCAAAGGAAGGCATCGCGGCGCGACGCACTTGTGCGTAGCGGCGCGATGAAGTGTCTGGATAAGGCCCAAATTCTCACCACATGTTGTCGCGGTGCGACGTGATAAGATGCCGACAGCTTTGAAATTCGAAAGAAGAAGGATCGGGTTAAAATACTTCGTCGCGGCGCGACACTTCCTTGTCGCGGCGCGACACCCCTGTTTTCAGAAATCTATTTAAACGAACTTACAGATCTGAAAAAGGGTTAACCACCCGATTTCTTCCACCATTCCTCTGCTAAACATGTCCAAGAACACATCCCAGAAGGCTTGAGCTCGGATTTGGAGGATTAAAGCTACAATTGAAGATTAAAGGCTTGGAATTCTTGCTTTTTACGGTTTTTCTATTCTTCTTCCATTCTTAATGTTTAATCTTGATTTCCAGAAGTCTAGTATGCTTGTAATAGGCTAGGTTTTCTGTTTTCCTCCCTAGAGGAGATGAAACTCTATCAAGTTGGTTAATTTTATATCTTTTTGACTTTAATGGCATTATATTTATCTTTCAAGTCTAATCAATGATCCTAGCATGTTTTAATTCTGTTTTTGATTTGTTTAGAATCTGAGTTGATGTAAATTGGAGGACCAATCCATTTATAAGACTTTAATCAATGCTAATTAGGACCAATAATTGGTGTTGACTAGTGTTTGATCAAAACCTAGGGTTAAACAATCAAGATAGGAACTTTAATGTGTTAGAATTGATATATGATAACTTTCATGTGTTAATTAAATGATTTGGTAACTTAATCAATCATTAAAGATTAGATCTTGATAGATACGAACTTAAATATGCTTAATTGTGTAGTTAATTGATTTAATGACCAATTGATTAGTTAATTACATGATTAGATAAGTTGGATACTCAGATCAAGAGTTTAACAATATACGAATCGGTATAATGTTCATTAATTGTCCATTGCATTGATTTTGATTTATAAAACCAACTTGAAAAGGGTGGAATTGAATCTAGAGAGGGAAGCCTTTTAATTGATACTTAATCCAACAAAGTTTCTTGCTTTTTGCTCTCTTTGATTGTTTTTGGTAAAGTAGTAGTGTTAGTATTCATTTAGGTTAATAAAGTTTCAAACTTGATTACAAATTTCTCTTAATTTAGTTTAATTGCTTTAGTTTAGTATTTTATTGCATTTATTGAGTTTAATTGTGTTTATTTGGTTTAATTAGTTTGTGTTAGTTAATTCTTTATTAATTTGATAAAATCAGTTTAGCTCCCGTTCCCCAAGAGTTTGACACCCGACTTACTAACTATAACACGAAACGATTAGGTACACTTGCCTATTCGTGCAGTTTTTAGTAAATAATTCGGTAAAATATAAATTTAAAACTAGTACGTAAAACGCACATCAGTAACCGATTGAATCAATGGAAGTGTTGATTGTATCGATGCTTGTGGTAATTAATTTAGGTCGGTGGATTTTTTTGATTTGGGAGATGAAAAGTTTGAATTTCAAGTGAAGGAAGAGGTTATCATATGAATTACGAATTCATTCATTTAATTCCAATTCTTTTTTTAACCAAACAAGATAAATGTTTTAATGAATTCCAATTCCCACAAATTCTAATTCCAACCAATTTCAATTCTTTAGTCAAATTCCAATTTCTTTTATTACATTTCGCAAACTAAACGGGGCCTAAGATTAGTTCTCGTATAAAAAACAGTTCTCGTTTGAACCTTCCCCTATATATATAGATATAGATATATATATATAGATATAGATATAGATATATATATATATATAGATATATAGTGAAAAGTTATTTAAGAACCGTTTTTATTGCGAGAACCGCGAGAACCAATTTTGAACGTCCAATTCCCCCTCTTTCAATTGGATTTCCCACCAATGAATTCCTTACATGCACCTAGCCACACTAAATACACCCACGTTTTTCATCCATGAATTCCACTTAACAAATGAACGGCTAAGATTGTTTTTTGCGGTTCTCACAATAATATTAATTTCCAAATGAACCCTCCCCTTTATATATATATATATATATATATATATATATATATATATATATATATATATATGTGTGTGTGTGTATAAAATTCTCGATCGATCGGTTTGGTAGGGTTTGACCTTTAATAAATTTTTTGTTCAATTGTTATATTAAAAAAAACAAGTGACGTCTAAAGTGTAAACAACGTGCAGGGCTCATACTATCACAACACGTACAACCAAATTAAATATGAATAAGTAATTGACTACTATGTTACATGTCCCATAAGATTCTAAGACAACACCGGAAAGTTATCATTAAAAAAGAGTATGTTACATTTTTCATTCATCATAACTTCCCTTTTGATTCATAAACTTTTAAAATTATAATTATTATTGATATAAACATAAAAAATTATGATGATCACTCTTACTCTTACTTTTATGTTTGTTAGAGGGCACGGAGTAGAGCCCATGACGAGCTCATCATGTGCAACCACTTCATCCTCATGCTAAGTAAATCAGTGTTTCGTCATGTATGTTTGTCATCCTTGTTTATCATTCGAGTGATGCTCTTGACGGGCAAAAACATTTTTATAAACATTCCTCAACGTTCATGTACAAGGCTTCGAACAAACTCAAAACAACAATATCAACGATCCCTTCTTTCAGAAAATGTTAAATTATTCGTCGGACTTCCTGAGTACACACTCAAGCATCAATTCTCTCGCAACGACTTAGGCATGTTTTATATCTCTCCGGGATTAACCGAATTAAGCAGATCAGACAAGAAAAGAAATAAAAAAGGATTAAAAAACCGGAGAAAAAGCGTAACAACGTAAGAACCACGAGCTACGAGACTACAAGGAATGCATCTTTTTATTTCTCGGCAATAAATTGAAGAGGTTTTGCCTATATATACATAAGAAATATATCCAAAATAAACAAGTAATAAAACATTGGAAAATGAAAGAATGAAACTCGGCTTAAACGCAAACAATAGTAGTTTGCTTATCGCTGCATTCGAACCCAAATGCCCGAACTTGGGATTTCTTTATGAACAACAAACAATAGATAATTCCCTGCTGGTGCAAGGTTACCAGATGAAGGTGCTGTCACATATATTTTATAGGTAGACCTTCCAACGGTCTTGATGGAGTTGCTTGTATCAAGGACCAACAACCTCTGATTCATAGAAAACGAGTGCGTATTAAATGAAGGTGACACCATCGTCACGGTGACCGAGTTGGGATCGAGAGTTCGGGATACAGTAAATGTGATAGCCACCCGCTTTCCATAACGGATCTTAGTTTTAGTCTGGGGTGATATTATCCTAGGCCGTAAGGAGGAAGAACTTGAATTTAAATAAGAAGGTGAAAATGCCTCCAAGCTGAGTTCAGTAGGATAAAGCACATTTGTGAAGACATATTTGTCATGAGGGTTGCTTCCACCAACAAGAACCCGACCATCACGTAGTAAAACCGCCGTGGAATGGTACACCCTGGGTATCGTGCTTGGAGTCTGAACCTCAAATCGGGAGCCAATTTGGTTATCAGGTTTATATGTTACAGGGCTGAGAACTGGGTTCCTCCCAAGTTCCCATCCAGCAACACCAGCCGATGCACCATTGATGATCAAAAGGTGACCATTAGGAAGCAACAACATGTCTCCCATTACTCTAGCCATAGGCATTGTCTCCATGACCCATTGGGGATTCTGGTCGGATATTTTAATCCGGCCACAAGTATCTAGAGCTCCATCAAATACTCCCTTATTTGCATTAGCGAATGCTCCTTTAGGTGCACCCCCACAAACCAATACTTCAACAGCATCTACTACTCCACGTTTTATCCGCAAAGGGAGTAGCACAGCAGAACCCGTACTTGGATAATTCCTTGGTTGACCACCGGGCATTGTGGGGTATGTCTTGAGAACTTGGTTGTTAGAGTAGTCAAATAAAATTGCACGGTTATTGGCAAAAACAAACAAGTTTCCGTCAGGATTGAGAAATACAAAAGGGTACAAATTATTCTCAACATTAGGGTCATTCGTCTGGACCAAAAACGGAAAGCTGGGAGAGTTCTCGGTGGCTGACATCTTTGGATAGAATTCATAGTTAAAGGCCTGACGACCACCAATGATAATTTGTCGTCCATCGGGCAATAGGTGATTGGTTGCATACCATCTTTGTTTGCTCAACCCGTCAGGTATCTCTTTCCAATCACACGTGCCACATGATTTATAAGTTCTGACCCTTCGATAACCATCAGCCCAACCACCTGTCTGGACTAAGGTGCCATCGGGCATTAAAGTTCCGGAGGAACACCAGACGTTGGTGAGTACCATGAGTGGACGAATGGTATTGGAAGCAACATCATACTCAACGGAGTGGGCGGAGCAGTCGGTCGAGTTAGGCCGACAGTTGCCATTTGGAAGAGAGATGTTGGAGATGCCAAAGTCGGTACGATCATACATTACAACACGGTCGTTGGGAAGTAGCTGCATGTGCATGGATGAAATTCCAATGCTTGGGAGAAGGACGGACCACGATCCACCTGCAGCACGACAGTTTGGGGCATGAAGAAGCATGAACAACATAATTAGATGATGATAAAGGAGGGCGTTGGCAGAGGAGGACATGATTCAATTCAGGTTTTTATTTTATTTTTCCTTGTTGGCCGGGTATTATCGATCAGTCTGGTTTTTGTGTATTTTGGAGGTGATATTGATGGCTTTAAATAGTGTTTTCCAAGGAGAGGATCTTAATTATATTCGTTTCAATGAATTAATATTTTATTACTATTATAATTTTTAGGTGTGCAGAATTGAATTGAAGAGAAGTGTTGGGTTCATTCACCTAATTATTGACATTCGACAATTAATCATGCATGGATGTGCATTCTTGATAAATGTTTATTATGTCAATGGTATTTTAGGTGTGTAGGATCATCCTCTGCTGAATTATTCTGCAAGAATAAAATCAGAATTTTTAAGGTCGTGTTCAATTACATTCTTGATGCATATTATCGTATCATCAGCTCGTACTTAGTTAAAAACTAATTAAAATTATCACAAATCTACAAATGGTTGACAAACTAATTAATAGTTCTTAGATTAATAGAGCGCGTCATATGTTCCTGAAAGTCGGTAGGTTTCATTCATGTTAATTCAAATGTGCTAATTATAGATGTTATTAATTGATTAATATTTTATGAATGGAATATGCATGCCCACCTTGGTTGATTGGTCATGGCAGCATTCTTCTTCAATTCGTTTGTGTTCATATCTCAAAGTTCAGGGTTTGTCTCAAACATTTTTAGATCCCAGGACAAAACTAAAAAATGGCCCTTTAAAATGTTAAAACTTACATACAAAAAACTAAAATATATAAAAATGTTGAATAAGAAACTTATTAGGTTTTCAAATTCTTTATAAATATATTCATTCATTTTCTTTGAGATTGTTTTATGTTTTCAAATTCTTCTATTTTATTTCTCCTCTTGACTACATATATGATAAATGCACTTTAAAAAACTTGATTTATTAATTAATTATAAAGTGATTCATGTATTTAAGTAAACAAACCAATTAACTTGATATCAAGTGATTTAACTATTTAAGAAAACACCGGTTAACTTGATATCAAATTATTCAAGTAGTCTGTTTACCTAATAAAGTAAATAACTACTAAACTCATTAGCTGATTATCAAGAATATTTGGCTAATTTTCAAGTGTTTCAAGATTTCAAATACGTGAAACCAACTAACTTGATAGTTGATATTATCAAGTGATTAAAGTTGTTATGAAGTGATTAAATCTCAAGTAAATGATTTAAAGTAACTAATTAACAAGGGATCGAAGTAAGTAAGTGATTTCAAGTAACTAAATTAACTAATTAATAATCAATAATCAATAGCCCAAACAAGAAATCAAAGATAAAAGAAACTTTATAGTTGTTTTATTAGAGTTTGATCAATAGAACTTTGAAGCCTTGATTCTGAAATGAGTGAAGCACTCTCAATATGTATTTCCTATTCGCAAGAAATCAATTATTCAAATACAAATAGATTACAAAAACAGTAAAAAAAAATAAACTGAAATTAAGAAATAAAGATAAAATACAAATTAATTACTAAAACTCTCGAGTCTCACTCAAATGATAAAATATGATCTCGTATGTGGTACACTGATTTCAAGAAACGTATTACCATCTACCAAAACTCTATTTTTCTACTCAACTCTAAGGGTTAAAGAAATCATCTCATTAAAAACGTACAAATAAAATATATGATTGCAAGTCGTCGACTAAAATACAAAATCTGAAAATGCCTAAGCCTACTAAAATCACCGACTCTAAAATTATACGATGTGAATTGCCGACGATCAGATTATTTCATAAGACATCACCTACTGTGTTTTGAAAGATCAAAGAATTCTGGATTGGATGATTTACAATTGTGATTTGTTTTTGCGTTTCATCATTTGCAAAGAACGCAAGGGCAAAAGGAGAACCGATCACCAATAGCATATGATCCATAGCAAAATAGTTTGCTACGACATGATCTAGCTTGTTTTCCTTTATGGGGTTACTATTCGTCTGCGATTTTCAATCTGATTGCTATTTTAGTTTCTAAGTTTGCGTTTCAGATGGCGAGCCTAAGAAATTAGGTCTTTTTTCTATGAGTCTATACATTTGGATTAAATAAACTTTGTTACATGTGTATATATATACATGTGTATGTATATACATATATATATATATGACTATACTAATTGTGTACCCCTTTTAGTCATGGGCAGTTGCCCGGCTAGCCCGTCCCTTAAGACGACCCTGTCAAAGTTTCAACATGGTATCATAGCAATTAGCAAAGTTTTTTGGTTCCTAGCTTGGTGGTAATTTTCTAGTTTCTTTGTTAAGTTTTTATTTTTTCCGAATCTAAGGTTGTGGGTATAACTCGTTCTTCTCGATCTGGTATGTATAAGCTTCCGTTGATGTGTTTTGTTTGTTCCGTGGTCCGTTTGTAAGTGTTGCTGGTGTAATTACTAATTAGTCGATCCGTTTCACACATCTTGGTTCGTGTTTTTTTAATTAATTAGTTGGTTCGTGTTTTTTTAATCAATGTGGTTTGGGATTGTCCAATCTATTTTCCAATCCATATTCTTGTTAGTCGGTTTCACTACTACACAAAGAGTCATGATGACCGGTTATTAGAGTTATAGGAATCGGTTTTAGAAAGGGTCTTGGTTTTTCTTGATGTAGTCGGATCCTAATTAGTGATCTATTGAGATTGCTTTTAATTGATTATTGTAGGTTTGTGTTTAGTTATAGAGATATTAGTAAAAGACATTAATAATTCATTTTCATGTACTATCTAACCTGGTTAATTTACCTTTTCGACCTCCTTTTTTGTGGAACTGTTCAAAATTGTATTTGTAGAATACTTTAACATGGGCCAATGAGAACACTACTCACACCCCTATAAGATGACATCTGAAGAAAGGTAAAATGGTATGTGAGGGTGTTTATTATTTTTTAAATAGAAAATAGTTAGTAGGGTATTGCGTTAGAAAAATGACCATTATCTTAGTTTTAGCATGATAGAAAAATAGAATGGTAGAAAGAGAAAACTGATATGAGGCTGATGTGGCAAATAAGATGAAGAGATGGAAAGGTATTCGACCACTCCCTACACCCTTGGCAACAGTAAAGTTGATATGAGTTTAATGATTGGTGTTGTTTGGTTTTTTAGAGATAAAATGCATGTTGTTTCTTTCCGCCTATTTTCATGTTTGCAAAAAAAGATGTGGACTAAGATGCCGTTTGTTTTTTAGAGATAAAATGTCTAATGTATGTTTTTGTTTGTTTTCATGTGTGAAAAAAAATGTGGACTAAATGTCTACAGTCTGCACCAAGAAGACTGTTTGAAAAAATGTCATGTTACAATGTAATTTTCTTTAATAAAAACATGTGAGGAAAATCCATACATTTGAGTACAATTATCGCAACCAACTCGATTTTAAACACCCGGTTTTAAGGTTCTCTTTAAGTTTTTGTTATTATATGATAATTAAGTGAATAAGGGCATAAGAAGGATATGAGATATCAACATCGTACCGACAAAACTAACAAAAACTGTAACTTGATATGTATGTGTGCATGTATGTATGTATATGCCATATGTATGTATGTACGTACGTACGTACATATGTATGTATGCATGTATATACGTATGTATGTATGTATGTATGTATGCATGCATGCATAGATATGTACGTGTGTATGTATGTAGTATGTATATCTATAATATAAGCATGTACATATGTGTATATGTATGTGTGTGTGTATAACCGGATTGGCCCGGTGGTTGAACGGGGAGAAAAATGATACGCTCGCCACACCTAGTTAACTAAATACCCGGAATTTAAAACACTAGGGTTATGGAGTTAGAATCAAATACGAGAGTGAGTTACAAATATAAACATGAGAATGTATGTTTTAAAAAAGAGGATAATGCACCTCTGCTGGAAATAGATGTAATCTACAAAACTCTTTTCTGATTACATACATAAACAGTCTATTCTTTAAATGGCTATGCATCCACAGACATCTTTATCTATTTTGATAAATCAAACAACACCTTTATGTCAAAAGGTGAAATATCGTAACTTTGGTCATTTTTTATATTCAACCCTTACGAGGGTTTATTTTACTTATAAAAACATGTTTAATGGCCCACGTGTGATAATACTTTGTACATACTTCAATAGATGTGTGCAAAAATCTCGTTTTGAAGCTAGCTAGAGAGCGGTTCAACATTGACTAGGTTGATATCATTTTTTGATCGGTATCGAACCGGATGGGTTTCCAGTCGAATTGGATCTTTCAACCCGTTTTTTGGGTTTTTTATAACTTTTTTAGTTTTTTTAATGATGGTAATGTGAATAAAGGTATAAGGCAATAAAAGATATCAATATAAAATCAAGAAATATCACAAAAACTCTTTTTTTAAAACCAAAGGAATTTAATTAAAAAATTCACTAGAACTCTAACTTGGAAACACATGTGTGTATAGAAAATCAGGTTGAACGGATGGTTCAATCGTGTGACCCGCTCTTTACATCGAATCAACTAAAAAACATATTTGAAAAATTATTCATAACACCTAAAGTGATTATGAAATGTTCTTTGGATGGTTACCGGTTAAAACACCTCCGCATATGGTGAATGAACTCAACACACACACACCCACACTAAATGTTCTTTGTTTTATTGCACGATTTGTTTGCGTTTATTATAATTTTCTTTTGTCCTCTTCCATTAAACGGCAAATCTGGGTTACATGCTTAGGTCAATAATAATTTAATTATTAAAGTTTTAGTTTATTTTTTATTTAATTATTAAAGTTTTTCTAAAACAATTTTACCATAACGTTTTGAATTTATTATGATTTAAACCTTATAGTGTTGTAGAATTTACTCCTTTTTCTTAAAACATGGCAGGAACAAATGAGTTTTTTTACTTAATTTTTAATCATTTTAACTAATTGTTTTTATGGATTAATGTAGGTAATAAAGAATGTTCAATATAGTCTATAATTAATTTATAGTCCTAAGGGACTAATTTTAGCATTTAGATCAATAACATCAATGATCCAGATTAAATTTTAAAAATTTTGGCAGAGTTACATTTTCGTAATTTTTCGTAATTCATATGTGATGATTTTACAATTCACATGTGATTGAATATTAAAATTTTAGTACTATGTTTTTTAAATGGACTTTATTAAACAAAACTCGATCTATAGTTAATATTAACTTTTACCTTTAGAAAGACATAAGTTCATGAACTTTAATCAAGTGTGGACCAAGAAACCACTACTTAAAGTCAGGTATATGATAAACCAAACTCATTTAGCATCATAAATGTTTTTGATGCCTTGACTCATTTTGAACTCGTTTCAAGTCGTTTTTTTACATTAATTTATAAACAATTCGATAACCTTTCCATTATTCAAGAAGAAATTTGTTCAAAGCATTCATTTCGTGCGTGTTAGAAGTGAAGATGGAGGAAGATATGACTTGCTATAATAAGTTAAAATCAACAAAATTAAATGAGTATAATAACACATTTTTTTGTAAATTTAATGGTAATAAAAAAACTTTATGTACTATAATGAAAATTTGAGAAACGTTACGTGTTACAGAACATTAATCCTAATAATAATGATAAAAAGTATTATTATTATTATTATTATTATTGTTGTTGTTGTTGTTGTTATTGTTGTTGTTTTAATGTTTTAGTTTGGTGTGTCTTTGGTGTTTTGGTACATCATAATTTCTTTGGTGTTGTTAAAAGAAGTGTTCCCTCTTATTGTGTGTGAAGCCAGCACTTGAAGTACTCCGTAACGATCTTCACAAAAATGTTCATTATCTGATTCTTCTATTCAATTAATTTATTCTATAGGCGTTTAAGAGTAACTCGATCTTCACGTGTTGAGATGCTGCATGCTTTTATTAATTAAGCTTATTTGTTAATAACGTTTTATGACAGTACTTTTAGGTAGCTGGGTTTATGTACTTTGTTGTTTCTGCTAACTCTTCCTTTTTGGAAGCTCGATATATATATGTCTCCTCTAGTTTCTCGTACGTTTGGACGTGTTGTTTAGTAAATTTTCTTTGACATATTAATTTAAAACAAATAAAAAATAAAAACAACAAACCATTACATTTACTTATTACAAGGAGTATATCCTTTTTATAAATGAACACAATTAATATATAAACAAACCAAAACAATGGTATTGCTCTGAAAATTTGTCATTGCATCTGAACCCAGATGCCTGGACTTGGGATCTCTTTGTGAACGACAAATAGAAGATAGTTACCAACTGGAGCAATGCTACTAGAAGGTGGGGCCCTTACGACAATTTGGTATCTTGACCTCCCAATAATCTTGGAAGCGACACCACTATCAAGGATAATTAGTCTTTGATTCATCGAAAATGAGTGTGTGTTGAAAGAGGGTGCCACCATTGTAATTGAGACCGAGCTTAGATCCACAATGCCAGAAACAGTAAACACAATAACAACTTGTTTCCCGTATCGAATTCTAGTGTTTGTTACGGGCAAGATTATTCTCGGGCGTAGCTCAGACGAGTCTGAATCCAAATATGAAGGAGAGAATGCGTCCAAACTCAGTTCAGTAGGGTAAAGGACGTTTGTGAATTCATATTTATCATGTGGGTTACTTCCACCAACAAGAACACGTCCATCACGTAATAAAATCACTGTGGAATGGTAAACTCTAGGTTTTGTGCTTGGATTCTGCAACTCAAATCGAGACCCGGCTTGGTTATCAGGTCGGTATGATACTGGACTAAGAACGGGGTTCCTCCCAAGTTCCCATCCAGCAACCCCGGCCGATGCGCCATTGATGATCAAAACATGACCGTTGGGGAGCAACAACATGTCACCCATGACACGAGCCAAAGGCATGGTCTCCATGACCCATTGGGGGTTAGAGTCTAATATTTTGATCCGCCCGCAGGTATCCAAGGCCGGATCAAATATCCCATTGTTTGCATTAACGAACGCTCCTTTTGGTGCGCCACCACAAACCAATACTTCAACCTCCGTCACATTCCCTTCTTTTATCTTCAAAGGGAGTAGGACCGCAGATCCCATACTTGGGTAATTCCTTGGTTGACCACCGGGAATTGTTGGGTAAGTCTTGAGAACTAAGTTTTTGGAGTAGTCAAATAAAATAGCACGGTTGTTGGCAAAAATAAATAAATTACCGTCAGGATAGAGAAATACAAATGGGTATAGATTATTCTCAACATTAGGGTCGTTCGTTTGAACCAAAAAGGGTAAACTAGGAGTGTTCTCATTGGCCGACATCTTCGGATAGAACTCATAATTAAACGCCTGACGTCCACCAATGATTATTTGCTTGCCATCAGGCAAGATATGATTAGACGCGTACCATCTTTGTTTGTTCAAGCCATTTGGTGTCTCTTGCCAATCACATGCATCACAAGATTTATAAGTTCGGACAACACGATAACCATCGGCCCACCCACCAGTTTGTACTAAGGTTCCATCAGGCATTAAGGTTCCCGAGGAACACCAGACATTTGTGAGCACCATAAGCGGTCGAACAGAGTTTGATGCAATATCATACTCGACAGAATGTGCGGAGCAATCGGTTGAGTTGGGACGGCATTTGCCATCTGGAAGAGATATATTGGATGTTCCAAAATCGGTTCGATCAAACATAACGACTCGATCGTTGGGAAGTAGTTGCATGTGCATGGCCGAGATGCCAACACTTGGGAGGAGAGTGGACCATGATCCACCTGCGGCTGGACAAGGTTGGACATGGAGGAGAATGACAAGAAAGAAGAAGAAGAGGAGGTAATGATCAGAAACGAGAAAAATACAGGAAGCCATCGGTATTTAGTGAAGTTTGTATTTTTTTTCTTTTACTTGATGTGATTAGGTTTTTGTAGGTCTTTGGAGGTGGTGATGGTGTGGCATTATATACAAGTCGAGACCGTGAAAAAATGAAGGTCGTCGTCAATGATCGTTTCATTCTGTCGGGTTAAGCTAGCTAGGTGAATTGAATATCTGAAATTGAGAATACATAATAATAAAGTCAACTTCAATCAGTTAACAACCATGAAATATCCTCTCTTAATTTTATAACATTAATATCACCAAGATATCTTATTTTGGTTGGTTATCAATCTTAAATTTCAAATTTCTAGGTTTCAATTCGGCATCTTAATTAATTCTTTTAATACTGTACGTGGATATATATATATATATATATGGTAGAGATCAAGTAAAAAGGATTTTATGGTAAAAAGTGTAAGAGACAATAAAAAATCTTTTTTATTGATTAAAACTAGTTCTTTATCAATTTATTTTTGATGAATCCAACTTATTCATTACTTTTTGCAGAGCAAAAGAGATTTTCAAATGTAGATTTTGAAACCAAAATTTTGGAATAATTTGTTGATGAACTAAAATTTTGGAATAATTTGTTGATGAACCAAAATTTTCAAAGATGATGAACTAACAATTATCAGTTGATGTATATACCGAAAAATGATCAAATAATCATCTATCTTACACTTTTTACTTTAATTTTCTTTTTATTTGATCTCATATATATGTGTGTGTGAGTGAAATTCTTTTAACCTTTTGTTTGGTCTACTTTCGTATAGCTAGATAATATATAAATTCCGACATTCCTCACGGTGCTTATATTGATCGATCGATCGATTTATTAATTTGTATTGTGGTGTAACGTACAATATATATATATATATATATATATATATATATATATATATGTATATATATCAGTATTTTTTTCGATCTCTTACATGTTCCGATGTATATATAGATAGGTATATGATATCTTCTAAAATCTATACATGTACGTGTATATTACTAAATAACTAACAATAATTGAAGTAGATATATTGATATAAAGTCTAATGTTTTCAATCATATAATGTGTGTATATATATGAGAGGGTTCATTTGAGAACCATTTTTATTACGAGAACCGCGAGAATCAATTTTAGCCGTTCATTTTGGATAATGGACTTCATGGACGAAGATCGTGGGGGATTGAGTGTGGCAAAATGCATGTAAGAAATTCATGGGTGGTCAATCCAATTGAATGAGGAGCAATTGGACGGTTAAGATTGGTTCTTGCGGTTCTCGTAATAAAAACGGTTCTCAAATGAATTTTTCACTATATATATATATATATATATATATATATATATATATATATATATATATATAGTTAAGATTGGATAAGAACATCTTTAAAATGAGAACATAGAGAATACTTTTGGACCTTTGATTTCATTAATCGGATTGTTTAAAAACTGTCATGTTTTTTTATCTTCTGTTTTATGCATCAATGCGTACAAAAGTGTTTGTCTGATGATATGTATCAATGCATACAAATCTTTAAATTATTAATATTATAGAAATAATTTTGATTTTAAGATTTAGGATATAAACTTGACTTTTGAGTAATTATGGGTGAACATAAACGTAAAGGAGAAATGTTAAATTACAAGTTTACCAATGTTCTCACTGTTGTACATCTTAAAAGGGTTCTCTCTTGAACCTCGCCCTATATATATATCCTATATAACCAATTTAAAAGAAAAGGATGCTGACATTATCATCCTTTTCAAAAAATTATGTTTTTAAGAATGATGACGTCACATCGCAAAAAAGGAATTTTAAACCAATTGGGAGGGGACCGGATGAAAAATGTAAGGGGGTTTTATAAAATATGTGAGGGGCTTTTAAGAAAATATGGGGAAGTTTTATAAAAATTATATATTAATGTAATTAATTATGTTGTTTATAAATTATGTTTATTAACTTGTGATATATTTTTTTTAGAGAAAAAATAATTATATATTTACGACCGTCTCATTTTTATTTACATTTTGGTGTAAATTTTATTGTAATATGACACTTTTTTAAAAAAATAGTATATGCTTAATATTTTGTTATATATTAATAGTAGTGGGTAGGTAAATTTTTTTTAACTGTGGGTTTTTTTTTTAAATTATGGTATGAGTTGAGTGATCAACTTGAATATGTTGTTCAAAGTGTTTAGTTATTGATTTTAAAACATCTTATCTTATAACCTTATTAAAAGAAAAGGATAACAAAACTAAAAATTCACCCATCACAACATTCCATTTAAAAAAAATTAAAAAATTCGTGTTTAAGAATACAGTGACGTCATCCAAAAAAACCAATTTTTGAATTTTAGATTAGTTACAACTAATCTATTCAAATTAATGCTTCAATTTATGACTAAGTGATCAAAGTTATTAAACGTATTAAAATTTATTTTAATTTCTTTAAGTAATTAACCGAATTTTAGGATGATATTTAATTAATTTATTAGTTAAAACTTTAATTGCAATTCGAAAACCTTAATTGTACCAAAAAACAAATTTTGAATTTTAGATTAATTATAACTAATCTATTCAAATTAACAAATTAAATACGAGAACTTTTAGATGAGTTGTAACTAATTTATTCGGATTAAATAATACTATTATTTTAGATGAGTTACAACTTTTGAATTTTACTAAATAAGTGGATATATCAGGAATTTTAGATAAGTTACAACTAATCTATTCAAATAAAATAATACTATTATTTAAAGTACCCGATTATACATGAGTCATTAATTTGAAATCGGAAATGTTTCAATTGTAGTATAGTATTCTTGTCAAAATTTTCACCTATCACAATATCCCATTTTAAAAAATAAAAAAAAAAATCGTGTTTAAGAATACAGTGACGTCATCTCAAAAAACCAAATTTTGAATTTTAGATTAGTTATAACTAATCTATTCAACTTAACTAAATATGAGGAATTTTAGAGGAGTTACAACAAATCTATTCAAATTAAATAATAGTTTTATTTAAAGTGCCCGATTATACATGAAGCATTAATTTGAAATCGAAAATGCTTCAATTGTAATATAGTATCCTTGTCAAACTTTATTTATCGCCAAATAATTAAAACTTTCGAATTTAAACCATAAGTGGATATATATATATATAAACTAATCAATTACAACTTCCAGACTTTTGAATTTATACATATAAATCGGATTTAGGATTTTGAATGGAATTATATGTATCTTCGGATGACTTATATAGTATATAGCGGGAATGTTCATGCGAGAAGCATTTTTTTGCGAGAAGTGCGAGAAGTATTTCAGACCTTTAGATGATTTGATCAATGGTTTCTATTAGTTGTGGTATTTTTGTAATTAAAACAAAAACTATATGGTATTAATTTAATCACAAAAGAGTATACTAGACATTTTCATACATGTCTCCTCTCACCTCTCTCTTTTAAACCTCACCACACATTACGTTCTTTTCCTAACCCTAATCCCCCAAAATTATTGATGGACGCTCCCTCATCCTTGTTCCACCACACAATACCACCTACCCAATTCCAATCCTAATTTATCAATCTATGAATCAATTTCGTAACCAATATTATTGATTCACAAAGTCATACAAGATTTAAAGCCATCCTTCCTTCTTCCACCATCGCCGGCCTTCCTTCATCCACCGTCGCCGCCTCTTCTTCCACCGTCACTGCCCCTTCCTTCATCCACCGTCATCGTTGCTGCCGCCCTTTTGCTGCCTTCCATCGTTAGCGAGCATCTCACGACCGCTGCACCACCACTATCTACAACCGGCCAGATCTCCTCCACCTATTCGTTTTTACAACCGTGGATGAGATATACGAGAAGATTGATCCACTGTTTCCAGCTACAAGATCAGCATGGTTGCATCCCTAAAAGCCATCGTTGCCTCCACCAAGGTCGTCGTCTCATCCCTTAAAGATACCATTGTCAGCGCCGTATACACCCAAAGCCATTGGGTTCAGATCTGAGGTAAAAGAACTCATGAATCGCTTGCTGGTGCTTAATAAAGATAATAAAGAAGTACAAGACATGTTCATTAACCTCAAGTTTCAGTTATTTGAATGGTTTGGGCATCGAAGCAGGTCTACAAAGTTTAAATCAGAATCGCCGGTTTTTACTTCCGTATTATATTTTAAAGTTAGGTGCTTGAGTTGCTTTTTCAGGTAGTCTAGCAATCTGTTTTTAATATTCGTTTTTCTTTTTGTTCAGTAATGAATACCGATAATATCATTCGGTGTATTATTTGTTTACGAATGAATATTTGTTATTTGTTATCAATTTTCTTTTCACATTTTTTTTGAAAAGCCGGATTATTTTATTTCGAGGTATTAAACTTACAAAACATGAACCAAACAAATATAGAGCTCTACAAGATGTGCAACCAATACAACCCGACCCGTATTAACGAAACTCACCCTTGCTATACTTAAATATTACGAAATGGCATCATAGCCGGAGCAGATAGCCAATGACTGCACGAGAGATGATCCCCCACTTTGGATCTTAACTTGATCCACTGAAATGTTGATAATTTAATGTCAAACAACATAAAGTTTGGATTTTGTGATTTCCCGTTGAAGATTAACTCATTACGAGACTCCCAAATAAGATAGGCTGCCGATCTGATCACTAGCTTCCAAATGTTTAATGAGGAAATAGGCATTGTAGACACCGCCATCGTACATAAGTCTTCAAAGGACCCGCCCCCTCCGAAATGAATGCCCCACCATCGATGTATTTCTGACCACAGGTTGTGTAACATAGGGCAACAAAAAATCACATGTGAAGCGTTTTCACAATGTTCGTTACACCTGGACAAAGTAAAGAAGGCACATCTATACCTCTTTGATCTAGATTCACCCGCACCGGAAGCCGTTGTCGGTCCACCCTCCAACTAAATATGCAAATCTTCTTTGGTAAAATAAATGACCAGAATGTTTTAGCTGCGTAGGTGTAGTCCGACGAGACTAACTCCTCAATCAGATCCCTCATCATTTTTACCGAATATGAATTGTTATTACTAAGGTTCCATTTCCACTCATCGGACTTGTCTTTGAATAGATCCACCGGCTATATCAATGTGCATAGTTAAGTATATTCCTCCGCGACTCTTCCTCTTAATGTTGATGTGTCTCCGATGTCCCAAATCCAGCTATTATCTCTCGAGTGACCCATCTCACCAACTAATTTTCCAACCCTCCCAAACTTGTTGTAAAGTGTTGGGAACTTAAGCTTCAATGGACGATCGGTAATCCACCTGTCATGCCAAAAGCTGATATCCAAGCCGTTTCCAATTTTTACCTTAACAAAATTATACAAATTTATACCAAGGTCATTGATTTCTCTAATCGCACTTACTATACCCGACCAAATTCCCGAACCCAATTTTTTGTTGGTTAACTCCAAACCCCCATCCACCCCATATAAACTTTTCACCAATTTGACCCAAAGTAAATTACCGCCCGACCAAAATCGCCACCACCATTTACCGAGTAAACTAAGATTAAATGCTTTTAAATCCCCAATATCTAGCCCCGTTTTTCTTTTTTTAATATAAATCTATCACATAGGGAAAGGATACTGGTTGGGGCACGGAACAACGAAAAAAAATAAACCGGCAGGCTGGTCAACACATATTTTATCAGTGCAAGTCTTCCTCCACTAGATAAGAGACGCATCTTTTTCGCCAACCTCTTTTTGAATTTCTCAATCACGATATCCCAATGAGCTTTCCTTTTCATGCTAACATTAAAAGGAACACCCCAAGTATTTAAACACACCATCACCAATCTTGAACCCAAAGTAATCAGCCATGATACCTTGTTCAATTTTGGACACACCAAAACCTCACAAGCTACTCTTTTTGAGATTAATCTTTAACCCTGAAGCCTCTTGCCAACACTTAAGAAGCGCAACCAGTGCCCTAATGTTTTCTTTTGACCAAGAACCAAACACCACAGTGTCGTCAGCGTATTGAAGATGAGAAATCATTCTTCATCTTTTCCCACCGAAATTCCGTTGAAAACCTTAGAGTGATAGGCCTCCTCAAGCATTACATTGAACCCCTCCGCCACGATTAAGAATAAATACGGAGCTAATGGATCCCCCTGGCGCACCCCTTTTTGCACATTGAATTCCTCTGACGGAGATCCATTGATGAGAACTGATAAAGAAGCAGAGTTTAGACATAGCTGAATCCAAGAAATCCAACGGTTTCCAAATTCCATCTGAGCCATAAAATCGAATAAAAAATCCCAATCAAGACTATCGTATGCCTTCTCAAAATCCAATTTTACCGCAAACGCTTTTTTCTTTTTCTCCTTCAAGAACTTTAGCACTTCACCCACAATCAAGATACTATCCATCATTTGTCTGTCTTTTATGAAAGTTGATTGTACATGACTTACTAATTTATTGATGACCGATTTCAATCTTGCAGATAGAACTTTAGAAATTATTTTATAGTAACAACCGACCAAGTTAATTGGACAAAAGTCACCAAAGGTTAAGGGATTAAAGAAATAAAAGAAGCATTGCAGCTTCTTGAGAAGTTGCCCTCCCAGAACCACGAAATAGCTTTCATCAAATCGTTCTTTATAGTAGACCAGAATCTTTTGATGAAAAAAAATTAAATCCATCTAGACCAGGAGCTTTGTTGCTGCCACAATCATTAATAGCCGACCATACTTCCTTTTCTGTGAATTTGTGTTCTAATAATTGCCTATCGGTTCACGGATGAACGTTTGTTGTTTTTTGGAAAAAATATAATATTTTGTATGTAAAATGCTCAAACTTTGAATTATACGGTTTAAAAAGTTTTTAAATTGTTTTGATAACGGTTGGTGTGTTTGTATTCACTAATGAATACTATATACATAATGAAGAGTTTGTAAATTGTAGATTGTGTTCAGTAGTGAATACAGTATTAATAATAAAATATAAAAAAAATTTAAAACTCTGGAAAAACAATTAGTTAGAGAGATGAGAGAGAAAATATTTTTGTTGACTAATTTACCCTTTTGAATTAAATAAAAATATTAATTATGATTAATGAGAATCACAAGATCAAAAACCAATCAATGGCTGAAATTGTTTTTCGCACTTCTCGTAAAAAAATACTTCTCGCATGAACCCTCCCCATAGTATATATACTCAATTTTACAAACACAAAATTCTTTGCAACTCCTTGAAAAGATTGCACCATTTTTTTATTGTTCTTAACGTAAATAAGTTTTGTTTACATTTCATGAAAATGATTCACATATGCTAATGTAATATATACTCATTTCATGACAACTCTGTTCATAACAGTTCAATAACGATTGAAAATGATAGAACAAGTTCACGGATTACTTTAATGATATATCTAAAGGTGTGTTTAATTTCAAATTAGAAATTAGTTCAAAATTTACATAAAGTCTAGTAGATTTATATTCTATTTTATATGCTTTATGATGAATGTGTGTGTGTGTGTATATATATATATATATACTTCTGTAAATATATACACATATGGTTGAGTAAATGATTCCATCGTTATTTTATAGTCACTAATCGTTTTAATCTTCGAACGATTTTCAATAGATATATATTAAAGTTAATTAATGAAATTTTTAAGTAAAATTAAAGATATGAATTACAATAAACTAATGAACTTGAACTTACTCCCATTATCAACATTGTTTCTCGAATCTGTCAACCATAATTGTCTGGTAATCGGAATTGCTTTAATTTAATTCTAATTATTTTTACTATACGTGTTAGTACTCTTTAAAGATATATAAGTTTAAATTTGACTTATATCATTCCTGTGTTGACACACGGGTCGCTTAGCTAGTAATGTTTTTAAAACAAAAGATATGTATAACTACATCAACCAAAAAAATAGTTGTATTAATAATTAGGGTTTAGTATATCAAAATGTATCCAACTTGTCACGTTTTACTATTGTGTTGTATCGAACTTTAAAATTTTTCTATTGTATGTATTGAGCATTTAATTTGTCACTATTGTGTGTATTAAACTTTCTATTTTATTTACTAAACTTATATTATTTTTCCTTTTTTTTGTATCCAAAATACATATACTAACAACAAATTAAAAGTTTGATACACATGATATAAACTTTTAAAGTTCGATACACACAATAATAAAACGTGACAACTTTGATAAATTTTAGTGAACTGAACCCTAATAATTAAGAATGTAGCCACCTGGACAATTCCGATTATCCAATTAAACTCGTATAATTAAGAAAAAAATGTTACAGATTTTATATTTTGTTACTGTCTTTTAACTGTAAGGTCTCTCAATCTTTTATTTAATCTTTTAAAAGTCCAATAATTCATATGAAAGCAAAAATATCATAGTCTCTAATTATATAAACATAACAAATAGCAGAAATGATGAAAAGTAGCATTTTTATCTTTTTACGTAGATTTTATAATGTGAAAAAAAGATAAAGATTGAACAAAATACTAGATAGGTGAGTGATAAGATGTACGTTTCCTATAACAAACAAGTTTAAGATTCGATTTCTATAAACTTTTCTTCTCTTTATTTTTTTTTTTAAGTAATAGTGTCTTCTCCCCATCTTTTTCTTTCTTAAACGGCTTGTTTTGTTTCTTAAAAACAGATTTGTTTTTTTGTTTCTAAAAAGGTTCCCTTTTTCTTTCCGTAACTTTAATTATATGAGCAATTTCATATATGTTTCTTTTAAAATAAAAAATATCTTATATATCTAAAACATGTTTTAAGACCATTTTATTTTATACATCAAAAACTTGCGTTTTGGATAATTAAATATTTTTCTTTTTAGATGATCAACAAAATTTATATTTCTTCCTTTATTATATATTATTAATTAATATTAATTAATACTATAATTACTATCATTACTACAAATATAAACTTATAAGGTTAATTTTAGGAAAATAAACCTTTATTATTACTATTATTAGTAGTAGTATAAAATATGTGATCTTATAAGATTTTATAAAAACAAAAATTATGTATTTATCTCGATCGCTAAAAATGCAACATTTAATATTTTAAAACCTTTTTTTCTTTCTTTTTTCGTTCTTTAATATGCTACTATTATCATTACTTTCAAAACAATAAATTACTATTAATCGTAATATATAAACCTTTTTTTCTTTCCTTTTTCGTTCTTTAATATGCTACTATTATCATTACTTTCAAAACAATAAATTACTATTAATCGTAATATATGACCCGAAAACTTTTGTTGTTATCATAGTTAATCCTACAACCATTAATGAACAACTAAGAAATCCAAGATTACCAAATAGCTAAATCAAGTCATAGCAATGCCCAAAACATATACTCGCCTCACATAGGCCACCAGTCTATCTGCGATACAAAACATTTGATATCCCATGTTAGCTATAAAACATAGCTATTGAGTATAACAAAAACATTTATCTTTCAAAACTAAGTCATATATAATATTTCAAAACACAAGTTTGGCAATAATTATCTCTTGCAAAAGCACACATAAGGAACCACATAAGAATCCACACAAAAATACACACAAGAATGTGGGTGAGTCCATGAATCATTAGCATTTCCATGTGGTAGACCGGTAGCTAGCCATGGTCAATACATGCTCATATGGGGATAGCCACATCTCCCCATCAAGGTGGGGGAGTAAAGCATACCACCATACAACGGTTAACTGGAGTGAATGACCTTTTTCCTAACTCCACTCGTGTATACACAGGTTCGGTTCGCTCGTTAGCCCCTTGAACTACACGGTTATAATGGGTACTTATCATCCTGACTCCACCAACTGAACATCCCTCAAGGATACCACACACGTGTTCCATGGTTCAGTTAGCCGCAACCTCTTGAACCACACACATGCCTATAGTGGTCAGAAACACAATTGGATGTGTAATTGAAACAAGACTAGTCTGGACTATAACTCATACCACAAGGGTCACAAAAAGCACATGTCATAATGCTTAAGTAACTCAAGCACTTATAAGCTCAACATTAAGCACTTGGGTATCACAATAGCCATAGCACTTAAGCAGAAAAACTCAATAAACAATATTCATAATTGGCATCTCAATGCCCATATCACACAACGTGTGTAAAATACATTACATCAAATCATGATCACATGAGTTAACACAATAATCAAAATCTACTCCTATATGGAGTATCTTGTCACAAGAAAATATCAAGTATAAACATATCAAGAACATAGGCCTTTCAATTGGCCTCACTTTAATATCCATAGATAATATGCATCATAAAAACATTCCACAAAATCCCACGTCCCTTTGATCCTATAGAATTCATTATTTAATTGCCAAACATAAACAAACAAAATCATTATGACTCATAATCTTTTATGAAACTATATATCCGCAGGGTGTATTCACCTAAGGATTTGATGAGGATCATCAACCAACAAATCCGCAATTACTCACTTAATGATGTTTCAAGGTCTAAACTATGTTCAAACACATATTTGAACAATTATAAACCTCATATGATCACTAGAATCAATCCACAATAAGTTAACTGGTCAAAGAGGGTCAAAATATGGTTTTTAAGGAAACAGGGTGCTTCGCGCCGGAAAACATAACCCCTTGCACCGCGAGAATTTCGCTGGAAGAACACTTGTTTGCTAGACGCAAAATAACACTTGTTTGCTAAACGCGACGCGTCACATCGCGACACACAACACGCAGCGTCGCGACGGGTGCTGCACAACAGATGTTCAAGTTTTGATCTTCTGTTTTGTTACTAGTTCGACCAAATAGCAAATGCAACTCACAAGTAACTCAATGATACACCAAAAAAGACCCAAAACAACCTTTAACTACTACAAAACATAAACTTTGGTGATTAATCTCTAACATGAAGATCTTGACCCATTTGACTTAGAAAGTCAACTCACAACAACATTAAGTCCTCTTTTACATCATAAAACATTAAAGTCAAACACAATCAAGGGTTAGAACTTACTTATTGAAAGCTTCAAAATCTATCTAGCGCCAAATCCAAACAAAAACAGCCTGCGATAGTTGAAATCAAGTTTAGAACACTTTAATTATGACCTTAAAGTCAATGAAACCAACAACCTCATGATCTCTATCTTCTTCCTCCAGCTCTCCTTCTCTCTCTAGATGATTCCATTAGCTCCAAGACTCACAGATGAGTTTAAAAATTCTGGTGTGGGATATTTATATCTCAAATTTACATATCAAGCCCTTCAATTTTATTTTCTTATATTTTAACTACAAAACTTATATTTATTCCTACTTTGACCACTAAGATTATTTAGAACACACAATATTCAAGATCTCATATATATATATATATATATATATATATATATAGTCTCAATCTTAATACTCTAATGAGTATTTAAATACCTCATTATTATAATTTAATATTATTTCAAATTTGGGATATTACATATGTTTTGCTACATAATAAATAATAGTGGATTAGAGAAATTAATTAAATGTGTTTTGATTAAAAAAAGGATTTTTTTGAAGTATTTTTTAGGGATAATAATGGAGTTTTTGAGTTGTTGAAAGAGTAAATAGGTGAATTGAGAAAATTTTAATCGAAAACTGTTTTTTGTACAAGAATTGTGAGAACTGTTTGTAATATCATTAATAACTTACTTATAAGGGTATTTTGGTCATTTATATATTTACTTAACTGTAAATTACGTCCTGATGAGCCGTCATTAATTTGCGAAACTTGATTCTTTACAAAATATCATTTATTAATGCGTCAGTTAATGAGCCGCAAAAAAATCTTAACCATTGATTAATTTTAATTAAGGGTTAAAATTGGTTATCATAGTATTTGTATTAAAAATAATTCTAATTTAAACCCTCCCGCCTCTTGTAAATAAATAATAGTTGCTTCTTCAAAAAGGAGTCGATTGGAGAAAAATATGGAATGAGTTTGAAGCAAAAAAAAAATGTCGGTTTCAAGCAATTAATTAGAACGATTAAAAGGAATCGTACATCTAATTAAGAATTGTATCCACGCCAATTAGGAGAGTTGAAATGATGAATTATCAACATGATCGATCACATACATTTTTTTTGAACAACAACAACAAATTTTATTAAATTATAAGAAAAAAAAGAAAAACTAGCAAGAAGCTAGAAACCAAAAAAAAACAAATTACATCAAAATTAAAATTCAGAACTTGGGTTAGAGTACCAATTTTTTCAATCTAATAATTTTTTCCTACCACTTCTCGAGTTTATCCAAAAGAAAGAATGATAAAGAAGAAGCTTTGTCAGTCTTGGTGGAGAATCTTTCTTTAAACCATACAACTAATTGCATCTTAACTTTCAAAGTAGCTAACACATGGTATAAATAGTTGATGAAAAAGCTTCAAGACTACCTCCTTTAAAGTCCAATTCCGAACCCCATTTTAAAAGAGAATCAATTGTCAAATATAATGGCCGATCACATACATATACTACGTTCTCTCCCCCCCCCCCCAGCGCGTGAGATCGAAAACAAACAAATATCAAATGTTTGATCAACAACAAAGTCACTAGTTTGATCGAAACTTGTAGTAGATCGAGAAGAACATCAATCGATCGAGTGTCGAATCCAGGATTCAAACACACCGTGGTCCAAGTCTAAACCCAATTTACGTGACAAGATAAGTTGATCGAGAATTAGATAACAGGTTAAAATATTATTTTTAATCATGTGCCGGGTAGTATAATATAAATCAATAGCGTAATAAATACCAACAAAAAATTTAAATGTATTAAAAGAAATATACTAAAGTTTTGGTAATTGATCCGACAATTTTGATTAAAATTTTATTTAAAAACCAAGACATTATAACCTAATCTGTATACATATAAAACACAAGAGATGATTGAACATAGTTTAACAGAACTTAAAAATACTTGCATCAAATAGTAAGTTATATGAATAAATAATTATCTATAAGAGTAAATTATTAGTCAAAAATAAAAAAATAATGCAATAGAATAAACAATCAAGTTATTCAGTACTTTTGTCTTCTTTCCTCTATCTTGCGTGTATCAAGAAGTCCGAAAAGTCAAAAGTGATACTCTAAAGTCTAGATTGAGATATTATAGGGTTTGTAGACTTACTTTCAAGAAGGCTTTAAAAACTTTAGTTCCTCAATCTTCAACCGATTCTTAGCGGGCGATTATTAATATTTATAGTAGTCTACAGACTCACATTTTTCAATAGAAAAAGGCAAGGGCCACAGGCAGATGGCTGGACCGTCGACTTCGGCGTGGAGGGCGTGAGCAGACCGCAAATGGCCAGCCGGAGGGAGTTCATAGTCTCACATATGACAACAGCCAATGAGTAGGTCAGGTCGACGACTTGCGGTATGTTTTCGAAGAGAGGGGGGATCAGGGCTGAATGAGTGAGCATTCAAGATGCAAACCAAGACGGTAGGGTTTTTTTTAGTATTTCTTTCTTATCTCATAATTTTTTGAGCATCTTATACCTCATTCTTGAAGGCATGAAGCCCAAAATCCGGTAGGGGTCCTATTTAGTATGTTACGGGTGTCCAACAAAAATGATATGTACATAATAATAAAAATTTCGTTTTTTTAAGTGAGGTCAACACACCCCACTTGCTATAAGGTGCATTCGCCTCTGAATCGATCAAAGACGTACACATTGTCATTGAGTACATGATATTCGTAGTCAATTATCATCTCGTTGATCATCTCAAATCTCCAATGAACTTTTCGTATGTTTTCAAAAGTATTGATTGATATTTCCACAATAAGAATCTTGATAAGAAAACGTCCAAATCTCGAAAACAATTTGTCCATATATCTTGAATTAATACAAAGCAAGTACGATATATTATATCGGTCTCCACCATCTAGAAACGTACTTTTCCAAATGTAATCGAGCTATAAGTATGAATAATGGAGTGTACATACAAAAGGGTCTCATAAAAGGCTTGGTATGGGCGATAGCCCAGTTTGACTGCGTTATACATATGGCACAACCCTCATTTGGCCTAGCAGTTTTATAAATCAAGAATCAGTCTTTTTGTAGGTCTCACTTTGATGTTTATGAGACCATAACTATAACCCATCTTCCATCTTTCTCAACCCAAATGGCACATCAGCCGCCACTTTACTTTTTCTTCCTTTTCTCTCTCTTACCCAAAACACAATTATAGCCTAACCCAAACAACCTAAATATTTTTTCTCTCTCCTATACAACAAAAAAAAGAAAAAAGAAAGTGAACGGGTTGCTGGGGTTGGGGAAACCGAACGCCAACCCGAAGGGGTAGCCGTAACAGTGATCCCGAGCCATATTTCTCAACCCGATGCTCTCTCGAAGGCATTCAGGCTATGCCATACTCTTGGCATGAGAGAACATGATGGGTTATACATGTTGGACCACAACAGGAGAATATCTTAACTCTTTGCTTATTGTTTAGGGATGCTCTGATTTTTTTAGTTTTAGTGTTTTCGTTTGGTGGGAAGCACTTGATCTCCATAACCGATCTTGACAAAAATGTTTTCATTCTAATTCTTTAGTTCAATTCATCGATTCAAGAGGCGTTTAAGAGCAGAGGTGCTTCATTTATTATGCTTATTCGTTGATAACCTTTTGTGCCGGTTCTTTTAAGTCGGTTTATGTATTAGTGTTTTTGTTTGTTCTTCCTTTTTAGATGCTCAATCTATATCTTCTATATATTTCTTGTTAGGTTGTTTAGAAATTTTCTTTGACGTTTAAAACAAATAAAAATTAAAAAAAACAAACCATTACATTTACTTATTACAAGGAATCCACTAAATAAATGAACACTCAATTGAAACAATGGTAATAATTTGAAATTTTGTCACTGCATCTGAACCCAAATACCTGGACTTGGGATCTCTTTGTGAACGACAAATAGAAGATAGTTTCCTACCGGTGCAATGTTACCAGAGGGTGGCGCTCTCACGACAACTTGGTATCTTGACTTTCCAATAATCTTGGAAGCGACACCACTATCGAGGACAAGCAATCTTTGATTCATAGAAAATGAGTGTGTGTTAAAAGAGGGTGCCACCATTGTAACTGAGACTGAGCTCAGATCCATAATGCCAGAAACAGTAAACACAATAACCACTTGTTTTCCGTACCGAATTCTACTATTTGTTACCGGCAAGATTATTCTCGGTCGTAGACTAGATGAGTCTGAATCCAAATAGGACGGAGAGAAGGCATCCAAACTCAGTTCAGTAGGGTAAAGGACGTTTGTGAATTCATATTTATCATGTGGGTTACTTCCACCAACAAGAACACGTCCATCACGTAATAAAATCGCCGTGGAATGGTAAACTCTAGGTTTGGTGCTTGGATTCTGCAACTCAAATCGAAACCCGGCTTGGTTATCAGGTCGGTATGATACTGGACTAAGAACAGGGTTCCTCCCAAGTTCCCATCCAGCAACCCCGGCCGATGCGCCATTGATGATCAAAACATGACCGTTGGGGAGCAACAACATGTCACCCATGACACGAGCCAAAGGCATGGTCTCCATGACCCATTGGGGGTTAGGGTCTGATATTTTGATCCGCCCGCAGGTATCCAAGGCCGGATCAAATATTCCATTGTTTGCATTGACGAACGCTCCTTTTGGTGCGCCACCACAAACCAATACTTCAACCTCCGTCACATTCCCTTCTTTTATCTTCAAAGGGAGTAGGACCGCAGATCCCGTACTTGGGTAATTCCTTGGTTGACCACCGGAAATTGTTGGGTAAGTCTTGAGAACTAAGTTTTTGGAGTAGTCAAATAAAATAGCACGGTTGTTGGCAAAAATAAATAAATTACCGTCAGGATAGAGAAATACAAATGGGTATAGATTATTCTCAACATTAGGGTCGTTCGTTTGAACCAAAAAGGGTAAACTAGGAGTGTTCTCATTGGCCGACATCTTCGGATAGAACTCATAGTTAAAGGCCTGACGACCACCAATGATAATTTGTCGCCCGTCGGGCAATAGGTGATTGGTTGCATACCATCTTTGTTTGCTCAACCCGTCAGGTATCTCTTTCCAATCACACGTGCCACATGATTTATAAGTTCTGACCCTTCGATAACCATCAGCCCAACCACCTGTTTGGACTAAGGTGCCATCGGGCATTAAAGTTCCAGAGGAACACCAGACGTTGGTGAGTACCATGAGTGGACGTATGGTATTGGAAGCAACATCATACTCAACGGAGTGGGCGGAGCAGTCGGTCGAGTTAGGCCGACATTTGCCATTTGGAAGAGAGATGTTGGAGATGCCAAAGTCGGTACGATCATACATTACAACACGGTCGTTGGGAAGTAGCTGCATGTGCATGGACGAAATTCCAATGCTTGGGAGAAGGACGGACCATGATCCACCTGCAGCACGGCAGTTTGGGGCATGAAGAAGCATGAAAAGGAATATTAGATGATGATAAAGGAGGGCTGTAGAGAAGGACATGATTAATTAAATTTATTGTTAGTGATAAGGTTATTTTCTGTGTGTTTTGAAGGCGACAGAAATGGGTTTAAATAGTAGTTCGATCAAGCGCACCAAAGTTAATTAAGAAAGTCAACTAGCAGCATGAATGCCTACGAAGAAGAGTGTCTTAATTATAATCGTTTCAATTAATATTAAGTATTGAAAAAGTGTTTGGTACATTCATTCACCTAAATACCTAATCATTGTCATTCGTCAATGATTTAAGTAGACGTAAATTTAATTTTTGTAGGCAATATATATCCTGTGCTTAATTAATTAATTATTCTGTTGTAAGAATAAAATCAGAATTTGTAAGGTGATGTTTACATTCTTGATACATGAGCACCAACTCGATCGTACTTAACTAAAAGCTAATTAAAATAATCGCAAAGACATTAATTAATGCATGATTGACAAATTAATAGCTATTGGAATAATAAAGCCGCGGGATGTGTCACACTAATTCAACTGCTGCATGCATGAATATATGTGCTAATTAAAGATGTTAATTAAATTTGTATGGGATTAATGGCCGGCTTTGCGCGCGCAACAATTAGGCGATGACATGTCGTCGCCGAAGGTTTTGAGTGAGGACATTTATTGTCGCTGAATATCTTTTTTCTTGTAGTATACGTGTTTTACAAAAACCAAGTCTAAAAGAGATCGAGGGTCATAAAGTAGTTTTTATACTAGTGATACATAGCACGTGGATCTTAGTTGCCTAGCTAGCTTGATCAGGCCAGCAGCCGTAGGTATAGATCGACATATATAACCTTTTCGTTTCTGCAATGCATGCAGTTTAATTAATTAATTAGAATATCTAGTTAATATCTTAGTTATGGATATATATTCTGGCTAGCTAGTTGTTGCAATTTCCCATATATAGATTGGCCGGTATTAATTCTTGGTTATCTCCGTTATTATAATTTCGGTAACTAGTAGGACTGGTTAACAATATTATAGATCTGCTTATATAATTACTGAATGAATGGTACGTTCTCATAAGCAAGTTCGGGGTGGATTCAAGCAATATATATACATCATCGTACTAGTTTTATAAAGATTATTCCAACTCCGGAGATGATCGAAAACGAAATAGAAAAAGTCCGCAAAGTTTCAATAGGAAAAACTATATGTAAAGGAAACTGGTCAACTTTTGTAGTCAAAGAAAAAACTATCAATGTTTTATTAATTTTGATGTACGTAGAGGTGTAACAAAATCTCAAAATGTTCAACTTAAACTAATATAACTAGTTTGTCAAAATGACAATGTATGAAAGGTGGTATATATATGTTGGTCATTCTTCTCATATATACGTACTGCCCACATCGACCACTTATAACTTAGCCCTGTGTTTGGTCGGTTTAATTTGATGGTTAATTTAATGCTTACCTTTACATAAGAGTACAAACGCAAGCTCTAATTAAAGATGCATATAGGTAGCTTATATATTAACGAAAAACAGTTCTCGTTTAAACCTTCCATATATATATATATATATATATATATATATATATATATATATATGCAAAATTTTAAACGAGAACTGTTTTTCGTACAAGAACTGCGAGAACCAATCTTGACCGTTCATTTTGGATAATGTAATTCATGGATGAAGAGCGTGGGCGGATTGAGTGTGATAGGGTGCATGTAAGGAATTCATGGGTGGACAATCCAATTGAAGAAGAGGGAATTGGACGGCTAAAATTGGTTCCCGCGATTCTCGTATGAAAAATAATTCTCGTTTGAACTTTTACATATATATATATATATACACACACACTTGTTTACAGTCAAAAGCTGGAGTTTAAACTTTCTCAAGAGATTAAATTGTGTTACATATTCAGAGGATTTACTGTACGTCAAGCCGATATATAGTTTTATTACAGCTTATGCAACTAGTTAATTAATCATGTTTGTTTTAATATAAGTTTGATTTTTTGACGATTTTATTATGGCTAAAACTAAAAAAAATAATATTTTTGACATGTTGGTCATCTCGTTGCCATATGTTTGGTGGTGTTTGACATTCTTAAACATTATTTTAAAACTATTCGGATACTTTGCTTCTTAGTTATATTATATTTTACTAAAGAATTACTAATCATATCGATCTTAAATAGGTGCATATATAGAACAACATTAATTAAAGAAATATTAAATATAACATGCATGAACAAACAAAAAGAGATGTATGTATGCATATATATATATATATATATATATATATATATATATATATATATATATATATATATATATTCATCTAACAAATGTAATTATTCGGTTGATTCTTTGAACCAATGATTAGATCATGTAGTTCTAACCGTAATAAATTCAACTATATCATAATACAATACTGTTATTAAAATATAATATTCTCATTCTCATGCATTGTGCCCTCAACGATATAACTTTGGTAATAATAATAATAATAATAATAATAATAATAATAATAATAATAATTTCATTTCTGTTTTTTATCTTCAACAGGTTAAATTTACAGGTACTTTAAGTTGTCATTATATTAGTCTCATTAAGGTTAAAAGTTGCGTATTCCGAGGAGAATAAAGTTTTTTGAAATGTATTTAATTATATATACAACTTTTGTTATTATGTTTCAAAAAATTTAAAATTTTTGTTGTGAACCTCGAATTAAACTTTTTAAGTAATTAAACAGAGTAGATGCAATAGTAATGAAATAAATTTTGATATAGAAATTCTTAAATTTTAATACGTATAAAACAAAACGTATATAGTTTTAAAAAATTAATTACCCTTCCGATAGAGTAAACTTAAAAACCTTTTTCTATTTAAACAATTGGCCGGTTCAATTTCAGATAATCATGTTACATCTTTTAGTCATTTGTTAAACTCTAATGGTTTAACAAAACTCAATTGCTCCAATAAAAACATAATCCAAACTTCAGATCTAATTTTAAATGACAATAAACTATTAATTGGATGCAATATAATAATTTTCTATTAAAAAACTAGTTAGTATGGTGGATAATATATCCAAGACTATATGTGTCATTTGCTTAATTGACAATAAATTAAAAGTAGGTCGGAATGTCAGTCTAACTTGATCGGATTGGTTATGATAACCTCTCCTTGTTTATAAAAATTGTTTGTAATTATTTCAAATTACCACCTCTAGAGATCGACTATAAATTGACCTTAATGCAAATTTATGTTCTAGTAAGAAGTATCGATGGGTTGTCTTGACAAAAGTTGAGAGAGGATTGTTCACTTCATGAGGATGAATATTCTTCATACTCTAATTCGATCATTATTAGACCGAGAAGGCCCTTAAGAGGGTTATGTTATGTTAGTCCTAGCTCTTCATTTAATGTTATTGTGTTAGCTCTTTTATGTGCTCTTTTTGTTCATTTAGGTGGCAGATGGCTAGATATATGGTTGTCGGTCTTTCTTGTTTCTTTTCTTGTATAAATTTCGATCTGTTTTGGTTATGGGTTAAGATGATCTTCTCATTTTATTGTAAAACATGACCCATCATGTTCTTTACAAACATGAGAATGAGTCTCTTATATAAATCAAGAACCAGTTCTTTGTAGGTCTCACTTTCATGTTTATGAGCCCATAAGCATAACCCGTCACTTTTTCTTTCTTTTCTCTCTCTTACCCAAAACCCAAGTATAGTCTAACCCAAACAACTCAAATATTTTATCTCTTCTTACTCTCTCTTATATAAAGAAAAAAGAAAAAAAAAGAGTGAACGGGTTGCTCGGGTTGGGGAAACCAAATGCCAACCCAAAGGGCTATGCCCTACTCGATCTTGGCCTAAGATAATATGATGGGTTATATATGTTGGACCACAACATGAGAATATATTAACTCGATGCTTATTGTTTAGGGATGCTCATATTTTATTTTTAGTTTTAGTGTTTTTGTTTGGTGGGAAGCACTTGAGGTCCATAACCGATCTTGACAAAAATGTTTTTATTCTTTTTCTTTAATTCAATTCATTGATTCAAGAGGAATTTAAGAGTAGAGGTGCTTCATTTATTAAGCTTATTCGTTGATAACCTTTTGTGCCGGTTCTTTTAAGTCGGTTTATGTATTCGTGTTTTTGTTCGTTCTTCCTTTTTGGTTGCTCGATCTATATCTTCTATACAATTTCCCGTTAGGTTGTTTAGTAAACTTTCTTTGACATTAAAAACAAATAAAAAAATAAAAAACAAACTATTACATTTACTTATTACAAGGAATCCTCTTAATAAATGGACACTTAATTGAAACAATGGTAATATCTGAAATTTTGTCATTGCATCTGAACCCAGATACCTGGACTTGGGATCTCATTGTGAATGACAAATAGAAGATAGTTACCAACCGGAGCAATGTTACCAGATGGTGGTGCCCTTACGACAATTTGGTATCTTGACCTCCCTATAATCTTTGAAGCGACGCCACTATCAAGGATAAGTAGTCTTTGATTCATAGAAAATGAATGTGTGTTGAAAGAGGGTGCCACCATTGTAACTGAGACCGAGCTTAGATCCACAATGCCAGACACAGTAAACACAATAACAACTTGTTTTCCGTACCGAATACTAGTGTTTGTTACGGGCAAGATTATTCTCGGGCGTAGCCCAGACGAGTCTGAATCCAAATATGAAGGAGAGAATGCGTCCAAACTCAGTTCAGTAGGGTAAAGGACGTTTGTGAATTCATATTTATCATGTGGGTTACTTCCACCAACAAGAACACGTCCATCACGTAATAAAATTGCGGTGGAATGGTAAACTCTAGGTTTGGTGCTTGGATTTTGCAACTCAAATCTAGACCCGGCTTGGTTATCAGGTCGGTATGATACTGGACTAAGAACGGGATTCCTCCCAAGTTCCCATCCAGCAACCCCGGCCGATGCGCCGTTGATGATCAAAACATGACCGTTGGGGAGCAACAACATGTCACCCATGACACGAGCCAAAGGCATGGTCTCCATGACCCATTGGGGGTTAGGGTCTGATATTTTGATCCGCCCACAGGTATCCAAGGCCGGATCAAATATCCCATTGTTTGCATTGACGAACGCTCCTTTTGGTGCACCACCACAAACCAATACTTCAACCTCCGTCACATTCTCTCCTTTTATCCTCAAAGGGAGTAGTACCGCAGATCCTGTACTTGGGTAATTCCTTGGTTGACCACCGGGAATTGTTGGGTAAGTCTTGAGAACTAGGGCCCCGTTTGGTTCGCAGGAATTGTCCGGAATTATCCGGAATTGGAATTGACAATTCCTAAAATCTACTCATGTTTGGTTCACAGAATTCTAGGAATTGGAATTTGAATTCCCCCCAATTCCTAAGTTTAAGGATTTGCTAATTCCTTCACCAATCCAAAGGAATTCAATACTTTACACAAGGATTTCATTTTTACTGCTTCTCTGCCTCGACCTAGGGTTCGATTGCTTATCTATTACTGCTTCTCTGCCTCGATTCATCGCTGCTTCTTCTCTTCCTCTATTCGACTGCTTCAATCGGCGCCATCGACCTCCGCCATCGACCTCCGTCGTCGACCTCCGCCGGCGCTTTCACGGTCGACCTTTGCCATCTACCGTCGACCTTCTCCATCCACAGTCTGCAACCTTCGATCGAGCTTCATCTGCCTATCCTTCTATCGATCCACAGTGATCTCAGAGGTATGTTCTCTTCTTTATTCGACCGATTGTGTTTAAATCTTTGTTTGAATATGGGATTTTTTTGATCTGTGTTTGAATCTTTGTCCTCATCGATGATTTGTCTTTGACTAGGGTTTATCTTTGATTTGGGATTTTTTGATTACTTGTTTGAATATGTGTATATAGCAGCTTTCGATTGATTGTGTTTGAATCTTTATTTGATTTGGGCTTTGTCCTCATCGATTGATTGTGTTTGAATCTTTGTTCATCTGCCTTTGTATATACATGCCATTGCAAAACTGGAGTAGGCTTAATTTACATCACGTGTAAGTCAGAGGGTAAGCAAAGCTAAAACACATTACAAACATAAAAGTGCAAAACCATAAATAAATTACACATACGAAACTGGAAACTACTTACTTAGACAGCAACTGAAAGACTGTCTCCCACCACAACAGAAGAAAAAAGGAAGACAGAAAAAGAAAACAGTCATAAATTAAGCATTAAATTAATATAAGACATGATGAAAAATAACAAATAAGAATGTAATTAGTAATTTCAGTAAAGTTTTAGCCTTAAACTATCATAAATTAATTTAAATTAGTATAAGACATGATGGTCTTTAAATAACTATTGAATAACCAATCACCTTTTTCATAATCAGTCATGTTGAATAACTAGGACAGACTGTGAGCATTTCATCTGATAACATATAAAATTATTGATAGTAGTTTAATTATGGATAAGCATCAAGCTAAATTGTTTGGATAACTGGATAAGCATTGTTAGTTTCATCATAAATGGAGTTTTATACCCCATGGAATGAATGGACCATATATAACAAACTTACTTTGATGGTCTTTTGATTATATCGAGTGTCATACATGATTCACAAGGAATGTTGCAAATTTCCATTCAAAAACCAAGACTATTTAAAAAGAGTTGAGATTTTTCTTTATGATTATGTAAAACAATCGCCTTAGCTAGTATATCATAGTCAATGCTAATAGCATAGTCCCCTAATTCTCGTTTAGTTGTCTGTTTACAACCCGCATCGAACTGGCCTTCACTTTCTATTAATGTAACAAGAGCTTTGATCAGCAGAGGAGAAGATCATCATTTATCAACCTATACAAACTCATCTTACGAGAAATCATGAGTTCTGCAGTAAGGTTTCTTTGTTAATTTGCTTATCAAAATTCTGAAATTTTTTTACCACATACATTATTCAAAAACCTGATTTAGGATTCATGAAATGGGAAATAAAAATGAAGCTTTGTTTCAAAAGAACCAGTTTACTAGTTAATAAGAAGTGACGATTTTGACTAAGTTTTTGTTTTTGCAATCTGTTTTTGTTTGTCTAGAGTAAAAATGGAGATTGCAATCTGTTTTTGAATTAATTAAAGTGATTTGATTGTCAAAATTGGAGTCTAATGGAGGTAATCTGTTTTCGAATTAATTAATTAATGTGACCCGTTATCTTTTCTATTAGCTTTAATCTTTGGTGACCCATGACCCGTTATCTTTTCTATTAGCTTTAATCTTTGCTACATGTGATTCGTGACCCGTTATCTATTCCGTTTTTTGTTAATGATGATATATATGAACTATGTTTTTGTAATTGTTGTTATATGTTTACGATTTGTATATACAGGAAATGGCCCGACTTAGTTTAATGACCCGTAAACGTAAGCAAAGGAGACAGGCATTGGTTATGTTGTGGTGGAACCAAGTTATTACACTAGTCACATGGTTTGTTATTTCACTTTTCATGATGATAGTTAACTATGTGATAGAGAAACCACGCATTCGTTATTCGTCTTCAAAAGTAAATCGGTATTCAATAATGTATCGATATGTATATGAGAGCGACACTATGTCTATATCCCAAATTAGGATGAGTCGTATGTGTTTCACAAAGTTATGTGAAATGCTTAAATCATTAGGAGGATTAAAAGCAAGTAGGAACATGGATATTGATGAACAAGTAGCCATGTTTCTTCATATTATAGCCCATAATGTCAAGAATCGGGTAATGGTATGTCGTTTCTATCGTTCGGGAGAAACTATTAGTAGATGCTTTTCTCGAGTTTGTAATGCTGTGATAAGATTGCATTCTCATTTACTTAAAAAACCTGAACCCGTGCCTGAGGATTCTACCGATCAAAGATGGAAATGGTTTAAGGTATAAGTATTATAATATTTACTTAAATATTAACCCTTTTATGCTATTGTTATTAACTATTTTTTATATATAATTTGTTTTAGAACTGTCTAGGAGCATTAGATGGAACATATATAAAGTGCTTAGTTCCACGTGAAGAGAAGCCTAGATACAGGACGAGAAAGGGTGACATTGCCACAAACGTTTTAGGGGTGTGTTCACAAGATATGCAATTTATCTTTGTGTTACCGGGTTGGGAGGGTTCAGCAGCCGATGGTAGAGTGCTTCGAGATGCTCTTGATAGGCCACATGGGTTAAGAGTTTCAAGACCGGGTATATTAATACATATATAACTATTTTTTAGACTTAAGGACTTGTTAAATGTTTATTGACTTGTGTGTATATATAGGTTACTATTTAGTAGATGCCGGATATACAAATGGAGAAGGATTTCTTGCCCCGTATAGAGGTCAAAGATATCATTTGAATGACTGGCGTTATGGACACCAACCCACCACACCAAAAGATATGTTATTTGTGATGTTTAAACAATAACTAGGGCCATCTTTTTTTGTTGTTTTATTTTAGAGATGTTATATTTGCTGTTATTTGAAAGATGGTATTTGTGATGTTTAATCATTAAATCATTATTTTTATTTGCAAGATGTTTTTATTGCTGTTATTTTCTTTTTGTTGTAGAATGACTACCAACAATAGAAATTATAAATCTTGGTTAACAATTGAAGATGACAAGCTTGTTGAGGCTTTACTAAACATGGTGAACACCGGAGCATATAGAGCTGATAACGGTTTCAAACCTGGATACCTGCAATATCTTGAAGCTAAGTTGAAAGAATCACTTCCAAATTCGGGTATTAAGGCGAAACCCCACATTGAGTCGAGAATGAAAACATTAAGAAAAGATTGGGTAACCGTGTTTGATATGTTGAACAGTAGTGGATTCGGATACGATAAGGATCTTAACACGATCACCGTTACTTCTCCGGGCGTATGGGATGATTACATTGCGGTATATGTTTAGCTAATATGTTTTATATTCCAACTCCTTTTTATATTATTTTATATGTTTAGTAAATTATTAATTTTTTATTATTTGAAACAGTCTCATAAAGCGGCGGGCAAATGGAAAGACAAAATGCTTCCTCACTATGAAGAGCTATGTGTGATTTTCGGAAAAGATCGGGCTCAAGGAAATAGAGCTAGGGTGCCTTCTCAAATGGAAGATGATGTGAATATGGAGGAACAAGATCAACAACTAAATGATGACGATAACGAGGAGCTAGAAGGTAGCTATAGTGCACCCCATCATAGCAACACGAATGTGGAAGAAATGTCAAGCTCTCGAACGAAGAAAAGAAAAACCTCGAATCAAATCACTACTTTGCTCGAATCTTTCCATGAAGCGGTTACAATATTTGGTGACTGTATTAAAGAATCATCCACGCAGTTGAGTGAAGGGATCAAACATGAAATAGATTTGGAAAAAAAAACTTCAATGATCACTTCTGAACTTTCCAAAATGACATCCTTAACTCAATTGGAAAGGTTTCGAGCAATCAAAAAAATCAAAAGTGACCCTAATAATGTAATGACTTTTTGGGATTTGGAAGAACATGAGAGGGTGGATTGGGTGAAATTCATGATGTCTGAGTGATGGTATGTTAAATCACGAGTTTAGTCAAGTATGCACAATTTATTTTAAAGTTTTAGAATATGTAAAGTATGTTTTAAGCAATTGTAGATGTAATCGTATGTTTAAACTTTGAAGTAATTATTTAAAGGCTAGTATAATTTCGTTATAATTTACGTATCTTGAATATATTAGAAAATCAACATTGTCATGAGATTAGTTAATTTTTTCATATTTTTATATTTATTGATTATTAAATTAAGGTTAATGATATATAATATAGTAAATAGAAATTAAAAAATAATAAAAATTAGTAACTATTTTCATTTTGGTAAATTCAATTCCAATTACTTTGTAAACCAAACAAAACTTGGGATTTGAAATTCCATTCCTTTCCGCGAACCAAACACTCGCAAGCAACCAATTCCATTGGAATCCTTTTAATTCCAATTCCTTCCAATTCCAATTCCTTAAACGAATTCCAATTCCATCAATTCCATTCCGCGAACCAAACGGGGCCTAGGTTCTTGGAGTAGTCGAATAAAATCGCACGATTGTTGGCAAAAATGAATAAATTACCGTCTGGATAGAGAAATACAAAAGGGTACAGATTATTCTCAACATTAGGATCATTTGTTTGAACCAAAAAGGGTAAACTAGGAGTGTTCTCATTGGGCGAGATCTTCGGGTAGAACTCATAATTAAACGCTTGGCGGCCACCAATGATGATTTGCTTGCCATCAGGCAGGATATGATTGGACGCGTACCATCTTTGTTTGTTTAAGCCATTTGGTGTCTCTTGCCAATCACATGAATCACAAGATTTATAAGTTCGGACTACACGATAACCATCAGCCCACCCACCAGTTTGGACTAAGGTTCCATCAGGCATTAAGGTTCCCGAGGAACACCAGACATTTGTGAGCACCATAAGCGGGCGAACAGAGTTTGATGCAATATCATACTCAACAGAATGGGCGGAGCAATCAGTTGAGTTGGGACGGCATTTGCCGTTTGGAAGAGATATATTGGATGTACCAAAATCGGTTCGATCAAACATGACAACTCGATCGTTGGGAAGTAGTTGCATGTGCATTGCCGAGATGCCAATGCTTGGGAGGAGAGTAGACCATGATCCACCTGCGGCTGGACAAGGTTGGAAATGGAGGAGAATGACAAGAAAGAAGAAGAAGAGAGATTGATCAGAAACGGGAAAATTACAGGAAGCCATCGATATTCAGTGAAGTTTGTATTTTTTTTATTTTTTTTGACTTAATGTGATTAGGTTTTTGTGGGTCTTTGGAGGTGGTGATGGTGTGGCATTATATACAAATTGGGGACTGTCAAACAATGAAGGTCGTCATCAGTGATCGTTTCATTCTGTCGGGTTAAGCTTGCTAGCTAGGTGAATTGAATTCTGAAATTGAGAATCCATAATAAAGTCAACTTCAATAATTTATATACAAATCTCCCACAATATATCAGTTAACAACCATGATATATCCTCTCTTTATTTTTATAACATTAATAGCATCGAATATGTGCTTATGGTTGGTCATCAATCTTAAATTTCAAACTTATAGGTTTCGCCATCTTAACTAATTCTTTTAATACTGTGGATATATGTGAAATTCTTTTAACCTTCTTGTTTTGTCTACTTTCGTACTGATATTACATTGCGACATTCCTCGTGCTTTGATCAACTCGATCACAAAGTGTGACGGATTGCGACAAAACTGAATTTTTAAATAATTATTTATTCAAATCCATTGCCATTTGTGAGGGCTTACGACATAATTTTATAACTATATACTTAAATGTGTATTTATATTTCAATATCCATCGTAAAATTGAGTAGGTGAAACTCCTTCATTAATCCCTTACACGGTGCACGTACGAAGTTTAGTATGGTTTGGTAAAAAGTTAATGGTGTGAAGTGCTCACTCGTATAGCTACGTCAAGTAGAAGTCCCTAGACACGATCAATCTGATACTCGAAGTCTTGCTAGTACTTACAGTATACAAGTGAAAAACTGACACAAAATATTTTGTGTGAAAAGATTTTTTTGTTTGATCATTATCATGTTCCCTGATGCTTTGGCATTTTAAAGTTGTTTATTAGTTATGTCCAGAGGATTGATTATAAGCCTAGGCAAATGTTTCATTACAGGAAGAAAGTCGCGAACCGAAGAAATTTACAAGTTGCAACCATATATGGCAATGTGATGCAAGAGAAGACGGCTAAGATCGATCCTAATTAATCTGGTTTGATATATATAATCATCAATTTCATAGCCTACTCACTATTCTTCCTATTACCAAAAGACTCAACATCCAGCTAATATTACAGTTTATTTTCAAAAATAGAAGTTAGATACAAATTACTCTTTGATCTTCGATCGATAGGTCTAGAACTATTTTACTTAGCAAAACTTCATCAAATTAATTAAAACATGAGAAAGCCGAGATAGAGCTGAAAACTATCATAGATTCATAGCTGCAAATATACAATTTTACTGCTTTTAATTTAGAATATCTTGAATAAACTCCAATCTGTAAAAAAGACACGCCGCTACAAAAAAAACATCCTGATTATTGACAAAATAATGTGGTCACTACAGTACAAAACTAACCATTAAGATGATTTAGTGACCAAAATTTCAGTGGTTAAATTTGGTCACTTAAGGCGTCACAGACCGTAGTATATAAGTGGTCACTAGTAGTGACTAAAACTAGGGATGTAAACGATCCGAGCCGAGCTAAACACTAATCGATCCGGGTTCGTTTAAGCTTTTTTAGGCTCGAGCTCGAGCTCGGCTCGTATAGAGCTTATGATGTTGAGCTCGAGCTCGGCTCGTTTAATGTTTATGAAGCTCGGGCTTGACTCGTTTAGGCTCGTTTAAGCTAGGTTCGTTTAGGCTCGAGTATATTTTGATATTTTTATTAAAATGATATATATATAATTATTAAAAATTAAATATATAAAATATAAATTATATTATATATAGAGCTCGTTTAGGCTCTTTTAAGCTTGCGAGCCCACTCATTGGAGCTCGAGCTCGGCTCGTTTATTAAATGAGTTTTAATCTAGGCTCGAGCTCGAGCTTGTTAAGGCTCGGCTCGTTTCGAGCTTTTAACGATCCGAACTCAAATAGCTCACGAGTAGCTCAACTCATTTACATCCCTAACTAAAATTATAAATTTTCATCGAAAGTTTCATTTACATCCCTAACTAAATTAATGTTTTGACATTCCTTCAAATAATTGATTCTGTTATCATGCGTTATTTAATTATTTAGTTGAAAAAGGTAATCTGCACAAGGTGCAGAGAACTAATTAACCACCAGATCGAAGGAATTGAACTGAAGTACATATTTATTAATTTTTGAGTTTACTTCATCAGGGCAATGATTAATTATTGTTGTAATGCCTGGAACAAATCAAAAGATATCTAAGTTGGTCGACTTAATTCTCGTAATTATACAACACGTACGATTATTTTATTATACTTTTTTGAATCTTTGACCATCTATTGAGGTTTGCGCTTTCAATGACAAACGCTTATGTTTTAAAGAAGAGTATTACACCTTATAATCAATTCTCAAACAAACACTATTAATTTCAATTTTCATTTTAACCCTCTAATAAAATTTTATTTTTCACCCTTTAATTTATATAAATTACATTTAATATTTAAGTTTTAATTTTCACTCACAAATAGATATTTATTTTTACTTTCAACTAATATAAGATTACATTTTACCTCATAACATAATTTATAGTTTCATACTTTCATTTTCATTATTATTCTTTTTTTATTACTCCAACTATTAAGTATACTTTTAGGACGAAGTAGATAGCATAAAACACTAAGAGTATAAGTACATGTGTTAAGCACATAAGATTATTTAAGTGAAAATTTCAACATGGGAAGAGACCAAAAATATTATTGAAAATTGCTTAGAGTAATTTAATAAAGTTATATGGATATTAAAATAATACATCTAATTTTGTACAATATATAAATAAAAAACGATACCATAAAATATTCAAATATACAACTATATACGTTGAGAAAATGTTAAATAATGTTAGTGAAACTTAATTTAATTTAAGGGCAAATTAGTCATGTAATTTACATATTAATTATCAACCTGTAATTTATGATCTATAATTTATGTGATCATAAAACATTAAGTTAGATGGTGCTAACATTACCTAACATTTTTCCATACATGTTTTATTTTGTATGTATATTTCTTGAAGATCTATTTTCTTATATAACAAACTCTTAAATATCATATTTTTATTAAGATATTTATGTACCAAATTTATCTCAGTTTTCTATCATGTGAAAACAATCTTAAATACTTCTAAAAGATTAGTATAACGAAAGGTAAGATTTTTCCTATGATACACATAAATATATGTAAACATGTATGGGAGTTCGGTAGATTATTTTAATATCATCGGGTGTTATTTTAATAATATTTACAAACAATATATCAATGTTCATACTAAAGATATTTGTTGCTATTATTTATATCTTTTTGGAGTCCGGTAGATTATTTTAATATCATCAAGTGTTATGACCGGCTTCTTTGTTTATGTAGTTAACAAAGAAGCTTTCAACTCATTAAAAATGATTTTATTTTGTTAGTGTAAGATTTGTTTACATTCCATCAGCGAAGATGTATTTTGAAGAAGTCATATGAAGAATCTAGTTCTTTAGCATAAGCCGCCAAAGACTATTAAGTGAAAAGGATCTCAACTGACAATCTGAAGGAACGTTGTTGAACCTGATGATTTGTTGAAGTTAGTCTTCGGTGAACAAATGGTCCCCTTAACGGTTATTGACGTCACTACTGTCACTATCAATGATAGATCACGTGTCATTGTTATATAAGGCTAGGATCAATTTACCCGTTTGTATAAATATTCTTCTCGTGTGTTTGAGAAGAGTATCAACTTTGTATGTTCAGTAGTCATTATCTGTTCATATTGATCAAGTCTATTCTTGAGTTATTTTATAAGTTTGGTTATTAATATAAACAAACTTTGGTAATTCTGTATGTTCGTTTCAAATTACTCATTCCGCACTTAGATACTTATTCATCTTTGTGAGTAAACCATCTCTTCGGATAAACATTATTCAATAATAAGGTAAACATTATCAATAATAAATTTTTAGTTGTTAGTCCTAGATGGAAGATGGATATTACAACAAATGTTTGTAGAAGGGGGGTTGAATACAAACTCTAGCTTTTTAAAATTGAAAACACATGGTTATACTTTTATATAATTCTTATTAATATGAATCAAGAATTACATGTACTAGAAGCGGAAATTATAAGTACAATAAAAGGTGACAACTAATTTGTCTAACACATAGACAAGCTATTTCTAAACAACTTATTTAAAGAAAGTTTAACACATGAACGAGTTTATTTTTACACAAAGATGCTAACTCTAAAAACTTGTTCTTCCTTCCAAAATATTTCTTTAAGTGTTGTGTAGATCTCAACATATGAGATAGTTTGCATGTCCAACATGCAAGAGTATATAAAGAAGGTTTGGCATTGGGTTAGCAAAGAGGAATGAGACAAAAATGGCTAAGGAAAATAATATTTTAATTATAAAGTTAGCTAGTAGGTAAAAAGTAAACTTACTTCAATCAAGGATTTAATAAAGTAAATGTACTTTAATCCACTCATAATATACTAATATTAAATCTCAATATTTTGCCTAGAAAGTTTAAACTTCTCTTTTCATGCTTGTACTTTTATCAACAGTCATGCTTTCTTGAGAATTGACTTTAACAAGTATAGAGTTGTCAGTCATACTTAGTTGTTAAAACAAATCTTCGAGATCTTTTCTTCTGAAGTATCTTTCTCCTTTAAATTTCAGAGGATAAGATCGATCCTTTTTGTCTCGTACTTGATCCAAAAAGTGCTTAAACTTTTACAAAGAAAGATCTAAAGGCATAATGAAATAACACATGTTCTGCCTTTTACTTAAGAATAAATACAAAGTAAACAGTGAGCTGATATAACATTTTTTGCGACTCAGCTGACAAAATGTACTAAACTGCAATTATTAGTTTGCTCAGAGTTATCAAAGATGCTCGGTTGATCATAGAAATGCTCATCTAACCAAGTGTCAGATTTAGGTGAGGTATAATCTAATCAACCTAGATTATTAGTTTATCAGAGATGCTTAGCTGATCATTCAGAGTGATAAGCTTACAGAAAATAAACTTGTGTTGTAAAGTTTACTTAGCTCATGTGAGATGGCCTCAGCTAATCAAATAGTTGGCTCAGTTGATCAAAGTCATTGCTAAACTGGTCAGAGTTATTACTCTTATGATCGTTGTAAGTGCTCAACTAATGGTCTTCTACACTTGTCTTCTCTTCTCGGATGACCTCAGAAGTTGTCCTTCGGGTGATACTTAGTACTTAACTGATCCTTAGCTGATACTTCATACTTAGAGAATTCTTCAAGTCTGATTCAAACAACACATGTTTGAAATTATTCTAAGTCTTATTGAATGTATGGTTTTGTTATCATCAAATCCTACGTATTTCAATAGATGGATTTGATTATTGGGATGAAGTGATTATCTCCCCAACAATAGTTTAATAAAATTCTTATTTTTATTTCAAATTTAGCATTTATAATGAAATTATGCATAAATAATTAGATGAATTATATTTCAAGTTTATAGCTTTTAACATGTTTCTTACATGGTTTTAAAATGAATTAAATATTAGTTGTTTGCAATATTAATAATAACTTCGTATTATCACAATTGATGGCATAGTAGACAAGTGAATCTTCAAAAATATGGACATGTTGATATGTCAAAAGAAGTGGTCTTCAATTTTAGAAACAAACAAAAAAACGTAATAATCCAAGGTTTAAAATTGTGATAAATGAAAATACACATTTCTTACGTATATTTTATTACATGCTTGAGCTTTTGTTTGGAAACAGCCGCACCTCCAACAAGTTACAGTAACCGATGTTAATTAGTTTAGTAAGTTACTTGATAAACTATAATTTGCTAAAAACAACCCTATTTTTTATCTTCTTAGAGGACGATTTCAAACTAAATAATATATATGTATACTAGCTTTGAACAATGATCTTATCTATAATACTATAAAAATAAAATTAGTATGAAATGTGATTATTTAAATATCAAATCTGCACAACACGCGTGTCTGATATGCCTTGTTTTTATCAAACGTACACCAAGGAACACATTAGCATGCGTATTTTAAAGTCCAAATATGTTCATTTTAAACTGTAACTTATACCATAACGAATTAATGGGTTTAAACATTCTCCACAAGTTTCTCCGAATTTCACATAAATTCCTTTTGTTTGGTCACTTTCAGGTGAAAGTTTTGCAACTAGCCAACTAGGTGGTGTTGGGATCCATGGTCCGAAATACCTACTTATTCATCTTTTACGTTTTGATATTAACTGATATATAATATACATTGCGCGCTGAATTAGTGTACATATATATGTATTGTGTGTATAGGTTTCTATTTACAATTTTACATCACATGTTGCATCTCGCTAATTCACAGGGTATGATTATAACTATATCATGTACGAATGTATACCATATACAATGCTAGTCACGTGTTGTTGCAAACATATTTTATACACTTGTTCTCGCTTTCATCACTTAGCATCTCGATTTACAAGATTATATTATATACTAGTGTGCTCACTTTTCTGTGGTTTACTTCTCTTGAATCTTGATGGTTCCAACCATAGTAAAAAAGTTTAGGTAAGCCACTATCTGCATCCAAATTTGTTAAACATTACATGTGATATCAAGTTGTAACAACCTTATTTTATTTTCTAGTTTTTTTTGAATTTTTAAAAGGAGCCAAAGTGAGTACGGCATTTTCAGTAAAAACACCTTACATTCTATTAACGTAAACTTTTTCAAGTTCATGACTTGTTTCTACACCAAAACATCAAATGTCTTGTCTCCCAACATATTTTTTTAATTTGCCAAAACAAGTAATTTTGGTAGATGCATCTAATTTTGTAGCTAGCAGCTACATGTATTAATCTTTCAAATATCCAAAGATCTATTTTTCTGGTTTTCTGAAACAGTGTTCACTGTTGATCATGTATATATATGTGTGTGTTTTAAGAGTTTAAATTAGAACTGTTTTTCATTTGAGTACTATGTGAACCAATAGTAGCCCTTGATTAAAATAAATCAATGGCTACTAATTGAAAGAGCTTGTTAATACGCTCATTAATGAGAGGTATTTTAAAAAAAATCAACTTTAGCTCATTAACGATGGTTCACCCAAACGCAATTCTTGGTTAGGTAAATATTAAATGATCAAAATACCTCTACAATAAGTCAAAATTAACAGTAATGGTGATTAAAAATAGTACTCACAATAAAAAAACTCTCAAATGAATTTCGCCATATATATATATATATATATATATATATATATATATATATATATATATATATGTATGTATGTATGTATGTATGTATGTATGTATGGAGGTTCAAATGAGAATTGATATTTAGATGAGAATGAGAGACTTAATCATCACCCTTCATTTGATTTGATCGAATGGTCTACATTTGACATTTCATTTTATTCACAACCAAATCATTAATTGTGATGACTATGAATTGCAGCGGGTGAATTACGATCGTAAGATCTAATATATCAACATCTAATTGATGACTAGGATTTATTCACACATTCTCACCTAAATATACATTCTCACAATAACCCTCTCTTACATATATATATATATATATATAAAAGGATCGAATGCGAACCCGAAACAAATTCCGAATGTGCGAACAGTTTCAAATACAACTCAATTTAACGATGGAGAATTAAATTAAGTGTGTTGAGTGAAATAAACATCAAATGTTGTTGCTCAATATACTTAATTTACAGCAAACATGACTTATTTCTTGAATTTGCAATGGATTTATTTTTTAAAATTGTAGTAAAATGTATTAGGTTTTAAATGCAGTATTTTAAGACGGATGTATTGTTTTTAAATAAGATAGAATGATATTTTAAAAGAGTAATCATGGACTCATTTATCCAAGATGTAGTAATTTTAAGAAGATTGTATGTTTTTCAGACATAATGCAATGATTTTAACCTGAACGTAGTGATTTTGTAAACATGGTGCTATTAGGTTTGTATGTTTTTTAGAAAGAAGCAAATACAAACGCCTTTTCTTATCTCCAACTTTATTTAGTTTATTTGTTTTTATAATAAGTTTGGCGGTGGAGCTTATAAACTCCATCTTTTAATAGTTAGTTTTAAAAAAAAAACTACTACAACAAAATTATTGATTTTTCATACTCTTTTTGTTATAGTCTCTCACTAAAAAATGTAAATAATTATAAGATTGTAAGATCCAAAAAAATTTATTATAATTTTAATAAAACCAAACTCAAATAGGTAATATATATTTAGATAAAAACCATTTTATAAAAACCATTATCCATCATTGTATAAGTTGTACAAAAGTTTGTCAAATTTCAAGGACAAGGGAAGCAGAAACCATTAATCTTTAGCTAGAGCTTTACCACGATCGTCACCTGAAAAAAAAGAATCAACTCTGATAAACACTAGGCTTATTGAGTTCACTGTCCCTTAAAATTAGTAATGATATAAAACGTTTATCCAATATTGACAAGTACACATACTCATTTACACATCAACACTTTTGTCACAATAGCTCAATTCAAATCACTCGGGCTTCATTATGAGTAGTCTGGGTAAGTTGCCACTCAGGCTACTCTATTGTCACTTTGACATCTCTTTTGCCACTCAGGTATCTATATTACCACATAGGCAACTCTCTTGCCACACGGGCATCTCAAAGGCCTCACATGCCACAATTTAGTTCACTAATTACTATTAGCAAATAAAAATAAAACTATCCCATGTAACCTGTAATTTTTCACGTATAAAAGAGTATAGTAAACACTCACCTGTTAGGAGACAAATAGAGTTCTAATGGATTATAAACTTCTCCTTAATTACTCTTATGATTATAAATGTATGTCTACAATAAACAATTAGCATCCTCAGAATTTAGCTGTCTAATAAATACTCTATCAGTGTGCTACACGGCCCTTATAGCTCTACACGACCACCATACATGACCTACACAAGCCATGTACACTAACTGTGTAGTCTAACCCTACATGGCCCATGTTGAATTACACAGCCCGTGTAGATCTACACTACATGCCCCATACAGGTCCTACATGGCCTGTGTTTAAAAGGGGTTGTACACGACACGTGTACCTCTACACGGCCCGTGTTACACTACACAAGGCCCTACACGGCCGGAACCCCATAGACAGACCATGTATGCCAAAATTACAGCAACTGTCCGACTATAACAGCCTTCTGCTCCAACCAAAACATAAGAAAACTCAATTTAAACATTCCCAAGTGTATTCCAAACACTTGCAAACCTCTTATAACAGTTAACAACAATACCAAACATCAAAATAACATACTCTTGATCTTCCCATGATCATTTAACACTAAAACGTCATTCATGACCCATTTACTCAAAAATTCATCATATATCTATACAAATTAGCATGTAATCCAGCTACATGAATTCCTATAACTACAAAACAATAGCTAAAACTCAATCTAATCATCACCAAGATGATTTTACACTCTAGACACAAATAATACCCAAAAAGGGTCACACACAAGCTAGAATTCATACCTTTGACACTTGAATTATAACCTCTAGCTCTAAGTGAACGGATTGAATGCTTAACCACAAGTTTCTCCTTTGTTCTTGTGTTTTCTCGATTCCTCCGGCCCAAGATCACAAACATAGATGTTTTATTTGTTGATTATTTTGACACAAGAAGTCATATATATCTCCATCTTTGATTAAATGGCAGGCTACCCCCTCCAAGTTTACATATACATACACAAGTTGCACAATTTAGTTTTGTTTATTACATTATAGTATTTAGTCATTACAATTATATCCTCAAACTCTTAAACTCTCTCTTTTAAATGACTAGACAGTAAATTTGTACTTTATATATGTAACATCTGAAATCTCAAATTATATACCTATGCGTATTAAGTGAAGTATTATTATTATTATTATTATTATTATCTCATTAGTGTATATATGTATTACAAATAGAGTTTTTGTGGCTAAATTGTAAGGCAAAAGAGTTTATGGTCTAATGTAAGAAAAAAAATTAAGGGGCTAGAAAGGAAATTTGGGATATAAAAATATCCCCGGCCATTATTTGACTCATTTGGAGTCTCTTTCATCTTCTTCTTCTGGAACCATCAAGAATAGGGTAGGGAAGAAGCAAGGCTAGATGATCGAAGCTACAACAAGAAGATTACAAGAATTCTGTTGACTTTAAAGTCAAAATTTAGTTGTTTTCTTGATGAAATTGCCATTGAAGCTTTGATTTGAGGATGATTTAGGGTTGTACAGAAGTGGAATTAGTTTCAAAGTAAGTTCTAACCCTTACTTGTGTTTGATTTTAGTGTTTTTGTTGTAATAGAGGGGTTCAATGTTCTTGTGAGTTGACTTTCTAAGTCAAATAGGTCAAAAACTTCAAGTTAGGGTTTGAATTCCCAAATATATGTTATATTGTGGTTAGATGGTGGTTTTGGGTGTGTTTTGATGTATGATTTGTTGGGGTTTGTTCGGTTTTTCAAAATATATTTTAGCAACAGAAGCATGAATAACAATTTTAAACTTTTTAAAACTTCCCACCAATGATCCATATGCAAGCCTTAAGAAACAAAACCAACCATAGGGTGTTTAGAACTATAACCTTTGTAGCGTAAGTAAACCGTTGGTGAAGTGGTTGATCTATAAGAAGCCAAGAGAAGACTTCCTCCAAGGTATCCACAAATCAATGAGTCCAACACCTCCAAGATGCTAGTCTCTCCAACCCTTGATATTCAAGAATGCAAGCAACAACCTTTGTTCTTCTTCTTGAACTAGATGTATGTATTTTGAGTATGTGTTTATGTATCACCTTTGCTAACTTGAAGAACACCAATACTAGAGAGTAAGGATTTTTTTCAAGTATAAAACACTTAGAACAATTCTAAGAACACAAAGAAAGGTGATAACATGCAAATATGTTACAAAAGGGACCATGCATGTAATTATAAAAGTCAAGAAGCAAAGCAAGAGAGGGAGGACCCCCTCCCTTGCATTATGGACGAAAATTAGAGGGGGGAGGGTCCCCTCTTGCCTCTTGCTTCCTTACTTGTCCCATACATGCATGTCTTGGTTAAGTCTTATGCAAGAATACACCATATGGCCCCTTTCTTGCTCATTGTGAGAATTTCTAGCTATTAATCTTTTAAATATATAAAAGATATACTAGATATGTCATACTATGTATAAAATACATCTACATGTATTTTATATACATACTTGATTGTTACTAGTAACTCTTTACTTGTAACAAGGATATATATACATTTATATAATTGTTACTAGTAACAATTTACTTGTAACAAATATATATTTATACATATATATAAAATCATATGTTTATATTTATGTATTTGATATGCATTACCTTATATCAATATATAAGAGTGATATTATTATTTCACATAAATAATAATATGCAACAATGCATATATACTTATATATATATATATATATATATATAATGAGTTGGAAACATATTTAAATCATATTCAAATATGTAATTGGTGTCCATTGATTGTAAATGTGTGACCCTATGGGTTTATTTATTATCAGTAATATCGTATTAATTTATGTCTTGTGCACATAGAACCAACATGATTGAGTGGCTTGTAAGCTACATTTGTTAATTAGACGGATTTGTAGCAAACAGAAGAACAAAAGATCAAACTGTTGTTGTGAAGCGTATTGTGACTCGACGTGTTATGTATCACGACGCAACACGTTGCGTCTAGCAATCAAGTTTCTTCCCAGCAATTTTCTCTGGGCGCGAAGCACCCTGAACACTCTAAGAATCATGTTTTGACCTCTTTGACCATCTAACTTATTATGAGGTTAAAATGGAGTCCTTTATGGCTCAAACTTGAGTTTTTAACATAGATTAGACCTTGAAACTTTTAAGGTGCTTTGACTTGCTTAAATTATCTAAGATGGTCTTTTAGTGCTTGTAACTATAATCTTGATCATCAAATGAGTAATACTGGATTTGTTAGGTTGTGATCCTCATCACACCCTTAGGTGAGTGCACGCTGTGGATACTAGTTTTCATAAAATAGTATAAGTTATCATACTTGTGTTTATGTACGTTTCACAAATTGATTTATGAAATCTATGGGTTAAAGGATGTGGAACTTGTGAAATATTTTATGATGTATATTATTAATAGAAACAAAGAGAGCCCAATGCTCCACTTAGGAGAGGCCTATGTTCTGGATATTGTTATACTTGATAATTGTTGTCATAAGATACTCCATGTAGGAGTAGAGTTTGATGTTGTATTAACTCAAGTGAATATAAGTTGAAGAAATATGTTTTACTCATATCATGAGATATGGGCATTGAAATCCCAACCGTGAATATTGTTTATTGAGTTTTGTGCTTGAGAATCATGGATATTGTGATATCCAATTGCTTACAGTTGAGCTTATAAGTGTTTAAGTTATTTGGCCTTGATGGCATGTATTTGTGTGACCCTTGTGATTCAAGTTTTAATATGGACTAGTGTTGTTTCAAATGCACATCCAATTGTATTTTCACCACTATGGGTGTGTGTGTGTGGTTCAAGAGGTTGTGGCTAACCGAACCAAAAGACACATGCGTGGTATCATTGAGTGATGTTGCAATTGGTGGAGTCAGGATGATAGTACCATTATGACCGTGTGGTTCAAGAGGCTGACAAGCAAACCGAACCAGTGTATACACTAGTGGACTTGGGAAAAAAGGTCATTCGCTCCAGGTAACCATTGTATTGTGGGCACGTGTTGACCGTGGCTAGTTACCACGTGGAGATACTATGGCTTAATGGACAAGCCCACATCCTTATGTGCTCTTATGTGTACCATTGTTTGTTGTATTTGTTGTCAAACTCGAGCTTTAAAAATATGATGACTTGGTTGTGAAAGATAACTGTTTTGGTGGTACTCACTAGCTATGTTTTATATCTAACATGTATATAAAATATTTTGTATCCTTAGGTAGACAAGTGACCTATGTGAGGCGGGTAGATACTTTGGGCATTGCTTTGGTTTTCTTTTTCTACTAGTAATTCTGGATTTCCTACTTTTGTTAATGGTCGTGAGATTGACTTTTGTAACACCAAAAGTTTGGGTCATAATGCTAAATATTAATTAAGTTCATGATTGAACTATGTGTTCAAATTTACAAAGTTTGTTTTAAAGGTAGATTATATTGCTTCCGCTTTGTAGTAAATAACTTATATAACTTATGTTTTAAAATGGATTTTGAAAAGTTTAAATTTGAGTAAAAAAATCGGGGTGTTACAATATATATATATATATATATATAGAGAGAGAGAGAGAGAGAAAGGTTGGTTCATGCGAGAAGCTTACATTTTGCGAGAAGTGTTTTGTGCCATTGGATAATCTAATCAATGGTTAAGATGTTGTGTGGCATTTTAGTAATTAAGATGAAATTGAGGGAAATAAAAATTAAGCTTAAAAGGATAGAAAGGTAAATTTGACAGCAAATTATATCTCACCCTAATTAATCTCTCACCACCCCAATTATTTCAGCCGACAACCTCTCGGCCTCTCATATCCCTCTCCAAATTTAGTTGCTTCTCTTTCTCCCTCTTCCTTTAGCCGCCCAATCAGGCCCGCTCCTTCGTTGCCGCGCCGCCACAGTTCATCACCGGACATGAAGATGAAGCAAAGCCATGGGGATATGAAGATAGAGCAAAGCCATGGAAGAAAAGGATGTCAACCTGCCGCCGTCGTCTATCACCGTTGCGTCGACTAAAACCGGGTTAATGCCGCCTCACTGCCACTAAACGGTAAAAAAGCTCACCGGTCGATGATCTAAGGTTTCGTCCATTTCTAGCGGTCGATGATCGGACCTAAGGCTTAATGTCGCCTCACCCCCTTATCTCCTCGTTCTTCATAATAGATCTTGAGGTGGTGGGTTTTCGTCCTTGTTATGATGAAGGTGGTGGGTTTTCCTCTTTGTTATGATGAACGTGGCATGTTTCTGGTATTCTTGCGACCATTATCCGGTTGTTCTTTTTCTTCTTTTTTTTCTTTTTTAGTTCTCTGTTGGCAAAAGGAGAGGTGATAAACCAAGTAGAGGTCAACGATGATGTCAGTTTTCATGCTTCAAATTCATTTGTTTGTTTTTTCATTTCTTTTGCTATGTTTAGTTCTTTTAAGAATTTTAAGGTTTAATATTTTTATTCATGTTTTAGGCATTGTTACATAATAAATGTTCATAATTTTATAAAGAGATAAAAATGTATTTATGTGAACACAAATCTTATTTTTTTTTAACAGTTGTTTAGATTTCTACGTTTTTTATGAGTTTACTAGTGAACACAGTTATAAATGTTATGTGTTTAAATATTAAAGCAATAGATATGTATCAAATATGTTTATTTCGTACGCTGTTTACTAGTGAACCAAGTTGATTATATTTTGAAACTCTTTTTTATATTGGTTCAATGGTGAACTATGAACAAAAATAATATATATTTTTAGCTTAACACTAGAAAGGAAAATAAAAACTTTCAAGTTTGAGGATAAAAATGTGTGTTATGTGTTCATGAAAAAACAAATAATAAAACATGTGTTTATGTGTTCATGAATGAACAATTGTTGTTTTTGGGAAAAAAGATCTGGTTTTATGTAACATAACTTCGAATTATACGGTTTTAAAAGTTTATTAATGATTTTAATAATTGTTGGGCGTGCATGTGTTCACTAATGAACACTATATACATAACGAAAAATTTGTAAATCATAGATTATGTTTGAACACCGTATTAATAATAAAGTAAAAATAAATTAGAAAAATCTAGAAAAAAATTAATTAGAGAGAGGAGAGAGAATATTTTGTTTACTCATTTACCCTTTAAATGAAATGAAAATATTAATTATGATTAATGTGAACCACAAGATTAGAAACCAATTAATGGCTGTAATTGTTTCTCGCACTTCTCGTAAAATAATCACTTTTTTCTATGTTATTCAATCGTGAATAGTAATAATTGTTTAATAATGTTACCTTCGTTAATGAACTATGTGAAATTATAAATTTTAAATGATTTATTAGTACATAAAAAAGTTTACAATGGTTAAAAAAACAAAAAACTGAGAAAAATTAAATATTTCTTTCAATGAACTAAAATATATCTAAAATAGATGAAATATTAGAAAATTTTGAAAAAATCCTAGACATTTAAAGTAGAGAGAGAATAGACATGTTTCCAAAAATAAATTAATAATGAATTAATTTCATAAATATAAAATGACATCACTACCCTTTTTGATCAAAATTTTAACTAGTAAAATCCTATGGTTTAAAATGCTTCTCGCAAAATATAACTTCTCGCATGAACCTTCCCCTATATATATATATACACACACACACACACACATAAACTCCTGAAACTCTAAGGGGGTGTTTGGTTCAAGTATTGTTTTTGGTGTGATTTGCATTTTATAATGGGATTTGCATTTGGTAGGATTTGTATTTGGTGGGATTTAAAATCGCATGTGATGTTTGGTTGAGATTCCTTAGGTGGGATTTTCACCACCACTAAACCCCATAAACACCACCTGCAACCTCTGTTGCCACCACCAACCACCACATCCGTTGCCACTGTGAACGGCGACGAAAACGAACGAAAGCGACAATGGCAACTGAAGTGACGAAAATGGAAACGAACGAAACAAGGAAGCAACGAAGGGTTTCTGGCGAACGGGATTGACGGCGACTAGTGTTTATGGCGAACAGCGAACGGAATGGAACAGAAGGGTTTCTGGTGAACGGCGACGACGACTATAGTGATGATCGAGACGACGATGGTTTGAATGACGGCGACGAAGGAAGAGATTGACGGCGACGAAGGAAGGGATTGAAAACGAATGAGGGTCGACTAGGGTTTTTGGCGAGCGGCGAACGGGTCGACGGCGACGGTGACGAAGGGATTGACAACGAACGAAGGAAGGAATTGACAGTGACGGCAACGACTAGGGATCAACGGTGATAGCGGTGTGGTTCACCGAAATTTTAGCAGGAGGCTCGCCGGGATTTCAAAATACCATGGGGATGAAGGGAATAAGAAACCTTCATCCATGGGATTTTAAAGATTCCTATGATTTAAAATCACATCTTATTTTTGCAAACCAAATACTACATTTGAAGGAATTTGAAAGCTCAATCACATGAAATCCCCCCAAGTGACACCAACCAATCACCCCCTAAATATTTAAAACACATAAAGAAAAGACTAACAATAATAAAATATAGCTAACAAGTTTTTGGGGTGTTATAGAGATACAACATTTTTAGCTAGACGAGATGATATGTAATGGTTTTAGACGAGATGTAGTGTTCTTAGAAAAGATGTAATGGTTTAAGACTAGATGCACTATAGTTTTTTAAATGAAAAACCATTGACTTCTTCAATCAACATGCATTAGTTTTAAGATAATTCTATGTTTCTTTAGACGAGATGCAATTATTTCAAGCGAGATACAGTGACTTTAAGGATTCAATGGGTTAAAACAACTACATCTCATTTAAAAACACAAAGTCTTCATAAAAGTAATGCATCTTGGTTAAGGATTCAATGATTTAAAACAACCGAATCTTATTTGAAAATTTTACATCTCGTCTAAAAACATTGTATGGTTGAGGGATTCAATGGTTTTTTGTCTAAAAAATCACTCAATCTAATCTAAAATTATTGCATCTCGTCTAAAAACAGTACTTGTTGTCTAAACATATTACATCCTTGTATTGCAAATTACACAAGGATATAAGTTCAAAACTTACATGTAATAAGATAATAAAAGAATAAATGTAGGATGACTTAAAAAATAGAAAAAGTTAAAAAAAACAATATGATACATTATATTATTAATGAGCATTGTAATTTTTAAAATAAATAAAATATTTTCAACGAGCATTAATTATCAATGAGGTTGTGAAGAGATATGAATTCTACCACCACCGTCAACAAAGCCTAACGCCACATTCCAAACAAAAATTTCCACGAGCCAGAACTATGATGTTCACAATTGCACCATATAAATATGACATTAGCAACCTACGTTCGCAAACGATCCTATATATATATATATATATATATATATATATATATATATATATATATATATATATATATATATATATACACACATAGACGGAGGATCATATGTGAACCATCAAATCGTTCGCAATTTGCGAACGGTAATTCGTGTGCTACAAAAGTCAACTTTTGTTGGCTGAATTAATATATATATATATATATATATGTATTATATTATTATTATTACTAGACTAAATGTCCGTGTGATATACGGGTTATTTGGTTTAAAAGATAATAAATATTAAACATTAATAAAAATGTATTAAATAATAATAAGACGCAAATTAAATGAGAATTTAAAAAATGATGATGTACGGCATCAACAATCTAACCAGCGGTGGAAACATCGACGCGAGTGGGAGGGCAGATTTGACGGCAGAAACGTGGTATCATGATATGAAGAGATGTGATTGTATTTCTTATATAAGTCATCAATCATTATTGTTACAATTAAGGGTAATAAAGTTAAACGTTATTGGTTATAATTAAAAAGGAATTTAAAATAATTATAAAATATTTTAGAATAATAAAACTAAGAATTTAGTTAAATATGACATTTTGAAATATTATATGGGGTAAATATGATATTTGTAAATATAAGTGGGCAAATACGATTTAATATAATTTAATAAGGGCGTATATAAAATTATCTCTAATAATTTTGACTCTAAAAAGTCAAAATTGATTTTTTGATTTTAAGTGGATAAATAGTCAAGATTAAACACTTTTTAAAATGAATGGTTCAGATCGTCTAATAAAATTTTATCAAATTATTCTTTTATTTATATTAGAAGATTATTACTATTGTTATTATTATTATTTTTGTGTGTAAAGATGAAATGCAGTGTTTCTAGATAAGATATAGTGATTTTATATTAGATGTAACGATTTTTAGACAGGATACATTGGTTCTTAAATGAGAATCCACCGATTAATTCACGCATAATGGGCTAGTTTTAAGTGAACTCCATGTTTTTTAGATAAGATGTAATGATATTAAGTTGGATGCAATGATTTTATAGAATAGATGCAGTGTTTCTATCGTCACGTATTTTAAGACTGTTTCTATTGAATTCTTACCTTATATACATATATATATATAGAGGAGGGTTATTTGAGAACCATTATTATTGTGAGAACCGCGAAAACGAATCTTAGTTGTTCAATTGATAAGTGGAATTCATGGATGAAGAGCGTGAAAGAATTGAGTATAAATGGCAAGGTGCATGTAAGGAATTCATGGGTGGGCAATCCAATTGAAGGAGGGGGAATTGGATGGCTAAGATTGGTTCTCGCGGTTCTCGCAATAAAAACAGTTCTCAAATGAACTTTTTAATATATATATATATATATATATAGGGTAGAGATCAAGTAAAAAGAAAATTAAAGTAAAAAGGGTAAAAGGGATGATTATTTGATCATTTTTCGGTATATATATCAACTGATAATCGTTAGTTCATCATCTTATTGATTAAAACTAGTTCTTCATCAATTTCTTTTTGATGAATCCAACATATTCATCACTTTTTAGATGAAAGCATTTTTTTCATCAACAAATTATTCCAAAATTTTGTTTTCAAAATCTGTATTTGAAATCAAAAAGAAATTGATGAAGAACTAGTTTTAATCAATAAAGATGATGAACTAACGATTATCAGTTGATATATATACCGAAAAATGATCAAATAATCATCTCTTTTACACTTTTTACTTTAATTTTCTTTTTATTTGAACTCATCTATATATATATATATATAGGGGAGGGTTCATTTGAGAACCGTTTTTTTTGCGAGAACCAATCTTAGCCGTTCATTTTGGATAATGGAATTGATGGATGAAGAGTGTGAGGGGATTGGGTGTGGCAGGGTGCATGTAAGGAATTCATGGGTGGGCAATCCAATAGAAGAAGGGGGAATTGGACGGCTAAGATTGATTCTCACGGTTCTCACAATAAAAACGGTTCTCAAATGAACTTTTCAATATATATATATATCACAGTTACAAAAATAAAACAAAATAAAACGGAGAAATCCAATTTAAGTTTTTTACATTGGTATAAAACACACTCCACAATCATCATGTACCGAGTTTTTTAGTAACACTTGGTGAGAAATCAGACATATATTAATTACACTCTATTATTCTGTGGTCCATTGAAAGCAAGATAAACCAAAGATGACTGCAACAAACCTTAACAGCAATCTCCTGACCTGTTTCTTGATAGTACACTTGTTACTGGATCTTTACCCAAATGCCTTGACTCGGAATATCCTTATGGACGACATGTAGAAGATAATTTCCATGCGGAGCAATGTTTCCTGAAGATGGCGCCATCACACCAACTGTATAGCTATTCTTACCTGCAGCCTTGGTTGGCTTGCCACTATCAAGAACCAGCAACCTTTGATGCATAGAAAACGAGTGTGTGGTAAATGGAGGTGCCACCATGGTCACGGAGACCTTTTCTGGATCCACAATGCCTTGTACGGTCAAATGAATATTGAATGGTTTCCCATACTTGATCACATGGCCGGTCTTGGGCATGTTTATTTCGGGCCGTGCCTTTGATAAGCTTGGATTCAAATATTCCGGAGAAAAGGACTCCAATCTCAATTCAGTAGGATGAAGTGCATTTGTGAATACGTATTTTTCGTTAGGGTTACTTCCACCGACAAGAACACGACCATCTCTTAGTAAAATTGCTGTGGAATGGTACATTCGTGGTATGGTGCTTGGATTTTGCACCACAAATCGCGTCCCAATTTTATTATTGGGTCGATAAATTACAGGGTGAAGAACTGGTTCCCGCCCAAGCTTCCAACCGGCAACTCCCCTCATCGCGCCATTGATTATCAAAACATCACCATTTGGTAGCAATGTCATGTCACCCATGACTCGAGCGATAGGCATTGTCTCCATGACCCATTGAGGGTTTGGGTCTGATACTTTAATCCGCCCACAAGTGTCCAAAGCTCCATCAAATTTACCCTTCAATGCTTTATTGAATGACTCTTTGGCCGCACCTCCACAAATCAAAACTTCAAATCTCATTGCTAGCCCATGTTTTATATGTAAAGGGAGTAGTACCGCAGAACCAGTGCTAGGGTAATTCCTTGGATGACCATCGGGCATTGTCGGGTAGGTCTTTACGACTTCGTTCTTAGAATAATCAAATAAAATAGCACGATTATTTGCGAATATGAACAGATTCCCGTCAGGATAGAGAAAAACAAATGGGTATAAATTGTCTTCATTTCGGTCACTGGTTTGAACCAGAAATGGCATAGAATAAGTCTTCTCAGTTGAGGACGTCTTGGGGACGAACTCATAGTTAAATTGCTGGCGACCACCGATTACAATTTGGCGACCGTCGGGTAGCATATGATTAGTAGCATACCATCTTCCCTCACTCAACCCATTTGGTACCTCTTGCCAGTCGCATGTATCACATGATTTATAAATTCGGACGACGTTAGCACCATAACCTGAGCCGCCTGTTTGGACTAAGTTCCCTTCTGGCATTAAAGTTCCAGAGGAGCACCAAGTGTCGGTTTGAACCATAAGCGGACGTATGGAATTCGTGGCGACATTATACTCGACAGAATGAGCGGAGCAGTCGTTTGAATTGGGGGGGCATTTGCCTTTCGGAAGGGAAATGTTGGATGTACCGAAATCAGTTCGATCAAACATTACCACTCGATCGTTAGGGAGTTGCTGCATGTGCATGGCAGAGATGCCGGTGTTTTCAAGGAGGAGTGACCATGAACCACCAGCTGCGGGACATGTAGGTGCACGGTGCATGATGAAAAGAAAGACAAGGAGATGGTGAAAAAAGAATGAGGTAGAAAGAGCCATGAAATTGGTTTGTGTGTGTGTGTTTTTATGTTTGGAAATTGTGGTAGTGATGAAGGGAATATAGGCAATGATCGCTATAAATAGTGCTTCAATTCATGAAGCGAATTTTCTTACGTTTTGCTTTCATTAATGTTTTTAGTACGCATTTTTGTTTTTCGTTAATGTGAATACGATTGGGAATAGATCGAGGCAATGATCTTGTGTTATTACACTTAATCTCTTGGAGCATTTCAGAGTACGATCAAGTTGCTGATATTGTGACGTTAGTTTTAGCTTTTGATCTATACGGTGATTAGATTAATATATAACATAAATCTCCCCTCTTTTCATATGTATTAACTTCTTTAAATATAAAAAAGATAGAGATAATAATATATTGAATCTCCCAGATTAGTTAATTACCTTTTATTTCATTAATATTGTTTCCAGATAATAACTTATATATACGTACTCTTCATTAATTATGAGAAAATTACAAGTGTTATGTATGAACAGGAAAGCATGTTTACGATGAATACTTTCAAAAACGACAACTCCCAAGACACTATGCATATTGTTAAATATTGTTTCATATGGAAAATTTGTAATGTAACTAACAAAGGTTCTAGAGTTACTCTAGTCACTGTTAATTAATTGATTTTGAGTTAAAACTACATAAATTTATATGGTATTAGAGCTTGCAAGTCTCTCGTGGTTGGCAAAATGGTGTAAATAACACACCACACGTTAGGATGCGTGTTGAGTATTGTCTCACATTGAACCAGTGTTACCTTCTAATATGCTTAATAAAAGCCATAGATTACTTAACTTATTATCAATTGTTTTTAGGGGGTGTTTGGTACAGAGAAAAGAAAATGAGAGAATTGGAAATGAAAATTGGGGAGAAATGGAAATAGTGAGAAAAGGAAATGAGTAAAAAATGTCCTTGTTTTGTACCATTAAGAAATGAAAACGAGAAAAGCTAGGCTCAGGTCGCCGGAAGCTCGTCGGCGGCGGTGGTGACGCCGCCATGCCGACGCCGGACACTCATCATCGCCATAACATATCGCAACCACAACGATTAGGCTTCCATCGACGACATCGCAAAGGTGGACAACGATTAGGGTTCCATCGACGACATCGCAGCGGTGGACAACGATTAGGGTTCCATCGACGACATCGCAACAGACATCGCCTGAAAACACATTGCAACCACAAACGATCGAGGCTTCAATCGCAACAGACGTCGGCTGCGGCGTTAGCCACCTCGCCGACGTCGACGATCTAGGGTTCTATCGCAACAGACGAGACGACGGCGATTAGGGTTCTATCGCAACCGACGACGACGAAGGCTGCGGCTGCGGCATTGGCCGCCTCGCCGGCAACAGACGACAGATTCATCGCAACACACATCGCCCATGAAGAAGATCGATGCCATTTCTCACAATTTCTCCACAAAATGGAGAGAAATGAGGTAACAAAGAAAACCGGGAAAGGGAAATGAAGTGGGAAACCATTTCTCCGCCCCCTAAGCTCCCAAACAAGAGAAATGAGGACATTTCTCTTTCACTCCTTTCTTTTTCCCCCTACCAAACACAGCCTTAAGTTAAAACCTTACAAACTTACTCATAAAAGCTAAAGAATATTAAGATGCAGAAAGAATTTACTTTTTTTTTTCCAACAATGTATATTTTGGCTTCAACACTTTATTTAATTTGCTGATCATGATTAGTCACGGATTTAAAACTTATTCCGGTCCCTAGATTAAATTATACTTCCAATCTATTCAATATTTGAAGGAATAACGTAACGGACAACCTATTAGGCTATGACATTTCTTTTCCGTTTATTTATTGATGATCGAGTTTTGGCGGTCTCTTTATAAAAAAGTCAAAAACTTTTAAAGTGACAATTATTTTACAAGAATTTATGTGTATATATATATATATATATATATATATATATATATATATATATAGTTTAAAAATCGTTTGAGAACAATTTTTATTGCGAGAACTACGAGAACCAATCCTAGTCGTCCAATTTCACATCCTTTAATTCAATTGTCCACCTATGAATTCATCGCATGCACATTGTCATACTCTATCCCCACGCTCTTCATTTGTGAATTACACTTACCAATTTTATTGGTTCTCGTAATAATAATGATTCTCAATGAACCCTCTCATAATATATATATATATATATATATATATATGTGTGTGTGTGTGTGATGAAATTAACTTGATTAAAATCGAAGGAAATTGCATGTTGTCTAAAACGAATAGACATGTTAATAAAAGCTTAGTACAAAATGAATACAAGTTATGGGACTAGACGTTAATTAATAGGTCAGAGAGATGCATGTGAAGCCATCAACGTCATCATATATATGCTATATGGCCTCCAACTCATAAACGTAATACGATGTTTTTTATCCATATATATAACATCAAACTGGAAGGCAACGCATCCTGAACCAGCTTGCATACTCGTATATATAAGAAGAAACAACATCGGATAACATTTGTAACTAATGTATGTTCAGCTGTTATGAAATACAATCTCTATTTTCGGAGCCTCTCATAACTATTGTTTCGGATACACGTCACATCTTTCATTTTACTCTTCTCGAAACATTTGTATAAACATATAATTAGGCCTAACGGGTTGTGTTCGTATAAATGGGTCTTGTCGTTTCGTGTCGAGCAGTTTTCGAACCAGTTTAGTTTTGTGTCAAGTCAGTTGTTGTGACTTAATTTAGTGTTCGTTCGGCTTGTATTCCATGTCGACCCATTTTTTACAAATTAAATAAAATTCAGGTTAGTATTTTCGGAAAAAACCTGAACTTTAGACGGTTTCATGATGGCTTATTTTCCAGGAAATACTATTATCCTTGTATCAATTTTATTAAGCTTTAATTACGCATTATAATTGTCTAACTGTCATAATCGATGACCAAAAAAAATGTACCCAATAACGAACCTAGTTTGGCCGGGGAATCCCCGATAGGATAGGGAATTTTGTTTCATGACCAATATTATTGGTTAATTAAGGTCATACTTTTGTTCGAATAGGTGAACACAATCAATATTTATCAACTACTCTTATATTTGAAACCAAATATGTCAATGAATGTAATCTTTTGTTTAAAATGATAAGCCAAAGAGCAAGTTGGTTAAAATTTGCTAGTAAAACTATAAATCTTGTGTGCACTTCTTATTATTGGTGATACCTTCTTCCTTTTTTAAATTACCTTGTTTATATATAAATCCTTGAAAATTTATAAAAATTCAAAAGGTGGACTTAAAACCTATTCACACCCCCTCTCTAGGTTCCAAAACAACTAGGGTAACCGTAACCCGGACCGTAAATACACGTCTCCTTTCGGGTACCCGCTGTCTACAGTTCGGTTTCCGTTCGTAAAACTGGGTACCCACCCCGTAGTGGTGGTTTGCGAAAAAACCACCACCCGCCCTGCCCCGTGAACACCCCTAATTTCATCTAGTTACATCATTGTGGATGTGGAACGACGCTCATTATTGTGGTTGTGTGTCTTTCGTCTCTCTATTTAGGAATAGTTTAAAGAAGTCGTTGTCTAATTAAGCCGCTATGTTTGTCGTACTTTATAAATGTTAAGCTAAGAATTTATATTTATAAAAAAATCGTTGACAATTTAAAATGAGCAAAACATATACAAACAATTGATAGTTTAAACGGGATACAAATAAGGAACTTAAAAGAAACAATATAAATCAAATATATATATATATATGTATGTATGTATGTATACATAGGGTATGAATATGTATTTTTATAAATCAAATAAACATTTTCTGACAGAAAATGCAGTTTCCAACCGAAAATGCAAATTATGTAAATCAAATAATATCAATCATTGATCATGTTGATATAAAAAAATTGAGATCGTTTCTTCATTTTCTTCAAATAAGGAGTATTCTTTATTGATCCTTGTTCTGATACATATAAAGATATACAAATGAGTCACTGCCGTGGTTAACAAAGTGATAACTTGAATATGATAAACGGGTCATCCAACTTTAACCTTCGGTAGTACAATCTGAAATGTGTCATTGCCGTGGTTAAGAAAGGCAAAACATGTTTTCAAATATGACGATGCCAATAATCAAGATCGCCAATTGCCATGGTTGTTATCTAACACCATCAAAGAGAAAAAAACAAGTGAAAATCAAGGTTGTTTGACCAAGTATAATCCTTAAAGGAAAAGGCTAACCCCAACTACATGGCACTTTGAACACCCCGAAGTTGAATATTTTAAGTAGGTTACAAGCTAGATGAGAATTGGGTTAACCTAGGTTTGATAAGAAAGCGGTAATGATAAAATAAATACCAGATACAACAATTAATCAAAGTTAGGTTTCTCTTTACTCAAATTGACATGTTTGATTTCAATCAAGATGTTGAGGAAGTTTCAAAGATGTTAGGATCTCACTCACTAAGAAATTGAAAACAGATTTTTCATCGTTGTTTTGATGGCAGCTATAACCTCCATCACCACAAATACCCGACTATATGTTTATGTTTTCATCACCTAGTTATTTGGCCTATTGTTTATGTTATGTTTTCATATGCTTAGACCATGTATAATAACCCTCCTCCTCCTCCAATCACCTCTACGCTAGCACCTTTCCCATTTATCTGCCGTCCCTTCCCTTTGACGACCCCACTCCCACCCCTTTGTTTTTCTATTTTTTTCTATCTCTCTTCTTTTCTCTCTTGTCACTCGTCCTCTCTCTCTATTCTCTTTCTCTCTATCTCTTTCTTCATTTATAAAAAATTAATGAAAATGAAAAGTGACAGAAAGATTAAGAAAATAGACAAAATTATATATATTGTTTTGTACCTGCTTGTAAATTTATATTTATACCAATAAGTAAAACATTTAACTCTCTCCCCCTCTTAAAATTTTAATCTTTTAATTTTAAGTAATTTTGATTACTAATTTACTTCTCATTTAAACCTAAAAGAAAATCATTAAATGAAGTTAATTAGATTCTAAATTATCATTTTAATAACTAAACATTCCTTAATAAATAATGCTTTAAAATATCAAATCAATACAAATTAATTTTTAACCTATAAGACATTAACTTTAAACTAAAAATAAAAAATAAAAAATCTCCATAAAAATAATATAACAAATATTTTAATTTATGTATTAGACAATACGTATAACTAGAACTCATAAAACTGATAACATGTAATCCCAATTTATAAACATTTTTGGACTATTATAAATGAGTCATGTAATTAAACTAAAAAGTTTAATTTATAATAAATTTAACTTTCTCTTTTACTTTATTTAAACTCTTAAACTTTAAGTAATATTGAAAAATGATCAATATACGCTTAAATATCTTTACATTTTTTAAACACACAAACAGAGCAATACACTATCTCATACAACACACAATTCCCTATTCATATTAACACAATTTTTAAATTCATGATATGTCTTCATAATCTTATTTTATAAGTAGAGATTTTTCTTATTTTTCAAAATTTATTTTAAAATAAAGTTAATAAAAGTGTTTATAGAGAAAAAAATAAAGGAAATGGGAAAATCAGAAAGAAAACGGGCATTTTACAAATGAAATTATTTGATGTCACCATAAGAAAATATTAGTCATCGTCATTTAACGGGTACATTGCTAGTTCTTATAAATCAATATGGCGACTGATGACGTAAATACACAAACCAGCAATGGACAAATGACCGGTTATTATTACAATTAGGACAATAAGGTCAAGTATTTGTTGTTTAAAAAATTAAAAATGATTATAAAATATTTAAATTGATAAAATTAAGAATTTGGTTAAATATGATATTGATAAATTATGATAGAAAAATATGATATTTTAAAGTTTAAGAAAGATATATATGAAATTACTCTAATAGTTTTGATTTAATTCTGACCAAGAAAAGTCAATCAAAATTGGAATTGAAAATTTGATTAATAATGGTTAAGATTGAGTAATTAAATTTATTTTATTAAATAAAAAACTCGGATCATCCAATAAAATTGATATATATTAGTCTTTTATTTATATTGGAAGATAGAAGATGATATGATTATACAAAATCAACTCTTCTTTAATATATTATATAAAATTTTTGGAGATGTTGTAATATTATATATTGTTAATAGAGTAGAGAGAGAAAGTGATGATGTAACATAAAAATGATAATGTCAATAATGACGTGTAAAAATGATATGGACAAATCCAAAATGATAATGTTAATGATGATATGGACAAATCCAAGCAAATCATCGGTAAATATGAGGGGGTTAGAAGTAAATTGTGAGTGGATTGTATGAAACATGTGAGTGGTTTTATGACAACTGTATATTAATGTAATTAATTATAAGTTGTTTGTAAATTAAGTTTAATAACTTATGATATATTTTGTTTAGAGAAAAAATAATTATATATTTGTGACCGTCTTATTTATATCTATGTTCTCATATAAATTTTATCGTAATATGACATTTTTTAGAAATTAGTATATTTTTAACTGTTTTTATCCATTGAGAGAAGTGGGTATGTAATTCTTGGACGTTTGATTTGTTTTTTATATTCATTCTCGATCACTAATTTCTTGATCTTTCGGTAAAATAATTAAAAATATACTAATTTTTAAAATTTTGTCGTATTATGATAACATTTATATCGAAGCGTAGATAAGATTTATAATGAACGAATGTGTATGTTAAATAACTGATGAACTCAAAATAAAATTCATAATATATTATATTGATATGAAAAATGTTCAATATAGTCCTAATTTAATTTATAGTCCCGAGTGACAATTTATAGTCATTAGATTTTAAGATTTAATGGATTCAATCTTAGATTATAATTAAAATTTATATATTTGTATAAAAGAGGGCATTTATGACTTTTTAACTATTGATCCCCACTTTATCTCTCCTCTAATTTATTTAAAATTAATTATCTCACAAATCGTTAATCGTTAGACGAAACGAATTATACCGTTGTGATCCTTGTGTTCCCCTCTTTTATTAGAGAGGTCACTTGATATACTTTCGACAAATTTTTTTTTCTCATTTTGTTAGATTGGACTTAAATTTTATTAAAGTATAATCACATGTGATTCATAGAGGTGTGATCAATATAGTCTTTATAAAATTATAATTTAGTGTTTGATAATCCGGCAAAGTTCTATGGTTTAGTAACAAAAAATCAATAATTGAAAGTGATTCTAAGTTATTAGTTGTTTCATAACACATGTGATTATCTATCTCTTATACATGCACATAATTACAGGTGATTAGATTAAATGTGGCATTTTTATGTCACATATTTGACAGAATCAATCACATGTGATTGCGTATTCAATCACATGTGATTGGTTATTCAATCACATGTGATTTTGAATACCAAAAACATAAGATTTGGTATTCAATCACATATGATTGCATATTTAATCACATGGGATTTTGTACAGAATCACACGAGAGTTTGTACAGATTCAAATGTGAATGAATACCAAAAAACATGAGATTTGGTATTCAATCATATATGATTGCATAGGGGATTGTTCAAACGAGAACCATTCTTATTACGAGAATCAATATAAAAGACATCGAATTCGAAGGAGAACACATCTAGACCTTTGATAGAGGGGATAGGGTGTTGCTAGTACACAATATATGCATTCATGAGTAGACAATGCAATTGGATTGGGTGAAATTGAATATGTACATACATGTATAAACGGTTTTAAGCAAACGTTGATTTATTTAAGCAAACATTCAAAATTAATAAACGTTAAATGATATACAATTTATGAAGATAAAAAAGTTAATAAAACAACACATTGAATATTGTTATGAATCACATTTGATTATACATTAATAAAATTTAAGTCCAACCTAAAAAAATGAAAAAAAAAGTTTGTCAAAAGTATATCAAGTGACCTCTCTAATAAAAGAGAGGAACACGAGGATCGCAACGGTATAATTGGTTTCGTCTAACGATTAACGGTTTGTAAGATAATTAATTTTAAATAAATTAGAGGAAAAAGAAAGTGGGGACCAATATGCAAAAAGTCAGAATTGTTTTTCATTATATCAATTTTAATTATTATCTAAGATTAAATCTAAACATTGATTTTGAAATCTAATGGCTAAAAATTGTCTCTCAAAATTATAATTTTAATAAGAACTATCTTGAACAAAACTCATATTGATATATCATAGTTTAGTAATCTGTTGTTATAAAATATAAAGATTTATCATTAAATGTAATGGATAAAACACACATGAACCAACTTAAAATTAAAAATATTTATCATAATATAACTCAATTCAAGTAATGAAACACCAATTACTTTGAGTTATTATTGCTCACGAAATAGTACTTTTTGTTAGTTATATCGGACATCTTTTGTATATGAATTATGATTTGTCATTTCTTTTTCCTTTTATAATAATGAATGTTTTCAATAACTTATTAACAATATTCATCATACACATATATATATATATATATATATATATATGTGTGTGTGTGTGTATTTGACAGAGTAGAGAGAAAATCTGTTTTATTCGAACGAAAATAATGATTTCAATGATGATATAGAAATTTTGTAACCATTCTTAAACCGCTTGGTAGTGAGGTGTTTATAATATGTTTAATAATCACTTAGTAGATCTTCTAAAACCACGGTTAATGGCATAAAAGTGTTTATAAAATTATATATCACTACCACTTTAGGACTCTTTAAAATTAATGATTAGTGGGTGAGTAAATAATCATATAAAATATCATTGGATATTGAAACAAGCATCATGTTATGATGTTAATGACTTTTGTAACTATCCTTACAACTTAAAATTTTATATAATAATTTTATTTTTTAAGTTTTCTTATTTTTAACTAATAGATTTGCGCATAGAATTAAGGTTATTATAACATGGATATTTGAATTCAATTTTATTTTGTATTTTCAATTATATTTGAGTGATGTAATTTGAGTATAATTAGATTTTATGTGATGTAATTTGAGTATAATTAGATTGATATCATTATTATTTAACTTTTAATAAATTAAGTTTAAAATTCTAAAGATACAAATATATATTGGTTAATAAAAGTGTGTTTACTCAAATTAAGCACTTGATATTACACTGTAAACATTTAAAAGTGAAAACGAGAAATGCAGTAATATTACACTAAAAAGTTTTAGACGTAATATATAATTTTATATTTAATATATATATATATATATATATATATAAAGTATTAATATAAAAGTTTTATTTACGTACCTGAGTATTATACGGATGTAATACTAGTTTAAATTACCGTGCAACTTTAATTGTAAAGGAAATGCCATGTTTCTTGACAGGAAAGAAATTGAAATAAAATGTAATGCTTAAAAGTTTTCGTTTTTTCTTTTATGGAAAGAATTAAGAAGTTAGAAGTGTCGATTTCAAAATCATCTTTCATAAACAAAAGAATAACATGAATATAATTATTTAAATAATTATATTCATTGATCTTAATAAAAATGATATTGAACCATCTATTTTAATTAACATTGAAATCTAATTTTTTTTCTTTTCTCTAGTCAAAATTAAATTTCATGTTGACTTTAATTTAAATTAAATTATTAGAGATAATTTTAAATATGTCATTGTTTAACCTTAAAATATCGTATTTGTCAACCCGAACTTACAAATATCATATTTACCCTCTGTAAGATTTAAAAATATCATATTTAAACAATTTTTTAGTTTTATCATTTTAAAGACTTGACCATATTGTCCTTAATGATAAGAATAATGATTGATGACTTGTACAAGAAATCAAATCAAGTCTTTTTGTATCATGATACCACATTTCTGTAATTATGTCTGTCATTCCACTCGCTGATGCTTCTACCGTTGATTTGGGATCGGCGTCATCCAATTGCCCTTTTTTTAAAATTACTATTTGTTTCACTTTTTATAATTATTTAATAAATTTTCATCAATGTTTAATATATATCATGTCTTAAACCAACTCATGGACATCTTCAAGTTATATAATAGATAGATGTGAGTACAACTCGAAAGTACTTTGATCACGAACAAACATTTCAATAAACAGAAAATCGTCATCCATAGCAAGCTTACTATACATCTTTATCATTCCGATCCATATACGATACTCACTCATCTAACTTTATCACTATACATCACCAATGGATTGAGTCGGTGGATGATCACCGAATCGGGTGATGATGCGTAAAAACCATGTAATAAAATTAATCACAAGAAATACCCAAGTTTTAACATACACCACCGGCAAGTATAACTAGAGCTCATATAGTAAAGCAAAGATAAGTTATGGTTGGATTCTTATAGAACGGTTAATGTTGATTTAAACAAATAAACCACTACTAATTAACCTATAAAATAGTTAATGCAATAATTTGGTTTAATTATAATAAAAAGTAAAAAAAAATGATATCTTCTCATACAAATAAAAGACTAACTTCAATAAAATCTATTAAATAATTCTAGTCATTAAATTTAGATAAAAATTTTAATTATAAAATCTTAACCATCTATTTTGATAAAAATTTGAAATACAATTTTGACTTTCCTTGGTCAAAATTGAATTCAATTTTGACTTTAATTTAAATCAAAACTCTTAAAGATAATTTCGTATATGCTCTCTTAAACCACAAAATATTGTATCTTACCCTTTATACTATTTCAAAATATCATATTTAACCAGATTTTTAGTTTTATCATTCTAAAATATTTTATAACCATTTTAATTTTTTTAAACTTTAACCAATAAATGTTTAACCTTACTGCCCCTAATTGTAAACTAATGATTGATGACTTATACAAGAAATACAATCACGTCTATTTGAATTATGATACCCCCTTGCGTCGATGTTTCCACCGTGGTCTAAGTGTTGACGTTATTTGTCATCATTTTTTAAAATTCTCGTTTCATTCTTATAATTATATAATCTATACTATATTATAAAGCATTTAGGTCATTGTAATCTCTTAACTTTAAGTAATTTGAAATTACTAATTTACCCCTTATTTAAACCTATAAGGAAACCATTATATGGAGTTTATTAGATTCTTAAATACCATTTTTATAACTAAACCTTCCATAATAAATAATGTTTAAAAAAATCAAGTCAATACAAATTAATTTTCAACCTATATGATATTAAATACAAATTAAAAACTAAATAATAAAGATCTTCATAAAAATAATAGTTTAAATATTTTATCATATAGCACATTTAAATTTAACTATTAGAAAATATGTATAGCTAGAACTCATCTATAACTATTATAAAAAGGCTTATCTTTTTTCCTTTTTTAACTATTAAATCAAACTCTATTAACCAATCAAAACATTCAATTTCAAAATCATTTAATTTTACAAAACAATTTTAGAAAGATTAAACACAATCGAAATTCAATTTTAAACTAATTGGGAGGGGTTGGATTAAAATTATGAGGGGGTTTTATGAAATATGTGAGGGGCTTTTAAGAAAATGTGAGGGTTTTATAAAAATTGTATATTAATGTAATTAATTATAGGTTGTTTATAAATTATGGGTTAGTACCTTGTGATATATTTTGTTTAGAGAAAAAACAATTATATATTTGCGATCGTCTCATTTTTATCTACGTTTTGGTATAAATTTTATTATATTATGACACTTTTTTAAAATTCGTATATTCTTAATTTTTTGTTATCCATTAGTAGCGTGTAGGTAATTTTTTGTTTAGCTGAGTGGGTTTTTTGGGATTATGGTGATAAGCTGAGTGATCAACTTAAGTATACTATTCAAAGTGATTAGTTATTGATTTTAAAGCATTTTCAATATTATTAGAAAGATGTATGAAACTTTTTATAAAATATGGTTTAAAATAAAATGTATAATTAAAAGATGATATATTATATATTTAAAAATCTAAATTCAGATATGTAAAGATAGTTGTTCTTGATGGTCTTGAAACTACTTTATTAGTATAGGTAGTTAGGCAAAGAAAACACTAAAATAGAAGTGTTAATTTTTTATACACAAGATAGTAAATCGTTGTTGATTTTTTAATATTTAAAACGTGAGTCATTATTTTTATGCCATTTCAATATTGCACATCAAATTAAGAGGGGCTAGATGAAAATGAATTCAATTTTAAATTAATTAAGAGGGGCTAGATGAAAATTGTAAGGGAGTTTTACGAAACATGTGAGGGGCTTTTAAGAAAATGTAAATGTGTTTTATAAAAATTTTGGGTATGTTTGGCGTAGCTAGTTAAAAGCTAGAGCTAGGGCTGGAGCTTTTAGGAGCTAGAGCTGAAGCTTTTATTTAAAGCTGAAAGCTGAAGTTTTATTTGTACGAAAATGTTTGGCAAAGTAGCTGTAGCTATAGCTTAAAAATGTAAAAAGACAGAAAAGGACACAAAAATAAACATTTAAATATGAAACAAAATTAATCAAAGGTTATTTATGTAATTTGCGTTTTAAAAGCTCTCAGCAGCTCCTAAAAGCTACTTGAAGTAGCTTTTCATTTTTGAGCTTTTTGGAGCTTATTTTTTTAAAAATAAAAGCTCAAACTCCTGCAACCAAACAGATCTAGTGAAACTTATTCTAAAAACTAAATGCTTCAGCTCTTAAAAGCGCTCCCGCCAAATATACCCTTTATATTAATGAAATTAATTATAGGTTGTTTATAAATTATGTTTAGTAACTTGTGATATATTTTGTTTAAAGAAAAAATAATTATATATTTACGTTCGTCTCATTTTTATCTACGTTTTGATATAAATTTTATTGTAATATGACACTTTTCTAAAATTAGTATATTCTTAATTTTTTGTTATCAATTAATAGTAGTGGGTAAGTAATTTTTTGTTTAGCTAAGTGGATTTTTTTGGGATTATGGTGATGAGCTGAGTGATCAACTTGAGTATACTATTTCGAGTGTTTAGTTATTGATTTTAAAGTATTTTCAATCTTATTAGAAAGATGTATGAAACATTTTATAAAATATGGTTTAAAATAAAATATATCATTAAAAGATGATATATTATATATTTAAAAATCTAAATTTAGAGATGTAAAGATATTTGTACAAGAGACTTTTGAAGCTGTGATATAAAATATAAAAACTGGACAATAAAAAAGGGGCATGACTTTAGTAGTTTTAAACACTCTGTTACAAAATACAAGTTTTGTTATGTATGTACTTTAAACAATTTGTTTATGTCCACTTTTTATTATTTTTCTATAAATATGAATAGATTAAAGTCATTCAATTATCAAATATTCTTCGATTATTTCAATTTGATACGCATGTTATCGAGACAAAGATCATCTCTTGCAAGAATGTTTGTGCTATTATGTATAATTCTAGAATGAAAATGATTCAAACATTTCAGTTAAATACCACCAAAGACATTTTAAAGTTATGGAAAATGTACTTTTCATTATGCATGATAATTTAAAAATTAGAGATGGATATGAACCAACAGAAAAGAAAATAAAAACAACCATATCTCTTTATTCTATTCTAGCTTTAAGATTATCATTTAATTATTAAGATGAAATCTTTTGAAACCTTGTCTCTTTGCTTTATTTGAAGACAACAAGGAAGCGTTTGGTTCTTAGGTACATATTTGAAAGTTTTTGTGTATGTCTACCTCTAAATGTTTTTTATTTGATTTTGATATATCTCAAGTTTACTTCTTTCTATTTGTACCTATTAAATCATCCTCTGTCAACAATCAAAACCTCCAATTTTAAAATTCTTAAATTTTACAAAATAATTTTAGAAAGATGCTATTAAACATGGACCCTCCTAAATTGAATTGAATTCAATTATCAAATATTTCTTCAATTATTTCAATTTGATACACACGTTACCAAGACAAAGATCATCTATGGTAAGAATGTTTGTGTTATTATGTATATTTCTAGAATGAAAATGATTCAAACATTTCAGTTAAGTTACAATAAAGATATTTTACAGTTATGAAAAATGTCTTTTTCATCATGCATGATAATTTAAAAATTAGAGTTGAACCAACGGAAAGAAAATAAAAACAATCATATCTCTTTATTCTATTCTAGCTTTAACATCATCATTTGATTATTGAATTGAAATCTTTTGAAACCTGGTCTATTTACTTTATTTGAAGACAACAAGGAATAGTTTGGTTTCTTAGGTACGTATTTGAAAGTTTTTGTGTATGTATAGTTGTATACTTCTAACATTGTTTATTTGATTTTGATATATCTCAAGTTTACTTCTGTAATATCCGTGTGTACAAATCATAAGAAGTGTCCCTACATAATTTATGCCATTTCAATATTGCACATCAAATGTTAACTTAACAGGTAAATTTATCAAACCAATCATCCTCTCAATCCCTAAAAAGAAATTAACGTGAATCAGAGTGTAACGTAATATCTTTTATGTTCAATGTAATATCTTTTATGTTCAACGTAATATATTTTGTGGGGTAAATTTATATATAGAATGATAGCTGCAGAACTAATGAACTTTATTTTGTACCTAGAGATTCTTTAAATTTATCATTATTGAAATTAATGTCTAGAATGATAGTTTTAGATGAATTTAAATTTATACAAGAGACTTTTGAAGCGATGATATGAAATATGAAAACTGGACAATAAAAAAGGGCATGACTTGAAATTTGTTTATACACGACTTTAACAGTTTTAAACATCATGTTCCTGCTGGATTATATAAAGAAGTACTACAAAATACAAGTTTTGTTATTTATGTACTTTAAACAATTTGTTTATGTTCACTTTTAAATATTTTTCTATAAATATTGATATATTAGAGTCATTCAATTATTAAATATTTCTTCAATTATTTCAATTTGATACACATGTTATCGAGACAAAGATCATCTCTGATAAGAATGTTTGTGTTATTATGTATATTTCTAGAATGAAAATGATTCAAACATTTTAATTAAGTTTCACCAAAGATCTTTTAAAGTTATGAAAAATGTTCTTTTCATGTATGATAATTTAAAATTTAGAGATAAAGAAGAAACAACGAAAAAGAAAATAAAAACAATCATATCTCTTTATTCTATTGTAGCTTTAAGATCATCATTTGATTAATGAGTTGAAGTCTTTTGAAACCTGGTCTCTTTGCTTTATTTGAAGATAACAAGGAAACGTTTAGTTTTTTAGTTACGTATTTGAAAGTTTTTGTTTATGTATATTTCTAACATTTTTTTATTTGATTTTTATATATCTCAAGTTTACTTCGTTAATACCCGTGTATACACGGGTCTATAAACTAGTAAACCTAATAAGATGTAACCTAAATTTATAATCATTTCCGGATCTTTTAAATGACGCATGTAATCAAAACAAAAGGTTTAATTCATAATATATTTAATATTCTTTTTGTTTCTCATTTTACTGTTTTTAAAAATCAATAAAAGAGTTATAAATAAAAGAAAAATAAAAGAAATGGAAAAAGGAGAAAGAAAACAGATGTATTGTGAACTAAAATTGTTCGATGACATCATAATACGTGAATATAATAGTCTTAGTGTCTTATATTACAAAAAAAGGACATTTTATCGAGTAAGAATTATTTTTAGCCGCTGCATTATGCGGATACTATGCTAGTATCTTTTTATTAGCGTTTAATATTTATTAATTTTTAAACCAGCCCATATATCACATAAACATTTTATTTAGTAAACTAATAAACAACCAGTTAGGCAAATCTATTTACAACTCATTAACATGATTAATCTAGTTTACAATCTACCAACCTTATACAACAAAATCATCCACCCCCTAAATATAAAATCTCAACTTAGGCCTTAATGGATCTCAGCAGCCCAAAATAATAACTAACAAAACCTATTTGTGACTTTGTTTTTCTTGTTGCATTGGTTTCGCACCAAAATTTATACCAAGCCCATATAATTTATTAATGTTATTGGGCTTCTCCAGCCCAGTTACTTTCCATGGCCCCAAAAATAAAAGCAATGCAGATTAGTTTGGCCCATTAAATTTCATTCTCCCATTTAACATATTTTCCTGATTTTCTCTCATTCTTCACCGGTTCGCATGTTTCTTCTGTTCAAAGCTTTGAAATACAAACTTTAATAAATATTTATATCTATACTACTATATAATTTAACATTCTCTCTCCACCTCTACTTAAAAGTTCTTAAAATTCAATCAAGATAACATCTTGACTATTCATCTAAATTAATTTTATCCACTCAAAATATCAATCATTTCACACTCCTTAATTTAATTTAACTTTTTATTTATTTAAAATATACACTCCTACTAACACCATCTCTCACACACAAACATAATTATCCACCAACATCAACACAATTTTTAAAATATTATTAATTTCCCTCTCCTTATTTCATAAATAAAAATCTTTTTTCTTATTTTAATGTCTTTTAGAATTTATTTTTAAAATTAATAAAATGGTTTGTGCAAATAAAAGAAAGTTTGAAAAACGGACATGTTGCTGAAAAAAACTTTTTCGTGACATTGAATCGCGCGAATAATATATCTTTACATTCTTAAAAGGGACATGTTACAAAACAGACACTAATCACCACCGCAGCATTGCGCGGGTACGATGCTAGTTAACTTAAATCAATCAAAGTATGGAATATCAAATACAAATTATATAAACTAACTTAATATAGTTAATGTAAATTTTAAACATTCGCTATGTGAAATACTAATACTTGTATAGTAAAACAATTACAAAAAGTACATAGTGATATAAACTCATCTAAAAGGAGAGTAAATTTATTAGAAGTCAGAAACTCATACATAAGATTATCGTTATATTTTCTATAGAACATATTTATAGTCAACATTCATCCTTTTATTTGTACGTTTACATTTTTCATCACAAATAAGAACTTTTAATCTATTTTTACTTTTTACTGGAGAAACCACAACATATGGTTGTTCATGAGAAAAAACATAACGCCATAGAAACAATCCAACATTAGATAACGATTGACGCTTTTGTTTATCGTCATTGGAAAACAAAGTAGCAAATGGAACCGCCTTAGTTAAAAGGTTGCATGTATAAATAGGGGATACCTTTTAAACGTATACAGTGTGAAATACTAATACGTAGTGATATAAAAATTAATAAAAAATGACAGATTTAAAAATCGGATATCCACAAAATTCTGAAGTTTATTAAGTGACTAAATCATAATGTATGTTGACCGTAATTGTAGCAAACTTTTACTTCCTACACATAATGTATAACAATTCATATTTATTGTACAACAACTCTTACACTGTGCAAATGAAGCATCACAAATAAAATTAAAATATATCTTGTAGATCTTAAACTTGTAAAATATAGGTCTTATTTATTGGCTTATCCAACATGAGATCATGCATACCCAAGAAACAAAATTTATTAAAATGTCGTTAATCAACAGATCTAATATTTGAATTATGGAGAGATGTTTGAAAAGGAAGAAACAAAAAGACGATGATAACTATGAAAGGAGATGAGGTCCGAGATGCAAGAAATGGTCATTTGATAAAATCAAATTGAAATCGTATATTTATTTAGAATTCGGGTTACCCAATTAATAGTAAGATCCGTGCTCAATTTTTTGTTTAGAATACCATGACGTAAACAAATAATGAAAAGTTAAATTTTTATCAGTTAAGAGATTTTGATTGGTGAAATCGTTTTAATTAAGTAATATGATGTCACAAGCCTTAAGCAAATATTGAAAAATTCAAATTTTGATTAATTAAAGGGTTTTGATGGATGAAATCATCCTTAATTAAGGAAGATGATGTCACCATTATTTTCTTTATATATATATATACATATATATATATATATATATAAGATAAGATATTCTAGCCATTATCAGGTGATATTAATTATCCCTAATCCATACATATTTAGATGCTACTATTTGATTATTCTCTCCCATCTTCCTTATTTGCACCTAATTAATTTGAACATATTGGGAAAGTAATACACATTATGTAAAAGAATCTACTTAATAGATACATCTTTTGAAAAGAATCAAAGAATTTGGAATGTTTAAGGTATAAATGATAAAATTATATTTCACGTAAAACAAAGCCATTATCAAACTGTATAGGTCAGTGATTCTTGTTTCATATAACCCAAAAAAACAATTACAGACATGAACCCAAAATGAGATGAAGAACCCATGGTATGTGATTGTATAACCATATAACTCTACGTATGTAGCATCGTGATATAACATATTAAGGAATCATTAAGCATAATCGATCTTTGAGTGGAAGTAGAACTGATTTGTGATTGGAACTGTAATAAATGAGTGATCAATGGATTCTGAAGCGTAAGGGTAAAATCGATTTCTTCGATTTATGATCATTTAGATGGATTTCTTCATAACCTTAACCAATGGATTTTTTTTGTCTAGTGGAGAGAAACTCACAATGGGAGAGAGAAATAGGCAAAAAAAAATTGGGTTTACGCCCATAGACATAGATGAGTTATTGATATTGCACGCAAGACACCGAAGAAAATAAGACAAGAAAACGTGTTAGGTTTATGCCCATCGACATAGGTCTATCAGGTCATTCACCAAGATTAACCAAACTTTATTTCAAACATTAGGATCAAACAAAAAAATGAAAAGTTCAATTTTGATAAAGCACAGTCGTAATTTATGTATGTGCATAATCATGTTTATGTTGTTTTTGGTGCACAGACAATGTTAGGGCAAAGGCTCGACTAAATGCGTTTGGCAGAGTCCAGGACTAGCTTTCCTTATTTCAAGGATCTCGAGATAATTGCCTAATCTATTATATATACAATATACCTAAACACATATAATTGCTAAAGATCGCCTTTGATTTAATTCCCTCCTTATCTTTTCTCATTCGGTATATACAAAGAGTCTAAGATTACCAATGAGGATGTGTTTCCTTTATCATCGTGACAATCCTTATGATCTTGGTTAAATAAAGGTTAATTGCATATTCAATATTCATGACAGTAGCAAATTCTTTTAAATTGTTAAGCACTTTTCAACCTCAGCTTCAACATATTGGACTGTAAAATTACTAGCCACACTATCTTTCTCTATCTCTCGCTATACACACATACTAGCATAGTACTCATAAAATGTCATGACGGTGGAATAATTTATACCCCATAATATGCCGTTTTATATAGAATATAAGGGGTATGATATTCGGTGAAAGGTTATTACCCTATAACATGTTGTTTCATTTATTTATCATTTTTTCAATCAACTCATTTCTTAATTTTTGAAAACAACAAAATAACCATTTTCTTCATTTTTTGTGGATGAGGAAGAGTGCGTTTACTAGTGAGTTTGTAAAGTAGTAAAAAGGAATGAAGGTCATTAGAAGGGTATATTAGTATTTTTCAATTGCTGAAAGTTTAAGGGATCAAGTAAGTACGAGATAGAGTGTTAAATGTATTACAATGTAGTGTGTGAGCTTTATAGATATAAGGAAAATTTCAAACGAGAAATTTTTTTCATGTGATAACTATTTGTAATACCATTAATGGCTTATTATATATATAAAAGGAAAATTTCAAACGAGAATTGTTTTCATGTGATAACTGTTTATAACACTATTAATGTCTCATTAATAAGATTATTTTGGTCATTTGCATATATCTAACCAACTATGAATTATGTCCAAGGGACGAGTCATTGTTAGATTGATTTAATTTTCCTAAAATACCCCTTATAAATGAACCATTAGAATTCCTAACCATTGATTTATTTTAATTAAGGGTCAAGATTGATTATCGCAGTTTATATAATAAAAACGGTTTTTAAATAAACTTTTCAATATATATCTATACACACATATAAATATACTAGCATGGTACCCGCGTAATGCTGCGGCATCAAATAGTTTTTGTTTTACAACATATCACTTTCAAGAATGTAATGATCTGTTATTTGTGCGATTCAATGTCACGAAAAAGTTTTTTACAGTAACTTTTTTGTTTTCTTAATTTTCTTTTATTTGTATCAACTATTTTATTAATTTTAAAAATAAATTCTAAAAGACATTAAAATAAGAAATTTTTTTTATAAATATGAAATAAGCAGAGAGAAGTTAATAAGATTTTGTAATTATGTTGATGTGGGTGGATAAATATGGTTGTGTGAAAGAGAGTGTTAGTGTAGAAGAATATATTTTAAATAAATAAAGAGTTAAAATTAAATTAGGAGAGAGAATGAAATGGTTAAAGATTGAGTGAATGAGATTTATTTAGATAGAATGAAAGATCAAGATGTTGTTTTGATTGAATTTTAAGAACTCTTAAAATTAAAGAGTAGAGAGAATGTTAAATGGTTTATATAATAGTATAGATATATATATATATATATATATATATATATATATATATATATATATATGTGTGTGTGTGTGTGATGCAATATCTAAATCTGAAGTTGAAAGATTTTGCATAAACGTTGCAAATTGAACCATTATTGTACACCCAACTTTCCATGTTAATCTACAATATACATTAATAGTCAGCTTTTGTTCCTCTAACTCATATTCTCGTCAAATAATGAACATTGGATGACCTTGTTTTTCAAAAAAAAATGTTGCCATCTCCCCCATATGGCTATATATTATGTGTTATATCTGCAAAACCTATCATTTATATTTCATTACCAATTAAGAACATACTTTTTTATTTATATCATGTGATATTATTGACAACTAATATCTAAAAGATCGCGCGCAAAATTATATACAAGAACAATAAACCGAACTAGAAAGATTATTGAAAGACAAACTATCTGTAATGTTACGTCGTCTGTCATGTCATTGTCAACGTATATTTAGAGGATTACAAGACAAAATTAGTTACAAGTATAACTGATTTTTTTAAATAAACAACGTTGAAACAGAGTATCTGTTACGTCACGTGTAATCAGTAACGAATATTTAAAAAATTTAGGGACGAAATTAGTTACAAGAACAATAAACTGAATTAGAAAGGCTATTGAAAGACAAACTATTTGTAATGTTATGTCATATGTCATGTCATTGTTAACAAATATTTAGAGGATTACAAGAAAACATTAGTTACAAGTATAACGGATTTTATTAAAACTAAACAACGTTGAAACAGAGTATCTGTTACGTCATGTGCAATCAGTAACAGATATTTAAAAAATCGCGGGTCAAAATTAGTTACAAGAACAATAAACTGAACTAGAAAGACTATTGAAATACAAACTACCTGTAATGCTATGTTATCTGTCATGTCATTATCAACAAATATTTAGAGGATTACAAGAAAACATTAGTTACAGGTATAACGGATTTAAAAAAATAAAAATAAAAAACGTTGAAACAGAGTATCTGTTGCGTCACTTTCAATCAGTAACGGATTTTAAAAAAATCACGAGACGAAATTAGTTACAAGAACAATAAACTGAACTAGCAAGATTATTGAAAGACAAACTATCTGTAATGTTATGTCATCTGTCATGTCATTGTCAACAGATATTTACAGGATTACAAGAAAACATTAGTTACAAGTATAACGGATTTTTTAAAAATAAACAACGTTGAAACAGAGTATCCATTACGTCACGTGTAATCAGTAACAGATATTTAAATAATTGCGGGACGAAATTAGTTACAAGAAGAATAAATTGAATTAGAAAGACTATTGAAAGACAAACTATATGTAATGCTATATCATTTGTCGTATCATTGTCTATTTAAAGGATTACAAGAAAACATTCTTGACAAGTATAGCAGATTTTTTAAAAATAATCAACGTTAAAAAAGTGATCTATTACGTCACATGTAATCGGTAATGGATATTTAAAAATCGCGGGACATAATTAGTTACAAGAATAATAAAGATTTGATATGAGAAAACATAATTTTGGAATTCAGGAAACAAATCTAAAAAAGAAAAGCACAAAAATCATAAAATTTGTGTAAAATAATCTCTATTCTTTCAAAACCCCACCCTCTTTGGCCTAAATTACCCTAACACCCCACCTCCTCCCCCATGACAAAATTCTTTCTTCGAGTCGGGCATATATAGGCAGCGACCCTCAAGTTTATTTCTATGAAATACCCGTTTCCGCTTTTCAAAATTTTGCATGAATTTCTCTCTTAATAGCGAGCGACGCACTGTGTTGTTGCTTCCGGCGACGTTATTCTCGATGATTGTAATATGCGCCACTTCGGGTAACCATCAAATTTCTTTACCTACATGTCTGATTGCTGTTCCTTAAGTTTAGAGCTGTAAAATCCTTGATTGATATGGTTTTTATATGCCTATACAGATCATTTGTACACTACATAATGCAGAAGTGATCAATTGTTAGGGATTTTGATTGAAAGCTAGTTCTAATTATTTGAATTGTTGAAGAATTTAGAGGTTTTGTGTGGGACATGAGTGTTCGTTTATTGGTACCTGATAAATGGAATGTGATGGTAATAAACCCGGATCAAATCAAGGGTTGTTGCAAATTGAACTAGACAAGGAAATTGGGCTAGGGTTTGATGTAAATAGGAAAACTAGGGTTGAGAAGATGGATGTGGAAATTTTGGGGAAAAAGAAAAGATCTGCTGAGACTCAAACAGGGTTTGATTCAGACGATGATGAACCAATTGGATCCATGTTTAAGATAAAAAGCAGAAGGAACTCTAAGAAGGTTAAAGTGGAAAGTGATGGTGGTGTAGACAAGGTGGAAGTTGAGGGTTCTCAGGATCAGGAATTGGGTGGTATGGATGATACATTGGCTACTTTTAGGAAGAAATTGAAGGGCCCAAAGAAGGAATCTAGGGTTAGTACTACCAAAGGGACGGAGTTGGATATCAATGCGAAGAACACTGATTTGGCTGCAGGATCAAAGACAGTGGCAAACGAACCGCTTGCATCTGAAGAAGGCATTGTTGAGAATGTCAAGAAAGGGTTGAAAAGCAGTGGTAATGAGAAAAATAAGAGATCCAAAAGTAAGTTGGTGAAGAAGGTTTCGGGTAGGAATTTGACAGAAAACATTGAAGAAGGTGGTTTAGAGAGTAAAGAAGATCTTGACCCCTGTTTGGATGATCATCTAGACGATTCTTTATCGCTTTTTCTCCTCAAGGCACAGTCTGGTTCACTTCAGAAATCTCGAAAATTCTCCAAACTTAAGCAGGCCAAGACAACTCAAGTTTGTAATGATGTAGTAAATCAGAAGCCGAATGATGCAGTAACAGTTGAAAAGATTGAGAAAGATGAAAGGTTAACAGACTATAGTAAAGATTCTACTGGAAATAACATTTTTAAGAATGATTTAAATCATCCATCCTCTGCAATAGCAAAGTTGACCCATGATGTTTCTGAGATTGAAGTTCATGAAGAAAAGATGGATCCTGAGAGTGTGCCAGTTGTAGACTTCATAACTAGCCCCATAACAGCCACAGAACAGAAGATTTCTTCGAATTCTTTAGGTCTAGAAGAGAACATACATGAGGGTCCCAACCCTGTTGGTGTGGACCAGTTTCAAAATGGCTTGCTTCCTACCCAGCCTCAAAATGGCTTGCTTCCTACTCAGCCCCACTCGAAGAAGGAAGTCGCGTCCAGTGACTCTGATTGTGATAGTCCTAACCATGACATAGTTTCAGTTTCTTCCCATAAAGAGAATGCATCAGCATCAAACGGTAGGCTATCCCCAGTGTCATTAGGTGAATGCAACAAATCTGCAGATGAAAATGACATTTCTGCAAGCGACACTGGATCTATGCCTGAACGAAAATCCAGTAAGAAATCATTTATAAAGCGTATGGCTCGACAAGCCAAAAGACATAGGCATGAAGATATGGCTTATGAAGGGGATGCTGTTTGGGAGACACTGATTCATGAACAGAATTTTCTTGTAAATCATCAAGAAGGAGACAGGGCTCAGTCAGTTAAAACAAAAGGAAAACTAGACTTCTTGCAAACTATTGCTATGGAGTCAGAAAGTGGAGGGGCTGCAGCTGTTTCGGTTGGACTAAAAGCTCGTACTGCGGGTCCCGTTGAGAAGATGAAGTTTAAGGAATTACTGAAACGGAAAGGCGGGCTTCAGGAATATATAGAATGCAGGTGTGGTCTGGTTTTTTAATTTCTTTTACAATGCAATCTCTCCTTGCATGTTTTCATTTTTTTTAATAGTAAATTTGTATCACTCATTGCAGGAATCATATTTTACATCTTTGGAACAAGGACGTAACTCGCATATTACCTCTGTCAGAATGTGGAATATCTGATACTGCTGTTGCAGATGAGCATCCACAGGCTTCTTTAATTAGGGATGTCTACTCATTTCTGGATCGATATGTAAGTTGTGTAGGTACTTTAGTCATTTTATAGTCTTGTTCATGCCTTTCTTGTTTCCTAACAAGTTATTCGACAGAGTTACATAAACTTTGGAATTGCTTCAAAGAAGGAGATGTCAGATGGTTGTGTAAAGCCCAATTTCAGGCTTTCAGGAGAGGAAAATGATGGCAGAAAATCTGGAGCCCAGGGGGGCAATGATTTGGATGATGGAGTTTCCTTTATTCTTGGTACAAGTAAAAATTACGACACATTGACAGATGAAAATGATGCAACAACAGAACATTCAGACGGGTTTTTAAAAAAAGACAAGGGTTGTGCTGATGTGGCACCACCTTGTGAATGCCTAGAAAAGAATTGTCATGGTGGAAAGCCACCCAACAGTCTTTTGAGTTCAACCGAAGTAGTAGAGGACGATTCAGTTGATCCAAGTGTGTCGTGTGTGCACTGTGATTCAGAAACAAGTAAGAAGATTCTAGTAGTTGGAGCTGGTCCTGCTGGACTAACCGCTGCTCGACACTTGCAGCGCCTGGGTTTCCATGTGACCGTGCTAGAGGCCCGTGATAGAATTGGGGGTCGTGTTTTTACAGATCGGTGGTCTCTTTCAGTCCCGGTAGATCTTGGGGCTAGCATTATCACAGGTGTCGAGGCTGATGTCACTTCTCAAAGAAGGCCTGACCCATCTTCTTTGATTTGTGCACAATTGGGCCTTGAACTGACTGTTTTGAACAGTGATTGTCCTCTTTATGATACCGTCACGGGTCAAAAAGTTGATCCTGATCTGGATGAATCTCTGGAGGCTGAATACAATAGTTTACTTGATGATATGCAATTGGTTGTAGCCCAAAAGGGCGAGCATGCGATGCAAATGTCCCTTGAAGAAGGTTTAGAATGTGGACTTAAAATGCGGCACAAAGAAGAGATACCGAGTCCTCTTGAAAGGAGAGTCATGGATTGGCATCTTGCTCATTTGGAATACGGATGTGCTGCGTCATTACAACAAGTATCTCTTCCTTATTGGAACCAAGACGACATTTATGGAGGATTTGGAGGAGCCCACTGCATGATCAAAGGGGGTTATGGTGCTATTGTTGATTCTCTTAGAGACGGCCTTCATATCCACCTCAACCACGTGGTTACTGATATTTGCTATCATCAACAAGAAGACCAATCACAAAACAAGGTCAAAGTTTCTACTGATAATGGTAAGGAATTTACAGGAGACGCAGTTTTAATTACAGTACCCCTTGGATGTTTAAAAGCTCAAACCATAAAGTTTTCTCCATCATTACCGGAATGGAAATATTCTTCCATCCAAAGACTTGGTTTTGGTGTGCTTAACAAAGTTATTTTGGAATTCCCTCAAGTATTTTGGGATGATTCCGTTGATTACTTTGGAGCTACAGCAGAGGAAACAGATCAAAGGGGTTGGTGTTTTATGTTTTGGAATGTCAAGAAAACGGTTAACGCACCTGTTCTTATAGCATTGGTGGTCGGAAAAGCAGCAATAAACGGTCAAGATTTAGGCCCGTCTGACCATGTAAACCATGCTTTAGAGGTACTTAGAAAACTTTTCGGTGAGGGTGTGGTATGTGATCCCGTTGCATCTGTAGTGACGGACTGGGGACGGGACCCCTTCAGCTATGGTGCTTATTCATATGTTGCGGTTGGGGCTTCTGGTGAAGACTATGATACATTGGGTAGACCTGTTAACAACTGTTTATTCTTTGCGGGGGAAGCTACTTGCAAGGAGCATCCTGACACTGTTGGAGGGGCAATGATGAGTGGGTTGCGGGAAGCGGTTCGTATAGTTGACATATTAACTACAGGAAATGATTTTACAGCGGAAGTAGAAGCAATTGCTGCTGCAAAGAGGCATTCTGATAGTGAAAGGAGTGAAGTTAGGGACATTATCAAGAGACTCGATGCTATCGAGCTCACAAATGTTCATAAGAACTCTTTGCTACAGAATTTGTTCTCCAATGCAAAGACTAGAGCTGGGCGGTTGCATCTGGCTAAAGAGCTATTGAATCTTCCTTCTAATGTTCTTAAATCATTTGCTGGAACTAAGGATGGGCTTGGCATTCTAAACTCATGGATGCTGGTAAGTCTCAAGCTATATAGAATTTTAAAAAATAAAAAAATTAACAAACTTCGTGTTCGTGTTTCAGTTCTATATCATATACTTGTTATGTTGTTTTCTAACAGGATTCAATGGGGAAGAATGGGACTCAACTGTTGCGTCATTGTGTTCGTCTTCTTGTGCTTGTATCAACTGATCTACTTGCGGTCCGTCTTTCAGGTATGTTTTTTATGACATGATCATATGTGATTATTCTTTTTGTTACTACTTGAAGTATATATGAATGATTAAACTGCCTGTTATATTATGAATTTAGGTATCGGGAAAACTGTGAAAGAGAAGGTCTGTGTGCATACTAGCAGAGATATACGTGCTATAGCGAGCCAGCTTGTTAGTGTGTGGGTCGAGATTTTTAAAAAGGAGAAGGCTTCTAATGGTGGATTGAAGTTACTAAGGCAATCAAGTTCTGCAGATGCTTCCAAAAGCAAATCTCATTTAGCTTCTGGGAAACCGCCACTGCGAGCTCATCATACTTCATCTGAGAACCGAGCTGTGAAGGGTGTATCTGTTAATGCACATAATCGAAAAGGGAGTTCAAAGCCTGAAAATAAACCATCTAGTTCTCAAGGTTCAGCAGGGAGACAAAACTGTAAGGAAGACGAAAACAAAGATTTACCCATGTCTGAAGAGGAACGGGCTGCTTTTGATGCTGCAGAAGCCGCCCGTGCTGCTGCACTTGCAGCTGCTGAGGTTTGTCTTCTTTTTGTTTACCTTTTCATTTTTTCCTTCGTAAACATACATGCACATACACACACAACAGAGAAACTAGAGAGGACGCTTTTAATCCATTTACTTACAAATGAATTGATTTGGGTTGTGTTTATCTCAAACAAGTCATTTATGTCGGATAAGTGGAATGGGTCAAATGGGTAAAAGTTGCCCAATATCTCAATTTTTAGTGCTTATAACCTCCTAAATTATTTTGTTCAAAGATCTAGTTCTAGATTAATCTTTACCATAGTAGTATTGGTTTTTAGTCATAATTAATGCACCAATTATATATAAGAGATCTTAAGCATGGACAAAATAGTGTTTGCCGGTCAACCCGACCTGAGCCAGACTGTTTCAACCTATACTAAAATGACCCCCTTTAACCTAAATCTATTTTGACCTATTAGCCAACCCCCTAGATTCTCTCATCTTGCCTCCTCCAGGAAAGCATGTAACATAAGAGTATAAGACTAATTGGTGAAGCTAGTAATCTCTTCATAAATTTGCAGGCATATGCATCATCTGGTGCCAAAAGCAGCACACCTTTGCAGCTTCCAAAGATACCATCTTTTCACAAGTTCGCCAGACGAGAGCAATATGCACAAATGGATGATTCCGAATTCCGCAAGAAGTGGGCTGGCGGTGTTACAGGGCGGCAGGAATGCATATCTGAAATAGATTCTAGAAACTGTAGAGTAAGGGATTGGTCAGTTGACTTTGCTGGGGTCAACATGGAGTTTTCAAAAATGTCGGTGGATAACCCCTCACAAAGGAGCCTCTCGAACGAAAACCCATGTCTGTATAGAGAGCACTCGGGTGAAAGCGTGGGTGTTGACAGCAGCATATTTACAAAAGCATGGGTTGATAGTGCTGGTAGTGAAGGGATAAAAGACCATAATGCCATTGAAAGATGGCAGTCTCAAGCAGCAGCTGCTGATTCTGATTTCTTTCATAGGAGGGGTAGGCATCTGATGGACGAAGAGGATTCAAATATGAATGAATTACCCTCAATTCGTAGGCATGATGGCCTGGCAAATGAGAGCTCGGCTTCTCAAGTTACCGTGAACAGGGAGTTGGTGGGTAACCAGCCTCGAGGAGTAGACAAAATCAAACAATCTGTTGTTGATTATGTGGCATCGCTTCTTATGCCTCTATATAAAGCAAGAAAAATCGATAAAGACAGCTACAAGTCTATAATGAAGAAAACAGCTACCAAGGTCAGCCATATCTTTCTTTCTCTATTTTGAATCTAAACATAACTATGCTTTGAAATTATATTGTTAAACCCTAAAACAAATTTGAAGAGAAGCCCATAAATCGGAAAATTCTTGTCTGTTTATGACTCGTCAATTGTTGAATTTCAGGTAATGGAGCAGACTACTGATGCAGAGAAAGCGATGGCTGTATTTGAGTTTCTTGATTTTAAGCGCAAAAACAAGGTGTGAATTTAAACCTGATTATGGGTCAAACTGGTAAATTTATAAACTTTTTGCTAGATGGGAAACTAGTCAGATGGGTGGAGTGGGATAAAAGTAGCCCATGACATAATTAATACCTAATGACATCCCAAAATATTGGACTAAAAAGTGGATCAGAATGTAGTAGTTTTTATAATTTTATTTATTATCAATAAAGATAAAAAGATTGTGAGCCGGATCAACCCTATCTGTTTTCTTTTTTTACCCAACCCACCCGACCTGTGTGTTCTGCCACTTATAGTTTTTGGGGGCCAATTTCTCTTGCTTTAGTTGGTTCAGATTTCATCATCATGTACATTTATATAAAAAAGCCAGTAAATTTTTGCTTCCTTTCTGCAGATACGAGCATTTGTGGACAAATTAATCGAGAGGCATATGGCTATGAAGACAGATGCCAAATCCGGATGCTCCTGAGGATCAGCGTGCCATATCTCTTGGTTCACAACTTTAATAAAGTCAATTATCTAAGCCTTTTTGTTGAATTCAATGCTCGTATGCTTTCTAAAATTCAGAACAAGACAAAACAAAAAAGAAAGTGAAGAGGAACACAAGAGATATGTTATATGTTAAGGTTCATTGAGTTAGAGAGATGCTCACAGACTCCATCAATTATGGAAGCCTTTGGTGACTTTTGGTATGGGTTCTTTGCAATTTCAAATTGTAATTTAGTTAGGAGGTGAAAACCCATTTCTGTCCTTTACAAAACCAGTAGGACAATTTTTTCCCATATCTTTCTTGAAATCTGTACAGGTTAGGTTGACCTTATGGCAACAAGATTATACAAAGACAGTTTTCTCTCTCAATCATGATGTCTTCTATTCAGTTATCTTTTCAAACTAACAATTAACATCAATGTTGTGTTGTGGGTTTGTAACAAGGTTGAGACTTTAGGGTCTATCGTCTCGTGTTTTCTACCCTTTATGCAGAAATCTGTTGGTGTCGATTATGGGGGAGTACCATGAAGCCGTTCTTGGCTGCGTTGATCAGAAAGTTATTTGCTAGGTTTGTTTTTCAGTTTATTATTTTGAAGAAGCTCTTGTGTTCATGATGGAGCCATCATTTTTGGTATCTTTGAGGTTATGTTTCTTCTTGTGATACATTAATATTACTTACCGGTTTTGTAGAATTTTTTTCCAGAGAAAGGGAGGCATTTGGAGTCTGCTTGGTTTCTGTATAATCCGTATCCTTTAAAATTTCTTGTTCATGCGATTTAGTTTTGAGATGAAGCTCGTATAAATTTAAATTTATTTTATTCGTATCAAGTGACATTAAATCATGTTAAGGCGCCTCATGCTACTCTACTAGTCTACTCCACAAAACTAAATTTGGTATTCTCCGTATTTTCGTTGTTATGGGATTAAAGCGGTTGATATGACTTGTAATAATATATGCTTTAAAAGTTGTTATTATGGTTATGGCGAGTTTATTATGACACTATGTAGTTTGTAGCTCGTTTCTTATCCTCTCTTTTTAGTAATAGATTTGAGATATAAGGATATCTCGGTTGGTTTCTTATCCAAATCCATTCTATCACAATATAACGGCTATTAATTTGTCACTTTCATTCTTTATAACTAAGAGCATTTGTATATAGGGGTGAGCATGGTACCGGACCGGTACCAATTTTACCGAATACATAATTTGATTTAAAGACGGCACTGAATATTCATACACGGTACTGGTACCAATTACCTATTTTACCTAGTTGGTTTGATACTAGTTTCGAATACCAAGTCCTGAGTACCAATTTAATAATATTTCAAGTACCGAGTACTAGACCGAAAACTTTAATTTGGTACCGGTGCTGATACGGTTCGGTACCCATGCTCACCTCTATTTGTACATAGTACCATTACTTTGACCATACAACTATTCACACAGTGGTTACACCGAACCATACCAAATTCTGAAACCTACAAACATAACAACCAATCAATCATTTTTAATAATTAAGCAAAAAAAGAAAAAGAGTAGCCACCATGCTGATATTGCAATTCACCACACCGTGGTTATCATTTCAGTATACCACCCCACCTTAGAGTATAAGGAATGGTTTACATAGAATCACACCCATCACACCGTCACATCAGCCTTTTCCACTTAATCAACCACTTAGCCTCGTAGTGGTCACTTCTTACCACATCAAGTTGTGGGACCTACATATTACCCAACTAACCAATCAAAATTTAATAAAAAGGTTAAAAAGCTAAATGGCCCACTTATTCTCATCACACCACCATTCATATGTGGTGAACACCACACATCCACTCTCACCACACCTTAATGGAGTGGTACCACACCTTAATGGAGTGGTACCACACCTTAATGGAGTGGTACCACACCCACCCCCTAAGTGGTCACCCCACCACACCCTCTCACCACCTTCCACTCCTTGTACTCTTAGAGCAGGCGGAGTGACTTGTGATTTATCAATGTGGTGACCAACTACACCGTCTTTAATATTTTCTCCACTCCATCGAGCTGTCCTCAAATTTAGGTGTGGAGTTTTCTACTTTCTCCTATCTACGTGGTGACTTTTCTTTTTCTGTTTAGTTTTGATTGGTAGTGGGTATTAGGTGGGTCCTATAATTTGGTGTGTTACGAAGTGACTATTACGGGACTGAGTGGTGAGAGAAAAAAGCTGATGTAGCGGTGTGATGAGTGTGGTGGGGAGTAACCCACTCTTAGTTGCTTCAAATGCTCTAACAAGTTAAACTTTTAATTATGCACTATAACGTAGGTTTAAGTGTGTTTTAGGTTGAGTTATTAAAGTGTCAGTCATATAAAAAACAGGCAAGAAATATATTTGCATCATATATGTTGTAGTTTTTTAATGAGTAGTTTTATTTGTCATTCTATCAAATCATGAGTATCTTCATCTAATAGGTGGTAGGATTTAGGAGGAAATAAAGAGTTTGGTACCCACACGACCCAACTATGTTTATAAAATCCTTGTCTTCCATAATATACACATGCATGACATATAAGTGTTATGCAGAAGAGCGGTGGTTGTCCTACAAGTCGCACAAGGAATGATCCTATCATCAATCTTTTACCCTATCCTTATACATACAGTTAATCTACTTTTGGTTTATTTAAATGAATTAATATTAAGACTGTATTATCTCTCTGTCAATAATTGAAGATTCAGCTTTCTTGAGGTTATATATTCAGTTCTTGGTCCTTTAATCAAGGCTCTCTTTGGTTGGAGAAATTGGAATTAGAAATTCCTTTACTATATTTGTTTGGTTCAAAGATTTATGAAGTTGGCATTTATGAATTAACTTGTATTCCTTCTCCCTTAGAATTTAACCATTCCATCATAAACATGATGGGAATTTAATCCACACATCAAGCATAATTCGTTCTCTTCCTCATCGTTACCACATCCACCTAACCCGCCGATAAGCATTACCATGCTGACAATCGTTTAAGATGTCGAATAGAGACCATTGCTGCGCTAACCATCACGGCCACACTCCATCCACAATGACCGTTGTTTGATTGTCGCAGTCATAATGTGTCACATGAACCATCGTCGTCTCTATCACATTATCGACATTTGTTTGAGAGTTTTTATTTTCTTTTTCGTTAATGAGATATGTTAACCGATTCACATGGATTATGTTTCATCTGATTTGACTTGGGTTTGTTAATCTTTATCCAATTTGTTTTGTTCATTTGATAAAAGTCGGTGTGTTCATCATGGATTCATGAGTTCGTTGATTAGGATTAGGGTTCATTGATATCTTATTTTGTCTTGTTATTCTAATTCAGTGTTGATCTGAATAATGATTTCAACTTGTTTATATCATTTGATTTATTGATGTTAATCTGATTTAGTTTTTGAAAGGGTAATTTAGTCATTTGATATCATATACATTCTAATCCCTTTTAACATATTTACCAAACACAACTTTTTCTTTGTAAATTCCAATTTCATCATATTCAAGTCTTTTTAGATTTCAATTCCTGTAAAAATAATCTAAGTTTATACAAATAACTATTTTAACTTTTACATTATTTCATCTTTCTTCCTCTTTTACCATTTTGAAAATTTAAAGTTAGGTTCCATCTGGTTCACAATTTTTTTCAAAGGAATTAAAATTTGACTAAGAATTAAATTATAGAGATATTAAAATTGGATCTATAAAAATGCTAATCTTGTTTGGATGGTAACTTTGTTAAAAGGAATTGGAATGTAGATTATAACATAATATAAAATGGTCATTTTCTAATAGTTATATATTTAATATATCTATTTAATATTATTTATTTCTTTAAAAGGAAATTATTGGAAAAAGTATATGCCTATTACTAAGGTATGAATTAACATTTTAATGTTACCTCCTTTAATAGTTCGATTTTCTTCCATGAAATGCATTTTTCGTTTTACAACATTCTTGAATATTGATGAACAATCCATGACGTCGTTTGATGTTTATCCGTTTTTAAAAATTAAAACTATCTATAATATATGGGAAAATGATCTGTAATGTTAACATCATCTAACTTACGTGATGTTACACTCACAAACCAGTTCAATGAAAGGTAATTTAGGTCATTGTCCTATTTATTGCAAAAAGTTATGATTTAAAATATGAATAGCTTAGATTGAATTTTTTTTGATTCTTCATTTTGTTCATTGTCGTATGTATCACAAAAAGTTATGATAACAAAACATAACATCAACACGTGACATGTTAAGTGAGAGAGAACATAACAAATACTTCTAGTCTAGTGAGATTGGAGTAGTTTAGGGGTGTTTGTTTAAGCTTTTTTTTGTGCTTAAGCTTATGAGCTTATAAACTATTGAGAGAAAAAAGTGTTTGGATTAGCTTATAACTTATAAGTTAATAAGCTTATTTAAAAAGGTAAAAAATGATCAAAACAGGCTACCTTACATTAGCTTATTAATATAAAATGATCAAAAAGAGGGTATAAAGGTAAAAGTGTAAAAATAAGCTTACAAAGAAGAAAATAAGCTAGTTCAAGATGCCTTATGAAAAATGTATTTTTATAAAAATAAGCTAATAAGCTTAGCCAAACACATAAAACATGATAAACTAATACCCTAAAAAAACAAGCTTAAACAAACACCCCTTTAAATTTAATATTACTTATAACCTAAGATCATTAATTTAAGTTCTATAGTAAATAAATTTATTTAGAAGGGTTCTATTCTATAGTAAATAAAAAATTTAACATAGATTTAGAAGGGAGTCGATATACTCCTTTTGGGCTTTGGGCCTCTTTTACCTTATTAACCGTATACTTTTTTTTTATTTGCGACTTCCCTTTATAAAAATACCACATCTCTTAATCACCAAGGAGTTTGGATATCTTGGGAAAAAAAAATCTTCAGATCCGAGCAAAATTTCTGCAGATCTACGATCACGATGTCTTCAACGTTCTCCGGCGATGAAACGGCTCCGTTCTTTGGGTTTCTCGGTGCCGCGGCTGCCCTAGTCTTCTCCTGTAAGTAAAACCAATAATGTCTATCTATTAAATTATTCAAGTTGGTCGATCTAAAATTTAGATCGATTTGGCGGTCTCTGTTTAAAATCGATCTCTAGCGCAGGTTTTAGGCGTTTAAAATCAAATAATCAGTTAATATTTTCTGTATGATGATAGAATTGGATTTTAAAAACCTAAACGAGAGACATATGAAAGGATGGTTGAACACATTTTTATTCGTTAGTCGTTATTTTATCTAGGCATGGGGGCGGCATATGGGACGGCGAAGAGCGGTGTTGGAGTGGCGTCGATGGGAGTGATGAGACCGGAATTGGTGATGAAGTCGATTGTGCCCGTGGTTATGGCTGGAGTGTTGGGTATTTACGGGTTGATTATTGCGGTGATTATCAGTACCGGGATAAACCCCAAGGCCAAATCTTATTATCTCTTTGATGGATACGCTCATCTTTCCTCTGGTCTTGCTTGTGGCCTTGCTGGTCTTTCTGCTGGTATGGCTATCGGAATTGTTGGTGATGCCGGTGTTAGGTAAATTTGTTTGACTTTATCTCTCAACTTTTGCTTATGAATGTTCCATGGTGATCAACTTACTTTTTTTGGAGTTGCTGTTCTTTATGACAAATTGACAATGTCCTGGCAATCCATGTAGTCTATGCAAAACCGACTCTCTTCACATGGCAGATGCAAACCACGGTCCTTTGACCTCCCATATTTTGCCACCAATTCAACCAGACAACCCCTCAGAATTGGTTGATTTGGTTCACAATCAAATATGTAGGATGGTCTGGTTTTATATTAAGTAAAACTGTAGAATCTGCATGTTGTTTATCTGCGTTGGTAGTGACGTAGTGTTGAGTTATTTTATGCACTTATGCTTGTGACTCGTTACATCCTAGGAACTTTTAATCCTGACGCACCTAACCTAAAGGATAGCTAGATTAGTTTTATGTGTTCTGATTCTTGATTTCTTTCAACTTTTCAGTCATTGTGTGAGTTATGAATAGACATCTTCATGAGAAATACAGGCACACATTGGCATACAGTTTGGTGATTGTATTGATGTTATATTTTCGGTTTAATTTGTTGGATTTGTGTGCATACTTCAGCTATCAATTAGGTAGAGGACCACCACACTAGCCTTTACCATCTGATTTAAGTTGCATGATTTGCTTTGGTATTGGGTCGCAGTGTTTATTTGTCCATTTTGGTCTGAATTTGATGAACTATAGAGTTTATTCTTCCTCCCCTCTCACTAAAAATGTTACCGTTATGAGTTAAGAGTCTGTTGAAATTTTCTTTTAGTTGATGATCTGCAGCTCATCAAGTGTTTATTATGAAGCCATAAGGTTCAGTTTTCATAACCATACAAAAGCAACCATTAGTACGACTTAGCAGTGCGGAAATGAGAGATTGTGTCTGCTTTGTGCGTATCAGTGATACCCTAGTCATTTTAATCTAGCTTTTAAATGTATACCCGATAGTTACCTGTAAGAGAATGGAACATGGAAGAGAATGTACTCTTTTTTCTTATTGTCTTGCATAGCTAAGAGAGGGGCGCATGCTAGGAAACAGTGAAAAGAGGTGAAGCTACATTCTTTGCTAGGCATATAAGAAACTTACTGTCCATCAAGACTCAGAAATGTGCAATTTCAACTTCTACATGCTTATGTTTCTTCCTAATTTTTTGTTCGTTCTCTTTCTAATCTTCAAGTGATAATTAACATTGGTCATTATCATTTAAAATAAGTAGATAATTCTTTCCTTTTCTTGTCTGATATCCTTGCCTGCATCGTTAAAAATTCTGATCGGTACTAGTAAAGGTAAACACAATGATCTTTCCACCTGGTATTGAGATGGACAGATGTTTTCTCTTATGTTTGTGGATCTATGGTTTGTTTTCACTGAGCATGAAATGATTATGTGTTCCAGGGCCAACGCGCAACAACCAAAGCTGTTTGTTGGAATGATCCTGATTTTGATTTTTGCTGAAGCTCTGGCCCTCTACGGTCTGATTGTTGGCATCATCCTTTCTTCTCGTGCTGGTCAGTCCAGAGCTGACTAGATCAACACACACACACTGAGGTGGCCGTGTGTCTTCCTGTTATTAATTTATTAAGCATAATATGATATGATGTTATTATCCTCCCCGTCTCTCTGGTTGTGTTATTATTGGTTGAGCTGCAGACATGATCAATTCTTTGGTGGTGACAATGATGATGAACTTGGCGTTACCAATCGGCCTATATCTATGCTCCTGCAGTAGATTTTTAGATCATATTCGAGCTTTCTATTATGATAAGTCTCTTATTTTTTGCTGTATTTTTCCATGTGAAGAACCTCTTTGGACATGTTATATACTGAATATTTCTGCACAATTGTTGTCTATGGTCAAGAATTTGGTTTTATAACTCTCACGTGTATCAAAGCCAACAACAAAAGCAATATGACGGGGGGCATTCCTTGTTGAGGCATCTACATATATACTTCCAATTTTTAAATACAGTAAAAATACCAAAATCGGTTCAAGGTGTGATACTCTCTTGGCTATATATGCAATTAACTTGCAAATAAAAATTCATCATACGTTTTGACTTTTTAAGTCTTTATTTTTATTAAGAACGGAATGTTTTATATTAATTAATGAAATTTTATATGATAATATAACTATTAGCTTTGTTGTTTTGATCCAACTATTTTTACCCAAAATCAAGTTTATAGTTCTATACTCTCTCTTATAAAAAAAGATAAAATTTGCTTTTCAGGCAGTTCCTTATTTTGACGAAGACGAATTCGTATTTCTTGATAAGGAAAAGATGTTGATGAACTCCACATCATGACTCATAGACCTCATGATCAACACGTCTGTAGGTCGCCGTGAAGGCCTGTTACACCTTGCTTGGTGCTCCACCATGTACTTGAGAGAAAGGGGGAGTAGTGCCACTCCTATCACCCATACCACCATTCCCTCAACCACGCCCACATCCACCATGTAGTGGTGGTATGGATATCGTAGTCACATGTGATGCTCTACTTTATGTAATCTATAGGGCCGGTGTGAATGAATTGTGAAAATAAGGGTTTTAATGTGATGTATATCATATTAAAAGTGGCATGATGTGATGGTGTTATAGGTATTACCACACCATACCCTCTTAAATTACATCGCGATCATAAACTTACATTAAGAAAAAGATTAGACTAGACTTAATAGGAAAACAATTTATTTTTTTAAAATTTTCTTTGTAATACTATAAAAGTGAAAACATTTTAAAGAAATTTTATTTTCATAATTTTCATTAATAAGTAGTTTGCTTGTAACACCCATTCAAAGCCCTAATAACTTCGAAATCAACTTAAAACCGGATGAAAGTTATTAGTAGTCAATAACTTTGAACTTACAATGTGCTTTAAATTTCCTTCTGATATTCATGTAGGACGTAGTTTCATAAACTCCTCATTTAAATTCCTTTTCATCCTTTATCCGGGACGAGTTGTTACATTGCTCACTAATAATATTTTTAAAAATAAGTATATTATTGCAAAGTAACACATTTTTATTTTATTTATTTTCTTCTCGATTTACTTTTACGAAAAATCAAAACTATTAGTTTTCTTGCATAAAGTTAAGTTTGTTATCCTCTATTCTTTCTAAGAGCATTTTTAGTAGTTTTTGATTGCAGAACTACTCTAGATGTTATATCAGTGACACATTACTTCTCCGTTTGATTACTATCACATTAAAAATATTCCTATCCTGAACAGCGTTTAAACCACGATTGTTTACCCCAAATAACCCATATAATAGCATCCTAAACAAATATGGGTGCTTACCCTTTCAAATTCAGCCCATTTCAAATCATTACCCGGTTACACATGCTCCAAGCCTCCAACTCAGAGACACAACCCAAAGAGAATGCAATTAGCCATTCCACGACGAATTTAAGTAAGAAACTCAAGTAAAATTAATCAAGCATTTTTTTAAACGACAAAACAAAAAAAACACATTGGGTTAGCTTGACCAATTGACCATCACCGAGAGACAGGTGGAGTACACTTCAAAGGTCACGGCAGACGTCACCGAAGAAAGTCCTTGGCTCCTTCGCTTTTTCTTACTTTTTTATTGAATAATAAAAAAGGTTTTCCGGATCACCGCCATCAATCGTTGACGTGGTCCGTCGGCGATCGACAGCCACCCGTATATAAACCCTTGCCTCCAATTCCTTCATTCCAGTTACCTCTTTACGTGTTTTTCTTCATAATTCGGGAAATCGGTCTTCATATACCAACAACGGTTCATCGAATTTGTGTATGCGGTTTAGGCTTTGCCTAAGTCGGTCAGTTTCGAGTTTCTCGACGAGGACTATGACGGAAGAATTCAACTCAACTGCGGCTGCGGCGGCGGCGGCTGCGACGGCATCTGCAACTTCCACATCAAGGACGAAAAAATCCTTATGGCCTTCTGTTCTTCGTTGGATACCGAGTTCCACCGATCACATAATTGCCGCGGAAAAACGCCTTCTCTCTCTTGTCAAGTAACCGCTTTTGTTCCTTAACCTCCATTATATATGTTACGTGCCACTTACATCTCCGGTTGTTTACTTAATCGCTCGGAATTGAAATTGTCGAATTTCACTTGTTGAATTCATATTATTTATATGAATGTGCACGGTCTATTTGAGAATTTCGTTTATGGACTATCCACTGCTGGGTTTGAACTGATGTATCATGTATGAATCTATCATAATAAATTCTTAAATGAGAAAACAAGGAGAAGATATAGAATCTGTTACTTCTTATTTGATAGCCATATAAGTGGATTCAGAAAGTGGCTTATGGTTGGATGATGGTGATTTGATCATTTATGGAGTTATCTTGGTTACTTGTATAGACTCATTACCTACAATATTTTTTATCACTTACCAGGACTTCATACACCCAAGAAAATGTTAATATTGGCACCGGCCCACCAGGATCAAAGGTCAGATGGTTTCGTTCAGCCAGCAATGAACCGAGATTTATCAACACGATTACTTTCGACAGCAAAGAGGATGCTCCGACTCTTGTCATGATACATGGATATGCAGCTGCTCAGGGCTTTTTCTTTCGAAATTTTGATGCTCTTGCAAAACATTTCAGGGTGATTGCTATTGATCAACTTGGGTGAGTTCATTATGTTGAGATATTAGTGGTCATCTTATTGTTGTTAGAGTAATGCGTGGTGTTTCATTTGGTTGAGATATTAGTGGTCATCTTATTGTGGCTCTTTTAAATGGACATGCATTGTAATTTTGCATCAAGTCTGTGACTTCTTTTTTTTCAAAGCTGACAACGATGAAAAGTGATTAGTCATATATTGAATCAGGCACACTAACTTTTTTTGTGAAGAATATATTTGTTAATGCTTAAGATACAGTGATATGTCTCTTCGATCCTCTAAATGAGAAGAGTTTCTCTGTAGTATATTGAGCAACTTTTGAGAGCATTACGATTTATGAAATCTTTGGTGATTACGATGCATAATTGCACAATTGAGATTGGTTTGGTGGGTCTTTATGAAGTAGGCGTTTTTTTTTTTTTTCCTTTTTGGCTTAAATGTTGACCTAATGCCTTAAGACTGGGATCCACCGATTGGAAGTTCTGCATTGGCTTGTACTAGTTTTTTATATTATAGGACATGAGTTCTTGATTGTTGGTACCCTGCATAACTCTTTTTTTAAGCTGTTGGCGCAATTAGTCTGTTAGATTATGCCATTCCACAATAACATTTTTGCCAAGCTCCGATAATTCTGCTACAGAAGCTTAAACCACTAGCATTGATTTACAGGTGCATGCATTGTTCAAGCTAACTTTTAAAAAGATCTATATTCTCAGTGTTATAGTGGTTGTGCAATGTATTCCATTTAAAGCTGAATTCCTGGCTTCTTTCTTATATTATCCTTCTTTGTGGTGGGCAGTTGGGGTGGATCAAGCAGGCCCGACTTCACTTGCAAAAGCACCGAAGGTTAGCTTTATATAAAACGTATATTTCAGAGATGCGTATGTTTTGAACATCTTTTATTATAATATTGATAATGGTATGAACAAAAGGAGTTCTACTTTGCTACCTTTGCTATATGGAATGTGAACTTAGATACCATATATACTTAATGCTTGTATATCTGGTAATGCAGAAACCGAGGCTTGGTTCATTGATTCCCTTGAGGAATGGCGCAAAGCCAAAAACATTGAAAACTTTGTTTTGCTTGGTCATTCTTTTGGAGGATATGTTGCAGCTAAATATGCCTTGAAGGTAAGTTCCCTTTTGATAATTTAAGGAAAAATATACAACTTCCGTGGCTCAAGTCTAAATTCGTTGGATAATCATCTAATGATCACTATTATGATTAATTATGAAGCATCCTGAGCATGTACAACATCTGATTTTGGTGGGATCTGCTGGGTTTACATCAGAAACTGAACATAAATCAGAGTGGCTTACCAAATTCCGAGCAACATGGAAAGGAGCCGTTATGAATCATTTATGGGAGTCTAATTTTACTCCTATGAAGGTGCTCAGGTAATATGTTCTTCATCAATTGCTCATTGTTACTCTTGTTTTGTCTTTGGCTTTAACATCTAAAGATTTTTATTTAGATTTAGATTTATGTTAAGACTTAAGACACTAAGGTTTATGCTAAACAGCGTTTCTTGGGTTAAAATTTGTTTCATTTTGGTAAACTCTTGAGTTTTTACTTGATAATTTACCTATAACCCGTTTCGTCTCGGAAAATATACTTTTTTAACTGTTCTTGTTTATTTATTTCGATTATTATTCTGTGCCACCATCAAAAAAGTTCTGTGTCCGCCCATAGGTGCCACCTTCATATGAAACAGGACTTTCCCTTCCAGGATGACCCTAAGACAAGGGGAAACACCCTTTCTGGAAATTAATCCACTTAATCTCCTGGTGGTTGTTGATTTTGTGATCATCACAATGCTGTTGAATTTGGTGCTTCTTATCCGACTTTCTCCCTCGAGCATAAGTTGAAAAGGAATATCCATTATTTATACCTTGATAGAGGCATCAAATGATATAAGCCTTTAGTTACATGTGATGGAAATTTTGTGATGCAGAGGTTTAGGTCCTTGGGGTCCAAATTTGGTCCGCAGGTATACAAGTGCAAGATTTGGTGAATATTCAACAGGCGACATGTTGATAGAAGAAGAGTCCAGATTACTTACAGGTAAGTAGATTAGAGTTGAAGCATATCAAGATTGGATCTCCACATTTAAAAAAATTACTGCTCCAATTACTAATGGCTCCTTCCCTTTCTATGAAGATTACATATACCACACCTTGGCGGCCAAGGCAAGTGGAGAGCTCTGCTTGAAGTACATCTTTTCATTTGGGGCGTTTGCTCGAAGCCCTCTATTACAACGGTACACATTATTACATTTTTTGTTAAGAAAAAGGGTCCACTACATATATATAGGAAAAGTTCAAATGAAAATAGTTTTTCGTACAAGAATTGCGAGAACTGTTTTTAACATCATTAATGACTCTTTAATAATGAAATTTTAGTCATTTATATATTTACCCAACCGTGAATTGCGTCTAGGTGGACCGTCATCAATGAGCGAGACTTGATTTTCCCAAAATACCCCTCAAAGTCATTAATGAGCCGCCAAAAATTCTTGGTCAGTGATTAATTTTAATCAAGGGTCAAGATTGGTTCTCTCACGAAAAACAGTTCTCGTTTGAACCCTCCCCTATATACATACATACATAAACATGGGAGGGTTCATTTGAGAACCATTCATATTATGAGTACAGCGAGAACCAATCTTGGCCGTTGATTAAAATAAAGGGTTTAGTTCACCAAAATGTATCAAACTCGTCACGTTTTGCTATTGTGTGTATCGGACTTTAAAATTTTCTCTTGTGTATATCGAACATTTAATTTGTCGCTATTGCGTGTATTAAACTTTCTATTGTATGTACTAAACTTATACATTTTTTTCTTTTTAATGTAACCAAAATACATACAATACCAACAAATTAAAAGTTTGATACATAAAATAGAAGCTTTTAAAGTTCGATACACACAATAGCAAAACGTGACTAGTTTGATACATTTTGGTGAACTAAACCCTAAAATAAACCGGTGGCTAACAATTTTTGCGGAGTGATTAACGATTGGCTCATTAATGGGGGTATTTTTGGAAAATTAAGTCAATCTAGTAACGACTCATCTACCTGGATGCAATTCACGGTTGGGTAAATATATAAATGACCAAAATACTCCTATTAATGAGCATTGATGGTGGTTACAAATGGTACTTGCAGTACTCATAATAAGAACGCTTCTCAAATGAACTTTTCCATATACACACACAAACATAGGGGAAAGTTCAAACGAGAACTGCGAGAACCAATCTTAGCCGTCCAATTCCCCCTCTTTCAATTGGATTGCCCACCCATGAATTCCTTACATGTACCTTGCCATACTCAATCCCCCCACGCTCTTCATCCATAAATTTCACTTGCCACTTGAATGGCTAAGATTGGTTCTCGCAGTTCTCGTACGAAAAACAGTTTATAGGCAAAAGTTCAAACGAGAACTGCGAGAACTGTTTGTAACACAGGTCTTGACATATGCACATGTGCATATATGCAGTGCACAGTCGCGCCTAGTTTTTTCCGGCACAAATGTAGTTATGCACATGTGCAAATAGATGCACGTGTGCATATGTCGAGACCTATGCTAAAAAAACCCAACAAACGCGATTTTTGTTCCCGAAAAAGTATATTAAGATCGGTTTCAAATTAAAGAGCATAATTTTCTCGTTAATTTGGTATAATTTTCGTAATTTAAACACTTTCTCGTTTTATGGATATATTAGTTTAAAAAAAGTGGGGTTAATGTAAAAATGTCCAAACTACCCTTTTGATTTAAAGTTAAATAAAAAAACATGAAATTAAATGATTGGTTCTCGCAGTTCTCGTTTGAACTGCTCCCTATATATATATATATATATATATATATATATATAGATATAGGGATGAGATCAAATAAAAAGAAAATTAAAGTAAAAAGTGTAAAAGGGATGATTATTTGATCATTTTTCGGTATATATATCAACTGATAATCGTTAGTTCATCATCTTTATTGATTAAAACTAGTTCTTTATCAATTTCTTTTTGATTTCGAATACAGATTTTGAAAACAAAATTTTGGAATAATTTGTTGATGAACAAAATGCTTTCATCTAAAAAGTGATGGATATGTTGGATTCATCAAAAAGAAATTGATGAAGAACTAGTTTTAATCAATAAAGATGATGAACTAACTATTATCAGTTGATATATATACCGAAAAATGATCAAATAATCATCCCTTTTACCCTTTTTACTTTAATTTTCTTTTTACTTGATCTCTACCCTATATATATATATATAGTGAAAAGTTCATTTGAGAACCGTTTTTATTGCGAGAACCGCGAGAACCAAAATACAAGACTCGCTCTTCACCCGGACACAATTCACGGTTGAAAAAATATATAAAAGACCAAAATACAGTTCTCGTTTGAACCCTCCCCTATACACATATATACGAGAGTTGCGAGAATCAAAACTTGACCCTTGATTATAAATTTATAATCAATAAATGGCTAATAATTTGGCTCATTAATGAGGGGTATTTTGGAAAAATTAAGCTAATCTAATAATGATTCATCCATCCGGACACAATACACAATTGGGTAAATATACAAATGACCAATACCCCTATTAGCGAGTCATTAATGGTTTTAGAAAGAGTTCTTGCATGAAAAAAAGTTCTTGTTTGAACTTTTTTTGTATGTATATTGAGAGGGTTCATTTGAGAACCGTTCTTATTGCGAGATCTAATCTTAACCCTTCATTAAAATAAAGTAATGGCTAGTCATGGGGGAGGTTTAATTAATGGCTCATTTAATGACTCAGTAATAGGGGTATTTTGGAAAAATCAAACCTAATTAAATAATGACTCATCTACCCGGACGCAAATAACGGTTAGGTAAACATATAAATAACCAAATTACAACGGTTCTCAATTGAACTTTACTCTATAAATATATATTTACAAAAATTATTTTGTTTGCAGGGCTTCAGAATGGAAAGTTTCAACCACCTTTATATATGGCGTTCAAGATTGGATGAATTACCAAGGGGCAGTGGATGCAAGGAAGAACATGTCCGTTCCTTGTGAAATCATAAGAGTCCCAAAGGTACACTTGAAAACCATCCTCATGAATAGTCAATATTTTGGGCTTTTAATATCATAATATGATTTCATGATCCACGTTTACGCATGTAACTCAAGCATATAAATGTTGTAATTTCGATTAATCAACTTATGAGTGGATCTATTTGGTTAATGTTCATCCTCTAATGGGTCATATGTGTTAAATAAAGAGCAATTATCTAAAAAAGAGATGGGGTTAAGTCCCTAACGTGGATTTTAATGCATAACATCTTTCATTTTAGTGCATATACCGTCAAGCATTTATAATTTAAAATTAGCTTATATCTTAACTAATACTCCGTAAAGTATCTGTAACCATGTTAGGCACACTAGTCATTTATAAAAAGAACTTTCAAAGTGGACAAAAAATGTTTAATGTCAACCTGACAAACCTGTTTTGACGGGTATCAAAAACCACTTGTCACCCTGGTTTGCCACATCTAATGTTGACAAAGGCTTGACCAATGTGTCAATGTGATTGCAGGCTGGTCATTTTGTGTTTCTAGACAATGCAAAGGGGTTTCACTCGGCTGTATTACATGCTTGTCGAAGGTTTCTGTCCTCAGATCCTGATAGCCATCCCTTACCGGAAGGTGTCTTATCTATTTAGTACCCTTGTATTAGTACTTGTACTTTCCAGGTCTTGAATTTGTTATTTAAAACCATATGCTCTGTTTCCTTGTATAAAACCAATACACTAATCATACCGAAAAAAGAAAGAAAAGAAAAAAACGAAGATGAGAAAAAGGAAACATGGTTGTCATCCTGGAGATGATTATACTTGCATTTTAGCTTAGAACAATGATTTGAACTCTGTACAGAAACCCTTTACAGCTTTACTCCATCGAGTAAGATTTATTATTTAATTGTATTTTCCATCTGAGCTGTTTTTTCACTTGTTGAAAGTCCATTGTTTTTAGGGTTGTAGAGCATTCTTGTCATTTATGTTCTGATTCCAACAAGAATCAAGTGCGACCGCAATCTGCGTCATGCTTTAACCGTTTCAGCTAAATATCTTTATTTTCTTTTTCTGCATAAGTTTTTCGAGTATGAGATTTATGCCTTGCCTGTGACCCGTATTTTTATAAGATAAAGTCGTATTGCGCACTTGTATATACATTGCATATATCTTTCTTGCTTTCTTTCTTCTCTTTCAAATGCTTTCCTCACTTGTTGTATATGGTTTGTAAAGATCTTGATAGCACCTCATGTTTGTTAAATACATACTAAATATGCATGTTTATGATCATCATCTATGCTTGTCATCGATTGTTAATGTCGTGTTCTTGGTTCTGTGTTGGAGACTACATCAGCATCGTGTCTAAATTTAAGGTCTTCAGATTACTTTTAGACGTGTGTGGATCACTTTAGAGTTGATGAACATGAGCTGCCTTGAACAGACATAATGAGTGCAGGTTTGTGGGACGGTAGATTGGTAAAATAATGAATGCAGTCGACTCTATTACTTGAATATAAATGTCTCGTATGCACAGTGGATGTGCTAGTTTCTTTCCTTTATGTATCAAGATAAGGTTGTTAACTCAGGTTAGCTTCGTGGCTTTCGTGTTTGGGTTAAGTTCGTGTTAATCCAATTTCGACTATTTATTTTTATGTCAGGTTCGGGTCATGTCACTTATTTTCGTGTCGGATTTTTGTCGACCCATTTAAGCTAAATGTAATTGAATTTTCGGATTTCAAGTACGGTTTTCGAGTACGGTTTTTTGTTTCGACTGCGATTTTATTATTTATTTTAAGTTTTTAACGTTAACGGTTTTATACTTTCTTATTTGAATTCACAATATTCATTTTAAAATTTAAATTTTAAGTATTAAAGAAAATTTTATAATGATATAGTTTAACGGGTCACTTTTGGGTTGAACTCAACCCGACCCATTTATTTGTATCAACCCGCTTTTGACCCATTTCGGATTTGTGTCACTATTTTCGCGTCAGATTCGGTTTGTTTTTCGTGTTAGACTCAAAAATTGCTAGTCTTAATCAAGAAGTTTAATGTGGTGTGATTTTTATAAGTAGTGACCGAATGGGCAGGTCTGTTAAGCTAGGTTTTCTTTGAAAGGCGACATTTTATTAAATATTTAAGTACTCTCTAAAAATACAAACCATTACCTCAGTAAGCTATGTGTGGACTGGTCGGGACAGTTGTTAACGAAGCATTTTGTTTGTATCTTAATAAATCTATGTTTAAAAAAAAAAAAAAAAAATTATACCATAATATTAATTTTTTCTATCTTTTTCAATTCAAATCCAGTCTTAACATAATTCTTATAATTTTTTTAATAAAAATGCATGTTGATTTCTGCATTTTCGAGAATCTGGATGCATTTTTATAAAACAAACGAAGTCAACCAAAATTTGGACCAAAAGATATCAATCCCATATTCAATAACAAAAAATTGCAAAAAATAAAAGATAATCATTTTCATCTTAGATACCCATATATATATATATTACCTGTATATATGCATCTACTAGCATTTGATAGGGGAAGAATCAACAATGTTCATGTATCAAGTCTTATTGGCCTTTATCATGACTTGATGAAGATCAGATTCCATGAGTTCAAATACTACATGAATATATTATATATATCTTTAAAAGCTTGCCGAGATGGTTGTAACGTGATGCACATAATTTCAACAATATCAGGATGCCATAAAAGTCTAGTTATTTGATTTCACACTGATCGAATACGGATGGCATTTAATTTGATGCATCTTTTGAAATGCCAGATAGTTTTCTAGATCGCAACCTTTTCCCAAGTGTGTGTATCAACAGCTGAACGAATGACTCCATAAGACCGTTACTTCCCTTATCTATGATCTCCAAGATTTTATATCGATTTGAATTTGCCATACGCGGTGAAGAATACAAGCTCCATTGGATACGCATAACGAAAATGATCGCAACATCAAATGCAACTCAATTGAACCCAGACAACATGCTAGCTAATTGAACAAACGATTTAATTAGCATGTTGTTTGGGTTCAATTGAGTAGTATTTGACGTTGCAATTATTTCATACAGAATCCAAAAGAGGTTGAATTCTTCATTGAGTATAGTGAATCAAATCGATACAAAATCTTGGAGATCATAGGGAAAGGAAGTTATGGATTCAAATTACTAAGGCTTATAAGGCATCCTATAATTGTGAAATCAAATTTAATGCTGTATCAGATGTTATCCATATGTTGTGTGAAATCAAATTACTAAGGCTTGTAAAACATCCTATAATTGTGAAATTAAGCGTATCATGTTGCCACCATCTCGACGAACTTTTAAAGATATATACGTTGCGATCATTTACACTAATGGAATCTGATCTTCATCAAGTCATAAAGGCCAATGATGACTTAACACGTGAACACCACCGCATCTTGGCATGCATCTTCCTCTATAAATGCTACAAAGTTTAAAATATTGTTTGGTACCAAATTTAAACATCAATTTGAGTTAATAAAAGGCTGTAGTTTTTTTGGATTTGTTAAGGTTTTTGGTGGATCAATTGGAGGTTGGAACCCTTTTTACTTGATAATTACTAAGCCTAGCTTGACTTTATTATTATAATTTGGTTATGATTTCTTTGTGATTTTGTTTGCTGCTTTATACTCAAGATAGCTCAGATATGTCTCTATGTATGTATGGATGGATCAATATATGTATTAAGGTTCTAAGAGGGGGTGTGCTCTAAGCCCAATGCCGGTGTGACATCATGAATCTGATGTGAAGCAAGGAAGCCATGGTGTGATCGCTAGCGTTAGGCATCACGTGCCTCTTACACTGGTTTAATGAAAGTTCACTTTTTTAACGTATTAAGTTTATTAAAAGAGTTGATAGATGAGTGAGACTGGTAAGTAGTGGAAAAACTTAAGACAAATTGATAAGTGTTTCTATCTTTATTTTCTAACGAAATCTCGTTCTTTTATGGTGGGAAAGTGTACTGAAATATAATAAAGTATACCCGTTTTAATATTATGTGTAATGAACTAAACTTTGTTGATATTAATAATACTAAACTACATATAATTAACGTTTAATATAATATTTTTAAGTTTGATCTGCAACCACAGGTTAGCATATCACATTTGATTTGTAAGACCCCGTTGTTTTCTTTTTTCAAATATAGAACATTTTTATAAAATTCATAATCCAATATTTGTACAATATTAAAGTTCCAATATACTGTTTTACATTAAATCAATTCATAGTTTATTTGTACTTCAAACACTTTGTTTTTCTAAAATTTATGCATGTGGAAGCTAGGAGCCGTCACCCTCTAACTAAAGCCTTCTCTCGAAGCTTAGTGAGCATACTCAACTAACATATATTATAATATGTTAGCATGCAAAGTTCTTCGAATAACTCGGAAGGTCTACTAACGAATATTGGCCTTAATAACTTTGATGCTCACGAAGAGCACAGGTAACCCTCATGCTCAAGAAAGAGCACACATAACCCTGATGCTCACAAAGAGCACAATAACTCTCATGCTCACGAAGACCATAATAACTCTAAGGCTTACGAAGAGCACAAATACCTCTGGTGCTCATGGAGAGCACAATTAAATTTGATGCTTACGAAGAGCACAAATATCTCTGATGCTAACTAAGAGCACAAATAACTCTCATGCTCACTAAGAGCACAAAAAAATATAGTAACACATTAACTGATAACACCTTCACAGATAACATAGTTACAATAAGAGAAAGTTCAGTATACTCACATCAGTATGGAGTATGGTTCAAACAACCGCTCAAATATCGATTATATAGTCACCGTATACGTTAACAAATAATACCTACAAGTAATATGTAGTACATATACAATTTCTAGACATATGTAGGCTAGGCGCACCTTAAGCACACCCTAGGCATGGTTGTGCCTTTCTCGGGCACGCTCATGCCTTTCCCTCAGGCACACCCATGCCTAAGGAAAGGCATAGCCATGCCTTTCTCATGCACACCCGTGTCTCAGTCAAAAAGCACAAGGTGTGTCTTATGAACTAGGGTTTGGCACCGGACAATAGGCACGCCCGTACCTTTCTCAAGTATGCTCGTGCCTTTCCCATTTCAACACTAGTTCGACCAAAACAGCTGGATTTCGACCAAAAATGATCCCAAAAAGATTTCAAAGTATTTCTAGTACTTAGGAACCTCAAAGTATCGGTATAAACTAGGGGTGAGCATCTTAACCAAAAAACCAAACCATAACCGATAAAACCGAACCAAATGAAAACCTACGGTTCAGTTTATAAAATTTCATTAACCGATAAATAATGGTTTAGTTTCAGTTTTGTACACATAACCAAACCAATACCAAACGGAACTTATAAGGATTTATTATTTAATTATTTTATATATTTTTTATCTAATTATTTGAATACTTGTTCATTTATGGTGCATCATGCAAGTTATATTATTGTAAAAGCTTAAACTTTGTTACTTATTATATCCTCTCATTCATATACTGGACTATTAGAGACATTGTAAATGTTAAACACTTGATTGTCTTTTTTATGTGGGACTATTAAATATATTAAAAATGAATTCACAAGATGGAGGCCAATAGGTGTGTACCATCAGGCTCAATTTGTGTATTAAATATAAATCTAGCCTACTATTTTGAATTTTTGTCATAAAAAATAATCGACTTAGCAAATCATAGAAAATAATCAATTATTTGGCCTAAATTTGTGACTACTATAAAGCAATAAAATATATAATTTAAGCCCATATTTTGAAATAACGAAGCACATTAAGTTTGGCCAAACTGTAACCGATAACAAAAATAGGTCCGCTATCACAAATCGCTAACCGCCACATCAGAAACCAATACCCATTTGTTTGAAAAAACACAACCGATATTATCGGTTATGTTCGGTTTGGTGTCAAAACTAACCCAAACCGCCCCATGCTCAGTCCTGGTATAAACCAACCAAAAACACTCATAAACATATCCTTTGATCATCCTATAATCAATTTACATACTTTGATCAATTTGACCCATTTGCAACTCAAAACTTCTCATTTAAGACTATAAATTCTTCAAATCAAATTTCTTACACCATAATTCATCAAAATCAATTTGCTTGCATCATAAATTTCTTACTCTAGTCAACCACTTCATTTGAAGAACACAAAACCCATTAAAAACCCCTAAAATACACATGCTAAGGGTTGGATTTTCATACCTTGAAGCTTGATTAAGTTAGAGCACCTTGAGTTCTTTCCAAATTGATCAAAATAAAAAATTATCTACTTGATCTTGCTGCTCTCAAGTTTCCCCAGCCCCTCAACATGCAAGTTTGACCAAATGGTCAACTAGCACATAAATATAACACATCTTTGGTCTATTGACAATTTCAACCCTTCTAGTTTTATATCTCAATTCTTAGCCACATAAGTTTTCATACTTGTCAATTACTAGAAAGAATTATCATCTTAGTCCCTTTACTTATTTATCATAATTAACTCATAACCAATAATCACTTAATTATTTTTCCATAGCAACATAATCTTAAATGTTATCGTCTTAAATCTCAAAATAATAAAATATGAACACACTTACTTTTTGAGTGTTACATGATATTTTTGTTATTTTATTATTTTTATTACTACTACTACTACTACTCTTTTTATCTCTTGATGAACCACTTGATAAAGTACCACGACCTCCTTGGATGAACCACCACCACCTCCATTTTCTATCTCTCTCCCTCTCAAACTCGTTGTCTCTTAATAAACCACCACCACCTCCTTCATATGAAACTACCACCTGCTTCTTCAATCCCACAATAACCACCGCCACTTCATCTATCTTCAACCCCCGTTGCCTTCATCTTCAACCACCCCCCATGCCCACCTTGAAAACTCGAAATCAAGACCTTAATAATCACATATTTAAGTTCAATAGAAAATAGGTGGTTAGAAATATATCAAAACTCCAAATCCAAATCAAAACCCCAAAAATTGCATATCTAGGTTCTCAAAAAACATATTTTGGTTCATCGCGATTTTGGTTCTCAAGAACATATTATGGTTCAAACGATTGCATAGTTTTGGTTCATTTTGTGTTTAAAATACACATTTATTCATGTTCAAAATCAAGACCCAAATACGCTTCATATCTTCATCGACTTCCGATTAGTTCTAGATCTACTTCAATATCGTAGGTCTAGTGGCGGTTGAAGACGAAAGAGGTGGTGCTAGTGGAGGTGGTTGACGACAAAAGAAGTGGTGGCGGTGGAGGTGGTTAAAGACATAGGAGGTGGTTAAAGACGTAGGAGGTGGTAGTAGTGGTGATAGTTGTTATAGATGAAGGTGGCGGCAGCGGTGGTGGTGGTTTGTATGAAAACCCAATTTCTCATTTGTGTATATACAATGAGATCTTCAAAGATCTGATTCCATTAAGATAAGTAGTAACAGTAGTAGTAGTAGTAGTAGTAATAATAATAATAATAATAATAATAATAATAATAATAATAATAAAAATCTGTTTAAATAAGTAAAAATCAAAGGTGGCATGCTTAACCTATAGTTGTAGATCACGTTACACACAATATAAATTTCGGATAGTTTAATATATTAGGGTGAGGATCCAATAGAAACGGTCTTAAAATAGAAACGCTAGGAACATTGAATCTTGTCTATAAAATCACTACATTCAACTTAAAATTATTGCATCTCAGTTAATAAACATAAGGTACCGTTAATATTACTACATCTTTATTGAAGAATTTAATTTTTGATTTAAAAAACAACTGCATCTTATTTAAAAACACTGCATCCGGTTTAAAATCATTGCATCGAAAACCTAAAAAGTTTAAAAACTAATTGTATTTATTTTAAAAAAGAAAAAAAACTAATCTTTGACTAATCTAAAATATTAAGCTTCCTTTCTACAGACAGCTGGAGATGGTATACAGTAAAACATACGTATTCTCTAAAATGACTTGTCAATGGCTAATTTGCTACTCCACGAAGAGCTATAAGTATTTTTCAAGTAATTCAATTAGATTCGAGGTTGATCATAAAGAAATAGTCAGAAACATATAACAATTTATTATATGGATTGGAAGTTGCAAATAATGTGATAAAATTATTGAAATATATTATTGTTATACTTATTTAAATTTGTTTTAGGCCTTAATTAGGGTCAACTTCGATTGTATTATGTATTTAATGCCAATAAGAATTAGATTTCCTCCTAAATATATATATATATATATATATATATAGGGATGAGATCAAATAAAAAGAAAATTAAAGTAAAAAGTGTAAAAGAGATGATTATTTGATCAATTTTCAGTATATATATCAACTGATAATCGTTAGTTTATCATCTTTATTGATTAAAACTAGTTCTTCATCAATTTCTTTTTTATTTCAAATATAGATTTTGAAAACAAAATTTTGGAATAATTTGTTGATGAACGCTTTCATCTAAAAAGTGATGAATATGTTGGATTCATCAAAAAGAAATTGATGAAGAACTAGTTTTAATCAATAAAGATGATGAACTAACGATTATAAATTGATATATATACCGAAAAATGATCAAATAATAATCCTTTTTACTCATTTTACTTTAATTTTCTTTTTACTTGATCTCTACCATATATATATATATAGTAGGATCAAATGAGAACACTTTCAAAATTCACGACAGTGAGAACACTTTTGAGCCTTTGATTTCATTGTTTGGATGGTTTAAAAATTGTCACATTTCTGTTGGATCTTTGATTTCATTGATCGGATATTTAAAAATTGTCACGTTTTCTGATCATTTGTTTGACTATATACCTGATGCATTAATGCATACAAAAATGTTGTGATTTGTATGCATCAATGCATACAAATCTTTAAGTTGTTAATATTATAGAAATAATTTTGATTTTATAATTTAGGATGTAAACTTGACTTTTGGGTAGTTATGAGTGAACATAAACGTAAAGGAGAAATGCTAAATTACAAGTTTATCCAGGTTCTCACTGTCGTGCATTTTAAAAGGGTTATCCCTTGAACCTCACACACACACACACACTATATATATATATACACACACACATATATAGTAAAGAGTTCATTTGAGAACCGTTTTTATTGCGAGAACCAATCTTAGCCGTCCAATTCCCCCTCCTTCAATTGGATTGCCACCCATGAATTCCTTACATGCACTCTGCCACACTCAATCCCTCCACTCTCTTCATCCATAAATTCCATTATCCAAAATGAACGGCTAAGATTGGTTCTCGCGGTTCTCGCAATAAAAACGGTTCTCAAATAAACCTTCCTCTATATATATATATATTTGAAATAAGTTTCATCACTAAATATGAATTTTAAATACATGTTTTTTAGCTTTTCAATTCAGCCAAACCTGCTCCAATCATAAACTCTACTCGAGTTCGTATCATAAAGGCTTGTTAAAGCATATGCAGTCGTCACTGTCATCATCATCACTAATTAACATCCTGTAGTAATAACTACCTACCAGAATGACAACGATGAGCAACAAACTCGTTATATTGTGAATTTTGCTCATCCGCTACTATTGCAGATCCTTTACATCTTTTTTATTTTTGGGTAGAAAAAAAGTACGTCTATAACTATTATATTTATTTTAGCATCAGTTTATAATATTCTTCTTCTTTCTAAATAATAATTAAAAAAGAAGGATGTAATGGGAGAGTGGGTGAAGCAAGTGTTCGGTACCACCTACGTGGCACTTGGTATTGCCTCCCAACACCACCCCACACTTGAAGTATCAAGATCTCGCTTGCTTCTCGCTATTTTTTACCAGCAAAAAGAGGAGAGAAAAAAGGATACGGAATTAGTCTTTTTTAGGTTGATCTATTGAAGTTTGTGAAGTATGAGTATTTGTTTATGTTGAAGTACAAAAAATTAAAGTAAAGTAAATGTGAGGTGATAATGACATGTTAAGAAATATTTGAAGTAAGACGTTAAGTGTAACATATGATCTAACAATATAAAAGTAGAAAATTAAAAAAGATTCTCAGCCACGATGTGTTATGAAGCAGGTGGGAGATAATGACAAAGAAAGGAGGGTAACCGGTGGTCAACTGGTCAGGAAATCAGGAATGGCGAGATGCCAGAATCCCCTCCGGTCACAGTCACGGAATACCAAACACTTCTATCTTATTCTTTCATCCAAAAAATTTTCAAACTTCCATCTTTTACTTCTCCTATAAATATCAAACTTCTATTTTTTTCTTTCATCCCACTCTTCTAACATTTTCATCCAACACTTTTACTTCTCCTATAAATACATAACCACCCCTCAACACTTTTTATCCAAAATTCTCCTCTAAAATATGGCATCACCACCACATGCTTCATCGAGCGGTTCGTCGGATTTCGTATCAACCGACGAACAGCTCCGGCAGGAAGAAGAAATTTTTGTAGAGTTGCTTCGAGAGGCCGAAAACTTGTTTTATGATAGCACCGCGGAGTCCTCGAGCAGAATTAGAAGCGGAAACATAGAAAGAGGTTGGGTAGCTGCAAACGAGCGACTGTTAAATGACTACTTTGGCGATAACCCTGTCTATTCAGCGGATATGTTTAGACGGCGGTTCCGCATGAGCATACTGCTATTCGAACAAATTGTTAACGATCTAGAAGCAGAGTACGAATATTTTAGAGATGGATGGGACGCACGAGGGAAAAAAGGTTTTTCTCCGATACAAAAGTGTACTTCCGCTATTCGGCAATTGGCGTATGGGGTAGCCGCCGACTCCCTTGACGAGTACTTGAGGATGGAAGATAAAACATCACGGGATTGCCTACACAATTTCTGCAGTGATATTATTGAGCTTTATGGTAGAGTTTATTTACGAAAACCTACTTACACCGATGTTCAACAGTTATACACCGCGCATGAAGAATACCACGGATTTCCCGACATGCTCGGCAGCGTAGACTGTACTCATTGGGCATGGGCAAATTGTCCGGTTGCATGGCGGGGTTAGTTCATGAGAGGTGATCACAAGCACCCAACAATAATGCTAGAAGCTGTGGCATCACAAGACCTACGGATATGGCACGCGTACTTTGGCGTTGAGGGTTCCAACAACGATATCAATGTTCTCACCAGTCACTCATCTTCAATGATATCTACGACGAAAGCCCCTGAGTGTCCATTTGAGGTGAACGAAGTCACCTACAAGCACAAATATTATCTAGCTGATGGGATATATCCGGAATAGGCTACATTTGTAAAATCATTTACGTGCCCACAAGACGATAAGCGGAAAAAGTTCAAGTTGGTGCATGCCAGGCTACATTTGTAAAATCATTTACGTGCTTTTGGCGTGCTCAAACAGCGTTGGCATGTACTTCATAATCCGGCACGCGGATGACATCCAAGAAGACTAGCAAACGTTATGTACACTTGTATCATTTTACACAATATGATACTTGAAGACAAAGACAATGCCAATTGTAGTTTATACCCACACAACATTCTATCGTCGGATATCGAAACACAAATAAGTGAACAAGCACGCACGACTAACGTACGAGAAGTCAAAAACCGAGAGACGCATAATAACCTTCGGTCGGATCTGGTCGAGCATATTTCACGTATCCAAGTTTCGGATAACGAAGACAATTAGATTTTTTTTAATTTATTAATCTAGATTTAGAGGATTGTAATTTTTATTTTATAATAATAATATTTTTATTAAAATCTTATGAACTTTTTATTTTTTATAGAATTGTTTAAATATTTGATTTTGTTTAATATATAAATGTGTAATTAAATAAATCAAAAAAAGTGAGAAAAAGTTTAGGTAGATTTGAAAAGAGTGCTACTTGGGTTAAGAAGGAAAAAGTAAAATAATCAGATCTGATAGTAATATGATATTTGGATTGGTTTAGAAAGAATAAGGGTGCTACTCTTGGTCTTACTTAAAATTGTATGAATATTTAACTGTACTTGCTTAATTTCGTACAATCTTTTATTTATTGGGTTATATGCAATTTGCTTCAACAAGTGTCATAGTTCTAATTTCTCATATTTTACACTTATTGAACCAAATTACATTATTCATGTATCTAATAAAATAATCAAAGGGCGGGTATACAATTGAATACTCTTTTGCCAACGTAAAAAAACTATTTAAACAAAATAAAAAGTTTTGATATTTATATAAAGTGTTCATACATGTTAGTACGTGAACCTAATACTTACTGTTCTAGTGGCTTTATTAGATAATGATAAGTATGTCTAACTGAATAGGGTAACTTTTATCAAAATATATTTAACTTTACATATTTTGTTATTATGTGTACTGAAATTTAAATGTTTGAATCGTGTGTAACAAAATTTTAATTTATTTTTATTACATATATGTTCTTTATTTACATAAAAAAACAAAAAAAAAGTTGAAGTTTAGTATATATAATGAAAATTTCATTTGAGAACCGTTTTTATTGTGAGAACCGCGAGAACCAATCTTAGCCGTCTAATTCCCCCTCATTCAATTGGATTGCACACCCATGAATTCCTTACATGCACCATGGCACACTCAATCCCCCACGATCTTCATCCATGAATTCCATTATCTAAAATGAACGGCTAAGATTGGTTCTCGCAATAAAAACGGTTCTTAAATGAACTCTCCCCTATGCAATAGAATGTATAATACACACAATATTAACAAATTAAACCTTCAAAACATATAATAAAAAATTTTAAAATTTAATATACATATTAATAAATAATATAAAATTAGATACATTTAAAAGATTGAACTAGCTATTGCCTTAAATCATACATTAATAAAATATAATGCTTGAATATGAGATCCTTAAGTGGTATCGGCCCCACCATATACTGTATGTTTGATTTTTTATATTTATGTAATAATGTAGTAATTATTTAATTCTTTATCAAGATTATCATGATTTCTTAAACAAATACTCCATAAAATTTAAGTAGGTTAAGGGGTAATTTTAAATTTCTTCTCATTGGTTTTGTAATAAAGTAATTGTTAAATAATGTAAAACTGATTTTTTTAACATCTTAGTTCTTAAATACCTTTTTGTTCTTATACATGAACATCTTAGTTCTTAAATACCTTTTGTTTCTATAAATAAAGTAAAGAGGTTTTAAGAAGATATTAATATAATATTAAGTTTTTTTTAGATATACATATTATTAAAAAATATGTCATTGAGTATATCCTCTTCTTTATATTACATCAATAGATTAGACCTCTTAAATACACTTTAGGGTGGTGGATGCAATAATAGACATGGGCGGACCTAAGTGTTTTCCGGCAGTGACACGGGCTACCTGTTAATTTTACAGACGGAGTGAAAAATTTTAACGTTTTCGAGGTGGTGCTAGCACTCAAATTTTGGGGTGTAACTAGTGATTTTTTGATGCCAATAAAATCTAATGAAAAATAAAAAATTAATAAAAAAATGATATATATAGTCCAATCTTCGATTTATACATTTAAAATAACAATTTAATTAACAAAACTTCACATAAATTATGTTTTGTTTTAAATTTTAGTTCTAAAATATCAAAACAACAGCTGATATCACGTTAATCTGACCCGATTAATTGAAAACCCGAAAAAAATAGATACTCTTAAAATATAGTTTAGAAATTCCCCTTTAAAAAATCATTGTTACTGAGAAATCAGTTATTAAGGATGGATGTATAATATAAATAAAATAAAAACTTTTAATAAATGGTATGAGTTGCTTTATTGCCATTTGTTTGCCGGAGAAATGAGTGAAAATTGACTACTTTTCATTATACGTGGGTAAAATATTAGACGTGGGTGGGATCCACAGTTCATCAACCAAACTAGATTCCCTGCCGATAATCCATCCGACGTGGAACTCCGCCACGTGGATCAGCAAACAACAAATAAGATAATTAAGTCCCGACAAATTCACGAAACCAAGCGCCCTTTTTCGCCGTTTCCCTAGAACAATAAAAAACTGTTCATGCGTTTTTAACGGCTACTTTCATTGGAGTATCATTTTCTTTTCTTTTATTTTATATTTCCATATTTTAATTTGGCGGCAATTCCTCCTCCTCATCACCCCAAAAAAAAGTACCAATTCCTTTTCTTTATTCTCTTTTGACTCCGCCAAATTAGCACAAAAACCAGGATGAAAGAAAGAAAGTCCTCATTACAAACCAATACAATTTAAATTAATTCCACCAATAACAATTACAGGTTATTCTAATTTCAATCACACAAAAAAAAGAAATCCTTTTTTAAAGAGGGGAAGGTAGTGAAGTCGGGTCGGCCGATGATGGTATGTCCGGTCCGACCCGACATCCTTCAAGCATAAACACCACATCCGACATTGAAGGTCGGTCAACCGGGTCGGATGTGGTGCATAGTAAACCAACCTTTAAACCTAACAAGAACTCTTCCCACTCTGATGACTCCGGGTCAAGCTCAAGCAAACCCGGTTCTAAAAGCTCAGAAATTTGGCCTCGTTGTAACTGTATCTTCACCCATTTCACGATGTCCTCGTCATGATTAAACATGATGGGATTTTTGCCCGTTAAAATCTCTAATAGAACAACCCCGTAACTGTAAACATCAGCTTCTTTTGTCATTTCAGCTCTTAATGTGGCTTCAGGGGCAACATATCCTAGAGTCCCGATTGGGCTTGCAGTTGTGGATGTCGATGCTTCGGCTTGTGTTTGTACTGATAACTTATTGAGACCAAAATCGGATATATGTGCTTCAAAATCAGCATCAAAGAGTATGTTTTGTGGTTTAATGTCCCCATGGACCATTGGGATCGAGTGTACAAAGGCTAGCCCTCGAGCAATGCCTAACGCGATCAAATGCCTCATTGGCCAATTCAACACATGCCCATCTTGATGTGATGCTTCCTGGAGAAGAGTGGCTAAGTTTCCGTTGGGCATGTAGTCGTAAACAAGTAATCTCACGTTATCAGACTGGCTTGCGAAATACCCACGAAGAACGGTCAAATTCCGGTGTCTGACTTTACCAAGTGAGTCGGCTTCTCTTCGAAATGCTGCTTCAGGAACAGAAGTATCGGGAAGCCGGCGGATTGAAAGAACTGTTCCATCAGCAAATGAGGCTTTGAAAAGAAGCCCAAATGTCCCACGACTCAATACATTTTCTTCATCGAATTGTCTTGTTGCGTCAAGGACGTCAGAGTAAGTGATTCTATTCTTGAAGATCACAAGTTTCGGAGTTCCGTTTTCAGCTCCACTGCTATGATCTCTACCTGAGCTTCCACGGGCCGGGCTCGGTTTCTTCGCTTCACCCGATTTCCTCATCTTTGATAACTTATTTCGCCACCTAAAGAGAAGATAAACATACCCACAACATGAAATTAATAACAGCAAACCGCCACCGGCTGCAAGACAGATCACCAGTATAAGTTTCTTCTTCCTTGAAGAAATCTTTTTCTTGCACTTCTTTCTAGATGGCTTCCCGCATAAACGATTGTTTATTTCGAACACTGAAGGATTAGTAAATCGAGAACCTAACGTCTTTGGTATCTCACCTCGAAGATCATTCCTTGAAAGATTCAAATGTTTCAGATTAGGAATCGTGGAAAGACTTGCTGGAATTTCTCCCGTCAAGTTGTTTGAAGAGAGATTCAACTCTGTTAAGTCTGACAGCTTCGAGAGTGACTCTGGTATGTGGCCAGAAATATAATTTGAATCCAATAATAAAGAATTGAGCGAAGAACAATCTGAAATGCTATCTGGAATTTCACCGGTTAATCTGTTACGACTTAGATCAAGCTTTTTCAGCTGAGATAGTTGTGAGAGAGTCACCGGAATTGAACCAGTTAAAACATTCCGGTTAAGTTCCAGAACTTCAAGATTCGAAAGATTCCCCAATGCTACAGGAATAGAATTATTAATTTTGTTATCCGAAAGAGAAAGCACAATGAGGGATGAAAGGAAGCCATACTCCGCCGGAATATCACCGGAAAAGGAATTGGATGACAGATTCAGATGCTGCAGACTTGACAAACTGCTGAAACCTTCAGGAACATCGCCGGAAAAATCATTTTCTTCCAAAGCAACAACTTTTAGTGTTGGCAAGCCGAAGAGGTCAACCGGCAATTCGCCGGAGAAACTCTGCTTGCTTAAATCAAGGATACTGAGACTTCTTAAATTTGCTATGGCAGCCGGAAACCCGCCAGAAAACTTGCAACCACTCATGTTTAACTCAGTTAAGCCCGGTAAATCCCCAATGACGACAGGAAAATCGCCAGAAAAGTTGTTATTGCTCAAGTTCAAAGAAGTTAAGTTGCTAAGTTGTGTTATTTCTCTTGGCAAATCACCGGTTAACTTATTATTGCTCAAATTTAACAATTCTAGCTCTGAGAGCCCAGATATACTCGAAGGTATCCTCCCATTGAGAAGATTTCTACCAAACGAGAGGAATTTTAAGCTCAGTAATTCCCCAAAAATATCAGGAATTGAACCAGAAAATCTATTTCCTTCAAGATCAAGCACGTTTAACAAGCTGCATTTTCCGATCTCGTTTGGAATTTCACCGGTTATGGAATTGTTAGCCACCTTAAGGTCCTCTAAACTTGACAGATTTCCGATTTCAGCCGGCAAGATCCCAGAAAAGGAATTTCCGGATAGATCCAAGCTTGTAAGCGTGTGTAAATTAGTTAACCAGAAGGGGAAACTTTCATTAATGTGATTCTCGTGAAGGTCTAATACTTCTATAGACCTTGAGAATGTTGTTGAATTTGGGGATTTTATTAAACCCGTGAGCGCATTAAACCCTAGCTTGATGATTCTTATTGAATTACCAGGGTTCGATAACAGAGATGTGGGGATTGAACCTGATAATTCGTTGCCGAAAAGAGATATCACTTGAAGATTGGGAAGGTCGCCAATACTCGCCGGAATCAGCCCCTGGAGTTGGTTATCATCGGCGCTCAAGTGAATCAGCGACGAACAATTAGCGATCGCTGACGGTAACGTACCGTATAGTTTATTCGAATCGAGGAATAAGTACTGGAGGTTCTGGAAGCTGCCGATGATCGGCGGAACCTGGCCGGATAACGAATTGAACGATAAGTTAATGAGCTGGATCTGAGACGCCAAAGAGAGATTTCCCGGGATGTTTCCTGACAATGCATTGGAAGAAACATCGAGATATTGAACATTAGGCGGTAAGTTGCCGGAAAGTTCGCCTAATAGGAGGTTGTGAGCAACATTAAGTACCAATAAGTTGGTTAGGTTTCCGAATGCCGGCGGTAAAGCACCGGAGAAGTAGTTATACTGCAAATAAACAACTCGTAATAGAGAGCATTGCGAGAGAGCCGACGGAATCGAGCCGTTAAAGTTATTAGTATGCAGGCTCAGCTTACGCAACTGGCTGAGTTCGGATAACCGGCTGGTCAGCCGGCCAGATAAAGCAAGCCGAGGTAAACGGAGTTCACGAACTCTGCCGCCGCTACAAGAAACCCCACGCCAGTCACATGGCGCCGCCGGAGTAGACGTATTCCACGCATCCAACGCGCCTAGGGGATCGCGTACATTATCTTTGAAGGATATCAGAGCTTGTATCTCCGCCGTTGCTGCGGTGGCGTAGAAGCTGGCGCGGAATAGCACGGTGGCGACAAATGCAAGAACGAAAATAATAGCCGTTGGCATGGGGAATGAGTTAGCGATGTTGGGGAGCGTAAGTTAGCAGGCATGGCCAGAAGAAACAATGGTGAAAAATGAAAGAATCGCCATATATGTGGTGACAATATATAAGCAGTCTTGCATCGTGTGTGTGTGTTTTTTTATGTGGGTTCCAGAGTGCTTTTGGAGCAAACGAAAGGGATCCATGTTGTTTATTTTTTGGATTATATTTATTTATTTATTTATTTTCTTCGGAATCAGTACAAATAACAGTAACAACTAACATTATCACTTTCCTCGTTACACATTACTCGAGTATTTGACTTAAATATACGCGATTTAACTGGTATACTTGTGATTATGTTTAAAGCATCCTCTGATCATTGAAACTCTATGAGATTTAAAACTTTTGATCTTGTTTACGTGGAAGAGATGTTCTATATCTTTTTACTTTATATTTCTACTTTATATTTCTACTTATTCGTTTACTTGTAAGATCAAGATACATATCAAAATTAATATAAGAGATTAAAAAAGATAATTAATATATTGCATATATTATTATATAACAGGTAGAAAAATTAAGTAAATGGAAAAAATATAAGAAAATATAATTTTCGTTTGGTAAACGTAGGTATGGGGGAGTAAACGTCATGTACAAGGTCTCGTGTCATATATGGTGGATGTGATAGGACGTATCACTCTTCTAGGCTGACTGATCTTTATGGCCATTATTGATCATATCAAGGTACTCCATTTACAGCACAACGTACAATTCATATATTGTGGGTGAATTGGTGTCCCGCATCAAATGAATACACACGAGAAAGTACAGGTGTACATGCTTAGAAGGATTAATTCAAGGGAGTTAATCTGTATATAATAAATATGATTTTTATCTCTAGAATTTTATTATTATTTATTTTTATCCATATATTTAATAGTATAATAGTTTAAATAATAATGATTTGTTATTGTATGACCAAATTCTGTCATATACAAATTATCTCCCTTATTTTATGCTTTAAACTATATCAATATAAATATATAATTTATTTTTTGTTTATAGCATGTTTAAATTTAGATAATACATATTCGTTATTTTTTTCTCTCTTCTCTCATTTTTTCTCATCTCTCTCTTCCGGGGTTCCAATGCAAAATAACATCAAAATTTTCGATACCTAAAAATGTGGGGTGGTGTTTGTTTGGATGTTTTAAGTGCCACATGTGCATGCCGAGTGCATGCATAGACCATACCCCATGCTCTAATCTTATATTAAAAAAATACAAACATCTTATCAAAATTTATGATATTATATTCGTTTTGAAAAATGATATATCCTTTTACTTTTTTATCCTACTTCATCATTCTACTCATTATAAGATAACATCTGGAGTCTATTAATTCTTTTTTCTCATATTTTATATTAATTTTAACACTTATATTTATTTTGTGAGAAGGAGGAAAAAGTTAGAATATATGATGTCTCATTAATTTTTAGCAAATTAGCATCTACTACCAATAGAAACCCGTAGCATAAAATCACCCTGAATTTATTAAATATAAAATCTAACAGTAAATACGTTATCATAAATTGTACTGGATTCGGAATTATGACTTTATGAACAAAAGCTTGTTAAAATACAACCAATTTTACTAATATTTCAAGTGTAAGTAGTAAACTTACTTTTTTTATGAAATGATACAACAAACTTTTTAAAACGCGTTATTATATGCAAATTATAACTAACTACTTTTTTAAAAATTTCTTAATTTGTTATTGTTATTTTTATTCAACACAAGAATAAGATCTGAAACCAAAAAAATTGAAACAATAACCCAAACTTGAAGAAGCGAACCCAGTATGATTTATGTGATGAAGAAGTAAATCTATTTGAAGAAGCAACACATCTGATTGTTTGATTTTGTGGGTATTGAGTGATTTCCGATTTCAAAATGAAAAAAACATCTAACGTACATAAACTGAAGCTTGTGAAGAATTGTTTGACTTCAAAGAACGTTCTCCTGTTTATTGTAAAAAGAAAAATAATCTCTGCATATTCTAAACATGGACACAAAGGGGGAGATTGTTCGGTGCTTAAATATTGTGTTTTCATTTATTATGCTTAATTGTAAAATAAATACAAAGGGAGAGATTGTTATATCTCTATTGTTGTGTTCATTATATTTTAGTGAAATTTAATTTTCATATGACAATAGTGTAAGTTTAGGATTGTTATTGTAAATACCCATGAGGTATAAATACAAGTTTGTGATGCCCTAATTTCTTAAGCAATACATTTTCATGTATACGGCTGTGTTCTTGAGTCTTTCTCTCGATTCATACATATCATAGATTCAAGTTCATATTATTCATTGTGGTATTGCTTCTCCATTACAATTGATTCGGGTATGATTTTTTAGGGTTTCTGCAACCGGTTGAAGGTACGTACGATTCGGACAATTGAAATTTTTCAGTTCATCGATCTTGTTCCACATTTATGTAATAGAAAGATTTAGTCTTTCTTGTGTTCCAGTTTAGATTTCTTGGATGTATGTGTACTATTTTACATGATTGAGTAATTTATTAATATTGTTATTGTTGTTATAACAATAATTATAATTATAACCAATATAACTCATTATCACACAACACACATCTTAGCTTCACACCCTGCTTTGTCTTGCACCATATATGTGAGTGTATGTAACACTTTATTTGGGGTCTAGTTGTTTAAGTCGTAAAAGATATATATATATATATATATATATATATATATATATATATGTGTGTGTGTGTGTGTGTGTGGATTTGTTATAAGGCATTGCATGCTTATATTAGTGAAAATGATCATTAGTATATTGAAGCTTGACATGTATGCATGCTTTAGTAGAAGTTGATCATAATATTGTACGTACGACATTTCTTTAAGGTAGGTTAGGTCATGATCTAAGACTGCCATGACTGAGATATGAAGTAGGTGATGGTCGTGGTCAGAAATGACCATGACCGAGACTGAGGTAGGCTATGATCGATATCTATGGCAGCCATGACCAAGAAGCGAAGTAGGTGATGGTAGTGATACGAGGCGGCCATGAATGAGATTGAGGTAGGTGATTATCGTGATATGAGGTACGTGGCAATGACAGAGATTTGAGGTAAGTTATGATCGTGATTAGATGTGGCCATGATTGAGATTTGGGTTATGGTTTATTTAGATGGTATTAAATGTTTTTTTATACAGAACTAGCAAATAAGCTTTTATTGAATGGAAGATAAGAACAAGCAAGGGCTTAAAGAGAAGTTTTTTCTAGTTAGTGTTGAGGTCCATAATTTGCTACACGACTTAACTATTACCATGGTCATTTTCTTAAAGTGATGGGTAATATGGTGGGTTTATGGGATGAGGCGGGGCGGGATGGAATGACGCGGTAATACCAGCGGACACACCGCCTCGGTAAGCTTGTATGCTGCTAAAAGATGACAATAATGCCAATGAAAGGAAGTAAAAAGACTTTAGAAGAAAACATTGAGATAACGTTCAGATATTTTCTACATGCATATTTAAATGATTATGTAATTTTTTTTAATTTTGTAATTTTAAATAGTTAATTAATTATATTTGAAGTGTTTTATTTGTATGTTTTTTCTTATTCTTTGATTTAAAAAAAAAGATAGTGAGTTGGAGAGATATATAAATAACAATTACGAGGTTTTTATTGAGATAAAAAGATGAAATGTTCGAAGAGAAAAAACCTGAAGGACAGTTAAGTCTTGTGTTTTGAAATCTCAAATGTGGTCGTTCTATTATGTTAGCTTTTAAGGTGTAAGTAAGGATTGCATAAATGGTAAGTTGGAGAATTAAACATCTATATATGTCTTGGGTATTATTGTTTTGCAATTGAAACAGGTTTACAAAGCATAAAAGCGACTTAATGTGTTGGGTTTATGAGGTTCATCATTCCCTCGAGCCGGTCAACTCCGCGACTCTTATACCCATAGCTCATGTAGCAATGCAGGAGCATCCCACATCGGTGAGGCAAGGGAGATTCATTCTTTCTTATAAGGAGAATGGATCTTAGTATACTACTCTTACTATCTGACGTGTTTTAAAGCCGTAAGGAGCAACACAAAGCAGACAATATCAACCCATTTCTTGGTTCATTTTCTGCCGCCCATCAATGAAGTGAACAATATAACTTATATATATCAATCGATTTACCTCCGAGAAATTGATCAGCTAAAATTAAAATAATGTATAACATATTTATTTTGTTTCTTTATACATCTTTGAAAATGAATTGCTTCACTTCACATGTAAACTTACACGTAAAATTTTGTGAAGACCTAATTTTTTTTACTTAAAGGTATATCAGTACGGTTGTAGGCTGTCTAACTCTATTTTAAAGAGGTGGAAATTTGTTACTTTGATGTTTCGGTGTGCATCAATTTCCTTCCTAGTTGTGCATCAGTTTTCTGCTATCAAGGTTGAGAAAAATCGACATTAACTTTATGGATCGTATGTGTTTGCTTTCACTAAACTATGATACCCAAAGTCAATAGTTCAATATTGGGGATATTGTCCATGCATTCAACAATACGCATGTTAGGTATTGTTGCACATATAACATACTTAAATTAAAGACATTTTTATCATTTAACTGTTTAATGATTTAAATGATTATGTGAATCAGCATAGATGGTTTCCCCTTTATTATTTTCATAATAATATAATATTTGACAGTTTCAAGGTTGAAAAGTTACAAATGTAAAACTTTGATACAAACTGATTCACTGAAGTCCCTTCTACAAAATCAAGATGCGTGAAGATATCTGCTATAATCTATTCGAATATACTCAAAAATCAAGTGCTATGAGTTCAAAAGCACGATGTGAGATATCAAAGCCTTTAAATTTATCCCTAATACATAAAAAAAGTGTTTTATAATTTCATAGAACATGAAGTGTACCTATGTAAAGGATATGGTGGCATTCCAGAAGGAAGTCTTAATTTGATCCGGCTTTGGAAGAAAGCTCAGTCCAAACATTTCTTTTGGTGTTTGGCTGAGCTCTACTATTCCAACCAACTTAGCAACGATTTCTGCACTCTCCTTAATGTGATCAATATCGTTTGTATTGCTCCATACTAAACGAGATAATCGGACCCTTCTATGTTTCGAGTCCAATGGAATCCCCCATTTCTTAAACAAGGCATCTCTTTGTGTTGATGTGAATTTCTTTAAAAGTTTCTTGCTAAGCATTATTCTTTCGTGACTTAGAGCACGTGCACTGTTGGTTATCATGGTCACATATATATGTATAATTCTATGAGAATCAATTTACAAATGGTTCATTGGAAAATGGCAAGACAGCGAGTATTGTGGTACCTGGTGGCACGAGGCGATGTGTTCTTGAGAAAGGAGTGTCTTCTAAGCTCAACCTCCATGTACACAGAATCGGATTGATCACCTTTGAATAGTAAGAAAAAGTAGCTCCTGTGAATCAAAGGCGTGTTGCATTCATCCCAAAGTTTAATTATTTCTCTTCGTTGTTTCTCAAAAACCATAGGCCAATCTTTATCAGGAGCTATGATCTCCTTGTTAAATTGTCGTGATTCATTAGCTTCTGCTTTGATATCCTTAACCTGTAGCGAGAAATTTAATTTACAGACTTTTATATTTCGAATAGATTAATTAAATTTAGTCATATGTTAAACCAAGTGTATATAAGAGCAAGCAACAACATACCGTTTCATCACTAGGTACAGCTTCAGGCTCAAAGCTTACATGATCACTAGAAACATCTCCTTCAGATGAAGATTTGATCTTCTGTGATATTTCTTTCGCATCAAGACTTGTGATAGGAGTACGACAGTTTTGTTGACTTACTGTTTTAACATCTGCCTCTGATTTTGATTTACGTATAATTTGCTTATGACTTTTTTTTCCAATTTTGGATTCAATATTGTTTGTACTCCCAGTCATCATTTCTTTTTCAGATGATGCAGTCACGGTAAACTCCTTACAACTTTTGCTTCTTGTAAAACAGATGCCTTCTGAATCAGATATCTCTGTGTTAGATGAACATGGAGACCGTTCTATTTTTGCCTGAATGTCATGAGCTTTTTCCTGTAAATCGCTATAACTGTCATCCATCAGGGCTTCATCAGTAGTAATATTACTGTCTATGTTCAACATTTTCTTAGTACTTTGATCTTCTTTGTTGTAGTTGTTTTCATTATTTGTGGAGATGTTATCATTGTCGATGCTCGATGTTTCCTCAATAAGTTGATCTTTTTCATTGCTTCCATTATCTAGACTTATAATGATGTTACTATCGTCTATCCTTGATGATTTTGTCTCAATACTTTGATTTTCTTCGTAGCTGCCCTCTGGATCAATTGTAAATTCCTGAGGTGTGTCTGGCATAGAATATAAAACTTTCTTAGGGGAGTTCTCATCAAGAAATTGTTGGTCCTTATTCATAATTTTTGAACCCTCAATGTCAGCCAGATGATATGTGCTCAATGAATCTCCGTCATATCCATTCCTTGAACACTTTTCATCAAGGTGACAAGGCTCCCCCTACATGATAATAGCAATTAAGGAATATTAGGTAAGAATTCGATATTTTTAATCAATATTTATTTTGCCAAATGAATACTAAAACCTACCCAAGGTAAGGAATTTGGGTCAACTCCAGTTGCCCATATTAAATGCTCAAGTCGAGATTCAGCAAGATCACGTTGCTGAGTCAGCTCTTCCATCTCCTTCCCCATCTGAATAATACATAAATATATCATGACGAGATGAAAAAAATTATTCTGTATAAGTAATCAGGTAATTGTATTTCTCACCTTTTCAATTTGAAGTTTCATATCTCTGATTAATGATGTAGAATCGTTTGAAGCAGGAGACATCATCCTTAACTCATTTTCTAATCTGGCCAATTCTTGTTGCAATTGTTTCACCAATGCCTTATCTGAGATTACTACATTTACTTGTGCATTTGTAGTCACATCTTTGGCACAAGAAGCAAATAAAAGGGTGTTTCTTGATTGCTCAACATGAGTATGTGCTGGACATATAGTGCATAATATAGCAGTTCTTGCATTGCCTCCTAGGGAATTTTGTAGTATGCGTGTTAGCTTTGAATTTCTGTAAGGAATATGACCGTTTCCTCCTTTGCTACATCAACATAATAAAAAATCTTCAGTGACTATAATTTATGCAGTAATGTAACATGCATATTAGAAATTTGAAGATACTTAAAAAAATACTCATATTGCTATTGGGCACCTCAACTTGCGGATAACCGTTCCCAGGGTTAGCAAACTACGATTTATGTGGCAGCCTTCTTTCAGCCGTGTACCAGCTGCTAACGTTTGAGAAGCACGCTCACTTCCTGCTAAATCAACAAAATTCTGCATAGTAACCGATTTTATTTATTTAAGTATTACTTTTTTGTTAACATCATAAATATATAACAAGAAGTAATCAATGACTAGGAAGCACCCATACCACAGTAGCTGCAAGAGTTCTTCCACTGTCAGCTCCTTTATATTCATGGGTTGAACTTTCAACCGTCTGCAATAGTTAATATTTAGTAAGAATCTAGTGTATTTTGATTTCATTTATGTTCATTAGTAGTTAGATTAAAAATAAATACCAGACGCAAAATCTGATGAGATCTGGAGCTCGTTTCATTCAATGCTGTCTCTCCGATTTGCCTCTCGGCTGCAAATACAAAACTCTTCTATATTATCAATTCTGTAATGGATGAAATATAATTAGTAATAAATGAATGATACTACCTTCACACACATAGATTAGTTCCTTTAGATGGTTGCGGTCCCTTAAATTAGCTTCTGTTAGTTTTTCTACGACCGTTCCTTTCTGAAAGTAAAATGTCATTGAAATTTTAAACAGTTTATTTAGAATTGACATTTGTGATTTATTGGAAAATTCTCACCTCAGGATCATCAAGGAGTCTAAGTGGAGGACCATCTTGGTTAAGAAGGTCTTTGACACATTCGTTGTAGATTTCTATGGCAGAAAATCTCAACGTAAACTCTCTATCATTTTGCTGAAAGACAAAAATGTGCCATGAAGACAAAGTTTTAAAGGAAATTTGTGCTAAAGAATTTCATGAAAATTCAAAAAAGTACCCTGTTTATGTAGTCATATATATCTGCTATCGCGTAATCAGTAACTCCAGACATGGTGTATGTCTTCCCACTGCTTGTCTGCCCATAGGCAAATATACTTGCTGGGGTAATAGTTATTCACTTAAAACATAATAATTTACACAGATATCTAAATTAAGCTAATATGTGGTATATACTTACAGTTAATGCCGTTTAGAACAGACAGAGCAATTCTTTTGACTCCCTCGTCGTACACTTGTTTTGTTGAATTGTCACACCCGTAGACTTGGTCTATGTCCAAAGAATCATCATTCAGGGACTAAAATAAGAAAAGAATACAATACGATGCGATGGATGGATGGATGGCTAAATGATAGGTTACCAAATGTATACATGTTCGGGTACGTTTGTCGTTCAGAAGGGTTGTTCTTGAATACAATGGTGGTGGTGCTTATGCATTCCCAATCTGATATATCACCCTTTGCGATTTCTTTTTCATTCAAAGGCCTAAGCCTCACTGCAACAAATATCTTCTCTGCTTGTGCAGTTCCATCACTTGGTTGAAACTCGTCTTCCGAAATTGATTCCATCACGTTTTCTTAACAAGATTAAATGCGCTTAAAAGCAAATTTAAGCCGCTAAATGCCAGGTAAAATATCACAAACTAATAACTTTCACTGTCTCTCTCTAAGGGATTGAATATTCAGAACCTGAAGGATCCGGTCCTACTACATCAGGATGAAAAGATGTAGTAACTGCACTTTTATGTTCATATCTGCTAAAAGCCAAAAAAAAATGGAGGATCATTTGTTTCAAATTCCAAATGTTGCTATCTTTATGCGCTCTAGTTTTGACTTTTGAGCTCATTATAAACATTTCCAAGGAATTACTCAATAAGTTGAAGTTAGATTTCTCATATAAACCCTCATTATAATCAACACTTGTCATCAAATTAATAGAAATTAAATGGGGCAAATAAAATACGAAATCACCACAACGATGAATATTAGTTCCATCATGAATTTGGAAAGCCATTTAACCATGCCCAAGCTCCATTCACAAAACAACAATTTGAAAACAATAACGCCTGAATAATTAAAACTATGTAATTCAGATGAAACTAGCAATGCAATCAAGATAAACTCAGCCAGGCATAATTCAAATATGGAGATTAAACTAGTTCCATTCATACAAACATTACAAACAGAAAGAAGAATTAGATATCTAACCTGATCATGTTAATCGATTGAGCAGAGGACAACAATGGCATGCAACATAATAATAATTACTAATCCTCAAAACAGTGAAATTTGAGAGGGAATTCGATCAACTTGATCAAATTGGCATGCATGCATGATCATATAGATGGAGATAAAAGAAAATTATGATGAGGCGAGATGAGCGAAATTGGTGAGGATTAAAGGACGTAGAATCGATGAATGTGCATCGGATAATTTTGTAGAAAGTGATTTAGGTCGTATCTACGAATCCAACTAGAATTTAGGAAAATACGTAGAATCCCCAGCCCCAGGCAGGCCATGTGTGTGTTGGACATCTATTGACCTTCAAAAACAAACCGTCCGTCCTTAACAACCTAATTAACCGGGAAAGAAAGTTAGAAAGCGAAATGAAATGTTGAGAAGTTGAACCCCCTGATCGAGCTTTTCTCAATGTTTTTAGAGAAAGGTATAGTTTTTAATATAATTCATACTTAAATTCATAGTTCCAAAAAACTAATTTTAACGTTTGAATCAATAATATCAATGGTTTATATTATATTTTAAAATTTTACATGAACTTTATTAAACACAATTCTATTTAACATATTTGAAAATTAAACTAATTTAAAATTTAATATGAGATACATAAATATAATATAAACAAATATTTCTATTAATACAGTTTTCAACTGATTTAATGATATCAAGATTGTAAAAATCTCTAACATCATCGTTTATACTTTTCTTACAACATATTAACTGTACAAGTCACTAGTAGGTAACCACAAGTAATACAAATATATCTTTACATCTACCTAATACAATATATTTAATTAGATATAGAAGAAGATTTATTTCATCTTTTATGCCTTCAGATGTAAATTTTTAAGGTTGTGTGATGAATGTCTTCACCTACATGTTTGTAGTTGCAATTAGAAAAGGCATTGGTGATGAATGTTATCTAATGTTTATGATTCAAATCAGTATCATAACAACATCAATTAAACATTTCCATTTAGACAAAATGATTATCAGATTGTATGCAAGAACCATACGTATGTATGTATGCGTATGAAGCTGAGAACAATATACAGCTGGAATAATAATTATGAAAACCTTATTTAGGGTTAATTGATTTATTGCTTAAATACCAAGGTCATATATACAATAATGATCCTCGTACTTTTAGATTACTACATATAAAAGCAAACTTTGATTAAAATACTTAAATGAACACAATAAGGTTCTAACATTCTCCCTATTTATATTCATTCTACAAATAAAGCATATAAACAAAAACTAAACAAAATGAAGTTATGTATTTGTGTTTTCTCTTTCCCTTCCTCTTTGTCACCTCCTTCTTTGCTTCAGTATAATGTTTGAATACTCGTTTACAGATATCTAACCTTTCTTCGATATTCCACAGATCTTTTCATAGATTCAATCTTTTCTCAATTCCTTCAACTATGTTCCTAATCAGCAAGTTTTGATAAGCATACATCTGATGATCAAGTGAAGCTTTAAAGTCTTGCCACAACTAATTGTACAGTTTAGACCAAATATTCTTGAGTGTACCATCACAATATTTAGCTACTTCGCAGATTCGCAGGTACCTCATTTTCTTTTCCAGATTAAGATAGGCTACTCCAAGCTCAGGCTTCTCACACACTTCAAATTCTCTTAGATTTTCTATACCTTCAACTTCTTGATTAGGCATAGTCAAGTTAACTTTCTTTTGTTGGTTCTCGAGCACCATTTGTAGATCAGGAGCAGCATAAAATCTGACTTGACGCATCATGAACCTTTTTAACGCATTCAAACCAACTTCCCAATCGCGATTCTTGGAAAGATTAAATTTTTTGGACATGGAATGTATGTCCAGAACATCTTGTAAAGATATGTACTCCAGATCGCTTTCAACCACCTCTTGCACACTTCCATCAGCGCTTACAATCTTATAGAATGGGAAGGACCGCCTACTATACTTCCCATATTCTATGCTTATTATATCACTGACATGATACTTAGATTGTCTTTATCCTTAACGTCGTGGTCTTAAAGTATACGTCTATACTCGGCAGCCCTTAGAGTTCCTTCCAAATACTCTAAGTCACTAAGAGTTAGTCCATCAAACTATTTAATCTTCTCAGGACTTCTCCAAATTCTTTCCACACAATTCTCTATAAAAGGTGCTCGTAGCTTCCTATCATCTAATTTCCGCTCAATGTGAATGCTTTTCTTGGATGTTTTCACTTGTTGAGCCTGAGCTACGGCTTCTACTAGAACATTCACTTCCTCATGTTGTTCTTCTTCTTGATCAAAGTCGAACCATCTGGCTACCTCCTCCCGGTTATTTGTTCTTACTAATTTAATGTTCAATAGTTGATTTTCTTCATTAGAGTCCACATACAGAATTTATTCGGGGTCATTGATTGGTACTTGTAGGCTTCCGAAGGGTTTCCAAAAAGTGGCCTCTTCCCTTTCAGGAGTCGATTCAGGTGAAATAGGCCGGGGTGGCTATGGGTAATGAAAAGATCATGGATATGGTTAGAAGAATGACTACAAGGGCAATTGTGGTTGATAGCAATGATGCAATGGTTTCAGGTGAGGCTGGGTCAGCAGTGGTTTGTTTGGTTTGGGAAGGTTGAGTTGTTTATGGTTTTGGTTTTGGTAGGCTCGGTAGTAGGCTCAAGATTTACAGTAGATGGTTCTGTGGTTTGCTGCTTTTCCTCCCCCTCAGGGTGATATGGATCTTCAGGATCATCGTGCGTACGTGAAAGACCAACAGAACCTTGAATACGACAACTTAGTAATTTATCTTTGAGTTTGTGATTGGAGGCAGTCAATTGATCTACTTTATTTGATAGAACGTGAATGTCATTTTGCATGTCTTTGACCTCTTGTTGCACGGGTTCAATCTGTTGCACAAACTTGGTTAAACCAGAGGCAGCATCGGTATGAGAGGTTTTACGGGCCACCAGGATGTCTAGGGCTTCTTGGGGAATTAAAATGTGAGGTCAAGAGGGTTGGGTAGGATGAGGAGCTGTATGGGAAGGATATTGTAGGTGTAGTTACCTCTCACAGGGTAGTGATGAAGGGGGTATGGCTCTGTTCTCCAAGCTTTTCCTTTGTCGGTGAGAGAGGACTTAATAGCATTGGTAACTTCCCTAAGCAATTGTTCATGATATGAAGCAAAGGCTATTAAGCTAGATGTAGTGACTTCTACTGGAGTATTGAACACATCAGTACTCATTCCTATAGGGCTTGCCGAGATATTATTGGTGGCTTCGGTATCGCCCTCATTCCTCGTAGAAGTAATAGCATCAAACGCCTCATCAATTTCATCCATGGCTTCGTCGATATCAATAGACGCAACATGCTTTAGCCTTTTCGCCATTGATTTCAATCTTTTTTTTTTTGCGTTTCTACCTGAACCTCCTTGCGTTTCAAGCTTGGATCATGTGAAAGCTTAGTTCTCTTTTCCTTTTCTTTCACTAACCCAACATTATCTAGAATATCATCACCATCCTCATCAGTATTTCCTATAGTTTCAATCACAAAAACGATTGTTCTCCTTGTGCTCCCTTATTCTCACTCTCTCCTACTCCACCTTGTGCTACCTCTTGCACTCTCTTAGGACCCTCACGTTTAGTAGGTGATCCTTTAGGGGTAGGTTCAGACGGGTTCGCTGTTCAATAGGAGGTAATTTATTATGTTCTCTATACTCTATTACCGCTTGAGCATCCTGATCCGCCAAACTCAACAAATATTCCGGGATCACTAACCCTTTAATAACTAGTGTTGCTTCTATCCTTTGAGTTTGGGAATGAGATTTAGGGGTCACGAACTCTGACTCAGGACGAGTAGGTATCTCAGTATACCTTTGAAGAAAGAAGTCCACAATTAAGGACATGAATCGCCAGTACGGTATAAAGGTTCGTTTCTTTGACCCTTTTCGCTATTCGATGTCTTTTAGCTCATTCTAGAAGATGCTAGCAAACTTTAATTCACATCTAAAAGCAAACTTTAATTCACATCAACCGTTTTGAGAGTGAAAAATGATAAGAGAAACACATAAAAGATATATTATTTTTGTATATTTTTTATTTTATTTATTTGTAAATAAAAAATTCAATATAATTATGACAGTATGAGAAGCTACGTGAAGATAAAAAAAAAAAGTATTTTCATTATATGCTCTCTCACTACATATATTATATATATGTGTGTGAGAGAGAACGAGAGTTGACGGAGGGAATATATTATTTTAAGACTCAACTTAAAAATAATAAAAAGCTTGGTTGTTTTTACCGTTAACAATGGAAAATTAAGGATTAAGATGGTTACATAAAATTAAAAAGAAAAATGAAAAAAGTTGCCGTTCTCTGTGGTGCGGCTGGTCAGGCCCACCGTCACCATCATCCCAGCACACAGGGAGACCACCCAAAATAAAATTATGCCAACAAAGAGATAAATAAAGAGACTTCTCTTTCTTCTCCCCTCCCCTCTCTCTTTCTCTGTATAATTTTCCAACTTTTGATCTTTCTCACATACGTTTCATATGAAATTATTGTAATTTTTCAACCTAAACACTCCAATATCCAATCTCAATTCGATTCCCTATGTAATTTCTAACAATCACATCACAAATGCCCCATGTTTCAAACCTAATTATCGATTCAATTATGGGGTTAGGGTTCTGGTTCTTGTGAAGCATCTTAAACCCATATCAATTTACTGATTTTATTGAATTTAACCCACGAAAATGGCGACGAGAGGGAGCAGATCGGAGAAGGTGAGAAGGATTTTCCAGCAATTTGATTTCAACAGAGATGGAGGTCTGAACAGGGAAGAAATGTCTGCCCTTGTTGTTGCTGTAAACCCTAGAGTTAAATTTAGTGACGAACAAATCAACGCTATCCTCGACGAAGTTTTTCGTACGTACGGTGACTTCATCGACGGCGAAAAGGGTCTTACTTACGACGGCTTGTTACGTACATACGACGACGGCGCTGGTGACGTCGACCGTGATTTTGAAGCATTAGCGCTTGAATTGAAACCCGACGACGATAATGAAGTTGCTTCTTCTTTAGCATTGGAAGAAGCTTCCACTTCATCGGTCATGGAAAGGGTGTCGTCGTCCGGTGCCGGTGCCGGACCGCAGAAGAAATACAGGACGGCAGCCTGGGCGGCATCTCCAAACCACGGAATTATCTTCGACGACACGTGGAAACTCGTCGACGATTTGGAAATTTTAATCAAAAGATTGAAATCAAAGCAGTCCAAAGATGGGAAAACAAAAGGGGAAAATTTCGATGTATATTCGGATCCTGGGTGGTCTAGAGAGCTCGGACCATCGTCAGAGATCGATAAACGGATTGTTTGGGAAGAAAGTGGTCACGATTATTCAATTTTCGTGAAAGAATTAGGAGCGTTGAGGTCAAGAGCAGATGGGTCAAGATCAAGAGAAGAAGCATTTGACGGCCATATGGCTCTGGGTCGAGTTTTATACGATCAACAATTATTTAAAGAATCATTACTCTGTTTCAAACGAGCCTGTGAATTACAACCCACGGATGTCCGGCCACATTTCCGATCAGGAAACTGTTACCATGTTATTGGTAATTACACAGAAGCTAAAAGCGAGTTTGTTTCAGCTTTGGATGCAGCAGAGGCTGGAGGTAATCAATGGGGTTATTTACTTCCTCAAATTCATGTGAATCTTGGTATTGCTCTTGAATTTGAAGGTATGGTTATAAGTGCTTGTGAACATTACAGAGAGGCTGCGATTCTTTGTCCGACTCATTTTCGAGCTTTAAAGCTTTTAGGCAGTGCTTTACTTGGTGTAGGTGAATATAAAGCTGCTGTAAAAGCATTAGAAGAAGCGATTTACATGAAAAATGATTATGCTGATGCACATTGTGATTTAGCTTCTGCTTTACATGCGATTGGTGATGATGAAAACGCGATTAAGGAGTTTCAGAAGGCTATTGATTTGAAACCTGGTCATGTTGATGCTTTGTATAATCTTGGTGGTCTTTATATGGATATGGGTCGGTACCAACGAGCTTCTGAAGTGTACACGAGGGTGTTAGGAGTGTGGCCTAACCATTGGCGGGCTCAGCTTAATAAAGCGGTATCATTGTTAGGTGCTGGTGAAACCGAAGAAGCTAAAAAGGCTTTGAAAGAAGCTTTAAAAATGACCAACAGGATTGAGTTGTATGATGCCATTTCTCACTTGAAACAACTTCACAGAAAGAAAATTAAAGGAAAGGGGAATGGAAGTGGGAATGGGAATGGGGATGTTGCGTTTGTTATTGTGGAACCATCGAGGTTTAAAACCATTGGTGAAAAAACGACATTAAGACAAGAACTTGCTACCGCTCTTAACATTAGAGGCTTTCAAAGAACCACGAGGTTGAATCGTTGTGATGCGGACCTTCTAAAGAAGGAAATGAATGAAAACGAGACTCCTTTGACATATTCTGGTAACGGGCTGCCCGAAAAATCTATAAGAAAGGCGTCTTTAGAGGTGGTTCTTCGACGATTGCTTAGTTTCTTGAAACCTGAAACTTTTGTAGGGGCTGTGAAGGCTATTAACCTCAAAATCCTCACTGTTTTAGATGAATCAGAACTGGGTCGGGTTGATTTGGGTATGTTTTTTGCGATTCTAGCTCCTATTTGTGGTGGCACCCCAGAAAAACGAAAGCGGGTAGCATTTGATTCACTTCTATGGCGACCCGTTAATGAACAAGGAGGTAACGGGCAGATTAAAAAGATTGATGTTTTACGTTATATAAAGTTATTACGTGCAATCTACATTCCTTCACAAGGTGCAAGTGAATTATTGGAGATCCATGGAGAAATCGATACTTCACTGGTGTCGTTTACAGAGTTTATTGCTATGTTTGATGATCCCGATTGGGGTTTTGGTATCATGTCGACTCTTTTAAAGCTTGAAAGTTGTGATAGGAATCGGCATGGTAAACAGTCGTGTGGTGTTTGTCGATACCCAATAATTGGATCCCGATTTAAGGAGATGAAATTGCACTTCAGCCTTTGTAGTCAGTGTTACAGCGAAGGAAAAGTTCCTCCAGGTCTTAAAAGCGAAGAGTATCGATTTAAAGAATATGCTAAAGAGAGCGACGCCGTGAAAGATAAGTGTATGTGGTTTAGTAAAAGCTCCTCAGGTACCACTACTAGTTTGTAGCCTTGTGTATTATTCGATGCCCGTATATTCTTTAAGTTGTGTAGTGTGTGATATATATAGGTCGTGAATTTGTTCATTAATTCTAATGTGTCGATGTATACGAAATCGTGAATTCTTTGTTTAACGACCCGCAAGATGCATTCTTTCTCGTTGTACTCCTTGTTTTTGACCTCATGAGTATGGTTTATGATATGACATGATTCTATACAATATATTGTATTGTTCTTGTTCTTTTGTGAACTGATAATTCCATGTAGTTTTGCTTTGCTATCATTTTATGTATATAAACAGTTTGGAACCCTGATCCCCTTTATAGACTGTTTGATATCTCAAAGGAAACAATTATGTTACGGATTTAGAGCTAAGCAAACATGAACTTGAGTATTGACCCGATCCCGTTTGATACTTTTTATAATAACCTGTTTAGACCCGCTTACACGACTTGCCCATCCTTTTTCCAGATAGCTTATAGAAGCCCCAAAACGGGCCAGGCTACGGGTGGTTTAGATCAAGATTAAGACGGGTAATGGTTCGGGTAATTGGGTTTGTGTTGATACTAAAAATAGAATATTTGGTGACATATTGAACTGGTCATATATTGTAGAGTATGGACCAATGTCTGCTTGGTCTAAAGGACTAGTTGCAATAAATGAAAAGGGTAGTCTAGATGAATAACAACTAGCTGTATAAGTCCTAGAATATTATTCAAGCTGGCCAAGAAAAAGAAGTGCATTTCATTGATCAAACATATAAAGATAAATTGGTTAGTTTGGGGGCATTTAAAATAGGTATTGTTGAGTTGTTGGTAGGGGGAATAAAACAATTTTCATTGCATAATTTAAAGAAGATGAAACTTGGTGGTTGGCATGATCATATACTTGGGTTGTTTTAATTAAATAAGCTATACCTACCCCTTAATTTAATTGATTGTCTAACATCATTCTGTGTTGTAATTAATTTTAAAATGTTTAGCTTGATATTTCATCAACACTTGTTTCTAACACCATATTCTATTGGTCAACTTATTTTTGTTTAACACCTTTTCTTATCAAATCACCTCTTATATGCTTTTATTCTTGAGACATATTACATCTTTCTTTCCCACAATTACATTTAATCAATCACACAAGAAGTGCCTAAATTTTATAGAGGAGTGTAATTATATTTAACCTTTTTAATATAAGTAAGACCATTCGTAGTGACTCGTTATTGACATTTACTTCCCTCGTCATGCACCGTCATCCTCTATGATGCTCCTCGTTAATGGCTTGTCATCGGTGAGCTCATATGACAAGCTAAACGGGCATGTTATCAATTTCTTTTCTTTTTTTCCAGCCAATTATAAAATGAAAATGGGTGATGATAGTCATGACTAGGGTTATTTAATTATGGGATAACCATAAGCTAGAAAAACTAATGTGACAATCATAGATATCATGACTACGAGTTGTCTAAGAATAATACAAATGCATTCTTCTTGAACATCTTTTCATTTAGATGTAGTTTGTGCACTAACGCAACATAATATTATAACACAATATACTTTATTTCACATCAAAACATTAGAGTAGGATATATTTACCCCAACCTTCAAATACTTCATATCACGTCATTATCACCTAACTCATACTTTACTTTTACTATTTTATACTTTAACAACATAGAAAATACGTATATTTCACAATCTTAAATTTTTAATACATAACATTGATGTTAATTTTGAAATACATCAAGAGTTTGGTTGAAACACTAAACCTACATATTTGGTTGAGTTTTATAAACTCGTCTTAGGTGATTCATTCAGCCACGAAACAGAAGCAAGCAATCATAGACGGAACCGAGCCTCCCATCGCACCAGTAGAATCATTTTCTTTCATCTTTTCAACTCCTACTTGTTTTAGAACATCACATACGTGCCAACCACTTTTTTTCACTAAAAATGTCTTCCATTTTCTTTTTAATACTCTAAAATATTACGCCAACACGTATAAAAAACCACCTCCCACGAATTCCACGACGACATCATCCACCAACGACCACCCCACCCCGCCCGCTTAAATGCATCACAACATACATCATTCAAGAATTCATACGCCTTCCAGAATGAAAGATTCCAACAACCCGACTTTCACTGCAAAGTTGTTCATGCACACATTACGCATGACTTTGCTTATCATAATCATGATTTCCTTCCAAACAATCGCCAAAACAACAGCAAGCAGCATACCACCATTAGAGCAAACAGAGTTTCCAGAGGTCCAGTCGCCACAATCTCTTATGTTTCACCCAGATGTTGATGATGAAATACAAGATTATAATAACTGGGATCCCGCACCTTACACAGGGGGTCAAGGCAATGCTGGTGATATACCTCACGCAGGGCTAGATGATGAAGTCGAAGACATGAATTCTGGTGATGATACTAATCTGCTGGCTTGAATTTGAAGAATTGTATGTATTTACAGATTTTTCATGCTCAAAAATGAATCCATCATATTTATGTAAAACAAAACAGATGTAATGGAAGCTCTACTGATACAAAATTAGATAATGTTTGTAACTCACGCGCTGTATAACTAACAGTTCCCAAAGTTGCATTTTACATGAGATGAATGGAAGATGGGCCAGTGAAAGCAGCAACTTTCTGAGCTTGCTGAGCTTCACTTTTGTATAGTTCCTTCAAATCCTTTTTAGCACGCCGTGCCTCTCGTTTTTCCTCCTTCACTGCCGCCTGCATCAATGCTCACAACAATAAGCATATGCATTGCACTAAAACCACAAGTAAAGCAGGGAACACCAAACATATCATAAAACAGACAGTGTAGAAAATTAATGCAAAATATAACCTACATTGAAAGATGAATAAAAGATATGATTGCTTATTCAGTATAATTATACATAGCTCTTTGTTAATAGGAGCTTTGTTAGCATCTATGTAACAGCTGAAGAATGCAGTGGCATTCATTTCAATAGCGAATCACTATGGATACATGATTGATAACGAGAAAAAATCAAAACGAGTACGGATTTCAAAACTCGACCCTTTAGGTGGGCATGAGTATCAACCCCATTTTCTCAACCCATATACTTTAACCAAACATACCCAAACACTATAAAGTATGTCACCCTTTAACCAAACACCCCTTAGTGACATGGATCCTTAATAACAAACAATTATTACCATGAATAAGATTCTGCATTCTGTAATACCAAAAAGAAAACAGATAAAAACATGATGGCATTATATACAGTTATACACTACATAGAGCCAAAATATGTACCTTGCGTTCTTTCTTTTCTTCCTTTGATTCTTGACCAAGTTTCTTCCTTGGAAGCGGCACATTCTTTGGTTTACTCCTATCTTTCACAACCTCTGCGGCAGAAGTCCGACTGTGAGGCAAAAAGTCAACAGGGAGCTTTTCTTTACCTTTAAGAGCAATTACATGAGATGGCGCAGTAAAGGCTTTGTTGACCGTTTCAGTCAGCTTCTTCTTTTTCCTTCCCCCAGGTGCTTCAATCTTCCCTGGGTGGTTATCAAGATTTGAGTATGTAGTTATGATAGTCTCACAATCCCATCCTTCTGATTCATCACTGCTTTCTTCTAAAATAACATCTTCCTTGTCAGTTTCATTTTCATTTTCATACTGCTCAGCGTATTCCATGCACCGTGGTCTCAGATCAGCAGCAGTTTCCAGTGAAACGGGTTCTTCGATTTTTTTTTCATGCAACAAAAGTTTGTATTTTCCATCTATTTCCAGGCTATTAATTGCATGGTCCAAAGAAACTTCACTGAGATTCCCTGCAACAGGGTCATGATATTCATAATCTTCAGACGTGGCGTTGTGATATTCATCTTCGCTATCTGTACCGTATTCCTGAAGTTCAAGCTGTATAAACCAGAAATCACTGTCATGAATTTTCCAATAAACGATAATAAAAATTTACAAAAGATAAAACTTACCATATCAAACTGCTCATCTAATGGTCGACGCTCTCTAGGCTTTGTAGCAACAAAAGTTTCAGAAGTAACAAGATTCTTCTCCTGTGAAAGATGTGTATTATATTTGTCCTCCTTGCTGTTCACATTTGATTCTTCTGACGAAGTTAACTTCTTAACAAGTTCCACAGCTTCTGATTCCTCTGGAAGGTTTGCATTTATAACAAAATCTTCTTCCAAGTCTTCAACATCTGAACCAAAACGTGATACATCACTGTCATCAAGCAATGCAGCCACTTCAGGATCAATTGCTTTCTGAATCCTAACAGGAACAGTTTTGACTGCAACTCCATAGATTGACTTCTTGTAAGAATCATCATCATAGGCCTGAGAAACCTCAATCCTAGATGCATCGTATGCCTAGAAATCACCCCAAAAAAGATAAAAAGAGTGATGTAAATTTGCATTCTGTGCAACTCTATGTACCAAAAGATAAGAAAAGGATATTCATCATCAACCAAATAAAGACCACCCAGAACAATTAACAATAGAATGGTCAATAGTCAATTAATCAACACACTTGCCCCTACACAAAAAGCACTGTCTTGGATACCAGGACAATTCCAATGACAAGAAACCAATATCTCTTTGAATTCAGAACATCCTATGTTGGCATGGATAGGGATTGTTTGGGTTAGTTCATTTTCTTCGCTTATTATTAGCTTATAGTATAGAGATATGAAAAAAGTCAAAAACAAAATGTTTGGGCTAGTTTAGACTTTAGAGCTTCGAATCTTTCATAAGCCATTTGGAGCTTAGCTTATTAATTCTTTTTTACTTAAATATACTTCACATAATCCCCCTCTTACTCTTATTGTACCAAAATAAACTAAGCTAATAAGCTCAAGTCAGTAACAATAAAACTAACCCAAACACTCTTGAGTACATATTCGTGGGTACAGAACATGATATCCAAGCTGGAAACATACGCTCATACTTTAAGAACAAGAGCAAGCTAGATAGAATACGAAACTAACCTTTACATCACGAGGCAGCTGGTCTAGCCTCGCCTTAGGGTTCTGGTAAAACGATGAACCGCCTCCAGAATTCCTGATTTCCCTTAGATGCGACAAATAATTGTATCCATCGTCAGGAAACCCTAACTCCACTATCTCCCTCCTCACATGATCAGGCAACGAAGAACCACCTGGCAATCGGCCGGCAATCGTCTCCTTCTCAAAACTCCCATCCCGGCCTCCGAATTCGTCATCGCTGTAATCGTCAGGAGCATCGTCGAATATCCCATTACCGTCATCGTCATCATCCAGCTCACCGTGGTGCTCGTCGAAAAAGGCCTTCTCCGAGTTGCCATCAACCCTAACGAATACTCGATCGCTGGAGGGTCCTTCGGCGTAATTGGGATCGGAGGAATCACGAGAGATTAGCTGGAAAGTTGCTGCTTTTTTCTTGTCGATGAACTTCTTCTTCCTTCCCATTGTTGAAAAGGAATCCAAAGAAATTTGCAGAAGAGAGACCAGATTTTTTTACATGTATATATCTAGGGTTTTAGGGCACCAAACTTGGGCCTCCCAGAATCGAAGCTTAAAAGTTAAACCCCTTACTAACGAACAAAAATAATTGCAAGCCCAACTACTAACTACTAAGTATAGAGTATAGAATTCTTGGTTACCCGATTTCAAGTTCAAATATTAAATTATAGTCTCCCGTAAATTATGTTTAAACCAGGCCTATAAATACGGGTCAGGTTCGAGTTAACGGCTCATGTCATTTTGGTATCGACGAATTTTCGTGTTGACCCAATTTAATTTCGTGTCAGGTTTGGTTTGTGTCACTCTACTTCGTGTTAGGTTCAGGTCGTGGTTCGGGTTGATCCACTACTTCGCAAAATTAACACATCATCATCAACTTTTGTTAAACTCGTTTAAAAATATTCATACCCGAATAATCTGATCGGGTTTCGATCGATCGGTAATCCATTTTCGATTATTTGTTTGGTTTTAGTCGGATAACCCAAAATTTGATCCGTTCGGGTTTTCAGTTTGAAACTTTTGTATTCAATACCGGAGAATATGGAAGTTAAATCACTTATGGAACCCCTTTTTAATGCCAAACGTGATTAACAATCGAAAATTTAGCTTTATGCCAAATGCGACTAATAGTGCGCTTAGAAACCAAGAATAGGAAAACTAAATCACTTATGAAACCTCTTTTTTAATTGTCCACTGAATTTTCTTGTAATAACGATTGATATACATCTTGATGTTGTGCAATAGTATTATTCTTTTTAGTAACTAAATTTGTGACATTCTCCATATGAAAATTAGAAGGGTCGACAGTGGTAGGGAGTATTATTTGATATAAATTTAGTGGAATATAAGGGATAAATTTTTTAAAGTTTAGTTGAAGGAAAGGAGTAAATTTGAATATGTGATTGGTGCATATATGGTAGTTGAAGTTGCTCAAGTACATAAAAGAAACAAAAGGCGATAAAAATAGCTCCATTATTTTAGCAACAAAGATAAAAATTTTAAATATATACCCCAAATTTAATGGATTTAGGAAACAAAACATATTCATTAGTAATATTATTTGTTGTTAATTTGTTACAAGAGATTCTTCCTATAAGAGTTTCTTCAGGAGTGTGAGTTTCTTGATTAAAGTCTTCAGGATTTTATCTATTGACCTCTTGTAAGAGAGCAAGTGTCAATGGACTATCAAAGTGATGGTTTATATTTTTTTTATTATATCATATAAATTAAGCAAATATTTCGGTCAATCATCGTGATACGTGTCTTAGATTTCAACAAAAATTCAACATCTATTTTGCTTAGAATAATCTAAAAAAATAAATAGGTAAAAGTAAAAATCATGGCTCATTGTACTTTATAACTGTAATTCTACATTAATTGTAACACCATGCTTTTGAGAACCTTTTTTTTAAAAAAACTATTATTTCAAGTTTTCAAACCGTGTGGGTTTATCTGTAATCAAAACATTTACACCTGGTTTCAAATTTAAACAAACAGCGGAAGAAAATACGTAGCAATTTATATACAATCAAAACTAGTCACATTACAAACGTTGGTGTTACCATTGCCAACTGGCCGACCATAATCAGAGTAGTAAAAACACACATAATATAACACAAAGTGTTAACAAAAGTGTTCCTCCCAAATACATAAAAACCCGCAGGCACCCGTGCTCTCAAGTCTTAGGACCACCTGCACATACGGAGGAGAGAATATCTGTTAGCTATAAAAGCTAGTGAATACAAGATAGCATAATAATCAACATAAGCATATCATATATCATAAATCATGATCAAACAATGTTATCCTAGCATCTCGCGATGAGCTGGCGTAGTCAGAAGGCGACATATCTTGCAGGGTAGCAAACCCGGCTCAATGCACCAAACTAGGATACCAGACACATCAACCGCGCCGGTGGGTGAGCTGTGAAGCGGTCCACCATTGCGTTCTGGAATCAATCGATTCCTATAGGGACAACGGGAAGCTAATCCCCAACCGTTCGAGGAGCATTGGGCTTGCAAGGCCCTAAATACCTACAAAGGTACCGCTGATGCTATCATTGACAAGCATGCTTCAAACCAATCCCAGGCCATCGCTGGCCCCGATAATGGACTAATCAGTCCCCAAGTCCATATCCGTTCACAAACACATAACTGATCCAATCGGATCTTCATTGTGTGCATATAATCATATATCATCATTATGAATCATAACATATACTTAATCAAATGCATATCATATTGTATCAACAAGTTATACCTAGCATCATCATGCTTTTCAATCTACACTTAACCAAGTGCATAATATATCATGACAATCATTTCTCATGCATAAGACAAGGTAGTTTACCTTTCATTAACATATTCAATTCGTTTGTTAATATATGATATAGGTGTATTAATGTTATGTTATCCGGCACTCACCTGACGAGCTAAAGTAAGCAAATGTGCTGCTCTGGCTCTTCCGGATCATCGGTCTCACCTATAACATATAGTTTACATTTAGACATCAACACTTTGAGTACTACAACTAAGAGAAATGCAATAATCCCCTAATACTATCCTCAATCAACTTACTAACTTATAACATTAAACCCATACACCAAAACACAAAGAAAAACATAATCCTGTGCTGGTGCAGGGGGCTCGCGCCCAACCCATCTGCCTCGCGCCGCGAGGTCTGTGTTGTGCACAGACAGCTTGTTGTTTTGTACACAGCAATGCCATTTCGATCCATTTCAATACCAAATCAACTTTGGTCATTTTTAAGTGATTTCTAACATCATTTGACACTTGTAGAAGCTTTCTAACATCCAAAAACACCTATCCAATTAATTCATACAAAAATCCAATTTAAAGGGATAAAGAAATGTCTATTTTGGCCAATACTTGAAATACACCAATTCTAACTCTTCCAATACATCATTTCTTCTTAATATGATATATTAAAGCTATTGTAACTGACCAATTCATTTAAAACCATTGTTTGATAGCATTTTCCAATTCTGACCATTTAATGCTTATTTTTCACTATTTTAGCCAATTCAATCTAAACCACCTTTGCAAATCTGAAATTTATGTTCCAATCAATCCATATGAGTTATATGAACCTATTAGAATACTAAAAATCAGTTCTTGATGGTTAATTACAATTTGACTCATTTTTTGCCATTTTGACCCATTTGAGCCATTTGTTGATTTGATGAAAATCATCACTTCTAATCCAACAATTGAGTTCTAATCAATCCTTGTGAGTTGTAGGAACAGTTAGAACAACAAAACTTAGTTCTTGAATGTCAATTTCAGTTTGACCTGTTTTTGACCATTTTGACCCATTTGAGCCAAAACTTAATCAAGAACATAACTTTAATTCATGAATTTGATTCTTAAGCACTTATAGCTGACCCAATTAAAACCTAAATTTCAAGAATTGAAGAACACAAGGAGATGAAGCTTACAAGAATGATGAAGATGGACTTAAGAACATATTAGAAACTTGGATTTGCAGCAAAGATTAGAGCTTTATAGTCTTATTGTTCTTCTTCTTCAAAGATAGCCAAGAAGTCAAGAACAAGTGAGAAGGTGTGGTATGTGTGTGGGTATACACACGTATGTGTGTGTCTGTGCAAATATTAGAACTGACTTGTGGATTATTATTATCCACAATTGAGTATCTTGTTCCCCTTTTTAACTTACAACTCGTCTCTCGTTTACCCGTTTCAACTAATGGGGATATTTTCGAAATCCTCGTTTGAAACTGTTCAATACTTTATAATTTTTATCTATTATTAATACTATTATTATAACTTCATTTCTTTATCATTTTCATAATTTATATCAATAACTAGAATATATATATTATTTTATTTATTTAAATAATCTACGTACAACGTTCGCACACGTTTAGGCCTAATTCGAGAATGTTACATTAACCATAGTCCTATTAAATATTAAATATAAAACTGACTCATCATCATTAGCATCGGTAATCATGCTTCCATTTATAGCGGCAAAAAAAATTTTATGGTGATAATTTTGACTCAATGTGTTTTGGTAAAAATGAAAATAAAATCTAAAAAATAGTTGTAAAATTTTTGTGCCAAAATTTTATTAAGGACAAAAAAGATTTGACTTGTAGCACCGACTCATAAAGATCAAAATTTTTACTATGCCCGTAAAATTAAATGATGACCCGATGCACCTATGCCCTTTGTTTTGTTGTTGCATATGAAACCTGTATATTTTCAATGAGAAGTTATATATCCTCTTTATATATTCCTATTTTCTCTTCTACTCATTTTATGAGGACAAAAAAGATAAAGAAATAAAATAAGAACGAAAATTAATACATTACATATGTGTCATGTCAATCATTCAATGTATAAGAAAATAAAATCTAAAGCGTTTGATCTATAGTTTTCTACTTTTCTTTAATTACTTTGTTCTGTTAATCTAGGTTGTTTGATTAATAGTTGGTTAATTAATTTATGTTAAATAGAAAATCCCCCTTTTTTATAAGATTAATCGATTAGTAGATTATTTTGTATATTTATATTGTACTCAGTATTTTAATAATTTTCTTTTATAAATTTAAAACTGATCTGATATAAGCATATCATTACGTTTATATGGAACAATTCCCAATCATGGAATTGTAGTTCTTTTTTTGCTTATTTGTTCTTGTACATCTTTATATCTCTCCGGCCTTTAGTAGCTAAGGTTTTTTAATCGCAACTTTATAATGTTTGATATGTTTCATATCTGAAATGACATTTGTTTGATTTTTATTCCCCTTGTCATGTTCGTATATAAAATATCACTATATGTATGTTTCTGCTCAATCGCTTCACTTTTTTCTTTGATATTTCAGAATCGAAATAAGACTATTTCATGACTGAAATATCAAAGAAAAAAAGTCACTGTTTCACTTTTTTCTTTGATATTCAAGAACTGAAATACTATTGTTTAATGACTTAAATATCAAAGAAAAAAAGGTCACCGCTTCACTTTTTTTTGTTGATATTTTCAAAACTGAAATACTATTGTATTATAACTAAAATATCAAAGAAAAAAAGTAACCACTTCACTTTTTTATTTGATATTTCAGAACTGAAATACTACTGTTTCATGACTGAAATATCAAAGAAAAAGAATGAAGCAACAAAGTATAAGCAAACATATACTTAATTCATATATGAAATATCAAAATAATAATATGTATCAATAATTCATATATGAAATATCAAAGAACTGCACATGATCGTTACGATTAATTACAAAAATGTCATCTCGTGATTTTTTTAGATCTACATCCAGATCGGACAACTGAGATTGAGTCTCTCATTTTCGTTTGTACCTTCCCCTATATATGTGTGTACATATATAAGTTTATTTGATAATTATTCTTATTATGGAAACCAATTTGTGCCGCCTTCCCCTTCTTCGCCTTAATCACTCACCCATGAATTTATTCAATGCATCTTGTCATACTTTATCCCCACGTCCTATATCCATGAATTCCACTTAACAAATGAGTGATTAAGATTAGTTTTCACAATATTCGCAATAAGGATAATTCTCAAATAAATCCTCCAATATATATATATATCATTTAATTTCATTCTCATTTAAATCTCACTCTATATATATATAAAACCCACAAACCTTAGCTACTAAAGGCTAGAGAGAAATAGAGATGTACCATAACAAATAAGCAAAAAAAAAAAAAAAAGAAGAACTACAATTCCGTGATTGGGAATTGACACCAACTACTCTCAATAAGTTTCCTATTTAAAGATTCCATATAAACGTCGTGATATGTTTATATCAAATCAGTTTTAAATTTATAAAAGGAAATTATTAAAATACTAACTACAATATAAATAGACAAAATAATCTACAAATTGATTAATCTTATAAAAAACAATAAAAAAGGGGTATTTTATATTTAACATAAATTAATTAACCAACTATTAATCAAACAACCTAGATTACCAAATAAGAGGAACAAAGAAATCAAAGAAAAGTAGAAAACTATAGACCAAAGAATTTAGATTTTTTTTTCTTATATATTGAATGATTGACATGACACATATGTAATGTATTAATTTTCTTTCTTATTTTATTTTTTTTATCTTTTTTGTCTTCACAAAATGAGTAGAAGAGAAAATATGAATATATAAAGAGGATATACAACTTCTTATTGAAAAATATGCAACAACAAAACATAGGGCATAGGTGCATTGGAGGACCTCCTGTATAAGGAATGGTGGCATAGACCATTATTTAATTTTATGGACGTAGTAAAAATTTTAATTTTTATGTGTCAGTACTACCAGTCAAATTGTTTGATGCCACTAGTGATTTTTTGGATCTTCCATGACCTAATGAAAATTAGTCTTTTTTTTAATAAAAATGATATATTTGTAGTTTAATATCTGACTTATACTTTTCAAAAACTTTATTTTATCTTAAAAACAACAATTTAGTTAAATGTGTCTCGTGTTACATTTGATCGTTGGGCTAAATTAGGTTGTTTTCATACTCTTATAAGGATCAAACTGTACATATTTCAATCAGATTAACTATTTAATAACAAGAAACCTGTTAACCTAACCCGAATAGGTGAAAACCTAAAAAACTTTAACAACACACCTAAGTTTTTATTACTTTTTATTTTTGTTATTATATAATGTCACCGATCACCACAAATTTTAGATCTGCCCATGTAGCGAGGTGGGAAAAGAATAAGATATTTTTTTTGGTTATCCTTTGTATGAATCATTCCTAGAAGTCGCAAATCATCCTTAATCTAGAATAGATGGGTAGAACTGTAGAAGTCGGAGTGGTAGTGCGGTTAAAATGGAGTAGACAAATTGGTTCCACAAAATTAGTTTGACTAACTACTCACAATATTACACGAGTGGCATTTTTTCTATATCTTATACAATATATATGATCTTCTTGTATTAAAATTATTAGATAAAGATTGTTAATTACCGATATTTTATTTTATTTTATTCATTGCATACATATCATGAAAAAAAATGTATATTCCATACCAATGTTAAGTTTACATTTAAATCAAGAAATGTGCCCCCAACTTGGCGACTTCTCATGTAGAATATTCTCTAAAATACAACATGAAAGACGAAAGAAACCATCCCACATTCATTGCATGACACACTGTCCTTCCCTTATCTTCTCCAATCATTCATCATCTATTTATTATTTTATCAACAAATTAAAGTGATATGTATTTGTATAGCTTTAATGTCTACTTGACTACTTGTATTTAACATATTTTGTTTTAATTCTATAATTTCCATATATGCTTAATTAGTAAGAAACACTTATATAAGAGTACATTACAAAGTATTTCATCTTATAACACTACAAAGAATCAAGTACGGCAAAAGTCGTTGCTAAATGCCCTGATTGTCACCCCTATTATCTTTAGGGAGACATGTTGTCACTATTGTTTCATCGTTGATACCTAAAAATCAATGCTATTAGTAACTTCGCTATGAGCTGTCTCCCGCTATTGCTCTTTGTTGCTACTATTTTTTATAATATTTTATTTTTAACGCGGATCAATAATCCTTTACAACGTACAAAAATAATACTACTATATCAAAAAAATTATAGATAATTATTTTTTAGGCATAATTAAAACATAAAGTTATATATAATTTTAAGAAAAACAAGTATGCAAAAGTAGAAAATAATTACAATAAGAACTTAATCTATATTAATCTTTTTATATTTAGGAAACTAAAATAATTAGAAAAGATCAATTCTCGAATTGTTATATATCATTTAACTAGATGTTAATTAATAGTATATTTATATTTACTAAATTGTAGCATCTTTAAAATGAACTCACACATATTTTTTTTTATTCTTGCAATCTTTTTGTTTTAATGAGCACACAAACTACACTTATATCTATAATGTGACTCAAACCCTTATTAATATTTAAAAGGAAATGACATCCTAATAAATCACTTGTTTGTATTACTACGCCAAATATTCAAACTTTAAATATTATTCATTAAAGTTATGGATTTTTTTTATCAAGATTGTAACTTTTGCATTCTGGTAAAATAAAAATAAAAATATATTTTAACAAAAAAATATTATCGGTCTGGATTTTTTTGATCCAACTTGACGGATGCTTATGTTCTCTTTGTTACTTTTTGAAGACTAGCTTGTTTTCGGACACTTGATCGTGGTTATGATATTTTTAAAGTATCTTCTTTCTTGGCATGTATATGAATAATTCTATTTTCACTCAAAGACAAATTAAAAAAACAATAAATTATATAAAACTAACAAATTGCTAGAAAATATAATGAAAATACAAATTAAACATGACTAAACCAAATAACACCAAACACAAACGGAGTATTTAAATATTATCATTGATTGTAGTTAACTATTCAACAACCACGTCAACAATACATAATCCTAGGGGTGAGCATGGTATCGGAAACGGTACCAGAAACGGTACCGACCGGTACAGGTACCGATTTTACCGAATACCGTATTTGGTTTAAAGAGCGTACCATATACCGTACCGAGTATTCATATTGTGGCATCGGTACTTATTTTACTTCGTTTTTTCGGTACTAGTCCCGAATACCAATTTAGCAATATTTCAAGTACTGATTACCGGACCGAAAAGTCTAACTCGGTACTGGTACCAGTTTCGATACGATTCGGTATTTTCGGTACCCATGCTCACCCCTACATAATCCTATAAAAACGGGTATAAGAGAGGTAGAGTATAGATAATTATACGCTAACACGTAGAAAAACTACTTCAAAAGATTTTCTAAAATCTTATATTTAAAAATTTTAAGAAAAATGCTAACCATGGCCCTTAGAGTTGTGGATAATAAATAAAAAAAATGTTATTTTTAGTTTTTAAAATAGTAATCATGTTTCATGTATGAAAAGTTGAAAAGTAATTAAAATTAAAATATGAAAATTATAGAAAGCTAATTATGAACACATAAGTTATGATTGACATTTTTAAAAACCAACATTACCTTTTTTAGTGTTATTCACAGCCCTTAAGGTTATGGTTAGCATTCTTCAATTTTTAATAACTGAACATAACTTTCGCATTTTTTTAGAAACTTTTAATGAAGTGCAGATTGTTATAATTAAAATGAGTATATATAATACTCGTTATGAGTTAAAAGATCAGTTTGATGTATATATAGTTCTTTATATTGCTATATATTAGGATATGACTTGAAAGGCTTGAAAGATATTTGGAATCATAGAAACCAAGAACAAAAGGGAGCTCGGCGTGGAGCAGGAATGTTGGGGCCGAAAGAGTTTTCTTTTGTGTGGCGGCTGTGGAATCTTTTATATATGTTATTTATTATTTCCTAATTGAGGATTAGGGCAACATTAGTTGTTTGGTTTTGGTTATAAATATAAAATATCTAGCCTAGGGTCTAGTCATATGTACACACATCAAACACTCTAAGTTAATAAATAAGTCTCTGGTTCCTACCAGTGGACGTAGGTCGTGACCCCGACGACCGAACCACGTTATATCTTGTGTCGTGTGACTTGTCTTGTTCGTTATCCGCATTATATTCTAACGCGTGTTTTAGGTGTCTCGATCCTAACACTATATTTAGAGAAAAAGTATGGATATAAAATGTGATAGAAATTATGTATATTTGTCTTTAACATGTTTTAATAATTTTCTAGACTTTAAATTGGAAGAGATATGATATATATATATATGGAAAGGTTCATTTGAAAACTGTTTTTATTACGAGAACAAATTTTAGCCGTTCATTTTGGATAATGGAATTTATGGATGAAGAGCATGGGAGATTGAGTGTGGCAAGGTGCATGTAAGAAATTCAAGGGTAGGCAATACAATTGAAGGAGGGGGAATTTGACGGCTAAGATTGGTTCTCGCAATAAAAACGGTTCTCAAATGAACTTTTCACTATATATATATATATATATATATATATGAGAAGGTTCCGTTGAGAACCAATATTAGTGTGAGAACCAATCTTAGCCGTTTATTTTGGATAATGGAATTCATGGATAACGAGCGTGGGAGATTGAGTATGGCAAGGTGCATGTAAGGAATTCATGGGTGAGCAATCCAATTAAAGGAGGGGGGATTGGACAACTAAGATTGGTTTTCGCGGTTCTCGTAATAAAAATGGTTCTCAAATGAACTTTTCAATATATATATATATAGGTAGCGTTCATTTGAGAACCAGTTTTATTACGAGAACCGCAAGAACTATTTGTAGCCATTGATCAAAACTAATCAAAGGTTAATATTGGTTGTGGCAAACATGTAATTAATTAAAAACACAACCGTCGTTTTTTTTCAAAAAAACTGGAGGGTATTTTAGTCAAATTGACTAAATAAAGGGAAAAACCACTTACCTTCACTTTTTTAAAACAAAAATATCTACCAAACGCAAAGGTATTAAAATACGAAAATTATACCAAATTAACAACAAAAATATGTTCTTTAATATGACATCCATATTGCTATACTTTTTAAAAAAAATCATTTTTTCGGTTTTTTTTCTAGCACAACATGAGATATATGCACATATGCATATAACACTCAATTATTTTCAAGCACAATTGCATATGTGCACCACTTGTTCATACTGCATAGGTGGGTCTGGGTGCATATATGCACCGTGCGCGTGTGCATCTCGTGCATATATGCACATGCACATGTAGACATAACACTAGATTTTCTTTCCAGCACGAATACAAACTTCTGCACATATGCACGTAAAACTAAATTTTTTTCAAGTACAGGTACATATATGGGTATATGATCTGTGTATATGTGCATATACCACATGTATATTTATTTACATTTAATTATTTTATTAATTTTAAAAATAAATTCTAAAATAAAATAAAATAAATTAAGAAAAAAACTATATTAATGAAATAAAGATAAGAGTTAATAAGATTTTAAAAACTATATTGATGTGGGTGGATAATTATGTTTATACGAGAGAATATATTTTGAATAAAAAGTTAAAGTAAATTATGAGAGAATAAATTAGTTAAAGATTGAGTGAATGAGATTAATTTAAATTAAATGAAGGGTCAAGATTTTATATTGATTGAATTTTAAGAAGTCTTAAAATTTAAGAGAAGAGGGAATGTTAAATTTTTTATATAGTAGTTTAGATATATATATGCAACTCAAAGTTGGTTAGATCAAACTTAATATTAGTTTACCTATTAATCGTCATACTACATATTATCTATACTACTATATAAATAATTTAACACTCTCTCTCCTCCTTAATTTTAAGACTTCTTAAAATTCAATCAAAACAACATCTTGGCCTTTAATTCTATTTAAATTAATATCATCCACTCAATTTTTAACCATTCCAATCTCTCTCCTAATTTACTTTAACTTTTTAATCAATTAAAATATACTCTCACACAAACATAAATATACACCCATAACAACACAATTTCTAATATCTTATTAACTTCTTTATTCTTATTTCACAAATATGATTTTTTTTCCTTATTTTAATGTCTTTTAGATTTTATTTTAAAAGTTAATAAAATAGTTTATGCAAATAAAAGAAAAATTGAAAAAAATGGGGCATGTTGCTAAAGAAATTTTTTTGTGACATTGAATTTTGCGAATAGCATATCATTACATTTTTTAAAGCGACATATTACAAAACAAAAACTATTCGGCTTCGCAGCATTGCGCGGGTACGATGCCAGTTATAACTTATATGTTAACAAACATCACAACAAAATTGTCTACTTAAATCATTACACTAAATACGAGAGAAAATAAACGGAAAACAACTATATAAATTTATATTTTTTTCATATATTACTATAAATTTAAATTATGGTGCTTGTAATTAAAAGTAGGTCATCAATTAAAAAAGTGATTCTTTTAGATTATTTTGGTTATTCTACTTGTCAAAATGTAAAAAATTCTTCTCGTCAATTTTTTATAAAAAGGTAAATGATTGTAATTGATAAATAGAGAATGAGATAAAGGAAAAAAATAATAATAATTCTTGCAACATGTAAAAAAGAAAACAATAAATTAAAAAAAACGTAATAAAAAAAAACCTATTTACAAATGTTAAGAAACAAAAACAATTATGTCAAATGGTGGGCTTGAGTAAAGGCGCGCCGTGATTTTTTTTAATTTTAAAATGACATTTAAGCCTTTTCTATTTGATTTAATTAATTAACACAAAATAATAATAGATTGGTCTATAATGGTTTTTATGGTTTTCGTAATAAAATTGGTTTTTAAATGATATTTTTCCTGTATATATATATATTTACTATCTTCTTTTATTTTTTATAGGACTTATGAGATCAACACAAATGTCAAAATTAATTGAGGTCTAAGAAGCTGAGAAAAGAAAATTAACGAATTCCGTATGTTATCTTCTGTGAATAGAAATATGAAGTAGAAATATATATATTTTAAATTGAAAACACCATCGTTTCATTTGAATAACTGCTATTTTAGAAAATAAAATTTCAAACTAATAAAAACTATAATAAAATACGACTAAATGCACCTTAAACTTTTCCAACTGTAACGTAATTTATTGAACTTTTGTAGACGCATGTAGAAATAATAGGGATAATTTAACTAACAATGTATCCGACGTGTACATTTTAGTGAATTATTAAATATTATAGTTTATGTATTAAACTTTTCAAAAATTGTATTGTTTATATCTGATTACTTTTACGGCTTTACAGGAAGTAACTAGCTTTCATTCTATTTAAATATTTCCGAATGTTTTAAATTTTTCGAAACTTTAAATTGTATGTATTCAACTTCAAAATGTTGTGTTATCTTGGTTTTCTTCTTGAACTTATAATTATTTTCTAAAAGTGTGTATGTATGTTTTCTTTCAAGATTAATTTTTGTGTTATGTGTTTGTTTTTTTTTTTCAATTTCAGTAATTTGTGCATGTGGGTGCACCCACATGAACGTCAAACAAGGTTGTGAAAGAATTTTGGTTGAAGGTTGGCTATGGTGACAACAATTGAGAGCTTTGCTGGTGCTGGTCGTCTTCAAAAATAAAATACGATAATTAAAAAGATAAGAATAATTTTAATTATATAAACATGAAAAATTATTCACATTACAAAACAAACATGCATAGTTTGTGCGTGATGTGTGTTATTATTTTTAATTGGCTTTATAGTTTGTGTTTAACTATCAACAATATTGATTCCTTACAATATTCATAACTTTTCTAATCGATATAAGAATGCCAAGAACATTAAAATAAAACGATCAAACTAATTATTTATTAATTTAATAAAGTCAAAATTATGACGATGATAATAAGAATAATAACAGCTCCATGTTACAAAATAATAGTAACTATTCGATTACATTAATAATATAGTAAATAATAATAATAAGATACATATTAGCATAAATTATTAATTAAATTAAGATTTATACATATTACTTGTTAAATTGTAAAACAATAATAATAATTAACTATAAGTATTTATAACTAAAAATAAACCGGTAATACTTACAATAAAAATGTTTTAAAAATTAGATTTATGTAATTTTATGAACTTAATTTTAACCGACTCAAGAGAGGAGTTCTAATTTGTGATTCGTTTTTTGTTTTAGCCGTTTACTTGACCTTTTGGGCTGAAATAATTTTTGTGTTGAAGATTTTCTTATTTAATGTAATGCGTCTCTAGATTTTTTTCTTTTTTGTTTTAAATCTTTTCTCTGTTTCTTCGCGTCTTATTTATTTTGTCCTCAGCTAATTGTGCACATATGTTTCTATAATTTATTTTCTTTTTTCTTTTATTGTTTCTTTATCCATCATTCTTACAATTTTTTCATGTTATATAGTTGGTAGATTGTTATTTATAGAAATTAATTGTTTTTTTTTCTATTTCTCTAATTTTGTAATTTCAGCTTATTTGTTTATTTAATTAAAAATAAAATACTTATTTTCCTTTTTAAGGATAAAGATAAAAAAAATACATATTTAGGACTTTGCCTTTTCAAATCCTTAAGGGACAGTAAATTGAAAAAGAGGTAGACTGTATAAAAATTTTCATAAAATAAATTAAAAGCACAAACACATTCTACATGCGTACTTTATTGTTACAGTAAAAAATATAAGCTCTTAAACTTTATCGCCAACAACTAATAAATATTAATCTATAATAGTATATATATAAGTAAAAAATTGTATAAGGAGCAAAGAGGAATGGCCTTCACTTCAATATTTATAGCAATGAGCCATTGAGTCTCGGGTTTATTGGGTTTTGAAATAAACGATCTATCTAAGTCTTCCCAGCTATCCAATTAGCTTTCGCTCCTTCCTACTTATAAAACCATGAGCATATATTCCTCTTCTTCCTCTTACCACGTTATTTTCCCTTTCACCCTCCTTTATCTTACAAACCTTAACATTCATCCTTCTCAACCATTCTTTATTTTTTTAAGAACAATGATAAATGTAGAGAGAGGAAAGAGATAGAGAAAATGAAAGAGATAGCGTGATTAAAAACCAGCTAAAACCTATCACTAAGAGTGATAGGAAATGGGCGATGGTGTAGATAGGTATCGCTCTCCAACCAGCTCCATACCATCTAGTTTAATGCCCATAGCCTAATATAAACAGACAAGTGTACGAATGTATGTTAAAAATGACGAAATGAATAGTTAAATCTCGTCACAACGCGCAGGGTAACAAAATCTAGTTTTATCCATTTTCGCTACTTAGCTAATTCGTATTCTCTATGAAACCTTAATCTATGAAATATATACAAGTTAAAATAAGTTATTAATCTTACAAAATACGAATTTATAGACTCGTGCACGCATGGATATTATTATATTAGAGAAGTAAACTTGAAATTATAAGTATTGTATATATACAAAAAATGAAATAGAAAAATGTAACTACTGTATATATATAAAAAATTAAATAGAAAAATGTAAGTACTGTATATATACAAAAAATTATAAATACGTACATAAAAAACCAAATTAAATTTTCTTGAAGTACTTTATATACAAGTAAACTTGAAAAATAACATATTTTAGTGTTACCTTTGGCTAACTACCTATACTAATAAAATAGTTTCAGGACATCAAGAACATCTATCTTTACATCTCTGAATTTAGATTTTTAAATGTACAATATATCATCTATTAATGATACATTTTATTTTAAACCATATTTTATAAAAGGTTTCATATATCTTTCTAATAAGATTAAAAATATTTTAAAATCAATAACTAAACACTTTGAATAGCATACTCAAGTTGAGCACTCAACTTATCATCATAATCCCAAAAAAGCCTTAAACAAAAAATTACCTACCAACCACTATTAATAAATAACAAAAAATTAAGAATATACTAATTTTAAAAAAGTGTCATATTACAATAAAATTTATATGAAAACGTAGATAAAAATGAGACAGTCGCAAATATATAATTATTTTTCTATAAACAAAATATATCAAACATAATTTACAAACAACCTCTAATTAATTATATTAATATACAATTTTTATAGAAAACCTTTATATTTTTTTAAAAGTATCTTACACGTTTCATAAAACCCTCTTATAATTTTTATCTAGCCCTGTATCAATTGATTTAAAATAAAATTTAAGGATTCATATGTTTTTATAAAATTAGAGAATTGTGAAATTATAAGTATTAATTAGATAAAAAAATTAATTTAATAAGTATAAATAGAAAGAGGTAAATATTTTTATATATGGTTATACAGATGACGTGATACTTTAACAATAGAATAAAAAAGCTATAGGATTTTCGAGAAGATATTGTCTTTTCTATTACTCGATAAGCACAACTTTATCTACATACCCGTATGGAAACTAAAATATTAACAAACAAGATCTTGGCGAAGCAAATTAATGCTAAATTATCGAAAAATTAAAGAAAATCCCACGTGGATCGAAACAAAAAGATGATGATACAAAACAAGAAAATGTTTGCTATCTAAGTGTTCTTGATCTCTTGAAGATCGACGTCGTCGTCGGAGGGCTGATCTGAGGAACTGTGAAACAATTTCCGTCATCGTATCTTCGCTTTCCGTTTGATTTCGTGATCTTATCGAGGTTACTTGGAGCAAAAACTAGATTGATCATTTGATTTTCAAATCCGACATTTGAATTAGCTTGAATCTGGTAGGAATTATGAAGCCGTGGTTGTCGTAATGCCGCCGGTGGCGGTGGCGATGGAGGAGGAGCTGCCGGTGGCGGCGCTTGTGGAACCCAAATCCCCATCGTTTCCGTCGTGAAGCAATTACTCATGCTTCCTTTTAGAACCTCGTCATCCCAAAACATCGCCGAATCATCCTTATCAACCTGTGAAATTTCTCGATTATCAGTTTAAAAAAATTTAATTCACAAAAATATATTTGATTTTACAACGTATCCAACTTTTAAACAAAAAAAAACTTCATTATAATTGTAATTGTTATTTTTGCAATCTAAATAATAAATGCTGAAATTAAATTTGCAAACCTCGGAAAACGTAGGAGGAGAATCAAGAAAATCTTCAACATGCCAACCTGGTAGCATCTCAATCAAGTACTCCGATATGCTACTTGCTGTTGCAGACCCATGACCCGACCCGATTGATCTACTCACTGGGTCTGTTGTAATCTTTTGGGTTTGATTTACTATTGGAGTAGAGGCTGTAATAGGCTTCTTGACAGGAACCGGTTCTTGATCTTCAGATTTGGGTTTAAGGTCAGGAACAACGGCGTTTCCGATGGTGGGCGATAAGGCCGCCGGTGAAAGCTTAACGCCGGTGAGAAGAAACCGGCAGTGATTCATCGTGTGCTCGTTGACTTTATGAATGGCAGCATCACAGTCTTTGCAGAGTATTGCTCGGTCTTGTTGACAAAACAGCAGAGCTTTCTTCTCCTGTAGAAATAATCAAACAAAATTATAACTTTTTTACAATAAATTTAGTTAGAATTTAGAACAAAGTAATGGTTGTCAAATTGACGTACCTGGCAGATGTCACAGATGGGGGAATCTTTAGGGGAAGGGAGGAGGAGGGAGAAACGGAGGTGTTTTTGAGCGAGGATGTTGGCATGGTGGACACGGTGGTCGCAGGCGGCGCAAAGGGCAGCGTCATCTGCAGAGCAAAACACCGATGCTTCGTCTTTGGTACAGACGTCACAGTTGATCTTCATTTTACTACTGCTACAGATTTGTAGAGGAACTTTTATAAGTGGGTATGGTACTCCCAAAATTACATAAATGTCCCTTCCAGTTGATTATAGCATCCGTAATAATGCACCTCTTCTCAAGTTGTTTTTTCAAAGGAAAAGAAACCATAAGATTGAGTGCTATAAAGTTTTTTTAAAGAGTGAAATGTAAGGGAAAGAAGATGTTATTTGGTTAAGACCACCAACATCTGACCCAACTTATCCCATTATCAAATCAGCATTTACATCATTTTTCTCTTTTAACCTAACTTACTTTACAAATTCCCACATTCAACCCTATTTAGGGGGTGTTTGGGATTGCGATTTGAAAATAGATTATGTGTTTTTAATAATCAGAATCAGATAATCAACTGTAAGAGAACGTGCTACTGAATAATAGTGTTTGGATTTGATTATGTTGCTTCATATAGTAATAATTAGATAATCAGTGTTTTAAGTGCTTAGCAAAGTAGATTAATTGATTTTTAAAGAGTAAAATCACAATAATCAAATAATCAATTTGAAAAAGCAACTCAAATGTAGATTCTCAAAACTGCGTTTTGTAGTCTCCAAAACGCAAATAATTGATTTTTGAAAACATAACTCCAAACACTTTAAACTAATTATCTGCGATTTCAAATCACAATAATCAAATAATCAGTTTTTAAACGCAATCCCAAACACCCTCTTAATCTCACATCAAATATTAATAAAATATATATATTAAATGTGAGAGAGAAGAAAAAAGAAACGGGTTTCACAACCTGTTCTACAACCCTATCTCCACTTACCCAAAGGAACCCAATTTGGTGTTTTGATGTTCCCATGTTACCTGTTGGAACCCATCATCGGGTTCCTTGGCCGATGCGGGTGGTCTAAAAATTTGTTCTCTGGGATGATTTGGAAGGAACGACTATTTCTTTATTTTTTTTCTTCTAACTCAGGAACACAACTTGATACTTTTATTTTCTTTACTTTTTTTCTCTTCTTTTTCCTTTATTAAAAAACTCGAGAACTAAGCGTAAGAGGGTCCGTAAGGCGACTCGCAACAGAGAATCGTTGACTTTAAAATTATGTTCTCAAGTTTCATTTAATAGAGAAAATGAAAGGAAAGAGAGGGAACTAGAGGAGAAGTTTATTCTTATTTTGTTTCAAAACTTATCTTTCAAAAAATGAGAAGGCTTGGAAAGAAAGAATTCTCTTTTTTAAACTTGAAAACAGACCGTAATAGTTTAATAATGAACAAAAACAATCATAACAAGCAACTATAGCGTGTTATTGCTATTACGGCCGGATAGTTATGCTAATGTTATTGTGCTTGTCGTTATGGTGGTAGCGAGATACCCCCTCGTAATCATTTTATTTTATTTATTTCTTCAAACAATAAAACATTAAGATAAATAATTGTGTATGAATCGAGTGATGACAGTTATGGGTGTTAATACTGCAACTGTTTAATTATATGTAATTATGTTGACATGATAATTAATTATGGCAGATCTGGGGTGTTGTGAATGCTCTAATGGTCCTTGTTAACTTCCATCAAGAGGTAAAAAACTATTACTACGAGCACCTTGGCTTGTTATAACCATTGTGACCGGTTCGTTTTTGGTTCGTGGCTCATGAGATCGTGAAAGTGGTAACGAATCTGTCTTTGTTATGCCTTTTTTTATTTTCTTATTCTTTTCGCTCTTTCCAACAATAACAATTTAAAACTAGTTTTGTAACACCCTGAATTTTGGTACAAATTTAAACTTTTTATATTTAAACAAAACATCTTAAAAGAGTATTTGTTTACAACATTTCGCGGAAGCTTGACAGATTTACAAAAAGGTGGTGTTACTTGTTGACCCGAATACACGACCATTAATTACAGATAAACAAAACGAGAATAATCATGTATTCCAAACATATCCATCAGGCAACAAGTGCTCCCAAAAGCGTCTACCCGCCTCACCGGAAACATACTATTGCTTATCTGTGGATACAAAACATAAACACAAATTTTATTAGCAGACGCTAGTGAGTGTGCCAAAACCAGTTAAACAAGTAAACAAGTCATTATAGTTCATAAATCAGTTATGACATCAGAAAACAGTTCACACAAGATGTGGGGACAAGTCCACTTATACTTGTATATTCCATAGGGGTCAACCATGGTCAACAAGTCCTCGTGGGGGTGTGTCCACATCTCCCGTCAAGGTGGGGGAAGCACAAAGCAGTCCACCATACAACGGTTCTCTGGAGTGTAAGCCCTGTTCACCAAATCCACTCGTGTTACCCGGGTTCGGTGGCTCGTCAGCCCAGTGAACCCACACGGTCATGATGGCTACTTACATACCCCTCCACGCTCTGCACCGATCCCTCAGCCACCCCGTACCTCACGGTTCCCCAATTGCCGAAGCCACAGGAACCTCTGTGTACGTCTCAATAGCTAGGAACCCTATGGTACAGAGTTCATATCACAACAACAGTCCGGACCAAATCACATACACCGAAGGGTCACATAAGCACATACCCCGAAGGGTCACATAATCACATGCAAGTTATACACGCAAGGTCACAACTTTCCATAATCAACAACAAAGCATAGCATGCTTCATAACAGGTGTATCACATAATCAATTGCATAAATCATTATCCTAAACATGATAATATCAATAACATTTCACATTGATGCCATACGTATACATAAACATGGTACATAAGAAAACAATTGATGACTTGCACATTAAAAGCGTTTTGGGTATCCGCAGGGCACAACTCACCTGATTGAAGTGATGAGGATCACTTCTACTTCAAAACAAGGCTACAATTCACTTGCACAACGATCCTATGACCATAACACAATGTTAACTTAGTTAAGTTAACCATACAATGAAGTTATACACTAGTATGGTCCCTGGAAAAGTTACCATCGCCAAAATGGTCCCTCGCGCCGCGACGCATGAAGATCGTGACGCGACGCGCCCGTGAACAGTGTTTCTGGGCCTTTTTTCTTGCTGCAGGGTCCGATTTTTCCCAATCTTTCACCCTTAAAACTCATTTTCTTCAAACATAAACCTATGACCTTTAAACAACTACTACATAACCCCATTATACCACTTTTAAACACATTCAATAACAATTTAATCATCAAAGAAACCCTTAATTCCTCCATTTTCAAGCTTTTGACCCATTTACAAGTTTTTCTAACAAAAAAATAGCCAACAATCACTACATTCAACTAAATTTTAGCAACAATCCACCATTTCCACATGTAAAATCATCATCATAATCAAAGATCAACACCTTTTGGCACATTTGATCATTTCAAACCCTAACTTCAACAATTTCCCCAACTTTTGACCCAATAAACACAATAAACCAAAATTAAACCAAGAATCACCAACTACAACATGTATGACTCAAATCAAACACAATATTGAAGGTTAAACTTACTCGATTCACAAACCCCCAACTTGAGTGGTTGTTCTCTTGATCCAAATCAAACACAAGATGAAGAGGTTGAGGTCTAAAACTAGAATTCTAGCTCCCAAGCACCAAGCCACCACTTTTCCTTCTTGATTTCTTCTTCCTTCTTGAAGCTTCTACACTAGAGCTCTCCTCTCTCTCATACGATTTTCTCCAGATTTTTTTGGTGGATGTTTGACTTCAATAATTGAAGTCTATGCATATATACACATATTTACTTGTTTAGTCCTTGACCTTTCTTCCCTTTTTCATTTTAACACCAAACTAAGTGGTAGGCTCATATATACTTAACATATAACATTAAAATAACATAGCATACACATAATTTACTAATTTCTCATTTAATATTGCTCATATATATTTTTTAATAATTTTACAAAATTACCGGTTTTACAAGTTTTTCGCTCTTTCCAACAATAACAATTTAAAACTAGTGCTATATCCGGCGGTGCTCTGGTATGTAAATACAATTTTTATATTTAATACTTTTTATACGTACTCTTTTAAAAAATATAAACTTATATTTCACATCTAAAAGTTTTAGTGTAACATTAATGCATTTATCGTGTTTACTGTTGTTAATAACAGTAATATTCATGTAGATTAGAACGCGTGAATGAGAAATGTCAGGGTAGTGAATTTTTGTTATTTCAAAAATGTCATTTTATGTATACGGATGCATGCCAATTATCAATTACACACGAATCTTATGGAGAAATGTCAAGGTTCAAACGAGAACCGTTTTTCGTACGAAAACTGCGAGAACCAATCTTGGTCGTTCATCTTGGATAATGGAATTCATGGATGAAGAGTGGGGTGGGGGGATTGAGTGTGGCAGAGTGCATGTAAGGAAATTCATGGGTGGGCAATCCAATTGAAGGAAGGAGAATTGGACGGCTAAGATTGGTTCTCACGGTTCTCGTACGAAAAACAGTTCTTGTTTGACTTTTGCCTAGTAGTATATATAGTATAGATATAGATATATAATGTATCGATTTTGTATAACTAGGTTTGTTTAATTGAGGATTTGAATTGTCTAACAATGTTATCCGGTAAGAATTTGTACAAATCTAACACCCCGAAAAGTAAGTGTATTTATATTTAATTATTTTGAGATTTAAAATGATAACATTTAAGATTATGTTGCCATGAAAAAATAATTAATTGATTATTGGTTATGAGTTTATTATGATAAATAAGTCAATAGACTAAGATGATAATTCTTCCTAGTAATTGACAAGTATGAAAACTTATGTGGCTAAGACTTGAGATACAAAACTGGAGGGGTTGAGATACAAAACTTGAGAGCAGCAAGATCAAGTAGAGAATTTCATATTTTGATCAAATTGGGAAGGATACAAGGTGTTCTATCTTAATCAAGTCTTGAGGTATGATAATCCAACATTGATCATGTGTATTTTGGGGGTTTTCATGAGTTAATGTTCTTCAAATGATGAGGCTTATGAGAATAACGAGTTTAAAGAATATAACTACTGATTTTGATGAATTATGATGCATACAAGCTGATATGAAGAATGTATGTTCTTAAATGAAAAGTTTTGAGTTGCAAATGGGTCAAATTGGCCAAAGTATGTAAATTGATCATATAATGATCAAAGGGTATGTTTATGAGTGTTTTTGGTTGGTTTAAACCGATATTTTGAGGTTGCTAAGTACTGGAAATACTTGAAAATCATTTTGGGATTGTTTTTGGTCAAAAAAACAACTGTTATGGGCGAACTAGTGCTGAAATGGGAAGGGACAGGCGTGCATATCGTCTGGTGCCAAACCCTAGTTCAAAAGATACACCTCGTGTTTTTTGACTGAGGCACACGCGTGCTTGAAATTGGCATAGGCGTACCTGACGGAAAGGCATGGGCGTGCCTTAGAAAGGCACAACCATGCCTAGGGAAAGGCACAACCATGCGTAAGGTGTGCCTAGCCTACAAATTGTATATTTACTACATATCACTTATAGGAAATATTTGTTGACATATACGGTCATTATATAATCGATATTTGAGGTGTTGTTTGAACCATACTCGATACTGAGGTGAGTATACTGAACTTTCTCTTACTGTAATTATGTTATCTGTGAAGGTGTTATATGTTAATGTGTTACTATATTTATTTATTCTCTTCGTGAGCATCGGAGATATTTGTGCTCTTCGTGAGCATTAGAATTATTGTGCTCTCCGTGAGCATGAGGGTTATCTGTGCTCGTTATCTGTGCTCTTCGTGAGCATCAGAGTTAGTAAGGCCGGTATTCATTGTTGGACCTTCCGAGTTATTCGAAGAATGTTGCATGTTAACATGTTTTAGTATATGTTAGTTGAGTATGCTCACTAAGCTTCATGCTTACCAATGTAGTTTATTTTCCTTCTATAGGATCAGTTAGAGAGAAGGCTCATGTCAGAGGGTGACGACTCCTAGATTTCACATGCATAATTTTTATAAGAACAAAGTGTTTGAAGTACAAATAAACCATGAATTGATTTAATGTAAAACTATATTTTGGAACTTTAATATTGCACAAATAGATTATGAATTTTATAAAAATGTTCTATATTTAAAAAAAAGGGATCTTACACCTAATTGATTTATATAATAGTCACCTTTTTCATATATTAATTATGAACTAAAAAGTCATTTATGTATCAATAAAAGATAACTATATTTATGATAAACTTATTAATGGGTTAAATACACGAAAATATAAGAAATTGTCCGTGATTTAATATTATATATGTAACAAAGTAAATAAAATGTATTAATCTATCCGAAATTAATATTTAATGCAACAGTGACAGACAAAACTTGCTATTATAGGTCACTATACACTATATAAATATTTGGAACAATTCATTATCATTGGATGTTTAAAAGTGCGGTTGTTTGAGAGTTTTCAAGGTGTTCTTTGACGAAATCAAATCCCTCAATCACATGAATCATTGGCATCAATTGACTTTGGCTCTAGGCTCTTTAAATAAACGAGTGCTTTGAGCCCATCCCCGACCCCTTGAACATTGGCGGCCGGAGATCGCAACACGGTTCTTCGTGGGAGCAATTGGGGCTTCAAGAAAAGATCAAACTAACACCCTGAAACCTCAGGACTCGGGAATTTCGACCCCATAGACTTGTTCCCCATGTTAAGGCGAGTTAGATGGAACCTTTCCCCACCTTAAAAACGCCGGCAACCGGAGAATTGCTCCCATACGGTGGCGGCGGTGGTGTTGCATTAAAATGTAATGAACTATTATAAATGTTAATATTGTGTGTAATATCCTGTGATAGCAGGTTTTGCCGATCACATTTACATTTAATGTTAATTTTGGAGATATATTTTTTGGTAAACGTTTTTACAATTACATTTAATGTTAATATTGTGTGTAATATTTTATGATAGCAGTTAATAACATACATTTTTATGCAATTAACCTGTTACAAAAATACATGTCTTGGTAAGTGTCTTGAATTGAACTAACATCTCACCGAATCTTAAATTCTCATGTTATTATGTCAAATTTACCAAAATAACCTTTAAATTCTTATGACATAACTGAACACTTGCATAGTTATGACATTTTTCGTCTTGTAGCATCATGTTTTTTGTAAGATCCTTAAAGTAATGATCGCTTAAACCTTCTTTTATAAATAGGTAATTTTTTTAAAAATATATTTTAACTTTACATGTTATACTATTATAGGTCTTAAACTTTAAAAATTATATTATACGTATTAAACTTTTAATTTATTATTATTTTATATATATTAGTTACATATAAAAAAGTATAGAAAATTTGATACATACTATAGCGAGTAATTAAATATTCGACATATATTAAAAAAAATTTAAATTTAATATATATATATATATATATATATATATAGGGAAAGGTTTATTTAAAAACCGTTTTTATTATATATATATATAATAAAAGATAAGTTTAATAGATTTTAATAAATTAAATTTTTTTAAAATCAGTTTAGCAATAAGTGTTTATATTAAATAAATTGAATAATGTTTATGATGTTTCAAAAGACGTACCATTTAATTTATTAGGGATATGGAAACTTCAATATGTTCATGGGTAACCATGATCTTATCTTGTTGAACATGTGCCGTACGTGGGCGGGGCCGGCATATTTGGAATAACTTTTTAACTTTTGATGTAAATTTTAATTTTTATAATATTATACCATTTGTAGTAATGATAGATTGATAGATATGACTATTATATAAGTTTTTCTAAAATATGAATTTTGATAATTTTAGTGTAATCAAGCTATTAATATGATCAAGAATGATGTGAGACTAGTCAAAATTAGAATTAATTAAAATTCGAGTTCGAATGTGTGGAATGCATGCATAGATAAGTTAAGTTAATATGAACACGGGTAAATCAAAGGAAAGGTATTTTGTGTTTGTGATTTGAATTAAACCAGTAATTCTAATCGATTTATTGAATTAACCTATATCTAAATTCACCAGACATATGGTTGAATTACAAATTTAAGAAAGTGTTTTAAATACAATCTAATAAATTATTCAAGTTTGTTATTTTTTTAATATCTAATTCTAACAATGACTATCTCACGACTAAGCAATCATAGTCATAACTATAATGACTAATTGATATATTACCATCACTACCTAATATAATATTAATTTAGTTAATTTAAAAAATTAAAAAAGTTGATAAACGAGCTTGTGAGCTCATCCCTGTGACAACGAGCAATGTGAATGACGAGCTGTTAATTTTTTGTTCATATGTCGAGTTGTTAATAAATTTGGTGTAGTGGATGACTAGCCATCATGAGGATGACTAGCCATTTTGACAAGCTTAATAACAAGCACATGGTCAGTCCAATCAATTTTTGGGTCTTAAAATGTTGGGGAAAGTGATATTTATATTTTTAGTTCAGAGAAGAAAACATCTAAATCTACATTCGACACATAACGTATTTGCAAAATTAATACAATCCTTTCTTAATTCAAAATCATCTAAAGACTTCAATTTCCTTGAATCATAAAAAAATCAAATATATTCTCAAATGTTTTTGATTGCTCAAATCTAGTATGTAATATTGTAATTGTCACATCAATAACAACAAAAAGTATACTCAACTTTAAAATACTTTTCTAATGATTTTATTTGAACTTTATTATTACTCTTGATGTTTTTTTTTCATGTTAGAACCATTATCATAACCTTTACCTCTTACATAATTAACATCTAAACCAAGTAATTTAAGTTCATTTGACATTTCTTTATAAAGTATTTATCAACTTTTATGTTGTTACTTGAAATAGTAAGACATAACACAATTAAAGTCATTTGTTTATGATGACTTACATCCGGAGTACATTAAGAATTATAGAAAAATATTTGAAATCTTGAATAATCTTAATTATACAACCCTTGACACTATCACCTAAAAGTAAAATTATTTCATTTTGAATATTATGTCCAATATAATAGTAATGTGTTTCATGATGTGTAATACGTCTAATATGATCTTGTATTGTAGCATCAAATTCAACCATTATTTAAATTAATCTTAAGAAGTTGCCATTACTATCTTGATAACGTTTTTCATTTGACCCTCGAAAAGCTAAACCGTGTTTAGATAAATACTTAACTGCAACAATTATTCTGTTTAAAACTTGTCTCAAACGTTCTTTCTCTTTTTTAATTTCGTTTTGTAAATCCTTATCTATTGGTTGATTCTTATCCGGTCTAAGTTTTAATTCATTTCAAGAATCCATATGCGTTCACTTCTAGAAAAATCTTCCATTTTTTCAATTTTTTTTTTAAGAAAACTGAAAATTAGAAAACATGTTCACTTGCATGTTTTTTCAAACAGAAAACTCACTCACTTTTTCACATTTTTTCAAACTTTTCAATTTTTCTAAACTCTCATACTTTTTCAAACAACTTTTCTAAAAAAACACTTCAACCAAATATGTTTTCCATTTTTCTTGAAAAAGAAAAACTTCACCCCTTTATCTAAACATGTTTTCTATTTTTTTTAGAAAATAAAAACTCTACCATTTTTGACAGAAAAACAGAAAAATTTTCTCGTTCTAAACGTAGCCTAAATGTTCCATATTGTTCTCATGTTCTTTAAATTTATTGGCGATGTGTTTCCAATCTTACTTTCATCATGTGCTAATGAACCTTTTCTATTAGTAGATTTAAATAATTTACAACAAAAATAGAACACTTTATCTACTTTCTTTGAGTAAATTAATAATTTTCGATCACTTGACTCTCCAGTAGTCAATTTCCTAGTATAATAAACTTAAGCAAAATGTCTAGAATCTACATCCTTAAGAAAGTCAAGATTTAATTCTCTTATTGGCATTTTTTTCAACTAAAACATCCCTTAACTTAATATCATGATTATCCCATATGCTAGAGTCATTAATATCTTTTTGTTTTTTATTATCATTCTAATTAGTAACATCATTATCTAAATTAGCTTCATTCTCGTCTATATTAGAATTTTTTTCATTCATATTAGTGTTATTTTCATTTAAGTAAGTATCACGATCATTTGAGTTCACATAATTTCCATTTAGGTTAGCTTCATTCTCATCTATATTAGAATTATTTTCATTCACATTGAATTCATTCTTATTTGAAGCATTAGAAGAACTTGTTTTTTTAACAAATCAATTTATTGACCCTTGTAAAGTTTTATTTTTCTTTTCAATTTCCTTCATTTCCTTTATTTTTTGGCTACCCAATAAATAATTTTTTTTAAACATTATCTAAGTTAAGACCAATAGTCAAATACCCAATCACAAGATCAGGCAAGTAGTCAAATGAATAATTTAAAAATTCCAGTCAAGACTTAAGATTTTAAATCAGTATCCAATATTTAATAATCGTATTAACATACTAAATAAGCAATTAAGCACATAAACAGAAAGTTAGAAAGTAAAAAAAATCAAAGATAAAAGATTGAAGCTTATACACTTGATTTTTAAAATTTTACTTAGAGTATATTGCTATAAATATCAACAGCAACATATATATACAATTTTTTTGAGAGTGGAGCAAAAAGCTCACCACTACAAGTGGTGTGGTGTGGTGTGGTGTTAGAAGAGAATTGAAGTGTAAAAGGCAATGAAATTAATATACATGTTTCCGTACTTTTAGGGGAAAAGGTTGTCATCGATCTTGTCAATATCCCATGCATGAGCGCATGTGCCTTTTTTTTAGTGGAATTACAACAACAAGTCGATCTATTCAATTCTATACTAAACTGAATTCCTCTTAATTAATTTTCAATATCTAGTGTCGGGTTTTTCATATATATATATATATATATATATATATATATATATATATATATATATATATATATATAGGAGAAGGTTCATTTGAGAATCGTTTTTATTGAGAGAACCGCGAGAACTAATCTAATCCGTTTATTTAAATAATGGAAGTCATGGATGAAACTGAGTGTGACAGAGTGCATGTAAGGAATTTATGGGTGGACAATCCAATTGAAGGAGGGGAATTTGACGGCTAAGATTGGTTCTCGCGGTTCTTGCAATAAAAACAGTTCTCAAATGAACTTTTCAATATATATATATATATATATATATATATATATATATATATATATATATAGGAAAAGGTTTAAATGAGAATTGCTTTTCGTACGAGAATGCCGAGAACCAATCTTAGCCGTCCAATTCCCCTTCTTTCAATTGGATTGCCCACCCATGAATTCCTTACATATTTAATTAATCGGCAGACATATTTAATCAACCAGGTAACCATCTAAACCTACTTTAATGATAAACGTTAAACTATTGAAAACTATTTTTTTATTAATACAAATAGTACTTTACATCTTAACTTATACACTTGATGTTAGGATGACAAAAATATCTGATTTTGACAGGAAATCCTGAACCCGAAACTTTTGAGATGAATATTAGGACGGGTAAACGGTTATGGGATACTCGACCAGATGAAACCGGGTATGAGACATATTTTTATAATCTTGGGTATGAGATTGAGATTACTGATACATGTCATATTATTATCCCTAGTTGATGTAGATCTTAAAATCATGGCGGGAAGCTTTGTTTTTATATTGGTGATGTAATCTTCATTGGTCCATAACTTGGAGTCATGTGAATTCTTTGTGTAATTTGACTCTTTACAATAAGGGGTTTTTGTTTTAACTTATTTTTTGGACTTATTAGCTTAAGAGCTTATGTTTTGGCTTATCATGTTTTATATGTTTGGCTAAGTTTATCAGCTTATTTTTTATAAAAATAAGTCATTTTTCATAAGCCATATTGAATCAACTTATTTTCTTTCTTGTGAGCTTATTTTTACACATTTACTTTTATATCCTCTTTTTGGTCATTTTACATTAATGAGCTTATGTAAGGATATCCTTTTTGTTCATTTTACATTAATGAAACACTTTTTTAAAAGAAATTTATTAACTTATAAGTTATAAGCTAATATAAACACTTTTTTCTCTCAAAAACTTATAAGCTCATAAGTTCATAAGTTCATAAGAGCTTAAGCCAAAAAAAAAAAAAGCTTAAACAAACACCCCCTAAAAATCGTTTAAAACTCATTATTAGATACATAAAATATGGTAAAATGATTCAACTCGGGTATTCAACTCGTTGGAGAGGGTGAGATGACCGTAGGCCGACAAGTAACCCCATCACACCTCCCCTTACTCGGGTGTAAAGCCATTTGTTGGTAGCCCATGCCTCTTTCCTCTCTCTTCCTTGGAGATTTGTGGATTAGAAAAGGGATGAAAGGAGAAGATGATATAATGATAATATAATACATGACATGATATTGATTACGTGGGATAGATGTTGATAGTCTCAATGGTTTTAGATTTTTTTTAATCATCTTGAGCTTTCTAGTTTTGTAGATCTTAGTATCATGGCAAAAAGCTTTGTTTTTTCTAATGAATTATTAAAAATACATTTTTATATAATCTTTATAATATTTTTGTAGTAGTTTAAGGATTGAGATTGAGATTATGATTAAAATTAAAGGGTTAAATTTGTATAACACCTATAACTTTTTTTCAATATTTCATTATGATACATGATATTTTTTTAATTTTGTTAAGTGTGTCATGGAAAGAGAACAGCCACTCACTTGATTTTTTCCTCCATTTATGATTGTTTTATCTAATTTTTTTTGTAGATTCTTGTAAATAATATTTTTACCTTATAAGATGAGGGAAAACTATGACTTGTTATAGCATGTTAAAATCAATAAAATATGCATAATAATACGTTTTTTGTAAGTTTTATGGGCAGAAATGTAACAAAAAATTTACCATATTAGAATATTAACAAATATCTTACGGGTGTTACACATTTTTAACCCAAATTACAAATATACCTTTTCTGAAATCAATTGCATTTAGAATATATTTACCTATTCAGTTACGCCATTTACATTTTCCGGACACTTACTACTTCTTTATTCAACCTTTTATAAATATTATATCCTGCTTAAATATAATTTCAACCGTTTCTATCTTTATATTCAGTTTCATCTAGTTCCGTCAACCATACTCGTCGACGATTTCTTTTCAACGTCGCTTAAAAGGAACTGTTTTGACAAAATGGGACCTGAATTTCATGCTCGATCTTATGATTGACCGGAAGTTATTTAATATTATCTTTTTTCTTGTTATAATAAGAAGCATATGTAAACAATCAAAAATTATTTTAATAAAAAAATTAATTAATTAATTAAATTACCCAAATATCTAATGGCTGTTTCTAAGGCTATTTTTTATTGTGATTGTGGTTAATCTATTCATTTAGTAACTATAGTAACTATTTATTGAAATATTCATTAAATATTGTAACAATTTTCTTTGTAACATCGTCTAATACTCAAATTAATATAACCAATTCTGCTTATACAGCGTTTGGTATGGATGATTGAGAGGAGGAATGGAATAAGTCATTTCGTCGTAATGAAAAAACCTGTTTGTTAATCATGCAGGAATGGAATGAACCAATACACAAGGAATGCTATTCCTTTCATTTCATTCCATGGGGAAAGATGTTTTTTTTATTCCATCATGGAGTGAAATGGAATTTAATAATTAATCTAATTTTTTATAGGTTTTTCCTAGTTAACAAATTTTTTAAATCTTTTTATGTTTAATCTTTCTATCTAATAAATTATTGATCTATATACTTTTATTAAATTATTAACTAACTATGAATAAAATACATATTAGAATGTGTGTATAAAATATAAAATTTTGATAAAGAAAATATTATTTTCAAATAAAAATAGAAAAATTAAAGAAATATTTCATCTTTTTAAAGATATTGTATATAATGATTATTCTATCAGAAATTTCATTATATGTATAAAGACAATTTATTTGAATAACTCATTTCATTCCGTATATAAAACAAACATGATAATGAAATGCAATTGATCATTCAATTCCATCATTCAATTTCATGCCATTAATAAGAAATACAACGGTTTCAAATAAAACTAAACCAAAATATTGCGATGAATAATTATAATAATGAATTATTTTATTATATCTATATTTATACTACTATATAAACCATTTAATATTTTTTCTCCTCCTTAATTTTAAAAGTTCTTAAAACTCAATCAAAATAACATCTTTCATTATATTTAAATTAATTTTATCCACTAAATTTTTAACTGTTCCATTCTTTTTCCTAATTTACTTTAACTTTTTATTCATTTAAAATATATACTCCCACACAAACACAATTATCCACTCATATCAAATCTATTTCAAAAATCTTGTTAACTTCTATCTCTTTTTATTCAAAAATCTTACTTATTCATAATAAAACGTAGGTAATTAGTGGATGCTCAATCTCTTAATTACCTTTGTGTGAACATCTTCTATCTTCTAATATAAATAAAAGACTAATTTGATAAAATTTATTAGACAATCTGAATATTTATTTAAAAAAATATTTAATCTTGACCATTCATTCACTTAAAATCAAAAAATTAATTTTGACTTTTTAGAGTCAAAATTATTAAAGATAATTTCATATATGCCCTTATTAAATCATATAAAATCGTATTTGTCCACCTTAATTATCAAATAGCATATTTACCCTTTATAATATTTTAAAATATTATAATTAACCAAATTCTTAGTTTTATCATTCTAAGACATTTTATAATCATTTTAAATCCTTTTTAATTATAACAAATAACGTTTAACTTAATTACTCTTAATTGTAACAATAATGATTGATGACTTATATAAAAAAATATAATCACATCTATTCATATCATGATACCACGTTTCTGCTATCAAGTTTGCACTCTCACTCGTGTTGATGTTTCCACTCCTAGTTAGACTGTTGATGTCGTACGTTATCATTTTTTAAAGAGTTAACTGTTCAAATGGTCTTTTAACTTAGGTAAATCTGCCGATTTAGTCCTTTAGCTTCAAAAGTGGTGAAAACAGTCATTTATGAACAATTTTGTGGCGTGAATGGTCCTTATTAACGTTGACCATTAGTCAACTCTGTTAATTTAAGATAAAATGACTATTTTACCCTTAACTTTATTATTTATTCATTAAAATTAAATTTTAATATTTATTATGTCTCATATCTAATAATATTTATTAAATACTAAATTATTAATATTTATTTTCTCATGCACACAACCACACCACAACCGCACCAAACACTAACTAAAATGACTAGTTCAGATTCTCTCTGTGGACGCAACCACACCACAACCGCCGGCGCCACCGCCGCCGTACCCTATCGCCGGAAGTAACGGCCAACACTGCCACCACTTTCTACGGTAACATCGACACTTCTATCCTCTATCTGTTTCTCTCACGGTGTAAGTGTGTAACCACCAAACAACCGCCCCATCTCTCTTTGTTTCTCTCAACATGTTCATGGTTTCTCTCACTGTGAAACCACCAAACCGCCGCCGCCTCCTCATCTTCTTCAAACGTCTCTAGGGTTTTCAAATGATTTGGCTATAGATCTAGGGTTTTCACGCATATTGGGTGTAGATCTAGGGTTTGTGTGTTGCAGAGTTGTCCATGGTGGAGTTTTCTATGGTGGTGGTGGTAGGGTTTTCGATGGTGTTGTGTTGCAGAGACCAAGGGTTTTTGGTGGTGGTTTATTGCAGAGATTCAAGGGTTTTCGGTGGTGATGGAGTTTTGGGTATAGATCTGGGGTTTGTTTGTGTTTGTGTGTTGCACAATGGTGTCGATGGTGGAGTTTTCTGTGGTGTAGAGAGGGTTTACGGTGGCGGGTGGCGGTGTCGATGGTGGTGTCGGTGGAGGTTGGTAGATAGACTTTAGGAGTTTAGGGTGGCGGTTGGCAGATAGACTTTAGGAGTTTAGGGTGGCGGTTGGCAGATAGACTTTAGGAGTTTAGGGTGGCGATTGGGTGTACACGAGAGAGAAAGAGCCGACGGTGGAGGTTGGCGGTTGGAGCTACCTAGAGGATGGTGGTGTGACGGTGGCTGGCGGTGGCAGTGGTGGTGTGACTGTGGTTATGGTGGATTCAATGGTGAGAGGAGATGATAAATAAGACTGAGTTTGTGTAATGTATATAGAGAGAATATATATTTTTATTTAAAAATTTTTAATTTTAATTAATAAAATATTAGAAAAAATGATACAAAAACCAAACTACCCTTGATCTAATATAGTTGACTAACGGTCAACGTTAATCAAGACCATTCACGCCACAAAATAGTTCATAAATGACTGTCTTCATCACTTTTGAAGCTAAAGGACTAAATCGACAGATTTACCTAAGTTAAAGGATCACTTGAACAATTAATTCTTTTTTAAATTCTCATTTAATTCGCGTCTTATTATTATTTAATACGTTTTTATTAATTTTTAATATTTATTATCGTTTAAACCAACCCGTGTATCACACGAGTATTTAGTCTAGTATATAATAATATCTTTAATTAATCCACTTCATTTCCATTTTATCTAGAATAGAATCAAATTAAACCCTCCTCTCTTTGACTTTGAATCGACCGACACCGACCTAGCTACTTTGAGATTTTATTTGAACATTCGAATCCTTTTAATTATACTTAATTCTAGAGTCGATCGCTGCCTGCCTCGATCACCCAAAGCACTTCAATCTTTATTTTGCTTCTGATATTTTCATACCAATATGTATATATATATATACGTACGAGGCACAACCCAATCTGTATCAATTATAAGCCTTCTGAAAAGATGCTTAAATGAATTTTGTTTTCATGATTTGCATAAAAGATGCAAATCCAGAAAGTGTAGTTGATACCTAAACTTTTGCTTGGATTAAAAATCGACGCAAAGAAAGCAATCGATAGCAGACAATGGACACAATCTTTACGAAATCGTATATATATGGCATATTAAGATTGGAAAAAATTTGTTCAGTCCAGGTATGATTGGGTTTTACGAGTTTTGGACCGGGTCGGACCGATACCCAAATTTTGCTAGGTTGAAAGCCCAAAGTCTTGAACCAGACAAACAACAATTCAGTCTTATTACTAGCAGGCCGGCCATCGGAGTTTTAAAATTTAGACCAAAATTATATATTCACCCCTATAATTAATTTAAGAACAATAATAATATCTAATTCTATAGTATATGATATGTGTTCAATAAAGTATATGTAAAAAACATAGTCTTAAAATTTTAATATTTAATTACAGATGTTTTAGTATACAATCACATGTAATTTGTAAAAACATTACACGTGAATTACAAAAATGTCACTATGTTCAAAATTTTAAAATGCAATCTGGACCATTAATGTCATTAATCTAAAGGGTAAAATTAATCAATTAGGACTATGAATTAAATATGGACTATATTAAACATTTTTCTCTATGGTATATATATATACCGGTCCGGAAAAAAGATGCTTCTATTTTAATTAGGCCAATTAAAATAAAAGTAAATAAAATCGTTCAGATTAGCATTTAAGTTGGAAACTAGATTGAATTTTATGGTTTCTTTCATTCATTTTAACACCTGTATTATTATAATGAATAAAAGGATAAATAAAAATAGAAGAATTTAATATAAGAATATATAACAAATCTATTTGGCGCGGGTACACTTCTAACTAATAACATTTAACTTTTCGCTTACCATATATAGTAACACTTAATTTTCGGATGATTATTCGTACACAACAATCTATGTATTATTAACTTGTATCATGTACTGTTAAATGTTTGTATCGGTTATGTATTTACGAATTTTGTTGAGTACGAAACTACTCCTGTAATTTTAAAATTAGCGTCATAATGAGAAAAGCAATATTGAAGGGAATATTCTCAACCGGCAGATCGTATATGTCTCTCGGAAAACGATATTTAGCCAAATATGTAAATGACTAAATGGAGCATTTTACATTTTCATTCTCGTGTTTTAAGATGAGATACATTAATGTTAGATTAAAAATATTAATATTATTTTGATAATTTAAGAATAGTGTATAAAATACTTTTTACATATATAATACCTTGATTGTTTATGTTCCTTTAAAGAAAAATATCTGACATAGTATTTGCAATATATCGGATGAAGTCTTATATAGTCACCGAAACTCCGACAGTTAAGTAGGTTATTTTTATAGTTGGCGTGTCTATTCCCAACGGACACGACTTTTCAGGTGTTTGGTTGCCCCACACCCCACAAGGTGGACCCCTCTTGACCCTGCTCGCTAACCGGCCAACGAAACCCTGTTGACCCCGCCCAAGAAGTTTAATTGCCCCTTGGAACCCCATTTGGGGGCTGCTCCGGCCGGAACACCACATTCTCTAGATTAATTTAAGTTATCCGAGTGTGCAATCACACTTTGATACTTGAATTATAGCTAAGTCTAATTTTGACTTGTTTTATATTAATCCTAATCTTATTAAATGGGCTTGCAAGTATTTGTTTACGTGAGCATCCAATCTCTTAGATAGCTAATTTAAATTTCTCTTTGTCAATATGACTAAATGGTGAGTTAAGTGGTTAATGGTAGAAGAAAAAACTGATATAAGATAAGTATATGTATGTATGATAGAATGTTATCAGTTCTTTCGCTTTTATACGTTAATTTTGAAATAATATATTTTCTTCCAAAGCGTATTTACAATTTTGAATTTTATTCAACAATTGCAGCTTGCATATGAACCAAAACCAACGTACGTAGTTAAGAATATATGTCTCTAGTCGCATTCATATATATACACTCCACTAGCCTATTCATTAATGGTAATTGATGAATATATATACTATTTAGTAAAGTTTAAGTGAGTGTACGTAGGTTTCACCTCATGCATGATACTTGAACAGGAAAACACCAACATTAATTAATTAAGTATTAAGTAGTCGACAAATAAATTATTATCATTCATAATACGTACTGAACTTAAGTAAGTGCATGGGGTGGCCGGGTGTTTGGATACAAAAGTAATTACTAATTAATTAACGCCTTCCAATCAAGTAATTAAGGTTAAACAACAGATGCTAGCCAAGCAAGGCATAGGTGGTGAGGTCTGATGCAGCAGCATGAAGATTATTTGGATGGTTAGGCTGCAGCTGCAGAGTGAGGATGCGGGGTGCATTCATATGTGGCGAGTATCCGTAAACAGTTTCGTATTCTCCTGCATCATCTATCATCCCGTATTGTGGATCCTCTCCTCTTATATCCTACGTACACACAATACATACATACATACATACATTTCATTTCATTTATAGATCGAGCCAAATCATCATTAATTTGACATATATTATTCTCGAGCTGAAAGATTTGAAGTTATAACGATGGCTTACAAATTCATGCATTAGCTTTTTGTATACGTCTTGAGCACTCCTCACCTGAAATTAAGATCGAATATATATGATTTGCAAAGAATATATATTTTTAGCTAAGACTTTCATGAATGCATGCAAGTATATATTAATTGTTGACATGCATTGTGTCCATGAACATATATTACGTACCTTCTTCTTGGATGTCTCCAGCTTATTACCAATCACTTTGAGCTGCAATTTTGTTCCAAAAAACTTGATATCAGCTTCAGCATATAAACATACGTACAGCTTAATTAATTACCTTTTGATTTGATTAATACTCATATGATTTCCTTACTTTGTGTAATAACTAATAACTGTTGGAAAATATGATAGACATATTATAATTATATGTATTCAGTAGTATTATGTATGTAATTAAATTATATATTAGCAAGTAGCATTTAAGTAACCGAAGGTAAACACCTCCAACCGTTGGTAACCGCCACCGGTTCATAGTCTATATATAGACATCAATGTAAACAGATTTTTGAGGTAAAATTCTAACGTATATTTTCAAAATTTATAGGGTTCAACCCACATTTCTTGCTTTTTCCTCTATCCATATTTTGTGAATGATATTGAATGCATGATGCTCAATGGGATTGCCTGATTGCATTATCCTGAGAAGATCTAAACCTGTGCAGATTTTGAACAACAACAAGAGGAACAGAGTTGAGAGGTGATGCATGCAGATGGCATAAGGTGCATCCAACACTTTCACAAATATTTTCTTTTACTAGAAAATCAACCAAAGAGGATGCAAGGATTGCTCTCCAAAATATGCAAATGCTAGAAAGATTAGTGAAAATAATGTGTTTTTTTACTAACTCTGGACATATTTAAACACATACATACGTATTGTTTATGTTAAATCCTTAGTGGGTTTGTATTCTCCGTTATGAGAACTTCGAAACGATATACAAAGTTGAGTACTTAGAATGAAATTTGACAAATTTAAGTGGGTGTGAGAATATATCCCACATAGGATGGAGTAGTAACCACTTAGAGGGCTTACAAGCTTATTTAGTTATTTGTGTAGTTTTACTACAAGTCATACCCGCCCTTAGACGGGGTGCTGATGATGGATTTCGTAGGCTCTATGAGTCCGTTTGATTCGTGAAAGAATACAAAGAAATTGAAATTTGACCTGCTAATGATGGATTTCGTAGGCTATATGGGTCCGTTTGATTCGCGAAATGAATACGAAGAAATTGGAATTTGACCTGCTAATGATGGATTTCGTTGGCTATATGGGTCCGTTTGATTCGCGAAAATACGAAAGAATTGGAATTAAGAGGAATTTGAATCCATGAAAAATTGTCTTGTTCGATTAGTAAATTGGAATATAACCAAAAATAAATTAATTTAATATGTATAAAACAAAATAAATTATACTATCAACCGCCCACCACCCTCTATCCCCTTCACCTCCACCCTATCCTTATCCCTACTCTACCACCTTACCCTATCTCAATCCTCATCTCACCTTACTCTACCTTACTCACCCTACCCCCACTTACACTACCCCTACCCTACATACCGGCTCTATCCCCACTCTACATACCCTACCCCGACCACCTACACTACCCTACCTTACTCCAACTTACTCATACTACCCCTTACTTACCATACCATCCCCACCATACCTTACTCCACCTTACCCCAATATACTCCCACACTACCACTCCTGACCCTTATCCCTACTCTACCACCCTACCCTACCTTACCCCACCCAACTTAGCCACTATCTACCTTACCCTACGTACACCACTCACTACAAGTTTGTGTCAAGTGGTATCAAAGCAAGGTTGATTGAAGGATGGAAAACGTGGACGAGAAGATTCTGGGTTCAGCAAGTGATGTGCCTAACAAGAAAAACTGTTTTCATAGTAATCCTTACCATGGAGCAAGAAAGAATCAAAGTACATTCTCAAACTTCATGTCTGGTTTGAACAACATAATTATCAATGTAGAGGCAGCCCCCATTCACCTTAATCATAGATTTTTGTGTATAATTAACCCTAGCTTGTCCAAACCAATCATGAAGTCTGTGGACGTGCCTCATCCTTTGTTGCTCCATGGTGATCGTTATTACAACCACAATTTTCCTTGTTAGCTACACTAATTGTTGAACCCACAATCTTCTCGTTCATGTTCCGTATCCTAAAATCGACCTTGCTCTAATACCACTTGTTTCTACAAGCACACCTTGCAGCACCTATTTCGACTAAGCTTAGCTATAACTCAATCCTTACGATGATTCAAGTAACACAACTGAACACTAGATAGATTGGAACACGAATATATTGCTTTTGAGAATGCTTACAAGATCTTTACAATTGTAACTCAAGATGGTTTTCAAAAAATGAGGCCACCACATATTGATACTAGTAGCCTATGAAAACTGACGCTATGATTGCTTTATTTCAACAATTTCTAGATTTTCATGCTATATACAGTTATTTCAATATTTTGAATATGTCCAAATAACCCTTCACACTTTCTCTAAGGTTTTGATATATGCAGAAGAATTCTAGATCTTCTTCTAGTTATGAGTGATCAAGGATAATATGAAAATTCCCGGAATCCTGAGCAAAATTGGTGCATCATTATGTTAGAGTTTTATAATAAAATATAGAAGGTGGTTACTAATATTAGCATAAACAATTTCAATTATTTTAAGTATAAGTATGAAGATGACTCATCTATCCCTTTGGGAATGACATTTGATAAGGGCCTCCTTGTTTAACAAATTGTCACCCAAGACGTTTTGCACTAGTGATACACAAGGATTCTTGAGAGACAAACCAACTCAATTCACTCTTTTAGTGATGGTAAAAAATCCAACCTCCTGCAAGACTCCCTCGAGAATGGTATTCCCTAGAATAACACCTGTGCAAAGCTCGGGTACACTGAAATAACTTTTATATTTAACTTTTTTTTCTTTTATACAAAGTCTTGTGAAAATTATATAAATTTTGAAACTTATGTAACAACACATAACTATAAATAAAAAGTTGACAGAAAAATGCATAGAATATATTTAATACAAAAGCTTCTCAACATGTTATAAATAGATAAAAATAGTACTTAATGAGCTGTAATAAATAAATGTTTAATTTCAAAAAATAGAAAATTGCTTCACGACTTCTCATACACCTAGATATCAATCCCCTTACACCAATGGAAAACTTAATATGCACAATCGTATCAAAACGAGATATATGATTAATAAATTTGTCCATACTACATTATAATCTATTTAACACACACTCTCTCTCCTACTTATTTCACTTAAAATTTCAACTATCAGAGATTATTAATATACCCCTTAGATGATCTCCATTTTTTGACTATACACTCTCTTTCGTACTTTACACATCACAACACTTTTTCATAACTACACGCTTCTCCACCCACAAAAGATGAAGAAAAGAAATTATTATGTTGTTTTTTTAATTTGCTTTAAAAGTGAGAAAAGATTTGATGGAAATAAACAAAGGTATGAAACAATATATTACCGGATAGAAACAGTTCACCGAATACCATACCTCTATATTCTATAAAACAACATGTTAGCGGATAAAAATTATTCGCCGCTACAACATTACACTAGTATCATGCTTGTGTGTGTATATATATATATATATATATATATATATATATTATAAAATCATCTTCTAACACAAATAAAAGATTATTTTGGATTATATTTATTGTATGATACTAACACTTCACGAAACAAATTAATTTTAATTGTACAGTCTTGAGCATCCATTTTAGTAAAAATTTAAATCCAATTTTGACTTTATTTGAATAAGAAAATTAGAGAGAATTTCATATATGTTCTTTTTAAATCTTAAAATATCGTATTTGTCTATCCTAATTTACAAATACTATATTTACATTTTATAGTATTTCAAAATATCATATTTAACCAAATTTTTAGTTTTATCTTTTTAAAATACTTTCTAAACATTTTAAATTCTTTTTAATTTTAGCTGATAAAGACTTAACGATTGTCCTTAATTATAACAATAATGATTGATGATTTGTACAAAGAATACAATCATGTTTCTTCGTATCAACACTTTTACTACTAGTTTGAGTGTTGACGCCGTCTGTTGTCATTTTTCGCATTTCATAATCATTTAATATTTTTTATTAATGTTTAATATTTATATTTTCTTAACTAACTCGTTGAGTTACTCTATAATTACATTAAAAAACCAAGCTCTATACTCTTTTTTATGTTTATAAAGTTATATATAGTGTAAGGTTCAGTATAGAACTAAATTTATATGCAAAACTTATAGAAGCAATCTTAATCTTTAGATTTAGATAATCAATGGTTAAGATTACAACCAAATATGTAAAACTTAGAGACAAGGATATAAATGTCTACATATTAGCTCCCTTTATACTCCGTTTTGTATAACTTTCTGAACCAATATACTTAATCTTCTTTAAAGAATCATAAACATTTTTTGGGTTATTAACGTATTCACAAAATTCCAATCACAACCATATATATGATTTAAGAGGTGATTATGATTTTATCTAAATATTCAAATATTATTGCTAATATACTTAATATTTTAAAAATAAACATAAACATTTTTTAGTTTGGTAATTTGTATTAAAGTATATTTACTTCTGAAAAAATAATAGATAAACTTAATTTATAGATTTTATAATTTATCTGAATAATAGACCAAACCAACAAATTATTTTAATTTAATCTATGTGGTTTCGTTTCAAGGTAAAATGGTTTGATTTTACAAATTATTTGACGTAAATGATATTTGAAAATTTGGACAATGAAGATTATTATTGCTAATATATATGAACGAAAATATCTTGTGGATATATAAAGCTAACCATTTTGATGTGAATATTATTTTGAAATTTAAACACAAAAGGGTATAAATCCCTATGATATAAAACATGATTAATTAGACAAACAGCCATCAATATTTTTAAAGAGGAATTAACTGACATTGATTATGAATTAATACGGCTAGAGGATCATTTATATGTCTGATCTAATGGTTTAAAATAAACTAAATTTTATCTCTCTAAACTCATTGTCGATAATATATATAAAGTTATAAACTATTCCCAATTGTCACATATGCATGCATGACGACGATTTCCATACACTAATGTTTTAGTGACTCTAATACAATTTATGAACCCTAAAAATAAACTTTATCAACTGAACCGATAGGATTACTTCTGAAATAAGAAAATAAAGAAGAGAAGGAAATTAACCTTGCGTTCACGAATGATGTATACCGCCTCCTGCGACTCCTTCTCAAGATCAAGCAATTCTTCAAAACCAAGATTTTCCAAGCAATCACCCAACCTTTGCCTTTTTCACAGCCCATCGCCACCGAAAGATCGAATGAAACCAAATAAATAATTAAAATATGTAATAATAATAATAGTAGTAACAATAACAATAATAATAATAATAATAGTAGTAGTAATGATAACAATAATAATAATAACAAGAGTTTACTTCATTAAAATATATCCAACTTGTCAATTTTTGCGATTGTGTGTATCTGACTTTAAAATATTCTATTATTAATTTGTGTATTAAACTTTTTACTGTATTAAACTTATAAATTTTTTTCTTTTTTATGTACCCAAGATATATACAATAGCAACAAATTAAAATTTTGACACATAATAGAAACTTTTAAAGTTGAATACACAAAATACCAAAATGTGACAAGTTTGATACATTTTTATAAACTAAACTCTAATAATATTGACAAATTACCGAGAAATGTATCATTATATATATATATATATATATCAAAATTTGTCAATAAAGATAACTAGTAGTTTTTTGTGTTGATAAAAGATTTTAAATTTTAATTAAAAAAAACGATTGTAACTTTTAATTTTACATAAGAAGAGAGTAAATTTTAGCTTGCTATTAAAAAAAAGAGTATTATGACATGCCAAAAAGTTAAGGTTATCGGGTTAAAGATTCCTTTTTTACAATAAAGTGAAATTTATACTCTCTTTGGGTAAAAAAACACGTTGTCTTTATTAACAAATTTTGATATTTATGTTATCCTTTTTGACAATTTTTCATAATATTAATGATTAAATATACTCATCTGTGCTAATTAACAATTATTATACATTTGCACATATTTCTTTGTACCTAATCTGCCTTCTAAGATTTTTGTTCACTTCTTTCAACTGCCTTAGTTCCTCTTGCATTTTCTGCATCAAAATCACATCCCCAGTAAATATTAATCATGACTTTGATACAATTGAATGGCGTCTACTCTCTCTAGGTATCCCTTTGACCAATTTACAATGTGAACATGGATGAACTCATAGGATAATATCGTGAAGAAAAAAACTACTAAAAGAAGTAAATTATTAAGGTCTAGTGTATTACCCATTTAAAGAATTAAATAATCATGGGCACAAGTAAAACTAATAGTCTGAATAATGGTATCTGGATCTTTAGATTCGATCTTGTAGCAATTAATTATTTTACTTAAGGATGATTTAGTAATTTGACTCTAATTTTTTTTATTCTCGTGATCCATATATCATCTATATATAGTGAGATTTGAGGCACATCAGAATGAGATGCACAAGTAGAAGGGTAAGGATTTTCATTAATTTGCTAAGAAAGCATTTGCATGATCAAGCCTTGTTTACCAGGCCATAGCTGTTACAAAATAAAAATAAGGCCTTCCGTAGCCCCCAGTTCGAAGGCTTCTGGTGTGGCCTCGGGTTGGTCGGGTTCCACTTGAACACCCACACGCCTCTCATTTTGAAACCGATCAGGTGAAGGATTCGAGTCTTGTAACCCGATCTTCCTTCCTCTCTCTTTCTCTTTATCTCTCTTTTCTCCCTTCTCTCTTTAATATATATTATAAAATAAAAATAAAAAGTGGGTTAAGATTGGGTTTAACTATACTCGCTTTTAGGTTAGAAAGGGGAAATGAATAAGAAAGTGATATGACGCCGATGTGATATTTGGATTAGGTAACCCGAATTACATGTCATACGGATGGTCTAAGCTAGAGTAAGTAGAGTACTAGTGTATGTAGTAGTAAATGTCCAAAATAACAACATTTTCATTCATGATAACGTATTTCACTATTTCATAGCTAAGCTATGTGATACAATCAAAAAGTACATATTTCAAATCTGGGTTTTCGTATCAAAACTTCATATGCACGTATTTGATCTTTAATCACCCCTAATATCTAGTATATTTTTAATGTACTCTTACCCACTTCTATTGGCTATAGGAGTACTAGTTTCTGTTTTAATTATTTTGCACCCTTTATCTAAAAGCTTTTTACTTTGCTACGCCTTTTGTATCAACAAATCTAAACACTCAACTTAAGAGTGGGCAGTATATATGGTGCAGCGAGACAACCCAGTCGCATCAGTATTTTTTTTCTTCCTAATCACATTGTCTATCACTCATCTATCATGTAGTGAACCCCTAATCTCAGTTACACTAAAATATGGAGCCCATTTACTTCTTTAATAACACTTGTAAACACAAAATTAAAGAACTCCATACTCCAGTGATGATCTATCACACCGGCAAGATTTCATAATGGGAGACCACGCTGTACATGACGCTGGAAAAAAAAACCTCCCCATACCACTCGGTTTAAGAGGACCAATTATTCATGCCAAAAACAAGCGTGATGGCCCAACAAATCAGTATCATCATGCCGAGATGCCGGTCGAGGTGCCTGCTGAGGAGGCTCACTTCTTTTTTGTACGTATAAAAAGAAGTTAATTAGTAAACAAGTGTGATGGTGTAAAAGTTTGGTGTAATGGAAAAAAGTTAAGACATTACATGGTATGATGTTGTTATTGTGTGATGAAGGAAGAAACGTAAGTTAAGAAGTCAGTATCATGTAGCTAGCTAGCTGTTGAGATTACGATTACCAAACAGTATCGATCAGCTAAAGCTAAAAAGTATTATTGTAATCATAATAGGTGAGAAGTGAGAACCCTAAGTTGTACCGGAGGTCTGTAGCCTAGTTTGCTACTATAAGCGTGAAAGAACATATCGATCATTTAGGTAGTAAATTTCTAATGACTCGCCCCAAATCAGAAAGAAAATTCAGGACTGGTATGAGCATATTTAATTTTTAATATTGAGTTGCAAATGGAAGAAAAAGATGGACAGCAGCTAGGTTGTTTTCTAGAGCAGCTGCAGCCAGCTGGCTGCAGTCGATCCTATTCCTATATGTGTCGTTCTTCTTTATTTTCGTGCGTGTGCGTGTGCGTGTGCGTATGTGTGTGTGTGTTTCTATAAGCTAATCAAAGGAGATTTGCCTAATAACTCGTAATGTTATTCATTAAAAACGATTAGTAAATCGTAATCCCAGCAGTTCGTACTTACACCAACTGTTATCACAAAAAAGAAAAAAAAGTTAAGTTAATGATATATGTAGCAAAAAGTAACCTCATAATGAGAGTGCCAAAGATCAATTCCAGACGCCTTCTGGTACTGATCGAAGAACTGCTTCGTCCTGGCCATAATTAAATTAAACATAATCGATATCAGAATGAATGGATCGAATAGCTAGCCAAACACAGGTTAAAGCAGCTAGGGTTTATAGAGAGAGAGAGAGTAACGTACGTAATTGAAGGGCTTATGTACTCATGAAGCTTATCGGTGCAAGACACCATGATAATGGAAACTTTAGCATCGCACAACACCGTGAGCTCGCTCGCCTTCTTAAACAATCCGTTCCTTCTCTTGGAATACGTGACCTGCCTGTTGGTTGAGTTCTCAATCTTCTTGATCTGGATCTTTCCCCTTGCCATTTTCACAAAAATATATGTTAATTACTTGTTGGTTGCTCTGATGGATCTGAAGAAGAAGGATGAAATCAGAGATTGATGTTTGAATTTGTGGTGGAAATGGAGGAGAGATATAGAAGATGAAGTTTCTGTTTGTGTGTGAGAGAGAAAGAGTAGGAAAGGGAAACAGGAAGAAAGCGAGGAGGAATTGTTTCCCGAAAAGGGAAGTATTTCTGTAAACGTGAAAGGGTAAGAGCGGGTGATAGAGCTACTTATGAATAGGTTTCTCTTTTTTAACTTTTGTTTCGGACATTATTGTGATTCGTTGACCAATAAAATATTATATATTTATTTTGACTTCAAAAAACAGGTAATAATAATGATTTATCAACGAACCAAACCTAAATAATTAGGAACAAAATTAGTGAATTCGTATTTTGCTCATTACATTATTTTAAATTAGTTATTGGAGTATGCATACTACTTCTAGTACGTACTTCTAAGTTCTAACACACTATTTGCCCATCTTTGTACCCGTTGTTTTCTATTTCATTTTATCATGTCAACGTATTATCATCTTTTGTTTTTTTTCCTTTCATTTCCTACAACCAACGTTATACTCTTCCTACCAGGGGTGTTCAAAATATCTGTATTTGATTCGAAACCCGATAATCCAAAATGTCCGATTCGAAATTATATGAAAATTCGAATATTTGAACTTTCAGATTCATATAACGTTTTTCTGAAAAATCAGATATTTAGATATCCTAACTATTTTTAAAAGAATATATATAATATTAATAGCCCTAATAATATCAATACAAGTTAGCTAATACCCCGCTTCCCTCATTATTCGGCCATCAGAGACATAGGTCGAGCCATTGAGGTTTTTACTTTCGTTTCATCAATTTCCTTCTGTGATTTGGCCATGGGAAACGAAGTTGCGATTAAAGAATTAGTGATTTTAGATTTGTGATTTAGGATTGGTGGTTGCTTATTTTTGATTTGTGATTTAAGAACCTAGACTTAAGATTCGGCAATTCGCAATCCAGTGACGCTGTGACTCAAACTTGAAGTATCTAACTTTCTTCAAGTAAGTTGTCTCTTGATTAACATCTAGTTTTCTTTTTATTACCCTTGTAATTTGTAAGTCTATTTATTTTGTTCTTCATCGTCTAATGATCTAAATTAATTCTAAATCGTGAGTGGTGACTGCTTGTAATCCTGAATAATGAGTCCATTAGAGTTAGCTGGTAGCCAGCTTTTGAGTTTCTTAGTTATTGGTGTTTGATTGACAATTCTTGTTTAATTGTTGTGTTGGCCAGTTGGGTACGTAGTTTTTGAATTTCTTAGCTACCGGTAGCTTTTGAATTTCTCGGTCAATGACTCAATGTAGCAGGGAAATTCAAACTCGTGTAAAATTAAGTTAGTTAACAGTCCTTGTTTAGTTGTTGAGTTTGGACTAACTTGATTTAATGAAGTTTGTAATGTTTTAAATTTATTTATATTTAATCTTGGTTCTTTTCTTCATAGACGGAAAATATGATGAATGCGGAGTCTAGCAACTTAGGTTTTGAGCTTGTGGCTGAAAATGGGGTGGATACAAATAAGATTGTGAAAAACATAAAAGTAAAAAAAAAAAAAGCAAAACACAAAAACTTTATAAAAGAAAAAAAGAAGCAAAAACTTTCAATTCTAATTTTTTTTCTTTGGAGTAATAGGTTTGAAGGATTTAACTAATGAGCAACCTATTATTATCATTGATGAATTGGTTGAAAGTCAAGAAGGGCAAGAGGGACAAGAGATGGAAGATTCGATAGATTTCGACTAAAGCGATTGATAAAGGTATGTTCTAACTTCTAAGATTATGGATTCTGACCGATTTTGTTATCAACACTAAGTTGTAGGACATGAGACTTTATGAAGACAAACCGTTACATTTATCTATCGATTTATTCTAATTTTTCTCTTGATTAAGATATACTTGTTCTTGTCCCTCTCCCTCGTACTCATTATTAGCTAATTATTTAATTACAAATAAGATTGATTTGTATAATTTTGATTCAATTTTGAGTTTGTAACTTTCCAAGTTTCTATTTCTTGTAGGAGGATTGGGGGAAGCAACTATTCAACTACCAAGTCATGAAGTCATCAAGATTAGAATTTGGAAGATTAAGTTATTTTTATTTTATGCGCTAAGTTATTTTAGACTTTCATATTGTATGAATTCGTAGAATGTTAGACTTGTAAACTAAGTACAAAGTGTCGTATTAACTTTTGGATGATTGGATATGTGTGGATGATTGCATATGTATGATGTGTTTTTTGTTTTTTTTTAGCTGAATATTATATTAACGATTTGAAGCTGCTGATTCTGATAATTCGGATTATCCTATATCTGTACCTGAAAATTTGGATATTGATATTAGATAGTGAAATCCACTATCCGAAAATCCGAAAATGAACATCACTACTTCCTGATATTTTCTCACTTTTTTATATTTTTATTGTAAAATAGAAGACAGAGATAGAAAGAAAGAGGGAAAGATCGAGAGAGCTAGAGAGAGAGAGAGAGAGGGTAAGAGAAATGAGAGAGGTAAATAGGAGGAAACAGAAAGGGGGTGAGAGGGTGGGGGTGAGGTGGGTCTAGGGTAGAGAGAGCCGATGGGAAGAGTTTACATCGTGTTGGGGATAGTCATAATGGTACATGTTCCTACTTGAACCCGATAATCAAGTGGAGCCGATAGAAGGAGCGGGTTAACCATAACGTATAACCTTAGTGTTATAGGTAATAGGATCATAGTACGTTAGTCTTACGTTTTGTTTTCCATCTATAATCAATTTAAATGGACCATAGTTAAATTAATGACAATGGAAGGTGTGGATCAAATAAACATGAACAAAACAGTGTTACATGATTTTAATTTAACTCATAAAGCTCATAATTTTAAGAGGTGTTTATTTTTAATGGAAGTGGAAATGGTCTAGATCAAATGTTACGACTTAAGTTCAAATTGCTTAACATTTTTACTACACATATTCTTAAATATATAACTTTATCACTTAGTTTAAGTATCGAATTTCATTATGGATGTTAGTATTAATTGGTTTTAAATACTGAATTTCACAAAGGAGAATCATACATGCCTGTTTTTTTGTTAATTAGTTTAACCCTTGAAAAATATTGAAAGAAAAATTAATTATGTGAACAACTCAGATTTCAGAAACTTTTTATAGTTATTTCACTCATTAAAACTATAATAAAAAAATACAATAATATAGATTAAAGAAGATAAGTGAAAAGAATTGGTAGAATTGACTTTTAAAGTCAAAAGAAATGCTAAGTGTAACGTGATCATTCAAGATAAAATTTAAAAAAAATTGATTGATAAGGGTCAAAGAATATAAGAATGGGTAAGTTGACTTTTATGGTCAAGGATTATAAAAGAAGATAGATTGGCATTAATAATAATAATAATAATAATAATAATAATCAATAGTAATAAAAGACTGTATTATACCTATTAAAATTGAGTTGCTAAATAAAACAAAAATACATATTGACCAACTGTGTGTGCTATAAGATGCTTTAGTGTGTGTATTTGTTCTTGAGGGTGTATTGATATGGTAAGAAGGATGCAAAGGGCTTGGTGAGTTGATTGATCTTCAAATCTGTCAAAGTTCTGAAGATATTTGTTCATGCATGTCGATTTGGTGGTTAATGAACAGATATAGGATTCAAAATAACAAGACTCAAGGTTAGTATTTTCATTCTTCATGTTCTCGAGTTTGAAAGTAAAATTTTACACCTATTTGCGATGGATCATGCTAAATTGGTTATTGTATAATGTTTAGGATCATTTTAATGAAAGAAAATCAATAATTGAGTATTAAATGTTTAAGATTTGGTTTTGACCTTAAATTGGGTGTGTTGTGATCATAGCTTCCAAGTCTAAATGAAAAGAAATCCGCTTTGTCTAATTGACAAAAAAACAACTTACCCATATAAGTGAAAAGGGATCTGCTTTGTTTTAGCCCGATGAAAATAATCGTTTTTAAGCCTAAAAGATGGCAGTTTACAAACAAAAAAGTGTTTATATTTTTTGAAATTTAATTAGGTTACTTAGCATAAAAAAACACACGGAGCATCTAAAATTTGCCTCATGGCACTGTGTAGAAAACCTCAAAAAATTTCATATCGTGTGTTTGATTGACATGTAGCCCATGCCATCAAACAAGACCAAATAGGTCATGTTAAATTTTAGAAATAGAATATCAATCAACTTGGTTAATTCAGGAATCATATATATAAACAATTTCCAAAATCTGCAATTTCAACCCTATACCTTGGGGTATTACGTGTGACATCCGTCACCAAAAACAGGTTAGTTGAGTTTAACTTGTTATACGACCTAAATCTATGTGCTTGTGTGATACCTAAGGTCTAGTAGATGCTAGAATTAGGAGTTATATATGTCTAAAATCCTCAAATAATGTAGTAGTGCTAGCAAATAAGAGAAACCTAAGTCTTTACGACGGTAGGACATATAACTCATTCTTAGTACACAATTTTATCGAACCAGTGTTTTCGATGCGAAGTATGGATAAATTAAGTCCACGAAGGAATGAAACATGTAAAAAAAATACACAATGGTAATAATTACTATTAGTAACTAAATGGAAATGCTAAAACACACAAAAGCTTAAAAGTTGTTACAATTACACCAATATCTCAAATAGGTAAAACACCAATAAAATTTGTAAGAAATTAATAATAATAATAATAATAATAATAATAATGAAAATAATACAATTAAATATATATATATACACATCCACGGCCAAGTTTTTTTAAAAAAAAGAGATGAGATTTCAATTCAAATTGAAATCAAATACTAAGATAACTATCACCTATATTTCATATAATCTTCCAAACTAACCTCCTAAAAGCCCTAAACCTCTCTCCATTGATTTGGCCAGCCTCTTTCTCCCTCTCTCGACAGATTTCAAGCCTTCCCACTTCTCCATAATTGTTGTTCTTCAAATCCTCAAGAAGGCTAGTTGCTTTGATCTCCATTTGAGAAGTTTAGGTATGTACATGTTCCTCTATAATCTTTAATTTCTTCTTCTTGTTTCTTTGCATGTAAAACATGGTTGATGGATTAAACACATCTTAATCACACATAAAGTTATGATTTTGATGTGTTTGGTTGAATATCAAACCCAAAGGATTGGTCTATTTGATTTAAAACTTAAAGAACAAGAACATATAGTCTGGGCAGAATATGTACTAACTTTAATAGGTCATATCTCGGCCAAAACAGAATGAAACAAATCGATTCTTGACACTAAAAATAAGTTCTTTGAGTCTCTTTTCATCCCCAACTGGTTTCATACAAAACTAAGTTCATTTGGTCGCCCAAAGAATTTAAATCATTTAGGTGCGCAAATCTGTGTTTTCTGGCAGTTTAATCTACCAACTTTGAAATTCCTAAAACCTATTCTAAACATCACGAAAATTCTTAAAACTTAATCTGGGTCATATTTCATGAGTTATAAGAGTCCTGTAAAAATTTTAGAATTTATTAAGTTGTTTTACTATTTTAATTAATTAAAAACATTTTTGTGATCGAATCTGGAAAACCTAGGGTTTTCTTTAACAGACTTTGAATTATCATAATTAATCCTAGATCTCGAATTAGAGGCCAAAAATTAATATGAATAAACTTTGGATTGTTTTTAATCACGGTGGAAAATATTAGGATTTATTGGTTTTATTTTCTATTTTAAATGAGTGAAAACGTTTTAATTGACAAATCTGGAATTTTTAAAATTTCCATATTCAGAGTTTCAAAATATTGTAAAATATCCAAACATCCGAATTAATTAACAAACAATTTTGTGGATGAATTTTTATATGTCTTTAAGTTACTGTAAAATTTTTAGAGTTTAATAAAGTTTGTTAATATTTTAAATGAATAAAAACTTTATGACGCGCAAACTGGAGGCATTTTCTGACCCACACCAATTAAAGTATTTTTTTATAAAAATAATAAACATTTTATTAAATTCTAGAAAATTTATATAAAATAATAGAGACATTAAGGTCTCTACCATAAAAATTTAGGAAAATAATTAGGACATTCGGATTAATTTAAAAATATACGAAGAGTGCCCAAAATTTCAGTATTTAATTTACATAATTTAAAAGGAAAATAAACAAAATTTCAAAACTAAGATATACATATTGGGGTTAGACCCAAGAAATGGATGCACTTATGCAACCTAGCGTAAAAGTTAATCGCGAATCCTAAATAAAATTTAATAGCTCAAGGATAACGCATAAAAAGACTATTACTCGTGAATCTAATATAATCTATATGAACTAATTGTTTGTAGATTTGTGAGCGTGCTAAGACTCGATTGATTAAGCTACTTACTAAGGTGGGTACTCGTGGCCCCTTTTTACTATATTTCTCGGGGGAGAATGACACTCAAACTCTCTTTTAAACTTTTTATGCCGTGATGACTATTTCTTATTTATTTTGGACAACTTATGTGATGTATATGCAAAGACTACTTGTTGTTGGTTGATGACTATTGATTCCTATATTCCTATGAGTCAACGGTTTATGCTCCAGCTGGGTATGCTATAATAACTGCTTGGAAGACAATGATTTGATTCCTATTGATTCCTATTGAACCTGGTGGTTCGGATGTTGGTACAACATCTACACGCTTAACATGCTATACGTGCACATTTGTCCTACTTAAACAATTTACACGGTAACTATGCTTTTACTTTAAACCTGCGAGCTCACCAACTTTATGTTGACATTTTCGAGTGTTCATTTTCAGGTAATGCTAATAACCATGCCTAAGGAGCTTAGGTGACCCTAGATAGCCTTAGCATGACATGGGCAGTTGACTAAGGAATCTTTCATTTAACTATGCTATTATGAACTTGGATTTTTTTTATAAATCTAGGGCTTGTAGCCCCGTATACTTGTCCCGGGGTGTGGGAACAACTATTTCGTATGTTCTTGTTTTAAATTGTTGACTATGGCTGTCGTGAAGCGACTTGCCATGGCACAAGTCTCCTCTTGTGCCGGGGAACGTCGTGACACGTTGGTGTGAACTCATTTAGTAAAATCTTCTATTCATATATCAATGTGTTATGACGATCCTCTCCGTCGCACCTCGTGTTTCCGCCAAGGCGGGGTGTGACATTACGAAACCAAATTTGGGATAATCCAACAATAATAGAATCTGGACTTTAGGCAAAATCCAGAATTGCAAACATACACAATACCTTGTCTATTTTAGGGGAGATGATTTGTACACAATACAAATTAGCCATACACAATAATCATGACTTTAATGCCCTTACCAAACCACTATCTTTTATTCTCATCCACAAATTCAAGGATATAATAGTCTAAACAATTACTTTTTTTGTGTATGACTAATTTGTGTTGTGGTTCAAATCACTTCTTCTATTTTTGTTCTTCGTGAGATAGAATCCAACAGAGTAACGATGTAGAAGAAGACGTTAATCTACAACCAACAAATGAAGCCTTATATAGCCACTAGCGTTTAAGTCAGTTATTTTTTTTGTGGGAGTCATGTTTGTTCCCAATAGACACGATTGTTAGGGTGTTTGGCTGGAAAACAACAACCTTTCTTACATATGGAGCGAGACCACCGCCAAGGGCGATACGCCCAAACCCAGTGCTTTTGAGATCAATTTATCTTATTCAAGCGTGCACTCCACACCACCATGCTTGAATTTTAGCCAAGTGTAATTTCGGTCTGTCTCACATTAATTCCGATCATAGTGAATGCCTTGATGACACTAAATTCACCAAGTCTTCCCAAATAGAGAGAGTTAAAACAATTATATGTATTGTAGTAGCTGATAAATATGGAAAAAGAAAGAAAATCAAGTTTAATGTGGTGTGGCTTAAGTTAGAGCGATCACACTGATAATCAAACCTGTGTTATTATGGTGATCACGGCGTGATCTACTACTCACACCGTCTTACGGTAACCATTTTGAACCCAGTTATATAAGGGAAATAAAAAGAATCAATGGATTTCAAATTCTGTTATTTTATGGTTAAAAATTTTAAAAAATATATAAGAAAATATTTCTTTTCTTTTTGCACAATACAAAATAGTTGTATATTGCTGATAGGAAAATTTATAAGAGGTGATATATCCTTTACTTTTTCTTCTTATTTATTCTTTAATTTTTTTTTACTTATAAAATCAACACAAATATCAAAATCAATATAAAAAATAAGGAAAGATAATTAATGAACTTTACATATCACATATCATCTTATAAAAAGTAATATGATATGATAAAGTAGGAGTAAAATGTGGAGGATATATGATTTTCAAATTTTATATAGAAGTAGTGTTATTAACAGCAGGGTATACTATCGCATGGTGGCATGCACACGTCACGTTCTGAAAACCACGTATTATTGCACATAGGACACTTCCTTGTGTAACCAATTAAAAGGGTGTTTCGATGTGACGCCAACTTTATTTTAAAAATGAAATACTACTTCATTTAGAATACGTAGTAAATTGATTTTTATTTTTTTTATATTAATTTTATCAGATTTTAAAACAAAATATAACAATTCGTATATGCTTTTCAAAAACGCCATAAATATATTGATAAAGTAATAAAAAGAATACAAATAAGCCCACCACGAGCATTCAAGCCGAGGCCCAAAAAGGAGTAATCAAAAGAGAAATTAAAGGTAGCCTTCCATACGCTTTTAAGAAGCCCAAGCCCCCTTCGACGGTCTAAGATGTTATTTTTAATAAAAGTTAAAGAAATTTTATTTTGAGAAAACTGGTATTTTAGTTTCACACGCAAGTGTGCACTGTTCAAGGTCTTTTATTGTTCATTCTTTTGTAGATAATGGAATTTCGTTTTGTTACATTAATATGATAATTTGCATCATTTAGATTGTTCATTTAGAACTTTTTGATTGCTCTTAGATTAATTTATTTGAGAGATCAAATTCCATTGACTTTAAAGTGAATAACACAATTAACTTTGGTGAATCACTATTAATTTTTGCGACTCGCCATTAGTTCTGGTGAGTTTACTAGCGAAAAATAGTATTTTACTTTAAACTTATATCGAAGTGTCAAACATCCTTCTGAATAATCTTGGCCGCCACTCTAGTCTAAACACCATTTTCGACGAGTTTTTATAGAATCCGATAAGATTTTGCATATTCTAATGAGTTTACACGCAAGAATCTTACTAGGATTACATTCTCGGATGTTGTGACGGTTTTATAAACTTATATTTTTACTATCATAATAAATATAGAATTGTTTGATGGTCACAACTTTGATAGATAACATTAGTATTAATTATGCATCTTGCAGGATGTTTCCCTCCTGGAATCGATCTGTTTTGGTGGCCTTCTTTGAGGTTTTTTTAAAGAAAATTTGCTTCTTAAAAAATATATATATAGTTATAGTATCTAACATTTACTAGAAAAAATGATAAAAGTGAATTTTTTGTTTTTTTATGCTACTTTTATAATATATAGAAGGGCAGCGACAGAATTTACCAAAGCTTTGTTTGATGTAGTGGTAAGTTGCTTATTATTATTTCACAAAGAAGTTTAAACCATTATATTTACACATAATTTTTTTTATTTTTATAACTATTAACACATAAGGTTTGGTGTAAATACAAATACGATATTTATCTAAAAATACATTTTTAGAAATAGTATATTAAAAAATTATTTCGTATGCCTAAATATAATATTTTTTGTGATAGTCTTATTTATATATACTTTCTAATACATATTTATCTTAATAAGAAAATACATTTCATTGAATAAACATCGTAATACATTGAAATCTATATCAAACTATAGTTAAAAACAAGCCGGTTATAAATATATATTTAGATTTATATCAAATATTACATATTAAAACTTATAAAAAACACACATAATAAATAAAACTATTATTTAATTGGTTTGACAAAGTTGTTTAAGTCCTAATTTTTTTTCCCGTCACAACGTACGGGTCATCATAACTCGTAATAATAGTAATAATACATATGGAAAAATGAAAAAGAGATAAAATGTTATACATATGACTATATGAGATTAACTTCTTTGTCTTCGAATTAAATTTTAAGTTTACCTCGAGTTTAATTTCCTAATTACTTATTAAAAACACTTTTAAGAATTGTAATATAAACTTAATAGTATATTAAATATATAATAATAAAATACAATTACTATAAAGTTTATAGGAAAATCGTATAACATATTCTAGTTAATAAATATAATAACATATATTGTTTACATCAAAGTATAAAAAGAAAAAATAAGGGTATTTTTGTTTGTTGCTTAATGAAATCATTTAGCGTTTAAACGTGTTTGATTGTTGTCTCTGAATGAAGACTATGCTGAATGACTCAGCATAATACAGCTGAATCATTCTACCTTAAAATTCATTCTGAATCATTAAGCACCAAGTATTTTTAACCTAAGACTCCTTTCACACTTTATCTTGTTAAACAATCTTATCATATCTTATAATATAATATATCACTACTAAGGTTAAAATGATAATTTACATCATTTAGATTGTTCATTTAGAACTTTTATCAATAAACGTGTCACATTCAGAGACAGATTATTGAAAGCCTTTAAATTATTCATACTACAGAATCATTCAGTGCTTAATCATTCTGTTTTAACAAACAGTCTCTAAATGTAATAGCAAAATACGTAAACATAGGAACACTACATCCCTCGTAAGAATCATTCAGTGCTTAATCATTCTGTTTTAACAAACAGTCTCGCTTTCCTTTACCTCTCTAACTCTCTTTTAATTATCTCGATCTCATCTCTTTTACTTTTCCTTCACCCTCTCATATTTAACTATAAAAGAGAGAAAAAGAAGTAGATTATAAGAGATAAGTATAATATAGTTGGAAGAGATGACCGGTGATGTGACGCTGAAAAACATTGAAGAAGAAAAAGAGATCGCTGATAGCCTAATGACAATAGAAAGAAAATATTTTATGGACCCCGCTCAATATTCTTGTTAGTTACATATATAATAATGTATAAAGAGGGTAGTGGTAAGTTAAGACCCTACATAATCTACCTATATTAAATCAAAAGTCAAGATGTTCTCGCACAAAGACCAAAATCTTTGAATGGGATAATTTCTTCTCTCTAAAATTCTTATTAATCATACTGGTTTTCTCTAATCTAATTCTCATAAGGTCTAATGTAGAGGTCATTCACGTGGTCTTGTATATTGAGATTAGATATATCAGGATTGATTCATCATAAAACTAACTACACGTAATAATGACTGTTATAACTATTATAATTGTCTGTCATATCAACATCAATAACTTATGATTATACTATGACTAACAACCATAATAATAATTGTCACGACTATCATCATTAAACCCCAATCATCATCCATTTTTATTTTAATACCCCATTGCCTAAATTTTACATTTAAAAAAAATCAATAACGAGTCGTTAAGCTCGTCATTAATGTGATGACAAGCCATTGATGACAATACCCTAGCAGACGACGAACTAATAAGTAATAACGTGCATGACTATCTTCATCCACCTCGTCATTGTTCTCGATGACGAACTACTACGTTTGGTCTAAGCACTCAAGTATTCATCTTGGATATTGAAAACAAGTACATTTTCAATATTTGTTGAATAATATATGTGCTCTTGTGAAATAATGGAGCATTTTTTTTACTTTATAGTTTAAATTATGTATATATTGCATATATAGAATTACACACTTACAATTTTCCAACTTCCAAGACGCATTCAATTTTATCATTGATATATTAGATTTTCCACATATATATATATACACATACATACATACTAGCATGGTACCCCCGTAATGCGGCAGCATCAAATAGTTTCTATTCGATAACTTGTTTGTTTTTGAAATTTACGTAATACGGTGACAACGAATAATTTTGCATTGGTAACATGTCTATTTTCTTTATTTTCCTTTTCTTAATCAACTCTTTATAATTTTTAAATAAACTTTGAGAACAATTAAATAAGAAAAAAGGTCTTTACTTATAAAATAAGTTAAATTGCATAAAAATACGGAGTGTAAATTAGTAATTTGAAACTATTTAAAATTAAGAGATTAAGAAAATAGTAAACTAATTTGAAACTATTAATTATAGCTATTTAAAAAAATTTAAAATATATGTTTATAAATTCTTATTATAGATTATTTAGATTTATGAGTTCTACTTATACACATTTTCTAATAATTATGTTAAAATATTTATTACATGATATAATATTTAATATAAAAGGTATGGTTATGAAACTATTTTTTAATAATTAAGTTAATTTATTTGAATTTTTTAAATATAGAAGGTTTAGTTATTAAAATAGAATATAAGATTCTTATTAACTCTATTTAATAACTAGTTACTTATATAATAGTTTCCATTTAGTTTATATGAAGGGTAATTTAGTAATTTTAAAAGACTTAAAATTTAAGAGATTAAGCAAAATGTCTAAATGCTTTATAATATAGTATATATATATATATATATATATATATATGCAAAAGTTCATTTGAGAACCGTTTTTTATTGCGAGAACCGCGAGAACCAATCTTAGCCGTTCAATTCCTCCTCCTTCAATTGGATTGCCCACCCATGAATTCCTTACATGCACCCTGCCACACTCAATCCCCCACGCTCTTTATCCATGAATTCAATTATCCAAAATGAACGGCTAAGATTGGTTCTCGTAATAAAAATGGTTCTCAAATGAACCTTCCCCTATATATATACATATATATATATACACATATATATAGGCAAAAGTTTAAACGAGAACCGTTTTTAGTACGAGAACCGCGAGAACCAATCTTAGCCGTCCAATTCCCCTCCTTCAATTGGATTGCCCACCTATGAATTCCTTACATACACCCTGCCACACTCAATCCATCCACACTCTTCATCCATGAATTCTATTATCCAAAATGAACGGCCAAGATTGGTTCTCGCAGTTCTCGTACGAAAAATAGTTCTCATTTGAACTTTTATATATATATATAGATATACTAGCACCGTACCCGCGCAATGCTGCGGCGGTAAATAGTTCATGTTTTACATCTTGTTGTTTTCAAGAATGTAATGATATGTTATTCGTGCAATTCAATGTTACAAAAAAGTTTTGTATAGTAACATGTCCGTTTTTTTAAATTTTCTTTTATTTGCATAAACTATATTATTAATTTCAAAAACAAATTCTAATAAGAGATAAGTTAATAAGATTTTAAAAATTATGTTGATGTAAGTAGATAATTGTTTTTGTGTGAGAGAGTATATTTTAAATGAATAAAAAGTTAAAGTAAATTATGAGAAATAGTCAAATGGTTATATATTGAGTGGATGAGATTAATTTAGATATAATGAAAGGCCAAGATTTTGTTTTGATCGAATTTTAAGAACTTTTAAAATTAAGGAGAAGAGATAATGTTAAATGGTTTATATAGTATTATATATATATATATATATAAGAGTGTCACTAGTAGTTACCTTTTATCACATCTTTCACACCATCACGTCAAGTTTTTCTACTAGCTCTCAGCCCCGTAATAGTCACTTTCTACCACATTAAATTTTATGACCCACTTAATATCTACTAAGCAATTAAAAATTATATAAAGGAACTTTGGACACACAAAAAGTCATCACTTAGCCACACCTTGTTTGATATTCACCCTCAAACTCCACTACCACTTAACCATGAAGTAACACCCCTTCCCACCACTCAAGTGGTAATACCACATACCTTTAACCCACTCTCACTCCTACTACTCTAACCGAAAGTAAGTTTTATTCTTCTAAAAGTTACATAAGAAATTATGTACCCTAAACAACACTTTTATGAGTATATCTATATATGGCTATGGCAACAATAATTAATTAGACGTCGTAGATTAGGTTTATCATCTTTTACTGCTAGCTACAATTAACAATTTAATATAATATTACTATAATTAAAAGGTTTATTCCAAAGGCTAATGTTTGACCAAGCCATCATCCAATCGGTTTAGGTGTTCTTCGCGAAGTTGTAGATTTAGTTCTTTAGTTTTATGTTTGGTCGCGGAGGGGTTCCACTTTTTTTCATACGTTTTAACAATTTAATATAATATTATGACAATTTTTTATTTTTTATGGGTTTTCTTTTCGGGTGATATGTTGGTATGAGTCTTAAATTTATGATTTTACCCGTTTTTAGGTCATTTGAGCCAATATCATATTAACTTTAATTTGATATGATTTTTTTTATGTTGATCTATTTTTGACCCACTTTGAGTTCTCATCATTTTTTCATGTTAAGTTGTAGTGTCGGGTCAAATATTACCAACCTTATCCGTGTTGTTATACTTTTTATTCAGAATATTAAAGATCATAATTGAAAAGTTGCAATATAAGCGATAGAAGTGTGTCTTTGTATGTGAACAAACCAATAATACATGCGACTTAATTTCAATATGAATAGCAAAGTACACATTTGCATATGTGCACCTACCCCATTTGCTTTTTTGAGGCGACATTTGTCGCCCTAAAAGTCTTTTTTTTGTAGTGTGCAATGTTGTTGAAAAATTCATATATGGGGTAGAGATCAAAATAGAGATTTAAGTGGATATGATATATAACATGTATATAGAATTCCATAACCCTACTATAAGTGATAATAAGATAATTAAGAGAGAAATTCATAAATATGAAATTAAAATTAGAATGACGTTGGATCTTAAAATAGATAGAAAAACCTTATAAAAATGAAAATTCAATAAAAGATTAATTGACAGTAGCGCGTGGTGTCCGGTTTTAGAGGTGGTGGTTGACTTTGAGAGAAAGAGAGAAACAACAGATTGGTCTGGCCGGTGCGAGTGTGCGTGGTTAAAGAGACGCGATGCTGCAGGTATAGGTTTGTGACAAATGTGTAAACAGGCCGGGATTTCTAAGCTTAAAATATTTATGAGAGTTCCGGCCATTCATGCTGATGCATGCATGGTGGTCGTAGGTGTCAGGGATGACCGTGGTAGCTGCAATGGTTGCCGGTATGTCTGGGAGGGAGAGATAATATGCTTGATTTCTATTTGCATGTTTTATTTAGGTTCTAAATTAAATACGATACTAGATTACTTTTTTTTTTCATTTATTAAAAATTAAAACTAATATGGTTAAAATAAAATGGTTGTTTATGATTAATTCCTCCTGTAAAAACCAAACAATATATCGATAGGTTCATGCTTGAAAATAAATGCATATCATGTTTCCGAGTACTCGTATTTTTTTTCCTTTCAATTACGTTTTAAAGCCAAGGATGCGTATGATCACTTTAATTAATTAATTTTAATATAATAAGAAATGGGTCGACCCGGTCTTAGAGTGGGTCAACAATATAGCAGTTTTTTGTAATTTCCGGCTGGAAGTGATATGGTAAAAAGACTGAATCAACAAAAAAATCGATTTTTAAAACATTGATTAACTTATATTTTAGGGTGCTGCTATATAGACACCCCCCCAATAGACACCCAAAGAAAAAGTCAAAAAGTCAAAATTAATTACAAGATATGTCTAATCCAGATCTATACAACTCAACAAAATCTATCCTCTTTTAAATTTCAAAATCCTCTTTTAAAGGATATATCTAATCTAGAACTGTAGTTATAAGTAGAAATTAAGAAGGATGAGTAAAATTATTAGGTGAAAAAAGGTAATCAGATTAAGTTTAATGCATATGATACCGTAACCACCACCACCGCCACCGGCAGGTTACTCATCACTGCCGGCCGACCTCAACAAATACACAAACTTTTGGTTTAGGATTTTGAAACAAATCTAAACCAGATCTGGGTCGGTGATACCGTAACCACTACCACCGCCACCGGCAGGTTGCTCATCACCTCCGGCCGACCACCATAAATACACAAACTTTTAGTTTAAAATTTCAAAACAATTCTAAACCCAGATCTGGGTCGGTGGTGGTGTTAGGAAATGTTAGATGTCAGTAGTAGTGTTAGAAGATGGTGAGGTGAAGTCGGTGTTCGGAGATGGTGGAGGAGGAGGCGGTAGCGTTCGTAGAGGGTGAAGGTAGCGGCGGTGGTGTTGGAAAATGGTGAGGCAGCGGCGGTGTGTTCGTGGATTGTGGAGGCGACGGTGGTGGCGTTCGTAGATGGTGAAGGCAGCGGCGGTGGTGTTGGGAGACGGTGAGGCAGCGGTGATGGTTAGCGCAGATGGTGAGGCGGCGGTGATGGTGAGCGGTGGTGTAGCCGATGGTGTGGGTCTTGGAGATGTGTGTGTGTGTGTGTGTTTTTTTTAGGTTAATAGATAATGGTGTGTGTTTTTTAGGTTAATAGATGGGGTGGAGTGGAGATGGAGATGAAGGATTGGGGGAGGGGAAGTGATAAAATAAATATATTTTTTTAATTTTTTGTTTTTGTTTAATTTTTTTTCTTTGTATTTTTAATTTAATTATTTAAATATATATTTTTAGTTTAAACTTTTAATTCTTATTTTGTTATGATTTGTAGCATTTATGGAAAAGATGTTTAATTCAAATGAAGGCAATAAAAAACCTAATGTTGCATCACCATTTTTTGTTGATAAGGTATATCACTTGTTACAATATTTTTTTTATTCTCCTAAATTTTATTATATGTTAACAGAGATATTTAAATTTTAGGTGTTCGTGTCTCGTGAGGAGCTGATGGAATGAGTAAAATCCACAACATTATCTCTAGGTTATGTCATCGTCATGAGAAGATCAAAGGCAAGAGATGGTGTGGTGTCTTATGTCACGCTTATTTGTGACCAATTAGAAGGAGATTATCCAATGCCGATCATTCAGGCGTATTGGGTCCGCCATAGAGCTCCGTCTGCAGTTGGATGGCAAACCATGTACATGTCACATCTGGAATCATATACACGACGAGTAAAACCTCATGATCCCAAAACACCTATTGTAGATATAGAAGATTATTCTTGAATAATATTTCTTTATTATATTTTAACATTTTGCTCATAATTTTATATTTTTTAGAAGAAGACGTGTATCGTTTAGTTGTATATTTAATTTATATGCTACTATTTTTAGATCTATAACTTATTTTAAAATAATAAAATAAATCATATTATATGAAATATCAAATAAAAAACAATCTTAATTTTTAAAATAATAATACATCAAAAAACAAATACTTCTCTAAATCTTCATAATTAGAACAAATCATATTATATATGAAACATAAAATTAAATAACAAAACAATTATATTTTTAAAAATAATAATACATCTAAAAAGACAAATACAAACTAAGACAAAATTGGTTAGAATAAAAAAAGTTAGTTAAAATAAGAGATTAATTAGGATTAGGGTATCATTTTAGTAAATTAGAGGAATAGCATCCCCTATATTTTAATGGCCGAAATATTATGTTAAGAATATACTTTTGAGGCAATTTGAATGGAGTAATGATTTTGAATTCGGTCAACCCGGTCATCTCTTTTTTGCATGGCGGTGGGGCCGCCCTTTTTATTTTTGCAATGTGTGGAATTGTAAATTGTAAATTTCTATTTATTAATTATTAGTATTAGTATTTAGTACTCTATTGTATTGTTGTATCAATATTTTTTAAAAGCAAGAGATTTTATTGAAACAAATTAAGGAGCCAAGATAAACAGGTCTCAAAGATTGAGATACACTTCTTTCAAGATTATATGCTCCAAAACAAACAATCTTCTAATATAAATAAAAGATTAATTTGATAAAATTTATTCGACCCTTAATCGTTTATTTAAAAAACTATTTATTTTTAACTATTCATTTATTTAAAATCAAAAACCCAATTTTGATTTTTTTATAGTCAAAATTATTAGAGATAATTTCATATATGCCCTTATAAAATCATATAAAATCGTATTTGCCCACCTCAATTTACAAATATCATATTTACCTTTTATAATATTTTAAAATATCATAATTAACCAAATTCTTAGTTTTATCATTCTAAACTATTTTATAATTATTTTAAATTTCTTTTTAATTATAACCGATAACGTATTACATTATTACCATTAACTGTAACAATAATGATTGATGACTTATATAAGAAATACAATCACGTATCTCCGTATCATGATACCACATTTCTGCCGTCAAGTCCGCTCTCCTATTCGCGTCGATGTTTTCACCGCTGGTTAGAGTGTCGATGCCGTACATCGTCATTTTTAAATTCTCATCTAATTCGCGTTTTATAATTATTTAATACGTTTTTATTAATGTTTAATATTTATTATCGTTTAAACCAACCCGTGTATCACACATACATTTATTCTAGTTACTCAACAAAAGAGCAACAATATACATTATACCTTATAATCAATTTATAAAAAATCTACTACTCATGTCAATTTTCATTATCTGTCGATCTAATTTGAATAACTGGGCTCTTTTACTCGAAAGCCATAAAGTTGATTGCCTCAATACACCAGGGAAAATATCCTTATTCTTTCTTCATTATCCTAAACTTTCATAAAATATCCTTATTTTTTTTACGAAAAGCAATTTCAACTATTGATTGGTTTTTGATCTTGTGATTCATATTAATCATAATTAGTATTTTTATTTAATTTAAAAAGGTAAATTAGTAAATAAAAATATTTTCTCTCTGATCTCTTAAATTAATTTTTCTCTCTCTAATTAAACTTTTTCTAGTTTTAGAATTTACATTAATTTATTATTAATACGGTATTCACTATTGAACACAACCCACAATTTACAAATTTTATGTTATGTATACAGTATTCATTAGTGAACACATCTACTCCCAACTTATTAAAACCATTAATAAACTTTTAAAATATAATTCGAAGTTCACTAGTGAGCATGTTACATCTTAATACCATGTTTTTGGAAGTTCTTTTTTTTCGGTGTTCATTAATGAAACATAGACAAATTTAAAAAATTGATATTACGATTAGAAAAGGTTAATAACTAATAATTATGTCCAACCATTAACTAGAAAAAGAAATTATACATGCAAAAAAAACGTTACATTAACCGATATTTCTAAATTCACTAATGACAATACATAGACAAACCAAATTAAAATGCGACGTAAACCTAAGTTTCTATATTCATTATTCACTAGTAAACAATATATTCTTAACCCAAATCCACTCCCTAATAATGAAAAACATTAACTCAAGATTTTTTCTAAAAACTATCAGATCTAGAAAACAAACTTTAGATCATCAACATTATAAAACCTCAATTGAGCAGCAATGAACTCACAATTATAAACAAGAATTCAAACAAACCTAATTTAAAATAGAAATATTCAAAATTTCAATATGTAAATCAGAAGCCATGGTGGATGTAAAATAAAACCACACTTGTTGTTCAAATTGCAGTCGATGTGTAGCAAGAAAGCAGAGGAGTGGAGATGGTTGCAACCTTGTGATTTTATGATCGAGAGGGAAAAATCACTTGATTAATCACCTGATGTTCATTAATGTAGAGGTGCTTGTTGATATTCCTATCGACTATTGCAACCTTGTTGATTTTCTGATCGACTAGTCGTCGGCAGAAGCTTTAACATCAGATCTGTGTGGTAGTCGTCGACTAGTACAGGGGACAAGACTATGGGTTGCTCGTCGACCGGCGATAGGAAGAGGGCATATGGCGGATGGCGGCAGGAAGAAGGCGACAAGCAGAGGGCAGATAGCGGCAGGAAGAAGGCGACAAGCAGAGGGCAGATGGCTTATGACGGGCAGATGATCAATGATGACTGTCTGGTGTGTCTTTTTTTACCAACGACAGGCAAGGGAAGATTGCGGTGGAAGAGGGCCATTGCCAGCATCTCTCATTCTTTTGTGAAGAAGAAATAAGCACAGTAGGGCTAGGGCTGGAGGGATTTATTTTAAAGCTAAAAACGAGGTGGATGGTTTTATTTAGGGTATAGATTTAGTAAGCTAAAAGACATCCATACCCTTTTGTTAGATATTTTTATTTCCTTAATGTTCAAACTAATTACAAAAATAGCCGTTCTTCATCATAGCCATTAATTAAATGATCCAACTATCTTAATAGCTTCTCGTAAAATATGAGCTTCTCGCATGAATCTTTCATATATATATATATATATATATATATATATATATATATATTCTAAAAATAGATCGAATGGTGTTGTGAAATGTTTGAATGTGACAATCGAGGCTGAGATATATGCAATGATCAATATCACTCCAACATAATTTAACGACCGAAAGTAATTTATATATATTATCTGATTAGTTATAATGAAAGCAGACTAATTAATTAAGCCACCACATATATATAATGCTTTAATTTGCAGAATATTTGAGGAAGCTCGGAAGTTGTGGTATGAAAAAGCGTCCGGATTTTCCTCGATCACTAGGAGAGAGGAGAGAATCCAATCAGTATATTTGATCGAGATATATGAAAGCAGCATTTTAGCTTCACCGTACGTATGGGGGTGTACGTGGCGCCACCGGCCGGCACTAGCTAGCTAGCAGAGTGGAGAGTAGTACGTGATCAACGCGTGGTGGTGGTGGTGTGTAAATGATCTTTAAGAAAACCATATCAACACTCACCGCGGTCATATATAGGGTTTCTTAATTAAGCGATGAGCTACATATTCGGCGAAGATTACGGCGGTGATGGCAGTGGGAGTAGTACTGCTAGTGGAGTGAACTGTCAAGATTGCGGGAACCAAGCAAAGAAGGACTGCCAGCACAAGAGGTGTAGAACTTGCTGCCGGAGCCGCGGCCTACCATGTGAAACCCACATCAATAGCACCTGGGTTCCCGTAGCCAAACGCCGTCAACGACACTCTCTATCACCTCAACAACAACAAGAAAATTCAGGTAATCAGCAACTCAGTCTGATGACTACAACCGGGGGTGGTACCGCTGATGTCATCACCGAACATAATTATCAAAATAGATTCCGAGAATATCAGCATCGTCACCATACCCGCGGCGGCAGCGGCATTTCTGCAACACATCTTCACAATATTAGTACTTCCTCAGGTGATAAATATCAAATTTATGTAACCCTTAAGTTTTAGGTAGTCTACATTTAATTTATTCGCTTGCATGATCTCGATCTGCATCAATTCTGGTTGAATATATAATTAATTGTACGTGTATGCTGCATGCCCTACCTTTTGTTGAACTAGGGTTTTATTTTCCGGCGGAGGCGAGTTTTCCGGCAACGTTCCGGCGCGTTACATTGAGCGGTACAAACGAGCAAGTGGCTTATCAGACTGCCGTTAGCATTGGAGGACATGTTTTTAACGGAATTCTTTACGATCATGGGCCAGCTGATCATCAGGGTACATACTATGATCACCCCGTCGGAGGAGGATTTTCCTCCGCTGCTGTTGCTGATCAATATCAAGACGTTAATCTCATTACGACGTCGTCAGGCACGACCGACACCGCCAGCAGCAGCAGCATGTATCCTGCTGGTGACCCTTCTTCCATGTATGCAACACCTATTTCTGCTTTCCTTGCCGGTACGCAATTTTTCCCACCTCCAAGATCTTGATCCAAGACAAATTACAAAGCTAGATATCATCAAACGCCGCCAGTACGTTGTTACTATTGAAATCAGCATTGTATTATATGTTATATAACTAAAATTAATGGAAAGAAATGCATTAGATTTTAAGTGCATTAATTAATGTCATGCATGCTTCAATTAATATAATCTTACAAAATTAATTGATCGATCTTCTTTTTATATATAATTATTTTTGTTAATTGGTTAGATATGGATCTTTCTTAGGATTATTTTCGTCTTTAGCAGATCAAATCGTAAGATTGAGATCGGAATCATAAGATACTGCAACAAGTAACTAAACTTTTTTCAATTTTTTATATGCTACATTTTTTTATCAAAAATCAATTATATAACATTTTTACGAGAGAATAAAACATTAAATTTTAAAATAACATACATCAAAGTATCAAACCATTCAAATTTTAAATATTAAAATCATAGAATAAAAATTCATCATAATTCATTGGTTTATATTTCATAATAAAATTTAATATATGACTCTAAAACAAATCAATAAGGGTGTGTTTGATACAAAGAATAGAATTGTAGAAAAATGATAACAGAGAATGTAATTTTAGAGAAATGGAATTAGTCTGAAGAATGAATATTGATTCTATGTTTGGTAACACAGAGATTTCAGCAGAGAAATGTAACACACAATCATTTCTCTAGTTTGGAAAAGCAAGAAATTCAATAGAGAATCTATCAATTCAACTAATACTGTATAATTAAGCTATGTATAAACGAATGAATTGGCGGGCATCAAAACTTGTAGATCATGAATGTTTTGTCATACATCACCATATATGTAATGGAAAGAAAAAAGCAAGGAACTTTGATGGGTCAAGCTATGTATAAACAAATCGATGAGTCAAGTTACGTATAGACAAGTGTGGATTTGAAGTCACAGTCCATAGTACTTGTACAACAAATCGATGGGCACAGAGAGAGACAATACCTTATTGGAGTCGTTGGAGAGATGTCGCCGGAGATGCTATCGCCATAGAAGAAGAACCCGATGCTGCTGCCGGAGACGCCTCCAATAGAAGAAGAACTCGACGCCGCTGATGGAGGCATTGGTCGTCGGGTGGTCGGATGGAGGCATCGGTTTGGTAAGGAGAGCAGTTTCAATTCTATGTTTTTCTTCTTGTTTTTCTGGAGAGTACCTTTTTCATTTCCCATCATTTCTTCCCTCATGAAGGTTGGAAATATCGAAATGGAAATGTTTTTTTTAATTTTTCTTTTTCTCAGCTACAACCAAATAAAAGAAGAGTTTTCTTTTTTATTTTTGTGCCGTCAATTCTCTCTACTAAACTTGTCCTAAATCTAGAGCACATTGTGTAGAACATCAATTCCATATTTCATTAAAAAAAATAGAGTTAATTTCAAAAATGATTCTTTAACTAACCACAGATTGTAAGTTTAGTCTTTTTTTTTTGAAAAAGTTGCAAATTTCATCCATAAACTACTATTTTGTTGCATAGGCAATACTTTCTAACAGATACCGTTAACTAGGTCTATTAGTTTTTTTAATTGACTATTCTACCCTTATCTTTAATTTTTATTTATTTTCTTAATAATTTTATTATCATAAATAATAATTAAATATATTTAAAACCAACCCCCTTGTTAGCTGCCCAACCCCCATCCCTTTTTTTTCTCTCCTCCCATCTTTACACCCAACCACCGTCTCACCACCCCCTCGTCGGAGAAGGCTGCCACCGCCGCCCACCATTCACCCATCGCCACATCACCACCACTTGAGACCCCTTGCTCCCTCTCATTCGTCGGCGTGTGTGCGAGTGGCGTGGCTTCAATCTCTCTCTCCCTCCCTTAGATCTAGGGTTTTCGCAGTTTTTGTCGTTTCAATCTCTCTCTCTCTCGATTCCGATGATAGTGACGGTGGTTGGATTCCGGTGATGGTGGTTGGAATATACTTTTTCTCTACAACTTCCATTGGAGGTGGCAATGTTGTGACTTCCTACGGTGGTTGCGGTGGTGATTGTGACTCCAATGGCGACGGTAGTGGTTGGTAAAGACCGACAACTTTCAGTCTTTGTTTAGGGAGATGGAGAGAAACAGCGTCTTAGCCGAAGGCGTTGGTAGTTTAACATGGTGTCAGCAGCGGTAGTTTGTGTGTGTCTGTGTTCTTGGTGGTTGGAATTTGAGAGAGAGAGAGAGAAGAACATGAGATGGATGTGGAAAGAGAGGTGGGCGATGGCAGTGTTTTGTGTGTTCTTGGTGGCGGTGGTGATGGCAGCGGTGGAGGTGGCGCTGGTGATGGCAAGGTGGAGGTGGCGCTGGTGATGGCGAGGTGGAGGTGGGCGGTGCAGTGGTGGACCTGGTGGTTAGAGGTGCTAGAAGATGATGATGAGATTGATGTGGAGAGAGAGACTTTTTGTATGTGTGTGTAGGAAGTGAGAAAGAGAGAGTAGTGTGATAAAGAGAGAATAAGAGAAAAGATTTATTAAAAAAATTAAATATTTAAAACTAATAAAAAAAAGTTTAAAAATTGTAAAATGACTTAAATACCCTTGATTTAATGGACTTAGTTAACGGAATCCGTTAGAAAGGATTGCACATGCAAATAAATAGTAGTTTAAAGATGAAATTTGTAACTTTTTCAAAAAAGGACTAAACTTGCAATCTGTAGTTAGTTAAAAGACCATTTATGAAATTAACTCAAAAAAATATTCTTCTCGTGAACTTCTATCTCTTATAATAAAAAAATCAAACATGTGACATGTACGTAAATTAGAAGAATGCAAACAATTGTTTTTAACACAAGATTGACCATTTTAAAAATGTAAAAATAATAAAGTAATATAATAGTAATAATAAAAAAATGTAACTTATAAAATTGTACAATAATAGTAATACTTCAAAATGTAAAAAATAAGAGATATGTGGGATCGTTGGATCGTAATATCCTACCTATTTGCGATCCTAAGTATGATTCGATACGTTAATTTTTTATTAGTGGGATATCGTAGGATCTGAAGATCACAATTTTAACAATCATGTTTTTTCAACTTTGTTTTACAGTTCCTTGTTAATTTATATTGTTTTCTTATTTGTTGTTATGTCTCAATTAACCATCGTTCACTTGTATTGTTGATGTCATACATTGATCTGTCTACTTATGCTCTTACTCATGTGTTGATTCATGGGTGAAACTCCTTTACTTTTAGAATTGTCTATGGATGATGCTCAATACCTTTTTTTGCGTTATAGTTTTCATATTGTTTGTGAGAGGGGTAAATGTTTTAAGCACTTTATGACTACTTTTCGTGGATGTATGTAATTCTTCTATAACTCATATGTACGTACCTTAATTAATTACTATTAATTAATCTTCGGTTAGATACAACTTCATCGATCTATTTTTTTAAAAAGGCCAAGCATTTTATCATGGAATGAAGAGATTATAGCATTTTTAGTTCTTAATAAAGAGTTCTCGGGCTTAAAATATATATGACATACTAGCTATATATTAAGACAAACATGTACCATTATATATACTTTTGGTATATATATATATATATATAGTAAGCACCACTATATATATATATATATATATATATATATATATATATATATATATATAGTAGAGATCAAGTAAAAAGAAAGTTAAAGTAAAAAGGGTAAAAAAATGATTATTTGATTATTTTTCGGTATATATATCAACTGATAATCGTTAGTTCATCATCTTTATTGATTAAAACTAGTTCTTCATCAATATCTTTTTGATGAATCCAACATATTCATCACTTTTTAGATGAAAGCATATTGTTCATCAACAAATTATTCCAAAATTTTGTTTTCAAAATCTGTATTTGAAATAAAAAAGAAATTGATAAAAAACTAGTTTTAATCAATAAAGATGATGAACTAACGATTATCAGTTGATATATATACCGAAAAATGATCAAATAATCATCCTTTTTACACTTTTTACTTTAATTTTCTTTTTATTTGATCTCATATATATATATATATATATATATAAAATAAGATTATCTTCTTAAGTTATAAAGAATCAAGATGTGTAAGAAACAATTTAGTTCGATTAATCCACAAGATTAACTTATATATGTTGAATATATAAATATCCCTTATAGTATTTGATAAAGACGTACGAGTTAATTAATTGACACAATCTTATTATATCATATTATTATTATTATTAATTAATAGAGGTCTAAAGATCAATCAAACTCTAATGAATATTTTTTTAGTTATGAATCATATGATTTATCGTAAAAAAAAACATAAAATGTGTTATTTAAAAAATAACAAATGAATAGAAGGTATTAATTAATGGGTGTGTTCCTTTGGTGTGTGTATATTTGTGCATGGGAATATATATGGCCGGCCGGGGCATCGAATATAATGGCCGGAGACTTATGGTCAAGGGTTTGAATTTGTGATTATATATGTTGTGAGCTCGAGGTTGCTTTTTCCCGGTTAATAATAGTTTGTGCTTCCTAGGATCTTTATCTTCTCCTGCCAAATCATTTCAAAGTCAATTCAATTATTTGTAAAACTTACTTTTAAAAGTTTTAAGTTAAAGTTAAAATGTACCAAAAATCTGAAGATGTAACATGCCGCAAACAATACTCCAACTTTTGACCAAAATCCATACTAACCGAGACCCAATCATATCATATATTGAATAAAAAAACGTATAAGTTAAAACAACAAGATTACTTAATATTTGAGTTCGGAAAAGTAAAATTTAATTAGACGGTCACATATCTACTCACAGGTAAAAAAATTGTTTCCTAGAACACCTCTGTATTAAAAGAAACGTCACCCGTTATTACTTTAGAAGGGCCATTGGGCCAACTCCAAAGAATGGGTTTGCGGATCCTTGCAAAGGACAATTTTGGGTAGTGGCTATTTTCTTGTAAAAAACGAGTGGATTTCACTAGTCCCATGAACAATTTTTTATAACATATATTTGTTGATTTAATATCATCTCATGTTATGGTCCAACATGACCTTTATGTTCTCTCACAAACATGAGAGTGAGTTCGTTATTCTAAGTCAAGAATGTGTCCCTTTGTAGGTCCCGCTCTAATGTTTATGAGAGAACATATTGGGTCATATTTGACCACAACATGAGAGGATCTTAACCCATATTTGTTGAGCTGAATATTTGATTTAGAATTACACTTTAATTTAGCCATTTAGTTTTCTTGATTTAGGGAGTAAAGAGTTAATTTGAGTTTGATAATTGATAATAAATTGGAAAATTTGTTAATTGTGAAAAAGAAAACCTTTAAATATTATAAACAGAAGCTAAAATTGTTAGATTATTTTGATTATCAAACAAATTTGCCTCTATCCCTTTAACTTTGATATGTTTTTATTGATTATCTAAGTCACATATGGTGCCCTGTAAAGAATTTTTGGATCCGTCACTTATTATCAGAAAAAATTATGTTTATTTATAAGGTGTTTTTTTGAGCCATTCCTAATTATATATTAACTTACAAAACGGTCATGCAATTATGACTACTGTATATTACTTTCGATAAAAAAATAATTAAAAAAAAGTTTAGGAAATTAAGTGAAATAAAAATAAACTTATATATAGATGTATGATGCTGATTTTGCGTGTTGTGATAAAGAAATCAAGCTAAACGCCATGCCAGGAGGAACGAAGGTTGGGTGCATCGCGTAAGACCAGCTAGCCAATTAACGAAACTATATATAAATCCCAACCAGAAATCAACAATCCTCCGCAACCACCTTTATTACTGCTGCCGGAATCTTCTTATCAATCGGTGAATTCTCTCTAATCAAATCATAGCGTCTACGTACGGATGATAACAATTAACACACATATTTATATATATATGATCATTTACATTCTTAAAATTAGCTAGGATTCGTTTGAGTTGAGATCGAGTGGCGATACTTGGATCATAATAATGGCGGAAGGAGAATGTCTTCGGGCGATGGATCTGATGCGATCAGAGCCGATGCAATTAGCTCGAGTCATCATTCCTGTGGAATCTGCTCATCGAGTCATTTCGTATCTCGGAGAAGTTGGCGTTTTTCAGTTTAAAGATGTATGTATGATAATGTTAATTAACTTGATTACTGTATGTGCTATATATATTTACAACTCTAATTTGTCCGTGATTATGTGTTAACGGATGCCCTATTTCTTACCTACATTAGCTATAAGATTAGAGGTTGTATATCCTCGTATTAAATATTCCTAGCTATCAACCTGCTCATTTGATCAAGACAGGAGTCAAAATCAAAAAATGAAACTAGAAAAAAGAATTAGTGCATTACATATGTCATTTATGTAGGTAGGAGGATAAAGTAGGAGAAAATAGAGTTCTTAAGCACATTCGACCGTACATCTAGTTATGATGAGTATTAGGTTTAACATTTGATGCATCAATACATTAGAAAGGTTTATGTGGTATGGATCTAGTAGCCATTAAGGTGTAACTTTGAGTTGATCACTCAAATAACTAAGCATGGAACTGAGTTTTCTTATTATGATGAATCGATTAGTATTTCTAGATTCAATTAACAGTTAAGGTGTGCTTTTTTTACCTGGTTGCTTGATAGTCTAGTTCTTATGGGGTATTTCAATTCCTACTTATCTTCTATTGGAATGAATAACTTCCATTGCATGAATCAAGGATTTTACAAGTATATATAGAAAATAGATAAGGCTAACAACCTAATCTATATACAAGGAAACATAATCTTCTAAAACTAGGAGATATATACAAATGCAATTACTATTACACCCCTCAATCACAACGGGAGACTTGAAGAGGCTGACACTGTCTCGAAAGCTGATAAATAGTGGTTTAGACACACCCTTAGTAAGGATATATACGAATTGATGCAAAGAGGAAACATATAGGACCCAAACTTGACCAAGACGAACCTTTTCCCTTACAAAATGAATGTCAAGCTCAACATGTTTGGTTCAGTGATACTGAGCCGGGTTTCCCGTAAGTTAGATAGCAGAAACATTGTCACAAAAAACTAGGTCTTTGTAACTCAAGAAGTAAATTCCGAATCCATGTTGTTTCTGCTACGACATTTGCAACAACCCGATATTCGGCCTTTGCACTTGATCGTGAGACAGTAGGTTGGTGCTTAGAGGACCAAGAGATGAGAGTATCACCAAGGAATACATAAAAACCCGATGTGGATCTACGAGAATCCAGGCAACCCACCCAATCAGCGTCTGAGTATGCGGTTAGTGCATGAGATTGCGAAGGTGATAGTTGAAGGTTGTGATCAATGGTCCCCTTAAGACCTGCTTAAGAAAATTAAGATGTGGGTCGCATGGGGCGTGCAAACGTATCTGGTTTGTCTCCAACATTCTTCAGACTATTGGAATCTTTCTTATCCTATTCTCCCTCAAGCATAAATAAATCTGAGTTATTCCCTTATCTGCCAAAACAGTCGGTTCCTCTCATTGTTGAGCACAACCTAGGCTTCTGCCACATATCCCTTACTTCCTTCCTCTAAATCAGAAGTGCTCTTTCTTATCATCAACTCTATCGGTCACGGCTGAGTGCGCCTTGTTGAATTCCTTAATTAGTTTCTTTTTAAGAATGCAAAGTTTAATCCTTTTGATGAGCCCAATTCTCTGGTTGATTGGAATTCTTGCCTGCCTAAATTAGTGATCATCTATAAAACACTAAATTACTAGTTATATGAAGAAGCTGAACGATCCAACAAATAATATAAATAGACGAAAATGCATTTAAAAATTAGACCCGCTCTGTTGAAGAAGGAAACCATGGTGACATAATCTTAAATGATGCGAGCAGAAGCACAAAAAAGTTTACATGTATTGTAAGAGAGAAGATATATTATTCATGATGAAAACCAATACATTCTAAAATCTAACCCTATATATATGTGTGTGTGTGTGGTGTTTATTTTGGTAGGTTTTGTCAAAATTTTGAAATCCTAAATTGCAAAATTTACTACTTGAACATTCTAGGATATTGTGTGAGCATGGAAATTCCTAGAAATTGAAATTCAGGCCTAAGAAATTGATCAACAAAAATTTGTAAAGTGGCTAAGTTTAGAGAAATTGAAATTCAGGCCTTACATGGAGAAATCGAGCTTTTTAACTCCTGATCGATAAAAAATCCATAAAGGAGTCCGCTAGCTGCTGGATTGCTCCACATCTTTAAATAAGCTATAAATTACTATTATCGGAATACTAACACATTTAATTAGCAAACCATGGTACCTAAACATGGTACTCAGATAGTCAGATGCTTTGTATTGGACAATATTGGTCTTGTGTTAGTTATCGAACCATACATTGACATGATTCGGAACATTAAGTCACATAATAATTCGAGTTACATCACAACAATCCGTCGGCAACTTTGCTATTAGTTGGAGGAGATGAGTGACTGATCAAATGAAAACAACACATTTTAGATTTCTTTTTCCAGTACTTCCATTCTTGTTAGGTGTCCTTCGGGGATACAATATACAGTGATTTCCATAGGAACATGTTTATGTGTATTTCTTTTTATTCATGAAAATACTATGTCTTAGCCCTTTTCTTTTCTTATATGTAGCTAAACAAGGAAAAGAGCCCATTCCAGAGAACATATGCTGCACAGGTAGTTCATTGTTTGCTGCATATTATCTTTGACCCGCCATGGATTATATATGCTTTTAGGATTTATATTCGTTTGATGACCTTTTCTATCTATACACCATGCGTGTTGACATTTGTTAATAAATTGTTCTATCAGTTAGGAAGCTTAAATGATCCAGCTAGGCGATATATTAACACTTAGGTTCTTGTGAAACAAAGCATTATATGTTCATGGTTCATAATGTCTTATTCATGGTCACATATCCTTACATTATATAAGAAATCAAATATTAATTCTGATATAATTGTGTTAACTACCAAAGGGCATTTGACCCAACGGTATCCGGTGTTTAAGGTGATCCCTAAAGTCTTTGGTTTAAGCATCATTGTGGACAAGGTGTATGTAGATTTACGGTTGGTGTATGAGTTATGTTGTACAAAAAACAATGAATTCCACTGGTTCTCATACAAGTAACTACACATTTATAGGAAAACAGTTATTTGATATGCAATAAGTGATTCTCCAAGCAGTAGGATTTCCAATAAGGGTCTAATGTAATGAAACATAGGTTTGTGAAATATGTTGAATAACTCTCTTACTCAACAAGAGAAACGAAGTATAGTATATATACACAAACAAAGACAAAGAAGAGGAAGAAACAAACTAACCAACTTCTAAGAAACTAACCAACTAACTAACTTAGCATTTGAGAGCTAAATGGTTTGACATTTCGTATGGTGTTTGCTTCTCTGAATATATTGTGATGACAGTGTGTTTTGTCCATTAGCCCCCCCACAAGTTGGCAGTGTGAAAGGATCACATATGCCAACCTTGGATATGCACGCATAATGTAGTGATTTGGTAAGACCTTTTGTAAGTACATCTGCAACTTGTGCCTTTGATGGAACATATGAAGGAAGAATATGTCCACTTTTGATCTTATCCCTTACAAAATGACAGTCAATCTCAATGTGTTTCGTGCGAGTGTGATGAACTGGATTTGATGCAAGAGCAATCGTTGAAGCATTATCACAATGAACCTTTATAGGAAGGCCAACCATAAGTTTCAGATCCTTGAGTAGACTAGTAAGCCAGGTGATTTCACATGTGCAGTCTGCTAGTGCTCTATACTCAGCTTCAGTAGATGATCTGGAAACTACAACTTGCTTCTTTGATTGCCATGAAATAAGATGAGGACCAAGAAAAATACAATATCCAGTGATGGATCTTCTAGATGTAGGACATGAAGCCCAGTCACTATCACAATAAGCTCGAAGTTGTAAAGTAGAAGAGACTGGAAAATGTATTCCTTGACCTGGGCATAACTTGATATAGCGTAGAACTTTGTATAAAGCATGTAGATGATTAGTACGTGGTTCATGGCTATATTGGCTTAATGTTTGAGCTGCAAAAGATAGATCAGGTCTTGTGATGGTGAGATAAAGTAGTTTACCCACAAGTGCTCTATATAGAGTTCCATCACTTAAGATTTCACCATCAGTGGCATTGAGTTTAATATTTGGATCAATTGGAATTGAAGAAGGTTTTTCATCTAAGATCCCTGCTGCATGAAGTAATTCCAATGCATATTTCCTTTATGACATGAAAAGACCATTTTGGTTTCTTAGGAATTCAATTCCTAAGTAATAGTGAATGGTACCCAGATCTTTGATACTGAAAGCTTTGTCCAATTTTCTCTTAATGCTTGAAATAAGAGAAGAGTTGTTTCCAGTGAGTAGCAAATCATCAACATAGATGACTAAAGCCAAAAAATTCCCATCTTTTTGATACGTGAGTAACGAAGTGTCAGCATAGCTTTGATGAAAACCAAGTCCCAACAGAAAAGTAGTTAGTTTGGTGAACCATTGCCTGTTTGCTTGCTTTAATCCATATAAAGATTTTCTGAGTCGACAAACAGTATTTGGTGGCAGATCTGATTTGTAGCCTTTTGGAACCTGCATATAAACTTCCTCATTTAGATCACCATGAAGAAATGCATTGTTTACATCAAGTTGTTCAATTTCCCAATTGTTATGAACAACTATGGCTAATAAGGCTCTAACAGTGACCATTTTTGCCACAGGTGCAAAAGTTTCCTTGTAGTCTACTCCTTCCTTTTGTGTGAAACCTTTTGCCACTAATCTGGCCTTGAATCTCCCAATTGTTCCATCAGCATGACACTTGATCTTGTATACCCATTTGCAACCAATGGGTGTTTTGTTTGGTGGCAAAGTAGTTAGTTCCCAAGTATTATTACTTTCAAGTGCTGCTATTTCCTTATTCATTGCATCTATCCATCGTTGATCCTTAGAAGCATGTGAATATGATGGTGGTTCAACCAAATGATTGATGGTGTTGATGAGATGTCTAGTGTGAGGAGTTTGAATATTTGTGTAGTTGATGAATTTGGAGTATTGAAATGTGTTGATCGAAGACTGAACTGTGTGTTTCATATTTGAACATTGATAGTCCTTAAATTTGGTGGGAGGCCGAGAAACTCTTTGTGATGTTCTAATGGGTTGAGGGGTTGGAATAGGTGTTGATGGAATAGAAGCATGAGGGATGTTGATGTATCTGTTTGTGTGTGAATTTGTGGATTATTTAGAGAAGGTGATGTATCTTCATTGACTGTTGTTGATGTTGACATGTATTCATGATCATGATAGAGTGGAGTAGGATATGAATCATGAGTCTTTTGTGACGTGGAGAGATGAGATGTTTTATGAAATGGGAAGGTGGATTCATTGAAGATGACATCTCTACTTATAATGATTTTATGAGTAGAAATATCATAGAGAATGTATCCTTTTCTTATAATGATTTTATGAGTAGAAATATCATAGAGAATGTATCCTTTTTGAGTCATGGGATATCCAAGTAAAACACAGGGTATAGATCTTGCTGCAAATTTATCAGTAGGGTGGGTGTGTACATAAGCAAGACAGCCTATGACTTTGAGATGATCCAATTTTGGTGGAGAGTTGTAAACACACTCATAGGGACTTTTGTATTTCAAAGGTTTGGATGGGAGTCTATTGATTAGATATGTGGCAGTGAGTATGCAATAGCCCCAAAGATGAATAGGAATGTTAGCTTGAAATCTGATGGCTCTTGCAATTTCAAGAAGTTGTTTATGCTTTCTCTCAACTCTAGCATTTTGTTGAGGTGTGTATGGACATGAGGTTTGGTGAATTATGCCATTGTTTTGGAAAAACTCTTGTAAGGAAGAGTTGAGAAATTATGATCCATTGTCACTTCTCATTGTTTTGATCTTGATTTTGAAGTGATTTTGAATGTAACAATGAAATTGTTTAATTTGTGAAATGGCATGATGTTTGGTTGGTAAAAGATAAGTCCAGGTAGCTCGTGAAAAATCATCAACGAGTGTTAGGAAATACTTACATCAATTCAAAGTTGAATGTTTGTAAGGACCCCATACATCCATGTGAACCAAGTCAAACAAAGAATGAGCATGAGAATCACTTGAAGGAAAAGAAAGAGCATGTTGCTTTGAGAGAGGACAGACAATACATTCATTGAAACCAAAATTACATTTTATTACAGATGAAATTCCTTGAACATGTTTCAAAACTAGAAATGAAGGATGACCAAGTCTAGAGTGCCATAGATGAGATTCCTTATCCATAGCAGTTGAATTGATGTGATGTGATGAGGATTTTGTTGATGGATGCACTTGCATGTCTTGTTCAATGACATAAAGACCATCACAGAGGGTGCCATGTGCAATCCTCGTGTTGTGGTCCTGAAAGTAATATGAAATGGGAGTGAATAACACAGATAGAGAGAGATTTGAGCCTAGTTTACTAATGGATAAGAGATTGTAGGAAAAGGTGGGAATGAATAGTACATCATGAACAATGAGATTTGAAGTAATGATAACAGAACCATACTTCATGACTTTGGTGTTATGGCCATTAGGTAACATGACATGAATGGGTGTTGAAAATTCATGAATATCATACATGAGTGAGAGGGAGTTCGAAATGTGATCAGTTGCACCACTATCAATGATCCATGCATTCTTTAGATTTGCAATAATAGATGCTATGAATTTATAGATACTAGCAGTAATACGAGGAGTAATAAGTTTGGAGTACCTTCTGCATTATCACTACCTTGAAGATGTGAATCTTTGAGAGAGGATTGCTGTAACACTATTAGTACCTGATTAAGTTGATTTTGGAGGTGGTCCATCCTTGCACTCATTCCATCCGTACCCATAGCCATATTAGTACCCATAGTTGGAGTGTTGGACGAGATGTGATCTTGTCCAATAGCCATATTGATTGACTTGTCAAATGTACCTTGCTGTTTATTCAATGGTTTATATTTTCCATGCAATGGATGACCCATTGGATAACCCACAAGTTTATAACATTCATCTTTACTATGCCCTTCCCTTTTGCAGTATTCACAGTAAACACCTTTCTTAAAGTTACTTTTCTTTGTCTGATTTTCAGTTTGTACAGTTGCTTTATTGTACCTCACATTAGTAGTATTATAATTCCTGTTTGACTGTGCAGCAAGAATAGTAGATAAAGATGTCTTGTTGACATTTCCTTCTCTTTGCTTTTCTTCCTGTCGAATCATTCCATACGCCTTGGCAACTATGGGAAGGGGTTGTAACAGCAAGATTTGACCTCTAGTGTTTGAATAGCATTCATCTAAACCCATAAGAAACTGGATTAGACGTTTTCTCTGATCTCTTTCACCACTTGCTTTTCCATTTTCACATGTACAGTTGCATGTACATAAGTATGGTGCTTCCAGAGCATCAATCTCATCCCAAAAACCTTTCAACTTATGATAATAGACCTCAATCGAGCAATTTATCTGTTTCAATTGGGCAATGTCATTGGATAATTGGTAGATCCTATGACCATCTAACTGTGAATAATGCTCTTGTAGTTCATTCCACAGATCAGTTGCAGTATTGATGAAGGTGAGAGAGTTACTAATTTGATCAGAAATCGTATTCAAAATCCAGGATATCACCATGTCATTGGTGCGATCCCAGAGTATTTTTGCTCTCGGCTGAGAATCAGGTTCTTTGAATTCACCAGAGACAATCTTCATTTTGTTCTTAGCATTCAAAGCAATCATCATCGATCTTCTCCATGATCCATAGTTATCAGATCCAATAAGCTTTTTCGAAATGAGAATCATACCAGGATGATCGTGTTGGTGAAGAAATAACGGATGATCTGGAGAATTGAAGTCTTTATCAGAGTCTGGAATTGATGGAGTCGCCATGGAAGGATTGAATTTTGGATCTCCTCACAGAGTTACGTGAGGAGCTCTGATACCATGTAATGAAACAGAGGTTTGTGAAATATGTTGAATAACTCTCTTACTCAACAAGAGAAACGAAGTACAGTATATATACACAAACAAAGACAAAGAAGAGGAAGAAACAAACTAACCAACTTCTAACAAACTAACCATAAGTAACTAACTTAGCATTTGAGAGCTAAATGGTTTGACATTTCGTATGGTGTTTGCTTCTCTGAATATATTATGATGACAGTGTGTTTTGTCCATTATCTAATGGTTCAAACCGTAAAATATAACCGAGGTTAAACATTAAGCATACTATGTGAATCCTTCCACCTGCTCCTGAAGTTGGTCACTTTTAGAAAATACTTTTTTCTAAATACAACCAGTTATATATTCGATGAGCTCTCTGTAGGTTAAAAGGTGTGGAGAAATGGCACGCAAGCTACGCTTTTTTAGGGAAGAAATGTATAAGGCTGGGCTTTTCTCTTCAAAGTCAACATATGGCTCAGTCATTAGTCTAGATGAACTGGAGGTAAAAACACAGACTAACATGCATTTACTGGTTTTTTCTCTTTTATTTAAGAACGTATTTTTATCTTTTGGGGCCACTATTAGGTAAAACTTGGAGAACTTGAAGCTGAACTGATAGAGATGAATGCCAACTCTGAAAAGCTAGAACGTGCTTATAATGAACTTGTAGAGTATAGGCTTGTTTTAAAAAAGGTAGATCTGGTACCAGACAGACTAATTGATATACTGTTTAGTAGCAGTAGCATTGCATGATATTTCTAACGCTAGAGATTTGTGCTTTGTTTTCTGTTTTAGGCTGGTGAGGTTTTTAATTCTGCTCAAAAGAATGCTACAGCTCAGCAGAGAGAACAAGAACATCAACGTGTTGAAAAAACAATTGACAGTCCTCTGTTATTAGAACAAGTAGTCATTTGTTAGTACATTTTTGTATGTTCACCTAAAATTTTCCTATTGCATCTTGTTATAACATATATATGGCCTTCTTTATTCAATGGTCTTTGAAGGAAATGACAACCGATTTGTCAAAGCAAGTTAAGCTGGGGTATGTCAGTGGACTTGTCCCAAGAGATAAATCAATAGCTTTTGAGAGGATCCTGTTTCGAGCAACAAGGGGTAACGTCTTTTTAAAGCAAGATTCCATTGAAGAACCTGTCGTCGATCCTGTGTCCGGACACAAGGTTATATGCATATTCTTTACCACATTCATGAAAATGAACTTGATTCATAAGAGTGGGTTATTATTTGTATAAATCTTGCGCTAACAACGTATTAGGATTTTCTTCTATGGGAATTCATGTATATATTCTTTTTTTTTTTAATTAATGCTTTATAATGCATTGTGACTGTAAAAATTAGTCTTGGACAATAAATTATTCTTGGATGATTTACAGGTTGAGAAAAATGTGTTCATTGTCTTCCATTCTGGAGAAAGAGCGAAAAGCAAGGTATTAAAAATATGTGATGCGTTTGGAGCAAATCGTTATCCCTTTACTGACGATATAGGAAAACAACGTCAGATGATCACTGAGGTATGCATATTGCAGAATGCTTCTGATGCTTCAATGTAAAAGTATATCTATAATTCATTTTGTTCCTATGGTATAGTGTGTGCGCTAGTAAATTTTCATTATGATTTATATTGTATTGATGCATTTATATTAGTTAGAATTATAAGTATATTTCTATTATATCAGGGAGAAGATTACATAATCAACTTGTGCAAATAGGTCTAATTTTATATTAATGATCATAATCTCATACCTCATGATGACCTAATAAACTCCCTCTTACATGTTAAGACTTTTACTTTATATCTTATAGGTGACTGGAAAACTTTCAGAGCTGAAAACCACTATTGATGTTGGACAACGTCACTTGGGTAGTGTAGTACAGGCTATTAGTCACCAGTTTGAACACTGGAACAATCTGGTATATTTCACAAGTCTAAATCATATTATTTTATGGTCTTGTTTAATCACTAATATCTCTTCCAAACTTGTGTTTTAAAACAATGAAAGGTAAAGAAAGAGAAATCCATTTACCACACTTTGAATATGCTTAGTTTTGATGTGACGAAAAAGTGTCTGGTAGCAGAAGGTTGGTGTCCTGTTTTTTCTACAGATGAGGTATATTGTGTTATCTCCTTGAAGTTCTGTTTACTTTCGCTAGATATATGACTAATAAAAAGAGATAATAAAAATTTTGAAGCTGCATTTTGCAGATTCAGAAGGTATTGATGCAGGCAACAATCGACAGTAACTCACAAGTAGGGGCCATATTCGAGGTTCTGCAATCTAAGGAATCGCCACCAACATATTTCCACACTAACAAATTTACTTCTGCATTTCAAGAGATCGTAAATGCTTACGGGTAAGCATCCATGTGTGGTCATTTGATGAAAATGTTGTGACATGAATGCAAATCCAGTTCATTTGCTTTACAATTTTCAGAGTGGCAAAATATCAAGAAGCAAATCCTGGCGTGTACATAGTTGTTACTTTTCCATTCCTGTTTGCTGTCATGTTTGGAGATTGGGGACATGGTATATGTTTGTTTCTCTCAACACTTGTTCTTATTTTGAGGGAGAAAACATACTCCAGTCAGGTAATTTTTGCTTGCTTTTTATGTGGTAATTTATGTATGTCCTCTAACTGATCCTTGAGTTTTATATTCGATTTTTATTGTGTTTTCATTCTTGATCTACTGACAACTTTCTTTTGCGAATAACAGAAACTAGGAGATATTATGGAAATGGCATTTGGCGGTCGTTATGTTATAATAATGATGTCTATTTTCTCGATTTATACGGGACTAATATATAACGAGTTCTTTTCTGTCCCGTTTGAGTTTTTTGGTCCCTCTGCCTATGCCTGTCGTGATTCTTCCTGCATGTATGTTCTTGATACATCAACTTTTACGAATCATCTTATACCGACTTCTACTACCTTGAAACCTATTAGATTATTGTTAGTAAATATTATTGATACAATGATATAATGTTAGTATTCATAATTATAATATTGTCTAATAAACCTGAAACCTTTGTTGCAGTGACGCCACTACTGTAGGATTGATCAAAGTTCGAGACACCTATCCGTTTGGTGTGGATCCCGTATGGCACGGAACGCGCAGTGAGTTGCCATTTCTCAACTCATTAAAGATGAAAATGTCAATCTTACTTGGAGTAGCTCAGATGAATCTTGGGATCATTTTGAGCTATTTTAATGCCAAGTTTTTTCATAATGACATAGACATATGGTAAGCTATATGATTTATTAAGAGTCTATAGCATTAGTTTTTTGTGAGTTGTGTTATTATCTGCATTCATTTTAATTTAAAATACTTCAGGTACCAATTCGTTCCCCAGATGATATTTTTGAACAGTTTATTTGGCTACCTTTCACTACTCATTATTGTGAAATGGTGCACTGGTTCTCAAGCTGATCTATACCATGTAATGATATACATGTTCCTCAGTCCCATGGATGATTTAGATGATAATCAGCTATTTGTGGGCCAGAAATATCTCCAGGTTTATGAAGTAGTCTACAAGTTTTCACTTTGTAAACAGAATTATAACTAACATAACTGTTTACTCAACTGTCAGATACTACTGCTATTGCTAGCGCTTGTTGCTGTACCATGGATGCTAATTCCAAAGCCTTTTCTTTTGAAGAAGCAACATGAGGAAGTATGCATAAAATTAATCTTTCTACATATCTTTTACTATTATTACTATATTTGATTTAGATAACTAGTGTACTAGTGTGGCGTAATTTAACAGAGACACCAAGGAGAAGCCTATGAACCACTTGGCTCCCTTGACGACAGTCTTGAACCAGAGTTGAACAACGGGTCCCATGGTGGACACGATGAATTTCAGTTCAGTGAAGTTCTAGTGCATCAGCTAATACATACTATTGAGTTTGTTCTTGGTTCAGTATCTAACACTGCTTCCTACCTACGTCTATGGGCGCTGAGGTCAGCCAACTTGTAATTGGCAGAACTGTTAATAGAATCTCTTTAATCTCTCTTCTTTCCAGGCATTTTTATTATATGTAGTTGTATATGCCTTATTAGGCTATAACCGAATCATGATTTTAGTATGTTTTTCTGTTCAGTCTAGCACATTCAGAGCTTTCAAGTGTGTTTTTTGAAAAGGTTCTTCTTCTTGCCTGGGAGTAAGTAACCATACCGCACTTGCTTCTGTTTCTAGATGAAATTGTATAAATCTGAACCAGGTTCAAGCGTTTAGCTAGACTAATACTCTCTCACTGACTGCAGATACAACAGTGTGGTGATATTCATAATTGGTATTATCGTATTTATATTTGCGACGGTGGGTGTCATGCTGGTGATGGAAACCCTGAGTGCTTTCCTACACGCACTCAGGCTTCACTGGGTCGAGTTCCAAAACAAGTTCTATGTTGGAGATGGCTACAGATTCTGCCCCTTTTCACTTGCTTTCATTAGCGATGACGAAGAGTAATAAACATTTTTTAAAATCATTATTCTGGTTTTGTTTTTGATATTTAAAAAACATAAACATAAAAGGTAATCCAAATTGTTTGATTCCATGTTGCACTAGAGATAAAAACACAACAGAAACTACATAAGACATCATCTAGAGTACGAGCTATTAGAGCTCAGGCATGTTAATACATGGCATCGACATACAACTAGAGTCGATGGCTTCGATAACATATATATTGTTACTGATACATATTCACAAATAGGATAACTGATAGTAGAATGAAGAACTTCAAGTGTTGGTAGAAACCACAGCCGAAACCATGGTGTCCATCCCACAAGCGTTGTACCCGCTGCAAAGCTTGTAGTACCCATCCTCACCCCAGTCTGCTCCCCAAGAGTTCTTGATGATCCAGTATGGTTTGTCCTTAAACCTCAGAGGTGCATAGCCAGCAGCACCATACCCTACAAGAAGTACACCATGATCCATCCTCTGCTTTGAGCAAATATATGGACATGATACTTGGCCAATGTAGGTTTGCATCCAAGCCGAATTAATCCCAACTGCACAACAACAAGAAAACCAATTAACCTCAGTAACTTCAACACTTGGTATGATAATGATGATAGATAGATTTATTTATTTACTTGCAAGAGGGCCATATTTGACAAGGTTGGCAGCAATTTGGTCTTCGTCTGTGGAAACGACACTAAAATTGGCCACAGATGCGGCGATCTTGGACTTATCGAAGTGGCAGGTACCATCCTTTCCGGTGTAAGGGTAATCTGCTTCTTTCTGAAGCCCACCTGCCTTCAATATGTACTCGAAGGCATTGTTCATCAGTCCACCATTGCAACCAGAGTCGCATGAATTGTATTCAGCAGGATCACACTGCCAAAATTATTATTAGAATCCAATTTTTTACTGATGTTATGAGTATATAAACTCAAGTCACACGTCTCTAAATATTAGAGTAGTCATGACGAAACCTAACCGAATAAACGATTAATCAAATAGATTGAAATTAACAAAACCTAACCTCAGATCTAATAATCGAAGTAGAGAGGATATTAAATGAAGCTAAAAGACTAAAGTTAGTGAAACAGGGCAAACCTCATGATCACAGTCCACAAGCTGTTGTTCACTCAGGCTAACCAACTCCCCAGTCTGAAGGAAGTGAGATCCTTCCAGAGCCCCTGTTGTGCTAAATGACCAGCAGGATCCACATGAACCCTACAACAATATCTCATAAATTTAACTGTTATAAAAGATAAAGTTACAGTAAACAGAGTGTGGTAAGCCAGAAGCATTTATACGAGCACTATCCGATCAACATCTCGTCGATCTATTAAAAAATCGTTTTCTATAACTTAACAAGTGAGGAAATTATCGACTGTTGAGCACCTGATCTTTAACGGCAGTAACGGCGCCTTTGTCGCGCCAGTCAAAGTCTTCAGGAAGATTAGTAGTCGGAAGAATAGGAGCTTTGTTAGCGTCAGATGGAAGCTTGAGAGGATTTTTTAATCCGAGGTAATTCCGGCGGAACTCCGACGGGGTCAAATCGGAGAACTTCGTAACGCCATGCTGGGCGGTAGGATCGAGCAGCTGGTGACGCTTAGCACGGCGAAGGTTAGACTTGAATACCGTCAGACGATAGTCGTGCTCCTCTTGAGTAGCATAGGTCCTCTTAAACTTAGTCTTAAAGAGATTGAAGTGGTGCTCGGCGTTCAGGAGAGGATCGGCAGCCGTCTCTTCCTCCGGGACCACTTGACGGATCAACGGATCCGATGAGGATTCATCACCGGCAGTGGCGGTGACGGCGGAGAAGAGGAGGAGGAGGAGGGTGAAGAAGGATAAGAGGGCCATGGTGGAGAGATATTTTGTAGTACGGAGATTCTGCTTTCACAGTTATACTGGTTCCGAGAAGATGGTAGGTGGTAAGTAAGCCGTTGAGATCATGACACGTGTGGCTATCTCATTTATCAAATGGTATCTATTTCTAGATCATGGCGTGTAGGATCGAGAAACACGTCCTGATTCACATAATTAAGGATAAGTTGCACTTTGATCCTCCAAGTCTAATTTCTTTTTCTTTTTCACGTGGAAGAAATGCAAGGTGATTGTTTATTAGCCCATACACACCTGCTGATGACTGTTGTTTTTTATATTAGTATAATTAACTTATAACTAATAATTTTAGTTATAACTGTTACGAGTGACTACTATATTACTATTACTATTATGTAAAGCTCTAAAAAATATTTTTTTACATAAATTCATCAATATAAAATAATAATGTTTTATCAAATGATAAATGTTAAGTTTTTATAGCAGAAGCTACAATATAATTGTTTCTTTAAAGATTAAAGATAATAAAATTCCACGAGTAAGTTGTCATACCGGAGTCTTTCTTTTGTCTTTGCCCGAAGAACCTGAAAAAGATAACACAACAACGTATCAGCTAGAATCTTAGTGAATAACACATCACTCGTACCTTATGATCATCCCACAGTATCACGTAACTACACATCAGCCTCACTCGGCCACGATATCCCCATACATCCATCATACTGATCCACTCAACCTTGATGCCATAAGCATCATATAACCCCTCAGTTATCAAGTTCACATTTAACAAACAACGCATAATTGCAATATAACACGTGCAATATTTATCACAGATATACAATAAACATCATAAGATATGAGTTAGTGAAACTCACCTGATTCATAGTCTAAGCGTTAGCTACGATTCACGGCGCATGTATTAGAATTTCAGTCAACTACCGGTAAACACCCACTGTTATATTATAACTAATAAATTCTCATAACTTTACACTTTCAAGTCAAGTCAACTTATTTGCGATTCAAAACATGAAGTTCAATTTGTGATTCCCTTGTTAATCCTTGTTTGCGATTTGGCTAAGGGGTCCAATTTGCGATTTGGGCACCCAGGCCCAGTTTGCAACTGGGCTCCCAGACCCACTTTGCGATTCAGATGTTAACCATATTTTGTGATTCAATTAATAACTCTAGTTTGCCATTTTAGCGCTTTGCCTAATTGGCGGTTGAATTTCCTATATGGTTTGCAATCCATCGTGGATGATTTTGGATTCCCAATTTGTGATTCACTGACCATGATTTTGTTCCAATGAAATATATGATTAATATTGAATCAATTTGTGATTGCATATCAAACCTCAATTTGCTCCTCATCACTTATGATTTGTGATTATAGTGATACACACACATATATAATATAATATATATACGGGGCAAATTGCCGAGAAAAGTAACCTAAATATCAAATTTTACTAATAAAGGTAACGTCCAATTTTTTTGACCGAGAAAGGACTATAAAATTTATATTGTGACAAAAAAGGGTATAATGACCTTTTAAACCTGTTGACCGCCCGGCCAGTCAACGGGTTACCGGTGACATGGCTACACACATTGAAGTCCAGTTAATGCCATGTCATTTCTTGTGCTGACATAGTTGTTTACAAGTTATCCGGTCGTTTTTTAAAATCCTTACTATTTTAGATTTTATAACCACTAATTAGTTATTTATTTTCTATAAACCACCACCACCAGACCACCATGAGCCACCGCTGCCAGACCACCATGAGCCACCTCCGCCATTGACCACCATTCTTCGCCGTTAACCAGCGTTTGACCACCCTTTGACCGACCAAAATGGCTAATGATTTACATGCACAGATTTGTGTTCTTAGCCTCAAACACACACACACATCAAAGTTGATTAACAAGATATGAAGAGAGGTAGAGAGAGTTTAATCTGCAAATTGAAAAAACTCATATCTAGAAAGACAACATACGAACACTAATTTGAGTCAAACTCATGATCTTGTTCATCTCTAGGTCACGAAAACCCTAAATCATGAACGGATCTTGTTCGTCGCACAAACCCTAAAAATCACGAACAAATCTTGTTCACACTTTCACGCACAAACCCTAACACATCGCCGGATCTTGTTAATCTCCGGATCTTATTCGTTACTAGATCTTGTTCGTCGCCGAGTGGTAGTTTCACACTTTCACACACAAACCCTAACACAAGAAAGATCTTGTTTGTCGCTGATGGTGGTGGGGGTGGTTTGGAGACGGTGCAGTGAGGGTAGAGAGAAAGAGGGGAGAAGAGGGTAAAGGTGAGGGGAGAGATGAGAAGAGGGGAGGTGGGGATGTGTTTGACAACTAGACATCCATATCATCATCATTTGACACCTCACCAATTTTTAACCGGTAACCTATTTAACTTGTTACCAAAATCCTTTTATTGAAGAAATTGAATTTTATAGCCCTTTCTCGGCCAAAAAGATTGTATGTTACTTTTATTGACAAATTTGAACATTTAGGTTACATTTCTCGGCAATTTGTCTATATATATAATTTGCGATCCTAGTTCCCTTTATCTCTATTCATTTACGATTCAATCAAGGTTTGAAATTAATGGAACCTTCCCAATTCTTGATAACCAAGAACTTTTGTGATTCATCGCTAGTTCTTCACACTTTCCATATCTAATCTTGACCAATACTTCGCCATTTTATATGATACTTGATTTTACGGTTTCTTGGTATCATCTACACAAATCCCTACGAGTTTATTGCACTTCTAACATGTTTTTGAGGGTATATAAGCAATTCTTGCTCTCAGTTTCTATGGGGGGGTTCGACAGCCCCTAAAACCCAGATTTAAACCTTATAAATCCCAACTAAGACAATCATTAATGTTAAGAGATGAATAGGAATACTAACCTGATGATATCAAATCGATTTCCACACGATTTGGTGATGAATTGATCCTGCTCTTACTCCTCTTACTCTTGGTCGGTCATGAACACAAACTCACACACCAAAAATCGACTCACAGTGATAACGGCTGGAATATTCCTAGCGTTGTGTGCTAAAATCATTTAAATATCTTCTCCCTAGTTACTTAAGGTCCAACACCACTACATGATAGTAATTAGCCCAATTAAAACCATTCTTATATTTCCTTGGCCCATTTAATATCTCAACTAACACGTATTACCACTTTGGCCTCCGTATCAATAATAAAATTTTTAATAATAATAGTAATAATAATACTAATTACATCGCAAATTCGAAAACAGGTATTACATACTATTACTAGACCCATATAATATTCGTTTAGATTAAATTAATTAGGTAAAAAATAAAAATGATGACGAGTGGGATGGTTCGTCGCTATGACGACGAACACCCACCACGATGAGGTGACGAAAAATAGGCCATAGTAGATGACAAGATAATAACAATGGTTTTGGTGCATGATGAGCAAAAAGGAACCACTACATGTGGTATTACCTTTTTTAACACACATTTAATTTATCTACTCTTCTACATGTGTAGAAGAAAAAACTTTTTAAATCACACTTCCAACTTTAGGTTGTATATGACTATATATATCTTTACACAAATTATAATGAAAAATATTTTAATCATTTAATATCTTTATTTAATGACTTATTCAAAATTTATATAAATATGCATAGTCTAAGATAGATTTTTATGATAAAATTTATCAATTTCTTTAACTTTATCTACAAATATATTACATATTTAAAGTATATTAGAATCGACAACAATATCAACAATACCTACTTAATAACATTTGTGCAAAATATATAATAGTTGGTGACATGATGGTTAGAGAGCTAGCTAATTCGATTCATGCTTATGTATGATAATCAAAGGAGGATATATAGAATTACCCCTTATGTATGTGTGATAGTTCTAAAGTTGCAGGGATTTCATCAAGTAATCAGAGCATAAAAGCATTGTATTAATTAAATAATTGTGATTTGAATGGATGCAATTAGGTATCTTTTGTCATTGTTGTTAAGTTTATTAGAGAATGTAGATTATGCTTTAGTTAGTATAGGATGACTCAGCCGTATTATATAGATAGACTAGGGTCCATTAGAGTTTAATATTAGAGTTTATCTTGTACCATTTGTACTCTATAAATAGTTATTAATGTAATACAAAATACCTACGGGGATTCTCGTTATTCTACAAAGTTATTAGTAACTTTATGGTTGTTTATGATAAGTTAATCGAACCCAAATATAGTTTTCGCTTACATAATTGTAAGAAATGACAAAACAATTAAAAACATACATGTTAATCGTTCAATTGTTTTCGATAATTTTAAATAATTTGCTGAAATTAGTATGAGATGTTACTATAACAAAATGATAGCACTGATAGTTATATGCCGTATGTATACAATTATATTTTCTTTTTATAAAATGATTTAATTATAAAATATATTCTAGTAGATAAAAGTTTAATTTTATATGCCTTAACGTACATATTGGATATGTTAGAAATTGATCGAAAATTTGTTTTAATCATTTAGGTATCAAATATAAGAAAAGGCCATCATCCCCTTCGGGTCACATTTTCGGTTTGATCAAATTTTTGGAAATCAAGGTCGGGCCTTATTTTGAATATTCAATCAAGTGAAAGTTTAATATTTTTACTACCAAAACAACAAGCAAACCTTAACATAAGCACAATGGAAGTCTTTACACAAAAATACATAATAACCAAATAAATAAAATCATCTCTAGTAAGCGAGCTAAAATCTGTGCTTCTAAATCATCTCCTTTCTTTTCTAGCTTGTTGTCTTATCACTTCTTGAGATACATGCTAAGGATGTGCTATTGCTGGTGAGTGCATGGTTTTCATACATTTATATTTAAAACGTATCACACCCAATTATGTGAAATCTATTATATATTTTTAATTTAAAAATCATAGCTAACATACAACTTCACATAAATATAACATGGATAATACTTTAAAGCACATTCACTAACAAAGACGGTTCATACCCAAAACGCAAACTATGAAGACTAAAAGTGAAATAAAGAGTATTATGGTTTTTTTTTATGTAAAAAAGGCTATTATGGTCTTTTTAAGGGAAAATATAAAGATATCTTAGGTTTTTCAAATACAAGAGATGCCATAAAACAAAATGCAAACTATAGAAGCTACTAGTGTAAACAAGGTTTAGGAAGAGTGAGTGAAGTTAGTAGTAACCATAGGATGAGTTAAAATGAAAAATATGTTAATCATTTTTATCATTTAAGTATATGTAAATATAAAAATGTTTAAGATATGAGCTTTTATATTTATAAATACTTAAATAAGTAAATAATAAAATGGGTAACATATTTCTTATTGTAGTTATTTATAGGTATAAAAACACCTAAAAATATTACTAAAAGCATATATCTTACATAATTATCTAAAAGTTTTATAAACCTAGTTAGACACAAGTCAAGTAGTCAAACTAAATATAATAAACATTTAAATAGTTATATCTCCGATCCTCTTCGGTTAACGAAAATCCATAACCTCGCTGCATCGCCGGAATCGGAGAAGATTTTAAGAGAGAGAAAATATAGGTGTTATTGGATTTTAGAGAGAGAAACCGACAGAAGTAGCAGCAGAAGAAAGTCAATGGAGGAGGAGCAGAAGAATCAAAACAACACGAATCTTGAAACTGCAAGGTCAGATCGATCGGTATGGCTCATGAAGTGCCCGGTGGTGGTAGCCAAGTCATGGCACTCTCTCCCCCCCGATTCTCAACAAAACCTCGCTAAAGTCGTTGTTTCCCTCGATCCTCTCCGCCCCGAAGATCCCTCTTCCCTTCAGGTTAATTCACACTTCGCTTATATAGTTGCTGTTTTAGTTTGGTGTGTTCTTGATGATGGTAACTGCTTTGCATTTGTCTAACTAATTTGTAATCAGACAATAAATTGATCAATTTTGGGGATTTCGGGTTCTGGTTGTTATGCCTTGTGCTAGTATTGAACTAGTATATGCATTCGCACTCGTGAAACCCTAGTTTTTTGTATGCTACAGTTGATCAATATTTTGCTTGTTTACCTTTTGTATGCATATTTTGATCTGTTGGTTTTTGTTTATGAATGAGCTGGGTAAGCTTTTTGACCTTATGATATCCTCTGTTAATTAGGGGACAAATTGTGATATTTATTTTATTGATTCAAGTTTTCTGATGCTTGTGTGGCTTGAGAAAAGTGTAGTGTAGATACCTAACTTTGGTTGCTAAAACTTGATTGCCAGGGGCGAAGGGTGCTAACTGTTTCTAAGGGTCCTGAGAATTCAGAATATTCCATCCCTTGTTTGTAGAGCTGCATGCTAAATTTTTTTTATTTGTTTTTTCATATATTGGTTTCTCACACAATGAAATAGACGCGTAATTTATATGGTCATGCTAGACTAGAGTGTTTGGGGGAGGTTTAAAAAGATCGGTGGTCTCTACTGTAGAACCGGACTGTACACCCTTTACGAATCTAAATCACATTTACAAGTATATTCTCCTCTGTGGATTTGGGGAATTGTTTCTTACTGTTTCGCGTTGTTTTGGTAATCAGTTCTCAATGGAGATGGCTAGCAGTGAGACGGTTAATGTGCCAAAAAGTTACGCCCTCAATATGTTCAAAGATTTTGTACCTATGTGTGTTTTTTCCGAAGCTCACCAAGGTGAGCGCCTTACTATATCTCTGTCAGCTCTAAATTCTTTGTTCTTTTGGGAATTTGTTTTTTCTTTTGATAACATTGACATTGTTATTAAGCTTATGTCTTTTCTACACATGATGCCTTTAGGCTGACATTTGTGTTGGTAAGTCAACAAACTAATTAAAGGGTCCTGTTTGGACATAACCTGTATATCAATTATCAAGTTAAATGCTTTAGATTTTAGCAATTCACTAGCTCGCAATCATAGCTAGTAACTGAAAAAGAAGGTGTTTGATCTTTCTTTAGCTGTAAAAAACTGCAAGGGGCATTTTGTGATTAAGCACTCTTAACTTTTGTTGTAATTACATTTGTTTATCTTTTTATGCTTTGATTTGTGATGGAGCTAATTTATATCTTTGTGTCTTAGGAAGGGTTTCTGCGGAAGGGAAAGTTGAACACAAATTCGATATGCAACCTAATAATAAGAACATGGAGGAGTATAGTAGAATGTGTCGTGAAAGAACAAATAAGTCAATGATCAAGAATAGGCAAATACAGGTTAGATCATTTTTCTTTTATTATGTTGGCATTGCTTGATAATTTTACAGTACATATTTTCTCCCTTGTTTGGCTTTATAGGTTATTGATAATGACCGAGGACTACATATGAGGCCTATGCCTGGAATGGTTGGTTTAATTGCTTCGAATTCTAAGGTATGTGCATACTCAAGGCTCAATGCTTGTAAACTCTAAGAACTACTATTTTTTTTTTCTTTTGATATAATCGTTCTCTAAAAGTATTTTGTTTTTTTTATTGTGTTTCCAAATTCAGGAAAAGAAAAAAGCTGCTCCAGTTAAGGGACCAGAGGTCAAAAGAACTAGAAGGGATCGTGGAGAATTGGAGGATATCATGTTCAAGCTTTTTGAGAGACAACCTAATTGGGCTTTAAAGCAGTTGGTCATAGAAACTGATCAACCAGCGGTGGGTGCTCCCCGAATGTTCGGTTTTCTTTATTTTTGCAATTATTTTTAATATACTTAACAGGTTTTTTCTCAATGTCCTTTGCAGCAATTCTTGAAAGAGATTTTGAATGAGCTTTGTGTATACAATAAACGGGGAACCAATCAAGGAACATATGAGCTCAAGCCAGAGTATAAGAAGTCTGTGGAGGAGACAGGTGCTGAATAAGGGATCTATTGTTCTGTTTGTGCAAGTAAGGATAGAGCGCGCTGATAAAAAGAATGAGTGGTGTCAGTTATTACTTGTTAGACATATATTTACCATTGTAAAATGATAACAATCCTTTATAATCACTTGAAATAAAAAAACCCATATACTGCTAATCATTACAAAGATTGTTTTTTTGTTTGTTTGTTTTATTCTAATTTGGTAATTTTTATTTTATTAATGTTGCTAATTTCAGCCACTACACATCATGAACTGCTACCTCTAGTCCATGTTAGCTGTTGGTTTTTTGTTAGTTTTACAATCTTGCAAATGTCACTATCATTTATTTTTGAGCTTTGCTTGGAACCTCTCTTACATGTAGCTTCACTGCATCCAGCAATTTTGTCTTGATCTTGCATTTGAGGGTGAGATTAAGTGCAGTGATGCTTTGTATTTCTCTTATTGTCTCAAGGTCCTAAAACTTATAGCTATTTATTGTATAGATTTAACTTTGTAGATGCATGTGATTATAGATATGGGATAGTTTGATGTTGTAGTCACCAATTATGCATAACATCCGTCTCGATTATGAACTCTGGTGCTTACAAACTACATCCGTGGTATTAGTGCTTTACATGTTTGGTTTTCACTTCAATTGCTTTGAAACAACTGGTTTGTCCTCTATGATCTCCTGGGAATTATTATGATTAGAGGTGGCAGAATTCACAGGTCAGCTTGATTAGTTGTTCTTAAAGGGCGGCTTGGGCTGACCTGAACAAATTTTTCCGGAAGTTTTAAATGTTATATAAATAGTTAAGATGTCAAATATGATTACAAAAAAATATTAGTTGAATAATAATTTAATTTTGTAATAAATGTATACTTTTGACCCATTTATTTCAAGGCAACAATTTTTTATCTGCTGGCTTGTTACTTGTTAAAACATATTCTGAATTGACTCGTTCATAAGTAGATGTGTGATATCTAATTATGAATCAGTTGTCACGTATGGGCAAATCCTTAATCCGTCTGCATCCCGTCTTCATTTTTACTGTCTTGGAAGGTCTTGTATCTTTCTTGCTCCATAAATATGCTTCCTTGATCATTCTTGATCCCAAATATATGGACAAACTGTGGAAAGTTGAAGGTTTTTCTTTTTTTTTAGTTTTTTCCTGTGATACATTTTTTTTTCTTTTTGATAAATTAAGTAAAGCATCTGTTTCTGTTAATCTGCAAAATTATCAATAAGAAAGTTGAAGTTGGAATTAGAATTTGAGGTTCTACTATCACATATATCTTAAATTAGACTAAAAGAAGAAAGATCATGTGAGAGCTTATATGATCTAATTACTTAGGTTACTATGATCAATGCAGGTGTTTGTGTTCCTCTCTTCTTGGCTCCTCATATGATCTCTTTCAAGGAATTATTAGGTAGCTTTGCCTTTTTGTTGTCTGAAATTCTATTTAACCATATATCTGTGGCCTTTACTATCGTTTTTTAGTCCTTCTTTCCTCTTAGCATGATTCATGCATACAGTTACACATAAAAACATACACAACTCATACGCCTAAAGTACCCGAACCTTGTCCCTTTTCTGCCCTCGCTTTAAAAACATAAATTAAAAACGAAACATTTTAGTCAATGCTCTCATACTAGTATCGTGTTGATTAATTAAGAATGTGTCCCTGTTTAGTGGAAGTCGAATGAAACATCAGTTGGTGGGCTCTTCCCGAGCATGAGGGGCTACAAGCTTGTCGTCCACTAACTTAGCTTGTCCGAGCGCATGCGAATAACTATGTGGATCTTGAAAGTGACCAACAATGAATCTCCATTCTCCTTTGGAAGATTTTTAGAGCATATGTGGGTCCCAAGTTGTTCTATCACCTTCTGTCCTGGACAGGTTGGTTCTAGGAGAAAACTTGACTGAGGTGCCCCATGGTTTAGGTACCCTTGTGCCAGATGATGAAGTTTTTGAAGTATGTGGTAGTGGAGGCTTTTTCACTTCCATAAACCTGGTTTCCAAATAAATCTTATTTTTTATTATTATTCAACTCTTTATGACCACTTACTACAGTCCGAATACGGAATTGTAGAGGGCGTGATTTACCCGATTCACGTGTCGTGTAGTCCTTTCCGTGAGTCCGAGTTTACATACCATGTTACTACTTTGGTCTGTGTGGGTTTTCAAAAGAAAAGAGAATATACTGTTACTTTTTTTGCAGGGTATCCAAGATCCATGATGGTGTGTACCTCTTTAAGAATGATGGTGACAAGGTTCTTGTAGACGCATGCCTAATAAAGCTGTGATAATGGCTTATTTTTTCGAATGATTCTTTCATTCTTTTATGTTTAAAGGTCAAAAAGCAATGGGTTTTTGGGGGTGAAGGAAAGTATGTACGCACCAAGTGATTCTCGTGTAAGTTTAAGATATTTTTTTAAATGATTGTTGGTGTGTGTGTGTGTGTGTTTTTAAATTGCTGACTCCTTTTGTGTGAAGTAGGTTATGTTTTAGTGAAATTTAGTGTTTTCCAAACTTGAGGGATCTAAAAGAAATTGACCACTAAGCAGAAAATGAATTTGAGCGAGTATGGAAATATTATTTGCGTGTCGGACTTTCGAATTTGTATTTTGGTCGAAGGATTCTCTGGCTCAATAATGAACGGTGGATTCTATTACTATCTTACCTAAGTGGTTTATTTTGTTTATATTACTTTTATTGGAATAGAATTTCCGTTATTGATGGTTCTCCAACATCACAAGAGACCAATAGTCTGCAAATAAAAGTTTTTGGTATAATCGTGTGGGGAACGAGGAAGTGAGGAGGCATAAAAGTGCATCAGTGGGAGTCACCCCTCTAGTCTCACACTCAGGAGCTATTTGTTAAAACAGAATGATTAAGCACTGAATGATTCTGTGATATGAATAATTCAAAGGCTCTGAATGAATTTGCCTTTAAATGTGACATGCTATTTGATAAAGAGTCTGAATGAACAATCCGAATGATGCAAATTATCATTTTAACCTTAATAGTGATATATTAGATTATAAAATATGATAGTTTAACAAGATAACGTGTGAAAGAATGAGTATGATGATAAAATACTTGGTGCTTAATGATTCAGAATACATTTTAAGGTGATTCAACACCTTTATGCTGAATCATTCAGCATATTCTTCATTCAGAGGCAGGATCAAACACGCTGAATACTGAATGATTCAGCATTCAGCGCTGAATGGTTCCATTAAGCAGCAAACAAATAACCCCTGAAAGAAGGACGCTGAGGGGGTGGGGGGTCATGATAGTAGAGGAGTGTAATAGTGAATGTGCTCTTAATTAATTTTGTTTTTTTTCCTTTTAACGACGTGTTTTATTATGTTCTGTTTTTATTTGTCAAAAACACTACTCCAATAAATATAGTTATATCATATCTCAAATGATTCACATAATTCTTTGTTTCTCTCGTATATAATTTCAGTTTATTATATATTATTCATTTCATGTCGTATTTTTTTTTTACATTTGGTTCGAGTTGTTTCAACTTTATCATAACGTGATGAATGTTATATATGGAGTTGGCGAGGGCGGAAGAAGAAACGGAAGGTTGAAGGTGTATTAAACGTAATTGGAGGCGTACGTATAATTAAAGAGAGATTGTGAAACTACTACAAATGAATTTCTTGATATAACTATTCAATTTCAAATTGTTAAAAAAGAAAAATTAAATTTTTTATTGATGTTATTTTAATTGAAACATGATGTATTTTACTTTAGTTAATGTATTTTTTTAATAAAATGTAATGTTTTTAGATTATATTTTTTAAGATATTTGAGGAGAGAGTTGTGATGCTTATATGATGTCATAACTTATAGATGTTGGTCATCACCAAGCGTCATATTCTTAGATGTGAAAAAACATAGAAGAGTCAATAGGTAAAAACATAGAGAAAATGACAAAGGGAGAGACTCGTGGTGGTATTACACTCTTCATGTTTATATCATTCACCTTTCTCTTAGTTTTTTTATTAGAATTAAGAGAAAGGATATATGCTGGTACAACACCTAAGTTAGATGTTGACACACTCGATCACATATTTGTTTAATGAAGGATTGAAGGTAATTATGTTATTTTAATATTTACTTATTAAAGAGGTATATTAGTGTGACAACACTTAACTTAAGTACTGCTAGTAATATATATCTTTTCTCCCTAAAAAGTATATATACAACTGCTAGAGTTTCGAGAATAGAGAAAGATTCATTTCTTCATTGGATGTATGTCATCTTTGCTTATTATTTTGAGTTGTTGATATGTCGTTAGCTTTTCGATCTCAAAATCGATATTCAACCTAAGGAAGGATAAAATACTAATATTTAGGTGGAAAAAATATTTAAAAATTAAAAAAAATATGTATAAAAATATAAATTTATAATAAAACAAGTAAGTATAATGAATGAAGACAAATTAAGAACAAGGATGATATAATAGAGTAAATGTGTAGGGCTGGAGTGGTAAAGATTTATTGAATGGGTGTTGAGTGGGAGGGAGACCAAGGAGTGAATAAGGATCCCTCGTGCAAAACCAAACCCTTTGTCCCCCTTTGCCTATTACGATTTTATTCCTACGCGATTTCAAGAAATTTTATTTTATCTTTTAATAATAAAAAAAACGTTATATCTTTTATTTATTTATTTTGGTATATGAGCTGAAATGTTCCGCTGGCAATATATTGTATACCCTCCTACAATAAATTCTTATTTATCTTCTTATTCATTTGATCAAAACAGGTGTTAAAATCTAAAAATGAGATCAAAAGAGAGAATTAGTGTATTACATAAATGACTTATCAATTATTGAATAGGTAGAAGAATGGAGTAGAAAAAATAAGTAGGAGCAAATAGAATTTTTCTTCGCCGGCAATAAGGCAAATAGATTTTAATGGCCATACACGAGAATCACAAAAGAGGCGACTTGAAGCGGAAAAAAGGAATGATGAAAATTATTATGGGTGTAAGTGATAAATTTGAAGTCTCCTTGAAAATGATTTTAAGTAAAATAGTTTTACTAGATTTGTAAGTTCATGATAAATTGTGTTGGTGTTATAGTTAAGAAAGATATATCAATGATTGGACTTATAGACCTTGCAATTAATTAAGGACTATATATATCATGCATTTTCTCTCGAGTTCCTGCTGAATGTTTTGAGTTTCATGGCAATAATCACGAGCATTAGCATCAGAACAATAGAGGATGCAACCTTCAGGGTTACAAACTAGAGGGGTGTAAGATGTTAGATTTGTAATACCCTATGTGTTTGGGAAATGCCCTATATACACTTAACTAATAACATTGTTGATGAAGCATGAACCTAACGGGTCACACACAATCGGAATCACATCAGTAAACCGGATTAGATAATTCGTGAAATAGCCAATTCTTAGAGTTACTATCTGATGCTTAAATCGTAACTAGTTATGGTTGCAAAAGCATCGTCTCACATGCATATATACACGAAAATCCTTGAATGTTTTTTGTTTTATATTTATATATTGATACTTGTCTTGATCTATTGTGTATGGGGATAAGTAGAAAGATTTTATAGCAATATATGAAATTGAAGCTCTCTTAAATAATTTATGTTTAGTTGTTTACATGTTTATTTTATCTTCAGTTTATATAAATTATTGTAAGTTTGGTGTTAATACTTTCAATCTCAACATGCACTAATTAACATAGGTTGCCTAAAACTACTATCTCTATATATAATCATAGCAAGAAGGTTGATTGTATCTACTATATATAAGACCAAAGTCTACATGCATGATCAAGTTCATGTGATAAAAGGGACAAAAAAATTGGAAAGACAAGCAAAACAAAGCAAATATATATGTTAGCATCAAAGACAATCAATTATCAAGGGATGAAGGTGATATATAATAATGGGGTGATTCTATTTCGACCTCTTTGATGATCTAAATTGACCCCAATGATGTAACATATGCATGTGAGTTTATGACCTGTATTGAAAACTTTAATAGATTTACATGACATGTCTAGTGAGAGGAGGTCCAAATAATAGCATACATAATAAAGTTGTATATATGACGAAACATTTGATATAGTTGTTCTTGTGTTTCTTGCTTATTAAAAAACGGCTATATATATCTACTCTTTGTCGTTTAGATAAGGTGTCGATTTTTTTAAAAGGAATGCAATTTAATTTTGTTAAAACAAATTAAAAATATATGCTTAGAAAGAATATAACATAATATATAACTACTATACAATTATATATGATATCTTAGAACTGTATTAATGTTGATGTTCGTTTATACTCAACTGATACTTTTAGGACATGTTACGAAACAACATTAATCTTATAATTTATGTAAATGTTAATATATATGCTTTGGAAAAAAGACTTAATTTGATCAAATAATAAAAACTAGAAATCTTAAACTAACGCTTATATATATATATTCACGATTTGTTGATTAAATAGAAAAAAAAACAAAACTTAAAATAGTTACGTGACTGCTCATAATTTCAAACTTGTCTTTTTTAAAGCTTTTAATTTATTAAATCGTCCCAACAAAAAAGAGTTGTCAGAATTTGAAAAGGAAACACCTTTTGAAAATGAAATAAAATAGGTGGTCTTTTAGATTTTGGATAAATAACTAATTATTTTAGAGGTGTTTGTATTAGTTTATTTTATAGGGTTTTTAGTTTATTAGTTTGTTTTTTAAGCGTATGAAAAAATAATATTTAGTTAAGTTTATTTATTTATTTTTTGGGTAAATAAGCATATTTTTATAAGCCTATTGATCGACAACTTTTTTCTATTATATGACCTTATTTTTATAAGCCTACTGACAACATTTTTCTATTATATGACCTTATTTTTTAAAAAAAGCTTATTAGATTATAAGTCATAAGTTAATCAAAATACTTTTTGATTAATAACCTCATAAGCTAAAAAAATATGCTTACCAAAACACCCCCTAAATTAATTAACTGATAATACAAATTAAAGTAAGAAGATTAAGAAACTTTTGTTTTGGAGAATCCAAGTCCGAAATTAATTTGTAATCATGCCGTCTTATGATACGTATGTGATAAGTGAATAATTGAATTGTTCAGGGTCTATAGCTAGCAGGATCTCAATTGTTTTTAGATTTCAATGTACACTATCTTATTAAATGTTTAGATTTTAATTCCTTGTAATTTAATATTGTCTAATTTGTATTGATTAATTGTTAACTAATTGGTATTTACATATTAATTTGTTTACTTGTTTAGTAGTTTGCCTAATACAACAGATTAACTGATATTCACGAATACTAATTGCTTAGTTTGTTACCGGGCGTTCTTATATATATGTTTTAACTTACTTTTTATGTATTTTAGTATATTTAGTGGTCTCTTTTTTAGTTTTGTCTAAAGTCAAGAAAATGTTTGAAATGCTGAATATATCATCATGTTACAGGAGATATATATAAGTCTTGTGATCGAATTATATATATATATACGTGTGTGTATGTGTGTGAGATGTATTTAAGGTTGCATCAATTAATTAATACGTACGTATAGTAGGCAGTGTAAATGAAAGAGAATATATATATATATATATATATATATTACGAGTGAGTGATTGAGTGAGTAGTACGTATTAGTGAGGTGTTGAGGGGGAGTGAGAAATGATGGCTGGTGGTGTGAATGGCAGCGGGACAACATGTCTGTTAAAGCAAAAGTGCGATAAGTAAATTAAGAAAACTTGGTTTGGGGCCGGTGTGCTGTGACCGGGCCTCCCTCCCTCCATATTATTCAAAAACCTATTAGTGGAGAACACCCTCATTTGGTTCCTTAATACATGGATTATATCATAATTAACTTCACATATATATATATAGTGTTAATTTATTCTTAATTTATTAGCATCATACCCGCGCAATGCTACAACGGCAAATAGTTTTTGTTTTACAATATGTCACTTTCAAAAATGCAATGATATGTTATTTGTGTGATCTAATGTCACGAAAAAAATTTCTACAACAATGTCTGTTTTTTCAAAAAAATTTATTTGTATATAACTATTTTATTAATTTTAAAAAGAAATTCTAAAAGATATTAAAATAGGGTTTAGTTCCCCAAAATGTATCCAAGTTGTCACCTTTTGCTATTGTGTGTACTGAACTTTCAAATTTACCATTTAATGTATCAGACTCTTAAAAATTACCATTTAATGTATCGAACCTATGATAGCAGGTTCTATGATGATGTGGCACCGGTTTTAATGATGTGGCACCTGACTTGGATGCCTACATGTATTTTTCTTGTTTTAAAATAATTGGAAATAAAAGGTATATAATAATAATAATAATAATAATAATAATAATAATAATAATAATAATAAATACTGAGAATAAGGAGAAAGAAGGGGAAGAACCATCAGATGAGTTTGAACATGAATCTACGGTGCTATGAACAAAGATAAATCCAGATCTGTATGGTTTCGATTGTGCTTGTTTGAAGGGTTTCAGTTTCAGATGTGAAGAAATCGAAGGGATTTTAGGGTTTACATTTCAGAAGCAGTTAGGGTTCGTGGTTGATGATTCAAATCTGCCATTGATGAAGGGTCATCGATGACTATTCTTGGTTCTTAATCGATTGCGGTTCGTTGTTCTTAATCGATTATGATTTATGAGATTCAATTATGGTTCTTTGTTCATCGATGAAGGGTTATGTCTCTGTTCAGAGCGATGAAGGTTCCAGATCGACCATTTAGGGTTATATCTCTGTTTCATGAGTTTTCGAAAGGATGAAGGTTCGGTCCCTTTGTGCTTTGATTTCATCATATTTTCGTTTATCAAATTTGCAATTTAGTATGCGTTTAGGGTTTTGGTTTATTAGATCTATGATTTTCATGTGCTCGATTTAGGGTTTGGTTTATCAGATCTTCGATTTGATTTTCATCTATTTAACTTAGGGTTTGGTTTCATCAAGTTTGGATTTCATCTCTTTCTTGTTGTTCATCAAAGGTTTTTCGATTTCATCTCCTTCTTGTTGTTCATCAAAGGTTTCAGTTTCCAGATTCTGGATTCTATCTTGTTTTGGTTGAAGATTTATGTTCTGGTTTTAAACTTTATGTTAAGCTCAGTATTCATCATCTTTGTTCATTACAAGTTCATGTGCAGTACATGTGGCAATTCTTAGATGTAAAAAATAAATTAAAATTAATAAAATAACCTGTTACCTGCTTAACAGGTAACACAATACATTAAATGGTAAGTTTAGTAAGTCTGATACACTAAATGGTAAGTTTCAAAGTTCAGTACACACAATAGCAAAAGGTGACAACTTGGATACATTTTGAGGAACTAAACCCATTAAAATAAGAAAAAAGATTTATATTGATGAAATAAATAGAGAGAAATTAATAAAATTTTGAAAATAATGTTGATGTGAGAGGATAATTGTGTTAGCGAGAGAGTGTATTTTAAATGAAGGAAAAGTTAAAGTAAATTAGAAGATAGAATGAAATGGTTAAAGATTTGGTGAATAAGATTAATTTAGATAAAATGAATGGTTAAGATTTTGTTTTGATTGAATTTTAAGAACTATTAAAATTAAGGAGCGGAGAGAACATTAAATAGTTTATATAGTGGTATACATATACATTTATTTACAGACTTAATTTTTAAAATTCTAGCTAGCTAATTAATGCCGGTTTAATTATAACAAGTCCTCCTTAATTAATTAGTGTTTTATATATAGGGACGTCATGTGTGATTTATGATTAGCTAGCTAGCTATTTGTAAGAGTAATTAATTTTTGTAACCTTAATTTAGAAGATTAGTCGAGGCAATTGACAAAGTTATTAGTATCTTATAAATTAAGTTAAGATTACTTAATATATAGACACATTTGTTTTATAGACCGGGGAAGGAAAATTACTTAAGTAGCTAGTATTAATTTTTTGGAAAACTATGTTAGTAAAGGACTAAAGCTAGGTTAATGTTTCTCAAGGTCTTTGGTAGAAAATATGTCTCGTCGCAACTGTCAAGCCCACATTTTGACTCCATTGACGCATTCAAAAATAACTGTGTGTTCTTAGATGGTTTAAAATGTTAAAGGATAGTATTCCAATTTGTTATGTTTAGGATATTTTATGTAAATACCGTAAAAATATAAATACTAGAGTGTAAGTCCTAAATCGTGCATTAAGCATTTCAATACACCAAAATGCTGTGTGTATTTTTGATATTCTCTCATACTTACATACTAAGATCGTATATAATTATTATGGATTTGCTTCATATACATTGATATTTGATACCATTTGGATCATATCAAGTAGGAATTGAACTATTCTTTAAAAATAAATTGGAATAAATGGTGTAATACTCCTCTTTACGTTCATTAATAATTTCTGGGGCCTGGTCTATTTTATTTTGTAAGTAGCAGCAGCCTCTGTCTCAAGCTTAGAGACATTTGCATTGTTTTGTTATCAATAGAATAATAAAAACCTGTGATTATTTTGTATTATATTGACAACTATTTATAGATTAAGAAAGAAGACAAACTCTAATGTGAAACCTTAGCTCATCTATACAATTGGGCTAGGTAATCTTACACTAAACCTTAATCTATATTATTTCTAATACAATGAATCCTTCTTGCTTTAAAAAAATATCTTTAGAAAAACTATATAATAAATTAATATCTATAGAAAAGCTTTTCACCTTCCTAGCACTTAATTCAGAAATCTAAACACGCTATTAAGCAAAATAAAAATTGAATACAAATAGATGCAATCAAATTGTCGAAAACATAGATTAGGAAACACTTAAATCAACCCCGGACACCGGTGGAGGACTGGAGGCATGGCTATGTGGGGCAATGGTTGTGCGTGAAAGGAGAGGTAGTCACGTGTTTAGATAGAGGGATGATAGTGACAGTGTGGTTCTCTGATAGTTGTCCATAGAGGGTAACTAGATCAGAAAAAAATGTAAGGTTTGTCCGAGTGTGTGACTTGAAAATGCTTTTTGTACTAGTGAGAAAATCGAATTTCCCTATTAAACTCCTATTTTTGTTCAAATTAATAAACAAATTTATAAAATGTTTTGATATGTGTAAACTTATAGTTGTGTGTTTGTTGCTTTAATAAGTTTGGCAATTTCTCAGACAGAAGGGAGTAGTATGGATAAGGAGCATCTCACCCCATGACGAGCTTGTCATGCTATTTGTTGGGTGTTTGTAAAGCACTCATCAAATGGGAGTGATGTGAACATAAAAATTTTGAAGTTTAACGGAATATACAACTTGAAACCCTAAAAAACAAAGCAAGACTACGCCGAAGTCGAACACACACACGGAGTCTTCCAACGCACATTGTCGGTTCGACTACTGTGAAGAGGAGAATATGGAGAATGAGGTAGAGGTACAAGAACCTCAATGACCGGTGGGGAAAACAAAGGTAAATGTGCGCATCAACCTTCACAGTACTGTGATAGATAAGAACGAGATGATGGTCTTTTGGAGGTTGTCGATAGGTTCAATATGGATAACAAAAGTATGTTAAGCTTGGAGGAGAAAAGGATGGATAGTAGCATTAATAAATTGGAAGCTATGAATAGTAGAGAGGAGTGGGAAAGGAGGAAGTAATTGAAAAAAATATATCAACTTCTACCTCTACCCACACGAGCATCTCACTGTTGATGTATTAAATGCGATTCTCTTCGGCAAATAATCAATTCAACGTCAATACAATTGGGATTAAGAATTTTTTATTTGAAATTATGTACTTTTATCCTTTTAATTTTATTATATAAGGTTAAGATTGTAGTTTTAGTTTATCAAATTCAATATTTATTATTTTATCTTGTATTACACGTTAAATTCTTTATAAATTAAATTATTTAAATCAATAATAGTTGTATTAAAAAAAGTAAAAGATAAGAGAGTTGTATGAGATAGACGTCAGAGTTTACGGGTTAAAAATGAGATGAAAGATAAAGCAATTGTGACGTTGATATAATACACGAAATTAAGATTGAAACAAGTAAAATGCATGTTGTGGTGTCGCATCTTCCTTAGCTAGGTTGTGGGCCTATATTTATGCCGTGCGTTTTAAATAGGAAAGAGACCAAGCGTGTATATATATCACCCCTTAAGCTTACGCTCTCCACCACTACTTACTGCCTTACTCCATTAATTCCTCCCTCTCTTCCTCTAGCTTGTGATTCCCCTGATCGATCGAGTACATCACTGATCATCATACTCGATCAATGGCGGAACCTGGCGGTGGTAGTGGTATTGGTGCCGCACAGAGAATACGGGGATGGTTTCCGGAGAGGGTACAGCTGCATATAGCTATGCTGGCGTTACAGTTCGGTTATGCCGGTTTTCATGTTGTCTCTAGAGCCGCCCTTAATATGGGCATCTCCAAGATTGTGTTTCCCGTTTACCGCAACATTCTTGCTTTCATTCTCCTCCTTCCATTCGCTTATTTTCTAGAAAAGTTAGTAATTGATCTTCCATCATTTTTTATTTAGTAATTATTTAATCCCTCAAATCAATTCGATTGATCTCTAATTAATGTGCGCATATATATATGGTGTCATCCTAGAATTCAAATTCTAATTGCAATTTTCTGTTTTGATCGATCAGGAAGGAGCGACCACCGATTAATCTCAATTTTCTTGTCCAGTTCTTCCTCCTCGCCATTGTCGGGTAACATGAATTATCACTTCATTAATTCATACATCTAATTAAAATGAAGGTCCATCGATTTTGATTAATATATTAACTAAGACGTATAATAAATTAATTAATGAATAAAACATCGATTATGCCTTGTTTCGATCCATTAAATATATGTTTCGTAATTAATTAATTTGTAACTTGATTTAATTTGTGTAATTATTATGCGAATATATGCATTGTATCAGGATTACTGCAAACCAAGGTTTCTACTTGTTGGGTTTAGACAACACTTCGCCCACGTTCGCCTCCGCCATTCAAAACTCTGTCCCCGCCATCACCTTCCTCATGGCGGCGCTTCTCCGGCAAGCTACCTCCCAAAATATATATATATATTCTCTTCACAAACATACACACACACACACATATATATATATATATATATCTTCATCAGCTCGAAATTAACTTTATACTAATTATGGTTACGTACGACTATATATGTAATAATTTTCAGGATAGAGAAAGTGAGACTGGACAGAAAAGACGGCGTATCTAAAGTTGCCGGAACCCTATGCTGCATTGCGGGAGCATCGGTAATCACCCTATACAAAGGACCGACGATATACAGCCCGTCACCATCGCTAAACAAGGTGAGAGAGATGTCGCCGGTGTTGAAGTCGTTAGGAGACGCCAACGGGAAGAGCTGGACGCTGGGGTGCTTGTTTTTGATCGGCCATTGTTTGTCATGGTCAGGGTGGCTGGTATTGCAGGCGCCGGTGCTCAAGAAGTATCCTGCTCGGCTTTCCTTCACGTCATATCAATGTTTCTTCGGAATACTGCAGTTTATAGTCTTAGCCGCGTTTATGGAGCGAGACCTCAACGCTTGGCTCATTCATACCGGCTCGGAGCTCTTTAGCGTGTTTTACGCGGTAATTAATATATCGTATTATTAAAACAGTTAATTGAACTTAAAAAGGTAATAATTTTGGGACGAACGCATGCAGGGAGTGGTAGCATCAGGAATAGCATTTGCAGTACAAATCTGGTGCATAGACAAAGGTGGGCCGGTTTTTGTGGCCTTGTATCAACCGGTTCAAACCCTCGTTGTTGCTCTCATGGCTTCTGTTGCTTTGGGCGAGGAGTTCTATCTCGGAGGGTACGTAATCAGATTAATTATAACTTTTTCTTAATTATTTGTTAAGATTAATTAATTAATAAAAACCTTTTAATAAGTTTAATTTAATCTCCAAAAAAACATATACAAATGCGTAATTAAAAGTTGGTGGTATTGATGGTACAGGATTATAGGAGCGGTATTGATTATAACAGGATTATACCTTGTGCTGTGGGGAAAAAACGAAGAGAGAAAGTTTATGTTAGGAAAGCAGCCGCCGTTGATCCAGTCTCCTACGGACCATGGGCACATCAAACCGTCGATGGTCCAACCTTTGTTGTCTCAATCGAGCGAAAATGTTTGATTAAACAACATAAACCTAGGCAATTAAAAAATGGCCGGAAGTTACTACGTGTCTGAAGCTAGGTAGCTAATTTTTAATTATGCGAGCAAGCAAGCGTGGTGTGTTAAAATCTAGAAAAAGTGTCCTTTATCTGTTGCTAGTTGAGATTTTGTTTGTTTATTCATGATGATAACGACTTTCGGTTTCACTTTAAAAAAGGGAGATCGATCGGGGGAGGAAAAGCTTAAAATGTGATGATTATTATGACATGATCGATCAGCCATGAATATATATGGTTTTAATCTATTATATAGTAATGGGTATTATGGTAATTCCACATCAAACACTCTAGCTTATTAATTATTGTGCAATTGCAGTTGTACTTAATTTGTATTGATTTTAAGGATTTTCTCATTAAATGAGAAAATGCATTCGATCATCGTCTTAATTTGTTGCTAATTATTTTTGTGTTTTCAATTCATGTGAGGAAAGTGAACAACAATGGAATGGAATGGATATTCTACGTACAACTCTACGACCAACACGAAATAACCATATGTCGTTATTAAACCACATACGTGATTACACATACTTGTGCACGCGTACAAATATATAACAAATTACCTTTTTTTAATGTATGGTACATACACAAGTGTTTTTTGAGTTAAAAGTTGACTAACCAGTCATTTTTTGTATAGGAATCTTCGCTAGAACTTGTACTTTTCGTTAAAAAATGAAATGAACTCAATTCAAACTCATTATCTTACAAAGAAAAATAAAATGCACACCAAACCGTCATTTGCTTTCTTAAATCAATTACCAATTTTTTAGAAAAAAAATTCATTTTTTGAACTACAAAAACAGTTCGGTACCTTAAATTAAGAAGAAAAAAGTTGAGCATCTTGGACAGAAAGTTTCAAAAATATTGAGTACCTTTTTATGCATTTTGTCTTATTCTACACACAAAAAACCGATATCAAGGTTTACCTAAGGCTATCCGAAGTACTCACCCATCCTACACGATGGCCTTGCTAGCACCATCACCGTTGCCGAGCATACCGCTCCACCTGCCTGCTAGATCTCTTCCGATATCACACCCTCTTTCTTTCTCTCACACACATACACATTTTAAATATAAAAAAATAGAATAAACATGAAACGGTTGAAAGATGAAAAGTGAAAGAAAATGAATAATATGACGATAGTAAGATAAAGATGGCGAAAAGGTATACTTCCCATGGCCTTATGATGTGTGATATAGCATTACGTTTTAGGTTTACCCGTATCCATATCTCATATCCAAGATTTACAGTAACTATAATCAAAGCACTAGAAGTATAGAAGTGTACAAAACTTATAGAACCGGTAATCTAAGCTCGAACCATACCAGACCAACTTGGTACCGTTCTACTTAGTCCGATAAGTGGTCTTCAATGTGGCCCAATCTATATTATTCATATTCTATTGAAATAATGTAAATTTTGAAGTAAGAAAACTAGAGTTAAGTCACTAGCCAGACAAAATTGCATGGGTTTCAAACTAGTACTAAGCTACGATGTGATTAGTTCCCAAGTCCCAACCCATCTAATCAAACTTCATGGCCCAAATCTTATTCAATACCAAGTCGGCCCTGTTTGGTTTTGTATTGCTGCAAAGCCCAAAATTCACGACTTTATTATAAGAGGTTTTCGGTTTCCAAATACTATTTGAAAAGAACTGAAACTTAAACCGAACTAAATTTAAATAATCTGATATATGTTGGTTTTAATTCGGTATTCGACCCGATTTGACTTTTTAATAGGTTTTTAAATTGACTTCTTAAATCGGTTTTTAACGTATATGTATATCGCACATTGTTGTGGTTTTAGTGTGAACAAAATATATAAACTTAAATTCAAATGCAAATATATTAGGCGTTGATATCTTGAATTAAAAAAGAATGAGTGCCTTAAATGGAAAATTTCATTAAGTACCTTTTTATGTAATTTGCCTTAAAACCTAGATCTTTGAATTTTTCAATTGTGTTGTGCTCTTTTTTTCTCCTTGAATCCAATTTGCATTTCAAATTAAGTTGTCGAAGCTTAGAATTAGAGTCAAGTTTATAAGCTTGAATTTATTTATTTATTTTTGAAAAGCAGCTTGGATTTGAATTAGAGTCGGTTTTTAATTTTCTATCGTACGATCTTCTAATTGTATCGATAAACATTTGTGTGAAGCTTCTTTGTTTTCCTTCTTTATTTATATGCTATATGTACATTGATGATGCACCCACCCTTCAGAAGTTTGGATTGTGTTAGGTCCCTAAAGTTGTGTTTGATACATTTTAGTGAAGTTTGTTATTACTTATAACAATAGTCATAGTTTAGGATAGTTATTGTAAATACCTAAGGGGTATAAATACTTTGTTTGTTAACTTATTATGTCCTAATTGAATAAGCTTTCACAAATTATGTTTCACTGTTCATAGTTCTTGGCTTACTCTCTATAGTGTGTTCCAATAAATCTGAAAGAAGTGAAAATGGTTGAGTTTTGATCTAGTTTAAATTATTAATGTTAACTTTGTTTTCATTAAGATCGCATAGTTTCTTGAGGTTTATCAAAATCACAAATCTAGGTGCAGATCGTGAACCGAAATAACCATAGGGCCAATAGTAATTCAGGGACCGAAAACGAGACAAAGTGATTAGATCGTAAAATATTAATTCGGGATTGGAGTCACAAATCACTTTAATAGTGAATCGTAAATCCCGTGTTAAGCACTGCTTCGAAAACTATCCTTATTACCAATCACAAATCAGAATCGTGAATCGCATGGTTAGACTTGAATCGTGAAATGACGATCATAATTAGGCTTATGGCTCGAATCGCAAATCACTAATCGAAAAGCTTTAAATGAATCAAAAATGTTAACCGTATTTTAACCCAAAAAATTTTCATTTTCATAATCACTGCGGAAGCGTATTAAAACAACCAAAGTGTTTACAATTGTACAAACACTATTGTTTAAATATCAGTATTCCAAAACACGGCTCGCCACAAAATAAAATATCAGAGTCCTAGGTGATTACTCCCCAAGCTAACCACTCTCAGCCGAGCCGCTAACTTACCAAAACCTGTAAAAAGAGTGAGAGGTGGGGGATTAGCACAAAGCTAAGTGAATGGAGTCAAACCGCAACAGATATATCAGCAAATAACCGCATCAATATCAACAACACATAACAGATAGTCGTGCCCCGGGAAGACCGGCGGTTCTGCAGGAACCCTCAACCAATGCCGGCCAAAGCAAAGGTTTACCGATAGTTCATTTGCTATTCTCACACAGTATCACCTTAAGTTGCAACAAATGCATCAAAAGATCCCGATACTGATTAGCCGATAGCAAACAAACCCAACCTATATGCCCAGCCGAAGCTGACTTCCCAACCTCATGTATACATATCAATGACGCACAATTAATTAACAATCAACAGTTAATCAATTATCAGACAAACAGTCTATCCCTGCGTCAAACCAACAACAGTTGCAACCCAATCCAGTTACATCTGTGAGTAAACGTCCACTCACCTCAAGCTTTCAGTTTCTCCACTCAGTGATCTTATATTACTGAGCCTTGTTTGTTCCTGAGAACACAACAAACTGAAATTAGTAACGATTCATAAATATATGTCAAGACATAAATTTATATCCTTTTGATCAATCATAAGCATGTATGATTCCCATATGTATAAACATATAACACACAATTAATATGTTAACTTAAACCCAAGAACAACATATTAAATACAAGTCAAAATCTGAAATAGAGCTCGTCGCGCCGCGACCCATGTCGGATTTCAAAATCCGAATCCTACAATCGGATTCTCGAGTCGGATTTTCACAAATCCGAATCCATATGTCGGATTCTGCCATGTCTCGGATTTCCAAGGGTTACTTTGAAATTTCAATCGGATTTCCATAATCCGGTTCCACCTTTCGGATTTAAACCTTGTCGCGCCGCGACACTCGGATTTCAAGTTATCTTCTCCATCAAAGTGTCGGATTTCCAGCTAAATATACCATTCCAAATCCAACTAAAACCCTCATAAAACATTATGAACATTTCTAAAACATGTATAAACACCCTATAACATGTATAGAACATCAAGAACACATCTAATCTTTTTTATCATGGCATTTCATACAAAACCCACCAAACAAGTTTACTTCAAAACTTCAACCATGGTGTATTCATGTTCTTAGCATATTTCTACAAACAAAACATGTTAAGATAATCAGCATCATGCCATGATCATAACTATACCTTTGGTTTGAGATAATACACAACAAATCTCAACTTCTACTTTTCAAGTGTGCTTGTTTTCTTTGCCTATTCTCTCAAAAACACATACACATACAATGAATCGGTTTTGCAAGTGAGGAAGCAATTTCAGATGTTAACTCATGTATACCCACGTATGCCTTTTTCTCAAAACTACAAACATGAGGTGGCAACATGATAAATGATATAATACCATACTAACATGCATACTAATCCTCTAATATATATATAACCGTACACATATATATATTCTAAACACATACTTTATTCATTTATCCTTTAATTAATTAACAATTAATTAAAACCACATAAATGAGTGATAACAAGTAATTAATCGCAATTAACATACCAAAATCCACCTAGTCTACTAGGCCCGGTCTGAGGATGTTACAAAAAACCATATATATTTTCATAACCGTAAATTGAGAACCCTAGTCTTAATGAAATCGTAAATCTCATGCTTGACATTGGTTCATAAATCACCCCAAGCTAGTGGTTCGTAAATCTCAATTGTGAGTTGAATTGCAAATCGTTATAGGCAACTAGACTCCCAAATTAAAGGATTGCAAATCAAAGGATCACAAATCATTCAATCGCAAAATTGGATCTTGTAACGAATTGTAAAGTGTGGAACTTTTCTGGATAGGGCTGAGCCTTATTTAGTGTCTGATTTGTGAGAATATTTATTATAGGTGACTATTGGAAATCGTTTTAAATTCGGATATCTGATGAATACTTGTTAGTTATTTATAAGCTGCAATCGGGTGAGTTTACATTAACCTATTTGTTATTTTGTGATATATACTCGCAATGTATGTATTATTATGCATATGTTGTCAGTTAACTTGCTATACGCGTTAATTATTGTTGATATGTGGACTATGTGGACCAACTAGGCTTGTGTGGCTGGTTGGGAGAAGATGACATCATATGAAAGTGGGACCTGTGATGTGTTATAGTGGACGGGGCCCGAGTTTAGGCATCAACAGGTGGTACCCGAGATGCGGCAGTAAGGGTGGGGCCCAGCTGCAATATGTGAATCGTTTGCATTATGTGTTATCCGCTAAAGTGTAAGTGTGATGTTAACTCTTACCCGATATTGTTTATGTCTTTTCAGGGACTTCGGGTAAAGATAAGAGCAAGACTCCGGCATGACAATAGTTTAGTAGTGTCTATTTCTTTTATTTAAACTATTATTGGAACAATTACTTTTGCCGTTTCCGTTATTGTTACAAATTAAAGTACTCTGGTTTGAGATGATTGTAATTAAAGTTTTGATGGCGAATGATTTATGTTATTGATGAGTATTGGGAAAAAATTGGAACATTACATATTTACAAAAATTTCATGTGTGTATGTGTGTGAGAGAGAGAATATTACTTAAAGTGAGAATAAATTCCATAAGAAAAGCTTGGAAAGAGCAATATGCATCACCAATAGTGATAATTGAATAGGCATGCCCTTTCTAACTTTGTTATATTCTCGATATAGACCGAGTATGTTATATAGTAAAGGTACGTATTAGAGCAATGAATTGGACTCATATTGGTTTAATTAAGCTAATAACTTCTGATTTGAATCTTAAAATTGACATGATTTAACAGTCTACCTTTTTATTTTATATCCACCTCTATTTACGTAAAACAATACGCGGTTATTAACGCATAACAATGGATTAAAAACGGTTATATACAATAGGTGTGTTTGACAGAAATAGTTGGCAACTGTAGCTTGAAGCTAGTAGCTAGAGATGTAAGTTGTATTTTTTATTTATATATGTGTTTGACAAAATAGCTGGTAGCTGGAGCTGAATAATGTAAAATAACAAAAAAAAAGACAAATCATAAAAATAGGAGGTATTTTAAAATAATTAAAAATGGTATTTAAGTCATTTTGTATATAAAAAGCTTACAACTAATTTTAAATACCTTCTTATCAAAAATTTAAACTCACAACTTGTCAGAGGGTAAGATTCTAAGTGTAATACATGAAATAGTAAACTTGTATATTTGGATGCATTCCTATTAGTTCGTTTTAAGACTAAAAGATTACATATTGTAGTGGCGAATGTATTAACACTCATTTTCTTATAGGGTTTAATTCCCGAAAATGTATCCAACTTGTCACCTTTTGTTATTGTGTGTACTGAACTTTCAAACTTATCATTTAATGCACTACACTTTTCAAACTTATCATTTTGTGTATCAAACCTGTTATAGCAAGTTACAAGCTGACATGTTATCAGTTTTGCTTATGTGGTAACATGGCACAAGGCTTGGATTTTCATGATTTAAAATAAATAAAAAATAAAATTGTTTAAACAGATCTTCATCTCTTCATCTTCATCCATTTTCATTGCAATGGTTTTCCTCTTTTTTGATTGTTCAGACACAATTAGACCATTGATTGAAGTCGATTATTCAGATACATTACACCATCGATTAAAACAAGTTCTGATTTCGTCTTTTCTATTGAAGGTTTCGATTTAGGGTTCAAAGGTATGCGATTTCGTCTTTTTTTATTTGGGGTTCAAAGGTTTCGATGGAAGTCAATTGTTCAGACACGATTAAAACAGGTTTCGATTACGTCTTTTTCGATTTAGGGTTCAAAGGTTTCGATTGAAGTCAATTGTTCAGACACGATTAAACCATCGATTAAAACAGGTTTCGATTACATCTTTTTCGATTTAGGGTTCAAAGGTTTCGATTGAAGTCAATTGTTCAAACACGATTAAACCATTGATTAAAATAGGTTTCGATTACGTCTTTTTCGATTTAGGGTTCAAAGGTTTCGATTGAAGTCGATTGTTCAGACACCATCAAAGGTATGATTGTTCGATTTCTCTTATGCAATTACGTCTTTGTCGATTGTTCATTCTCAATATTACAGGACTGATTGTTCGATTTCTCTTCTTATGTTTCTTGATTTTGGGTTTAATTCCATAGTTTGTAGATTTTGGGTTTTCTTCTTCTATCGATTTGGGGATTTTACAAGTCTGGTTGTTTGATTCCACGGTTTGTAGATTTGGGAAACAACTCGAACAAATTTAGGTTTTCTTCTACTATCATCTGTTATTCCATCGATTTGTTCTTGATATGCTTTCTTGATTGTGTTGTTCTTGTTTGGTTTTTAACTGGGTAACAATTTCATCTTCATCTCTTCATCTTCATCTTGAATTTAAAAATAAAAATAATTATAACAGTATTGAATAATAATTGGTATAAAAAATAAATCAAAAATCAAATAATAACCTGCAACTCGCTATTCAAGTTACATGATACATAAAAAGGTAAATTTTAAGAGTCTAGTACATTAAATGACAACTTTGAAAGTTCGATATATATAATAACAACATGTGACAAATTAGATACATATTCAGGAATTAAACTCTTTCTTATAATACTATATAACTTTAATATTACATGACTCTAAATCGATTGACCTATCTTGAAAAATTATACGTCGTCCAATTCTCTTAATAGTAGCTTTATCTTGTGACAACACAAGGGCGATACAATCTTGTTAATTTCAAACTCTACGGTCTATCGTTAATTTCTAGTTATTCAAATTATATTTTTAATCCGTTCATATAATATCTACTACTATATAAAACATTTAGCCCAATTTTTTAATATCATTAGTTAAGTAATACAACTACTAAAACATTATAAACAATACCTTAAGTTAGTATTATTTTAAACTAAATTTGAGATAAATTTAATATTCAATAAATCATACTAATCAGTTACAAAATATTGTAAACTAAAAAACTGTATCAGTCAAGATTTAAAGGCAAACATAATTTAACATTGGGTTTAGTTCCCCAAAATGTATCCAAGTTGTCACATTTTGCTATTGTATGTACTGAACTTTAAAATTTACCATTTAGTGTATCAGACTTACTAAACTTACCATTTAATGTATTGGGTTACCTCTTAAGCAGGTAACAGGTTATTTTATTAATTTGATTTATTTTTTACATCAAAGAATTGCCACATGTACTGCACATGAACTTCTAATGAACAAAGATGATAATTATGAACTTAACATTAAGTTTAAACCCAGAACAAAAACCTTCCACCAAAACATGATAAAACCCAAAATTTGGAAGCTAAAATCGTTGATGAACAACAAGAAGGAGATGAAATAAAAAAACCTTTGATGAACAATAAGAAGAAGATGAAATCGAAACATGATGAAACCAAAACTTAAGTTGAACAGATGAAAATCGCATATCTAATAAACCAAACCCTAAATCGAACACAAGAAAATCATAGATCTAATAAACCAAAACCCTAAATGCATACTAAATTACAGATTTGATAAACAAAAAAAATGATGAAATCAAAGCGCAAAGGGGCCAAACCTTCATTGTTTCAGAAACTCGTGAAACAGAGATAGAACCCTAAACCACCGATTTGGAACCTTCTTCGTTATGAACAGAGACAAAATCCTTCATCGTCGTGAACAGAGATAGATGCCTAAATCGCCGATTCGAAACCCCATCGATTAAGAAACTCGTTATGAACAGAGACAGATCTAAAACAAAATTTACCACCAAATCATTTTTAGGGTTCCCCAACCATGAAGAAACTAAAAACCCTTGATTACCACCATAACGTTTTTAGGTTACTCGATTGAAAACCCTACAAAACGAAGGCTCGGTGATTGAAAACTCAGTCGAACAAAGACCTTACGAAGATGAGCCCATCTGATTTCATAACTGAAAACTCTCGATTCAACCCAAATCGTTTGAAGATAGAAGATGAAAACCCACCCATGAAATCTTTGAAGATGAAATTTGTGTCTGTGTCCAGCTTCGAAGATGAAAATCACATATGGAAACCTGTGCATCTTTTTTTGAAAACCACCGATGAAATTATTATTATTATTTATCATATTTTTTAATAAATATCAATTTTATATTGAATTATTTTTAAGTTAGAAATTCCATGTCATCTGCCATGTCACTCACCACGTCAGCAAAACGGGTACCACATCAGCAGGTAACCTGCTATAGTAGGTCCGATACATTAAATGGTAACTTTTGAAAGTTCAGTACATCAAATGGTAAGTTTGAAAGTTTGATATATACAATAGCAAAAGGTGACAAGTTAGATATATTTTTAGGAACTAAACCCTTTAACATTCAATAGAGTGTGTATATCGTATTTCTTTTAACTTTAATGGTATTTTTACGTTTTTATACTATACTATAAGATTACTAAAATGCTATAAGTTGACATTCCACCTATTAAGTATTAACTAAATCAATCAAACAAAAAAAAATTCAGCAATTCAAGCAAACAAAAAGATTATGTTGTATTTCAAACTTAATTCATCAATTAATTTTAAATTTGTATAACATAAATATGTTTTTTAGAGCTTGTTCAATATAGTCTATATAAAAAAAATAGTCCTAAAATTCAGTATATAATCACATGTGATTTGTAAAAGTATCACATGTGAATACAAAAGTTTACGAAAATATCACTCCATCCAAAATTTTAAAATGCAATCTGAACCATTGATTCTGTTAATCCAATGACTAAAATTAGTCCCGAATAAACTATATTGAATATTTCACATGTTTTCTATAATCACAGTCTTCTCACACTAAGTTGGTTCTGAAACAACAAATAAAATTAATATCTTATAAAAGAATATTAATTTTGCGCCTTGTAGCATATGTTTTGTCAGTTTCCTTGATTTTTGTAAGCATCATTCGTCCGATATTGTCTAGAATCCTACTTGTTGTATTTAATATATATATTTATATTTAATATATATAACGGGTCAATTAGAACTTAATACGTATTTATGGATATGTTCTTGGTTCCATATAGAAGCAAACGCGTAGCTTTGGGCGGCTGTGGACGACCACGTACGCTAAAAACGAGTTCACATCTATAGAAGGTCTAAATTATATAACTATTGATTATTATTATTATTTTATTTTATTCTGTATCTGCTCAACAACATGAAAACCTAATTAAGCTAGTTAAGGAATTATATTTAAAATTGAGTTGAATTATTTTAATATATATTGTTTAAAGAGAGTAGAGAGAAAGTATGATGTGATAAAAAAATAATTATGTAATTGTTTACATGTAAATGTGACATGGATAAATAGAAGGTTTTGATTGGTAGAAAATGAAGTTAACTTATTTAATTCAATTTAATTTGAGGGGTTTGGATGTAAATTGTAAGGGAGTTGTATAAAATATGGGAGGATGTTTTATAATAATTGTATGTTAATGTAATTAATTATAAGTTGTTTGTAAGTTATATTTAATAACATGTGATATATTTTGTTTTGAAAAAAAATATTTATATATCTGTGACCGTCTCATTTTTATCTAAGTTTTGATATAAATTTTATCATAATATGAATTTTTTTTTAAAAATTAGTATATTTTAATATTTTGTATCCATCAAGAGCAACGAGTAGGTAATTCTTAAAAATTTTATTCGTTTTATATATTCATTCTCTCTATGTAATATAATCGATATTTCACTGATTTCTTGGTCTTTCGACAAAAAGAATTAAAAGTATACTATTTTTTAAGATTTTGTAGTATTATGATAAAATTTATATCTTTAATAACCACTTAGTAGGTTTATTAAAATTGTTGGTTGGTGACATAAAGTTGTTTTCAAAACTACTATCACAACTTTAGTGCTCTTTAAAATTGATTTTTAATGTGTGTGAGTAAATAACCATATAGAAACTATAACCATACGTAATTACTGGGTAGCGGAACAACCTTCATGTTAGTGGGATTTGTAACTACCCTTACAACTTGAAATTTTATATAAAGATTTTAATTGTCTAAGTTTCCCTATTTTTTTAACTAATAACTTTTTAATTAAAATTAAAGTTACTATTACATGGATATTTGAATTTAATGTTATCTTGTATTTTCAATTATATTTAATTAAATAATAAGTTATACTTATGCAATTTACGTATGTATAGACCGAATCTATTATATGTGAGTATCTTAATTTTATGAGATCTAATTTGTGTATACTTATATTGATGTCATTATTATTTAATTTTTTATAAGTTTACTTTACAATTCCAAATATTCAAACACATAATTGGCTAATAAAAATATTTTTAAACACTTGATATCATAATATCAACAATAATATTATGCTTGTGACTTTACAATGTCGAGACGGAGCTCTATCACGAGAAACACATTAATATTATACTGAAAACTTTTAGACATGTAATATAATTTTATATCTTTAAAAAAAGTATGTGTAATCAAATATAAAAGTTTTATTTACGTACCCGAACAACATACAGGTATAACACTAGTTAATCATTTATGGAAGAGGGCTTATATGTAAATAACATAATTTGCTTATACACAGGTACAAGTAGTTAATTAACAACATGTGGCATAAGCTAATAATGTATTAAATTGTTGCTTATTGGTAATCTTAAATATAAATAAAAAACTAATTTGAATCATTTATATTAGATAATTCTAGCCGTTTATTTTGAGAAAAGTCAAATTTTAACAGTTAATTTAAGTTGAAAATTCAAACAATTTTCTTATAAATAATTTCACATATACTCTTCTTAAATCTTAAAATATCGTATTTGTCCATTCTAATTTATTTCTTATAACATTTTAAAAGATCATATATGTAACACTGCTTCTGAATTCAGTTATTTTAATGACAAATTAGGTTTTAGCAGCGGAAATTTTTCTTTTAAAACAATAATTGTCATTTACATTATCAACTTATCAAAAGAACGTTGGTGTTACCAAGTACAGAAACCGACCATAGTATCTATTTACATTACATCATAAAATATAAGTGTTTCACCCACAAAGGGGCAATGTAATTCCCAAAAGCAACCCGCCTCGCAGGCCATCTAATCTTTACCTGAAAAGGGAAATCATAATATCATTAGCTACACTAGCTAGTGAGTACATACGATCATAAGCATCAATATAGTAAGTCATGCATCATATCATAAACAATCATTGCTAGCTTAGCATATAGCGGTGTGCTGACATGATCAGTAAGAGTCGTGTCTTGCAGGGTAATCAATCCCGCTCAACAACTCAAACCGGGGAATCAGACACGACCAATCCGCGCTGGTGGGGGAGCATAAAGCAGTCCACCAAGCATCGTTCACAGAGCCAGAGGCTCCACAGGTAATCCAGCTACAACCGGCTGATCACCACTCACGTTAAGGCACGGCGGTTCTGCAGAACCTATGATCCAGGATGCCTCCTGAATCACCGTGAAATCCCGAAGGATCCAGTTACAACCGACTGACCTTAACCATGCGTCAGATAGTCTGCAGACAGTGCACATACACATATACGTTCATTTGATCCCACAGGGATCCATCATTTCACATATAACATCATACAATTATTCATACGTTCATATCATCATGTACTAACTAAGTGGTTCCAATCTGGACCCACTGACATGCACCTGATACATATTCTAACATCATACAAGTCATACACGTACCTCCTCGAGCGTACCTGCAAAAGCAAGTTAGTCATACATAGTACATTCACATTTTCACTTAGCATGCAAGCCTTACTCTACTGAGTCTCATGAAAGCATGCACTCACCTGAGCTGTTTACTAGGCACATGTATTTGGCTTTGACTTCACAAATACAACAAGTTCACCTAGCACATCATACTTATATTAGTCATTCACATGTGCATACAAGACTTATCAAACAATCATCTAACTTTGGACATTACACAAATCCGCCAGAACTGTCGGATTTGGGAAATCCGATGATTTTGTCGGATTCATGAAATCCGACACATTCAACCATGAAATCCGATACTTCACTTAATCGGATTCCAACACTTAGAAATTTCACTATACATATGAAATCCGACACTTGCGGATTTCAACATATGGAAAGAATCCGACACTTGGGCAGAAATCCGATAGACTTGCGGAATCCGACACTTTTATCGGATTCCGACAGTTCCTTCAGTTTTCCATACTTGCGGATTCCGACAACCTCATCAACTCGGAATCCGACAACCTCATAAACTGGAATTCCGATACATGTTTGAATTCACTCTAAAAGTTACACTTTCATCGTTCTTTTGCCCAGATCATCATAGGCCATTACAACATCATCATCTAATCATTATAAACACATGAAATCCCAACAAGAACACCATTCATGCAAAACCCACATTCAAAGTGAGTTTCCCATGTTCTTCAAGGGAGTTCTTGCATGGATTCATAGTTCTTAACATGTTATACATGCTTCTAATCTTCTAAACATCTTAGAATTATGTTGCTAACCTTTAAGATCAACAACCGAGTACTTCTTGTTCCTTTCTGGAAATCCGAGAGAAAGCAAAGGAGACGAGAGAAAATATGTTTGTGTTTTCTTCTTTGACTTGTAAAGTCAACAAGGCACATGCACATTTACATATATATATCTTCTAATACACCAGAGGCGGTTGCCTTTTTCTTCACTATAGGTTTTCCTTAAATATCTAATTATCTCTTTTATTGTCACATAATTAACATACATACATACATTTAGCATACATACATGCGTACATACATAAACATAATTTCATTTAACTCAACAAGTACATACATAAAATACTTTCTATTACAATAACTATACATACGTACGTACAATTACAACTAGATCCAAGTTGAGGATGTTATAGTATATAACCAAATTCTTAGTTTTATCATTTTAAAATGTTTTATCATCTTTAAACTTAAAATATCACATTTCCTATAGTTTTATCATTATAAACATCATATTTATCCATTAAATTCTTATAAATAGTTTTATATATCCACTTCTTAAATCTTAACATTTTGATGGCTTGTACAAGAAATACAATCATGTCTCTTAGTATCATGATACAACATTGTTGTCATCACGTCTGCCCTCTCCTCGCGCCACACTTCCACCACTGGTCTTTGGGGTATTCAAAATAATCTGAACATTTGAATCAATTATCCGAAAATCCGATCCAAATTTCGGATTCGGGTAGTAATTTTTTTAATTTTTGGATATTTGATATCTGGAAATTATTTTTTATTTTTTATTTTTATATTGCTTATATATTTATTTTTCTTAATATATATAGTTTCATATACATGTATTTTTCATTTTGAAGCATACTTGAGCTATTTTTGGTGATTAAAGTTTAAAATATGGTTATTTAGTAATTATATTTTTTTAAAATTATATAAAAATATATATTTTTGGAATTATCGGATATTTCGGATATCCGAAATTTCGGATTTAGATACTAAAAACCAGCTATCCGAAATTTTGGATATCCGAATTTTCGGATATCCGGTTTTGAACACCCTTACTGGTCTTGGTGTTGACGTCGTTTATCGTCATTTTTTATACTCTTAATTCTTTTCACGTTTTATAATTATTTAATATTTTTTGTTAATGTTTAATATTTATTATTTTTTTAAACCAACCCGTGTATCACAGTAACACTTAACTTAGTTTTGTTATATACGAATTATTACCCTTTATAAAAATGTATATTAGGACTAGCCATTAGAGTAAAAGCGGTGGTGGCACCACCACCATGCCAAGTAAACATCACACTCCCATCATATACACATGCAATAATCACACCTAATCACGTTTAAATTTTGAAACACACTTTGTTTAAATTCACTTTTAATAAAACATAACAAATTTATATATTAATTTAATATTAATCAATAACAGTTATAATAAATATTAGTATTAATTAAGAAAACACATGTATAATAGAAATACAAAATAACCATTCAAAAAATAGAAATACAAATAAATAATTTCACTTGTAATTTCTAGAAAGTTTCTAACTATGCTTCCGAGGTCTTGTCTAAAGTTGATATACGTGTATTTTTCACATCAAATAGTTTAAAACGATATTGAAAAGAGAAAATAAGAAATGTATAGACTTATTGGATATTGCAGAGAACGATTGTATGTATATTGAGGAGAAGGGGGAAATAGAAAATTGGTCGTTGAATAACGTTTTGAAAAGGAATCGACCATGCTGCTCTTTTGGTCGTGGTTTCTCGCCTAACCGACCACGACATGATGGAGTAGTTCACCACACCCATCATGGTTTGGTGGTCACTCCCCTCAATTATTCCATATTATGTATGTTTTTCGAGATGCTTATATGTTTTTTAAATAAGAGTACGTCGATCATTTTTCACACTTATACTTGCTTCCGATCATGTTCTTAGAGATTTTCCTTTAACCTTATAATCAAAAACATTTCTTCTAAATTCCTCCGGTAACAGACAACCGACACCAACACAAATCCTCACACCACCACCAACTCCTTCTCTATCCCAACTCCATATTTATCTTGCCCATAACATAAAATTCTTTATAATATTGTCCTTTGTAATTTGGAATTCTTCGTGAATAGCCTTCTTCTAGTTTCTAGATTTTTTATTATGACTATTTTTTTATCGAAAAACTTTAAAAAATAATTAACATTGAAAATAAAAGAACTCAAAATAATAGGATAACAGAGAATAAAAGATCAATAAGCAAATTAGGAGTGGAAGAGAAGGCGTTGGGGATAAATGTTGAATCACAAAATATAACATGATAAAGAATTTATGTTATGGAGTTTGTAATAAATGATTTCTTTGTTATTGAATAATTGAATCATCCGAGCTATTGTTTTACAAATATTTTGTTACAAGTTGGTTTATTAATTCATGACAACGAATTGGTGATCATAAGAAAAGTTTGAACACTGATTTTGACAAAGCTTAAGCGTTATTTTAACACGTAATTTTGTTATCTTTAAAAAAAATTGTTATTAATATATCTTACAACTAATGGATTTTGGTAAAGTTAGATCCTCCATTTTAAATTCCAGATCCGACAATGGCCACAACGACTTCGTGCACAAGTATGGGGTTTCAAATAATGCACAACTAGATGAATAACCCGTGTATATACGAGGTAAACTTTGAAAATCTTAAAACATTTAACATGTAATAAAACATAAATAATATATATAAAACAATTTAAACAAATATAATCATATCCATAAAAAATAACTAATAAAACAAGATAAATAAATGTTCAAAGATTGAATTAAGACGGACTTTCATATTTTCAGTGATACTTCTTTGTATACCACATTCATAGTTTTATGTGTGAGGTTACTATTATCATCACAAAGATGAATCGTTGAGGGAGTTAAGTATATTTGATATGTACAATGATTCTTAAAAATGATATGAAAGTTAACTTTAACTTATATCATCTGAACTAAAATTTGATACATACATAGTGTTTAACATTGATAACATGTAATCATTTATATATTCAACCTCTTTATTTATTGAAATAAAATTACTCTCTCTTAAAAATATTTCAATCAAAAAAAAGTTCATTAATATCATGTAATTTATTTGTTCAACCTCTTTATTTGTTAGACACTCGTGTGATATACAGTTAGTCATAATTATTTTTACCAAAGTATAGTTATAAAAGAGCGTAGTTTATTAATAATGAGTGTCAAACATATAAATATAAATAATTAAGGCTTCTTGATTTCAAAATCTTAATGATTATTACATACAAACCAAATTATAAATCATATCGAATACATAAATCACCTTATTAGCTCATAACATTGTCTCAAAATTGGATGTCATATTCATAACCTTCTTTTTTGACATGCAAAGTTCTGGTCGGTTAATCATTACACATAGTGTGTTTATTAATTCTGTCACAGTTGTTTTATTATGAAATTATTAGCATCAAAAAATAGATCAAGAGTTTAACACTGTATGATTATGACAACGAAAAAGATAATTGATTTAAAGATTCATAAACATAAATTATCCCATACAAAGATATTATACCTGATTAATCTATTGTAAATATATATTCTCGTATACTCTAAATCAAAAATACCTTATAGAAAAAGAGTACTGATTTAGTGATTTATAACATAAAAATTAACCATAAATATGTTCACTCGTTTAGAGTTTTATAAAGAAGATAAGCAAGAAAATACTTATCCCAGTTTAGAAAAGATTAAGTGTCGTTGCATTTCGATTTACACAAAATCAAATATAGTAACTCACTTTTTTCAATAGTTATGAAATATACTTTTTTTACTAATAAAAAATTAAAAAATATTTTTTAATTTTTTGTTAGATTACGGTAAAATTTACATTAAATTGTAGATAAAAACGAGATGATTATAAATATATAAATATATTTTTACCAATCATTATAGAGTAAAAGTTATAAAAGAAAAACTATAAACATATATAAGTAAATACATCCATTAAATATAAATATATAATTTATACAAACATATCCTATATATTTTCATATAGCTCTTCCATATATATTCTTGAAAATCAATCATTCTAATTGTGGAAGTTAAAATTAAAATTTTTGGTCAAAATTGAGGAAATTAAAGGTTTTGATTGGTTGATTGGATTTTTATTTAAGAAAGTTTTCTTAACAATGATTTTCTTTATATACATATATATATATATACACTAGCATGATACCCGCACAATGCTGCGGTAACGAATAATTTCTATTCGTTAACATGTCTGTTTTCACGACGTATAGAGTATGATATCCATGTAATATGGTGACAACGAATAATTTTCGTTTAGTGACATGTCTATTTTCTTTATCTTTTTTACATTTTCTTTACTTTTTTGTTATCCATAATTGAAAAAAAGGTTATGAAAATATTTTTTAATAATTAAGTTCTCATAGTTCTCGTACGAAAAACAGTTCTCGTTTGAACCGTCCCCCTATATATATATATATATAGAGAGAGAGAGAGAGGTTGTTTGAACCGTCTGTCGTCATTGTTTAAAATTCTTATTTCATTCGCATTTTATCATTATTTAATATCTTTTTATTAATATTTAATATATTTTATTTTTAAACTAACTCATGTATCACACGAACATTTAATATAGTAATATTTTATATTATTAATTCCATTGATCATATTAACTTCAAATATTAATAAAAGCTTTACAAATAAGTTTATCTAAATCATTAATTAATCTCAAAGTGACTTCACATTCGAACCCAACCCAAAACATACACGCTAAAACAATAATCAAGACAAATCTCCCATCATGAAAACCAATTCCAAATTGGTTTTGTAAACAAAATACTGAAAGGAAACACAAATGTTTTAAAAGAAATTATTAACACAAAACTTACATCTCTAAACATGTCCAAAAAATCAAACACATAAATACACAAATAGTAAATTGATATCTCTAAAAATGAAATCCTAAGCATAAACACGAATATACAATCAAACAATCTCTCTCTCTCTCTCTATATATATATATATAGGAGGACGGTTCAAACAAGAACTGTTTTTCGTACGAAAACTATGAGAACTTAATTATTAACAAATATTTTCATAATTTTTTTTAATTATGGAAAACAGAAAAGTAAAAGAAATGAAAAAAAGATAAAGAGAATAGACATGTCACTAAACGAAAATTATTCGCTGTCACCGTATCACATGAATACATACTCTCTAGGATTAAAAACGTACATGTTAATGAGTAAAAATTGTTTGTTACCACCGCATTACGCGGGTATCATACTAGTATATAGAAAAAGATTTATAGTTTGGTTTATAAGAACCTTAAAAGACAACCTTATCATTTAATTTATAAATTACTAAACAAACAAAATTAAAATCCTTTATAAATTTTGATTAGTTTATTAAATTTTAATTATTTTATTAAATTTGACTTTCTTAAAAATATTTCGCAAACCGCATTTCACAGTTCACACGACTTTCCGCAATTTGCATCAGCATTTATCATTTATGAGAACCGACCTTTTGAGGGGCATTGTTGTAATTATGACCACCGATCAATGGTCGTGGCCCCTATATAAACAGGGGTTTGGTGCTCTATAGTTATATTCTTTATACCCGAAGCTTAGATATCGCCTCTGTGTGTTGTTTCAAAAAATTGGAATTAGGTTTTTTCCGAAAGACAATTTGGGGAATATGGCCGAAGAAGGAACTGTGATTGGCTGCCACACCGTTGAACAGTGGAATGCGCAGTTTGGAAAGCACAAGGATACTCCGAGATTGGTACGACCCTAAAACCTCTTTATTTACCTTTCTGTAGAAATTATTATTATTGTTTTCTGGTTGGATTTACATGTTATGCAGTCGGATTTTTGTTGAATTCGATGTTGATAGTGTTGGGGTTTACCCTTTCGAGGTTTTTCAGTAGACGGACTGGATGAAGGTTTTAAGCTTGGTTTTAGTCTCAGGATGTATTAATTAGGTTCTAACGATCGGTTGTTGTATCGTACGGAATTGCTCGTAAGAATTTTGAAACAATTTTCTATGATATCTTTTATCTGGAAAAGGGGGCAGAATGGCTGATAGGGTTATATGTTTGACGGTTTGGGCATGGAGACATCACAATTTTCTATTCTTGTTTAGTTGCCTATCTTAGTTTGGAGTCCTATTGATTCAACTTCTTTTTTCCATCTGAAATGTTCCTTGAGGATGAGGTAAAGGAATTTGGTCAGAGGGTGGGGTAGCTGAAGAATTCTGGTAAAGGAGTATTTGGGTTTTGATTAAGTTTTGACCTTGGAGATGTTAGTTTGAACTTTTTTTAGGGGTTAAAGGTTGCAAAGCATCGATTTAAAGGAACCAGGGTTGATGATATATGCTAGCTTTGTTTTTACTCAAAAGATTTGTTTCTTGTGGATTATATTCTCATCTACTCTATGTATGATTGACCTTTATGATGGCTCTGATTTCATAGAAAATTGTAAGCCTTGTATATTTCCAGTGGATAGCAAATTAGCAATCCGTGCTAAGAGGCTTCGTTTTTAAACATTTGGGGTCTGGTATATGTTTCCAAAACTTTGAAGGGTTTGATATTTTGAACACATGCCCTTTAGTTGTGGGGTTGGATCTTCTACGTGATCTGTGTTCATCTGTTGTGGATATTCGTCGGTTGCGTCTAAAATTCTTTGTTTGTTTCGTAAACTGTATGTTAAATGCAACTTTCTATTTCATATTATGTAAATATACAAGGCACAAAGTGAATTGAGGAACTTAATCATGTATCTGATTTGTGCTTACCATCCTTCTAACACAGATGTTTTATTAGAAAGTTCGGGTTATGAATTAAAGTCTTTAACCTCATTCTTTTGTCTGGTTGTTCTGCTTTTTATGGACTTGACCATATAGGCTACAAGCCAAGATTTTTAACCTCCAATCATGTTCAAACATGGCCTTTTACCATTTCACGTTTTTTAACATTTCTTTAAACTTGTTGACAGGTGGTTGTGGATTTCACGGCTTCATGGTGTGGTCCTTGCCGTGTGATTGCACCAGTCTTGGCTGAGCATGCTAAAAAGTTTCTCAATGTTACCTTCCTTAAGGTCGATGTGGATGAAGTGGAGGTAAAAATCAACCCCCCCCCCCCCCCCCCCCTCCTTCCTTTCTCCCTCTTTTTTCCTAGTTTTTTTTCCAACTTGGAAAATAACCAATTGATTGATTCCTATTGCTTTCAGAGTGTTGCTCAAGAGTACAAAGTGGAGGCAATGCCAACATTCCTGTTTTTCAAGAAAGGAGAAGTGGTGCATAAGATTGTGGGTGCTAGGAAAGATGAACTCCTTGCCAAAATTGAGGAGCATGCTACGGAGACTGTAGCTGCTTAACTTTGCCTTGCCTGCTAGATATATCATAATTATCAGCAACTTATTTCTGTCTTTTCCTTTCGGATATGGCTTGCTTTATATGTCCTGAATATTGTCTGTGTAACCGTGGTTTACAACTTATGCTTTGTCTATGCATAAATTAAAGTTGCTGTATAGTGGAGATTAATGGCTTTTGATATGCTTGGTTATGAGGTTATGTTTCCTCTTAAGTTGACCCATTACATGCTATATATGGTGATTATGTTTACCTTTTTGGGTAGATATCATTCGTCTTATGAGGAAAGATACATGATCATATTCTTTTATTTAAATTTAAATAAATAGAATTACATTACAAGGAGACCATCCAACGACACTCGACCCTTCTAAGCTCGTCTGATTTTTTTATTTCTTTATTAGGTCTGAAAACTATGCTATGGTGATTATAGTTGCCGTTTTGGGTATATATCATTCTTCTTTATAAACAAGGATTTATAAACCTTTTTGCATCATTATGTCTTGTTAAAAGCATCTTGTAAAGTTAGACTATAAGTTTGATCAAGTAAAGTCGATGAATAGGAGCTCGCTTCTCTTGAATATGGAATACAAAGAAAAACATGTTAGATAGCTTATAGAATGCGGACCCTATAAATTATTTTGAAAAGGTGTGACATGGCGTACTTAAGTCCCGAGGCAAGGGTGCGCGGTGCTCTGTTACGGAAGTCTTTGGCAAGGTGCGATAATGTGTGAATTTTCTTGAGTCAGGTCAAGGCTTCTAAATTAACCATCTTCTTTTCTTTTATGTCGACTTACACTTGTACCGTTTTACCTAATATAAATACTAATTTTATTATAAAATAGATTCTGCGATGATGCGCGTAATCGATCTCTTATTAGGTTATTAAAAAGTCATTTCTAGAGGAATGGGTCATGGAAGACTAAGAGAAGAGAACCTGAAATGAAAGGTAAGATAGTGAAATATAATCTATTTTCAGATGTATAGTTATGTGTTTCTTTCTATATATACTAGTGGGAAATCCGTGCAATATAGCAACGATTATAACTCATACCATTATATGTGTGTAATAAATTTAAAATAATTTTTAATCTATTTTCAGAAGGGTATACCAAATAGAAAAGTAGTTTTAGTTATTAGAAAACTTTGATCTATTTTTGAAGGTTAAAAATTGTATGTATGTGATTTAATAAGATAAGATGGATGATAGGATGAAGTATTAATTAAAAATTAAGAACTCTTAAATTAATAATGAGAGGAAATGCTATATGGTTTTTAAAACAGTATTAGATATAATTGTAAATTTTATAGGAAAATAAAGTCTTAACTCACGTCTTATAAGGAACTGTGGCTTCATTATGACTCCTAAGACTTGAGGTTTTTCAATGCCGTCACGATATGTTATATGGGTTATAAATAACGTGAGACATGACATCATGAGATCAAATAACGTGATTCAACATGTCAAAATGAGATCAACTATCAACAAGGTATCAAGCACCCTATCCCGATTCTCACTTGACCCAGTTTTTTTCTGACACCTTCGTTCATCGCAGCTAGGGTTCTTCAAGATTTCCCTTGCCAAATGTTATTGCAAGACTAACATCTACATGACCCATACATGGCTTAACCTATAAATTTTTTATTTTGATTTAAATCCAATATACAAGAAAATACAAGTAGGCAGCTAGTATAAAATACTATGTATGCTTTTTAATTACAACATATACATTTAAATTATAGGTAAGAAGCTTATCACATAAATAATGATAATCCCTGCAAATATATATTAGAATTGAAAATTTACTTAAATATGTAATTGGTGTTTTTTTATTCGTTATGTGTGACTCTGTATGTTTAATTACTATTATAGCTTAAAACACATAAAACCAACATATTGTACTATTATAGTTCGAACATAAAATAATATTCATAGAAAATATATAAATAACGTTTAACGGGTTAATCGGTGTTCGTACTTATAGAATTTTATATTCATTTTTAAATCTTATTAGTTCGGTATGAGATGTTCTATATCATTCTTTTTTTCATCCCTATTTATCCTACTACTTATAAGATCTATACATGTTAAAATCAAGGAAGGTCATGAGAAAGAGAATGGATAGATTCTAAGTGTCATAATTTAATAAGTAGTAAAAATATTTAGTACTAGGAAATATAAATCTTTTTTTGTGTTCTCCGAATGCAACCATAAGTGCAATTCCTCCTTTGAGAAGCTATTCTCCTTTTTAACCACAAGTGCTATATAAGTCCTATATTTTCTTTAAAAAATAATTTTAAAAACTCACGATTTTTTTATGTTAAGAAAACTGGTTTTATTGTGTAAAAGGAAATTATTCGACACCCATGTAAATAAATTTGTTTCGACTCGTGAATCATTTTGATTCAAATTTCTATAAAAAAATTTTAATTGTTTTATTTATACTTCATCTTTTCTACACTAAAAGGGCTTGCTCTGGTGATAAAAAAAAATTTTCAATAAAGAACAGGTGTTGGATTCAAGTCTTTAGGGTTAAAAAAAATGTTACACCTACGGTTCAAACTTCAAACCACAAAGAATAATGCGTTTTTCGAAAGCTATTGAGATAGTGGGGGGTATAACTAGATTCTTCTAGAAAAAAAAGGGGGCAAAAGGCGGCATAATACTATTGGGCGATACAATGACACGTGGCAGATAATCCACCGCCAAACACCGTGGAGTGCATGCAGTTTGTTCCCATCAGAGCAACTACCGCCGTCCGATCAACACGGACTTTTTGACTACCCCAATCACGAGTTGAAAAGAGAAATTTGACTCAAACCCCCTCAATGTAAAAGTAGTGCACACAAGACCCCCACAAGGTTTCTATATTCTCTTGCTTATTTGATAAGATAAAGGGAAAAAAACTTATTACACATATCAATTGTTAAGTTGATAGAATGATGAAGTAAATTAATAAATTCGAAAGAAATATAAACTTTTCTTATAATTGTATTATCTCACATAATAATTGTATTATAGCTCAACGATATCTAATCTTAATGTCCTACAAGATTGTTGGTTCAAATTCTGTATTGAACCACAAAATGGTGTATAATCAGGTTTATGTTTAGATAGTGTGTTTGTTTAGCTATTCAAAGAAAATCTAATAACCTCAACCTTGTTCAAAATATTTACGCAATTAATACACAATTAATAATTAGATTAACCGTGGTAATTTTTCTTTATATTTGTGATGGTTCTATTAGAGAGTTGATTCTTCATAACAGTTTCTTAATGCACATAACAATTTCCTATCAAAAGACAATTTTGCTCTTGGTGCCTTTTATCACAAATTTGAAACCCAAATCGGACCTTCGTAAGCCATCGTTGCTTACTTCCACCTTTGTAACACCTTGCTTCGCCGCCACCATCGCTTAATTTCAACACCAATCTATCGTGCCCTGCTTCCTTCATTGGTATACGATTATGCTTTTCTTCTTATGCGATTAAGCTTCTTTAGTTTACTATGCGATTTTATTTTGCTTGACCGTAAAAGAAGGTGAAGTAATTAAAGAATTATAAGCATGTGGCTTATCTATTCATTTTTGTGTCAAATATGTTTTTCTTTTTATGTGACTCTTTTTTTTGCTTCTTATGTGATTAAGCTTCTTTAGTTTACTACGCGATTTTATTTTGCTTGACCGTAAAAGAAGGTGAAGTAATTGAAGAATTATAAACATGTGGCTTGTCTATTCAATTTTGTGTCAAATATGTTTCTATCTGGTTCCTTTTCACATTTCATTAGAATTGGAACTTAGGGGGCGTTTGATTGGAAGGATTTGGTGAGAATTAAAATCCAATTTCAACCAATTCACTTGTTTGGTTCTAAATCTGGAAAGGAAAAAGATTCCTAAATGAGACAAACATTCCATCAAATGTGAGATTTCACATTCCTTCCAAACTTGGATAGAATTCACATTCCATGAACCAAAGATTTCATATTTGGTTCCCTTCTCCTCTTGTAACCTCCGACGACTTCATTGGTCTCCAGTGACCTCCGGCGTTCCCTTCCTCGTTCCATCTCCTGCGTTCCCTTCCTTATTCCACCTCCGGCGTTCCATTCGTTTCCTTCCCCTTTCCACCTTCAACCAATGACTTCGATCAGGGTTTGGAACGGTGACAATATGTGGGGTGGTGGTGTTGGATGGTCATGGTGGCTGTGGTGATTATAGGATGGTCATCCTTCCAAACTTGGTGCACGTTCCAATTCCCTGGAAAGTTACCAAACACGTTTGTAAGAAATTGGAATTCAAATTTCAAATCCTTTAGGATTTCAATTCTAATTCTTAGCAATTTAACGAATCGAACGCCCCCTTAGTAGATGAATGTGAAGTAATTAAAGAGTCATAAATGCATGGTGGAGCTCAGGTGTGCATAAATGTTGAGTTCTTACTTAGAATGGTAATGTGCTTGATGGGTGTCTTTTGTGTATACTCTTCACATGCATAATTTGATGATAATGAACCTATTTTGTCTAAAATAGTTGTGCTTTGATTAACTTTTTTGTTTGTGATAGGTGTGCAAGAAATGGAGCTTAAATGAAGATATTTGATGTTTAAAATGAAGATAATGAAAGCTTACAAGAAATGGGGATGAATGTGTTATGATATGAGAGTTTAAGAAGGAAGAATAAAGAAAACAAGCTAAAAGTAGAGTTACTCAGCATTACTCTCAAAGCCTTCACAGTGAGGAGTAGAGATAGATTGCACTAAAGTAATGCTGGTGCCTTCCTTTCTTTCCTTCTATAAGTAAGCTCTTTCCTTTTCTTCTCCACCATCTTCCCCTACCACGAAAATGGCAGCCCCCAACACTAATTTTCTCTCCCAAAACTCATCTCCTTCATCCTAAAACACATCTCTTTCAACCCACAATCATAATCCTTTCATATCCACTCGATCCATTCGACCCGGTTGACCGTTTGAGCATTCTTCATCAAGGAGCTGTAGAGAGACACCATTGGAGCACTTCATCATCATCCTCCCATGGTGAAATCAAGGTTTGTCAAGATCTAAAGGTGGTTTTTGGATGATTACTTCTCCAACACCTTCAGTAGTCATACGGTTAGTCGGATTCCATCACTTTTCCACCCAATTCTCCATCATTATAAACCCTAGTTTAGTCAACCATTTGAAGATGTCTTCTACTGCCATATTTGCATCTTTCAACACCATCATGCTCGGCTAAACACCCCGTGATCGCAACCGGGACTAGGGTTTGGTTAATTTATGTCTATACTTGATGAACAATTGTGTATATGAATACTTGAATGTTGGTTTGAGATTAACTCCATATGATTATATCTTTCATTCTTGTGTGAACACTTGTTGGTTGATTTTGAGTGTTAAGACGGTATTATTATGAACTCCCCAATCATTCCGATTCCACCATTAGTGTAGTGTAGTTAAGGATAAGACGATTGGTGTGGTAAGGCATAATCCGTACCCAAATTCGATTCAATTAATGAGTTAATGGTTATGTCTATGTAGCCTATTCATTTACATGTTTTAGTAATCATTTGAGCGTATTTTAACTAGACCCGAAACCGTTAGCGATTACATCTTCCATATATTTGTTACAACCAATCCTTTATTGTTGCTTCGTGTTCTTCCTTATTTAGTAGTTAATTTAGAAAATTACTAAACTCAATCACAACTTTGGATTTTAATTTACAATCGAACATAAGATTTAAATACTAACCACATGCTCTTCGTGGATTCGATACCCGCTTGCCCTATCTAGTATAAGGTAATTAGGTTTATTTTTTATCGTCACTTCGACATCGATCAAATTTTTGCTCAACTTACCAAATGTGGCCCTTAAACATGAAAGAACATGCTCTTTCAAGATTCATAAACTTTTGAACAAATATGATTCCCTTTTCGAGCTTCTGCTTCAATAATTAAAAGTGTAGCACAACAATTTTCCTGATCAACTTTTGACTTTTTTAAACTTATAACTCAAACACGTTTTATTTTGATAAACAAATAGCGGGGGTCTTATTAGAGTATTTCTTAATTTAAAACAACCCAACTGAGTTTTCAATTTACACATGGGTGTTACCAACATCAATACCCATATACCATCTTACTTGTTAGCGAATAACAAGTGTGCCCATACCACAAAAGTAACCCCTAGCACAGCCAAACACAAACATCTACAAAAGCATACAAACTAGGAAGGGGTTATCTTTAAAAGCTAGTGAGCACAAACATGACAATAAACATCATATAGCACGTAGAGCATTACATGATAACAAAAACAGTGTTATCCCAACACATTATGTGTGCTGACATGATTAGTAGGCATCATATCTTACGAGGTTGCAAATCTGGTTCAACGGCCTTAACTAGGGAATCAAGCACGCCTAATCGCGCTGGTAGGGTGAGCGGGTAGATGTAACATTCGTTCCTAAATATAAAATAACTAAAGGAGTATTTTAAACTACTTGGGCCTTTATTCTTTGTGTATTTATAAATAGTGAGCTTAAAGGACTTGGGTCAAATTAATTAAAATCCATAAGGAGAAGCCCAATTGAAAACTAGGATCAATAAAGGAATTGAGAACTGATTGGGCCTTGAGCCCACTTGAGGAATGTTATCCAACTTGTATCACAAATTTCTACTTGACTAAACTAGAGGTTGATTAATTTCAAATTGTTGGGCCTATTAAATGGATAGTAACCATGTTGGGCATGGTTATACACATGTTTAATAATTTATTATGCCACTTTAGGGATCTAGGCCCACTCTTGATCTACAGTGTCCAAAAGAATTAGGTGTGTGTGTGTATATCTGTAGCCGCAAACCAAGGGTTTCAAGTGTGCGTGACTAGCCGATTGTTCAACTGAGAAGGAGGTGACCAAGCTTCGTGAATTGACTCGTTCTCGCGAGGGAAAATTTAGGTATGGTTTTAAACTAACATCGATAGCTTCACAGTAGACCTCCATAGCTGTTGATGAGATTAGCTAGGAGTTTGAGGGGTGAATTTTTCCCTGTTGTTCGATCGAAGCTAAGGGTCGGGAAGGATGGGTTAGAGAATCAATTGTTGATTTTTGTTGAATTTGAAATTTAACACTGGGAACTCTCGACCGAGACGATTGAAAATGGTGGTACTTAGCATCATGCGATTTGGCAAAGAATTTAGGCTGAATTTTTTAACTGATAAAATAACTCGAGAAGACAGAGACTAAAATTAACAGTGTGACCTTGGAATCAAGATTTAACTTCAATAAAGCTTGGAAGATTTGTTATGTTGATGATTAAAAACTTATGTGGCTAGAATCTTGTGTTTGCTTGAGGATTTAGTTAAGTCCGATTTTTGTCTTGTTGGCAGTGTTCTTAAGCTTAGCTTGAATGAAAACAGGGGGAGATAGGTGTGAATCGAAAGGGAAATGGGTATTCCCTAAGAAATTGTAAACGAAAACAGTAAAGGTAGTTGATGATGCTCATGAATTGAAGGGTTACATGATAATCGGTGAGGTACGAGATTTTAATTGAAAACCGAGTAATGGACCAACTGAAAATGAAGGGGTTGTTGTGAATTAAAAATGATAACATAACCCTAATCAGTTGAAAACATTAATGGGCCTGAAATTTATTAAACAATTAAAATCAAAACATGCTATTGTAATGAATTGAAAACTCAAACTCTTGGGCTTCAAACGAATTGAAAATCTTGATGACTTAAGTTTCAATTGAAAACTAATAAGCTGGTAATTTGAATTGAAAACCTTGATGGGTTGTAAATGAATTGAAACTTAGATATAGCGCAAGCCTCAAATCTGACTATTGGACTCTGACGATTGAAACTTGGTGTTTTCAACTGAACTAAAAACTTGTGGTTTTCAATTGAAATAAAAACTTGGGTTTTCAATCCAATCGAAAACTGGGCTTCACTAATGGATCGTACACCAGATTCTAGGGTCGAATCGAAACAATTTGTAACTTCTAACGAAATCAGGCTCTTAGGAGTGAAAGTGGGCCTGGGCCCAATCACGTCGAGAATTTTGAAAGGGCAATTACAAAATCAGGCTCTTAGGTTCAAACGAGAATTGTTTTTCGTACGAGAACTGCGAGAACCATTTCTGACCAATCATTTAATTTTCTGTCTTTTTTATTTATTTTAAATGGGAAAGGGTAGTATGAACATTTTTACATTATCCCTATTTTCTAAAACCAATATATCTCTCAAATGGAAAGGTGTTAAATTACAAAAAAATATACCAAATTAACGAGAAAATTATGCTCTATAATTTGAGACCAATCTTGCTATATTTTTTTGAAAAAAAAAATCACGTTTGCAGGGTTTTTTTACACAACTCTCGACATATGCATACGTGCAAATTTTGCACATATGCATATCTACATCTGTGCTGAAAAAACTAGGTGAATTTGTGCATTTGCACAAGTGCATCTATTTGCACATGTGCAAATGTCGACTGTATTAAAAAAAACCCAGCAAATATTAAAAAAAATTCAAAAAAATATAGCTATATCGGTCTCAAATTAAAGAGCATAATTTTCTCGTTAATTTGGTATAATTTTCGTAATTTAATACATTTCCATTTAAGAGATATATTAGTTTGAAAAAAGTGAGGCTAATGTGAAAATGTCCAAATTACCCTTAGTTAATTAAGGATAAATTTGATTAGTTTAAGGTTATCCATTAACAACTCTTTAATCTGGACCATCCATCTTCTTGATCAACAACTATAATTAGTTCTCGCAGTTCTCCTACGAAAAACAGTTCTCGTTTGAACCGTCCCCTATATATATACTAGCATAGTCTCCGTGCAATGTGGCGGCTAAAAATAATTCTTAATCGATAACATGTCCGTTTTTAATAACGTAAGGCTATTATATCACACATTATAATGACATTGAACAATTCGTTCGCAATGTATCTATTTTCTTTCTCACGTCATTTCTTTTATTTCTCTTTTCTTTATAACGCTTTAATTAATTTTTAAAAACAATAAAATGAGAAACAAAAAGAATATTAATTATACTATAAATTAAACCTTTTGTTTTGATTACACGAGTCATTTAAAAACTCCGGAAATGTCTATAAATTTAGGTTACATGTTATTAGGTTTATAAGTTCTAGCTATACGTATTTTCTAATACTTAATTTAAAATATGTGTTATATGATAAATTATTTAAACTATTATTTTTATGAATATCCTTTTTATTTGGTTTTTAATTTGTATTTAATATCATATAGGTTGAAAATTAACTTGAATTGATTTGACTTTTTTAAATATTTTATTATGAAAGGTTTAGTTATAAAAATGGTATTTAAGAATCTAATTAACTTTATATAATAGTTTCCTTATAGGTTTAAATAAGGGGTAAATTAATATTCTCAAATTACTTATAATTAAGAGATTAAGACAATGACTTAAATGCTTTATAATATAGTATATATACATATATGTATATATAGATAAAAGAATATTAACTTTTGGAACCGCAATTATAGGTGTTTACGGGTAGAAGGAAACCTTTTGGTTACGTAAGTTAATTGGATTACTATCATTTACGGTCGAGCTACAATTAGGTGACTTACACTAACTTATACATTATACTCTGTGAAATGTGCATGTAACTAATGTGATGATTTGTGAAGTGAAGGGTTGCGTTATATTGTGGTGAAAACGCAACTTGAGCACAGTTAGACATGTGAAATCCTTGGTACGGGTTGAATAGTCAAATGGGACCTAAAGTATAAAATCATTGTCAGTGCACTGCATCTGCATTATGTGAATTGATATGTAATCATGGATCGTTGTATGATGTATACATACCTAGTGTGGTGTAAGTTATGTGCTCGCTAAGATTTATGCTTACTGTTGTTGTTTTAACCCTTTCAGGATGTGATTGTGGGAAAGTTCCAGCAGAGTAAAAACGGCTCATTAATTATCCACGTTTTTTGTTGTTCTGCCTCAATTAAACATCTCAATGAATTTATATTTGTAATTAACACTTTTATGGAGTTATCATGTGTACGGCATGTAGTTTCGGGTGCGAAACCTTGTCATGAATTTTGGTAGAGTTGCTTTAGTTATTTACTCTGATATATCTATATATACATACTAAAAAGAATAATTTAGGGCGTTACAACTTGATATTAAAGCCTTAGTTTAAAAGATTCGAACATGTAAGTGATGTGTTTAGACTTAAACCTTGGTTCTAAAAATGATCAAAATTCAAAATTTAACTAATTTTAAAATAAACTGTCAGGTTAAGAACTGTAACGAGGGTTTCCTGTATGTTCTTGTTTGATTGTTGCTTGAAGTATTGGAATATTTAAAAAGTTAAATAAATAATAATTTTTTATCTTGTTAATAAAACAATTGCATTTAGCATTAGTGATAGAAGTTAAGGTAAAAAAATGAAGTCTTTTAGTTTTTTATATATAGAGCCGTTTAGACTCATTTTAAGAAAAAGTTTTATGTAAATATTATAAATGACAAGCAACTTAAATAGTAATGTCATCTTGTTACGAAGCGTGAATAATACAACCTCGTTAAATATAAAAGGTAGTAAAAACTAGAAACATGTAAAAATCGGTAGACTAATAAGTTTTTTTAACGGCAAACACGTCACACATCCGAATCTACATCTATACTTTTAGCGGGATTTGAACCCTCAACTTAAAAGAGAAAGAAATATCTTAAATACACTTATAATATTACTAGGACAAAGCTCGTTTGATGGTAGGTTAACAAGTAGCAACAAAATTAATAGAAACTAAAAAGACATGTGGTAGTACCCAAAAAAAAAAGGATGAAGAAAAATCTATACGAATTTAACCATTAAATAATGGTAAAAATGTGTGATGGTAGTATTTGTAGGGAGGGAAGGGTTTTAGTGGAACGTGGTAAGATGTAAAGTTTGATAAAAAGAATTAACGGTTGTGCATGGTAAAAAATTGTTGTATATGAATCAATTTTTTTTATTAATAAAAGCATTCAAAATGATAACTAGTATCACTAATCATCATTAGCCGTTATATTAGCATAATTAAATCATGATTGTAGTGATAACTATCATACTAACCGTTATATTAGTATCAATTTTTACTTTTATTTTTTTATACAAACACATGTACATAATATAAATACTAGATTAATATTTTTAAATTAACTAAAATGAAACTAGATAACTTAACTTTATTAAAAATACTAAATTTTAAGAACTTAAACTACGACTAATACTAAAAATTGAAAACTTAAACTTCTTGTTGAATACTATATCAATGAAAATACATTTAAAAGACACAATCATTCATATATTATGTATCAGGTATTATAGAATACGAATAAAAATATTTTAGGTTAAAATAAAAAAATCTATAAAAAGTTAAATGAATAATATTTGTGAAAAGAATATAACATTTGAGTTGAAAAATACATGTTTGAAGTAAATGTAGTAACAATACAATTTATATCGAAACGCCAACAAATACGAGTAGGTATTGATATGTTTAGATTTACACAACTCTATAAATATCGTATCTCTTAACACGATGAATTTTTAGGGTTATTTTTGCAAGCTACGGCAACTTTGGGTTAAAATTGATATTTGGTAGAATTATCAAGCAGATAGTGAAAGTTTTGATTTTACAAGTACTAAAGTTGTCACAGTGATCTATGCAAAGGCATTACAATCAGCCCCCTCGACACAAAAACACAGACACAGAGAAATACACCCTTCTCTCTCTCTCTCTCTCTCTAGAAGCCATGACGAGTCCCTCAGCTTCTTCTCGCAAGGTTTCCTATTTCTCTCTCTACTTCTGTTTTCTTCTCATATATGTTCCCATTTATATACTTTTACACATGTCGTATGTATTTATATACACATCCCTAATTTGAATTATTCGACACAATATGAGATTTATTTGTCGATCGAAACACAATATTTATGGTGATGATCACTCCTTGTTGGGTTAAATTGTAGGCGCTAAGCAAGATCGCAACAAATCGTCTCCAGAAAGAGCTAATGGAGTGGCAGGTCAATCCACCTGCTGGATTCAAACACAAAGTCACAGATAATCTCCAAAGGTGCGGTGTTAATTTCTATTGTGATTGTTTTAGTTAATTTCTATTTCAAATTTAGAGACAATACTTCAATTTTGTTCGATTTCTGGCGTATAGATGGGTAATTGAGGTCAACGGTGCACCAGGGACTCTTTATGCTAATGAAACTTTCCAGCTGCAAGTTGATTTTCCTGAACATTACCCTATGGAAGCCCCACAGGTGATAATCATGATTTAATGTTTTCGAACATCAAGTATGTTCATTTTTTGAAATATCTTGCATTCTGATGTTGACTTTACTTAGTTCTTGGAGTTAGTGAGGCCTTTGTAGGGCGGGGAGTGGGAACTTTTAAAGCAAGTCGAGTGAAATAATATGAATTTGTGAATGGAAACTTAATTGGAAAGTTTGTGTGTTCTGGGTGTTGTTCCAAATATAGAAGAATATCTAGGTGAAAAGATGACATTCTTTATCTCTAGGGGGTATTAACTCCCAACCCTGTCCCAGTAATTCTCTCGTGCAAACAAGAGAGTGTTTACTAATTACAGACAATGTGTTACTTCATCAGTTCTCCTTTCCAAAACTGGACTATCATAATCCATGCTAATTCTCTATGAAAGTTTCATGTTCCTCAAAAATCATCCCTTATGAGATACAAATTCTTCCACGCGAAAACTTTATTTTGAAGGATCACAATTAACTAGACTTTATAAACGATATAAATAGGAGTTCTTTCGGGGAGCAGCCTCTCTACCTCATAGTAGAGGTATGATTGTATGCATCTTACTTCCCACGTCTAGACAGGATTGGGTACTACTTTTAGTGTTATTGTTGCTGTACAGTTAGCTTGAATTTTTACTCCCATGCCAGCTTCCTAGATGACATTTTATACAAGTGGGATTAAATAGCGGATCCCTACTTTATACCATTTCTTTAAAAACTTGGATTGCAGGCGTTTTTACTTCTTTTCATAGTATAGGCTTACTTACATATTGAGTAAATGGTATATGTGTGTATATATGTACTTATGTAGCCCTCTTTTAGGGGTTTGATGCAATAGCAATGTACTTTCTTATGTTTACATTACTTGACACAACACCAGAAAAAACCAAGATAGTATCGAGTCCAATCATGGAAACTAGGAAACTGGTATGGAAATAATGCTAGAGAAAGAAGAAGAAAACAGATGGACCCATTTTACAATGAATGTTTAACATCAAAATTATCATAAAGTAGAACTTTAAAGGGTTAAGTCATTCATATATGTATATGGATATCATGTTACAATAGTAAAATGTCAAGAATATTCGGTACTTACAATGTAAGCTATGTTGTTTGTTTGACTCTTGTGGAAGTTTGGGAGTGCTTGGACCACTGTTACTAGTTTGGCAGTTTCTTTCTTTACCTTAATGTTCCTTTTTAAAGATAGTTTTCTAATGATATCGATCTTCGTTTGTTTTACTATGTTGATCGGACAGGTTATTTTTATTCCTCCAGCTCCACTTCATCCACACATTTATAGCAATGGTCATATTTGTTTAGGTTCGTCTCTTGACCTGCTCATTATGTTTTTTACTTTTTACATAGCAGTTATTATTGAACCAAAATTGCTGTTGCTTCATGTATTTTATGACCATAAGGTCCATAACAACTGGCATCCTACAAGCTATCTCTAGGATGATCTGAAATTTTGAACTCTTTTAAAACTTTGTTTATCGTCCTGCTTGCTACTTTTCTATAATGACAGTAGTTGTCTTGTCTTGCCATTTTGCTGTATAAAAAAGGTAACCTGTGTATAATATTACATACTTGAAGTGTAGAAGTTAAATTATACAGTTCAAAAGGAAGAGAATCTCCACAAAGTAATTTTCCTATAATTGCCATCCGTGCTTCCACATGTGATGTGTGAACTAATTCAGCTGAGGCTAGTAGTAATAATAATTGTTTGGGTTATTCCTGACATGCGACTATGCGAGCATCTGTACCAGATTTATAAGCAATCCTGATGACTTAAGATGAATATGTTCCCAAAAAGTAAATTTTGGGATGGCCATGGATATACTAAAATGATTTAAAAACACCAATCATGTTGTACACTGTTTGTTGTAACTTGTAAGATAGGTTGCAAGTATTTTGATAATTAAATTGATAAAAGAGATGAAGCCTGTGTATGTAACTATGTATATGGACAAAGCAAAAGGAGGAATACTAAAATCAAAATTACCTATTTGTGATGTTCCTTTTTAGGAATTATCATATGTAATCAGAAAGACTGAGATTGTTGGATTCTACTTAGGATATTTGGTGGATTTTAGAACATATGAATGTGCAAATTACACTTTTTTTCTTTGTCAGCCTTCTTTCCATATGTACTCCCTCCTTCTTACAGTTTCTGTCCCACTTGAATTACTTTACTGCATATTTTACATCTTTAGTCGTATAAACATACACATGCAACATATCTCTCTCTCTCCCCCCTTCTCTCTCTCTTAATTGCTCTAATCATTAAATATGATTCATAGCCAACCAATGTGGCATGCGTACTTAGGTTGACCTATTTGTGTTGAATGCATATTATACATTAATATTCCATGGGTAGTTTGCTGTGTGATGAGTAGTTACTATCTACTACATAGATGCGCTTAAGATTGATATTAATCTCTTAATATTAATAAAAGACTGACCTGAGTTGTCAAAAGCGAAAAGTGCACTGAAGCACAAAGGGTCTTGGAGCTTAAAGCGCAAAGCGCAGGCTTCATGAAGGCGAAGCGCACAACGTTAAAAAAAAGTTAAAAAAATATATGTAGTGAATAAGTGATATAATATAAATAAAATAACATCTCAATATCAAATGAAGTAAACTTCATGTTCAAACATCTAACATGACTATAAAATTCCTAGCTCAAACATCAAACATAATTCTAAATTTCATAGTTAAACATCAAACATAGTTTTAAATCTCAAAATGTTGATCAAACATCAAAGATAATTCTAAACTTCAAATTTCAAAGTTCAAACATCAAACATAGATCACTGTTTTTAAGAAAGGTGGCAGCATTAGTCAAGGCCTCAAGTGAGCTCCAGAAAAAAATCTGTTTTCAACAAAAGCAGCAGCATTTGTAGTTCTGTTTTAACAATTTATTATTATGACAGATTAACAACAAAACTCTGTTAAAACAGTGAGCTTCAGAAGAAATTCAGCATTACTCTTTGACGAAGTGGATGAAAATTACATAAATAGTAAAAATAGAAGTGGGAATAAAGATTAAGGGGGAGCTTGGTTAAATAGAGGGGAATGGGAATGACAAAGGGTAAGGGAATACAAAGGAATGTAATGAGCATTCCCTAGTATTATCATTACCATTGATATTGCTTGGTTAATCTAGGTACTCATCACACACACACACACATATTTATGTTAACTAGCTCGGTAGTGGTAGTGGTGGTCGGTGGTGGTTAGTGGTGGCAATGGTGTTGATGGTTTTTTTGGTGGCAATAGTAAGTTGTGGCGGTGGTTGGTGATAGTGGCAGCAGCCGTTAGGGGAAATGATTGGTGGCGCCGTGGCGGTGGCGGTGGCAATATTGGTTGAGGTGGCGATTTTTGACAATTAGTGGTGGCAAGTGGTGGTTGACGACGACGGTGGTTTTGGTAGTAGGTAGAGGTGGCGACAGGAAGCGTAGGCGGTTGTAGTGGCGATGATTGACAGTGTGGATGTTGCTTGTGGTGGTGGTGTTAGCGGTCTATGATGGTGGTAGGAGCGTAGTGGCGGTGGTGCTGGTCGATGGACCAATACATACTTGAATCCATGTTGATGGTGGTGGCGGTGGTGAAGACGATGTTGGTGGAGTCAACAATTAACGGAAGTTGATGGTGGCAAGCGATGGTTGATGATAGTGACGATTGTGACAGGTGGTGTTGGTGATGGTGGTGGAGATGGCGGTAGGGGGTGGTGATTGTGCAACGAGTTACAATAGTGTGGTGGTTTCGGCCGGTGGTGGAGCCGAAGGGTGGTGGTAGTAATGTTGGTGGTGGTTGGTGATGATGATGGTGATCGGTGGGGAGACACGTATACCTGAATCCATTACTCCCAATTTACCGGGGAATGGTTGATTACCCAATAATGGGTAATGATTGATTATATTCCACCTAACCAACCAATATTAATCCTTATCATTCCCATTCCCTGCCTCTTAAAACCCCCAACCAAGCACACCCTTAATTCATGAATAATTGAAGAAATAGAAAGGCAGCAGCATTAGTCAAGGCCTCAAGGGAGCTCCAGAAACAAATCTGTTTTCAACAAAAGCAGCAGCATTTGTAGTTCTGTTTTAACAATTTATTATTATGACAGTAACAACAGAACTCTGTTAAAACAGTGAGCTTCAGAAGAAATTCAGCATTACACTTTGATGAAGTGGATGAAAATTACATAAATAGTAAAAATAGAAGTGGGAATAAAGATTAATTCATGAATAATTGAAGAAATAGAAGTAGGAATAAAGATTAGTTTATGAATAATGAAAGAAATAGAAGTAGGAATAAAGATTTAAGTGATTAACCATTATCAATAGAAGAAATAGAAGAACCTGATGCAGCCAAGAGAAAAAAAACTGTAATGTTTAGTTTCACTCTCGGTCGTATAAGGATATTAAATAACGGTCAAAGATTAAAAAATAAATAAAACCCTATAATGCAGTAAGGCGCGCTTTTTTGCCCCTTAGGGCTTCTGTGCTTCAGGGCGCTTCATACACATCGTGCTCTTCGCTGCTTGAAATGCACTTTATCTTGCGCTTCTGCGCCTCAGGCATGCTTTTGACAATTCCGAGACTAACATTAATCAATTTAATTAGACAATCCTAACCCTTCATTTAGTCAAAATTAACAACATTTTTTAATTGAGCAATCATAGGCATTCATTTGGTCAAAATTAAAATCAATTTTGACTTTAAAGCTTAGTAGATCTAGTTGCCTAATGTTTTAAGTGTTCAAATATCAAAGCGTAAATTGTTTATCTAAACAAGTAAACAATGATAACCAATTCATTCAAAATATCATCAAAGTTTATTAAATTTTTTTTTTAATTTTGAGATATGCTCGTATAGATTATTCCACTACTGGAAAAATGACACTAAATTTGACGGCCATTTAGTCTATGAAATTATTATAGCCATTTGATTTGTTTGTTATGTTTTAATATAGCAACCCGTAATCATTTGATTGATTTCTAGACCATGTAGGATAAAAACATTTCTTTATTGTTTGAACATCTTATTTTTAAATTTTTTATCGTTTATCATCTTTTAAATTTCTCATTTTTCCCCGTCTTATAATTATTTAATATCTTTTTATTAATATTCTAATACTTATCATTTTTTAAAGCAACCCATGTATCACATGGACATCTAATGTAGTCGTCTATTATTCTGGGACAGCTTTGAAATTTAGAGAATATGATTGGTCTACCTTGCCCTTGAATGTTTTTTCTTTTTTTTTTGCCCCCCCCTCCCAAAGGTTATATTTTCTGAAAACAAAAAAGAATTGGTTTCCTGACTTTAAATTTATTTCAATGTGCTTTTGTTGGTATTTTGGGCATCTGCTCTCTGGTGATTCTATAACGGAAACTGTATATGTTGAGAGATTTCTTTTATTGAAGGTTTTCTTTCTTTGTTGCAGTTAATGGTTATATGTTTTGAGCATTTGCTTTGTAGAATGATTTTGTGCATAAAACATGCATGGAACAACTGACCACTTCAAGTTGTAGCCAAATAAATTTTAACCTAAAAAAGTCCTGCAACGTAAAATGGTGGATGTTTTTGGTTCCATTAACTTATGCAGGCCCCATCTTCATTTCTTATTGCTTCCAGCAAATAGGATCCACCTTCTCATCTTCATTCTTCTCACGTTCTACAAACGGGACTCAAAAAATGTTAAATGGCCTAAACAGAGATCAAAGGACTTTACTTGTAATGTTCTATTTTTCAAATTTAACATACACAGACAAATATTCTAGTGAAAAATTAGATTGAGAAGCTTGTCTTTACCTTAAAAAAGGTCAAAAAAAGAAATTTAGGTAACAAGTCTATTATCTTAAACGGATCATTCTCATAATTGGGTTAGCTTGTACATGTTGGGACTTTGAAAATGCATATAGACATGTATCAGCATGTAGAATTAAGTGTGAGAACATTTGACTAGTTAATTATACTGCTATCCTGCTTTTTCCGTTGTCCTTGAATTATGTGAATTTTCTAGGCGATATACCCATGTTTAATTGGAAATGTTCAAATGTGCGGATGCATGCATGCGCGGATATAAGGGCTCTATGACTTAAAAAACCTACGGATATGGGGTTGTGCTATATATGGGTTAATAAATGTGCACATGTTTTCAAATCCAAATCAGCTAAAGAACACGATCTATAAGTGACTGACTATGTAACATAAATGCACAGTAAAACAGTAAAACCATGTAAGCCTACCCTAAAGAGGTAAAATTCTCATGTCATATTTTCTCTTTCACAATCATCAACTTAAGTTTGGATCTTCGTTTTAGCTTTTCGTTGTTTTCTTCTTCAAACTTGTGATGTATCATCCCTTTTTCGTAACCTTTTTATTTTCCTAAATGTGGACATCCTGATGCATGTTTCAATTCTTTACCTGTGAACTCTCGGTCAATAGTGTAGGGATACATTTAAAAACCACATGTGTCATGTGTGCTTCCTAGCCATCTAGAGTTCTAGATTCCGGTGTGTTGACAAAAATAAAATAAAATAACGACAAAAATATAAATGACAGGCCATTAAGCATCCATCCTGGTGGTGTTTCACCTGTTCTTTAGGTGGTAAGTAAAACAGTTGTGGTCATTCTTTTTGGTTTACGAGTCTAGTATTAATTTCTTTGTGTAGAGAGATCTTGAAGTCCTTTATGGAATAGAAAGGGTGTCTAGTAATTAGTATTATATGTGAATTTATATTGATTGGTCATCTAATGTGCCTTGATAATTAATGCATCGGTCGTAACTCGTAACGAGTTGAGTAATGGTGCAGATATCTTGTATGATTCATGGTCCCCTGCCATGACTGTGAGTTCTGTATGCATCAGCATCCTCTCCATGTTATCAAGCTGTTCTTCTAAGGTTTGCTCACTAATTACTTCATCTGTGTCATGTGGTGTGTGTTTTCTTTTTATCACTCCCATCTCTCTCCTTTGACTTGAGATATTCAAAACCTAAAACTTTTCAGTTCAAATTTGACATGGTCTTTTTTAGTCATTCATCTCTGCAATGTTAATGTTGAAATATCAACACATATGACGCTCTAACTTTGAAATGTGGACTCTTTGTTCTTTCAAGGCATATAAGGTATTATCATAATATTATTACTATACTTAAGATTCTCATTGTGAGTTTTCGGTGTCAACAGCAACGTCCAACAGACGACGAACGCTATGTGAAGAACTGCAGGAACGGGAGATCTCCCAAGGAGACGAGATGGTGGTTCCATGATGATAAAGTATAATTTAAAAAAGGAAAAAGAAAATCTGTAAAACAAAGTCCAGTCTTTGATGTGATTCCCTTGGCTATCTTATGAGATAAAATTTGCATTTTAAACGAGTCTCTCACTCTTACTTATTATGCTTAATTGTGGCTTCACTGAGAATTGGTATGGCTATGAGTCAACAATATCATGATGTAGTTGTAAAGTGGTAAGCATGAAAATGCAAGCTCACAAAGTTTTACACCATTTCATTTGTCTAATTTAAATCCGGATGATTAATTTTATTGTATTGTATGACTATTTACGTCTTATTTTCCTTTTGAGTATGGTTGAAATGATTAGAATGTATTGTTTTTTAGTATACAGCCAAGCAAATTGGTTATCGGAGGTAAAGCAAATTGGTTATTGGTTTAGTATACAGCCTAGCAAATTAATTTTAGAATGTACTTCAAATTGGTTATTGGAGGTAAAGATCTAATGTATACAGCCAAGCAAATTTTAAACAGAACATACTATAAATAAAATAACAAGGGTACATAACATGATAACATCTTGAACCAAATTTGACCAGTAGTCAAATACTTTTAAACTGATGAACAAGATTCATCTAAGAATCAAGTGTAATTTCTTTAACATGGAAATAAAATATACTTTTTTCCAACTTTCAACAAAATGGAATGATGCACACTCCTACGAACTTGTCTTGTGATCACTCGATTGGCAAGTTTTCTACTTCGTTTCTCACTGAATCAAACAGAACCGTTGACAAATAACGCTCCCCAAAGCTTGGAAAAACCACCTGTTCAGTTTTTTTGGGAATTAGACATGAATATGGAATCTAATTGGCTTACAGTGTCATGAGATTTGGAAAAAAAACAAGAGAAATCTTGCAATCGTAAGGTGAAGATAATCTTACAACAATGAGCTTTCCAGCGTATTCTGGCCGTTTTGCTATTCTAATTGCAGCAGCAGCTGCTGCCCCAGATGATATCCCCACCTACACATGTCCCGTCAACAATTTGTAACCGTCTTAATGAACAAAAATAGCCAACAAAAACTAAAAAATCTAGGCAAAAGTGGCTCTGTAACAGTCTTTATGAAGTATGAACATACCAGCAAACCTTCTTTCAGTGCAAGAAGTTTAGCAGTTTCAATGGCTTCTTCACTAGATATCTGAACAGATTTGGAAAATGAAAAACCACATTAAGCAACACACTCCATTTGGGCAGAAAGTACATTTATTATCTTTTCTATTGAAATATTTGCCAGTTTGATTCTCACCGTAACAACTTCATCAAGAATGCCAACATCCAAAACATCAGGAATGACACCAGAACCAATTCCTTGGATATTATGAGGCCCTAAAGTAAGTAAACAATGATTAAAAATTTGTCAAAGAAAGTATTATCAGAAATCCAGAAGAACAAGAAATCCAGATGCAAATTGATTGACACAATGGATCAAGACACAAAAGAATGGAACTTTGCAAGAAAAGAGTCAAATCGTCAAACAAAAGAAGTGATGAAATAAATCATATAAACTTCAAAAACATGAAACTGTAAGCGTACCGGGGTTTCCTCCATTTAAAACAGCACTTTCACTTGGCTCTACACCATACACCTAAACTCGAATTGTGTCAAACAATTACTAAACTAAATTAGCATTTTCCTCCGGTTACCCAAACTTTAATATTTCGAAATAAAGAACACAATCACCTTAATATTTGCATTTTTCTCCTTGAGAAATCTCCCCACACCAGTCACAGTACCACCTGTCCCTATGCCGGACACAAAAGCATCCACTTTTCCTTTAGTTCCATTCCAAATCTCAGGTCCAGTTGTCTCATAATGAATCTACAAAGTTACCATTATTACAGATTAACACGCATAATTCCTATTTCCTTTACGGCGTTTGGTTCATGGGATTTCGCGAGACATGAAATTGAAATCCCATGGCATAATGTGTTTGGTTGGTAAAAAGAAAGGATCTTATAAGCTGTGAAATCCTATGAGTGAAGGATTTAGAAATCCTTCCATATGGTGAGAGATTCAGAATCTTCGTAACTTAATAAATCATTATGTTATGATTAAATGATATGTTTGATTTAAGTTACTCATTATTCCATTCAATGTTAAACATCATGTACAATTACTAATACTACCTTGATTAAATTAATCGAAACATGCCCAATGTTAGCCAAGGATTCTCATTCGTTTATTCGTTCACCAAACGTATCATAGGATTTAAAATCCATGAACCAAACACGTTGTTAGTCTTTTCTTTATAGATAACATGAGAAAGAAATACCTTCGGGTTAGCGGGATTATCAAATTGCTTAAGAAAATAACTATTGGGCGTTTTCTCTACTATTTCATTGGCTTTCTGAAATACACCTTCAATGCCTTTGGATATATCTGTGAGGCACAATTCTGCTCCGAAAGCTCGCATAACAATCCTTCTCTCCATGCTAAACGATGATGGCATCACTAGGATAAGTTTGTAACCTCTAATTGCTGCAATGAAAGCCAAACCGATCCCAGTATTGCCACTGGTAACCTCAACAAGCACAGTCTTCATGAAAAAGATTAATCCATTGATGAAATAATTTCAACAAGATTCTTTCTTTCTTTTTTTAATATAAAAAAGTGAATATAATTAAGCTTATAAAGTAAATTATCTAACCTTCCCAGGGGTAATCAGACCCTTTTCTTCTGCATCTTTAATCATACTTAATGCAATCCTATTTGCTCAAATTGAAATCAAGATCTCCCAACTCAAAAAACATATACTGCTTAATTAATATAAAAAAAAGCCAGAAAATTCACCTGTCTTTTACACTTGAGCAGGGTTCCATAGTTTCTAATTTTGCAGCAATACGAGCACCACAACCATCGACGATTTTTTTCAAGTAAACCATTGGTGTATTTCCTATTAACTGCACATTATGAAGGGAAAAAGAAAAATATCATTTTCTGGTAAATTTGAAATGATGGGAAACTAATTATTTTCAAGATTCTCATGGAATGAATTTACTTCGGAAGCATCTTCTGCAATTCCAATGTTGGATTCCATGTCTCTTTGAGATTACTGATTAGAGAGAAGAAGTTAGCATACATAAGGTATATCTTTATGATGTTTAAGGCCAAAGGAAACTTATCCAAACCAAAGGTGGTTCTAGCTTAAAAAAAGTCAACAAACAGAAAGTCAACTGAATCGATGAACCAAATGGAACTTGACATAAATTAAAGATCGGGCAATAACATCTACCCAATAATCAACATAATTAACTAAGAAGAAACTGATCAATTAGCTATCTTCTTCCTCAGTCGAATTGGAGAAACAATACAGCATAAAAGAACAAATACAACATCATAATCTAAAAATCCCGATTCGGGTTATAAATTTCCTGGGCCCTTTTCCGAAAATCAAACAACGTGTCAAAGTAAACAAGCGACACAATCGAAAAGCCAAAATAATGACCAGTTAATTGGTGGCTAACACAGTAACTAATGAATTAAAGTTGAAGATTACATACCTTAAATTTAATGACAAAATTTTGAAGAATTGAAGGGGGTTGAGTAGACCACTAGAGCCTGTCTTTGATTGAACAATTAATGGTCGTTAGCTAGACGGCCGGTTTGCACAAAATTCCTCTTTGAACCGGGCTTATTAAAACTCGCACTCCGTTAAGTTTTACTAAATTAGGGCCAACTCCTTTTTTTAATTTCTTTTTTGGCACATATTTGTTATCATACGATACGAGGATATGTTTTGACAAAAAAAATAAGGGTATAAGGGAGAACATTTCTGACTTTTTGCCTATTGGTCTCCACTTTCTCTCTACTCTAATTTATTTAAAATTAATTATCTTACAAACCGTTAATCGTTAGGCAAAATGAATTATACCGCTGCGATCCTCGTGTTCCCCTCTTTTATTAGAGAGGTCACTTGATAAACTTTCAACAAAAAAATTTTAAATCATTTTGTTAGTTTGGACTTAAATTTTATTAATGTATAATCACATGTGATTCATAGAGGTGTGCTCAATATAGTTTTTATAAAAATTCTCTGGTAAGAAAAAAACGATTAGCTACGTGATTTGTGATGTTTGATAATCCACGAAGTTCTATGGTTTAGTAACAAAAAATCAACTATTGAAAGTGATTATAATTTATTAGTTGTTTAATAACACATGTGATTATCTATCTTTTATACATGCACATAATCACGTGTGATTTGATTAAATGTAGCATTTTTATATCACATATTTGACAGAATTAATTACATGTGATTGCGTATTCAATCACATGTGATTTTGTACAGAATCACATGAGAATTTGTACATAATCACATGTGATTGAATACCAAAAACATAATATTTGGTATTCAATCACATATGATTGCATATTTAATCATCTGTGATTTTGTACAGAATCACACGAGAGTTTGTACAGATTCACATGTGATTGAATACCAAAAAACATGAGATTTGGTATTTAATCATATGTGATTGCATAAGGGATGGTTCAAACGAGAACCATTCTTATTACTAGAACCAATATAAATGACATCGAATTTCAAGGAGAACACATCTTGACCTTTGATAGATGGGATAGGGTGTTGCTAGTACATAATATATGTATTCATGGGTAAACCATGCAATTGAATTGTGTGAAATTGAATATGTACATACATGTATAAACGGTTTTAAGCAAACATTGATTTCTTTAAGCATGCATTCAAAATTAATAAACGTTAAATGATATACAATTTAAGAAGATAAAAAAATCAATAAAACAACACATGTAATATTATTATGAATCACACGTGATTATACATTAATAAAATTTAAGTCCAATCTAACAAAATGAAAAAAAAATTTGTCGAAAGTATATCAAGTGATCTCTCTAATAAAAGAGAGAAACACGAGGATCGCAACGGTATAGTTCGTTTTGTCTAACGATTGACGGTTTGTGAGATAATTAGTTTTAAATATATTAGAAGAGAAACAAAGTGGAGACCAATAGGCAAAAAGTCAAAAATACTTTCACTTATCAATTTTGATTATTATCTAAGATTGAATCTAGACAATTGAATTTTAAAATCTAATAGTTAAAATTTGTACTTCGGGACTATAATTTAAATTAGGACTATATTAAACAAAACCCATAAAAGTATATAACTTGTTAAAACTAAGTAAATTTCTAAGGTTACTTGATATATGTTTGTCAATCAATTAGAGCCAGACTTTTCAAGCCTTGAGTTTTTATCAAGCAATTCAATATAGTTTGTTGATCATCGACCTATATGATATTTAACCTTTAATAAATAATTAATTACGAAAAATTATATAATCTTTACCTTTCAACTCAAGAATATTTCTTTGTAATCTATATGATAATTTAATTATTTTAACCTCAATGGTGTTTGATTTGTTCTTGCTTAGTTGCTTTAGGTCATAATACATACCCTTTTGAACAATAAAGCTTAATTTATGGTTAATTAAAAATTTACCGCAATGAAGAGAGACGAGATCTAAATATCCAAGGAAGAATCGAGCAGTGGTAGTTGTCTGTCTTCACGGTGGTGCGGTGTGGTCGCCGGTTGAACGTCGTCCTCCGTTAGCAACAGTTGCAAGTCGCCGCCGTGAATGAAAGAGAAGCAGTTGCGCAACCTGTGGGTTTTAAGTACGAACTAACGGTGATTGGTGGTCGGCGGTGAAAGGTTGGAGGGTCGCGGTGACAGATAAATGGTTTACGGTGATTGATTTGGTGGGCGACACCTTGGGAAGAATATGGTTTGCAGATCGTGAATGGGTGGGTGACAAAGTATTTGGGTGTTAATGTGTGATCAAATAAAATCGTTATTAATTATTATTATTATAAACCTTAATAAAAGCAAATATAATTAAAGATTATGATTGGTTTTCGTAATATTTGTATAAAAAACAGTTCTTTTTTGAACCGCATCATATATATATATATATATATATATATATATATATATAAAAGTTCAAACGAGAACTACGAGAACCAATCTTAGTCGTCCAATTTTCCCTCCTTTAATTGGATTGTTCACCCATAAATTTCTTACATGCACCTTGCCACACCCACTCCCCCCACACTCTTCATCCATGAATTCCACTTACCACTTGAATGGCCAAGATTGGTTATCGCAGTTCTCGTACGAAAAACAGTTCTCGTTTGAACTCTCCCCTATATATATAGGGGAAGGTGAGAACCGTTTTTATTGCAAGAACCACGAGAACCAATCTTAGCTGTTTATTTTGGATAATTAAATTCATGGATGAAGAGCGTGGGAGGATTAAGTGTGGCAGAGTGCATGTAAGAAATTAATGAGTGGTCAATCCAATTGAAAGAGGGGGAATTGGACGGCTAAGATTGGTTCTCGTAATAAAAAAGATTCTCAAATGAACTTTTCATTATATATATATATAAGAGGGATCCGGTAAGAACATATGTTAAATGGAGAATGGTGAGAACACTTGTAGGCCAATTATTTAATTAAATAAATAAGATATCTAAAATCAACCTACCTTAATTAACTCAAATCATTAAAATTCAACCTAACTTAATTAACCAAGATTAATATCAGTTATTAAATAAAGATCATTCAAGGATTATAAACTGTTTTCAAAGTTCCTACATTAAAAGATGTTCTCATTTGATTTTACCTCTGTATATAGGCCGGTTGGATCATGACCAACCATTTTCTTACATATAAACAAGACAACAATAAAATAAACTGGTGCATGTTGCATATATGTTGGCCCGATGGATCGTGACAAACCATTATATATCATTCGATCTATATTTAAGCTTTTCTATTTATATTTGTATTTTATTGAGGAAAAGAGTTTCGAGAGACATGATTACAACATAAAAAGGGCATATATAATTAAGTAAAAGTGGAGTAGCAAAAAATTAGATTAGCTTGGGATATGAATAGGACATCTAAACTATAACCTATTTAATCAATTCTATATTTATTCATTTTTATACTTTATAAATTCAACTTTCTGTTTAATTAATTAATATATTGAATTTAATTAATATTTTCACTTTATTTTGGATAATCGATTTAGCCATGGCTATATTGAATTTAATATCTACACTTGATAAAAAGTCTTGCACTTGATGTCAGTTAAAAGGTAAAAGAGTTTATCTACAATAATCTATAAAAAGATTTACGTATAGAGATAAAAAATAGAACACAAAAAATTGATTTTTGGCTACCACGTTTTTGAAAGCAATTTTTTGATCTGCGGAACAAATTGTACTGTACGCTAGGAAACACTTAATGTATCATATTAGTATATTGGTAAATGTTGTAGTCGTTTAGCAACTTTAACCTTTAATTTACGAAACACTTAATTTGAACCATCCAAATGAGACATAAGTATCAAATAAGATCAAGAAACTGCACGAATAAAATAACTATTTTGATCATAAGTACGTTATATCTTATTAGTTATTAGTATCATTAGACTAGTCTAGAGGTCGTTGACCAAAACTAGTTCAAACATCAGATGAGGACCAAAAGCAAAATTTTTAATTAAGATAATCGAATTCTAGTGTTTTTATCCTAGACAAATTAAAGTTGCATTGTTTTGAAAGTGTACGCAATTATACTTTGACTGCTATATAATTTGTTTAGGTTATTTTTCAAATTTTAAGTTAATACAACATTTTTTGTATGTTTTACAAAATTATAACGCAATTGATTTTTAAACTATAGTATTAATGAAAAATTATATAACATTCTATTTATGGATAATAGCCATGTCAAATCTCTTTCCAGTTATACTAAGAAAAAAAAAACTGCTGATATATTATTCATAATGCTTACTTTAACGATGATATAAGTAAGGTATTATTAGATGTTATAAAGGAAAAATCAGAAAATAAGTGGTAAGAAATTGAACAAGACGTATGGATCCACCTAAGCCTACACCTACATCATTAAATATTCTACTTCTTTAATTACTACTTGAGAATTTTATATTTGGCTTTGAATACAGAGTACAAGTTTACTTAGGTGTTGGTTTTTTCTAATTAAAAAAATAAAAAAACTAATTTTCAATTCCTTATAATTTCAAGGCAAGGAACAAAAATAGATAACGACAAGTCTAGTCTCTTCCCCCAAAACCACGTAACATCTAAATTTGAAAAAAAAAGTATTAAACGGTTTTTGACCTAGTAATATCAAGGAATGTAAAAAGTGTCTCTTCAAATTATGTTAATGGTTCAAGCTTCGATGTAAACCTATATGTAAATTAGATGTGTATGTTTATTGTTAAAAAAATATAAAATAGAAAAGGTGGCTTGGGATGGGGTGAGCACACTGTCGCCTGTAACAACCACAACACCGTGTTGTGTTAAAGGGTTGGAGGGGTGGGAACCGTGTACGCGGGTGGGACTATGGGTGGGTCCATGATAGTTTTTTTATACATTTTTTTACAGAATCCTTCTCTTCTTTATTAAATTTTTATAATTTAATTGATTAATATGGGTATTAGGTGGTCTTCAAGACCGTTTTTTTGGGGCGTGCAACATAAGCCGTTGTCCAGCAACCATAGCTAGTATTATGTTTTATATTGTATATAACTATATATATGTTAGCCCATTTTATTTAGCCTAAAACTAAATTTCGGAGGAGGGAGCAAACAAGAGTCCCCTTAAGTACATAGAATTTGAAAGGATTAAAGGATATATATATATATATATATATATATATATATATATATATAATTACATTAAATAAGGCCCATAAGCTAGGAAGATGACGACTCACTTAATAATATAAACAAAGAGACACGATTGCAAATAAGATATTTAATTGCCAAAATCATTAGAAAAAAAAAGAAGAAATCATAGTCATCATAAATCGTTTGTGAGTTTGTGACTTATTAAAAAACCGTACAAAATTGTTTGACCATTTTGCTATATGGGATGAAATCACCCAAAATTGTTTGAGAAGAAAAAACAAAATGGGCACTTGCAACCGAAGGCTATTAGCTGTGAAGTCAGGCTTGATCAATGATTCAACTTCGCTACTTATGAATTAACGAACAACAATCGAAAGATAGAATTCTGGAAATCTAAGGCGGATTTTAGACTTGAAACCCTTCTAATTTTTGAAACGGGTGAAAATTTTTCTTCAATTTTGTTCCTTGGTTCCTAGCTTAGTTCTTGTTAACTATTTAGATTTTAACTCCTTACTCTATGTCTACTTTGTTTTGGTTAATTGGTTATCTCATAAATATCAATGTCCATATAAGTTTCTTTACTAGTTCAGTACTTTACTTATTATGGCTAGTTAATTGCTATTTGCATGCTAAGTGTTTAGTTTGTTACTCGACGTTTTAATATACTTTTAGCTTCTTTGTTATACTTTATTACTTTATTCAGGGTCCTTTTTTTTAGTTTGCGCTGGGACCGGAAATGTTTGAGACGGCATTGGTAGCCCCCATAATTTGGTGTTGTTGGGGGGTGACCACTAAGAGGCGAGTAGTGAAAGAGAAACCAAGTGGCGGTACAGTGGATGTGAGAATTGTATAAATACATCTAGAAGAAATCGAAAGAAGAAACATAATTCGAATACTTGGGAAGATATCATCTTGACGAACCTTATCTTGGTCATCAAATACCTGATGGATCACTTATTCTCAAACACCATATCGCCTATAAAGAGACATAACAGACACCTTTGAACTGCTTGTTCAACAAATGATTACAAAGATCAAATACATTACCCAAAACAATATTAGATAGACTCTAAGAAAGAGGATAACACCGATACCAACTCCAGCATTTTAACCAAACAGTTCTTGCGAGATCACATGACAACAAATAATAAAATTGGTCTTCGTCCATTGATATCGCCGTTATTAAACATATTTATTATGTGATATTTATTTAAATTTAGCCATTTATTATGCTAAAATAGGACAAAAGGTGCTTTTTACCTTTGTTATGACTTTTCAGGATAAAAAGATAGAAGACGAAGTTATTTAAAGCTTAAACGAGGAAAAATCAAGAAAAAAATATCAAGTTTTTATGAAAAATGACCATCACGAAGCGACGGTTGTCATGGATCATGACGTGTCGAGTTGGATAAGGTTGTAGATTCAAAGTTTCAAAAGCAAGTGGTTAACGCGAGATTATTACGTGTCACAACATGACGGGGTACATGTCGCGACGTGACGGACTAGTTTTACTCAACTCTATTTAAACATAAGTCTAGATCGGTTGAGGAGACTTCTATGCTAATTTTACTCAAATTACAACTCTAAGAACGTATCAAAGGCGGTTCAAGGAAGATTGGAGGCTAGAACTTGAAGATCAAGGCTAAAGAAGTGAAGATTCAAGACATCCGTAATTGATTTCATCCTGGTTTTTATCCTTAATATGATCTTAATGTATTTCAACAAATCAGGTATATTAAATCTACTGAATATGAGTTAGATCTACTGTTTTTCTTCCTAAAGGAGATGAACCTTTGTAAAGTGGCTTGATTTTGATTAAATAAGATGTTAACGTATCATATATTTGTCTTGACTTGGTTAATCAAAGAACCACATGTATTAAAGTTTCTATTTTTGGTGTTTATTGACCGAGTTCTCATAGATTAGAGGATCAATCTATCTATGTTGCTTTAATCATGATTATCTAGGATCAATAGGTAATTTTGACTAGTGATTGACCAATCCTAGGGTTAAATAGCCAAAGTTATCAACTATAATGTGTTTGCAGTTGCATATAATGATCTTTATGTGTAATGGATTGATGAATGCTAATTAACAATCAATAAAGATTAAGTTTTGCTTGATTCGAACAAATAGACTAATTGTGCTATTTATTGATCTTGTGACCATAGAATTAGTATTTTGCATTGCAAGATTATAGGGTTAGATATTTTGAGCATGAAGTTTAACCACATTATGAGTCGGTATATGATGCTTAAATGTGCATTGCACATGTTAAATTGAAATTAATCAACTAAAAAGGGTGAAATCGAATCTAGAAAGGAAAAATCTTCATTATGATAGTTTAATCCAATAAAGTTTCTTGCATTTTGATTCCTTTGAGTAGTTAAAGTATTTTCTTAGATAAGTAGTTCTTAAAATTAGTATTTAGTTGATTAATAGTGGTTTTATATTAAAATCCAAAAAAAAAAAAATCATACTTGTTCCCGAAATGTTCGATATCCTGAACTTATTAAAACTATAATATAATACGATTAGGTTCTTTTGCCTATTTGTGTTATAGTTGATACCTTAATATTTCTAAATTTTATAAATTTAAAACTAATACGCTTCACATATATCACCCATCGAGCCTCAAAGTGAGCAAACATAGAGTGTAACACAACAACAACATGCTCCTCACGGCCTCTAGGTATCTGACACTATTCCAACTAGCTTCAAGCACATACAATCCATCTAAGTTCTAATCATAGAATTTTTAAAATCAATATTAGCTTCAAGAATCCCTTTCCAAAAGCTCGAGCTTTTGAAATTACAATGACGATTAAAGCCTTCATCCAAACCATTGAAGGGACGAATAACTTAATGTTTTTGCATGAATACTCTCACGCCATATCTTCATATATAATTCCATTTACACAGTAAACTTAAGTTTGCTTAAGAGGTTATGTGTATTCTTTATGATTTATAAACTTATACTTAAAATTTTTATTGTTAAAGCTTGTCCTAATTATAGTCTTCAAAACATATGATCGTTAAATAGGTTTTAACTCTTTAAAAATTAGTAAAACAAGTTATTATATCCACGCGTTGCGGTAGAATTAGAGTGAACAAATTATAGAAACTAACATATAAAATATTTAATATAAAGTGTGAAATATTTGCATGTTTAAGATGTTTAGATTCAAATCAATTCAAATTTTATTTTCCATATTGCGTCCAGCATATATTTTTCTTATATAACTAACTCATTTTTATCTATTTTTTGATATAAAATATAACCGAGTACGATACATATTAATTTAGATCTTTAAAAAATAATTTTTAGATAAACATCGAATTATAATGATATTTATATCAAAATATAGATAAAAATGAGTCGATTACAAATATAAATCTATATTTCTCTCAAATTATATATATTAAAAGTTAGAAAAGAAAAAAACATATAAAATAATTTTTTGACTATAATAAATAACAAATTCAAATACTTAATGAACTACTTTTGCGAAGGGAAATAAATCGAAATGAAGAAATGAGCTGAAATGACAAAAAAAATTGTTGTTGGGGTTTGAAATCCAGACATATGGTTTTATCTTTTTTAGACAATCAGTATCTAACCCATAGTTACTCAATTAAACCTACTGTCATATCAGCATTCACATAATCTCCTACCTTCAACCTTTTATAGCTAACAAACCCCAACATCTAACACTATTCAACCTCAAATCAAATATTAGTAAAAAAAATATATATTAAACAAGTGAGAGAAAGAGAGAAGACAAGAAAAAAGAAAAAGGGAAACTCGCTACTGGTTTGGAAACCAGCTAGCCAACCAACTCTATGAGCTTTTATGGTGTTCCAGCGCTGGTTGGGGGCCAACCAGCTCGGGTTAGTGCTCCAATACAATTGGTCTTAACCTAGTTTGTCACTCGACTAGAACCAGATTTAATAAATCAATGCAGCTTAAGGTATATAATATTTATTACTGTACATAAACGCCTAAAAAAGTTACAAATATTGTCTTGTACCCTTATGCTTGATTATAATTATTATTTCTAAAAATATAAAGCAAACATTATTTACTCTTTTAACATCTTTTATCGTGTTATAAAAAAAAAACAAAGTATAGTTATTAATAGAATAAACTTTTACAAAGTAATAAAAGATATTGAAATATTATATTATATAATATAATAAAAATAAATAAATGGGTTATATTTAGTGTTAAGGCAGCAGCTAGCGATGGCGAATCGAACGGTGGAAAAGGGTTTAGAGGGAGGAGTGGTGTTGGTTGCCGGCAAAATGAAGATATAAAAATACACGTTGGAGACGTGTGTTTATCATTTGACTTCTCTTTTTCTTCATCAATATGTCATACATAATATTTTAATTCTGGAAGATGTAGAAGAAGATGAAGAAGGTGTGTTCAGTTTAGGTCCACCAACTGGTTGTTAATCTCCATTTTTCAAGCAATCACCTGTAGCTACTCTTTGTTTTCACTAAACAAACACCCAATTCAACCAAACCCCATTTCAATTTCTCAAACGCCCTCATCCCAATCTTTCAAAATCTTGAGTTTTGTCCACACGTGAGAATCTTGGGGTTGGTTCTTTAATTTGATTTTCAATTTTTTATTCATTAGTTTAATCAATTGGGTGTTTGCACAACTATGGCAGCTTTTGATTTATTTATTGTTTTATATATAATCCTGTTTTTGTTTGCTTCTCATCCAATTATTGAGATTTTAATCTTTGTTTAATTGTGGGAGGTGGTCATTGTTCAATGATATGGAGGGTTGGTTGTGTGTTTATGTTTTTTTAATTACTCTAATCCAATATTGTATTTTCATCAATCATCTTATTTTCTTCTTGTTCATATCCATTTTTTGTCTCCCTTTTAGGAAGATTTCCTTTCACCCCCCTTTGGTTCTGTCTTCATCTTTCCTCTAGATCATACCTTCATATCCCTCCTCTCTCTCTCTCCCTCTCTCACACACACATAGTGGACTTAAGCTCTGAGGTTCAAAATCATACTACTTTTATGCTTTTTGATGCACACTAAGTGTTTGATGTTATGTCCATCATATTATTTTCAAAATTTATATGCATAGAGAAGCAAGCACTTTTGGGATTTCCTTTTGCTGATGAAATTTGCATAACAGATCATTAATCATGCCATGTGTTTTCAGTTATGCCATTTAGTTAGGTCCTTTGATTACTTTTATAGAATAGCAAAAACTAAATGAAGAAACTGTGTTCTGTTTTTTTTTTGTTTAATTTTCTTCTGGTGTGTTTCTTCCCTTTAACAGTTTGTGTATTTCTTATTGAGTTAGGTACCATGTCAGCTTCTAAAAGGATCATTGGAAGGCCTTTGTAACTCCATTTGATATTTATCGATTTTTTGGAATTAAGATGGCTACTTATTATCCTACTTCAACAAATCATCAACGAGATGTGTTTCAAAATTCTTATCTTTCTAGTGATTCATATCAAGAATCACCTTGTCCTCCTGTTGATATGATGTACCAAAATCAAACTTCTACCGACACCTCTTTCTTGGAGCTTTTATCCGGTAATATCCAGCCAAACCCCCAAATCCTTCCGCGAGTTGAAGACGGTAACAATTTAGAGGATGAACATAACTTGAATTATCAGGAATTGTCACTCAGCCTAGGAATGCAATTGCCTTCTTCCTCCATGGATTTGCCCGCTTTTCAATACAATTACTTAAATTCCTCCCATCTTCCACATACAAGTGATCATGGCTCTCAAACCAGTAAAGTAGAAAACACCGAGTATTTATCGTTCAACTTGGTTGGTAATCCTAGAAGTGGGACTATGAACAATGGTCAATGCTCTATTTCAGATGCATCATATGGGGTAGTGGGTAGAATCTTGGACTCCAAATATCTCAAACCATCACAAGAATTGCTAGAGGAAGTTGTTAATCTTGGTGATGCTTTAAGGCAGCTAAAGATGAATCGCCATACTAATCTTCATAACCTTCGTGCCAAAGATGAGAATGATTCCAAAACTACCCCTCTCGAATCGACAACTAGTTCATCTGGTGAGCTTTCGGCTTCTGAGAAACAACATCTACAGAACAAGGTCACACAATTGTTTTCGTTGTTAGATGAGGTGATACTCTATCTACTCTTGGAATATTTATTACTGAATCTTGCATTGTTCTAATGATATAATAATATATTACATATAGGTAGATAGAAAATACAGAGAATATTGCCAAAAGTTGCAAATTGTTGAATCAACACTAGATGTGGTATCTGGTTGTGGGGGGGCTGCAAGGACATACACAGCACTTGCACATCAAACAATATCTCGGCATTTTCGGTGCTTACGGGATGCAATCAATGGTCAAATTCAGTTGACCCGTCAAAGCTTAGGAGAGCAAGACGATTCATCTGAACGAATTTTACCACGTTTACGCAATGTAGAAAAGCAGCTCAGAAGACAAAGAAATCTTCATCATCTTGGCCATTCATGGAGGCCACAAAGAGGCTTGCCAGAAGGCTCGGTCTCTATACTTCGTGCTTGGCTTTTTGAACATTTTCTTAACCCGTATGTGATTTTATTCCTCATCTTTTATCAGGGTTTTCTATGTGTTATCTGGTTTAGTTTTTATATGCATACTGATGTTGATATTCTCCAGTTACCCGAAAGATTCAGAGAAAATCATGCTAGCAAAACAAACCGGTCTCACCAGAAGCCAGGTAAATAAAAATTGATCATGTGCATTTTGTCAGTTGATTTATCATTTATACATATATTAATTTTCATAGATTGCAAATTGGTTCATCAATGCACGGGTACGCCTATGGAAACCCATGATTGAAGATATGTATAAAGAGGAATTTGGCGATCCAGAAGGAAATTGCATATCATCACAAGAACATGCACCTATATCGATAAACAATAACTCATCATCTTCAGAAGATAAAGATAAAGAATTGCCAGTAGCTGGACATATCGGCCAATCTAGCGACTCAAATGCCGAATTTTTCAACCAGATGGAAGTCAGCAGGTTTGGCGAACCCCAATTATTATCTGATTTTGTTGTATGATAAAGAAAAAGAAAAAAAAAAGAAAAGAAAGATGCAACTTAGGGTGGAAAAAACATAGTAAACAAGTGTACACTACACACAGTCACACACATGCTGATCTTGGTTTGAATTTGTGGACAAGTGGTGTAAATAGGGATGTGAATATCGGTGGGTGGTGTTTTGCATAGAACATATAGCAAAGAATTTTTCATCATAGATCAGCCTGTAAGTAAACATATTATGTGAATTCATTGGATAAATAAACTTGTTATTTCTTAAGAGTAGATGTCACATTATTCTTATGAAATAAAACAAGAATTTGTTCAACTTCTTTCTTATGCAGAAGTGAGTGTAGTGTAACAATGATGTTTGTAGTAGTAGTAGCCTAGTAGGGGTAGCTTGCAGGCCATTAGCAAAGCTGAGGGTTGGGGAGGGGACCAGTCCATCTATTGAAGTTGTGTCCTTTTAGTAATTTCCCTTAGGGTTAGCTAAGCCATATAGGTAATGTTGCCTTGTAAAGATGTGTAGATGCATGTGAGATTGCTAGTTTTAGCATGATTAGTTACACATAAATCTTTAAGTGTGATACTTCATTTATTTATTTTGGGAAGCTTCTGTAAATGCCTATGAGATGAGGGATCTGAAATGTGAAAGTAATTGACATTTATGATCTCCACTCGTTTTTGTGTACCTTTTCCTTCTTCTTTGAAACACGCTCTGTTTTTTTTCATCATCTTGGAAAGATGCTTCTTTAATTTCCCTATATTAGGTCATCACTTTTCTTGAAATTTGAACTGTTAATAAAGACTTCAATTGACCAATTTTTGGACTTCATATTCTGTTGCTAAACATAATCTGACCTAATTCTCCTTTAAAAGCTTGTATAGTTCTTCTTATTCCTTAGGTTTGTTAAGACCGAGATGATACTCTTGATCATCTCCATCTCTGCGAGATTGAGATTACAGAATCGGATTAGGACCACACAAATCCTACTTAGATTTCATTCTTTTTTATAAGCATTGTATGAATATCCAAGGTTTATTGTATGGTAAATTTATCATATGTTCAAAGTTCACAAAGTACTAAAGTTTTGCAATACACATAGGGATTCAAATTACTTATCTTTGGTTATTACATATTATTTTTAAGGACAAACTTTATGAAAATGTGTATATCGAACTTTTGATTCGTTCAATTGCATGTAATTTGGATGCATACAATAGAAAAAAATGACACGAGTTTAATATACACAATAGAAAGTTAATTTCACGCAATCGCATCAAACTAAAAGTTCGGTGCATACAATAAAAGGATTTAAAGTTCGATACATACAATAGGAATCCATGTAAAGTTGAATACATTTTCATGAAGTTTGTCCTACTTTTACAGATGTGTGTATAGTTTTTCTTTTTATTATTTCTAGTTCATAATATTAGAAGTTATTTGAAGCATTAAATAGGTACTGAAATTATGAAAGAAAGAACAATGAATGTCATGAGGAGAAGTCAAAATCATATCTTTTGTAATGCTTGGGTTGTACTGTTGTTCGTATTACCATCTTCGTCGTAAAGAAGAACCTGGACTTCTTTTTGCTTCCATATGAATGGGTCAATGAAACTTTGACCATGTGTTTGACTTCCTCTTTAACTAATTATTGCTTCATGGCTTTCAGCTCTTCCTTTAAAGGAGTGCATACACAATCGGAATAATAATAATAATAATAATAATAATAATTGGGTTAAGAAATAATTAGGATTAGTTTAAAATAATCTTCAAACAGACTCCCGAGTGTTTGTCTGAAACATCAAACATTAGCTTCAAAAAATGGATCAAAATTGTTGAAGTTGTCTTATTATACCAAACTACATCGTTGTTTAACTAGCACAAGGAGTAAAAAACCGATTTGTACTCTGAGTTACTGAATTATACCATACCAAGAAATGAAACTTTTCTATAACTGGTATATAATATTATACTGTGTAATCCGTATTTATACGAGATGGTATGGTATCAGTATAGTTTGTTGGTATAACAATTTCGTCATGATTTATCCAAACAATAGACAAACACAACTTGAACTTGACATCACTGATTCTATCAACAAGATTAAGAGAGCTTATTATGCGTGTCTTGTAGATAAGAATGAGATAGATCAATAATATATTAATATGTGTGTACCATTCAAGTCCCGATCTTCTCCATTTTGCAGCTTTAGTCCCTCCATCTTTCTTACTTAAGCCCATCAATACCATACCTTCCTTCTATTGTCAAATTTACTTGAAATAATAATATAATTTAAAAAAGATTAATTGATCCATTTCTTGGTGAATTTAATGTATTCTCTGTCCGTAAATTGCCGTAAATACTAGTCTTTAATACTCGGATTAAACAGGAGTTGGTCATGTTCGTTGACTTATAAAACTATTACTAGTAGATTGAGAGAAGAATGATGATGATGCGAAATGAAATGAAATGATTTTTAGAGATTAAATTTGAATGATAAAACATTATGTTTAAAGCTATTATCATAACTTATTTACAGCTGTTATACTTGATCTTCACACGTTTCCTATATTTAACATTAATTCTAAAAATATTAGATGCTAATAAACGTGATAAATCCATTTATGAGTTTAAAACCATTAGTTTGAAGACGACAAAAATCAATCTTTAGCAGTTCCTAAAACATTGCAACTTGCATTTCTAGATTTATATCATGTTTGGTGAGAATACATAGAATTTTAGACCCGTATACAATCCTACCGGCCTAATTATTATTGGGTTACAATTTTTGTAGTGGAATAACGTTTTTGTAATATACCAATATGGTATCTTTTTTATAAACATGTCCATTTGCTTTCGCCGACTTATTTTTACTGTTCATTTTCTCTAACAAATAACTTTAAGGCTTGAGCGATAGTTTATCGTACATAAATACATGCATGTGTTTCTCTTAGCATTTTGGAAGCAAAGTTGATCAACACTTTGTAATCAATACTTCCTGATATTACGTTCTCGATAACTATCACTGTCAATATGTTGAGTCTTTATTGTAACATTCTTGACTGTAAATAGAATTTCAATAACGTAAATTTTGAGAAACTTCTTTTTGTAGATGCCATAATTATTGGAATAATATTGTATAATGAAAAACTGGACCCCTCCAAACATGGGCTCTATGGGGTCGCCCCACACCCCCTCATTGACACTTATTCCGTGTCATTGTTCATCTTCTCCGGCAAGAAAGTTCTCACAAGATTCATTAAAAAACCAATTCTAGCAAGTTTAAAGTGAAAACCACAATTATTTCTAATGAGTCATCATTGTTTCTAACGATTTTACTTTCCAACAAACGACGCTCTTAACTCTATACCAAAGTCTACACCACCCCTTTTACATTAAACACATTTTTGGCGAATTTATGTAAAATCAAGCCAAATGCTATTTATTTCAACGAGTGTAAGGGCAAAATTCCATTTAATACATTAAATAACTATTTGGTTGCAGCTGAATGGAAACGTAAATGTAGAATCGTTCAATATTTAGCGTGTTTGATTCTCGACTCTGAATGAATACTGTTTCCAATGAAACATACTCCTGAATCATTCGGTCTTAAAACACGTCCTAAATCACTAAACATATAATATTTTACGTTATTACATCTTTTTTCATACGTTCTCATATTAAATAATCATAATAATAAATCCTTATGAAGATTAAAATGATAATCTTTATTATTTAGATTGTTCGTTTATAATTCTTGTCAAGTAGTTTCTCACGTTTAGAGTTAGTTCTATACTCACTTCCATATATATTATGTAAATTGTTCAGATCATTAAATTATGTAATAATTAATCATTTTGTTTTATTAAATAGAATAATAAATTAAGACACAATAATCATATGTGTAAAAAAAACTTTAAAAACTATATTAGTAGAAGAAAAAAAAAAATTTGTTACACCTGATACACATAACATATTAGTATTAAATGTTATTGTATTCCTTCACTCCTATCCCGTGTATATGCAATTAATTTTCAACCTCCAAAAAAAGGAAACTTTGTCACATTGTATAATAACAATACAGACATAAAAAGAAAAAAAAAACTAGCAGATAGGAAAATTACAGAGTTAAATGTTTATTAACTATTATTATTATTATCATTTTTTTGAATAACATAAAACATATTTTTAAAGCTACAGTTTTTTTCTTGTTTTAACAATTTTTTCGGAAGAGTCGAGTAATGATCCGATATAACATAATGCCCAACTCCTTTTCCCAATTTTTTCCAAGACTTTTCAATCATCCTACGACTAGTTTAACGATGCTCTTATTTTAGATCTTTAGGAGAAACATGCAATAATTTGATTTTTTTTTTTGGCTTCTTATTCTAGTATCATTTAAAATCTATTTTTAATATTTATTAGTGGAATCTTGATGTTAATGAAAATTGGAAGTAATAATATGAAAAAAAGTGGTTCCATCAGTGGCATGCATCAAGCCAGTGTACGTGGTTAAAACCATTCCGCTCGTGACCCATTTTAACCAATTCTAGAAAGTGCTCTGAAGCACAGTTAAGCCTTGCTCTTTCTCACCTGTTACTGAACCTAATTCACTACTAGAAAAACCAGATATTTCGAAGAATTTTCCGACACCAGATTTCCCTCCGAAATTAAATTATTTCTAAGCATTTACGACAGATTGATATAATTTAATCTAAAGTATCGATCGAGTAATCCAAACCCAAGTGATGCACATTAGGCCAAAGCTTGTGGTGATGACTAAAGCAAAAGTGCTCATACTGATCAACTCCAAGAAGGTATGCCAAGTTTGATCAATTCTAAGGCACATTAATGATGACATATAGAGATCCATCCATATTTTATCTTGGAGCAGGTAAAACTGAAATGACAACCACTCTTTAAAAAAGTATCACAAAATTTTGTTAATTTTTTAGACATATATAAAGCCTAACATATCCTTGGCATCATGTGTTGATCCCTTCTACTGGTATGAGTACCACATTCTAACCGGTTTCGTTCAACCATTTTCTTCTCAACTCGTGTCATCAAACCTAACCTCTCCTGCCGAACTTAACTTTAAGCTCCCGTATGATCTTGTATTGCTAATGGCCCTGAAAACTTGTCACCATTTCACCAAAAACACCCACTCACTCATTGGAACTTTTTAAAAGGGTATCATGTAAATGTGTATCTTGAAATGGTCATAGCAACCCACCAGTGGCTATTAGATTTGGTAAGAGTGGACGTAGGTTTTTGATCTTGAGCTTACTCTTTATAAGCATCACTGATTTGCTCCCAATTAACCATGCAATCATTTCTCACCAAGTGACTTGACCTTATTAGATTCATCAATGGCCTCCCTTCTCTTCACTATTTTCATGTTAATGGTTTTGCTCTCATCCTCCATGATATGCTTTGCTTTCCCTGGGTTCAACTTTGGATGGGGTGGTGGAGGTGGCATTGGTGGTGGTGGAGATGGGTCTTTTGGTGGCGGGCAAGGGTATCCTGGTCTTTTCCCTGAATTCTACAGTTTCTCATGTCCTCAAGCTAATGACATTGTCATGTCTGTACTTGAGAATGTCATTGCTAAAGACCCAAGGATGGCTGCTTCTTTGCTAAGGCTTCATTTTCATGATTGCTTTGTTCAGGTAATTATATTGCATTGATTTATATGGAACATTGTTGATTAGCTGTGATATAATTTTACAATTGTCTTGTCCCAGGGATGTGATGCATCTGTGTTGTTGGATGATAGTGAAACGTTTACGAGTGAAAAGAACTCAGGGCCTAATAGTAATTCGATAAGAGGATTTGAAGTGATTGATGAGATAAAATCGAAACTGGAAGAAGCGTGTCCTGAGACGGTTTCTTGTGCAGACATTCTTGCCCTTGCTGCTCGTGGTTCCACTGTTCTAGTAAGCATTTAATTGTTAAAATGCACATATAATTCCAAGATTTCCTGATTAACTAACGAAGATTGGGTGGTAAAAACATCACAGAGTGGTGGACCGAACTGGGAACTGCCATTGGGAAGGAGGGATGCAACACAAGCAAGCCTCAGCGGCTCAAACAACAACCTTCCGCCGCCAAACTCCACAATTCAAAACCTTATAACACTTTTCCGGCGCCAAGGTCTTGATGAAGTTGACCTGGTTTCTCTTTCTGGTTAGTCCAAACACTGCACCTATACTGGTATCACTACACAAATATGTGAAATCTTCAGGGTCAACGCATAGGAAATAAAATTCAAATTTTCTGTGTGGGTTCTTGATATTTTTGAAATATTTCTTGTAGGAGCTCATACCATAGGAATGGCTAGATGCACCTCATTTAAGCAAAGGCTATACAACCAAGATGGAAACAATCAACCAGATTCAACTCTAGAGATAAACTACTACAACGGCTTAAAAACAGTTTGCCCAAAAAGCGGTGGTGATAATAACATTTCTCCTCTGGAGTTCACATCTCCTGCAACATTTGATAACACATATTTCAAGCTCATAATGAGGGGAAAAGGGCTTTTAACTTCTGATCAAGTGCTTCTTACTGGAAATGTTGAAGAAACTATGTTTCTAGTGAAAGCATTTGCCGAGGATGATGCTCTCTTCTTCGAACAGTTTGCAAGGTCAATGATTAAGATGGGAAACATTAATCCCCTCATTGGTTATAATGGCGAGGTGAGGAAGAATTGTCGAATGCCTAACTAACTATAACTATATATCGATTCGTATTAGTATGTTAAAGGATTTATGCGAGTTCTCTATATCTTGTAATGTTGGCACTTTAGTTTTTAATAAACAGTAACCTATATGGTTTCTTAATTTTATGTAGCAACAGTCATATTTTCTGCTCAAAACTGATCAGAAATCCTGATCAAATAAATCATGGGTATCAAGTGGAAAATCAAATTTAATCTCCCAAAATTAAGCAGAAATTCGTGAAATTCGTTCCAGCAAAATACAGGTGTTAGATGAATATTTGACATACATAATGGGGTAAATTAAAGCTAAATGCTTTTGGATGTGGATCTCTTTATCAATTTGTATTTCACCACTTTTACAATCTTGTAGAACCAGAAAGCACTGGGTAACCACAGGCCCAAGGACACAACCTGCACATATACCATATTAACATCAATTCATATGGCTCCACTCATTTATGCATATAGTATTGGAATTCTTGGGGGGGAAATGGGTCATATGAATATATACCTTGACGAGAATAGGATTATTGGCCGTTAGTGTAACATAGCAGAGATATGGTCCAAAACACATCCTCGCAAGTGCGAAGATCACTGCAAACGAAACCTGTAAATTCAATAAAGGTGATATGATATAAACCAACCCAAAAGAATTTATTTTTATTATTTACATGAAAACCTTTGTATGAAAGAAATTAATACTTTGATTTTACAAGGATACAAACAGTAGTGTATATCTTCAAAATTATCAAGAGTTGAGAAAATAAAAAAGGAACTAACATCTGCTGCTAAATTGAGATGAGTGTTCTTATAACCAAGTTCTTTTAGAAGCTCTCTTAAATGAAGAAAAGGACTGGATATCTCTGTGATCCACAATGTAGCCATAATTTCAGATCCACACTACAAATAATTCATGGCAACTATGTAAATATGGAAACCCAAATTCATTCAACAAAAAAAATCTAATAAAAGAAATAAAAAGGGTACCTTAATTACTACCTTTTCATAAGCTAGGCCTGCTCCAATTCCAACAATGCTAACTAAATGATGAACGAAATGATCGATCTTCAAACTATTATCGAACCAGCAACATACTAAATCGTAGATTAAATAAGCTAGACTGACTGCTGAAGCTCTCATCTACTCATTAAATTCAAGAAAACATTACTATAAATTCGAGATTCCAACAAGAAGATTAATGAATCCAACTAGATTTGCAATTTATGAAGAACCTGAAGAGGGGAAGAGGTTGAAGCTAAGGGATAAACTGGGCGTGTCCAGTCTTGAACGGATATAGACGACAAGACGACGGAAAACAGAGCATGAATCGTGGAAACCATACGTTTGCACAAATCAAAAGACCATTTTTGGAAAATCTTTCTTGTTAACAAAAATGTACTTGTCCATGAAATCACTCCTAATGCAACAAGATAAACCTTGTCATAGTCTTCCATAACTTCTTAATCCAACCAGCTCGTTAATTCAAGTATCTTAAACAAACAACATAATTAAGAAATCGAAATCAACAAATTTTTTAAAAAAACTTGAAATTAGTGAATGAGTGCGTATAGTACTACTACTTGGAATATATGTATCATCGATGTATCTACCACGTACTTCCGAGATGCGATTCAGCAGTGGGTTGACGAAGGTGCAATCTGCAGCTGTGAATCCGGATTTTGTTTCAATGCTTCTGGGATTTACTGTTCCATATATGGCTTCTTCACATTTCACAATCGCCTTGCTTCACCCCATACTCCTTCAGTCCTAATCTATAATGTAAGGAATCACTGAGGACAAAAGATATACGCTGTAATTATTCTTTACTAGTGCTTTTGGCGGGCCAGAAACACTTCCCGCGAACCATTTGCAAAATTTTGTTAATATCCTTATTAAACATGATTATGTCGTAAATATTCTTACAAAAGTTAATATTATATTAATATCTTTATAAACCTTTAAAACTCACAAATATATCCAAATCATTATTTAAAACAAATTAAGTTAATTTTATATTAAAAACTAATTATCTAAAAACCTAATAAAAGTCTAATCCCTAAATTACCCCTCTTTAAACTCACATACCTGAAATCTCATCTTTTTCACGTATCATAATCAGATGGCAAAACACTAATAACTAATATAAATTCCAGAAGCCATCTACCATTAAATACCATTGCATATAAACATCAGCCTAACTCCTAGTAAAAATAAGTTAAAATTTGAATTTTGACATTACTTGAACACAAAATCTGCACTAGAAACATATATAAAATCTAAATACAGAGAGTAAGAACACCATAAACTTAAAATTAATCACCAAGCCACCTTCATAGATGTCGATGGCAGCCTGCAAACAAAACTTTTAACATAAAATGATCTGCAATAAATTGAGCTTCAAAGAGGAGGAATTTTGGCTATGGGGTTCCGGATTTGAGCTTCAGTTGATTAGAAACTTTCAATCAACCATTTAATTCGAACTCACCTACATCATTTGATGAAGTTCAGATCGTGAAATTGATGAAATACGTATGACCTCGTTTCACTTGCGGTAAAGAAATATTTGTTTATGGTTTCATAAATTTGTGATGCGTAGTGAAATTAGGATGAAGGTTACGACTCACTCGACCTTTAATGATTTGGATATAAGTGTGAATTTTATAAGTTTACAAGGATATTGATGTAATATTAATTTTTATAAGAATATTTAAGTAATAATCAAGTTTTACAATGATATTAATGAAATTCTGCCTTTATTTATTTATGCCACGATCTTAAACATTAAACTATATACGATTAGACACTAAAATGACCGGTGTAACCCGTTTAATTACATATGTTAACATGTCATTTGTGGTTTGGCATGTTATAAATGTAAGTTTGTGGAGTTTCAACTCAAATTAATTGGTTATGAGTGAAGTAACCTAAGATGCTTATAAACACATTACAAATAATAGAAAACGAGAATACTAAGATTTAAAAATAAATACAAACCACCTAGAAATGAAATACGAATAAATAATAAAAAATGAAAACACCAATATTTAACATGGAAAAACCCTTCACAAATAACTTATTTTATCAAAAAATTAACAAAACTAATGTTTTTTTTAATTCAATTCTATAGTTTTCGTTATTTCTAAAGTCGGTAATTTTCGCATTTTACCTGAATCTCAAAAACCAATAACTAGGGAAGAATGTTACTTGTTTTTGAGATACTGGTAAAATGCCAAAATTACCGACTTTTAAAACACCGAAAACCATAGAACTTAAATAAAAGAACACAAGTTTTATTAAGTTTTTGATAAAATATTGTGAAAGAAATCATATTATTGTCTCCACCTGTTTTTTCCCATCCACCGTCTTCTTTCTTTCTCGTTAAGAGCACCTTCAAAGAGACAATTGGTGGGTCCTATCTTTTTTCAATTTTAATAATGGGGGTAATTAAGGTTATATAGATTGTAGAGAGAGTGTAATAAAAATGGGGTTAAAGTAAGATACAACCGTGGTATAGAAATTGGTGGGTCCTATCTTTTTTCAATTTTAATAATGGTAAACTCTATAAATTGAATATAAATATCTTATTTACTTTTTAATATTATGTAGAGTTTAATTTAATATATTTTTAAGTTAATTAATTTTTAATGTACTAATATTTTTAAAATTTTCTTTATATGTATATATGTATATTAATAGGGGTGTAATCAAGCCGAGTCGAGCCAACACAGTGCCAAGCTAGAGCTCGACTCGGTTCCAAAGCTCGAGGCTCGAAACTCGAATCGAGCTCGGTCGAGCTTTAATTTTCAAGCTCGAGCTCGACTCGAGTAAGTAATCGACACTCTCGAGCTCGACTCGACTAAAATTAGTTTAATAAAATTTTGTAGCAACAAATGTTAAAATACATTTCGGAATTCAAATTTCACATTTTCGAATAACAATTAACAACTAGCTACTAAGGATATAAAAGTAAATGGTGTATATGTAAAAGGGTAAAATGGTAATTTAGTACAAGCTCGATTAGGCTCGCGAGCCTGACGAGCTAAATATTTCAAAGCTCGAACTCGGCTTGACACCCTACTCGAGTAGCTCGAGCTCAAGCTCGACTCGGTTCAGCTTGAGTCGATTTTGGTTATTTTTCGAGTTGGGCTCGAGTAGCTCGTGATCTGTCTCGGCTCAATGACACCCCTATGTGTGTGTGTGTGTATATATATATATATATGTGATACTGATGTGAAAATTTATTAAACTATGTGAAGTTTAATAGAGTGTAGAGGTTAAAGGATAAAGTTGTATAGACAGTGGATTGCTGATGTGACAATCTATTAAACTCTTATGGAGTGCTATGGATTGTTGATGCCCTAAGCATCCACCAGAAACAAGATTTTATTGCCGCCCTTTTGCTTCCGGTAACAAGCATATTGCCTATGATGAACTTGAATGTCATCGCCGCCCTTTTGCTTTCGGTAACAAGCATATCGTTGTCCTTCTGCTTCTAACGTCCCCATCGTCGTTGATGAACACCCCACCTTTGTATTGTATCGAACCCCCCCTCCACATGGTAGCGATCCAACTAAAGATTTTGTTGGTCACCATTGATGAACTTGAATGTCGCCTCAAGTTCCCTGTCATTGGTCACTGCTGATGATCACCCCACTGGCCACCGCCATTGATGGCAGTCTTGAAGACCACCGTTGCCTATCCCTTTTTCTACTCAGATGCTATCACCGTTTGTCGATTCCTGCTCACCATCTTCCCCTTCTACTTCCACCATCATCTTAGGACACCGTTATCACAACCCACCACCATCATCATCACAGACCATTGACACAGTACTATAGATCTAGAAAATTTTGGATTTATAATAAACAAAACCCAACATAAACTTTGTAAAAAAAGACACATATCTAGAAAAATTCAGATTTATAATAGACAAATACACCATCAGACCAGCGTTTGCGCTTTGTTGATATTGTACTACACATCCACACAATGTTCCTTATGTTCCGACGTTGGACCAGTTAGCCGATGTGCTAACAAAGGGCTTAGTTTCTACACGTTTTGCTTTTACATTTCCTCACCTCAATGCTTACAACTGTGCCATGTGATCAATCTGTATCTACAGTCTACAACCTATCAACCTATCAAGTGTCGGGAGATCGACGTTAGCATTTTGAGTTTGTTTGTTAGTTAGTTATGTGTCATTCATGATGGGATGTTTTAGAACTACATGACAGGCTCATGGCGATGTTTATGACTATCATACTCTTGTATATATGGGTACGTCATTCTTCCCGTTCTTGTATGTAATTTGTAATTTCTTGATACAATACAGTGATACACAATCTACTTACATGATCATTTTCACTTAACATGGTTTTTTCACAAGGTAACTTTTTAAATTTTAACGTACAGTTGTATCCTCGATTGAGAACGGGTCTAAAAACATTAAATAAAACATGGGCATGAAGCGAAAATCGACATTTTCTATCCCACAAATAAACATTGATGAAAAATATTCCACGAAAAAGTAAAATCCTGAATGATTTGTTGTATATTAACTGGCTTTGGATAATATGGATCTCTTGTTGAGTTTGTATGTCACCATTCTTGCAATCTTGTAGAACCAAAAAGCACTAACTAACTGAAGTCCAAGGGCCATTGCCTGCACATATATATTTGATTAACATAGTTCGATCAGTTGAGGTCTAAAACACCTACTTATATATGAAAATGTAAATTGATGCTTAATTATGATATTAAAAGTAGCGATCGACAAAATGCAGGGTCATATATATAAAATTATACCTTGATAAGAATAGGATTATTGGCCGTTAGTGTAACATAGCATAGATAAGGTCCAAAACACATCCTTGCAAGTGTAAAAATCACTGCAAACGAAACCTGTAATATATTTTTATAAAGATGAAAACATAATTAATTATATAGAATTTTTTATATATAAATTTATCAATTAGGGATTAAGAAATTAAAAGAACTAACATCAGCTGCTAAATTTACATCAGTGTCCTTATAACCAAGCTCTTTAAGAATTTCTCTTAAGTGAAGAAATGGACTGGATATCTCTGTGATCCACAGTGCAGCCACCATTTCTGATCCACACTACACTTGATTTATTGAAATATTCTAAATAATTAAGAATCCAAAATTTCATTTTAATAAACAGAAGAAATTAATCAAATTAAAAAAAAAATTAGAAGTTAAAAGGGTACCTTTTCATAAGCAAGGCCTGCTCCAATTCCAACTATACTTACTAAATGATGAACCGAGTTATCGATCTTTATAGCCTTGTCAAACAAGCAACAGACTAAATCATAGATCAAATAAGCAAGAGTAACTCCTAAAGCTCTCATCTGTTGATAAAGTTTCAAGAAAGCATGACTACAACAAATTCAAGATTTCTAATAAAGTAAAGAAATTACTTAATACCAATTAACAAGATTTGAAATTTGTGAGGAACCTGAAGAGGGGAAGAGTTTGAAGCCAAGGGACAAACTGGGCATCTCCAATCTTGAACAGATATAGACGACAAGATGACTGCAAACAAAGCATGAATTGTGGAAACGATACGATTACAGAAATCAAAAGATCGTTTTGGGAAAACCTTTCTTGTTAACAAGAATGCACTTGTCCATGAGATCACTCCAGAGACAACAAGATAAACCTTGTCATAATCTTCCATAACTTATTAATCCAACCAGCTCCTTAATTATAAGTTCAAGTGTCTTAAACAAACAGCATAAGAGACTCCATCAGTTTTTTAAACAAACAGACATGAATTTACTCATTTTCCTTTAACTTAACAAGAAACAAAATAACAGAAGATGCAATAAATGAGGAAGTTTGGGTTGAGAAAAGTTAGGTTGTTGTAGAAATTCAAAAGTAGGATACATTAATTGGTGGTGGTAGGGTGGTTGCGCCCGGTAGGTTAGCTGTATTTATTTTGTATATGTATATACATAGAACAAAGATTAGGACATTATATATATATATATATATTAAATAGCAAGAAAGAGATATTTAAGCAAGGAGTTTCGACACGATTATCATCCTCATAAATAAGTCAAAAGTTTATTAGAGATACTAGCAAGATGCTAGATATGATACACAAGAAATTAAAAGAAAATAGTTGGGTTATAATACTACATGGCCCAATCTAGTGAGTTACATTATTAATGACTCGGTAAACATGTCATCTATATTTAAATTCAAAGAGGGGAGAGAGTTACTTGCTTTGGAGATATTCAACCATATTCCCGGGCTTCTAGAATTACCGAACAATGAAGAATCCGACCTGTAACACCATGTATAAGCCTTGATGACTTTAGCCCATAAAGCTTGATTTTCAACTTTCAATCTCTACACCATTTTGTAAGTAGTGCCATATTAATGTCTTTCAATGATCCAACACGAAGACCACCAAAATCTTTTGGAGACATTAGTTTTTGACAATTTACCAAACAATTTTTTTACCCAAACTCGTACTATAAGAATCTTCTTCTGACTTTTTCCATTACATCAATCACCTTCAAAGGTGCTTTAAAGAGGGACATAAAGTATATTGGAATATTTCCTAAGCCCGACTTGCATAACGTAACTTTACCACCAAAAGAAAGGTTTTTAGCTTTTCAACTGGAAAGTTTAGACCCAATTTTATCAATAACCGGTCTCCGATTTTTGACCACTCCCATGATTCCAAGATATGTGAAAGAAAGTTGTGCACTATCACATTTGAGAAAAGATGACATGTTTTGAACTTCATCATCCCGAACACCAATACCAAAAACTTTGTTTTTAGCAAAATTGACCTTAAGTCCCGAAGCCAATTGAAAGCATCTAAGAAGCCTTGTAAGATTTACCACATTTGAATTGACCATTTTCCAAGAAAAATAACATCATCCGCGAATAGAAAATGAGACAAGATAGGACCCTTATTAGGGAGATTAATCCCTTGAAAATAGTCTTTAATTTTGGCTTCCATCATTGCAACACGAAGTCCTTCCATGATCAAAATAAAAGGGAATGGGGAAAGAGGATCACCTAGACGCACCTCCCATCCTAGTGAAGGGGAACTCGTTTATAGGTGAACCATTTTAGAAAATAAACGAGAGCATGCCTTTAGTATATATCAATTAATGCTCGCAAAAATTTATCTAATTTCAGTTATTTATGTTCAATTTCGACTTCCAAAATTTTTACAAGAATTCCTAGCAGAAAGCATGTGTTATAGATCGTGTTATGATTGATTTTGTTTCTGGGAAAATTAAACGATCTCAAAGCTTAATAAATGGTTTCTTGTCACATTAGCATGAAGAATTTGAATTAAAAAAAAAATCATTTATGTGTACATGTTTGACCATCTTCTTTTGCTTTCTTTACGTAATCGTTAAAAAAAATAAAATTATTGAAGTACATTAGAACAGAGAAAGTGATATTTGGCATAACTAAATAATGTTAATATTTTTGCAAGCTTTAATTAAGAAAATTATAAAATAATATTTAGAAAGAAAGAATATGGTTATTAAAACAAGAAATAGACGGAGCTTTGCCCTGTTGCGTGCGTGCCTGAGAGTTTCAAGTATTTAATTTGGGAGAATTGTTAAATATATACTCTAAATTTACTAAAAGAACGCTCTTATTATATTATAGGGTATTACTATTTAGATCTCTTTTTTTTATACGTTAGATATGTCATATCAATCAATTATAGTTTTTAATACAGGTCATACACTCACATATATCATACCAAGAGTGTTAGATTGGACTATCAAGAGGGTTCAAATAGTTTTATCCTATATAATATTGTTGTTTTATTTTTGTTTTAAGAAAGAGTTTATTTCACAGAATAATAATCAAGTTTGAAAACTGTTTTATCAAAGTCACTCAAAGGAGGATGTGACCTTGGTGAAACAGTTTTCAAACTTGGTTAGTATTATATGATTTTTTCTCTTTTAAGAAGCATCTAATAACTTTCTAATAATATCATATTATTTTTAAATATGATTTAGTTTTTTATTATTTTAAAACACATTTAATACTTTCATATTATTTTTAAAATATGTTAAGAAAAAATAAATTAAAAAACTAATTTTAAATGAAAAAACAGATTTTCTAAAATAAAGTTTATAGAAATAAACTATGTGAAGTTTAGATTTTACATTATGAATTCAACTTGTATGGAGAGATTTTTGTACAATTCATATGATTAGTTGTTAGCCTATGATGTGTTGAGAGTGATATATATAAAAACAGTGTATTGTGCATAGAGATTATACAAGATTACAATGACTATGAGTTTTTTTTTTAAAAAATTATGGTCTTTTTAATAGAGATATATAAAGATACCTCTTTATGATAACTTTCTATTATTAATAGTATCGATATAATTATTATTATATGCATATAATTATTATTATATGCATTTTTAATTATTGATATAAATATTGGAAATTATGATTTCATTATACGATTTGAATAGGTGGGTAACTTCAAATCTTTATAAAGGGCTATTTACCTTAATTAAACTGATATAATTAACTTGAATTAGTTACCATCTTATTGATATTTAGGAGAAAATATAGAAATACAATTATTTTTAATTTGAGGTGTTTAAGGGTATCGATTTAGCAGCATTTTTGAAATCTCAAAAAACATAAACTTGATGCAAATATAGAAGTAGCTTTAGGAGGTGTATAAGTTCTAATGTATAAAAAACAATAACAATGGATAATATTTATTTAAAATTCAATCAAGTAATAGAGTTAATTAGACGAATTGTTATCGTGATTTTTGTCATAAATTGCAAATAGTACTTCTTTTGTCATGTCATTAACATGATAACATATACTATTTTTAAATGTATGTATGTCTTTTTGAAATGCAAGTATATATATAATATAACAAAGATGTTGATTTTTCATACTTTTTTAGTAATATTTTTATACTTTAAAATGTAAAAAATTATAAATAAGTGTGAAAAAATATGGTGTGATATTTTTTTGTAAAGTTCACATGTAAAAATGTAATAAGTATAGTTAAAGTATTGCATTTATTAATATGCACAAATAATTAAAGTTTTCACATTTTTATATGTGAAAATATTAAAAACATCTCTATGTTATAAAAATTCACGCTTTTAAGCGTGAACTTTTCTCAATTTCTATTCATTACTATTTTTACACATTTAAAAGTGTGAACTTTTTAAATCAATATTATACATTTAAAAGTGTGAGTTTTTTAGGTTGTTTTTACCTACATTTTGTTAAACTATTCAACACACTTTTAAATGTGCATAATTTAACACTTCTACACGCTTTTGGTAAAACGTGAAGAAAACACATATTTGTTGTAGTGATACTACATTATAATGCATTTAATTTTCTCTCTCTTAAATTTTTTAAAACTACTTAATTTAAGTAGTATATGTTTTTATGCTTAAAACAATTAGAGCAATATCGTAACCAATCATTCCTTTAATTATTTAAACCAATTTAAGACAACTGTTTATTTAATAAATCATTAAACATCACAACAACTATTTAGTTTATCTAATTTTAGTTAAATTACTTACATTAATACAATTTTAAGGCTAAATTTTTTTCCTTAATTATTTAATAATAATTTTTTATTGTTTGTTGAAAAACTATTTTAACAACTAATAAAATGGTTGATTGGAAAAAAAAAACGGTAAAAGAAGAAAGAACATGGATATGTTGTCGAACAGATTTCATTTACTAACACCGCATTCTACACATACTATACCTTACATATTTTTTTAAATCCAACATATTGTTAAGCACAAACTATTGTTATCGCCGCCGCATTGCGCGGGTATAATGCTTGTGTGTGTGTGTGTATATATATATATATAGGGTAAGGTTTATATAGAACCACCCTTAAACATAATTCCTAAAATTCAAATCTCAACCAATCATTTAAAAGAACAAAACAGAAATTGGTAATTAGAAATGGAACTCACGCGCCTTGTTCAAGAAATTTTCCAACTTTCTTTTTTAATTTTAAATACTACCCTTTAAACCTTTAAATTGCCATAACTATTTATTTTGAAAATTTGAGAAAAAAAATACCAATCTACTCATTTTTTATTACTCTTTCAATCAAGACCATTCTTATATTTCTAAAATTTTTATTTTGAAAATACAAACTAGATGAAAATGATACCAAATTTGTTATCATTTTGAATCATATGTATTTATATAATTTTCAGCTAGAAACATGTATATTAATATTATTTTTGGCTAGAAGGAATATATTTTTATCATTGTCATATGAATAATGTTATCATTTTGAATATTGTATATTGTTATCATTTTTATCTGGAAAATATTATCATTTTCATTTGGAAATATGTGTATTTATATCATTTTCGGCTGGAAGGAGTTTACATCATTTTCGCTGGACGACACTCTAGGGGAAAAAAAGGAAAGCACGTGATTTTGGGGGTGGGGATTCCTATAATACCATTCTTTCTATAATTAAAATGCAATAATTGTTTAATTAATTATGTTAATATCATTATTAGATCTTGACCATTGATTTAATAAATCTAATGGTCCAAATTTGAACTTTAGGAATTATAGTTAAGCATTGGGAAATATGTTGATCAAATACATATACATATATATAGGGGAGGGTTCATGCGAGAAACACTTTTTTTGCGAGAAATGCGAGAGGCATTTTCATCCATTGATTGGTTTTTGATCTTGTGGTTCACATTAATCATAATTAAAATTTTTATTTAATTGAAAAGGGTAAATTAGTAAACAAATTTTTTTCTCTCTCCTGTCTCAAATTAATTTTTTTCTCTCTAATTAATTTTTTCCAGGTTTTTAGAATTTAATTATACATTATTATAAGTACGGTATTCACTACTGAACACAACCAACGATTTATAAAATTTTTGTTATATATATAGTATTCACTGCTGAACACAACCAACGATTTATAAATTTTTTGTTACATATAGTATTCATTGCTGAACACAACCAACGATTCATTGCTGAACACAACCAACGATTTATAAACTTTTTATTATAAGTACGATATTCACTGCTGAACACAACCAACGATTTATAAATTTTTACTTATACATTATTATAAGTACGATATTCACTAATTTTACATGCATAATACCAAATTTTAGAAAGTTCTGTTTTGAACCATAGATAAAATTAACCTGTATAATACATAAAAATTAACTAATATTATATTCAACAATGAATGAAAAATTTAACAAATTATAACATTAGCCTGTATTTCTATATTCACTGTACATAGACAATCCCAATCAAAATCTCTCGATGATGAATGATCGTCTAAAACAACCATAAACAAAACCCTAGTTTCCTAGTTTAATCCTTTATTGATTAGTGTACATAAAAATAAGAAACATGGTTTATGAAACATAGCTTTTACAAGAAACTTTATTTGTTAATGAACATATATAAAAATGACGACTTGATAATTCAGAAAGAAGAGAACTGAAAAAGGTTACACACCGAAGAACTTCATCGATCTAGAATAAAAAAAAGCGGTGGCAGAAAGTGTAAATGTCGACGGTTAACACCCAAAATCGGTGATTTAGGCGATGATCACGCTATTCAACACGTGGCCTCGTTTGTGATAGTAGATATGAGAATTAATGTCTTTGATGGAGGCGGTAGGAGGTATCGACGATGGAAGAAGGATGTGGCAGTGGTGGTGCTCGCTGATGTTGGTGGTTGCGATGGTGGTAATCGATGGCATGTGGTGGTTGTGAGGGAGATAATGGCGACAGGGGGTGGGTAGATCCGGTTCTTTGTAGGCGGCAGAGGCGGACGAAATTTGATTCATCACTGGTGTCGGCGAAAAGGGGTCGGCGATGATAGCATGTGGTGGTTAAGGAACAAGATAGGCGGCGGTGGCCGCTGAGCAACACCGTAGGCGGAGGCGGTGTGCCGGAGCAGTTAATGGGGCGACGGAGGTGCTTGTCGGCGCTAAACTTCAGATCTGACTCGATGTGGTGCTTGCAGTCATCAGCGGCAAGAGGTATTATGTGTCTATCAGTGCTTGTCACCCCAACAGTTGTCGACGACGGTTGTGGTCAACGAGTAGGGGCGGCAGCGGCGTTTGGGTTGGCGTCGGCAACCAGATGTGTAGAAGAATTACGGAGGTGTTTTTTTGAAGCAATGGTGGGTCGGCGATGGGATGCATTTGAGGTTGGGGTCGGTGATGGGATGCATTTGGGGTTGGGGTCGGCGGCAGAATTTTTGGGAGAACAAGGGAGACGATAGGTATTAGAGTAGATGTTTTAGGGTTTAAATTAGGAACTTGGAGAGAGAGTGTGTATTAATAAGGAAAGAATTTTATTCTTTTATTAGATTAATAAAATGTCTCTTTTACCCTTTTATCAACTTAATTAGTGTCCTTTAATATTGAGTTATTTACCAAATTACCACAATCAATCCTAATCATCAATTAGTTAATCTTAGGGTCTAAAATGCTTCTCGCACTTCTCGTAAAAAACTACTTCTCGCATAAACCAACCTCTGTATATATATATATATATATATATATATATATATATATATATATATATATATATATATATATATATATATAAAGAGAGAGAGAGAGGAAGGATCCGGTGAGAACACATGTTAAATGGAGAACGGTGAGAACACTTATAGACCAATCATTTAATTAAACAAATAGGAAATCTAAAATCAACCTACCTTAATTAAATCAAATCATTAAAATTCAACATACCTTAATTAACCAAGATCAATCTCAACTATTAAATATAGATCATCCAAGGGCTATAAACTATTCTCCACGTTCTCACATTAGAAGGAGTTCTCATTTGATCCTACCTCTATATATATATATATATATATATATATTAAAAAACGATGAGAAAACATAATTATAAAATCTAATCTAACCGCATTGTAATATGGTTTAGATCGTTTGTCGGTCCCGGTTAGTATTTTAGGATCTAGAACCAATTAATTGGTTACACATACTTGCACTTTTTTTAATATCTTACACATACTTCTAATCCTATATCTACAATATATATGAGATTTTAACCCTGAATGTAAGGAGGAAGGAAACTAGCTGCTAAGATTAAAACGCTTACCACTTGGTCAAAGGAATTCTTAGTAATACGTCAAGGTGCTACCTAGTAGTCTAGTTGTCCATGGATTAATTCTAGTTTTACGGGGTAGCTTTAACAGTGATGTTGACATATTTACACTTAATTTGGATTAAAGGCCCTTTGATGCATGTTTACACTTAATTAATTTGGACATTTTAAGGTTAACTTTACAAATAAACTCCGGCCGGCGGCTATGAGAAAAGGCTAGTAATTAAGTATCATTAATTGGAACACGTACCTCTTTTGGAGATATATTTGGGGCGTCAACGTATGTGGAAATTCAAAGAAGTTAAATTAGTAAGTTGTACCCTAAGCTTAGCTAGCTAGTAGGTGCATGTAATCCTTATATATTATTATATAGCGATATATTATATATGATTCATTTTTTTATGAGAGTACGTAAACTTATAATTAAATACGCACGTACTGCCCTGCGGCCGGCCAGTTGTATGGCACAAGCCGCATCGTAGCAGTAGGTCACCGAATACTCGGAGGTTCAGACATATATATATGGTATGCATGTATTGGGTGCTTTAATTTGAACTTAATTTTGAGATCATATATATATGTATACTTTGGTGGTCCACCAGTAGTATTCAATTCGATCGATCTGTTATATATTATTATTTATTGAATTTAATCTTGTTACTATTTTCTTGTAAAAAAGTTAATGTTTTGGTGGGTTGATGACTTGACACTTTCGCAACAAGGCTAAATATATATAGGGTATCATGCATATTCAATACATATATATATATATATATATATATATATATATATATATAGTTGGTTGTTTGCAAAAAACCAAAAAAGTAATACTCGATCGATCTATATATATATTTGTCATTTGATGTGATTATATATATAGTGGAATTTTGGTGCTGGACATACATAGTGGTTTTTACCTCTAGAGCTGGTAACTACTTGCATGTGTTACTTCTTTTAATTGCATGTTCGATCAACATGGTTTTATGGTGGTTTTTTTTTTGAAAAGCAAATTTTAGTGAGATTGATAAAAGTCTTAAAGATTAAGACTCATTAGAGCACTAGTAGTGGTCTTCCTAAACTCAAATCAACCCAGATGCCACATCAGCTGTCATATTATTTTTTCTTCTTTTTCTCTTTCTTATCCGAAATCCAAATAACCCTAATATTTTCTCAACTTTCTCTCTTTTATACAATAAAAAAGAAAAGAAAAGAAAGCAATCAGGTAGGCACAGGTGTGAAAAGCCAGGAGCTCAACCCGAAGGAGAGGGGGGGGGGGGGGGGGGACCTCCGGCCAGTGTAATTTTTGCTAGCTACTTGCTAGTATTTTCTGTAATATTTTTGTTGTGACTGTTCAAGTGATATATAACTTTGAAGTGTTTTGTCATTTTGAGATGCATGATTAATTAGTACTCCTTTGTTTGGCATCTTCAACTCAATGTTCCGCTTGGGAATTATTATTATTATTATTATTATTATTATTATTATTATTATTGTTTTTGGCAGTTTCTTGCAAAATCATGTCACCGTCTCACTTTTGAGCATTCAAGTAATTAACTTCTTATTAACTAATCAAATTAATTATGAATAATTGAATATCGATATAGCGAGATTCCTTTTTGACAAGTAAAGAGGATAATAGTTATTTTATTATTTACTTATTTAAGTGTCTGAGAGTATGAAAACATTTAAAATATGTGTTTTTAATTATGTGCATCTCTTTCCCTATACAATAAGAACATTCTAGTCATGAATTGAATAGATTAATCAATAATAATTTCTTAGACTGAAAACGAGATATTCTAAACAAAACACCACTTGTGCACTTCAATTACGCAACCCACTTGTGTTTTTCTATCTTCAGGAAAAAAAAATTAAAAAATCAGACAACAACATCAAGCGTAAGGTTAACATCGGGTTAAATCAACTAACTTAAGTTTTATTTATTACTTAAATTTTTTACTAATATAAAAGGGAATTTTAAAAACCATTCTTAATCTTTTTTTTATAAATATTTTAAACAACTTTTTAGAACAAAAAAGGGTATTATAAATAAATACGTACGAGTAAATGAATATAAAATAAGATATATATAATGAATAACCTCTTCATTTATTGATAAAAATACACTACTACTCGTTTATCGTTACTCGAACATAGTAATACTAAGTTACTAACATTATAATTATAATATTATATTATTGATTAAGAAAAGATATTCCCTCTCGATCTTTCCTTCCCACCAAATACAAGCACCTTGATTTTAACAAACAAACAGCCAACTGAACCAGCTTCACCAATCAAACCTATTAGTACAACCCCAATCAAGTACCACCAAACCTAACCCTAGTAGTACAGTACTATCACCATATGCATTAGTCACTAGTACTGTAACATCTCAGCAGCAGCCATGATTGGTTGTTGGTTGAGGTACATCAAGTTCCAAGGATTGTTCATGAAATCATGGTGATTATCAAACTCATACAGCCCAGTTGTACCATTGGTGCAATGACCAGTTGTACAGTTGTTGTTGTTGTTGTTGTTGATGCTCATTAGATTGATGATTTCATTGAGGTAATCCAACCTCTGGCTAAGTTCATCCATCTGAGCCGTTATAACAGAGTTGTCTGCTTCCACATGAACAAGCTGCTGTGTGGTGATGTTAATCGTGGTAAGAATCTGGGCGTTATCTTTCTTCATCTGGTTGATTTGTTCGGTGAGATCATCAAGATGCTTCTGTTTCCTCATCCTTGATCTCCGTGCCGATTCACGGTTTGACTGCATTCTCTTCCGCTTCCTCTGATCCACCAAATCCTCCTCGGACCCTGAGCTGAGGATCTGAGACGAATTACCGCTCGAAGAAGCCATATATATATACGAACCAAAAACAAAAATAAAATAAAAGAAACCTTGAGATCGAGTAGTAATATGAATGAAGAGACGTACGGACAGGATACAGATCGAAAGGAGGTAGGAGGTTTATATTATTAATTAGTAGCAAAAATAGAAAAATGAAGGTATATATGGGATTGATGAAAGGATGATGATGTTCATGAAAAAACGTAGAACCAGTAGAGGAAGACGACGGATAAGGACTGAACGAGATGAGTCCGGCGACGGAGGGAGGAATCGATAGTGAAGCCGGACAGGAGGATTTCACTAAGAACAGGAGACATCAATCTCTAACATCTATATTGGATTCGAAGCATGAAATTAATTAAGCAAATGAAGAACAGAACCTGAGCGATTGATGAATGAATGAAGCGCATGCAGGCGGGTGGGTTTAAATTACAGAAGTAGTGGCCGGAGATTGATTAGAAGAAGATGAGGAAAGAAAGAGATTTTTTTAGGGAAGGAAGAGGGGTGATTAAATAGATGAAAAAGTAATGGAGGGGAGGTATTATTAATTAATTAATTAAAATAAAAAAATGAAAAAGGTGGGGTGGGGGGAGAAAAGCGAAATAGAAGTGTGATTGGGGACGTAGGGTGGAGAGAAACTTACATAAGAAAACAAGCCTACAGCTGGTGATATATGATGCATGCAGTGTGGACAAATACAAAATAACATCACAGGTAAGCTAGCCTTAATTTGCCTCATCAATTAATTCACTCCTTCCTTCACATTTTTAACACAAATCATATATCTCGTTTTTTTTATCCTTCTACTCATTTTATTAAAATAAGTATTAAAATTAAGAGATAACTAATTCATTATATATGTCAATCATTAAGTAAGTAGAACGATAAATTAGAAACAAAATGTAAATAAAAGATATATCATTTCTCCATTTTTAATGTCGTTTTTTCATTTTTCACGATACAAACATTTTCACTTTTTTTTTCTTTTTCCTTCTAATAATCAAACAAAATATTTCCATTTTCATAGTTGATTCAATTTGTGTTTTTTCAGATTTTTATCATTTACTTAAACTTACTTTTATAAAGATATTTCAAAAAAAGTTACTTTTTTTTAAATAATTATTGATATAATCGATAGGTTCTGTAAACACTAAAGATAAAATTTATAAAATCTTATTTTACAAAAAGAATAAATTTAACGTAATAACTTGGACAATTTGACATCTTCTTGAGTTCTTGTTTGGTTTAGATTTTTTTTTTTTTTTTGATTTTATTATACATCTAGCTCTTGTTAGGTGGTACTTGAACTCAAATATCTAGCTTGTATATTTTTTGTTTAATGATATACTATCTACGAGCCTAGAACGTACGTTCCGGCCGGACTTCCCATTTAATATATAAATCATACCCTCGTAATTTTGCCTTGAGACCGGTGTAACGCTTTTCAAAAAAGACCGAGAAACCGAAATGAATTGTGTGATCTCAAACCAAAAACGATATACAAGCAACCCGAAAATATGGATACCCACTTACGTGTGAGTCGGTCTTGGTAAGGTTAAATTGTGTGAGCATGTTTACGCATCAAACTGTGGACTTTAAAGGGCTTGAAGTATGAAAATAAAGACTTTATGGATTAGTATATGAGTTACGGTGAAATGTAACTAAGTTTGATCGAAGATCAGGCAACTCAAAACTTGATGCACCAACTTGATAAACAAAACGGAGTGTAAAAAATGATGAACATTGACTATGAATTAAGTGTGTCTTGCATACCACCGAAGAAACTAGGTAGAATATATAATTAAAGGACACTAATAGTTATAGAAATTGCTAAAATTCAAGATCATGATATTATAAATGATTCAAAAAATAAATTAATGCATATATAGTGTAACATCGCTCCCGAAAATAGCTACTTTAATGATAAATCAAATTTAGCACACTACAAGAAAACACGGCATTTCCGAGGGTAGAATCCCTCGGAAATCCCTCGCAAAATGGCCATTTCCGAGGGATTTCCGATAAAAATCTGTCCTAGTAAAAACCCTCATCGGAAAACAGTTTCGAGGAATTTCCAAGGGAACTTTCCGACGTATTTCCGAGGACATACATTTCCGAGGGAATTCCGTCAACATAAATTTTCCAAGGGATTTCCGAGATAACGAGTTTCCAAGGGATTTCCGAGAACAAATTTCCAAGGGATTTCCGAGGGATGGTTTCCAATAGATTTCTGAGAACACTTCCCGAGGAATTTCCGAGGACTATTTTCCGATATTTTTCCGAGGACAAGTTTCTAAGGGATTTCCATGGACACACGTGCTCACAAATCTATCAGAAAATCCTTGCTAAATATCAAGCTTTCCAAAAGTATCAATTCTTAATTTTTTTCATAATACCAAAAATTTCCATTCAATATAAGAAAATCGTTCATACACAAATTAAATACCATCATATTTAATTTGGTAAAGTTAAATAAACTACAATACCAAAACAGATAAAATATTTAAAATATGATCCGTATTCAACAAAATATCAAATAAACAAGTTTTGATTAACAAATACAAATGATATGTCCTCCTACATGGATGAAGGCGGGTCTCGAGGTTGAAACTGTTGAATCAACAACGGAGTCAAGGTTGTCACTTGTTTTTGCAATGCTTTCGTTTGTTGTTTCGTAGACAATCTTTGTGCTTTCTTATCTTGTTTTAATCTTTGTCACTTTCTCGCAATGTTGATGTTGTCTCTTTCACTCTTTGTATCTATATAAACACATAAAGATACACAAAATTAGTACCTAAATATGAGTAAATATAATACATAATAAAAAAACAACCAATATTAATATCTTATTACACATTATAAAAGTCAGTTATAAAATATTAGGGTTTATGAGAAGATTAGGATTATAAAAGTCCTAAAAAGATTAATATAAGTCATATAGGAGGTAGTTATTAATACGAAAAACATCATAAGTATAATTTAGACTTAACCAAGGTTATAAAAGTTAGTGAAAACGACAAAAATTGTCAATATATTTTATGAAATTATCAACAAAATAATAAAACCATATATAAACGCTAATTTCACTTTATTTTGCAATCCAAGGAATCGTTTTAGGTTTTCCATTCTGCGATAATAGTAAGCAACATAAACTTGTAAAAAAATAAAATACATGACATACATATTTATTATTACAACAGAATATAATTCATTCAGTTTCATTATGATAAAATAACACCAAATATAAACAATTTATAAACAATATTACTCATTCAATCACTTTATGGTCAGTCCATACATGATATTACCCATTAAAATTCATGAAAAAAGAAACGTAGTTCAAATATGTATAATACTTGCATAAGGCATTCATTATGTATTCAATCAAGACTTCATCAACAAGAAACATACATCAAATCTCATCGGCAGAAAATTACCTCAAAATTTCAACAACTTAGACTTTATTTTGAAATTTACCTCAAGATTTCGACAACTCTTTGTAATTTTAACAACTTAGATTTTAGGTTAGTAGTGGTCGGCGACTCGGCGGTGTTAGGTGGCGGCGACGGGGCTAACAGTCACTAAGAGGCATTCGACAGCGGCGGTTGCTCGCCGGTGGTTTTATGGCGGCAGACTTCGGAAGTTGATGGTGCTGGCGGTTGGAAGGTGGAGGCTTCGTGATGGATCTCGGCAGTTGATGGACCTCAACAGTGATGGTGGTTGGAAGGGACGGTGGTGGGATGGCGGCAGAGGAGAAGGGCGGCGGTACGACAGCGGTGCGACAACAGTGGTGGTCGGTTATGGGTACTCCGGTAACGTTGGGAGGCGTTTTGTGGTGAAAGAGAGAGAAGGCAGGTGGGACTATGGTGGCTTGTTGTGAGAGGGGAGAGCAATTGAGGGTTTATGAGAGGGATTGCAGATGGGCTTTGAGGTTGTTTGGGACGAGAAAAGAATGGGATAAGTCCTGGATTTTGCTGGTTTCTTTGCTTTTACATGTACGCTGTAGCTTTCCTGCTCCTATGTTTAGAACAAGTGGAAGAAGAAACCTATAATAATTAAATTAAATTATAAATAAATTTATAAAAACTACAAAGCCCATGATAACATCATGATAACATATAAAAATCACAACCACGTTTATATACACATATTTATTTACAAACATTCATTCATATAAGTACGTTACTATAAATATACTTTTTTATGCTTAAGAATAAACTAGATACATGTATTTGTATATGTATATCTATATGTTTAATAATTTATGTTTTAAATGATAAATACATATAAAAATTACATTTTTACCCTCGAAAATTCCTCAGAAGTTTTTGTGGACTTTCCGAGGACGAAAATTGTTTTTGTAATGTTATACACTATTTTTTAATGCAAAACACACATAAGTACATGCACATTTCATTATAAGCATAATTAAGAAAATAAATCACTATAGGATACTAATATACAATACAAATCATGATAACACATACAAATCACAAATATATTTACATATACGTATTTGTTTACAAATATGCATTTATATAGGTACATTACTATAAATACTCTAATTTATGCTTAACAATAAACCTTGATACATGTATTAGTATATGCATGTCTGTATGCTTGATAATTTGTGTTCTAAAGTGATAAATATATAGAAATTACATTTTACCCCTCGGAATTCACTCGGAAATTTCCGAGGGCTTTCCGAGGACGAAAATCGTTTTTTAATCTAATACACTATTTTTTAATGCAAAACACACATAAGCATATACACATTTCATTATAAGTATAATTAAACAAATAAATCACTATAAGATACTAATATACTATACAAATCACAATGACACATACAAATCACAAACATGTTTACATATACGTATTTGTTTACAAACATGCATTCATATAGGTACATTACTATAAATACTCTAATTTATTCTTAACAATAAACCTAGATACATGTATTTGTATATGCATGTCTGTATGCTTGATAATTTGTGTTCTAAAGTGATAAATATATAGAAATTACATTTTACCCCTCGGAATTCACTCAGAAATTTCCGAGGGCTTTCCGAGGACGAAAATCGTTTTTTAATCTAATACACTATTTTTTAATGCAAAACACACATAAGCATATATACACACATTTCATTATAAGCATAATTAAGAAAATAAATCACTATAGGATACTAATATACTATGCAAATCACGATGACACATACAAATCACAAACATGTTTACATATACGTATTTGTTTACAAGCATATATTCATATAGGTACATTACTATAAATATTCTAATTTATGTTTAACGATAAACCTAGATACATGTATTTGTATATGCATGTCTGTATGCTTGATAATTTGTGTTCTAAAGTGATAAATATATAGAAATTACATTTTACCCCTCGGAATTCAGTCGGAAATTTCCGAGGGCTTTCCGAGGACGAAAATCGTTTTTTAATCTAATACACTATTTTTTAATGCAAAACACACATAAGCATATATACACACATTTCATTATAAGCATAATTAAGAAAATAAATCACTATAGGATACTAATATACTATGCAAATCACGATGACACATACAAATCACAAACATGTTTACATATACGTATTTGTTTACAAGCATATATTCATATAGGTACATTACTATAAATATTCTAATTTATGTTTAACGATAAACCTAGATACATGTATTTGTATATGCATGTATGTATGCTTGATAATTTGTGTTCTAAAGTGATAAATATATAGAAATTACATTTTACCCCTCGGAATTCACTCGGAAATTTCCGAGGACGAAAATCGTTTTTTAATGTTATACACTATTTTTAATGCAAAACACACATAAGCATACACACGTTTCATTATAAGTATAATTAAACAAATAAATAACTATAGGATACTAATATACTATACAAATCACAAACATGTTTACATATACGTATTTGTTTACAAGCATGTATTCATATAGGTACATTACTATAAATACTCTAATTTATGCTTCACGATAAACCTAGATACATGTATTGGTATATGCATGTCTGTATGCTTGATAATTTGTGTTCTAAAGTGATAAATATATAGAAATTACATTTTACCCCTCGGAATTCACTCGGAAATTTCCGAGTGCTTTCCGAGGACGAAAATCGTTTTTTAATAATATACGCTATTTTTTAATGCAAAACAAACATAAGCATATGCACGTTTCATTATAAGTATAATTAAACAAATAAATCACTACAGGATACTAATATACTATACAAGTCACGATAACACATAAATAATGAACATGTTTACATATACGTATTTGTTTACAAGCATGTATTCATATAGGTACGTTACTATAAATATTCTAATTTATACTTAACTATAAACCTAAATACATGTATTTGCATACGTATGTCTATATGTTTGATAATTTGTGTTCTAAAGTGATAAATATATAGAAATTACATTTTACCCCTCGGAATTCACTCGGAAATTTCTGAGGGCTTTCCGAGGACGAAAATCGTTTTTTAATAACATACACTAGTTTTTAATGCAAAACACATATAAGCAAATACACGTTTCATTATAAACATAATTAAACAAATAAATCACAATAAAATACTAATATATTATACATATCACGATGGCACATAGAAATCACAAACATGTTTACATATACGTATTTGTTTACACGCATGCATTCATATAGGTACGTTACTATAAATATTCTAATTTATATTTAACGATAAACCTTGATACATGTATTTGTATACGCATGCCTATATGTTTGATAATCTGTGTTTTAAAGTGATAAATATATAAAAATTACATTTTAGCCATCGGAATTCACTCGGAAATTTTCGAGGGCTTTTCAAGGACTAAAATCGTTTTTTAATGTTATATACTATTTTTTAATGCAAAACACACATAAGCACATACACGTTTTATTATAAGCATAACTAAACAAATAAATCACTATAGGATACTAATATACTATACAACTCACGATGACACATACAAATCACAAAATGTTTACATATACGTTATTTGTTTATAAATATGTATTCATATAGGTATGTTAGTATAAATATTTTAATTTATGTTTAACGATACACCTAGATACATGTATTTGTATACATATGTCTATGTGTTTGATAATTTGTGTTTTAAAGTGATAAATATATAAAAATTACATTTTAGCCCTCGGAATTCACTCGGAAATTTCCATGGGCTTTCCAAGGGAATTGTAATTCTTGAAAAAATCTCGGAAGTTTCTCGGTAATTCGTCATACAAGTTACTTTCTCGAAAATGCCTTGGAAAATTTTGCGAGGAATTTCCAAGGGAATTTTAATTCTCGGAAATATCTTGAAAATATCTCGGAAATCTCTCGCTATGTTTTTCGAGGGTTTATTTCCACGGAAGTCCCTAGGAAATTTTGCGAGGAATTTCTGAGAAACTTCTGGGCCTCGGAAATTTATCGGAAAACTCTAAGTAACTTACTTGAACTCAGATTTGTCGTAAATATGTAGGAATTCCCTCGGAAATATTTCCGAGAGAATTAACGCCCTCGGAAATCTCTCGGAATTCGCGCTATTTTCTAGTAGTGGCAGCGGAATTTTTTTTCTTTTAAAAGTAACAACTGTTAATCTCATCATTATTGTTTCCCCAAAACATACATTGGTGTTACCTAACACAGGAACCGACCATAGTATCAAATTACATTACATAACAAAATAGTGTTTCAACCCACAAGGGTTATGTACAACAAAAGCCACCCGCCTCACCAGGCCTTCTAGTCTTTACCTGAAAAGGAGCAACGTAACACCATTAGCTAAACAACATAGCTAGTGAGTACATACTTATCATAAGCATCAATAAAGTAAGTCATACAACATATATCATACGTAAACAATCATTGCTAGCTTAACATATAGCGGCGTGCTAACAAGATCAGTAAGAGTTATGTCTTGCAGGGTAATCAATCCCGTTCAATAACTCAGACCGGGGGATCAGACACGACCAACCGCGCTGGTGGGGGAGCGTAAAGCAGTCCACTAAACATCATTCGCAGAGCCAAAGGCTCCATAGGTAATCCAGCGGTCAGCTAGCTGATTACCACTCACGTTAAGGCACGGCGGTTCTGCAGAACCTACGATCCAGGATGCCTCCCGAATCACCGTGAAATCCCGAAGTACTCATGGGATCCAGTTACAACCGACTGGCCTTAACCATGCGTCAGATAGTCTGCAGACAGTGCACATACATTCATACATACATATGATCCCATAGGGATCCATCATATTACATACAACACCTTTCAGTTAGTCATTCATGCATATCATTATGTATTAACTAAGCGGTTCGAATCTGGACCCACTGGCATGCACCTATTACATATCTTATCATCATTCAAGACATACACTTATCTCCTTGAGCATACCTACAAAAACAAGTTAGATTTACATAATACAATCATGTACAATCATTCAGGTAGTCATTTAGCAGACAATCCTTACTCTATTAAGTCTCATGAAAGTAGGTACTCACTTGATTTGCTTACAACGTTCGTTTACTTAACTCTGGTTCAGCTGACACGTTCACCTAAAACATCGGCAATCGTGTTAAGCGTTTGCACGCATTAAATTCTATTACTAGAACACTTACAAGACCTTTCTAATGTTCATAAATCACTTATTGAACTTACTTTCGACATTACATTACCTATCCAACAAGATAATGTATCAAAACACATTCTTGCTAAAAAAGGCCCCGTCGCGCCTATATATATAGGAATGAGATCAAGTAAGAGGGGTTTTGATCTAAGAAATGTAAGAGGAAACCTAAGCATGGCCTGTGACATTTATAGAGTAAGGGTATTATAGGTACTTTGTATATATTTTCTCTTTTTACTTAATTATCGGTCATACCATTTATATATCTTCCCCCTATCATATTCATAAGCATTCAACGAGTCAAACCACCATATGAAACCTTAAACACCGCCGCCATGAGATCATCGGCGACCACTGCCGCCTGCTGCCTCCGCCTTGTCTGTGACACTAAAATTATCTCCAACGCTTCATATGTTCATCATCGACAAAATTAGCCGCCGCCTCTTTAGTCACGGTGACAACCACAATTCCATATATGTAACCTTAGTTTTGCCCAGCGGCCCGAAAGTGGTTGTTGATATATCTCTAGTATAGTAGGGTTCAGATCTCCTTAAAACAACCGGCCTCCCCCTAAATAAATTTCTTTCTCTATTGACCACCATCACCATCAGCCATGTAGTCATCATCATCGACAACATTTCTTCCACCTCCAATTAGATTTTCTTTGTTTGTTCATCATTTTGTATTAGCAATTTGTATGTTGAATTCATCTATTTCAATTATGAATTATGCATTACTATATCACTTTGTTCATCTGCAATGTGGAAAGGCAAGCAGTAGATTTTTCTATTTATGGGATTTTTTGACTCTATGATTTTTTGTTCAATTGTTCTTGTTTGTGTATACATATTCATCCATTTATGAATCATCGAATATATTGTTATCAAATTTGTAGGTCAACGATGATTGTTCTTGTTTGTGTATACATATTCATCAATTTATGAATCATGGATATATTGTTTATCAATTTTGTAGTCTGCAATGAGCTGTTCTTGTTTGTGTATACATATTTATCAATTTATGAATCATTAAATTAATTCCGTAAATTAACGTTGTTCATCAAATCTTCAATTTAGCGTGATACCAAAAATACCCTTGAGGCCTTTTTTCCAATCTCCAGTTTATCGAATTTTGACCAAAGTTGGTTGATGGAGGACCCTGATTCAACGGTTGTGGATCCCTTTTACACCTCTTACCTTGATATATATAACTCTTACAATAACCCTACCTTATATATATATATATATATATATATATATATATATATATATATGGGAGGGTTCAAACGAGAACTGTATTTCGTACGAGAACTGCGAGAACCAATCAAATCAAGTGGTAAGTAGAATTCATGGATGAAAAGCGTGGGGGGATTGAGTGTGACATGATGCATGTAAGGAATTCATGGGTGGGCAATCCAATTGAAAGGTAAATTTCAAGTTACACCTTGACATTTATCATTTGGTTTGATATAATAATTCTAATGTATAAACTAAATTCATGTATAAACAGAGTTGGGTAATAAAATCGCTCTAAACTCGTCTATTAAATTGATTGATTTGATCCGATTTTGCAATTAATGTTAAGTTGTTAAACCGATTTATACTCGGTCACACCATCTATACGTATGTAAGGAGCTAGGTTAATGTTAATAGATGTGAAATTGTGAGTTCGATTAATATATGTACGTACGTCTTGCCATTAATTTGGCACGTGCAAATTGATGAATCTTTAAAAAAATTATATATATATATAGGGGAAGGTTCATTTGAGAACCGTTTTTATTGCGAGAACCGCGAGAACCAATCTTAGCCGTTCATCCATGAATTCCATTATCCAAAATGAACGGCTAAGATTGGTTCTCGCGGTTCTCGTAATAAAAACGGTTCTCAAATGAACTTTTCAATATATATATATATATATATATATATATATATATATATATAGCAATCCACGTCTACGTATTATGTCTACAGGACTATATATATAGACTTTAGAGATAATACAGGCCCCCCATGACCGGCCAGCATAATAATCGTGTAAAGGGAAAACATCCAATAAGTTTTGTTTATATATATCCACTCGGATCCATCTCTACACACACACATATATACATGCATGACTTCAATTCCTTCACCACAAAGCTTTGCATTGCATTGCATTTGCATGTACCCCCACCCCCACCCGGCCCGGCCATGCATGCCCCCCCGTCTCCACACACTCACACGTATGACATATATATGCCAAGTAGATGCCTAATTAGGCGCCTTGGTTGATCGAGTCAAATCCGACAGTACATTGGCTGACTTAATTATATATTACTACCTATTAATTTATTTTAATTAATGTGCAAAATTTGTTTCACGGATATAGCAATAAGAATGGTTTTAAAATAAACCCTCGCATATACGTGTGCTTGTAAATGATACAAATTCGAAAACTTAATTTGCATGAAAATTAAGGAAAACTGTAAATTTTAGGAAAAGATGATCGAGGTCTATGATTGAATAAAGGCCCCGGGTACGATAGATAGAGATTTGGCTTTATTAAAGATAGATCATATCATCCATTTATATATAAAGGGATCATGCAAATTTTAAGATCTAACATAATTTCTATAAATATATGGGAGAAGTTTAATAGAGAATTGTTTGTAACAATATTAATGACTCATTAACAAGGTATTTTGATTTTTAATATATTTTTTCACTCATAAATTGCATCCAGGTGAGCCGTCATTAATTTACGAAACTTGATTTTTCAAAAAAATCCCTCATTAATGTGTCATTAGTGAGCAATTAATGTGTCATTAATCATGAAGCATTAATGAGCCGCCACTTTTTCTAAGTCATTGATTAATTTTAATCAAGGGTTAAAATTATTTGTCGCAATTCTCGTATAAAAAATAGTTTTTATTTGAACCCCCGTGTATATATATAGGGGATGGTTCATTAATAAACAATCTTAACACTTGATTAAAATAAATAAACGGTCAATAGAAATGTTGACTCATTAATGATGTACTAATAGCTTATTAATGATACATTAATGTCTCCTTAATGATGCATTACTTAGGGGTATTTCGGAAAAATCAAGTCTCAATATTCAATGACAACTCACCCCAATGCAATTACGGTTGAAAATTTATACAAAAGACCAAAACACCCATATTAATGAGCATTAATGATGGTTACGAATTATACTCGCGATACTCACAATAAAAACGGTTTTCAAATGATATTTTCACTATTATATATATATAGATATATATTAACTTCAATTTTATTTTATTATATAAATAAAAAAGAACTCTTCAAATTTCATTGGCAGAGAGGAGAGAGCTGCATGTATTATTACTATCATTAATAAAAACTATATATCATGTTGGGCGGACCTATGTGTTGGTCTGTAGGGGCACAGGACACCAGTCAATATATTCGCGTAGTGTAAATTTCAATTTTTCGTAGTGTAAATTTTGATTTTTTTAAAGCAGTGCTACCACTCATTTAATGGTGCCACCACACATTTGTAATCCTAGACCCGCCACTGAATTGTTGATATGATTGTCCAAATGGCTAACTTACTAGATATGATTAGTATCTCTAGCTAAAGTGATTCATGTCACTAATTAATTAACTCCCAACTTTTTTGATTAATTAAATGGTAGTATTAATTAATTACTGTTGCGTTTGTTACTTAATTAGGGGATGACAAGACGGAGAGGATAGTAGCAGCAGCTGACTAACCAAATAAATATAGATTTAATTAGAAATTAACAAGAGCAATTGAATCACTTTTCTTCTTAATTAATTAGTTACCCCTAAAAGCAAACTTCGCTACATATATATAAATTAAATAAATAATAATTAATTCAAACGCGTCCATATAAATTAAGGGCTGAATTTGGTTCGTATATATGATCGGACGTTTACAGATCGAATGACGAAAAGATGAAAGGAAATTATACCATGCATTTATGTGCTCGATCTAACAATTGGCCTGAAAATATTAATGTACTGTTTTATAATTTATCTTATAATTAATACTAGTTTAACACCCCTATATAGGTACTGGAATGATTAAAGTTAATTTAAAATGTTTATGTATACTGAAAATATTGTAAAACATATAAAAAGTATAAATAAATAATTAATAACCTGTGTATAAATATATATATCGATAATAAATACCCTGTATATAGATAGTATCACAAAATAAATTAACAAATCCTGATAGAAAACAAAAATAACAATGAAAGAAGGTCCTTGAAGTGATATTTTATGACGTCATTTTTTAAATGATTCCCAAAATAAAATAATACCACAAATCGGATAATGAAAATGAAGAGATATGTTTGAATAAAAAGTTCTAAAAATATGATGATAATATCATAATCATATTCTTTTAATATATATATTAATATTAACATTAAATTAAAGATTAAAAATATCTATAAACTATATTTAAATTCGAGTTACATATTTTTGAAATTCATGTATCCTAAATATACATAGTTTTTTAAAGTTTAAAATTTCAATATTTATCATACGGTGGATAACATTAATGTTTATAATAGGATTTTTTATTTGATTTGTATTTTTTAAATTATAACTTATATATTTGAATTTTTTTATTTGATGTGTTCTATATACATAATTTGTTAAAAGTAGGGTGATGACATTATAATCTTATTCTTTTAATATTTTCTAATATAAATAAAAAACTAACATATATCAAATATATTAGACGATCATGACCCTTAATTTAATAAAATTACTCAATTTTAACTATCCATTTAATCAAAATTAGAATTCTAACTTTGACTTTTCTTAGTCAAAACTGAATTAAAATTATTAGCAGAATTGCATATATGCTCTTCATAAATATTAAAATATCATACTTGTTCACCGTAATTCAAAAATATTATATTCTCCCTTTATAACATTTAAAATATTATATTTAACCAAATTCTCAAATTTATCAATTTAAAATATTTTATAATTATATAAAGTTCTTTTTAGTAATAAAGACATGACATTATTGTCGGCCTAATCAATGATCAATAACCTGTACAAAAAAAATACAATCATGTATCTTCGTATTATAATACCACGTTACAGCCATCACGTCTAATGTTGATCCTTCCACTGCTAATCTCATGTTGACGAAGTTTGTCGTCAATTTTTATAATTCTCATTTCTTTTATATTTTATAATTAATTGATATTTTTATTAATGTTTAACGTTTATTTATTTTTTAAACTATACTCGTGTATTATACGAGCATATAATCTAGTATATAAAGAAAAGATTAAAGATTACTAATTAAAATAAATATTGTTTTGTTTTAAACCAAATTCCAAAAGTACGTGTTGAATAGTGAATTATATATTTTGCAGTGCATAATTAAATAAAGTATTATAAATAAATAAATATAGAGTTGTATTCACTAAAATCTATTTAAAAAACATAGTCCTGAAATTTTAATATTTAATCACAAGTGATTCAGTATACAATCACATGTGAATTACAAAAATGTCACTTCATCCAAATTTTTAAAATTTTAATTTGGACCATTGATGACATTGATCCAAATGTTAAAATTAGTCCCTTAAGACTATAAATTAATTATAAATTATATTGAACATTCTTTAATAAATATAATATACTTTCATATCGATCTCTAAAAGCTAGCAAAGGCAAATATATTGTTTTGGCGGTCGAAGAAAAACATTTTTAATTTCCTAAATCTACACCTAGTCAAATTGACTCCACTAAGTGACTTTATTTTCGTACAATATTAGCTAGAAACACATTTCTAATATATTGGATATCGTTAGGTCAGGTGGAAGCCTTTTGTTTTGGACGACATATTTTGATCAAAATATGTTCGTAGCAATAATAATAATAATATAATTAATATAAAGAGTATAACTTAATTATAACTTTACGAATTTAATTTACCTGTTAATTATGTCACAACTAAAATTAATATACGAAGAAAGAAATCATGTGGCCGGCCTAGACTTATGCTAGCTTAATTAGGGTTGCCCTCAACCTTTATATTTAGATTTTATGTATCAAATTAACTCGCGCCTTTGGATATATGAACCATATATTGATACCTTTCTTAAAGTTAAATGTGCAGGGAATTTGATCAAAGCAAGCCTTTCTCATAAATATTAATTATGGTTGACTACGAGAAAGGTCATGTTATATATTCTTAATTTACAACTTAATTAATATATTACTTAAAAAAACCTACTATAAACTATTCAATTAATTATATTTAGCCAACTACATATATATATATAATTAAATAAAATTAGAGTTGTCACCAAAGACAAATTACACATGTATAAATTATGGTATACAAATTCAAAATAGACTAAAATGCATTATAGAAAAGCTTTTTTTTTTGGCATAAGATGTATGAATTGATTCCATGATATTAATTAATTAATTATAGATACCATTCGCCACAATATTTGACTTTGAATGCATACAGGACATGATCTAATTAATTTGAAGACCCTATTAATCTAGCTAGTATATAAGATTATGTATTATTTTAATCATAAATTACTTTACTTTAATTAAGAGAAAAAATAAATTTAAAGAATATCGGCATATGTTCTATAGCATGCATGATCTTTCAATATCACACGCAAATTAATAATTGAGTTATTCTGACAAGTAAAATATTATAAAACCCATTAACGTACAAATGGGAATCATTATTTTTTAAGCGTATCTTGACTACACTTTGAGAGTCGGCATTTCATTAATTACCTAATTCCCTTTAGTTTTAAAAAAAGCTATGGTGAAATTAATTAACTATTAATTTTTTAGACATTTGAAAATATAACTAATAGGTTGACGTGATATTCTTACTTCTAATTAATCAGATTTTTAGAGGTTATAACATATATGTTAGCTACACTGTACACATTACGCTACTGGATTTTCTCTCATTGACACTAGGAACAATACCACCAGCAACCTCTCTCTCTCTCTCTCTCTCTCTCTCTCTCTCTCTCTCTCCATTCAAGCGGGTGCTTGATGAATTGGGTTTATTTGTGTACGTGTTCGTCAACTTATGGAATTGAGTTATATGTGGCGGGGAGGATAGATGTTGTTCATATCTACGTTCGAGTATATATGTGAATGTATTATGTTTGTATGTGTGGAATTTTTTTTCTTGAATCAATTTTGAGGAGGCTGTTCATATTAAAAAATTTCTTAAATTACAAAGATCAAGCAACTTTAGTTTTTAGCTATCTGATAGTGTATAGCCACACCAGATCCGAAGGACATGGAAGGTCCGGAATCCAAATGACACACTACAAAAAAAATGACTTTTTGGGACGAAAATTGTCACCGTAAAAGTCCACAATACCCCCGCAAAAAGTCTTTCGAAATAATATGTCGCAAAAAACTCGTCTCAAAAACTTATTTGCGGCGAAAAATTAACTATTAGCAGCGAATATCACCGGCCCCAGATCTCGTCACGTGTAGAGTAGTTGCGGCAACATTTACACTTTTTGCGGCAACATTTATTTAATTATTTTTTAATAAAAAATAATATATTAATCACCTTTTGCGGCGACAAGGGCATTTATAGCGGCGACATTTATATAATTAATTTTCATAAATAATATGAGCTTTTAGCGGCGACATTGTTCATTTTTTATAAAAATAAGATTAAATATTAATGACTTTTCTAGTGGAAGAACCAAAATGACAGAAAAGATGAAGTTGTAACTTATATCTCGTAAACTTATTTGCGGCATCAGGCAACCTTTTGCAGCGACGTGTAATAGCATAATATTAAGAAATACAGTCTTTTGCGGGCAACGATGAATTTTTTAGGTGGGAAAAAATCCCACAATTGTTTTTGTGGGAAAAAAATAAAAAAATTAAATCCTTAACTTTTTAGCGGCAACAAGTGACGCCGCAAATAGCCTTCGTTGAAAGTCAACTACACTTGATTGAAACTTTGTCTTTTATTGGGCTTTTAGCGGCGATATCGGTCACCGCAAAAGGCCCCAAAAAGCCGCATTTCTTGTAGTGACAAGAAAGTCTATCGAAAGAAGAGAATCGGAGAAAAGATCGTCATTACATTTCATTGACGACCAAACGTAATAAATATTAAAATAGTAGAGGCGAGCACACCTGCTCGGCAGCCCTACGTCGATGCTACCACATCGCATTAAATGTTGTTCATATGATTAACCAAAAGAGACATTCCAAGTACCATAAGGTAAAAGACTAATCCCAAATGAGTAAGGGGTACTATAAATACCACTCTCACTTAATGCATTTACTATGTTTTTATTACTTTATCACGAGATTCAACGCCGTGGTATTCTATTTGTGCAGTAGCATTAGCTAGGTGGTCCGAAGGTCGAAACTGAAACTAGTCAATTCAAAGATCGAAGTTCTAGTAGAACGTGTTGGCTAACCCACTATAACAACGGTATCTATTTGCGCAGTGCATGGGGCTTTAGTCGTGTGCACGGACCGTTTCGAAACGTTCCTATGTAGGAACATGAACTCTTGAAGACCTACTCGGACCGAGTTGGACCTTTGAACCATTCGGGTTTGAACCGACCATGGACTGCTTTCAAACCCAAATTCAAAGATTAGTTTGGGGATCAGGACCATAGCTCTTGGACCGGTCCCCTGGCACAAAAACAAATACTGGTCCGAACAGGCTAAAATGTGCATGTCTAAATTGTGTAGCTTCCTATCAACGAATCTTGCGGCCCAATGGCTTCGGCTTTTGAGGTGCATTTAACGGAGGTGAACAAATCGTACTAGTCCGACCGGTCCAAGACCGCCCCCGAACCAGACCGACCTCAAAAGAGTCCATGATCGAATTTGTTCACCAATGGTTAACCCATATGATGTGCTACTGTGCTAGGACCCTAGAATTCTTTTTAATTTTGGGTTTTAACTCGCTTAATTCTTTCTAAAATAGTTTCTTAAATACATACATAGAAAGGAGTAAATTTGGATCCTGTCTAGTAAAAACTTGTTTTGTTTATGTAAAAGAAAATGAATAATAAATAGTTTTTGTTTATATTATTTGGAAAATATTTATGGGAGAAATGATATGAAAATATTATGCTCCCAATGTTCATTGCATTTAGCAAAGCAGTTTTTTTTTGTAATAAATTAACATGGTATGTTTCCTCGATCATCTAGTGCCAGAAGATAATATTTTATTTATAGTTTACATTTATAATTTAAAATGAAAAGTATTATATTATATGTAAAAAAGATTCTTGTATTATTTTATTATGAATGAATTTTGTAAAATATTCTAGTCGGTGATTATATTCTTTTTCTTTATCGGTCTTTTCTTTTCTCGGTACTACTTTAATTAATTAATTATAACTAATAACAGTTTTATATCTATATTACTGTATAAACTTTTTAAAAAAAAAATTTCTCCTCTTTAATTTTAAGAGTTCTTAAAATTCAATCAAAACAACATCTTAACCTTTCATTCTATTTAAATTAATCTGATTCACTCAATCTTTAACCATTTCATTCCCTCTCATAATTTAATTTTAACTCTTTATTTATCTAAAATATATTTTTCTACACTAACACTCTCTCACACAATCATATTTATCCACTCACATCAACATAATTACAAAATCTTATTAACTTCTCTCTGCTTATTTCGTAAATATAAATTTTTTTTCTTATTTTAATGTCTTTTAGAATTTATATTTAAAATTAATAAAATAGTTGATACAAATAAAAGAATATTAAAAAAACGAAAAAGTTGCTGTAAAAAACTTTTTCATGGCATTGAACCGCACGAATAACAGATCATTCTATTCTTGAAAGTGATATGTTGTAAAACAGAAACTATTTGATGCCGTATTTCTTATAAAATCACGATGGAGACTGCTTTTATTTATTCTCCAATATACCAAACCAATCTCTCCCTCTTTTTCTAATACTAGTAATTTTCATTAACTTGTTAAACCAAACATTATTTTGAGAGTAAAATTTAAATGAGAAATGTTTTCGTATGAGAACCAATCTTGGTATTTGATTAAAATAAATTAATTGATAAAATTTATGATGGCTAATGATTGGCTCATTAATAGCTTATTAATGACGCATTAATGACTCGTTAATAATGAGGAGTATTTTGGTAAATCAAGTTTTGCACAATATTAATGGCGGTCTACCCAAACACAATTCACGGTTGAGAAAAAATATATAAATGACCAAAATACCCTTATTCATAAATCAATAATGATATTACAATGAGTTTTTATAATTTTCATACGAAAAATAATTTTTATTTAAACCATTCCTTATATATATACTTTTTTTTTTACTTTTTAAGACGTCACCCGTTTACTAGACCCTTTTAAAATTCATTTGCAACCGTTTTTTATGGTTTAATGGTACTATTTTTTCTCTCTTTATTTTTTTTTTTTGAAAAAGCGGTTTTATGGTAATATGCCTTTTTGTCGTTAAAAAAGGACCCTTTCAAAATTCAACCAAAACCAATTTAATTTTGACAAGGATTTACACCAAAATAAATCTTGTGAGCATGGAAACAACATAAAAATACAATATTGCTTTATTTAAGGATTTTGTTGTATATACAAAAAAAAATCAATTTTCTATATTAATATAACAAACTTTACAACAAAATGTCAATTTATGCGATGTTGATTGTATTAAATTTTTTGTGGATATGTAATATGATAAAATATACTAGCCTTAACTCTTACATATCTTCTAATATAAATAATATATTAATAGGAATAAAATTTATTAAACAATCGTAATTCTTTATTTTATAAAATAAATTTAGTTATTTAATCTTCACTATCCATTTAACTAAAATTTGAATTCAAATTTTGACTTTTCTTAGATAAAACTGAATCAAAATTATTAGAAGAATTTCATATATGTCTTTTTTAAACTTTAAAATTACATATTTGACTATCTTAATTTATAAATATCATATTTACCGTTATAAAATATTGAAATATGTACTAATTTTATTACTTTAAAATGTTTTATAATAATTTTAAATTTTTTTAACCAATATAATGATCGATGGAATGTACAAGAAATACAATCACGTCCCTTCATATTATGTAACCATGTTTCTACTATCACGTCTACCCTCTTCCCTCAACGTCACGTTTACGCTTTATCATTGGTCTGGATGTTGACACAATCTGTCACCATTTTTTTAAATTCTCATTTCTTTCGTGTTTTACAATTATTTAATAACTTTCTATTAATGTTTAATATTTATTATTTTTTAAACATGTGTATCACACGAGCATTTAATATAGTTATTATTAAAATATAATATTTTCTTAGACCGTTCATAGTGGATTACCACGAGCTTGTCATTCTCGTTCCGGTACGCCAATTTTATTTTGTGCTTGTCGTTCGCAAGCTCGTCGTACACATGACAATCTCAAACAACTCCTTCCCCGTTCTTTATTTTTTTATTTTGTTGAATGAAAATTAGTGATAATGTGGCGGTTAGTTATGACTAGAGCTATTTAGTCTTGAAATAGTCATAGGTTGAAAAAGCTAATGTGGTAATCAGACATGCCAACCATGCATATTATGACCACGGATGGTCTTAAACCATCCTCATCCAACCCATGTTACCTAACTTACCCCACTGTCACATCAGCATCCACATCATCTTTTACCTTCAACCCAACTTACCTCACAAACCCCCACATCCAACCCTATTCAACCCCACATCAAATATTAATAATATATATATATATATATATATATATTAAATGAGAGAGAAAGAGAGAAAAAAAGGGAAAAAAACAACAAGCATCGGGTTCCACGGCTAGACGGGTGCCGAACCCATCGGAATCCCACTTGGGGCGATGGTGTTCCCGGCCAACCCAACATCGGGTCACTCAACCGATGCGGAGGGTCTTAAACATAGAACAAAAATGAGCTCAAAGTGAGCTAGTTTGAGCTTGAGATCATTCTGAAGGACGGACGTCGATTTTGTACCTCGGTGACATGCGGGTCATAAACCGGGTTTGGGTCATTGGGTGTGTGTCATATGCATCAGTGGACTTGATGTATGGGCCAGTGCAACTGGCTGTCTGTCAGTCTGTGACCTATTCGGTTGCATATTGAGGCCCCATTTCGGTTCCATATTCATAAGCTTATGAGATCTACTAAAAATATTTTATCTTGGATAGGATTTTATACAGTTATTTTGGCCATTATTTCGACATGTTACTCACAAAATCATGAATTTACACTATTTGGCATTTAACTTGGATGTTTTTATATTTACGTATCATTAAACAAAACAATATTTTAATCGGTTCAATGTTTTAATAATTTAGTATGTAGGAGGCACAAAATCACAAGAGTTTCATCAAGAAATCATGGTATTGAGAAAAAGCACACCATATTTACAGGAAAGGAGTTGAGATTGTTTTTGCAGTATAATGCAATTAACATCACAAATTTAGTAATGCATTATATCCCTGCTTATTACACTCATCACAAACTTACAAGATTACATCTGCATTAACATTAGGATTGGCATTAGCATTAGCAGCAGCAGCAGCAACAGCTTCAGGGTGATAATAAACCATCTCCTTCCACATCATCTCTCTTATCATCTCCTCCCCCCAATCTTCATCAATATCCAGATCCACAGGTACTTGAACCGGAGGATCCATATTCGGGTCATAAAGTTGAGACATGTAAGGATGGCGAAGTGCTTCAAACACACTAATCCTCTTTGAAGGATCAAAGACCAGCATCTTCTGCAACAGATCAATCGCTAACGGATGAGCGTGAGGATAAAGCCGAGAAAATGAAGTTCCAGGTGAAAAAGGAAGCGACTTTATAAAGTTTCTTGCTTTTGGGTTATCGATAAATTCAATGTTTTCTTCTCTTTGGCTCCCGAGAATGTTAACTATCAGTTTTAGTTGGTTGAGACATTCGGTACCCGGGAAGAGTGGCTTCCTGCCAAGAAGTTCAGCAAATATGCACCCTACAGACCAGACGTCAATCGCAGTGTCATAGTTGTCGCAGCATAAGAGAAGTTCCGGGGCACGATACCAACGTGTCACCACATATTCAGTCATGAACTGGTCTTTACCATTGTTGGTACGGGCTAGCCCGAAATCACATATTTTAAGGTCACAATTAGCATTGATGAGTAGGTTCCCAGGCTTCAAATCACGATGGAGGATGTTTACCGAGTGCAAATACTTCAAGCCTCGTAAGAGCTAAGAACGAAAAAAATCATCATTATAATTGCATACACACGTAATTATAACACAAAGGGGAAGTTGAGCATTAAGCAGTGTTTATTGTTCTGATAAATAAATTCTGTTGATAATTATACGAAATAAACAGTTATGGTTAACCAACTGTATACCAACCGGCAATCGCAACAAAACCTAATTTTGGATTTTTCGCTCCCATTTCATAAAAGTCTCTCCCCTTTTCCACAAGATTGCACTGTTAATCATTCTAACAATTGTGTTTACAAAGAAAAAAGAACAATTTGCCAAACAGTTGATTATTGTGATTTCAAATAACAGAAATACATCCAAACACTAAATTCTATAGCCTATTTTAATTACAACTGATGATCAGATTCTGTTTATCTAACATCAAGTAATGCTTCCAAATCACACATCCAAAAGTTCCAACCAAACACCCCCTAGTTGTACATGCATTTTGTCTTTCCTATATGATTCAATCCACATACCTGGAAGAGGAAATACTGGCAGTGATCATTACTAAGAGCTTGAGATGACTTAATAATCTGATGCAAATCAGTATCCATAAGCTCATAGACCAAATAAACATCTTTAAAACTTCTCCTGTGGATTGGGACCATCACATCTTTCAAACGAATAACGTTTTCATGTCTAAGATAACGAAGAAGCTTAAGTTCACGCAAGGTTCTCAGAGCATCAATACGGTTATCAAAGGCATTGTGTATTTTCTTAATTGCTACTTTCTCATTTGTTTCACGGTTAACAGAAGAGCAAACGATACCATATGCACCTCGACCAATGGGCTTGATGGGAACATATTTTGTGTCAATTTCAAACAATGCCTTCCACATTGAGAAGTAATGTTTCCCTTCAGATTTAATCCCATTTGGTGGTTCAACTGGAGTTGCCATTTTCCTACATAATGATGATAAAAGAAAGTAACATTAGTTACATTAGATCCTATTAGTATACATCAAAAACAAGAATCAGCATCATCCCCAACATTCTAACAGTATATGAATGTTCATTGACAATCTTGCACAAAACTTAGTCATTGTTCTATGGTCTTTTTTTTATAATTTTTTTGAAAAACATAGAGAATTGAAGTCTTTTAATCATGCTCATTTGATTCCTCAACAAGATCCCCCAATCTAAACCTCTGAAATCCTGACTTAACAGTTCTACAATGAATCATATGAATTATAAGATGCACTCACATTTGCTAATTTTTCGCATTGAAAAAATTAAATAAGCATACTATTTAAAAAATTGCCCTAAATAGCATGAAAGCTGAGGACTAATAAATTCAGGGAAAATAATTTTGGAAACCTAAAAGCATACCTCCTTTGCAGAAAAAGGAGAAAGAGTCTAGCTTTAGTCCACTATCCTCGATTCGAGTACTGCTAGAACCTGAAACTTGTTGAACTCTAATAGACCATTAACTACGGCAGACTTCAATTTCATACCCAATTCCGGAAAACCAATAACTCGTTGTAGTGATAATATCAAAATTGATCACTTCCGCCGGGATTCACTGCTGTAGATCAAAAACCCAATTCGATTCGAGCATTATCTCACCCAAATATCACTTTAATTCGTTGATTGCAAGTGATCGGAAGGTCTGATCTTGTAATTCAATGCATCTTGGAGGCGACAACAGAGATAGACAAGAGAATTTGTTGTTAAGTAGTAGGATAAGAAAGAGATCTATTGGATCTATGAAAAGACGAAGAATAGAGTATGAATGATTCGTTATCTGATTGTGATCTGAAGCCGCATGGGCAGTGTCTTGATGGACTAGTGAAGAAGGGAAGGGAAGGGAAGGGAGGGGAGGGTGAGAGAAGTCTAAATATAATAAATTCTTATAAAAGAAAAACAGATAAATATCAGTCGCTCTTTCTTTTCCAAGGACTAAATATCCAAACTTACAATAATGTATAACGTTTGCTACCTAAAATACACTTTCTGATATCGTATAAAAACGTGACTTCTGGTTATCATCATATTGTAAATGAAGATTCCAGATACTAACAAAAAAAGAGTAATCAAATGGCTTATAGTGTAATTGTTTGTCTCATAAGTTTACGAGTTCAAGTCTCCTAATAAATAAAATGGTATAAATTTAGATTTAGTAAATGTGTATTGTAAAAAACAGGATTTTTTTTGTGAAGTTTGTTCATTTGTATTAAAAAGAAGATAAAAGAGCTATGATTGAAATGGTTTAGGTATGAATTTACTCATTGTAACATTCTATCTTCCTCAAAAATAGCATCTAATTTTTCTTATATAAGTCATAAGATTGTTGACTTTTTACATGTGAATATCTAGAGTTTAGTTCACCTCTATTGCTATTCTCCCGTTTCTAAGCATTTGTTAAAAACTGACCTTTTTTTTTGCAAGTATACTCTACACTCACACATACACATGTGTAAGTATAGAAAGCTTAGGCTACGTTTAGGAAGAAAATTTTTTTGTTTTTTGCTTTTTGTTTTTCAATGAAATATGGTGGAGTTTTTCTTTTCTGAAAAAGGAATAGAAAACGTATTTAGATAAAGGGTGGAGTTTTCTTTTTTAAGAAAAAAAATACAAAATATGTTTAGTTGAATTGTTTTTTGAAAAAGTTGTTTAAAAATATGAAAATTTGGAAAAATTAAGGAGTTTGGAAAAATGTAAAAAAGTAAAGGAGTTTTCTGTTTTTTTGAAAAAATATGTAAATGAACATGTTTTCTAATTTTCACTTTTCTAAGAAATTTTTTTTTGAAAAAATGAAAATTTTTTCTGAAAATAAACGCAATCTTAACAAGTTTGATACTGCATTTAACCAAAATTCGCTAAAGACATTATCAAATAAGTATGCTATGCAAGTAAACAAAATATTGATAAAAACATATTTTCCGATAAAACTTTCAACACGATAACCTATTATAGCGTCCAATATCACTTCTCTTTATGTAGAGGCGTTCCCGAGGGATGAGAGTATACGGGGTAGGTGATGTTTTGGAGGGCCCAAGTTTTTATATAGATATATATATATATATATATATATATATATATATATATATATATATATATATATATATATATATATATAGGTATTGTGTTATAATTTTTTATAACTCGTTTAATAGAAATAATACTTGTTAGACTCAAGTTGTGCTCATTTTACCATTTAGAATAATTTTGATTCTATTCTTGTTTGTGTGTTGTTAGTTTTGCTCTCACGATTCATACTAAGTTCACACTTATCATTGTATATTTACTTCAATACTGTTGATACTTTAAAACAATTGGGAACATACAATACTAGAAAAAACATGTTTGAAAATCATTATATAACCCATTAGCCCGCTATATATATATATGTATATATATATATATATATGAAGAATGTTCAATATAGTCCATAATTAATTCATAGTCCTAAGGGACTAATTTTAGTCTTTGGATCAATAACATCAATGGTCCAAATTAAATTTTAAAAATTTGGGCTGAGTGACATTTTCGTAATTTTTCGTAATTCACATGTGATGTTTTTACAAACCACATGTGATTGTATACTGAATCACGTGTAACTGAATATTAAAATTTTAGGACTATGTTTTTTAAATGGACTTTATTGAACACAACTCATATATATATATATATATATATATATATATATAATGGAAACTTATTTGAGAGAACAAACAAGGTATTCGGAAAAAATATACAAGACATTCACTTATTAGAAAAAGAACACTAGAAAGCCTTATTTAAAATAATTATTCTATAACCAATTAGCCTAAAAAATATATATTAAGGAAACTCATTTGAGGGACGATGCATTCGGGAAAAACAATTGACGCATTCAGGAAAAAACAGATGAAGCATTCTGAAATAATAGCAAGTGACAAAAAGTTGGCATTAAGAAACAATAAAATATTGTCAAATCTACCGATGTGTTAAAGTATCTTAAAGAATTCTATAGTTTTCCGAATACAATTATTGAATTTAGAGTCTTGAGACTATTCTAGCAAGGCAGCAACAATGATATATGTAAAAAGAAGTTTCTCAAACTTAAGTTGTTGAAGCCCAACGGCAGTCCATAGTGTCAATAGATTGTCATAATAATATGTATTAAAAACAATATATTAAAAAGTATTGATTACTCCACAACTTTGCTTCCAATAATTAATAATAAGAAAACTCACAATTCATGCAACTATGTCTTATTGTAATGCCGTGGTTTTGAAAATTCACAACTTATTTTTTTTAAAACATCGCAACGGAAACATTCAATAACTTCATTAAATGCTAACAGTTGAGACCGTTAAGCAAAAACATAGTTATTTAAAACCACTACGGTACCACACAGTTAAACCATCACTACCCCAAGTTATCATCGCTTACCATCACTACCCCAAGTTACCATATGTGTGCCTGATAGCCACTAGGGTCCTAAGGTCCGTCCACGCTAGTTCTATATGTGTGCCTAGCAACTGCTAAGTCCCGAAGTCCGTCCTCACTAGTATATGTTCACTAAGCGTGCCCAGAAAGTCTAGTACCAAGCAGGGCGCGACTCCCACTCGTACTCAAACTCTAGTTGTCCCTCCGTTGTAGCTATTCTGACATAAGTCGTTCAGGTGAAAGTACAACCAGTGCCCCATCGTTAGGCCCTCCATCCACCCTCGTGGTGTTATGCACGTTGGTCTCATCGTCATCGGTTAAACACCGTTTGTAACACCCCAAATTTATAAAAGCTATATAATTAAGGTGTGGGATAAAAATTGAGGAAAATGGGTATAAGTTATAAATTATTGAATGGTTTAGAACAATGATTCTAAATATATCCCCGTTGAGGTTTTTGAATATTGTATGGATGAGTTGTAAGTTGAATAGGGGAGCAGGATACCCGCCGGAAAAGAGGCAACCGACTAGTGTCAGCCGCCTCTTTCCCTTATCTTTCTATTCCTTTCATTATTTTCTTTCTTCTTGTGTTCTTCCTCAAAACCAAACACACATACACATACATATATCTTCATAATTTGAAAAAGATTATGGAGTTGGATGGAGGATTAGCAATAGGAGGATTAACATATGTTGATTGATGAAATCAATCCAAAGATTGTAAGTAATCTTTATAATTGTGTTTTGAAGTGTTTAGTGAATTAGTTGAGCTTTTATAGTGTTTAATGATCAAAAGGTGTTATATGATGTTTATTATAATTAGTAAAGGTTGTAGGAGGATTAAAAAGTGTTAGAATTATCTTGGAAATGAATTAAAGGTGTTATAGCCGAAAAACAATGAAATTCTGTCAATCTGTTGCTGAAAATTACAGAACACGACCGTGTAAAGGATGGTAGGCCGTGTAGGAGGCCATGTGGGCTGAACATAGGCCATGTAGGGTAACATATGCCATGTAGGTCTGAACACGGGCCGTGTAGTTTGAGGGAGGCCGTGTAAGAAGCCATGTGGGTTGAATACGGGCCATGTAGGTTGACACCGGCCGTGTAGGTCCAACACAGCCCATGTAGATCAACATAGGCCATGTCAGAGGCCATGTAGATTAACACAGGCCATGTCAAAGGCCATGTAGGCCTCTAATCAGATTATAAGTTTGGTTTTATACTTTATATAAGATGTATGATTATTGTATTATCTTTACTTAGGTCTTATGGGACTTAAGGAAAAGATGAAAGAGGACGATGAAAGCTATGGACCACAAGTGAGTACCTCAATATAGTACTCGTAAATAGTGATTCATGAATTAATATAATTCTACATAAATGCGTATATTAGTAATATAAATATGGTACAATAATATGGTTTAACAGATACGAGGTTGAGATAAATGGTATGATTAGTTTAAGTGGAAATTACCACTGTTATGTCAAATAGTGAAAGTGATATATGTAAGAAATTATAAGATACACGTACATATACGTTTATGGTTATATAGATAACGAAATATCTACAGAATTACATGTGCAGCTACAATACCTATGTGAATACCATTATAGTGGTACAGATATAAAGTGTTATAATTATCCAAATATGACTATACGAATACAGTACTTTTAAGTATAGTAGAACGATCAATCAGATATAAGTGTTATGATTACAAAAATAGTACACATATATGAATTACAAGTGTGCTATTTATATTAATACAATTACACATATGGGGGATAAAAATACGGTACTCATATATATACAATTATCGTTATACAGTTACAGAAATTACTACAATTACACATATTTGTATTCGAACGAATACATATATATATATATATATATACACACACACAATAGAACAATTGAAACACAGCGGACACAACCATATATTATACAAACATAAGTGTTATACATATATGATGTTATACAAATAAAAACATGATACGGATACAACTATGATGTGTTAATATAACTACAACTATAGTAGTTGAGATATATAGACAATTACAATGCGTGAACATAACCACCTATGCAATAGTTGGAATACTGTTACAGATATAAAGATGTGAATACAAATGTCATTTCAACAGTTGAAATATGGATACAACCATAATATATATATAAATACAATCATGGATATGGATACAGTTATTATATAGAATCTGTTACAGAAGTATGGAACAAACGTGATTACAAATATTATCATTAAACGGATGTAAATACATGGATATTTATTATACAAAGACGGTAACGAATTGCAGAATGTATTATAAGAACAACTTAATCAGATTGTGAAACATTCTTTTTAAGTGATTATCGTGAATTGTTTATTGGGCTTTTTATAGCTCATCAAATACTCCTAATATTTTTCAGGTACTTGATGATTATTGGATATGGATTCGGTGGATGGTTTCGTGTTTGCAATCAAATTATTTAAAGATTATTTTCTGTATTAAAAATTAAGTGTTGTAAAGATTTTTTTAGTACATGCTTCCGCTACTATTTCTAAACTGGATCTTTGGTTGCAATAAAGTTCGTTTATTTGCAATTATTTTTCGTAAAGTTTTTATGTTGAAAACGGGGCGTTACACCACTCCAGTGTACACGCACTTTAAGCACTAATACACCATGTGTTGCCTAGGTTGTCTAGTTAACCCGACAACTAACCATCGTCATGCTAGCAAATACTAGAAGGTACACTTTTTTTACTAGGCATCATCGCTGCATCTTAGGAGTATATCTACCCTCACCCTAGGTCATCATGACATCTTAATATAATCATTATATATATATATATATATATGTATATTTACATTGAAAGCATCATATAAGTCAATCATATAACATCATTGAGTAATTACAAGAAATTGGGAATTTACCCACACATAGGTTAGTCACACATTTTAATGTGTAGGTAAATACCTACACATATATTATATATGTGTGGGTAATATGAAATTCTTATATTTTAAGACCCGTAACACTTATTTTATATGGGTAATACTTTTTACTCACACGTTCTTTTAAAGGAAAAATTTCCCTCTAAAATTGTTGATTGACATAAATGTAATTACTCACACATAAGACAAATTCTATTACTGTGTAGGTAAATTACCTACACATATACAAAATTTGATCATATGTGTTGCTAATTATATAAGTTTTATCAACACATTATATATATATATATATATGTGTGTATGCGCGTGTGTGAGAAAGTAAAATATAAACATTTTTTTATGAATTTTATTTTTTAAAATGAAATAGCATTATAAATATTCACACGTAATTAGAAATTGTATTACATATGTAGGAGATAAATATATTTTTGTCTTACACATAACATTCTTTAATCCAATGTGTAAATAAAAATAGTTCAATTATTTAAATTAATAATGACGTGGAAATTGAAAAAGGAAATCTAATATATCTAAAACAGAACAAATATATAAGAATTCAAATCGTGTATGGAGCGGTAGCCAAAAAGTCGGAGACGAGGGTTTTTTCTCCTCCGAAATTCTTGAGTTTGTTATACATGGAGATGGGGATCGGTTGTGGCTTTTAAGCCGCCTACTAATCTCGGCAAGAATTTCAAAAGTATTAGAGAAAGAAGGAGGGCATGAGAGGGAAATTCGATCACCAAGAAAGAAAAGTATCTCGATAACAAAAAAACATTGATGTTCTCATCGATTCGAGGTAAGTACGTTGTTGAAAATTATCACCTCTTCCCCGTTTTCTTTTATGATATTTTGATTTGTAGATGGCTTCTTAATTTTGGTTTCTACATTTGTGTTTTGTCCAATCTGTCTCACTATTAATTTCCTATTGCTTTTTATGCTTGAATTCTAGTTGCTAATCGAATGTTAACTTATGTTATAATGAGTAAATGTTTCTTATGATTGAACCCTAGCTCTCGTATGTCTGTGAGCAAAATTGATTGCTAATCGAATGTTAATTTGTGTTATAATGAGTAAATATTTCTTATGATTGAACCCTAGTTCTTGTATGTTTGTGAGAAAAATCGATTATATGGTCTTATAAAAGAATTTGGAAGAGACGAAGAAATTAAATTATACCTATATATTTCATAGAAGCTCACTTATAATGAATTTGGAAAAAAGTATCCTAGCTAATACCTTATTAACTTATGTATACTTGAATAGATAATCGGTAAAAACCAATCTAGGGCCTGATAAACAAACAAATATTTCACAAATATATTATATAATCATCATTTAAGTAGCCCGTGATTAAATTTGATTCAGTATGCTTCTAAATTGGATGTTAATTTAATTATTGAAACAAGATAACTATCAATCCATTTGAAAATGTGGATGCAGTTGACTTATAAGTTTAAAATTGATTTACATAGAATTGAAATGGAACATAACATATTATAAAATTGAGGCCTAACATCCCAATGCAGTAAGTGACTGTTAGCATGTATTCAGCATTCATATCCCAATGCACCGTTAATTCACGAACCTTTGAATTTACCTACGGTGAATAAGTCAATATTTTTAAATGTCACTTGGACGTTTAATATTTCTTTTCACTTCTTGTTACTACAAAGGATAGTTTATCTAAATCTTACTACCGGATGATATTGATTACTGATTTGTATAGTTTTTCTTGATAATTATTGGTTAATTTTTGGTAACTATCTTTTTATTGTTAAATTTAATATAATCACTTGAGTTACTATGCTTCTTTTTCTTTATATTTGCAAAAGGCATAATGACAAAACGATGAGGAACTACACGAGGTGAATGATGGGGATAAGAAGGACGAGATGGAGAAAATGCTACTAATTTAAGTAAGTTTTTTTTTATTTAACACATACATGTTTATATTATTGTCTATGGTAAAGTTTTGATTTATTATATTTTGGTTATTTTTTGCTAACATGAAAAAATGTTGAAGTGGAGAAATGAGAATTTAGTGGACTCAATGAGCGACAAGACTATTGTGAAGAAAGTATCTAGATGAAGTTTTGAGAGGGGTCGTGATCCAGTTGCATGTAAGACGACGAGTATTATCGATTCAAATTGTCCTAATTACAACCAATGGATGGGTCGAGTTGGAGTCCTTGAAGCAACCATTGAAACTGTGCAAAAACATTCAATCAAGAAAAGTAGCTTGCCTCTATCGGGAGAATCTCACAATGATACATCTAACAACATTCGGTCTATAGAGTATCATGATGAATCTTGTGAAATTGGTGATGAGTTTGACAATCTAGATTGAATATTTAGGATTATCATCGAATATTTATCACATTGAAGATACACTCATGACTAGTTTCTCTTTTATTTCTTTAGTCTTTGAATTACATGAATAATATTTTGTTTTTTATGGTTGAGACAATTATTGTATAGCATTTTTATTTAAAACAATTTTTTGGCCTCAAGTTTTGTATTGTTTGCATACATGTATATATTATTACCTATATATATTGTGGTTAATATCTACACAAAAGTGTTTTTACCAACTCATCTACACCTATTACATACATATAAATGTATATTTACCCACACATATAAAATGACACGTGTCATTGACACTAGTAAGGTCATGCCACATCATGTGCCATGTCATCGTACAACCAAATCATATCACCTTTAGCCACACATTTTGATTACATCTAAACACACATATATGTATAGGTATAGCTTACTATCTATATCCACACATAATCTATGTATGGGTAATAATCTTTACCTACAGGCATGAGTCCACACATGATTACACTTATTTTATGTGTGGGTAAATACAATTACTCACATATATGGATGTTTTACCCACACATAACGTGTGTTGGTAAACACCCCAATTTCTTGAATAACTTAATAAACACATCATATACATTCATTTAATTAAATCAATCGTGTATATCTTTAAAAGTCATCTTAAATCGTTAAGTCTTTTAAAAACGATTTTGTTTCCGTACTCGGTTTTAGAAAATACTGAATTCACCTCAGGTCTAGCTAAAGCAGTCAATAACGAGTCCTCATGAAAGCAATCGAGCTCAAAAAATATCCTACAATTTAATTCCCAATCGTGAACCACTAGATCGCAATTCAAAGAATAGCAAACACTCGAATCGCAAATCATCCAATCGCAAAACACCCTGATTTGCAATTTCATCAGTCGCAAATCACCCTCAAATAATAACCAGGTCTCAATCGCAAATTTAACCACAATCATGAAACATGCCAAATCGAAAAGTATGACTCAATCGTAAATTGCATAGATCATGAATCATTTTGGATTGCAAATCAACAATCATGACATAGAATCAAGAATCTCAATCATAAATCCGAATCAAAAACCACAATGGAAAATCTTAATCGAAAAGGTTCAAATCGTGAATCACACTAGGGGACTCAAACCTTCAGGTGAATCAACCCCAATCGTAAACCACACTTAAATCGTAAATCATGGTTCATGATAGTTGAACTTGGTAATTGTGTTGTTATTGTATATTGAAATCGATAGAGTACAAGGCATATAAATAGATAAAATATTTACACATTATATCCCTCTAATCTATACTAATTATAATTCTGGCTAATATTCCCCCTCAAGCTAAGGCCGGGAAACGACCTGCAGCTTGGACCGTAAATTCTCAAAACGTTGAGACAATAATGGTTTGGTAAAAGTATCAGCAATCTGATCATCAGTAGAAATAAATTGAACCGAGAGCTTCTTTTCAGCAACTTTTTCTCTAACAAAATGAAAGTCCACCTCAACATGTTTTGTGCGTGCGTGGAACACTGGATTGGCTGACAAATACGTGGCGCCAAGATTATCACACCACAAGACAGGCGTTGCAGTCATGGGAACCTGGAGTTCACGTAGGAGAGATTCAAGCCAAGTGACTTCAGTGACCGTATCGGCTAGAGCCTTATACTCGGATTCTGTGGATGACCGAGATACAGTCTTTTGTTTTCTAGCTGACCAAGAGACGAGATTTGTACCAAGATAGATCGCATACCCCCCGGTGGACCGTCGGTCATCTAGACAGCCAGCCCAATCAGCGTCAGAGTATGCATTTACAGAGGGAGAATGAGCATCCGAGTATGCATGTAAAACAGACCCAGAAGTATGATTAATCAGAAGGCCATAATCAGTAGTGCCCTGTAGATACCGAAGAATCCGTTTAACGGCAGCCCAGTGATTTTCCGTTGGGGCATGCATAAACTGGCAGACTTTGTTGACTGCAAATGTAATATCTGGGCGAGACAAGGTGGCATATTGTAGAGCCCCAACAACCTGCCGATAGCGAACAGGATTCTCATAAGGAGTGCTGTCCCCAAGAGTTAAAGTGGCAGTGGTGGTCATCGGAGTTGTGACAGGTTTAGCCTGAGAGAGACCGGTTTTTTGAAGAATCTCCAGAATATATTTTTTCTGAGACAAAACCAAATCAGTTCCTTTGGAAGTAACTTCAATGCCAAGGAAGTACGAGAGGGGACCCATATCCTGAAGAGCAAAGGTGTGGCTCAAACTTTTGATCACCTGATCAATAACTGTAGGGTTGTTACCTGTCAAAATGATATCATCAACATAAACCAACATATATAAGAGAGTGCCCTGTGAGGAGTAAATAAAGAGAGAGGGATCTGTGGAGGAACCCTTAAACCCCAGAGATAGTAAGGCCTTGGACAACCGATTGAACCAGGCCCGAGGAGCCTGCTTAAGTCCGTACAAGGACTTATGTAGAAGACAAACATGTTTCGGTTTTTGTGGATCAATAAATCCAGGTGGTTGGCGCAAGTAAACAGTCTCCGTGAGATCACCGTGCAAAAATGCATTTTGAACATCCAACTGCTGGAGGGGCCATTTATGTGTCACGGCGAGAGAGAGAACAACCCTAACTGTGGTAAATTTGACCACAGGACTGAATGTTTCATGATAATCAATTCCCGGTTGCTGGTTGAAGCCTTTGGCCACTAGACGGGCCTTATAACGTGTGATTGCGCCTGTTTGATCTCTCTTAATTTTGTATACCCATTTACAATCGACCACATTAGTATTAGAAACTGGAGGAACTAAAGACCAAGTGCCATTCCGAATCAAAGCAGCGTACTCTTCAGCCATGGCCTTACGCCAGTGAGGGTCTTTGTTGGCAATGGAAAAGGTAGAGGGCTCAGTGTCGGTAGTGGTGGAGGTGTGAAAGGCTGAAGGATTGTAAGGAACGGTAGGTTTGGGATGAGGTCGGAGGTTAGATGGTCGAACACGAGGCGGAGGAGGATTACCAGGTGTGGTGGACGGTTGTGATTGTGAAGTAGAGGAAGGGGCACAGGTTGTGGGTGGAACAACAGGTTTAGGACGCCTGCTGTAGGTTTGAAGAGGAACAGAAGAATGTGTAGAGGGAGGTGTAGTAGGGGAGGGGGGGCAAAGGAATTTCTGTAGGATAACTTGAGACATAAGGATCTGGTGAAGGTGGAGAGGGAGATGTAGTGGAAGATGTAGAGGAACACTTGAAAGGAAAGTGGTGTTCATTAAATCGGACATGCCAAGCAATGTATAAACGGTTAGTGATGGGATCAATACATCGATAACCATGATGAGAGGGGCTGTACCCAAGAAAGACACAGGCAATAGAGCGAAAATCCATCTTGTGTTGATTATAAGGACGGAGATGTGGAAAACATTGAGAGCCAAAGACCCTTAAGAACGAGAAGACGGGTTTGCGCTAAAAAACATGTTCGAAGGGAGAGATGTTGGAGATATGACGAGAGGGCATACGGTTAATGAGGTAAACCGCAGTATCATAAGCAAAGTGCCAAAACCTAGAGAGAACACCCGATTGGGATAGAAGAGTGAGACCAGTTTCTACCACATGTCGGTGGCGTCTTTCGACCATGCCATTTTGTTCACTAGTATGAGGACATGATAGACGATGGAAAATCCCGATAGAAGTAAAGAAGTGGGACAGATTTCGAAATTCGCCCCCCCAATCAGTTTGAACCGATTTAAGTTTGGTGTTGAATTGTCGTTCAACAAGAGTCACAAATTGTTTAAAAAGGTGAAAACATCAGATTTGCGTTTTAAAGGAAATATCCACATATAGTGAGAAAAGTCATCAACACACAGTAAGAAATAGTTATGACCATCCGAAGAAGAAATGGGTGCGGGACCCCAAACATCACAGAACAATAAATCCAAAAAATTAGCACTTTTATTATTAGAAGAGAACAAATGAAGTTTTGATGATTTGCCTATGTGACATGAAGTACAAAAAGAACTAGAACTTTTATTTAAAATAGGAAGACTATATCTCGACAGCATTGTTTGCAAAAGCTGAGAATGTGGATGACCAAGTCTTTGATGCCAGATGTCAGGTGAGGAACGAACAGCGGTGAAAGCAACTTTTGGAAGCGAGCGGATTGGAGGAAGACAGATGGAGTACAACCCGTTGTTACTTGGACCCGTGAGGAGGGTAGTGTGTGTAAACATGTCCTTCACAGCAAAGTAAGTAGAGTGAAACTCAAAGAAAACATGATTATCGTGACAAAACTTTTGAACAGAGAGTAAATTGCGTTTGATTTGTGGAACATGAAGAATATTAGAAATAGTAAAGGTTTTGGAAGGAGAGAAAAGACGAGTACGACCAATATGAAGAATGGGTAAGCCCTTACCATTACCAACATGAAGAGTATCCTCACCGTAGTAGGGTTCATGATTGTCGAGGCTGGAAACATCCTGAGCAACATGGCTGTTTGCACCAGTGTCTGGGAGCCAAGTGGTTGACTGTTGAGGGCGATGATCCACAAAGTTTGCTGATGGCTGTTGTGAACGGGATCTGAGTGTTGCTGGATCCCGGTTTGGGCAATGTGAAGGTATATGTCCTATGCCACATCGATTACATGTACCATAGACCGTGTTTTGATTGGATGCCCAGCTAAACTGACTTCTATTTCCTCCAGGCTGCTGATTGTGAGAAGAACCCCGACCACGACGAGTTTGTGAGCCACGCCCTCGAGAATTTTGAGGGCGAGAGGTAAAGAAGGCCTGTGCAGGTGGTTGAGTTACTGGTTGAAGTTGAAAACCCAGCTGAGAAACAAGCTGTTGAAGCACTTGAATTGTATCAGATTGTGAACCGGCTGTAGAAGATGAAGAATGGGTTGTAGATGTGGTATTAAACGCTTGTGCTGATGAAATAACAGTGGCTGATTTTGTAACCATATAGTCATGATCAGAAAAAGTCCATGGAGTTCGGTAAAAGCAATGGGAACTTGTCGAGCAAGAAGGGTAGATTTCAAACCATTGTATTCTTCACGAAGGCCGGAGATAACCAACATAACTAAATCCTTTTCCTTGATCGGTTCACCAATGTTGGCAAGAGCATTGGCATATGCTTTGGCCCGGTGAAGATAGGCTGAAGCATATTCATCACTTTTCATCTCAATCTTGAGAAGCTGAGTTTTAAGCGTGTATTCTCTAGAGGCTGAATGAGGAGCATATGCATGCTCAAGGGACAGCCATAAGTCTCTGGATGTGGTGCCTTGTACGTGTGAAAAAGAAGCCTCGGAAATAGTAGAGATAATAAGCATACGTACATTAGCATCATTCGATACCCATGCAGAGTAGTCGGGATTTGTTTGAGTTGTACCTGATGAATCTTTGTCAGATGATTGAGCAGGAAAGGCAATTACTGATGAAGGACAAGAGATGGAGCCATCAACATAACCGATTAGGTTGTTGGTAACGAGAAAAGGCTGAATCATTGTTTTCCAGAAACCATAATTGGTTGGAGATAGGGTAAAAGCAAACTTGTGTGAGTTATGGGAGGCTTTCTCGGTTGTAGAGAAAGCAGCGATGGCCATTGTGGACCTGCTGTGCTGATCGGAAAAAAAAAGAAGGGTAGTTTGCGCAGGTGGGTTTAAGGTTGAAGAAGTCGACAGATAGGTTTAGGGTTGTAGGGCCGGCTGGGGCAAAGCCAGCTCTGATACCAAGTTGAACTTGGTAATTGTGTTGTTATTGTATATTGAAATCGATAGAGTACAAGGCATATAAATAGATAAAATATTTACACATTATATCCCTTTAAGCTATACTAATTATAATTCTGGCTAATAATGATCGTAAATCTCATCACTCGAAAATTACATAGCCAATCGTAAATCACCCCTTCCCTTAGAACCACAATTCACGATTCACATACTTGAATCATAAAAACCCAAGAACATAGCTTTAACAACTTTAATCATCAATCTTTCTAATTTCTTAATTAAAACTCGTTACTTTTATACCAAAGTCATTACAAACACATCTTAATCATCAATTTCATCTTTTAACATCATTTAGTCACTCAATTTAATCATTTCCCACTCAGTTCCAAAGTTCACATTCATAACCGACAATTTCAAGCCCAAAATCATACCAATTCATCTTCTAAATACGAAATTAACACACAAGGAGAGGTTAGATACTTACAGGTGACCAATGAACAACAATAATTCTCAGAAATCCTCTCAATCGAGTAGTCCTTGATTTCTTCTCTCGGCTCTCTCTTGAACTCACACACTAGCACACACAGTTCCAATTCAAAAGTCTTGTAACTCCCGATTAGTCCTTAATCATCTCTATTAAACTTTTAATTAAATTACACCCAAATTCAAAAAGTTATACCTTTTAACACTTCCATCACACTTCTCATTTTAATAAAAATACCCACGAGACAACATCAATACCCGACAAAATAAATATACTTTTACTCCAAACATCTCACGAGTTAATGTTTCACAAATACATCTTATTAAATGCAGCGCTTATACAATAAATGTCCGAACTTTGGATCGTTACACTTATCGATATAACAAATATTGTAGTTTTAATAAATTTTGCTTACATATATTTTTTTATTTAGGGGGCCCATTTTCCCCACTTAGCATAGGGTAGGGGTGGAACCTAAAACCCACTTAATAGAAAATAATACTAGAAAAAACACATTTGAAAATTGAAAATCATTATATAACCCATTAGCGCAAAATACACACACGCATATAAATTATATATATATATATATATATATATATATATATATATATATATATATATTAATTATGGAAACTTATTCGAGAGATGATGCATTTGAGAGAACAAACAAGGCATTCAAAAAAAATATACAAAACATTCACTTATTAGAAAAAATAAAGAACACTAGCAAACCTACAATTAAAATAATTATTTTATAATCAATAATCCTTATTTGAGGGACGATGCATTCAGGAAATCGGGAAAAACAATCGAGGCATTTAGGAAAAACAGATGAGGCATTCGAGAATAATACCAAGGGACAGAAAGTTGGCATTCACAAACAATAAAATACTGTCAAATCTACCGATGTGTTAACGTATCTTAAAGAAGTTTATTGTTTTCCTAATACAATTATTGCATATAGAGTCTTGAGACTATTCCAGCAACGATTACATATGTAAAAAGAAGTTTCTTAAACTTAAGTTTTTGAAACCCAATTGTGGTCCACAATGTCACAAAAAACTTAATAGATTGTTAATAATAATTATTGAAAATGATATATTAAAGAGTATTGATTACTCCACAACTTTGCTTCCAATAATTAATAATAAGAAAACTCATGATTCATGTAACTAAGTCTTATTGATATAACAAATATTGTCATATTAGTGAATTTTGCTTATATGTAAATTTTTTTATTTAAGGGGCCCATTTTCCCCACTTAGAACAGGTAGGGGTGACAATTTTCGATATGATACGAAGCAGGAGATGGATCCGTCATGAAAATAAATGGATTTTAGTTGACATGTATAATAAAAAGTTTGATTCTTGTTGACTTGTGTGACACGTATAATAATTCGGTTGGGTTAGGGTCATACATAAATTTTGTGATCCACATTCGAATCCTTTTACTATTTATATATATTTTATTTTTTTCATATATAAATCAAGTTTTGACATAATTATTATCTAAGATTTTCACATTCCACACTCTTGTGAAAATAAAACAAAAAGGATCTTGATATTAAAATTTATGATTTTTTTGCGTCAACCTTCCAACGCGTTGACCCGTTTACAATCCATCAACCTTCTATAACCTACCAACCTGTAAATGACCCGTCAACACGCTAACCCGTATAATTAAATGGGTTATGCGGCTATCACATATACGGGTTAGTGTTTTGAATTGTGACACAAATAAATAAACGGGTCGAGTTCGGATCAAATGATTCTGACATGTCAACTCAAATACGACACTTTGACACGATTGACACCCCTAACACAGGGCCTAAAAAATCCACGGATGGCCCCTATCTTTATGAGATGTTACCTTTTCCTCATAAACATCAATTAAGTAATCAAGTTTGTAAACGATTTAAAACACACATCTCCAATAAAACCTCTCAGAACATATCAATTCATAATGAAATATATCTACTTTTCAATTCACAACCATGATGCTATGTGTAATTTAATCTACTACTGTTCTGTAATTTTAGGCTACTTATGGAAATGAATGTTTGTAGAGAGATCGAACACCGGAGCCAAAATAGACTGTTTTCAGCTGAGAAGTCAACGACCGTATGTTTTTCAAGAAAAACTAGTTGAAGGATGAAATTTGTAACTGGCAAACGGGTGGAATTGATGAATCCCTATGAAGGTAAACATGCATCTTCCTGTAGAGAGGGTGGTTAATGATGCTATACCCACTCGATCAAATTTAATTAAAATGTTGAAGAAGCTTCGGAACACTGTTCTTAATTTTAACACACACACATATATATATGCTCTTGTTTGAATAAATTTTGAGCTTGCATGGTAGCTAGGAATTATTAATTAGGGCAAATTACCGAGAAAGATAATCTAAATATCAAGATTTGTCAATAAAGGTAACGTCTAATTTTTTTGGTCAAGAAGAGATTATAAATTTCAATTTGTAACAAAAAGGGTATAATGCATGAAATTTATAACTTTTTTTGTTAGAAATTGAAATTTATAATCCTTTTTTGTTAGGTCTAAGAGGTCATTATACTCTTTTTTGTTACAAATTGAAATTTATAATCCTTTCTCGTCCAAAAAATTGAGCGTTATCTTTATTGACAATTTTTAATATTTAGATTACCTTTCTCAGCAATTATGTCCAAAATTTATCTTGCAGCTGATAGCTACCTTAATTTTTCTGCAGCGAACAATCCTTGATTGGAAGTTGTCTTTCGAGCAATTTAATTGGAAACACAACACACACACATATAGAGAGAGGGGGTAGGATTAAATGAGAACAAATTTTAAGGCGAGAACTTAAAGAACCGTTTATAGCTCTTGGATGATCTTTATTTAATGACTGATATTAAACTTGGGAAGGTTCATTTGAGAACCTTTTTTATACGAGAATCGCGAGAACCAATCTTAGCCGTTCACTTTGGATAATGGAATTCATGGATGAAGAGCGTGGGGGGATAGAGTGTGGGAGGGTGCATGTAAGGAATTTATGGGTGGACAATCCAATTGAAGAAGGGGAAATTTCATGACTAAGATTGGTTCCCGCAATAAAAACGATTCTCAAATGAACTTTTCAATATGTGTGCGTGTGTGTGTGTATATATATAGGCAAAAATCCAAACAACAACTGTTTTTCCTACGAGAACCGCGAAAACCAATCTTAGCCGTCCAATTCCCCCTCCTTCAATTGGATTGCCCACACATGAATTTCTTACATGCACCCTGTCACGCTCAATCCCCCCACGCTCTTCATCCCTGAATTTCATTATCCAAAATAAACGGTCAAGATTGGTTCTCGCAGTTCTCGTACGAAAAACAGTTCTCGTTTGAACTTTTGCCTATATATATATATATATATATATATATATATATATATATATATATATATATATAGGCAAAAGTTCAAACGAGAACTGTTTTTCATACGAGAACCGCGAAAACCAATCTTAGCCATTCATATTTATAGGCACAAGTTCAAACGAGAATTGTTTTCCGTACGAGAACCGCGAGAACTAATCTTAGCCGTCCAATTCCCCCTTCTTCAATTGGATTGGATTGTCCACCCATGAATTCCTTACATGCACCCTGCCACACCCAATCCCCCCAAGCACTTCATACATGAATTCCACTTACCACTTGAATGGCCAAGATTGGTTTTCGCGGTTTTCGTACGAAAAACAGTTCTCGTTATATATATATATGGCGACAATGAATAATTGCTACTCATTAATATGTCTATTTTCAAGACGTGGAGAGTATGGTATTTATGTAATACGGTGATAGCAAATAATTTTCGTTTGCTAACATGTCTATTTTCTTTTATCTTTTTTCCATTTCTTTTACTTTTTTGCTCTCCATAATTGAAAAAAAAAGTTATGAAAATATTTTTTAATAATTAATTTAATTTGTATTGGCTTTGACTTTTAAAAAAAATTATATTGACTTTGATTTCCTTAAATATGTAAAGTTTAGTTATTAAAATGAAATATAAGAATTTTATTCACTATATCTAATAGTTACTCAATTTAGTTTATACATGAAATAATTTAATAATTTCAAAATATTTAAAATTTAAGAGTTTAAGCAAAAGAAATAAGTATTTTATAATATAGTATAAATATAGATATATGCGATTTAATGGTAAAGAAAGACAATTAATTGTCCCTAAAAATTAATTAATAGGGAAGAATGGACTAATGGAGCATCAAACCGTTGGGTTCAGGGGAATAATTCGAATTGTTAAACTATGGGCTGCTATCTGGACTTTATGTAGCAATTCTGGGCTTTCAAATAACAAATAGATGTTAAAAAAAATGAAATAGTGTTACTATAATTCAATACTATATCGGTAATAATCTTTAAAATACATTAAAAAATGAAAGATTTACAATAAAAATATTTATTGCTTCGATTCTTATTAACTGGTATTAAAGGTATGTAAATACATAAAAGTTATAAATAAACTAAAATGCATAATAACAAGACTAAGTAATCTTAATTGAGAGGTTGTATATTCTTTTACAAATTATTCTTAGAGTTAATTAGAAAAAATGGTTCATGTGGTTATCACTGATTTTCACTTTTAGTCATTTAACTTCAAAAATTACGAAAATAGTCACTGTGGTTGTCACTTTATTTCACTTTCGGTCATTTACACTAACTGACGTTAAATATTGATGTTATATGCCCTCATGTGCCTTGCACATGAGGGTATTTTTGTTATTTTAACCCTTTATTCTTGTTACCAAACATATTTTCTAAATTACCTCTAAATCTAATCATTTTAAAACAAAATTAAATAATCTAAATCTAAATTATATAATGAATTAGAATAACATAGCAACGGTCATCAGCAAGAACAAGACCTCTGAATTAGAATGCTAAATTAATCACCTGTTTAAACACATGTCAATTGACACTTGCTACCAAAGTTTCATAATCGCAAAATGTTATCTTTATTGAGACCAAAAATAATAATGCATAAAGTACACCAGATCTAAAATGAAAAACCTATGAAAACCCAAATTGATTGGTATATCTAAAAAACCTAAAAATCATATCGGTAAATCTATACCAATGAACACCCAAACTACATTAAAATTTAAAACCTACTCTTCAATCTTCAATCTTCAATCTCACAAAAAAGGGTTTAGATGAACATAAGGCTTCATGGTGGCTGTGGAGGTGTCACCGACTACAAGAGTTCAGATCTCATGAACTGGTGTTCAAATCGGTTGTAAATCACTGAGTTCTGACGAGATGGCATAGTGGTGGTTTAGAACCTGCAAACGATGATAGTCGTGGTTAAGATCTGTTGTAACTCATTCCGACGAGATGGCGGCGGTGGTGATTGAGATCTGGCGAACGATGATGGTGGTGATTCAGATCAGTTGTGATTCACTGAGATGGAGGGGGCGGCGGTTACGATGGTTGTCTTCAATAGGGAAGATAAAGATATCAGATGTAGGGTTTTCTTATACGGTGGTTAGATCTGAAATTGATGATAATATGGGTGATTAGATGGCGGAGATGGTGGTTTCTGGCGGTGATGGTAGTGGTTTAGATGTCAGTGATGGTGGTTTTTGGCGGTGCTGGTGGTTAGACGGGGGTTGTGGTGGTGGATTTCGGTGGTAGAGAGAAGGATAGAGAGAGACTGTGTGTGACTGAGATTCTGAGAAAATGGTTAGAGAGAGATTGTATTTAAATGGGAGAAAGGGTATAATATTAATTGTTTTTTTATTTATTTAAATATAGAGGATATATTTTACCATGTTTGGTAACAAGGATAAGGGGTTAAAATGACAAAAATACCCTCATGTGCAAGGCACATGAGGGCATCTAACGGCGATAGTTAACGTCAGTAGTGTAAATGACCGAAAGCGAAACAAAGTGACAACCATAGTGACTATTTTCGTAATTTTTGAAGTTAAAAGATTAAAAGTGAAAATAATTGACAACCACATGGACCATTTTTGTAATTAACTCTTATTCTTACTTATTAAGACAAGTACAAAACTTAAGGGATGAGATTAGGAAAGAAAATTAATGTATTACATGTATTAATTATTAAGTTGGTTGGAGGATTATAAAACAAGCGTATACAAGTTTTCATCGTAAGGACTAAGGACTTATAGTATTAGCCTAAGGATGAGCAAAAAAACCGAAACCGATCAAAAAACCGAACCAATATAGCAATAGACGGTTTTGGTTTTTAAAATTTCCAAAACCGACTTTTTCGATTTGGTTTTTAAAATTTCAAAAATTGAAAAAACCGAACCGAACCGTTCCATTGGGAAATATTGTAAATATACATGTCCAAAAAGTTAAATACCCTAAAACTTTCCATTTATACAGTCGTCCCTCGTTTACATTAGAGTTCCATCAAAGAGGCCTCACACTGATTCAAATCTCCTTCGTAGTAGCAGCTTCATTTGGTCGTCGGACTACTCGTTTGAGTTCACCTACATCACTTCATTTCGAGTCGGAGAGTTCACTTCTTCTCGATTTTATCCATTTGAAGCTTAATATAGAAATCATTTCTAGTTGTTCATCTCGATTTTCAGGTTCTAGTTTTCTGAGTTGTATACAATTCATTTCGATTTTTCGTTTTGCTAATATTATATTTATCGATTTTCTTTGAGTTTTTATTTGTTTCAACCTTGGCTTTAAAATTTAAACATTTGACAAACATTTTGCTTGTATCAATTGCAATGTATATAGCTTGAATTAGATTACACACATCTTGATGTTTTTAATATAGCTTCAATCCTGTTTAATTTCATAGTTTCACAATGAAGGTTGTATAGCTTCAAATCTTGATGGTTAAAAAGGAAAAGCTATAAAACCAAACCAAAAACCGAACAGAAAACTAACTTCAAAACTGAAAACCAAACAACTCCAAAACCGAATGGTTTTTGTTTTGGGTTCCAAAAACTGAAATTTTCAGCCTGGTTTCGGTTTTATGCCAAAACTGAACTAAATGAACCGTGCTCGCCCCTAGATTAGCCGGTTATTCTTAAAGGGGGTGATTTGTAAATAACTTCTTTTTTTTGCTATTCACAATAAAACGTGTATTTTTGAACTACAATATCTTTGAACATGTGGCTAAGAAAAATAATTGATGGGTTTTTTAAGAAAAATGATATATACTCCTATTTCACCCTTCTACTCATCACAAGATAATATGTGAAATTCACTATTTCTCTTTCCTCACCTCCTACATTGATTTTGACACTTTTGTCTATTTTGTGAGTAGAATGATAAGTAGCAAGAAAAAGTAGGAGAAAATATCACCTTTCGTTTTTTAAAAGCATAAAAATCATAATTGTTATGTAAGACAAAATATTGTTATGTACAAATATTCTCTTATTATTAAAGTTTGTTGCTTTTTTTAAAAAAAATATTCTTAGGTTTAAAGGCAAACACAAGATAAAATTAGTTATAAAATTCAAGCAATAAAATAATTCAATGACTTTTAAATTTTTGAAAAGCAATTCAATGATTTATCTTTATACGAAGAAATTAGTGAATTATTAGTTTCTTGGTCTATAAATAATGTAAAGACAATTATAATATAATTAATGTACTTAAAAAGCAAGTCATCTTAATTAATATTTAATGTTGAGTGGGATATGGAGCCCTCCATGTCATGATTCAAAATGTTTGAAATTTAAATCAAAATTATATTCTCTTGGCTTTAAACCTTTGTCTTCTTCTTTATTAAACCTTAAAACTTTACTCCTTTGTTTCAAATATCTTTAAACGCAAATAAGACAAATTGAAAAAAAAAATTATTACATCAAATCAGAATTTTACCAACATTATATAATATAGTTTTCTCTCTTTTCTTAAAAGATTGTAGGATAAACCGTATAAAAGAATAATATATTGTGTTTAAAATCTTTTAGTATAAATAAAAATATAATATAAATAAAATATATTAAACAATTGTATCCATCGTTATAGATAAAAAAATTAATTATCAACTCTGAATCATATATTTTGGTGAAATTAGAAATCCAATTTTAACTTTCTTTTATCAAAGTTATATTGATTTTAATTTTAATCAATATTATTAGAAAAGATTTTATATATCCTTCTTAAATCTTAAAATTTCAAATTTGTTTATAATAATTTACAAATACCATCTTTACCATTTGTAACATTTCAAGGTATCATATGTAACCAAATTCTTATCATTTTAAAATATTTTATACTCATTTTATTTTTTTAATTATAATTAATAAAAAATCGACCATATCGCCTCTAACTGTAACAATAATTATCGATGTCTTGTACGAGAAATACAGTTACATTTTTTCGTATCACAATACCGCGTTTCAACCATCACATCTGTTAATTTCTTTAAATTCTCAGTTATAATTAACCACTAATTAAAAGAACTTAAGATCTAAATTACTCGCAAAACAAATGGTTTCCCTTTAAACCATCCTATGTGCATGTATGAATTCTATATGCATGGTTATTGGTTAACCTATGGACCCCTTCTCTTATATATCAGATATATCACATAAATCAGTTACAGTTTTAAATACATGTCATACACTCACATACATCATATCATAATATGTTAATTTAGATCTATAAAAGAGAATTATTTCGGTTTTCTTTCGGAGTGAGTTTTACACCTCATATAATCCATGAATCTATAAGCTAATGAATATGGTTGTTCTATGACTTTTACCAGGGACCAATACACTCTTTCTTTCTCTCTCTCTTAAGACCGATTATTCAAGGTGACTACTTGACCATACAATCTAGGACTGAGCATGGAGCGTTTTTGACCCCAAACCAAACCATAACCGTTAATATTGGTTATGTGTTTTTTCAAATCAATGGGTATCAGTTTATAATGGGGCGGTTAACGGTTTTTGATATGAGATCGGTTTTTGTTATCGGTTTTATTGATTAACCGTTATACTAAGTTGGGTCAAACTTAATGGGCTTCGTAATTTTAGAATATGAGCTTGAGTTATATTTTTTATTGCTTTATAGTAGCCACAAATTTGGGCTAAATAGTTGATTATTTTCTAGACTTAGTAAACCCATTATTTTTTATGACAAAAATACAAAACGGTAGGCTAGAGTTATATTTAATACACAAATTGAGTCTGATGGTACATACCTTTTGGCCTCCATCAGTTCGTAACTTATGAATTCATTTTTAATATATTTAATAGCCTCAAATGAAAGAAACAATCAAGTGTTTAATATTTACAATGACTATTAATAGTCCGGTATAATGAATAAGACGACATAATAAGTAACAAAGTTCAAGCTTTTATAAAAATATAACTTGCATAATGCACCATAAATGAACAAATATTCAAACAATTAAATAATAAACATATAAAATAATTAAATATAAATTCTTTTGGTTCGGTTTGGTTACATGTACAAAACCAAAACTGACCCACTATCTATCGGTTAATGAAATTTTATAAACCGAACCGTCGGTTTTCATTTGGTTCGGTTTTAATAGTTCGATTTTAACGGTTTTATCGATTATGGTTCGGTTTTTCGGTTAAGATGCTCACCCCTAATACAATCATATCCAACTCCAAGGAAAAACCCACAACGAGGCTGTGATTTGTGAAGCATGACTTAGCATTTTTAGCATTCAATAAGTCATTACTAGTAGAGTATTAGTATCGTATCCATATAATACTGTGACGACGAATAGTTTATACCCAATAACATGTCGTTTTATATAATATAGAGTATGATATTAAACGAATTATTTCTACCCGATAACATATTGTTTCATTTATTTTTCTTTTTTTCCCATCAACCATTTTCTTTACTTTTCTTACTTTTATTTTATTAGACATCATAATAATTTAATCTAGAATTCTACTTAAGAATCTTTCTTAGTAATTAAAATGCTTAATTTGTAAAATAAAATGATAGAATTTGTATTTTAATGTAATTTAAACAGTCTATTCAAAATAAAAAACAACCAACAGTAGCACTTATTTTGCATGACTTCTTATATTCAAACAATTATTTTAGTAGAGAACACTTGATAAATAAGATAAGAGAGATCTTTATATCATTATACTTTATATATCTACTTATTCTTTAACACACAAGATTATACAAGTATAAAAATAAAAGAAACGAAATTAAGAAAGAGAATTAATAGATTTTACATGTAATTATCTAATAATTAGAAGCATAAAGTATGAAATTTTAGTAGGAGTAAATAGAATTTAATTTCCATTAGAAAAACAGAAATACATTTATATTCAATGTCAAATAACTTAAATTGGCTGTGCATTTGTTTTTTCTTAAAGAAATTTTTTATAATTACTTACTTCATCTTCCTACTTACTAAATAATAACATATAAAATCTATTTTTTTTTAAATAATAAACAAAGAAGACATATGTGAAATCTACTTATTTTCTTTTTTAATTTCTTCTTATAATATTGATTGACATAAGGTTATCCGTAAAGGCCTTCCCTTTCCCAAATCAATCCAAATGGCACATCACTACCTTATTAGTTTTTTTTACTTTTTTCTTCTCAACCCAAAAAGAAAAGAAAAAGGCTGCAACTTTCATCGGATTGGCGAACCCGAGGTGAAAAAATTTCAAGGAAACCAGAAACCTCCGTAGGTGTGTTCCTGAACATCACCTTTGAACCCAAAAGAACCCGAATCTCTTCGAACGATGCTCTTCGCATGAACTAATAAGTAAGAGTATAAGTAAAAAAAATTTACTAAGATATAAAACATATCTTTCATGAAATAACTATGAAAATGTAAGCATATGAAGCAAGTATGACGTCATGAGAAGGTCACAAACATCATAATTGGAATGTGGATTGAAGGTGGTGTCGTTTTATAGCGTGACCCTGTCCATGTTTTGTCCTTTTTCACTTTTAACAAACCACTTGTCTACGCACACCTCTATCGCCAGAAATTATATTATATAATATAAAAATACAATTAAATTTGTTATGTTTTATCCTTTTTCATTTTTAATATTTTTTTTATTTTATACAAATAACTTTTTTTATGTGTTTGAACTTTAATTCATTTTATACATTTAATTCTGTAATAATTGTTATTGTATATAATAAATTACATATAATAAGAAAATTATAAAAATTGATTATATTTTTTTTAAATAAGAATTTTATTGTATACAATAATAACTAATTAAGATAAAATTTATTATACTTTTGTGTAATTTATCCTTTTATTAATTATGGAGTGTTTTTATTATCATAATTCTTTAGTAATTTAGAGCATTATAGTTGCTAAAATGGTTATCAATATTTGTTATGTCGACAACTGTAACGTCCTAAATTTTTTTTTTAAACAAATGAATTTAGAATATAAATGCACTTAACAAAAGGTCATACGAGGTCCCGCACCCGGAACTACCCGTAGTTAGAATGTATTTAAGTAATATTACAGACATTGTTCCAATCAAAGTGTTTAAGTAATTAAAACAGCGGAAACGATTAAATAAATGATGAGTCGTCATCATCCTGCTGGAGCCTCCCCACGATCAGGTCCTGAAAAGAATCAGTTCAACAATAGTAAGCATAAAGCTTAGCGAGCACTCCAACTTACACACCACACTAGGCATGTACATGTAACATCACAACACAAATCCATGATCACATATCATTACACATACTACCGACGCAGTGCACTAACGACGATTTCACACTTTGGGTCACAGTTGACTATCTAAGCCGTACCAAGGATTTCACACTATGTCTGACTGTGCCCGAGTTACGTTTTCACCACAATATAACGTAACCCTTCACTTCACATATATCATATCAGTTAAAACATCACATAAGATATAACATATACATTTCACACTAATATCATGTATAAGTTAGGGTAACTCACCTGATCTGCAGCACAGATAAACGCAACAGATTTCACAAGCTGAGAGTTAACAAGTCCAGTCGCAAGGACCTACAATACAGATATCTCCACTGATTAGCTTTGGGTATACTACAGACCCTAAGTCGGACCACACTAGGCCGGATCTAACAACTGAAAGTCGCATGACACCATATCCCCAGCTGAAAGTCGCATGGACTCTCACTAAAAGTCGCATGGACTTGTGAAAGTCGCATGGGCATACACCCTGTCCATCTGGAAGTCGCATGAAACCTTACCCTAGCTGAAAGTCGCATGGACCTGTGAAAGTCGCATGGACACAAACACTCTCCACCTGGAAGTCGCATGGCACAGATTCTCTATCCGAAAGTCGCATGGACTTACACCAAAAGTCGCATGGACACACCCACATCCCATCTGAAAGTCGCATGGCACAAATCCTCTATCCAAAAGTCGTATGGACTTACACCAAAAGTCGCATGGAACGATCAACTAAGCTGAAAGTCGCATGGAAGTAACTTGGCATGCAAAGGTCGCACGACAATTAACATGAAAGTCGCATGGGACTAGCTGAAGGTCGCATGGACCTTCTGAAAGTCGCATGAACCTCCATCTTCCCTGTCAGTACGTCTTTTGAAAAACCCAGAACCTTGAAACTTCATTTTCAAAATCACAACCTTCTCAAAACTTAACCAAATCACTTTATTTTTGTTTCAAAATATTTCTCTATTCATTTAAGCACTTTCTTCGAGATTTAAACACAACACAACAAGTATTCAAGTTTCTAGCTCAGATTCTTCACTAATGTTCTTCATAAACCCAAGAACCCAGATTTTATCTAGCCTAATAATCATCCAAACAAGGTAAAATTGATGCCTACAACACCATGGAGATATAGAAAACATTACCTGATGATTCTTTTGCCAATTCCTTGAGTTACCAAATGATTCTTGACTCCTTCTCTTGCTTCTCTCGTGGGTTCTTGCACACACACAACACACACTGTTTCTTTCTCTCAATGTAACAGTAACAACATTCTTGGAGGCTGCACCCTAATCCTCCTTTTATACTTATTTCTAACAAGGCCTTGGGCCCAAGATTGGCAATTTATCTAAGCCCATAAGGCTTACTCTTTCATACCACTATTTCACTTTTCTAATTAATTAGCCCAACAATATGGTGGCCCAAAACTTGTTTATTCAATAACCTAATTATCCCACCAATTCAAATATAACTTAAATTCCATAAATAATAAGCAACTCCAATATATATATAAACTCGCATCATCCAATAAAATATTCATTTATTTATTTATTCAGAAACAGGGTATTACAACATCATTAACTCATCACTAAACATCTCCACTCGTCACGCCCATCACTATCATCATCGGACTCACTCAAAATTTTATATCTCACATATGATTTGTTGAGAAAAAATAAAATAATAATAATGCATAATGAGTTGCTAAACTCATTAACAACACCACAAGGTGACTGGCAACGAGCACACGTATAAGGAACTGTCTGCGATGGGGATAACGACCTACTTGCTTCGTTATGTGATCATGACGGGTTTATAACTTACCCATTGTGGGTACTCTTACAAAACTAAATCTTTGTATTTAAATATTACATACATATGTATTTAAATACACACATACGTATATATTATGTATTTAAATACACACATACATGTATATATATATATTCGTGCATATGTGTATACATATAAAATCACATATACACATACATATATATACACATACAGTTATACATACATGTGTGTGTTAGCGTTCGTGTTCAATAGTTGAAAAGTGAGAACTATGAGAACCCATTATAAACGTAGATGATTTAATAATGGCTGATATGGAGCAAGATGATTTAATAACTAAATCATCAAGATAGGTTAATTAAACGGTTAAGGAGTAAGATAGAGAATTTTTTAATAAAAACCTTATAGGTCCATTTCTTAATATCTTATCTCTTTTGAAATTCAAGCAAAATCACCATGAGTGACCTTTCATCTATGTTCCAAACATTGGCTTCAAACAGTGTCGTCGACCAACACCTCTATATCACCGCCGCATCCCCTCATCTAAACAATGGTGTAATCTCCATCATCACCGGCGACCTTGCCTCCAAGCTAGACAAATGTCACTAAATAGCATCACCAACCCATCTCTATGTCTATTATTATTTTCTAGTCATTTTGTCCTTTTGTATTCAAACTTATACAGATTTGTAATTTTAGGGTTTTATTTCAGGATACCCAGTCTTTATTATGTCGTTCACCGGTAAACCAGAATATGAAAACTAGATATTGCTTTTTTAAAAACTATGCATTGCATTTCAATCATCATTAGAATATCATATACAAGAAGTTGAGAGGCCTCCAAGGAGGAAGCTAACTAACACCTAGAGACATAAGATAAAACCCCATATTTACAATGAATATGGTTATCCATCCCCCATTAGCAAAGTTCTTTTGACCCAAACATCCCAAGATACAATCCTTTGATTACTTTTGCTAGAGACCCAAAGAAACGTGATTGAGACAATCGAACTGGAGGAGTCTTGAGCTAGTGCATTAGGTTTATTTTTCTCTAACTCCAAAAAAGCCAAACCGTGGAATATCTAATGTCCTTGAAAACTTTTGATAGCTTGGAGGCCTAATTAGGACATGTGGTTGGTGATAATAGGGATGTGATTGACAAGTCCTCTCATAATTTGGAACCCACTAGGCGAAGATTTTGCTCTAGACACCTTTGATTGGCGAACATAGGACCTACCTATGATTTAAATCTTCGTTTACACTTCCAGAGAAAACACAAGCATCAGAAGAGACTATGATTCCTCTTTTAGCTAGATTCTTTAACTAGCTAGCAACCGATCTAGAAGAGATCTCCAAACACAAAATATTTACCTGGCTTAGGACCAAGCTATTCCATCAAAATTCGTTACTATTGATTGCTTCAAGAAGCATCGCCTTTTGTGTTAACACTGGCGGTTACTTAACCTTGAATTTTCTCGAGGAGTCAAGCCTACATGACCAACTGTCACTTCTATTTGGGATTAAGATGATTTATTTCAATACTCTTGAGAGTTTTTCTATCTCCCTTGTTGCTCTTCCCTTTGGATTCACCCTCCAACACCAACTAACTTTTCTAACGATGACCATGCAATCTTGGGAAAGATCTAAATGAAATAAGCTAGGGAATTTGTCACACAATCCGATCCCTTCAATTCTTTATCCCATCCATCTAGCCTAAATCTAGTACAGATCATGAAACTGTCTTATTATGATGATTTCAATGGAGCACCAAGAGCTTCAATCTTTTCCCAACCATCAACAATATTCCTCTAGATCCCATTCTTCTTTAGACCGTGTATAAACAAGATCTTTGGGTGTTTTTATTCTGTTCACAAATGAACAATAATGTTATGCTTAAAAAAATAAAATTTTGAGTTTTTATATTTTGTACACAGTCTAGATATATGCAACGAAATATTTGAGTTATTTATGTTTGTTCACAAAGTGAGTATGATGAATATGACATATTTTTTACACCTCATTCCAGTTTGATTTAAGAGAGACGGAGACATTGAAAAATGGAGATATAAAAGAACTAATTGAAGAATGTTATTGATTGCACTTTACCCCTCTCACACAACACATCAAAGATTAACATTTACAAATATCATAGTCTTCTTCATATATAGAGGGGGTATAGTGATCTAGGGTGAGGATCAAGTAAAAAGTATATTAATGTAAAAATGATAAAAGACAATAAAAATCTTTTTTAATGATTAAAATTAATTATTTATCGATTTTTTGTTATGAATTTAATATATTTATCACTTTTTATAGTGATTTAAACCCTTAATCGAATGAAAAGAAAACAACTAAATAACAAATATGTATATATATATATATATATATGTGTGTGTGTGTGTGTGACTTTTAAATAATTGTTGGTACCTAGCTAGCTCTTTTTTCTTGCTTTCTTTCTTTTCAGTGAGTTACTTTTAAGGGTGGAGAGAGTTTGAAAGAGAAAGATTGCAGCAGAAACTATGAAAAAGCATCACCAAAAGCCCCTCTGAGCGCGCGCACGCACACACCAAGAGATAGATGTGTCCATTTCCATGATCATGTCCGGTTATGTATGTGGGTGTCACCTGAGTGTACGTACCTGATGATATATATACATACATTTATATATATATAGAGAGAGAGAGACGGAGAGAGAGATAATTAAGATTCTTTTGCTAATTTTTCAGTTGCTCCAGTACTCGTTTTCCCTTTCGTATTCTTTCAACCTAATTAGTATATATATTTTTTCTTCACACATGGGAAAAAGAGGAAAGGTGCATATAGATAGCAAGAGCAGAATTAAGTAGCATATGTATTCACTTCTTCTGCTTCAAAATATATATAAAATATTATATTATTTATTATATATTAATGGAGTCTGCAAATTTTCATCACCATCGTCAACAACAAGATCATCATCAACTTGTGGATTCTTCTTTTTCTTGGTCCTCAAATCCCGTCTCGTACGTCATCTCTCTCTCTCTCTCTCTCTCTCTCTCTCTCTCTCTCTTAATTTGCTAGCTTTTCCAAACTTTCTTCAACAGTATAGTAGGGTTTAATAATTCTTGTTCTTAAGATTCATAATATTATTATGCCACTATATATATAATTAGTTAAAAACATCGATCATACACAAGTCATGTATATAGCTTGAATTTATTGGTGATGAATAAAGTATTTCTTTATTTGATCCATATATAACTTAATCGCATATATATGTTAATTTCTTGATATATAAATCCTTTAAATTGTCCATTAAATCGTGCAGGATTAATGGAACGACGAACAATATAAATTCAAGAAATCTTGATACTAATTGTACAGATTCCATGGTTCAAGAGTACTTGAGATTTCCCTACAACGGTACTATTGGGTACCCGCCTCTAGAGAACTACGTCACCCATGAATTGCAACGTCTAGCACGAATCAAAGACGAGTTTTCGGTTGCAGATCAATCATACCATCCGAAATTCTTAGATCTTTTAAATTGCAGCCCAACATCTAGCATGGAAGATTTACATTCTACCTACATGAAGAACAATGATCATCATCAAATGAGCTACTCAAACAACAATAATAATAATAATCAAGAAGATTTCCAGATGATTATCAACGCTCGAAACTCATGGTCTAATGGGACGTTTAGTCAAATTTTCCCAACTACAAGTATTTTAAGTATGAATCAATCCACCTCATCTGCATCTTCTTCAGCAATTTCTTCAATAAGCAGTAGCTCTTTTGATATGAACTGCTTACCAGCTTTGGATCTCATTGGCTCCCCAAGATTATTTGATGGTCATTTTAGCCATCATCCGTCGCTAAATGCCCTTAATATTATTGGTGGTCGATCTAATTATGGTTTTGATCATCGTATGCATCAATCAAATCACAGGCCAGCAGTTTGCCCTAACAAGGTCACCTTGTTCTCTTTCTCTCTCTCATTTTAAACTGATCGATCAATTATTGGTTTCTCTTTGAATTAAAATGACGCTTAATTAGTTACAGCTTTATGCATTGCATTATATTGTCAATCGTCGATCTTTACTTCGATATCCAATATTCTAGGGTGATGATTCGTGCACAGTACGTACTTTTTATCATATACAAGAATTTGGCCCTTTTTGCTCATATCAACCACTAACTGTTAATCTTATCCACAAATTCATGAATATAATGATCTAAGCAACAACTTTTAGTGATGTATATATGATAAAAAGTTATTGTATACAAATCACTTAATATTCTTGGGTGTGTTTATTTGAACCTAGCTCCCTGATAATTAGCTAGGTTGATCATGATGATCGTAGGTATATTTAATTAATTAATTAAAGTAGGTAATTAGCTAGAAAAATCAAAAACTTTAATTATATCGATCTATGATCTGTTTTCAACTTATTATTAAATAAAATAAAATATATAATCACGTACAGGCGGTCTCCAACACTGGAAGTACATATCAATCAACAAAGAAGAGGCAAGCTGCAGCTAGCAAATATATGGATGCAAAGGCCACTCGAACCATACCGCTGATCAAGAAACCAAAATCCGAACCACGCTCTTCTGTGGCACCCCCCTTTCAGGTTTAACTAATTAATTAATTTTATCTTTTTTTTAATATATATATATATATATATATATATATATATATATATATATAAATTCCGTTTCGATTGAATTAATGATGCATGTTTTTGTGTATCTCCTGATCAGGTGAGGAAGGAGAAATTAGGGGACCGAATTGCAGCCATTCAGCAACTGGTGTCACCTTTTGGGAAGGTATATAAATATAAAGGAAAATTGCATAATCTTTTACTATGAAAGTTGATTAATAATTTTTTTAAAAATAAAAAATTTATGGTACAAATAATAGTAACTAAAATAACATTAATTTTATTTTCTTACAATTTATCCTAAATATAAATTTGAACGTTCTTAATTTCTCTCGTTTCCTTTAATTATGTAAACAACTAGAAAATAAATTACTGTTAACATGGAGTTTTACCTACAACCGTAATTCTCTTTTTTAAAGACAATATATATCAGAGAATTAACTTGTCATCTTTTAAAAGTTGCCAGCTAGCAAGCTAGCTTTCTCTTCATTTCATAGATATATGATCATATATAAATACACACTCTCACACACATATATTTTTTTAATTACTAGCTGCTATTAGTATATACGATTTATCTTTTTTTTTAAAAAATAATATAATCAACTTTTATTATATTTAAATAACTTTTTTTTATTTCTGGTTTTTAGTTACCATTATTTACCATAAAACTTGTTATAATTATCATTATATATAACTTGTATACAATGAGAAAATTATGAAAATTGATTGTATTATTTTTTACATTATATACAATAATAAATAAGATAAAGTTTATTGTATTTTTATTATATGGTACTGAATTATCTTTTTCACTTGGATTTAATTAATATTTTCATAACAATGATCTCGACCCTTCACCTATAATATATGGTAGCAATTTGAATATATATAAATTGGCTCCATTAATAATTAGTCCTTCTGAAATTCCAGACGTGTATACATATATAGTAGTACGTTGAGTGTATATATATATATATATATGTTGAGTGTATATATATATATATAATCAGAATGTAATTAATTAATTAAGATTTCAAAACGTACTATCCAGTTTTATATCATGTTAATCTTTAGCGTAATCGCATATATAATATATTGACCCATACGCTAAGATACTGTACGTGCATAAAAAAATAATTTAGTTGCAAACTAATTAATATATTAATTACAGTATAATTATTCAATTATATAATATTAATGGAGAATATATGGTTGCAGACTGACACTGCTTCGGTGCTAATGGAGGCTATAGGGTACATCAAATTTCAACAAACCCAAGTCCAGGTACGTCAAATTTAGGGTTCATTAGTTTGTATGCATGTTCTTGTAATTAATTAAATCAAGTTGTTATAGAAATTTTTTCAAAAATTAGTTAATTAATTAGAAAAATATAAAAATTGTGTCATTTATTTATTAAAGAATACTAGAACGTACAAAAGAAACCGAAGAATCGATTGAAAGATCTTATGGCACGTACGTACAAGATGTTCAAGTTTTTAATTAAATCCTTTGTTTGTTTTAACTTAAAGATTTTCAAAGCATTTATCACTTATTCTAGCTAAATAAACAACCCAATATAAGAATGAAATTAGTATGGGACATCTTAATGAACATTGATTTGATGCATAGTCAATTTTAAAGAATTTGAGAGCCAATTAATACACATTATTTATAAGAATGAAATTTAAAAGTTTATATCATTTAGTTTTTTTGAACAACAAAAAGGGAGCACAAGGTATAGAGTTTCAGTATGGTTATCATCGTAACTATGTGATAGCAAAATTTTAATTATAAAGCTCAGACACCAATATTTAATAAATTTAAAGGAATACAACAAGCTAGTACCATGCATGTAAAAAGAGTAAGAGATGGAAAGATAAATAGTGACAATAAAAAACATGCATGCGAACGTGTGGTTACATTTGTTTCCAAAAGTATCGGATACTACAATTCCTAACTCCTAATCAGCCTAGGTAGGTAGTAGGTCGACAACTTCCCATATTTAGCCAAACAAGATAATAACCTAACTTAATTAATGGAGATTCTGCCCTCCAATTTTCATAGCTTCCCGTCTTTCATGGGAAAAACTATACATACATCTAAATATATATATACATATAGTCCTAGCTACTTTGATTTGACATGAATAGCTAGATCATGAAACCCTAAACATCTAATACTATACTTTGATTTAATCTGTACGTAGACGCTAACCGTGCCTTACATGAAGTCAACAAACAAGATTGGTGGATTATCATCCGAAAGGGTACGTATGTAATTAAGCACTTTTTAAGCTTTTGTTCTTGAGTTATTACACTCGATCTGTATCATTATCTTTATGGTTAATACATATAGAAGAGTACGTATTGTTGTTAGTATACAATATTATTGGTGTTAATTAGCGCATAGATAATACATATATATAGATGAGTTTGCTCAAGTGGTTAATACAAAGTTTAAGCGAATTAATTAGGAACCGAATTACTCATGTTATAAAATCGTTAATCACGATTAATGTATATATGTGATTCTGTTTAATTAATTAGGGGCAAATGGAGGTTGGAAACCCAGCGGGAAAGAGAGATCTTCGTAGCCGAGGATTGTGTTTGGTGCCACTGTCTTGCTTGTCATACGTTACGGATGGATGTGAAGGCATTTGGCCCGATCAACTTAATTAACATGAATGATCAGTACTCTTGATCATAACTTAATTAATTGGCAACGTTTAGTCGTCTTGCTTCCAGGCCGTGGCTACGTACGTACAAAACCAGTACGTAACTTCAGAAGGTAGCTAGGCTTTCAAATTAAAATCTATTAATTCAGCCTCTTAATTGAACAAGTATCTAGCTTGGCGTACGTACGGTGGTCGTCCCTCAAGAACAGTTAATACGTCTAGCTAATTAAGGTTGGTCATGCCTTCGATCGATCAGATCTTATTTTCCTTCCTATTTTTAGAAGTTTCATGACTTTTTTCACAATTAAAGAAAAATGGATCAAATTTGGTCATCTTGTAGAAGATATGTACGTTATCAAGTATGGACCACGTTTGATCCATTTGTGAGTATGTTGATGAAATTAATGTAATACTACTGTAGAGATGTTTAGACTACTTGATGAATTATGTATTAATTAGTGGGTCAATTAATTAGGGGTGGATGATGTTAATAATTAGCTAATTAATCAACCTTGACTCGTGTTTCATGATCATCTTTATAGCAGGCGTACTCCCACTATAACCTATACAGAATCAAAGTTTATAAAGGTCAAAGTCTCTAGAGGTCATCATATTACAACATTAATTTGTAGATATCAAAGCAAAAAACCAACTTTCAGCTCACGAATATGAGATGGAGATATACTATTGATATATATATATATATATATATATATATATATATATATAAATGTTGCAGAGGAAAATAACTACTGCCATGCATACACACAAACGCAAACATGATACATAGTATAGTAAATCAAAACTTAATTAATGACTCTTTCAAATTAATCATGCATGAAAATAGGTCTCATCATGCAACGTGATTTTATTGATTGACCCGTAATCTATGAACAAAAAACCCGATTAATCCAACAATAATTTTCTATAGTAGTACGAAGGCAAAAAATTTCAAAACAGATTTACATTCTATTCCTATTTGAGATCCATTTTAAAGTAGGGCAAGTGTCTATAAACAGGGCTTATTCTTTGTTAGGGACCTATAATTTTATCCACATGTAATACGACATATCTTTATGACAAAAAATTGTTGTTAATTACTATTTGATGCTTAAAAGAATACAAACTACTGTTATTTTGTTGAGAATAGTTTAGTGCTAAAAAACATTGTTTTAGTGCTGATTAGTGTTGATTTAGGCCCTATTTTAACTACATATAAAGGACCTACAAAATTTAGGGGCCAATCCTGTTTAAAAGATTGGATCAATGCATACCTGGTTTTTAAGAGAGCATTTTCTTGGTTTTTGGAGGTTGAAGCAAGTTTGTTTATGAACGTACGTACTTTCAAATGCACCATAACATGGTTTGAACGACATTAAAAGACGATATCGCACACATTCTTCCTCATGGTCTTCATTGCAAACCGGGTATCTTTTGGAGTGTATGTTCACGGGACGGATAGTGGATTTTTTGCAAACCACCGGCCACTGCGTGGCGGGTACTAAGTTTTAGGAACCGAAACCGAATAGCAAACAAAGGGTACCTGAAGTGAGATGTGTATCTATGGTCCGGGTCATGGTTACCATAAAGTTGAGCTATTTTTCATTTTTGATGATTTTAAAAAGTTCAGAATCATAATAAAATAATAAACAAAGGTAGAAATAAGTCAACAATAATGAATTAATAAAGGATAAATTGCATTAAAACACAATGATCTTTGTTTTAGTTACCACTATATACAATCAACTTTATTTTCTTAAAAATAATACAAACAACTTTCATAATCCTCACATTGTATGCAAGTTGTTGTATATTATAAAAATTATAGCAAAGTTCATTGTAAACAATGATAACTAAATAACAGACACATAAAAAAGTTGTTTGCATACAATGAGAGGATTATGAAAGTTAATTGTATTTTTTAAAAAAAATTTAAAGTTGATTGTATACAATGGTAACTAAGACAAAGTTCATTGCATTTTCATACAATTTGCCCATTAATAAATCACTTGAAGAAATAGAACAGATCTTCGATAAGAGCCTCGTAGAAACAAAAAACCGATAGACTTGAAATCGGCATTGTTAATCGATTTCAGTGTCTCCGTTTTGAACTATCACTGTTGCAGGCTTGCAAACTCTCGATGTCGAAACTCAAAAAAAGAATTGGGGGAGACACTAGGGGCTGCTGGAGGTAGGTTATGTAGTTTTGAGGAATTTAAGTTTTTTAATGGTTTTTGCTATTTCATATTACTAAATATATATTTTTTAAAATAAGTTCAAACATGCGAGAAAGAATGGGTACCCGCGGATATTAAATTTTAAAATCCGAACCCGCCACATGTTCAACGGATACCCTTGTTTTCAGGTTATAAGTTTTACAAATATCGGTTTTTTTGGTTTCGATTCACGCGGATCGTGTTGATTTTTCGGTTTTTTTTAACACCCCTAAGATACGTTTATGGATGGTTTGTCCAAATTTGCAAAATGTCAACGACTGGAAATCTTTTAATTTAATTACTCAGTTCCAAACTCATGTCCTAGAGATTTGACTCAATTAATGATGTGCCTTTGGAAAGAGATTACAAGGTCCAAAAGTTATCGCAGATGGACCTATTCCAAACCGGTCTATGGGTCTCTTCTCTAGGCCCAATGGAAAAGAGGGGTTACATCTTTAATGCGATCTGCTATCGAGTAGAGTCTATCTTGAAAGCAGCTAAGAGAGGGAATTTAATTATGGAGGACTCATTTCCCACCCTAGTATCACTCTAAGGGGTGTTTGGTAGAGAGAAAAGAAATTGAGAGAAATGAAAATAGAAATAGGGGAGAAATGGAAATGGAGAGAAATAGAAATGTGTGAAGAATTGGAATTGATTTCCTTGTTTGGTATCAGAAAAGAAATGAAACAGAGAAATGGTGGCTCAAGTTGCCGGACGGCGGTTGCGGCGTTGGCCGCCTTGCCGGACGTCGACGATGATAATTAGAATGTCAGAAACACATTGCAACGGGACATCGACAATGATAAGTAGACATTGATTGTAATTTCTCTCCATTTCTCCACAATTTGAAGAGAAATGAAAATACAAAGGAATGGGAGAAATGGAAATGTGTGGAGAAACCATTTCTCCTCCCAAAACTATAATCATTTCTACCAAATAAGAGAAACTAATTCTTCCAATTTTTTTTCTCTCTACCAAACACACCCTAAGGTTGTCTTCTTCGATTCCTACAACTCAGAGGGACAAATTAAGGATGATAAATCTAAAATTAGTAATATTAGATTGTGAATAGATCATATTGGGATATAATGGACCATATTAGGTTTTCATATTTCATACTCGTTCTCAATGACTACGTCATATTGGGTTATAATCACTTGTAAATATCGAATATGACTTATTAAGACCCATCATGACCTATTAAGAAATATTACAACCCAACATGACCCATTAATACTAGTTTACGACTTATGATAACTCATTACAACTAGAAATGACTCACGCTAACCCGTTATAATTAAATATATATGACTCCCATCACGACTAATTGTGATGTGTTACAAGTAAATATGACTACATTAGAGATATGTATATTAGGGTTTAGGATAAAATAGGCCGGTTAGATTGGTAATGGTCTATTTCGGTTTTCTTTGTACCATTATACTCTATAAATAGTGTTCAATGTAATACGTAATACCTACAAGATCTTCATTATTCTACATGATATCAGAGCTTTAGGTTCTGAACATATTTTCTCTTTCTCTCCTTTCCACTGCCTCTTAGTTATTGCCATCGAACTACGGTTAGCTATCGCGTCTTCTTCTCCCCGTCAGTCCTATTAAGTGACGACTTTCTTTATTTTCTTTACCCCTTCATCCTGTCCCACGAACGCTTGTAAACAAAAGTGATTAGTTTTCTTTCCCTTGCCGTTTCCACCGTCGCCACGCCTCTTACCACAATTGTAGCTGTAGCTGCAATTGTCGCCGTAGTTGTAACTCCTGATGTTGTAGTCGTAGCTCATACCCCCGTCACCGCTCTTCTTGCCGCCCTCTTTGGTTGCTAACCTGTCTTCACCTTGCCGCCAAGGAGATTCATTTTTTATATATCTATGCTCTTTTCTTTTCTTTTTAAATATCTTATCTTTTATTGTATTTTTTATTCAAATATGAGCGTCCGATCTTATACCGCTCTCACTGCGGGTGACAGTATTAGAGATATGTATATTCCGGTTTAGTATATGACAGATCGGATGGATTGTTAAGTTTGAGACAAAGTGGGTAATTTTTTTAGACTCTTTGGTTTAAATTAGGTAACATTTTTAAAGTATTTGAGTCAATATAGGTTGTTGTTGGGTTTATGAGGCTCATCGTTTTCTCGAGTCAGTCAAATCCGCGAATCTTAAACCTATCGCTCCTATAACAATACAGGAGCATCCCACATCGGTGAGGCAAAGAGGATTCATTCTTCCTTATAAGGAGGGTGAATCTAACTCCTACAATTTGACGCGTTTTAAAGCCGTGAGAGGCAACCTAAAAGGGACAATATCGTTGGTCGGTTGCGATCTTACAGTTGGCTTTTCTGTGGTATTGTAATCATCATGGTTATCAGATGCCAACCCAAAAGGCAATAACATTAAATATCACTACCGCAATCTCATTGAACAAACAAACAAACAAACAGTCCTCAAATGATATTACTTGCAAGTTAAACTACAAATAAACATTAAAAAACCACGACCCTTTCTTTAACCGAGTGAGTGAGTATACACACACACACTGGAACACGTACCGCACTAATTGGTGCCTATCAAATAGTCAATTTTATCCATATTAAGGAAAGTAGTGGAGGGAGTTGGACGGGGGTAGTATTGTAAATTAGAGTTTGGAAAGATGTTATTCTTATTAATCCGCATATTCCCCACCCAGAAGACGTAACATAATGACGTTGCCTAACAAAACACTTGAAAGCTGCATCATACCAAAACCAAACTCTTCCCGCCCTCCTCCTCCTCCGCCGTGCCGTGTTCGTCCGCCCCTTTCTCTCTCTCTATCTCTACACTCATAAACAACCAATTACTACAAGTAAGTATCGATTTCAATATTAATTTGCTCTTAATGTTTCCGAAGCTTCTTCTAATTTGAACTAAAATTTTAATTTTAACAGAGCATCATCAACCACCATGTCTGGAGCCATCCAACGTAATTCGCAGCCTGGTAAGCTCATATGTTTTGTTGCCTGTGAATCTCGATACTAGTTTAATCAGATAGAGGAGTTTGTATGGTATATTATACATTTATCTGTGTTAATAGCGTACAATTATGAATTATGGCTGTAAGTCGTTTTTTGTTCCTCTGTGTAAATTAGTAAATATTAGTGCTCATGTTAATGAAATTGGCTTTAGAATCCAATTGACCTCGATAACTCGAATGAATGAATCTCTGTTATTGTACCTTACGTGTGAAATTTTGAAAGAATTAAGACGTACTTGCTGTTTATTTGTTTAATCACCGATAGTTTCATATACAAGAACAAGAAATAGTTGAAGAACAGAACATCATTATATATCACGAATTTTTTTGATACTTTTTAGTGGTGATTCTACTCAAACTTTTGGGTACTATAAAATCAACTTTTTAAGTACTAAAATGGTGAACTGAATTATTCATTTGTTTCGCTTGAAACTTAAAGTACTGTTAATTTGTTAAATATCATTTAGTTTAATGTTAAAAAGCACCAAGTTTAATGCTAAAATGTTGTTTTCTCTGGTAATTTGAAGGCTTCATTTTGTTAACCTCTTATTTTGTGAAGGGTTCCCTGGTTATGCTGAAAGAAACAAATGGGATAAAGATCTTGAAATCTCAGATAAAGAATACACAACTTGTAAACTCAACCATTCTAGAGAGAAGAAAATCACAAGGAAAACCATTTATCCAAATCCTCTTATACCAGGAGAAGCTCAAGATCCTGAAGAGGCCAAGGTAGTTGATGCTCTTCGACAAACACTGATTGCAGACAACTTGTTACCTGAAATACTCGATGATTATCATATGATGTTGAGGTAAGAATATATTGATTATTACTGTGACAAAATTATTACATTGCTATGTCATTCTTTAATCTAATAACCTGACTACTTTTATGAAAAATAATATATCTTCGAAATCTCATCCTTGTGTGCAGATACTTGAAAACTAGGAATTATAATATTCGGAATACTAAGAACATGTGGATCAGCATGCTTCAGTGGAGGAAAGACTTTGGAGCTGACACTATTTTGGAGGTAAATCAGCAATAAAGTTTATCAGATAGCAAATTCTTCAAATCCAATCAATCTTGTTAAAAAGATTAGATTTTGGCAGGATTACAACTTCAGTGAGTTGAATGAGGTTTTACAGTACTTTCTCCATGGTTATCATGGTATTGACAAAGAGGGGAGACCTGTTTACATAGAAATACTGGGACCAGCTGACCCGAAGAAGCTTATGAGAGTGACAACTATTGAACGGTATGTGAAATACTACGTGCAGGAGTATGAGAGGACTTTAGCCATTCGATTCCCGGCCTGCTCTATTGTTGCAGAAACACGTGTTGCTTCAAGCACAACAATCATAGATGTTCAGGGCGTGGTAAATATGAATTAGTTATCTAGTAATGCAGGCTCCATCTTTGTAGCTGTTGAAACTGTTTAGTTATAATTCTGTCATTTTTTTGCTCAGGGTTTGAGGAACCTAACAAAACCCGTAATTGAGCTCATTAGGAGGCTGCAACAGATTAACACAAACTATCCCGATGTATACTATTTACATAAAAGATCAAAAAATTTCTTTTTTTAAACAAAGAGATCGAATGTTATTGACATGCTCTAATTCAGGGTGTGAATTCTGCAGACACTTAGTCAGATGTTCATCATAAATGCTGGTCCCGGGTTCAAGATGATCTGGAACATGGTACAGTCTTTTCTTGAACCTAAAGCAAAATCCAAGATTCATGTAAGTTGACAATACTATTTTGTGTCAAATATTACACTCTTGAATGTACCACAATTGTTTGGATTAATATTTCACATGTTCAGGTCCTGAGCACCAACTTTAAAAGCACATTGCTTGAAGTAATTGATGCAAGGTAAACCTTAGTAAGATAACTGTAATTCAGAAGTTAAGACATGTATTATTCGAGTTTTTGATCAAAATGATATTTCTGAAAAACTTATTTACCAAACTAGTATGCTTTTAAAACTATTTACCAAACTAGTATACTAGCAAGAATATTTACCAAATCAGTATTTTTTTCACTTTTTTAATTTTTCAGCACCCAGTTTTTAGTTGTTTTTTTTTTTTTTGCTTTTTTCTTGTCTTTAAGTGTTATTGCAATACAATTTTATCACTTTTTATTACAAAAATTACCAAAATAACTTCCTTAACACAATCAAACAAATTATAAACTTGTTTAAAAGAAACATATTCTAAACAACCTCTAACAATTTAGAATAAAAACCACAATTAAACCTACAATATTTTGAGGTACAAAATCAATGTCTTGATACGAAACAATATTCATACTTGAAGTCTTGAACTAATAATACAATCAAACATACTATCTAAAATAACACGATTAGCTTAAATCTTGAACTCGTAATCAATTTCTACCTACAAAAAAGGAGGGAAAAAAGAAATAAGTAAGAGTCATACAAATAAAACATAAAAGTAATATTTTACTTTTGTTCTTATTTACCTTGGTTTAGACGGGCATCGTTTTCGATTATAACCCTTTTGCCTACAAATTCCACAAAGTTAAACATTTCTTGCTTCCTTTATGTCCATTCCATTTCTTAGTCTTGTTGAACGAGGACAACCTTTTTTATTCCGTAATTGTTCACAATGTGGAAGCAATTTTAATGATGATGATTGTGGCCAATATGCTTCGTGAGGAAGCGGGAAAAACTCGGATGCCCAAGTAGCACAATACTCTACAATTGAGTAACATCTATTAACATATTGCCAGCTATTTAAGAAGAGTTTGACACATACACTCAAAACATGAGAACACGGATACTTAAATGCCTCTCACTTACCACATGAACAACTTTTTTGTTCTAAATTAACATTCCTCTTTGAGTTATCAACTCATAAACAATCATCATCTACCAAAAAAGAAAACTAAAAAATATATTATAAAGAACCATTACCTACCAATACCAATACTAGACAAATATAACACCATTCATCTAAAAAAACCAAAACCGTGATCATAAACAATCATCATCTACCAAAAAATAGATTATAAAAGAACCAATCAATACTAATACTAGACAAATATAAAACCATTCATCTACCAAAAAAGCCGGATCATAAACAATCACTATGTAACCAAAAAAATGCCAAAAAAGTGATTATAATCAACCATTACCTACCAATACTAGACAAGTAAAACACAATTTATCTACTAAATAGCCTAACTTATCAACCACACTAATTCTATACAAAAAAAAGGGGGCTGAAAATCATTATGTGAAAACAGATTCAAGAAGCAATTTGCAAAAAAAATAGAAGAAATTTATCATACGCACCATACTCAAGAAGCATTTGTTCAAAAAAATTTATCATACACACCATACTCAAGAAGCATATCCAATCTTTTGTTCTTAATTTGTGTAACTGAATCTGAAAATTAAAAGAAATTTGCAGCTGTTCAAACAAAAAAAAAGAAATTTGCGAGTTCCTTACTTCAATTCGACGGGGAAGCAGGCTGCTGTCGCTGTCGTTGAAGGGGAGTTGCTGTCGTTGATCGGAATGCTCGAAAAAGTCGTTGCTGTCGCTGTGCCGTCGCCGTCGAAGGTCGCTCGAAAAAGTCGTCGCCGTCGAAGGGGAGTTGCTGTCGCTGTGCCGTCGCCGTTGGTGCTCGAGTTCCTCGCCGCCGTCGATGGAGTTCCTGGCCGCCACTGTCGGAATGCTGGAGAAGAAGGGGCCGACTGTCGGTGGTTTCAATTTTGAAGTAAAGGGGTCGGGAAAGCTAGGGGTATTTTGAAACTAAAAACAAAAATATACTAGTTTGATAAATAGTTTTAAAAGCATCCTAGTTTGGTAAATAAGTTTTCCAGAAATACCATTTTGGTCAAAAACTCGTATTATTCTCCATTAACCTTGATTTTGATACATCTGTGGGATGTGTCAGTGAATTGCCAGAATTTCTAGGTGGTAGTTGCAATTGTGCAGACAAAGGAGGTTGCATGAGATCTGATAAAGGACCATGGAAAGATCCTTATGTTATGAAGGTAAACAAGATAAGAATTTTATATTTTTTTTAACAAAGCCTATAATTTTGGTTATTTTTGCCAAATTTATTTATGCTATTGAAGTCAGGTTATTTCAAGTGGCAAAGCAACAAGTTGCATTTCAAGATTGGAGTCAACCAAGGAGGGAATAATACATGATAGTGGACGGTGTTCCTCATCGGTACCACCTTACGGCCTTTTACTACATTAACTTATGTTCCTTTGTATGTAAAACTGACTCATAACATAGAAATTTTAATAATCAAAACAAATAAGACATCTTTTAATTGAAATACTTATGTAGTTTATATATTTGTTTAATGATTTCAGAATGGTTAATTAGAACTAACCTGTTACCGTCTGTTATTTATGAATTACAGGAAAATGCATTTGTACATAGAAATCATTCGTCCAACTCGACTACTTTTCTAGCTGATCACCTTGCTCCGGTTGAATGTAAGCATTAAACTTGTGAATAAACTCTTGATATATATGGTCAAAACTTACAATTTAACAATTGTATGTCACTATAATTGTATATTTTGTCCTGCCATTCATTCTGTATGTATTTGATCTTGTAAGTGGAAATACTTGATGCAATGCAAATATGATAGTTAATTATATCTTTTTGTTGAACTGGCCACATTCTCATTTTTGATTTGTAGGTAAAACCATGAGTTTTGGTTGGTATACTGGGTAAGGTATAGCCACTTGAGTCTGATGGACGTACTGTGTTAACTCCTTGCCTAAGTTAACAACAAACTGAGGACTCTTTAAGAAGCAGAAAGTGGTTTAGTTTTTTTGGTTTAGTATTAGGCATGATGATAGTTGAAATATTTGAAATCGACCTGAGACAGGATTAGCAAAATCTAGACCACAATTTAAGTTCGAAGAATATCAAACCATTATTTGAGTTCGATAAGCCACTGATGTCGGATGGAGCAACTAACTTTGTTCTTTTCTTCTTCTTCTTCTTCTTTTCTTTTAGCATCTAAGTCCCGAAGAATGTTTAATATAATCCATAATTAATTTATAGTCCTAAAAGACTAATTTTAGCCTTTGAATCAATCACACTCCAGATTGCATTTTAAAATTTTGGGCGGAGTGACATTTTTGTAATTCATATGTGATCACATGTGATTGTATACTGAATCAACTGTAATTAGATATTAAAATTTCAGGACTGTTTTTTACATGGACTTCATTGAACACAACTCTCTAAGTCTTATATCAACTGATTTACATCTTCCGTCTGAATTCACTAACAAGGAAACTCAAAATTCAACATATACTCTTCTTTAGATTAATCTTCAAACATGCAGATCCTTTAAGTAGGCATGACAATTCGGATCGTGTTCCTGTCAACCATTTTCGTGTCGACCCATTTTTAACCCAGTTTATTTTTGTGTCGTGTCGTGTTCGATTCGTGTCACTTTTGTGTTCAGTTCGGGTTGTGTTTTCTTGTCGACCCAGTTCGGTCAAATAACTTGATTTTCACTTTTCGTGTCGACCAAAATTTTACGAGTTCCTCTTTCTTTTCCACTTTTCTTCTCACTTATTTTCTTATTTCTATTCTTGTTATATATTAACTTGTTTTTTAATTAATATTTATTAATTTACAAAATGAAAATATAAATGGCACCAACTTTGGAGGTAAAATACTAAAAGTGCCGCCGTTTTTTAGATTGTAATCAGTTATTATTTATAATTTAAAATTTCTAAATATTTTTAAGTTTAATGTTTATCGGGTTTTTTCATTATAATAAAAGATCGCGTTAAACAGGTTACCTACGGGTTATCGTGTTCGTATCGACCAGTTTCGTGTCATTTTTCAGATCGACCCTTTCTTACCCAATTCTGTTTCGTGTCGACCTAGATCGTGTTCAGTTCGGGTTGGGTTTCGGGTCGTGTCAGGATTTGCCAACCCTACCTTTAAGGCATCTCAAATTTCGTTTTTAATTTTCAAGGTTTTTTAGTTCAGCTATGCTAAAGTGTTAGTAATTTATAATCACCAAGTCTTTTTAGTGTATTTAAAATTATAGATTACCAATGAAATTCAAACTTCAATATTATATAAGTTAATAGGTACAGAGTTGTTGGCAACCATCAGAGGTGTCTTTGAGGGAGTGTAGGAGGTGCGACTGCACAGGGCCCACGTTTCGGAAGGGGCCCAATTTTTTATATACTATATTATATATAGATAAGATATAATGTTATGATTTTTCAAAGTTCACTTAAGAAAATAGAAACAGTAGAAAGGTCATATTTAAAACAATTATTTTGTAAGCCAAAAAGTAGATATTAGGGATTTGGAAAGATCTTAAGTCATAATGTAGTCAATGTTAAAGTCACATTTAATTATAATGATCTTAATGCAAATGAACTTTATATGAAGTTAAAGCTAATTGACACGTTTTTACCTGATGAAACTATCAAACTAAGGTTGCTTTAAAATATTTGAAACAAGACGATTCTTTTCCTAATACAATTATTGCATATAGAGTCTTGTTGACAATTACAATGTTGACATATGCATAAACAAGTATCTCAAAACTTAAATGTACTTACATTCCAGAATATCACAAGAAAAACCTAACAGATTGATAATGATAACTATTGAGAATAATATCCTGGAAAGTGGATTATGAAAAGTTGATTCATAACTTTACTTAATGCTAAGAAAACTTCATAATTCATGTAACTATGTAAGATAAACAATATATGCTATAGTTCTTTTGTTTTTAGTTATTGATATAACAAGTATCATAGTATCAGTAAATTTTTGCCTATATATATATATATATCTGTGTATGTGTGTGTAGCGGCAGACCCATGATTATTGTTAATCTATGGCATCATATAATGGCAAAAAAATTCATTAAGATTAAGAGTGTTTTTCGAGTTTTTAACAATGTTTCAGATGTTCCGGTATTTTTAGGGCCAAAATCTAAAAACACGACTTATATAAAGTTCTGTTAATTAAATTGTTGTTTTTAGGGAAAACTAAAATATTTTAAAGGTATAAATCAAATATTTAACTATATGCTATCATTGTTTTTAATTTCATTTTCTATTAGATTTTGGTGGCATCAAAAAATTATTAGTGGCACTCAAAAATTTGACTGATGACACCGGTTCGAAAAAGTTAAAATTTTCCACTTCGTCTGCAAAATTGACGGGTGGTCCGTGCCACCGCCGGACCAAGCAAAGGTCTGCCCAGTGGCCCTATGTGTGTTTGTAAAAAGGGCCCATATTTCCTTTTCGCACAGGGCCTAAAGAATTCACGAGACACCCCTTGCAACCATATCAGCATACCATAATCATACGAGCTAGGCTACTCAATATATAAGAAAGAGATAGGGCCTTGACCACCGAAAATTTATTTTAGCCTAGTGATAAACAGCTTGATCCTAACAATTTGTATCAAAGCAAGGTCATGACATCAATTGTAGAAGGGTGCAAGGGGTTGTGCCCCAGCAGCCTAGGGGTTGCACACACACAATATACAAGGATGATCACAATAATAATATTAATAATCACATAAAATTCAACTACTCTTATAAATTTATAATATTTTATATTTTATAAAATTTCGGATATTACAATTAATTAGGGTTTTCTTAGTTTTATGTCTATAAATATTGTAGCTAGGTTTCTTTCAACCTATGTGCCTTAGGTTAAAGTGACATCTTATAAATAGTTTTAGTTAATAAAAGAAGTATTTGGTTCCTGCCTATGAACGTAGTTTATGGCCCTGACGACTGAACACGTTATATATTGGTGTCGTGTTTATCTTGTTTATGCTATTTGCATCTTCTAATGTGTTTTTATTAAGGTTTCAAGTATCCTTACGAGAAGGTGATTCAATCATTATCTTTTATCCTTTCAGCATCAATCTAATGCCTAAAGTAATGAAATTTGTATCTAAATAAATTTATTTTTTAGGTTGATTGGAATGTGAACCGAAATTATATATTGAATGATGGTGTTTTCCTGAGGCTGAAGAGTCAACTTTCCTCTAGTATCAGGGCTCTTAGGGTTATAATTTTGTTTTTCTTATAATCTTTTGAACTTTTCATATCTAAAAGATTCTTGATGTAGGTTACCGGCTTATTTGTGGATTTTCATATCGCTCGTCCTCCGGAACCATTTGATGCACATTGGTCGATCTACACCATGCCCAAAAACGATAGTGTATTTCTTGGTTATTTTATTATGCGGAACCATTAAGTTAAGTACTATGATGTTTAGAAGGTAAGAGCAATCGGGAGTTTGATCGCAAGGAAACCTTGTTTTAGTTTGTTGCATTTCAAGATTTGTACAAAATCAAATGGTTTCAAGTATCAACAAATAGTACTTATCTTGTCATCTACAAATATGGACCATAAAGTCATTACATATAAGACTGAGTGGTTTTATTTATATGGTTTAAATACTAAACAGGGATCATGCAACATTATATTAGAACATCAACCACTCTCAAGGGAAAAAAATCATGAAGAAGATGTAATATGAAAGACTTGATAAACATAGAATAATTTATAGGACCATCCTCATGAAAGTTTACATATGATAGTTAATTTTTTTTTGGTAAGAGACTGTTTGTTAAAATAGAATGATTAAGCCTAATTTTATGGTCTGGATAGTTAAAAGGCTCTGTATGAAACTACATCTCAATGTGACATGTTGTTTTATAAATGTTCTGAATAAGCAATTTAAATGATGCAAATTAACATTTAAACCTTATAAATTGTGATTTATTATATTAGAAGATATAATTATTTAACAAGATAACGTGTGAAAGAAAAGGTACTAAAGTAAGATACTTGGTGTTTAATGAATTAGAATGTACCTTAAGTTGGAATAATTCAGCAGTGTTATTATGTTTCATTCAACATAGTTTTAATTCAGATGCGACAATCAAACATGCCGAATGTTAAACAATTTAGCATTCAACGATAAATAGTTCCATTCGGTAGCAAACAAACAGCCGCTAAGTGTTATGATATCAGATACATTTTAATATTTGTCATCATCAATTAAGATGATATGTTGGTATAATACAAGCCACTGGTTTTGTGACTACTATTTGTTCATCTTGGGTATCATTGAAACCCACACTTTTATGCTCATATCTTACTAGATTTTCAAGATTCTTGATTCCCTTGATTCTTTAGTTAACTAAGCATCATATCAACTATCAAACTTGCAACATGCATCAAGACATTGTCTTCAAAACACTTGGAAACCGTCTTTAGCTCCAAACAAACACCACGTTTGACCACTATGTCTTAGAAATTAATTATCTTCCAAAAGCTTTAACTTCAGGTTTCATAAAAATACCCGTTAGAAAACTAACTTAATTCCCTACAATTCTATAAAAATTTCGTTAAAATCCGTTAGATATAATTCAAGTTATGCCCCAATAATTTGAGCCTAGAAACACACCAAAATATATGGCATTTCATTCTGTTCATATCAAATCCTTCGCTACCGTTCACAACTATTAATCCAACGGCTTTTATTCAAGTCCAAGTGACGTCAGCGATCCGCTTCAGGCCTCCTTAACCAATCAAATCACACCTTTAAAATACGTTTCTCAAATTTTATATTATTTAAATCCCCGCAAATTCATCGGATTCATACATACACTAAATTCGATCAGCGCCATCAATCCGAATTTCCCTAGCAGTAATCGATCTAAATTCATTAGCCGGATCCCTAAATTGTGGAAACCCTAGCCCTGATCGTAGCTTCATGTCGACGGAAGAACCTGTTGTGGTGGCGGAGGTTGCCGCTCCGGCGGTCGAAGCAGCTGTGACGGTTGTAGTCGGCGATGAACCTGCAGTGGTAGCAGCTGAAGGAAAACCGACGAAGGGCAAGATGAGATCAGCTAAGCGCAAATCTACGGGTCCTTCGTCGCATCCTCCTTACTTCGAGGTATAATTGATTATTCTTTCGTGTTTTTTGTTGTCTTAATTTTATGTTTTTTTAATTACGATATAAATTTGTCGATCTTATTATTGTTTTGGGATGTTAATTGATTTGGAATTCAGATGATCAAGGATGCCATTTCGACGTTGAAAGATAAAACCGGTTCGAGTCAGTATGCGATCGCAAAGTTTGTGGAAGAAAAACAAAAGAATCTTCCGGAGAGATTTAAGAAGGTTTTGTTGATTCAGTTGAAGAGATTGGTCGCCGAGGGTAAGCTTGTTAAGGTCAAGGCATCATATAAGCTGCCGGCTGCTAAACTTCCGGTGAAGAAGAAGCCTGCTGCAAAGCCTAAGGCCTCCGCCAAGCCGAAGCCGGCTGCGAAAGTTGCGCCAGTCAAGAAGAAGCCAGCTGCCAAGCCAAAGCCGGCTCCTAAGGCGAAGGCTGTAGCAAAGCCGAAGAAGCCCGTTGCAAAAACTAAGGCTGCAGCTCCCAAAGCCGTGGCAAAGCCAGCTGTTAAAGCGAAACCTAAGAGAATAACAAAGCCGGCTAAGGTAGCCAAGACGTCGACTAGATCGACGCCTGGAAAGAAATCCGCTCAGGCTCCAAAGCCAGTTCCTAAAGCGACTGCAAAGAAGGCCGCAGCGAAGAGCGGGAAGCGAAAAGCAGCGACACCAAAGAAAACGACAGCAACGAGGAAGACGAGGAAATTAAATCGAGTATAATCGAGGATAAATCGTTTGGTAGCTTTCTCAAGATCCATTAATTCAGTAATTGTTTTTAGATTTTGACATGCAGAATAATTTTATGTAAAGTTATTTAATTCTATGTACGATATTTATATTTTATTTTTCTGTTTAAAAGATAGAAATTTTAATGCGGAATTATGTTTATCGATTAGGACAAAAGGATCCAAATTCATCATACTTTGTTTAAAATGTAACCCTTGATCATGTTCATGGTGTTCATCATGAGCAAAACAAGAACGAAGAAAGCAGATTTGTCGTCCATGCTTGACTTGATTTGAACATGATCATGATGTTGGAAAAATCAAGAACAAAATAATGGATTAAAAATCCCAAAAACAAATTTGATAACAAGAATCACAAAAACAAGAAAAAAAGAAACAAGACAAAGAAATCGATTTGAACATGTTCCTATTCACAAATTCTAATCGCACAAAACCTAGTCGCATGAAACTTTGAACCCCACATCGGTTGATTGAATTAAGAACTAAGAAATCGAGAACAAAGAAATTGGTTTGAACATGTTCCCATATGCAAACCCTAATCGCATGGAGGTTTGAAGCCTACTTCATTTTAATCAAGAACTAAGAAATCAATAGCCTTTCCAACGTATTTTACATCATTTGGAGACTTCATTCATACGAATGTTCTTGAATCATTAATTGTTCTTGAAGCCTACATCACATCAAATACAAAATTGGTTTGTGGTCTTATAATCTATACAGATGATTGAAGAACCTTCGATATCTAGAAGAAAAAACTCTCTGAATTCTAGGAAAAAAAACTAGTCAGAATTAGGAAATCATCAAATCATCGCTGGAATCTAGTAAACTAAATGTGACATGCTATTGCAGGTCATATTGCATAGAGTGAACATTTTTATAAGTTAACTACATTATTTGAGAAAAACAATAGCTAGTTGCATATAATAACATTTTAGATAAAGTTTACTGTATTTTAATACAATATCACTTATCAATTTTGCATGCCTTGCATGTTGAGGTTACATTCCCGAGTTTTTTTAAGTGATGATAAGAATGAAGTTTGGAAAGAAACAAAGAAAAAAAGAATGATCAAGGTTTATGTAAAGTCTACTTTTTATTTAATTTTTCTTTTTAAAGCAACATATGTAAAAGGAAAAAAAATGGACAAATTTCATGAAAATAAAATAAACTTTGTTTTAGTTATCTTTGTATATAAATATATTTTTTAAAATAATACAATCAACTTTTATAACTTTTTTAATATATATAAACAAATTTTTTGTTTCTTATTTTTATTTACTATTATATACAATGAACTTTGTTATAATTAAATCTTAAAGTATGCAACAACTTGCACACAAATAATAAAAGGATTTATAAAAGTTAATTATATTATTTTTTAAAATAAAGAGTTTGTTGTATATGATAGTAATAAAAGATAAAATTAATTATATTTATGTGCAATTTACCCAAAAGAATTTCCTTTGTTCTTTTTTTTTTATCTTCTCTTTAAGCTAGAGAACATAGTGTTAATGTTTTTAATTTATATATAAGTTTCATGTGACGATGGTTTGTTTAGTAGTTTATTTATTTTAAGTGCACCTTGTGATTTGGTGAAGGTTGAATGGGAGGATAGAGATGTTGATATACACTCAATGGTTAGTCCTCGTATTGTAAATGTCAAAGTAGAATGTCTATTTCTTCTTACTAAATTAATTTCTTCATGTTAAATTATGAAACATGCTAATTCTTTTTTTTTCATCACCGTCTCGAGCGTAAAAGTGAGATGGCTCCAATTCCTGATTCTAAAATAGAGACCATTATCAATATGAAGAATAATATTATTGAGGGATTGGCCAAATTAGACCACACGGCCTTATGGAACATCCATCGGGCCCGAATTATTCGAGACTTCATACATCTGCCCCGAGACTGGGAGTATAGAATTCCAGTTTTGGAAGCCAAGTTGCTATCTTTATTTGGGATAGATCCTACTAGCTCCATAATGTATAAACAACTTATTAGATTGGGGATCCTTCCCTATATATGCACTGTTTCACGGTTCTAGAGGGAACTGAAAATGCACGAGAATCACTTTAACGTTTTCTCATATTTTAGTAGACCATTCAAAGTGTACGAACCTCTAAAACCCAAAGTTTCATCCTTCATAAAAGCCATTTCGAGTAAAATTCGCTTAACCTTCTCTAAAATAGACTCTCTCGGAAAACTCCCGCAAAATCCACTTTTATTGCGTGGAAATTCCAAAGTATTTAATTATTTTGATTTTATTTTAAATAAAAATACATAAAATGGTTAAGTATGTTTTAAGATGATTCCTTCCCTTCTTTCAAGACCACCACTACTGTTGCACATTATATCACCATCTTGTACCACCTTAGGCTACCATGCACCACTACGATCAACAACATACTACTGCAACCACTACCTATTGCCGCCACCGGGGACTACCTATGCTATCGTCAATGTTCATTAATCTTGTAAACAAATTCATGGTCATATTGTAAGATAGCACATATGCATCTTAATGTAGTACTGTTAAGTTTCATATGTGTAATATTTCACAAATCAATCAGACATAGATTATATATGTGAAAGTTTTTAGTAAATTAAAATGAGAACTTTTTAGAAAAAGTATAACAATATGAGTATTAAATTATACAAAATAAAATACTTATTATTAATAATAATTTTTTGCAAGTTTTTGATACGATATTTACCTTTTATTTCTTCAGTGACGATTACTTGAAATTAATTAATTATAATTATAATTTACAAGTACTTCTATATTGTATAAGGAAAACTTTAGAACTCTGATAAATAAGCATCAAATATTTTTATTAAAAGACAACGTATATGAAATAAAATGTAATATATATTTTACTAATTAGGCCTTTTAAAGCATTATGCTTTATCTCAACTAAAACCGTATCATATATAGAAATTAATTAACAATCAAAGGCAATTAATGTGAGATCGGGTTAATACTTTCTAGGGATTAGTTCACAAAATTATATACAATTTGTCATGTTTTGTTATTATATGTATTGTAACTTAAAAGTTTCTATTATGTGTATCAAACTTTTAATTTGTCACTATTATATGTATTAAACTTTTTATTGTATCTACTACACTAAACTTATATACAATAACAAAACGTGACAGGTATAACACATTTTGATAAACTAAGCCCTACTTTCTAATGACCTAATTAACATGTCAATTACTACCGAATTTTAATTAAACTAATTCAAATTAAAAAATGACATTGATATATATTAATTAATTAATTAACTTGTAGCATCAAATAAATAGAAAACTATATATATGTATATATAGTAATTCTAATAAACATACATACACGAGTGGGATGTGTTCATAAAATGTGACAAGCAGGAGTCGGAGTAACATAATCTACATTAACGACATACCAAGGATCGCATCGATGGCATGTAATTGCTGGGGTGGAAGGAAGAACATGAACAACATGAGGAGCATGATCCTGCTTTTTCTCGTCTTTCTTTTCATCTTTCTTCTCTACTTTCTTCTCGTCTTTCTTTTCTTCTTTGGCAGATCCGACGCTTATTATATCTGCGGATCGCCTGAACTTCCTCACCTTTCTGACGATGGATACTGGATCAGCATCACCGATTACAGTTGCTGTGTTTTTTAAAGGGTCCAGAACTATGGAGTTTATCCCTTCAATGGATGATATCAGCATCATCACCTTCTTCCTGCACTTTAAACAAAGTAGATCCACTGACAAAACTGTTTTCTGCAAACACATGAATATTTACACAAACATTAATCATCTTCTGACACCATTTTCACAATATATATCTAGTTAGTTAAAATTAAGTAAAACAAATTAAATTAAGTACTGGATCGAGTTATTTATATATATATATATATGATCGATCGAGTAGAAATGAGATGACTCAACCTTCATCACAAAGGACATGGATAATGAGGGAAAATATATAAATATATATATATATATATATATATATATATATATTTCTTCAATCTATGTACACTTCATTTCCTGGATTTGTTTCTAGTAATAATATAAAATGTACAAAACTGCCTTAATTCCTTTAAATTAGTACACACATATATGAAGGCACACTTGTGTGTGAGTATGTTATATATTTATTATTTCTAGCATATTTTGTATATATATATACTTAATAAAGAGAGAGGAATTGAAGGAGGGTGTTAAATGACTAAATGGATGGTTACTGTTGGTTTGAGCAAAATGGCAGTTAAGAGGGCATTAATGGTTCACCTATTACATCCTCTATACATTTAATATTTAGCAAAATTATATATATAAAAAAGAATTAAGTCATGATCGATCGAGTTGATTATTTACCGGTTGGATCACATTTACTATGAACCAATATCATAAGCATATTGTCACATCCGCTGCCAGCTAATAGTACTGCCAAACACCTCCATAATTGCTGCTAAAATATTGTTACAACTGATGTTCAATTAAATTGTATACCAGAAAACATGTTCACAAGGTCTTATATATATATATATATATATATATTCTTACAGTTAGAAATATTTGATCTGTGACTTTATAAATTTGATCAGCTAGCTAAAGAAATTAATATTTGATTATATTCTCTTGTATTGCATTCTCTATTCCACCACCATCCTATTATATATATATATATATATATATATATATATATATATATATGCAAAAGTTCAAACGATAACTGTTTTTCGTACGAGAACTGCGAGAACCAATTTTGACCATTCAAGTGGTAAGTGGAATTCATAGATGAAGAGCGTGAGGGGATTGAGTGTAGCAAGGTGTATGTAATTAATTAATTCATGAGTAGGCAATCCAATTGAAGGAGAGGGAATTGGACGGCTAAGATTAGTTCTCGCTGTTGTCGTACAAAAAACAGTTTTCATTTGAGAACCAATTTTATTGTGAGAACCGCGAGAATCAATGTGAACCAATCAATTTAAATAATGTTTTAATAACCTTATTTATATCAAAAAAATAAAATTGTAACTAAGAAAATAAATCTGCGCAAAGCGATGTGTGCGCCTTTTTTGTGTTCAAAATTGCAAATGTTTTTATTTTATTATATAGTGCATTAATTTTAATTTAATTTTTCCTTTTTTCTTTTTTTTCAATTTTTATTAGTTGCAAAAATTACTTATTTATTTATTTTTTTCCTTTATTTTCTTATCTATTTATTAATCACAATCATTTATATTTTTATTGAATTTAAGTAATATATTAGATACATATACCCCACCGATCTTTTTTGTAGAAATGAGTTTGACTAAACAAACTTTGAGTTGCACATGCACTCAAGTTCTAAACGAAAACAAACGATGGCTTGTTCGTATTCGTTTATTTAACTTTAGCCGAACAAAAAAATGAACACAAACAATATTTCTTCCTTTCATTTAATTAAAAGAACGAACACGAATAGAGCTCCCGTTCATTCATTTATGTTCATAAACATTCGGTTATCCGTTTGTTTATATTCGTTTATATTATATATATATATATTATATGTGCGTGCGTATATATAGTGTTTATTTGTGTTTAATAATGTTTGGATTTGTATTATAACGTATGTTCCTTCGTTTACGTTTGTTTATCATTTAAGAACGAACAAAAATGTACACGAACGAACCAATCTTTTAAATAATTGAACACAAATGCTCGTTCGTGTTCGTTTCTTTATTCGGCTAAAGTTAAACGAACGAACACGAACACAAAACTCCGTTCGTGTTCGTTTATTTGTTCGGCTAAAGATAAACGAACGAATACAAACAAGCCCGTTCGTATTCATTCGGTTCATTTACAGCCTTAGCAAGGAGTTTGACTAAGCCAACTTTAGTTGCACGTGCACACATATATGCACACATGCACGGTGCATATATGCACCTAGACGTACCTGTGCGAAAATAAAACTTAGTAGTATGAACAGTTTGTGCACATATATACCGTGCATATGTGACTTTATTGTATATGCTGAAAAAAGACAGTGGTATATGCACATGTGCCCAAAAAAAGACGGTGGTATGTGCACATGTGTAAATATCTAATGTTGTTTTGAAAAAAACCCGACAAAAATAAAAAAATTCTTTGAAAAAGTATAGCAATATTGATTTCATATTAAAGAGCATAATTTTCTCGTTAACTTGATATAATTTTCGTATTTTAATACCTTTACGTTTTAAAAAATCGGGGGTAAGTGGCCCCCCTAATTAGGCAATTTGCCTAAAGTACTCTTCTATCATTTTTGAAAACTAAAAATGACGGTTGTGTTTTGAATTAACTACATGTTTGCCACAATTAATATAAACCTTTGATTAATTATGATCAATGACTACAAACGGTTCTCGCAATAAAACTGGTTCTCAAATGAACTCTCTCCCATATACATATAAAAGTAGTTAAGGCGGGATACATATTTATTTTCTAGATAAGTTTTCCTTAGGTGGAGAAATATGTTAGTAATGTCTTTTCTAGATACATAACTTGTCTTCATCTTAAATTTTACCTCATAATCAGCCACCTTTGTCTTATGAAATTTGTAATGATAAGCAATGTCGCGACGACGAATAAGGCATGTATATTGGTGAATGTGTAAAGTAATATAGAGAATTGAATGTTATTTGAGAGGTATATTATTAATTTCGATTGCTGAAATTTTAAAGGAGTAATTAAAGTAGAAGAGAAAAAATTAAATGTATTATAATATACTAGCATCGTACCCGCACAATATTGCGGAGTCGAATAGTTTTTGTTTTATAATATGTCGTTTTCAAAAATATAATGATATGTTATTCGCAAAATTCAATGTCACAAAAAAATTTCTTTAGCAACATGTCTCATATTTTTTCAAATTTTCTTTTATTTGCATAAACTATTTTATTAATTTTAAAAATAAAATCTAAAAGAAATTAAAAAAAGGAAAAAAAATCTTATTTGTGAAATAAGAATAGAGAAGTTAATAAGATATTAGAAATTATGTTGTTATGGGTGTATAATTATGTTTGTGGGAGAGTATATTTTAATTGAATAAAAAGTTAAAGTAAATTAGGAGAGAGATTGGAATGGTTAAAGATTGAGTGAATGAGATTAAGTTAAATAGAATGAAAGGCCAACATGTTGTTTTGATTGAATTTTAAGAAGTTTTAAAATTAAGAAGGAGAGAGAGTGTTAAATGCTTTATATAGTAGTATAGATTATAGATGTTACTTTGTTAAAAATGAGACATGATTGATATATATATAGAATGATCATTATCAAACACATTAATTAATTAGCTCAATTATGCAATGATTTATGTAATCCTCAACACACTCTTACACACACATGCAGATTATGGGTATGTTTGACGGAAATAACTGGAAGCTGAAAGCTGTATATTTTAGTTATATATGTGTTTGGCAAATTAGCTGATAATTGAAGTATAATAGTGTAAAATGATAAAAGAAGACAAATTATAAAAATAGGAGGAATTATAAAATAATTAAAGAGGGTATTTAGATAATTTGGTATATAAAAAGTTTCCAGCTAGTTATAAAAACTACTTCAAGAAGCTTTTTGTTTCAAAACTTTTTTTGTTTAAAGAAAAGCTTCCAGTTTTTTTATCCGAACATGACTTGTAATTTTTTCTTTTAAAACAAAACGCTACCAGATCCAATAAGCTTCATACCGAGCATACCCTATGATTAATTAAATTTCAATGTACATTAATTCATTTCAACACACACACATTAATTCATTTCAACGTACATACAGTCTTTTAATTAAATTTGCTCGTGGTTTCAATTTTACCTTTCCATGCGATTAGACTATGATTTAACCTACAATACTTAATTTTTTTTAACAACAACAAAAAAAAGCTTGGGCATGCATGATCATCACCCCACCTAGCAGACCCTAAAATATATTAATAACTAAAATGCTAGAAGGCAAGATACAAGGCTATTCAGGAATGTTGATAAAACTGAATTACGTACGTAGATGGCATATATGGGGGTTTGTAAACTTGGACAAGAGCACCTAGCTAATTGTTAACCCATGATATATAATTTCCTACCCAACTTTCCTTTTGATCAACGTCATCTGCAATCGAAAAGCTCCAACACTCTATGAGAAATTTGGGTTTAACCTCCAACACTATTCATTGCAGGACGGATAGTAATTAATTTTGCTTTTCCATTTGTGAATTAAAGAAATTAAAACCTTCTGTGTGCATGCTTAAAAATTTGTCATCTATCATGCAGTACGTGTGAGAGAAATCATAATTATTAAGAAAGTGAGAGAAATTAAAACCTTCGCTGCTGCTACTGCCACTCCCTCCGGATGCCGCTCGTCACCACTTGTGCCACACTACAACCACATACACTTCTTCCACCACCTCAGTCGTCAACCACCACCACCATCATCAACCACTACTGCCACCATCGTCCGTTGTCATGAAAAAATTGTTGTTACAATTGACCACCATGTCAATCACTAGATACCACTGATTGGGGGAGGTATTGGTTCTAGTGTTAGTGGGAAGTACTGATGGTGGTGGTTGTGGTTGTCATATCATCTTTTTAATACTTTGGAACGGTCCATTTTGACCCCACCCCATTTAATATTATTTCTATAAAGGTCCGTTGCGACAAAAACCGGTTATAACTGAATTCTTACCTAAGAGTGAATGAAATTGAGTGTCGGTTGGGTGAGGGGCGAGCACACCACTTGGGATGGAGGAGATATCATTCCATTACTTGTAGGTGAAAGTGTGATGGAGTTGGGCATTACATGGGGATAGGGGTGAGCATAGAAATCGAAAAACCGAACCCAAATCGTTATAACCGAACCAATAAAAGAGAAACCGTTTCGAAACCGATGGTTTGGTTTTAGAACTTATAAAAACCAATGGGTTCGGTTCGGTTTCAATTTTAACCAAAAGCCAAACCATTATGAAACGAAACCCACCAAATATTCAATACGTTCTATATTTTTATAATGCTATAACTATTTAATGTATTTTAATAATTTATTACTAGTTTACTAATTATTTTGAGACTCCTGACATAGTGGTTATATGATTTGGTAAACGTTTTAAGGTTTTTCTAATTTGATTGAGAGTTTGTTTCTTGTGTTTATAGAAATATATATATATATATATATATATATATATATTACTTATTAAGAGTTGTGTTCAATAAAGTTCATGTAAAAAACATAGTTCAAAAATTTTAATATTCAATCACAGGTGATTTAGTATACAATACATGTGATTTGTAAAAGCATCACATGTGAATTACAAAAATGTCACTCTACCTAAATTTTTAAAATGCAATCTGAACCATTGATGTCATTGATCCAAGGGCTAAAATTAGCCCCTTAAGGCTATGAATTAAATATGAACTATATTGAACATTCTTCTACTTATTAAACTAAAATGATGGATTACAATATCTTTTTAGTCATGACAAATTTAAACCCAAAAATAGAATTAGATCAAGCAAATGGGTCCGTAAGGTCGAGAGGAGACAGGTTCGATTTATAAACCGAAACCATTAATGACATGAAACCGTCAAAACCCGATAGAAATCGAAACCGTTGGTTTTGAAAATTCTTAGACCGAAATTAACGATTTGAGCTTAAAATCCCCCGCGTTAACCCCTACATGGGGTGGGATTGAAGTGGGTCCAACAGATTTATTTTATTTTTATTTTTTTTTGTTTGGTTGTGTTTGTAGGACGTAGTTTGTTAAAATAAGATGAGTCTGATAATTTAGTATAGTGGAAAGTGATCATTGCGTGGTTGAGTGGTGGAAATGAAAAGCTGATGTGATGGTATGGTTGAGGGAGAGTAAGGGTTGCAAACACTTTGAGACGACTCAACCCTCCGGCTTTTCTAGGCCTACTTAAATCCAATAGAGTTTTTTTTCTAGGTATAAACTCAAAACACATCAAATATCAAATATGGAATGTTAAATGGTTCCTCGAGTTATGAGGTTATTTGGTGTATATTCTTAATTAATTGCTAGAATCTAGTTCAATAGTTGTTAGACGTAAATTTCATTATTAACTCGTAGCTCTTCTTTAACACCAATTCTTTAATTTGGATAAATATTTATTTTTATTGTGATACGTACGTTCATGTTGTATCCTTTTCATAAGCCTTCTTCAACTTCACAGCCCAAGCCCATGCCCAAGCCCAAACACATGTGTTTAGATTCTTTAATTCTTTAGATTTTTCATAAAATACATATATAAATGCTTTTCACCATTTTATCATCATATCAATTTTTATTAAACTCAATCACCTCCTACTTGGCTACTTTGTACATGTACAATACAATACATACAAATACAAATACAATACAAATACAATACATACAACACAATACAAATACAATACATACAAATACAAACAAATAATAAAGGGTTATTGGTTCTATCTGATTAAAAATTAAATTAGTATCAGGCTATGTATATATATTTAATTAATGTATAGTAGAATGGAACCCTGTCTACCTAAAATGTATCGCATTAACAAAACGTACAGAGTCTCTCTAGCTAACCCTTAGGAAATTTCATTTACTTCAATTCATTATAAAAGGAAAACTACAAACTCCAAAAATATAAAATAATAATACTAATGAAAACAAGGATATAAGAATGGATAAAATGCATGAAAATACAATTAACTTTGTTTTAATTATCATTGTATAAAATCAATTTCAAATTGTTAAAAATAATACAACCAACTTTCACAATTCACTCATTGTATACAAACAACTTTTTTGTGTCTAGTATTTAGCTACCATTGTATACAATGAACTTTTCTATAATATTCATTGTATACAACAACTTGCATATAATTGGAGGATTATAAAAGTTGATTGTATTATTTTTAAAAAAATAAAGTTAATTGTATACAATGATAATTAAGACAAAGTTTATTGTATTTTCATGCAATTTACTCTTTAAGAATATATGTACGTACGCTTTAAAATACATGCAGGGAATATTATTAATTATTTATGATTGATATATCTTACTCCTTTATAATACATTTACAACCTTAAAAACTATTAATTTTAAGTAACTTGAATGTACTAAAATACCCCTTCTTAACCATTTCAATTATCTCTCCTAATTTACTTTAACTTTTAAAATACCCCTTTTTAACCATTTTATTCTCTCTTCTAATTTACTTTAACTTTTTATATATTTAAAATATCTCTCTAACACTAAAACACTCTCTCACACAAACACAATTATCCACTCACATCAACATAATTTTCAAAATCTTATTAACTTCTCCCTCCTTATTTCATAAATATAAATCTTTTTCTTATATTAATGTCTTTTAAAATTTATTTTTAAAATTAATAAAATAGTTGATGCAAATAAAAAAAATAAAAAACTGACATTGTACGATACTTTTTCGTGACATTGAATTATGCGAATAATATATTATTACATTTTTAAAAACAACATGATGTAAAATAGAAATTATTTGTCGTCGCGGCATTGCGCGGGTACCTTGCTAGTATATATATATATAGATATATATATATATAGATATATATATAGGGGAGGGTCAAACGAGAACTGTTTTTCGTACGAGAACTACGAGAACCAATCTTGGCTGTTCATTTTGGATAATGAAATTCATGGATGAAGAGTGTGGAGGGATTGAGTATGGCAGTGTGCATGTAAGGAATTCATATGTGGACAATCCAATTGAGGGAGGAGGAATTTGATGGCTAAGATTGGTTCTCGCGGTTCTCCATATATAGGTTGAAAATTAATTTGCATTGACTTGACGTTTTAAATTATTATTCATTATGGAATGTTTAGTTATAAAAATGGTATTTAAGAATCGAAATAACTCCATATAATAGTTTCCTTATAGGGTTAAACAATGAGTAAATTAGTAATTTTAAATTACTTAAAATTAAGAGATTTCAATGACCTAAATTAGGCAAAAGTTCAAACGAGAATTGTTTTTCGTACGAGAACTGCGAGAACTAATCCTAGCCGTCCAATTCCCATCTTTTAATTCATTTGCCCACCCATTAATTCCTTACATGCACTTTGACACACTCTATCCCCCCACGCTCTTCATCCATGAATTCTAATTACCAATTGAATGGCTAAGATTGGTTCTCACAGTTCTCGTACGAAAAATAGTTCATGTTTGAACCCTCCCCTATATATATATACATATATATATATACGGGATGATTCATTTGATAACTGTTTTTATTGCGAGTACCATGAGAACTAATCTTATCTCTTGATTAAAATAAATCAATGGTCAATAAAAATGACGGCCCATTAATGATGCATTAATGGCACATTAATAGCTCATTAATGATGAACTAATGAGGGGTATTTCGAAAAAATCAAGACTCGTTCCTTAATGACAACTCACCCGGACGTATTTCACGGTTGAAAATTTATCTAAAAGACCATAATATCTCTATTAATGAGTACTAATGGCGGTTACAAGTGGTAGTTCTCAAATGATCTTTTTACTATAATATATATATAGAGTGAGGTTCAAGGGAGAATCCTTTTAAAAGGCACGACAGTGAGAACCTGGATAAACTTTTAATTTAGCATTTCTCCTTTACGTTTATGTTCACCCATAACTATCCAAAAGTCAAGTTTACATCCTAAATCATAAAATCAAAATTATTTCTATAATATTAACAACTTAAAGATTTGTATGCATTGATGCATACAAATCACAACACTTTTGTATGCATTAATGCATCAGGTATATAGTCAAACAAATGATCAAAACCATGACAATTTTAAACATCCGATCAATGAAATCAAAGGTCTAAAAGAAATGTGACAAATTTTAAACCATCCAAACAATGAAATCAAAGGCTCAAAAGTGTTCTCACTGTCGTGCATTTTAAAAGTGTTCTCATTTGATCCTAACTCTCCCTCTCTCTCTCTCTCTATATATATATATAGGATCAGTATAGAACTAGCATTTATATATAGAACCTAAAGAATGAAATCTAACAATTGGATGAACTTAATTAAGGGCTATTATTAATTGATGTCAGTTTTGTAATTATTATATATGTTTATCAATTATAATCTATAAAGATGGGTAAAATTGAAAAACATTTATTTTCTCTCTCAAAACATAACCCTCAAAGTTTTAGTTTACCATAATTAATTAAGTTTTGAGAATTTAAGCAAAAATATTATAACAATCTACTAGTTTTTTTTAATCTTCTTTAAATCAATACCACTTTTCCCATATTTCTGGAAATTTTATTTTTTAAAAATATAACCCAAATGAAGATGATAAAGAAAATGCAACCAGATGAAGTTCAATATGCCTTTTGAGTTGAAGATTTCATCTTATATCTTTTGCATGAAGCAAAAATGCAACTTAGATGAAGGTGATAACAAAAATACAACTCAGATGAAAATGATGAAAAAAATACAAACCAAATGAAAATGATGTAGCATTTTAGTCATTATTTTTATGTGGGTTGCATTTTGGTTATCTTTATCTATGTTGCATTTTGGTCGTCATTTTCATTTGTTTGGATCTAAAAAGAAATCACAAAGTTGAAAAAGGTGATGTTTGGTTTGAAAAAAAGTGGGACATGTGAAAGTGAAGGTATTAAATCACGAGATTCGTTTTTCTCGTGGTTGCATTTTCATCTGGATCGCTTTTTCGTTTATTATTTTGATGAAAATGATGAAAAAAAATGCAACCCAAATGAATATGTATCCAAAATACAACTCAGATGAAAATGATAACCAAAATGTTATATCATTTTCATATGGGTTGCTTGCATTTTTTATGTGAAAATGTTGTTATTTGCATTTTATATTATAATTGCTTGCATTTTTTATATGAAAATGTTGTTACTTGCATTTTAGATTGTTGTTGCTTGCATACTTATAATTTTTTTTAAATGCATATGAATTAATTAACATGTACATGTTGGTGAAATTACATTTTGATTATCGTCTCATCTTTTCTCTACTAGAGATGTTCTTTTTTTCATTTTTGAAGCATTTGCATATTCGTCAAACCATTTATATTTTCAAGACCGCCTGCATTTTCAGAAAAAAAATTATTCGAAAATATATCAAGTCTAGTCTTGAATTAAAGAGAACGAAAAACTGAACCGGTTGATATAATTCTTTTGTAAAAATTCTTAAATATGGTTAATTAAAGATTTTATGGGTATTAAAAAAAGGGATCTACGGGGTTTTTGTGAGGACACGTGAGTTTTCAATTTTTGATGGTTTTTTCCATTTTAGCTTTTTAAAATTGCCACATGTCATTACCACAAAGGGTCTATTGGTCATATGGTTAAGTATGGTTCTATATATAACCATACCATATATATATATAGGGGAGAGTTAAAACGAGAACTGTTTTTCATATGAGAAATGTAAGAACCAATCTTAGCCCTTGATTAAAATAAATCAATGGCTAATAATTTTGATGGCTAATGATTAGCTCATTAATGACATATTAATGAGGGGTATTTTGGGTAAATCAAGCCTCGCATATTAATGATGGCTCACACGGACGCAATTCACAGTTGGAAAAAATATATAAATGACCAAAATATCCCTATTAATAAGTCATAACTGATATTATAAGCAGATCTCGTTTGAACTTTTACACACACACAAATATATATATATATAGGGTGAGTTCAAGGGAGAACCTTTTTAAGATGCACAACAGTGAGAACATGGGTAAATTTGTAATTTAACATTTCTCCTTTACATTCATGTTCACCCATAACTACCTAAAAGTCAAACAAAAGATAAAAAAAATGTGACAGTTATTAAACCATTCAATCAATATGACAGTTTTAAACTATCCGATCAATTAAATCAAAGGCGAAAAAAGTGTTCTCTCTGTTCTTATTTTAAAGATGTTCTAATCTGATCCAATTCTCTCTCTCTCTCTCTCTCTCTATATATATATATATATAGAAGAATGTTTAATATAGTTCATAATTTATAATCGAATTTTAGTCTTTAGATCAATGTTATTAATGATCCAAATTAAATTTTAAAAATTTGGCGAAGTGACATTTTCGTAATTTTTCATAATTCACATACTGTGTTTTTACAAATCACGTATGATTGTATACTGAATCACGAATAATTAAATATTGAAATTTCAAAACTATGTTTTTTAAGTAAACTTTATTAAACACAACTCTATATTTCATTCTTGTTGAAGTTGACATGAACTTTTCCTTTTTGTGCAACAAAAACACGACCAGCCGCCGACTTGATGTATTGTCTTTTGTCATCGTGGCATTGCCCACAATTTCTTAATCTCCCTCCAAATGTGAGGTACGATCTTTTCTTTCCTTTAATAATAAAATTACGTACAACAAGCCATTATTTTTATAAATATAGAGAGGTTTATATCTTTTTTTAAAATATTTCTATTTATCACATAAGTATTTGATATATTTGATAAATGCAAATATCAAAATTAAAGAATGTGACTGTTAAAAAGAATTAGTGTATTACACAATACAAAATTCTAAGATAAGTTTTTTAGGAGTCTATTTTTGTGTTTCCTAGTAAAATTCTTATGTATTGTATCATGTGTGGTTAATTAAAGGAAATACAATACAAAATATCCTCTCAAGAAATCTTTTAAATGGCAAAAGTCATGATTATGTAATTATGTTTTTTCTTGGTATGATGCAGGACCAAATTGGGCTGTTGGAGATTGGTTTTTAATCTCATTTGCTTCTATATATATTGCTAGTTGTGTACTTGCTAACCCTAAACTTTTTATACACATTATTAATTATTACTGAATATTTCTTATTTATATGTGTGTGTGGGTGTGTAACTCAACTTAAAATTTTAAATAATTATTGTTTTAAATTGACACATTTTAGCTTAATATAGCACATCTAGCCATTCACATGTTGAAAGTATGCCTTTATTGGTACATGTTGAACATATATAAGCCTTTATTGGTACAACCAGAGCAATCATTCTAGTCTTTGATCTAGCGCTAGCTTCTAATTTAAAATGGAAAATCGATTGGGCTTAACTAACCAAATAAATATTACTTTTGTCGACAGAGTTTCTTATTAGTTAGCTATTCTTTTTATTATTATTATTATTATTAATTATTATAAAAATCAATAAAAAAATAAATACGTGGTAGTTGTCATCTTCGAAAGAAAAATTTTCCGGTATTCCTCCTACCCGCCCAAAAACAAATATTCAAATAAAAATACCAATAAAATAAAAGTAATAGTAGTTTTTTTGAACAGTTTCGCCTCAGCAATAGAGGCACAAGATCGAAACACGGTTGTAATAGTAGTTGACAGTGACCTTTAATTCTTTAAGTTTTTAAATATCTAGTGCTCGATCTTAACTAGTTGATTATTTTATTAATTAATGTGTTTTAGGAAGAGAAAAAGATATAATAAATAAACAATATATGTAACTTTATATAAATATTTCAACGACGACATGCAAAACCTTCAAGGTTAAGCTTTGTCATGATGTACGTTTTGAATTAATCATAAGAAAACCTACTGCAAAATTCTTGTTTGTACATTCATAACACTTATTTAAAATATATATTTTAATTAATAAGCTTTTATATATGTACTATGGCATGCATGCATGCATGCATTATGTGTTTATCATGTTGTTATTTACTCTTTTATGTTACTCATGGTAAACAGACTCTGGGTTCGTCGATCACTTAGAAGAAGAAGAAGGAAAAAAATCTTAATTAATATCGTTGAAGATTATAAAATGATGCATGGAAGAAAACTAAAAAAAGGTTAAATTTATTCATCCTAACATTTTAACCTGTGAAATGTACAAGATCAAACTAATTATTTATGCAATATTAAAATTGGTTTAAATTAATTGTTTTATTCTTTATTCCCGTCTGTTTCGTAAAAATTAAATAAAATGGAATTGAATTTCTAAGCAAGTGAATTCAATTTCATTCCAATTTTATATTTAGATATAGTTCCATTCATTGAAATTTCATGAGATTAATTTTTACAAAACGAATGGAACCTAAGTTAATTAAATAAAGCGTTTACTATGTATTAAGGAAATAGAATCTTTTATCATATTATATTTAATTTAATGGTGTTTAAATATCTTATCTTATGAATTAATAAGTAATAAGTATATATTCTTGTAATGAGTGGATCGAGTGCTTGCAAAACCTACTTTAATATCCAAAAGTGCAATTATTAACAATGGATGCAGTCAACAAACAAAGCGTACGGTTCTTGCATAAAGTTGATCCCCAAAGTCCAACATGTAAGAGTAGGACCGTAAACGAACAGAATGTTTATAAACTGTTCGTAAAATCGTTCGGTGAGAAGTTCGTTTGTTTAATAAACGAAAGAACATGAACGTAGCTTTCGTTCGTTCATTTATGTTCGTGAACATTCGGTTATATGTTCGTTTATATTTTATATATATATACACACATATATATATATATTATATGTGTTTATATATAATGTTTATTTGTGTTTAATAATGTTTGATTGCAATATAATTGTAACATCCTTAAAACGGGCCTAAACGTGTGCGATCGTGATACGTCGAGAATTTAATTGAATTAAATAAAATATATATATTTTAGAAAATGATATAAAATATGAAAATAATAAATAAAAGGGTTATTAAAAATATTAATAAAAATAGATAAAGGTTATAAAATATTGAATGGTTTCAAACGTGATTCCAAAAATATCCTCGTTAGTTGAAACGGGTAAACGAGAGATGAGTCGTAAGTTGAAAAGGGGAACAAAATACCCACTTGTGGATAATAATACCCACAAGTCGGTCCAACCCTTTGTGAATACACAGACTACACACACATACGTATACATACACACACCCTTACTTTTCTTCCTGTTCTTGCAAATTCAAGAAGAAGAAGTCAAGGGAGATTAACCAAGTTCAAGTTCCAGCCACAAATTCAAGTCCTAATCTGTCCAAGAACATCATCTTCTTCATCTCTAACCTTATAAGCTTCATTCATGGCTTTTTTCTTCATGTTCTTTAAATTGGGTTTTTGAAAGAAAACTTATAAAGCTTTGTTCCAGCAGCTAGATAAGGATCAAAATAGTTCTACAAGTTGTTTCTAATCATCCTTTGATCATTGTAAGTTCCAATTCATCCTTGTTCTTGATTTTGATCTTTCAAGACTTGAAATTTTAGGTTTCAAGTGGGTTCTTTGATTTAGCAATCAAGAACTGAAATTTATGATTGAAATAGGTTCTAATATCATTTATAAGTGTATAGGAATCAATTCCATGAATTAAAGTAGTGTTCTTGATGAGTTTTGAATTTTGGCTCAAATGGGTCAAAATTGGTCAAATACAGGTCAAACTGATTTTGACCTTCAAGAACTGAAATTTAGTGTTCTAAATGATCCTATAACTTGTTAGGATTGATTAGAACTCAATTGGTGAATTAGAAGTGGTGTTTTTGCACAAATCCAATATTTAGCCTAAATGGGTCAAAATGGCCTAAATCTGTTTTTACACATCAAGAACTGATTTTTGAGGTTCTAATAGGTTCATATGACTTGTATGAATTGATTAGAACATTGGTTTTGAATTGGAATGGTTGTTTTGCTTGAATTGGCTAAAATAGTGAAAATTAGGCCTTAAATAGGCAAGAAATTGGAAAATGATACCAAACAATGAGTTTAAAGGTTTTGGTCAGTTGCAACACCTTCAATACATCATATTAGGTGTATATGGTGTGTTGCAAGTGTTGGAATTGGTCTACATCAAGTTTTGGCCATTATGTGCACGTCTTTGTCCATTTAAATGGGATTTTCGTATGAATTAATTGGATAGGAGTTTTTGATGTTAGAAAGCTTCCACAAGTGTAAAATGGTCCTATGAAACACTAGAATTATACTAAAATTGATTTGGAGTTGAAATGAGCCAAAATGGGGTTGTTGTACACAAAACAACACTTGCTGCAGCTGCTGCACGCTGGTCGCGGCGCGACAAGGCTGTGTCGCGGCGTGACACCCCTGCACACAGCTTTCTTTGCTGTTTTGTGTTACGTGTTCGCGTTTTGTTGCTTGGACTGCTATAGTTAGTTAATAAATGGTTTAAAAACACTATTAGGGTATTGTTTCAAGTATCCTAGACGTTCTTCGCGTGTTCAAATGATTGATGCGTAAGTCTTGGTATTATAGGTTGAATTGACAATCCGCGAGCGCCAAAGCAAGGTCTTTGCTTATTCTAGCCTAACAGGTGAATGCCTGATAACATAACGATTAATATATCTATAACTATATTAACAATGAATTGAATTGAATACCCGGACTTGTAAGCAATTGATTAAGCATTTGAATATGTTGTTGAAAGGTTGTATACCTTGTAGTATGTATGATAAATGATTATCAGGATATTATACGCACTTGATTAAGTGTAGTTTGTAAAGCATGACGATGCTAGACTTAACATGTTGACACAGTATGATACGCACTTGTTTAAGTGTAGATTGTATAGCATGATGATGCTAGGCTTAACTTATTGATATACATAATAGTATGCACTTGATTAGGTGTATGTTATGATGATGGATATATATATACATTATTGCGTGCGCGCAATGAGGTAAAGAATGAATGGCATGATGATGCTAGATATTTGATTGGTATAAATAATATGCATCTGTTTAGGTGTATGTTATGTGGACATGATTATGGATTGATTGATGATTCGGTTGAATCAGATTATGTGTTTGTGATTGGGCAAGGTTTGCCCGGACAAAGCTGTCCTACCTATTGGGCAAGGTTTGCCCCGGACAAAGCTGTCCTTTTCGAGTATAGCTGCGGCTGTACAACAGAGGAATCGGTTGATTCCAAAACGCAACGGTGGATGCTTAACAGCTCCCCCACCGGAGCGGTTGATGTGTCTGGTACCCCAGTTTGGTGTATTGAGCCGGGTTCGCTACCCTGCGAGATATGCTACCTCCTGACTACGCCAGCTCATCGCGAGATGCTAGGATAGAACTATTTGGGCATGATTGATGATATGTGATATGTTTATATTGATTGCATGCTATCGTGTACTCACTAGCTATTATAGCTAACAGATACTACTCTCCACATGTGCAGGTGTTCCTTAGGCTGTGAGTTCGGGTGCCTGCGGGTAGTTGCATGTTTTAGGAGGAACACTGGATTTTGTTTAACTCTATTGTAATATGTTTAAGTTTGTTTAAAGATAATGGTCGGCCGGTTATGTGTCCGTAACACCAAATGTCGTATGTGGCAACGTTTTGACTATTTATACAGTTTGCCACGTGTTGTTAATTTCGCTACATTTTTAAATTATAAGACATGTTTAAATATTCTATTTACAGTCAAACCCACACGGTTTGAAAACTTAAATAGTATTTTAAAAAGAAAAATTTGGTTCTCAAAAACACGATGTTACAATAATAGTATGTTCCATTAAACAACAAACAAAAAGTCCCTTACATTAGTAAAGTCCGTACTTAATTGGAATCTAGATTGGCTTTTTTTTTTAATTGTTCATAACTTTTTACCAATTTTATTTCATTTTAAATGTGGTCTTGTTTTTGTTAGAATTAAGAAATCTAATTAATGCTGTTGGTGAAATAGTTGGTACATAATTTGGTAGGCAAAAAGAGTAATAAAAACAAAACTGGGAACAATAATTTGTTTCTAAAAAGAAGGGCAATAATTATTTAATTATTATTTAGTTAATTGGGATTTCTGTTGTTGAAGAAATTCCAGAAATTTGGATAAGAGGAAGCCGCTGACTTGTAATTATATTCTACGAAGCCCCAAACTACCAAGTACCAACCCTGTTAGTTGTCTAGTCGGGTGGGTGGCTGCTTAATTCATTCATATTTTAGTCAATCTATGTTTTTGTCTATAAATCTTATCTCGTCTTATGAATTAATTATTTGTACCCAAAAAAAAAGTTTACGAAAAAGTACGGTTAGTTTAGTTTTGTGACAATTTGATAAAATGATATAACAATCATATCATCTATATATCTGAATCTGATATTTTGACCATATGTCCGTATTACACAAAATCCAGATTATTGAAATAATTCTTCAAGAACAGCCCGTATTAAGATACTAATACGAGACAACGAACTAGGGAAAAGATAAGATCAAAAAGTTCAGATACTGATTTTATCAAATAATTAAGGGATGACGGTTTTATGATAAATATCCACAAAATATTTCAAAAAATAATTATGATAATTATTCAGAAAGCAATTTTCATAGAGTTTTCTTTATTAAAGAAAATTTTCAGACGCTACCCCTAGGACCCTGCAAGGGGACGCAACCCCCTTGATCTACATCATTGAGTCGTACCGAGATCAAATTCGTTGTATATAAGTGTGTACTACGCACCTCCTAACTTGTCTAAAATCAAGATATGAACTTTATTAGGAATTTATAAACTCCATTACACTATAATGACTCAGTTACACTAAAATCACCATCATATATTTGTCTAAACATACCGCAAAAATGACATTTTGTACTTATTGCCATTTTTTATAATATAAAATATCTGAACTATTTTTTATGTCTAAATAAGAATTAAAGTAGATATCCTAACATTTCTAGTGATCGGTTTCAAAAAAGGATCTGTTGCTACTATTTTCTGTCTCTGCTGTCTTTTCTGCCGTTGTTGTCTTCATCAACGCTGCTCGCGGTTGTACGTGGGGGGACTACTACATTCCCCCTACCAAAGGTAAGCACACTTTCCTATGTTACGTTTTTTGTTTGTCTTTTGTTAGTTTTCCGATATTTGTTTCTTTTCGCTATTTCATCAATTTTTTATTGATATGTGTAAAGGCAAAAGTATATGGTCATATCACCGGAAAATCTAAACCTTCCGATGATGATAATGAAGACCGGGGATCCATCGACTCACGAGTAAAATCTTGGTTTTACACTACCTGTGTACCCACTTTGTGCAACCGTTATGTTTAAAGGTTTTAATGGTGCCATGTGTTTCCCCGACTTTTAAATAAACATGTAGTAGACTTTAAATGTTTTGTTAAATGATTTGTTTAATCTATGTTATATGTATTGTAAAAGATATTTATTTTTTTTGCTATCGTTGTATTTTCTTGATTAAATATTTGGTTGCACTCTATTTTAAATAATGAGATTTTATGTTAAATTCAGTTATAGAAAATGGGACGTTACAGAAATAGAAGCTTTTACATCTAATCATACCTAGAATCTTGTCCCACCGTAGAAATCCATAATGCACAAACCAGTAACTTCGAGGTTCTTAAGCATGTACCGAGATTTTAAAAGAATAAGATAACTTTGTGTGAGATTTTGAAGTTGGGGAGAAGTAGTGTGTGCGCATGTTACCGTTACCAGTTTTTTTTTTTTACCTTTATAAATTTTATTTAAAAGGCTTATAACAAGCATGCACCTAGGCTCGTCAAGAGACTCACGAGCTTTGCTATAACGATCGAGTCAGGAACAACCTGCAATGGGATTAACGGGCATTGGGCCTTTTTATTGTGTTGTTGGAGCCGTATAACGTGCTTGTTATCTACGATAGCGAATTAACGCTCTAAAGCTACTGCATGAAATTCCTAGTTATTAATGAAGTATGTGTATATATATATATATATATATATATATATATGTTAGAAACTTAGAATAAATAAATCGAGTGGTATGATAATGGATAGTTTTTTATCTGGTCGCGCGGTTGCTAGTTTTTTATTTTTATTAATTTGTTAGGTACTTAAGTATTAATTAATTTTATATAGTAGTTATGATTCTTTTATTTTATATTTTATTTGGGCTTTATTTTGGATTTGGTTAAGTATTAATTTATATTTTTCATTTTAGCTTCGTACACAAAATTTTAATGAAAGCAAAAAAAGTTCGAACACTAGATTAATGGTTTGTTAGTAATAATTAAAATTAACAAAGACTCATGATGGTTCTTCAATTCCTCATCTCTAATTGATGATTAAACACAACTTCCCCCGATCGAATGACCATACTTCTCCTTCTCCTCTTCCTCCCTCGTGTACTACTCTTACAATCGGCGGTTCTATCTACATTGTAAGTTGCATTATATATATATATATATATATATATATATATATATATATATATATATATATATATATCAATGCGTGCATGGGTGTATAAATGTATAGATTGTTTGTTGCATATAAATACAATCGATCTTTTTGAAAAGAAAAAAAAGATAGACGGATGGATAGATATGATGGTCACATGATTTTGGGTGAAATGTATGGTAAAAAGCCATTGATTCCGGTGTGTGTATATGTATATATAATCCGCCATGTCCATTTGTCAATTATCCCGCTCTTCAAACAAAAACAGAGCATGACTTGTGCACTCTCAAGCCCAATCATGGGGCCTTTTTTTATTTCATATATAAAACTCATTTAATACATTAATTCTTCTATCACCTTTTTAAAACCGCATTTTGTGGTTAAAATTTGTTTGTAGAAAATATTACACGGTTGAGTTGTCAACCTAACGTGTATGCTAATTTTTTTCTTTTTTTGTTATTTAATGTTATTAAAGTGACAAGTAATGTCAAGAAAATATTATTAATATTATTATTACTATATTAAATGTTCGTGTGATACACAAGTTGATTTAAAAGATAATAAATATTAAATATTAATAAAATTAAATAATTATAAAACGCGAATTAAATAAGAACTTAAAAAATGACGACAGACAATGTCAACACTCAAACCAGTGGTGGAAACATCGGTGCGAGTGGGAGAGCAGACGTGCCAGCAGAAATGTGGTATCATGATACGGAGAGACGTGATTGTATTTCTTGTATAAGTGATCGATCATTATTGTTAGAATTATGGGTAATAAAGTTAAGCGTATTGGTTATAAATAAAATTTTCAAATGATTATGTAATATTTTAGAATGATAAAACTAAAATTTTGGTTAAATATGATATTTTAAAATATTATAAAAGGTAAATATAATATTTATTAACTAAGGTGGACAAACACGTACGATATTTTATAAAAGAGCATATATAAAATTATCTCTAATAATTTTGATTAACTTCAAAGTCAATTTTGATCGAGAAAAGTCAAAATTAAATTTTAATTTTTATTAAAATGGATGGTTAAGATTTGATTATTAAAAATTTTTATCTAAATTTAATGGCTATGATTATCTAATAGATTTTATTAAAGTTATTCTTTTATTTATATTAAAAGACTATTTTATTTTAAGATTATTATTATTATTATCTAAAAACAAAAAACAAAAAACAAAAGAAAGCTACATTTGATGTTAATCAATGGTACTATTGCTTCTTCAAAAAATTATAAGAGTAGTTTTTTATTTCCTAGATTTTATATTAATCTATACTATATTATAAAACATTTATCTTTCTCTTTCTTAAATTTGTTAAGACTACTTAATTTTAAATAACACATGTGTTAATACATAAGACACAAACACTTAAAGCAATGGTCTAATTAATTATTTTCTTAATTATCTAAATAATTTATGGTAACTTTGTTTTAATAAATCATTAAACATGATAATAGTTATTTAATTAATCTAATTTTGATAGATCACTTACATCAATACAATTATTAAGGCTAGAATATCTTTTTCTCTAATTATTTAATAATAATATATTTTTCATTTTATTGTTTTTTAGAAGCTATTTCAATAACTAATAAAAAGGTTATTCAAATATCAAATAAAATACTATTATCACCACAAAAAGAAACCAAACTAAACAAAAGCAGTAAACAAACTAAGTTAGACTAACGAACATATATAAATCTTTTTCAATCTTTCTTAGTGTATATAATTCTTGTTATACAAAGTAGACAAAACCAAACAACTAGATTCACACTTTTATTCTACAAATTAAACCAAGTTAAACAAAATAATAATTTTACAAAATTGAAAATTTTACATTTAAATTATATTAGGGATGATTTTTTAAATTTTTAGATGATTTAATTGTTATTAAGTTATTTTTCAAGACATATACGAGACTTTATAACTTTTAAAAATATACTGATGTAATTTAAAGATTTGAAAGGATATATATATATATATATATGTGTGTGTGTGTGTGTGTGTGTAATTAACAAAGCTTATATGGAAATAGATTAAATTCCTTTTTTATTTTTTTCGGATAATTCGGGTATACCCGAATGAATAATAATTTAACCGATAACCGAATTGTAATTAAAATGGGTACCCGAACTAACCGATCAATCCTACCCGATAAACCATTTTAACCAACCCGATTTAACCGAACATTGACTGGGTGGGTCAGTTATTTCGGTTATCAGTTATTTTCAACGGGCCTACCGCATATGTCATCCCAAAATTTAAGAATACATACTCGCTATCTATCTATATCTATCTATAAAGGTTAAAGTTTAAACGAGAACTGTTTTTCGTAAGAGAACTGGGAGAACTGTTTTTAACACCATTAATGACTCATTAATAGGGGTATTTGGGTCATTTATATATTTACCCAACCGTGAATTGCGTCCGAATGAGCCATCATTAATTTGCGAGGTTTGATTTTCTCAAAATAACCCTCATTAATGCATCATTAATGATCTATTAATGAGTCATTAATGAAGCTACTTTTTCCGATCATTCAATGTCTCAACCTCTGAGAAGGATCCATCTTTGTCTTGGTTAGAAAAAATGGAAGATGTCGAGGTACCGGGAGTCCAGCTGAAGATGGAAGAGTACACGTTGTGTAGCCTAGAGCCAGGGAAGCTCTAAAGGTAATGAGTCACCACAAAATCTTAGTCATTGATTAATTTTAATCAAGAGCTATGATTGATTCTCGCAGTTCTCGTACGAAAAACGGTTTTCGTTTGAACACTCCCATATATATATATATAGGCAAAAGTTCAAACGAGAACTGTTTTTCATACGAGAACCGTGAGAACCAATCTTAGCCGTCCAATTCCCCTTCTTCAATTGGATTGCCCACCCATGAATTCCTTAAATGCATCTTGCCACACCCAATCCACACGCTCTTAATCCATGAATTCCATTATCCAAAATAAACGGCTAATATTGGTTCTCGCGGTTCTCGTAATAAAATTGGTTCTCAAATGCACCCTCCCCTATATATATATATATAGGCAAAAGTTCAAACGAGAACTGTTTTTCGTACGAGAACCGCAAGAACTAATTTTAGCCGTCCAATCCCCCCTCCTTCAATTGGATTGTCCACCAATGAATTCCTTACATGCACCCTGGCACACTCAATTCCCTCACGCTCTTCATCTATGAATTCCATCATCTCTAACTCAATCATGATGACCAAAGTACATATGTTGTGATGAGTTAGAATCTCATGAGTTCGACCAATAACGAGTTAGGTTACTCAATATATAAGAAAAGTCTTGAACCTAATATAAGAACTCTAAATTGGATGATCATCTATGAACTTATTTCTTGCCATTTAATCAATTTGTATGTTTATATACGGAGATAAGTACATACACATCGGAAAACATAATTAACATTGATATTATGTCATTAAACTAAACAATAAGATCCAAATAAAGACGACCACTTGTTGGTCTCAAGGTTGATATATGCATTTATTTTAGGGTGATAATTCTCGACATGGTACAAAATGGGTTTGGATTGATACGTGTATAAAAAGCATAATGGGAATAAATATATAAATTATTTAACTATTATAGTTTGGGTGGTAATTCTCAATATATCTCATCCTTATAATTATTCACTATTATAGCTTTTATCTAACAAAATCTTGACATTTTGACAAATTTTATATAATCATTCATAAAAATGAGTTGGAAACCTAAAGATTAACTAAATATAGACAGTGTAAATATAGACAAGATTTGCAACATAAATATAAGGGTTAAAATGGTTTAACCTAAAGATTTGTAACATAAATATAGCCAAATCTTGACATTTTAAAATGGTGTAACCTTCAAACTCTTTTAATGAATATTTTAATCCTTAAACTATCTCTGATATTTGATTAAATCCCTATTTTTGTTTAACCTAATTGTTTTTTTCCTAACCTAATCTATGTTTACGTGTTACTGTCTAAATCAGTAGCTCACCCTTTTCCTCAAGTCAATTGAGAGCACAACATAGTAACTCTTGTCAACATCATTGATTCTAGACCCTAGAAACAGTTTTTGACACCATCGATTTGAAAAGAGTCAACCCGTGATCGACCCATTGAAGAAGATCAATCCCATCACACAGAGACCATCGACTTTGTTAATTGGTTCTTTGAAATTAATGTACGTTTTTTTCCTTATAATAGTAATGTGTTGATTTCTTAATTAGTTTGATAATACCATGGGAATAAATATATAAATTATTTAACTATTATAATTCGGGCGGTAATTCTCAATATATCTCATCCTTATAATTATTAACTATTATAGTTTTTATCTAACAAAATGATGAATTTTTGACAAATTAATTTTATATAATAATTCATAAAAAATGAGTTGGAAACCTAAATAGAAAATAATTAGCGTATTTATAATTATTGTTTATTTATTAGACAGTGTAAATATAGATAAGATTTGTAACATAAAAATAATATAAACTAAAAATATACAGAGATACTTTACCTCATCAAAATAAGTAAGAATCTAAGTAGGGAATTACTACATGGTGGTTTTACCTTCTATAATAATGCTTCTTCACTATATATAATATATAGTATAGCTTAATTAAGAATTATTAATCAACAGTAATAATTACTATTAATTATTTATAATTAAACATCATATCATTTTTCAACCATGGTCTGCTGCTTCAGAAAGCTCTGCTGCTTTAAAATGAAAGCCTCAACGGCAAGCCGGAATTCTTCGTTGCTTAGGCTCTCAACCGACGACGTCGCTGACTCTCCATCGTCGTCGGCGATGGTCACAGGATTTCTGCGCCTCTCCGTCATTGACCTCCTCAATTCTCTGCGAGGCTTCATTGATATATCCCGCTTCAACTTCGCCGACTGAGTTCTCTGAAATTTCTCTATCCGCTTCGTCGCCTGCTTGATTACCGTCTCTGCCGCTACATCTGATTCGGTTGTTATGACCGGCGGGTTCTCACAGCGAACCACCATCTCTGGTATTTCCTCGATGGCTGTCTGATTCATATCCAATGATTCTTCCAACGGCGGCGGGACCACTTGTACAATTGAACGGCCGCCGTCACTTGTTTTGTGATGATTATTTGAAGTTGTATAATTATTATCTTCAGAACTTTTAAGACCAGAGGATTCATTTCTAACATCGGTGTGACCCGAGAGCACGTAACAAAGAGCAACGATAACATTTCCGATAAGAAAAACAACATGTTGATTCAACACATAAGACGAACAGGCGTACAGATACTCGCCGGAAACTTTAAAAACCGTAGGAAGACGGGTCGACGACCACGAAATCAATGCAACGGCGATGAAAACTTCAATCAACCTTAGCATTTTTGCAATGTTGTTTAAACGCCTGTATCTAGCAAGCGCATTGGCCTTCTCCACTCGAATATTGTCAAATAGATCAAACGAATCCATAGTTTTTTGAATTCAAGTATTCAAATCGTAGTCGAGTTAATTAAAAATCCGAATTAAAGATCAATTACGAAAGAGAATCGTCTAAAAAAACAGAGAAAAACAGGCAATTGGCATGAAAATTGAGTCAATATGATAGAGGAGGATCACAGGAGTCAAAACCGCCGGAGGATTGGGGGGGACCGGAGTGAATAATAAAAAAACACGCACAACACTTTGGAGTGTGTGTGTCTGGTGTAAGATCAGTTGGTAAGAGAGAGAGAGAGAGAGGGTAGGGGTAGGGGACGATGGGAATGTCCACCGCAAAGGGAAGTTACGCATTTATAGTGCATATAGATCTTTTTTAAATAATCTATGATTCTATTCCTAATACCCACAATATAATTTCCATTTTTATAAAAATAAAAATATCCTACTTTTATTTGTGAAAAAAAAGCGATGTTTTTTTTTAATTATTTTAAAGAATCAATGTGCTTGGAATTCGTTTATATACGTTTATACTTTAAATCAAATAAGTATTTACTTCATACATCCCAAATATGAATCTTTTTTCTAATTTTAAAATCAATTAAATAAACTTTAATTTGAATTTTTGCAAGAATATATGTATTTTCATAAGTTACATATATAAAAATAAAATATTTACCTTAGAAATAATCAAATACGATGTGCTGATGATAGTTCATACTTTTGAATACTTTCATCCTTTTATAGTGTTTTTAGTTCTTCAATCAATGTTGTTGTATATTTTATATTTTCTTTTTAATATAAATATTACATCTATGAATAAATATATAAAAGATTATTTAGAAAAAAAAAGTGGCCGGTAAATTTGATACTGAAGAAGTTAACTCCATGTGGAGTGTTGGTTGAAAATTTCACCCAAAGATTTTTGTTAAAATATTCATGAGTTTAATTTAATAAGAGGAAAAAAGAGAAAAAAATTATTTCCTTTCAAATTATCTTAATTTTTGGAGGATGGATATAAGATTAAAATAAGTTTATTCTTTTCATTCAAACATCTCAATTTCTTTTTTTTTTCATCATCGTTAAATAAAACTCAAGAACATCTTCTTTTTATAGGTTTCCTTTCAAATTAAATCCTTTCTTTTTTTTTGAAACACAGTAGTTTTTAGTAAAATCATTTCCTATCCTTACTTAAAAAAAACTCGAGTAAATGGCGTTCGACTCTTTTTCCTCTCTTTCTTTTCCTTCAAATTACGTTTGAAGAAGGTCAATGGGCAATGGGAGTAGAAAACTAAATCAAGGTGAAGGTCCACGACGGTGGAGGAACGAAGGTGAAGATGAAAGTCGACGGGCCATGTAAATCGTTGGCTGTTGCTTTGCTTGGATACCTTAATTGTGTATGTGTGTCGGTAAACACCATGAATCACATAATATGCAACTACAAATGTACTAAATTCGCTATTGTACATCTTAAATAGTGTTAGATGTGTTTTTGCAAATAATGTCAAGAAAACTTATAGACACATAACAAGGCATCATATATATGCATTATACATGAAAAAGATGTTTTTATGTATTTGCGTACTTGTTGATGTTCTTTAACTGAAAAATTATGTAACACATTAATATAAACATTATTAAAAGACACAAGGTACTTTGATTGTTTTTATGTATTTGCGTTTATGTTTAGATATTATCATATTATAAATAGTGATAGTGATACTGGCTCTGAATAAAGTCATTATATTAAGTCTAAAGTGAAGGGACGATTCATTAAACTAATTAATTCTTTCTCGCATCCAATTTCCCTTTCTCTCTCTCTCTCTCTCTCTCTCTCTCTCTCTCTCTCGTGTAGCTAATTAAGTCACTCGTACCTGCAGAAATGGTTATATATAAAATGAGTCATTTTTTTCTCGGGTGCTACTATTTAGCCTCTCTCCTCTCACAAACCCACATGTTAAATCAAGAATGTTATTTTTTCAATGTACCTTTGTACTCACATATGTCAAATCAAGGGGGGCTAAGTAGATAATCAAGGAGGCTATATAGAATTACCCTTTTTTCTCCTTAACAAGTTTTATCAGAATTTTAATAAGTGATCAGTCAACCTTTTCAAATTTATAAGCTTATCAATTTAAGATTACTGGTTTTTTTTTACGAAAGTAGCTGGTAGCTGTAGTTTTTATTTGTATATATGTGTTTGGCGGATTTGTAGAAATTAAATACATAAAGAATTTAAATGCATCCAAAATATCAAAACCAAATAATTCAAATAAAGACAATGATTAAAATTAGATTGTGTGAAAGTGTATAAAGATTTATATATTTTATATTTAAAATTAATTTTATGTATGTGTATATATATATATATAATTAATATTAAATTATAATCGGATATGTCGGGTAATCGGGGCGGGGATCATCAAACCCGTCCCCGTCCCCATTCCCGTTTAAATAATCGGGTTTCCCCATCCCCTCCCCGTTTATGTCGGTTTTCGGTTTTCTCCATCGATTTCGATTTTTTTTGTCATCCCTATAAAGCAGGCTTTCCCTTTCTCTCTCTCTCTCTCTGGTGTAGCTAATTAAGCCACTTGTACCTGAAGAAATGGTTATATATAAAATAAGTCGTTTTTTTTCTCCTTACAAGTTTTATTAGAATTTTAATAAGTGATCAGTTAACCTTTTCAAATTTATAAAGTTATCAATTTAAGATTACTGGTTTTTTTTTACGAAAGTAGCTGGTAGCTGTAGTTTTTATTTGTATACATGTGTTTGGCAACTGGAGCTGGATAGTGTAGAATAACAAGAAAGAACAAATCATAAAAACATGAGGAATTGCAAAACAATTAAAAGAGACCAGATATTTAGGTAATTTTATATACAAAAAGCTTTCTGACTAGTTTTCAAAAGCTACTTCAAGGATTTATTTGTTTTGAAACTTTTTGTAAAAAAAAAAGCTTTGAGTGTTCCTATCTAAACAAGGCTCGTAGTTTTTCTTTCAAAACAGCATGCTATCAGCTCTAAAAATCTGTGTACCGAAAACATCCTATAGCTATTCAAGTTCATAAGCTCATGTGATAAACTTATAAACCGTATAATGTTGCTTTATGATCTTGTTCAAAATTTAAATAAGCTACTTCAAGAATTTAAATAATCAGGTCAGAAAGGGTCTGTTTTCTTATAAGAGCATAGTTCAATCTGCTTTCTGCAGCCAATTATATTGTGAAAATTCAGTCATTTATGCCAATCTTTGGTTTTAAATGTCTAGTACTGCATTTGCAGCAGTGCTCTAATTTTAGTGTAAAACTAAATAGACTGTGATAGACATGGTGCAATTAATAATAAATCAATTTAATGTATTTGGAGAAGAAACTCATCAATTTTCTGGGTAATGATATAAAAAGAAGTCAATACAATACAATATACAAAGTAAATTGCACATGAAGCAGGAAAAAGAAAAGGAAAATCAAAGAGAGGAGTCAGAGAACATATTAATTGACATCTACATCATAATGCCATTAAGTTACAACATCATAAGCAGTACATCAAAACACAATTTTAATGGTGTAAAATCAATTCGCTCAAAAATTGGAAATAAAAAAGTGTGTTCTCAAAAGAGCGCATATTTGAAGATGCTTTTCAGGAAACAACGAGGAGAAACAACATTTACGGTATCTAAAGGCAGTGCACTATAGTAATCTAGAAGATCTCCTTTTAGGAAACCACCACACGAATCTCGTATTGTTTAGATAACTGCCAACCGCTTTAGACAGGAGTAGAAAGAGGCTTACTACATCTATCTAATGGCAGTGCAATTTAGTAATCTAGAATACATCTTTGTTGCATCAGATGAAGACCATGAGCATAGCCTGAACCTAGACAATAGTTCAGTTTTCCTAAATCCTGGGAGCATTGCAATAACATTTGGTTTACATGAAGTCAACTACACATGTCTAAAGGAAGCCCTTGGCAATAAGGCAGGTTTTGTATTTGTTGACAGTACCATCAGGGTTCCTCTATAATCTTGTACACCCATTAAGAACCCACAACATTAGTTAAAGTGACATTAGTTAAGGTTCCTCTATAATCTATAATCTTGTACACCCATTACTTGATGCTTCCATTGCATTGTTTTGGGACAATAATCCATGCTTGTCTTTGGATGGATTTTAAAACTTATTATCTTGTTAACTTCATGATCATCATTCTAAAGGTTTTCATTATCTATTTTGCATCATCATCACAAGATTTTTCTATTCTATGAATAATTTATCACTATTATAGTAAGAAGGTTTAGAATGTAGCCCATTGTCCTTAAAGACCATGAGGCAAATGTTTTCATATTCATTCTCATCACTTTTACTTTTTCATACTTCTCTTATAAAGGCTTTGACACTTGTGAGATCCTCTTTTATTTCTTTTGATGAACTTCCAAAATTCGTGAGACCCTATATCCAACCCGTCATCACTTAAAGGTAGTGTAGTCATCTTTGTCATCATCGTCAATAGACGTGACTACCCCCATTCTCTTGTTTGTCTTTCAATGTATGTGACTTCACCTTCCCCTACTTCAAGTTGCAGATTTCTTCATCTTTCTCAACGATCATTTCATAAAACTTAAGATTTCCAATTAGTTCATCCATCTTCGGCTTTCCAATTGTTCTTACTGACGTACTCAGAACCTAATGCGTTCAAACTTGAAACCGATGTTAACTCTATCGTAACCATGATTTAATTTCTCATGTCCAAAGTCAACAAAATCCTCATATTGTTGGACAAGTCATTGGAGTTTTCCCAATTTCCTCATCGCGTTTGCACATGAAAACTCTTTACAAAAATCTTTAGGTCTGTCCTATCCGTTGTCCCTTCGGTAGTGATTCTTACTGAAATAAAGGATGAGCGGGAAGCCACATCCTCGCCATCATGAATACAATGCCACCTTTGTTCCCAATTTTGATTTGCTTTTGTTTTCACTATGTGCCCTAATTGAGGCTGGGCAACCAGATGACCAGATCCATCACTGTCTGTGTTGATGATCAACTCTCTGGTTTTCTACTCGTATTTTTTCTTTTTTTTCTTTTGAAAAAGGAAAATCAGAAAAGTTAGATGCTAGATATGGATAAGGAAGAATCAGATGAATTGGATGCTATATGTTGACGATGAAGGCTCAATTGCAGTTTGATGACAGAGCAAATCAATTGCAGTTGCCTGCCATTTAAACATCAAGAGACCTTTGGTTGAATCAAATGAAACCTGGTCTGTTGGTTTGGTGATAAACCAAACAAATGATGCTGAAAATATGTGAACGATGAAACGACGATCTTCATAGAAGTACATGAGAAAACCGTCAGGTTTGTAGTGATTAGGGGTTCAGAAGGCCTATTTATCTCGTTGTTTATTCATCCAGGTTCGCAGAATTAATGATGATTCAATTAAAATTATGCAGCAACAGAAGTCCCAAGTTCTAATAGTAATTAGGGTTTCAGAAGGCCAAAGGACAGATGAACTACGAATTCACAAAACAGGCAGGATATAAAAATTGAAGAGTAATATATCAAATTAAACAGCACTACATAGAATTAAACCCCAAATTTCAGGATTCAAAAACATTCAATTCAAGAATTCAAAAACTTATTTCTTCTTGCCTTTACCGGCGCCAGACTTCCGCTTAGGCGGAATTATAATCTCACCTTTTAGCGTCGGAATCTTCATAAACTGATCCAAACCACCGTCTCCACCGAACTTCTTACGGAACTTCTCAACCTGATCGGCATCGATGAGGTTTGCGGAGCGACTGCCTAGATAGAACGGGTGGTTGCCGGACCAAACATCAACGACGTACTCTTTCTTAGTACCGCCGGTGGTAAGAACGTGCTCTCCGCTGCAATAAACCTTGGCGTCATAACAGAATTCGGGGTGAATGTCCTTCTTCCGGCAAGTCCATCGTGGTTGATTTGTGGACACGGCGGCTGTAGCTACCTGATAAGAGAAAATGAAGAGGGTTAGTTTGAAAGAAAAAAAAAGGTGAAAGAAGAAGGGTTGAGGGTGTAAAGTGTAGACCTTTTTCATGGATAGAGATGGAGGAGGAGAGTTTCTATGGAGGAAGGAATTGGATAGGCTTAGCGCCATTTTCGTCTGTGGGTGGGAGCGTCAGACGAAGGAAGAAACAAGATGATAATGAGATGGGTGATGCGGGTTTACAGAGTTCACAAATTCACAATAGTTCACTTTAACCCCCTCAATTTTTATTTGTTACCAAGAATTTCCAACGTGGAGTTTGGTTTTGTAAAAAAAGATATGATCATACATTTCTTGAACAGGAAAACCCATCACCGATGGCCTTCTACACAAGTCACTAGGGAGGCCCAGAGCTCCAATCTTAAGGAGTTTTCATTAGAGATCGTTAAAGGTGGTAGGTAAACGGTCACAATAATAATTGTATCGCACACATCTAAACAAATGTTTGACTCATCAAGAGAAACTTTAACCAAAAAGCTTGTAGTCCAGTGGTATTTTGTATTATGGAGTGGTGTCGTCTCTCAAGAAATTGTGAGTTCAATTCTAGTTATGGAGTAGATTTAAGGATAAGTATAGTGGGTGGATGTGTGTTTGTCATTCAAAAATTACGAAAACAGTCACCGTGGTTACAATCTTTTGTATATTCTGTTAAAAAAGTAAACCATAACTTGGTAGCCTATACAAAAAGGTTAGAAAACCTGAACAAAAATAGAAAAATCAGTAAACAATTTGACAATTGTATTTCAACAAGTATTAATAGTTATACCTTGTGTGATTGGTAACATTGGTAAAAGATCTTATCAAAACACTACATATTCGTCTTACTATAGTCTTGCCGAATGAATTTCACCACAATTCATCGAAAAGAAAAAAACAAATATTAAACTTAGTCAAAACATTAACGAGCTGTTTTCCTCTTAAAATTACTAGTGATTCCTCATAATAAACATGTCATGAAAAATAAGAAACAGTGCCTGCAAACTTGTTTGTTGATCGTCTAATTTGGATTTGAATCCACAAGGATCACAAGAACTGAGATCAGGTCAAACAAGTAGAACAAAAATATGGATCCAAGTAACTGTATTAGATCTAAGATGTATGATCGATTATCTAGGTATTTTTCAAATCTATTTACATAAAAAAAAACATGTTTACCTAAAGGCTAATTGTTAACTCGTTAGAATAGATTAATTACATATGAATGAGACACTTTTGAAAATTAGGAGTGATTCCGGTGGAACAAATATAAAATTTGATCAAGACATGATACTTGGTTACTATTTTATAAAAATTTTACAGGTGACATTTATAGATAATAGCGGATGTCCCTCTACATAATGCAACATAGTTTAACAACATATGTTTACTTAGAGGTTGTTTGTTTGCTGCTGAATGCTAGATCATTCAGTATTGAGCATGTTTGATTGTCGTCTTTGAATGAAGACTATGCTGAATAAAACATAAGAACCGTGTTAAATCATTCTACCTTAATGTATATTCTGAATTATTAAGCACCAAGTATTTTACTTTTAATACCCTTTCTTTTATATGTTGTCTTGTTAAACAATCATATCATATCTTATCTTATCTTATAATATAATAAATCACTATTAAGTTTTAAATACTAATTTGTATCATTCAGAACCCTTATCAAACAAAATGTCTCATTCAGGCGTAGTTTTATACAGAGTCTTTGAATCTTTCAGACTATAGAATTATTCACTGTTTAATTATTTTGTTTTAACAAACAGCTCCTTAATGATTGTTTGTGCGATTAATACGTAGAATAACTATATGTTTACTTAAATAATCAAACCATAAAGTGGTATTTAACAGAATTACGGTTAACATTTTCTTGAACAAAAGACACTCACTCACATACATGGAACTCCTTGATGGGCCACCATTGATATTGTTAGGCCATAGTATACCTGTTGTTAATAACAATGATAATTCTACTAAATAATATTTATAACTTAAAAATTAAAATGTGAAGGTATTCATATAAATACATCTATTTATGGTTTTGATCATTTCAAAAACCTAAAAATATAAAATGGAGAGAGAAAAAATCATGTTCGTTCTTTGCCTTTTCATACACTTTATAACTTTTGCCTTACCATTATTATTATTCTGCATCTGTGCGATCTGTGTCTGCTCCTAATTTGGGATGGGAAAGGAACGAACAATCTGTTTTCCTCACATGCCAATTGGAAAAAAGAACACTACAGGGAAGGGAAAAGAATAGGAAAAAGGTCAACAGTTTCAGGACTTTTTTCCCACTCTGTAAAACACTCTAGTTTTCCTACTTTTATAGCAGACCAGACCATGTTAACAACCAACGATCATAGAGAAATACCACTTCCTACCATAGTTTTCCAGCAATTTTCTGGCCTTCTAGCCAGACATTTTAAGTATAAAATAGGAGCTAAATGTATGTACATTTACCTTCTTACAGTTCATATTTACCAAATCTGGTAAATCACATAAAAAATTACATAATTGCAAACACTATTTCTATACCTTGAGACAATTCTTAAAAGATTAACTAGGTAATGGACTGACATCGTTCAGCTTCAAAGGCTGCTATCTTTCCTCCGAGTTAAATTTGTTCCAAGCGGCCTGTTGACAACACAGTTAAGTAAGTTATACTGATGTAAGTCGCAAATAAAAGGTCAAACCTTTAGACCCACTTAAGTAAGTTAAACTGATGTTTTTTAAATGGTTAAAGACATGTTTTGTTGTTAACCAAAGTCTCAAGAAAAAAATGGTAAACAATTATAGTTTGCGTTGGGGAATTATATTTCTCGATTTTAGGATTGATTAGGATGACATTGACAATCTCTTGGTTTGGTAGGGTTCGTTTTCAACAACAATTATGATATTTATATACAAACTTAATACATTAAGTTTGCACCCTTGAGTAATATAATTTTGGGTTTAAAAATAGAAAATCAATCACCAGGCAAATCATAGTTGAGTATGATAAAGGCATTTTCGTCACTTCACAAACCATATGGCTGAAACCCGTCATCAAACAGTAAAAGCAGAGACAAAAGGCGTAACTATTGATGTTACGGACGCGGTCCATAATTTTTCAGCATACCAATGGTGATTTACACTATAAACTATCATTTTACGAAAAGAATTGAGCCACATTGCATACCTTCAGAAGATCAAAAACCTTTTCACATATATACTTCTGCTGAATGCTTGCACCCCTTTGTTGCAGCTTGTCAGGATGAACGCATAGAGTAGCCTTTCTGTATGCTTTCTTAACTGCATTAGTGGTTATGATCTCTGTAAGTGACACAGGTTGCCAACCACTGTCAGCCCCGAGGATCTGCAAGAAAAAGAAAAACAGTTAAATCAGGCTAAATTTAATCTCCTGTCTATATTTTAGCAACACGTTACTTTTATGGGTGTCCAACAAAATTTGCATCCACCTTCCTTTAGGATGTGTCCCATTAAATTTACCATGTTATTCTTGTTTATGGAAAGCTTTCATGTTGAAGTTAACGATACATCCATCACACAAGTACAACCAGATTGTGATATATATGAAAAAGAAATAGAATATTAGAAGCATGTACACACATATTGCAGGGTTGAAAGCAGGGCACGCAAGTTTCCTTCTTTCCCGGTTGACCACCTTTTGATATCAGCATCAAGATTTTCTGCCAACCGCTGCAATTTCAATTAGACACCAAAATGTAAGGGAGAAAAAGATTGCATCAAACAAGTGGAGTAATTTGATTAAAAAGATGATTACGCTTCTCTCAGCTTGTTCTCTAAGAGCAAGCATATCACGCTTCTCTTTCTCGGCAAGAGCTTTGGCCTGTAAGAAACCACCAAAGAGAAGGCATTCATTCATGAGTAGTTTTAAAAAAAAATAAGTAGTTCAACTGGGAAGATGCATACCGCGCGTTCCATGATCCTGTTATGCTTTTCTAATTTTGCTTTACTTCTCAAAGCACTTGCATGACTCACGGAAGGAGAAGAACAAGAAGAGGTCTGTGTAACCTCATTAACTTGTATTTTTGGCTCTGACATTTTCTTCTGGGAAATCGCTTTTTCTAACGCTCGTTGTCGAGCTTCTGCAGTGGCTCTCTCTACTGCAGCACGTTCTGCTCTAAGCTTCGATTGTGCAGAAGTTTTATCAGAAGCTTTAGCGACCTTTACTTGAGCATCTGCCATTACTCTTTCCAGAGCAGCCCTTTGCCGAGCTTCAGCAAAGGCACGCTCCCGAGCTTCACGGATTGCTCTTTCCACAGCTAATCTATTTCTCTCTCGTTCCCTTTCTTCAGGGCTTATTTCTTCAATCTTTTTGTTGTTCTCCTTTTCCACCACTTTGTCTGGCCTAGATTCTCTGCTCTCATCCTTAGGTTCTTGATAACATGTTCCTGTTTCCATCTCTATTCTAATTTCGGGTCTTTCTTCATCAAATTGCTGGAGGTTGTTTTCTTCTTTTTCCTCTACAGAAACAACTGTTTCCTCCTCAACAGTCTCTTGTCTTTCACTGTATTCTTTAACTTCTATCTCCATACCATGTATTGTGTCCGATGATGAATCAGATTGTACATCATTTTGTGCAAAATCTACGTTAGCTAAACCATGGATAGACAGATCATCAGACTTCGCTTCATATTCATCATTGTTGGCTTCAGTGGGCGTTTGATCTGCAGGTTCATCTTCAACTATCTCTTTTTCTGTGTCTTCTACAATTTGAAACTCTTCAACAGTTGAACTGCTGCTGCTGATGTCATCAATCTCTTGACTTGATTCAGGATTGTTAACTTTGCAGGCCTCTTCTGTATCATCATATAGAACATGGCTTGCACCATGCACACTCTCACTTCCTTCTGCATCATCATACTCACTTGATGAATTCTCATAAGTTTCGGCTTCCTGAAACTTTTCATCCAGATTCTCCCATGTTTCCCCTTCTTCTGCCTTGTGATTTTCTTTCTCTTTCATCTCATAATAATCATTTGGAGACGCTTCGTTGGTTGCCATGCTATCAGTTTGTGCATTCTTAATCATTTCCACCTCATAAAACTTCTCTTCCTCGTGGTTTCCAGTGTCCCCATTCTCTTTCACTTCTCTTTCATCTTCTACTTGCCTTTCTGCATTCGCTACTTTTTCATCCTGTTCTTGTTCAAGAACCTCTTGCTTCTTATTTTCCAATAATCCAAATGTTGCTTCACTGAATCTCTTCTCATCTCCACTTTGATAAGAATCTAGGGATATTTTCTTCTCAACTTCCACATTTTGATACACAGTTAAGTTGTTTGATTTGGCTAGTTTCTGGGTATCCTTATTCTCCTTTGACTCCATATCTAGCGGTTTCTTTTCACAACTTTCAAGTACAAGAAAACCATTAGGTCTCTCATAGTCCTTATCTGCAGCTTCTTCCTTTTTGTTAATATTAATCGACTCGGATTCTGTTGTACCAGCAACATGTTTAGAATTGCAAGCTATCTTATCGTCTCTCAATTCAAAAGGAGACCTTATTGGTATCTCAGAGTTGTTAGTTGATTCCGAAATTTTCCCGTGGATTTCCTTTATAACCTTGTTAGCACCAAAAAGCTTCTCACTATGCGCAAAGTCTGAAAAAATTACTGTGTCACCACGCTCGTGATCTCTTTCCTTCGTTGTACCGTCTTTTCCTTTCTGTTCTTCAACTGCGCTTACATTTGCTACTCTAGCTTTTTTAACTTTCAAGCTATCTTTGAAACTTTTGCTTGAAAATCCTTTAAGGCCTTCCTTCTTTCTGCCCACAGATTCTTTTGCAATCCGTATACTTTCTTGAGCCTTCTCTATAGCTTTTCTCAAAGCAGCTGCAGAAACAGCTGCTGCAGAATTGACATCAAGGTTCTCATCAAAGCAAGCAGGAGGAAATTCTTCACTTGTAGCAGTTGATTTCTTTTGATTATCTTTATGATTAGCTGAAGCTGCAGGCGACGATGATGATACTTTGGAGGGACGTGATATGTGATCAGCCTGAAATGTCTTGAAATTTCTATCATCAAATAGTGATTCATCATGATTGTGTCTACTTCTAGATTCAGCAGCATTTTGTGAAGTTATTATCTCAGGAATATCCACCTTCACACCATGATGAATGTTTTTTGTCACCGAGGATTTTTCGTTCACGGTTTCCTTTTTGGGTTGCGAAGCTGCGGCTGATGATGATACCTTGGAGGGACGTGATTTGAGGTCAGCCTGAAATGCCTTTAAATCTCTATCATCAGATAAGTGTGCATTTTGGCAAATTTTACCATCAGTTGAAGCTGCGGTTGAAGATGATGATACTTTGGAGGGATTTGATATGTGATCAGCCTGAAATGTCTTGAAATTTTTATCATCAAATAACGATTCATCGTTATTGTATCTACTTCTAGATTCAACAGCATTTTGTGAAGCTTTTTTGTCAGGAATATCTGCCTTCACGCCATGATCAACATTATTTGCCACCGAGGATTTTTGGTTCTCGGTTTCCATTTTGGGTTGAGAAGCTGCGAGTGATGATGATACTTTGGAGGGATGTGATTTGAGATCGGCCTGAAATGCCTTCAAATCTCTATCAACAGATAAGTGTTCATTTTGACAATCTTGACTTTTAGATTCCTCGTCACTTATGGAAGCTTGTTTCTGGGGAAAATCACTCTTACTGGAGTTTACATTAGGATGAATATTATTTCTTATAGATGATTTTCGATTCTCGTTTTCCTTCTTTGGCTGAGAAGCTGATTCATCAATGAAACAAGTAAAACCAGGTACAGCACGTAATTGTGTGACATGTGTCGTACCATCTAACCCATCTTTACTCGTTTTGCTGATCTTGTTATATGACATGTTAAACTGCTTCAAGTCATCCGAGGGATGATGAGATAAATCACCCGAATCTTGAAGTTTTGGGCTTGTTGATGAGGGAGCCCTACCAATGAGATCAGTTACAGAAAAAGGTTACCTTTTTTGTTACATAAATAGAGTTTCAGGAAAAACCACTACAAAAAATGAAAACGGTTACAGAAAAACAGCATATAATAGTTATGAATGCAGGACATTGTCAATCAATTGTCAGATAGTCAGATAATTTCTTAATATGGCAGGTGATAAGTTATAACGTACAACCGGGCTGTTAAACCTACCAAGCCACATGGCAGCAGACATATAATTCGGAATCAAGATGTGCTATTATAAACACAGTTCAGGTACTACAATAAAGACACCTATACGGATAGAAAATTACTTATTCTAACTCTAGATATTATTACGCTCAATTAAGTACCAAATCTAGAAAAGAAGAAGATTTCTAATTCAAAATCTGAAATTGGAATTTTGAAAAAATGTTGCTTACACCACCCTATGATACAAAATGTTGTCGAACTCAAATAGGCCCCAATTTACATATTTACACCCTTGCGGAAAAAAGCAATGTTAAAAGAAAGAAATGCTACCATGAGCAGTCGCACACATATTACGAACCTTCATCCCCTCACCCTTAAAAGGATCAAAAGTGAACAAATCATTACCCAAATTACTCATACAAGTTGCATAACAACATTGACGTCTATTACCAAGCCCCTTCTGAAATTTGAGGCTGAGGTTAGGGTTTAGGTTTCTAAAATGGCACATATCAGAAATGAGGAAAGAATTTAAACTCAGACATTTGTTCATGAGTAACTTATATGTAAAAGGCTTATAATTTTAAAGCAGATACAAGATTACCCTCCTTTTCCATGAAAATAGTAACTTTTGCATATATGTCCTTTACATAACTCGATCAGACATAACCACATTTCTGTTCTTCAGTTTAATAATCCAACTTAGATTATATTGAATTAAACCTAAAAACGGCACAGGAAAGACTTTAACTTCACGTTAACCTAACTCTGCAAAAATAGCTATCCATATTGAATCTCCAAAAATAGCTAGACAGGGAGAACGAAAAAGAAGGTAAAGATTAAGGCAGCGTTTTGGGGGGAATCTGAATTAAAGAAAAAAAAAACAGATGCCGAAGCAAAAATCTTTGGTCAGAAAAATGTAAGCATCGGTTACTCGCCTAAGCCTTCGTATAATACAAAGCTTAAAAAATCCTTTTTTTTTGGGTAAATTACAACTTTTTCCCAAAAAATAGCATCATTGGCGTTGTCAAAAATCAGTTCAAACGAAAGGGGAAGTGAAGTTGCATCATCTTCATCGAGACGCCAAAAAACGACAATTTAACTCCTTTAAATACTTGAAAATTTTTACCTAGCTTTGTCGCGACAAACCAATTCTTCGTAAGAAACAGCGATGTCTTGGTCACGAAATCCACCGAAAATCTTTCCGTAATCTGGCTTCGAACTCACAACTTCCAAACTCAAACCATCAGACGAATCTTCTAAAGTAGAAAGATCAAGTAGCGGGATAGACGAAGCAGCTTGACCGGTACTAAAAATCTCACGGTATTCGTCAACGTTAACCGGTGAAACTCCTTGGAACTTGGGCCGGTGGCCGGAGAAGACGCCGTCGTAAGCATTTTTACCGGAAAGGCTATTAGCATTTGAAAGCTTCCTTCTGTGAAAAGGGCGTGAGAGGGACTCCATTTGAGAATTAAATTAAAGTTGGAGCTCCCTTCTCACTCTTTGAGAATTATTTAGGGTTCGTTTACTCAGAGTTTGAAATAGTTGTTGAATTTAATAAACGATTTGTTTGAGAGAGAGAGAGAGAGAGAGAGAGGTGTGTTCGTTTTGTTTGTTTGCAGAGGGGATTCTACAGAAACAGGACAAAGGGGGGGAGGTGGAAGAGAAGGAGAGTACTAATAAATTTGGTGAAACTCAATGTCAAGGGTGTAAGTGGAATTTCCTACATGTATTTATAGTTTTTAATTACAAAATCCAATCTTTTTATTGTTTGGGTTAGAATGAGAATGGTTGAATTTGACGAGACTCTTTGACTAGCATTTATTTTACAACATAAACACAATTGAATTATAATATTTTTTAAGTAAACATTAAATCTCATTACTTTTTTTATAGCAAAACTCACATGTTTGTATGATTAATTACATTTTCTTATAAATATAGAGAGGTGGTTTCAAAAACTTGTATGATAGTTTCTTTTTTACTATTTACGCTTTTGATTGAATATTAATTCCCAAATATAGGGACGTAAGCTACTGTAACTCTTCTGTAAGTATAATTCCCTTATTAAAAAGAAAAGAAAATTTTAGAATGACAACATGATATACAAAAAGCAAGGTATACGCATGAGAGGCGACCCTATCCTCTTGAGAGGATTAAAAAGACAAGGATGCTTAGAACCAAAACCAACAACAAGCTCACAGAGAGCTAAGGACTAAACAACGAAAAAACCAGCCAACATGATTGCGAAACCAAATAGGAAACTACTAAAAAAATCAAAACCCCTCACTACTCGTTTAGGAAAAAGCTCCAACGCGTCCGGTCTAGATTGGAAGGTTCGCTTCTGTAGGCTATCCAAGCGTGCATTTGCGTTGCAACTCAAAGAAAGAGTCTCTCAACCTTTTGATGTCGCTTGATCTAAAACAGGTCCATTACGATGACTCCAAATGAAGTACAAGGAGGAGAGAATGTCGGCCTTCCATCTGAGAGAGATCGTCTCCATCACCTAACCATTACCCTATTCAAAAGCAGATATGAAACTGTTGATATTAAATCTCTTTCACATTTGACTTAACATCGGGTGTGTCAATTTTGGTATTCATTCCATTACTTCTTAGCCTCTTAATCATTAGGTCAACTATATTTAGCATAATGGTCAAGACAAAATTGTATTACGGATCTTACCCTTTTAGCATATTTATTGTTACATACACATTATTACGAATGTAATAATATAGTTATCTTTATAATAATTTAATTATAAAATAATAATTAATATAACAAATATTACCACAATTATGATCGAATTTATGATTCCCAAGGAATTCCTTTAATGTGCTAATCCGTGTAAATTCTTTTGCTTAATGAATCTATAGATTTCATTTTCATCCTCCTTTCAACAACTAGACACCTAATATAGCAGGTCTCGCTTGTTTTGCATAATTCGAGGAATGGAATGAAATTGAATTGAAATCAAATTCCGTGTTGTATTATGTTTGGTAAACTTGTTTTTAAATGAAATCCCGTTCTTTGGAATATTTACATCCACTCAAGTAATGAAAAATCTATTCTATATATAGTTACACCGAATGAAATTTAAATCATTGTCGTTCATTCGAATTTTGCAAAACAAACAACAGGTAAACAATAGTTCAGGGGTCCTTAAATGAATGATGGAGTCACCCACATTGATCATAAAGCATCATATCGTATCCACCATTGGCTTATGATAACTTTTTCTTTCACCTTTCTTTCATGGTGATTGGATCTCAATTTCCTTTTAGAAAACAACTTGCATGGATCCTACTCTGAATTTCCTTTTCTTTTTCCAGCTTTTCTTATTGCTAGCTAGCTCCTTCTGTTTTTTTATTTCTTCTTTATTTTATTCAAGAAATTAAGCCAGTCGATCTAGACATATATAATCAAGAATTTATATAACGTTACTTCTCATGTAATTAACCTCATTGTCAAAGCTTAAACTTCAATTAAGTGTTCTTTATGACGTATAATTATCAATATAAAAAGAAAAATACTCAGTTATTAAATTTATATTATAATTCATAGGGTAAATTGCATGAAAATACAATCAACTTTGTCGTTGTTACCATTGCATACAACCAACTTTTTTTTCTTAAAAAAAATAAAATCAATTTTCATAATCGTTTCACTGTATGCAGATAACTTTTTCCTGAAACTAATTTGTAGTTATCATTGTATATAATTAGTTTTGTCATAATTTTTACTGTATACAACAACTTGTTTACAATGGAAGAATTATGAAAGTTAATTGTTTTGTTTTTTTAAAACACACAAAATTTATTATATACAATAGTAACTAAAAAAATTAATTATATTTTTATGCAACTTACCCTAATTCATATGTATTATGTTTACGAAAAGTGATATGCATTACAAGAACTATTATCATTCAAAAACCAATGAATATTAATCATGTTAAACAACTAGATTTCGTGTTCTAACGAATAAAATCAATAAACTATCATTGTATGTAATCAACTTTATTTCTTAAAAAAATATGTCTATAACACATGTCACGTCTAAAACATGCGTCCAGGAACTTTTCATAATAACGAACGAAGAAACAACTTGCCACCTTTGGTGACTCATGTAAAAGCTTTTTAAAATTCTAGATATAATTCCTAAAACACTAAACTATAAATACTATTTTCTTAGTCGTATATTAAAAGCTTAATTAACTTGTGAAATAATAATCATGTATCTTAATTCGATAATATAATCCAAGGATAAAGGACCACATCGAAGTTTACGAAACGTTACACATTAATTATGTTACTTATTGTAGGAAAAATCTAGCCAAAGTGACAACTTAATTGTTAAATTAATGTTTTCTTTGCAAAATAATTTAACCTTTCAATTCGTTTGATTTTAAAATGCTCAGCTACAAATTAATTCCAATCTTTTTTTTAAAGAGAAAATAATATATACAGTTAGAAATATTTATGATAGATGTTTAATATCACAAACATATAAATAACTAAATAATAAAATTACCAGCTTACACTTTATTTAAAATATTCATAAATATATATAGAAGTATGCCTCATGCATGTGCAAGGTGTGCACTTGCATAGGCCCCAACAAAACTAAGGGCCTCATTATTTTATGATGTCCAGATGTGTGTATACTAGCATCATACCCGTGCAATGTTACGGCGGTAAATAGATTTTGGTTTATAATATGTCGCTTTCAAAAATGTAATTATATGTTTTTCGCGCGATTCAATGTCACGGAAAAGTTTTCTACAACAACATATCCGGGTTTTTTCAAATTTTCTTTTATTTATATTTAACTATTTTATTAATTTTAGAAATAAATTCTAAAAGACAATAAAATAAGAAAAAAGATTTATATTGATGAAATAAATATAAGAGTTAATAAGATTTTAAAAATTATGTTGATATGGGTGGATAATTGTGTTACTATGAGAGAATATATTTTGAATAAAAAGTTAAAGTAAATTAGGAGATAATAAAATAGTTAAAGATTGAGTGGATGAGATTAATTTAGATTAAATGAAGGGTCAAGATTATATATTGATTGAATTTTAAGAAGTCTTAAAATTTAAGAGGAGAGAGAATGTTAAATGATTTATATATATATATATATATATATATATATATGTTAGGCCTGTTATCTTCAAAAGGCCCAAGCCTTCCAATTGCCTAAACCAAATTACCCTCAATTTAGGTTAGCCCGACTTTGATGTTGTCGCATGTGCACCTTCTGAGTTCCGACCTTCGACAAACAACAATTGAGAGAAAGAATGAAAGAAGACGACGGTTCCACCTTTCCATAAACTGAGAAACAATTTTCAAGATATTCATCTTGATACTCGATTACTCCGCTGAAGATGAAAGGGTTGATTCGGTTGAAGCCTATTACGATTCTCTATGAATTGAATGTCCACACCGAAGAGTACTACTACTTTTGCTTCTGGATTTCATTGATTAGAAGGTTAGAAATTTGACACTCACAATACCCATCTCTAGTCTATGTTATCTCGACTCTCGATTCTGCCATTCAAGTATTCAACAGTCAACACCCATCGATTCTTGCATTTTGGTCTAGTGGTGGTCTGCGAGGCACGACAGCACGAGTAATCGAACTATCGAAGGATCGATTAGTGAGGTAACAGTCGATTTTAGGTAACAAACTAACAGTCGATTTCTCATTTCTGTATCTGATTCGGTGATTCTAATTTTTAGTTTAAATGTTTAATGCCTAATTTTCGTTACAAAGGCTCAATTTCGGTTTGAGATTTGGTCCATTTGGACTCTATATTGATTTTGAGGACTGGGGAATCGACTAATCGAGGTTATCAGGTTAGTGTAGTAGTGTTTTGATTATCTGAATTTATAGTTTGATGACTATGAATTATGAATTTATGATTATGAATCTGTTCTCGTGTAGTAGGTGTTCTAATAATCTTATTTTTATCTTAGTCAAGGTTATTTGGCTTGGTTGCTCAAGAGTCTAAGAGCTGTGAAAAAGAAATTTACAAATCACAACATAACAGGTGTTTTCTCTCCTTTTTATACTTTATTATGCCTCCTATAGTTAGAAAATATGATTCTGGTTATGAAAAACGTAAGAAAAAATAAAGAATCAAAGAACTCAGGAAATCTCAAAAAGGAGCTATCGATAAGTTTATAATAAAACCAACATCAAATACTAGGGAAAATGATACAGCTGTTAATGATAATAATGGTAATCCTTATTCAAATGATGTTGTTAATGAAATTTTACCTTAGAAGAATACTATAAGATTGAATGAAAAATCGGAATCTTATTTTAATATTTTTAATTACAGGGCCTATTTTTGTTAAATTGTACAAGGTCTCTAAAATATCGGGACCGGCCCTGATGATGTATAAAAATAAAACGAAAATTATATAAGTTATTGTGGTATGTGATTGATTAATATGATTTGGCCTTTTATCCATGTCATAGAAAAAACAAGTAAAGAAAATGAGTTAAATCATTTATATATAATTATATATACATTAGAAGGTACGTACCTTTAATTTGCATATATAATGAGTGGTGGACCTCGTTCAAAAAAAATATTCAACAGTTGACTTTGAAATATTCAAATACAACTAACCGGCCTTTCAAACAAAGAACTCCTCATATGTTGAATTTATATATATATATATATAGAAATTATTATGTATGTGACATGCCACCGTACGTACAACCTTCGACAATTTCTGGAATTTGTATTTCGTGAAAGTTGCCTTTTTCCGTGCTAAAATTTAAAATTAAATGAATATATATTTTTACATTATTATTATACTAATATTTGAACACTTATTGACATATCAATGAACAACAACAACTATAATCGATAGTGCAAAATGAACGTTCAGAAATCAATTATCACCAAGCAAATGAAGAAATAAAAACATCAAATCAGGGATGATAAAAAACATCGAGTCCGGATGAATAAGAAATAAAAACCAAAAATATCCAGTTAGCAAAAACTATCAAACCTAGAGACGACTGTGATGTCAATGGATGATTGAGGGTGACGAACAATGAGGTTAGTGATTGATAAAACTCTTGATTTGAAATAAAAACTAGAACTTGATCTCTAGCCATTGGAATGGATCATTTGATGAAACTCTTGATCGACGGTTGATATAAGAAATCTTGTGTTGAAATTTGATTAACATATATGGTCCCACATAATCATATGAGATGAGGAGAGAGTATTTTACTTTTTAGTGATGTGAAATGATTTCCAAAAAGATTGCTTTATTATAAAATATTTTTAGACCTGAAAGGAATTTACATGTTGAGGATATCTCCATTACAATTCAATTTCAGCAAACCAAACATTTAACTAACTATCTAAAATGTTAAACCATATCAAACAATGAGTTAGGCATGAAATATTCTAAGGGCAATTAGGAGTTATATATGTATCTAAAGCCATTATTATACCCTTTATAATTAGAATTAACTAATGCAAGTAATTAGCTACGTGTTTAACTCTATGTATTACTAGTTATTTATATTTATATCACTAATCAATTTTCTTACAATAGATTACCATTTTCTTTTGAAAAGCATTATAATTAAAGAATACCTTAAATAACAATTTAAACCTTAAAAACATTATAAAGAATCAGAATCATAGTCAAATTTTGATAAAAATTCTCAAACTAATAATTAAGATTTTCACGTCACAATAACTAATTAAGTACAACACTTGCCAAGAACCATCAAATTAGGGGGGAAGTGCAGCTCATCACTCTTGCGTGACTGGTCATTTTTGCTCTCACTCAAGTCATTAGTTACCGTTCTTAGCGTGATTATCTAGCTTGATCCGGTATTTAAACAATGATTTCTTTTATATTTTGTGGGTGTCATATGGTTATGGATCTAGTGTGATAAGTGTGTGGTTACCGGTATGATAAGAAAAAAAACTAATGTGACATAATGTGATAGATGTGATGGTATCAAACACTCCATTCAATTCACACGGTACAAATTAATCATTAGATAATAATACTATCACATCATATTTTAAAAAAAGCTAATGTTCCACCAAAGGTAAATCACTACTTTTGCTTTATTTTATTTTTTTGGACGTAGATTGGATCTCAATTTGCCTTTTCAACATATGCTATATGTTCGATAACATTTCTATATTCAACAAACTATTTTAATGTCAAACATGCATCTCTAATGGGTTTTCACTAGTAATAACGACTTTTGTATACAAAGTCTCAAAGTCATCTATTTTGCCTTTGTGAACTTATAATATTTGATGGTTATTCCTTAAACCATATAGCATCATCTTTTATATTATTACTAGATTAAATATCTGTGTGATACACGAGTTAATTTATAAAAAATAAATAAATCTAAAAGAATAATAAAAAGATATTATACAATTATAAAACATGAATGAAATGAGCATTTTAAAAAATTACGACAAACAACGTCAATACTTATACCACGTTGGAAACATCAACGCAAGGGGGTATCATGATATGAACAGACATAGTTTTTATACAAGTCATCGATCATTATTGCTACAATTAGGGGCAACAAAGTTAAGCGTTTATTGGTTATAATTTAAAAAATTAAAACGATTATAACATATTTCAGAATGATAAAACTAAGAATTTGGTTAAATATAATATTTTAAAGTATTATAAAAGGTAAATATGATATTTGTAAATTAAAGTGGGTAAAATACGATATTTTGAGGTTTATTTAAGATGATATATATGAAATTATCTTAAAGAATTTTGATTTAAACTAAAGTCAAAGTTGAATTTTAATTTTATCAAAATGAATGGTTAAGATTTGTTAATCAAAATTTTTATCAAAATTTAATAGTTAGGACTATGTAATAAATTTTATTAAATAGTCTTTTATTCGTAATAAATTTTATTAAAGTTAGTCTTTTATTTATATTAATTAAAGGGTAAATATGATGTTTATAAATTAAGGTAGACAAATATAATATTTTAAGATTTAAGAATGACATATATGAAATTATCTTTATAATTTTGATTTAAATTAAAGTCAAAATTAAATTTAATTTTGACAATTGAAATTTAATTTTTATCAAGATGGACGGTTAATATTTGATAATTGAAAGTTATATCTAAATCCAATGGTTAAAATTATCTAATAAATTTTATTGAAGTTAGTTTTATATTTAGATTAGAAGAAGAAGAAGATTGTTATTATTATTATATGGAAAATGCTAACCACAACCCTAAAGGTTGTAGATAAGAATGAAATAAATGTTATTTTTAGTTTTTAAAAATGACAATTTTAAGGTTGAAAAGTAATTAAAAGATAACTATATAAATAATAGAAAGTTAATTATGATAATGATTGTCATTTTTAAAAACTAAAATTACCCTTTTTATTCTTATAAAGCTACGGTTAACATTCTCCTTATTATATTAATTATTAGAGGATTTATATAAGGCATACATGGAACTGTTAAATTCCTGAGGTTTAATTATCAAGTTTAAGTTGTATAATTTGAAGTTCGTAGTAATTACTCAAAAAAGGAGGAAATTTCAGTTTAATAAATTTTCATGAAGTTTGTTCCTTTCTCTTCCATTCCACTTAGAGGTGCACAAATAATAGATAATATTATAACCAGATAATACTATAACTGGATCGGATTTTTTGTGAACAGTAAAACCGGAATTTTTAAAAACCGGTTCGGATAATATCCGGTTTTTAATCAAAAATACTATATCCTGTCTAACCGGTTCGGATAATACTATAACCGGATATTTGAAAAACCGGTTATAAAAAAAACCGATTTTTTTTTTGCATTTTTTAACTACATTTCCTATTAATATACTACAAAAAATATATATATATAAAAATGACCGGTTTGTTATCCGGTAAAATATCCGATCGACCCCAAATCCATGGAACCGGTTTATACTATCCGGTTATAAAAAAATCGACCCGGTTAAAAAAAATCCGGTTTTTTAAAAAACCGGTTTCGGATATTTTTTCGTTAAAATCGGATATTCGGTTTTTTTGTGCACCTCTTTCCACTCATGTTTTTTTTTTTGGCCCACAATTGGGCAAACAGGCCCAACACCACCGTTTTAGCCGATCACACTTCTTAGTTCGTATGAACGAATATTATGTGTGTCCGTTTATATAATTAGAACAAACCCTTATAGATTTAACTAACATTTTTTACTATTAAAATTACGCGATCTAATGGATGACAATATGCATTAACGATGAATGTTCTTTTTTTGGGGGGTTGGGTTGCCATTACAGGCCAATCATCTATTATTAGGCCCGATAATATTCTAAGAAGGCCTGCCACGTATATTTATTACGGGTTGCCTTGCCATACAGGCCACCAGGCCGATCGTCATCCCATGATTCCCATCTATATTTATTTTCATTATTTTTTCGTAGATAGATTATATATTCTTTCATTTATAAAATAAACATAAGTATTAAAATTAATAGAGAATGCGAAAAAAAAATTAATGGATTCCACATATCATTTTGTGATAAATAGAATGATGATAACTGTTGATATTACACTCACATTAACAGTTTCTATCAAATTATATGGATGGTAACTGTTGATATTTTCAATCGAATCTTATTAATATTATATTATCCGTACTTGAGAAAATAAAAATCCAACAAGACTTAAAAATATTAAAAGTAAAATTAGTTTTTTTAAAGACGTAAAAGGTTTACCTAAATGACCGTTAATCAATAACTTTTAGGGAGGGTTTGGTAAAGAGAAAGTAAATGGGGAGAATTGGTTTCTATTGTTTGGGATAAATGGTTATAGTTTTGGGAGGAGAAATGGTTTCTCCACCCATTTTCATTTCTCCCCTTCCTTTGTATTTTCATTTCTCTTCAAATTGTGGAGAAATTGAGAGAAATGATAGCCAATGTCTACTCATCATTGTCGATGTTCGGTTGCGATGTGTTTCCGGCATTGTAATCATCATTGTGGACGTCCGGCAAGACAGCCAACGCCACAACCGCCGTCCGGCAACTTGAGCCACCATTTCTCTGTTTCATTTCTTTCATGATACCAAACAAGAAAATCAATTTCAATTCTCCACACATTTCTATTTCTCCCCCATTTCCATTTCTCCTCTATTTTCATTTCTATTTCTCCCAATTTCTTTTCTCTTTACCAAACACACCCTTAAAGTATAAGAATGAAAAGTTTTATGTAAGAAATAATAAAATAATTTTTTCAATATTTTACACCAGATCTGTTAGAAAATTTAAACAACAATTACCATCCATATAATTTGATAGAAACTGTAAGAAGAGGTAATTGATGAAATAATATATAATGGAGTTCGTGTTCAATAAAAGTCTATTTAAAAAATATAATTCTGAAATTTTAATATTCAATCACAGGTGATTCAGTATAAAATTGTACGTGACTTGTAAAAGCATCACATATGAATTATTAAAAATTACGAAAATGCCATTCCGCATAAATTTTTAAAATTTAATCTGGATTATTGATGACATTGATCCAAAAGCTAAAATTAGTCAATTAGGACTATGAAATAATTATAGACTATATTAAACATTCTTTATGATGCTAATATCATTTAATTTAGGTGACGTTATTTTAATAAATTATTATTCATAGTTTAGTTATTCTATTATTTACTTATTTATAAAGTTTATAGAGTTAATTACATTTTTGGTCCTTGTGGTTTACATGAAATTTCATATTTAGTACTTATGCTTCAAAAATTACAACATTGATCCTCATAATTTACATTTCATTTCAATGTTAGTCCTTAGGGCACTTAAAAAGACAAAAGTACCCTTATTCTTTCTTTTATTCATTTTCTTTAACTCAAAATCATTTTCTTTTACTAATAAATAATAATTATTAAAAATATTAACATTAAAAGTAAAATACCTTGGCCCCACTTTGATTCCCCAAAACCACCCATCTATCTCCATTCTTTCTTTCTTTTCTGCAACTACCACCACTCCCCAAAACCACCGATCTATCTCCATTCTTTCTTTCTGCAACTACCACCACCGTCTCCGTACAGGCAGAACCAACTTCGCCCCATAACCACCGTCTCCGACAATTGAAGAAATTAAATCACCGTCTTTGTCTCATTTGAAGAAATCACCGACAATTGAAGAAATGAAATCACCGTCTCCGCCCCGTAACCACCCTCATCCCTTTTTTCTCTCATTTCTTTCCCTACCCTGGTATCCACAACAATTGAAGAAATGAAATCAAAATGAATAGAAGTATGTATCTGGAATAAAAAATCAAGCATTAATCGACTGGAATAGAGATTCATCTTCCTAGGTTGATTTGAGTTCTTTGACTCAATCCATAGGTTCATGTGATTCATCTTCGTGGGTCGATTTAAGTTCTTTGACTTAATCGATTTTAGGGTTTCATATGACTATCGATTTTAGGGGTTCAGTTTGGTTCCTGGGTTTAATTGATTTTGAGTCCTTTGTTAGTGTTCCTCGATTAGTTTGGTTCTTGGGGTCATTCGGTTCATCATCATGAGTTCTTAGATTAGTGCTATTCAATTTGTATATGATGTGGAAGGCGGTGAAGGTGGCTGTGGTTTCAGTGGAGGGAGGCGGTGAAGGTGGCGATGGTTTCAATGGAGGGATGTGGTGAGGTTATTTAGATCGGTGAAGTTAGTTCCCGGTGGTAGCAGACAGTCGTTGGTGGTCTGTGGTGAGGATAGATGGTTGTGGTGGTGGTAGGCGGCCTGTGGTGGTGATGGTAGACGACTTGTATGTTGGATAGTCGTAGTGGGATGTATTGGAGAGAGAGAGAGAGAAGAGAGAGAGGATCGAGAGAGAGAGAGACAAAGGAGGGTTTATTATTAGTTTTCTAATTTTTTTAATAATAATTATGTATTATTTAATTATTTATCAATTATATTTAAATAAATAAAAGAATAAATTAAGAACAAAAGGGCATTATAGTCTTTTCAAGTAAAGATGGACTAACATTGAAACGAAATTCAAATCATAAGGATCAATATCGTAATTTTTAAAACATAAGGACTAAATCTGAAATTTCATGTAAACCAAAAGGACAAAAAATGTAATTAACTCAAGTTTATAAGAGTAAAATCACAAAAGTTAAAGCGAGGTTAACATAAATATGAAATGATAATTAAAATCGTATATTAGGGAAAAGAAGAAGAAGAAAAAAAAAATATTTGGCTTGAAGGAAAAGAAAAGCCCCTCCTTAACCCTCGCCTCGCCAGAGTTCATCTGTCACAGACAAACGCCCTCAGACACTCGCCTAGCTATTAATTGTTTTCCGGTGAAGAGATCATCTGATCAAACGCATTAAAGATGTTTAGAAATCAATACGATACCGACGTCACAACATGGTCGCCGGCGGGGCGGTTGTTTCAGGTAGAGTACGCTATGGAGGCAGTCAAGCAAGGATCCGCAGCCATTGGTCTCCGATCCAAAACCCACGTTGTTCTCGCCTGCGTCAACAAAGCTAATTCGGAACTTTCATCGCATCAGAGGAAGATCTTCAAAGTCGATGACCATATCGGCGTCGCCATCGCTGGTCTAACCGCTGACGGTCGTGTTCTATCGCGCTACATGAGATCCGAGTGTATCAATTATGGGTATACCTACGAGTCTCCTCTTCCTGTTGGCCGTTTAGTTGTTCAACTGGCCGACAAAGCTCAGGTCCCCTTTCTTAACAGCACAATCATATATTTGTTTCTTTGTATGTATGCTTTCGATTTTTAGGGTTTACTCGGGGGAATTGCCAAAAAAAAAAAAACTACTCTTTTGTTCTTACAATTGGTCCTTGAAAACAACGTATAAAGGTATAGAAATTTATATATTTTAGACACTTTTGAAGTATGTATGGCTAAAAGAACATTAGAAACTATGTTATATGTATATCTAAAATTCGAAATGCTGATAGTAGGGAGAATTTTTCTTCAATTTTCCTACCACCATTATACAGTTAGAATCCATCCTATAAGTTTCGGGGATTAAATGATAAACTGATGCGAGTAGTAAACTTGAGCTCAATGGGTCACTTACATGCCACAATAATCATATTTCTAATGTTGGAAAACTGACGGAGTTTATTATTTTACTCCTAATGAAAAAGCATCTGTGATGGACAAGATAATATTAATATCTTACATTCTGTTGGCATTGCTGTAAAGGAGACTTCTTGATTTTATTTTGTTAGTTTCTATGATCTCTGGTGGTTAAGATGAAGGTAAGAATGTAATGTTGGTTTTGTGAAATTTTTGTTGAAGGTTATTGTTTGGATAGTAACAAACATTAGGTGTGGGAGAGTCTGCAATAGACGTCTATTATGATTTAATGTTAGAATTTCTGTTGTGGTTAATTTCCGCCATTTTTAGCTCCGTGAGTGGCCATGCTTTTCCAAAAGAGTAAAAAATTTTGTTTGTTGCAACTTGTGTCCTTTCCAATTCACCATAATGGCTTTGCATGAACAGTCTCATTTGGTAATATATGAAGAACATATGCTCCACATGTTTGAGGTTATAGCTCTGTATAAGTCTCTCTGTAGTCTGTACATTGTTTGTGTCTGGCATTTGTTGTCTTTAATTACTGAACAACCTAGGCATATTGTTCTTGATGACTCTGTATAATTTTGATCATAGTGAAGCATGGAGAAATAGAATCACTAGATGGAAACAGGCACACTGTCCCATTCCAAATGTGTGTTTTTTCTTTTGGACTTGCCCAATAGAAGTGTTCACGTCAGTAAGAATTACTATTTCATAAACCCATGATTTCATCTAGAGCTGTATATTACCCCTATTATTCTAGCAGTATGCAGTTGTAAATCTAGATTGTTATGCTAGATGTTCTATTTATGCCATTTTTCTTGTATGTTCCATTTCATATTTTTGTTTCATGTAAGATCCAAATTGTCTGTTTTTAAAACAAAGATTGTTTAGTAAACAAGGAAGAGTGGCTAGAAGATTGTTTAGATAAACAAAGAAGAGGAAAAGAATGGTTGTGTGAAGGCACTATTACTGAAACTCTTTTATTTCTACTGCTGGAGTATCACCATTCATGATTCACCATAGAGCTCTAAGCTGAAAGGCCTACCCATAATTGCACAGCATAAGCTCCTGTTTCCTGGATTTTGGTATACGCGATACAAGTATATGGTTTGAGTCTATAATATTGACCTTTTTCAAAAAATATACATATATCACTTGCTTGCTGAACTAGTTTTACAGTTTGTTCTTTCACACATTTGACAACTTGAGTAGGAAGAACATTAAGCAGGAAGCTTGGTCATCTCAACACGTCACTCTTTTCTTTACTTGGCTATCATGTTTAATGCTTAACCATTAAAAATGTCTGTAGATGTATTTTCACAATAAACTGTGCATTAATTCAAAGTTGTTGACACTGCAATACCATAGTTATTCCTAAAGACCCATAGGGGTGGTCCATTTGCTACAGTTTGTTTGGGATCAAATATTCAATTAAAATGTCTGAAAGCACTGAAGCTCAAGGCTTTGTTGCAACCATTAAAAAGTCTAAGCAGTAAAGTAGCCGTGGCTGGAAAGTTTTCATGACGATGTATTTATGTTTCACTTTTTATGTTGGGATGTACTGTATTAGATTGCAACCAGTTTTTTATTTTATTGTTTGGGATAAAGTTTAAACGTCAGTGATAAGATTACAGATGATAATATTATTATTTCATTTTGAAATAGTTGCTTTTTGACAGGTGTGTACCCAGCGCTCATGGAAACGTCCTTATGGTGTGGGTCTTTTGGTTGCTGGTTTGGATGAATCTGGGGCCCATCTTTACTACAACTGCCCTAGTGGAAATTACTTCGAATATCAAGCTTTTGCCATTGGGTCCAGGTCACAAGCTGCAAAAACTTATTTGGAGCGCAAGTTTGAGAATTTTCCTGATTCCTCCCGAGATGACCTCATCAAGGATGCACTATTTGCCATTAGAGAGACCTTGCAAGGTGAAAAACTCACAAGCACTGTATGCACAGTCTCTGTGGTTGGAGTAGGGGAAGCATTTAATATATTGGACCAAGCAACTGTACAAGCATTGATTAATGAATTTGAGATTTCTGGGGAAGAAGCTCCTACAAACGAGAGCGCTGCAAGCGGTGATGCTGATGCTGCTGCGGCTGGTCCAGCCGCTGACCAGGGAGGATCTACTGCAGAGGAAGAGGCGGCTCCCATGGATATTTGAGATCCTACTGTTTGCTTTAGAATTTGAAATGGACACGATGTTATTACTTCTTGTTGGAATATTTTAATTGCAGCTTTTATCTTTCATCTTTTTAAGTTTCTATTTGAATGGTGGAACCTTTTTCAAGCTTTACTTCTTTTTGAACTCTCAGTTAAAACTTATTGCTTGATTGCAGTCATTAAGCGAGTTAAAGATGCCGCTTTTGTTATGTGAGAGTGTGGTTCTTGGTGTTAAGTTGATTTTTCATTAAGATATCAGTACTCTAGTTTGTTGTTCCAAGGCCATGTGTTTGGTCCAGCGACTCCAGTCTGTTCATATACCCCAGGATAGTTCCAGCTTTCCAGGTACCGGGTTAAGATCCTGCACCCTATCAACATGGACTAGGACAGACCCTAGGGTGAAATGGGTTTGGGCGTTGGGCCTGACGCCCTGACCCAGTGGCTGTTTGGTTTCTCTCTAGGTTCTTTTTGTTGTTATACTGTTTTCTACTAGAGAAATAAATTATCTTCCTGCTTTTTGTTCTTATTTCATCTACTATTCTAACTCCCCGGTAAGCTGGTGTACTGTAAAGAGGTGAGCTTGGCCATTTATAAATGTATTGTGTGCTATTATTTCCTTCGAATTATTCTCTTGCAATCTAAACGCTATTTGGTTTTTTTTCTAAATCGTCAACTTGTGGTCGACTTAGAGCATGAGGTTCCAAGTGGGCACACCTTGGCGTCCCTTTTCTCACTGAGCCAGCATGCTATAAATGACGCAGTACTTCCATTTTCTTTTGTTAGTGTTGTTAGAGTTTCAGTGAGATGCTTATTGTGATAAAATAAAACTAACTTTACCAAGTGAAGGTGCAATAATGAGGTTTACCTACAGTGTTCCCATTAACAAGTATCACATGTCATTGGTGTCTAACGACTCAACTTCTCTGGTCATTTTCTCTAACGAGTTTTCCAATGGACATATTCCGACAACTTTGTATGGCGAACTTTATGTTTTTCTGATGATTAACATTTTCCTTAATAAGACTTCAGGCAAACAAATTCAACGAACAAATAGACATTGAAGTGGGAACAACCATTTTTTCAAAATACTTCTAAATACAAACTAATAATTTAAGTTTTTTTCTGGCAACTTTTAGCACAGTCCTAGTTGTCTTTTAGCTCAACCATTTTTTTCTAACAAGTTTTTAATAATCTAGCACAGTCCTGATTGTCTTTTAGCTCAACTTTTAGCACAGTCCTTCAGAACTGAGATCTTTGAACTGAGAGTTTGAACAACGAGAACATTGACGACCTCTGAACGGCAGCAGCTTGTGATGGAAGCGACTTGTGAACAATGGCGCTTTGAGAATGGCAACAACTTGGGCGGTGAGCAGAAGAGATGGAGGGAAAGTGAATTCCATCAAAGGTTGGATGGAAAGTGAAATCCGGAAATATTTTAGTCATTTAGGAATCCTTTTCCATCCAACAGCCACACGCGAGTATTTGATAAAACATTTGGTTGAGGGTTTGAGACAGACGGAATGAAAAAAGTTACAAGAGATGGTTTTTTATTTAAGTTAAAATTGAGCATTATCCATCCTTGCATTATACAGACCAAAAGCTATAGTATAATTCAGATGGCTTAAAATTCCGACTCAATTCCGCATTGATAAGGCACAAATTACACCAGATTCATTCAAAGTCTTCGATGTAAGAATGGTAAAACAAAAGATACAACAAGTTGTAACCATAACAATTCTATCCCTAATATGTTTATTCTTTATTCGAGAAAAAAACGAGACCCATTATCCAATATCCCTAGACTTGAATTTGTCAACATCAAACTCACCAGGAGGAAGCAAAAACAAGTACCATCATGACAGACTTATCCACGAGAAAACCACTCGTGTTGTTGTCTATAATTATTGAATCAAAGTCTTGGCTTCGTTGGCCTTCTTTTGTATAACTTTTAAGAAGTCGGTCTTCTCAAGCGGCTCGGCATTCTGGGTTGCATGGACTTTGGCAAGGCTGGCGTAATTGACAGCTGACTCAGAGATGAAGGCTATCTCTTTGTCTGTAAGCTTTCTCAGGAACTTAGCAGGATTACCTCCCCATACCTGTTACCACATTTCCAAGTAAGCCTCCAGATTGTAGCTTAATTTCATTAACAAATATATCGTATATTATTATCCTACCAAGCTAAATGCTACCTAATTCCATATAGTTTGAGCTGTAAATGTCTTAGAAAGTTATAAATGATAGAGGTGAGACTTTCGAGTTTCGATCCATTTATGATATATTATGTTATCTGATAAAACACAAAATGTGGATCGTAGTTGTCATTACCGTCAAACTTATGTGAGATAGAGGCTTAAGATTTACCCCAAGTTGATCATCTTGATAAGAAGATTGACATACTAGAAGAACGGATCTGTTAGGGCTTACATTTAATCTAATTTGTTGTAATAGTTAACTTAGGATGGTCGTTAACTTGATTGCCTAAGTAACTGAGCATGTGATACTTTAGTGAGTCAAACTTATTGGTAGACAGGAGATGCACTACGAAACTTGCAAGTTGCTATTTTCAGAAATCGAGTTGTTACAACAATACAACCTCTAACAGGTCAAAAGGGTCAAGCTGAGATTTAACAAAACTAAAACAGGTCGAATGGGATTTGAAGCGTATACAAATGCCCAAAACCTCCTAAATTGCTTTATCTAAAAAAAGTTGGATTATTATCATAGTAACATCATGTCCTTAATCAGATTTAACATGTTAACTATTTATAAAGTTCAAACAAGAAATAAAAAGTGTTTGTGGGTTGGCCCAACAGGACAAGTTTTGACAAGTTACCCAACCTGCCCCTTTGCCACCTCTAATAAATGTTGTCAAATCTTATATCTGTAAATAAAACTCAGAGACGAAGAGAGAAAGAAAGAGAAGTAAGAAGAGATCAGAACCTCGCCACTGGGAATTCTTGTATCCTGTCTTACAAGGGCTCCAGCAGCAACCATGGCATGCTTCTCAACAACCACCCCATCAAGAAGTGTAGCTTTCATACCAACAAATGCTTCATCCTCAACAGTGCATCCATGTAAAACAGCACTATGACCTGTGTATTTTAAATTTTAATTTATATCATTTTACGAAAAGAAGAAAGGTAGAGCCTCATTAGAGTCATGCTTTTAGAAATTTAAGTAAAACGCTACGTCCATGAACAATGCTCACCAACAGTCACATTGTCCCCAATCACTGTTGGATGCACCTTTCCAGGAAGATTAGATTTTGCAACATGCACAAGTGACTGGTCCTGTATATTTGTGCCAGATCCAATACTAATGCTGTTCACATCACCTATATTTACAACAATATTTAATCCGTAAGTATGCCATTTCATAGATGCATCATGCATCAGCATTCAGCAGCAGAATAGAAAGAAAGAAATTGATGATCAGAAATACCATCAAGACTTTAAGATCATATCTAAGTTGAAATGAGTTATAAACTGCTCTCTTTCAAATACAAGGGCTGAAGGGCTGGACTTTGTCATTAGATGTAAAAAAGTTACTTCAAGTTGGAAAATCTTTCTTCAATTTAGAAAAACTGAACATCACACTTTTGTTCTCAAGAATCTACAATTCACCTAAATAACTCCACAGCCGCAGACCCCAGAACTCGGATCCCTTTTTCTCCGTTATAACAAAAATTCATATATAGTGTATAAGGAAACACTCTCACATGGTGTGAAAAGTTATTTCTACAATATTACTGGAGCCATCAATAGAAATCACCATGCTTTAGCATTACCTCTCAAAGTGCATCCATACCAAATAGATGATCCTGCTCCCACTTGGACATCCCCAGTGATAGAAGCACTCGGGGCCACAAATGCATCCTTAGCAACCACAGGGGCTTTATCATATAGATTCATAAGAGTTCGATGCCTGGACACTGAGGAAAAAGAAAAAAATGTAATTAATTCCCGAAAGCTTAATTACATAATAGTATGAATCTAAAAGATCCTGTTGTTTTCTATAAATGAGAATTTTCCAGGCTTATATGAATCTCAAACATATGTGCACGATAAAGCTGTTAATCCAGTAGTTCAACACAAAAACACTATCCTATGCATATGTCAGTTTTCAGCAAAATTCTTGCACCATAGAAAGTAGAGTGTGAATTATATCATACACCTCAATGCAAAAGCATCCACTGTTTTATCTCAATCTCAGACAAACAACGAGCATGCTCACACTCAAGTGCAACTAACGTATTCTGCATTAACAGCAAGCATATTGCACATATCTGATAAAACAGCAACCGGAGTGTGTGAAGGAAGCAAGTATCTAGAACAAAAAAATAATACTTCGTAATAATAACTAAAAAAAGAACATTTTGCAGCCATTCCACTCGGTTTCTGATAAGTATTGTTATGAATAATAAAGGTATTTGCAACGTTTATAACTGTACTAATCCATTTGATATTAAAAGATGGATATATACACACGGAGAGAGTAGATTCTTAAGTCACCATCTTTAATGTCACAAATGGTAGAGGTGTTTCGAACATTTATTATCCACTGGCGATAGCCGCCAGCTAGAAGAGTCTCTTATTGGTTAATTAGTATGAACCGGTGTACCCTATGAATTAAACCTCCCAACTATAAAAAAACCAATAAGAGACATCACTTACTTTTCTGCTTCGTGAAACACATTCAAATTTTCCACAAGTAGCTGACAACTAGATACTCACCAGCTTCACAATATTAGTAGAATGTTTTTTCCAACAATGCAACTACATTGTGTCTGATAGTACACTCTACATGACTACAAGAAATAAAATGTTAATCTGTTGTTGACAAATACATGCCACTAGAATAATCTAGTTTAAACTTCTGATTTGAGAGAAATGAAAAAAATATTCAATTATGCACGTAATGTCACGAATCATAATTATCACCAAGATCTATCATGCAAACCAAGAAGCTAATCCAACTGAAGCAAACCTACTTCATTTCTCTTAGCGTTAAACCTCAATTTCCACTTAGCATCAAAGAGTATGCTACTGCCTTGTATTATCTTAAGAGTAATTTTCGAATGCTGGGCTAAGGCTGCTTGATATGATGGTTTTGCATAATTCCCCTAGGACTTCCGTTTCAACTATATGTACTTCAATAATGATAATAGTAAGTAAATTATATATAATTAAAACCCAATTAAATCATCATCAACCCGTTAAGAATACCACATACATTCTTCGGTTCGTCTTTAACAGTCCAGCTAATCGTGTAAAGTAACATGAATTCCATACACAAAATACTGGAAAACTCATTCTTTTCAGCAGATAAGCCACCAATCTAAACTCTTCAACGACTACATTAAAGAATAAGGATCTTACGGAAATATATATGGGGATATCAAAACCGACAATGAGATCCGATAAGCAAATTGAAGGGATGATGAGGTTATGAAACCTAGAAATGGAATTAGGGATTTGAAGGGTGCGATTGATACATACGTTGTTCTTTGAAGAAGTTGTTGCCCTGAAGGCGTGAACCAAGACGATCCATGGCTTGGCCAGTTTCTCGGATCCAAAAGCCGACAGTGTACGCTGCTCTTCCTAGGGTTCCCATGGCCGATCACTGTTTGACTGTAGGTGTTCAAGCGTTTTGCCCCTTTTGCACCACCCTCCTCGCTCCTTTCCTATGTACGTGTTTCGGCTTAAAAAATGATGCCAATCGCTGCCTCTTTTAACCAAAGTGTCTCTCGCTATTTACCCCCTCCCATTTTTATGTGCGTTTACGGGATTTTTTTATCTAGTTTTAAAAACCGGAATCAAATTGCATGTAACCGGTGTTTGAACGAAGACGGGTATCTACCGTTTATGTTACGGTTACTCTAAAATTGAATTATTTTTTATTTTTGTTATTTTCAATAAGTTAATATTTATAACAAAACATAAACAACGGTAGAAACAAGTCACTAATAATGAATAAATCACTGACAGAAATCGAATAGATCTTCGATGAGAACCTTGCAAAAAAAAAACTGATAGGCTTGAAGTCGGCATTGTTGATCAATTTTAGTGTCTTAATGTTGAACTCTCGATCGTAGCAGGCTTGCAAACTCTTGATGTCGAAACTCAAAAAAGAATTTTGAAGGGGGGCGGGGCGGTGGGGGTTACTAGAGATAAGTTAGGTCGTATTGAGGAATCGTATCAGACATGCAGGGTGGGACGGGTACCCACAGATATCGAATTTTAAAATCCGAACTCATCATGTGTTTAACGGATATCCTAGTTTTCGGGTTACGGGTTTTACGGATGTCGTTTTTCCTAATTTCGGATCATACGGGGCATGTAGGTTTTTCGGTTTTTCTAAACACCCCTACCCATTTGTTTTGATTTATTTATTTTTTGATTTGAACAAAACATGAAGGTATTATTTCTTTATACTAAAATTATTATAACTTATTCTTTTTACTGGTATACCTTCGTATGTTCTCTAGTTGCTACTTGAATGAAAATGCAATTTTGTTTAAAATGTGGGATGATTACAAACGGAAATCTACTTTCTTTCTTTTCTTCCAACTTAAAAACACATGACAATTATTTCGTTTGTTTTTTTTTCTTTCACTTTATTGTATTAAAAAACTCAAAAAAATGTTGGAGGTTGAATTCTCTAACAACTATAAACAATAAAACCAATTAAGTACTTACAAACCAACACCATAATATTTTCCCATCTCTTGCAAGACATAGAAAAATGAAAAAATGGGTTTCTTCAGCAACCTAAAATACAAACTTAATCCATGATGTCTTTAGAAGTATTTTGAAGCTTGATGAGAACATAATGCAGTAGCATGATAAGCATGCTCATCATTATTCAGATCATAACTCATACTCTTCCATCTTTATTCTTTTTGTAACAAATAAAAGTATTATCTTTTTAACCTTTCATCATAACCTATTTTTTAAACAAATAATGGTAACTTAAGGGTTGTTTGTTTGCTGCTTAATGTAACTATTTAGCGCTGAATGCTAAATCGTTTAGCATTTAGCGTGTTTGATTACGTCTTTGAATGAAGACCGTGCTAAATGAAACAAAATCATTCTACCTTAAAGTATATTCCGAATCATTAAGCACCAAGTATTTTACCCTTATACTCATTATTTCTCATGTTACCTTGTAAACAGTATGTCACATTCAGAAACAGATTCATTCAGAACTTTTGAATTATTCAGACCACAAAATCATTCGATACTTAATCATTCTATTTTAACAAAAAAACCCTTAGTATATAATTAATAAACGTGTTACAATTTAAATTAATATATCTACATAAAAAATTACTAAACTTACAAATTACCAAAGTTACATGAACTGTGGAGGGACACCTACAAGGCTACAATACCCATGTGACCATGTTATGTAGTATCAAACCCTAGACCAGCTTGTTTTACCACCCGAAACGTACAAAAACCACCAAAAACAACTCATACTGAGCAATTCGGCTCGATTCTATTCAATTTTACCGATTTTGGAGTATCATCGTATCAGGTAAAGCGCTGGGAACCCTAGAAAACAATTTCCTCTCGGTTAGCTTGCCGTCTTCAACCCCTGGATATATACATCTGTAAATCGGGTAGAGTTATTTGTTTGATACGCTTTCCATACGTGATCGTTAGCACAATCATTTCCCTTGACCTACTAATTTGTTAACAGAAGCTATAATAATGTTAACTATACCCGATTAGTGTACATTTCTCTAAAAGCGTCCTTTAGGACCGAGAAACAAATAGCAGCTTAAATCCAGATATATCATTGATGCAATATAGCTTTTAGGGTGATGAAACTATGTGGCTGATGCTGAGATTGCATTTAAGTGGTAGTAAAAATAGGGGATGTACTGCATCACAGGGTAAACCCTGATCAGTTGAATCAATCATTTGAACTGTTTAATTTGACAGGTTCATTATGGTTTGAGATTAAGTAGTACTTATGTTGTTGAATATGCTGCAAAACTGAATTGAATTTAGTATGAGTAATTAATTATCAGCTTCATGGTTTTGAGTTCTGAGTTATGCATTACGTTGTACAGAAAGATTTAAAGGCTGGTTCACATGGAAGGATTAGGGGGTGATGCTGCCTTCCCAATGGCACCACTAGCCAAGTGGAAAGCTGAATTCTCAAGGGCCTTTCAGTTTTATCTTGATAAGTCGACACCTCTTCCTGTTCACAGGTGGCTTGGGACACTTGGTGTTGCTGCAATTTATGTCTTGCGGGTCTATTATCTCGAAGGGTTTTACATTATCTCTTATGGTCTTGGAATTTACATATTAAACCTGTTGATTGGATTTCTCTCGCCAAAGGTTGATCCAGAGTTGGAAGCTTTGGATGGGGCTTCACTGCCTACAAAAGAGTCTGATGAATTTAGGCCTTTTATCCGCCGCCTTCCAGAGTTCAAGTTTTGGTGAGCTTAACATTCATACCATTTATTATAATGTAAAATTTTAATTTATTTCTTGGATGTTGGATTGATGGGTTCTCATATGTCTAAAGAGATCATGCTGTTGTAACTACTAGCTCATATAAAAAATCATGCTATTGACAAGAGAATAAGCATACTGATGTTTATTGTTGCATGTTGTGGATAACATAACGTAAAACAGGTTCAGAATTGTGGTAGTAATGATGCATGAAATAATATATTGCAATGCTACTCGTTCTCGAATAATCGAACCACAGCCACTATATGTTAATCCTTTTTTAGTTGGGTTGTAGTTATGGTATTAACTGAGTTGTTTCTGCTTCTGTCTTGATACTATGTTTTACTTAAGAAAAAACAACTTGATATGATTTAGTTCTATTGAGTTATGCTTTACTAATCAATTGTTCTTCTAAACAAATATACGCATGTGTCCCTATTTTGAAATAATTATCTCCCTTTATAGTCACTGTTTCCTGGAAAGATGTTACTTGTCTATAAATTTACTCAATTTTTATTACCTTTTTGGCTTATTTATTATTGTGAAAGAATAAATGAGAAGTGAAGAAAATATTTGAACACGACGTTATTTTTTATAGTGTACAAGACTGCACTATTGTGGTTCATGTTAACTACATCGTGTTCCTATATGTAATATTTACTTGGTTGATCTATATGGGCCAACCGTAGAAGTGTTACGGCTATACATATATTTTATTACTGTTTTTTAAATATCTATGCAAGACAATCGCAACAATTTTTACATATTTAGTTCTTGTTCTTTAGTAGGGTTTTTCATTGTTTGGATTATTGTTTCTGTGTAAACCGTTAAGTTGAGCCAAGTGGTCAGGTGGCCTTCTAGCTCTTAACCACCTCATAGACATTTGAGTTGAATTGTTGAACCATAAGCTATATACTTAAATGGGCGTATTCTGAGAATTAATACTATATATTATAGTGGTTCTGTTACTATTATGGTTGGTTAAATATATGTTTGTGGAGAAATTCAAGGTGAGAAGTCAGAAACGTGTTTTTTTTATAAATTTCTACAGTATATTGCAGCTTTAATTTAATTTAATATAATTTTATGTCTTGATTTTTGTTTGGAGCATGAGGTTTTTGCTGCAAGCCGATTAAGGATTACTTTTATGTTTTCTGAGTCATTTCATCTGTAGCTAGTAACCAAACAGTCTAAGCTCATTCACGTGTTCATTAATTTCAGGTATGCCATCACAAAGGCTTTCATCATAGCCTTCTTGATGACTTTCTTTTCTCTATTTGATGTTCCTGTTTTCTGGCCAATACTTCTCTGCTATTGGATTGTCCTATTTGCCCTCACAATGAAGCGTCAAATCATGCATATGGTTAAATATAAATATGTCCCATTTAACATTGGGAAGCAGGTAAGAACTCCTAAGTTTTCAATTATTTTATTCCAACTACCCCGAACGAAATGAACTCGAATTTTCCCAGTTTTTATATTATATTTCTTTGAATTTGACAGAAATACGGGGGAAGGAAGTCACCTGCTGCTGGTGGTTCACCAATTCACCGAGGTTGAAGAAGTAGTTGATTAGGATTTAAGATAGTGTAGGAGAAACTTTGAGTTCTAATATCTTAGAACTTACTGCTACTATAACACTGTAGAAACAACTCTCATTGCTGATAAGCACAAATGATTCCCCAATAATAATACTGTCTGTTGGTTTATATGCAAATATATGTGTCAGTTCACAGGTGGACTTTTGGTTTGAGAAGCTCATTAGAGCACAAGGTATGCATGATTACAGATCTGACCCAGCCAAATGAAATTTTGGACTTGGAAATGCCAGATGGATATTTGTCTTACTTGTATGTACCTGATTGGTACAACCACTTCTCAACTACCAACCAGAGAAAGTCACCAAGTTCATTGTAAAGTACTTTCTGACTTTTATTTTATGTCCAAAGAAAGATAGTGATTTGAGTAGTGGTTTTAATAATGATTTATTCTTAACAACACTATCTTGTTTAATAATTTGCATTTCTTACAGCTCATTCCTCTATATATTAGTCTTTCCTTTACTTTTTAAGGGTCTCCCTCTCCATAGACATCTTCTGAAGATTTGCACATATAAAATACATCCTGCAACAAAATTTGCAAGATTTGTGTTGACAGACATTTCTTGTAGAAATGACGGGGAGAACTTTTTTTGTAATTCTATTCTTCTGGGCAGCTCTTACCTTCATCACACCTATCCTCGTTCGGTTGTCTGCATCTGCAAACCTCTTGGATTACAATAACAATGGTATGTATTTTTGTAACATGGTTAATCATTTGACAATGGACTCTTATTTTATGATATGATTGGTCATTTGACATTCTTTCTCTTGGCATTGATTTTTGTTTAACATTCAAGAAACTCTTACCTTTTGAAATAACTTATTGTATGTGATGATAGGAGAAATAAAGAATAGTGGCATCCAAAGTATTGAAGGGGTCGGTTTATTGTCCAGAAGAGCACTTGGATCTATCGAGAGCCCCCAGAAAGAAAGACTTGCATCACCATCACCATCACCATCACCATCATCTGAATCTCATAAGCAAACTACATTTGAACTAGAGGTGAGTGGTGACATGAGAATTCTATCCATACCAAAAAGCAAACCATGATAATTTTGAAATTGTGTTAAGCTCTCTTGATCAAGTTATCGGAAATTTGGTCTATTTTCTTGATCTACCTGGTTCATTTTGTATAGTTGTGTGATCAGTGATGAACCAAGTTGATCGGTTCTTTTTTTCATAGAACGCTCTCGGCTCTTACTCGTAATCAGGACAAATTAAGAAAGCTGGGTTATCCGTACCGAAAGAAAAGATTTATCAAAATAACACTTGTCGTGGTTCCAAGAAGTCGGGTGTTTTTGAGGGATTTTCGGGCCAGAGAAAGAGGGATGATAATTGATTAGTTGGGATAAAAGTCCTAATGATGGCATCTTTAAAGCTCATGATTGTTGCTTCAAGGAGAATCAAGCATTATTGAACAATAATGAGTTTTTAGGTTGTGTGTTTGTGAACCTCTTTAATTATGAGGTAATTAACATTTAGACTTTGTATAAAATAATTTATTATATGCATATTTGTTAAAGTTATAATATGACTTATAATTGTAAGAGCGTCTTTAGTAGTAAAGGCTGTCCTAGGGTTACAGACTTACAGTTCATTGTTACATCCACACAACCTATATAGTATATATATTCGAGTCCCCCTTCCGCCTTTCGGATCCTATACACAAGTTTGTGGCTCGTATTCACTTTTTATTACGTATTATACAAATATTTATTCCCTGATCATTCTTATTTCTTTATAATTTATCACTAGCAATTCGATTTTTAATAATATGTAACAATTTCTCTGATCAATTGTTATAGCCATTCGAGGTGCTATAACAGATTACTGAATTTTTATAAAACAGCTTAGTTCCTAAACTTTATCTTATAAACGGTTAAATCTTACACTTTTATACCTTAAATTTTGCATTCATTATATTTATAAAAAATAGCGACAAAAAGTAAAATAAAATCAGCAACAATAAAATAAAAAAACAACGTATTTGAAGGACCTATATATATATATATATATATATATATATATATATATATATATATATATATATATGTCCACGGTTTGAAGATAAAGAAAGAGCCAACATTTAATACCTCATGATTAAATAAAATTACAGCAATAGTAGAAATAGTAAAAATACAAATAACAACATTTGAATGAAGCCACCGTGATTAAAGAAAGCAACAATAACATAAATAAATAAATAACTAAATAAATAATTGATGCCCCCATGATTAAATGAAACAGCTTCAAAAAACAAATATATGTTGTTGCAACGAGGATCTTCTTGAGGTCAACGTAAGAAGGAGGAAGCTTGTCTGGAGCTCGTAAGCCTTGAACGATATGCAAAACAGACCATCGTTAGCCTCACCACGAGGGTGGAACCTCGTGACCAAGCTCCGGTGTGAGAGTAAGTGAACTGGTCAAAGGTTAAATGTTTAGTATTGAGAGGAGGAGAGTTTGTTCTATTAAGGAGTAGTAAGCTAGTGTTCTCCCTTGTGTTTACCTGAGATGGAGCACCCCATATATATACTGCATCTTGCATTGAGAGATACCTCTTATTATCCAATAGTTCATGTAGCACCTTCTCTGTCTGGTCAAATGTCTGCACCAGACAACCAACAGTCAGTCTATTGGGAAATGACTGATCTTGAGGGTCCATAGGTGTTGACCTTCTGCCATGGTCCTCCTTTGGTTACTGTGCATGTCTTATTCAGAACAATGGTCCTATGTATCCTAAGATGACATATTTGGTAAGCTGCAGATCAGCTTTTCCTCTCACACCGCTCTGCTTGTGTCTTTGTTTCCCAAGCTGAAAGTTGTAACTTCAGATGGTCGGAAGTTGTAATGTTCGGATGGTCGGAGGTCATGAGGTTTAGCTGTGGATGCTTTATTTAGGTTGTTACCTGGGTTGGTCGGAGCTGTTGGTCCGATGGCCATGAGGTCTGGCTGAACCTAATATGATACATACACTATCAGATGTCCATTTTAGCAGCCATGCATGATTTCCAGTATACGCCGATCAAAATTAATTTCCACCAACATTCTATATATATGTGTTAAATAGCGTTGACATAAGAGTCGGCGCACTGTGTTCATGAAAGCATAGATAACCGGTTTTAAAGTTAGGACATAATATTAGATTAGATAACTAGACTAGATAAGAGATAAAAACACTCAGGTCAACTAAGATTATGTGTTTAACAAAATTTTAATTTTTTTTAAGGATTATTACATTTATTAAAAAAGTTTGGAGGTTAATCCATTTTTAAATGAAATTTTAGGCGTATCTAATCGTTATTTTAAACATCTAACTTTCACGAAGTAAAACAAATTGATTAAATTCTGTAAGAACTTGAGTTTTTTTTCATATATACCTAAGTCTAATCAATTTTATCCATGATCATTTCTGAATCATCCATTGACCATCAATTAAAAGACAAGTTTACCCATCTTACCTTTTTATCAAACTTCACATATTACACCCTCGATCTCCTAAAACCCTCCCTCTCAATTCCCAACCACCGATAACTCAAGAAGAGTAGAAGACCATTTGTTTCCTTCAAAACTCCTACAAAATCTGCCATACTCAAAGCTTAAATCGAACCTTCGACACCAATCTTCCGTCACCGCCATCGCCGCCTTGCTCCCACTGCCGTCGCCGCCTGTTTCCACCTCATGGTTGCTTCAAAATAGCATTTAAAAGTTTATTGCTTATGCGATGGTTGCTTCAATATAGCACTGTAAAAGTTAATTATGCTTCTTCAGCTCTGTGATTCTACTCACCAATTAGAAAAACATATATAATTGATGTAGAAGTTATATCATGATATTACATTGAATGTTAGGAGCACTAAAATTGAAGCTTATTTTGTATGTTATTTATATTTGATTTTGCTTCTCATATTCATAGTATAATAATAATATTTATTTATAGCTTGTACACTAAGAGAGGATTTTCTTTTTATGAAATAACACCTTAAGTGATTTCATAGTAAAAAAGTAAAAGCTTATTATGTGATGACGTGTCTTCTATTTATTCAACTCCACACAAATATATATAAAATATAAATCCAATAGAATGAGGGGTAATTGGACGGCTAAGATTGGTTCTCGCGGTTCTCGCAATAAAAATGGTTCTTAAATAAACTTTTCATTATATATATATATATATGGAAAAATTCAAACGAGAACTGTTTTTCGTACGAGAACTACGAGAACCAATCTTAGCCGTCCAATTCCCTCTCCTTCAATTGGATTGCTCACCCATGAATTTCTTACATGCACTTTGCCACACTCAATCCCCCCACACTCTTCATCCATGAATTCCACTTACCACTTGAATGACCAAGATTGGTTCTCGCCGTTCTCGTACGAAAAACAGTTTTTTTTTTCTCTCTCTCTCTATATATATATATATATATAAGGTTAGGTTATATATAGAACCACCTTTAAATACATAACCTAAAGAAAAAATCGCAGCCACTTATTTAAAAGGACAAAAAAAAGAAATGAAAATCTTGATTGAATCTCACGCGCCTCTGAGGATTAATTACAGTTCATCAGTTTTTTTTAAAAAACTCATTAATTCTTCTAATGATTATAACTATGTCATGTTTAAGATTTTTAATAAAAAAATTATACCATTAGCTTCCGTTTTTCTTGTTTTTTAATTCAAGACCACTCTTCCCATATTTCTAAAATTTTTATTTTGAAAATGCAAATATTTTCATCACAGCTGAAAATGCAAAAATTTTACTTTGATTTTTATCACAGCTGAAAATACAAATTTCAAATCTGAACATGCAATTGTGATGAAGATGATAATCAAATCTGAACATACAATTCTCTTTAATCTAAGACTAGTCTTGATATATTTTGGATGATGTTTTCGAAAATGCATGTTTATAAATTTGCATTTTCATATACCTCCATATACATATATTTGCATTTTCATATACCTGCATGTATATATATTTGCATTTTTAGCTGTGATGAAAATTAATGGTATAATTTTTTTTGTATTTTTAGCTGCATATATATTTGCATTTTTAGTTGTGAAGAAAATCAATGGTATATTTGTATATTTTGATGCATGTACATATATTTGCATTTGCATGTACATATATTTGTATTTTCATATACTTGCATGTGCATATATCATGAAAATCAATGGTATATTTTTTTTTGCATTTTCAGCTATGATGAAAATTAAAGTAAAATATCTGTATTTTCAGCTGTGATGAAAATATTTGCATTTTCAAAAATAAAAAATTCAGATGAGAAGAGTAATCTTGATTTAAAAAGGATTAAAAAACTAGTAGATTGATATAAGTTTTTTGTTTAAATTCTTAAAACTTAATTAGTTATGATAAATTTAAACTTTGAAGAATAATGTTTTATTTATTTCATGGGTTTTTGTTTTCTTTATGTGATGAAAGGAAAGAAGGGAAAGAGAAAAAGAGAGAAAAATTAATATATTTTTCATTTATGTCTTTTTATTAACTTGTAATTTGATAATTATGTATAATAATTACATATTTGCCACTCTTTAATCTCAACCATTGATTAAGTTAATCTAATGGTTAGATTTGGTTCTTTAGGTTTTATGAATAAAGAGTGGTTCTATGTTGATCCTATATATAGGAGAGGGTTCAAATAAGAACTGTTTTTCGTATAAGAACTGTAAATAACTTGTAAATTGAACTCTCTGATTGTATGTTCCTTTTTTATGCCTTTTTTTTTCTTTTTGAAATTTTACATAACATATTTATATGGACTAATAACAACTTTTAAATTGAGAATGATTTAACAGATGACTTCAACACAAACTCAACAACTTTGATGAATCAAAGCGAAAAAGATTAATAGCGAGCTCAGAATTTGTATCAGGTGATGATCTATTAAATAGTGTTAGAGAGAAAAGATAAGAGAACATGTGATTCTTCATTGTGACCAAGGCGGTTCCTATCAAGATATACAACGTATTTCAAGAAGACGGAAAAAAGCACATGATCTCGTTTCATGGTAAGGGAGTTTTCTCATTGAAGGAGAGGTTTTGGGTTCAAGTCTCTCTGGAGGGTTTCTTCCTAGGAGTAGCTGAGGGTCACTCCCTCGTTAGTAAAAACAGCCCTACTGAATTAATTAGGGGGGTGTAGTTGGAGTGGTTCGAAACTGGGGCCCAGATTAGATCAACCAGTTTCGATCCTATGCCACTATCACTGAGGCGAAACTGTTCAAAAAAAAAAAAAATCAACCGCGGACTGCATGTTCGAGATTTACTTTATAATTTATTGCAGCAAAAAACTTGTTTACTGTTTAAAGAGACGCTCAGCAAAAAATTGGTTACCGTTCATATTATATATGTTTACAAAACTATATATTCGGGTATGTATGTAAGATATAATTAAACCGTTCGGTGTGTAAAATATAGGGATGTTTGTTAATAAAGAAGGATAGAGAAAAGTGAGGCTAAAGTGTTTGGTACGAAAATTTTATTAAAAAAGAGTTAATTACATTTTTAGTCCTTGTGGTTTATATGAAATTTCACATTTAGTCCTTGTACTTTAATAATTATAACATTGATCCTCGTGGTTTATATTTCGTTTCGATGTTAGTCCTTAATGCACTTGAAAAGACAAACTTACCCTTACCATTTCTTTAATTCATTTTTTAATTCTAATATCACTTTCTTTTATTAATAAATAATCAAATTATATAAATAAAATGCTTTTTTATTAATTTTCCTTTAAATAATAATTAATTAAAAAACAAAAAATAAATACCCGACACTCCATTTTTTCTATTAGTACTCTCCCTTTCTCTCCCTTCTCTCCGGCGATTATCCTCCTTGCCGGCGAACCCCTCCGACGAACACCCTCCATCCACCACTTTCCTCTCTTAACTCAAGATCTACTCTCCCTTTAACCGTCACAACCTCACCATGAACCAAGTTCAAGATCTATTTTTTCTATCTTATTTTCTGTGAAGATCCAGTCTTGATGTGTTCAAATTGATAACCATACATGAATGAGGTTTGAAGAATGGAAGCCCTGGGTTGAATCGTAAACCCAAATGAACAAATCATAAATCATAGATGATGGAAACCCTTGATCTACTCGTCTGTTCCTCGATTGTTTTTGGAGGCGGTGTTTATGGTGGCGGTGGTGGAGATGGTTAGGGTTTTTAGATCGAAGATGGTTTAGGTGGTGTCTTAGGGCGGTGGTTATGGTGGCGGTGGTGGAGATGGTTAGGGTTTTTAGATCGAAGATGGTTTGGATGGTGTCTTAGGGCGGTGGTTTAGTTTTGGGTGGTTGCCGATGGTGATAAAAAGAACAATGGTTTAGGCAGCGATTGGTGGCAGTGGTGTGGAATATGGAGAAAAATAAAGGATGAGGGTCTGTGGGGAATCAAGGTGAGTGGGATGGGGTTGGTCTAATGTGGTAGTAGATGGGAAGATTCGGAGAGATGATGGTGGTCGTAAATGGTGATGGAGGTGGATGGTGATGGGTTTAGGGGAAGGGGTTGGGTATTTACGTCTAGGGGAATAGGCGGAGATGGTGGTGTATAAACAGGGGATTGTGTATTTGGGTTCAGTTGTCACCTTTTCCGGCAAAGAGGAGGTGGTGGGTGGCGGTTGTTACATACGCAGGTGAATGGGTGACGATAGGTGGGGTGGGTGGGAGAGAGGAATGAGAGAGAAAGTAAAGGAGAACTAATTTTCTAAGTAATCATTTATATCTAGAGTTAATTACATTTTACTAATAAAATTGATTATTATTAATAAAAGAAAATGATTTTAGAATTAAAAAAATGAATAAAAGAAATGACAGGGGTAAGTTTGTCTTTTTAAGTGCACCAAGGACTAACATCGAAACGAAATATAAACCATGAGGATCAATGTCGTAATTATTGAAGTACAAGGACTAAATATGAAATTTCATGTAAACCACAAGGACCAAAAATGTAATTAACTCATTAAAAATGAAAAATATGTATTAGATTTAGTGGAGGGGTTATAATGTAAAGTTTGATAAATAGGTGCGAAGTAAATGAAATTAGTAAAAAGTTGTTGTGTATGGTTATATAAATTTTTTTATATGTGGGCTACAATTCTAATAGAAGTAATTTGTATAAACTGATTATGTGATTAAGTTATATTATAGTTACATCTCGTCCAAAGTACAAACTATTTATTTATGCGTGAATTACGTTCATTATGATATTGGCTTCATTACCAATAATAAAAAAAATTCAAGTAGAAAGCTTTTTTGTCTTTTGTTCTTTTTTAAAATCAAATTGGTTTAAATTTAGAGTTAATTTTATAAGTGTTACTTTAACTAATCATGAATTGTAAGTTTAAATTTTTTTAAAAAATGTTTGAACTATGACTTTGTTGTATATATGGTCCTTTTTAATGTTTTTTGTGTTAATTTTTACAAAAAGACTATTATACCCGTATTTTCCTTTTTTTATTTATTTCTTAATAATAAAATTATTATTATTAATTATCAATATTAAGTATTAAAATTTAAAATCACAAAAAAAACCCTCCCACTTTCATTTTATTAGTCCCTTCCCATTTTTTCCCTTCCCCCTCTCTTTCACGTCTCCAAACAAAAACCGGTAAGGATTTCCGTTAACCCTTGGTCTTTAAGAGGCTTCTCCACTGCCTTTGGCCTTAACCACACCCAATTTAAAACCTCCACTCCACACACATGTAGGTGGCAGAGCACCACTATGACCGGCGACAAAGCACCACTGCAATCGGCAACTGGTCTCCCATCGTACACCATCATCGGCAACAAAGCACCACCGCAACCAGTGACTGGCGTTCCCATCTATTTGTGGCTCTCATCACCACCATCATCAACGCCATCTCCATCACTACAACAGAGCCACCATCGTGCACCACTATCTGTTTGTGTGTGTGTGTGTTTAGATTTAGGGTTTTTAAAGGGTTCGATTTTTGGGTGTTAACAGTTTAGTTTTTCGATTTTGTGTGTGTGTTTAGATCTGTTAAAGAGAGAGAGAGAGAGAGAGAGAGTGTGTGTGTGTGTGTTTAGATCTTTCACAAAGTGTGTGTGTGTGTGTGTGTGTGTTTAGATCTGTCATTAAGTGTGTGAGTTTAGATTTGTTACAGTTGGTGGTGGCGGAGGTTGGTGCTAGTGATTGGTGGTGTTTTCATAGATTTCAAGTTTCTGTAGCTAAAGTGTGTTTTTGTCGGTGAAGGTGGTGATGATGGGTGGTAGGGTTTGGAGAGAGAGAATTGTGGTTTTAGAGTTCGTTGGTGGTTTTTTGGGTGGAGGTGGTGATGGCAGCGGCGGGTGTGGCAATTGTGTAGAAGAATGAGATGGTGTAGGAAATATAACACCCGGCCAACGCCTACCAGTTCATCCCCGGCGTTATCAACTCCTGCGTGTTAGGTCTACAGCCCAATACACTCCAACCTTTCTTTCTGGTTTATTTCCAGAGTAGGTTGTTGGTGAGACTTGAACTCAAAACCTCACCCTTTAATACCACCCCTTCCAGAGTGATATCACCAATTGAGCTGGCCATTTATAAATTGATGATATCACTCTAGAAGGGGTGGTATTAAAGGGTGAGATATTGGGTTCAAGTCTCACCAACAACCTACTCTGGGAATGAACCAGAGGGAAGGGTTGGGGTGTATTGGGCTGCAGACCTAATACGCCGGAGTTGATAGTGTCGGGGATGAACTAGTAGGCGTCGGTCGGGTGTTACAGGAAGGAAAGAGTGTGTGTGTGGGGGGGGGGGGGATATAGACAAATGTGAGATTTATTTAAAAAGTTATTATTTATGTAACACGTGTTTTTTAGAGAATGCAACAAGGAAATACCTATATTACTTTAAAAAAAAGGCAACAACCGGTTCAAGTATAATATAAAAACAGTTTCTTTGATGTTACACAAAAACTCTCTAGTATATTCACGTGCAAGACTTGTCTGTCACAAAACCTGCAAAGAATAAACAATAATATGAATAAGCTAGAAAGCCCTATGAGTAACTACACAAAAGACTCAAATGATAATAATTAATATGTAAATGTAATCTCATCAAAAAAATTGTGCCACTTAGCCTTTGTATGCCACTCATACAATCTCTCTTGTCACTCAGGCCTCTCTCTTGCCACTCAAGCAATCTCTCTTGCCACTCGGGCAATTATTTATGTGCAACACAATACATATAACATATACAACACGTATACATAGCTATAAACAAACATCGCAGATAACCAAATCATTAATATCACATATGTTGTCCCGACCACTGGTAGTCCCCTACTACCGGAAGTCATCGAATTTTGGGATCACATCGATCCCTGGATGCTACATCAGCATCTGTTCAGTTGCATTGACCGACAATGACTACCACTCAGGCAGGTGGGCCGTCTGCCAATGAGTCATCTGCTCTAGTTAAATATCACGTATACACATACCGCATATAGCCGTATTGGCTTAAACATCATCTCTTACACATATATCACATACTTTGTCATCAAGCATATGGTCACATTGACCAGCTATAAATAACACAATTATAGCCACACATGCAATGTTTATAATTTTAATTATCCTTTTACTCTTGATTTATTTTATCATGGTGTAAGCACATATATATTATTACATATTTACACCTTCTCTACATTATTCTTTCGTCTTTGTTTCATTTCACTCTTCTCTTTCAATGAATGTATATTTATATACATAGATACAGTCTATCGTACCCTCTCGTATTTGTTTATACAGATACATATGCACATACGGTTACTTTTATGTTTAATATTCTCTGTAATAACACATTCTCTTTAATGTATATAAACATGTATTTATATACTATATCTCTGTAATAACACATTCTCTTTAATTATGTAATTATACATATCAATATCGCTTGTTTAAATGATCGTATACTCTTTTAAATTTGTGAATCACACACTAGTTATAGTGGCACATTATGTGTAGGATTAATTACTAAATATTAACTCCATCCCTTTCTCTCTTTTATTTAACTGGTTTTCACTTCTTATTTATTCGTTTATACTCACCTCTCATTATTTAGTATAATATCAAATTATTCCAACTTTAGTCATGAACATGTATCTCTATCTCATGTCTCTTTACTACAATTATAGTCATCCAGCTTTAGTCATGAACATGTATCTCTATCTCATGTCTCTTTACTACAATTATAGTCATCTCTGTACTCTTTAATCAACAATTAAAAGCATTTCTCTTGATATCAACAGATAATAACAATCATGCAATAACTCTCACTTTAGTATTGAATACGTACAAATACTTACAATTACAAATAATTAATATCTCTAAGTACCAGGTTGAGGTACTCATCTCAAGTACAAGCTTAGTTAGCGAGCAACTGTGTATATTGTGTTAGGTCCCGACAAACATGTAATAACACTAGGTATCAACGTATAGATCTAACTATGCTTAAATCACAATACATGACTAAACAACCCTTTTGGCTGTAAGCCACTTGTGGTTGTAAGCTCTAACCCTTACGGCTGTAAGCCCCTTATGGCTATAACCTCTAACCCTTACGGCTGTAAGCCTTTGAGCACAGTTCTGGTTCACAAATTCAGACTTTGTCTTTGCGGGAATCATTTTTCAAAACATCCAAAACTCATTTCCAGATGTTTCAAAATATTTAGTATGATCATAGGGGACTTTATAATATCAAATAATATAATTTTTTTATCATCTACAACTTCCAAATTCAAGGTTTGATCAAGAAAACTCATTTAACCCATTAACACCTCAATCTTTCAAAATAATAACACTACTTGATTAATTCTTAGGGGGTGTTTGGTTGGCATGATTCCTTGGGAATCATAAGGAATTGGAATCTAAATCCTTCATATTCCTATGTTTGGTTGGTATCATAGCAAAGGAATTGGAATCTACACCTTGGAAAGTTTTCCATCATTCATAGGAATGTGAATTCCTTCCTCAAACCTAAGGAATTCAAATTCCTTCTCCCCAAACCACGGCACATACACCACCGATTATGACCGGCGACTTCTTACCTGTGACCGACGGCGACTTCGACCGATGATGGGGCGATGATTCCGACTGTGGGTTCGATTCCTTATCGATGGGATGACGTGGGTTCGATTCCGATCGACGACTTCGATTCTGACGGGGCTTCGATTCCAACGGGGCTTCAATTTCGACGGCGACTTCGACCAACGACTTCCTTACCTGTACGATAGCAACGATGGGGCTTCGATGGTGGTTCGATTTCGACGGTGGCAACGACCTTACCTGTGGTTCGATTTCGACGGTGGTGACGATGGGGCTTTGATGGTGGTTCGATTTCGACGGTGGCCACCAGTGGGGCTTTGATTCCGACGGTGGGCACAATGGGGAGGTGGTGAGCTTCGATGGTGGCGGTGGTTATGGATGAATTCCAATTCCTTTGTACAGGGTAACCAAACACAATGAACCAAGGATTTAGATTCCAAATCCTTCAAATTTCAATTCCTTCATACATTCCAATTCCTTCTGAAAACAATCCGTGAACCAAACGCCACCTTAGTTCCAAATGCTAGATGTTAATTTCACTTCTCAAATCTCCGATCAAAACTCAAGTTTCTTTATGGAATTAAAGATATATGCATGTGTGTTCAAGAAGAAGCAAGAAAGAAAGAAGAAAAGAATGAAGGAGAAGAAACAAAAAGGAAGGGACTACCTACTCAAAAGTTGGTGGTCCCCTTTTAGCCGGTTTTCCGTTTTCCTATCCGACTTACAACTCATACATATTATAACCATGAATCTCAATGAGGATATATTTAGAATCATTATTTTAAATCATTTAATAATTTATAACTTTTACCCGTTTTCTCAACTTTTACTCAATACCTCATTTTAATAACTTTTATAAATTTGAGGTGTTACATTTTATAACTAATTAAAAATTTTAAAAAATGTAAAATGACCTAAATACCCTTGACTTAACTGACTTGACAAACGGAAAACGTAGAAAGGACCATACATGCAACAATATGATAGTTAAAATACGAAGTTTGTAACTTTTTAAAAAAAATGACTAAACTTACAATTCGAAGTTATTTAAAAGACCATTTATGAAATTAACTCTTAAATTTACAAACTCTAAACTCCATTAGATCTTATTTCGAAATAATTATTTTTAGATTGACAAGATCGTTTTTGCAAGTAGTGTGTTTTAATTTCATCACTTTGGTATACTCCATACGTTAAAGTTTCATAATTGACCACGCGTTATTTTAAATACGTAGAAAGTGAACTTAAATAAACTCTCATATATTTTAAAAGAGTTTGTTGCTCGTTATCTTTTTCTTCGATATGTCTTAGAGGGTATATGTGAACTAGTTTTGTCAATATTTTTAAAGAACATGTACATATTTAATAGATTTATGTAAAATACTAGCTTAACTGAGTTACTGCTAATTTCTTTGAAAAATATATAACAATTCGCTTAAGTTATGTACACTATAACCCGAGTACTATGTATGCGCATAAGTACAGACACTACGATCGTCTATCATCTAGCTATATTTAACAATAACCATTTTAGCAACTAGCTAATTCGAGATGAAACATTAGTGGTCAAAAGTCAAAACTTGTGCTAAAACTACACAGTGACTACAAACCAATGTCCAAGTAAGCATAGGAGTGTCGAAAGAGAAGTAATATATACTTCTACTATTTCCTTCTATTTATCCTCCTATGCATAAGAGTAATACAATTGTCAAAATTAATGCAGGAGATGAGAAAAGAGACTTAGTAGATTGCACGTGCCATCTTGTGATATTAGAAAGATAAAATAGGAAAAATAGTTTATGAAAAATAGCCACGAACTTGTTGTTTTTAGATTTTTGTGAATGTATGTATATAAGTTGAAATGAATTTCAAACTTCATTATTCTAGATTATTGGTCACAACTACTGTTTATATATATGAATATATGATTGGAGGGAATAAAGATTCCTTATTGTATAATATTATCAAGTGTAAGGAATATAGATCATATGTCATTTTCAAGATAAACCAAACAACTCTTGCTATTCACATCTCTTTCACCGGTGACGCGCAAAAGACGGAGACACGACAAAACAAACGAAAGGACGGTCTACTTTAATTAATATATATAGAAAATATGCATGACGTTTTATATATATATATATATTTGTATTTGTTGATGTATAAAAATAGATCGAGCATCTATATCATTTTATTATATCTTTCTACCATTTCTCCTTCTCACTATATTAACACATGTCACATGTATTATGATCAAGAGAGAAAATAACATAAGAGATTGAATTAGTGAATTTTACGTGTTATAATTTAGTAAGTAAAAAGATTTAGTATAAAGATATATTACTTTCTGTAGAAAAAGATATGAGTTAATTACCAAAATCTCTTTAGTTAAAAGAAACACATTATGAATGAATATATTTATTATCCTTAATTAAATATAGGGTTATGTGCGTCAAAAATGTAATAAACTATTCCTATTTTAATATTCTATGTAAGAAACTACATTTATATATGTTGAGATTAATACAAAAAAGTCTCCGAATTTCACATTCTATGTAATGTGACCTGCAACCTAGGTTAAACATTTCACTTTTGATGATACCACGGATATCAAAACGGGTTTTCATCATTGTTAAAGTTTGGGTTTAGCTTATTTTCATCGCTGTTCTTGATTAGGGGCGGTGGTGGTGGTTGAAGATGAGGAGGCGGCGGCATAGGTTTCATACAAAGGGCTGTGGTGGTTGAAGAGAGGATCTAGAGACAGAGAGAGTTTGGGAGGAAAGAGATTAAGAAACCCGTTTGGGATTAATTCATCGCAAGTTCATCAAGAAACCATTTGATTTGCAGATCTAGCTTCTTAAGATTCTTCAGTCTTCATCAAACCCAAATATGTTCATCGATTCATGGCTTCTTAGGGGTTTTTTATCTTCATATTATAGATTTGCGGACTTAATAAATAATGAAGCCGGCCAAGAACTTACAGATGTGTGGAAGATGATGATAATGAAAATATATTTTAGAGCTTTTTTCATGCTTGAAATCAACATATGCAGGCTGAATAATACCGAAGATGTTCTATCGGAAGATGTTGAAGAAGAAGTAAGTGATGAAGATGAAAATTTTGGGGTTTTGTTCATGGTTGAATCCAAGGTTTAGGTGCAAATGAAATTAATTGTTGTTTAATTAAGATGATGAACTCGTCGTTGTTACTGGAAATTAACTAATATACAGCTCTCTATGCATTATCAGAAGTATTATAATATTAGCTACACCGAAACTTTAATAACTTTATTTATACAAAAGTTTCATTACTATAATTAATGAAATTTCTAGACAAGTTTAATTATAACATATTCATAACCTTATGTCACAATAAAGATACCCACATAAAAAACACAAGCAAAAAAAAAAACAAAAACTGGATAATTAAGGGTATACATGAACATAAATCGGGTAAATCATACTTCAAATGCTTACAAATTACAAATTACATATATTACAGATTGAAATTGCAATTATGAAATTAAGGGAAACCATAAATATATAAGGATATAATTATTCAAAAAAGATCGAACGATTATTCTTTACAAATATATATGTGCGTGGTGGTGTTTAAGCAGTAATGGCGTAGGTTGCGGGGTTGAGATCCAAGTTATCAATGTGTTTACGAGCAATGTGAAATTGTGCAACGTAACTGTATGATGCTTCCCGTGACTTCTTTGGTGGTTCGTTCAAAAATGCCCATCTACTACTAATCCACCTTCATTAAATTATAAACATATATATATATATATATATATATATATATATATATATATATATATAAAATTCAAACCATTATAATCAATATATATATGCATGCGAACTTGAATTACAGTAAATCTTAATTACATGAATTAGATTTCGTCATCTACAGAAAGTAAAAAAAATTCTAAATATATTTAATTTCCGTTTTAATATGTTTTTTTAGAAAATTCGAATTATGTTTTAATTTTTTTGGCCGTTTTCTATATTTCTAATTACCATTCAAAATATCCATTTAATGAGAATTGAACTCGAGTCTCTTTTAAGAATTTACTAACCACCTACAAATCTACGACTAGACTATGTACCTTGAGATTGTTGTGTAAATAATAACATAATTACTTGAAAGTAAGTGTAAAAAACACACCAGCCATGTTTCTTCAGAAGGGGTTCCATACTTTCATCCTCCTTAACCATGAGACTTGGACTAAGTGGCTTCCTTCCATCGTATACAACTTTCTGAGAAGAAATAAAAAAAATAACATTTAAAATTAAAATATCAAAACTTAAAAGCGCCCGTTTTAACTTGCTTTTACTATTTGCACCCTCACACTTTATGACCATCAAGTTCTTGCGTGTATATATTTTTTTAAAGAGGATTATTTTTAGATTTTCTCAAAGGTGCTAGTTTTTGATTTTGATGTGCATGACATGACTGAGATCTAACCGGTGTTACCTGCTTAACAACCCCTTGGTCAACACTGTACAAACATATTAATTCGTAGGATAGTGACCTAACAATGTAACAAATACATTTACTTCTCAAAGAACCATTGACCTGTTTAGTTTTAAGAATATAATTTCTTTTAAAATGGGGAAAATTCATACAACAACGTACTTTAGACACATTCATACTTTTCAATAGTGTAATTTTTTTAATTATCCAAAATGATAGCACACTTTGGTTTTGTCCATTTTTGCTAAAACATGGCGAGGCTATCAAAACTGCTTTCTTTATTGAATTGTCAGAGTGCGATACCGAAATTAGATGAAAACTAAATATTTTATTATCTTCCACAAAGCCTATGTAAGAAGAGACCCGTATTATTCATGGATGGTCAGAAGGAGTATCAAAATTCGAAAACGGCCATCAAACGGTTAGACTATAGAGTATATCTCGATTCTCCTAGAGGAGCCTACTAAACGAGAAAAATCAGCCTTGAATTAATTGTTTTACACAGAAAATATATGAACCACATACAATGAACACAGAATTAGGATCGAATCGTAATTAATTCAAAGAACGTGTATACAATGACACTTATGTTAAGCATTGTTGATGGCATATATTATTTCCTCACTGAAAAATTTTAAAAAAATATATGTTAGTGTAATTAACAAACCATTTTGGTAATGTATCACATCGATCGATGGTTATTAATTAATTTTAATTAATAGAATAAAGGGTAGGTAGGTAGGTTACACATATACCTTATCTTCCTTTGAGAGTCCATAAGAAGCTTTAAGAAAGAAAAGTTCTTCCTCTTCCATCTTCTTCAATCTCCAGAAAGCAGCTATCTCTTCTTTCGTCAGTGATCTATTCCTCTCTGATCGATGAAATTATTTCAAAAACATATATAAAATTAAAATCGATTAAAGACAAAAAAAAAACATGTAATTAAGGATCTTTGAATCAAGGCCTTGGTTACCACAGTAAAAATTACTCAGTCTAATTCATTTTTCTTATTTTTTTTACCGGCTAGCAGTACGACGTCAGTTTAATCTGATAGAAGATCCATGGAAATTAAAGAAAACGTACGTACCGGATTGAAGATGATGATGAACATGCGAGTCCCAACCCGGCATTAGAGAACCCATTTTCTAATTAATCTCCTTCAGAAGTATGTATATATGTACGTTTAATTTTCAGATTCTTGTGTTGAGTAGTGGTTGTATATATATAGTCGATGTATATATAATATATGCAGTCATGGCATTTTTTTTGTTAATATTGGTGATGAATGGTTGACTAATTGATGTTGACAATATAATTGGTATTGTAATTGTTTAATTAACTTTTAATTAAGATTAAGATCCTTCCTTAATTATGTTACGTAAACGAAGCTTGCATCATACTATGTACGTACGTATTATAAGTCGTTGAATTCAGGTTCAGGAATATTTAACCACTAGCAATTTCCATTTAAAAAAAATATTCTCAATGCTATAATTTTTTATAGTAAAATTAATCTAGAATTTGTTATAATGACCAAAATAACATTCATTAATTTTAATATAAATAAAAAACTAACTTCAATAAATCTATTAGACGATTCTAACCATTAAATTTTGATAAAAAATTTAATTATCAGATCTTAATCATCCATATTTTCTTGGTCAAAATTGGATTCAATTTTAACTTTAATTTAAATCAAAATTAATAAAGATAATTTCATATATGCTATTTTTAAACACTAAAATATCATATATGTCCACCTTAATTTATAAATATTATAATTAATCTTTATAATATTTCAAAATATTATATTTAACCAAATTCTTAGTTTTATTATTCTAAAATATTTTATAATCATTTTAAATTCTTTTCTAATTAGAACTAATAAGCGTTTAAACTTATTGCCCCTGATTGTAACAATAATAATCGATGACTTATACAAGAAATACAATCATGTCTTTTCATATCATGATACAACGTTTTGCCATCATGTCTGTCCTCCCCCTCATGTCGACGTTTCCATCGCTGGTCTGAGTGTTAACGACGTCTGTCGTTATTTTTTTTAATTCTCATTTCATTTGTGTTTTATAATTATTTAATATATTTTTATTAATGTTTAATATTTAAAATTTTAAATAAACTTGTGTATTATACGGACATTTAATCTAGTTAACTATATAAGTGTAGTAGGTGCTGTTAATAGTATACATTATTTACCTCTGTTTTATTTTATTAGTTTCTTATTAATTATTTCGTATACTTTAATCTTAAATTCCAAATAAACAACTTTGATATTAGACGTGGGACGCTAAATATATAATTTTATAATTAATATATAAAATATGTAGTGGTAGAAGTTGTGACGATGGAGACGGAGGATACCTCTTCAATATTGGTGGCCTTTAGATTGAAATAATAGCCGATCACATGCAATAACATATTTTATATATATATATATATATATATATATATATATATATATATATATATATATATATATATATATATATATATATATATATAGGGGATAGTTTAAAAGAGAACTGTTTTGTAAGAGAACTGCAAGAACTAATTATAGTCGTTGATAAAAACGATGGATGCTCTATATTAAAGAGTTGTTAATGAATAACATTAAACTAATTAAACTTATCTTTAATTAATTAAGAGTAATTTGGACATTTTTACACTACCCCACTTATTTCAAACTAATATATCTCTCAAATGGAAAAGTGTTAAAGTACGAAAATTATATCAAATTAACGAGAAAATTATGCTTTTTAATTTGAGACCGATCTAGCTATATTTTTTCGAATTTATTTTTAATATTTTCTGGGTTTTTTTAGTACAGTCGACATTTGCACATGTGCAAATATATGCACTTGTGCAAATGCATAAATTCACCTAGTTTTTTTTTTGCAAATGTGCATATGTCGAGAGCTGTGTAAAAAAAATCCAGCAAACGTGAATTTTTTTTTTTTTCAAAAAAATATAGCAAGATCGGTCTCAATTTAAAGAGCACATTTTTCTCATTAATTTGGTATAATTTTCGTAATTTAACACATTTCCATTTGAGAGATATATTAGTTTTAGAAAATAGGGGTAATGTAAAAATGTCCATACTACCCTTTCCCATTTAAAATAAATAAAAAAGACAGGAAATTAAATGATTGGCCAGAAATGGTTCTCGCAGTTCTCGTACAAAAAACAGTTCTCGTTTGAACCGCTCCATATATATATACATATATATATATAGGGGAGGGTTCAAACGAGAACTGTTTTTCGTACGAGAACTGCGAGAACCAATCTTGACAATTTAAGTGGTAAGTGAAATTCATGGATGAAGAGCATGGGGGGATTGAGTGTGACAAGGTGCATGTAATGAATTCATGGGTGGGCAATCCAATCGAAAGGAGGGGGAATTGGACGGGTAAGATTGGTTCTCACAGTTCTCGTACGAAAAACAGTTCTCGTTTGAACTTTTCCTTGGGGAGGGTTCAAACGATAGCTGTTTTTCGTACGAGAACTGTGAGAACCAATCTTGGCCATTCAAGTGGTAAGTGGAATTCATGGATGAAGAGCATGGGGGGATTGAGTGTGACAAGGTGCGTGTAAGGAATTCATGGGTGGGCAATCCAATTGAAGGAGGGAGAATTAGACGGCTAAGATTGGTTCTTGTAGTTCTCGTACGAAAAACAGTTCTCGTTTGAACTTTTCCCTATATATAAGGGAGGTTCAAATGATAATTGTTTTTCGTACGAGAACTGCGAGAACCAATCTTAGTCATTCAAGTGGTAAGTGGAATTCATGGATGAAGAGCGTGGGGGGATTGAATGTGGCAAGGTGCATGTAAGGAATTCGTGAGTGTATAATCCAATTGAAGGAGGGGGAATTGGACAACTAAGATTGGTTCTCGCAATTCTCGTACGAAAAACAGTTTTCGTTTAAACTCTTCCTTATATAAATGGGAGGTTCAAACGAGAACTATTAATGTAAAAAAAAGAGTTGAGTTCAAATAAAAAAAATGTTAATGTAAAAAGAGTAAGGAGAATTCTAGGGTTAACATGTGACATAACTAACAAAAGGGTATTTTAGGTAAGATGGGTTTTATTTATCTTTCTCTCTCGTTTCTTTCTCTTCAACAAAAGTGTCAGGATCGTATAGAATCAAAATAAATATCAAGAATTATCTTTACGAACTTAAATCAGAGTTGTATGAAAAGACAATATTTGAATTTAATCACAATCAACTAAGAAGTTGCGGAATCACACTTAATTGATTAATAAAGGTTTTAATCACACGAACAATTCAATCAATTCAAAGAATAACTCCAAAACACAAGATGTTTATTAATAATCAAGGATGATTACAATATTCACCTACACCTCCAATCTAACTCTTTTGTTAGACGAAGAACACAATCTGTTCTTAGGTTTCAGAGAAACTTGGAGGCTAATACATTTTCTGAAAACAATAAACAATACGAATAAGTGTAATCAAAAGCAATACTAACAAACTATTCTAAACAGAGTATTTATAACCCTCTTGGTTTTTGAAGTTTGTTAATCTTCTATCTTGCGAGATAATCTTGATAATCTTCAAATCTTGATAAGATATCTTTTAAATCCACACAGATAGCAATTTTCATAAATATCTCAACAAAAACTGTTTGTTGAATAAACAGTTCTGAGTTTCTTTTAACAGTCTTCTCTTCATTGTCTTCCAACAGTTGTTATGATATAACTAACAGTTCTGAATCTTTTGTACTAACAGTTTAAAAACTGTTTTCTCAAAACTTTCTCCAACAGTTTTGCTTTTGCATGTTTAACAGTTTTAACTTACCTAGCCTATTTCCCAACAATCTCCCCCTAACTTAAGATATTGAACAATATACTTAAGTTGTTTTATAGGGTTCGACCACAAAAAACTTAACGTAAGCAAATTATGCAAAACTGTTTCAATCAAAACATGAAATTTAACCTTTCTTGGACTGTAGAGATTTCAACCTTTCTTTGAGCCTCTGAAGAAGATTTTTTTTAGCTTTAGCAGGGCCAAAGAACTTTGCTTTTATCAAATATGAGAGCTTTGTTTTGTTATGCTCTATGAATTCAAGATCAAACCATTGAGTCAATGCATTTCCCATTACAATGTTGTAAGTGTTTGACTTAGCATACACCTTGACAGTACTTATTGGGATTGCTTCCTCAGTTATTAACATCGGCATAACTCTCAGAGGATCACATATACTTGCCAAATGTCTCATCATCACTCTGATTTCAATACCAGCAGCTTCTCCATAGTGTCTTAGACCATATTCATATAATTCTTGCACATCTCTCCTGGTCACACTATCCATCAACTGCAAGAAGCTTGCATAGCTTTCGATCGGTTCAATCTCTCTCACAATGGTTACTCCTTGTTTCCCAGTTTCAATTCTTAACAATTCAAATCTCCACTCAGTTATGTGAGACTTTTGTTCAAGTTAAGCTTCCACAAGTTTGTCTAACTTCTGTTCAACCTCCATTCTGAGCCTGTCTTGCAAAATGGTTTAAACCATACCAGCCTTTGCTTTCTCTTTAGATGTCTGAACTGTTTGGGATTGTTGAAGCTGTTTAGGTTGAGATATTTGTCTTTTCTTTGCAGCTGTTTGCTTTGTCGTTAGAACTGTTTTCTTTCTTTTTACCCCTTATCTGCCTTCTTTGCCTTTTCTTCCTCTTCAATTTCCTTTGTGATCTCAGCAGCCATCTCTTGAGCTAATTTAAAATCTTTTTGCTCTTGTTGCTCCATCTCAGCATTTAGCCTTTGATCAAGCTCATGATCATACTCCTCTTGTTGTTCTTTTGAGAGTTTTAGCTTTGCAATATCAACAACCACTTCCTTTCCCTTTCCTAGCACAGGAGGCATCTTTTCATCTTTCTTTAATTCTTGAATTGCAATGCATTTGAACCCGGGCTTAGGTGCAATCGGCTCTGGTTTAGATACTTTTCCATCCAGCCACCCATCATCAATCTTTTGCGCCATTTTGAATGTGCTAATGTTAAGTGTTTGAGCACCAACCTCAATCAAATAATTTTGTTTAGCTTTGGACCATGATTTGAATACCTCTGTTGTCGGATAATCCCCAGACATGATCATCCTATTGATTAACACTCTATCAACAACAGACAATTTCTCTTCTTGTGATTGATCCCTTGCAACTGTTTGAGCAACTGTTGTTTGTGGAGTTGCAACTGTTAGTAGTTCTGGTGCAGCTGTTTGTGTACCTTGCACATCCTTCTCTTGCTCCTTTATGATTTCCTTCTTCCCCTTTTTGATTGGAACTGCTTAAGAGGGAGTGGCATGAAGTTGTTTAAACATTTGATCATGCATTTGAAGAACATCTATAGCTTGCAATAGAGAGGTTGACAAAGCCTTGATTTGATTGTGTTGCTGAATAATAAGCTCATTATGCTTGGCAAGCAGCTTGTCTTGTAAGGTACTCCTCCTTTTGAGATAAAGAAAGGCAGCAAGAAATGGTACTAGATCAGGATTCGTCAATGCCTTGTGTTTTATGCTAGCCTCAATGTCAGCAAGTGTTGCCACTTCAAACATATCATCGACAGATAAAACTGGTGGGTCACTCCTAGAAGATCCCTCACCAGTACCCCTTTGTTCTTGGTACTGGGGATTTCCAAAAGCTGTTTGACCAGCCTCTGTTGCCGTGGGTGAGGTCTTACTTATGTTGACACTGCCCTGTTCACCCCTTGCGGATGAAACAGTAGTGTAAGCCTCAAGAACCACACAATCACTCTCTTTTGGAGTGATCACCTCCTCAGTGTGCTTGGGAGACAGCACAATGGGTTCCCTTTGGATATTCTGCACAGGTGAATGCACTTGTGCAGGGCTTACAGTTTGGGATGGTGGGACTGTGGTGGAAGGAGCACCAACAGTTCTCTTCCTCTTTCTAAATGTTATAAGTGATGGGGCTTGTGTTGTAGCTCGAGAAGTAGTAGTTAAGGGAGATATTTGAGTATCATGAGCTGTGGGTTCCAGAGTTGGTGGTGTAGCAATAGTTTGGGCTTCATGCTCAACTCTGGCAGCTCTGTTTCTTGAAAGAAACTCCACCATTTCAGAGAGTGGTGGAGTGATGTTACCAGAGAAATTCTTCCCATTTATCAACAGTTTGCTCAATGTGGAGGCCACATGAGCAGAAGGAATCAGAACCCTCTTGTGAGTTTAAAGATTTAGCAATAAAAAGTTTAAACATGTTTGCACAAATCTAGGGTACATCAAAAAGAGACCATATTTGGTCCCGAGATGCTTTACCATACCATTAAAAAATAATTTAGAAAAGTTGAAGCAACGATTGTTGGCCAAACAGATTAAGGCCAAAGCAATGTTGCTTCCAAACTCATTCCAGCCAGTTCGTTTGGGGCTTAGACATTGTTGTAAGGTATGTATTAAGTATTTCCAATGAGCACAAAATTGTCCTTAGTAAAAGGTACCCTTTCCCCTAGGGCCCTCATACCCCAGTTTAATCAACTCCTCATGCAAGAATTCCAAGGAGACCGAATCAGAATACTCACCCCCAAAATCATTAAGTTGAAGTTGTTCACGGATGGTATTCTCAGCGATTGAAACATCATGGCTATCTACACTTGAAGTGATCCATTGCACTCCATCTATTTGAGTGAGCGTAGCATTTTTCCAGAACTGATCAAGATGAGAAGTGTAAATGGTTGGATTGATGGTGAGAGCAGTATTGAGATTTGACAGGGTAAGATAGTTGATCATGTCATGAAAGACATGCAACTCAGCTGGTTTGGAGAGGAAGGCAAGCATGTTGTGTTCTTTGACAAACGGAAGGGGAGCCATGGCGATTTCGAAGAGAGCGTCTAGGGTTTTAGCGTGGAATTGAAGGTTAGTAAGCGTAAAGAAAACTGCGAGGAGGGAATGACTTATATATGTAATGCATATTAAATGCAATTCAAAATCCCTCAGAATATCTTCAAAGACTTAAATACCCTTGACTAACAGTTGACGGAAGATATGGAGCTAACAGTTGAAAATTGTTTGGTTAATGAACTTCAACTGTAACACTCCCCCTTAACTGATTAGGCCGCTTGCCTAACAGTTGTAACACCAAAGTACTAACAGTTGACAACTATTAGTTACAATTTGTACTGTAAATCCCTGAACACTTTCATAAACAGTTGTTAGACTGACGACTAACAGTTTCAAACTGTTAGGGTGTGAACACAAAAATCATAGAAAGAATAGCTAACAAAGCATTATTCTAAGTTAATCATGCCAATATTTGAGATTAGAAAGTTAAATCTGCTCACATCAAATGCTTTGGTAAACAGATCAGCTAACTGATCATCAATATGTACTTTTAAAACTAGGATTAACTTTTTCTCATTGCAGTCTCTGATGAAGTGAAACCTGATTTCTATGTGTTTTGTTTTTGAATGCTTCACTGGATTGTTCACAATGCTGATAGCACTTGTGTTATCAACATAGATAGGAGTATTCAAAAGAGTCATACCATAATCCAGAAGCTGATTCTGAATCCATAATACTTGTGAACAAGAACTTGATGCAGCAATGTATTCAGCCTCAGCTGTTGAAGTGGACACTGTTGTTTGTTTCTTGCACTGCCATGATACCAGTCTTGAGCCAAAGAATTGACATCCTCCAGATGTTGATTTTCTATCAACATTTGCTCCACCATAGTCACTATCAGAATATGCCACTAATTCAAAAGGTGAATCCTTAGGATACCACAGACCTAACTTTTGTTGGCCTTTGAGGTACCTAAAGATCCTTTTTACAGCAAAGAGGTGTGACATCTTGGGACTACATTGAAACCTGGCACAAACACACACAACAAACATTATATCTGGTCTAGAAGCAGTTAAGTACATTAATGAACCTATCATAGATCTATACAAGTGTATGTCTACATCCTCCCCCTCAGGATCTGCTCCCTACTGTTTATGTGTTTCCATGGGAGTGCTTGCCAGCTTTGCATCTTGATAGCCAAACTTGTCCAAAATGTGTTTGACATACTTTGACTGACTGATAAAGATACCCGATGGCTTTTGCTTAACCTGTAACCCCAAGAAGAATGTAAGTTCCCCCATGGAGCTCATTTGGAATCTCTTATGCATGATGGCTTCAAATTCCTTGCAAAGATTGTCATTGGTAGATCCAAAGATTATATCATCAACATAGATCTGTACAAGTAAGATCTCTGTTTCAACAATCTTTGTAAACAATGTTTTATCAATTGTGCCTCTTTTAAAACCATTCTCAATCAAATGAGATGACAATGTCTCATACCAAGCTCTAGGATCCTGATGTAACCCATACAAGGCTTTATCCAACCTATATACCCTATCAGGATACTTTGAGTCTTCAAAACCAGGTGGTTGACACACATATACCTCCTCATCAATAGTTCCATAGAGGAAAGCTGATTTGACATCCATTTGATAGACCTTAAATCCTTTGAAACTTGCATAGGCAAGGAACAATCTGATGGCTTCTATTCTGGCAACTGGTGCAAAGACATCATCATAATCTATACCCTCTTCCTGAGTATAACCCTGTGCAACAAGTCTAGCCTTATTCTTGATGACTATACCTCTTTCATCCTTCTTATTTCTGAACACCCACTTGGTGCCAATTGCTCTTTTGCCTCTTGGGAGTTCTACCAGCTTCCACACTTGCTGAATTTGGAACTGTAAAAGTTCCTCTTGCATTGCTTCTACCCAAGAAGGGTCTCTCAATGCCTCTATTGCTTTCTTTGGTTCTATCTGAGACAGAAAGCAGACATTCACATCAAACTGTTCAAGAGTTACACCACTGTTTTCATTTTGCAGCATAGCCCTTGTTTGAATGGATGTGGTAGGATCACCTATAATCTGTATTGTAGGATGATTCTTGTGAACTCTTGATGTAGGGATGTTCTCTTCAGGCAAGACATTCTCCAAATTTGACATATCAACCTCAGAGTTTCTTCCATTCCCAGTAGGAATACATACTTGGTCAGCAACTATTTAATGTCCAGATGCGTGGGGATGGATAGGAACATGAGATTCCATGTCAACATCATCATTTATTTGACCATCAGCATTTGAAGAATTATTTTCAATGAGAGGAAGCACAACAAAGTCTTTAGGCACTGTGTTGTCATCAACAGTTGTTGGATTTAAACAAACAGTCTCAAGACTGTTGACACTATTGGAAACAGTTTGTTGGTTTGTACCAACAGTTGTTGGAATATCTGCAACTGTTTCTGTAGAAAACTCAAAAGACAAGGATTTGGTTAGTTCATCAATATCAAATAACCACTCAGGGCCATTACCTGCAGCATTGATCTTATTCTCATTGAAAGATACATTCATACTCTCTTCTATGATCCTAGACACATTGTTGAAGACTCTATATGCTTTGCTTTGAGTGGAGTAGCCTACAAAGAATCATTCTTCAGCCCTGCTTTCAAACTTTCCCAATTGGGACTTGGTATTGAGGATAGTGCAGGGACATCTAAATGGTTTCAAGAAGTTGATCAAAGGCTTTCTGTGAAGAAACAACTCATAGGGAGTTTTCCCTTTGGTCTTGACCACATGTACTATATTCTGAACATAGCAAGCAGTGTTCACAGCTTCTGCCTAAAATGTCATTGGGAGCCTAGAATTAGCTAGCATTGATCTAGAAGCCTCTATCAAAGTCCTATTCCTTCTCTCAGCCACTCCATTTTGTTGTGGAGTCCTAGGAGCACTAAACTGTCTTTCAATCCCTTTCTCCTCACAGAAATTGTTTAGCTCATAGTTCTTGAATTCAGACCCATTGTCAGACCTAATGACTTTCACCTTTAAATCAGACTGATTTTCAATTCTAAGAATAAGAGATTTTACTAACTCTGCAGTTTCATCCTTAGATCTAAGAAATTGAACCCAAGTAAATCTGGTGAAATCATCAACTATGACTAAACAATAAGCTTTCTTCCCTATACTAACCACAGATGTAGGACCAAAAAGATCCATGTGCAATAACTGTAAAGGTGCAGAGATGGAAGAAGCTTCTTTGGTCTTAAAAGAAGCTTTGTGTTGCTTGCCTTTGAGACAAGCAATACAATGATCATCACATGAGAATTACTTTTGAGGTAAACCTCTTACCAAGCTGTTTTTAGCTAACAAATTCATGGTTTTAAAGTTCATGTGACACATCCTTATATGCCAAATAGCAGACTCATCATGAGATGCCTTGGAGAGTAAACAACTTAAAACATTCTGTTGAGCAACATTTTGTGTATCCAAACAGTAAACATTATCCTTTCTTGGTGTTCTTAAAAGAATATCCTTTTCAGTTAACTTAAAATCTTTTGAAAGGATAATGCATTCAGTATCTGTAAACACTACTTTGTTACCAATGTCACAGATTTGGGACACACTCAACAGATTGTATTTGAGTTGTTTGACAAAGTAAACATCATTAAAAGTAAGATTACCTGCATCTACAGCTCCCTTACCTGTGATTCTTCCTCCCTTTGGATTTCCTCCAAATGCTAAAAATCCTCCATTGATTCTTTTGAAATCCTTTAAGTAGTGTGGATTTCCGGTCATGAGCCTTGAGCATCCACTATCCACATGCCAGATAGCTCCTTGATTGGCCCTATGAATGCTCTGCACAAAATAAACTCAGTTAGTAGTAGGAAGTACCCAGGCCATGCAGGTCTTGGGTACACCATTCATGTCATAATACTTAACTACATATTGAGTTTTCTTAATTTCATCCCAATCATATTTCTCTATCCTGTGTGAAGAATATTTAGTGAGAACATGTGGTTTCCAACTGTTGTGATTTACATGTGACTTGGTTTGACTTTCAGAATAATTATCAGATTTAGTTTCTTCAGAAACTGTTTGTTTTTGCACTTTTACCCAAGTCAAACAACCATTCTTTGTTTTTGGCTTAACAGTTGAAGAACTGTTAGACTGTTTTGTCTTAACAGTTGAAGAACTGTTAGACTGTTTTTTGATACTTGGTTTCCGGGTCCTATAGAGCTGTTGATTATGATAACAGTTGTGAGCCAAGTGATTTGCTTTCCCACAAATGTAACATTTTTTAGTTTTGACTATAGGTATCCCACTTCTTTGTGCCCATAATTGTTTTCTATTTCTTTGATTTCCCCTCACTGGTGCTGAAGGAGGAAACTTTTGCACACCATGCTGTTTGCATGTGCAAATAGGCACTTCTGTATGCTTCTTCACATGTTTGTTTTTGGATTCTGATTTTGAAGCTTCCTTCTTCTGTTTTGCAACTGCAACTTCATCAATCTCCTTCTTTCCTTTGGTCTTAATACTGACAGTTGAGGTTTTTGGATGAAAACTGTTTGGACTTTCCTTGGAACTGTCAGTGTAAAGGTGGGGACTGTTTTTAACAGTAGTGAAACTGTTTATAGAAGTAACAGTTTTGAAGGGTTTTGGTTCACCGGTGGAAGGTTCTGAGGATGCTTTTACAAACATCACATGTTGTGAAGGAGAGTTAGGTGTTTTTGGTTCACAACAGATGTGATTTTCAATTGGAATGACTTCTTCTTTCTTCACATATCCCTCCTTCTTCTCATCAATTACCTCATACACAACTCCCTCATCTTCACTCTCTAGCTGTGGATCTGCTGACTTCAATTCTTCCTCTAGTGGTTCATTAACATACCTTTCAGCTACATCAGTCATGGGAGTTATATAGGTGTGATTGTATGGAGGAGGAGTCTGTTTGTAGCCTATGCCTGTTTTTATTTTATTTGAGATCTGTGATTTCAAAACAGTTTCAAGCTTAAGAGATGAAACTTTAAACATGCTCAAATCTATGTCCACACCATTCAATTTCTTGGTTAATTCATCTATTTTATTCTCTTTCTCACTCAACTTCTCCTTAAGACTATCAATCTCTTCTTGAAGTTGCTCTTTCTCCCACTTATGATACTTTCTATCATAGTCCATTTGCAATTCATTAGCCTGATAATCTTTGATTTTCTTTTCAAAGCTCTCAATTACAGCACTGGTTTCATACCTTCTTTCTTCCATTTTGCTTAGAGCAGCACAAACCTTTCTGTTGTGTTCTCTAAACCTTTTAACTATAGCTCTACATTCACCAGGACATAGTTTAGAAGATACCTGAATGTCTTCTGTCTCTGATGAATCTATATTGATGAAGGAGTCAGTCAATGCCATCAATGCTTTGTTGTGAGTGGCTTGCTCAGCCTGATCACTCCAATCAAACCCATAACCTTCTTGAGAGACCAATGCTGATGAGGTGGGAGTTGAATTTTGACCTTGATTCTGGATTTGTCCACCAGATCTGCATTCTCTAACAAAGTGACCATGATGTTGACATTTGAAACATCTTACTTTGGACTTGTCAAATCTAGTCTGACCATCAGCCCTGAAGTTCATGTTTTGTCTTCCTGTTCTTTTGATGAATCTCTTTGCTCTTACAGTTAGCATATCCATCTGCCATTTGAGATCCATCTCCTCAAGATCATCTGGATGCACTTGCTCAAGATCCTCATTTGTAAGGGTGGAATGTGCATGACTGGCTAAGAATGCTTCAAGTACTGCATCAGAAGTATTCATATCTACTCCAGTAACAGTACCTACACAACCATCAAAAGAGTTAGTTAAAGAAAGATTTGAGTCCATACCTGAGGATGAGAGAAGAGCAGCATTGTGACCAGGGGTCATTGACTTCCTTTTTCCTTCAATTCCCCCTTCAAACACAATCAAACTGTTGTAGAGGTCATCTAATTCTATATCTTCCAAAGAATCCTTAGTTCTCCATTGTGCAGCATACACTGTCCATTCATCACCTAAAGACCTAAGAAACTTTCTATTGATCTCATCTTGCTCTATTCTAACCTTTGCACTCTCAAGTTGACTTACCAGCTTATAGAACCTATCAAAGATCTGAGTGATACTCTTATTCTTTCCACTAGAAAAGTTCTCATAAGCTTGTTTGAGAAGATCCCTTTGATTTCTTTTGGAACTTGCATTCCCTGCAAATCTTTTCTCTAATGCATTCCACAATTCATGAGCATTCTCAAACTTTTTAAACTGATGTTGATATTCATTAGGAATAGCAATCTGAAGAATGCTTAGAGCTTTCATCTCTAGCATCCTCTCTTTTCTTTCAACATCTGTTTTTGGTGGTGGTTTCTTCCTAGGTTTTCCAGTTTCATCTAAATCAACAGGAGTTGTGGGCTCATTCTCAATGATTTCCCAAACAACATAGTCTATTAATTGAACATGCTGCTTGATTCTCAGTTTCCACATCTCAAAATCAGTTGGTTTGAGCATGGGAACACGAATGTTTGACCCAGATCCAGTGTTATCAGAAGATCCATCAGACTCCATTGCAACACAGTGATTGAGAATTCTTAATAAAACAATATAAAGACTTTAAATAAAACACAGCAGATTGTGAAAAACCTTTAACTGGTGATCAAAAAAACCTTAATGTTAAGGCTCTGATACCACTTGTCAGGATCGTATAGAATCAAAATAAATAACAAGAATTATCTTTACGAACTTAAATCAGAGTTGTATGAAAAGACAATATTTGAATTTAATCACAATCAACTAACAAGTTGCGGAATCACACTTAATTGATTAATAAAGGTTTTAATCACACGAACAATTCAATCAATTCAAAGAATAACTCCAAAACACAAGATGTTTATTAATAATCAAGGATGATTACAATATTCACCTACACCTCCAACCTAACTCTTTTGTTAGACGAAGAACACAATCTGTTCTTAGGTTTCAGAGAAACTTGGAGGCTAATACATTTTCTGAACACAATAAACAATACGAATAAGTGTAATCAAAAGCAATACTAACAAACTATTCTAAACAGAGTATTTATAACCCTCTTGGTTTTTGAAGTTTGTTAATCTTCTATCTTGCGAGATAATCTTGATAATCTTCAAATCTTGATAAGATATCTTTTAAATCCACACAGATAGCAATTTTCATAAATATCTCAACAAAAACTGTTTGTTGAATAAACAGTTTTGAGTTTCTTTTAACGTCTTCTCTTCATTGTCTTCCAACAGTTGTTATGATATAACTAACAGTTCTGAATCTTTTGTACTAACAGTTTCAAAACTGTTTTCTCAAAACTTTCTCCAACAGTTTTGCTTTTGCATGTTTAACAGTTTTAACTTACCTAGCCTATCTCCCAACAAAAAGGGTACGTCTCTCTCATTTCTCTCTCTTCAAACCAACGCCCTCTCGTTTCTCTCTCTTCAAACCTACGCCCTCTTACTTCCGGCGAAAAACCTTAAACCACCATACGTCTTTCCTTAAACCTCATCACAATCGAAGAACCCTAAACCACCGCCTCCCCGACGATTATCTTTCATTGATGTCGGCCTTCCTCCAATTTCCACCATGAAGAGAACGGAGCTCACCGTTCGATCTAGAGTTTTGATATTGTCTTTTAGCTCTCCCTTCCGCTGGATTTTGCCTCGTTTCGAAATTATGTTCACCGCTTCCTTTCCCTATTTTGAAGAAAATCAATGGAACATTTGATTCACAAAAATGACGTACAACATCAATAGCTTCATCTTGTTTGAGGGGTTTTTTTTGTGAATTTCTATCATCAAATTGTTTGTTAAATCCATTTGTTTCATCAATTATTGTGTGAATCATTTTCAACGATTGTTGATTTGTTTTTTCGATTGTGAGTCGGATGTTTCTATCAACCAGATTCATAGATCTTGTGAATCGATTGTTATTGCGAATCAATAGCAGATTTACTTTTGTTATAAGGTGTGTGTATCAAATAAGTTTTGTTAGTATCTGATTAATTAAGAACTGGATTTGTGTATCACTTAATAATTGACGATTTTTTGAATCGGTTGTTATTGTTAAGCATCAATGGCAGATTTACTTTTGATATTTTGCTGTGCATCAATTTATAATTGATGAATTCCTTCGGTATAGTACGCTTTTTAATTTTGACTCACTTTTTTATGTGTCAAATTTGATTTACTTGATTTTAGGAGGTGGGTAAATAATCAAAAGATTAATATACCCTCAACTAACCAATTTTAATTAATTAATTAAGAAAAGTTAGTTATTATCTTATGAATCTAATTGCTCATATTTCTCCTTACTTTTTGTAGCTTAATTTTTTTAGTAGATCCCTTCCCTATATATATATATATATATATATATATATTGAAAAGTTCATTTGAGAACCTGTTTTTATTATGAGAACCGCGAGAACCAATCTTAGCCGTCCGATTCCTCTTCTTTTAATTGGATTGCCCACCCATGAATTCCTTACATGCACCTTGCCACACTCAATCCCCCCACGCTCTTCATCCATGAATTTCATTATCTAAAATGAACGGCTAAGATTGGTTCTCGCGATTCTCACACTAATAATGTATCTCAAATGAACTCTCCCCTATATATATGTGTGTGTGTGTGTGTATATATATATATATATATGAGCCGTGTTCAATAAAGTACATTTAAAAAACATAGTTCTAAAATTTTAATATTCAATCACAGTACAATCACTGTGATTTGTAAAAGCGTCACATGTGAATTACAAAAAATTACGAAAATGCCACTCCGCCCATATTTTTAAAATTTAATCTGGACCATTGATGTCATTAATCCAAAAGTTAAAATTAGTCACTTAGGACTATATTGAACATTTTTCATATATATATGTATGTATATATATATTGAGAGAGAGAGGAGAGATCTACTAAGAACATATTTTAAGTAGAGAACGGTAAAAACACTCGTAGGTCGACCATTTAATTAAATAAATAAGAGTTATAAACTCAACATACCTTAATTAAACCAAGTATAATATCAACCATTAAATAAAGATCGTCTGGGGGTTATAAACCGTTCTCAAACTTCTCACATTAAAAGGTGATCTAATTTGATTATGCCTTTCTCTATATATATAGACAACCAGACACACACACACACACACACACACACACACACACACACATATATATATATATATATATATATATATATATATATACACTAGCAAGGTACCCACGCAATGTTGCAACGGCAAATAATTTCTATTTTACATCATGTTGCTTTTAAAAATGTAATAATATGTTATTCGCAAAATTCAATGTCACGAAAAAGTATCGTACAATGTTAGTTTTTTATTTTTTTTATTTGTATCAACTATTAATTTTAAAAATAAATTCTAAAAGACATTAAAATAAGAAAAAGATTTATATTTATGAAATAAGGAGTGAGAAGTTAATAAGTTGATATTGGTGGATAATTGTGTTTGTGTGATAGGGTGTTTTAGTGTTAGAGAAATATTTTAAATAGATAAAAAGTTAAAGTAAATTAGGAGGGAGAATGAAATGGTTAAGAAGGAATATTTTAAAAGTTAAAGTAAATTAGGAGAGAATGAAATGGTTAAGAAGGAGTATTCTAGTATATTCAAGTTACTTAAAATTAAGAGTTTTTAAGGTTGTAAATGTATTATAATGAAGTAAGATATAATGTGTAATGTTCCGAGTAAATTACAAAAAAGAATCACGATTATATATGTATTTGATTATTAATTTACATTTTAGGTTAAATAAATAAGTGCATTTTGTCCGTATCTGTTCAATAACTCCTTTCATGTTTGAAAAATAATTAATATTTTGAGAGGCTATGAGTATGTTTAGCGTAACTAGCTGGAAGCTGAAGCTGGGGCTGAAGTTTTTAGAAGCTAGAGTTGGAGCTTTTATTTAGAGCTGAAAGCTGGAGCTTTATTTGAATAAAAATGTTTGACAAAGTAGTTGTAGCTAGCGGTGCACGTTCGGATGGATCGGTTTAATCCGATCTGATTGAGTAAATCTAATTGGATTTCGGTTTTGAAAAATGAGATCCGATCCATCCAAACAATCTTAAGATCCGAACCAAACCATCCAAATTACAAATCGGTTTGATCGGTTTTTACAATTTGGTTTTAATTCTTACATAAATACATGTTTAAAGAGTCTAGATATTTTAAAAACTATATTTGATATATATATATATATATACTACTAAAGATTAAAATATAGTAGCTTTGACATAAATATATAATTACAAATAATAAGTTATAAATAAACATAGACATGACACGTATGGATTACTTTGTTCCAGTAGTTATATATATATGTATATATATATATTCTTATTCGGTTTATTCAGTTTATTTTGTTTAGATAATATTAACCAGAACCAAACCGAAATTCATAGTAATTATTTGGTTTTGATCTAATCCAAAATATCCGAAACAAATAGTCCGATCCAAAAGTTTCGGTTCGGTAATTCGGTTTTATCCGATTAGTAAACACCCCTGGCGGTAGTTTACAAATGTAAAAAAAATATAAAAGGACACAAAAATAAACATTTAAATAAGAAACAAAATTAATTGAAGGTTGTTTATGTAATTTGGGTTTTAAAAGCTACTTGAAGTAGCTTTTCATTTTGGAGCCTTTTGAGCTTATTTTTTTTGAAAATAAAAGCTCAAACTCCTACAACCAAACAAAGCTATGTGAAACTTATTTTCTAAAAACTAAAAACTCCAGCTCTTAAAAGCTACTGCCAAACATACCCTGTATATGTGAATTCGAGTGACGGTCTTTAGCTCTGATCTTGATTAGTTACAGTGTTGCAACAACATAAAGTTGTTGGGAGTAGATGTTGTAGTGTGATGCAGAAGCCTCAAATCCATGGGTATCACAGGGTGCGTACCACCATCCCTAAAATTTTCAGTGTCGTTGAAATAGATAACTCTCGTGGAGGGTGATGCCGAGATAGGAGGAGGAGTGAGATCGATTGTGTTAGTGAGAGAGAATTAAAACTTAAAAGAAAAAATGGTAGTGGGATAAAAGACGAGGGGTGATCTGGTGTTGACATGATGAGGTGGATGAATTGGAAAGGTATGGGTACCCCAACACCCTGATGAACTATTAGCTGAACACAATGCTTAGTGTAACACCGCCTGAGCTAATATCAAAATCAGTGAAAATTTAAGTTTTTAAACTGCGTGGATCGATTTGTAATAAAAGTGTTTACCTGTTTGATTATCTAACTAGTAATTTAAAACAACGCAGTGGAATATTTTAAACCAAACAAACAAACCTATTAATTATTACAGATTAAAACCACAATGATTTAGCGTTTATATTTACATAACAAAAATGGTGCCAAATCACATACTATCAGTGTTACTACATCATCAACCGACCATTGTATTCAAAAATACCATACATAGTGTTCCTTCCCAAAAGATATGTACAAATCCCAGTAGAGATCCCATCTCACCAGGTATACCTACTCCTGATCTGTAAAAAGGAAATATCAACGGGATTAGCTATTAAAATAGCTAGTGAGTACTAACTGACATGAAAAGCAATAAAGCAAGTAATATACATATCAAGAATTAGCAAATAATGCTATCCTATCACATAGCGGAGTGCTGACATGTCCAGCGAGTGTATTATATTGCCGGGTTGCAAATCCAGCTCAAACCACTACCACCGGAGGAATCAAACACTGCCAACCGCGCTGGTTTCACCACGTGAGTGAATCACCATGCTCGTTTAGGAACCGTAGGTTCATAGGCTCAGCCATTTAAGGCAATCACCTCCCAGATAATCTAAGGAACGGCACTCGAGTACCGTTAGTCCAAAACATTATGCCCGAAGGCCCAGGACCCAGCCGAAGCTGACCTCAATCAAGAAACTGTCCGGACATACATATAGCTCATCAAAAATCCTTTTCAGGAACAATCGCATGCATGCTTTTAGAGATAACTTGTATTCATCAATATATATGCACATGTACTTAAATACATGTTCACATATCAATTAATCATGGCTTTACTAACTTACATACATATAACTTCCATGTGTACCATATTTAGCATACAATAGTCGTGTAGTGCAATTAACAGTTAAATCTCCCTTTATTGAACTCATGAAAGTCAATACTCACCTGAGCGTCTAAACTAAGCAATTATACTGTTCAGGCTCTTCCCAGTCGCTAGAATCACCTACACAATATCTCATATATCAATGCCACATGAAACAGTAAATTCTGTGCTGAAACAGGGTTCCTTACGCCCACAAGCAAATGCTTGCTCCTACAAGGAAAGTGCTTTACTTGCGCCCGTAAGGCAGAACATATGCTTGCCCGCAAGCACAGATCCTTGCGGCCGCAAGCAAGTCTGCACAGACCAGTGTCGAGTTCTAGCCCCTGTTTTGGCCAATTTTCAACTCCAAACTTAACCAAATGTTATCAAATCGATTTCCAGTATTCATATATGAACAAGACATTCAAACTAAGCTAGAAACATCTTTCAAAACACACTTTAACATACAATTCAATAATTGGTACCAAAATCACCTAATTTGACCCATTTGCATAATTTCTCCAAATTCATCTAAAAACATCTCTTTAATTCAATTATCTGATTCATTTAGGCTTAGAATTGGATTAGAAACATATTGGAATCATTGGTTTCAATTATAGAAACCAATTTAGAGTTTTGACCACTTTGACCTAAATAGTCAAGAACAAGAGATTGGTGAAGAGAAGCTTACAAGATGGATGAAGATGATGAACAAAGGAATAAGAACAGATTGCTAGCTTGATTTTCTGATCAATTCTAGCCCTTGATTACTCCTTTCTTGATTGAGTTCTTCTTCTTCAAGCACAAGGAGAGAAAGTGAGTTTAGTGTGTGTAGGTAGTGTGTGTGTCGTGTATGTTAACTGAGAAGGATAAACATGAGGGATAATATTAGTTCTCATTTATCCACAAGGGATATTTTGTTCCCCTTTTCAACATACAACACAACACCCGATTATCCGTTTCAAGTAACGAGGATATTTTTGGAAACCTTGTTTGAAACCATTTAATATTTAATCATTATTATCTATTTTCTTTATTATTTATAAATTCCCATATAATTAACCAATAACTTATTTTCTTTAAATACTTAACATATATTCTTAATTTAATTCTTTTGAATTAATTCACGTACCAAATGGAGCGCACGAATAGGTCCAATTTGAGGATGTTACACTTAGAAGTTATGACAAGAGGAGCAAAGTACAACATTAGGTATAATAAGCAAAATTGCACGAAAAAGAAAACGGAAACAACCCAAAATTTAGTTATTTCACCTACATTAAATTATCTTTAAAACTCTCCACTTCAATTGTTATTAGGGATGTAAAGTGTAACTAGTTAAACTGAACTTGAGCTTGAATAAGCTTGAACTCGGCTTATTTAACCTAAGAAAGCCTGAACTACTTTCAAGCTTGTGTCTAGAAGTTCAAGCTCAGGTCGTGAGAATTTTCTCAGGCTCGAGCTTAACTCACTTTTTATGTTTATTTTTATTATTTAATTATTTTTGTATTATATTTTTAGATATATCTTCGAATTATATATACGGTCATATCATCATTTAAACTTTTATTTTATGTATATATGTATATATATATATATATAAGTTGGTTTATGTGAGAAGTATTATTTATACGATAAGTGAGAGAAATAATCTAGAGTGTTTGATGATTTAATTAGTGGCTAGAAATATAGGTGGTATTTGTGTATATGAGTTGAATTTTAAGAATAAACCGAAAAGGGTAAGAAAGTATTTTTACGTAAAAAACCTAATTAACCCTAAATTGGCCTTAATACTCTCTATCTCTCTCCTTCATAATTCATTTGACTATCATCGATTATAAATCTCTCCTTGAGCACTTTTTTCTTCGTCGGCCAATCTCCGATCACAAAATCATCCGATCTTTTAAATCAAAATTCACAGCTGAGAGGAAGAAACACAACTACTTACTGCTTGTTAGAGAAACAACGCTAAATGTTGAGGGAAACGAAGTCGACGCCACTACCTAACTATTGTAGAGGGAAAATCGCCATCAGCCACCTATCTATCGATGGTTTTATCTCTTTGACGAAAACATCAGAACCATCCTTCACGGTATATGAAATCGTCGCTTGAATCTGTCACCTCCTCATCTTCATCGGCACTATATCGTTCAACTCTCTTTTTTTGTGGTTCTTTACTCTCTCTAGGAGTGTTGTTTCCACCGAACATGATGACAGTAGGAAACATTGAAAATTTAAGATTTAATTTGTCGTTTTAGTTTACAAATTAATATATGGAGATGATCGATTTTATATTCCGGATTCCAAGTCTTTTGTTTTTTTGCTTTCATTATTTTTTTGAATATAAATTTATAACCCTGATGTACTATGATAAAATTATTTCTTTTATTGTTGTTTCTCAACGAAGGGAAAGAACTAAAGATGGTTACTTAATTTTTTTTGGCAATTTACTAGTTCATAGTTTTTGGGTTCTTTTTATTGTTTAGAATAAATTTTTTTTGTTAAAATATATATGGCTTAACAAACATTTTTGAAAGTAAACAAAAGATAGAAGAACAAGTGAAGATAAACAAATTTTCGGTGAATATTATAAGAACTTGTACGCAGATTGGCTTGTTTATGTTCACCAGCGAACAAGGTGAAAAAATTGTATTGTCTTGTGTTTTGTATATTATTCATTAATGAACATGTTCTAAAATATGGTTATGTTATTATGGTTCACTGGTGACTAGAGTTGTATTCCAACCAAAAATATCATAAATAATTACATTTTTTAATTATCATGTTTGTTATAAATATGTGCACCGGTAGATATCAAAAACACTTATAAATAAATTGTGTTCTACATTATTGAGCATGTTCACTAATTGATATAGTGATAATTGAGAAAGAAGAATGCTTAAGAAAAAAAGGAAAGAGAGAAAGAAATTGGTCACCATCATATCTTTTCTTAGGGTTTAGTTCACTAAAATGTATCCAAGTTGTCAAGTTTTGCTATTGTGTGTATCGAACTTTAAAAGTTTCTATTGTGTGTATCAAAATTTTAATTTTTTAGTATTATATGTATTTGGTTACATAAAAAAGTAAAAAACTTATAAGTTTGGTACATACAATTGAAAGTTTAATACACACAATAGTGATAAATTAAAAGTTCGATATACACAATAGAAATTTTTTAAGTCCAATACATAAAATAGCAAAATATGACAACTTGGATGTATTTTGGTGAACTAAACCCTCTTTTTTTTAATTAATAAAATTAATGATTGTGATTATTATGGACTATTAGATCAAAATTAATAATTATTCAGTGTATATATATGGTAAGGTTCATGCGAGAAGTATTATTTTTGTGAGAAGTGCAAGATGCATTTTTAACCCTTGATTAGATTTTAATCTAGCGGTTTATATAAACATATTTTTTAATTTTATTTAATAAGAAACGGTATTATGGTAATCTTAATTTTAATTTCCAAAATTAATTTTTTATTTCCTTTTTTAATTTTTACATTTTTTCACGTATCATCAGTGATTTTCTCTCTTTTTTTTTCTTTTGATTTTTTCTCATTAATTTTTTCTGTTTTTTAGAAGTATCTTTTCCTGTGTTTACTAAACAAATAGAAATTTTAATAAATTATATTTATGTTCAGTAATAAACAACCTAAAATTAATGAAAAGGAGTCTAAAAAAGTTTCAAGTTCACTCTAAAGCAACCAAAGCTACACTAAAATTTTGTTCACTAATAAACAAAACCCTCTATTCCTAGTCTAAGTCCTCTGTTTAGTGATGAACACCTTAAAAGTCACTAACTTAATACATGTTTAGTAATGATCGAGAACCAAAGTCCGAAGACCTCTAGATACCATCATACACTTAAGTTCATTTGTTAATACAAACATCCATTAAAAAACACAAATGTAAATACACTAAAGCATTATATGTAAAAAAACTAAAACAAATGTCAGATGATGCAAATGTAAATACACCAAAACATTATATATATATATATATATATATATATATCTCTTTTGAACAACACAAAATTTATTATATTTAAAGAAACAAGACCAACTATCTCATATCACAACGATCTACTCAACTAGTTTAAGAGTACAACTCATAAAGCATAACTTACAAATGAACAGTAAAGACACTTTAACTGAATATTAAAGAGTATGTAGGCCACACACACCCTTTTAAAGTTTGACCCATTTCATCCCAGTTCTAACAAAAATAACACTATGTAACCCAAAATTTTCATATACCTTCAACTTTCTTTTGTTCACCTGTGAACACAAAAAAAACCATAAACTTATATAAATCAAAAAACAAAAAAAGATTACAAGATCTGCATATCTAGAAAGAAACCAAAAAAAGAAAAAGAAAAAATGGTGCTCACAGGGAGGCGATGAAGCATTATATAACACAAATAAAAAAACAAAATATTTATAATTTGATTACCTGAAAAAAAACCAAAAAGAATAAAAGAAAATAAACGAGATGAAGGTTTCAGGTGACCATGTCTTGAAGGAAACTGAACAGGGTGTTCTACTGTGGAAGAGAACACATAGGGTGGCCTTGTTTATCTTTAACGGAAAATATGGATGCTTGAATATGGTGGTGCTCGCCGGTGGTAGTGTGGGCAGCGTTAATTGGAGAAGGGATGTGATGTGCGGCGAACATCGTAACTGTGAGAGGATCTATCATCTATGTGGCTGACATACAGAGAAGGGGAGATCTGTAAATGTGATGAAGGTGGTTTCGACGGTGTGTCGGCGGTGGAGTCAAGCCATGAGATAGAGAGAGGAGATGAAGAGGAAGGCGATGAGTGGTCGGCGACTTGAAGAGAGGCGGTGGTGATCGGCATATATAGTGAGAGAGTGGAAAGGGATTAGGGTTTTCTTATCTTGGGGTAGATGAGAGAGCAAAAGATATAATGAGAGATGAGAGGGAGAGGGAGACCGATGGAGGAAAGAGAGAGTAGTTTTCTTTTATTTTTTTATTAAAATGACTTTATTGTCCCTTCTTTTATTTATGGGTTTACTTTCTGAAAGTGTATTGAAGTTGTCACTTTTTGCTATTGTGTATACCCATCTTTTAAAACTACCGTTTAATGTACTCAAATTTCTAGCACTACCATTTAATGCATCCCTTAACCTATCAATTAGGTTACCGGTAATTCTTGTTATTTTGATTGATTTTTTATGCTTTTGAATTACCATATAGGATGTCATGTCAGTGGTCAATGCCAAATCAGATTTTCAACTCATAAATAATTAAAAATAGATGAACATATAGATGAATCTTAAAAATCCAAAAACGCACATATGAAGCATTCAATGAACACAAACATGTTTAATGAAAAAAACACAACAATACAAACCGAACACGAAAAATCCAAGAACATACACATGAAGATTATATCACAAAAAACCCAAACATACACATGAAGATTTCCCATGGCTTCTAAACACATCTTCGAAGAAGATAAAGAACCCAAACATTCAGATATGGGTATGAAGAAGATAAAAAAACCAGACATACGAAGAAGCATTGAATACATACTAAACAACTTTCAGATTTAGGTATGATGAACAAATCAAACAAATTGAAAAATCAGATCCGAACAACTCAAAATCTGAAACACATAAATATTGAAATCATTAAAACTGACACGAAACATACCATATGAATTGATCTGGGTATTGCACGTTGATGGAATCAAAACCCTAGAACTAGGGATTGAACGTAGAAACCCATCGATTTGAGCAATAACCCTAATCGATTTGAGCATAAAACCCCAAAATCTATTCTAATCCGTAAGTCGTATTACACATCTAATGGTGTTCTTGACTGGTTCAAACGAAGACGAAGATGAAGCAACACAATCGCAGAACACCATTGATTTGGGCAGATTTAGGGGATGAAGATGAAGCAACACAACCCTATAATCAAACCACCGATGAAGATGAAGATAAAGCAACAGAATCAAAGTACACCCTCGAATAGATTGGAAACCTTCGATTTAGAAACCCTCGTATGATGCTGAAATCGATTGTCGAATGAAGGTTCCAGATATGCATAAGTTTTTATTAATTAATTTATTATTATTATTATTATTATTTTCAATTATTTTTAAATAAATAAATTACATGTTAGCACTTAAGTCAAATGCCATGTCATCAAAAACCGGTGTCACATTAGCGAGTGACCTACTGTACAAGGTTGGATACACTAAATGGTAGTTTTAAAAAGTACGATACACTAAACAGTAGTTTTGAAAGTTGGGTATATACAATAGCAAAAAGTGACAATCTCGATACATATTCGTAACTAAACGCTTTATTTATTAACTAACATTAATTTTGAAAATATTTACTAAATAGTCATAACAAATATTAGCCATTGATTTGATCTTCTTATGATCTAGAATTTTTCTTGCACTTCTTGCAAAATTATTGCTTCTCGCATGAACCTCTGTATATATATATATATATGGGAGGCTTCATACGAAAAGTACGAGAAGCAATCTCGGCAACTTATTTGTATTTGATATAGTGATCTAAATTAATCATGTTTTTTATTTTTTTAATTTAAAAGGATATAATGGTAAAAAAAACTTTTTCTTTCTCCAATCTATTTCTCTCTCATATTTTTCTCTCTCCTAAATTTTGAATAAAAAACAAAAAAATTAAACATGATTTACTAGCAAATTATTAATTTAAAGAGTTCATGGGTGAACACAACTCAAAATATTAACAAGTTTATATCATTACCGTGTTCAATAACAAACACAGCCAAAAGTATACGAGTATAAGATTAATTTTACAATATTCAATACTGAACATAGTTAAAGATGTGTGAATTTTTCCATCATTACTATTTTAAGTTAATTATTCTTTGATCATTCACCAATGAATTTAAGCCTGTTCACCATAAACAACTATTGAATATCTATACTTCTTATTTCAATGAATAATAATCTAAAATATTTTCTACTTTTGGTTTTTTCTTCATAGTAGTTCATAGAGAACTATATATAATCTACAAAATTTTGTAGTTATTCATCTTAAATCATGACTGTTTAGTAACAAACTACCAAAGACAAATAAAGAAAACTAGAAACAACTCAAAATCAAACGAAATATAAGCCATGTGTTCAATACTGAACCGTATAAAAGCATATGTTTTTTTAGTATCAACACCATTGTATAGTAGCCAGTGTTCAAACAATAAACAAACACTCCAATACACGAATGAACTAGCAAGTCTAGCATCTGAAGTGTGAGCCAAGCAACACTAAAGAAACACTCCAGTGCTAACGACACAAAAAATGGTAGAGTTCAAACACACTTAGACCAAGATATAGAAAAATCAAGGGCAAATTGCATACAAAAACAATGAACTTTGTCTTAATTACCATTGTATACAACCAACTTTAATTTTTTTAAAATAATACAATTAACTTTCATAATCGCCTCATTGTATGCAAACAACTTTTTTATGTGTCGGTTATTTAGTTACCAATGTATACAATAAACTTTGTCATAACTTTCATAGTATACAACATGTTGCATAAAATATGAGGATTATGAAAGTTGATTGTATTATTTTTAATAAAATAAAGTTGGTTGTATATAATAGTAATTAAGACAAAGTTTATTATATTTTAATGTAATTTGCCTAAAAACAATTGCAAGATAACATATTCCTAGCTAGAAATTATCCCGCCAATGGCATGAACATGGTTTTAATTGTGAAACAGTTGACAAATCAAAGTGATAATCAACCCTTGAAGCAAGGAATGAGAAGGAGAGTGGTTGGTTTACTCGCGAACCAAGTTTCCTGATGGTAAAAGTTGAGAATGAGGCGGGAATAGACTAGTGACACATCTGTCATCAACGTGCAAGATCCTTATGGGTCAAAGGTTGTGTGGTGGTCATCGATTAATGGTGGTGGTCGCAGCGGTTAGCCATGTTGGAGATCGGCAGCGAGTCTTTGATATCTTCGATAGGGGAAATTCGTAAAAAAGTCAGCCATGTTAAAGATCTACGATGGTGCTTGGTGAAGGGGTGTTAACAGTAGTAGATAGTAGGAGCGGCAGCCATGAGTGATGACGGTGGGAGGCGATAGAGAGAGATAGATGGTTTACTCCGTTGGTGTTTCGCGCTATGTGATCGTCTAGGGGCGGTGGCCGGAAAGCTAAGATGAAAAAGTGGTGATTGTATAGAGAGGGGGAGGTAATGCCGTAGAGAGAGATGATGAGATCGATTAGGGTTTTTTATTGGGGGGTGGGTTGTGGTTTTAATTGAGGAAAGAAGAAAATATATTATAGCTATTGATTAACCGATCAAATGATTCAAAACGCTTCTTATATATGAATGATCAAACATCATCCTTATTATACCCAACTTATATCATATTTGTAACTAGAATTATATCAAACAGTAACTTAATTAAAAGTTCTGAGAGTTGGGGCAACCAGGATAACATGGATTTTATGAATGATCAAGCATCATCCTTATTTTCTTAGCTAGCAATATCATTGTGCATTTGATGTTACATTTGTTAAAACCAAAGAACCTCAATCTCGTAGCCTTTGCCCGACGACCGGGGATTGTCATCATAATCCATGCAAACTCCTCCAACGGATCTTTCGGTTGTGGGGTCGTAAATGAATTTCTGTGGCAGGGTAATGTTAACTTCATCCCTTTACATCTCCATTGACTCTGTATTCTTCATCTTTGAATCATTTATTTTTGCTACATTACGGTAGAAACCTAGATGAACACCTGGGTTCTTTTCACTAACACGACTGTTGAACATCATTGAGTTATTGATTCCTTGGATATTGTTATTCACAATTGCTTTTGTTTCCTGATTTTCACTGGCTTGTGAATCTCTTTTAGAGATTCTACCTCCATTAATGGTGGCAGCAGGAGCAGTGCCATCAGTTGTAGGCTTATATCCTCTTCTGATTGCATCTAAGCCTAAATGCATCGATGCCCTGTGTTATCGCCAACAATTGTAATGACACTTGCAGGTTTCTCATCCATAGATTGCTTTGACGAGCATGTTGCTATCTTGTGAATAAATTTAGAAATGTCATCTTTGATCTCTTTATACGGGGGAACTAGTGTTGTGGTTACTGGTTTTCGCTTTTGAGGTTTTGTTTCCATTGAATGTGAATCCGTGGAATTGGTTTGTCCTCTTTCCATTTTTGTTATTTCTCTTGGTTTTGTATCGAGGATAAGACCTTCACCCCGTGGAACATAAGTCGAATCCACTATAATTTTCTCTTCCGTTGTTTCAATGGACCTTTTGATTTCCAAATCTTCTTTTGTGGTTTCAGTCGGGGGTGATGATTTATCAGTAGGCTGAGAGGATGGTGGAGATGGAGATCTAGATCTGGGGGTGTGAGTGTCTGAAATGGCTCTAAGTGAACCGGAGACGGAGGCTCAGAGGTGTCTCTTGGTGGTGTGGCATCATGGGGTTGAGCGGCCATAAGCGATGGTGATAATGGTTTTAAATTGGGTTGTGGGGGAGTAGGTAAATGTGATGGGAAGAGGGTTGTGAGTTGGGTTTTGCAGCTGGTGGAGTTTGGGGAGGACTAGCCTGGGATTGCCTAGGTGGCGTGAATGATGGCATTTGAGGGGGGCTTACTTGACCTGTGGTTTCGATGGTTGGTTTGAGGTTCTTTTGTTGGCTGAGTTGCAACAGGTTTAATAGTTTTAGCAATCGGAGATTGGGTGCTGATGACTTCATTGAAACAGACGGTGGTGGTGTCACTTATTGTGGTGGGGATCGTTTTGGCGAAGCAGGTGCAGGTGTAGCTATCATTGGTGGAGCCGCTGGTGTTGGTGCTTTCCCCGGAGGATGAAATGGTGGTCTCTGAGAAGGAGATGATGCGACAGAGATTTGTGTGGTGGTGCGTGGTTCCTTGGTAGTTGGTTCCTTGGCGGGAGTTAGCGAAGGTTGTAGTAACCATGGTAGGCGAAAACGAAAACCCGAAGGCTTTTTATCAGCCATAGTTTTTCAATGATGAAAGTTGCCACAAAAAAAGGACGGTTTAAAGTTCATGTGTGATATCAAGAGGAGAGAGTTGTTATAAATACAACTTTGATAGATTAGAAAAAGACAATATATTGGCTTATAATATATTAGTTTTACAGAGCTTACTCCTCTTGTGGGCAACTTTATGATGTTGATTTGCTTTTGTTTATAAAGTCTAGCATCACATTTAGGAGGTAACCCTGCCCCATGATATAAGCACTTATACATTATGCATCTATACTACTATATAAACTATTTAACATTCTCTCTTCTCTTAAATTTTAATAGTTCTTAAAATTCAATCAAGACAAAATCTTGATCTTTCATTCTATCTAAATTAATTTTATCCACTCAATCTTTAACCACTTTATTCTCTCTCATAATTAATTTAAGTTTTTATTTATTTAAAATATATCCTTCTACAAACACAACTATTCAGCCACATCAACATAATTTTCAAAATCTTATTAACTTCTATCTCCTTAATTCATAAATATAAATATTTTTTTTCTTATTTTAATGTCTTTTAGAATTTATTTTTAAATTTAATAAAATAGTTTATGCAAATAAAGAAAATTTGAAAAAAACAAACATGTTGTAGAAAACTTTTTCGTGACATTGAATCACACGAATAACATATCATTACATTCTTAGAAGTAAAATGTTGTAAAACAGAAACTATTTACTGCCGCAACATTGTACGGGTACGATGCTAGTTACTATTAATATGTATTGGAAGGCAATCCAAGAATATGCTTGCTTAAAAATTGCTACAAGCATGGTTAACAAAGTGAAATCTCACATAATCAAGAAATGAATAAAACATCAACACATGATCTAATTTCATTGTCTTGTGCCGATTCTCGGGAAAATTCTCAAGGCTCAAGGTACAAGTCATTATAGCGAATGCAATATTGGAGGTGACCACCTGTTGAAGCAATTAACTTGGCATGGAAAAGATTAAAATCCTTTTCTCGGACTTGCTGATTCAAGAAAAGAACACAAAAATGTATTCCAAGAAGCAATTGAACCAAAATGGAAGTTTGCTTCCATCCATATATCATCATAAGTTAAACTGTTAAACCCCATTTTCCTATAATTGTTTACTCATTTTCCTTTCTAGACTTGTATCTATTATACTGCCTCTGAGGCACAGAGGTTCTCTTTCTGATAGTGAAGATGCAAGTTCTTGCAAGAGTGATAAAATCTTGTCAGGAAAGATTTCGCTTACCAGTCTTGTAGCGATTGTAAAAGTATACAGAAAACGCATAGACTATAGAATCTCAACTAGTTCATCAAAAGGGTTTGGAAAACACAACAGCAAAAGAAAATGGAAATGTCGGATCATGGCTTTGGTGCAAGAGCGATGACACAGTCTATGATGCTGCAAACCAAGTATGTTACTTTAATAATTTATTCCAGTTCGCTTTGTTTTCCATTTAAATTGAGATTTGCTTACTAGGATTTGTGGTAATTGTGCAGATGGCACGAAATAATATTGGATCTTTGGTCGTTCTAAAGCCTGGAGATGAACAGATGATTGCAGGAATTGTCACTGAAAGAGGTACATATATTTCAAAACAGGTGAACAAATGCACATGTGTGTGCATTCTGAACATGCTCAATTTAGCAGAATGCGTTTAGTTGTAAAGAAATATGCAATTAATGATGAAATGAATGTTCAGATTGCCTGAAGAAGGTAATTGTCAAGGAGAAACCATATAAATACACCAAAGTCGAGGAAATCATGACAAACCAGGTTAGCGATTTTGTATGATGTTTTAACTATCAATCACACCACTATTGATCTTGAATTCATAAGCTTTTGGTAACTTTAACAGAATAGACTGGTAACAGTGACATCTGATACAAATATTTATCAAGCAATGCGACTAATGACAGGTAAATGATAATTTTTTGTACTTTAAGTTAGATGCCTCGATCTTGACCCATTTGCTTATAATTGGGTCGATCTGGGTCATATGGGTCAAACAAAAAAGAATTAGCTATAGGGAAACATGTCCATTGTCAAATGGCCTTAGGTTGAAAGCCACCCGACAATGTTCTTTTAACACCTTGAGCCTCCTAAATGCTTTTATATTATTATGGTAATAACTTAGGTATCATAATCATCCATGTCACATTAATTACTTATAAGAAAAATGTTTGTGGGTTGATAGAACTAAAAGCAACTTTCTCAACCCGAACATGTTTGATCTGGCTAAACCACCCATTTGTTTTACCACCTCTGGTATACATGAAAGCTAGACGTGCTATAGAACCTATAAAGGACACTAACCAGTTATTTTGATCATAGAAAACCAGATACGACATGTCCCAGTAATCGACGGAAGGATAGTTGGAATGATTTCTATTGTTGATGTCGTACGAGCGGTTGTGGATCAGCAAAGCAGTGAAGTGAACAAATTGAATAACTTCATCAAAGGCGACTACTACTAGCTTTCATTACCACAAGATCATGAGCAGGCTATATATAAAGCTTGTTCGACTTTCAAAATGCCAGAGTTTCTCCGAATAAACCAACTTATTCTTGTACATTTTCTTTAAATAGCTTGAACATCGTGTCTCTAAAGAGACTTGAACCCAAAACTAAAGGTTATAGAGTTCCCTTTGATATAAGTAGGCCAAACTGCCAAAGGCCTGATCATCATTCCTTGTACAACTTTGTTCTAGAACAGGAAAAATAAAATACATACAAAAATTACAAATCCTTGTGCAATGAAAGTTATACCTTGTTTTGAACTTATGAATTTGAGTGTCTTTACTCAAATAGAAGATACACATTATAGAGGAAGGAGACCTAAATAAATCCGGTAAAGTCAAACCTAACAAAACCAAAACGATGCAAGAACATGACTCCATGCAAGGTCTATCAAGGGTCAAAAAACCGAAGAATATAAAGAATATGTAACATGTACATTTCTACAATTGTGCTCTAATCTTCAACACGGAAGAAAGCTACCATCGTGATTTTCTAAATTTCATTTTTATCCTAGCAAATAATCCTGACGAACTGGAACCCGAGTTCTTAGTTTTAGGCTTAGAATCTGTGCTTTGGGAGGTGTTGGTAAGGCTGAATACTTGAGAAAGATCTTCTGGGACATTATTTAATAGCTGGAGTAACTCAACTGACATCAACTTACCCTTACAACTCCCATTTGCTGATATGCTGACCAATGATGAAATGATGCTATCTTGCATTAGAATTTCAGACACCTCTTTACGTTGGTAGTATAACGAGAGCAGAATATCGAGTGTGTTCTCTTGTTCTTCATCGTTACCTACTTCAAGAAGCTCTCCAATGGATATGACACAGCTATCATTTTCAACAAAATGAGCTGCAGCTTCTTCAATGGCGCATAGATTCCTAAAGATTTTGACGCAATAGCCAGAAAGCAAAAGTTCATCCACGAAGGGCACCAAATCTTGAATGAATCCTAGGTAGATCAGGTGGTGTCCTAGATCAATGTGAGCTGAAAGATTACAAAGCACTCTTATGGTCACATTGTGGTGTTTGCTATTCGGCTTTTTTATCAGTTGTAGAAGGAACGGTAGAATGCCAGATGAGACTATTTCAGAAGTGTAATGTTGGTGGCAAGAGAGCAATTCTAGTATTAGCAAAGCTTCTTCAGTAATTTCTGAATCCAAAAATGAAGGGAGGTCTTGTATTGCCTCTTTTGGCAAAGGTGGCGCGTCATTTCTGTATTATGTCATGAAGAGTCCAATTACCCAAAGTTATCAAAAATATACTTTTCCCCTTGTAACAGGTTAAATAGGTAAAATTAACAAATTTGGTTAAGATGGAAACTAGCAGAAAGGGTAAAGCGAATTAAAAGTCGCCAAAATATATTCAACATGCATAAAGACATCCTAAATTAGATTATCATATAACGGAGAAATCTAGGAGCTTTTGGCAGAAACTATTTTGAAGCATTAAAAAATATTATGTTTTAATCATATTTAAAGCATTAGTTATATCTATGATTAAAAAAAATAGAACATAAAATTGTTTATGACCCTTTTTTATGCCTGTTTCCTATCAAAATGAACATTAAGAATTGAAACGATAAAAATACCTGCATTCCTTCAAGAACATCAAAAGCAACTCTGCTCCATTTCTTTTTGCTCCTGAATCACCTAACCGATGTGCCTCTTTCAAAAACTTAAAAATTGGCTTAATGTAAGTGGTAGATAAGAAAACGTGGGATTCTTGCTCATCCTTCAACTGGTTTTTCACTTCCTCGACTGCCGTCCGCCTTGATAGCCATGGAAGTACAGAAAGATTTCCAAGTATAAACAAGTTTGGCCCGTTATCTGTAATGGGATAACACTTAGATCCCTTCATTTTTTCTTGGATCTCACCGAATCCATCTTCAGTGCCAGCATCCGAAGATATAATTGACACATTGTCTACTTGGAGATTTAGATCACCAAGAGAAGTGTTATAACTTGGTACCGAGCTAAAAGAAGAAAGCTGACGGTTTTTGAATTTCACAGGTGGTTGAAATAAATGAAAAACATCATTTTTGTCTTCTATTTCTTGTTCTTTCATTGAATTTCCATATTTCTTCACAAGATATAACAAATAGTTAAAGATTTTCTTTTTTTCAGGGTCCTCGTTGCTGATCTTGCTAATTGACTTTCTTAAGGACCGTTTCTCTATCACGAGAGCTAATGGGGATGTAATGTGTAGCCTAGAGGCTGCAAACTTGACAGCTTTGAGTTCCTCAAGATTAACAACTTTTGATGCTGCTATGTCTCGATAAAGTAAAGCTAGTAAAACTGTCCCTGCTTCTTCTTCTGAGGAATCTAAAGTAAAAGCTACGGTTTTGAGATAATTAACAATTCGAGATATCTGCAAAAACAGCCAATTTGACATTAAAATGACTATAACATAAATTAGAGGTTGCAAGATGGGTAGGTCAGCCAAATTTGGTAACAGGTAATTTTTTGGTACGGGTTCGGTTCACCCGAAACACCTTTTTAGCTTTCTGCTTCTACCCCACTTAACCCATTATAGATAATACATTATCCAAGATTCTTGTTACTTGTTAACTTTATGCTTTTACCCATCGAACCCATTAGAGAGAATACATAATCCCAGATAGTTGTTAAATTTCTGCTTTTACCCGTTTCACAAATAAACGGGTCGAATTTACCATCTCTATACGAAGCATAACTGCATAAGTAACAATATGATAAAGATGGTCGCTAAATTAGATACAAATGATAGCATGGACAACAACTAACCTGAGCAGCTAAGGTGGGTTCGACCATGTTTTGAAGTTGGCTCAAACATGAATTCAAAGAATTACGAATCCTTTCGCACCTCAAAATTATCCTCTCTCCACTGATTGCCTGAAAATAAGATTATGGCATCTTATTGAATCGAGAAAAAAGATTATTGTCATTACTCGTTACCTACATAATGTTGTGTTGCAACCAGTCATTTACACTAGTCATTGATGTATAAGAGACAGAAAAGCCGATTTTTGGAGATATATTTACCAAGTAAAGTTTGCTGGACTCGGAACAATGATGAAGAACCAACTTGCATTTTTCTAAGCAAGTGTGTAGTGAGCACAGAACTTGTAATCCTGACTTGCAACGTGGTCGAGCAGACTCGAGTGCTGTAAAAATCGTTGTAATTTTGCTGATAATTTTCTCAACTTCCAAACAAGCCAAACGATGGACCTGTTCGAGTTACATATGCCATAAGATTAGACTAACAATTTACAAAATACAGGGGAACATATGATAGAACTTCTGAAATGGTAACATGATCATTGTGCCTTTTAATTCAATTTTAAATGTAAATATTGTTGAAGTTAATTCTCACGTGTCTCATGAGTATGAATAAGTTCCTTTGCTGGTTATGTGCACTGGAATTAGTCAACGTTGTTAGAGTATTTTTTGGCTATTTTTCTTTTTACCGTTGTAATGTAGTGCCTATATTTATAGGCCTTCCGTTCTTCAATAAAACGTATGCACAGTAGTAGCATATTTGCAATTCTAGTATCCTCTATTCATTATTAAATATCCAACAAATTTGGTATCAGAGCCAGGTTCGATCTGAACTGGGCGTCTGTTTCTTTTCTCACAATGACTACAAGTGCAAGTAGCATCAATGTGTCGCAACCACAAATTCCTGTTTTCAAAGGAGAATCATTGGAGCATCAAGATGAAGACCCTATTCAAATCTCAAGATCTATGGGATCACATTGAAGCAGGTCCCGAAGTAAGCACTGAAGGTGAAATTATATCCAAAGAACATCAGAAGAAAGACGCCAAGGCACTCTTCTTCATTCAGCAAGTGGTAGACGAGACCATTTTTTCGCGAATAGCATCTGCAACCACAGCAAAGCAGGCATGGACAATCCTCCACACGGAATATCAAGGATCCTCCAAAGTAATTACGGTCAAGTTACAATCATTGAGACGGGAATTCGAGACTTCTGCCATGAAAAGCAATGAGTCTGTGCAAGACTTCTTGGCACGAGTTTCAACAGTAGTAAGTCACATGAAGTCCTATGGTGAGAAAATCTCAGATGAGACCGTAGTTGCAAAGGTCCTGAGAAGTTTGACTCCAAGATTTGATCACGTAGTAGCAGCAATTGAAGAATCCAAGGATCTCTCTACTTTCTCATTTGATGAGTTGATGGGTTCGTTGCAAGCGCATGAAGCCCGGATCAACAGGTCACAAGTAAAAGATGAAGAAAGAGCCTTTCAGACCAAGGGGAGCCTGAATGGGCAACTCAACATGGAAGAGGAAGAGCGAGAGGCAGCTATCGCGGAAGAGGTCGAGGAAGAAATAGTACATTAAAATGCTCGATATGTAAAAAGTTTGGGCACTCTGATGACTTTTGTTGGTTTAAACCAGAAGAGGCAAAATACACAGAAGAAGAAGAAGATAATTATCTGTTGGTACGTGGACAGCGGATGTTCACATCACATGTCGGGGGATCGAAACAAGTTTAAAGGGCTTGATGAAGACTTCAAATCTCAGGTGAGACTTGGAGATAATAAGCAATTAAAAATCGAAGGGCAAGGTATGACTGAAATTTCTGTAGGATATAAGAAAAAGTTCGTTAAAGATGTTTGTTATGCTCCATGTTTAGCCCATAATTTGCTTAGTGTGGGTCAGTTGATGGAAACAGGCCACTCATTATTGTTTGATGATGGAAAGTGTGTGGTAACACACAAGGCTACTGGTAAAATTCTTGCATGTGCTTATATGTCATCAAATAGAATGTTTCCACTTGATTTTTCTAACAACACAGAATCAAGTATGATAAGCAAAACTATAGCTGAAAGTGAACTTTGGCACCAACGTTACGGTCACCTATATGTCAAGGGACTACAACTTTTGCAAAATAAGGAAATGGTGGAAGGTCTTCCTACGATTACATCACCAGAAAGGCCTTGTGAAGGATGCATGGTAGGGAAGCAAGCAAAACAGGCTTTTCCTACAGGGAAATCAAGAAGAGCCGAAGGAATTTTAGAACTCATTCATGCCGATTTATGTGGACCGATGAGAACTGAATCATTGGCCGGAAGTAAGTACTTCTTCCTACTTATTGATGATTTTAGTAGAATGAGTTGGGTGTACTTCATAAAGCATAAATCAGAAACTTTTGATTGCTTCAAAAAGTTCAAAGCTCTAGTTGAAAAGCAAAGTGAGAAAAATATTAAAGTTCTTCGAACCGATCGCGGAGGTGAGTTCCTATCAAAAGAATTCAATCTTTTTTGTGATGAGCATGGCATACAAAGGCAACTTACAGCCCCCTACACTCCCGAGCAAAACGGTGTGGCTGAGAGAAAGAATCGTACCATTGTCGAGATGACGCGATGCATGCTCAAGCAAAAGGGAATACCGAACTCATTCTGGGCTGAAGGTGTTGCAACTGCCGTCTACATTCTTAACATTTCTCCTACTAAAGCGGTTTGGGGTCAAACACCATATGAAGCATGGAGTGGTAATAAACCTTCGGTGAGTCACTTACGGGTATTTGGATGTATATGTTATGCTCTACTTACAGGTGAGAGGCATAAACTTGATGGAAAATCTCAAAAGCACGTGTTTATCGGTTATTGTATGCAGTCAAAGGCTTATAGGTTGTATGAACCTATAAATAAAAAAATTGTTATTGGCCGTAATGTAGTTTTTGATGAAGGTTCTCACTGGAAGTGGAATGATAAGAAGGCCCAAGTTAGTACTCAAAATGAAGACTTTGTAAGTGAAGATGATGAAGATAGTCCAACGTCAAGTCCCGTAGAATCTGCGCAACAACTCCAGCAAGTACATCCACAAGTCGTCTGATACATTCACATGCCGTTGACAGCAGTTCACACGCTACTGTTAACATCAATACTGAAGGAGATTCATCAGAATCAATACAACTACGTAGAAGTGAACGTGGAAGGGTTCCTCGACGACATTTTCAAATTGAAGGAGAAGAGTCGCCACCGCAACAAATGATGGTGGAGAGTGATGTACATGATGTTTTTGCGCTGTTTGCGGAGATCCAGTTCATGTTGAAGAAGCTCTTTCCAAAGAAGAATGGAGAATGGCTATGGTAGACGAACTCACAGCCATTCAAAAAAAATAAAACATGGGAATTAGTTGATCTACCTGCAGGTAAGCATTCAATTGGTCTGAAATGGGTTTTCAAAACAAAATATTTAGCTGATGGAAGCATTGAGAAGTACAAGGCTAGATTGGTTGTCAAGGGGTATGCACAACAACAAGGAATTGATTACGAAGAAACTTTTTCTCCGGTGGCCCGTTTCGAAACAATTCGTGTAATTCTTGCAGTAGCTGCACAATGGAAATGGAAGATGTATCAGTTTGATGTCAAATCTGCCTTCTTGAATGGGGATTTGAAAGAAGAAGTATGTGTATGCCAACCTCCTGGTTTCGAAAGCATGACTCATCCAAGCAAGGTGTTTCGGTTACGCAAGGCGTTGTATGGGCTAAAACAAGCACCACGTGCTTGGTACAGCAAAATTGATGATTTTTTACACAACAATGACTTCATGAGAAGTCAACACGAACCAACACTTTATATAAAGAAGCAAGGTACTCACGACTTATTACTTGTTAGTCTTTATGTTGATGATATAATTTATGCTAGCTCTTCTTCACAGCTTATCATTGAGTTTCAAGCATCTATGAAAAAGATGTTTGACATGACTGATTTGGGAGAACTTCGTTACTTTTTGGGGCTGGAAATTGTCCAAGACGATAACGGAATATTTATGACGCAAAGGAAATATGTGGAGGATACTTTAAACAAATTTCATATGGTTGGTTGCAAAATTGCACCAACTCCTATAAACGTAAACGAGAAATTAAGAGCAGATGATGGTGCAGATCGAGCAAATGCAACGATCTACAGGAGTCTCATTGGAAGGTTAATTTATGTCACTCATTCCCGTCCAGATGTGGCATTTACTGTTGGTATTTTATCTCGATATATGCATAATCCCTCAAAAACCCACTTTGGAGCTGCTAAACGAGTTCTACGATATCTAGCTGGTACTAAAGGTCATGGAATTTGGTTTCGAAGGCATGAGAATTTTGTTCTCAAAGGTTATTGTGATAGTGATATGGAAGGCGCTGCGGAAGATAGACGAAGCACATCAGGTTATTGTTTTGTTCTAGGCACTGCAGCAATATCTTGGAGCTCAAAAAAACAAGCAATGGTGGCTTTATCCTCAACAGAGGCCGAGTACATAGCTGCTACCGAGTCTGCATGCCAAGCAGTTTGGCTTCGAAGAATTCTCAGTGATCTGGGTCAAAAACAAGTTGAAGCTACTAGTATAACGTGTGACAATTTATCAGCTGTAATGTTAGCCAAGAATCCTATTCTTCATAGTAGGACAAAACATATTGAAATCAAGCATCATTATATAAGGGAGCTGTTGGCTAAAAAAGAGATCAAGTTGGAAACTTGCAGAACTGATGAGCAGGTTGCAGACCTGCTAACAAAAGCACTGCCTCAGCTAAAGCATGAAGAATTTGAGATGCAACTTGGAGTGTCAACGTTCGAATGAAGGGGAAGTGTTGAAGTTAATGCTCACGTGTCTCATGAGTATGAATAAGTCTTCCTTTGCTGGTTATGTGCACTGGAATTAGTCAACGTTGTTAGAGTATTTTTTGGCTATTTTTCTTTTTACCGTTGTAATGTAGTGCCTATATTTATAGGCCTTCCGTTCTTCAATAAAACGTATGCACAGTAGTAGCATATTTGCAATTCTAGTATCCTCTATTCATTATTAAATATCCAACAAATATAAATAAAATAAAAACTAATTTAAAATTCAGGGGTGCTTTTTCCAAATCTTTAAAACTGAGTTTGAAAATGGGTATATATTTGAAAGAAAAGGAGAATAGAGAGATATACGATTATTTTAAAATATTTGTTTGTTTTATAACTTTGTATGAATTAAAACTTAAATAAAAAAAGGAAACTAAAGAGAGGAGGAAAAGAGAGACCAGGTAGGTGGTAATAGAGCAGAGTCGATCCGAACACTGTTCAGCTCGAAAGTCAACTCGACTTGAAAACTTGAGCTCGGCCAAGCTCAAATCTCAAGCTCGAGCTCGAGCTCGATGATTTATACGATACTCTCGAGCTCGAACTTGAACTCGAAATAGTAGTAAATTCATTTATAAACAACACTACGTGGCTAGATGTTAGGCTTGCGGGCTTGACAAGCAGAGTAGTTTTGAACTCAAACTCAACTCAGCACCCTATTCGAGTAGGTCGAGCTTGAACTTGGTTAACATCGAGTCAAATTTCGAATATTTTCCGAGTCGATTTCCAATAACATAGGAGTTGTCTTGGTTCGGTTACACCCCTAAGACCAACCAACCTTAGTGAATTTTGTTCTGTAAGTTAAACTGTTTGAGTGTCGGTTTTTGATACAAATAATTCAATCAGGATGTAAATAAGCGGAGTTACTAGATCTTAATTTGTAAAAAGATAATTAGAAGCTCTAATTCGAGTAAAACTAGCTTACATGTATGTATGGTATAGCAATAGTAATCAAGCAAAGTAGTAATTATGCTGGGTTGTGATAGTGCTTACTTTCCATTTACTTGTAGTAAATCGATTTTCCACAGTTTCAAGAGTAACACTCTGCATTTTTTCAAGACGAGTTTCCCTGATTGTTGTTCCTGTAATAAATGTTAAAAACAAATTAGGGTTCTAAGAGACACAAAAATAGATTCCAAATTTCAAGCATATAGGCTCTCGTTACAACTTAACGATATCGAACCAAAAAAGAAAACTAAAATTCAGCAAAGCTAGAACTTGTTCACTCACGGGCAAGTTACAATTTGCAATTGGGACAGTGGATGAATTCAGTGATGGATTCGACGACGGAGGCTCCGTCAAGATGGAGCGGAAATCAAACGTGGTGCATTCAGTGCCCAAAGCTCCATGAAATAACAGAAATCAGCAAAAGAAATAGTGGGAAATTTCAATGGTTATAAAGGAAAGTGGAGACTTGGCAACAGTGACTTGGCTAATCAAACGGAGGGTAGGACTGATGATGATTCAAGATTCAACCACCAGCACTGTGGAATGGAATCATTTATCAGCAGATAATTATCTGACGAAGACCCGACTGGGTCAACCATCGGTCGGGACGACTTGGGGAAATTTGACTCATTCAGTTACTTTTTGGTTGTTGGCCTGACTTTGTTTTCCTTCCATCTCCTCCCCTTCACTTCGTTTTTTTTTAGCGGCAAATATAGGAAATCATTCTATCTAACAAATCCGAGAATCATATTAAATAAATTACTAGCAAAACACCACAGTACAAATATAAAGAACCAAATAATTACAGGTAAAAAGAAATTAATTAAAATAGCTAACCGGGAAGTTACAGCATTTACCCCAACGATTAGTAAAATTAACATTTACTATGACTAATTCAAAAAAACGGGTATGCTTGGATTTGACTGAAAACGAGCAGCTCCCTTTCACGAGGTACACATGAAAACACCTTTCCGCTTCTCATCTTTAAAAGTTACCACATGTATGTATATAACAAGGCCCTCAAGTACCAACTATGTAAAGTTTTTAATTGCCCATATAAACCAATTCATAGTTTCATACCTCCCCATACCTAGTCTTGTTCTCAATTCTGAAATTTGAAACGCTGCCACAGCCAAGCATGAGAGAATTTTGCCCGGTGATTGAACCACTGTCCAAAAACCAAGACTGCCTAAACTCAAGTGGCGAAGCGCTAAAACACTGTTGCGATTGAACAACCACCACCGTCTACCGGTAATCCTTTATTCCTTTATGCCTTTCTTCTGCTTATGCTTTGAAATCTGAACAGATCCTTCTCTCTCTAAAATATTACCGCACACGGCACACACAATTTAGGAATTAGGGATAAGTTTGAAATTTTTTTGTGGACCTGATTTACTTGTAGACCTTGCTTTCATTAGTTTATTATATTTTAATATGTGGCAGTGTGTACTGCGATTATCAAAGTGTGAAAATTGAAATCTTTGTAAAAGTTGTGGAATGTATAATTGTTAATTTAGTTTTAATTTGTAGATATTATGGAGTTATTAATTGTTAATTTGTGAATTGTGATATTTAGGGTTAATTGTTAATTGAACTTTTATCTTATGATTTGGGTTAGTATAATAGAGAGATTCTTTAAAAGAAAATCGTCGTTTTTGTCAAAATCTGTTGGTAATAGTGGAGAATCTTCAAAGTTAAATGTTATTAATAAGAGTCAACAACATGGCCCTACATTTTCAACGCCTATAAATGTAGTAGACATGAACGATCTCCCATGGTATTGTCAATCTTTCTAGAGTCAAGGTTGAAACACTTTGGTTTATTGTTTATTAAAGTTAACTCTAGTTTTGCCTGTTGCAACTACAATAGTTGAGAAATGTTTTCCTGCGATAAAGCTTGTGAAGACGGATTTGCATAATCGAATAGGTGATGGTTTTCTGAGCTCCTATCTAATGTGTGCTGTAGAAAAGGAGATTATTGCTAAAGTTTCAAATCAAGATGTAATAGAACGATTTCAAAAGATGAATAAACATAAAGGATAAATTTAGAATGTAATTTTAGTGCTTGTAGTACTCAATGAAATTTAGTTTGCTATATCTTATCATTTTCTTTTATACATTTAAGTTTTTTTAGTACTTAAAAAGTAGGCCCCCAACACTCAAAATTCCTGGATCCGTCACTATTGATCATCACCCCGACTAATGAATTCAAGAATCATATTAAATAAAATACTAGCAAGATGCTAGCAAAACACCAGAGTACAAATATAAAGAATCATATATCTACAGGTAAAGAAATTAATTAAAACAGTTAACCGAGAGTTACAGCATTCACCCCAACGACTAGTAAAATTAATGTTTACTAATCTATGACTAATTCAAAAAAAGGGTATGCTTGGATTTGGCTGAAAATGAGCAGCTCCCTTTCATGAGGTACACCCGGAAACACCTTTCCATTTCTCATCTTTCAAATCTACCACATGTATGTATATATTACTACCATGTACGCCTTCCGAATTACTCCCTTAAAATAAAATAAATCAATGACTATTAATGATAATAACTCATTAGTTACTTATTAATGCACTTATTAATGGCGGAGTAATGACAGATTAATGAGTGGTATTTTAAAAAAATTAAGCCTCACTCATTAATGACGGTCCAGCCAAATACAATTCACGGTTGTATAAATATAAATGACCAAAATACTAATATTAATGAGTAATTAATAATGTTACAAATATTTCTCATAGTTCTTACACGGAAAAATGTTCTCGTTTGAACTTTCACACACACATATGGAAACGTCCAAACGTGGAACTGTTTTCGTGCGAGAAATGTGCTAATTGTCTGTAACGTCATTAATGACCTGTGAATTGCGTTCAGTTGACCGTTATAATTAATGAATGAGTCTTGACTTTTTCAAAATATCTTTCACTAATGAGCGCATTAATGAGTTGCTAATGAGCCTTTACAATTATTAGTTATTAATTTATTTTAATTAATAGTTAAGATTTATATTTTACTTTTGAAAAAATGTAATAGTTATGGTTTTAGTATTATCCCTATATATAAACAAATTAATATCTCTTTTTGAAAAATGTAACTTTTGACTTTGACCTCGTTTCTAACAAAGCTTAGTGCTGTCGATTAGGATGATTATTTTTGTCATTTTAATGGACTCGAGACTAAGATTAAAATAACATATACCTGAAGGATCACCAACATATATTCTAAAGCACAAAAACTGAATTCGTGATTTTGACAAACCATAAAGAGCAACTGTGTTAATTATTAACTCTAAGATAAAAATATTTTTCTCTCATTATTTCTTTTCTTTTGAATTCAAACAAGAAAAATCAAAACAATTATATACTTTTTTCTTCTTAATTTACTTGTATGTTCTTTTCTTTCCCCTTTAAACTCAGGCACACATGGTAGAAACTCAAATCCCAAAATGCTTATTTGATTTTGTATTTATGCTTTATTAATTAGCTACCTTTATAGTGATTCATCAAGTTTTATATAGATTTATATACTGTCATCACTAACCATGTATACCATGACCATCTCTAGTTAGTGATAAAATGGTAATGGTTCTACCACTTTTTAATAAATCACCCTTGAAATTGTTCATATTTTCATTAATTAGTTATCATAAATATACTTAATACTAATTCATATTTACATAAAACCTCCATCAACTTTTCATAAATTACTCTTTAACTATTCTTATACAATTTGTTATTTTGTTCATTCCATATTTCAAATATAATGTAATATTGTATTACAGCCTCTACCAATAATGACTAAAAAAAGTAAAGCTAATAAGTTTACATTTACGTATATCTTTAATTACGAATAATATCAAATGTAATGCACATAAAATATATACAATAAAATATCTACCCCTAATGCTTGAACCGTTTGTCGGTCTTTTTTACATTTATGACTGTGAATAGCTCTTGTTTTGTAATATGCTACACGCCCCAAAACATCTTTCTTTCTTTATTTTTTTTAATTTTTATATGTGTGAGGTGTGTGTCTATGGTGAGATTTCGTAGAGAACACACACTCCTTGCTCGCTTTTGGAACAATTGACCTGCAAATCTTCGTCTTCTTGAACAGCTGCCTCCACCACCATCCACTACCACCGCCTCCACCACCATCCACTACCACCGCCTCCACCACCACCACACTCCTAGTGATGTATCGAACTGAATCTGCTCGTCCATTTTACCTCATTGATGCTCGTCAATGAGGATTTCATCTTCATTTGTAATTGAACTTGCTTCTCGATTTTTAGGGTTCATGTTCGTTTCTCATCTAGTTTTGTTTAGTGCTTAGGATTTTTGTACATCTCACAACGATTAGGGTTCATCGATGCAATTTTTGTGTACTTGCTCCTTGATTTGCTTCATCAACCCTCATCTGAACGGAGATTAGGATTTTTGTTCCTTTACTAAAACATGAAATTTTAGGGTTTCTTTATGATCTTTGTTGTGAGTTTTGGGTTTCTTTACATCTGCTTCATAGGTTTGGACTCACGGTTTCGATTTGTTTAAGGTTGCGATTAGAGGTTATGATTCAAGGGTTCCAATGGTATATAAGTTCTGTTTGATTTTGGTTCATCTGTTTGATTAAAGATTTTATTGTTACGTTTCATCTTCATCTGTTTTTACAATTTATGGACAGATTTTGGATTAAGCATTCATCATCATATTTGGCTCTTCGTTGTTCATCATATTCATCTTCGTCTTATGTTATTTTTTCACCGTGTGGTGGTTATAGTGGTGGTGGTTGTGGCCGGCGATAGGGCGGGCGGCGGTGGTAGTGGTGGTGGTTGTCTAGAGAGATAGTGTGTGTTTGTCTGACATTAGCTCATCATTTTTTGCTACATTAATAGATCGGAAAATTGCATGAAAATTCAATTAACTTTGTCTTAGTTACCATTATATACAACCAACTTTAAAATTTTTAAAATAATATAATTAACTTTCATAATCCACTCATTATATGCAAATAACTTTTTTATATGTTTGTCGTTTAGTTACCATTGTATACAATGAACGTTTCTATAACTTTCATAGTATACAACAAGTTGCATACAATGTGAGGATTATGAAAATTGGTTGTATTATTTTTAAGAAAATAAAGTTAATTGTATATAATGATAACTAAGACAAAGTTCACTATGTTTTAATACAATTTGCCTTTAATAGATTGTGACATTTATAAATATCCATAATTTAGTTTCAAGTAAAAAATAAAAAATAAGGGTAAAAATGTCATTTTACCTGCATTTAACAGAGTTGACTAACGGTCAACTAACGAAAGGACCATTCACACCGAAAAGTGTATGTTTAAGGCTCATCTTGGTCACTTTTAAAGTTAAAGGACCAAATCAGAAGAAATGTGATAGTTAAAAAGACCAATTTGACAATTAACTCTATTATTTGGGATGAAACAAAGTTGGTGGCATATATTTTCTCCACAATGTAACGGCGATGAATGTTTCTCTCCACAATTTTTCCGTTTTTAAAACAGGGGTGGTGTGTATTTTGTCTAAATTATAATTGATTAATAAAATTTCACATAGATGGTAAAATCTAACAAAAGTTTTGAGATTATAACTCTATGATATTTTAATTAAGTTACTCGTTTAAGTTAATTTGTATTGATTTGATTTTTGAAGAATGTTCAATATAGTCCATAATTAATTCATAGTACTAAGGGACTAACTTTAGCCTTTGGATCAATAACATCAATGGTCTAGATTAAATTTTAAAATTTTGGGCGGAGTGACATTTTTGTAATTTTTCGTAATTCATATGTGATGCTTCTACAAATCATATGAAATTATATACTAAATCACATGTGATTGAATATTAAAATTTTAGAACTATATTTTTTAAATGGACTTTATTAACTCTTGATTTTTTTTATATTTTATATTTTGGAAGGTTTAGTTTTACAAAAGAAAACAAAAACGGTTAAATGGTAAAAGATAATATAGGGTGATTTGAATACGTTTGAATACGTACAACAGAAAATAATACGAAGTTTGTTTTAATATTTAGGATGAAACAAATACAATAATATTGTCGGTAAAGTTCGTTGCTTTTTTAACGTAAATTGCCCAATTTATAAAATATAAATTATATATTATATATATTTATTTATTGTCGACGGTGACTCGGTGAGTTAGGAAAAAGAAACTCAACTTGAAATTATAACCTTTAAATCAAACTAATTTTAAATAATCAATACAAAACTTAACAGAATATATTCAAATATCACATATATATCACGTTTTATAAAAGATTACACTCATACATATTAACTCATCCTTTTTTATGCCTTATATCTCGAAGATGTTGTTACATTCACGTGGGCAAAAAACAATAAATAAATTAGATATTTTAGTTTGAAATAAATTGTATAAAAATAAAATATAATCAACTTTGTTTTAGTTATTATTATATACAAGTAATATTTTTTTTAAAAAAATAATACAATCAACTTTTATAATTATTTCATATTATGCAAACAACTTTTTTGTATCGGATTTTAGTTACAATTGTATAGAATGATTGGCATATTTTCATTATATACAACAACTTGCATACAATAAAATTATTATGATAGTTGATTGTATTATTTTTTAAAAGTAAAAAAAAATCATTGTATATATATAATAATAATTCAGACAAAATTCATCATTTTTTTGTACAAATTATCCATTTATATTGAACTACCTAAACTCTTTGGTATGTCAGATATCAAAAAAAGCAAATACAAGCTCAAGACCCATGAGGTCACACCCATAAAATCCGTTTAGGGGGCGTTTGGTTCGCTGGAATTGGATGGAATTGGACGGAATTGGAATTGAGCATTCCTAAATCTTGTTTGTGTTTGGTTCGCGGAATTCATGGAATGGAATTTGACCATTCCAATGAATTCTTTAAATCAAGGAATTGGGAATTCCTTCTCCAAATGGATGGAATTCGTCAAATTCATAAGGAATCTCAACACATAATTGTTGTCTCCAACCCCACCCCTGCCACCACCCCGCCACCACCCTACCCTACCCGACCCCACCCTACCCCACGGACCCCACCCACCCACCCTACCCTACCTGACCCCTACCCACCCTCACCACCACCCCACCCCTACCATCGACCGCCATCGCTATCGCCACCGCCATCTACCAACTGCCGCCGCCACCCGTTATCTCCCTCACCGCCCGTCCCCGCCACCAACGTCACGGATGCCGTCATTACCACCCCCCGCCACCCCAATACGGCCGTCGCCACCCGTCACCACCATCGTCGCCGCCGCCGACACCACCACCACCACCACCGCTACCGCCACCACCGGCGACATTGCCACCTCCACCGTCACCACTACCACCGTCGCCAAAATATAATTTATTTTGGTTTATACATATTGAATTAATTTATTTTTGGTTAGATTCCAATTTCGGATTTTACTAACCAAACAAGATATAGTTTTTCACAAATTCCAATTCCTATGAATTCCAATTCCTTGGTCAAATTCCAATTCCTTCATATTCATTCCACGAACCAAACGGACCCTTAGTTCTTTTTTGTTCTCGTAGTTACCACGTTAAGTCGAAAGAGAAGAATGTTGATCTCCATTTGTCATTCCGTTTCCTCATCCTATATCTTGATTCTTTCCATGGCTTTTGTAGAACACTTTTATCTTTCAAATGACATCAAATTAAATTATGGATCTTAAGCAATTGTTCACTTTGAAATATGAAGTCAAGCGGTAAGTACTTAATTTGAACTGAAATCGGTTAATATCATAAATATCGGATCTTTTATATGATGTATTTATCGTGATACCGATCAAAATGATTAGCAGACCAATGAAGAGCCTAATGGAGCCAATTCATACATATATATCTATTTTAAGACTTCAATTTCAAGTCTAAGCTCTTGGTTATAGGGTTGGCTTAAACATTTTTGCGGCGAGGGGCAATAAAACAAACTAAGATATACAAAAATGCCCGGTAACAAGTTAAACAATTAGTATGCAAATAACAATTAACCAACTATATTAAGCAAACAACTGAACGAATAAACAAACTAATATGCAAATATAAGTCAGCTACCGGATGACCAACTAACCAAAAAAAATCAGACAAAAAATAGGGAATTGAAATATAAACAGTTAACAAGAATTATGCTAGGAAACAAAAAACAACGATTAAAGAAAACTTTAAACCTCTTTGAAAAGTTAGAAGTTTTCAAGTCTCAAATATGACTTAAATTTTTGAATTTTGTTTTTCAATCGTTGTTTGTTATTTCTTCAGCAGTGAAACAGAATCTCAGATCAAGTTTTCCTTCTCAACCAACAATTTTCAACTTCGATCTAAAGCCTTATATTTACTTTTACTAAAGTCATAACTATCAACCTTCAAGCACAATTGCCAATTTTGTTTCTTATTTTTGTACAATTTTGTGTGATTTCTTCGTGAAATCACAAACTCACAAATGATTTTTGATGAATTGATGGTGTCTTTCATTTTTTCCTAAATGGCCAAATGATTTTAATAATTGCGTATTTGATTTTTTGATTTGCATCATTGTTTCCATTATTGCGGGCCGTTTCCATTACTTCTTTCCTCTATTGAAAGTAATGAATTTTTTCTATGATTTTTGTGAAACCTATGTGCCTACGATGGTCCTTTTTTTGCTTCCCTCTAAATTTTAGTTTTGGATCTAATAAAATTGGGCCGATATATATATATATATATATATATATATATATATATATATATATATATAAGTTAATTTAAGAACCGTTTTTATTGCGAGAACTACGAGAACCACTTTTAGCCGTTCAATTTTCCCTCCTTCAGTTGGATTGCCCACTCAGGTTGGTTATCGCGATACTCGCAATAAAAACGATTCTCAAATGATCTTTTCAATATATATATATATATATATATATATATATATATATATGACAAATTAAAGAACTTAAGGAGCAGTTCATAATCATTTGATCTCTTAATGAATTGTCAAATTTTTAAAAAAAAGGAGAAAATAATTTAATTATTCACCAACTATTTGTACTTAAGGGTACTATTGGAAATGAAAATTCTCTGTCTTCGTTTGCAAGCCCACGTTATATCACGCACAAACAAACACGATACATACTCTGTTTGTCTCTCTCTAGATCCCCAATTTCTTCTATTTCCTTAATCGGTGGCGCCCTAATCTCCAACGCACATTACCTGCACATCGCCGGTTGTGTACATCGACATACTAAGATGGTCTCTCTTGACTCTATTTGTCTTCGTTTGCAATTCGCCGGTCCTCTCTATCATCTTAGGCGAACACCAAGATTACCGTCACCACTGCCGGCAACTTTGGACAACGGAAGTCGATGTATGGCCATTGTATCAGCACCTCGCCAAACGACACCATGTAATGCCCGAATTTCCGAAAAAAAAAATAGAAGAATATTTATTGAGAAATGTTAAATTATATTGGATTGTGAATTTAATTGTGATATATGTTAAAGAGTTATGGGCTTGAATAAATAAATAAATAAATAAATATAAATATATATATATATATATATATATATATATATATATATATATATATATATATATATATATATATATGAATGGTGGACTCAATGGGTTAAGTTATGTAATGTAACTTGAGGATGTTTATTGGGCTCTTCAAATATGAGAATGGGCTTAAGGCCTTTTTAGAAGGTGTATTTAAAGCCATCTAGGGCACAGCCCCCAACACTTATTACTGTTTCATTCACTCAAACAAAGAACTCAGTTGGTGTTGGTGTGTGTTAAACCCACGAGAAATAGGAGAAGTAGATACCAAGAATTGTTGAAAACTTAAGAAATTGTCAAGAGGATCATCAGGTAATGTTTCTTACCTCACTATGATACTGTAGGTATCAATTTTATCATGTTTGGATGGTGCTAGCATGAATTATTGTAACACCGCTTCTGAATTCAGTTGCTTTAATGTCAAAACAGATTTTAGCAGCGGAAATTTTTCTTTTTAAAACAACAACTGCTATTTACATCATCAAAAGAACTTAGGTGTTACCAACGTACAGGAACCAACCATAGTATCTAATTACATTACATCACAAAATGTAAGTGTTCCACCCACAAGAGCATTATATTCCCATAAGCAACCCGCCTCGCAGGCCATCTAGTCTTTACCTGAAAAGGGAAACATAATACCATTAGCTACACTAGCTAGTGAGTACATACAATCATAAGCATCAATGTAGCAAGTCATGCGTCGTATCATAAACAGTCATTGCATAGCTTAGCATATAGCGGTGTGCTGACAAGATCGGTAAGAGTCGTGTCTTGCAGGGTAATCAATCCCGCTCAACAACTCAGACCGGGAAATCAGACACGACCAATCCGCGCTGATGGGGGAGCACAAGGCAGTCCACCAAGCATCATTCACAGAGCCAAAGGCTCTACAGGTAATCCGGCTACAATCAGCTGATCACCACTCACGTTAAGGCACGGTGGTTCTGCAGAACCTTGACCCGGGATGCACCCCGAGTCACCGTTAAATCCAGAAATTACTGAAGTCCTGTTAGGATCCAGCTAACCGGCTGACCTTAACCATGCGTCAGATAGTCTGCAAACAGTTCACATACACATATACGTACATTTGATCCCACAGGGATCCATCATCTTTCATATAGCATCATACAGTTATTCATACGATCATATCATCATGTATTAACTAAGTGGTTCCAAACTGGACCCACTGGCATGCTCCTGACACATACTCTAACATCACACAAGTCATACACTTACCTCTTCGAGCGTACCTGCAAAAGCAAGTTAGTCATACATAGTACATTCACATAGTCACTTAGCATGCAAGCTTTACTCTACTAAGTCTCATGGTCATAGGCACTCACCTGAGCTGTTACTATGCACAGGTATTCGACTTGAGTCTTCTAACAAGTTCACCTAACATATCACACTGACTTCAATCATTCACATGTGCATTCAAGACTTCACAAAGCAACATTTAACTTTGGACATTACACAAATCCGCTAGAACTGTCGGATTTGGGGAAATCCGATGGTTCTGTCGGATTCATGAAATCCGACACTTCAAACAATGAAATCCGATACTCAACATTCGGATTCCAACACTTATGAATTCCAACCATGCACACGAAATCCGACACTTGCGGATTCCGATACATAGAAGGAAATCTGATACTTCCATTGAAATCCGATACTTATCGGATTCCGACACTTAGAATCCGAAACTATGGATATCCGATTGACTTGCGGATTCCATATTTAAAAGGACTACAAAACATGAAATCCGACAGAGTTGCGGAATCCGACACTTCTATCGGATTCCGACAATTCCTTCGGTTTCCAAACAGTTTGATACGCACTTGTTTAAGTGTAGATTGTATAGCATGATGATGTTAGGCTTAACTTATTGATACATAATAGCATGCACTTGATTAGGTGTATGTTATGATGATAGATATATGCATTATTGCGTGCGCGCAATGAAGTAAAGGATGAATGGCATGATGATGCTAGATATTTGATTGATATAAATAATATGCATCTGTTTAGGTGTATGTTATGTGGACATGATTCTGGATTGATTGATTGATGATTCGATTGAATCAAATTATGTGTTTGTGATCGGTACGGATCATTATGGACAAAGCTGTCCTACAACGAGAACAAAGTTGTTCTACTTAAGGACAAAGCTCTCCTCTTCGGGTATAGCTGCGGCTGTACAACAGAGGAATCTGCGGATTCCAAAACGCAACGGTGGACGCTTAACAGCTCCCCCACCGGAGCGGTTGATGTGTCTGGTACCCCAGTTTGGTGCATTGAGCCGGGTTGATCACCCTGCGAGATATGCTACCTCCTGACTACGCCAGCTCATCGCGAGATGCTAGGATAGAACTATTTGAGCATGATTGATGATATGTGGTATGTTTATATTGATTGCATGCTATCGTGTACTCACTAGCTATTATAGCTAACAGATACTACTCTCCACATGTGCAGGTGTTCCTTAGGCTGTGAGCTCGGGTGCCTGCGGGTAGTTGCATGTTTTAAGGAGGAACACTGCATTTTGTTTAACTCTGATATTATGTTTATGTTGTAGCAGATAATGGTCGGCCGGTTCAGTAAATGTAACACCAAACCTAGTATGTGGCAATTTTTAAATGTAAAATATTAGCCACTTGTTTTATATTCCGCTGCGTATTTTTAATGAAAATGATAAATTAGTATTTTAAAAAGAAAAATTTGGTTCTCGAGATCGCGGTGTTACACTCTAGCTCTTTAATAGCTTGTTCCGTATGACCACGTTCGGCAGACATCTTATATCAACTTTCTATATGACAGAGAAAGAGCAGTTAATACTCAATCTCACTTACTCTATTTACAAACAAATCATCATATAATGCTAGCATACATATACTCTCACTCACACCCCCCCCCCTTTATAGGAACACTTCTTTATGCTCGGACCTAAGCTTGAGATCGAATACTCTTTCAAGTACCCAATTCACTCAAACTTAGGCTCTGATACCTAATTGTAACACCGCTTCTGAATTCAGTTGCTTTAATGTCAAAACAGATTTTAGCAGCGGAAATTTTCCTTTTTAAAACAACAACTGTTATTTACATCATCAAAAGAACTTAGGTGTTACCAACGTACAGGAACCGACCATAGTATCTAATTACATTACATCACAAAATGTAAGTGTTCCACCCACAAAACTATGGATATCCGATTGACTTGCGGATTCCATATTTAAAAGGACTACAAAACATGAAATCCGACAGATTTGCGGAATCTGACACTTCTATCGGATTCCGACAATTCCTTCGGTTTCCAATACATGCGGATTCCGACAACTTCATAGTTGCAGAATCCGACAACTTCATCAACTGTGATTCCGATAGCTTCATTTAATCATCTAAACAACTTCATTTTGGCTTGCTTTAAGCCCAGAACACCTTGGGACATCATTACATCATTATCTAATCATCATAAACGTATGAAATCCCAACAAGAACACCATTCATGCAAAACCCACTAAAAAAGTGAGTTTCCATATTCTTCAAGATGTTTTTGCATAGATTCATATTTCTTAGCATGTTACACACGATTCTAATCTTCTTAAACATTTTAGAATTATGTTGCTAACCTTTGAAGATTAACAACCGACTCCTCTTTTCTTCTTTTCCAAAAACCCGATGGCAGCAAGAGATACCGAGAGAGAAAGTGTGTTTGCAGATTTGTATATGTGTGTTTGCTATGTTTGACCAAAGTCAACTAAACACACATATATACTCTCTAAATACCCGAGGCGGTTGCCTCTTACCTCACTATAGGGGTTTCCTTTTTAATTAACTATACACACACATACTTAATACATACATATACTCGTACATGCATACGTACATACATACATGCAACACATAAACCACAAATACTTACCCATTTAACTCAACAAATATATACAATATACTTCTTATTACAATAACTACGTACTCTTACACACTTAATTACAACTAGGCCCAAGTTGAGGAACAGATGAAGAAGATAAGCATCATGCGACCTTCAGATGCTTCAAGCGACTTTCATGTCAGCATGTATAAAGTTCCATGCGACTTTTGGAATTGAGTCATGCGACTCTTAGTATTGTGCCATGCGACTTTCGCATGGGGGCACCATGCGACTGTCGCATGGGGTGTCCAGTTAACTTATGCGTTTTCATTTGACTCTCTGATGTGCTAGTGCATGCTCATGCGACTTTAAGAAGTGTTATGTGCGACTCCTTGTAATTTCATACGACTCATGTGAAAAAGGTGTCATGCGACCTTTGTTAGAAACACCCCATGCGACTGTCGCATGGGGCACAATGTGAATGTTCATGCGACTTATGTACCAAGGACTTCTTCTATGCGACTTATCAGTATACCCATGCGACTTTCGCATGGTGCGACTGTCGCATGGGGCAACTCACGAAACATTCATGCAACTTATGCAATTGATTGAGAATCCGATCGTTGCTGTGTACTAAAATCCGAGAGTTAAGTTAGAAATCCGACAGTCAATCCGGATTTGTGAAATCCGATACTCTTACACTCGACGCGACGCGTTGGCTTGATGGACGCAACGCGTCCCCGACTTAATGGACTTTAATGCATTTCTTATTGTTACATACCTTGTGAAGCCCGAATGTATTACGGGGATAAACGAACGAGAGATTCGTACACGGAATTGACGTGTTAGACCTATTGTAGGTGACGGTTGACTAGCAAGTAACCACAAGCGTGTTAGTAAGATAAGGTTGAGAATCTGAGAACTACTGACAGGTGAGTATTCTTACTTACCATCGAAACCTTATGGTGTATGTGTTTAATGTGCTACATGCTATATGATCGATGAATTGTTGAAATGATGAAATGGTGAAATAATGACTGATGAACTGATAATGTGTTATGTTATGCTATTGATGAGACCATTCACTTCGGTGACGGGAATGATGAGACCGTTCACTTCGGTGACGGGAATGATTAGACCGTTCACTTCGGTGACGGGAATGATGAGACCGTTCACTACGGTGACGGGAATGTTGGGACCGTCTACTACGGTAGTGGGAATGAAGGATGTAATACGAATGTAATACAGATGAGTTGATGCCTTATGGTTGATTGTAAGTAAGTGTACTCGCTAAGCTTTGTGCTTACGGTTGTTGTTTAACCTTCTTTTCAGGTGATGGCCACGGCGGGGCTCCAGCACGCGGTTGATAGCTCATACTCCACAAGCTTCCGCAAATATCAAACTATTTTGTGTTTCTTGATGTATTCTAAACAATTACATTTGAATTCGACGGGTTATCACCCGGGCCTGTAACTAACTCATACAATGTCTACTTGTGATGAAATATCAATCGTACTGTTAGTTTAATTGTTTAAAAAAAATTGGGACGTTACACACCATTTCTGTGTTTCAATCGAAGAAGACCATTGGCCGACATCGATTTTTGACACGAAAGTCCATGCGTGACCGGCGGAGTTTTGTTTTGTTAAGATATTTAATTGTTAACAAACCAAATAATCAAAAAATGACATTTGAGAAAATAACTCATTCATAAGCCATTTGAGAAAATAAAGGAAATGATTGATAGAAAATTTCATAAATACATCAATGATAGATGGGTTAGGTAGGTTTGATAATAAGTTAAAATGAAAGTATAAGTCAGTATGTTTAATTTAGAGATATAATCGAGTCAAGTCGACATAGTGCCAAGTTTGCCAAAATATATTATGTTATTGAGTAAACATCATACCCGAGCAACGAACGGGTATTATACTAGTTTAGAAGGGTTCAAATCAAGTTTACCAACATCTAAGTAAAAGTAATACAACTTTGTTTTTCTTTAAATGCTTTTATAATTGTTGCTTAAAGTTTGTTATGATCAACGAGGTTAAAGAGTTCGTGCTTTGTTGCGCGTTATGTATGTTCAATTTCTTGCTAAATTATGTAACAAAATAATAAAAATTAATTTTTTCAATATAGATTTATTTATTTATAAACCACTTATAATTATAAAGTCTAGTTTTACATATGTTTTGAACTATGTTCAAATATATTATACAATGTAGACATTTGAAATTTTAATTTCAGGTTTCATGTTTGATTAGATTTTAAGGTTCAAGCTTTTAGGGTTTTGAGCACAATTTAATGTTGGTTTGTTTAATTTTTAATTGAATCAAAATGGAAATATTGATTTTATTAAGAATTGAACAAATACACTCACAAAGTATAAAATAAAAAAAAGTATGAATAGACAACAATTTTAGTTTAATGATATATAAGTTACGTCCTTAGGCTTAAACATATGCCAAAATATTCACTTATATGCCAATTTCCAGGTTTCAAAACCGTGACCATGTACTTAGGCCATGGTATGACCCTCGGGTTGATGCGACTCCTTCGAGAGCACCGCTACATCCCTTTCAGGTTCCTTACTTCCTCCGCCATTTTGGGTTTGGCAACCCAATGAAAACGAAGATTTCCTTTTTTTTGGTTTTGTAGATGTGACATTTTGGTTTATTTGGGTTGAGGGTGGTGCTACGGATGGCCTTATAGACGGGGTATTTACCATCTTAGCTACTTAAATTTCATTAATTGTTGTTTAAGATATTATATATTATAAAACGCTCGGTGCAAATTAGCAAACCCAATTATGAATAGTGTTTTGGGGCACAGTTAGCTTCTCACATTTATATATATTTATAACTAAATTAAATACCTTGTGATACATGAGTAAATTAAAAGTTAATAAATATTAAACAAAAATAAAAAATAAATAATTATAAAATGAAAAAGAAACAAAAATTTTAAAAAATGATGACGGACGGATCTGGCACCTAGACCAGCAATAAAAGCATCGACACGAGGAAGAGAGCAGATGTAACAGTAGAAACTTGATATCATGATACGAAGAGACGTAATTATACTTCTTGTATAAGTAATCGATCATTATTGTTAATCAAGACAATAAGATTTAAGTTTTATTGATAATCAGTTACAATTAAATCAAGTATTATCATAATTTAGTATTGCTGGTATATTTTAGTGTTTATGTGGGAAAAGAGACGATATATAAAATATAGTGTACAACTTTTTTTAATATCTAGTTTATTTATCTTATTTCTTTATAATATATTTACAACTTTAAAAACTTTTAATTTTAAGTAACTTGAATATATTAAAATACTCCTTCTTAACCATTTCATTCTCTCTCCTAATTTACTTTAACTTTTAAAATACCTCTTTTAACCCATTTCATTCCCTCTCCTAATTTACTTTAACTTTTTATCTATTTAAAAGCAACATATTATTACATTTTTAAAAGCAACAAGATGTAAAATAGAAATTATTTCCTGTCGCAGCATTACGCGAGTACCTTGCTAGTATTTATTAATGTATTAATTACACCATCTAATCTAGAGTTGTATTGATAATATAGATCTAAATTTTCAAATTTATACAATTGTTTATTGATAAATATACGTATATCTAAATGTATTGATAATATCTAAACCGAAATTTGATCATGAAAAAGTCAAAATCAAATTCAATTTTTATGTAAATAAATTATTGAGATTTAATTTTACCTAAACTAATGGATAGGATTGTCTAATTAAATTGATCAAAGTTAGTCTTTTATTTATAGGGTCAATAATAGTTTAATTATCAAAGTTTTAATTCGGTTTCGGTTTAATCATTAAAGTTTTTTTTAAACGGTTTTACCATTAAGTTTGAATTTCTTATGATTTAATCCTCAATGTTACACTTTCTTTTTGGTTTAAACTTTAAAGTTTTTTGTCAAACAATTTAATCCTTAAATTTTTGTTAACAATGGTTTAACCTTCAAAGTTTTGTTAAGTTTTTAACAAAACTAAAATGCATAATCAAGTAGAAAGGTAAAATCGAAAATCATACAAAACTTAAGTGATTAATAAGTTTTTTAACAAAACTTCAATGTTTAAACCATTTGAAAGAAACTTTGAGGTTTAATTAAATCATAACAAATTCAAAACTTTATTATAAAATTGTGTAGAAAAAACTTCGAATTGTTAAATCGAAATTGAACGAAAACTTTGATAGTTAAATCATTATTGACCATTATTTATAGGGCAAATTGTATCAAAATACAACGAACTTTAGCTAAATTGTCATTATATACAACGAACACTTTTTCTTAAAATTAATACAAAAGACTTTCAAAATATTACCATTATATGCAAGTGACCTGTTATACAGGTCACCTCCCTTGATCAACCGGTAATTCTTTATTTTATTATTTTTTATAAATATTTTTAATAAAGTTAAATTAAAAAAATCCAACCACTTTTCCTGGAAAAAGGTACGATGATGATGATGTTTCTAATTTAAACATAAACACCAAAGATTTTTACTTTTAAAATCTTTAAACACAAACACCAAACCACTTCTTCATCTTCAAAAGATTTTTAGTTTTGAAATCTTCAAACACAAACATCAAACCACATCTTCATCTTCAAAAGATTTTTAGTTTTGAAATCTTCAAACACAAACACCAAACTACAGCTTCATCTTGAAAAGATTTTTAGTTTTGAAATCTTCAAACACAAACACCAAACCACATCTTCATCTTCAAAAGATTTTTAGTTTTGAAATCTTCAAAAGATTTTTAGTTTTGAAATCTTCAACACCCACCACACCTTCGTCTTCATCTTTCATTTGTCAAGATTGAGCCACCAGTCCACCACCACCTTCATAGTCCGACCACCACCGCCGCCGTTGCCTTGAAGACCCACTGCCGCCGCAGTTGCTTCAAGAGCCACCCACCGCCGCCGTCGCTTCAAGAGCCACCACCTACTGCCGCCGTCACTGATGGGTTTCTACGACTAACGCCCCTGCCAATGAGTTTCTCCGACCACTGCCCTTGTCGATAGGTATCTCCGACCCATGTCTCCCACTGGTTTTTGTTATGCAAATTTGAAATGAACAAGAAGATATGCGATTGTTCTTGTAGATCACACCACCACTTCTGTAATTTCAAACGCTACGATCAAGATCTATTCTTGTAGATTTATTCAAACATGTTATTGTTTTCTTGATTTAGGGTTTTCTAAGTTAAATGGATTTTTTGATTTCTTGTTTAGTGGGTTCTTGTTCATGGGTTTGCATATGCGGTTTTTTATGGGTTTTGTGAATCTGGGTATTTGATCTACTAGGGTTCTTGATCCATAGTTTATAATATGTGTAACCTGGTTTCCTAGTGGTGATGTTTGATGGGTGTTCATCTTATTTGCATAGATTTGGGTTTATTTGTAAAGATTGTATTTGTGATGGTTTATAAATTTGAAGAACACATTTGAACTTGAAAAACACATGAATTTAAAATAAAAAATATATAAAAATTTAAAGATAACCGGTAACCTGTATTTCAGGTTACAAATTGCATACAACGGTAACATTTTCAAAGTTTATTGTATTAATTTTTAAAAAAAAAAAGTTTGTTGTATACAATGACAATTTGGCTAAAGTTCGTTATATTTTGATGCAGTTTGTCCGTATTTATATTAGAAGATTAACTCACAAATCAAGTGCTTACCGGAGTGGGGTAAAGCCGTAAATGAGATGGTGACACCTTATATATAACTTTTTCAATATCTAAAATTTATATTACTTATATTTTCTTGTATCGATATGTTTTATATCTTATTAAGAAAAATTAACTTCTATTTACCCTTTATTAGACAAAGAAAAATATTAAAATTAATGAAAGAAATATGAAAAAAGAATTAATAAATTTTAAATATTATTTTTTAGTGGGTACGAAAATAAAATAATAAGATATAAAAGTAATAAATAGAACTTTTATTCTTCATATTTAAAGTTCATTTATTTGTTACATCTTTTTTCTTTAATTTGGTACATAAAGTGTGAACTCCACAAACGGTTCTTTCATTAGGGTCCATGTATGTATCTAACTTTTAGATAATTCAATATTTAAAAAATATTTTACTTAGATGATATTCCCCATAATCCCATATAATAAGTTCATTTTCTCTATTATATCTTTATTGTTTTTATATATAAAAAGTTTGACCTCCACAAACGGTTCTTTCATACATAGGATCCATGTCGTGATATATATATATATATATATATATATATATATATATATATATATATACATATATATATATATATGGGAATGTTCATTTTGAGAACCATTTTTATTGCGAGAACCGTGAGAATCAATCTTGGTTGTTCATTTTGGATAATGAAATTCATGGATGAAGAGCGTGGGGGATTGAGTGTGGCAAGGTGTATGTAAGGAATTTATAGGTGGACAATCCAATTGAAGGAGGGGGAATTGAATGGCTAAGATTAGTTTTCGCAATAAAAACGGTTCTCAAATGAACTTTTCACTATATATATATATATATGTGTGTGTGTGTGTGTGTGTAAGAGAGAGAAAAAGAGAGGAGAGAAGAGAGATGAGAGAGAGAGAGGAGGTAATCGGGTGTGGAGAGCCGAAAGGGTTACCCGTCGAGTAGCAAGGGGACGTAATGGTGTTAGAGGTCTCACCTGAAAAACCTGATAAAGATCAGGTTGAACGCTATGCCGGTCTAAGAAATACCACATAATGTTAATTATAGTAAATGTAATATATATTTATGAACCCTCATTAATTAACTATGTAAATAAATATCAAAATGCCTTTATTTATGTGACGTTTCAACCTATAGATTAATTATGTGGATTATGCAATTGAATCACAAATAAACCATATTCCAATTTAAGTTTCGTGGATTTGAAATTGAAACGCAAAAATATAATCACCTTAGATGATATTTTCCCATATAAAAAGTTCATTTTTTAAGAAACACAAAAATACATAAGTGTGAACTCCACAAATGGTTCTTGACTTCTTTCATAGGTCCATGTCGTGATATGTATATAACTTTTAAATAATTCAATATCGAAAATATATATTACTTACATGGTATTCCCCTAATAAAAAGTTGCTTTATCTATTAAGGTGTGATTAATACAAATTAACAAGGGTTGGAGAAAGGAAAATAAAAATAAAATTCTTTTAGAATTACAAAAAGAGAGAAATTAATTATATTTCTCTATTTTAATTCCCCGCCGTATGGAGAGAAAAGAGAGGAATTTAAATTTTGAATTCTCAAAAAGTTGAAAAAAAAGTCATGAAGGCGACCTTTTTCTGGCAGCTCTACTTCCGGTGACCATCGCTCTTCTCTGCGGCGGCTGCTGCTTCATCTTTTCTGACGAATGTATCTCTCTCTTGTTTATGCGATTTTGCATATTTTTCAATACTTTTCTTAAGCTTTTGTTTTTTTGAAGTGAAACGTGCTTTGGTCAGTAAACTTCTATTTTAAGTTGGATACTGAATGCTGAATTTTGACGGGGTTTTCTCTTGATTTTGACCAGTTTTATGTTTTTTTTTTGTGGTTGTGGATTGTTTTCTTGTTGAGATATTGCCTTAAGTCACTTTGTTATATTTGTTTTATTTTTTTTACAATATGTTTGGTTTTCAAAAAAAAAAAAAAAAAAAATAGCCCTCGAGGTTCTTAATCAAAGTCATGCCTCAAATTTTTGTTAACAGTAACGTTTAAGGACTATGCAAAATTGCAAATTGAAATTTTATCATTTGCTTCATGATTGAATCTTTTATATCATACTTGTTATAAATCTAGTTATATTTATATACGTATAATTGTGTGTTGTATTATATAGGAAAAATATATGTTGTATCATATGCTATCAAATAAAAGAATCCATTCATATTTTGCAGACTAATTTACTTTTCTACGATATCATTCTCTACTATTATTTTTTTGCAATTCAATTCTTTATATCAAACACAACCTTATTTTGATATACTAGATTAAATGTCCAAATGCTATATAGATTCGTTTAAAAAAATAATAAATAACAAACATTATTTAATGATAATCATTTAAAATTCCATCCATTAGCTACTATTTTTTACTTTACTCTCCCACATTTGTTTATGGCATCTTACGTGGATCTTCCCAAATAAATCTTTTTTAATTTTTAGTTTTGCTTTTAAAATATAGATTTACATTAATCTTTTTTTTTCGCATCTGGATATAAAAGAAATAGTTTAACGTGTAACTTAAATTTTCTTTTTTGCATCAGCATGTAAGAAAAACACCCCAAATAGTATACACATTTTGCATACCAAAGTCACTTGCAACCTAGTGTAAAAAACTATGCAATACAGTGTAAAAAAGTACACCGTAGTGTAAAGCGTGCGGCACAGTGCCAATGTTATGGAACATATTATCATTGTGTAAAATAGTGTAAATGTTGTGTAACATATGCCCAAATGCGTGTACCACTTTAGTATGCCTCGCAATACGATATTGGTGCAATATAGTATTAAAAAATATGTAATACTAGTATAAAATTAAAGAGTACAATTTTATCTTTTAAATAGAGTAATTTAAAAAAAAAAGTTTAGTGTATAAACTATAAAAAATATGACATGTTAAAAATTTGAAGGTGTTGGGTTTTTTTAAACAATTCACTCTCATTTTAGGAGAGTAGCCGCCACTCTGTCTAGTTTTACCAAAATACCCATTTAGCCATTTTTTTCCATATCATTCCCTTTAAAATGCTTTTGAATTACAAAAATATTATCAATTATTTATCTTAAATTTAAGCTCATTGTTTATGGTCCCTAGTGCTAGCCTTCCTAATTTAAGCTCATTGTTCATGGTCCCTAGTGTGTATATAGTGAGAAGTTTAATTGAAAATTGTTTTTTGTGCGAGAACTGTTTGTAACATTATTAATAACTAATTAATAGGAATATTTTGGCTATTTATATATTTATCCAACCATGAATTACGTTCAGTGAGTCATTATTAATTTGCAAAGCTTGATTTTTCCAAAATACACTCGTTAATGCGCTATTAATGAGTCATAGATGAGCTTTTAATGAATCATTAATTAGTTATCAAATATTTAATCACTCGTTAATTTTAGTCAAAGGATGAGTTTAGTCTCATAGTTATTGTACGAAAAACAGTTCTCATTTAAACTCTTCCCTATGTATATATATACATACTAATGTATAAACCATTTAACATTATTTCTCTTACTTGATTTTAAGAGTTTTTAAAATTCAATCAAGACAAAATCTTGACCTTTCATTCTATCTAAATTAATCTTATCCACTTAATATTTAATAATTTCGTTCTCTCTACTAATTTACTTTAATTTTTTATTTATTTAAAATATACTCTCCATATTAACACACTCTCTCATATAAACACAATTATCCAACCACATCAACATAATTTTTAAACTCTTATTAATTTCTATCTCCTTATTTCATAAATATAAATGTTTTTATTATTTTAATGTCTTTTAGACTTTATTTTTAAAATTAATATAATAGTTGATGCAAATAAAAGAAAAATTGAAAAAGATGGACATGTTGTTGTAGAAAACTTTTTTGTGACACTAAATCGCGCGAATAACATATCATTATATTTTTTTAAAGCGACATGTTATAAAACATAAATTATTTGCCGCCGCAGTATTATTGTATTAAACAGTTCTTGTTTGAACCTTCTCCTATATCTTACTCTTTTATAATACATTTACAACCTTAAAAACTCTTAATTTTAAGTAACTTAAATATACTAAAATACCACTTCGTAACTATTTCATTATTTCTCCTAATTTACTTTAACTTTTAAAATACCCCCTTTAACCATTTCATTCTCTCTCCTAATTTACTTTAACTTTTTATTTATTTAAAATATTTCTCTAACACTAAAACATCCTCTCACACAAACACAATTATCCACCCGCATCAACATATTTTCAAAATCTTATTAACTTCTCCCTTCTTATTTCATAAATATAATTCTTTTTCTTATTTTAATGTCTTTTATAATTTATTTTTAAAATTAATAAAATAGTTTATACAAATATAAAAAATAAAAAACAGACATTGTACGATACTTTTTCGTGACATTGAATTGTGCGAATAACATATTATTACATTTTTAAAATCAACATGATGTAAAATAGAAATTATTTGCGGTTGCAGCATTGCGCGGGTACCTTGCTTTTATATATATATATATAAAAGCAAGGTACCCGCGCAATGCTGCGACCACAAATTATATATATATATATATATATATATATATATATATGGAGCGGTTTAAACGAGAACTTTTTTTGTACGAGAACTTCGAGAACCATTTCTGGCCAATCATTTTATTTCCTGTCTTTTTTATTTATTTTAAATGAAAAAGTGTAGTATAGACATTTTTACATTACCTCATATTCTAAAACTAATATATCCATCAAACGAAAAGGTGTTAAATTACGAAAATAATACCAAATTAACAAAAAAATTGTGCTATTTAATTTGAGACCGATCTTACTATATTTTCTCGAAAAAATACTTCTCGTTTGTTGGGCTTTTTTTACACAGCTCTTGACATATGCACATGTGCGTATCTACATCTGTGCTGAAAAAAACTAGGTGAATCTGTACATTTGCACAAGTGCATATATTTGCACATATGCAAATGTCGACTGTACTAAAAAAACCCATCAAATACAAAAAAAAAATCAAAAAAAATATTGCTAGACCAGTCTCAAATTAAAGAGCATAATTTTTTCGTTAATTTGGTATAATTTTCGTAGTTTAATACCTTTCCATTTGATGGATATATTAGTTTAAAAAAGTGAGGATAATGTGGAAATGTCCAAATTACCCTCAATTAATTAAGGATAGATTTGATTAGTTTAAGGTTATCCATTAACAACTCTTTAATCTGGACCCTCCATCTTTTTTATCAACGACTATAATTGGTTCTCGCAGTTCTTGTATGAAAAACAGTTATCGTTTGAACTGTTTTTTGTACGAGAACTACGAGAATCAATCTTGACCATCAAGTGGTAAGTGGAATTCATGGATGAAGAGCGTGGGGGGATTGAGTGTGGCAAGGTGCATGCAAGGAATTCATTGGTGGGCAATCCAATTGAAGGAGGGGGAATTGGACGGCTAAGATTGGTTCTCGTAGTTGTTGTACGAAAACCAGTTCTCGTTTGAACTTTTCCATATATATATATATATATATATATATATATATATAGGGGAGAGTTCAAACGAGAACTACGAGAACCAATCTTAACCATTCATTTTGGATAATGGAATTCATGGATGAAGAGCGTGGGGGATTGGGTGTGGAAGAGTGTATGTAAGGAATTCATGGATGGACAATCCAATTGAAGAGAGGGAATTGGACGGCTAAGATTGGTTCTCGCGATTCTCACAATAAAAACGGTTCTTAAATGAACTTTTCATATATATATATATAGGGAAAGGTTCATTTGAAAACCGTTTTTATTGCGAGAACCGCGAGAACCAATCTTAGCCGTTCATTTTGGATAATGGAATTCATGGATGAAGAGCGTGGGGGGATTGGGTATGGCAGGGTGCATGTAAGGAATTCATGGGTGGACAATCCAATTGAAGGAGAGGGAATTGGATGGCTAGGATTGGTTCTCGCGGTTCTCGAAATAACATGTATGTGTGTATATAAAGAATGACATTTCACCTGAACTTTTCAATAGGAACCTAATTTCATTATATTAAATATCAAGTGATTCTTCACTTATACACTAATTAAATGGAGCCTTAACAACATTCAAGGTATAAGTTGCATTCAGGGTATAAGTTGTCAACATAATCTACTTTGTGGCATAGTTACGAATCAACTTAGCTGACTGCTTTCACTTCTAGTTGTAGAGCAAAGAAAACTCCGTACGTATTTATTAATTATATTGATCATTAATAATAGAGTATAAATTATACAATAGAATATATCCTGATAAATAATTCCAGACTCATATATATACAATTGGGCAGACTAAACCATATACAATCTCAATAGTATGAGGACAACTTTCAGAGTATCGGTACACACACTATATATATATAGGGGAGGGTTCATTTGATAACCATTTTTAATACAAGAACCGTAAAAACCAATGTGGACCAATCAACTTAGATAATGTTTTAATAACCTTATTTATTGTAATTAAAAAAGTATATATACGCATCCTTTAGGAAATATATATCAAATTATTTATTTATATATATGAAAAAGGCGGCTGCCTTTTTTGTTGTAAAAATATTTTAATTTTTTTTTCTTTTTTTCTCTTTTTTCAATATTTATAATTTGAAAGAATTACTTTTTTTATTTTTTATCTCCTTCTCTATGTATTAATCATAACCATATATGTTTTTTTTAATTTTAGTAATATATTAGATACTTATACCTCATCGATCTTTTTTGTTAGAATTTTTTGAGTTAGAAATGAGTTTAACTAAACAAACTTTTAGTTACACGTGCACAAGAGTTCTAAACGAAAACAAATAGGGGCTTGTTTGTGTTCGTTCATTTAACTTTAGCCGAACAAAAAAACGAACACGAACGACATTATCCTTTCATTTAATTAAACAGTAGACCATAAACGTTCATTCATTTATGTTCATGAACATTCGGTTATCCGTTTGTTTATGTTCGTATATATTATATATATTTATATTATATGTGTATGTGCGTATATATAATGTTTATTTGTGTTTAATAATGTTTGGATTTGTATTATAACGTGTGTTTTTTCGTTTACGTTGTTTATTATTTAAAAACGAACATAAATGTAAACGAACGATCCAATCTTTTAAATAATTGAACACAAATACTCGTTCGTTTCTCGTTTATTTATTCGGCTAATGTTAAACGAACGAACACGAACACAGAATTCCGTTCGTGTTCGTTTATTTGTTCGGCTAAAGATAAACGAACGAATATGAACAACTCCCGTTCGTGTTCATTCCGTTCATTATAGCCTTAGCAATGAGTTTGACTAAGTCAACTTTGAGTTGAACGTGCACACATGCATCTATGTATACATGTGCATGTGCATATATGCACCTAGACGCACCTGTGTGAAAATAAAACCTAGTAGTTTTATGCACATATGCACCTTGCATATGTGACTTTATTGTATGTGCTGAAAAAAGACAGTGATATATGCACATGTGCACCTATTGTAATTTGCACATGTGCACCTATATGCACCTGTACTCGGAAAAAAGACAGTGGTATGTGCACATGTGCAAATATCAAATGCTGTGTTGAAAAAAAAAACCCAGCAAAAATAAAAAAAATTCTTTGAAAAAATATAGCAATATGGATGTCATATTAAAGAGCATAATTTTCTTATTAATTTGGTATAATTTTCATATTTTAATACTTTTGCGTTTGGTAGATGTTTTAGTTTTAAAAAATTGGGGGTAAGTGGTCCCCCACCTTTAATTAGGCTATTTGCCTAAAATACCCTTCTAGCATTTTTGGAAGCTAAAAATGACGGCTGTGTTTTGAATTAATTACATATTTGCCACACTTAATATAAACCTTTGATTAATTATGATCAATGGCTACAAATGGTTCTCGCGGTTCTCGCAATAAAAATGGTTCTCAAATGAACCCTCCCCTATATATATATATATATACTAGCATCATACCCGCGCAATATGCGGCGGCAAATTGTTCTTGGTTTATAATATGTCGCTTTCAAGAATGTAATGATATGTTATTCGCACGATTCAATATCACGAAAAAGTTTTCTACAACATGTCCGGTTTTTTTTCCAAATTTTTTTTTATTTACATCTAATTATTTTATTAATTTTAAAAATAAATTCTAAAAGACAATAAAATAAGAAAAAAGATTTATATTGATGAAATAAAGAGAAGAGTTAATAAGATTTTAAAATTATGTTAATGTGGGTGGATAATTGTGTTAATATGAGAAAATATAGTTTGAATAAAAAGTTAAAGTAAATTATGAGAGAATAAAATAGTTAAAGATTGAGTGGATGTGATTAATTTAGATTAAATGAAGAGTTAAGATTTTATATTGATTGAATTTTGAGAAGTTTTAAAATTTAAGAGAGAGAATATTAAATGGTTTATATAGTGGTATATATATATATATATATATATATATATATATATATATATATATATATATATATATATATATATATATATTATATGTCATTCTTATTTTGCCACAAATCAACCACTAAGCGCTATATATCACTACGAGTAAACAATCAATATTTACTAACCAATTCATATATTAAGGACATGCATAATGAAAAAGCATCACGTAGTGGGTGTGAGGTTTTATTGACATTTTTTGTAAAAAAATTAAAAGGAGTTAATTTATTCCTACTTTGTACACATATATACTTTCTAAAAACACGAGATTTGTACGCTATCAACATGCTAGATCCTTACACCAATAAATCATACATGCTTTGCTCCTTTGGACTTTAATTGGTGACACCTCTTAAGAAAATAAAATGAATAAAGTAATGAGATAAGGGCAATATAATTTTGGTCGACTCAAGTTTGAGAAGGACCAAAAGTACCATAAAATCGGGTTAAGAGGACTTGGATCCGTAAGTTTTCAATTATAGAGACCAAAGCTGTTAAAATTAGCGAACCACAAAGACCAAAAATATAATCAACTCTTGTACTTATTTTCATTCTCGTCCATGGATGATTTGATAGAAGTTTTGGCTGAAATTTGTGGAGTGTCAAACTATATATAGCGTTTTCTACATTACTGCATACATATATTAGTAGATATTCACAACTTTTAAGGATGCGATGTATGGTTGGGTGATGGAATGGGGTTTTTCGGTGTAGAGGCGCCATGGGAACACCACCATGGCTGCCATCGATCTATTCCGATAAAGCGTGTGTTACTCGATCAAGGAAAGACTAAATGCACACAAGACTTGTATTCTTTTTCTTCATTTTACTCTTTTAATAGAAAATGGGTTAATCAGTGGAATACACAGAGAAAGATAAAAATGATAGAAAGAGATCGAAAAGCTAACATGTTAATTTCGAAGCAAATTAATAATTATCTTATATGTTTCGTTCTTATCATTGAGACAGGAATATAAGTTGGTCGCTAGCTTTTGCCGCCTGGAGCTTGTTGACGTTTATATCACGACGAGTATTCGCAGTCACACGAGGATATGCTTGGAGAATATTATTTAAAAAAATTAGTTAATATTTCATAGTTCTAGTAATATTCTGATGTCAAGGTCGCACACTAGCTTTTTCATAATTCTTTTAATTGTCTGTTTTTTTTAATATTTTTTTATGTCCTTTATAAATCCACATACATATACACACATACATATATATTTATATATATAGTTTAATTATAAATACTCTTTAATCTTTTACTTTTGCCTATATATATTTTGAACCCTTTAGACATCAAATGAAAATTATTTCTATGTGTCTGATTTTTTTTATCATCAATTAACACATTATTAATAGAATATGTATAAATCAATCCAGTTACACTTAGGATTATGAATGCTTGAGTAATATTTTGTTATTATTTAAGGTTCTAGCTAGCATCAGACAAGTAGTACAGGGTCGTTTGTATAAATACTTTGTAGACCAAACGGGTTAAAATGTAATTATATCATAGTAGAAGGTCCGAAGCTACAAAATTTCCCTTTCGGCTTGTGTATAAAAGCTGCCAAAAATTAACAATAGTTTCATACACACAAGAAAAACAATGAGCGTCGAGAATTATGACCCTTGTTTCCCTGACCAGCCCGTAGTTGATCAATACCTCCCAGTTTGGGCTAGCCTTCCCGCATTCCGGTCCAAGCCGGCTTTCATTTGGGCTGAAGACGGTAATTCAGCCGGTTCACTAAAATGCTCGAGTCTCACCTACCAGTGTTTAAACAACTTAGTCCAGTTGATTTCGTCTCAACTTCTGTTATCATTTCAGAGGGGTGACACCGTTATCATCTTATGTTCTCCTGGGCTTCACCTCGTTGAGATCTTATTTGGATGTCAACGAGCTGGGCTTATCGGAGTGCCCATCATCCCTCCAAACCCGGCTTTTTCTAACGAGGATCGGCATCATCTCATTCGTGCTTTATCACAAACACTACCAAAAGCAGCTATCGCGGATCGGGGTTACATTGAAAAAGTCCAACAATACATTAAACTTTCTAGTCCGGAAAATCATCTTTCTAATTTATTGCGTAGTCTCACATGGATATCCATGGAGAGTTTTATGGAGAAAACTGTAAACTCGGATAAGAGCTTACTTTCTCCATATCAAGGTTGCAAGCCAGACGAAGTGTATTTAGTTCAGTACACTTCCGGGGCAACCGGAATTCCTAAGCCTGTCCTAGTGACCGCTGGTTCAGCCGCTCATAATGTCCGGGTGGCTAGGAAATCCTACGATCTTCATCCAAACAGCATCATAACATCGTGGCTACCTCAATACCACGATTGTGGGCTTATGTTTCTCTTGTTGACGATTGTTTCGGGTGCGACCTGTGTGTTAACCTCACCAAACACATTCATCAACCGGCCCAGAATTTGGCTTGAGTTAATTACCAAGTTCAAGGCAACTTGCACCCCGGTACCCTCGTTCACACTGCCTTTGGTCATCAAAAGGGGCCAAGCTTTTGACAAACAAAGCCTTCCAATAAACCTAAACACCATGAAAAACTTGATAATCATCAACGAACCGATATACCATGAAGCCATTAAACAGTTCGTCGAAGTGTTCAGCCCATTTGGACTTGACCCTTCTTCAATTTCCCCGTCTTACGGGCTAGCCGAAAATTGCACTTTTGTCTCCACTTCATGGAGATCAAAGGTTCAAGAAACCAATTTCCCGATCCACAAGAAGCTATTGCCAAGTGCTCGGCTCAAATTCGATGAACCGGACGACGAAGAAGATCAAATCAACATGGTAATTGTGAATGAGGAAACAAATGAGCTAGTGGAAGATGGCTTCGAGGGGGAGATTTGGATTGCTTCTTCTCCAAGCAACGCCTCAGGTTACTTGAGCCACACGTCTTTAACCCAAGAAATCTTTCAGAGCAGATTAAAAGGAAGATTCAGCCATGAACGTTTCCTTCGAACAGGGGACAGAGGAATCATCAAAGGCGCGGAAAGATTCCTGTTTGTAACAGGTCGATGCTCGGATGTCATAAAACACGAAAACGGGGTCGAAACTCATGCTCATTATCTGGAAACGGCAGCATACGAATCGTGTACGAGGTTTCTACGAGGAGGGTGTATTGCAGCATTTGAGATTCAGGGGAATAAGACAGCTATTGTTGCAGAGATGCAGAAGAGTGATCAGATAGAAGAAAGCATGTTGAAGGGAATATGTGAAGGAATTAGAGAGTTTGTGATGAAGGAAGAATGTGTTGAGGTGGAGCTTGTTGTATTAGTGAAGAGTGGAAGCATTCCGAAAACGACGTCGGGGAAGATACAACGATGGCTTGCTAAAGATAGATTGTTGAGGGGTGAAATGAAGGTGATACTGGAGATGAAATTGGATAAGGAAGGTGAAGGTGAATACAGTTTCAAGAAATCTTTAGGGAAAACTAGTCTGATGATGATAGATGATCATGAGAGAGAAAGAAGAAAGATGGTATTACATAGTAACTTATGAATATGCAAAAACTGCTTACACGTACACACTAACGGCCTGGCCAAAAAACAGCTTGTTAATTCCCATGATGAAGTACGAGTTACGACGCAGTAATAAAAAGATGGATATGGTTAAATTTTCAATTATTTAAATATTGTTTTTGGTATTTAAATATGAATGAGATATTCATATTTAAAAAGATTTACAAGACGAATATATATATTGTTGTGAGAGTAGAGAGAAAATGATGATGTATAATGAAAATTATGATATCACTGAAAACATGTAAATATGACGTGGACACATATTGACATCATATTGGTCGAAAATGGAAGAACCCTTAATATTACATTTGAATTCAATTTAATTGGGAGGGTTTAGATGAAAATTATGATGGGTTGTATGAAATATGTGAGAGGGTTTTATAACAATTGTATATTAATATAATTAATTATAAGCTATTTGTAAATTATGTTTAATAACTTGTGATATATTTGTTTAGATAAAAAATAATTATATATTTGTGATCTTATTTTAACTACGTTTTGATATAAATTTCATCGTAATATGACATTTTTTTAAATTAGTATATTTTAGTTTTTTTAACCATCGAGAGCAATAGATAGGTAATCCTTGGACATTCTATTCGTATTTTATATTCATTTCTTCTATGTATCATAGTTGATATAATAACTGATTTTTTGGTATTTTAATAAAAAAATTAAAAATAAACTATTTTTTAAAAGTTTGTCGTATTACGAGAAAATCTATGTGTTTAATAACAAATTAGTATGTCTTTTAAAACTCTTGGATCCTTTTTTATAACAAATTGAACTTTACAATGTGTTAAAGTTTGTCATACTTTTTTTTATAGAAATGAAATGTAGAATTTATTCCTTACAAAATAAATTCTACGATACTAAACTTGACCTAAAGTAAACGATTTTCTAATATGCAAGATATGTAAAAAAATGTAAGACTTTGTACACGTTTAATAATATTTTCTTTTTATATTACAACTTTTGAGCCCATAATCAGTTAATCACCTGGTAAGTTCACACTTCTCACCAAGCCTATTAAGAAGGGCCCAAAGCTAGTGCACATGAATACATGATGACATGAACAGATGAACTAGATCATTTTAATACATAAATGAAATAAAATAAAATATATCAAGCTCGCACATTACGTCGGGTGATATTCAAATAATCATATTCCTAGTAATTTAATTTATATGTATATATCATATATAAGATGATTATTCAAAGTTAGGTAGACAGTATTTAGGTTAACATGTATCTACTACATTTGCTGATTACATTATATACATGAGGCTATATTAGCTAGTAATGTTATGAAATCAAATGTAATTTACACAAACTGAAGGGTAAAAAGTGAGTATTTATTAAGGGTTAAATTGAAAATCCGAAATGATGCATAACAGAAATTTAACCCTTAAGCATAAAGTGGGAGGCATACCTTAATACACCTTGATACCGCTAAGCCAAAAACCATTTGATTTATAAATAATAGTAAGTAATTTTATGGATCAAATGTAAGTTATATAAAGTTAAGGGTATATAGTGAAGAAAATTAAGGGTTAAAATTGAAATGAATAGTGATTTTAATTGGAAAATTGATTATAAGGGATAATACTCTATAAATTTTAGCTAAAAAAGAAAATGATAATAGTATATATGAGTAAAAATAGTATGATTTTTTATATACTCGATTAATGGATTAAGATAAATATAAATGTCATATGTTTATAAATGTCATCCAAATTAAAGATGTTTTTCTTATATACTCACTAATTTTTCTATTCCACGGAACCAATAATGTATTTTGAGATTTTTAATCTTTACCTTTATTTAAAGTCGGTTTTGATTATTAATTGTTTTTGTAGTTTTTTATACATAATATAGAATAATGTTCAATATAATTCATACTTAATTTATAGTCCTAATGGACTAATTTTAGCCTTTGATCAATGACATCAATGGTTCAGATTGCATTTTAAAATTTTGGGCGGAGTGACATTTTCGTAATTCACATGGATGCTTTTACAAATCACATGTGATAGTATACTGAATCACCTGTGATTTAATATTAAAATTTTAGTACTATATTTTTTACATGGTCTTTATTGAATACAACTCACATAATATATTCTTGTTTATTTAAGTCTGGACAATAATTATCGATATTTTTACTTTGAGAATGAAACGAAATGTGCATGATAGACTTGAATTATTAAGAATACGTGAGACTTTGTTTCTAAAGACAAGATGGAGATGTTCTAAGGAGTCGCCCATACTCTACTAGGGATTGTAATGAATCGGATATGGTTGAGTGATGTTATATTTACATTTAAAAAATCATTGGTGACACCCCAGTAGCATTGTGGGAAAAAATCTCAAAAATTCAACATCGTACACTAGGTTAACTGGTGGTTCATGCTACCAGTTTGGACCAAGGAGATCCGCCCATGTGTTTCCTCTCACACAATCACATAAATTAAGAGACCAACTCTCATGTATGTGAGAAAACATAATGGGTCATGTTTAATCACAACATAAGAGAATCTAATCCAATCCAAATATATATTATATACAAAAGTAAATAAGAAAACTGAAGGAAAAAACTAAATTTCATAAAAACAATCTAAATCACAATCGAGGTCGACATAGAAGAGAGAATTGGGTTGGTTGTGAGATCACCAGAGAAGAGTGAATCGAAGGAGAGTAATTAATCCCTGCCATTTGTGCTTATGGCTACCCATCTGAAACACAATTCATTTGCAGCGAAGAAATTGAAGAACCACATAGAATAACGAATGAAGGATGATCATGTTAGAGAAATAAGAAAGCATTTTTTTAAGGTAGGACTCGCCTTTTTGCAGCGTGAGTTGATTCATATTGGTGTGATCACACTAGCAATAACACACATTCACACCATGATTGGCTTTTAATGCACTTCCCATAAGGCTCCACTCCCCCGACTTTCCCTTATTTATAATAAAAAGCTTAAATTACATTAAAGTTTTAATTAATATAAGTTGCCTTTTGGTGTTCTACAATATATATATATATATATATATATATAAGGGTAATTTGAAAAGTCTTTTATTTGCGAAAAGTACGAAAAGAGATCTTAACCGTTAGATTGTTTAATCAATGGTTATAAGTAGTTGTGACAGTTTAGTAAATAACTAGAATTTAAATGGTATTAATTAATAATAGAAAAGGGTATTTTTTTGTTAATAAACACTCATCTCTTCTCTCAAACTATCTAACCCGTATTTCAAACCCCCCCTATTCACCCATCTTTCTCACAAAAAAACCTAGAATTCATGTATCTCTCTCTATAGCCGCCCCACCCTCCCATTCTCTACTACCACCGCCGTAGACCTCCGATGATGGAGCCACCACCGTATGGTCGCCACCACTCCTATGGTCATGTACATCTCATCCTTAACGGGATTCCTCCACTCCTATGTTGTCGACCTTCGCCGCTTGCCGCCGCCTCCAGATCTAATTGTCGCCACTGCCCTCGCCGCCCCCATAACTAATCATCGCCACTGCCTCGCCGCCTTCTCCTCCGCCGCCTTCATTCACTGTGAGTGAATGCTGCCGCCGACAAAACCCCGCCTCCATTCTTAGAAGCGTTCATCGCTGCTACTGCCGCCAAACCACCGTCATACCCTCTGCTCCATTCACTGTTGGTATTTTCATGTATTTTTTTCTTCTTTAGCACTTGAAAAGTGTGGAAGAAAGTTGGTATTTAATGTGTTATGGATTATTTCTAAGATTACATTATGGGTTTGGTTTGAATATGATTATATAAATGATGTTCACCAGTAAATTTCACAGTTTATTTAATTGTTCATTGCTGAATGTATCTAAATCATAAATGTTTTTATATGTTCAAAGTGAATACTTGGTAAGAATTAGAAAATAGGTTTTCAAATAAAAAACGTAATTTTAGATGTTATTTGTATATTTCATTATTGAACATATTGTTTTAATATTGTTAATTTCTTAATACTTGTGAAAAGAATGCAATTTTATCTATGAAAATTGTAATAATAAGCTCGTAATTTTATCTTGTATAGGGTCATTAACTAATGATACAAAAATTCACATATCTATAGTTATGTTCAATATATATTGAAAAATTCAATTTAAAACTCGTATGCTTTTGGCTATGTTTATTATTGAACATAGTATTTTTTTTTCCTTTTTAAATGGTTAAAATAATTTGTCTTTGATTGTGTTTACCGGTAAACATAGCATCAATGATGAAAAAACTAGTAACATTTGTTGTGTTCACAGGTGCAAACCGTAAATTAATAAAATATTGGAATTTAATTTTAATTTAAAACTTAAGATAGAAAAATATAAGAGAGAAATATCAATAGACTGGAAAGAGAAAAAATTAATTAAAAAAAGAAGAGATAAAATATTTATATATACTAATTACTCTTTTGAATTAACTAAAAATATTGATTATGATTAATGTGAAACACAAGATCAAAACAAATTAATGACTGAAATTTTTTATCGCACTTTTCGCATGAACACGCTCATACATACATACATATATATATAGACGGAGGATCGAATACGAACGATGAAATCGTTCGCAAATTGCGAGCGCAATTTATGTGCTACAAAAGTCAACTTTTGTTGCCGTAAATAATATATATATGTATTATTATTATTATTATTATGTGTAAAGATGAGATGTAGTGTTTTTATGTTAGATGCAATGATTTTTAGACAAGATACATGGGTTCTTAAATGAGAATCTACTGATTAATTCACTCGTTCGCATGAACACTCCCATACGTATACATACATACATACATATATAGGGGATCGAGGGTTTATTTGAGAACCGTTTTTATTGCGAGAAATAATCTTAGCCGTTCATTTTGGATAATGGAATTCATGGATAAAGAACGTGGGGGGAGTGTGGCAAGGTGCATGTAAGGAACTTATGGCGGGCAATCCAATTGAAGGAGAGAGAATTGGACGGTTAAGATTGGTTCTCGCAATAAAAACGATTCTTAAATAAACTTTTCAATATATATAGGGGAGGGTTCAAACGAGAATTGTTTTTCGTACGAGAACTGCGAGAACCAATTTTGGCCCTTCATTTTGGATAATGGAATTCATGGATGAAGAGCGTGGGAGGATTGAGTGTGGCAGGGTGCATGTAAGGAATTCATGGTGGATAATCCAATTCAAGAAGGGGGAATTAGACGGCTAAGATTGGTTCTCGCAGTTCTCGTACGAAAAACATATATATATATATATATATATACGTACGGAGGATTGAATACGAACGATGAAATCGTTCGCAAATTAATGTTTTAGTTTAATTATTATATATTAATATATATAAATAGTACGTTATGTTATAGTTTAAATAAATAAAACCTGGAATTCACATATAAAGTCAATAGAAGCGCTGCATCATTGACAGCCTCATGAAAAAATATATACAATTTATTCGGTAACAAACTCACACGTCCCTAATTAATGTTTTATATATGTAGTTTAAATTAGAATTTAACTATCTTAAGTAACTTAATTAATGACAAGCATCTTAAATATACATACTCATACCTCTAGATTATATGCACTTTAATGTGTGTATAATCTAATATTATTTTATATGTATAAGCGTTGCAAATATATTTAATTTAGGTGCACCTTTTAAATGTTTATAAATTCCACAATATGCAAAATATATGAGTGAGTTTGAATAAGTTAAGAATTATGAATTGAAGGATGTAATAGAAAAAACGATGTTGTAAGATGTGTTAAATATTTTTGTTAACATTTTAATTTTTAAAAAGGTATGATAAGATTTTTTTTAGAACTCACACATCTTATTACGAGACTTGAACCCTATTATACGTTGAGGACACTTGGGTCAAAGAGACTTTGGTAAAAGTAAAAGGTATGATAAGATATCAAATCTTAGGTTCCTTACCAAAGATAAGATAACATGTTTTTAATTAGTCATAAAATTATTAAAAAAAGTAACAGTGTTAATGTTTTTTATTTTTAAAAAAAAATCTAGAAACATAGCAAATTGACAGTATTTAGGGTGTTATTTCAATACATAATAGGGCTATAATAAACTAAAAACTTATTAATAAAAAAATCGTAGTACTACAGCAAATAGAGCGTATTGAAGATGTTGGAAGGAAAAATGAAAAATTCCACACATGCAAAAGTAAATAAAAATGGACGGTGGGGAGAAATTAATGGTTTAGCGTAAAAACGGAGTGTCAAGGGGTTGAGGAGGAGGAGGAGGCAAAAAGGGGCCAATAATGAAGGTTTTTTGTGGAATGGGACCAGTCACCAGTATATATAAGTTTGCTTTGCAGCGTAGTGTCAAGTGTAACTGTGTGTGTGTGTCTATGTGTAAGGAAGATAGACACTCAACGTGACATTGTCCTTTCGTCGTTCTCAATTATATTTGCACTGCACCCTATTTATGTTATTTGAATTTAATTTCAACGTATAACTATTATTAGTTTTATTTCATATACTAGGAAACAAATATATATAGAGGAGGACCCATGATTTTTATTGACCGGTAGCATTATATATAGTGATAAAAAAAATAATTAAAATTGAGGATATTGTTCGGGGGTTTTTTTTACGGGTTTCCAGTTAATCGGGTCAATTAACGAGATTTCAGTTATTATTTTAGTATTTTGGAGCCAAAATTTAAAATAAAACATAATTTATGTGAAGTCATGTTAATAAAGTGTTATTTTAAAGGTATAAATCGAAAAGTGAACTATATCTTATCATTTTTATTAGATTTTGGTGGCATAAACTTTCACTGATGACACCCTAAAATTTGACTAATGGTACCCGCTTAAAAACATTAAAAATGTTCACTATGCAAACAAATTAAATTTGTTGGTGTCCCGTACCACCACCATCTAAAGAACAGGGTCCGCCTTGTATATATGTAATATCCCATTTTATTCACTCTTTTTATTATTATAAATAAATAGTTGATATTATAATCATAACACCTTATTAATTAGTATAATAATTCAATTTAACCCAACACAACAACTTTACAAATAAACTATACATTTAAATACACTTTTGATGAATGTCAAAATTTACCCCGTTTACTTTTTTTACTTTCAAATTTTAGTATTATTTGGAGAGGAAACATAATAAGCATTGACCATAGTTCAAAGTTTTGCATCTAATTGGCTCTAATAGTCAAAAGTTCACCTTGAGCCAAACCAACTTCTTAGAGCAAAGGATTTTAGCTCGGTGGGTACTCGGCCAATCCATATTAAAACAATAGGAAATCCAGCTTTTTGCATTGGAAGAAGATAAATAGGGAAATAGTCATATTAATGTCATCAGACCCATCACACATGACATAGAAGAAAGACACTATCTTACCATTAAACGGACAATTATGATCTGAATCAAATAAAAGACAAACAGGGATAGCATTCACAAGAAACATACGAACTATTAGGTCTCTTACTAACCTTTCTCATACTTACATCTTATAAATGTCTTGAAGGAACAACTTTTCTTTTCATCAGCAAGTTGCTTTAGCTGTAGCAGCTCTTAGTGTAACTCTAGCTAATTCGTCTTCCAACTTCCTTAGTCCACTTGTAGTGGTGGTCGTCACTGACGATGACAAGCTCCATCATCTTTGTTTCAATTCATCATTGACTACGGGTTGTTTGGTGTTTGGCCCGTCATTGTGAGGCTCTTAGTCGTGGTGATGAGCTCCGTAGCTCGTCTCCCCTATTCTTTTTTTTAAATCAATTATATTAATATAAATTAGTATTATATGGGTCAAGTAATGATAGTGATGGTGATATAGAGGTTAGTCATGCATGTTATGATTATGACTGTTTAGTCATGGAATTTTCATAGGCTGAAAAGGTTGATGTGTTAGTCGGTCATGACTGTTATGACATAACAGTCATGCATGTTATGACTACAGGTGGTCTTATTAAACCTTACTTCTAGTATACTGGGTTTTGCTTCATAAATGGCTTCATTAAGCGTTTTGAAGTGTCTAAAGGCGGATCTTTAGTTAGTATGCAGGGTCTTGACACATATGTTAATACTGGAGTACTCTTCATTTGGTACCCATTACCGACACACCTCGGTCTTTCAACAAACAACCTTGTATGCTCCTCTACCCATTTATCTCCCATCTTAATAGACAGAAACTTTGTCTCCGTCATATCTAGATTATGCCTACTACAATACTCTTTCCGTATATTTCTTAGAGAAGTCCTTTCATGTTAGCTTGTCAGCCATAATATTCTTAAGAGTAGCAGTCATTCTCCTTTTTAGCATCTTAACAGTGTATTTTACTTTTTTCTCGTCACTGGAGTTGAACACTTACTCCATCTATTTCAACCACCAATGACTGATAGTAGGTTCATTATTCCCTTCAAAACTAGGAAAATTGCATCCTATAAAGTTTTGAAGAAACAGTTTTTCTTTTTAATCAGCAAGCTGCTTTAGCTTTAGCACTTTTATTTTAGCTTATTACTCCTAGCTAGTAGACCAAGATAGGTCGTATTTCTGATCTTTTGTGAACTTACTCCTCCACTCCTTCAATTCACTGGATCATATAACAATTCGTTAGGTACTTATGTATTTTAGAGCACCGTACCATGAGCTAAATTTCACCCATACGTACACTTATAATTATTTATATATCCCTCAAATTTTAAAGAAAACAAAAAAAACAAAAAATCATTCTCAAGTGTCATGTTATGTCATCTGTTGGTCTTGTTGTTTCCCACTATCTCTCTCTCTCTCAATCTCTATCTCTCTCTCCCTCTTTCTCCCTCGTCTTGATAATCTTTAGCTTCATTTCAAGCAACCAAACTGTCCCTTGTTGGAACCTCTGAAACACACACTGTATACATATATATCCATTAATACAACGTAAAACCTAATTCCTCCATTCAAAAGGTTTGTGCGCATATATGCTTGATGCTTATCTTCCACTTCTACTGCTTCGTCTGAGGTAATTCAGCCTTCAATTCGATCAATTCCCCTTAATTTAATCGTGTATAACATTAGAGATCCACGCCTACAACAAACGTAATTCTTTTCTCAACAAATTCGATTCAACTGAGCTAATTCGTTGTCTGGATTTTAAACCCATAAACCTGCAGATTTATATATACCCACTTGTATTCATGTATCATGACCGGGTTTCCATAATTTTCATAAGAACAGCACGTTTGCTGTCAAATGAGTCAATTTCGGATGACTAGATTCAACTATATTTAAGTTTCTATCTTTAATTTTTATTGTTTTGAGAAATTTTATAAACTTTTGCATATGTTTAGTACCGTTGATAATTCATTGGAATTTAGCCTAAAGAATGTTAACTTGAATACACATATAAACAAGTTCTACTCGATCTTTAGAATAGGCGTATAGTAATTTGTGTAATTTCAATCTCGTACGTCTTTTTTTTTTCAGATGTGTTAACAGACCAGACGTATGACGAAATTAATCTTCTTTTTTAGGTTTAGATAAAATAAGGTGATTTTTTAGTATTAATTTATGTAGCATTTTTTTAGGGTGGGTTTAATCAAGAAATATTAGTTAATAATGGCGATGAGTGGCACAGACAAAGAGATAAGAACGCAGACTTCTTCGCTCACATTTAGCCACCACCACCACCACCAATTGGCTCGTGAGTCTTCCTCAGAATCCATGGATCATGGGTCAGATCCAGAACCATTTGGTGGATCTGGAGCTTCGGTTACACCCATATCGGTCGGATCTAGGCTCTTAAAGTCGCCGCCAGCAAGGTACCGAGAGTGTTTGAAGAACCACGCCGCCAACATAGGCGGCAATATCACAGACGGATGCGGCGAGTTTATGCCTTCGGGCGACGAGGGAACTCTCGAAGCACTAAAATGTGCAGCTTGTAACTGCCACCGTAACTTCCATCGGAAAGAAACCACGGTTACTGCCGGACCCTTTCTTCAGCTTCCACCTCCGTTACCCTCGCCGTCACCGTTGTTCAACCGTCACCCCAACTGGGCTTCCTCCATTAACGCTCCACCGTTAAAGATGACGGTAACGGAATCTTCGAGCGAGGAGCTGCATTTCACGGCGTCAGGGTTGGTGAAAAAGAGATTTAGGTCAAAATTCACGCAGGACCAGAAGGAGAAAATGCTTGAATTTGCAGAAAAAGTTGGGTGGAGGATACCAAGAGAAGATGATCCAGAGGTTCAAAGATTTTGCGCAGTGGTTGGAGTTAAACGACAAGTTCTCAAGGTCTGGATGCATAATAATAAAGCCATTTCTTCTGGGAAGAAGCAGCAGCAGCAGCAGCAGATTCAAGATTCCGTGGGTTGATTAATGAATTGATTGCACGCTACAATCTACCTATCCGCGCAGTACGTAGAATGTTGTAATGTCTACGGGATATTGTGGTTTTCATTTCATTTTTGTTTCTAATTTTCTTTTAATTAATGATTTTAAGGAGTTTAAGTTTTATTCTAGCTACAAATATTTTCTTTAATTAAAGTGATCCAAGACTATATATGACATAATTTCGTATTATACATTGGAACCTTGTGTGTAGCTAATTAAGCTTGCTAGGCAAGTTTTCATGCAGCAAAATGTTTATATAAATACAACATGTTGTAGCCTAGCGGTATTAAGGTGTTGGAAGGTTTTTTTCATGACATATGTTTATGGGTTTAAGTCCTGCTGTGGACAAAAGATGTAGATTTAGAACTAGATTAGTGTGTCCGTGTGTTCTATTGTTCGACATATATAATGAGAATAGGAAACTAAATGAGAATTGAAGACTCAATCTCAACTGTCTGATCGACGTCCAGATATAAAAAAATCACGCGGTGACAATTTCGTAATTAATTGCAACTATCATGTGCAGTTCTTTGATATTTCATATATGAATTAAGTATTTGTTTGTTTATACTTTGTTGCTTCACTTTTTTCTTTAATATTTCAGTCACGAAACAGTAGTATTTCATGACTGAAATATCAAAGAAAAAAGTAAATCAATAACTTTTTTTTCTTTAATGTTTTAGTTATGAAACAATAGTATTTCATAACTAAAATATCAAAAGAAAAAAGTAAAGCAGTGACTTTTTTCTTTGATATTTTAGTCATGAAAAAGTAGTATTTCATTATTAAAATATCAAACAAAAAGCAAAGCAGTGATGTTTTTTTCTTTGATATTTCAATAATGAAACTATAGTATTTCATAACTGAAATATCAATAAAAAAAGTGAACCGGTGACTTTTTTTTCTTTGATATTTCAATCATGAAACAGTAGTATTTAATTATTGAAATAGCAAAGAAAAAAGTTGAACGGTGGAGCATAAGCATACATACAGTGATATTTCAGATATATATGAAACATGACAAGATGAATAAAATCAAACATATGTCATCTTAGATATGAAACGTGTCAAATATTATAAAGTTGCGATAAATTAAGAAAATGCCACCGCGTGATTTTTTAGATCTGCGACTAGATCGGGCGACTGAGATTGAGTCTCTCATTCTTATTTTAACCTCCATATATATAGAGAGAAAGATTTATTTGAGAACCGATCTTATTATGAGTACCACGAGAATAAATCTTAGCCGTGGTAGCACTGGAGTACTAGACACCAACAAATTTTGCAGACGTAGTGAAAAATTTTAACGTTTTCGATCATGTGCCATCAGTCAAATTTTAGGGTGCCACTAGTGATTTTTTTATGCCATCAAAATCAAAGAAAAAATAAATTTTAAAAAAAATAGTAAGATATAGTTCAATCTTCCATTTATCTATACTAATTTATAATGCATTTAAATATTTTGAAACTCTTAATTTTTAAGTACGATAAAAATACAATACTACAATTCTCCTAACAAATCTACATTATAATAGAAAATGATAACAATAAATGTCAATATGTGTTTTATGAATATTTGTTAGACTTTGTATTATTATGGAAATCATTGTTTACATACATAGGAAGAAAGACTAAAAAACAACTCAATAAAATAAAAATAATTATTTGAATATTGGCAAGTTAAATAATTGGTATATAATATTATTTTTTGTTAAAACTTCATAAAAGAAAAAAGGGATACCGAAAAGGTAAAAAATTAATATTTTAATTGAATTTAATTAACATTATTTGGTATATATATTAATAATTTAAATAATTATCAAAACTATTTTAATTGAATTTAACTAACATTATTTGGTATATACATTAATAATTTAAATAATTATCGAAACTATTAATATTAAAATTTAGTTACTTTTGAAAATGGTTTAGTTCCCGAAAATATATCCAACTTGTCACCTTTTGCTATTGTATGTATTAGACTTTCAAACTTACCATTTAATGTATCCAAGTCTCAAAAGTTACCATTTAGTGTACCCGGTTACCTACATAACAGGTAACCGGTAATTTTTATATATTTTTATTTATTTTTAATATTTTAACATTTTCCACCTCATCATTATTGTTGCCACATCAGTATATCGTGAAGAAATTCATCATCTTCATCCATAATCTTCATCCATCATCTTCATTCATAAAGAATGAACAAAATTGCAGACAACATTCATCATCTTCATAGGAACAAATACCAAACTCAAACCAAAACTTATTAAAATCTGAAACCAAAATGCACAGAACATTCATTCATCATCATCATCATCTTCATCGATGAAATCAAAACTGAAACATAAATAATAAATCGAGATCTGTAAAACCATAAATCAAGATCTATAAAAAACCCTAAATCGCAACCCTAAACTTGAATCGAGCCAACAAAATTGCAACCCTAAATCGCAACCCAATTAGAAATCAAACCAAGAAAGGGAAATCGAGCCAAGAACTGAAATCTAATAGAAAACCCTAAACTTACCTGAAGATGAAGGTGAATGAAAGCATCGATGAACCTGAAAATCAGAACCCATGTTTGTGTGATTTCGGTACTATCGAAACCCAAATGATGAACAACGAGCCCTTTCTAACAAAACCCTCAAGAAACATGAAGATCGAAACCCAGATGAATGGAGAAACCCTCGATGAAGCCCTTCAGATGAATATCGAAACCCTCGATCGAAACCCAGATGAATATCGAAACCCTCGATGAACCCAGATGAATATCGAAACATGAAGATCGAAACCCAGATCTGAATCGAACGATCACGTGTCTTGGGTAATAGAAACACTGATCTTGAATCGCATATTTGAAGACAAACCAACCAAACCATCACGTGATCTTGGGTAACAACATCGAATGCTGTTTTGAGGATGAACATGGTAACTCAATGATGGAATCTGGAAGGCGTCTTGGGTAACATACAGAAAACCCAGAAACATCATGATTTATCTATATTCACAAAATAATAATTTTATTTTGATTTATTTTAAACCATGAAAAATCCATGTTAGACTCCACGTCATCAGCCACATCAGCATATAACTTGCTATAGCAGGTTTGATACACAAATTGGTAAGTTTTGAAAGTCTAGTACATTAAATGATAATTTTAAAAGTCTGATACATACAATAGCAAAAGGTGACAAGTTTGATACATTTTCGGGAACTAAACCCTTTTGAAAATAATATTTCCTATTTTATTGAATCACTATTCTATTCGGATAAATACTGATGAAAAATTAATTTTTATTAGAATATTATTTTGATAAGTAATTTAGATAACTAACTTGTTTATTTCTTAAGAATAGATAATCCTACTCACATGTCGCTAATAATCAAAATGATTTATTATATATTTTTTTAAGTTAAAGTCCCTCAATTTTAAATAATTTTATTTTCGCTATAATATGGTGCCACCGGTCAACAAAAATCTTAAGACCGCCCATATCCGAGAATTAAAAGTTGATAAAGATTTATTTCAAACTTTAGGTGTATATAAGACTATAAAAATTATTATATCATATTATATTTTTGTATAAGACTATAAATATTATTATATTATACTACATCAGGTAAATATATTGGATTAATTTTAGGTAAAAATAAAACATAAACGCTACCAAAAGAAACGATTTGCATATAAAGTTAATTATAATGTGATTTAATAAGTTTTTCAATTTTTATAGAAGAATAATATTTTACTTAAAACAAAAATAAAATACCTTACATAACTACATAAGAATAGATTTTTATTAACATGAAACAAGTTACTTTGAGTACTACCTATTTAGGAGTGTTTGTTTTAGCTTATTTTTCGAGCTTGTTTTTTATAAACTAGTTTTTTTTCGGCTTATTTTCTGACTTTTGAGCTTATTATGAATTACAAAAAGAAAATAAGCCGGACTTATAAGAAATAAGTCGGAAAAAATGAGTTTATGAAAAATAAATCCGGAAAATTAGCTTTAAATAAGCACGCCCTTTAGTGTATATGTCTACTAAAATTAGGAGGTAATGAGAGTAAGGAATCTCCACTTCGCCGCTGATTATGTATTTTCATTTTTCTAGTTAATTATTAATAAAAGTTCTTATAGTCAAAAGGTTACATAAAAGTATAATTAATTTTTACTTAGTTATCAATATATTTTTAAACAAAATTCATATTTGATTTGATTTAAAGAAACCTAAATTACAAATTCATAGATAAGTATTAAAGATCGGGCAAAGTTTTTCATTAAAGTACCAAATATGTATTTTTTCAAATCGCACATCCTTAATATTTTTAAAAGAGTAAAAATAAAACTAAGACTACTGTTAAAACTTAAAAGCTATGTTATTGAAAAAAGAAAAAAAATATCAACTGTGTATGAAAATACAGTTCATTCGAAAAAAGTCAAAACTTTTATTAAAAGGAATGTTTTTGAAAAAATAAAAACCAAATATGTTGTAATAAAATAATTATTTAAAAATTAAAAACAAAACCTTCTTATAAAAAACAAAAAAGCGTGAAAATATAGTAAGCCTATTATTATTTAAAACAAGCCAAATGTTTTATTCAAAGTACTTTTATTTAAACAGTAAAAACCAATATGTTGTTAGAAGAAATAAAAACCTAAATCTTTTTATTAAAAAAGTAGTGGTTATAAAGAAATTAATGAAATGAGAAAAAGAAAAAAAAGCAAATGAAAAGCTACGCAACAAAAAAAGGGGTAAAAGGTTGAAGAATGAAGGGTCAAACCTTGGACTTAGAATATAAACTACCATGTTAATAATCTTTTAATATACACAACACTTTGATTAAATTTTGTAAAACTTATATATATTATTAACCCGTCGCATTTTAGAAAAACTCATGAATGAACAGTGATATGTGCGTGTTAAGTTAGCCACAATTGTTATATATATAAATATACGTATATAGAATTTTTATCTTTTGTGTAGTTGTGTACACATAAAATTGAATTAATTTATAAGTAGTGTTCAGTGTAGACCGATAAATTTATAAAATAATTAATGTAAGTAATAAGCAAAAGTAATCTTAACCTATAATTTATAAAAAGTAAAAATTGTTTAATCACATAAAATTTTATTAACAAAGAATTGAAGTGATATTTCAAGGAGTTGTACTGTACGTGACCTTTCAAGACCTAAAGATGACATATTCTTAATAGAAATAAGTGTTTGAATCAAACCGTTTTTATAAGGTTGTTCAATCTTAATCAATTATAAGTTATGTGGTTTTTGCTGTGAGAGTAAAGTTTGAATGACTTTTGTAAAACATACTGAAACTTGGTTACTATCAAGTAACATTTTTAAATAAAAAGTAAAACATATATATAAGCTAAGGCATTAATTTGTTTTTACCCAATGCATAACGCGGGCTAGAAAAAACTCATTTTAATAAAAAAACATAGAGATGTTAAAGTGGTTCCTAAAATACTTGAAAGCATCGTATCCATTAGTCATATATGGAGAAATCGTCAAACTGCATGCAATACTTAATACCCAAAAGGTGATCAAGGGATATATGTCTGACAATCATGCTTAAAGTAGTTGTCTCACACAATCGGTGGATTTTATAGCGTTGAAGTATGAGGCGTCATATAACGTCAAAGGGTTTTATCACCTTGATGATATATCTATATATATATATATATATATATATATATATATATATATATATATATATATATATACATACATACCTGATGAAGCTAAGGAAGCTGCGAGCTCATCCAATTCTCATATCCATGGCATATTGTAAAGTTCAAAGTTGAGCCAGATTTTTAACACATTTTTAGTCCGTATTTAACTAAACGTTTGATTTCACATTTTGGCTCCTATATATATTGCTGTTTTGGTGGTTTTGAAGGTTGGATTGAACTTAACTTTGGTGTTTTCTTTTTAAATTTGTCAGGTTCTTTTTTTGCTATTTGGGAAATAAGTATTTGGTCTACAACTTAATTATTTTATTTGAAAAAGAAGAAATGATTGGGTTTTTAACGGGTCGAAGATGCAAGAGGAAGAGTTTTTGTTCTAGATGCAATAAAAAAACCTTTCAATGGCTTCATAGCGCATGTAGAGATTTCAATCAAGTTTCTTGAGAAGATTAGTACGAGTAGACGGCTTATAACTAGTCTTGAGTAAATAAAGAAGTTAAAGGCTAAAGAACCATCTTCAGAGATTAGTTTTTTGTATACTTGATTTCTAGTTTTGTTCTCCAGCTTTTTGCATCTTACACAATTTCGGCTAGTTTTACAAAATTTATTTTTGTTTAAAAAAAATGATAATTAGATAAGTGTATTGATGTTCACTTTGTTAAGTATGGATTAAATCATGTTGTAAACAAATCTAACTCATTTTTAAAGCCAATTAGACATATTTAATATCTATATTACTATATAAATCATTTAATATTCTCTCTCCTCTTCTTAACTTTAATGGTTCTTAAAATTTAATCAAGACAAAACTTTGACATTTTATTTTATCTAATTTAATTAATCTCATCTAATCAATATCTTTAATCATTTCACTCTCTCTTTTAATTTACTTTATTTTTTTTATTCAGTTAAAATATACTCTCTTACTAACACACTCCTCACACAAACACAATTATCCACTCATATTAACATAATTTCCAAAATTTTATTAACTTCTCTCTCCTTATTTCATAAAAATAAATCTTTTTTATTTTAATGTCTTTTAGAATTTATTTTTAGAATTAATAAAATAGTTTATGCAAATAAAAATTTGAAAAAAATAAACATGTTACCGAAGAAAACTTTTTCGTAATATTGAATCTCGCAAATAACATATAATTACATTATTGAAAGTGAAATATTATTAAAAAATATTTACCATCGCAACATTACACAAGTCGATACTAGTAAGTTATAAGTATAAAATATAATTATCATCTCCATTAATTCAGTATTTAATTTAAAAGTTGTGTTTCTAAAATAAATTAATTACAAAAATCATCCCCAAAAGGCAAAAGCTTTTACTCTGTATGCTCTTAATTGCACTTCTGATCAGATGACGTGTATCGGGACCTACCTAATTTTTTAAAAAAAGTTAAAAGTTATATAGAAAAAAAATTAGGAACTACCTTTGAGAATTTAGAGGACCTACCTTTTAGTATTAGATAAAATAAATATAAAATACATTAAGCCCAATTTTTAACTCTTAGCAAAATAATCCAACTTTAAAAAACCCAATCCAATAAAAACTTAAACTAATAGTTAATAAAATAGAGCAAAAAAGCTTCGTAAAAACTTATCGTTGTTGTCTTTTCGTTAACCCTCATTGTAACATCAAGTGTGGAACGTGCATTTTCAGGATTAAAGTTGATAAAAAGTGATACACGCAACAAAATCGGTGATAAATTTTTGAGTGATTATTTAGTGTCATATATTGAAAGAGTTATCCTGGAAAGTATTAGTATTGAAACAATTATGCAAATATTTCAAGGGATAAGACCTCGTTGGGTACAATTGTAAGAACTTTAATATAATTATCGGGTATATGTTTAAATTTTACTTTTAACGACCCGAGTGCCCGTCCAGACACATACATATAGTTGACTTTTTTATTTTTATCGGCTTAACTTAATTAGGGAACCACGTTTTTTTCTATCCTAAATTCGCCACCGGACGTGCATGGCATATACTAAGTGACTAAACGACAAAACCCCCACATTATATTCTACCTTTAATTTTCTTCTTGATATTTTTAACTTTTTTAAAACGCAAACCGCATAAAAATGAACCTAGCTTATATTCAATTTTCATTATTGATATTATTAAAATAAGAGTGAAATGGTCTACGTATTTAGTCATTTAAATTAAAAAATTATTAAGATGGTCTTTTAAATTAACAATTTGTTATAATAAAGGCGTTGGTATTAAACATCTTAAAATGATTATTTTACCCTTTTATAAGATTACAAATTCAGTTCATCTGGTTTTCAAATAGTTTCGCATTTAGTCCTTTAACTTTTTTTAATAATTTACTTTATATATAATATTTATTATTATATTTTATAACATTTTTTAATAATTTACTATATATATCTAATATTTATTATTATACTTTATAACCTTTTTCAATATATCTATATATATGATAGTAATTATTATATATTTTTATTATTACTATCATTATTTTATTTTATTATCTTTAATATGCATCGTTATACCCTATTATTGCACATTAACCTTTCATAACTGGTGTTATAACTTATAATACACTAGTAGTGTGCTATGTATATCCTTCTTAATTTTTTATTCTTTACCCTTTTTCATTGGTCAACATTATTTTTATTTTTTATTTGTAATTCATATATATATATATATATACCTCTTTATTCCCAATTTTCTTATACAACTTGTCTTTTTTTTCCTCTCATATTATCCTCCACATATTATATTGTCAAGGTTTATACAATGAATTTTTCTATCTCAAACATCATCCTATGGCATGATATGCAAAGATTCTCATTTTCTACTTAGATCATTAATACTAACTGTTATATATATATAATTTCCTGTGGGGTTTTAACTGTCAAACTAACCCGTATTCACAAACTAAAACACACATGTTTTAAGAAAAATAATCTTTTGTTTAAGTATAAAAAATGAAAACGTGAAAGCAATTTAAACAAATCAATTAAACATTTTAAAACCCCAAATGATATTTATTAAATCTCAAAGCTTTAATAACAATTAATAAACTTTAGGTTTTGGTGCTCTTAGTCTAGCAAATCAAGAAGGGAAGAGGAGAGAGATCTTTCTTATTGCTTAATCCTAATTACGTGAAGATTGATACCATATTTAAACTTAATTAGATAGTCTATTTAATCTCCCGATATATCAGAGTATCAGACTATTAAATAAGATAACTCATATCAACTAATATTCAACAACTGTATATTATTATATGAAAGAAAAAATAAGATGGAGCAAAAAAGATAAGATGTATTAATAAAGTTTGAAATTAAATAAGTATTTATATCAATAAAAAAAATAGTGTGACCGTTAAAAAATGTTAAACAAAAAAATAAGCGTAGTATATAATAGTGTATTATAACACTGATTCTAATTGGCTGTTGTGCGATAACATCTAATAAATTAAAATCATAAAAATAAAATAATAATAAAAAAATATAATTATAAGTATTAGATTAAAATACTATATATATATTTATATATATAAATATATATAAACATCTAATATATATTTATATATATATATAAATATATATATTTATATATATATATAAATATATTAATTAAAAAACACATATACATAAATGTATAAAGTAAGTTATTAAAAAATGTTAAAGGACTAATATGAAACTATTTAAAAACCACAGGAACTGAGTTTGTAATGTTATAAAAAGGTAAAATAGTCATTTTGAAAATTTAACACCTACGCCATTACTTTTAATGACCAAAGGACTAATATTATAACAGATTGTCAATTTAAGAGACAATCTCAGTAATTTTTTAATTTGAAGGACTAAATCAGTGATTTCTAACAAACCACAGGAACCAAATCAGTAATTCACTTTTAAATTGAGGTTTCCGAATTGTAATTAAAGCTTTAACTAATAAATTAATTATATATCATCCTAAAATTTGGTTAATTAGTTAAAGAAATTAAAATAAATTTTAATACGTTCAATAACTTTGATCATTTGGTCATAAATTGAAGCATTAATTTGAATAGATTAGTTGTAACTAATCTAAAATTCAAAATTTGGTTTTTTTGGATGACGTTACTGTATTTTTAAACACGATTTAAAAAAAATTAAATGGGATATTGTGATTGGTGGAAATTTAGTTTTATCATCATTTTCTTTTAATAAGGTTATAAAATAAGATGTTTTAAAACTAATAACTAAATACTTTGAATAACATATTCAAGTTGATCACTCGGCTAATCACCATAATCCAAAAAAAAAACCCCAGTTAAACAAAAAATTACCTACCTACTACTATTAATGTATAACAAAAAATTAAGAATATACTAATTTTAAAAAAGTGTCATATTACAATAAAATTTATACCAAAACGTAGATAAAAATAAGACGGACACAAATATATAATTATTTTTTCTCTAAAAAAATATATCACAAGTTAGTAAACATAATTTATAAACAACCTATAATTAATTACATCAATATACAATTTTTATAAAACCCCCTAATATTTTCTTACAATTTTCATCCAGTCCTTCCAATTTGTTTAAAACGAGGTTTTCGTACTCGCGCTTCGCGGCGGGATAAAATCACTTGCGTGTAATTTATATTATTTACTTTAGTTACATAAATTTAAAATAAAGTGGAAAAATTCAATAAATTAGGATTGAAAATGTGATCGAGTGCGTACATTCCGCCATCCATTTTGGATGAAGAACATTTTAGGTTTTGAAGCGTATTTTAATAACATTATATGCATACACACGATTATTAATATAAAAGTTAAAGTCCAAACATCAATGTTAAAGTGAATTAGATAAAACTCAAAATAATTTGTAATGTGTTCATGTCATTTAGTTTGAAATTAAATATATTGTAGGTTAACTTTTTTGTACTACGGCGAACGAAACATTTACTGAAATATTACATATTTAGATTAGGTTGATACTATTTCAGGATAAAATTTAAATCGTATGTAGATAAAAATAAGTTTGTCACGAATATATGTTTATATTTACACTAAGCATTAATACTAAAACTTATAAAAAAAATAACAAATGAAATTAATTGTTTAAATATAATAATAAAAAATCAAATCAATTGCAACTGAATGTAGAGTCGAACTCCCGATCTGCTGCCTACAAAGAAGGACACCTTACCAGCCGGGCAAGGCTCCAGTTTATTTATTATTTGGAATACATTATATATAATCATTTATCAGGAAGTTACTAATAAATGTTGGTATATATAATTTCTTTTTTTGCAAATTGACAGCGATCATTTTTTAAAACATGATTAAAAAAAAAAATAGTATAATCTCTCTTTACACTCCTAATCTCCTATGACCGATTTTATTCTACCTGTAGCCTGTAGACACGTAATCGGTATGTGATTGATGGTTCATGGATCTTCATCTTCTGTGAGATTACCATCGATCTTCCCAGCAGGTTTTCTCCACTAACCATCTAAATAATGCCATTGTTTGCGATGGTCAGTAACCTAGCGATCGAATTGCTATTCTCAAATATGTTTGAGTCATCTTAGAGAATGATTTACATATTGATGCTCTTCATTTACTTCTTAACTTCAATGCTTTATTACGAATCATTGCATTAATATAAGTTGGTCATAGCTTTGAAATATATAGCAATTGTTGGAAGTAGACAATCAACGTTGTTAATTTTGTAACATATTCAGTCGTATCGGTTTTTCATCAGGAAGTTTAAGTTTGATTCACGAAATAGTAAGCAGACCTTATATTTCAAATTAGGAAAACATGTATGTAGTGTCGATGCTTTAGGTCTTACAGAATAAAGATGATATGAGCATGAAAATTATGAGCGCTTGGAATTTTAATGCGTTATTTGTTTATGCATTGTTGCCTTTCTGCGCCTGAGTTACTTGTTTACAGTATTTAGTGTTTACACGGAGCAGATGATTTTTTTGATAATTTTGTTTCAGTATTGAAGTCGGGGGCTTATGGTTTACCTTAAACTGCTAATTTGTGATTTCTGTGTTTGATAGTTGTTTAGTTACTTGGATTTTGTGTGTGAAGCTTTCTATAGATGAATACCACACTATATTATACATTTTTAGACTTGAGAATACATTACAATCAAGGAAAAAATTACAACATAATACTTGCCATTCGTTTTCTGCAAATTAAAACTCAATTTTTGAGTTGCTTGCGATGACAGCATGACTGAATCAGGAACATAATGATAATAATGCACACAAACACATAATCCACCTCTTTCTTCCTATAACCCCATTTTGCTCTTCCTTCACGAACCTTGTTATTGTCTTAATAGCTGCACATAGCTTCATTGTAACTTTAGATTCTTCAGAAGCCTGTTGACAATTTAAGAGTTGAGTGAGAAAACGCAACACAAAAAAAAATTGTTATGCTTTTTTGAACGTTGTCATGCTAATGTCACCACATTCTAATCCCATAAACCTGTGGTGTTTTCTTACACCCCCCTGAAGGGCCTGCTCATTACATGTAGTAGTTACTTTAAGTAATAAAAAAAAAGTTCCTTGTTTATTCCTTTTCATCACATCTGTAAAGTTTCTTTTAGACGAGCTCCTGAAAGCAACCAACTTATGACTATACTTATTTTTAGTTAATTTACAAGCTTCAACATGTGCTCAGGAGAGCACAATAGCACATGCTCTATGAGATAGTCATGACCACTTTTAGCAGTTGACTTAATGACATCATACCAACATGGCCACCGACCTCTTGGTAGAAAAAAGTTGTTTAATGGAAAAGAGTTGAGTGGTAACTGCCGCCTAAAATTATAGTCAGATCCAATGATAACTGTCATGATTTCAAACTTGAGTGTAACGAAGAAGTCTTGAAGAATGTGATATAAATATTTTGTCCACCATGTGTCCACTCTTATCAAGACAAGAGTCACTAGCTAATATTTTATAGCATGCAGTTATATTATAGTTCTGGAGCATGTGCATGTGACCAAAACAAGTAAGATTGGATTTCATGTGGTTTCTTTTAAAATTTAAATGCTATATGAGAGGCCTCATAATTTAACAGAATAATGCATTCATAGAGATGCAGATAACTGTGTAATAGTTATGGTAAACATTTGGTGATCCCCGTTTGTTCTGACTTTTGAAAACAGAACATTAATGTTCCAGCAGCACATTGTATAGAAGTTTATGAGTTGAGAATCAGTATTCATGCATAGAAGTTTTTATGTAAATCTTAGAAGATCTAGAATCCTTCAAAATTGTATAAATCTCTTGTCACATAAGCTGATAATTACTAATAAGGAAATGGAAAAAGTGAAACCCATAAAAATACTACCTCTGTTCATTTGGAAATCCACGGCCGTTGCTTCCAATATCCCTATAATTGGGCAAAGGCACTTGGTCTGATTCAATTTGCATAATATCCCTCACAAGGATTTCATAATGCCTCTTTACCTCCTCGACTGACTTTCCACCTACAGCCCTGGCAATGTTATGCCACCGGTCAGGACTGTCCTTGTTATAGTAAGCCAAAGCCTCTTCAAATTGCTTGTTTTGTCTCGGTGTCCATGAGGAACCAGAGCTACGTGAAGATGTCATAGAGCTTGATGCCATTATGCAAAACTAACTGAAAATAGGATGCCTTAGGTGAACAAGGATTTTGAAATCAAATGGAAGGTCAAAGGGTATAGAATGCCTTAGTCAAAGGAGAAGACTGAAGTCAAGGGGATGGTATGCACTACATAGCCATGCTGCCTCCCTATAAATAAGAAGAGAAAGATGCAAAAGATGGAGCAAGTTGGAGAATAATATTCTCTTTTTTTAATCTTTATGAAAACTTACGACACTATGTTATTCGGGCCATTGGTAACCACAACATAGGCTAGTTACCTTCTGAACAGTGGTAATTAACAAATCCTATATATATTCTTGAAAGTCTTATTCTTGTCTGTTATAATATCATCAGCAAGTGGCTTTATGATGGCACTTACCTTAGCTTATGGTATTAGATCCCCAATTCAAAGCCTAGGCATTAGGATAGAAGATAGATGTGCTGACAGCACGAATTTGAATCGACACTGTTGTAAGATATTATGCTATCTTTGGTTGGATATCGTAGTATACACTAAATGCTAAAAGTTTTAATAATCATATATTAATATTACACCTGCGTCAGTGACCAGCGAGCTTAATGAAATACATGATACCTTTAAAAGGTAAAGATATATGTACCTTATCATTTCCCTTAAAATGGTTTTCTATCATTTTCACAAGTCCAAGCATCATGCACTGTAGGACAATTACTTATTGATGCCATTTTAAGAGAGGTTTAACATTATATATGCTCTTATGATAGCGGTATCTGAGGACTAGCTTTCTACCTTCTTACAACCAAAGAATCCAGTTTGACTTAAACTAAAAGGAGATAGAAAGTGATGCTTTTTCAGAGGATACAATTTTGATTGTTATTACTGTGGATATAAATAAGGAAATATAGAAAGTGATGGTGGCCTCATTTGGACTACTTGCTGAGGTCCTAAGCTTTAAGATCCTCCCCACTATGCAAATGGAGGGCCCTGCTTATGGGTGATATGAAGGTTAAATGAAATAAGAATCTGTATATAATACTCCCTCTTTTGATATTGTAGAATCCTTATCATCTCAAGGGATTTCAGGTATAAAGCTTCCCTAGAAGGTGGAATTATATTTGGTTTGCAATGTGACCTAGTGGTCCTTGCATACCATGGATTGATTAATCTTCTTATGTCCATATAAAAAAAAATGTTCCTCTAATCTGTAGATGTATGATCATATATTCATAATGTCAAGCCTTCAGTTTATAGTGACTTGTCATCGACTGAAGGATTCCCTCACCACTCGGTATATTTGAAAGCCAAAACTATATCTTCTGAACCACACTAGAAAGGAATTTGAGTCTGTAAAGGTTGAAGTGACATGGGTAGAAAGGGAATTTTTCCCAAAGAAAGGATATAGACGCGCATAAGGCATGGACACCAATCAGATGAATTCTACTGTGGTTGAGAGTTGCTACAATGTATGCCCATCTTCAGTAAATCAGCATATCATTTATGTCATGAGAATTCATCTCCTCATTGAAGACTGATTTGTGGTCTATTATTCTATACGATCAGATAGGTTTCATCTTTTTGTACCAAGATGTGGGCTTTGTTTTTTCATAATTGTTTTTTATTGATTAGATGATTCTCACTACCTCTGAAATTCTATAAACAACCGGCTACTAGTGATTTTCCTTGTGAAGGATGATCAAACGCAGGTAGAGCGCCCTCCATTAAAAGATCCAAGCCCGCCTATTAAGATCCTCGGTGGGCATTTAGCTCCACAAATAAACCTTGAAGGATCACACATTGATCCACCCTTCAGACCTTTACTTATCTATTTTTCTGTTTTCTGGAACAGCAAAAAATTTAAAACCGGTGATAATCAAACTGGGAGACTTTATTTCGCAGGTGCTCAACACTCGGCCACCCATGAGTGGTTCCACCTATCAAACCCTTAAACCTAAACCAGGCTGCTTATGCATCCATCCATTTAAGGTCCTGTAGTATACATGTATCAAATAAAGGATGAGAACCAGCATCAATAATGATTCCTGCTGATAGAGCATATCATGCACTTGGCACTTTAAGATCTTCAGAATATTTGCACAGTTGTATGTATATTTTGGTTTTCGATGCAATAGATAAAGACTGAACTTTGGTAATCTTCATTCTTTAGAAGAGAGTAAAATGCTATAAGTGTAGGTAGCTTTGTATTTTTATTAGAATGCAATTCATGTTGACTACATGTTCTTGTAGTTAATTACCCTGCAACATAAAAGAATACCCATATGGTCGATATTCTAGAAATCTTTTAATTATAGTAGTTATTATATTTTAATTAGAGATAATCTTTTATCTTAGGTAGGTAATCTTTTATCTTAGGAAAGAAGTTATTTATATATTATAAATAGAGGTATAGGGTATCATTGGAGGAGGAGAAGAGAGTTTAGAATTAATTTTGATATTTTATTTGTTTTGGAGAGCTCCTACCTCTCGAAAGCAGGTTAAGGAGAGACGGGCGCCTCTCGAAAGCATGCCGACTATTGTATTTGTTTTGATTTATCAATATATCAATTTGGTTCATATCAAATACCGATATCAGTAGTGTTTGTATTCTAACAAAAATATGCATGATCTTGCTCTCGAGGCCGTATAACACCTTTTACTTGATAACAGTTAGTTAAACCGTTCTCTTAAATAGTGGCTTTAAACTGGCATGGTTTAGTCAAGGGTTAAAATGGCAATTCCTGCTCCTTGGGAGGTACCAAATAAATGACTACTTGAATCGGGATTTTGAGCATAAAGATTCCACTGGTAAAAAGTGGTTAATAAGGTCCAAAAGGTTTATCGATCCTAGGGGGTGCAGATACATAATAGGCATATAGAAATTATTGTACGTCAAATAACATCAAAAGTGTTGGTTTCAGAAGATGAAATGTCTAATGTTTTTTCGCCCGGAGAACTAATTGGATTGTTGCGAGCGGAACGAATGGGGCGTGCTTTGGAAGAAGCGATCTGTTACCAAGCCGTCATGCTGTCATAGAAGAGAGGTAGTGTTGGACTGTTGGTTTAGTGATAAACTGGCATGGTCTCGATCAGGTGGTAATATTTGAAAGTCAGAACTACAGCATGAGAACCACATTAAAAGGAGGTATTCCGGAAAACATCTTTGGATATTGAACACTCAAAAAAAGAAAGAAAGAAAGAAAACAGAGAATCAAGAGATATGCTTTGTTTAGGGCATTTTCCTAAAGATGAGGAAACAGAACCTAAAGTGTAGACCCCCAACTAATTGAAATTCTATAAATATCTTGTCATTGCCCAATTCGCTCAACTTCTTTTCGAAACCTTTTACACACACTTATATGGAAGACCAATATTCGATCCTTGTATGAGTTTTTTCTTTTAAGAATTTAAAAATAAGTTGATAAGTGAACTTTTTATGGCTTATGATTTTATAAATTTGAATGAATAAACTTAAATAAATCACAAAAAACAGCTTGTGAGTTTAACAAATTCTTCTAATAAACTCATAAGTTGAAAAAATAAGTTAATTCAAACAACCCCTAAATAAGTAAATTTCATGAAGCTTATAACTTCAATTCCCTTTCGTGTCAGGTTAGAGATTTCTTTTAAATTTTGTTTTGGTCGCATATTGCATAGTGGAAGCAGTCTCTATTGTCGCTGGGCCCAAAATAGATCATAGTAAAAATGCTTTTTCAGGAAATTAGTTCTTGGATAAGATTCTTCTAAAACCTTTTTTGTTTTTGGAACAATTATTACAGTATACTATAGATGTTTATGAGATGTTGTCAGTAATCGTATGGCCTGGGTGAACCTATGTGGCATGTTCGTAGGTCTCCCACGCTCTTGATTGCCACTTTGGTTCGGGCTCCTTTTTATAACATCTCAATCTACTTAGCCCACTTGTTCTTTGGCCCGGCTGTGCATATTGGGCATGCTTAGGAAACCTGATAATTAGAATTAGAATGTAAAACAAAACATAATCAAAGGGCCTTTGGCCTGTAGTATGGCTGAGGTTTCACTTCCTCTTAGAGGTTGAGGGTTCAAGTTCTGATAAGAACATAAAATCTACATTAGGTAGATGTGTGTTTGTTGTTAAAAAAAACTATACCTACGATTCTACGGCTACACTAATTATTATTCTTGTTGAGACCCCGGAACGAACTTCAAAAATGGATCTCTTACTTTCTCTGAGCAATTGATCACTCCTTGCAAATCTCGAAATAATAAAAAACAATACAAAGGAATGTGCTAGAAAGGACCGATTGAACTAATGTTAGGCGACCACCGAAAGACGTGGAATTTGCTTTCCAAGAGGATTATTTGAATTTTATTTTTAAAACGCCGCATTCCTATTGGCCTCCTAGACAAGTAAAAGGTACTCACCGAAACCGCATTCGACTTCATGAGCCTAAAGAGCAATCTGTTCAATATTCATCTGTTATGGTGCTCAATAGATATTTTGGGTTTATATACTTAATTGTAAATTGAACACAAAGTGAGAGATTGTTATTTAACGTCTTAAAGTTTGAAAGTTTATTTTAAATAGATATTATAAATGATAAAAGGTATATATTACACATTAATAAGAAGATATTAATAATTATAACACGTGAAAAAAATAAAAACTTAAAACAATGTTAGATAATTGTCTTAATACTTGCATAAAAGATTTTTTTTATATAATACTGAAATTTTATTCACCCAATATTTCAACTCGCTATTTATCATTTGAGGTTGAAACTATGGTTTATCCTTAATTCCGTCAACTAAAGATATGTTTTTGGCCGTCATGGAATATGTCATGCTTTTGCAGTTCGACCTTAAACAATTTGATTTATTTTAAAATTAATAAAGATTCGCTTCGTACAACCTTTATAGTCAAAATTGGTTTTTAATTTAGATCTTAACCAATGTTTATATTATTTTTAATTTTGACTAAAAAGATATTTATGATAAAACTAAATCCTACATATGATTTGGAATTAGAAATTAAAAATTATTTTTTTATTTCAAATAATCCTATATTTATCTTCTACATTATCTCATATTCAAAATTAATTTTAAATAAATCTTATTAATTTAAAGTCAAAATTAAGTTTCAACTTTGATTAAATAAATGATCGGGATTTAAATTAAGTAAATAAAGGGCTAGATTTTCTAATTAAATTGATTAAGGTTAATCTTTTATTTATATTAAAAGATTAAGGAAATGTGGATTTAATTTTTTTTTTTTTGCTATAATATAGAGTAAAATAAGATAAAAGAAAAGGTAATTGCGAATACGGCTAAGATCAGCCAACATTCACATATTTTATTTTTACTATTGATTATATTAGATATATCGAAGAATGTTCAATATAGTTCTAAGAGACTAATTTTAGATTTTTGATCAATGTCATCAATGGTTCAGATTATATTTTAAAATTTAGATGGAGTGACATTTTTGTAATCACATGTAATTGTATACTAAATCACTTATAATTAAATATTAAAATTTTAATACTATGTTTTTTACATAAACTTTATTGAACACAACATCACTTATTATTATTTTTGAAGTTAATATAATTAAAATGTCATTGTTATTTATAACCATTCATTCTTTTGATCAATGACTTAGATAAAGTCTTTGATTTTTTAATTTATTTACGTTATTTAAATAAGCATACCCATGAATACATACATATATAATGGTGGTTTTTTTCATTATCCAAACTGAAAAACGTAAATATTTTAATATTTATTTTAAAATTTAAATACTATTTTTTTACTAACTATCTTATCTACTATTAAAACTAAATTTTAAAAATTCTGATTTCAACTTTGACTATTAAAAGTCAAAAATTAGACTTTCAATTTTAATAAAATGAATGGAATAAGATTTAATTTTGATTAAATAAAGGGTCAAGATCTTTTAATTAAATTAATAATTGTTAGTCTTTTATTTATATTAAAAGATGTATGAGTTTGATTCACAGACAACACAAAACATACATACATGCGTGAAGCATAGCCTATTTCTCTGTTGAGTTTTTGAGCTAGAGAACCAGCAAGTTAAAGTATATTATATCAGTAAATCCTTCACCCAAGCAAGAGGTATGTGTGGTTTGTTGAGTTTTGATGTTTTTAATGGGTCAAAGTATTCAAAAGCTTAAATCATGGGTCAAGGGTGTTTATTGTTGTTATAAAGATGTTTTGAATTGGTTAGGGGTGTGGAGAAACACTCCTGTATTGTTAAAAGTAATTTAGAATGGATTTGGTGCCAAGAATAGCAGATATGTTCTTCAAAGAAAGTTACAGGTCGGCCGTGTACACGCCTGTGTACTAGTTTTAAAACGATGACAGGTCATGTAACATACATGGTCGTGTAGCATATAGGGAACACAACCCATGTAGAGTTACACGGTCGTGTAGCAGCTTTTACCAACCGAATTCAGTTGAGTAACTAGGTGGTTTAGTGACCGGAATTCAGTTGTGTTGACCGAATTCGGTCAAGAAGAGTACACGGCCCGTGTAGGCCCATTTTCAGCTTAGTTTGTGATGTTTAACTTATTCTTTGGTATAGGGAGGTGTCAGGATACTCTACAGAACACTTTACTTATTTAGCACGGTAATCAGATACAAGGTGAGTACTATTTCTCTTGTATGAACATCATGTAAGTATTTATGATATATACCTATTGTTTGATATCCTTGTTATGTAAGATAGCTATGCACCAAAACAGTGACAGGGTGTACAACTACGCAGATGGTGTAGCTGTATACTAGAACAATGTTAGGGGGTATGGCTACGCAGGTAGTGTAGCTATACTCCAATACAATGACAGTTTATACAGATTTGCAGGTGTTACAGTTTGGATGCAAAACATCATGGGAAGACTTTACCTCTATTATATGATTATTTAATTTCATCTAGTATGTTCACTAAGCAAAAGCTTATGTTTCAGTGTTTTATGTTGTAGATGGCTCAACTTTCAGCAAGGGTAAGGCCCTAGCTCCGCGATCTAAAGGATAGCTCCGGGTGTTTTGAAATAAACTTTTAACACATCTTTTGTAATTGTTAGCACGTGTGTAAATATAAACCAGCTTTTTGTAAACTATGATAATCTTTTTGTGCTAACCAGTAAAAGTATGTATTTTAGTTTAAAACTGAAAAGGTGGGGTTATATGTTAGATGCTCAATTGTGTTCAATATATTTTAGTGAAGTTTATTATTACATATGACATTAGTCATAGTTTAGTGTATTTTGTATAAATACCTTAGAGGTATAAATAGAAGTTCGTATACTCTAAATCAAGAAAAAATTCATTTATACCAAATTTATTGTGTGTTCTTAGATGTATTCTCTCTCATTAATATACATAAATACAATCTAAGATCTACTTTATCCTTGTGTAATTAATTCAATATGATTGATACTTAATATAAAAGTTTCGTATATCATCCCAATGCCAAAAGTTTGTTTAGTTGTTTTTCTTTAGATTTACCTTCCCAATTGATTAAAATTCTTAATAGACTTCACTAAAATATCTAATTATCTATTGAGACCAAGGCCTCGTCATTTCCTACTTTAGTTCCTTCAAACTTTCCTTTTTCAATTGCTTCTTCCCTTTTTTTTCTCTTCTTTCATATACGAGAGGCATCCTTCGTTCCACTTGTCTCAAAATTCTTAGGCTACAATTTTCAACTGACGTTCATATCTTACCGATTCATGGTTCGTCCTTAAGGCAAGTTCGGTTGCATTCTTTAAGACCGGTCCTAACAAATTACTCTACCTTTACGATGTCATTCATGTACTATGGACAAATATAGTCAATAACCAACACCACCATATCACTTCTATTACATCTTTTGAATTCCGTCAATCACTAGCCATTTCAAAGAACGCATGGGATGAAATCTCGATGGATTTTATAAATGCTCTTCCCCTAATCCATTCTAATGGTTGTAGATAGACTCACAAATGCCACACACTTCATTTCCTTGGCTCCATGGTTGAATGCTAAAAAATCGGCAGTAATTTTTCCAACGGAAACTATTTGTTTGCACATGTTTCCAAGGTCTATTGTTAGTGTTCGACCCATAAGTTTTTAGCAGATTCTAGACAACAAAAATCACCCAACAAAACCACTCAATAGAGCACTGCATACCACTTGCAATCCGATACACAAACTGAAGTAAGAATAGATGGCTTGAAGATTATCTACAGTTTTTTGTATATGATTAGCCAAGGCTATTAACACGATATATACAGCTAACTGGGCAATCTTCAATACGAATGTCACAAGTTCATAATTCCAAGGTATGTATGGCAGAGCCTTATGGTTCTGACCATATCTTCTCTTTCTCTTCTTTCCGCCGCCACTACAACCGAACTACTGTTAGCCGCCGTTTTCCTTCTCCTTGTCACCCCCCTTGAGTGATGACTTTCTTTCTTTTCTTTAGCCTCTCGTCCTGCCCGAGGAACGCATCGTAAATAAAGATTTATTAGTTTTCTCATTTGCTGCCGCGGTCGCATCTCTTGTCACCACCATAGTTGTAGCTCCTGCCGTTGCAACTGTAACTCATACCGTCGCCATCCGCTACTGCCACTCTTCTTGCCACCACCTTTGGCTATTAACCCGTCGCTGCCTTGCTACCACGGAGTTTTCTTTTTTTATACATCTATGTTATCGTCTCTTTTCTCTTTTCTTTTATATTTTCTCTTTTATTGTATTTTTCGCTCCAGTGTAAACATCCGATCTTCTACCGCTCTTACTACGTGAAAGTATTAGAGAATGTTTTCAAAGTTTAGTATTAGTGAAAGTATTAAAGTTTAATATAGAATGACCTAATCCTATTATATAAATAGGTTACAGTCCATTAGGGTTTATCTTGTACCCTTTGTGCTATATAAATATTTATCAATGTAATACAAAATACCCACGACGTTTCCATTATTCTACACAAAATTGGGAAAAATTACCATTGCAACGATGGTTATTCCGATCATAAATTGTCCTAATGTTTTCAAACGCTAAACTAGAATCGTAAAAAGAAAAAACTTGTTCTATTGAACCCTTTGAAGAAACAGAGGAATTCAATACAACAAACTTGATCTAACTTATTAAATAGAAAAGAACCAAGTTTAAAATGATTACAAACATAAATTAAAACGAAGGGGCACCAAGATTTGAGGCAAGGCGTAATAGGTCACTGAAAACACCGCCAGCAGTTACTTCAGCTCCAGCTCCCGGGCCACGAACAATTAAAGGTTGTTTATTGTACCTTTCTGTTGTGAAAGCAATAATATTATCAGAACCTGACAGCTGGGCAAACGGGTGTTGCTTGCTGTATCTTTGCAACTCCACAAGTCCCTTCTGGTTTTTGACATCCACAACCCCCACGTATCTTAAAACCTGAAAAATAAACAATATTAATCGCATGAAAAATGAGGCAATTACTCTACACCTTAAAATTTAAGAGGAAAAATACAGATGGTAAGATGACCGGGTTGAGCAACAGGTCAGACCTGGTCCGAGTTAAAGAAGGTTCTTTCAGTTGAGGTGTTAACGTGGCAAGGTCCAGTTTGTGTAGAATAAACTATTCTCTTTTTCTTCAACTCTTTTTATAAAATATATAATGGCTAATCATGATTATTAAAAAAAACTATTGTTGTAATGAAAATCTGAATCTTGCTTACAACAAACTTGGAGGTTGTAGAGGTTGTAATCAGGCGAATTTCAACATTTTTGACTGTTTGACCCATTCCATTTGAGCAAAAAAAAGTTTGACTATATTTTATATTTTACTCATTTAATGCATTTGAGATAAAATCACAACCCAAAAGGATGAACTAGATCCACAAAAAAATCTCAAAAAAAGTTGCTCACTTCTCCAGCACCCTCTGCAGTTTGCCGCTTGGCAGCTATATCCGTATCAAAGGATGGCAGCTGCTGCATAAAATCATCCACTGATGCAGTTTCCTGAAAATCACACAAAAAGTAACTACCAATATGCTACAGAGCCATGAGTGCATTTTCCATGATACCACCCTTTGTAATAGACATGATGACAGATATACCATATGAAATGCAAAGTATTGCATCTGTACATTTGAGGAGAGAGATGATATGCATATGTACGTATGTATGCATGTGCAAATGTTTTTGTGCCAATACATTTACAATAGTTGTAAGGTTACAAGGTTTGTATTTTGCACATTTTACCTCAGCAAACCTCTGAGAGCAATATGGCATGACTAGGTAAAGCAGAAACCTAACAGTTTTTTATTTAGATCAATTAGCCTATGTTTCTTGACTTTCATCCTGATTAACATTCCCGCCTATCCATCCACTATTTTTGGTACCACTTGCTTCATATTGTCATGTATTCACCAGAGCCAATAGCTATTACTCACTTAACATGAGAGACTAAAAAAATTGGCTATTGTACGGTAAATGAAAACTGAATGTGATTCTCACCTTTAATGGATCTGGCACAAGGCTTTGGACAGGGATATCTGAAAGCTCAAGCTCTAAACCACATTCTCTAGCAAGAATAATCACCTGTAATTTTAGTTCAGAATTAAAAAGAGCACATTTGGAGGGACAAAAAGAATAGAAGAGATTTGCACATGCAATAAGTAAAAGTTTGTTCATTGGTCCACAACCATTATGACATTACGTTGAGAAAAAGGAATAGAAACACTTAAATGTTAGTCGAGTTAAGCACTTGTTTGTAGAATATACAGTTAAATAAGTTTCAATAGCTCATGAAATGCATTAGACACTCAAAATAGATGTGGAAACTGATTGGAATAATCCATTGTACGAACAAAGGAACTAAGGAGAAGATACTGAGAAACAATGCCAGGAAAGAAACAATGAAGATCCGGAAGCAGGGGAAGCTCATTACACAAACCAACCTTTGACTTCACTCTAAATCCAATTTAAAGTAAATCTTGTGGATGAAAATTGAACCAAGCTACTTTTGTGATGTCTGATATGATGAGAAAGATGGATAATTTAAATGAACAAAAAAGTTGAAGGTAAACTTTCAATTCATGAAGAATGTTCCAAAAGGTGATGAGTATATATATATATATATATATATATATATATATATCCAGTTTGTACCTATATATATAGTGAAAAAATCATTTGAGAACCATTTTTATTGCGAGTACCATTTGTAACCGCCATTAATGCTCATTAATAGGGGTATTTTGGTCTTTTATATAAATTTCCAACCGTGAATTACGTCTGGGTGAGTTGTCATTAAAGATCGAGCCTTGATTTTCCCGAAATACCCCTCATTAAGATCATCCCTAGGGTCTGGTTAGGGTGGACTGTACTAAAAGCCGTCATTTTTATTGGCCATTGCTTTATTAATCAAGGGCCAAAATCGGTTCTCACGGTACTCGCAATAAAAACAGTTCTCAAATGAAAAACTGTTTTTCGTACGAGAACTGCGAGAACCAATCTTGCCCACCCATGAATTCCTTACATGCACCCTGTCACACTCATTCCTCCACGCTCTTCATCCATGAATTCCATTATCCAAAATGAACGGCCAAGATTGGTTCTCGCAATTCTCGTACGAAAAACAATTCTCGTTTGAACCCTTCCCTATATATATATATATATATATAGAGAGAGAGAGAGAGAGAGGAAGGTTCCATTGAGAACCAATATTAGAGTGAGAACCGCGAGAACAAATCCTAGCCGTTCATTTTGGATAATGGAATTCGTGGATGAAGATCGTGGGGGGATTGAGTGTGGCAAGGTACATGTAAGGAATTCATGGGTGGGCAATCCAATTGAAGGAGGAGGAATTGGACAGTTAAGATTGGTTCTCGCAATAAAAACGGTTTTCAAATGAACTTTTCACTATATATATATATATATATATATATATATATATATATATATATATATATGGGAGGGTTCATTTGAGAACCATTATTAGTGTGAGAACCGCGAGAACCAATCTTAGCCATTCAATTGGTAAATGGAACTCATGGATGAAGAGCGTAGGGGGATTGAGTGTGGCAAGGTACATGTAATGAATTCATGGGTGGGCAATTCAATTGAAGGAGGGAGAACTGGACGGCTAAGATTGGTTCTCGCGGTTGTCGCAATAAAAACGGTTCTCAAATGAACTTTTCACTATATATATATATATACACACACACAGTTTGTACCTATATTTTCATTTAAAAAAATACCTTTCTGGCCACATCTGTTCCAGCAAGATCATCCCTAGGGTCTGGTTCGGTATAACCTGCTGCTTTTGCCTCCATCACAACGTCACTGAAGGCTCGTGTGTCAACAAAATTGTTGAATATATAACTCAATGTCCCACTGCAAAGACACATAAGTAAAGTTATAACAAATTCGTCCATTTATCAACTACAAATTTCGGTTGCTGAAAGGAGAGAAGCATCAGTCTTGTAGCAACTACAACTCTCATAATTAACATATCAAGTTTATTTAAAAACAACCAAGTTAAAAAAGAATTTAATCCACACAAGAAAACATAACTTAAGCCAACATTATAAGTTACAAACTGCATTAGAAACAAAAGCAATTACATTTTTGGATGATAAGCAAAGAACAATAATATTAAATTTTGAGCATTTCAAACTAGATTTTATTTTACCCCTAACATTATTCACAGTTTATTATAGCACTAGCAATTAGCTACACATATATTAACTTTTTCAAATATAAATCAACCCACAGACACCGTGAATTGGGTACACACCTATCCATAATTTCCGGGTCTCAAAATTGACATCATGTTTTTTGGCTAGTCTATCTTTACATGTTTAGTCAACTGACATTTATCTATCCTCATAATCTCTTCAAAAAAAGCAAAAAGATAATATTAACAATTGTATAAAAAACGGCGACTATTGTATTGGGACTACTAACATATATAACAGGGATACTTGATTGACCTGAAAATTCCTTCAATGCGTATAATCTTGTCCCCTGTTTGAAGGAGATCTCGTAAAGTATGCATGATCGGGAGACCCGCTCCAACAGTAGCTTCATAGAAGTAATGAGTGAATGACTGCCTTTGAAGAGCTCTCAGCTTCAAATACTGCATCATCATCATCATCATCATCATCATCAAGCACAGGGCTCCATCAAGAACTTTCAAATATATTATATTATATTACATAAATACACACACACATATATATATATACAAACAACTTCATGTCTAGGGAATTAAGATGACCAGAAAAAGATTGTGGTATAAACATGTTACCTTATCAAGTGGCCCGGAATTTGCCTTCTTATTTGGGGTGATGACATGAATTCCTGTATGCAACCAGTCATGGTAGTGGTCTGCAACATCAGTGCTTGAAGTACAGTCCACTAAAACTGTATTAGGAATAAAATGATTCCCATGCACATGATGAACAAACTTCTCCAAATCAGCTTTTTCTCCTTTCTCCTTCTCAAGCTCTCTCCATCTTGAAAGGTCAATACCCCTACAATATATATCAAATAAAACAAACATTATCAAAGGAAATACATATTCTTACAACTTTCAAGGCATAAGCTCAAAACCAATAGTGTCAGCATATTGAAAGATGTAGAATTAGGAAAACCGGAGTAATATTTAAAAGATGAAATAAACAACTAGTCAAAGAAGTTAATTTTACATGCATGAATGAATGATAAATAGAAGTAGAAACAAGTTGACCTGTCAAAACTCCAAAAAGTAACCACAAGAAAAGAGCAAGGAAAACAAATTATAAATTTTAGACTGCTATCACATAAGAATGTAATATTCTAAATGCATCTACTTGTTTTGTATGAAAAAAAATCAAGCCTGCAGAACTATTAGAGCAACTGACAAATAGCTAAGAGGACATTATAGAAACATTTGCAAACCAAGAGACACAAAATCACTTCATAAGCAGCAACCTAGATACATTATTCCCAAATTTTGTCTTCTAACAAACAATGAATCTGGTTTTGCTATGGAACTCTGTGTATAACTTTATTCTCTCCACACCCGCCTACTTATTTTGGGCCTCTATAAAAAATGTAAGTGAAGACCAATGATTTAACATCATGATGTTGATTCAATGCTAGACCATAGTGTTGCTCCCACCTCCCACTCTCCCAGTCTAAAAGGTGCTATGCATCGCCAATATTGATACATATGAAAAAGCGTATGGATTGTATCTAATTGTCCTCCATATCATACACTACATGCATTTAAGTAAATAGAGTGTGAAGGAAAGTTCACTCCGTTACAGATAGATGATACTGGAATCTACTGAAGCAAAGGGAATCTCATAAATAAAGATCCTAAACTACCTGTTATAGAGACTATATATGCTCTAGTAATTAAGTAGCATTAAAGTAGTGATTAACTTAATGGCCTTTCATAGGTCATGTATTATATATAAGTAGAGGGATTTTCTTCATTCAATATATAAATATTATTTCACCCTGTTTGGGTTGCCTGGTTGATGGTACATGGTATCAATGTCTGTGCTCTTAGTATAAGTCTCAGGAAAACCTGATGCAACCCTAGCCACTACGAGAGTCTCCAGATACCACTCAGGTTTGCAGCAAAACTTACTCCTGTTGTCAGAATTCCACAGCCAACTCACTTCAAATCACTGCTTTACAACCTGTCATAACCCTAGCCGGTGTCCTGCTTTTTCTTGTAGTGAATGTCTCAATCACAAAACCCAAACTGAGCACCTGATTTACTTGCAACCAGCATCAATCTAATCTACCACCATAACACCACTAGGAAGCGCCACCCTTTTCCTAGAAGTGTGCCCCTGATTTTCTGATTTCACTAACAACCAGCCTTATGCTCTCAATATTGCACAATTAGTCACCATCATCACCCACAAACTGTTGCTTTGAGCATCCTTTCTACTGTCAACCAACAACCCTGTAGTGATTAGGGTTACAGAAACCACATACACTTTCTCTCTGCTCACAAGTTCAATCGTCTAACGTATGGTACACTTGAACAGATCCGTCTGTCCAGATCCAATTGAAGAATTTGAGTTTCCGATCAATCTTTGATTTGTAGAATCCTGTTTAATATTTGAAATCAGTCATGACGACTGAGTTATATGACAAGGGGTTCCAGCATGGTTTCTGGAAGGATTCATTCACGTCTAGTGCCACTACAACAGAGTAGTACATCTTATAATTGCTTGACTACATGTTCATCATCTAGGATAATGAATTCAGGTGCCACTGATCAGGATTAAAGATTTCTAGTCCAGCCTAAATACCCTATCCAAAATTAACTTGCCTACACTCATTCGCCTGTTCAGGAAAAGTTGAAGCCCGGTAGTCGTTTAGGTCGTGCTGACCACCACCCCTGTCAACAAAAAGTTGGTTGTTTCCTTGCATCAGTTGAAAATCTGGTTTGTTGCAAAAGGCTATTCTCAAGCTTATGGGATTGATCATGACGAGACACTCTCTTGTGGCTGAAATGCCATATGTTCGTATTTATATCACCTTTGCAGCCAAAATCACCAGCATCAGTTAGATGTTATAGTGTTATACCTTAATGGCATTCTTCAGGAGGAGGTTTACATTGAGCAGTACTAGAAGTATCAACATTGGAATTGTAAGCAGCCCAACCATTACACTACATAGAAGCGATAGCGAAGCCAATCCATATAAAAGGCAAGCAGCCCAGATAGCAAGAGCAAACGGCCTCCACCAAGATTTGCAGTTAACGAGGAACCATCTAAGGTGTTCCAATTGCTGCATACATTACATGGCTTCAAGCAGTCCCCCAGAGTGTGGTTTAGGTGTTTCTCTGATGTCCTCAAGGAGTTTGGTATGACTCACAATTCTTAGGATTGATTTGTGTTCCCAGGATCATTCTAATCAGGTGTATGTGGATGGTACTATCATCATTAGTGATGATAGTACTTGGTTTTTAGAGTTAAAACAGTTTCTACAGTTTCAATCTTAAGTCGTAGATACGGGACGTTGATTTTTATTTCCTTGTGTAGGAGTTTCACAAATCACAATCTTTACAAAGGATTCTACTATTCCAACAAATAGACAGTCTCGGTATGCTCACCTAGGCACCTAGCATGGTCCACTAGGATGCAAAGTTGCAAACCAGTTAACAGTCCAGTGCTTACTACTAGCAAGCTTCTTCCCAAGGATAGAAGTACTATGAATGACCATGAGCGATATAGAACACTCGTCACAAAGTTATGCTAATTCGACATATCATTTCTGGTTAGTGTCTTGAGCTAGTTCATGTTGATACCATACACAGGCCCTCGGCCCATCAGCCCATGGCACTTTGCGTTTTAAGGTATCTCAAGGCTATACCATGCTTAGGGTTACTCAACTTGTCAAAAGTTTTCACACAAAAAAGTCTGCATTAATATATCGATAAAGTCTGCATTTTCAAAGTGACTTCAAAGGCTGAAACTAACAATACAAATATCAAGCCATAAGCACAATCAACAGGCTGTTCAGTTGTTCAAATATACTCAACAATATAACATACGAATAACTAATCAAGCACTATATGGCAAACTAGAAGCACAATCAACTAATATACATAACATACTTACTGTGATATACAAATATACATCACATTATGATGTAATATTATCATTTACTAATATTTTTCTTCATAAATATGTTGATTTGACTAAACATCAATCAAGCAAGCAATGTTTCTCGATCTTGACTATTAAATATAAGAAATATTCAAGTCAATTTTGACAAAGAATCACTGTTTTGAAAATCAGACCGGACCGGCCAGTTGAACTGGGAACCGGTCCAGTCACTGGTTCAGTAAGACCCGCTAAACCACTCACAAATGAACAGGCCAGTTTTACAAGAACCAATTAAACTGGAAACCGGTTAAGGCTCGATGAATCAGCTTTACAACAGAATTGGATTTGAAATATATAGAGAGGCAGGAAATAAAGAAAAGTTGTTTTTAAAACTAATTTAGTATTTTGAAGGCTACAAGGTTAGAACTGAGAACTCACAACGTGAAGAAGCAAAGACCTTTTGTGTGATGGCTTACCATCTCATCTACCATCATTTGTGTGATTTATCCTTGTTTAATCATCATTTAATAAATCTGGATTATACATACATGATACATACGTGATACATACATACATATATATATTCCGATTTTAGAGAACAGTTGAACCAGTCCGACCGGTTGAACCAGTGCAACGACAGGTTTAATGTCTAGTCCGGTTTTAAAAACATTGCAAACATTCAAAAAATAACGGTAAGAATATTAGTATTATGAAGCACTAATAGGAGACAAGGCAAACTTTAAAAACAAAGAAGTCAAAAAAGTGCAAATATGCAAGACCCATATTTTTTTTGCGCCCCTACGCTCGGGTATACCTTATGCACCTCACGCAAACTTTTAACAACTTTGGGGATATATTCAGATCAGGGCCATTGTTGAGTGGGTGTTTTCTCTGAGAAAGATGATGGCCAGATATTGTTTCTTTGATGCAGATTGGGCTAGGTGTTCTGTTATGTTTCCAGGAGGTCGATTCGGGATAGTATATAGTATATCTGTCAGATGAAATCTAGCTTCTTGGAAAAGCAAGAAACAAGACTTAGTCTGATGATCAAGTGCTGAATCAGAGTATAGAGCCAGGTGGATGTGTCGTGCGAAATCAAAGGGAGGGAAAAGGCTCCTAGAGAGCTAGGGGTTATAAAAAACGATTTGATGCGACTTTATAGTGATAGCAAGTCAGCTATTCACATAGCCATGAATTAGGTATTTCAAGAGAAGACTATGCACATAGAAGTTAATAGCCTCATCAGAAACTGCATTATATGGACAATAACAGACCCTCCATTGCACCAACAAGTGGATATTAAGACTGAGTATAAACTTCCAGATACTCATGAAGCCGTTATGCAAAGCACACCTAGATTTTATTTGTAACAAGCTAGGCTTGATTTGTAACAAGTTAGGCTTGATATGCTCTAGTAATCAAGCAGCATTGAAGTAGTGATTAATTCATGTCATCATTGTCATGTATTGCATACGAGCATACGGATTTTCTTCATTTCATATAAAAGAAATATTTCACCAACATGCTTGGATTACACTACCCAAGATTGAAAAGGAAGAAAAGATTACTAGTAATCCTTCAGTAGTTTAATATACATTTCGTCAGGCCACAAAGTTTAATTGAAGCAGAGTATTCATGTTTTCGAGCTTTGCTTAAGTTTCTTCATAATGCAATCTGATGCATGCATGTACCCAGAAAGGCTATTGAAACGCTCATCTTTTCTAGTTCTTTAACACTTCAAATTTGAGGCAGCTTTTTCTCGAATAAGGAGAAGAATGACAGTGATGGAAAAATTAGGGAAACAAGCTATGAACTAATTTTTAGTGAAGATTTAAGATTTGTTAAATAATTGGGGTTTAGTGTAAATAAAAATACTTTTGACACAAATTTAGCAAATATATCAGTCTTTTAGTGTTCTTTTTTCCTCCTAGTGGAATTACAGTTTTCTTGGTTGTAAAGGCTAAGAACTGATATTTGGATGACATAGTCAACCACTATGTGATCCTTGACGTTTCAAGGTGGAAGAAAATAACTACAGAAGTTGAATAGGGCTGTTGAAAAAATATCATGAAGAACGATCCTCATGACACTCTAAGCTTATTTACTCAACTAATCTTTCATGCTCTTGATATGACATGATACACTTTTATTAGTGAGAAAACAGGTCATTTCTAAATAGGATATTTCTAAACATAATGATCATGAAAAAGAAATATATAACGGAAATTTAATACATGAAACTTACGTATCACTCAGCAGCATTTTCTTTGATCCAATGATACCCATGACACGTAAATCAGTTTTAGACTTCTCCTTCAGGACTGCTGCCTGCAACAGAAACGTAATAATGTTTTCAAAAGAAAACAACTGACAACAGTTGGCCTTGTATCAGAAAAAAGGTACAACTTTCTTTGGACGAAAACAAGCTAATCAAGCAGCAAAATTTTAATAAAAATCTCTTTGAAAATAATCTTCAATGACTTTGATAATAATGTTAAAATGAACTGGCTAGCTCCCAAAGTTGTTGGCCTAATAAGAAACATTGATCCATAATTGAACCAAAGAGTGAATAGTTGATAATAACACCCATGAATAACACTCAAGACTTTACGAGGTGCTGAGAAAGTAAGCATGCTAAACAATATTATATGTAAAATATACCTGATCCCTAAGCTGATTAAGTAAAGTGGCACCAATCAGCCCTGGTCCAATGATGCCCACTGCTATTGACGTTTTTGAAAGATAGAATCTTGAATGAACTGCTCTTAGCGCTCTAACACAATCTTCCCTTTTGACAACTACAGTGATGTTGTACTCAGAGCATCCTTGTGCTATAGCTCGCACGTTAATATTAGCCTGCATTGCATGCATCATCTTTAATTTATTGAAAGAAAAATCATAAACTTCCATTATTCATTTTCAGATATCTGTATCATAGAATAGTAAAGAAAAAACAAACTAACTAATACTCTAATAGGCAGCATGCATGCATGTAGAGCATATAATATTTCTGACATTTACCAAACAAACAAAGGTGTACATAACTGACCTTTGCAAGTGCATTAAACAGTGTCGCACTAACACCTGGAGTGCTGGCCATTTTCTGGCCAACTGCTGCAAGAATGCTACAGTTTGGAATAACTGCAACCTGGAAGGAGACAAAAAGATAAAGAATGTAAACGCGTATGAGGTGCGAAGATTGTTAGAGACCAATTTTAGTCCTTAATCGGCATGCACACGCTAGCGCACACACATAAACCACACAAAGAACATACAACAAAATGGAAAAAGAGAAAAATCGACGAATACATTAGCTACATTTTGTGACGATAAGTATGAAGCACAAATGTTACAAAGATATCGCACCTCCATGGACCTAAGTGCTACATTCTCCATGTCCATGTTATATCTATATTCTTAAATGCATAATTTATGTTGTACATAACAATAGAAATATAAATAAAGAAGAACATCCATGAGGAGCCTGCAAAGTACAAGGTCGAGAGCTAAATTAAACCACATTACAATCCTAAGTTGCAGTAACTATTAGACATATGCCCTAATTCCCATATTTAATTTATATCGTTTACTAATCTGTTTTCAAGTATTAAAATCTAAACAAGCTAAAGAGCATATATTGCAATTCCCATGAATCTTCCTCTTCCACCATATATTATCTTCTTGAAAGAAGATATCCAAGTAATCAAACTCCAGGAAGGTACCACCAAAATTTTATGTGATCAATTCCACTTGTCCCAAAATTATAAAATTGTAGATTTTAGTTGGGCATTAGCCCAGTCCCAAAAGTATAACATCCCCTGTAAATTACGAGTGAAGAAATGATGCATTTGCATTTAACAGGTTGAATAAAACTTGTGTAAAAGCTCATCAAGAAAATTTTAACCATAAAAACAAAGAACCAGCATTTTATTTGAGTCAAAGCTCATAACCTGAGAAAGACGTCCAGCACTCAGAGCTTGACGAAATCTAGCCTCTAATGCCTTTGCAACTGCTTTCACTTCCTTCTCAGGCACAGCAAAACAAACGGAATGTTCACTACTAGCCTGTAAAAAGACCACAATAACATAAGAAATCAAGTGTGCCTTTGCATGTATGATGATGATTTATAGGATAGTGGAGAGAGATACCTGAGAAATCATGATGACATTAGCTCCAACGTCTTTTACAGCACCAAAAATGGCACTTGCTGTACCCGGAACACCAGCCATTCCAGTTCTGAGAAAGCATTACATAGATGCAAATTTCAAAGAAATGCAAAGAAGATTGGTGAAGAAGATAAGAAGGCACATAATGCAAGGAAAACTCACCCCTCAACATTTACAAGGGCCAAGTTATCTATGGTTGCAAATCCTTTTACATAAGTTACCAATTTCTGTTTGTCTTCATTTTCACCGACAGGTTCCCTGCAAATCTTGGTTCCAGGTGCAGAGAGGTTGAAGATATTTCTTATAACAATTGGGATGTCATACTGCATCACTGGAATGATAGTTCGAGGGTGTAAAACATTTGCTCCAAAATATGACTGTATCAAGCACTTTGAGTTAGTTATAAACATAATTGAGATAGCTTCAGGGTATAAGCAGAAGAGATCAATGAGTTATACCATTTCCCATGCCTCTTGATAAGATAAGGTATTCAGTATGACAGCCTCGGTAACTGCAAAAATGTTTTGTTCTTTAGAATAGCTAATCATGCTTAGAACACATATCAACAGCTTTTAAAGTTATAAAAGGAGAGAATTTGACCCGTAAAGGAAAACTATGTTATATCTCCTATAATGTAGAACTAACCTTTTCTAGGATCAGCACTGTACACACCATCAACATCTGTCCAAATTGTAACTTGTCGGGCCCTGAATAATGCACCCATGATAGCAGCAGAGAAGTCGCTCCCATCCCTTTTCAAAGTTGTAGGTATATTTTGAGGGGTGCTAGCTATAAAGCCAGTAGCAACAACTACCTTTGAAGAATTTTTCAAGAGCCAGTTGTTGAGCCTTTTCTCTGACTCCTCATAATCGGGGTCAACTTGATTAGAACCAGCAGGCGTCACAATCAGAACTTCTCTTGTGTCCATCCAGTTACAATCTATCCCACCCTGCCAAACAAATAATAACAAAAAAGCAATAAGAAACTAGAAGGAACTTGTATTTCACTCAAGTTGAAAAGCTCTCATATTTGCTTGTGAAGAATATTCAACATTAAAAGTAATCACCACAACAGCACCTTTCTGAGGACGGATGACAATATATGAGCAGACCATAACTCTCCATGTCCAACAACAAAAGCTGAAAAAGATTCTGTGGCATGTCCAGCTGTAGAACATAGAAGACATTATTGTTATTATTATTACTACTACTACTACTCAACTTGAGATTCATAATAATTCCTACGCAAGTGATTAAGCTCTCCTATAATTTTAGTCATCTTCCTTCACAATGTAAATCAACAAAAAGGAAAAAAGACGAGGGCCCAGAGAAAGGGCATTCCCTTTGTATGACCTTGTATATGTTGACACTGAAAAATGGTAAATGCATCAAAGGTAGGTAAAGAGAAACAGATTAAATTAAAAAAAAAAGTAAACACCTATATAAATTGCACGTAGCATTGCTTTGAGGTTATTGATATCAAGACTCAGAGTAGATAAGAAACTAGCAAGTTCATCCCCATCAAGTAGATCAAGTGCCGTCAACTTGTGTTTTTCAAATACAGCATCAAGTGCCAATTCATACGAATCATCCCGTGACTGTGCCTTCTCAATAAGATCATACATCATATCAGTAACTTTAGACATTGCAGAAACAACAACCAGCTTTCTTTCAGAGTTGTCTTCCATGACAATATCAGCAACATTTTGGATTCTTTGGGCAGTTCCTACACAGGTGCCACCAAATTTATGGATTGACCATGTGTCACCCTTCACAATGGAAGACTTCACAGGAGCTTCAGGTGTTGATACATCTGATAGTTTCATAAACGCATATACAATATCAGAAAACAATCCGTCGGTGCAACAGCTTAAATACATATAAAATGCAATTGATCGATGAGAAAAGGGCTTAAGTTCAGACCTGTCACTGAAGCAGAAACTTTGAAGTTGTGGGGTTCTCTTTTTCCCAAATGAGAAGGAAAACCGGATCTGAATTGCAAGTTACGTGCATAACTTTAGAGCTTAAACAATTAAAAAAGAGTTTATAAGGATTAAGGAAGTGAAAGTTGAAGTGCATATGGATTAGCTAGACACTTAAAACAAGGACAAAAATCGATCGGTGACAGAAAAAAATTGCAGAATCAGAGTACGGGCTGTTTACTTTCGTTGGAATATTAGTGGAAAGAAAAACAGAAATCTACTCATATTTTCTCGTTGGAAATTTTATACCCTCTCACATTTGGTACAGTTTTCACCTTGTTTTGGTAAAGAAAGAAAGTGGACACATGAGTAAGGCGAGGCTAGTGCTACTTCCATAGGCATAATGTAACCGCATGTTCAGATAAGCAAAATGTTCCAAGGAATCAATCTCAACGTTTCAGTTCATGGTTCAGGTCGGGTTGCCGCTATTAATCTACTGTTCTTCGACCACTAGTTTTGTTACAAGCATCCTTTCAGTGAAATGACCACTAGGCTTGTGAAATTGCCAGCATGAGATAAAAGGGCCCTTGAAATTTAACACTTAGGCCTTTATTTCGCGTACTTCAGCTTAAGAGAACAATAAACAACTTTGAGCTAAAGTAACAAAGTCATAACTGAAACCTTACTTGCAAGTCAAAGAGCGTTGAAGGAGAGAGGAAGCATTTGATAAGCAAATTTTAGATTTTGTCTCCACGGCGGCATCACGTGCTGACAACTGGGAGTACAGTCTAGGAAGACATTGTGATGAAATAGTAGTCGAAAACGCCATTCTTTCTTAACCCTAAAGACTGTAACCAAAAACAAAAAACAAAACAGGGTGCAAGTAAATCCAGTAAGTTGTCAGTTGGCAACCATTGTGATCTAAATTTCAAAATCTGTAATGTGAAGATGATTTCTGCTTAATACTACAATATTCAGGTGTTACCTGTTTCACGGGTGCGTTGTAGCACCAGTTATCGGCAACAAGTTTTGGGCAGCAAAAGCCCAGCGGTATGGTGCCAATGATTGAATGAAGGCGTGGATGACAGAGACAACAGAGTTAGGATCAAAATTGACAGCCACTATATGAATCCCACTAATGCAAAAACCTACCACGCTGGAGCTAAAAGAAAGGAAAAACAAGACCACCGCCGATGATGTTTATATAAACCCTAAAGAAAGAATTGTGCGAGCCAACCTCCAGTTATACTGGCTTCGCCCGTTATAAGTTAATTAATACGGGGTCAGATGTGTAAATAGGTAGGGACCCCGATAATCCGATATCCAATCCACCAAACACCACAACTTTTCTCACAAAAATACAACACCAAAATAAAACGGGGTACTGTGTATGTGTGTGTGTCGGAGATGTCTGTCTAATTAATGATTATATCTTCTTTCTTGCGAAATGTTGGCATCAACATTAATTATTAAACATGTGAGTTGTTGTTTTAACTACGAATATTTTTTTCCTATTTTAATTTAGGAAAATGCTAAGTACAACTTTCTATAATTTAGGATAAAAATAAAATAAATATAATTTTTAGTTTTTAAAATAGTAACCTTGTTTTATATAGGAAAGTTAAAAACTAATTAAAAGATAACTACGTAAATTTAGAAAGTTAATTATAATTACACTGGTTAATTAATTAGCAATCTCCTTTAATTTATTATGCATTATACGATAAATAGTGTAATTAATATCCCCTGATTGTATCTAGGAATTTCTTTTATTGTGGGCACAATTTTTGAACCTGATTTTGGTAACGAATCAATTAATATTACTATTGTACCCGTGCAATGTTACCACAGTAAATAGTTTCTGCTTTGTAATATATCGCTTTCAAAAATGTAAAGATGTGTCATTTACACGATTTAATGTCACAAGAAAAATTCTTCAGCAACATATCCATTTTTTCGAATTTTCTTTTACTTGTATCAACTATATTAAAATAAGAAAAAATATTTATATTTATGAAATAAGTTGAGAGAAGTTAATAAGATTTGGAAATTATGTTTATATGGGTGGATAATTATGTTTGTACGAGATAGTGTGTTAGTGGGAGAATATATTTTAAATGAATAAAAAGTTAAAGTAAATTATGAGAGAGTGTGAAATTGAGTGGATAATTGTTTTTGTGCGAGATAGTGTGTTAGTGGGAGATAATTGTTTTTCGTAGTTTTTCGTAATTTTTCGTAATTCACATGTGATGTTTTTACAAATCATAAGTGATTTTATACTAAATCACCTGTGACTGAATATTAAAATTTTATGAACACAGCTCGGATATTTTATATATATATATATATATATATATATATATATTATTTATTTACATAATCTCATTTAAATATAGATTATAAGAAAGAAATAAAGAAGAGATGGGATGAAGGGAAAAGATGCGTGGCCTAAAAAGAAAATGGTGGTTACTGGTCAGGTGTTTTTGACTTTTTGTGAGAAACCATGTCCAACATCAATCGGAGGATAATCGGGTATAGTTTGTTTTTCTGAAAAAAAAATTTAATACATTTTAATTTGAATCAATAGGAGGTATTAAGATATAAGGGCCGATTGTTTTTCTTTACATTAAGATTTAAAAACCCCTTGATGAATCAGAGATAAAAATTACCTCTTATAACATCTTAACAAAATTTATGTTTCATTATCCTACAACAATCGGATTCCTTCCTTCACTAATTCACGTCAACATCTACTTATCCACTACTCTACATACATGAACACCTTTCACGGCCGCCGTACGCCGCTGCGCATCTCTCTTCTATATATTTTGTTTTTAATTCCCATATAATCGTGGTTTGATATTTGTTATTAAAGTATTTTATTTTATAATTAGAAAAGTTTAAATTTAATTAAATATATAACAAATGAATATAAAATATTATAAAACACGTAATTACAATCATTTAGATATTTTTAAAAATAAACAGCAAATATAAATAAACATTCAGACGTCAGAATCATCTCTTAATGTTCAGACATTGTATACAGATTGAGACTAAAAACCTCTTAATAAACAAATTACACCTTGTTTGTTAGATGGAATTAAAAGGAAGAAAAAGTCGGATATTGTTTTTGGATATAAAAAGGGAGAGGACCGTATGCACGCACAGTAGAATTCTACTCGGAGTTTTCTTTGGTGGACAATACCGACGGCAGAACATAAGGAAAAAAAGTTGCGACATACGTGTGTTCAAACACATAAAAAAGAGAATTCTTTTACGAGTGTTGTTATGTTTTTCTTTTCAATGACAAGCTAAATTTCTTGTGATCATTATCAGGAATAGGTTTCAATTTTTTTTTCTTAATGTATACAACGTACTAGTATTATTTGAACCATTTAGGAGAGTTTTATGTATTTATATTGATTTGGTTTTAATGATTATTATTTGTCTTCCGTATATACTTTCTCGTTTATTCTTTAAAGTTAAGTGTAAAACAACTTTGTGTGGTTGGACTAACCGTGCTTAACAATCTTTGTGATGATATAGACAGTGGGTGTTGACTCACATAATTTGTGCTCAAATTTAGTTTTTTAGAATAATACTACTGGTTTTTAGTATGAAACCTAACAACCTTAAATAAAATAAAATAATCATATTTGGTAATATTAAAGAAAAGATTGAAACTGAAACTCGTTAAATATTGGTTCTCGTCTAAAAGTGTTTACATTCGTTTTCAGGTTTTGTAGTTTATGATTAATTTAGTTTAGTCTAAAACTTCCATCTTTAAATTTAGGATATCTATAAATCAATTAGTTTCGTTTTAGTTTTCGTTATTTAAGGTTAATTAATTTAGTTCTAGAATAATTTATATTTTTAGAGTAGTTTATATTTTCGTAAATCTAATTAGTTTTAGTAATAAAGTTTTGATTTTTATTTTAAATTAATTGAAAACTAGTTTGTTAATCATAGTTTCTTATGGATTTGATCCTTACTTGCCCTAGCTAATAGGTGTATTTAAGATACCTATTTTTTTGATAGTCAACTATCTGTCACTTAGAAGTAAACTTAAAATCATTATTTCCTAGATTACATGCCTTGGAAGATGATAAAGTAAAGAGTGATTGAAATTCGAGAATGGCGCATGGGTGCGTTATTGGTCTTGGCGGTCTCCCTTAAAGGGAAGGACGATGTAAGATCTCGAAGACATGCATAAATTCCTGGGTAATTTTGATTTCGAGGTTGTTGGTGATTACTCGTGATGTTGATATGGCACTTGAATGGTTTATTTACGGTTAAAAGGATGTACAATCTCGTTTAGAAAAATATAGTAGAAAATGAAGGTTCTAATATTCAATTTAAAGGGGACTCGATGCTTCCAAGTAAGGTAAAAATATTTCTTTGGAGGTTGATGAATAAAGGTCTCCCAAATAGATCAAACCTCATCTCAAGAAGTGTAGTATTACCTTATCCCTATTGCATTTTTGCAATAGCAATTTGGAGGCTTAGGATCACTGTTTTTTGTTGCTCAACATTGGAAAGTTTGTGGAGGGAATTACCAAGCTGGTGAAGATTTTCTAGATTACCATTATATTCGGTTCAGGGATAGTGTAATAAATCTTTTTTCTTTTTAGCTAAAAATCTTGCAAATCAAGTTTTTTGTGATGTTTATGTGGTCGCTATATGGTCCACTTGGGGTGGATGAACTCAATCTTGTTTGCAAATGTAATACCGTAGTTTTCAAAATTTACCATTTATAAAAGCATTTAACTCTTTAATGGTATATAGCAACGGAAGACTTAAATATAAAATAGTGATAGCCAAAACAACATTCACAACAATCATCTTAAACAACAATGTCACGAAAACCTTAAATCTCAAATCATAGTCTTAAACATAAAAACACATGTTCGTTACTGTATCAAGTTGGTAACTAGTAAGTCTAAAATACTCAATATAATCATAAGGCTACACAAAGAGAACCACCTCACAAGACAAGCCTCTAAGCAATATGCACGAATACAAAACACCATTCAAGAAAGCAAGCAAGTGTCAACTTAGCCATTGTGAGTTAATAAAGATTAATCTTTATACAGGTTTACGTACGCTTATGAATTGACCACCACGTGTAGTCTAATTTCATCATCATATATAAACCTACAAAAGGTCACAGCTGATTAGGTGACTAGTGGATAACGATTACTTTTACTAAATACGTCTCTTCAAATTACCACTGATTATCTAAAACACTAGAACTCCCATATACGTACGTCAACCTTTAGTGACGATTACCATAAACACATCACTTAACCCCTTTGCGACCAAAGCTCATGCACTCTCATCCCATTTGCGACCAAAGCTCATGCGCACATACATATCATTGTGACCAAATAACCATACACACACCCATCTTTTTGTGACAATTCCATACGCTCTTATATGGTTTGTGGCCACACACGTACCCTTGTCACCAAATCACGCACGCAAACCATCATTATTGGTTGTCACTTAACATAACAAACATACAACACACGCTCTCCACCAAAAATTGATCACACACCCACACGGTTTTCTAATGGATCAAGCAAACATACACCTCTATTACTTTGGTCATACTTGTATATGTGATATATCTACCTATATATATAAAATTCCCTCATACCCCCTACAACCTACACTTGTCCATAAAACAGTATGACACCGTTTCACCCCACTTAACCAAAAAAATATAAAAAAGGATGTAGATAAAGTACAACTAAAATAGCCACAGATTATTTTGTGCAAGTTAATGTTGGCATTGTTGATATGCACCTCACCAACCACAAATATTATTACAATAATCAATTTAAAGGCAAGATAGAGTACATGTTGTTAACATTTCGTCATTTGGATTGAGTGAGGAGTGTGTGTGTGTGTTTCGGTGTGTATATATGTTTCTTAAATTTGTGTGCGTGTTTCGGTGTGCGACCGGACAAGGCTTGACACGATGGAGGGAGGTTTTTTGGATGGTTGGTTTATGGTTTAGGCACAAATTATTTGTATTATTATATTGTATTGAGATTTGAAATTGTAAGACGTATAATCAATCACAAGTCATGCATAATGTGAGCCAAAAACACCATGAACATTGTTAGAAGAGGCAACGGTGTTTATGTTTGCTACAACTATGGTGATTATGAGCTCATGAGTATTACTATATTCCAAATTTAATGTTATTATTTTTCAAATTTTGGTTCTTAGTAATATATTAAATATAACATGTTATAAAAAATCCTACGTAAACATAATGTAATATGAAATTAACTATAATGATAATATTATATATTTACTAGGGAGTGAGGGATATAGAGCATAATGTTTTATCTTTAATTTACATTATACCTTGCTACCTCTTTTCTTAGGCTTTCTATGAATCACTCCTTACACCATAATTAAGTATCTTTTTGCTTATCTAAGAATTTTTTTGGGTTAAGTTTGCATTTTGCTACTTCATCAAGTTCATGATGTTTGCCATTTAACTTAGAGTTTCAGATACCCTGCTTTATTTATTTTATTTTCTAAAGTCTTTAGAGAAAAAAATTCGTTATTGCAAACCATTAATAAGTAAATAAAAAATTTACTGGTCCAACTTGCAACCTAGATAAGTTAGAATTTGATGTGATGAGTGTCGTATCTAAATTACAACCCTTTTAGATCTATTGATTCCCATTACACAAATGATTTACATTCTTTATTTATTGTGATTATGATTCTCATTACATGAAATATATTTTCACGGGAAACGATCCGTAATTCCGTGCAGCAATAGTGAAGAATGGGAAGGAGGCTTTGAAGAAATATTTGAATGGGTTAACGATAATGTTCTAAGATGCTAAAAAAATTTTACAAATTTTATAGCTATAAAAGTTTAAGAGATGAATGTATTTGTTGAACGTGAATAGTTATTTGAAGAAATGCAGACAAAGATCGAAATAGAAATAAATCTTAGCATATGCTGCATAGTTGAGAAAGTATAACACAAGTAATCAAAAAGAAAAAAAAGCGCATATTTTTTGTTACCTCCTTTTGTAGTAGCGTTATAGGTTAATTTTTTTTCACACTGATTACTACACAGTATTTATGTATATTAAAACAGTATGCAAGTTCAAAATCAATCAAGGAACAATTTTTTTAAATATATGTATGGTTTTACGTGTCTACTAATTTTTATTTTTATTTTTAAAATTCATGTATGTATGTATGTATGTATGAATGATTAATTTTTAGTTGATGAGTAATGTTTTTAACCATGATATATATATATATATGAATGATTATTTTGAGAAGTATTTTAGAATGAATTCTAGGTAATTTTTTAGAAATAGTATGTTAATCTCATAAACAACCGTTTTGAAAATAATATGTTTAATCTTTTTAAACAGACAATATTTACATTTGTGGGTTGTGCATATGCACAACTTAGGATTTAACTAATATACACACACATTTTGTGGACATTCCAATTTCGATGATTATACACACACTCTCTTACTGTTTCACAAAGCAACACATCCTAGACTTGGAGTTTTTCCTAGCCCGCGGCCAATCACAACATGCACAAACAAATTACCCGCAGTATGTGTTTTCCACCGCTTGCATACATACCCTGGCTAAAACCCTACGGTCGAACATCACAAGAAACAACTCAAACTGTAACGCCCCAATTTCCAAATTTAAAATAAAGCTTGAAACAAAAGGTATTTGTCTAAAAACAGAATTTGATAAGCTGATGGAAACCAATAAAGTATTTTTGAACCCTCTGGTTCATACAAAAGGTAATACATCCACAATTCATATCAAAAACAGTTTCCAATAAGCTTACTGTCAGCGGAAGCCAATAAAACATTTCGTCTAAATCCTCGGGTTTGTATAAAAAGAAATATGCGCGCATTTAAATCAAAAGTACTTTCTGTTACTCAAATGGGGGCGTTATTGTTTCAAATCACGTTTTAAGCAACGAACCAACAACAGTCAAGCCGGGGCCTTGCCTTGGTGTTCACACAACCTGCAAAACAACAACAAGCAGTATCTGCTAAGCTACAAGAGCTTAGTGAGAAAGCTAAACTGTAAATCATATAAGCATGCGCATACACATATACGAATGCCACAATAGGTCTTATGGATACAGTACTGCACCATCTTAGCATCCGCCAAGAAGGCTAAAACGCTGTCCGTAGCACTACTGCACAGAGCAGCATGCTACAGCTCTCTCTCTGTGATCCTCTGATCAATAATATACCACATTGCAATGTAACACACACATATCACAGATATGAATCAGAGTTTAGAAAACTCACCTCCGCAATTAATACCACACAGAGTTATGCCAGATATACCCATAATACGTCAAACAGTAATTCCTACAGATATATAGTCATGGTATTAATCACATAATCAAACTCAGCATCAAACCAACTGAACAGGGGCAGGGCACGCCCATATCCCCCGAGGGTACGCCCGTGCCCCTAGGCCTAAGGCCCAGAAACAGGCCCCAACAAACATGGGCGTACCGGGTCAGGCACACCCTGTACTGGACCAAGGCACGCCCGTACCCTACCCAGGTATGCCCGTACCTAGGTACGCCCGGACCTCAAGAACAGAGGCGGTCACGGCCACGAGGCACGGCCGTACCCCTCAAAGGCACGCCCGTGCCTTTCTGGGTTCAGCAACAGTTCGCCGACTGTCTTTCTGGGTTCATAAAAACATTACCAGGGTGTTTTCCTACACCCCAAACAACTTATAAACAATAAATAACAACCAAAACACTACTAAATCTTTGATTCACCAAGAATCAACTTAAAACCCAATAAAACTTCAAAAACAAGATTCAAGAATCCTTACCTCAACTTGTGTCTAACTAGGAATGGATGGAAATCACTTGCTCTCTGCTCTTCTTGCTCAAAAACCTCAAGGAACTCTGTTCTAAACTCTCTCTCGTGAAAGCAGATGAAGAAAAATGAAAGGTTTGACTCCAACAAAGTCAAATCTGCATATTTATACATAATACTTTGAAAGTTGTCACAAATGACCCCTGGACTTTTCTATTTTCAAAAATGACAAGTTTAACCCCTCAAGTTTCTAAACGCCTCCTAATCTCAATTAGGAATACCACTTAAACATATCACTTGATTAATTTATAAATTATGAAATTTCGAACTTCAGGTGTTACACAAACACCCCGACCAATTATGGTTTATTAATTCTAGATGCATGATAAAGAATCCTCGAAGCCCTTCTATGGAGTATATATGAGAATATGATGATGATAACCAATTAATTAATTAAATAAACCCTATTAGTGTTTTGATTTAAAACTCTCGGCCAAACTGATTGGCCTAAACCAAAAGACACTCTCATTTAGATTTTAGGGTTCCGGCCAATATATATTACATACCTCGAAGGTGATGGTGTCCTTGTTGCTAGCTCGAAACCAAGGCGCTACCAAAAAAATGGACTTTCGCGACGAAAAATCCGTCGCTAAAAGGCATATTGTCGTCATTGTAACCCTTTGCGACGACATGTCGTCACCATACCGTCATGGCTGATACCCTTTTGCAACGACGTTTTTAGTTACTGCGACGACAATTAATGCCACGACATGTCGTCGCAGATAATTTTGCCGGGAAAAAATCAAAAATATATTCTTAATGTTTTTGTGACAAAATTGTCGTTGCTAAAGCGTTAAAAATTTAAATATATTAGCGACAACTTTCTCATTGCAAAGGGTTTCCTAAAAAGAATTTATTTCTTTTTTGTGACGCTAAAGGGTTTTTTTTAGAAAATAAAATTTTAAATTGTTTCATTTATTATCCGTAGATAAAACACAATCCTACAAATTATAGTTGAAGACGAAGCGCATATATCTATATCTATATATATATATTTATAAATCATCGTACATGTCCTCGTCATTAAAGATAACACACATTTGTTTGTACTTCACACAAGGTTTTTGACAAAATAAGAAATATGTCATACTACATATCGTTATCCTCGTCTTCAAGATAATCATCTTCCTCGTCTTCATCCACATATTCTCCCTCGTCATTGTCCTCATTCGCGTACATAGGATCCTTAAAGTGTAGAGGGATGATCAGTTGAAAGTCGGAAATAGGAATATTTGCGCATTTTAAGGTGTCAAATACATATCTCATTTGCGAATTGTTAGCCGCAAACATTAAATTCACCTCCTTTTGTGTATATTTTTATGACATGCATTTAGTGGTTACCGAGTTGTGTTCAATAAAGTCCATGTAAAAAATATAGTCATAAAATTTTAATATTCAATCATAGGTGATTCAGTATACAATCACATGTGATTTGTAAAAGCATCACATGTGAATTATGAAAATGCCGCTACGCCCAAATTTTAAAATGCAATATGGACCATTGATGCCATTGATCCAAAGGCTAAAATTGAACTACGAATTAAGTATGGACTATATTGAAGATTATTCGGTGGTTACAATATATTTATTAGCTTATGCAAGTAGTCCTTAAATAATTATCACTATTGATCCAAAGGCTAACATTGAACTATGGTTTAAGCATGGACTATATTGATTCAAAAGCTAAAATTGAACTATGAATCAAGTATATATTGGTATAAAGCGTTAGAAATTATATGTTGAGTTTTTTAGAGATTTATGATGTTTTTTTTTTGAATATCAAAGTTATTTTAGTAGGATGGGTCCGCAGTGACATCTATATAGGGCAAGCTCAAAGCCACGCGTTATAAGAGAGTAAACCTTCCTCTATTGTTTTTGGAAATGCCCATAACAAGGCTCGAACTATATTACAATATAAGATTTTAGTCACACAACTGCCTAGCTACCATGTCTCCTCCTTGTCTCTGCTACTCAAATTGGTTGAAAAAAATTGTATATTGTTTGTATTTTACATTTACAAGTATTGCATGACAAATTTATAGAAGCGTGGATTTTTTTACATCTCAAAATTTCTTTATTCTACGTTTTACATGTGGATTGTTTTCTTTAATCTGTATTGTCTTAATTATCACATCTAAAAATAATATTTTAATAAACATACTTGTTTACAAGTACTGTAGAGTTTTTATTACTTTTACCCATATATGAGTTTTATAATGGGTTTAGTTTACCAAAATGTATTAAAGTTGTTATGTTTTACTATTATATATATTGGACTTAAAAAATTTCTATTATATGTATCGAACTTTTAATTTGTCGTTGTTGTGTATATTAAACTTTCTATTGTATGTACTAAACTTGTAAGTTTTTTACTTTTTATGTAACCAAAATACATACAATAGCAACAAATTAAAAGTCGATCTGATCGATACATATAATAGAAACTTTTAAAGTTCGATACACACAATAGCAAAACGTGACAACTCAAATACATTTTAGTGAACTAAACCCTTTTATAATTATACGAAGTCTACATCAAGGATTAACACTCTTTCAAGTTACAGCGTGATTATGATTTATAGCGTACATAAGAGTGCGTCCATATTATAAATCAAAATTGGATCTTTTTATATAAATGACACATATTTTTATGGGTGGACTTTTATTTTTATTTTATTTTTTTATAGGAATGGTTCGATATTGAGTGAAAATTTTGAAATGGAAGAAGTAAAAAGTGTGATAATGCTTTTTCTTCCTGTACTTTTTTCCCTTTGTTAACTTGTCAGTTGCTTTTTTCTGCTTCATTCAATTTTGGTGGGATAAACTTTCAAATTTGTAGCTGACAGTTGAAACTGCATGTTAAGGCAACTACTCAAAGTCACAATCTTTATGAGATAATGTTAAATTACAACTTTATATTTGTAGGGTTTTGTTGATTGAATTTGTTACATCCATATGTATTTAATGATTTTTTTTACAATTTCTGTATTAAATACTTGTCTTTTTTTATTATCAAGTCTTTTTATTTACCGCAGTGCAACATGTTTTTCTATATTTACTTCTGATATTTATTTTTAATATTATTGACTAATGGGCAACGGGATGAAATAGAAAGGGCCGGGCGTTGGAATTGACCGAAATATCCTTCACCCATATGGCTTGCTACTGTTCTATTGTCTTGCTAATTATGAAATTTGTGCCAAGTGTTACAAGAAACAAAAAGAAAGAAGACAAAAGGAGGACAACTCTACAGTCTAAATGGATTGGTGGTGGTCCAAAAGGGTATTAAAGTAAATCACACACAAAAGCAAGGGCATATATGACTTACTCCTTCACATGCAACGACTATATAAAGAGAAGTTCTATTCTATGGTTGATGTTCATGCACAATATCACAAAATTTTTAATTTCTTCCTGAAACGCAGATTTTGGGTGCGTGTTCTGTATAGCAGAGAAGATGGTTTCAAAGGTGGAGGGAGTGATGAAGAAGAGACAACAATGGAAGAAAAGTCAAAATCAGAAAAGTCAAAGTTATCGAAAAGCGATAGTAATGCAATGCAACAAAAGCAACACACCCAAGTTCAAGAGAAGTACCTCTAATTTTGAGGATGATGGCGTTTCGTCGGCTATTCTATTGCTAGCTTGTCTTGTGTGTCGCCCATGTTCGTATATGTAATCATTCTAAGATAGGAAATAATTTATCCTTTTAAAACTATCATAAAAATTCTTCGAATGAACACTTGACATTGATTTATAAGAGTGGCGGGAGCCGGAAGGTAAGCCCTTTCATAAATGAATGGATTCATGCCAAGGGTTTATTAGGAGAACTTTTAGACTATCGTTTAGAAATATATATGATAACACATTTCAAATAGTCTTTCTTCGGCTTTTTCTTGCTAGCTTTTGTTGTGTGTCTCCCCTCTTTGTAACTATGGTACAATTGTATCAAAGTCTCGTAACAATCTAACTACTTATCTTCTTTAAATTGCTTTCAAATATGCTTTCTATGACGGGAATTACATTTGTAGGGTACTTAGAAACCCATTTTTGAATAAGGTAATTAGACTCATATATGTACTTATATTTCTAATGAGCCTAGTTAATAGATAAACTATATGTATATGTATGTGTGGGTATACATATAACAATGATCGATACAGAATCAACTTTAAGAACCTATAGAACTAATATAGAGAATTAAATTACGTTAATCAACGCTTTAGATTTAATCTTTCTTTTTTAAACTAAAAATCGTGTTATGAATTATGATGACTAATTAAAAGCTAGAAGGGTACTAAATTAAAATCCCCCGACCAACCCTTCCACATCCCCTTAAATCGTCCCTCTCTCATTGGGACCTGAAAATCTGAAATCATGTTTCTCTCTCATCGTAACCTTCAATCGGCATCCACCCAGCATCGATCTTTGTCTCACGCAGCGCCAATCCACAAAGAAGATGACTGTTGGCGACTTCCTCTTTCTGAAGAACACTATAGCCGCCGCGGGCTCCCTCTCATGACACCCGCGTTTGGATGATCTAGAACTGAGGTTTGATGTTCCGGGTGAATTTGATCTACAATCTACTTTTAAGATGAATCCATATTTTCTCAAAAATATGCATTTTATAAACAAAATATCACAAATATGTCAAAACTACTCTTGTATTAAAAAGGACTGAAAGCAGAATTCCGTAGTGTAAATTTTTTTTTTTTTTTTTTTTTGCAAAAAAACCTAAACATAATCAAGATCTATTTAATTAAAGTTAATTAGTTTTTTTAAAAAAATAAAACAGTTTGAAACTTTAAATGAGGAGGAGGTGTGAGTTTTAAAAAAATACAGAATTTCCTTTACTCTTATTCATAGTGATACATGTCATTGTCAGAAGAGTTCTATAAGTTTTGCATATAAGCATGGTTATGTATAAAAGTTTAAAACATCACCCTATATATATATATATATGTGTGTGCGCGCGCGATATAGGGTTGGGAAACGGAAGATAAATGCGAACGGTGCGAATGAGAATTTGACGGCGTGATTTTGGACGACTTAAGGCGGTGGATTTCTGAACTTCTGATTAATGTCATTTTTGCAAACTTTTGACGGTGGGAAGGCAATGCGTGTATTATAATTTATATTCCTCTACTATATTTATCATATTTTGTATCTGTTTTTTGATATAATTTATAAGATTATTGTTTTTATATTAGTTTGAACTAAAATGAATATCATTTTGTTAATTTTTTTGATTTGTGCAACCGTATTTCATTTATTTTGCAAGAATGTTGTTCTTCCTGAATCTTACCCTATATATATACACACATACATAATTGGATGTGGAGATGAGATGCCGTGTTTTTAAACAAAATGCAGTGATTTTAGACTGGATGTTGTGGTTTTTAAAATGAGAAACCATTGATTATTTAACCAAGATGTAGTAGATTTAAGGGACTTTATGTTTTTTTAGATGAGATGCAGTGATTTTTAGCTAGATAGCGTTTGTATTTTAAGATTGTTTGTGGGGGATCATCCCGATTCCCTACAAACAGCTTTAAAATACAAACGTTACAAACACTGCATATTGTCTAAAAAATCATTGCATCCAGTTTAATCACCGCATCTTGTCTAAAAAAACAGGGTTAACTACTGCATCTTAGTTGAAAGAGTTAATGATTTACCTTTTAAGAAACTACTAAACCTTATCTAAAAACACTACATCCAACTTAAAATAACTACATCTAAAACGTAACATATTTGACTACAATTTCAAGAAACAAAACCATCGTCAATTCAAAATATAATTCAATGGTTGCTGCAATTGAAAGATAAAGGAAGATATGCTTGTGTCGGTTTCAAAAAGGATGACCATAATATTGTTTTAGCTTAATTGTTTATAATAATAAGGTAAATTATTTTGTGCAAATTTTATTGAATAGCAAGACATCTGGCAGCCTTGCCACCTCCATTCAAATATCTCCAGCCACAATCTTCACGATCAAAAGTTCCGTTTGCAATGAAATAACGGTTAGCACGCGATTCACATTAATAATAATTAATATTTTTATTTAATTTAAAAAGGTAAATTAGTAAGTAATAATATTTTCTCTCTCCTTCTAATTAATTTTTCTCTCTAATTAATTTTTTTTCTAGATATTGTTTATTTTTTGTTTTTATTATTTTCTAAATAATTTTTTTTTCCAAAAATTTGTTCATATATTCAAGTGTTCATTAATGAATCATAATATCTTTGTATGATTTTCTTATCTTTTATCACTGAAAACTACAATTAATATTTGTTTTTAACCATGAATTTATTTAGGGTTTATTCAAGAATGAACAACCTAAAAAATGAACAAAAGGAACCTAAAAATATGAATTCTTTAATTTAATGATGAACTAAGACAAAAGCCAATAATCAAAAAGCACAAAAAAATTCACTATTGAACATATATAAAGAAAACCCATATCTAAATAAAAGTTTCATTCGTTAATAAACAAAAATCTGTTTCCTAATCTAAAATTTTTATTCATTAATAAACATAGAACCAAAAAAAAAAATCTACACTTCATCAATATGGGACAAAATGTTCATTGCTAAACTCATAATACACTAACAATGAAAAAAGAAAATTAATCATGGATAACAAATATTCATTCGTGAACAACCGAAAACCTTGTTCATTAGTAACCAAAAGCAAAAATACATTAATAAAACCCAAATCAAATAACAAGGAAGTATAGAAAAAATAATAATAAATCTAAAATATAAATGAGAGCTGCCACATGTAAAAACAACATTGAACTAAAAAGTTGAAACAGAACAGCCTATACTTTGTGACCGTCGTAAAAGACCCACCGGTGGTGGTGGTCTCTAATAAGAAAAAAGAACAGCGGTAGATCTGGACGGCGGTGTGGCGGAAGCGACAATAGATCCGGTCATGTATAGCGTCGACAAAAGGGCAGTTGCGGCTAGGGCTGAGGCCCGGAGATGATCATAGATCTGGGGGGCGGAAACAAAAGGGCAGCGGCAGTAGCCGCTGGTGCTACTGTAGTGACTCTAACATATTGTTATCGCTTGGGTAGTGCAAGTCGGCGGCAGAAAAACGAACATCGTGGCGGTTTGAATCCACCGGTTTGACTCCATCGTCAGTGACCGGTTCTGGTCGCGAACTCCATCATGGTGAAGGTATGCTCCAACATGGTGATGGCGATGACCTTCAATGTGATCGGTGACAGTTTTATGATGGTTGGGGGTGTCCGATAGAGAGAGTAGAGGGAAAGGGGAGGTCAATGATAGATAGAAGGAGGGAGATGGATTGATGATAGAGAGAGAAAGAGGTAGGAGTTTGGTATAAAAAGAAAAGATATGAGTTTAATTAGGATAGGAGTTATTTTATGTTAAAAAAACTTTTATATCCCTTTTTATTTAAATTAATAACCTTTTATATTCTAATAATTACCAAAATGCCATAAAGCCCTATTAACCATTGATAAAATCATCTAGTGGTCCAGAACGCTTCTCGCAAATAATATACTTTTCGCATGAACCTATCTTTCTCTCTCTATATATAAGAGAAGTTGTCCTTATTGTGAAAACCACGATAACCAATATTTTGATTAAAATAAACCAATTGCTAATATATAAAAGGGTTCATTTGAAAATCATTATTATTGCGAAAACTAATCTTGACTCTTGATTAAAATAAACCAATTGCTAATAATGTTAATGGCTCATTAATATGGGTATTTTGGAAAAATCCTCATTAAATAATGACTCATCCACCCATATATAATTCACGGTTAGGTAAATATATATGAGCATTAATAGTGCTTACAAATTGTTCTCGCTCATTAAGAGCAGTTCTTAAATAAACTTCTTCACACACACACACACATTATATCATAATACATTTAACACTCTTTCCCCTACTTTACTTAATCAATTAAAATTTTAACAATCATAAATTACTAATATACCATTCAAATAACTTTTATTTTCTCCCTCCTACCTTACACAACTACCAATAAACACATCTTTTATAACTATATGCTTCTCCACCCACAAAAAAAAAGGAATGTTTGTTTTGTTGTTTTTTTAAAAATTGTTTAAAAAATGAAGAAAAGAATTGATAGACAAAAAGAGAAAGAAATGAAAAGGCATGTTATCGAGTAGAAACTATTCGCCGAATACAACACCCTTATATTATATAAAACGACATGTTATCACGTAGAAACTATTATTCATTACAACATAACGCGGGTACCATGTTAGTTTGTGTGTGTGTATAATATATAGGGTAAGGTTTCAAGGAGAACATTTTTCTTGCTGAGTACACAGTTTGGGTACAAAAATATAAAAAATGGCAAAGTTACCTTCATTTTTAATTCACAATAAGTCAATAACGTAAGAACAATAAACTTTTAAATTATATAAAAATAAATACAAAACAGATAAATTTAGTAAATGCATCTAATGTTTTTGAATACAACATATTTTTGTAGCACTTAGGTCAAGAGATCTAAAGTGCATTGATCTCTTGTAGCACTTCCATTCTAAAGAAAAAAAAAATACTATTAAATTAGTATAATTCTGTAATCATATTTGACATAGTATATATTTATGAAGAAAATTTTAACAATTTGAGAAAAAAATTAGATCAACTATACCGACCTGTCACAAAAATTAAAGATTTTAATTTTAAACATTTTGTAGCGACAACCGGTAATATATAGGTTGCAAAAAATGGATATTACCATGCATATTAGACTGGTTGAACCTGATGGAACCCCCCTAACAAAGAGAGCAATCAACTACTACAACTATGTTTATATGGAAAAGGCCAAAAAGTTAACAAATTCACACACGACAACTAAGAATCATTTAAATGTTGTTATGCTGCAGAAAGGGAAATAATTACGCATTTCATCTATATATGTTTGCGATATTTTATTTGATTACATATAAATTGTATTGAAATGTTTTTATACTTACAACAATTAATCTTTAAGAATTTGCAGATCAAACAAATAACCCCCAGGGAGAGCCGGAGGAATTGTCGAATTTCTTAGCGGGGGTGAAACTGACTGCAGATAAATGGCAATTGGGAGACCAAGGGTGTTTTACACTCAAATCCCTTCGGAACTTGGTGTATGAGAAATTATTAGGCACAAAAATGGAAGTAGCGACCTTTACTTCATAGACTCGGCATGACAGTTACGAGTAAGAGATTGACTTGACACTATGCATGTCGATTTACACCTCACCTTATGTCCAAGACGCAATGAGTCACTAGAAACTGTAGATCATGCCCTAGTTATCTGCAAGGAAACGAAACAAGTATGGGTGTGGATCTTTCAATGGTGGGGCTAGGACATTCAACTTATGGTCGGTTGACAACCTATTACAAAACATCGGCTCTTGATGGAGATTCGTCTCGTAAAAGAGAGGTGGCAAGTGACACTTTGGGGCAAGCTTTATCTCATTTGGAAACACAAGAACAACATAGTATTAGAGCAAAGCAAGAATAACTTACCCGACCTAATCCTCGGATTTCAAATGCAAATATTCCAATGGATAGCAAATCAACATGCAAAAACAAAACCTAGGTGCACTGTACAATATGAAGACATGCACTTCATAACATCAGTTCAAAGCTTCACAAATTTCTATTCCTAGCAAATATTGGGCTAGTATGATGTGATTGACACAATTTTGTTGTTACTTAGATTTAATTTGTATGATCTATAGCGTTTGGCCCTCACTGTAACACCGCCTTTGAAACCTTGAAAATCAGTTAAAATTTGAGTTTTCAAACTGCATGGGTCCGTTTGTAAATTGAATGTTTACTTGTTAGTTATCCTAACCGAATTTCAAAAGCAAAGCAGTGGAATTTTCAAAAACAATAAACAAACCCAAGCCTATTAAACTATTACAATTTAAACACGTATTTGGCGTATATACAAATATACAAAACAAAACTTGCCAAACACGACTACTGGTGTTACTTTAAACTAAACCGACCATTGTATATATTATATACCAAAAAAAGTAGTGTTCCTCAAAGCCCGTACAAAAGCATAAGGTTCCCGTCTCACTAGGCCTACCTATACTCTGTCTGAAAAAGGGAAACAACAACAGGATTAGCTATATAAAATAGCTAGTGAATACAGACAGGTATAAGTGCAATAGCAAGTCATGAATCAAATATGAGCATACAATGCTATCCTAACAATTAGTGGTAATGCTGACATGTCCAGCAGTGCTATATCTTGCCAGATAGCTAGTCCGGCTCAATAACAACCACCGGGGGAATCAAACACTGCCAACCGTGCTGGTATCATCACATAAGTGACTCCACCTGCTCGTTACGGAGCCAAAGGCTCATTAGGCTCAGTCAGTTAACGCAATCGCCCCAAATGTTAAAGGAATGGCACTCGAGTACCATTAGTCCCGAAAAATTGCCCGAAGGCCCCTGAGACCCAGCCGAAGCTGACCTTTCATGCACATATGTCCGGACTTTTCACATAGCTCATCATTATCTCATAAAAGAGATCATAGCATGCATGCTTTCACATATGAATTCATATTCATCAAAATATCACAATAAATATACATGTAATTATATTCATGTCAAATATATCATTCATCATGTCATTAATGGTTTTCAAAACATATATACAAAAATAAACAAGTCTATATGCAAGAATTAGCATACCATGTTCGTTTAAACCAAATAGCATTCAAAACTTCCTTTATTGAATTCATACAAGTCGGTACTCACCTTGGTGCTCAAATATGTATTCGGCCTTCCTTGATGCTTAATTACCTATTGTTTACATAAAGGCCCACTTAGAATATCACAAATCATATACATATGCTAGTTCTAATATTTAATTTCCTAAATGTGTCTAAACTAGTAAAAATGGTTAAACTAACCCAAATACCCCAAAATTGATCAAAAATGATTCAACCATAGCCCATATACCCTGAATTATGAAAAACAACATTCTGTTTGTTGCATAACCGGTCGCGCCGCGACAAGCCTCCAGGGTCACGATTACAGCCTCTGCACAGCATTGATTCCCATCCAAAACTCAAGTTTGACATTCTTTAATTAAGTCTAGGTTATGTACAAGCTTTGGGGCATTATTTGAAGTCTAAAAACATTAACATAACCTACTATAACAACAAATTCAAGATTAATCCATGAATTCTCCATTTAGAACCCATTTGGTCAAATTCTTGAAACACCATCAAGATTACAACTTTGATTACTAAAATCAGTTCTAAACAACTTACAAATTGTCCTAGAACAGATTACAATCAAGAATTCTAAGCTTTAATGGCTAAACCCGTTTTACCCATTTTTGACCTAAACCCCAAAAATGAAGAACAAGGGAAGATGAGCTTACTAAGGATGAAGATGATGATGAACAGATGTTTAGGGACAGATGAAGAACAAGAATCAACCTCCACTTCAGCTCCTTAATTGATCTTGACTTGGTTTTGCTTGAAGAACACAAAGAAAGCAAGAGGTGAGGTGTGTGTGTGTAATCCCGTATGTGTGTGTGTTGAGTGTGTGTAGGTGACTTAAAAACCGACCTTGGTTTTTAAGTTATCCACAAGGGGTATTTTGTTCCCCTTTTTAACATACAACATGACACCCGAGTAACCGTTTCAACTAACGAGGATATTTTTGGAAACCTCGTTTGAAACCAGTTATTATTTTATAATTCTTTTCTATTTTTATTACTATTTTTAATTTCACAATTAACTGACCAATAGCTAATTTCTATTAATTCTCATTAAATATATTTATATTTAATTCATTTAAATAAATCTCACATACCAAATGGAGCACGCGAATAGGCCCGATTTGAGGATGTTACACTCACAAACATGCACAAATTACTCTTAGACTGTGATACCCTTCGATTTTTTGTAATAAATTGTTGTTATAAAAAAACGACACAGATATTCTTGTTTCAAGTCTTAGAAAACAACCTTGAGCCAAAACTTTTTATATGTTGGTAGTTTAATTTCTATTTTGCCTGGACAAACAAGTTTAATAAGGAAATACTCCTATTTATGTTTCTAATTATCATCATAAATTCATAACAGATACTTATCAACAATCCACGCACCTACAAAAGTCAACACCGCCGTGCACTTTGCACTTGGGTCAGTTGGATTGATGATTAAAAGGATTCTATAGTTCTTTTAAGGAAGATGATTGATGAAATTGATTCATCTATGTAACATGAATGCTTCGTTAACTTGTATATTAGCTTTAAAGGTGTTGTATCATATGTGGAAGAATCAATTTCTTCCTTGGAATAATCATCTCCTTTCTTTTAATAGGTGTTTATTCATAGTTTCACAAATTTCACTACTATAATCAACATAACCAATACAATCAATAATTGTGTCTAATTCAATGTAAAACAACATCGAACTAGAATATCAAAAACATACTTTCTTGTTTTACTGTGTACAAGGTTAATTTAAACCTTGGCACTACCTGTACATCCAAGCCAATGTCCACCCTAAGAGGGGTAAGCGGTGATCATCATTTATCAGCGTGATGCCACTATGGAGCCGAAGTGATTGCAAGTATGATCCGGCCGAAATGATGGCGGTGAGTTTTTTTATAACCTCTTGTGTGTGCGTTAAGGAAATTAGTGTGTGAGTGTGACCGAGTGATGGGAACACCCACGAGAAAAAGTCAACAGTTCCATTACTTTTTTGAAGATAAGCAAGAAATTAAATGAGAATATTAAAAGCTTAGTTTATATATTGGTGGTAACGAAATAATGATATATTATTGGATTTCCAATACTAGAAAATATGTTGAAAACAAAATTGATGTCATCACTTAAATGGTGATAGATAATATTGGCTTGACTTTTGTCAAAACATTTACGATAAATATAAAATGTCACAAAATAAAGACTATGATAGACTTTTCAAACAAAAAGAGAGGATATCATAAGATCCAAAGTATAGAACAATGAATAACAGTCATCACATACCTTTTCAAACAAAGATAAGAGTATACGAGTTTAGGATATGCTCCCACGCTTAGACCTTGTTAGCGTGTTCTTAAAATTGCACAAAACATTAAAGCTTAGCAATGGCTGCCAAATCAGGGTCTTGTTACAAAAATCCACAGGGTTTTTCTCTTAGAATAAAGTAAAATTACAACATTTGAAAACAATTTTGATTTGTTCAACTTGCCAAACAGTTAAACCTGGAGAAAATGACCATGCAGAATGATAAGCATGCCCACACTCGAGGGAGTCTCCTCTCAAGTTAACATTACCACCGTTGTAAATTTTTTACTGTCACCAATTTCAAACATTTCACCGCCATAACTTTCAATATCAGTACTACTACAAACCTGTTACCGCAACTAAAAACTTTCAACATCTCCAATGGATAATATTTGAATTTTATGGATCAAAATCTCTAGTTGTTTGTCATTACTTGATCTACTTTATTATGGTCTTCACTGCCTTGGTCTCGAATCTATTTAACATGAATATCAATGAATTCTAAAAGTAATTGGGTCATCTAACTTGAGTTTTTTCCAGGTTTCAATGGGACAATGTGCATTTCATGATTATTAATAACGTCTCTCATGAACAGATTGCAGGTGCAACAGAGAGGGAGAAACAGATACAGGCCAAGCAGAAAGCACATGAAAGTATGCATAATTCTTGTTTACATAGGAGGGCCCAATGCACAACAATGCCTTTTGTTGATATGCCTTTGGTTATTTCACAACTTTCGGCGATAAACTAGAATTAGGGATCTTTTGAACACACATCCATGATGAGTTTTAAATAGTTGTATATTATATTTGTTTGATTAATTTTATTTGTTTTTGGCCATCATTGATAGGTTCATGCTTCGTATGCCAAACAGATATATTTAAGCCAGAACACCGTGCTTCTTATAATAGTGTTACCTAGGATTTATACGTTTGACACATCAGCAAAGACTTCGATGTCCTTTTATGAAAAACAAAATTACTTTCAAGAAATTTTACCTAGATGTTAACTACATTTCTTTTAGTTCTAATCTAGGAAGCACTGGTATACTTCACCGAATGCCTGTATAGTGTGCTTTCAAGCGGCAGGGTCACATTTTTATCTCATTGACCATATAATATGTTAGAGTTAAATTTAAGTTTTATGGATGCAAGAGAGAAGACTAGGTGACACTTCAAAGGGGTTATTGATGTGCACTTAGAAATTGATGGAAGGAACAAATTCAGATAATCAGCTGCAACAGAACGTGCCGTAAAAGATAGTCTTCAGACTCACGTGTGTTTTTACCATTTGAAGTTGTGATAGTCAGATAACTGGTAGTTAAGAGTGTTTTTTGTCAAGAAGGAAAGTAGTTACAAGTATTTGAAAAACTCTTATTATTCAAGTAATTAATGATAAAGCGACCAAACGTTTTTATATACTTTTAAGCTACTAGAATTGAGAACAGGATTTACTTTTTATCAACTATAAAAATATTCTTTTTATAGAACATTTAAAAAATAATAATCACAGATTATTCCATCAATTATATTTTTCATAATATAATAATAACAAGAAAACGAGAAGTGCTTGAAATTAAGGAAAAAGAGGGGTAAATAAGTATGTAAAAAGTTTCTTAAATATTATTATTTTTAGTAGTAGGCACTAAACAGATTATTTGGCCTTTAAATAACTAATAATCAGAATCAGCTTATCCAAAAACTAGAATCATTTTACTAAAACATCAAAAATAAATTACTGCAACTTGAATTCGCAAATAAAAGCACTTTCATATCGCACATCCAGATACGCCTGAATTCTTTTTTTCCCCAACAGTAAAATCATTGTAAGGCTTTACTATAAATATATAACCTATGAACTAAAGATAACTTATTTCTCTTATTTAGACTTTTGCACATAATTAAGCACATATATATGAATACAACATCAATTTTGTCGAATCTTTATATTCCAGTATTTGAATCATGCAGACTGTGTTTTAGCAACATAGGTTTTAACGAATAGTCTAATTGACTTTCAAAGAAAGACATAGACTCTTTCAAAACTAAAGGGGCCTAGTACATTGTCAAACAAGACCTTCACAAAGGATAGGAGTTAACAATGTTCAGGTTTCATTCCTATCTTTTAAGAGCATGTTACCTGCTTTTGCTGAACTAATTAGGACCTGAAAATTAGGAACTGGTTTACTTATCAGTTATACTAACTGTAGGATATTAATTAACCATACGAAATGCACGATTCATAAATAACTCTGATAACAGATCACAGCTATGTAAATGACTCTGATACCAAGAGAACTGAGATTAAGAAAGCTGACCTATTATTTCCTTTTCTCCACACAAGATTCCATCTGTCCGACTAAATTGCTTGTTCCTGTATTCTCCATAGGAAGCGATCATGCCAAAGCATGAAGATGATTCGTCTCAAACCCTCCAAGGCATGTCATGTTTGTTTAGTATTTTAAACAAAAACTATAGGATAGGTGAACTTGTAACACCCACAAAGGAAATAACTCTGTGACTAAATTGGCATTATGTTCAATAACGATCAGTAATGATAAAATTAGGTTTCCTTTATTGGTAACCTAAATTAAAAGAGTTCACATCTAGATTTTAAATAGACTTATTATCACAGCTGTTTATGATTTTAATTGCTATGCGGCTACTTGCCAGCTAATTGATCCCGACCAAGGAGGTTAAAATATGCCAGAAACAAACCGCGCATGACAGGGAGCTTAAAGGTACTCAGTTCTAACACTGTCTGTGTACAACAGTTCATACACACTGTCAAAGAATGTAAAGACGTATGGATCACTAGAGGCATATATTGTTAGTGACTTACCAACAAAGTTGGAATATGGTGCACCTAGTTTATACCTGACATGCCTCCGGGACCCACAAATCCTAGGATTGCAAAAAGCAAGGAGCCGCATTTCTAATAAAAAAAGAAGAAAAGAAAAATAGAAAGCATTAAGAGTTGAATTTTATCATATTTTATTTCAATAAAATTTGTCATTCAAGAAAAGGAAAATTATTGTAGATTCCATTGGGGAACAAGAACGAAGCAGCAGTTCTATACTTCTATATAAGCCTGCTTCACCTGGCTTATGGTTCTTTCAGAGCTTTATTGGATCTCTTCTGAACTTTAACAGAAATATCTAAAGAATAGTTCGAAATGGCTCCTTGGTTTTTCACACATCCAATTTATAGTGACCAAAGATTGCATCATCTTAAAGCCGGTGTTCATGGAGTTGATTCAAGATTCAAACCTGGTGGTACAAAGAGAAAAGCAGAGGGATCGCTTCATGTGGGTACTCCTACATTCTTGGGAAATCCATTGTATGTCCATGGTGAAGATGGTAATGTTCAAGCACATCCTGACTTTAAAGAAACGGACTTTTCAATCTCTCCTTTTTATTCCCAATGTTATTCGTCTGTTTTAGACAATCCCACCTCCCCTTGGAATCTTCTTGGCTTGTCTAACAAATCCTTTAACCAAAAAAAGATAAAACGAACAGTGAGCATGCCTGAAACTACTTTGGGTAATAGCAGTCTTTTAGATGGAGTAAATGTCACTATCCGTCGTACTACCAGTACCAATAGCTTGCCCAAGCTTCAGTTTAGGGACCACATATGGACGTACACCCAAAGGTATCTAGCTGCTGAGGTCATTGAGAATGCGATCTCGGAAAATGTGAAGTCAGAAATTGAGGGAAATGTGGACGGGATGCATCTCGTTCAGCTGTTAATCTCATGTGCTGAAGCTGTTGCTTGTCGTGATAAAGCACATGCTTCGAATTTACTAGCCGAGCTTCGAGCCAACGCACTTGTTTTCGGTTCATCTTTCCAAAGGGTCGCATCATGCTTTATGCAGGGGCTCACAGACAGGTTAGCGTTGGTGCAACCGCTTGGGGCAGTTGGGTTGGTGGCCCCGGCAGCTAACCTAAATTTCAATGCATCAGAGAAAAAGGAAGAGGCGTTAAGCCTGGTTTATGAAGTTTGCCCCTACATTCAGTTTGGTCACTTTGTTGCAAACTTAACAATATTGGAAGCCTTTGAGGGAGAGAATTTTGTTCATGTTATTGACCTTGGTATGACCCTTGGTTTGCCACATGGACATCAATGGCGGGGATTGTTAGAGAGCCTGGCTAATCATCATGGTCAGTCTCTACGCCGCCTCAGGATAACTGCGGTTGGTCCATGTGTTAACCGCTTCAACATCATTGGAGATGAACTAGAGGCTTATGCACAACAACTGGACATAAACTTGGAGTTTTCATATGTGGAAAGTAGCTTGGAAACCCTTAAGCCAGAAGACATTAAAACCTATGAAAACGAAGTCCTAGCAGTAAACAGCATTCTCCAACTTCATTGTGTGGTGAAAGAGAGCCGGGGTGCTCTGAACTCAGTTCTCAAAATCATCCACCAACTGTCCCCAAAGGTTTTGGTCCTTGTTGAGCAGGATTCAAGCCACAACGGGCCTTTTTTCCTTGGGAGGTTTATGGAAGCACTGTATTACTACTCAGCCATATTTGATTCCCTTGATGCAATGCTACCCAAATACGACACTAGGCGAGCAAAGATTGAACAATTTTACTTTGCAGAAGAAATCAAGAATATTGTCAGTTGTGAGGGGCCTAGTAGGGTGGAAAGGCATGAGAGAGTAGACCAATGGCGGAGGAGGATGAGTCGGGCAGGGTTTCAGGCTACACCAATTAAGATGGTGACTCAGGCAAAGCAATGGCTGGCAAAGCTCGAGATTTGCGAAGGCTACACAATAGTGGAAGAAAAGGGTGCATTGGTTCTTGGCTGGAAATCAAAGCCCATTGTGGCTGTTTCTTGCTGGAAATGTTAAGCAAGCAAAAAAACATCCTCCCCTAGTTTGATCTTCCAGCCAATAAAAGAGTAAAGCTGCCAGCTTATCAGAGAATCTAGGGAATGGTAAAAATGTAGGCTTCAATAAGAGCCAATTCTAGTGTGTGAGGGCTCTGATTTGTGGGGGTGTTGTGATAACTAAAATTTTCTTAGTCTGGGTGAGTCCCAAACTAAAAAGAAAAAAAGAATTCAGAGTGTGAACATGTTCCAGGGAAGTATTGACTGTGAACAGATGTAATAAACTAGCTATTGGTCAATCATTGTGCAAAAATAGGCTGTACATATAATGAACTGATTAGCATTCTTTTAGTACAGATAAAACAGAAAACAGTTGTAATTTATCTTCAGCTTCCATTGAACGAAAAAGTGTATATTATAGCAACTTTCCTACGTTGAGTTACTTGTGATATTGTCGGTATGTGTGGCGACTATACAACGGCTGTTTGGTATCTTTTTTATCTTGAGTGAAACAACTCACTCGTCAGTGTCCCTAAAAAATCCTCTAATCCTGACATTTTTTATATGTGATGTGAGTATGTGACATGTTCCAACGAAGCCCCTCAACCTATGTACAGACCCAATATTTCTAGAAGGTATTGTGAGATCACCGACCAAAATTTCAAATTGAGCAATCCAAAACTTACATATGTAATTTAAAATCGTTTTAGCAACAATGGAATAACGAGTAAACCAAACAAAGATAACACAAGAACATAGGTATTATAGTTAGGTTAATGTGATCTGCATCCATGGGATGAAGAACATCAAATCCACAAGATAAGAAAGCAAGTTCATACAAGTGTCAAAAGCTCACAAAAGGAGATAGTATAAATGAAGTAAAAGTAGCCTTACATACAAAACAGAACCCTTAATAAATCATGAAATGATAAATGTTTCCTACGGTAATGATATACGCGCCAGGATTTATCTAATAATAATAAGATACCTAGAATATCGTAATTCCTAATTAGATGATTCCAATCTAGGGTTTAACTGTAGGTTCAGATTACTTAGTAGCCTTGATTAGAAGAAACAAAACTTGACGAAAATTAAAAACATGAATCACATTATCAGCAAATAGAAATCAAGTAGGTAACAAACAATTTCAGAAGGCATTAGAGATTTACAACTAGATCTTCACTCATAGGATTTTCACCAAAAAACTAGAAAAGAAATGGAGAGGGTGGGATTTTGGATTAAATTTCAAAAAAATAATTCGAGAAAACATCTCCTAATCATCTCACGTTTGTACTATATTCTTGAGTTTTTTACAAAGGAAAGGAATGCTTTTGGTTGTGAGATCTCATAAATCCCTAGGAGGGGGTGGGATTTTGGAATCCCGTATAAAAAGGATTCTTCATTATCGACACATTCCGGCTGCGATGTTGATGTTGCTTCTTTGCCACCTCACGACCGACGATGTAACACCCCGATTATGTGAGTTACTCTAGTTTAATCAATTCTATTAATTATTACATGGTTGGTAGTACTATATGGTTATAAACTAGACAAGTGATAATTTAATTATATTTAGATGCTTCTGCTTATAAAGTCTGTATAAATTAATACTTGAAGATATGTGGATAATACGTGAAGGGGATTAAAGTGTTAAATACCAAAACTAGAAGGAGGATTGGTGTCAAATTGGGTGTATCTTTACATATAAGTCTTAAGTTGGTCAACATAGTCAAATTTACTTGTGTTTGTGTCTTCCTGGAACCATTGAGAGCTATGAGGAGCCGTCAAGGAGTTTCAAGAATTGAGAAATTGAAGAGGAAATCTTGTGTTTTTAGTCAATTCTAGCAAGAAGGTAAGCATGCTTTATTCATTTAGACACTCTAGGTGACTGATTTGTCAAATTCAAGTCATAGAAAGTGTATGGGTAATTTAGAATCATCATGAAGATGATTTGTTTAAGTTTTGAATATGATTTTGTTAATAATCAGTGAGTTAATAGCAGAATTGTTGATGAAATTGATGAATTGGTTGTTTGAAGTGTGCAAATGGGTCAATTTGATTGTGTTCTTGAGTTTTGGATCAAAGGATGATCAATTCTAGTTATTTGTTGTTGTTGAAGTGTTTGTGGTATTAGTAGACTTGAAAACAAGTGTTGGAAACACTTGTATTTGAGTTATTTGACGTTTTAGCCGGAATCTGCTACTGTTCAATGAACAATTGCTATCAAAAGCTTTACACGGGCCGTGTACATGGGTGTCGGCCGTGTAGTAGCTCGTGTCTGAGAAACACGGGGCGTGTAGCGGTACACAGGCCGTGTGATATAACACATGCCATGTAACCAAGCTTTGACCGTGTTTAACCAAGGAACACGGGCCGTGTAAAGGCTAGGGTTTAACACTGGTCCAAACACTGCCAGTATAGGCGTGTAGGCCATTTTGTAGACCTACATAGGCCGTGTAGTTATTGTTCACAGTGATTAGAATATGATTTTAATACGTAAAATATGTATTATTAATCGTAGGGATTGGTGTATTGTGTGAAAACGAACCTACTGGAATTAATGTTTAAATCAGCAACTAAAAGAGGTGAGTTACATAATCTCTACTATTAAATTGTGGAATGTGCTTGTATTCAGTTCATAGTCTGATTATGTGCTCACTAAGCTTTGTGCTTATTTTAATGTATTATTTATTGTAGGAAGGCTTCAGTCCATGAGTGACAGTCCATGAGTGACAGTTCAGACGTCTGTCTGTGCTACCTTTTGAAAACAATACTTTTGACAATATATTTTGTATAACAATGTAACGACTTTCACAAGGTGTCTTTGTGTAATATAATGTAAATATTAAAAAAACATCTCTGGTATTACAGACACGGCACCTCCACCTCGGGCCACCCCATCGCCGACGCCACCTCCACCCCCAATCTTTCCGCACCTCCACCTCCATCCACCTTATTGTTGCGGCTGCCCCATCATCGACTTCGCCTCCACCTCTAGACATCCCATCGTTAACGCCTGTTAAGCATTTTATACCTTAACATGCTCATTGGTGGACACATTTATTCGTTGTAGAAAAATAATAATAAATACAATAGTTTGCTAATGAATATTTGTTGTTAGAGAAAAAACATGTTCCAAGTATTAGAGAAAAAATCTATTAAAAAGAGTGTTATACATACACATTCGTTAGTGAACACAAAAGGAGAGTAAAAATATTAATATAAATTGAAGTCTTTTATAATAGTTCACTGGTGAATAATAATATATAAGAAATTTGGAAAGTAAGATTGACTAGAGAGATAAGATATGAGAGAGAAAAATTTCTTTACTATTTCACCCTTTCGATTTAAAAAATGATAATAATGATTATTATTATGAACTACTAGATCAAAATCTAATTAGTGAATCTAAACGCTTTTTGTATTTCTTGTAAAAAAAAATTTGTATGAAGCCTCTACTATACACACACATCTCTTTTAGGTGATTTTCTGGTTAATATTTTTGTCATATATCTACTGAATACTGAATAAAACATTTCTACTATCAACATTTCACATTTCAGACATTCTAAATATTCATCTTCTATGGTCACTTTATCATACATTTTTATACAATCAAATTTACACAAACACAATCTCTAGTGACTAATATCTATAAGTACTAAATCGAGGTACTCACTTGATATCTTAGAAAACTAATAATTGTTAAATGGATCTGCCATGATTTGACAAGTACCTATAACACTCAAAACCTCTAATTAATATCACTTAAAATGTAAGTGAGTTATGTCAATTAAACAAAACCCTTTAACGTAAAATCACCATCTTTATAATTCTGCTCAATGGCCGGTGCTTTATATGCCCCGTAAGCCCTCACGACTTGTCCAATAATGTCCACGATCAAACTTTAGTACTTTACTGGCACCTTCATCCCTTACAGTCGTATATAACCTATACGGACGTAAACCTTGAATTTACAACTGTAAGACACTTTCTTTATGATCATCAAAAGGATTCTAGTCGAGCCTAACACTTTGACAGCTTCTGATTAGTTTATAGATTTATTTTTGACGCAATTAACTTCATACAATACTTTCAAGAGGTTAATTGAACCTTAATAACACTAAAACAACTCAATGAAACAAGCATACGTGAACTAAATCATCAACAGGAACTCAAATCATCTTGTATGGGTGTAAAACTCTTTAAAAACATTAAATGAAGAGAAAACTAACCTTAATCTTCATATTTGTTGTTGATAATCTGTTGCTTAATCTTCAAAGGCGTCATATAAGTGTAATCTTCCTCCTAATCTTCATTTTGATCATAAAGTGTATTTAAAATATATTTCAATTTTTTTATTTTGTTTTGATTCTGCCCATTAGATTTTTGGTCATTGAAGACATTCTAAAAGTGGGTTGCATCAATTTCGTCTTTATGCATCCACGTTTTTTCTAGAAATATAAAAATACTGGTTTATGCATCAACGTTTTCCCCGGTCTTTATGTAACCTAAGCTTACATCTTTGTCCACAGTACAACTAGAACTCATAACCATAGGAAATATCTTTTCTACCCCTTGCTATCGCTAGGCTACAAGTTATTTGTTGACTATAGTCCACTTATATAGGTAATGTTGCAAATGATTTAACGGACTTTAAACGAGGTGAGCTATTCACAAGCAATCTGAGTGTGGATCGTTAAAAGCTCAAAACAAACTTAGCTTTAAGGAGTTTGAGCTTGAGCATAGACCAGCGTTGTGTTCCCGTGCTTTAGATATGAAGGAAAAGAACAAAAAAGAAAATAAAGGTGAGAAAAGAAAAGAAGAGAAATGATAATAGTGTTTTTTTTTGTGTTCTCAAGTTTGAAAGAAAAAAAAAAGAGAACGAGTATTGTTTTTATTATGTGTTCTCAAGTTGGAAAAAAAGAAAAAAACGAGTTATATTGTAATAACACCCTTATTTTTAAAAATTATTAGTTGTCATTAGGATAATTTAGTCATTAATGAACAATCATAATTTTTATTTCTTTACCATCCAAATCTTTCTACTTTTAGGAGAAAAGTTTACAAGAGAAATTTAATAAATTTTCATTTCATATCTTCTCTTATCTTCTTAAAAAACTTAGAAACTCATTTTTTTAATTGCTTCTCCATTTCTTCCAAATCTTTTTTTTTCTTAAAAAAAATGTAACTCTGGAACGCAATATTGTAAAGATCCTTTAGTAAACAGGTTTGAGCTCAAATCTCAAAAAGTTGGCTCACTTAAGCTTACGAGCCTTAACGAGCTTTATATATCATAATTTACGTTTTATACGTTTAATGTTTATATTTATAAAAAAATGTTCAATATAGTCCATACTTAATTCATAGTCCTAAGGGACTAATTTTGGTCTTTGGATCAATGTTATCAATGGTTCATATTGCAATTTTAAAATTTGGACGGAGTGACAATTTCGTAATTCATATGTGATTGTATACTGAATCATCTGTGATTGAATGTTAAAATTTTAGGACTATGTTTTTTATATAGACTTTATTAAACACAAATCTATATTTATGTATATTATTTTAATAAAATTTTTAAAATAACATCCGAATTTAAATAACCCAAGCTTAAAAGAGTATGTACAAACCAAACTTGAACTTCATATATTTTAAACAAGCTAAGTTCTAACACAACATAACAAATTCTAAAGGAACCGAATTTAAACTTAGGGTCTGTTTGTTTGCTGCTTAATGGAACCATTCAGCGCTGAATGCTGAATCATTCAGCATTCAGCGTGTTTGTTTGCTGCCTCTGAATAAAGACTGTGTTGAATGATTCAGCATACCTTAAAGTGCATTCTAAATCATTAAGCACCAAGTATTTTACCCCAATACTTCTTTTACACGCTGTCTAAACAATCTTATCTTATCTTATAATATAATATATTACTATTAAGGTTAATATGATAATTTACATCATTCAGATTGTTTATTCGGAACCTTTATTAAACAGCATGTCACTTTTAGAGGCAAATTCATTCAGAGACTTTGAATTATTCAGACCACATAATCATTCAGTGCTAATCATTCAGTTTTAACACACAGCCTATTAAAAAAACCTAAACGAGTGTGACCGAATAAACACAATCCAACCAGGCTCGGCTTATTTCTTCATTTGGACCAAAGTTGCGCACCCTGAAATAATTCACGGACCGTTTTTGTAATTATCATCTATGAAAACTCGAATCAAAATGTCAAAAACAGACGGCATTTCATTATCAGCTGAAGTAAGGTGAGCGAGCGAGAGCGAGAGAGAGAGTAGAGAGATGGAGGGCGTGATGGCATTAGGAAGGCCCCCCTGCGCATCATCGATATCTTCCATCCGATTATCATCTTCGACCGGTACTGGTATTAGCTTATCCTTACCCACTACCGCCGTCTCCTCCACCAACCACCGTCACTTAGCCGCATTTCAATCGCCGTCTCATCTCTTCTCAAATTCACTTTCATCTCGTATTCATGCAATCAAGAAGAAAAACCCTCACAAAACTCACATATTTCTTCCGCACTTGGTGGCTTCCATGGTTATTATTGTTTATCCATTCACTCGCTATGTTTCCGTTTCTCATCTTACTTCAATTGTTTCAAATCACTGGTATCGAAAGCCTATTAGATTTAATATGATTCCTATTTCTCTGTTGTTATTAAATCCAGGAAGTAGAGGAATCCTACATCATGATTAAGCCAGATGGTGTTCAAAGAGGGCTTGTAAGTTCAATTTAAACTTGATAACAAAGAATTTAGCTTCATATTCTTGTTAACTTTAACAATTGTTAATCTAATGTGGGAATTCATTATTCGTAGCTTCGGAAATTGATTTTTGTTGGAGTTACGACAGGTAGGAGAGATTATATCTAGATTTGAGAAGAAGGGATTCAAATTAAAAGGCTTGAAGCTTTTCCAGTGCCCCAAAGATTTGGCAGAGGTTTGTTTACTGCCAATCTGCCACTATTTTTTCAGGATTTATGGTTATTTTGTTCATATAAGCACATATAGATGATGATATTACTTGTTTAATCAGGATTTTTCTTTAAAGTATTAATGTTTGGTGAAATAATGATCAAATGGGCTAATTTCTGATTTGGAAACCGGCATGAAATCTTTAAATTCTAGGGATATATGGAGGTTGGTGTTGATTGACAAAAGGTTTGAGTTTGCAAATAAAAATGTTTCTACTAATTTTGACAAAAGGATATGATGATTTTATATACCTTAATTGTCAGAATAATGAGAATATTTCCATAGTGGGACTTCAAACCTCAACCTCAAGGTCAAGGAGGAGGAAAACCTTAAGTCAGAAATTGATGCCGCTTGGCCAAATGCCCTTTCGTAATGAAAATGTTCCTATAAATCATTGTTTGGAGCAAAATAAGATAACTAGATTGAATCAATTGTTGTTCGTTGTACTAAAAGCTAATTGCGCAAGACTGAAATTGATAATTCCATTTTTTGTCCGTTTTGCAAATGGTGTTATAGGAGCATTACAAGGATCTGAGCTCTAAGGCTTTCTTCCCCAAACTGATTAACTACATTACATCTGGTCCTGTCGTTTGTATGGTAAAGTTTCTTGTTACTTTCACATAAAATTATCAGCTATCACAAGTTAACTAGATTATTGGTTTCGAATAAAATATTACTGACAATAATGTGTTGGGCAAGGCTTGGGAGGGAGTTGGTGTTGTTGCATCAGCGCGTAAGTTAATTGGAGCAACAAATCCACTTCAAGCTGAACCTGGGACAATTAGAGGAGATCTTGCAGTTCAAACTGGAAGGTTACAATTTGGCCTCTTTTTATGGGTGGATAATAACTATGAAATAAAGGAAACTAGCTTCTTTCTAGCTTTTTTTTTTTGGTGGGTGGAAATGTACTATAATACGATGATTGTTTGAACAGGAATGTGGTTCATGGGAGTGACAGCCCTGAAAATGGGAAGCGTGAAATAGGTAAACACCGCTTCTTTACATGATTTGAAGTATCATCTTGTATTTTCTTGACTTCTTTATGGGTGGGGTTTAAAATTTGAGCAAATACTTGAAAATTAGGACTAAGGCTGTCGTAAATAGTCAGATAACGCGTTTCATTTATTTCTGAAATTCTTGTTTCAGCCATCATTCACTTTGCTTTATTTAAAAAAGTCATTAAGTTTGTCACTTTTTACTATATGTTATATGTAGTGGGTGTTTACTTGCTTAAATAAGTAGTTCGGATTTCGGACCGAGAAACTTTGATCTGCTTACTCAAAAACAACTTATTTCACTTTCAAATAACCAGATGAATAATTTGGATATCAAAACACAGATACATAGTTTTACTAATGAAACCCCAGCACCTCCTTAAAAGGGCAAGATAGTAATTAATGTTGTAACATGACCATGATATATTTGTGTTCATTTTCATGACAGCTCTATGGTTCAAGGAGGGAGAATTGACCGAATGGACACCGGTCCAAACTCCTTGGCTGATAGAATGATGAGCATGATTGACAAATGATCCATTGATAGAGCCATTCAGTTATAAACTTCTTTTGCGGCTGATTAATGTATGAGATATAAGATTGTGCGATAGAGCTACACTTTGATTTTGAGATTCTCTTTTGTAATTTTGTTGGACAAATTGATGATGTATTCTTGAAGGAGACATACTTGTCCATTCAAACAGTTAATCTACCAATTTTTCAAATTGCGTTAAAAATCATGCAAAGTCTGTTATTATTATTGTGTACGGATGTAAATGACCAGAGCCGAGCTTTACACTAGTCAAGCCAGACTTTCTTAAAAATGCAAAAGCCTGAGCTCGTAATTTGAGGCTCGAGCTTGGCTCGTGAAGTGTTTTACGAAGCTTGTGATAGGTTTGTTAAAGCTCGTGTATTTATTTTTTGTTTTTTTTAACAATAGTTTAAATTATATAAGTAATAAATAAAAACAATTTTATTTTTAATTTCTAATTTTTTCATATTTAATGATATAAAAAACAATTAAATTTTGAATTTTAAACTTTTTCATATTTAATGCTATAAAAATATATAGTACAATTATATAAGTAATAAATAAAAGATAAATATTATATAAAAGGCTCAAAGCTCGTTTAAGCTCGAGCTTAAACGAGCCCAGCATACAAGGCTTGGGCTCAAGCTCATTTAATAAATGAACCTTAATCTAAGCTCAGGCTCGAGCTCATTTAGGCTCGACTCGTTTCAAACTTTTTATGATCCGAACTCGAGTAGCTCACGAGCAAACTCATTTACATCCTTATTATTATGTATCATTGTGAGTTAAAATCCTCTCATGTCGATGACCTATCGTGTTCTCTTACAAATATGAGTGGGTCCCTTAAATTAAATCAAAAATAAGTCTTTTTGTAGGTCTAGCTCTTATGTTTGTGACAAAATATAATGGATCATGTTTAACCAAACAAGAGATAATGTTAACCCGTATCATTATAATCTTCTAGCTTGTTATATTTACTCTAGTAATTGTAATAGTATCATTTTTGTAACTATAATTAGTATATTATTATCTTTCTTTAAAGGCCGAGTACATGTTCTTTTCATACTACACCTATTGTCCACACCTGAATAAGAACCTACAAGTTTAAATTTGGATAACACATTTTCCAAACTCTTACCGGGCCAAGACTCTTTGGTGTACATTATTATCTAGTTAAATGGATAAAAAGTGTTTACGATGTTGCTTGTGGATTCTTGCACCGTTTAACCTAATTAATACGCTAATTGTTTATGAAACTTGGATTAAAACAAATAGTGTTTGTAATCAACCTGAATACATAAAGAAAAGAGTTTAGGCCAATCAATATCATTCTATTTTTTTTATAAGTGTCGATGTAGGTAATGTACTTTTTTATTATCTAAATAGGTAACCTAGAGGTAATAATAGAGTCTGAACGGCCTTCTGTCAGCCGTCATTGCCGATTTAAAGAAAGCTAAGTTGTTTTCTTTAATTCAGTTAACGACGGCCTGCAAAAGACCGATCAGACTCCACCATCACCACCAAGAAGGAATTCTAATCAAGATACCAAAGTTTGTTGGTGATCCAATAGTTGGAGTAATCGAAAAATTCAGATCCTAACTTTAACAAGTGAAAAATGGGAATATGCGTTTAGTAGAAAAATCGGATTTGTTTTAAATTGAACAACAATTATGATTCAGAATCCACCACAATCACAATAACATGAGCCTTATACATAAACGCATTCAGATTTACATTTGAATTAGCAACGGTGGATCAACTGTATATCCCTTTTGGAGTCCAGGATCATGAGATGGTGATGTATTTTCAGAAGAGTAATCCTCCATTGACATTGCATTTTCATCAGATGAGCTTGTATTTTTGTTTCGAGAAGTCTTGTATCTTGAAAACATGTAAAGAACTGATAAATTTCCATGTGGCACCTCTTTTGAAATGATCATTGATTGGCTGTTACCTGAGTCTGGAAACGAGTCTGTCGAAGCATAATCAAGAGCATTCACTTCAGTTGATGCTTCATTAGATGAAATAGTAGCCATGGAAGGACATGTACTGGTGTTCGTAGATTCCTCAAGAATTAAACTTAGATCACGCTGAGAACCTTGTTGTAGCTTCAGCAGTGTCTTTTCTACATAACAACGAATTCGCATTAATTCAGAATGTTGCTTTCTTGATAATTCAACTATGATTCTAGAGATTTTGGATTGCTTATCACAACTATTTATCTAATTATCGTGTTTTGATATAGCAATAAGCAGATTTGAGGTTAATCCAGACCCTTTGATCTGTTTATTTGTAAACGAATTAGACTGTTTTGAATAAGGGTTTAAACTTGCTTATTACAATAAGATAAGCAGTACTAATAAGCAGTCCCCGACAAGGGAACACCCCTATAAGACTATATAACTATATAAAGATTCTTTAGCAATGTTTTCCAGTAATGACAGTTTAGAAACCACATGAATATAAATACAACCATACTCATCCCACCTAAGCGGGGAATGAGGAGGTAAGATCTAGATAGTCGTGCCATATGTTTATAAATCTGTTCTAAGGAACTTCTTAGTTCTTAGCATAGCGGTCCTTACCAAACTCAGCACACTCTCAAGCATCAATGATAGATTAAATACTTATTAGTAAAGCCCACAAAGGCCATTAATCAAACATATTTAAGGACTTCATATGAGAGTGGTATGCAGCAAAGTGGCTGTGTTTCCCAGAACTAAAGGCGCTATCACAATGTTATCAGGATTCAAAACCGATATGCAGTGTTAAGGTCTTGCCAAATGGCAAATTCTCTTTGAAACCTTGCGAAAAAAAGAAATACGTATATTATCACACACTATCTTTTTTTTGAACCAATCATACATGCTATCTGGTTCTGGTTTGCTTTTCATCATACAAACAGAGGATGCACGGAATGCTTAATTGAACTATTGACATGCTAATCTGTTTAGATACACCAATAAGCTGTCTTAAGGTTGTCTGGGATTAATTTTTTAGAATGCTTACTATTTGTTAGTGAAATAAGCTGCTTACTTCAACTTGCTTATTGCAAAAGCAACAAGCAGAAAGCACTTATAATAAGAAATCCAAGTAATTTTCGGATGCTAATTTTACATTATGTGGCTTACAGATTCAAAAGGAACATCAATCTGATTGTGTTTTGGGTAATGAGGTTCAATCTCATTGAATAACGAAAAAGTAAAAGTAAATAATCTCCATTATTACACAGATTTTAACTTGCTTCCATTCTTCTTACATCTTCAATCAAACCCAAAAACAAAAAAAAACGTCTTAGATTCTAATTCCCACAAAATAAATGTCATATCATATCAGACATGTGAATCGAAAACCGAAACCAGATTCAAAAGCTTAATATCATGATATGTGAATTGAAATCGTTGCCTAAGAAGAAGAAGAAGAAGAAGAAAAGAGTACCGTAGATGGAGAGAGAATCGTCTTTGAGAAGCTTAGAAGGATTCCTTTCCATTTCTAAGGCTTCCAGAGAGCTCAAAGAACACGCCCTTACCCTCCCCAACATCCTCTGGGAGTGTGTAAAATCTTCACAGCTAAGGGGGTACTACAACAGATCGATCGAGAGAGAGAGAGAGAGAATGGCGGTAAATGCTCCAGCAATCGGATTAGAAATTTGGAAGCGGGAAACACCGAATCTGGAATGGAGATAATTTTAATTGAATTTCTGCTAGGGCTACACCTCTTTCCCCTATTGCTTTTTTATTTCGAGTAGAATACACGTTTAGTCCCTCTACTATCTTTTTGATATTCAAAATTTCGCCATTTTAAAAAATATATATTTTTTAATCATGTTCTCCGGTTTTTTAGTAGAGAAAAAAAAAATTCAAAGTTGTAAATATTTTGAAAGAAAAAAAACCTTTCATTTTCTTTCTGAGTAAAGAAAATACAATAATAAAAATATTGTATTTTCTCTTTAATTTTCTTCACTCTCGTTTCTTCCTTGTTAAACTTGAAAACACAATGTTAAAAAAATAAATTGCATAGAAATATATCAAACTTTTACAAATTTAATTTAAGGTTAACTATTTTTTAATTTTAAGGTATAAGAAATTTTTTTATTTAACCTACATAGTAGGTTACCAGTTACCTTTGTCTCCTCCGACCTCCCGTGAGGACTTTGTCTCCATTCACATACAATCAAACCCTAACTCTTGAGATCGACGAAAATAAAACAAATAAATCCAATCTTGACTAAGATAGTTGTAACCCCCAAAGTTTGAATACTTTAATTAAGTAATAATAAATATACAAGTGTTATATGTGTGTTATAAGTGGTCATATGTGATTAAATGTGTTTATAAAACTATAGGGGTTAAAAACCGTTGAAACCAAAGATAAATAAGTGAGGGACCATTTGTGTAAATGTGAAATAAATATGGGTATATACGCAAGACTTCTTGTTTGCTTCTTCAAATACACACACATTCAAACCATACATACATACGTACCATCTCTTGAGCTTGCTTTTCCTAGGAGTTTTGATAAAAAAAAAAACCAGCCAAGTTAGCATTCTTCTATCATCGTCTCAACTACTAGATCAAGGTATGATTACTTTAGTTGTTTAACACTTGAAGTGGGTTTTAATGGGTCAAACGATTGACTCATGAATTAAAACAAGTGATATATGCTTTTGATGTTATGGGCTGTTTAGGGTGTAAGAAAGCACTCCTTTATAGTTTTAAATCGACCAGAATTGAGAAAAGGTTGAGTTTGGCAGGAAAACAACATCTATGCAGATCAGTCTACAATTTTGGTCATGAACACGGCCTGTGTAGAGGTACACAACCCATGTAGGGGCTTAAGGCAGTGACGGGCCATGTTGGCATACATGGTCGTGTAGTGTATGAGGTACATGGCTCGTGTAGGGCAATCGAATTCGGTCATATGGTGTTTTGGTTTGTCTGTCGTGTAGGGTATAGGGGACACGTCCCGTGTAGTCCTCATTTTTAGCACAAAATGTGTTTTTAATCATATGTGTTATGCTATATATGTAGGATCGTGTCTGGATACCTTATCAAGTAATTTACACTGCTTATTGCTTAAACAAGATACAAGGTGAGTCTTCTAGACTATTCTTCATATGTGCAACATGTGTGTTATTACATAATAATACATCCATGTATTATTCATATGTGTAATCAGCATACTGCCATGTGCAATAGTGACTCGGAATTAGTACAGTACTACCACTCAGTTTGCTTCCCTGGGGCCCGGGCCTAGAACCAAAGGCTAGCATGTTTTATGATATAGGTGTGTTATCTATATGTGATCTTATACATATGTTTATATGACTGACAGTCTGCCATACTCACTAAGCTCTCGTACCTTATCAAATATTATTTTAAAATGTTTTCCAGAGCACAGCAAGGACAAGGGCAAAACTCCTGTTTGACTACATTTTGATGAACATTTTTGATACACTTAATGCCTGGTTATGTAAATGACAAGATTTTGTACCAAACGTGTGGTAGTACATATGTGTGTATCTTTTCAGCAAACCGGTTTTAAACTTAGTACGCTTCCGCTTTTATTGTAAGTTCAAATATGTTTTCTAAACGGGGTTTTCATATGTGAGTATCAGATTTATAAATTGGGACATTACAATAGACCCTTTTGATGGTGGTCTCCTACTAAAATTGAACCCAAAACTCAAGAAATGATTGTGGTGGTGCAAGTGAAGTGCATTGAACAAAAATAGAGAAGTTGACTAGGGTCTAAACCCACTAAATGATAACCTAATCATCAAATTGAACTTAACTTACATATGCCCTTCTTCTCAAAGGATGGTGGTGGTGGCACAATGAGCAAACGATGGTGGACTCCGATGCTTGGTTTTGGATTTCGTCACTAATCATCCGATGGTTGGTCTACGATTTAGAGAAATGACGAAAAATCCTCATAGCCTGGTCTCCGATTTCATGAAACAACTTATAGATGCTCATAGAAATCAACGAAGATGGACAATGATTTCATTACCAGGAAAAAAGGTCTTGATAATCAACCAGCCTTTCGCTCGTTAAAATACATTATTTCACATTATATTTATGTCAATTTGTCAATCGTAGAATGAGTGAAAAAAGGTCTTGATAATCAACCAGCCTGGTATTATTTGCAGGTTACATTGTTTTGCACAAATAATCATGAGATTAATATATTACATTTGGTCCCTAGTCTATATCAAAAGTTATAAACAGCTTTCAATACATAAAAACCAAGTTACTATAGCATCAAAATTGGAGAAAAAGAACTAAATGATAAACCAAACAGCAACTGAATCATTTGTAACTATGGTCGCCCCCAGAAACACAACGGTAGTGGTTTCAGCTACTTTTTCTATCCTGACTATCTTCTGAAAAACATGAGTCTACGATGTTTTCTAGACTTCCGATCCTCATCTTAAACAGCAGAAGAAAGGTTAAGCATCAGGATTACTAATTATCATTAACTCAGTATCAAGAACTAAGTGCATTGAAGAATTCTACACTACAATCATACCTTTTAGCCTGCCTGATAAGTACAAAGCTTCCTCGGCAATCGGTCTCCATTCCTCAGCACATGAGTAGTTGACTCCAAGACCAACACTAAGCCCTCTTAACAAGTGCACTGTACGTAGAACCGAAAACAATTCCTCCGGGAAGGCCTAATCAATATCAATTAATGGGTTAATTGCTTCCACATGCAGAATCCAGAACCGCAAATATAAAAACTTCAAAACTTTCACAAAGACAATAGATTCCAATACAATTTCTTATGAATTGATCAATATGGGCTATTGTTCATCCCCAATGGGTCAAAAACAATTTAGCTAAAATGGAAAAGGCTGGAAGGGGTTAAATCAGTTGAACGTCACCCAAGAACCTGTTGTAACACGTTACCCGCACATTTTGTCACCTCTAATCGTTAAGCTAATCATGCAAATTCATAAAGCCCAGGACCAATAAAAAACACACACCTGAACAGCAATCTTCTTTATCGTAGAATCCTCATCAAAAGGTTGCAATATCTTGACTCCAGGTGGCAGCTTTGTATCAAACATAACCTGTGCTAGCTTAAACAATTCTGCACGTTCATTCTCACATAGACTCAAGGTATCTATCCCAAGCTCCCTGATAGTGTTGTCAATATTCAGAATGACCAAATAAAAAAAATGGAATCAGATAACAAAACCCAAGACAACCCAGTTGAATGTCACGGGATTAAAACTTGTATTAGCTAAACCATTTACCTAAGGCCATCAGATGCCCTCATATGATCATTATCAGCGATAGCAAGAACCAAATTAGCATAACCAAGCCTCATCGGGGTAGGAAGTTCTTTGACTTGTCCATAGTCAAGCAATGCAACCTAAGCGACAAAATTTGAGAAATTTTTTGACCAAATAGCAAGAATCAATTAACTTTTGGTTTCTTAATTTACCTCTGAGCCTTTACAGATGAGAATATTTCCCGGGTGAGGATCTGCATGAAAAAAACCACTCTTGAGTATCATTTGTCCATATGCAAGAGTCAAACTTTTTAAGATGTTCCTGCATTAAAAAAAGTCGTTATTTAGACATAAGCCCTTAAATAGTAGAAGTTACAAGGATAAGTTTGTGTGTATGTGAAACTAGTTAAAAGTCACGAAATTGAATGAGATTTGAATAGATTTGCTTAATAGTAGTAAATAATAGCGAAAAAATTATGTGTAATAGTTGTGAGGTAACAACCTCTATTTATAGACAATAGAAGTCTTGAAAAGAAAACTAAAATGATAAACACAAAAAAAGTATCTATCCTAACAGTTGCGAAATATGAGATGCAAATATAAAGGGAGGCAGGGGTGTTGTTTTGAGTGTAAAAACTCAGGCAAACAAACGGTTCATACTCTCGGGGTCTATGGAGCTTACTGCTTTGTCGCTGCTGCAAGCTTACCATCAGGATTTATTCCTCTTTTTATAATTTCATCTTTCAGGTTCAGGATTGGGATCCCGTCTATATATTCCATCGCCAACACCCTCCTGCTTAAATCAGAAAGTAAATTTGCTATTACAAGCAGATTAATTTGAAATATATGTTATAAACATGATTGATTCAACAACACACATGTGTTTCTGTTCATGGATGGGAATTGAATATTGCTTGGCAGAGCTGATGTTTTTATGGACTTTTAAGAGTCAAATGATTAGTTTTTAACTTCAATCCAATGGAAATTTTCTTTAACAAAAAAGTTAAGATAAGTACATAAAATTCAATATCTTAAGTATAAGCAACCTATAGATTTTGTGACAAGATCTGTTTCCTGAACACTGTAGGTTTTATTTCAACATAATTTACTCAGAAACCAAGAAAACAAAGAGAACTCTCTAGAATCCCGTTGATTTGAAATATTTAAGTCTTTATTCGTAAAAAAACAAAAAAGATTAAAAGAGTTTTGTTTCTGGTTATAGTTTATGACAAGGAGACAGTATTCACACTCACCTAGTGACCACATCTTTGATCACCCGTGGCACTTTAACAATAGTCTTTCTGTTATTTTTACTCAAAAAACTTCTAATTCTATCCATTGCGTCCGCTTCTCTTGTAAAATCGAATTCATACCCTATCTTGAATGGCAAGAATGAGCATAAGATTATTATCCTCATATAGACAACCACCTTCCAAAGTAAAAATATAGAATTTTTCTAACATCCGCATGCTTCAAAACCCTAATATTTTTTATGATGTTTAAGTTTACAAGCATTCGAAGGTATTAAAATAAAAATATTGCACAAATTGCATTATGGTTGAAACATATGTAAACTGTAAATAAAAAACATGTTGGTACAGGACCACCTAAAGTGAGTATTTGAAAAAATTAATTATGATCATATATCTTTTTCTATCTATTTGGGGCCACTTTGAACAGATTTGAAGAAGCAAGAAATTTCTGCAGAATAACTGATTGTCGAGATTTAAGTGTGAAATTACCCAGACCATCCCTTATTATAATTAACATATTATCTTATTTTTTTATTCTACAAGTCACAATAATCACTTTTGAAGACACACAATCAAACACCCCTAACAGAAAGTTTATAAACAATCCATAAGCTTTATAGCTCAAATATGCATGTTGAGACTATCCCAACTAATTTTATAGACCCCAAACCCAAAAAGGTTCGGTTTTCACCTGTTTCTCCATTTCTTTGCACACAGAGAACAAATCAAACTTGAGATCTGTCTTTTGCACACATAGTGCAAAAGCTTGTAAATTCCAAAGATCTGTCATCATCAAATCTTGAACCCCAGGGTGTTGTACCTGTAGAATTTTTAATAATCAGAACATCAAGTTCAAATAAGGCTGCAAAGCACCTATAAAAGTACACATACCTTCACAACAATGTCTTTTTTATCACCTTTCAGCCTAGCTCGATGAACCTATACATGTAACATACATTTGCTTCTAAAATGCCAAATTCAGAATAAATTTGTGGATATTCAACAATAAAGTTGCCAACTTTTGGGATCAATTTTATGCTTTGAATTTTATTGAAACAATGTACCTGTGCAATTGAAGCAGATCCGATAGGATCCCAATCGAATCTTTCAAACATATCATCGATGCTTTTACCCAACTCGTTTTCAAGAACAAGGCGCACCACATGAGATGGGGTTCCAGGAGCTTGATCACACAAGGTTACTAACTTCCTCACCCATGCAGCCGGGGCTAAGTCAGGCTTCCCAACAACTTGAGCTACCTGACCCAAATCCATTTCATGTAAAAACTCAACAACAACAAAAACCCCACCAAAGTCCATCATGGCATCATGCAACACAAAATTCATCATTGGAGTCCATAGACTATACTAAAGAGGGGCACGAAAGAATTGCTTTCAGGTTTGGATAACTCATAATAATAGAGAAAGACACTACAGCTCATGCTCCTGAGAACAATGCCCATTACAAAAAAAAATTCTAAATCAACAAAATAAAGCCTCTATTGTTTACCAACTCCCTTCTCCTAAATAAAAGAAGGTTCAGAGTAAAAAATTACACAAATTTTGAACACCACATGTAGAATTACACCTTAATGGTTCATAGAAAGGCGTAAAGATGAATATATACATATATCCTACGTAGGAAACATTACAACTTTGATATGAGACTAATATCGATTTAGCATTTCTCAGAAATTCTACGATCAACAGAGAAAAGGATGCCCATCAGAGCACACAAAAAAAGGCATAAAAAATTATTCAAAATTTAAAATAAAACTAACCTTGAGAAAGAATCCACCCATGTCACTGCACATGGAATAAATTTTGTCAGCAGCATGTTCATGCTGTCTCTCCCACATTGCCTCTGCCTTCTCCACGTCTTTCTCAAAAGTAACCCTAAGTTGAAACACCTAACAAAACCCACACAAAATCACTAAAACATTCAAAACCCAATTCAGGACAAACATATTTAGGTTTTTTGCTTACTGATCGACCTTATAACTAGTGTAGATATCAGCAGCCCTAGCCCAGAACTGGAAGGATCTTTGCCAAGGTGTAAACTGAGTAGATAGCTTTTCTTTAAATTCTTTTAGATCAACAGAAGGCATTCCTGCACTGTTTTTTGTTATTGGGATTCTTGTGATCTTTTTGTTGAAGTTAGAGACGGAAGCAGAAAGGCTGGGTTTTTCTTGTTTCTCAAGCCAAGTAGGCAAAGAACACAAGATGGTCAACGTTATTGGGATATAGGATTCTGATTTAAGCCCTATGTTTAATATCCCTGGAAACCGAAATCGTGCTTATGGTCTTGTAGGCAGGTCGATCTTTGGAAGATTACGTTAACAACGATGTATTTGTCATGACATAACTTTGCTGTAATGTGCACATTTATGAATTCGAAAAAGTATAGTTACTATGTGAACGTGATCAAGTGACTTAAATACTAAGTTAAAATATAAATGTGTATTATAGTACCTTAAACTCGGTTGTTTAGTACCCTATTTTCACCGAGTCATGGTATTAAACTAACCGAGGACTAAGCTTATATACTATATTACACCTTTGATACTTTAGACTAGTATTCAATTCGATTAACCAGGTTTCGGTACTAAACTATACTTTAGACTAAAACTAATGTAACTAAAAATATAACACAACTATTTGCTTATCTTTCATTTGATGAAATAATGTTTGCTTTCTTATCGAATTGATATCTTATTATCACAACTCACAAGAATTTATTGTTACTTAGAGTACTTTGAGTGGTCAAGTTTTTTTAACATAAAAGGCCTCAATGGCGTCGTGAGGGCAGCATCCACACCACCACGTAGTGATGGGTGGCCGGATGTGGAGATTTTCACGCCCTCAAGGGGCTATACGGTGTTGATGTGTGGGGTAAGCCGTGTCTATTGTCTTTCCCTCTCACTTCTTTTTAACATTTGATTAGTTAGTGGTATTAAGTATGTCATAAAATTTGGTGTGATAGAAAATGTGAGTTGTGTGACTGAGTGGTAGGAAAAAAACCGATACAACAATATGGTGAGATGTTACCACCCTTGTAGGGATTGCAACGGGATGGGTTCAGGGCGGGGATTAGTCTCCCAGTCCCCGTCCCCGTCTAAGAAATCAATCCCCATCCCCGCTTAAAATAGGGATTTAAACGGGGATCCCCGTTGGGTAATCGGGGAAAATCACAGGAAAACGGGTATCCCCGTTTAATTTAAACTATGTAATTAAATAGGTAATTTTCACCGTGGGGATACCCTTTAAAGTAAAACTATGATATTTCACTACGAGGATCGTCACCATTAAGATTTTACCACGAGTTTTCGAAAACGATTATACTAAATTATATAACATTATCGAATACAAACATATATGAACCGAAATTAAAGTTAGATATCTTATAAGAAAACTGAGCCAAGGAGTCGTGGACTACGTACATATAATTAAGTTGATATCTAATTTCTTTCTATTAGTAGGTAGTTAAAAATTCATTATTTCAAGCACCAAACATAACAACATTTAACATACCAAATACATCAAAATAACACTCATACTTGGCTACCATCCATTAATTCATTATCGATCGTGTTTCTATTAAAAGTAATATTACGCTACATATTAAACATTTTAATGGTACATATTATTAATTGTTCCTTCTACTAACTAAAAATGACATGTTAATTCTATTAATTATTTTTCCTTACATTATCAATTAATTTTGATACTAGGAGAATAATAGAAAGATTTTATAAAATGATATATCTATACTATATTATAAAGTATTTAAATGTTCTTAATCTTTTAATTTTAAGTAATTTGAAATTACAAATTAATGGAAACTCTTGAATAAAGCAACTATTTTGATAGAATTAATGACAATCTTATATACCATTTTAATAACTACATCTTTCAAAATAAAGATTATTTAAAAAATCAAATAAATACAAATTAACTTAATAATTAAATTTTTCATATTGAAATATTCTATCATATAATAAATATTTTAGTTTAACTATTAAAAATTGTGTATAGCCAGAAATACTAAATCTAAATAACATACAATCTTAATTTATAAAAATTGTTGGATTTTTTCAACGGGTAATATATCTAAATAGAATAGAGTTATAAGGCCAACATTCTTGTTGGATTTTACCATTCATGTAAAATTTCATTAACACATTATAATTTAGAAAAGAAACAAATCATCATTGTTTTAAAAAGGTACAAGTTATCAAGAAAAAAATATTCGTAACCGCTGTATTGCGCGGATACAATGTTAGTATATATATAACATCTCTAAAACTATAATATGTTTATCTAAAAATAAAATAATCTAAAAATAAATTTTCTTTTTAAAAGTGATCTCAAACATCGAAAGAGCATTTATTTTTATTGTGTATTGTCATAATTAAACAATGTTATACGCAACTACTTACGATAGTTTTTATGCATAATTTAAGTCTTTATTTTTTTGCCTTAAAAAACACGAAAGATATTAAGTATCTAATTTGACAAGATATATAATGAAATGAATCATTGATTTGTAACGTCTCCAACACCTTTCTCTCCCAAAAACACATATATCACTTCTATGATAAGTAATAATTGTTATTTATTTCCCCAATTTTGTTATAAATAATGATATGATGGTGATATATATATATATACTCCAATTCTACATTTTTGTTGATAAGTAGTAGGTTCTTTTTATGGTATATAACTTTCTTTTAACCAAACCAAAACCAATAGCATTAAAACTGTATTGAACTTATAAGTTACACACGTTAGTACTTTATAGCTTATTGTGAGATACAAAGAATTATAAAACTTACTGAAATATAATTAACAACAGTACTACCGACTCAAGAGCATATTAAAAATGTCTTAACACATCATTTAGACATACTAGTTATTCCAAATAATGTTAAGTAAGCCACACATCTAGTCCATATAGCTTACCACAAATTCTATTATAGTATAAGGAATTAGGAACAGTAACAGCTCTAATTAATGGATAACCAATTTTGATTGAGAAAAGTAAAAGAAATTAAGTTTGGCGGAGTGTTAAGGTTAGAAGAAGGGAAGCGCGTTTGTGGTAGGGTTAGCTTTTCAAATCTCACCCGTAGCATATTTTTCTTTTTTTCCTTGCAACATGCCTCTCCATTCTACCCTCTTTATTTTTTTCTTCCAAAGCGCGGTATACACAACATAACTTTGAATTTGTTATTATTAGTACTAATGTAGTTAATTACGTATCTTATTTTTTTCTTTTATAACTTTTAATATATAAAATATATATATTTACGACATCTTATTTTTAATAAATTTTATGATTATACGATGTATATCTAGAAGTATATTTTTTAGTTTCTACATTTTGTTCTCTCCAAAACCCCACTGCAACGCGCGCATAGTACTCAACTCATTACACTCATTGTTCTTATAGATTTTGAATTAATAAATATTATTAATTTGTCCTTACAATCAATTACAAACTAGTATTATACTCATGTGTTGCTCGGGTACGTAAATAAAACTTTTATATTTGATAATTTTTATACATACTCTTTTTTAAAAGATAATAAATTATTTTACACGTCTAAAAGTTTTTAGTATAATATTGATGTGTTTCTCGTGATAGAACTCTATCCTGACATTATAAAAGCACTAGCATAATATTATCTTTGATATTATCTATACTATATTATAAAGCATTTAAGTGTTCTTAATCTCTTATTTTTAAGTAATTTGAAATTACTAATTTACCCTTAATATTACAATTAATGGAAACTATTAAATAAAACAACTATTTTGATAGAGTTAATGAAAATCTTATATACCATTTTAGTTACACCTTCCAAAACAAAAATTATTTAAAAAAATCAAATCAATACAAATTAACTTAATAATTAAACTTGTCATATTGAATATTCTATCATATAATAAATATTTTAATTTAACTATTAAAAATTGCGTATAACCAGAAATATTAAATCTAAATAACATACAACCTTAATTTATAAAAGGATTTTTAAATGGGTAATATACTTAAAATAGAATAGAGTTATAAGGCTAGCATTCTTGTTGGATTTTACCATCTATGTAAAATTTTATTAACACATTATAATTTAGAAAAGAAACAAACACTATTGTTTAAAAAACGGACAAGTTATCAAAAAAATATCCGTAACAGCTGCATTGCGCAATTACAATGCTAGTAATATCAAATGCTTAAAAGACATTTTATTAGTCAATTATATGTTTGAATCTTTGGAATTGTAAACTAAACTTATTAAAAATCAAATAATAATGACATCAATCTAAGAATACATAAATTAGATCACATAAAATTAAGATACTAGCATAGAATAGATTCTGTCTATACATACGTAAATTGCTAAAGTTTAATTTATTATTTAATTAAGGGTAAATTGCATGAAAATACAATGAACTTTGCCTTAATTATCATTGTATACAATCAACTTTATTTTTTAAAAAATAATACAATGAACTTTTATAATCCTCCCATTGTATGCAAGTTGTTGTATACAATGTAAATTATAGAAAAATTTATTGTATACAATGGTAGCTAAATACTAGACACAGAAAAAAGTTGTTTACATACAATGAGTGAATTATGAAAGTTGGTTGTATTATTTTTAAGAATTTAAAGTTGATTGTATACAATGATAATTAAGACAAAGTTAATTGTATTTTCATGCATTAAACACAAGATAACATTGAATTCAAATATCCATGTAATAATAACCTTAATTTTATGTATGAAGTTATCAGTTAAAAAATAGAAAAACTTAGACAATTAAAAATTTTATATAAAATTTCAAGTTGTAAGCACTATGGCAGCAAGAAATGTATGTGTATGGTGATGATCGTAAGAAAGAAATCACTGCCTTTTGCTGGTGAATGATTCAAGGGATTGTTCATTGTGGAGGTGTAATGTTGAAGAAAGAAAAGAGATAACATGTTATTTTTAATGAGGGTAGTTCAGGGGAGGTAAAGTTCCCTGAGATTGCAAATATTTGTGGACCTCCCTCAAAGTAGGGGTGTTCAAAAATATCCGTATCCGATTTGAAATCCGAATACCTGAAAAATCCGATGGATATCCGAATTTTTGGATTTGGATTCGGATACATTTTTTCATAATTTCGGATATCCGAAATATATATATTTTTATTTTTTAAATAACAAATATATAATATAAAAAAAATCCCTAGATGTATAAAACTCCAAATCGATTTCATATATGCTTGATGATCTAGTTTCTACATCGATCGATTGATCTTGTTATTATATGTTTATTTTAGATACACTCAGACCAATTTTTTATATCTCTGTTTTTGCTCTTCTTCATCTAGAGATGATTGATTTCCAATCCTTAATTTCCCCTCGTTAATTATATTCTATATATTGCTTCAAGTTAAAGAATAATTAATTAATTCGATTGTGCGTATATATAGTATAATTGGGTTGATGATCTAATTATGTGAAAGGTAGTTAATTAGTTTGTAAAAGTAGTTCTAGTTTGAAAAAATAAATTAGCTTTTGAAAGAATTGAATGAAGTTTGTAAAAGTAGTTCTAGTTCTAATTAAATTAATATTTAGGACGTGTAATCTTAGTATTAAATTTTCGGAGGAGCCTTAACCCGGAAAAACTTTTTGTAAAAAAAAACTTAGTAATACATTTCGGATATTTCGAATTATCCGATATCCAAATCCGAAATTTCGGATTCGGATAGCGAAATGCACTATCCGAAAATTTCGGATTATCCGAAAATAAACACCCCTACCTCAAAGTACAATGATGGGTTTGTGTGTGTATTGAGTTGTAAGCTTTGCTTTAAAATTTGTACCTTGGTTGTAAAGTTGGTGTAAGTTAAACCCGTAAAATTCATGAGGTTTATAATAAATGAAATATTGAGCTGTTAAAAAAAAAGAGTAGTTACAAATCTAATTAACATTAAGGTTGTTTCACTATCCAGTATTTATGTATGGTTATAGTTTATGTACAGTTATTTACTTACACACATTAACAATCAATTTTAAATAGTACTAAAGTGGTAGTAGTAGTTTTGTAAACAACTTTATATCACTAACGGTTTTAAAAAATTCACTATGTGGTTACCAAACATATAACTTTTATCATAATACGACAAAAAAAATTAAAAATAATTTATTTTTAATTCTTTTTATCCAAGACTAAGAAATCAGTGAGATATCGACTATATTACGTAGAGGGAATGAATATAAAACATAAATAAAATATCTAAAAATTACTTACTCGTTGCTCTCGATGCGTAAAAAAATTAAAATATACTATTATTTTTAAAAAGAATCATATTACAATAAATTAATATCTAAACGAAGATAAAAATGAGACGGTCATAAATATATAATTTTTTAAACAAAATATACCAGTTATTAAACATAATTTACAACAACCTACAGTTAATTAATTTTAATATAAATTTTTTATAAAACTCCCTCACATATTTCATACAAACTCCTCACAATTTACATTCAAACCCTCTCAATTAAATTGAATTTAAACCGTTTCTCCCATTTTCTACCACTTAAAGCCTTTTATTTGTCTATGTCACATTTTCATGTCATCAATTAGATCATCATTTTTTAACACGTCATATTTTCTCTCTGCTTCATGAACAATATATAGTAAATTAAAAAACAAATAAAACTATTAAACAATTAATATTTGACCTCCATCGATTCCCCCACACCTACCCCCCTCTCTCTCTTTCTATATATATATATAAAAGATTGTAAACGAACTAAACGGGGGCTTGTTTGTATTCGTTCGTTTAACTTTAGCTGAATAAATAAGCGAACACAAACAAATAAACGAACAATATTTGTATTCATACTCGTTCGTTTAACTTTAGTAAAACATAAACGAATAGAAATGAACAAACACATATACAAATATAATACAAATCCGACATTATTAAATATAAACAGATACTAGCTATGTGTATATATGTTCGTCTGTGTATGTGTGAGAGAGAGAGAGAGTGTGTGTATGTATGTATGTATGTATATCTATGTACACACACACATATAGATATACATACGTACATGTAAACGAACGGATAAATGAATGTTTACGAACATAAATGAACGAACGAGACCTTTGTTCGTGTTCGTTCATTTAACTAAACAATGATTTTGTTCGTGTTTGTTTGTCTATTAAATAAACGAACTTCCCGCCGAACGGTTCTGAAGGTTCACCGAACGTTCGGTTCGTTTACAACCTTATCTAAATTTTTCGATAACACCAATAGCAAGAAAATGCCACCGACGACGTCATCTTCAAACCACCGCACGTAGATCCCAGGTCATCGCCACCAACGACATCACACTCCAGTCATCAATGTCGCACGACATACCACCAACATCTTGTCATCTCTACTCCAAAATCGCACACATATCACTATCTCTCCATCTTTTTGTTAGTCATCATGCACACACCATCATCATCTTGTCTCTGATGAGTTTCTACTCTAAATCAACTATTTATGCTCGATCGCAAATCTAGAAATTACGTGTGTGAGTTTGAATGCGTTAGATTGTTTTTTTTTGGGGGGGAGGACGGGTGGGTGGGTTGGTTTTCAATCAATTTGTGGATATAGGGATAAGGTAGTGTGTGTCCCGTTAAGAGATATATATATATATATATATATATATATATATATATATATATATATATATATATATTGAATAAGATCTCAACAAAAATGATTTAACATGTGTAAACGTAAACAAAAGATAAAAGATAATCTTTATAGAATAAAATAACAGTATGTTGATAATCTATTACGATGCTTCAAATATAATAATAACTTGTAATATATGTACGCTAATTTTTTAAATTGAGTAAAATATTTTATTTACCTCATAATTTATTTCATATAATTAATTTAAATTGAATAATCTACTGATTTAGAGTCAACATTGAGTTTTAATTTTGATCAAATGAATTGCTAGGATTCCCTAATTAAATAATGATGTTAATGTTGACTAAATGACAAGTTATGACTGTCTAATTAAATTGATGAATGTCAATCTTGTATTAATATTAAAATATTATTAAAGAAATATCACTTTAGTGGTCTACTGAGGTCAATGGTTCAAACATCATAGTTTCAATCAAGGGTTGGTTAAAGGGTTATTTTAGAAACGACCATTAGTAACAGAGATTAAACCGTGTACATCAAAGTCAAATAGTCAACACCCTCGAGGAACCTGAACATATAAAAATTCCCTTCTAAAAAAAGATTACTAACAAGAAGACATTAAGAGAAAAAATTTGAATCTGTTAATAAATGCAAGTATTGAGTTTTTTTAGTTATAATGTTGACGTCATGTGTTAGGCCACATTTTTACCTCATGTGAATATCAAATAAATAAATACTTTTTTATAACATTGTGCAATACATGTTTTTTAATTTAATCAAAAATCAAAATTAGATTTCAACATTTAATAAAATAGATGGTTCAGATATAATAATTTAAACTTGGGTTTAGGTCACAAAATAACATCCTATTTTTTTAAAAGTGCCAATGTATGTAAGTTACTTTTTATTACTCAAATAGGTAACATACTTTGTAGTAAGTTGTTAAAGTAAGTAATAACTTGAATTTTTCTTTTAGGGTTTTAACTCTAACTAGAGTTCGCACAGTTAGATCACCACCGAACTTTGGTAATGTGACCGAAATTTCTTTCTAGAGGTTATGGTTCTTAAAATCCGACAACGACGGCAAACAAAAGACCGATCAGACTCCACCATCACTACCAGGAAAGAATTCCGATCAGAGCACAAATGTTTGATGGTGATTGAACGGTGGGACTAATCTGAAAATTTAAGTCCTTACTTTAATAGGTGATCACAAAATAGATTAATTATTTGGATAATAAAAGAATAAATTACCTATATTGACATTTTTAGAAAAATAGGTTGTTATTTAGTGATATAAACCCTTTAAACTTTCATGGAAATTAACTGATAAAATTGTTTAATAAATTTTATTCCTATTAGTATTTTATTGATATTAAAAGAAAAGTTTAAACTTGTATATTATTAACAAAAAAGTGTTGTCAAGCTGTCTCGTATTGTTTTATACTATTATATAAAGTATTTAATCTTTTTCTTTAAAACTCTTAAATTTTAAGTCACTTAAGATTACTATTTTACCCTAATCTACTAAAAAATGATTCCATAAAATAAACTTAATAACATTCCTTTTTCATAAATTCCAGAATATTCTCTTTCCATAAATTTTATTGCAAAACTTACGAAACAGAATATTCTATAAACTTAATAACATTTCATAAATTCCAGAGTGGGAAAATATATAATATTCACTTTTCATCTGCTAAATAAAAATTACAAAATTACGTCTTGTGTGTCCTCTTGATCAATACCTACCAAAACAACTCCTTACAAACCATTTTTATTCACCGTCGCCGTATTGCGCGGGTACCCCGCTAATTGTTTTAAAAGATATCTACCATAATGATAAACGCAAACCCCTTAAAAACGTAAAATTTGAATATTCTTTAGAAAAAAGTCATTAAGTTGCAAAATCATTGTTATTCCCCATTTCCATGTATTATCAACTGTCCTATTTTATTATTTTTATCTCAAAAAATTGTTCATTTATGAAGAAATGTGTTGTATTGTCATCAAGTCATTATGGCTATTAACAGACATATGTGTTAGAATTCTCAATTATTGGTAAATCATTCAGCCCTTCATGAAAAAAAAAGAGAAGAAAAACAAAAACAACTTTATTTCAAAGAAGCGAATCGTCTTTGCTAAACCTCGAACATCTCATAAAGACCAAAAAACTTGACCAATGTTTTAGTTAACAGTGACAATGATATATATATAGAGAAAAGTTTAAACGAGAATTCCCTATCTTCAATTGTATTGCCCACTCATTGGATTGTCGTCCAATTTCCCCTCCTTCAATTGGATTGCGAGAACTGTTTTTTGTACGAGAATTGCGAGACCCAATCTTAGCCGTCTAAATCCCCTCCTTCAATTGGATTGTCCACCCATGAATTCCTTACATACACCTTGGCACACACAATCCCCCCACGCTCTTCATCTATGAATTTCACTTACCACTTGAATAGCCAAGATTGGTTCTCGTACAAAAAACAGTTCTCGTTTGAACCCTCCTATATATATATATAGGCAAAAGTTCAAACAAGAACTGTTTTTCGTACAAGAACGGCGAGAACCAATCTTAGCCGTCCAATTCCCCCTCCTTCAATTGAATTGTCCACCCATAAATTCCTTACATGCACCTTGCCACATTCAATTCCCTCACGCTCTTCATCTATGAATTCCATTATCCAAAATGAACGGTCAAGATTGGTTCTCGTAATTCTCGTACGAAAAACAGTTCTCTTTTAAACCCTCCCCTATATCTATATATATATATATATATATATATATATATATATATATACTAGCTAAGCGACCCGTGTGTCAACACGGGGATGATATAAGTCAAATTTAAACTTATATAGCTTTAAGGAGTATTAACACACATAATAAAAATAATTAGAAATAAATTAAAGCAATTCCGATTAATAAACAATTCTGGTCTGCAAATTCGATAAACAATGTTGATAATGGCAGTAAGTTCAAGTTCATTAGTTTATTGTAATTCATATCTTTAATTTTTCTTATAAGTTAAATTTAAACGTATATAGCTTTAAGGAGTATTAACATGTATAGTAAAAATAATTAGAAATAAATTAAAACAATTTCGATTAACAAACAATTATGGTCTACAGATTTGAGAAACAATATTGATCATGGAGTAAGTTCAAGTTCATTAGTTTATTCTAATTCATATCTATAATTTTACTTAAAATTTCATTAACTTTAATATATACCTATTGAAAATCATCCGAACATTAAAACGATTAGTGACTATAAAATGACGATGAAATCATTTACTCAATCAAATGTGTATATATTTATAAAACATTTTCTTAAAAGCCCCTCACATATTTTATAAAACCAGCTCACAATTTTCATCCAGCCCCCTCCCAATAGGTTTAAAATTTCGTGTAGCCCTTTTTTTGAAACATGATGTCATCATTTTTAAAAAGATGATTTTTTGAAAAGGATGATGATGTCATCATCCTTTTCTTTTAAATAGTTTATATATATAACTATTTTATTAATTTTAAAAATAAATTCTAAAAGCCAATAAAATAAGAAAAAAGATTTATATTGATAAAATAAAGATAAGAGTTAATAAGATTTTAAAAATTATGTTGATGTGGGTGGAAGATTGTGTTAGTATGAGAGAATATATATTGAATAATAAGTTAAAGTAAATTAGGAGAGAAAAAAATAGTTAAAAATTAAGTGAATGAGATTAATTTAGATTAAATGAAGGGTCAAGATTTTATATTGATTTAAGTTTAAGAAGTCTTAAAACATAAGAGGAGAGAGAATGTTAAATGGTTTATATAGTAGTAGTAGTAGTGTATATATATATATATATAAATCAAACGCTGATCTGATACAGTACCTTCGTTTTTGTCATTTTTTGTGATAAAATATATGACCATACAAACGTTCATCAAATGGTCTATTTAAATTTCAAGAAACCTTTGAAGTACGCAAATGTGTAATTGCATAGACTCAACGTAACAATAAATCCTGCTTGACCATAAAAGAGACATACTGAAAACAAATGTTACAAAAAAAGAAATTGGTGAAATCGGAAGGAATTACAGAGTTGCGTTACTAGGACATCTGTATTAGGGAAAATGGAAGGAGAATTACGCACTTATAGATCAATAACCCGAGAAAGCTTCTGAATACGATTCAACAAGAAGTCCCCTTGCTTAATGGTTGCTTGATACAGAGCATTCTTTGCATCAGGCCGGTTGGTTTCTAGCACACCTGCAACTTTATCAATCTTGCAATGAAGCTTCCCTGCTGCAATGAATCGTGACAGTTCCCTGTTTGCACCAAAAAATTAATAAACCTCCTCAACTGCATCCACTATAGATTCAAAAACAAAGGGGGTGTACAAGTCTTCTCTTTTTGCTAGTGGCAAGAAGGTCTGCGTTGACCCACAAACATTTTGGTGTTAATTTCTTTTTTTTCCAAATAAGTTTTCGAGATAGTAAATTATTACATAAACAATATTTTATTACAACAATAGAGTAAAACTTTGTTGAATATTGCGATTTAGAAGGTGGCATGCATAAAAAAAGAATCCGGGTGACTTTAAACCCGTTTGATTCATTTGACTTGTCCCCTCTTCTAATTTGACCTGAACATATGTAAATGGATCAAACTTGAAACATGTAGGTGTAGTTAAATCACATACAAGTCAATGAAGTCAACCGTCACACCAAATGCCTTCGCCATTGCTTCAATAGTGACACTCTTGTAGGATTCCAGGAATTGAGAATAGACAACAGTCCTGATCTCTCTCATGTAGTAACGGAAGTGTGGATGCAGATAGCGGTCCAATTTAATATGTTCCGTGATCCCAGCTGTAAATCATAAAGAATTAACACTAGGTTGGGGGATTCAAGGGGGCAACATAGCATCAGATTATCCTGTATATTAATTAGAATTTACACAACCCTATTCTCAGCCAGATTGTGAACCCAAACTAGATATAAACATTTAGATGTGAGCCCAAACTAGTTCATTACCATAGTCCATAGTTATTGACTTATGAATCTTCAAAGCAAGACTTGGGCTTTATGTCCTCATAAGTTGCTCTGCTTTAATTCTGATGTATCCTAGAACTTGTGATTTGCAGATAATTGATGACCAAGGAGCAATATAGCATCAGATTATCCTGTATATTAATTAGAATTTACACAACCCTATTCTCAGCCAGATTGTGAGCCCAAACTAGTTCATTACCATAGTCCATAGTTATTTACTTATAAATCTTCAAAGCAAGACTTGGGCTTTATGTCCTCATAAGTTGCTCTGCTTTAATTCTGATGTATCCTAGAACTTGTGATTTGCAGATAATGATGACCAAGGAGCAATATGGCAGGTAACATGATGATGGATATATACATATACATATACATACGTAAGAGGACACCATACTATTGATTAAATTGCCTTAGTGTTTGTGTAGAAAGACATGTTTGGTTGATCAAGTATCATCTTTATAAGTGTTAAACAGAAAATCCATCCAGATTTTTAGAATTAAACCATCCAATTAACATCTATTAAGGTTGAAACAAAGCTTCACATCTTTTGTAAAATTGCATGCCTAAATTCCTATTGCTTCATAGATTTTAAAGAATTTCTACAAGGTTAGAGTTAGACATTGACAGCCTGATATCTGTCATAAAATGCTATTTATTCCAGTTCACCATCTTGCCAAATACAAGTATTCCATTATTTTTTATTTTTTTAATTTAAAATTTTATGACAGCTCCAAATTTATGTTACAGGAAAGGCCAAGTGCTTTTAACTTTGTATGAGTATGCTTAGTGCAGGTCACAAGTAGTTGTAGAACAAACAGGCAATCATCCTATAGGCACATATATGATATGATTTAATGAACACTAAATAGCTGAAAAAGACTGGCAAAGAACACGGAATTATCTATGTAGGTAGAACTACTCAGATGCCGTAATTTAATTCGGACTTCGTAAAGCAAAGTGAAGATGTAAAACATATCAGATAAGCTCACCAAATGCAGAGAAGAATGATTTGTATTGACACTCGTACAGAGAGTTCAAGAATTCTGACAAGTACGGAATTTTTCCTATTACTGTCAAAATCTCTGGCGCGTCCACAACCTGCACCATAAGTAAAAGATGAGATGTGAAGGGAACAGAAACCAAGTTGAGAGGGAGTACCGGCTACCTTTTGCTTTAGAGAAACTCTATCTAAGGAGATGATGCTTGCTAGAACAGTGTAGAATATGAAGGTGTCATAGGGGAAAATTTCATAAGTAGTGAATGTTGAGATAGAATCAAGGAACAGATCAGCGGCTTTCTTAAAGTTGCGAGTGGACATGCAATACAAGCCTTCATACACTTTCAGTCTGTTTTTCCTCTCCCAATCACCTCCTTCCTCAAACAAGCTGCATAAGAATTAAGATTATCAATCAATGAAGGCAACCACAAGTAACGAGAATATGGAATCAACGATACTCACTTTTTTGCTTTATCAATACTCCTTGATATAAGATCAAAATCCATGTAGAAGAAACCCATTTGTAGTGTATAAAATACCAAGTCCATTCTTTGTCCCACAGCAACCGTTTTGCCTTCTGTTACCTTGAGTTGTTCTAGTGCTTTCTCCTAGTTGCATTTAAATATAATAATAAAAAGAACTGAAAAACTTACACAATAGAGCTCGTTGACATAGAGTCTATGCAAACTGGTTATTAATAATTTAATATCAATTTTCTACCTTGTCACCAATGCGGATGTAGAACAAAGATTTTGCCAGATGAGCTTCTCGAACTTCACTTTCTCCTAAATTTTCCTCAGCATCGGCTATTCTAAGAATACAAGAAATATAAAAAGACGGTTGATGAGAGGTCAAAACATTTAATCTAGCATGCATACAAGCTTAACTGCTTAAGGAGAGATGAAGTCTTGTATAGGCATTATTCAAAATCAATTCACGTACCAGAGGATTACATATTCGATTTTATAGAAGTATAGAACCCGGAAATTTCTTGTACTGTCAGCATGATAAACTTATGAAAGAAATATTTCTTTGAAATTATGACAGGATTTGTACACAATATCCAAGTGCAGATGCTACCAACTATGAGCAGGCCCAACAAATCTATGACTACGATTACATATTTACATATCATACAAGTGCAGATGCTACACAATATCCAAGTGCAGATGCTATAGCATCTAACAATCATGCCTAAACCAATAGTTTTCTATCAGCAGCAAAGGATACAAGGAGATGACACCCGATATGAACTGAACCAAGCGAACAATGAACGTCTACATACTCCAAAAAAAATTATGGTAGCAGCTGAAACTAAACTAAACACAATCAACAACAAGAAACAGCATTCCCAAAGTCTGGTGTGGTTGATGTTGATATGAATACATGGCTAACTAGGATCTCTGAGTATTTGGAGGAGTCAGGCAACTTTATCTTGGGGCTAGACCTGAAGCTTGTTCACAATGTCTTGTTAAATTGCTTCAATAGTAAATTTTAAGTCAAGGAAGAGGTCCTACATATACCTTCTTTTAACTTCAAAATTTTTCAATAATCTATTGAATATCCCCCCTGTATATCCCACGTCAGTAACACAACCAGCTAGTTTGTTCCTAAGGTGCCTCAATTTTACTCTCTTATGAATAAACATGGCGTTGCATATACACTACTATGGTGCATCTTTGAGCCCGGACCCTAAAAGTTCTTTTAAATATCTTAAATTTAAGATTCGTTGCTTGAACTCCAGACTTTTGGTTTCAATCTACGATAGTATATCTACTGCATAGTTTTCAATATACGAAATGCCAGATGCCATTCAGTAACTGATTCAAAAACAAACTCAATAAAAATGGGACACATGCCCTGAGTATTAAAGTCATATACATCTTTTATTGTAGAACTAAGAACATATGCCTTCAAAATCGAGGTCGTGGAATCTGTACATATGTACAAAATCTCAACTAAACATGAATTCAATATAAGATGCAAAACAAAAAACGTAAACTTACTTTTCGTCGAGTTTCTTGAGCTCTTCCTCGATCTTAGAACGCATCGATTCCAGTATTTTTTGGTCGAGCTCCAACACCGAATTCGCGGCTAGGGTTTCGTACAGCGGCGCCATATCTTCCAGATACAAAATTCACACAAATGAACAAAAAAAGAAGCAAAATATTAAATTAATCTATGAGATCCAAAGGGTTATGGTGGAGGTGGTTACCGTCGGCCACTACGGTGGACATGACCTCGTCACGGAGACGGACTTTTTCGATATCATCAACGTCAGAATGAGTAAGAAGGAATAACTTGTTAGCGAGCACAAGGTGCGGTTGCTGTGTGCCTTCTGTGCCTTCCATTGCTTTTCGTTTTCTCCTACAACTGATCGGAAAGCTTTGAGTTTATTCTCCACTTGACTTGCAGAAGGAGAAACCAGGTTCATATTAATATAGCTACATTGCATTTTGCGCCCTTCTTCTTTGGTCATTATTCACTTTTAGTACCTGGGTTTATATTTTTAGCATGGTAGTTTTTCGGTTAAGTCGATACTTGTTTTTTGATAATCCATGTTATATTGGTCCTCGTTGTTTCACATATGATGTTTGGGATGATGTGTATATTTTGTATCACTTAAGTATTACATATTTAGAAATTTTTTAAATGGAGAAGCGAGTGTATATGTTTAAGTAATGATTTGCGCATAACAAATATTAGTTATGCAACAATTATGATATTTTTGTCCTTATAAGGTTTTGAACAAAGTTTTTAATCCACATTTTAAGGGCATTATTATCCAAACAATTTATTATGTATTGTTATACTCACAAACTATTTAAACTATAATAAGTGAAATGATGATATAATTATCCTTAATTTCCCCTCTTTTAATTGGATTGTCTACTCATGAATTCCTTACATGCACCCTGACACACTCACTCCCCAAGCTCTTCGTCCATGAATTCCATTATCCAAAATGAACGGCTAAAATTGGCTCTCACGATTCTCGTTAGGGGTGAGCATGAGTACCGAAAATACCGAACCGTACCGGTACCGGTACCGAGTTAGAGATTTCGGTCCGGTACTCGGTACTTGAAATAGTGCTAAATCAGTATTCGGTATTCGGGACTAGTACCGGAAAAACTACGTAAATTAGGTACCGGTACCGGTACTGTAGTATGAATACTCGGCACGGTATTCGGTACCATCTTTAAACCAAATTCGGTATTCGGTAAAACCGGTATCGGTTCCGGTACCATGCTCATCCCTAATTCTCGTAATAAAAACGGGTCTCAAATGAACATTCTCATATATATATATATATATATATATATATATATATATATATATATATATATATATATATATATATATGAGGATCCAGTGAGAACATTGCAGGCTAATTATTTAATTAGATAAATAAGGGGAAATTTGGAAATGCACCAAATAATTAAAACTTGACATGCCTTAATTAAACTAAGTTTAATATCAGTCATTAAATAAAGATCATCCAGAGGTTGTAAACTGTTCTTCAAAATCTCATCTTAAAAGATGTTCTTATTTTATCTTGCCTTTATATTTATGTTTAACAAAAATGGTTTAAGGTCCAAATATGTGTCCAACGAGGCAGCAAGCTAGAGATACATCAGTAACAAATGGCTGGCGGCCCAGATTCAAAATTAGTGTTTCATGTTTAGTGATTTGCGCCATTTATTAAAGAAAAAAAAAAGAAAGAAAAGCGCAACAATAAAAACTTAAGAGGTTGTTTGTTTTTTGCGAGCTTATTTTTCATAAACTTATTTTTTCTAGAAGCTTAAAAGTCAGAAAATAAGCCGGAAAAAACTAGCTTATAAAAAATAAGTCTTAAACAAGCTAAAACAAACACCCCCTAAATTGAAGATCAGAACTTTAGAAGTAGCATTGTTCGGTGTTCCGTGTCAACTGTCACAACTTAACTGTCCAGGTATGTGTTTTAGTTTTAGTTTTTTCGATGAAACATGATAATTTATTAATAATTTATATGTATTTAAGTTATCTAATGTGTTGTCATGTATGATTGACATATAAATTTGATTAACAATTTTACTTTAGCTCTTAGATATAATAATATACACCATCTGATGACTTATTTGATAGGGTAAGTGTCACATAAAGGAAATAAATAATTAAAGTCTATGAATAACTAATGAATGCTTTGAAAATGACCACAGGTATATCATTGGGTTGTTTAAGTTTGAGCTAAATACTTTAGGTTGTTTAAGTTTGAGCTAAATACTTGACGCTCTCGTATAACCTAAATAAAGAACACGCTTTGCTTATCTGTTTTTTAGTTATATCATGATATAGAATTTACCGTTTTTTAGTTATAATATTATACAAAATTTTAGTATTAAAAAGGTTTGTTTTATAATGATGCCACCTGGTCACCAAACTTTACGAGCCGATCATGATTGTTAGTTGTAGGATTAGTTCCTCGTATTTAATTTAAGTAACTAATATACCTTATATTTAAAATAGTTTTAAGTGTAACATCATCCATAACATCTTAATCTTAATAAAAATAACCAATTAAGCATAATATTGTGGTCGTATGTTATATAGTTTAGTGTGGAATTTAAAAAAAATAGACTGAAATAGTATAAATTGTTCAAATCAACGTCATTTTGATATTAACAAATTAAGTTAAAGTTCAATAAACTCTTTCATAAACTTTAACCTAACCCGTATAGAGATTGTCTCTTGAATTGTTTGAATATGTGAAAGAGTGTAGGAGGTGCGGCCGTATATGACCCACTTTTTAAAGAAGACCCATATATATATCTATACTATATTATAAAGCATTTAAGCCATTATAATCTCTTAATTTTAAGTAATTTGAAATTACTAATTCACCTCTTATTTAAACCTATAAGGAAACCATTATATGAATTTAATTAGATTCTTAAATACCATTTTTATAACCAAATCTTCCATAATAATTGATGTTTAAAAAAGTCAAGTCAATGCAAATAATTTTCAACCTCTATGATATTAAATACAAATTATAAATTAAATAAAAATGATCTTCATAAAAAATAGTTTAAATACTCTATCATATAATACATATTTTAATTTAAGTATTAGAAAATATGTATAGCTAGAACTTATAAACCTGATACAATGTAACATAAATTTATAGATATTTCCAGAATTTTTAAATATCTAGAGTAATCAAAACAAAACCTTTAAATTTATAGTACATTTAATATTCTTTTTGTTGCTTATTTTTATTGTCTTTAAAACTTTATTTTAGAAGTTGATAAAAGAGTTATAAAAAAGAGAAATAAAAGAAATAGAAAAAGAAGAAATAAAATAGATATATTGCGAAGGAAAATTATTTGATGTCATCATAACGCGTGAATATTATAATCTTATGTTATAAAAAACGAACATGTTATCAAGTAAATTATTTCTAGCCGCCGCATTGCGCGGATACTATGCTAGTATATATATATATATATATATTAATTTTCAAAAATTCACAGTTTAAACAAAAAATTTAGAAAGCCTGTGTTTTAATTAATATATTAAAGAAGTGAACATGTTGATCGAATACTTTAAGGAGTTCAAAGAAAGAGGGTTAATTAAGACTATTGATGACGCTAAGGAACTTGCTATTGAAATTAATATTGATATGGTATTCACTCAAAGGCGTCTGGTTGACTGGTTCGTAGAAAAAACACAATTTGAGGAAAACTAAAGTGATCAAGATGTTTTGTTTTCAGCTAAGGAGAATTATAAATTAATTGTTTTTTATATATTGTTGATAAAGGTAGTGTTTCTCTTAAAAACAAATTTCAAACGTACAAAGAGTATGAAAAAGTATTTTGTTTTTTGTTTCCTAAAAGGTTGAAGGAATTTGATGACAAAGATCTTAAGTCATGTTGTAGTCGTCTTGAATCCACGCTTAAGTATGATGGATGATTAGATCTTGATGCAAATGAACTTTATATGGAGTTGAGGCTGCTTGACACGTTTTTACCCGGAAAAACTATCCAACCTAGTGATGTATTAAACTACCTGAAAAAAGTAGTTGATTGTTTCCCCCATGCAATTATTACATATAGAGTCTTGTTAACTATTTCATTAACTGTTGCATCTGCAGAAAGAAGTTTCTCAAAACCTAAGTTGTTGAAGTCCTACTTACGGTCTAAAATGTCGAAAGAAAGACTTAATGAATCGACAATGATAGCCATTGAAAACGATATTCTGGAGTTTATTGATTATGAAGAGTTGATTCATTACTTTGCTTTCACTAATTATGCAGGAGAATTATACGATCCATGTAACTATATAGGATAAATTATTTTACTACCCTTCTTTTGTTTTGGTTTTCGATATAATAAATACTTTGGTATTAGTGAATTTTTGCTTATATGTGTGTATATAAAGGGCCCATTTTTTCACTTCGCATAGGGCCTCTAAAATCCACGAGACGCCCCTGATTTAAAGTTAGCAATTTCAATAATATATCTATATATAAATGAGCTGGTTTAAGTTGTATTTTTCTTATACTGGTTAGTCAAATCTAAAAGTTTATTTTTTTAACCATTATTTAAACGGTCTCAAAACCTATTTGATAATATTTTTTAATATCCGTCATAAGTCATAACTCCTAGCTATAACCTATAAACGTTATAAACCATACATGACATTAACTTCAAAAGGTTACCGTTGTGCGACTCATCCACTAAAACTTTCATTAGTATACAAAAAGTGAAAATATAATAATATATATCATGGAAAAAGCTAAAAAAGTGGTCAAAACGCATGAGTGTAAATGTTTTAAAATACAAGTTTGTGAATGCAACAAAAAAGTTTTGGATACGAATGCTTGATTTCTTTTATTGCGTCTTGGCATATCGAGTTTTAAGGTTATATACCATGTATATCAATGGTGTATGAAGATGATAAACACAAACACCTTTAAGTACTTGATATATAAATTTATATAAAAAAACTAACCAGTTATTTTAAAGAATTAATTTCTTAAACACATTCAATGATAGTTAAAGTCTTCATGTAAGAGGGGTGTACCTGGTGCTTGATCACGACGTGAAACTGGTACACCACCGGCATTATCTATCATGTGATAGTTATGACACGAGCTCTCTCATGCTGATAACAGGACTATCTCAAGCATTTTTCGATGTCCGATGCAAAACTATAAAACGGCCTTCGCAAAATACTATAATACATAAAAACAAGCTAAAATATATAAAAACGTCAAGTAACAAACTAGGTAATTAATATTCAAATATCAATTAACCACTTGTACTAAACAAACAACCGAAATAGTGAACAAACTAATATGCAAAAACTTATTGTTTACCAAATAACCAAAACAAAACATACAAATAAATATGATATAAACAGCAAATAAGAATCTAACTATGAATCAAGGAACACATATTAAAGAAAAATTTACACTTGTTTGATAAGGTAGAAGGATTTCAAGTCTAAATTTCGCCTTTTCATCATTGCTCGTTAATTCATCAGTGATGAAAACAAAATCTCCGATCAAGTCTACCTTCATAGGCACAAGTCTTTCGATCAAGTCTTGTTGTCTTGGATTGTAGAACCCGTTAACTCTAAAGCCTTCGATTTCTTTTTTTCTCAAAACCTGAACTTACTCTCGACATTTGATTACAATTGTTGATTTTGCTTTTTATTACCACACCATTTCGTGTGTTTTTGTCCCAGATGGCCAAATGATCAAACAATTATGTGTGATTTATTCACAAAGACGCAAACTCAGAAACGATTTTTGATGAATCTATGATATTATGATTCTTTCCCAAACATCCATACAATTTTAGCAATTAAATGTTTAGACTTTGTTTGTTTTTTTAAATAAGGTCTTATTTTAAAGAAACATATGCGGATGCGCAGACGTTTCTAATAAGTTTGTTTTTTTTATAGAAACGTCTGCGCGCCCGCAGACGTTTCTAATAAGGTTGTTTGTTTTTTCGCAGACATAAGACCTTATTCTGTCTTATTTTTGCTTATTTTGAGAAGCTAAAATCTATACCTTTTTTCGCAGACCTTATCAATCTTAAGACCTTCTAAACCACATCTTCTTCTGAAGATATGAAATAAGACATAAGACATAAGACATTTATGTATTCGAAAACAAACAACACCTTAATTTCTGCTTTGCTTCTTCATTTTTCATCATTAGGCCGCCTTCTTCCCAACTTATGCACTCATTAAAAGTAATTAGATGCTGTTTGGTTTGATGGAATGTTAGGAATTGGAATTGGAATCTTGGAAGGAATTTGAAGGGGACGAAATTTGATTTGGAAAGTAATTCATTCTCCTTGTGTTTGGCAAGACAATTGGAATCTGAAAGGGGAATCTGAAAGGAGAATCTGAAAGTCGACCACTACCCCAACACCACCGCTCGCCACCACCACCATAGTTGACCCTAACATCGCCGCTCACCACCACCACCACTACCGTAGCCCTAATCCTTGCTCGCGACCACTACCCCAACGCAGTCACCACCACCGTAGCCCTAATCCATGCTCGCGACCACTACCCCAACGCCGCCGCCACCGTCAAAGTCACCGTCGTCGAGACACCTCTGAAAGTTGAAGTTGTGAAGACGAAGACGAACGAGAAGACGTCATCGCCACCACCGTCAAAGCCCTAATTGAAGACATCGTCACCCGTCACTTGTCGAAGGCCGAAGGCCTAATCGCATGTCGCCAGTCGAAGGTTGCCGGTCACTGGTCGAAGGTCACTACTCACCATCTCCGCTCGCCGGTCGCCGATCGTTTGTTGTCGGTCGACAGTCGCCATATCGTGGGTAGTGGGTAGCATGAAGGAAGGAATTTGAATTCCTTAGCTAAATGGAAGGAATCTGAATTCCTTTGTTCAAGGAAAAATTTTCCATACCAAGATTCCAATTTCATACATCAAAAGTGAACCAAATATAGGAATGTCTAGGAATTGGATTCCAATTCCTACAAATTCCCAAGAATTTCATCAAACCAAACAACACCTTAGTTTTTCCCTCTAATCCTTGTGAATTTTATATGTCTATGGTGACCCTTTTTCTTCTTATCTTATCCAAATTTTAGTTTTAGGCTTAATAAAAATGTACTTTCATATATACAATATAGAGTATATAAAAAAATAATGAATCTCTTACTAGCCATAAACACTGGTAATTACCCATTTGGATTATCCCGTAAGATGATCCTGACTGATAGATATATTTTTTTTATACTCAATCCATTCCAAAGTTATTAACCATAGATAAAAATAACACACACGATTTAAGATTGTACAATTAATGAGTAAAAATGTTATTTTTAGTCTTAAATTTCATATTATTTAGATTTGTGAAAAGATGTAATAAAAGGTAAATAATTGAACGTAAAATAGAAAAAGTTGAAATTAATAACATCACAAAAGAATCGACTTACATTATTGAGTTGAAATGAACGGAGGAAGTAAACGAGACCCCCTTCCTCAGTTCCTCTTCAATTCTTCACAGATTTATATGTTGCAAATTCTTCTTTTAAATGCAAGTTGGACTGCTCCGTCAATATCCCAAAGTTCGGGGTCAAATTGACATAATCATATAAAACCTCTACGGAAGAACAAAAACCCTCGCACATTAGTTCGGCACTCTGTTCTTCTTTGCTGTTGTGCCGTCGAGTATTGTCGTCGGAGCTGAAACTATTTTGCTGCGGCAGAGATAAACACCAGAGAGACAGCAGGAAAGAATGGGGAAGAAAACAAAGAAGCCAGGAAAGGGAAAAGAGAAAACGGAGAGAAAAACGGCCAAAGCAGAGGAGAAAAAAGCTCGCAGGGAGTCTAAGAAAGTCTCTCCGGAAGACGATATTGATGCCATTTTGGTACTACTTTTTAACATAATTGTACCACATCATTCTTTTGTTTTTCATTATACTTCTGTTCGTAGTTACCGAAATTATGTTTTTGAATGTTTAGTTAAGCATACAGAAGGAAGAAGCTAAGAAAAAAGAAGTTAATGTCGAAGAAAATGCTCCTCGGCCATCACCTCGATCAAATTGCTCGGTATACTGCTCTGTATTTTGTATATGCATTATCAAGTATATGCTGTGAATTGAGAACTAAGTTATTGAATAGAGTGTTTTGGTTGTGTAGCTGACTATTAATCCCTTGAAAGAAACTGAAATGATACTGTATGGGGGTGAATTCTACAACGGTACCAAGGTTTGTATAGCTCTTATCATGTTATGTCTTTATACTTGATTTTATATACATTGTTCTTTTTGTTGTCATTCTGATGTAACTTACCTTGAGATTTTGTAATTATTACACAGACATTCGTGTATGGTGATCTTTATCGGTATGATGTTGATAAGGGGGATTGGAAGCTAATTTCTAGCCCTAATAGTCCGCCTCCTCGCAGTGCTCACCAGGCTGTTGCATGGAAGAATTATCTATACATATTTGGTAGTGAAGTAGTAGAATTTACATAAACCACATAGTTACAGTACTCTCTACATTTGAAAAAAATGAGTTACAAATAGGCCAATTTTGTAGCTTTTCAAATGTTAGTTTGACTTGGATAGTAAAATAGCATCCATATGAAATTATGAACAATAAAGTACTGAAATTTACGATAAGAGATCAAAGTGTAACACTTTTTATTAAAATGGAGTATTTTTACCAGGCGTGCATAATGGAAATCTATTAAGTAACAAAAGGAATTATTTTGTTTGTCACTAGGTGGTGAGTTTACCTCTCCTAATCAAGAGCGTTTCCATCACTACAAGGTAGAGTACTTACGGGCTTTGAAGTGGATGTTTTTTCCTGGTAGGAGCATGAAAAAGGAAATTAGATTCACCATGTTAATTGATATTTTATCTGTCTTTCCAATGTGGCGAATGTTGCATTGCTCTATGATTGCAGGACTTCTGGATGTTGGATTTGAAAACAAATCAATGGGAACAGCTGAATTATAAAGGTTGTCCTAGTCCACGTTCTGGTCATCGGATGGTATGTTATATGGGTTGTCTATAGTACTTGAAGTTTTTGTTTTTCATTTTGCCATCTTCAACTTATGCCTATCTGCAGGTTTTATATAAACACAAGCTCATTGTTTTTGGTGGCTTCTATGACACTCTCCGAGAAGTGAGGTTGTTATTTCTGTTTTTCTCAATTATAACATATTGAATGCTCAAGTTAACCACAAAAGATATACCATGACTGTTATATTTCTTTGTTTCATTATGTAGATACTTCAATGATTTGTATGTCTTTGATTTGGATACATTCAAGGTAAAGTGGTTAGTGGTGAACACATTGGCAACTTAGTTCATTTTCTTGGTGAATCAACACTAGTAACGAAAACAAGTTCAATGTGTTGCTGCAGTGGCAAGAGATTAAACCGACACCTGGATGCCTGTGGCCAAGCGCTCGGAGTGGTTTCCAACTCTTTGTTTACCAAGATGACGTGAGTTACATATAGAATACAAATATGTGTGTATAACCTTTTCTTTTTCTTACATTTTTACGCTTGATTTGTAGATTTATTTATATGGAGGCTATTCGAAAGAGATATCTTCTGATAAAAACAGCTCAGAAAAAGGGATAGTTCATTCAGATATGTGGGTGCTAGACCCTAAGAATTGGGTGTGGAACAAGGTATTTATTGCTTCTTTTAACTCCCTCTGTCACTCTCGTCTTGTAATTGAATAACCTGTTATTTATTGCATCTGTTCAAGCTTTCCTTGAGAGGAATTGTTCTTATATACCTGGCATTGATCTCTTAGAAGTTAGCTTAGTATCATGATGTATATGAAGTTTAGCAACCTGTACTTAACTTGATATGAGGAAAGAACTCACACACACACACACATATATAACTATTATATATTATATGTTAGGGAAGTCACGTTTCATTCATCTCAGAAAAATAAAACTGTATAAATTTATTGTGGATTTAGGTAAAGAAAGGTGGGATGCCACCCGGGCCTCGTGCTGGTTTCTCTATCTGTGTTCACAAAAAGCGGGCTGTGCTCTTTGGGGGAGTCGTGGACATGGAGGCTGAAGGTTGGCATTCTCTTTAGTCTTCTTTGGTTTGGTACAATTGTTGTTCTATTAGCTACTTGCTTGTAAGAAGATAGGTTTGATGTCTTATACATGGATATTGGCAGTTTGACCTCCTGTATTCTGTTTTTACTTAACTTTGGCTTTGTTCTATACTTGTTAATGGCTCCGACTATAAGTGCAGGTGATGTATTAATGAGTTTGTTCTTGAACGAACTTTATGGCTTCCAATTGGACATCAACCGCTGGTAAATCCTGCTAATCCTGTCTTTTTTCGGTAGAAACTAAAAGTTTAATGTCATCCTGCTCATTTACTATATCTAAATTTACAGGTACCCATTGGAGCTGAGAAAGGAGAAAACAAAAGATAAGGTACTTTTTGGCATACACCTCTAGTATCCTGTGATATTTGATTCAATTGCCTTTAAGTTTTTGTTGCTTTTGTCATAAAGAAGGAGCTCAGTTTTAGTTTTATTCTATGCAACCTATGTTGCTTTTGTGCTATATGCCTATATTTGCTCCTTATCTAAAGTTAGAGGTGGTAATTTCAACCTCTGATTTTGATTCGGTTATTTGTAATTCTAATGTATCAAGCGGGTATAATAAAAATAAATAGCTTAAAAGGAAACGTAGGAAAGTGTACGTTAATTCATAAAACCTCTTATATCATTTAATTAAAAAGAGGTTAGAATATTATTCAAACAATATAACTTTTGTAATCATATCTGACTGGCTAAATATTTATAATTTCAAAGTATTGAACAAATAGTGTTTAGGGTTGATCCATACTATTATAATATTCAATTTGACCCGTTACCTGAACCTACCAATTTTGCCATCTGTACTAAGAATTATGGCACCAGTTAGTGATTTCTGATTGAGCCCTCTTCCTATCTTTTTCTTCAAATCAAATCTAAAATTCATCGAATACAGCATACATAAAAATGGTTTGTAATGTGTCTTATCAGATCAAAAGGATAAAAGATGAAGAGACACCTGGTAATCTTCCCTCTGATATTAGTGTTGATCCAATGGAAGTAGTTATCAATGATGAAGATGACAAGATGGATAGTGACGTAGACGATATCTCATCTAATATGGAGAGAAAATTCAGTGTTAACGGTTCTGAGGTGGCTGTTAAATCTAATATGAAGACACATGAATCAAGCTCAAAATTATTGATGCCGTGTTCCACTTCAGAAGAGGTATGTTAAGAGTTAGAAAAAAAATTCTTTTTTTTTGTGCAACTACCAATATGATTTATTGTGAAATTCAGGTAGTGAAACCTTGTGGGCGTATAAATGCTAGCATGGTGGTGGGTAGAGATACACTGTATATCTATGGGGGCATGATGGAAATAAGAGATAAAGAGATCACTCTTGATGATTTGTATGCACTAAATCTCAGCAAACTTGATGAATGGAAATGCCTTATACCGGTTTGTTACATACTCTTCAAGTTCATGCCCATGTTAACTTAATGTAATTAGGTCCACAAGGATAGATTCTTTGTCATGTTCATGTGACCCTTCCTACCAGAAAACATGCAGGATTTATATCTCTGATATCATGATTTTAGTTTTAAATAGCTGGCTATTGTTTTTCCAATATTCTGTATAGGCATCTGAGTCTGAGTGGGTTGAAGCTTCAGACGACGAAGATGATGATGATGAAGATGATGATGAAGATAGTGGAGGTGAAAACGAGGAGAAAGATGAGACTGATGAAAGCGATGATGATGACGGCGACGATGATGACGATCGTGTGGAGGTAACTATTTTTAGTGTTTTACCTATGGTTTATTGGTTTGTATTCATAATTTCTCATGTGTGGAATATAAAAAGACATGTTATTGGCGCGTCTACGTGAATCCCAACAATGAAAACTTGCATTTCATAATGATCTCTGATAAGAATCAAAATGGAAATCAGAAATAAAGATGAAAAGATAGAATAATCGACTTTCGAGAGGTCGATCGGCTCTCCTATAGTTTACTTTCGAGAGGTAAACCAACACTCCAATGATAAAAGAACCACCAATAATTTCTGCATAATAAAATTACAACCCTAAAGCACCTATTTATAATGAATAAGAGTAATCTAATCCTAAAATAACTCTAACTCCTAATCCTTATCTAAAATAAATCATATCTAAATAATAAATGCTAACTAACAAATCTTATCTAATAATAATACATATCTTCAAATATTATTAATAAATATCCGGATTATATCATTACTCCGGCCCCCAAAAACACCTTGTCCTCAAGGTGTTGCCAAGAACGAACCAAATTCCAGGATCCCATATCATTCTTTGGGGTTGTCTTCTTATAGGTTGACAGTACAAAGCGCCCGAATCATATAAATTAATAAATCCAACTTTATGGTCAAAATTCTTATCTGCTCGTGTTTTTTGGTTGGCCCAAGAATGACCATAGACTCCTCCCAATGTGTCACCATCACCATCTTTTCTAGTTCGGCTTGACGCAATCACAAACTTCTTCCAGAATACCGTCACTTTCACCACTTTATTCTGTTGTTGTAACTTTTGTCTAACCTCGAGTGAACAAATTTTTTGTTGCTTATTCTTCTCTTCTACTCCCTTCTTTTTTTCCGCATTCCCTTCTCCACACTTTTCTCTCGTATTGTTGATTCTGTGTTCAACATTCTCCATCACCTTCATCTTTTTTTCTTGTTCGTCATTAGAACCTGATTCGTCCCCCTTTACTGATCCTTTCTTTCCGACTGCCAGAGTTAAGTCGGAATTCTCCAATGATAAAAGAACCACCAATAATTTCTGCATAATAAAATTACAACCCTAAAGCACCTATTTATAATGAATAAGAGTAATCTAATCCTAAAATAACTCTAACTCCTAATCCTTATCTAAAATAAATCATATCTAAATAATAAATGCTAACTAACAAATCTTATCTAATAATAATACATATCTTCAAATATTATTAATAAATATTTGGATTATATCAATCTCACTTTGTTGGGATGGCGGAAAACAAATCCGAACTTGCATAAGTGTTTTTTCCTGTATATTCATTTCACTTCCAGAGTCTTCCACAATATGAATAAAACTTTATCTCATTTTTTATTTATTTCTTCTGTTTGAAGGCTACGAAGGATGGTGTGCTGGGAGATGCTGTTGCAATTATAAAAGGTGAAGGGAAGAAACTTCGAAGGAAGGAAAAAAGAGCCAGAATTGAGCAAATAAGGGCTAGTCTTGGTCTTTCTGACTCCCAGAGAACTCCAGTGGTAATCCTCTTTCCAAAAAGATTGACTTTTTTATTCTTCCTCATTAATGTGAACTGGTTGCTGATTCATATATATTTTCTGTAAAGCCTGGGGAAGCTCTGAAGGACTTTTATAAGCGGACAAACAATTACTGGCAAATGGCGGCATATGAACATACTGCACACACTGGAAAGGTTCTCCTTTTTCGCACAACTTAGTTTCTCTATCAACTATTCTCTCAGATTTGACCATAGTTTAGTCGACTTTTTATATTTTTCTCATTTGCAGGAACTCCGTAAGGATGGTTTTGATCTTGCTGAAACTCGGTACAAGGAGCTTAAGCCAATCCTTGATGAGGTATCCGTATTTCTCTGGAGAAAAATGAGAATATATATGTTTTAGAAACCAGTCTTCAATAAAGATTGTGAACAATAATTTATTTGTTTTTTTTATGACTGTAAGTAATCCATCTGTTTTCTTGTTCCTTACTTTTTGTACATTGCAGCTGGCTGTCTTGGAGGCGGAGCAGAAAGCCGAAGAGGCTGAAGGTCCTGAAACCAGTTCTTCAAGAAAGAAAGGGACCAAAAAGAACAAACATCTGGGTTCTAAATAGTCTATGAAAGTCGGCTAAACGATCAACTCGGAGGCATATGTTGGTTTGATAGTTCACCTAGACACTAATGATGGCTCGATGGTTTCCAACATTTGCATAGCGTTGTATCAAGCTTGTTTGTATTTTAGCTTTTGTTTTTCGAGGTTGGTATTCAGCTTGTGCAAGTCAAAAATCATCACAGTTAAAGCCCTCCCCTACAAAGTACTGGAGATTTTGTATTACCAGCTTAAATGAATTACAAGTACAATCATATGCTGTTATTGCTACAAGAGGTTTATTCTGTATTACCCTAAAAAGAAAAAATATATTGCAGTCATAAAATTTTCAGTTACAATTTTATAATACATCTTATACTTAGTGAGTGTATGACTTGGGATCATGTGAAAATGGTTATTGGTTAGAACACCTTTACATTATGTTGCACACCTTCACAACACTTTTAATGTGTAAAAGCCATGTAAATTGATATAAAACATATAGAAAAGTGCATTAATATACTGACAAAAAAGAAATGCATAATATACTGACATGACTAAAAAATATAACACTATGCATGCGTTAGAAAGATATGCAGTGCCTAAATTGAATTATATAAACCATAAAGGGCTGGTTACACAAAATCAGACCATCAACCAACCTCGCATTGCATCTAGTTACAATTTACAGAGAATGCGAATACAAAAGAGCAAAGACTACGGTGCAACAATTCCCACTTTTATGAACCAGTTACATGTACATTATAAACACTACATACGGAACGAGAACTTGGGTTACTTTCGAGCACAAACTCACAGTTGTCTCCCGGTTTAATGCCTCTTTGCTTTGCAAATACTTCCCAAGTTTGTGTCAAAGCATTTATACCATACTTTGTTTGACATAAAACCGCCCAAAGATCATGCCCATTTCTGAGAAGAATCACCTTAGACTTCAGCTTTGCCCCACCTGGCAATTCCTGCGTTTGATTGCTTAAGTTTCAAGTTTTCTTTCACAAGGTGTAAAAAGTTTAAAATGTCATAGAGGTGGTTCTTTAAACATGTTAAAACATTATTATACTATTTATAACTAAAAGAATCATAGGTCGATGGGGATTAAAAAACATCTATTAAAGCAAGTGTTATAAGAAATGAGTTAGGCTTGTGATGAGTCTATCATCTAAATCAGACCATACAAAATGGCGATTTTGATACCTTTACTTCAGAATGAGTTGATTTGGGTTTATGTTTTATCACTAACAAGTCAAACGGACAATTTAAAAATTAATTAAAAACAACTGGGTCAAACTGGTTGAAATTACCCAACACGTTTGGCCTGCCCACCCATTTTGTCACCCCTGTAGAATCTAAGCACAATGAATATGGGTTCACGGCACACATACAAGATATTTGTAACTCCTCATAACTGCAGAAAATGAAGAGTTGGAAGAACCGGGTGGGGATGTCTCATCATAGTCAACAGGCTCGGCTTTGGGTTCCTTTTTTATCAGACCAACAGAGCCTTGGTCTTTTGCTGGTTCATTTGGGATTGCTTCAATCCATCTAGCTGTTCAACGTAAGCACATGGTCACATGATGAATAGTTTAAGAAAAAGTATAAAACTTCAAATAACTACCTGCATTAAGCAATCTTGAACCTGAAGTGTTGGGCTCCTTTTCAACTATCCTTGCTGGTGTAAATGTTTAAATAATGAGGCATATTAAAAGAAAACTGTCTTTAGAGAGCAAACAGAACAAAGATTTATACTTACCTTTTTCAGAACTTCTTAACCATCAAGATCAGATTAGATTACACAAAACATAATTTATAATTTCCCATACAACGTAAACACAGAAACCAAAAAGATGATTTATTATGAGCAGTAAACACAGAAACCAAAAAGATGATCTATTATGGGCATAAATGATAACCAACTCATGGGATTCCCTTAGTTCTCTAGTAGTTGCCCTCTGACTTTCAAAGTCAAACTTGTATTATACAAGTATTCATCAGTAGTTTTAAATGTATTCTTTCTGTATCTACAAGAGTTATTTGGTGCGCTAATCTAAATTCTAAAGTGAACAGTTTATTAGACATTAAAGGTCAAAGTACACATAATAGAGAATAAAAATGGACTATTTCAGGACAAAATCAGTTAACCAGCTGTTATAGACGAACCAATGCCTTTGTTTCCCTGTAATCAAGGTATTGTATGAAGTTGAGGTCAAAGGGAGTAATTTAAAACCTCAAATATACTCCACCAGTTTTTTAAAAAAAGAAAAAAGATATAGTTTTGACTCTAATCAATGATTCATTTGACTTTCAATAACTGTAAGATGATTTCTGATGATGTTTGTAAACTTATGACTTACAAACAAAAAAGTTTGACCTAGAAAATCAAATTGAAGCTCTACTGTATGAAAAAATGAGTGTTAGATACTGAAGAGCAACTTACTTGGAACATTGATGTTCCTCGATTTCTTATTTAAAGAGCTGCCTTTTGTAGCCTCACTCTGCATCACAGGGCTTGCCTTCCGCTTTTCAGTACGAACCTCCAATGGTGTTTCTACTTTCTTACATGAGTTTTTATATTCAGTTTCATCTGAACCACCACCTCCAGCCACCGCATTGTTTCTCCGGACACCGTCAGACTTCGCCACCTCTGGCTGCAAAACACTTTTTGTACATTCCTCTTGTACATTCCCATTATCATTATCAACCAAACAAAATGGTTCCAGAGTTGTAGGTGTCCCAGAAACCATGTTATCAGGGCTTGTCTTTCTGACCAGTGGTTCAGATCCTTGACCCGTTTCTTTATCTGAGCCAGAGGTCCCGGGTTGAGCCGAAAGATGAGTGTTTCTATTAGTGTTCACATTTGATGTCATCTTGGCATCGTTTCCTTTTTTCTTGATTATTTTCTTTTTGTTCACTTCATGAACAGAACGTTCAGATTGAGAAGAAGATTCATGAGAGAAATTACGACCATTGGTGTTGACATTTGAAGGAGTACAACCATCCGTGATCAAATTATTCTTATTCTCAGTTTCTTTTGTCTGTTGGTGCGAAAATCCAAAGTGTCGATTTTCAGGACAACCACTTTGTCCATACATCAAGACAACAAAGCAAGATTTCTTTATGTAATGAAAAACCAAAAAATCACCCACTTCTAACTTGTGAGCTAATGCAAACCTATTCCACCCTTCTTCAAAAGCCAGTACACCATCAATCCTGGTGAATTTTACCTCCCATTTCTCACCATTCAAATCTTCAAGCTTTGTTGTCTTGCCAACCATGTCTTGTTCACTACGAGCAAATCTTGGAGGCAGGAACTGCAAACAAAGGTGTAAATAAATAAAATATTTTATAACTACTCCCTTCTTCCAATGAAAAAGCTGAGCAAATTCTTTTTCTCAAATTTTTATGTCCAATACACCTACCTAGACATTGTCATAATAATAGACATTGCCATGTTCATGGTAGGAAGAATGTACCAGGTATTTGGAATAATTGTCACCAAACATGAAGAAAAGAAGGCAAAGAACAACTAAATAACAGAGGTAATGAAGAAATGTCAATACCAGATATTTGGAATAATCGTCACCAAACATGACTTTGAAGAATGTAGTCGTAACACGGTCTGGATTTTTACGCTTTTTATGCATCATGAGACAATTCTGAGTGCATTCCTCACACGCTTTTGCCATTGGAACGAGTTTCTTCTACGTTGCTTTACTCAAGTCACGTACTCTATAAAATCATCACAATAATGCAAACATACAGAGCGATAATTGGTAACCATAAATATGAAGTTGGAAGTTCTTTACCTTGACTTATTATTGCGGGAAATCCAAATGACAATGCATATAGAATGATGGATCAGGTTTACTTGCTAATACCATTTTCTGCTCTCTAATTTGTGAGGATTGTTATATCATTTTATATATTAGAAAAGAAACCCTCAGTGTATCTTCTTGTGAAAATTTGATTTTATGATCATAGTCCAAATATCTTACTTTTTTCCTACGTTTATCTACAAAAAAGCTATTTCATCCGATCGTATTGGTGTTTTACCGTTCAACAAAGATCCAACTGTAAGTTAACAGCCTGTTATGGAGTTGAAGAAAGAGAGGAAAAGAAAGAAAAGGAATCCTTTCCTTCCAAACCCTCCTCTCATTTTTTGGAGGATAAGAATTGAGCCATAATAAGCCTAAAATCTCCCTCCAAATCCCTCCCTTTCCTCCCCTTTCCTTTGTTAAATGAAACTTTTCTTCGTTAAAATGAAACTCGACTCGATAACACAATGTTTCTGGTTTTCCTTGCAAATCCTTTCTTTTCCGCCGTTAAAAAAACTCGAGAAGAAGGTGTAAATGTCCAAGATGCCCTTCAAATAAAAGAGAAGACCCTCATAGACCCAAATCAATATTCTACAATTAAAATGGCTAAATATGTTGTATTGGTTTAAAATGTAGTCAGAAGAATCTTACTACTTATACATAGAACTCAAAGATTTTGATTAATTACTTTCTATGAACAGAAAATTAATTTTTATTTCTAATCTTCGAGGATATATTTGTTTTCGATCACCAGTTCAGTAGAAATGTTGTACTGTAAATCAGTAAATATTTTCTACCCATTCTTCACATTATTTCTCCCAAAAACACCAGTTTACGTTACCCAGTTTATCAACGGAAATATGCATAAATAGCAAACAATTCTATAAATAGCGAAAAAAGAGTAAAGTCACAAAACCCTAAACCCTACAGAATTTTGTAAGAAGAAAGCAAGTGCTTCTTACCTAACGATCACCATCAAAATCCATACCCTGCATAGTTTTGTGTGTAACGAGAATCACAGGTAACCCCGATAATGCAAGCGATATAAGAGTAATAACGATTATTTGAAGTATGAGAAGAAAATACACTTACATTATTGATAATTGGCATTTAAAACCCTGCTAACCCGTGGATCGAAGGTACTTCCTGTTCGGCACTACTTCCGTCGGTAGAAATTCCGATGCCGGCGGTTTGTGTTCTCGGCAATTTGTTAGGTGACAAGGTGTCGGAGGGTTTTAACTCTGAATTTAAACTCGGCAATTTCCAGTTTGATTTCCGTTTAAAACAAAAAAGATTGATTAATATTAACTAGCTAACCGATCCGTGTGTTATAAGTTAAATTTAAACTTATATAGCTTTAAGAAAAATAATTAGAAATAAATTAAAACAATTCCGATTAACAAACAATTATGGTCTACATATCTGAGAAACAATATTGATCATGGAGTAAGTTCAAGTTCATTAGTTTATTCTAATTCATATTTATAATTTTACTTAAAATTTCATTAACTTTAATATATACCTATTGAAAATCATCCGAACATTAAAACGATTAGTGACTATAAAATGACGATGAAATCATTTACTCAATCAAATGTGTATATATTTACACAAGTGTGTGTGTGTGTGTATATATATATACTCTTATCATAAAGCATATAAAATGAATATAAATCTACTGAACTTTATGTAAATTTTGAACTAATTTCTATTTTGAAATTAAACGCATAGTTAGATATATCATTTAAAAGAATCTGTGAACTTGTTCTATCATTTTCAATCATTATTGAATTGTTATGAACAGAGTTGTCATGTGTAGAATGAATCACACTTGATTTTTTCCTTTCTTTTGAATGCTCTTTCAATGAAGGTCGCTTTAGAGTATATGAAGGAGGTTGTTTATTCTCCATAATTAATGGCTATAATAAAAACAACAATATATTACATTAGCATATGTGAAGCAATGAAAATAAATTTTAATAGATTAGTTGTAACTAATCTAAAATTCAAAAATTGTTTTTTTTATGACGTCACTGTATTCTTAAACACGATTTTTTTAATTTTTTAAAATGGGATGTTGTGATTGGTGGAAATTTAGTTTTGTCATCTTTTTCTTTTAATAAGCTTATAAGATAAGATGTTTTAAAATTAATATCTAAACACTTTAAATAGCATATTCAAGTTGATCACTCAGCTCATCACCATAATCCAAAAAAAAACCCTCGTCTAAACAAAAAATTATCTACCCACTACTATTAATGGATAACAAAAAATTAAGAATATACTAATTTTGAAAAAGTGTCGTATTCCAATAAAATTTACACCAAAATGTTGATAAAAATGAGACGATCGCAAATATATAATTATTTTATTCTCTAAAGAAATATATCACAAGTTACTAAACATAATTTATAAAAAAACCTATAATTAACTATATTAATATACAATTTTTATAAAATCCTCTCACATTTTCTTAAAAGCCCTCACATATTTTATAAAACCACCTCACAATTTTCATCCAGCCCTCTCTCAATAAGTTTAGATTTTCGTGTAGCCCCCTTTTGAAACATGATGTCATCACTTTTAAAAAGATGCTTTTTTGAAAAGGATGATGATGTCATTATCCTTTTCTTTTAAATAGTTTATAAGAAAGATTACTCGTATTTTACTCTAATAAATAAATAAATAAAATACGGGTGGATATTTATTTTCGGTACGTATTTATTAGGATTGTGATTAACGAGAGATGTAGGTCCGCGCTTCGCAGCGGATATATGCTATGAACATTTGTAGGTAAAACTCTTTTTATATAATTATAAAAGTAACAGTTTGCAAATAGATGATATACATACGGATTAACTCAATTAAGAGTAATCCAGAAACGACATCAGCAATTGTTTTTAAATGTTACCAGTAACATTTGTAACCTTATAGGTTCGGGTCTGCAGCTCATACTTGGCACACCTTTGAAGCAGTAATCATGTCACTGTCCTTGGACTTACATCATCGATGTTTACCTGTGCCATGCTGATAAGAAATGTATATTAGATAGAAAGAGTATATTTGTTGCAAGGTTTGATATAAACCTTCAATTTACTATTAACCCTCTGAATCAGGCTTAGGAACTAAAACTATTAATATAATATTATCAATGAAAATTTTGAGTAAGGAACATGTACCTTCTCGATTTTCATCAAAAAATCTTTATACACTATATTTTTGGTACTGTTGCGTACCTGGTTTTCTTGTTGTTTGAGTAATATTTTTAAACCATAAGGTGATGTTGCTCTAGACAATGCTACATAGAGTTGCCCATGTCCAAATATTGGTTGCGGCAAGTATATTCCTATTTTATTTAGAGACTGACCTTGGCTTTTGTTTATAGTCATAGCGTAGCAAAGTTTGATTGGAAATTGCTTTCTCTTAAAGACAAAGGACAGTTTCGGGTCTTTATTGATCAGACTAATTCTTGGAATGAACACTTTTTCTCCTATCTTTGTGCCTGTGATAACTTGTGCTTCAATGACCCTCGTTAGCAATTGTGTGACTATCATTCTTGTGCTGTTACATAATCCACCCACCAAGTTAATGTTTCTCAAAAGCATAATCGGCGCTCCAACTTTTAGCTCTAGTCGATGTGGTGGCAAGCCCGGAAAGTTGAGTGTATTCAAATATTCAGTAGGGTATAAGAGTTCTGTTTTCCCTCCATCATTTCCGAGAGGAGTGGCCTCGTCCAAGCTTAAATAAGCCGTGACCTCATTATGCATCATTGATAAAACTTTCAAATTTATAAGGTCGGTTGTCTCATTTTTTGGACAAACAATAACCTTCTGTTGTAATTGTTCAGCGGTTGGTGTTTGTAGTGTGTCTTCATCATAAATAAATTTAATAAGTTCTAGTAATCCGTTCTCATTATCTTCAATAGAATACGCCTGTGGGATTTCGACCCAAGATGCATTTTGTGGGTCTAATTGGTCAGGCTCACCAAGTTTTCCATCTCCTACATCAAGTAGCCATGAAGAGAATGTAGCTATGAGTTTCATATCATATTCGTTTATCTCTCCTTGCAAGAGTCTCATGTTCTCTTTTAGAGTGCAAATTTTGAAGTGAGGCCAGAGTTGTGATTCAGCAATAGAAGCAGCTATTATTTCAGCTTTAGATGCTCCTATTTTTACAGGAAGGGTTTGCCTAAAATCTCCACCTAAAAAAAGTGATTTTCCACCAAAGAGACTGTTTGGAGCATTGAGGATATCTCTAAGAGTCCTGTCTAACGTTTCAAAGCATCGGCGGTCATTCATTGGAGCCTCATCCCAAATTATCAGATCAGCTTGAGCTAACAAATCTGCCATTTGAGTACCTTTTTTTATCTTACACATTGATTCATCTGTCATTTCAATTGGTAGTTTAAATCGAGAGTGAGCTGTTCGGCCTGATGGGAGAAGCAAGGAGGCAATTCCAGAGGATGCTACTGCTAATACTATTTTTCCTTCGGACCGTAATGTACTGATTATTGTTTTCCAAAGGAAAGTTTTCCAGTGCCCCCATGGCCATATACAAATATTAGCTCCTGTGTATTATTTGTTGAAGCACTTATAATTAAGTCATATATGTTTTTTGGTCCTTATTTAGCTTTGACACAAATGTGATTGCTCTTTCTTTAGTTGATCTCGATTGTAATTTCTCTCCTCCATGAGTAATCTGTTTTTTAACTTGTCTAATAAATGCTGTGGAGGCAATGGTAGACCAAAATCTTGTACAGATTTAAAGCAAGAGTTTAAAATCACTTCTAGTTCGTATAATGCATAACCTTCCAATTCAGCATCGTTCACGTAGAAATTTTGGATACAAACGGATGTAGAAATTCTCCTTAGAATATCTTCAGCCGTTTGCTTCCAGTACTTTCTCCATAAAGTATATGGGTTTGTTACCTCACAGAAAATTAAAATATGAGCAAATAAGGATCGTATTTCTACTGAAGTACCAGAGAAGGTGGCTTATTCTAAGGCGACAGTCCACTCTTTATCATCACCAAGTAAACCCAAAGCATCACATGCAGCTCGATATGTTTGATAAGTGTTGTTGGCCATTGTTTTTATGTCTTTAAAAGACGTACAACCTCTTTGATGGCATAATAACATTCTGAGATAAAACAATTCTCCAGAACTTGGATGTATATATGTCAACCTACCGATTGAAGGTTTATGCTTGTTAGCTCTTGGTGCCCATTGCTTCTCTGTTGGATACCATACAAATTCAGATGGAAAATTTAAATAGCTCAGGTGACGACCTTCTCCATAGATAGCGTTAAACTTTAACCACTCTGTTAATGTAGTCCTTTTCCTTTCAGAATTATTGATAATTGCTTGCAATGATTGGTTGGCTCTGAAACTAATCTGCTGCATATTCTCTAAATGAATAGCCATTATTTGGACCGCTGGTTCTCTATGGTGTATATCAAAATTAAAAATTATCCAACAGGCTTCATGGGGGCAAATATAACGTGCGTCAACAAAATTTTGGATCTCATCAACTGATATGCCTTGTTGTCTTATTGATGGAGAAGGATCACCAATTGGTCTGCTTATATGTGCAACAACACGATCAGTACCTTTTGAAATATACTTGAATAAGTACTTAATCACATGCTCCAACCACAATACTCGACATTAATGTGAGTATGAAAGGTGAGGCATAGCAATCGATTATATGGGACAACATAACTATTATCCAATTTAACCTTTCGTTTAGTTGTATAGGTACCTATATTTCTTCTTCGATAATGAATATACCCATACTTGTCGAAAAAAGTTTTGTCATTGTATTTTTTCGGGAAATTTTTGCTACAAACTCCTTGCTGCATACACGATGCACTCGTATTTGCTAATCCGCATGGGCCATGCATCATCATTTTTGAAACTACTTTATATCCCTCGGGGTCAACTGTTGGGTTTGGCAACTCTTCCAAAATATATTGGTCAACGTCTTCGGCCATTAATATTTTAGTTTCTTGTTTAACCCATAGTAGTGTATGGCAATGTGGAAGTCCTCGCTTCTGGAACTCAATGGTGTATAAAACTATTAAAAAGGAGATATAAACTATATTAGTCAATGCATATATCATATAATGAAATCAACAATATTAACAACTAATTTCTATCATGCAAGGTCTTTTCGTAAATTTAATTATGCTTGCAAGCTACACATTCAAGGAATAATGTAAGTTGTAATATCAAATTTATTGTTGCAGGGAATCATAATGCTAATGACTACAAAATAACATAAGGTTAGTGTCGCTTATTTTCACTTTTGTTTTAATAGTAGGAAGTTGAAATTTTCTTAGCATTTTTAATTTTTTCCTTGAAAAGCAATAAATTTTTCTGTGTTCAGCTCCTAACATATTTCGCCTGGTAAAGGTAAAGTAAAACCTAAACACACATATCATACACAATTCCTTTTAAGAATGTAAATATAATTAAGTGATACCATGGAACAAAAATTATTTTGGAGTATTTTCTTACCTGCGATTACGTGTCCAAAAGGCTTTTTATCTTTGAGGAACTTGATAAATTGTCGAACTTTCATCTCAAATATTCGGTCCACTATATCAGCTCTGTCTGCTGGTGTTAGCTCTGGATATTTATCCATGAATCTCTTTATTTCAGGCCATTTGACGTTGCACGTGAATGTAATAAAAAATTGAGGATTTCCATGAACACGGCAGATAGCGAGAGCATCCAAATTATGGCTATACATATACCTAGGACTGCCAGTGAAAGAAGCAGGCAAAATTGTTCTTGTGCCGACATCTGATCCATCATTATCTTCTCTTGCAATACCATCATATAAGCCTGAGAGGTAGTCATTTCTAATATCATTTTGCTTCTTTCTAATGTAGTTGATTCTATTAAGTTCTATGCTGCAATAGGCCGTAACTACATATTGTTGGAATAATCTACCTCCTCTCGGTAATAAACCATATTGGTTGAACCGATCATGGAGCTGGTAAGTATAATACATATTCATCGTTAACCTTCTTGTTCTTCCTGGTTCATTCGTATTCATGTTGATTAGTTTCATCTGCGTATGAAAACCTGTCTGCCCATAGATAAAAAGTATAGGGAACTGAAGTGACATGTAAGATGGGTGTAGCTTGTTAACTCGTTGAGGAGTTCCGTTCTTTGACCCAATAATTACATCATAATCTGTTTCACTTTTTGGATCACTCTAAAAAACTATAGCTCCAAGGGTTTCGGAAGTTGGTAATTCGTATTGATGAACTCGGACTATGCTATATAGTCTAATCTTGAATTCTGGAACATCCTTTTCTTTACACTTCTCTGCAGCAGTTCTAAACAACTTGACTAATTCATTATGCTCGTTAAGAAAATGAATCAGTCCTTCCACAACTTGAGACCTAAGAGTATGAGATTCCTTTCCACCAAAGTGGTGCATTCTATTATGTAACTCATTTTGAGTGTCATATATATATAACTGTAAGAACCGTGGTGGATCTCCTTCTAGTGGGCATAACGTTCCTATCCAATGATAAATTTGGCCTGTGATTTTAAACACATACGGCCCATTTCCATTGTTGATCGACTCATCAACATGAGCGCCGAAAGAAGTCATGCTAAACATTTGATTATATGCTCGTATGTTGTCTAAAAAGTGACGATTTCTAAACAAATTTTTCATGTACTCAGGAGGGTCACATTCGATTGGTAAAACAACCTTTCCTCCTCCGCAACAACGGTGATATTGAGGCTTGTGACCTTTGAAGTATGATTTTAGTCGTTCTTCGTACCAGAAAATAGCATTACAATGTTCACACACTTTATCACAATCACCAAGGTCAAGATAAGAAGAAGATACACCTACACGCATACAGCACTTAGGAATTAAAAAACAACCAAGAAAAGTATTTTAATTTATTTATAAAGTGCAATGAATGGAAGAAAATGATGACATATGTTTGGAGCTGTTACATGTTTCTATATTTCCATTTGTCATTTGACATGAATGAGAACTTGCGTCGCTTTCACGGACAACTATAAATATCAAACAATAAAAGTGAAAGAAAGAAGTAAACGCGACCCATAAAAACCAATAATCTGCTTTCCTTTGATCATACGATTAAAATTAATATTAACCTTTACCTCTCGTTTTTTTCTCATAAGGAAGTTGATTGAAACAATCCATGTATTGATTATTTGTAGGCACATTAAATATTTGAACTTCAGCTGATGTTTCTTGTATATGAGAACATGTTGGTACGTCTCCTTGAAGTATTTGCATTGCAGTCGGGTGGCATAAGACGTTATTTACAAACTGAAAAAAGACACCTCTACTTTCTGCTTTTTTGTGTGACTCTTTAGCTTAGTATTTTCAGTTGAGGATGTAGTTGGCAAAATATGACCATGAGGAGATAAAAAGGATTTAGTAGATTGAGAAGGGGATTCAATGGAAATATCGTCATGCTCAACTGTGGACTACTTGATTGTAGTTTTCACATTAAATGGTTTAGAGCCATTATACAACATACTCCTTTTTTTGTCCTGCCTCTGAGATGTGCCACATAGTTGAAATTTTTTATCATGATCAAACATTTGATGCTCAGGCGACTGTGGCGTAGTCTGATTAGTTTCATGCTTTAGTTTGCCTCTCATTTTTGGGCGGGATTCCTAAATTTTAGCTATGCAATAGACTTTGAATATTCTGAGCATACGGATTAAATTTTTGATATATGTCATAGTAGTAGCCGTGTAAATCATGAGACTGAAAGTAAATTAGCAATTGTCTTAAAACAGAAACAAATGAAACTGAATGTCTGCATAAAACTTGAACTTACCTGTAACTACTTTCGATAGGTATGAAGATAGGATGTAAACCTTAGCAAAAACTGAAAGTAAGTGCATAAAGTTGTAAGTTTAACATATCACTTACACAGGTAAGCATGACCTGACATTAAAGAGTGTACAAGAATGCTCTAATTAGCTGAAAACATTTATTTTTAGTTGAGGCATTTTATCAAACAGATGGTGGACTTGTTATCATGTCAGTAAAAGAACATGAAATATATTAAATTGAAGCTTAAATTTTGCAGGTTGGAGCCAAAAACTAAAGCCACCATAGAACAATTACTCCATATGTACATAATTATAAGTTGGAGGTAGAAAAGATGGTGAAAACAAAATACTCGTCTGTGTTAAGAACATGCTAAATATGAATAATGTGGGAATGTTTAAGGAAGTATAACCTTCGTATTTGATTAAGTTAGAAGAATTGTACCTGTGTTATCTTCAAATGAGCAGACGTAATTAGCCAATTAAAGGCGTATGGAAGAAGGATGAAAATCAACAATTAAAGTAAGGTAGTGAAATTGGTTGTAGACTTGTAGGTGTTTTAGAAGGTTGGCACAAAGGGAGGAGGAAGATGACAATTAGCTGATAACAATTGAAAAAGGTTAAGCATAAAAAGGTTCTAGATGATTGATAAAGAAATAATAATAATAATAATAAAAGGCTGTAGTGAACAGTAGAAAACGACGATATTTTGTTCAAAACGACATCCTATTTGTGACGATTGTATATAACAAGAATAGTGGTGTTCCTTTAACGTAACACCCGTATATATATACGGAGATCTATAAAATAAATTTTTTATCATTTGGTGATCACCAAAATTTTTATATTAATGTTGACCAAGTTTACGCTCATAAAAAAGTAATTTTACAACTAATAAAATTATCGGTTAATTAATCAATAATTGATTATAAAACTTAATTGCTCAAATTAATTATAATTTTAAGAATATTTTCTAAAAGAAACAAATCTCAAATCCTGTTTACCGTCAACTAATATGAAATATGTAAAGAATTAAAATGTAATTTAAGAAACTAAACAAAAACGTTGAAAACCTTATCTAATCAAATAAATTTGTGTTACCTGTTGAAAATAAAAAAAAATTGTACATTCTATCCAATCCTATATGGTTAATAAATTGATACAAATAAACGGATTGCATAGAAAAAACCATTAATTAAAGTCGGCGAATCTAACAATAAAAGTGATATATGTACCGATTTCAACATCTTATTCTTCTTTTATTCACAAAAAATTTTCATCAATAGCATTCATGAAAAGAGAATGATAAAATCAACAAATCAATAATATTAAAGATGAAAATGAAAAGATCAATATTCGTAGTTACAATAGTGGTTTCTTCGTGAAATTAGGGTTATTGAAAACTAAGCTTATGAATAAATGGATCCGACTAAGTTTTGGATAACCCACTTGAAGTAAGGATCCACGCCCAAAGAAAATAAAAGGGTTAAGGATATTTACGTCAACAATATTTGTGTGAAACCCATTTTAGAAAAAAAAGGGTTATGATAGATGGAACTAATTATTAAAAATGAATGATGATATCATAATCCATTTTCTTTTAACAAATATTAAAGATTAAATGTATTTTATTTTAAAGAAACGTTTACAAGCGTGCAAACGTTTTTAATAAACATATTTATTTTTTCAAGGAAGCGTCTGCCCAAGAAACATCTGCGGGTGGGCAGACGCTTCCACTTTCCAATAATCTTCTTTGTTTTTCACATACATGATACCTAATTTTGTCATATTTTTTCTTATCTAGCTAAACAAAAAAAAACACATGTTTTCTACGTAGACATTTAGAGACTTAAGACATTTTAAACCAAACCTTCTACTAAAGACATAGAATAAGACATGAGAAATTTATATCTTCAAAAACAAACAACACCAGTCTATCTATCTATTTTGATATTAAAATTTTGTTTTAAAATTTTGTTGTATCAGTACTAACTCTTATATGATTAAAAACTTTGTTTTTGTTATAATTGTAATTAAAAGTGATACTAATATATACATATATATAGGGTGAGGTTTAAGGGAGAGTCTTTTTAAGATGCATAACGGTGAGAACATGAGTAAACTTGTAATTTAGCATTTCTTCTTTACGTTCATTTTCATCCATCCTGAGCTTCCGTTGTCGGCCTTGTCATTAGACCACTATCTATGCATGTATTTTCAGCCTGGACTCTAAAAGCCGTTTTCAAGTAGTGTTCGATCGATTACGTATTAATCCATATTCGATTGATTGGTCTGCAGCAAGCTATGGTCTAACGCTTGCCTCCGGTGGCTAACCTAGGTTGGGGCGAAAACGTTCGCTTCTGACGAATAGCTTCTACCGCTAGCGCTTGGACTTGGAAGCAAGCTAAAGCTAAAAGATAAAACTAAAATAAACTGGATTTTTAACCGAGCCGCAGGAACGTGTACATAAGGAATACGAGAATTTCCACCTTAAATAAATTAAATTTTGGGCAAACGACGGGAATTGAACCCGCGATTTTTTTGGACAAATAATATTTCTTTTTTTCTTCGACCTTTGTATTGTAAAAAACAGATAAAAAAATGATATACATGACGAGGTCTTATTTCATTACTTTTTTTTATTTAAATTCAAACATATCTATCTCAATCTTGTCCATGTACCAGTAGAAGATTCGGCAACTTTCTATGGCCCTGCTTCTTCAGGCGGAACTCCCGGTTGAGGAGTTACTCGAAATGCTGCCAAGATATCAGTATCCTTGGTTTCATATTCCGGAGTATAATAAGTCAATTTATAATCTTTAAATAACTACCCAAAAGTCAAGTTTACATCATAAATCTTAAAATCAAAATTATTTATGTAATATTAACAATTTAAATATTTGTATGCATCAGGTATATAGTCAAATAGATAATCAAAAAACGTGGCAGCTCTTAAACTATCCGATCAATGAAATCAAAGGCCCGAAAAGCGTGATATTTTTTAAACCATCCGATCAATAAAATCAAAGGCCAAAAGTGTTCTCTATGTTCTCATTTTTAAGATGTTCTCATTTGATCCTAACTCTCTCTCTATACACACACACACACACATATATATATATATAGGGGAGGGTTCATGCGAGAAGTGTTTTTTTGCGAGAAGTGCGAGAAGCAATTTCAACCAATGATTGTTTTTTGATCTTGTGGTTCACATTAATCATAATTAATATTTTTACTTAATCCAAAAGGGTAAATTAGTAAACAAAAATATTTTCACTCTCCTCCCCCAAATTAAATTTTTCTCTTTCCAATTATTGTTTTTCCAGATTTTTTGAATTTATTTTTACTTAATTATTAATACGGTGTTCACTACTGAATACAACTTACGATTTACAAGTTTTTCGTTTTGTATATAGTCTTTATTTGTGAATCCATTAGTGAACACGTCCATACCCAACAATTATCAAAACAATTAATAGACTTTTTTACACCTTATAATTCGAAGTTCATTAGTGAGCATGTTACAAACATAATACCAGATTTTTGAAAGTTTATTTTTCTAGTGTTTATTATTGAACATTAAACAGATTAAAAACCTTGATGTTATGAATAGAATCAATTAACAACTAATAATTATGTTTAATCATGAACAGAAAAATTAATAAATTGTAATTACATTTAACGCCGAACTACCTAACATCAACAAAAAAACAAAGTTTTTTGAGTTCACTAATAAACAAAACAAAAAAAATATATACCCAAAAGTTTAATAATTAAACAAACATCTGGGAAAAAAAGCTAAGGCTAAAAAAGAAAAAAGCAAAAGCAAAAAAGAAAATAAAACCTCACATGTTTATCTGAATCTCACGTTGAACAATAAGCAAACCAAAACAAAAATAAAATCCCTAGCCGTCGATGAGTTTCCGACGATAGCCTAGCCAACGACGACAACAATGGATCTGATCGGTGGCATGTGGCTCAGATCGGCAGCAGTTCTAGTGGTAGCGAGGAGACCTTCGGTCTGAACGATTTTGGGGCTTGGCGATGGCGAGAAGACCGGCGGCGGTAGCGAGAAAACTGGCAGCGGTAGCGAGAAAACCGGCGGCGATTTATGGAGGTTGGCATGCGTCGTTTTCTCTTTGACTTGATTGGATCGACACATAGAGAGAGAAATGAGATGGGGGCTGCCATTAGAGAGATCGGGGAAGAAGGTGAAGTGGTGGTGGCTGGTTGTCATGGAGGTATGGGGTTAATTTCTACAAAGATGTAAATGGGATATGGGGGTGGAGGCGTGGGGTGATAAAAGAGGAGAGAGAGCTAGTATTTAGGATTTTAGGGTAAGGATTTTAGTGAGTGTATGACATATTTACCCTTGTTGGTTATATATTAATCTCCTAGGAATTCAATTTAATTACCAAATTACCATTAGTAAGTTATCCGATGATCAAAAATACTTCTCGCATTTCTCGCAAAAATACTGCTTCTCGCATGAACCACCCTCTCTCTCTATATATATATATGAAGAAAATCATTGTTGGAAAATATTTTCTTAAATAAAAATCTAATTAACCAATCAAAACCTCTCATTTTCTTAATTTTACTAAAAATTTTAATTTGAACTTCTACAATTAGTATGATCTATTTGCAACAATACATAAAATCAATTATAAGGGAGCCATAGGAAAATATATATGAGGTGTTTGTATAAATTATATATTTATATTTAATTGTAAATATATTTATAGTTTTTCTTTTATAACTTTTAACATATAATGATTGGTATAATTATATATTCATAATCTTCTCATTTTTTAACTATGTTTTGATATAAATTTTATCGTAATCTGATACAAAATTAAAAAATATAATTTTTTATTAGTAAAAAAATACATTTCATAATCATTAAGAAAGTAAGTTACTATCTTTGATTTTATGTAAATGGAAATGTAATAACAATTAATCTTTTCTAAATGTGAATAAGTAATTTCTTGTTTATCTTTTTTATAAAACTCTAAACTAGTGAACATATTTAAGGTTAATTTTTATGTTATGAATTACTAAGTTAGTAATCGGTTTATATGAGAATATATACGTACAATAGATTAGTGAAGTATAATACCTTTTTATGGGATATTGTATGTTTGTAATCCGTAAATCAGTTTTTTTCACATAATTAAGCTTTCGTTCTATTTTCCGATGTCGTTGATTTCATAATAAAATATTGATTAAACTGTAATGGTTTTATAAAACATTCTATTTGTAAGTGATTAACCGGTCATAGTTTTGCATGTAAAAAAGAAGTTTATTAGTATGACATCTAAATTTTGAGACAATCTTATTATGAGTTAATGGTGTGATTTATATTTTCGTTGTGATTTATAATTTAAGTTTTATATAATAATAATGATAAGTTATGGGTAAATAATGTTTTAAAATAATCCTTAAGATTTTAAATTAAGAAGCATTAATTATTTATATTTAGAAGTTTGACTCTCATTTTTTATATATTATGATTTTTATAATATAGTTTGACAAAATAATTATAACTAACCATGTATTATATGGACGTTTAACAAATAAAGACGTTGAGCATACAAATGATTATATAACATCGATGAACATCTTTTTGATCAAAATTATTTTTAAGAGAGAGTATTTTTGTTCCAACAAATAAAGAGACTGAAAACATAAATTATTACATTGTATCAATGTTAAACAGTACGTATGGGGGTATCATATTTCGGTTTATATAATATATGTTAAGGTGAACTTTCATATTATTTTTAAGAATCATTGTACACACCGATATACTTAATTCCTTCAAAGTTTCATATTTGTGACGATGATAGTAACATGACAAATAAAATTATGAATGTGGTATACAAAGAAGTACTATTGAAAATATGAAAGCCCGTCTTAATTCAACATTCGAATATTAAACAAATATGCTGTTTTATTAGTAATATTTTCTATCGATATGATTCTGTTTGTTTAAATCGTTTTATATATTTTATTTACGCTCTACTACATGTAAAATGTTTTAGGTTTTTTTATAATTTATCTTATACGTGCAAGGATGATTCAACTAGTCATTTTTTAAAGTAGTATTTGATAAACCTTAACAAATATGAACAAGAGGGTTCATTGCATATGTGTTGCGATAGGTAGATGTAACATGTTGTTCGTTACAAATGCAATCAGCGTTAGTTGTTCTAGTGTTAGTGGTATTATCTATATGCACACTTAAAAAAGATATAGAATGTCATCCATGGTTTTTCCTTTAAGTACACCGCAGCCCGCCCGCCGCCTTTGTTATAAAAGCACCATAAAAGGAAAAAGGCCGCATCAATTGAATGATAAATAGGAGGTTTCATTGTCCACACAAGGTAAAGTAATCCCCTTCTCCCATTCCCTCAATATATGCATCTAACATTCTAACCCAAAGTCCTATGATAACTTGAGCGTCAGAGTGATTTATAAGATTTTTCACATGTAGGCTCTCTATCATGTTTATATCATTTTAGCAGCATCAATAAGTTTGAAACAAACAAAAACATTCCATGAATTTATTCCAAAGTCAAAGCTAAATATTGCATTTATTTTGAATATGGAATATCTTGTTAGTTATTTTAACTAAATACTCATTGTTAACTAATAGCATTACAACGTGTGGTCTAAGAGACTTAATTAGAAATTATTGATGATAAGACAACGAGAATAATGATTGAGGAATAAGCAACAATAATAACATTTGAAACCTAACATGCTAAAATCATTTTACACCAAACTTTAGGATTTTAGTATGAATTAATAAAACATACTAAAAATGTGTTACTATGTCAACTAATCATGTAATTATAAAACTAGATTAAATGATCGTGTGATATATGGGTAGATTTAAAAATAATAAAGTGAACATTAATATTAAAAATAATAAATAATTATAAAACATGAAAAATGAAAATTTTAATAAATGTGTTATCGTCGTGATACGAATTCCGAAGAGATGTGATTGTATTTATTTTACAAGCATTCAACCATTATTGTTATAATCAAGGATAATAACGTAAATTTTTATTGTTATAAATAAAATTAAGGGCAATAAGTTCAAGTTTTTATTGGTTATAAATGAAAATATTTTAAAACGATTATGAAATATTGTAAAACAGTAAAACTAAAACTTTGGTTAAATATGATATTTTGAAATGTTATGAAGGGTAAAATATTATATTTATAAATAAACGTGGGAAGAAATAATATTCTAAGGTTTAAGAATAACATATATAATTTTATTAATAAATATGATATTTTAAAATGTTATAAAAGGTAAATATGATATTTGTAAATTAGGGTGAGCAAATACAATATTTTAAGATTTAAAAATGATATATATGAAATATCTCTAATAATTTTGATTCAAATTAATGTCAAAATTGAATCTAATATTGATCACGAAAAGTTAAAATTGGATTCAAATTTTAACAGAATGGAATAATAGATGGCTTAAATTTGATTTTTATTTAATTAATTGCTAAGATTGTTTATAATTTTTAATATTGTCAATCTCTTATTTATATTAGAAGATATTAACAGTGTTTAGGATTGCATTGTGTTTCTTAAGTTGAACTTATAAAAAGAAGAAGAAGAAGCATGGCTGCATGTTTATCATGTAAAAAAATTGTTGACAAATCATATTGGTAAACATAATCTGAAATACAAGTGTTTATTTTTACGAAGTAGCTAACACTATACCGGTATAATGTGGTGACAGAAAATAGTTTCTCTTTTGTAACATGTTATTTTTTAAATAAGTAATTGAATATTATTCTTGCGATTCAATATCACTAAACATGTTTTATTTAGCAACATGTTCTTTTATTTATTTCCTTTATTTCCATAAACTCTTTTATAAAATTTAAAGAACATTAAAATAAGAAAAAAATATATATTTATAAAACAAGACGAAAAAAATAATAAGTTATAAGATATCGGGAATTGTGTTGATATGGATGAAAAAATATAACAGTATTAGAGAGTATGTTAATAGGAGTGCGTTTGTTAGAGTGTATAGAAATATATATAATCATAAATCACGAGCAAGACCTAATTCCAAACACTCCCCTAATGACGTGGCATATTGTTATTTTTACATGTTTCATCCACGTGTTTACTTCACTTTTAGAATTTTAGAGTGTACTTTAGATATTCCTTATTATGTTGTTAAAATAAAATCTGTCATTTGCATTGTAAATTTAGGGTAAAGCTAGCTGTAAGTTTCTACTAGATATGAATTTTAGTTTGTTTTTACAAGGTTTAACTCTGAGTTAAATTTGTTCTTAAAATAATATTAAAATTCTTGACTCTTAGTTATATTTTTAATATTTAATAATGATCTTGAATCGACAAAATCAATATAAGAAAAACGGAAAACAACCAAAATCCCAAACTATACAAGATTTAAATTGAAATCATAGCAACTTATAACGTACATATACGACCTTTGTTTTCTATAGTTTGACTTTGGTGGAAAAACCGGAGAGATTGAAATATAAATCGACATGGATTTAGTCAGATCGTGAACGGTAAAAGATTTTGAATTGGTTAATGTGCTAGTATCATAACATAAAACCCTTTTAACATCTTACTAGTTGAATGACCCGAGGTAAACTTTAAAAAAACTAAAACAATTAAGATGTAATAAAGAATAAATAAAATGTATAAAACCATTTAAACAAACAAAATCATATTCATAGAAAAATAACTAATAAAACAACATATTTATCGAATGTTCGAAGATTGAATTAAGACGAACATTCATATTTTCAGTAGTACTTCTTTGTATACTACATTCATAGTTTTATTTTTTAGGTTACTATCATCGTCACAAAGATAAAACCTTGAAGGAATTAATTAAGTATATTCGGTGTGTATAATGATTTCTTAAAAATGATATAAAAGTTTACCTTAACATGTATGATATGAACTAAAATATGATACCTGCATAGTGTTTAACACTGATACCATGTAATTATTTATGTGTTCAACTTTTTCATTTGTTGGAACAAAATTACTCTCTTAAAAATAGTTTCGATAAAAAAGATGTTTAATTGTTTATGTGCTCAACTTCTTCATTTGTTAGACGCTCATGTGATACACCATTAGTAATAATTATTTTTATCAAAGTATAATTATAATAAATATAGTATATTAAAAATGATAGTCAAACATCTAAATATAAACAGTTAATGTTTCATAATTTCAAAATCTTAAGGATTATTTTAAAACATAACTTAACCATAATTTCTCATTATTATTACATAAAAATCATATAAATCATAACGAATACACAAATCACCTCATTAGCTTATAATAACGTTGTCTCAAAATTCGGTTGTTATACTCATAACCTTCTTCTTTTGTAAGTGATTACTTACAAATAGTGTGTTTATTAAACATAATAGTTTAATCAATATTTTATTATGAAATCATTGGCATCGAAAAACAGATATAGAGTTTGACGTTATATGATTATGTCAATGAAAAATATAACTGATTTAGGGATTCACAAACATAAACTATCCCATAAAAAGATATTATATCTCACTAATCTATTATAGATATATCATATATATTCTCATATACTCCAAATCAAAAATACCTCATACAAACAAATTACTGATTTAGTGATTCATAACATAAATATTAATCATAAATATGTTCACTAGTTTAGAGTTTTATAAAGAAGATAAGCAAAATACATATTCCCTTTCTCATTTAAAAAAGATTAAGTGTCATTACATTTTGATTTACACAAAATCAAAGTTAGTAATTCACTTTTTTCAATGGTTATGAAATATATTTTTTTTACTAATAAAAATTATTTTCTTAAAATATTTGTGTCATTAAGGTAAAATTTACATCAAAACGTAAATAAAAATGAGACAATTATAAATATATAATTATATTTATATCAATCATTATACTTTAAAGGTTATAAAAAAAATTGTAAACATATCAATTAAATACATCTATTAAAATATATAATCTATACAAACACCCCTATATATATATATTCATATAGCTCCCTTATAATTGGTTACATATTCTATTGTAAATGGATCATTCTAATCGTGAAAGTCAAAATTGAGGAAATGAGAGGCTTTGATTGGTTAAGTGAATTTTTATTTAAGGAAGCTTTCCTAACAATGATTTTCTTTTAATATATATATATATATATATATATATATAGAGAGAGAGAGAGAGAGTGATTGGGGAAACAATCATATGGTGATGGAGACAGTATAGCGGCTTGGGTAAAGGATAAAAATGGATTTCAGTCAAAACTTCTAAATTTTAAGAATTTTTACATTCCTAACATAAGTCCTCAAAACACCCATATTCTAATTGTAGATTGTTGTTCAATACTTCAATTATATTGAATGCGAAAACTCGTATGCTCTAAAGGGAAGGTTATCTTTTCTCAATATTATGCATGAATTTTGTAACCATCACAAAATCTTTTTGAAACGAGACCTTAAACTGGAATACATGTTGTATTTCTTTGACATATTACAATAGACGATTGCTTAAATTAAGTAGAGTTGCCTTAACAACAAACGTTTTAAGTATTTAATCCATTGTTGCAGGGAAACTTCTATTCCGATGGATAAAGGTGGTGTCTATATCCGAATGCAATTGGGTTACAATGACATGGCATACATTATATTGTTTTTACTCTCGGGGATCAATTCCCAATGTGTGTGTTTGCTTCAAATTTGTCTAAACTTCTGTTATGTGGTTGTACACAAGGTTAGTATGTGTGTAACTATAGGCGACAAAACGGATCAATTTGTGGCCTGAGACGCTGTTGTCAATTTTCTTTCTTTTGAAGTAATCAGTGTGTCACATCGTCACTTATGGTTAATGATATTGCTACAATAATGATATATTGAAAGGGAGTTATATTGTTTTTTTCAAGAATGATGATTTTATACTTACTCACAAGAAAATACAACCTAGGTGACTTTCAACCAGTTTTCCCCTTTGACATGTAGACCCATTTTAAATGTTTATACTTTTTAAGCTAATGTTTTTACATGTTTGTCCAACTATAAATACATAACCCAAATCAACCCATTCATTAATAAATGCGTCGAAGTGGCCATTTGCTATTGTTTTAAAACCAAGCAAAAAATGAACTAACTCTATGAATTAGTTTTGTTTTGGCTGTTGTCTTTTAGGTATTGCCGGATGAAAAGTCAAAGCTTACATCACTTGAGAGGAACGTATCCATTAAAGCATTATATGGTATGCAAATGCCAAACCATTATGTTATTGATAAAAAACAATTATTCCTTGAGTAGAGTTTGTAGAACAAAGATGGAATGGTGGTTCTTAGAGGTGTTTACAATAATCCGAATCAGAATATCTGAATCAGAACATCCGAAAATCCAATCTAAAATTTCAGATACCCGAAATTCGGATATCCGAATTTTCGGATTCGGATAGTTATTTTTTTGAATTTTCGGATATTCGATATCCGAAAATTATTTTTTATTTTTTTAATTTTTATATTGCTTATTTATTTAATTTTCTTAACATATATAGTTTTATATACATATTTTTTTTATTTTGAAGCATACTTGAGGTATTTTTGGTGATTAAAGTTTAAAATATGGTTATTTAGTAATTATATTTTAAAAAAATTATATAGAAAATATATATTTTTGAAATTATCGGATATTTCGGATACCGAAAACCAACTATCCGCAATTTCGGATATCCAAAATTCGGATATCCGGTTTAGTGGTTCTCATGTTGTCTCTCGTAGCCGTAACTCAAATAGATTGCATATGTGATACTACTGTAAGTCTGTAAGTTTGTGAGGTTCAACTCAAAACCAATCGACGAGTGGCCTAGAACCCTTATTAAGCACATTACAAAGACACTTTCTTTTTGATGTGGGACATTACTCAACACGTCCACGTCACGTGTGGCGTTCTTTTTTGTTGTGCCTAACACGTGAATACTTATGGGTTACATGGGAAGCCGTGTGGCCTTTGACCAACCACGGGTGAACCTTGTTCTAATACAATATAAGTTTGTGGGGTTCAAACTCAATACCAATTGGCTATGAGTTGAGTAGCCCAAGACCCTTATTAAGTACATTACAAAGTCACTTTCAGCTAGATATCAATGAAGATGATGTTGAAATCCTAGATGTTGTATTCTTGGTATACAATAAGTACTAGATCTAATAAATTATTAGTACATGATGGTTAAGTTTTCATGTATATTCCTAAATTTAACGCGTTTGATTTTGCAGTTGATTTTTGCAAAATAATTTACATCTTAGTGTAGAACTCGATCATCGGTTACAGTAGAGAATGTGTTTTTTGTTGGGTTAATCGGGTATTGTTCACGGGTCAGCGGGTTACGGTTCGGTTATCGGTCTTGGGTCGTTATTTTTTCTTTGATTTGGTATTAGTTTGAGTCCTAGTGTTTAGGAGTTTAGTGGAGGATTTTATGCAGAATCATGGGTTGTTTATATTAAGTGTGTCTTTGTTTAAGTGGTGCATGTCTCCTACATTTTAGGAAGTCATGGGCAGCCCACGTTTAGGATTGCAGAGTCTTTGTTGGCTATATATAGGTCTGTGTTCTATGAATAATATAAAAGAATTACAATGTAGTCTACTTGGTTTATATCTTCCATGCCTTCTGCAATTTGTTTCTTTCTGTGAGTGTTATGAGTGTGATATGTACGTGCTATCTACGGTTTTCGTTTGGCAGCTGATTTCCAACATTTTTTTGAAGCTACTAGATTAATTTCATTGGATCAGGTCATTGTTATGGTTTTACCTTTGTTTTACTTTTAAAATTCAAACCCTACACATCTGAAAGTTTATGTATGATTTTGATTATTTTCTTTAACTTTTGGGCACTTGTATTCTGAACTCATCGTCCTTAATAGCCTTCATAATGTTCAAGAACCAAAGTCGGTCAAAAACATACTAAGTAGTATAAAACTTGGAAACATGTTCATAGTAATCTAGCCTAAGAATTGTTTGTTGCTCAATAGGGACCCAAACGGAGGATGAGTGAATCCACCCTTAATAAATGACTCAGAAACGACCTTATACATAGCCTCGGTTAGGTGAACCCCATCCCAATTGATGAATTCAGAAGGATTTGAGCAGGAGCTTGAAGATTTTGATCCACAAGTAACAAGGACATCAAAATTGTATGGTGCACCAGTCGACCCGCAACACACTTTGTAAAGCTCCATGAACCCTAATTTAGGTGCGTTCTTTATAACGGAACGGTAAGCATTCCAATAGTCAGCGTAAACAATGACGGTTTCCGGGAACTTTCGGCGAAGGTCTTGGATCTTGGTTTGGAGAATGGTGTTGTGGTCGTAGCTTTGCTTGTTGAGACTAGCAACACACCCCATGTCATCGCGGTCGGACTCGGATGCTAGTGACATGGAGAGGGTGAGGCAGCCGGTGGTCGGGAGTCCTTCCACTACCATGTATTTTGCACCTTTGTTAAGCAATGCCTAGCAAAACAAACTCTTAGAGTAATTAACAACTTTTGAGGCATAAGTATCAAAATTTTATGGTACAACATAATTTCGTAAACCGCAAGCTAGCTTTTGCCATAAGCTTTAGCTTTATACTTGGATGCTTTGGAAATCTCGAATATGAGTGTATGACCATCTAATTTGCACATCTGCATGATCTCACTCAAACATAGTTTGTTGTTTTGAATTTTGATTCGTGATCTAAATGTCATCATAAGGGTAAACAAAATACCTACAGTTTCACACCTGCGGGTTTGAAAATTTCAACCAGGGCCGCCGGCGCGCGCACACACACACACACACATATATATATTATTTATTCGGTGCATGTCTCTCTCTAATCCTCTCTTAAAAAAATGGTTAGCGATGTAGTGCGATAAAAAGTTGACCACTACCATGGTTCTATTGAGGTAGAAAGATGAAAGGGATAGAGAGAAAATGTGATATGACACTAATGTAACAAATGGGGTGTTGGAATGGAGAGTTAGTACTCCATTTACCCTAACAATACGTAGGGATGTAAACGAGTCGAGCTGCTCTTGAGCTACTCAACCTCGGATTGTTACAAGCTCCAAACGAGTTCGAACTCGTGCTTAATTAGATAAAGACTTATCTATTAAACGAGTCCGAGCCTTGTGTATTGGGCTTGTTTAAGCTCACGAGCTTAAACGAGCTTTGATATAAATATAATATATATTTTTATTTATTACTTATATAATTATATTATGTATTTTTATATCATTAAATATGAAACAAACTCATATTTTAAATTGTTTTTTATATCATTAAACATGAAAAAAATATATAAAATGCAAATTATTTTTTATTTATTACTTATATATTTTAAATTGTTTTAAAATAACTTATATAATTTAAACGAGCTTTAGGGAATCTTTCTCGAGCTTCGTATAATACTTTACGAGTCGATCTTAAGCCTCAAAATACTAGCTCGAACGAGCTCGATCTCGAGCTTCTATAATTTTAAATAAACCTGACTTGATTAGTGTAAAGCTTGAATCGACTTATATTTTAGAATAACTTATATAATTTAAAGTCATATTATTGATTATATAACATGCGTACTGATTACCGATAATTAACATGATACCCTAATTTGTGTAGCACAATTAATATCAATTATACGTTTGTACTCATTTATGATCTTTTAGCCATAAGTAATAACATAAAATACTCTATAGCTTTTTTAAATAACTAAAAATAATTACTTTGTTGAATACCTAAACAGTAACTTAATGATTTATAGCCTAGCGGAATCTGGTGTATTAAGAGTTCCGCGAGGTCGTTGGTTCAAGTCGACAAGTCTCGTTATGGATTAAAAAAGTATTGATTTAGGACCAGGTTTATCGAATGTTTGTTTAGGGGTTAAAAAAACTTAAAACAGTAATATATATATATATAATGTCTATGTTAGTAACAACTAACAAGTTCGTATTAGTAATTATTTTAATTTTAATCTTAATTTTATGCACTCTTATAAATTATGTTTCAAGATTTACTTATAAAGGGAAGGAATTGAAATTTTCATGCTACCTCGAGAAATTGAGTGACGCTGCGAATAGAAAGCTCTTGAATGGTTTTGCTTTGAACGGAAGATCCGACAGTGTACGCGTAATCATTGGCTCCAATTTCACCCACCCAAATCAATGCATCATCAAACACCGCTTTACACTCATTTGGGGTTAATTTTCCACTTTTACACCTTTGCCCCTCCAAGTTCTTGTTGAACCAAGCAAACTGAGTTTGTAATGACTGAGGTGTTATGTCGAGGGTGAGGTTATTTTTGACAAAGAACTCATGTGGTATGGCGGTGGACCCCGCAACAGCGTAGTTGACTCCAAACGAGGTGTCAGCTTTGGAGTTGCGGTACGGTGGTAGGTACGGTAAAGACAGTGATTCCGCCACAAAGTCAATGACTAGGCGGCCATCGGAGTAGCGGTTGGTGGGGCGGTGGAAGAATGTTCGGCCATACGGCAAGTTGGAGACGTAGGTGAAGGCGTTAGGACCGCTAGCGGAAACGGTGTTTCCGGTGTCGGTGTAAGAGTCTCCGAATGCATAGACTTTCTTAAAAGGCCGTGGTGCTGGGCTAGAAAAGGAGGTGGTAGTGAGGAGGAGGATGGTGACAAAGGTGGCCGTGAGAGTGGTGACGGTGGAAGGTGCCATGGTTCAATTATGAGGGAATCATGACCATTTGAAGCGTCTTAGGTGGCCTTTTATAGTTGAAGGTTGAGACTCTGAAATGACCTAAGTGCCCTTGTAGTATATTATACATTTATAAGTTAAATAAATTCTGATTAATATTATCTTGTCTCGTGTAATGAATGGAGGAAGAGGTGAAGAAGGATGGGTAATAAATTTTGTAGGTGGAGTTGGGGAATTCGGTTATAAAGCTTTTTAATGCTGTGAGATGAGTCATAGCCTACCACCAACTTTCGCGGTGAAATAAATTATTTTGTTCTTTTCTTTATCATGAGACCAGTCTTTGGGGGTATTTAACCTATCAAAGTAGCATAATTACTAAAGGGCATTTTACTCAGCTGTTTAAAATGATCTTTTAAGTTTTGGATGTAAGTATTGTTTATTGTATATATATTATCGGTGATTTTAGGGTTATCGGTTTATTTAGTGTAATGAAATTTATATGTGTATTATAAAGGGATTAAATTTTGCTAATAAGTTTGAAGAGTGTGGAGTGTACGCTTGTATTACTCTAGGTTGATCCCATTAAGATAAGGGGTCCCGAAATTTATTTTAGTAAAGGGACTGTAATATAAATTCTTGATTTTTTAGGGGTTTTCATTATAATTATTAAAATTTTGTAACTTCCGTTTTTTAGTTTTTCAAATGAAAATGGATTCTTATAAGAAACACACAACATTTGAATAATTGAATCACACTCAAATTCTCTCTGATTTTGATCATTTTTTGTACCAGGAGATTAATTGTGTTCTTCTATAATTTTCCCGGTTTGGATTTCGTGTAACACAGACATGTTAGGGTTAAAATATCAAATTTGAAAAATGATCATACACGATTGTAGAAGCAATCTGGATACGCTATTCTAACATATATAATAGTAAATTAAAGTTTGTTCGAGTACTGTTGTAAAAGAAAACAAAGCAACATAATTTGTTTTTAAAATAAAAAAGCAAAAATAAGGATTGTATACCTATGGGATGCTTATGCCGTTTTACTTTAGCCAAAACAATTCTTTCTTTTAAGGCTCAGAACTTTGTGAAACAAGGATGAGATCACCAGCATCCAACCTAACTTATCCAACTTACCTCACTGTCACATTAGCATTTACATCATCTTTTACCTTCAACCCAACTTACCCCACAAACTCTCACATCCAACCTATTTAACCCCACATCAAATATTAATAATATATATATATATATATATATATATTAAATGAGAGAGAAAGAGAGAAAAAGAGAAGAAAAAACAACCCGCAGCGGGTTCCGGAACTAGCCGGCTCGTGAACCCATCCGAACCCCACTAGGGACGATGGTGTTCCCGTGATACCCGATTGAACCCAACATCGGGTTCCCACTCCGATGCGGGTGGTCTGAGGGTTCAAGGCCGGCTCAATTCTATTTTATGGCGCGAGGTAGAAAGTTATAAGGGGTCTCCAAAAGTAAAAATAGTATACTCAAATACGACAACATTCACGTATAATAAATGTCGTGAACAAAGTTTATAGAAACTTACATTTAGATGTTATGAATTAAACTGTAAATTTAGTCTCATCGATAATCCTCACTCCCAAGCCTTCAAAAACATATGAAACATGTAATTGAAAAAAATGTATATAAATATTTCTTCAAGCTTTTGTAGATGCAAAAACACATTAACTCGATGATTAGCTTAATATTATCACATATACAATATATTCGAAATCGAGTAATTTCATTTGTCATGAATTAATGGTATTTTAAGAAAAGGTGAAGTTTAAAGCAACAATTAATCTACTAGCCATATAATGTAATATCAATTAAAACAAACTATGAAGCAGAGTGTGCTAACAGAGTAACAGCACGTGGATAATCATTAATCATCATTAAGGCAATATACCCATTAATTTCAAGAGTGTTTATAAAGTAAAGTTTATGCAAATTTGGTTTTGAACGGTGCAAATTATGTCTACTTCTAAGTTATAAAGGGGCACACTTCAAAAGAATGAATGGGCTACAAATCTACAACGATGCATTAATTTTTCCTTATGATGAAGATTACTATAGCTAATTAGACCTCTTGCTGATTGCAATCTTTTAGATGGTATGTAACATAGAAAAATAACAACAATATCAAGCTGGAGGTAAGTAAATCATTCATTATTTAGGGCCTCTCAGTTCATTTTCTAACTTATGAGAAACAAATATAGATGCACACACCAAACCAAAATTACATACATGGCCTATAATAACAAAAAAGCATTCATATAACCCTAAAATGGAAAATACTCTAAAAAATGGATTAGAAAAGCATTTATATAAGCCTAACAAGCTGCCCTTACTTTCCAAATCATTTTGTGTAGGACCCCAATTGTATCAAGTATCAATAGAATTGAAACAAATCCACAATGATTAGTATGAACTTAGCATGAATACATGATAGCAAAACTAAGAATACACACCAAAAAATGATAATATTGAAACGCTTAAAGGAATTGTGCAAGACTACATTGTTTATATATCTAAAGGATATTTACTAAATTTACTCTATACTTCTAGGAAATACAACTAGAAGCAAACTTTACTAAAATGATAAAAAGGACACAATCTATGTTCTAACACTGTGTTTTTCTACGGTTTTACCATTATGTAATGGGTGCAACCCTAATTAGATAATCTACCAAAACTTCAAAATGACTTCCATTGAAGAAATTAAAACGGGCACCAACGCTCACCACAAGAAACTTACAGTAGGTCAGAGACACATAAGCATTGTTGTTTAAATGTACTGCTAGTGGAGAATGGATGGTTCATTCAATTGATCGACAGAGAAGAGAAGCAAAGGCCATAGCGTTGTTTAACTTCATGATCGTTGCCTCCTGGAGTACTCTCCCTATCCTTGCATTATTTAATTTCCGGTGTGCCCACTTTCCATTGGCCTACCCACTTCAACGCCAAGCCGCCAAGCATGTACCTGGCTAAATCTACTTAGTTTGGGACAAACATACATATACATATATACAAAGTGCATAAAAATTTAGGCCCCTTTACCCCAAGGCACTGGGAAGTTGCCCAACCCTATGAGGGTTGCGATCACCAGCCTCGTTTGGGTGTAATGTAATGGGTAGGGGCTTTGGGTTAGCGTATATAAAGGGCTGGTGGTGAAAATGTTGTCTTTTGCCTTGGATTGTAGTGTATAAGGTGGCACAATACGACCACACACGTGCACGTCGCATCCCCTTTTGTGTATGACTAGGTGTCGATTTGTCTATGGTCGGAGTGTGCTTGTTTTCGTTTCAAAATCGAGAGAAACAAGGATGCAAAACTGTTGGGCAGTTTAAATTGTTGTATAGCTTGTTGCAAATGGTTTTGAATGTCTGATGCAAAGATACCCGGTGTATATTAATGCACGCTATGGGTAATTCCCGTTGGTTATCTTATGTTATTGTATTTATGTGGAAATAGCAGTTGACTATGCAGGGGCGCCGATGTAATCCCTAGACATTTACACCAACATCTAAGAGTCATGTCAATATCATTAAATAATAACACTAGGAGTCTGCTTCATTAGAGTTGTATTTTGACATCTTTGGGTAGTTTATGAATCCTGCCAAAGCATTTCCTTATTAACAAATTTTATGCAATTGATCTACGAGAAATGTGTTATTTTTTCAGGTGCATCATTGGTATGCGTATATTAGTCATATAGTGAAGTAATTTGGTAAGACTCATACCTAAGTTAGTGAGCATTATTAGCTTAAATTAGTGATCAAAAGGTCTCACATCATTGCAGACTAAAACTAGATCTGTTTGAAGAGTAAAACTAGACCGGGGCTGCTTCTATGACTTAATATTGAAGTTGAGGTTCCTTAAAAGAGTTATTTTAGCAAACTTTCAACCTGATATAAAATTGCATGCAATCTTAAGATGCAATGTCCATGCATAATCCATGTTTTAGGACTAGCATTTATTGAGGATCCCCAAGTTAGAGTTTGAAACCATCAACATAAAATGTTACTGTTCCACAACTTTTTCGTTTTCTACGATATCTCTTATAGTGCAATTGTCTGTGCACCATTTCAGGGCTATGTCTAGCGAACTACAACACAAATTTAGAAGGAGTTTGGGAGGAAAGAAGCTAAGATTACACATAGGAAGATGATGTCCACATGTCACATACTTCTCCCAGCCTATGAAAGACCATTGCTCCAAATCTCACTCGTCTCCCTTGCTTTGTTTAAAAGAAAAGACGTTACTTAGATATACGATAGAAACACGCAATCAAAACATATAACATTTTTTTTTGGGGGGGGGGGGGGGGGGGGAGTTACTCCGTATAAGCTCTAGTGTCTCTTATGAATCACTTTAAATGATTATGCACAATTTGAGTGTTCAAACTTTAAATATTATGGTTGTTCTCTTTAGTGGTTCTATTAAATGACGAAGTGTTTGACTAAATATTATGCATAATGGATGCTAACCCTAATACTACTAGCAACCAAGGTACTACAAGACCATCGTTATTTATTGGTACTCCTTATGTTCTATATATAGAGAATCACCGGCTCTTTCTCTCACGCAAGTCCCATGAGGATAGATAATTTGGATTTAGACAAAATAAAGCTATTGGTTTTTTATAACAACAATGCTACAATTGCTTAGTTTTCGTAGCCTTCTTAAGTACATAATATTAAGATAATGTGAATTTCCATGTTTAAATGTTGACGCATGATGGCCTCTGTTGGATATGGTGCATCTATGTCCTAACATATTGGTTTTGGGGCTTGTAGATTAGGATATGATCGTTGATGGTATTGAAGCATGAACAACATATGTGGTAATCGAATCGGAGGACATGCCAAAATACTACAATTTCTAATTATTACCTTCTTTAGTTATTGAGAGTCCTTGTTTTTTACAAGATTGAGTATTGTTGTTGTGTTATTGAAGGTGTTTAGGATTATTTTATTAACTTTTTCTGGGGTAGGGGTGATAACGGAGCAATGAAGTAAATGTTTCTCTAACTGTCACTTAAGTGTTTAAAACCTCAAATGGAAATAAAAGGACCAACTGTCATGATTTTCTTATTCTACGATTGTTTCGAGAGTGCTCGAATTTATCAGAGAGGTTGCATGATGTCTACTCAATCTCATGTCATATAATTATCCATATTCTTTAACCAAAATCGCTCATCAACAATAATATGTTCTCAAAATTACGTTTCACACTTGTTTTGGGGTTATAGGGAAGTGGAAAAAGCAAAACCCAAACAATTCTCCTAAGAAAGATATCCTCAAAGACGATTAAAGATAGGTTAAAATTATATGATGACATGTCATTCAAAGAATCCGATCCGTATTAGCCTTGTGTTTGTTTCAAGATCATGTAGTGTTATTAATATAGATGATAGAATGATTCTTTTAATGTGAATGTTTTCTTTCATCTTGATTTTGGGTAAGTGACACTTTTCTAGTACCAAATTCATTTGAAGGTTGTGACATTTTCATGGTATTTAAAAATTATGATTTTTGCACACCTTTATGTACACATTACACATGTGATACATACTACAGGAAGATAAATGCATGGTAGTTTTGAAGCCGAAGATCATGTAACTTTTCTTACACATCACTCATTATGTTTTATTTTGTAAAAAACAATTATAGACTTTACTATTCCATATGATCACCTATAAAAGGTAAATATTCTCCGCTAACAAACACTACAAGAAAAATGCTTTTTAGGGACCACAAAAGTCGTCCCCAAAAACTACAAAGTCGTCCCCAAATGTTTTTAGGGACAACGGTCGTCCCAATAGGCTCCGTGTCTAAAGGTTCGTCCCTGAAAGTTTCTTTTGGCACAACATTGGGTGGTCTCTAAAAGATTTCACTTTTTGACACGACGGATGGTCCCTAAAAACAATTTTTTATTTTAATAATTAATTACTATTTGTGACCATTTGTTGCCTCGAAAAGTAATTAATTATTTAATCAGATATTACCTTTGGAGACGACTTGTCGTCCGAAAAGGTAAATGATAATAAGATTTAATAGTTACCTTCAGGGACGACTTGTTGTCCCTAAAAGTAATTAGTAATTTGATGTAATCTGCATTTTACTATTTTTAAATTTCATACACCACTTTTAACAAATCATAAGTAACACAAAAACTACAGCTTTGTAATGCATAAACCAATGTCCAAATTTGAGAATATTCAAGATTAACTAATATTTTAAGTTGTTAAACTACCAAATCATCATCTAATGTTCAAAGTTATTAAATAAACTACCCATCTCATCGTCCGTTCAAGATTAACTAATATTTTAAGTCGTTAAACTACCAAAACATTATCTAATGTTCAAAGTTTCTAAACAAACTACTCATCTTCATCATCCGAATCTTCCTCCTCATCAACACTAGATTGTTGTGATTTTTGTTTTTCCATGTGAGCAATGAAATCAAATGGAGGTGCTGGAGTTGACACAAATGGTGGCAAGTTGGCAAGATTAGAATTTGGAATCATACTAGAGAAGTATGTAGCTAACTCTTGGTACCGTTTCCGATCTTGTTCGTCACGATGTTTTTCCCAAGCTTCTTGTGCTGCCCGTATCATATCTTGAATCGTCTCATTTGATGGTGGTGTCGAATTTGTAGACGAGGAAGGAATCAAAGCTTCTTGTGCTACCCTTTTTAATTTTCTTCCCCGTCCAACGTTGTGACCCCGACGCTCACCGAATACCTTACTGAAAACTTCTTGCTCATTTAATGACGATGATACATCCGGGTTAGATGATGATGCTTGTTGAGTTTGAATTTCCATCTCGGCGACCAACTTCTCCTAAAATTTTAAATGAGGATGATTAGCCATGCGAATTATCAGTTCACAAATTTACCAAAGGTATATACTTACATAATCATATTCACATAAAATAATTACTTACATAATCATCTTTCGCTTGCTCATTTACCCACCCATTAGTCGACTTATAATGCATGTCATGCCAATTATCTATGGCACTTTGAATTTTCTTTGTTTCCGGATTCATCTGTTATAAAAACAAAATACATGATATAATTAGAAAACCATTACCTTGTCCTGATGCTCTCCATGTAATTAATGTGTAAAATATAACAAAGTTCAAGCATTTTACCTTTTTAAATCGTGTATTAACATAAGATCGAGATCCATGAAAACTATTATAAGGTAGTTTGGCTCGATTTTCACTATTTTTCTTCGAACGGTGCTGCCAGTGTGGATTTAGGAAAACTTTATCGATTAACTGGTTCCACCATACAGGTTTCAAGCCTTGAGGTGGATTTTTTCTCGCGTTGTTCACATCTTCAAAACCTCCATGCTTATTGAAATGTGTGTGTAATTTATATTTAGCACTCGCATACCGATTCGCACAATATCTGTTGAGGCCATTATGAATGGCAGGCCAATCATGTTGGTTACATCCAATGTCGAAAAAGGCCTAGCACAAAAAACAGCAAACAACCAAAATGAGCAGGTCATGTAAAATAACACATGCATAAAATAAAACTTTAGAGTTTCTTGCTTGATAGTTGATATTCATGAGCTAATAGGTTATATAGGTTGAGTTATGGTTAAGAGGGTTATTTATATCATGTCATATATTATGCAATACTTTAGTTAAATTTAGTGTAAATGACAAAGTGTGTTATTCGCACAACAAACTTGCTTTTGGGTGCTGGTGTTTTTTTATCTTATTCATGTGTTTGTTTGTTTTGTGGATGGAGTAAGTAGTCCAATTAGCATTTTCATGGAGCTAATTATTGATGTTCATGATATATTATTAGTTATAGATTATAGATGTTCATGATTTTACCTTAAAAATAAGTCAAATATAATAGATTTGTACATCACTTAAATCGTCAAGCAAAATTTATGATTAATTACAGATGATCATGATCCATTTAAAAATGAACACTTAAATTCATCAAGATTTTATAAAGAATAGTAATGTCAAACATGATTAAAGTTGAGACTAGTGTTAAGGATCATTTTTAAATAAGCTTTGTACTTAAGTGCATCAGTTTATATATCTGTTTATAGTGTATTTGTAACTAATTTCAACTTCCAATATATAATTTCAACTTCCAGATGTATATTTGTTTAAATATCTGTTTACAATTTATATATTTGTTTACAGTGTATCTATATGTACACTGTAACTACACAAATAACTAATTTCAACTTCTAGATGCATATCTATTTACAGTGTTAGTGCATCAGGTCAATTAGTTTTGTTTTCTCATCCTTATAATTAGAGTTTCATTATTTAAAATTAAGGTATGTACTTGCGGTCAATTTGCCTAGCCCATTTTAGTTAACTATTTGTGAGAAACGATGTAATTATGGATTAACTTTTAGGATGAGTAACATCTTACTAATATATTATGTAGAAACAAGTGGCTTCTGTTGAGAATTTGCAAGTAAATTGCTACAGAGTAAACCATTAGCATACATACTGTAATAAGTCAGGTTATTAAAAAACCACCACTAACATTAACTTGTTTTGTAAAAAAATAATACCACCAACATTTGAATAAACAATAGCACCATAATTTTGAATATATAAAGACCTCTACTTATGTATAAATGCAAAAGAGCATCTGTATCATTTGAATAATTCAAAGATCCTCAAACTCATAAATCTCATACACAGAATAAAATATAAATTAGAAGAGCATGTGTGTCAATGACAAATAAAATTTAAATTTAGAGCATACCTCAGATAATTTTGCAAAGTCGCTGAGTAAATGAAGAAGAGCAACTGTGTAATTCTGTAAATGGAGATATAACACTTTAGCTAGAACATGAAGTAGAAATTTGATTTGCTTAAAATACAGATTTAAACTTACCTGACAGTTGTAGAAATAGCTTTTATATAGTAAAGGGAGAAACCAACGAAAGGAAGAAGGCTTTGCTTTTCAACTACAACAAGAACCGGCATTGTAAGAGCCATCGAAAAAACTTAAAAATCAAAGCTATGAAATCAAATTCAAAGTCATTTTGTATTTCAAATCTAAACCAAGGTTATAAATTCAAAATGTACCTGGTGAGTTATCCTTAAACTTCAAAATTGAAAGCCCTAGCAGAGATGAAATTGAATTAATCCACAAAAGAGGGCTGGTGACCGATGGGGGCAACGATGTACGTCAGCGAACTCAGATGGTGGCAAATAGCTATGGCAATGGTAATGGTGATTGTAGCTTCTGGTGGGAGAAAGCAGAAATATTACTCAACAGACAAATGAGGTTAACGATGGTGAAGAGTACTTTACCTCCATGGTGAGTGGCGCCGCTGCAGCGACTAGCGATGGTTGTTGGAGATAGCGGAGGCAAGGATGAAGAACGATTTTAGGTTGATTTAGGGAGGTGTTGTGTTTGGTGGTCCGGTGGAAAAGGGAAATGGGGGAAGAAAATGAATAAATGGGGATAGACACGACGCTCTGGAGAAGAAATGAATAAATGGGTTATATAAATTAATACTTTTTTTAAAATTGATTTCTTAATAATTAATTAATTATATATTTGTTTTTAGGGAGGACTTGTCCTCTCCAAAGAGTTTTAATAAAAAAAAGTTATATAAATTAATATTTTTTTACCTTTTAGACACCACTTGTTATGTCTAAATACCTCTAAAATATTGGCGCTAATTCTGGGTATGGAGGGAAAGTTCCCGCTCTACTTTTAGGGACCACATGTTGTCCCTAAATCTTAAAAAAAATTGGTTTTCATGAAAATAGAATCAGGGATAAATGGTGATGCCAAAAAGTATGTCTTTAGAGACCACAATATGTTATCCCTAAAAGAATGGTCCCTAAAAGTAACATTTCTTGTAGTGAAAGTAACAATACATGCCTACAAAGGACGATATCCGTTCAAACTACGTATCCGATTCACTAAACTTTCTAGTTTCTACCAAAGTTTATTTTTATCGAAAGCATACATAATACATTACCTGCAATATATAACAACTTTGCTTAAAGTAATAACCATACTCCATATTTTAATATTTTTTCGATAATAAGACGAATAAAAAAAGAAAGAAAAATGAAATCCCCAATAAAGGGCCTGGGTGCCAAAGAAAGAAATACGTGAACAATAAATTCATGTGGGTGCTTTATAAGTTGTCACCCGCGTCCTTCTTTAGAACATTAGCATTTATCATCTTTATTTTATTACTACGATAGTGTCATATTATTTTTCATTTTTATTCTCTTTAATCTCACTCTTATCATTTTAATTTTTACATCCATCTTCACCAACCAACTCATTTTTCACCTATAGGTCCTATATATATACACACATAGGAAAAAAAATTAGCGTGAGTAGAAACTAGCCGAGAGGGGGGGGGGAGGGTTTAAGGGGGTAGGGGCGATGGTGTATAGGGGAGCCACGCTCCAATCAGCCACGCACCCGCTGATCGGATGCGGGTGGTTTTAAGAGAAGCAATGTTGCTTACTTCATTGCTAAGTTAATTAAATCTAACGGATATAATGTATTTTTGTTGAATTATAATTTACTAATTAGTTTTTTTTGTGTTTATTTTTTTTAAAATGTATTAAATTATACCTCAAATGTTAATGTGTGTATCTACCTTTCAAAAATGTTATTTTATATATTAAATTTTAATTTGTTGTTATTATACACATTTTGATTACATAAAAAAGCAAAAAAAAAAGTAAGTTTAGTACATTCAATAATAAGTTCAATACACACAATAATACATTTTTTAAAAGTTTGATACGCAATAATATTTTTGAAAGGTGAATACATACATTAACATTTTGGATATAGTTTAATATATTTTGGAGAAGTAAACCCTTATATTTTTTTACATAGCAAAACAATGTATATGATGCCAATGTTTTTTGTTTCACTTGCATTACTAAGATTTAAAAATTTATTGAATTATTTTTAACTTTTTAGAATCTTATAAGATACGGTATAACTTTTTTTAAAGAGAAAAGTTTTTTGTTTTTTTATAGTTCCACGGTTATTCATGATAAAAAAAACCTTCTTGAAAATTATAGCATCCTCATCAAAACCCTTGATGGCAACGACATTATTAACGGAACCTTTGATCACAACAAAAGAAGTTCAAATCCCGACATTCTTTTTATTGAAGAGAAGTAATTTTATCATTTATAAAACTGGTTCATCTAAAAAATATATATATGCTATTATATAAAAAACCTATTACTACGACAACATAATATGTAGAAAAATGTTTAATATAGTTAATACTTGATTTATAGTTTTAAGGGACTAATTTAGTTTTTGGATCAATGACATCAATGGTCCAGAATACATTTTAAAAATTTGGACGGAGTAACATTTTCGTAATTTACATGTAATAATTTTACAAATACATGTGATTTATATACTAAATTACCTGTGATTAAATATTAAAATTTTATAACTATTTTTTATAATATGTAAACTATAAAAAAGTTTCTATTATGATCGTAATATCGTATAAACTACGATTAACAATCCTCTTTTATTAAAAGTTATCTTTGCTTACCACGAGCCACGATGCTTTTGAAACCCAAAGAGCGGGCCGGAAAAGGTGCCCAGTGGCAATCACCTACGAGCGACATAGGAAAAGTACACATCCTATCGAAATACCAGCACCACAGGATCTCATTCTTTAATACCCATCCAACGGACAGGAAAACATTGATGATTAGTAAACGTAGTCTGTAGCCCACTGGATCACCATAACGGCCCGATGGCATATCCACTGATCTGAAGTCTGAACAAGCAACTCTACACCGCGTCAAGCTCCTACTCGTTTCTTGTTTGAATTGTCTTCGTAATGTTTCTTAGGGTTTATAACCAGATCTCTTGCAGTGCGAAGTATTGATTGATTTAGAGTTGTGAAGTTGGGTCTTACAAGTTGAATTTCAACTTGAAAGATGGCGAAGGTTTTTAATAATTGGGAAAGGCTGGTGCGAGCTACTCTCCGGAGGGAGCAGCTCCGACTTGCCGGACAAAGTCATGAGAGAAAATCCAGTGGGCTCGCTGGTGCAGTTCCTGATTCGCTTCAACGGACCACCAATATCAATGCGATCTTGGAAGCTGCTGACGAGATTCAAGCTGAAGATGCGCATGTTGCTAGGATATGTAAGTTAATTTTATTATTATTATTCTTTAAGAACATTATACCCCCTCTGCTTCTTCCCAAAAGAGCTAGAATGTGAATTTAGTGTATAACTGTATATTAAGACAAAATTAATGTGGACTATGTTGCCAATGTAACTCCGCGAACTTTTCGTATGAAGTAGCTGTAGATTTCAATTTGATTGGCAAACTTGTCCAGAAGAAGCATATATTTTCTATTGAAGTTGAGACTGAAAACTTACCCCTCATTTTGAGTGATGAATGGAATAAACAGCAAGAGAGTTGCAGTAGAAATAATGCTCATATTACATAGTAAGATGAAAGTTTGAAATTGTTTACAGGTATATGTATGCTTCTTTTTTTTTTTGAAGATACTGAATTTAAGTTGAAGTAAGATATTAATTGGGAGTCTTTCTATTGCTCATGTTTCTTCTGACTAGAATGATTCAACAAATAATTTGCCAACAGGGTGTTGGAAAAGAAATCCTGAAAGCTACTCAAATGTAGACAATTACAACAACTTAGATTCAAGAACAATCTAAAGTTTATTTTGTGCTACTATGCATTTACTTTTTAGATATATATTATCGGTCTCGAGAAAAATCAACATGCAAGTTACTAAACAATCTGTGATTTTCAAAAGTAATGGTTAGCTTGTTGTTGCCTATTGCCAAGGAAAGCTTTTAAGAAATAAATACTCTAAATTCTGAATAAGTTCTCATGGAGTGTTGTATGACCGTGTACATGGCATGAGGATACTGTCGGGTAACATCTTAAGGGGTATATCATGAAAGGAAGACGAATATATGCAATATTTCAATGCAGTACTTATACTATTATGTTGTAGAATTCTGTTTACTGGGCTTAGCTTATTTAAAAAACTATCTCCGTCATTATCACGATTCATGTGTCTGCGGTCGACACATGTATTTTCAAATGAAGAGACCTGTCGTTCTGTGGCAAAGTTAGTTATTTTACCTAAGTGGTTTGATATGAATGTGATGTGGCAAAATAACGTTTTTAGTGTTAAGTTTATCAGTTTTTAAACATATTGGTATCTGTACCTTGAATCCTTTCCAACGACATTTTCCACTATTTTTGGTCGAACTAAGGCTATGGAGATTCATAATTCTATGAATTGGGCCTCATTATAAATATCTGATTGTAAAACATGTTTTGTTCAAATCTTAGTGTGTGAGCAGGCATATAGCATGGCTCATAATTTGGACCCCAATAGTGACGGAAGAGGAGTTCTTCAGTTTAAGACTGGTTTAATGTCTGCAATCAAGGTAAGACAGATTTGAGTTTTCCTCGAGTGTATGTGTGACTTGTGAGAATAGCATTGTAGCACAATCTCTCTTAAATTCCTGTGCCAAACTTTTTTAATATCTACATTCACTATTTAAAGTTTTGCTTCAACTTTTGTTGAGATTGCCTTTCATAATTTATTTCATTATAAATAATAAGTAAAGTTTGAGTCTAATACGTGTTGCAGGCAAAACTAGCCAAAAAGGATGGAGGCCAAATTGACCGTAACCGTGATGCTCAACACCTGTGGGATTTTTATCAGCGTTACAAGCGCATTCACAGAGTTGATGAAATCCAGAGAGAGAAACAAAAAATGCTTGATTCTGGAACATTCAGTGCTGATATTGGAGGGTATGCCTACTTCTTCATTCATTTTTCTCTTGGACTTGTTATTCACATACACATCCCTCATAGTTGAGTTGTGGCATGTATCATTGCTTTGTAAGATATATCTTACTAAAGGTTACACTTTTTGGTAAAGCTGACCGAATGTTGGCTTGTTAATATTATTTAAATTTTCGGTTCTAGGAACCTTTTAGTAGTTACATTTGTTCACTTTTACGATGATTTGGTTTACGTGCTCCACTTTAGTATCTTTTTCAGAAATGGCTATTAGTTCAGAGTATGTGTGCATTTGTCCTTCTATCTGGTTGATGAGTTGATTGAATTCTATTATTCTCAAATATAAGCAGCTCAATCAACTTATATCTTCTGCACAAATTCACCTACTTTGCTACTCATCACCATAACTTTCTAGGGTTTTGGACATTTAACTGAAGGATCTGGATACTCCTGGATAGAGGCCAAAACAAAGACTAAGTGGCAGTTTTATGCACAATTGCACATGACACTTTTATATTTGTGCCTTGGTTACATTAGTAAAAGTCATTTATTTATTGTTTCAGCTTGCTTGTTTAGAGCATCACAGTCTAAATAAACTTAAGTGTGTTTATCAATAACGGTTTTGACATGACTTGTGTATATTGGGTATGTATATGGATTGAACCAATTATATATATTTGAGTTTCTAACAATTATGGATGTGTTTCTAATATATTTCTTGGGTCTTATGAACAATTATATATGTATTTGAGTATTTACGAACATACTACATGTGTAAATTTTGAATTTGTACAAAAAAAATTCCATAGGCCGAGTACTCGCTACTCCCTGGTTGGCTGCTTGAGTAGCGCCTAGCGATTTTTGCAACATTGGCGTAAAGTAACAATGATAGTATTATGATGTGTATAGCTGTTCACCTTTTAATTGTATACTTGTGTTAAATGTTTTTTGGTGACTTTGCTATTTGAAGCAATGAACAAGATTATGTTTATACGTTTATGTTTTGGACATGAATATCTAATTCTTCATTTATGGTGAGAACAATAATAATGTCACTTGTGAAAATAAATGTCTCAGTACTTTTTATATGGATTTCAGCTTGGGACTGAGATCTCAAGAAACTAAAAAGATATTTACCACACTGAGAGCTCTTGTTGAGGTCCTGGAGGTCCTAAGCAAAGACTCAGCACCTGATGGAGTTGGAAGATATATTACAGAAGAGGTATTTCTTCTCTTTCCTCCTGCCTCTGAGATAACAATACCCATGTACCATCTAGAAGTTTATTAGCGTAAAGTCAAAATATTCTACAGAGTCGATGCTTATTATCTATTTCTTTTCTCTGTTCGGTTCAGATGTGCTGTTTTCTAAACTTCTTTAAGCACCCCAAATGCTCATAGATGGATAAATCATACATGTAACTTACTTTTGTGTAAAGAGTAACAGCTCCATGGGCTCTTAAGCTCGTTGACACGGAACGTGATTTTTCTCTATATTGATTAAAATGTTTTATCCTTTTTCTTTTTTCTGTTTCATTTATTTGTATATATACATATATTCCAGTTAAAAAGGTTAAAGAAAACAGATCAAGGATTGTCGGGGGATCTAACACCTTACAACATCGTTCCTCTTGAAGCACCGTCTCTGACAAATGCTATTGGGTTCTATCCAGAAGTAAGTTAAATGACTTTCCTAGTTGTAGTTTGTTCTTTATGAAGAGCTTATGCACACTTTGTTGAGTATTCTTTGAGGCAAGGCCTTTTTGAATAGTGCTTCATTTCAAAATTTTAATTCGCAGGTTAGAGGTGCAATATCGGCACTTAGATATCATGAACAATATCCTAGGCTTCCAGCTGATTTTGAGGTTCCTGCACACCGTAACTTAGACATGTTTGATCTTTTGGAGTTCGTGTTTGGTTTTCAGGTTTGTACTCCATATTCAGACCTTGTTGATGCAGGGTATATGTTTGTGTGTTGTGCAAGATTGTTATAGTGATGTGTTCACAAATTATTGGTTCAAGATCAGTCACTCATTCACTATGAGGATCTTAGTTGTCTGCAGCCTTTTGCTAGTTTTACAACTTTTTGTCAGTTAGCTATGCTTTTAGAGCATTGTTATTGACTTATGGTCCATAATCTAATTAGCTATTTTCTAATGAGTATGGCAAACTGTCTTTTGCTTCTCTTGTTGCTTTGTTATCTGTCTGAATTTTGTCAGTTTGGTTCTTTTACTTGCTGTGACATTACGTGTAGAAAGACAATATCAGGAATCAGCGTGAGAATGTTGTTCTTGCTTTAGCAAATGCACAGTCACACCTTGGCATACCTTCAGAAGCTGATCCAGTGAGTAATTCTATATGAACATTTCCATCAGATTTTCTTTAACTATTTTTTTCATGGTGTTTTCTTTCCTATCACTTGCTTATGCAGCATTAATGGAATAATTCTGATGTGTCATTTCATAATCTTCTTAGAAAATAGATGAGAGAGCTATAACGGAGGTTTTCCTGAAGGTTCTGGATAATTACATCAAATGGTGCAAATATCTGCGTATACGTCTTGTTTGGAACAGGTGACTTACCTTCCCTGCTATTACCTTTTAGTATTCATCAGTTCTCATGGATTTGCTAATTTTAATAAGAAATTTGTTTCCAACAGTATACAAGCCATTAATAAGGACAGGAAGCTTTTTTTGGTTTCCCTTTACTTCTTAATCTGGGGTGAAGCTGCAAATGTTCGTTTTCTTCCGGAATGCATTTGCTATATATTCCACCATGTAAGCAAGCTCTCGTATCTATTGGTTGATCATTTCTTAACATAGTATCTTCTTACATTCGTCATGCATTCTTCTGAACATAATGTAACTAATGAAAACTTATATTACTTATAGATGGCCAGGGAGTTGGATGCAATTTTGGATCATGGAGAAGCTAGCCCTGCTAATAGTTGTGTTGGTGAATCCAATTCAGTGTCCTTTCTGGCACAAGTCATTCAACCCATATACAACACATTGTCTGAGGTCAGCGAGTCCCTTCAGATGCACTCACACACATGTATATACTCGATAAATTCATCTGGTGTGCAAGTTGGTTATTAGGTTGTCACACATATTTAAATGTTTAATAGAACAAAACTGTGGTTACCGCCACATATTTTTTAGGTTTCGTTACTTCAATTTTCCATTCATATCTAATCAATCAATTAAATTTATTGTTGCCACTGCTGTTTGTCATTCTACTCCATCACTTACTTTTAGTGCGAATCCCACCTTTTCAACAGGAAGCTGCAAGAAATAATAATGGGAAATCTGCCCACTCAGCATGGCGGAATTATGATGATTTCAATGAATATTTCTGGTAGGTCTTTGTGACAGACTACTCTTATCTTTGTACATATCTTTTGGGGTTTATACTTTATATAAATTCAGGTCACCTGCCTGCTTTGAGTTGAGCTGGCCTATGAAGAAAGAATCACCATATCTTCGGTCGCCCGAAACGAAAAGGGTTAGTCATTGCAGTAACTCATTTGGAGCCATCCACCTAGTCTTTATACTTTGATCTGGTTTAATATGTCTATTTGTCTAATTTTTTATTTCCTAATCATCAGACCGGTAAAAGCACTTTTGTTGAGCATCGAACATTCCTTCACTTGTATCGTAGTTTCCATCGTATGTGGATCTTTCTAATAGTCATGTTCCAGGTACCCTGAATTATTCACAAACTTTTTTGTATATCTTTTTGATATTGGTTAATAAATTAATAATCTTATCATGTTCTTTCAGGGATTAACGATTATAGCCTTCAATGATGGGAAACTAAACCTCGATACGTTTAAGACATTGCTTAGCATTGGTCCAACCTATGCTATTTTGAAGTTTCTGGAATGTAAGCGGTACTTATGTTGCAATTCGCTTCTTTTGTTAGTTGTTCTTCTCAAGTTGTGTAATCTTGTTACTTATGTAGGTTGCTTGGATGTACTCTTAATGTTTGGGGCATACAGCACTGCAAGAGGCATGGCAATTTCAAGGCTGGTTATTAGGTTTTTCTGGGGCGGATTGAGCTCAGTATTTATAACATATGTCTATGTGTAAGTCTGTAATTATCTTTTATTTATTTATAGCATTCTATGTGCTTCTACTACTTACTCTTTTAATTGTGAACAATGAATTTTACAGAAAACTGATGGAGGAAAGAAACGACAATGCCTCAAATTCAATGTATTTTCGAATATATTTGCTTGTTGTGGGTGTTTATGCTGGTCTTCGTGTAGTCTTTGCATTACTACTAAAATTCCCGGCCTGCCATTCTTTATCTGAAAAGTCTGATCAACCTTTCTTCCAATTTTTTAAGTGGATTTACGAGGTACTTTTCTTTCATGGTTCTGTTTCTAGCAACATGAAAAATATCTTTGGATTCTTAGTTTTATGAAATCTCAATGGCCATCCAGGAGCGATATTTTGTTGGTCGTGGACTTTATGAGAGGCCCATGGATTATATAAGGTCTGATTACATAATTTTCGTTTCCCATATCTTCTGGAACATTTAAAGTGAAAGCGCTTACTGTTATTTCTGTGTAAAATGAGTGGAGTCTTCAATATTTGTGTTTGATGTTTGCAGATATGTGCTCTACTGGCTGGTGATCTTTGCTTGCAAGTTCACTTTCGCCTACTTTCTTCAGGTAAGTTGTAATGCATAATCTATATTGTCACTATATATTATTTAGTTACAGACTCGTTACTATGATGTCTAACTTTAACTTCTCAGATTAAACCATTAGTTGATCCCACCAACATTATCAAGGAACTACCATCGCTGGCATATTCCTGGCATGATTTGGTCTCAAAGAGTAAGTGTTGAACCATCTCTATATTGCACTTGTTTGGTTATGTTTCTTTTTTCTTTTTTGGTTTATTCTTAGATCACTTTTGAACCTGCTCTAGCTTTTGTGCTCTTAAAGGACTCCGACTTTCTTTTAACTGATTGAGTTAATGAAGTGCTTCTTCCATAGCTGCTTTGTACATTTGAAGAGGTCATTTAAACATATGATTAATATCCTTTTTTTCATCTTCTTATGCTTGCTGTAGCTGGTTTAGTAACTGAAGAATTACTATCTCATATGCGAATATAACTTTATAAAGCATTTGCAGCCTTTCTTGAACTGTAGATTATCTTGCCATACATGTGTTTTTTAGGTTATTGTTTAGGGGCGTATGATTCTCTTTTTCACCTGGAACAATAGTTTTCCAATGTTTACTGTGTAACTATTCTCTGGCCTTTGCAGATAATAATAATGTTCTGACCTTGGTTAGCATATGGGCTCCTATAGTGGCTGTGAGTATTCTTCTCTTTTCCATCATCTTACTAGTAACTTCTAAAACAGTATATTTTGGTCATGTTTCTTTTTTTGTTTTTTTTTATTTTAGAGGTTGAGATTCAAAATACATGTATGGTTACACGAATGGTGCAGTTCCTTTAGTGTTTTTTTTACTGTTATCCCTTTTTATTTATCAGATATATCTTATGGATATTCACATATGGTACACTCTCCTATCTGCAATTGTTGGTGGTGTAATGGGTGCACGCGCCCGACTAGGCGAGGTATGTAGAATCTACCTCTGGACTTTTCATACAATTTCAGTTCTTCTAGTTACTCTCGGAAAGTACATTTTTTTGGTATGATTACTACTTGCATTAGTTTGTTGGTGATAAATTCTACACACATGTATTTGGAGTAGATTCGATCAATTGAGATGGTGCATAAAAGGTTTGAGAGCTTCCCGGAGGCGTTTGTCAAGCAACTTGTGTCTTCACAAGCAAAGAGGTGGGTTGGTCTCCACTTGCTATAGCCTATAGTTGTTCATTATATATATATATGTATGTATGCATGTATATACATAGGGAGAAGTTCATTTGAGAACCGTTCTTATTGCGAGTACCGCGAGTACCATTTTTAACCACCATTAATGCTCATTAATAGGGGTATTTGGTCTTTTTTATATTTTTCCAACCGTGAATTGCGTCTGGGTGAGCCGTCATTAAAGAGCGAGTCTTGAATTTACCAAAATACCCCTCATTGATGCGTCATTAATGAGTAATTAATGAGCCATTAATGAGCCGCTTAAAATTCCTAGCCATGATTAATTTTAATCAAGGGCTAAGATTAGTTCTTGCAGTTCTCATTAGAACCATCCCCATGGACAAGTTCACTTGAGAACTATTTTTCGTACGAGAATTGTTTGTAACACAATTAATGACTCATTAATAGGGTTATTTTGGTCATTTATATATTTACGCAACCATGAATTGCGTCCGGGTGAGCCGTCATTGATTTGCAAGACTTGATTTTCCCAAAATATCCCTCATTATATATATACACACTTTTTTTCATGACGGTAACAAGTTTATACCTGTCCTACTTGGCATGTTATCTTTCTTCTGATTTGGATTTCACATGTTTTACATTATGTTTCTTTCCTCCAGGATGCCAATCAGTGGACAATCATTTCAGGTGAGTTGCTTAAATTAAATTGGTGTTCACATCAGGTCCTCACTATCTATTTCTCTGCTTAGGTTATCCGTTTATGTATATGTATACTTCAATAATTTGCAGAGTCCTGATGAAAATAATGACAAGACGTATGCTGCCCAGTTTTCCCCGTTCTGGAATGAGATCATCAAAAGTCTACGTGAAGAAGATTACATCAGTAATAGGTGAGTGATAGTAGCAGGGTCGTGTTTTGTTTTGAGAGAACAATCTTATTCTTACATACATGTTTAACATCTGCAATGACTAAATTTTACAGGGAAATGGACTTGCTTTCTATGCCAAGCAACACTGGAAGTCTTAGATTAGTTCAGTGGCCTTTGTTTCTTTTAAGCAGCAAGGTAAAGCTTGCTTGTAGTAATAGTAATATTCATTACCATTTAATTGACTGGATCATTTATCTGTCACATGTTTATTGTGTGTTGATTCTTGACTATCGACCAGATATATTTGGCGATCGACTTAGCTATAGACTGCAAGGATACTCAAGCTGATCTTTGGAGTAGAATTATTAGGGATGAATATATGGCATATGCTGTCCAGGAGTGCTACTACAGTATTGAGAAAATTCTACTTTCTTTAGTTGATGGAGAAGGAAAGCTCTGGTTCGTTTTCATTCCATTTTGTAATCTTTTTGTTTCTTCCATCCTTTTTCATTTGTGAACGATTTACTTTCTTGCAGGGTTGAAAGGATTTTTCGTGAGATCAACAATAGTATAATGGAGAATTCACTTGTCATGACTTTAGATCTGAAGAAGCTTCCTTTGGTGCTTTCGAGATTTAATGCTTTGACTGGTCTACTGGTAATTTCTCTATTCATTACAGACGCTGGAAGACACTGTTGGTTGATTTTAATATATGTAGAATAAGGGCTAAATGGCTAATCCTTTGGTAAATAAAAAGGAACTAGTCCCAAACGGTACAGTGTCCTACGGGAAATGCTAAGTGGGCATTGAAAGGAACTGTGCATAGCATAGGAAACTTAATGACAAATGCTTGGATCTAATATTTAAACAAAATCCCATTTCCCTTGAAGTTTTCAGCTTCAATTTTGAGAAAAATTAGCTGGTATTGTGCATGTTGTGTGACATCGTTGTTTCAATTTCTTTATTAGATTATGGATGAAACACCTGAACTTGCAAAAGGAGCTGCTAATGCTGTATATGAGTTATATGAGGTAGTTACTCATGGTCTTCTGTCACCTGAGTTAAGGTAAGCTGTTGGAAACCCATTTCTTAGTTGACTTTCACTTTGTTATTGTAAAATCATGTACCCCATCTTCTTGCATAAGGGATTATAGTTGGTTTCTCAATTTGTCAGTGAGCAGATTGATACATGGAACATTGTGGCAAGGGCGAGAAATGAAGGACGTCTGTTTGCCCGTATCGGATGGCCTAGAGATCCTGACATTGTAAGTTCCTAACAGTTTTTACCTTCTATTCTAAGTTGTTTAAAGGCTCATTTCACAGCATATATGCTCTTGGATCAGAAAGAGCAGGTGAAGCGATTGCACCTACTTTTGAAAGTAAAGGATTCTGCTGCTAACGTTCCAAAGAATCTTGAAGCAAGAAGAAGATTAGAGTTCTTTACAAATTCTCTCTTCATGCATATGCCTCCTGCAAGGCCAGTTAGTGAAATGATGCCATTCTGGTACGCGTTTTTTAGATCTTGAAGAAGCTAACTATTCCTTTTGATCTTTTTTTAGAAAGCAATAGCTCTGATTGTATCTTGTAAACAGTGTCTTCACCCCGTACTACAGTGAGACTGTACTTTATAGTTCCCATGACTTGTGGCAAGAAAATGAGGATGGAATCTCTACAATCTTCTATCTTCAGAAGATCTTTCCAGGTAGTTGCTTAAAGTATTGCTATTGATTAGATATCTATGCATGTATGTTGGAGGATATGTTATCTTGTGACAATTTTCCACTATTTCAGACGAATGGGAAAATTTCTTGGAACGAATTGGGCGTGGTAATACTGGAGATGTGGACCTCCAGGATAGCTCTATGGATGCATTGGAGCTTCGGTTTTGGGTATCTTATCGAGGACAAACCTTAGCTAGGACTGGTCAGATTCTCTTTTGTTACTTGTTTTGAAAGAAAGTTTTATTAGTTGCTTATTGACTATCTTGTATTTCTTGGGGTATAGTGCGTGGTATGATGTATTATAGAAGGGCTTTGATGCTTCAAAGTTATTTGGAGAACAGATCACTAGGAGGTACTCTCAGGTTCTATGGATGCTTAGATTAAGACCTTTTTGTTTTAATAATGATTATATCTTTTTTTTTCCTGTTACCCTATTAACAGAAGTAAATCCTCAAGCATCCCTTTCACCTCAAGGCTTTGAATTATCTCGTGAAGCTCGGGCTCAGGCAGATATAAAGTTCACATACGTTGTTTCGTGCCAAATCTATGGACAGCAAAAGCAACGCAAGGAGAAAGAGGCTGCTGATATTGCTCTTTTGCTTCAAAGGTACTGAATGCTAGTATTTTGTCATCACATTGATTTTAAATGTTTTCTATTACAAAAGATTCTTAAAATACGCCTTTCCACTGACTTCTGTATCTCTCAGGTGCTTAAGGCTATTATGTCCTGCAGTTGCCTTGTTGCGTGCATATAGTTTTTGCAGCTCTTGACACACACACATGCATATATTGATATATATATATAGGGGAGGGTTCATGCGAAAAATGTTTTATTTGCGAAAAGTGCGAGTAGCAATATTAGGCACTTATTTTAATTTGATCTAGTGGTCTAGATTAATCATGTTTTAATTTTTTTTAATTTAAAAGGGCATAATAGTAAACTAAAACTTTTCTCTCCAATCTATTTCTCTCTCATATTTTTCTCGCTCCTAAAAAAGAATGAAAAACAAAATAAATTAAAAATAATTTACCACTAAATTATTAATTTTACTGAGTTTACCGGTGAATACACCTAGAATATTTACGAGTTTTACATCATTACCATGTTCAATAATGAACATTGCCAAAAGTATACGAGATTTAAGATGAATTTTCTAATATTCAATACTGAACACAGCTAAAGATATGTGAATTTTTTCATCACTATTTTAAGTCAATTATTCTCTACTTGTTCACCAATGAATTTAAGCTTATTCCTCTACAAACAACTACTGCAAATCTGTATTTTTTATTTTCAATGAATAATAATCTAAAATATTTTCTCCTTGTTTCTCTTTTGTAGTTTTTCCATGAGAACTATATATAATCTACAAAGTTTTGTAGTTATTCACAACAAATCTTCACTGTTCAATTACAACAGAAAAAAATCATATAATCTAGAAGTTTAGTAATGAACACTTTCCACAAAAAAAAATACTTGTTTTAAAATAAAAACAAATATTTTCCAATGCCAAATTTTCGATGCACAGTGCTATAGAAGAAAATTTACGTTGTTGAATATAAGAAAAAAATCAGAAAAAGGGAAAATAAAGGAGAAAGAAATTTACACTGTTGAATACAAGAAAAAATCAGAAAAAGGAAAAGAAAAGAGAGTGAGAAAAGAGATGAAGGCTTTGGATAACCACCATTTTAGGTCACTAGTGAACATGGGCGGCGATGGAATTTGCCGGGGGCCGATGGCGGTAGCTCTTTTGACTTTTGAGTCCAAGGGAAACAGTGGTGACACTTTTGAGTCCATGGGGCGGCGGTGTGATGGTGGTTAAAGCTTCAAAAAGCGCCGGTCAACACTTGAAAGAGAGAAGAGGGAGATCTTTTAGGATTTTTGAGTACGTGGTGCTTTTGAGTCCATGGGGCGACGGTGGCAGCGGTTTTGACTCTAGAGTGGTAGTGGCAACATAGTAGGTCGGTGATAGAAACTAGAAAATTTGATTAATTGGAATAGGAAAAACAAGGGATAGTTGGCCTGATTCGAGATAGGCAAATCTCTAAATGTAAGAACACAATAATCAAAAACTTAGACAAAGAAAAAGATATGACTCTAGGCCTATTTATTCTATGGAATGCAGGAAGTTTTCCTTTATTTTAGCCTTTGAAATAGCTGCTGAAATTAGACATAGAGGTAATTTGGGATAATTGCTTAAATTAGGCAGGGAGGTAATTGTGCATCTGATTGAGATGATCAGCTGTTTCATTGATCCTTCCAGATCCTTTCAATTCAGTTCTTATCATTACTTCCCACCTGGTAAAACGACTTGTCCTCAAGTCGATTTAGCGAAAACAGGTGTGTCTCAATCGTCAATTGTTCCTCGAATGGTTCGATGGCGAGGTGGTGGCAGGTAGCAGAGTTATGAGCTTCTTGTTGCAGTCCTTGTAGATTATGTTCGCGACCATTGATAGTGAATACCATAAATCTTTTACCCCAATTTGCTTGAACCGTGTTTAGGGTGGCTAGCCATTGAATGCCAAGTACCACCTCAGCCTCCCCCTAAAGAAAATGGATAGAAATCTTGTATGATTTGAATGTCATTAAGCTGTAATATAACATCCTTACAGATCTGGTTACATCGGAGGATATCTCCATTGCCAATTCGCACGCCAAAAGGGACCACATTAGACGTTGTGAGATTAGCTTTTCGAACAAGGTTATTAGCTATAAAATTATGGGTCGATCCACTATCAATCAAGACCAAGACCTTGGAAGAGCGAATGACGCCATGAAGAGTCATAGCTGGATTAGGTGTCGTACCCATCAGCGCGTGGAGGCCGATTTCGGCTATGTCCCCAGGGTTATCGATATGTTTTGTATTCCTCGAATCAACCTGGTCATCGTTCTCAAAAGCAGCTTCAAGAAGCTTGAAATCCCCTGTCTTACAACGATGTGTCGGGCCATATTTCTCCCCACATCGAAAGCACAACCCTTTTGTGAATCGGGACTGTTTCTCCTCATCAGAAATGTGAAGAGGGGAAACAGTTTTGGTTGGAATATTGGTGGCCAAAGAAGTCATGGCTGATGAAGAGGTTTTGGCGGTGGCGGTGGTTTTCGAATTCTGCCCGAATCGGTTGTAATCTGCCTTTGATTCGAATTCTAATGCCAAACTCATAACACTATAGACTGTACGGGGTTTATGGATTCGGACATCTGCCCTTAGTTCCTCCTTTAACCCGTTTAAAAATACTCCCAAAAGGCAGTGATCGGGCCAGTTTGAAACCCGAGATGATCGTTTAGCAAACTCTTGCCTATACTCCTGGACTGACCCGTTTTGTTTAATACTGCATAGATACTCATCAGGGTTTTGGAACTTTGTAGGGCCAAAATTTTTGGTGAAGGCACTGACCAATTCTTCCCAGAAGGTAATTGGCTGATCTGCAGAAAGCCATGAATAGAGATCTAGTGCGTCTCCTTCCAAATGCATTGAAGCAACATCAACTTTCTCCTCATCGGGAGTGTCGTAGTACCGGAAGAACTTTTCTGCCTTTAAAATCCAGCCGCGCGGGTCACCGCTACTGAAGGTGGGGAAAACTATTTTTGTAGATGGCCTATACCGGTGATTACGCCTCCAGGAGCTCTCCCCCTCTTCATATTGCTCGAACCCTCCATCATCATAGCGGCTAAATCGATTGCGTGGTTTCTGTTTAGGATTGGCGTGTGATTTGAGAGCTGCGACATCATCCTTCAAGCTTTCAAAGGACTCCAATCGTGAGGCAATGGCTGCAAGCTGTGTAGCAATCTGATTAGGATTAGAACCCCCTTCTGGTGAAGTATTGTTGCTCCGGGTCTGCACCATCGTTTTCCCGGCAATGGAACCAATGATAGAAACTAGAAAATTTGATTAATTGGAATAGGAAAAACAAGGGATAGTTGGCCTGATTCGAGATAGGCAAATCTCCAAATGTAAGAACACAATAATCAAAAACTTAGACAAAGAAAAAGATATGACTCTAGGCCTATTTATTCTATGGAATGCAGGAAGTTTTCCTTTATTTTAGCCTTTGAAATAGCTGCTGAAATTAGACATAGAGGTAATTTGGGATAATTGCTTAAATTAGGCAGGGAGGTAATTGTGCATCTGATTGAGATGATCAGCTGTTTCATTGATCCTTCCAGATCCTTTCAATTCAGTTCTTATCAGTCGGCAGGATTGAGGTTAACGTGGGGCTGACGGGCTGACGGCAAACGGCAGTGGAGGAGAACAAGGTGAATATCATCAGCAATATGAGAACAAAAATTGGAGATCTGAGATTTAGAGGAAGAATATATAGCAGATAAGGGGAGGGGATAGCGGCAGGAGGACTCCGGTAGGCAGCCTTGTCTCCAGCAAGCAGTATTAGAGAGAGGAGGGGAGGATTTCTAGGGTTTGTTCTTCAAAAAATGATGGGAATGGGGTGTTATGCGGAAGAGAGGAGAGATGAGGGAAGTGTGTTTATCGATTATAATACCCTTTTGAATTATTATATAATGCCATTTAATGTTTAATTATTTTCAAAAATGCCATAACTTTATAACCATTGATTACATTATCTAGTGGTTAGGATTGCTTCTCGCACTTTTCGCATGAACCTCCCTCTATATATGCGTGTGTGTGTGTGTGTGAATATATGTATGTATAATTTATTTAATTCTTTTCTTGATTGTTCTGTTTCAAGGAACGAGGCACTTCGAGTTGCTTTCATACACGTGGAAGAGAGTGCTGGGGGGGATGGGAAGATTGTAAAATCATTTTATTCGAAGCTTGTGAAAGCTGATATAAATGGAAAAGACCAGGTATGTGGCAATTTCTAGTGATTTTATTTTTCCTTTCTATACATCTATTTTTTGGCCCACCAATTAGTAGGGAGGAAAGGATTTCATCTGTGCTCATCTGGAACTTATTCATTTGCTAGCAAAACCATATTGAAAATGGGTATTGTACTATATTGTCTGTATTAGGGATCTTCTATTCATATATTACCATAATTAGGATTGATTTACTTTCCTAGTTTATGTTATATTTGGTTTCCTTATTCAGCCCTAGCATCGTAGTATTAATTTGAGATGATTACCTCACAATGAACACATATTAACTCTACCAATGTTTCACGTGGTATGATGTGTTTAATGAAGATCATATTGTTAATGGGTAACTAAATGGGAAATCATCTGCTAGTAAAACTATATTGTTAATGGGTAATGAGATTAAAAAAAAGATTCTTTTTTTCTTTTTACTTTGTATTTGTTCAGATGTTTATTTTTATCTAATCTCTTTGGTGAGTAGCCGAATTTGATCCAATGTAATATCTGATAGGAAATATATTCTATTAAACTCCCTGGAGATCCGAAACTTGGGGAAGGAAAGCCTGAGAACCAGAACCACGCTATAATTTTCACTCGTGGAGAAGCAGTCCAGACTATAGATATGAATCAGGTACCTTTTTTTTTCTTTCTTACTTCTGTCACCTGATGTTTGTCTCTCCTTTTTCTAATGATACATCTCCTTGCAGTGCCTAACAGCCCCTGTTGGTAAGTGTTATATAAATGCAGTTTTATTCAACATCACAAATATTTTTTGTTGGTCAGATGGAGCATTAAGTAGCAAAGATGGATAGAAGAGGACTTCTGTTTTCACTGAGATCTAGAACCTCCTCCTTTAATTTTGTTTTACATTTCTGAACAATACTTGTCACACATAAGTTCGTAGCCCAACTTATATGGAATCACTTATAACACCCCTCAGATTATGTTCTATACAAACTATAGAACACTCTACTCATGTTAAGAACAGATAATTATCATCTGAGAAATTTATTGAATAGAAGTCTTTTACCTTTTATCTTGGTTTAGTTTTTAGATGTGACATTTATAAACTGATGAACTCAATATAAATATGAAGTTCATCCCAGCTATGTCTTATAAAGATCTTATGAAGTCATGTCGTGGGTTCTTGTTAATTTTAGTGCTTTATTCTTGTCATTTTTTACTGCTTCTCATGATAGACTTGTTTGTTGTTTATGAAGGACAATTACCTTGAGGAGGCAATGAAAATGAGAAACCTCCTTGAGGAATTTCGAGGAAATCATGGCTTACGGCCTCCGACTATTCTTGGTGTTAGAGAGCATGTGTTTACCGGAAGGTGTGCTTTTCTTTTGCAAATATGGTTAATACATCTATTGCCCAAACTACCAGAAGCTAATAAAGAAAAAGGTACTGTTAGAGATTCATATTTACTTTTATCTAATGCTTCTGTTGATATCTGGTACAGTGTTTCTTCCCTGGCCTGGTTTATGTCCAACCAAGAGACAAGTTTTGTAACTTTGGGACAACGTGTTTTAGCATATCCTCTCAAGTGAGTTGCTTTGATATAACATAAATATATTTGATACTCTCAAATTAGCTTCATATATTGCAGTTGATTTACCGAGTACATTTTGTAGTACTTGCAATTTGCAAATATATGTTAAAAGGTAAAAGAAATGGATATCTTCTTTATTTGGAGTATCTTGCATCCTATATGCCTACTTCCCTGTTGCAAATACAATTTGCTTTCATGTTTCCACCTTTACATATAATTTATTCTAATAAACTATAAAAAAATAACATGAGATAAATCTTAATATTGTGATTTATTGGCTTATATTGCAGAGTGAGGATGCATTATGGACATCCTGATGTCTTTGACCGAATATTTCATATTTCTCGGGGTGGAATTAGTAAGGCATCACGTGTTATTAATATCAGTGAAGATATATATGCAGGGTTTAATTCCACTTTGAGGCAGGGTAACATCACACACCATGAATACATTCAGGTATGTGAAAATGCAAACAAGTATTTTTAACTATTAATGCACACACAATACGCACACACACACACATATATATATATATATATATATATATATATGTGTGTGTGTGTGTGTGCGCTCGCGCGCGCGTGTGTATACTACTATATATTTTAAGTCAATATAAAATCTCGATCTTCCATTTTCTTTCCCTTCAATCTAATCCCTAATCTCCCCCATAAACCCTAATCCCGTATACCATCACCAAATTTTAAGACTGCCAAGTTTAAGTCTATGAAATCTGCCACTGCATCCTCCCTCCTCGCTACCGCTGACCACCACCAAAAGTCTCCACCGTCCCTCTCTATTCGCTGCCACAACATAGTGTGGGTACCCTACTAGTGTGTATGTGTGCGTTTATTATTATTTGAGCATGCCTAATTTTATTGTATTTGTAGGTGGGCAAAGGAAGAGATGTTGGGTTAAATCAAATTGCCTTGTTTGAAGGTAAAGTTGCTGGTGGAAATGGAGAGCAAGTTTTAAGCAGAGATGTGTACAGAATTGGTCAACTTTTTGACTTCTTTAGAATGCTCTCTTTCTACTTCACTACAGTTGGTTACTATGTATGCACGATGGTATGTTATATGTTCAAATCTTCATTTGGTTCATTCTTTTTCTTTATCTTATTGCTGTTTTCTGATGGGGCTCTTGTTTTGGATGCAGATGACAGTTCTAACGGTCTATGTTTTCTTGTATGGGAGGGCATATCTGGTAAATTTACTTCGACTTGCTATTATTGCTATAAGTTCAAATTAATTACAGACAGTAATGATGCATCCTTCCTTTCTGTTAGGCTCATCTGATTAAATCATTCCTGCCATCCTGGTTTTCTTTTGTTTTATTCAGTATTCAGTCAATTTATAAATGATAGGCCTTTTGGGAATACCCAAGTACATAATAATACTTGTTTTTAGTGGTGTAGAGGTATCGTTTGCTTCATAAATTAATGCATCCATCAATGTGTTTCAAAATTTCAGGCTTTCTCAGGACTGGATGAGGGAATTAGTCATAGATCCAAGTTGCTTGGCAATACTGCATTCAATGCAGTTTTGAATGCCCAATTCTTAGTTCAGATTGGAATTTTTACTGCTGTTCCAATGATTATGGGTTTTATTCTCGAACTTGGATTACTCAAGGTTTGTGTATGGATATTGGATATTATCAATTAACACCGATGAGATTTCTTTAGTTTCATGACTCTGGAGCTTGCAATAGCACAAATTGTTTATCACACTTAGACAAATAATTGAACTGTCAGAGGTTTTTGCTTAGTCCGTGATTTGATGTTCATGTTCATTGATGTCATCTTTTGCAGGCCGTTTTCAGTTTCATTACAATGCAACTTCAGCTATGCTCTGTATTCTTCACCTTCTCATTAGGAACTAGAACTCATTATTTTGGACGAACCATCTTACATGGTGGTGCTAAGGTGCGTAAATCGTTCATGTGTTAAAAATATCATCTGAACTTCTGTGTTTGCAAGTTACATTCTTTGTTATACCACAGTACCGAGCAACTGGTAGAGGCTTTGTTGTGCAACATATTAAATTTGCTGACAACTACAGGCTCTACTCAAGAAGTCATTTTGTCAAGGCGTGAGTATTACTTAGTTAATGTTGGCTTTTCTATTTTTTCATTTATGAAAAGTTCATAACATGTAACTTGAAAAGTGTTTGAAATTGTTTGTCAGGCTGGAAGTTGCATTGCTTCTTATTGTTTATATTGCATATGGGTTCACTCAAGGAGGTGCGGTTTCATACATTTTGCTAACATTAAGCAGCTGGTTCCTTGTGATTTCATGGTTGTTTGCTCCGTATATCTTCAACCCGTCTGGTTTTGAATGGCAAAAGTATGTTTTCTCTCCTTTTTTAGAAAAAAAAAAGATAACTTGCTACTATTTCCATGAATTTATGTCTGCTTTGTAACTTACATTATATGATTATGCTACCATTTGACCAGGACTGTGGAAGATTTTGATGATTGGATAAATTGGCTTCTGTATAAAGGTGGAGTTGGGGTTAAAGGGGACAATAGCTGGGAATCATGGTGGGATGAAGAACAGGTTTGTTACTACATTATACTCTTGGTCTTATATGTATTTTGCTGCTTAGTTCTTAGAATAGGTGGTAACTTCAAACGATTTGCTAAAGAATGTGTGGTGTTTTGGGTTGTATTTCATCTCCAACATGCCAAACGCTTACAGTTTTATAACTTGGCTAAAATGGAAATGGGTCGACCCGGCTCAAACAGGTCGAAAGTCACCCAAAGTGTTTTGCCACTTCTACTTGTTAGACCTAGAACTGTATGGTACTCAGGATCACTAGATTCTTTAGCATTATTATTATTATTATTATCATTTTTATAACTATCGTCTTTTATCAGTTTCTTGGTGAATTTCAAGCTTAAATGTAGTAATGTACCTATGAATCATTTTTTCAATTCAGAGTGATTGCAGCATACTTGGACCGTGACATGACAACCACAAAACGTTTATAGCCTAAATCCTTTTTGATTTTCTTCCCAGGCACATATCCAGACTATCAGAGGTCGCATACTCGAGACTATCTTGAGCTTGAGGTTTTTCTTGTTTCAGTATGGGATAGTTTACAAGCTCGGGCTCACGGGAAAAGATACATCGTTTTCGGTACATATATCTCAAATATAATTCTTTTAATATGCTATAAAGGTGGTTATGATTGGTCAGCGATGGGGCATCTCCTTTCCATGTGGCATGTACCATTGTGATTAATTCATGGATAAAGAAGTTATTTATCTTAATCCTTACAAATTACCTATGTGTTGACCAGCTTTATGGCTTCTCGTGGGTGGTGCTGGTTGGATTAGTCATGATATTCAAGGTTGGTATTTCAATTTCTTTTGTTATTTATTTTTTATTTTACCTCGTTTATTCTCTTAATGACTTCTCATGATTTGATTGTAAACATGCCTTGTTTTGCAGATATTCACATTTAACTCAAAGAAATCCAATTTCCAGCTAGTCTTGAGATTCATTCAAGGAGTTACAGCTCTGAGCCTTATTGCTGCCCTTTGCCTCCTTGTCATCTTTACGTCATTATCTGTTCCTGACTTGTTTGCCAGCTTCCTTGCTTTTCTTGCTACTGGTTGGGCCATAATATGTGTAAGTTTATTGCATTAATCTATTATATTATTCTCATTGTTGTTGCTGTTATTTTTTCTTATTATTATCAATATTTGTGAAGGTAAAAAAGAGCAATCGTATTAAAAGCCAAGGTTGCCAGTGAAAACCTCCATAGTTTCTTGAAGAAACTTTAAGCTACAAAAAATATGTATATATTTTTCAAAACATCTAACGTAGTACTAACCAAACCTCCTATTAAGATTCTTATTACTTCATCTCATGCCTGGCAGATTTAAGCTTGCTATGTTCAATTAATTTTTCAAAAATGTGAATATTTTTTAAACCTCCTATTAATTTCAAAAATATGTATATATTTTTCAAAACATCTAACGTAATGCATGACCTCTATCAATATGTCTGATGTATTCTTGTACCTATTTTTTTCCTACTGTGCTAATATTATTTTCAATTATTTCATAAATGTTCACACCTATGTTTTTTATGCTGTCGGTGACGATGAACAGTTGGCAGTGACATGGAAAGGAATCGTGCGGACTTTAGGAGTATGGGATTCGGTGAGAGAATTTGCAAGAATGTATGATGCTGGAATGGGTATGATCATATTTGCACCCATAGCGATGTTATCTTGGTTCCCATTTGTTTCCACTTTCCAGTCTCGTCTTCTGTTCAATCAAGCATTCAGTCGCGGCCTCGAGATCTCCCTTATCCTCGCTGGTAACAAAGCTAACGTTCAGCCATAATTCCATCCATACATTATCTAACCCTGTAGAGATTGTGTTTAGCTTTCTTATGATCTTGTGCTGTTTTTGCACTTTGATGTAAATGAGAAGACATGACAAACTGTGAATGGATGTTTGTGAATATTTATGATGAGATGTAAGATTTTGTTTTCGGGTTATGTTAAACTCGGATTTATTGTGCTAGTGAAATTCGGATTGTACCTTTTTTTTTGGCTGGTTTGAGCAGATTGAAATTTCAATATTTTTGTCTTGCATGAGATTCATTTTCTCCGTTTTACAAAATTGGCCTAATAATGAAATAAGCCTCCTGTTAACTTCTCCACTCTCTCTCAAGTTTCTTTTAAGTTGATGCATCCTACCATTATGGTTTTGTTTTTGGGTATTTTAGTACATGTTTTTTTTTAAAGAGCTGTAAACCTTTTGTTTTAAAAACAAAAGCTTTTACTGTCGATTAAATGTGAAGTTGAAAGTTTTTATTTTAGTTTCTTTAAAAAAAGTTCTAAAACAAAAATCTATTTGAAGTAGCTTTTATTTTACTGTCTTTACCACCGTCACTCATCCTTCACAGTCTTGTAGCACCCTCCGATCGTGTGTCAAACTAATTGTTACAGAAGATTTCATATATAAGTTTGTTATAAGGTAAACCGTGACGAGTGACTATCTCGTTGATATAGAGTTAAGCTAGGCGTGTCAATGATGCAGATTCGTTTGTAGCAAGAAAATGGGCACTTTTGGTCAAACGGTCAACAATGACCCAAATCATATTATGCCCTTTCAGCGTCTTAGGTAGCTTTGTGACAAAATCCATTGTAATATGATCCCACTTCCATTCTGGAATATCAAGCTGTTGCAGATTGTCATAAGGCCTTTGATGCTCGGTTTTGACCTGTGCACATATTTGACACTTCTCCACGAATGAAGCAATGTCTCTTTTAAGAGTAGGCCACCAATACAGCTTCTTGAGATCATAATACATCTTTGTAATACCTGGGTGAATAGACAACCTGGAGTTATGAGCTTCTTCTAGTATCAACTCACGGTTGCCTCCAATTAATGGTACCCAGATTCGGGATTGAAAAGTCTTCAAACCCCGACTATCTTCAGCTAGCTGATCCTTTATCTTCCTCATAGTCTCAGCTTTCAAATTCTCCTCTTATAGAGCCAATTGCTGTGATTCTTTCAATTTTGTAATAATATCAGGAACCACAGTTAGCTTCATGAATTTGGCTTCAGTTGAAACCCCTTTTCTGCTCAAGGCATCAGCTACTACATTAGCTTTGTCTGGATGATAACGGATCTCACAATCATAGTCTTTGATTAACTCAATCCAGCGTCATTGCCTCATATTGAGTTCTTTTTGAGAAAAGACATATTGTAAGCTTTTATGATCCGTGCATACGACACATTTTGTGCCATATAAGTAATGTCTCCACAGCTTCAATGCAAATACAACTGCTGCGAGTTCAAGATCGTGCGTTGGGTAGTTCTTTTCATGTGGTTTTAATTGCCTTGAAGCATAGGCAATCACATTATCACGTTGCATTAGAACACAACCCAATCCAGAATAAGATGCATCACAATAGACGATAAAATCCTCCGACCCGTTAGGCAATGTAAGAATCGGAGCTTCACATAATAGACGCTTCAAGGATTGAAAGGATTGCTCCTGTGCATCAGACCACACATAAGCAACATCCTTCCGTGTCAGTTTAGTAAGAGGACCAGCGAGTTTAGAAAAATCACGGATAAACCGCCGATAATAGCCAGCTAGACCAAGAAAACTCTTGATCTCTGTAGGAGTTTTGGGAACCTCCCAATTCATCACTGCCTCTACTTTTGCAGGGTCTACTTTGACACCATCCCTGCAAATAACATGGCCAAGAAAGTGCACCTCCCGAAGCCAAAACTCACATTTAGAAAGTTTGGCATACAGTTGTTCTCGCTTGAGAGTATCGAGAACTTGACGAAGGTGTGATTCATGTTCAGCTTCAGTTTTTGAAAAGATCAAAATGTCATCAATAAAGACTATCACGAACCTGTTCAGAAATGGATGACAAACTTGGTTCATGAGATCCATAAAGATAGTTGGTGCATTGGTTAAGCCGAATGGCATAACCAAGAATTTATAATGGCCGTAACGTGCACGAAAGGCAGTCTTCTGTATGTCTTCAGTATGAACCCGTACCTGATGATACCCTGATCGAAGGTCAATCTTGGAAAAGCATGTTGCTCCCTGCAGTTGATCAAACAAGTCATCTATGCGCGGGAGTGGGTATTTGTTTTTTACAGTTCGCTTATTAAGCTTCCTGTAATCTATGCACATTCGCATAGTGCCATCTTTCTTCTTGACGAATAAAACTGGAGCTCCCCAAGGAGAAGAGCTCGGGCGAATGAAGCCCTTGTCAAGTAGTTCTTGTATTTGATTCATCATCTCGCGGATCTCTGAAGGAGCGAGACGATATGGAGCTTTAGCCACCGGAGTAGCTCCTGGAATAAGATCGATCTTGTATTCAACATCCCTGACTGGAGGTAGCTCGGGTAATTCATCTGGAAACACCTCAGGATATTCTGACACTACCCTGATGTCTTCAACTGGTTGCTTCCCCATCTTAGCATCAATTACATATGCTAAGTAGGATATACAAACTTTCGCCAATGATTTTGAAGCTTTGATAACCGAGATGATAGGAATGTCAGATTCCCGTCCTTCCCCCCTTGCTATTGCATAAGACCCGTCTGATAGAGGAAACTTAATAATCTTTTTAGAACACAGGATCTCAGCATTGCGAGTACTGAGCCAATCCATTCCAATCACAATATCAAACCCAGCAATAGGCATGATAAGTAATGAAATGGGGAAACTAATGCCATCAATGTAGATAACCGCGATAGGAACTTTATCAGCAACAGAAACTATTCTACCATTAGCGGTCTCTACTGTAATTGGATCAATTAATGCAGATGTAGGCAATTGCAGCTTACGACAAAAAGATACCGAGACAAAAGAATAAGTAGCCCCGGAATCAAACAATACACATGCTGGGGTATAATTAACAAAGAAAGTACCCGTAATCACATCCCCTGCAGTTTTGGCCTCCTCGGCCATCATCTGGAACGCACGCCCTTTAGCACGTGGGGCGCCGTCTTTCTTCGGCTCAGACGATGATCCTCCAGCTCGTGTATTAGTACTCTGTGGGCATTTGGCGATTCTGTGCCTAGGCTGACGACATCTGAAGCAGACATCCTCCTTAAACCTGCAATCCTCCACTGGGTGGCCTTTGATACCACATCTAGCACACCTTCTGGTAGCTCTAGAACAATCACCAGAATGGGTGGAACGACATTGGTTGCACCACGAGCCTTCAGATTTAGGCTTCTTGTAATCACCAGATTTGGTACCTGCAGAAGATTTTCCTTTTAAAGGACTTGGGTTAGAAGAGGACTGGAACTTCCTCTTATTGCTTCCTCCCGCAGATTCGCCCCTACACTGAATACGATCACCCTCCATTTTTCGAGCTATCTCAAATGCTCGATCCAGATCACTTGCCGCTCTGACATGTGCTCGAAACTCCAAGGGTAATGTAGCAACAAACTTTCTTATCTTCAAATTTTCATCAGTTAATAAATGAGGTACAAACCTCATTTTGTCAGAAAAAGCACTGATGTGTTGCTCCATAGTCTTATCTCCTTTTTGAAGATTGTTGAACTCACGCTCCAAGCGTTCCATATCATATTCAGTGCAGTACTTCTTCTGCGAATTGCTCCCAAAGTAAAGAATCAAGTACCTCCTTTCTGATAGAGGCTTTGACCGTGTCCCACCAGTAGATGGCACGGCCCTTCAACATCCGAACAGCATACCTGACGCGGTACTCGGATTCACACTTGCAGGATTCAAAGGCCCGCTCCATCTCTCTGATCCACCTCATGGTAACTACGGGGTCATCACTCCCCTCAAAGGTAGGTGGGTGGCAATATAAAAACTTCTTATAAGAACATGGCTTACGGGTTGGTCTACCCAAAGCCGAGTTGAGTAGAAGCTCCTTTGCAGTACGGAGCTCCTCCTCAAGGCGTCTGATGTACGCCTGTTGCACGTTCTCAGCTGGTGCACCTTCAGAATGGTGCTTAGACTGCTGATCTGCAGCCTGCTGAGGAGGTATATGGGAGGCTTCGTCCTCCATTTCTTTGAGTGCTTGTTCAGTAGCACCCGGTTGTGAAGACATATTCAACTTTTGCTATATGAAAGAAGGATTATTCATTATAGCACTTATCCTTACACATAAACATATAGACTAGCTAAATACAAGTACTTATCATATAACTCTCATACTCAAACCCCTTTACCCAATTAGGAACACTTCATAATGGTCGGGCCTGAGTTTGAGATTGAATACTCTTTTAAGTACCCAATTCCCTCAAACTTAGGCTCTGATACCTAACTTGTAACACCGCCTTTGAAACCTTAAAAATCAGTTAAAATTCGAGTTTTCAAACTGCATGGGTCCGTTTGTAAATTGAATGTTTACCTGTTAGTTATCCTAACCGAATTTCAAAAGCAAAGCAGCGGAATTTTCAAAAACAATAAACAAACCCAAGCCTATTAAACTATTACAATTTAAACACGTGTTTGGCGTATATACAAATATACAAAACAAAACTTGCCAAACACGACTACCGGTGTTACTTTAAACTAAACCGACCATTGTATATATTATATACCAAAAAGTAGTGTTCCTCAAAAGCCCGTACAAAAGCATAAGGTTCCCGTCTCACCAGGCCTGCCTATACTTTGTCTGAAAAAGGGAAACAACAACAGAATTAGCTATATAAACTAGCTAGTGAATACAGACAGGTATAAGTGCAATAATAGCAAGTCATGAATCAAATATGAGCATACAATGCTATCCTAACAATTAGCGGTAATGCTGATATGTCCAGCAGTGCTATATCTTGCCAGATAGCTATTCCGGCTCAATAACAACCACCGGGGGAATCAAACACTGCCAACCGTGCTGATATCATCACATAAGTGACTCCACCTGCTCGTTACGGAGCCAAAGGCTCATTAGGCTCAGCCAGTTAAGGCAATCACCCCAAATGTTAAAGGAATGGTACTCGAGTACCATTAGTCCCGAACAATTGCCCGAAGGCCCCTGAGACCCAGCCGAAGCTGACCTTTCATGCACATATGTCCGGACTTTTCATATAGCTCATCATTATCTCATAAAAGAGAACATAGCATGCATGCTTTCACATATGAAATCATATATATCAAAATGTCACCATAAATATACATGTAATTATATACATGTTAAATATATCATTCATCATGTCATTAATGGTTTTCTAAGCATATATACACAAATAAACAAGTCTATATGCAAGAATTAGCATACCATGTTTGTTTAAACCAAATAGCATTCAAAACTTCATTTATTGAATCCATACAAGTCGGTACTCACCTTGGTGCTCAAATATATCTCAAATATGTGTTTGTCCTTCCTTGGTGCTTAATTACCTATCGTTTATATATAATTCCATTTAGATCACCACAAATAAACATATATACTATTACTAGTGTTAATATTCCTATTTATGTGTTTAACTTGGCAAAATGCTCAAACCATCCTAAACACCTCTTAATTGACCAAAAATTACACAAGAACATTACCTACACTTAATCCATTGAAAAATAGGTTTCTGTTTGCTGCACAACAGGTCGCGCCGCGACACCTTCCTGTGTCACGCCGTGATACAGCTTCAGAAGCACGACTTTGTGCTCTGCACAGCTCTACAGCATTCCAACCTCAAGTTTAGCATTTCTTTAATTAAGTCCAGGTTATGTACAAGCTTTGGGGCACTATTTGAAGTCTAAAGACATTAACATAAGCTACTATAACAACAAATTCAAGATTAATTCATCAATTCTCCATTTTTGACCCATTTGGTCAAATTCTTGAAACACAATCAAGTTGACATCTTTAATACCTAAAATCAGTCCCAAACCACTTACAAATGATCCTAGAACAGATTGAGATCAAGAAATCTAAACTTTATTGGCTAATTTCGTTTGCCCCATTTTTGACCTAATTACTAAAATGAAGAACAAGGGAAGAGAGGCTTACAAGGAGTGAACAAGATGACGAATTGAAGCTTAGAAACAGATTAGAAGTAAGATTTGAACACACTTCCAGCCTTGTTCTTGATCTTGGATCAAACTTGCTTGAAGAACACAAAAGAGAAGAGAGTAAGAGGTGTGTGTGTGTATTTCGTATGTGTGTGTGTAACCAGTGTGTGTGGGTAATCTTAAAACCGACTTTGGTTTTTAAGTTATCCACAAGGGGTATTTTGTTCCCCTTTTCAACATACAACACGACACCCGAGTAACCGTTTCAACTAACGAGGATATTTTTGGAAACCTCGTTTGAAACCAGTTATTATTTCATAATTCTTTTCTATTTTTATTACTATTTTTAATTTCACATTTATCTGGCCAATAGCTAATTTCTATTAATTCTCATTAAATATATTTATATTTAATTCATTTAAATAATTTCACGTACCAAATGGAGCACGCGGACAGGCCATATTTGAGGATGTTACAATTTTCTTGGTGCGTCTTCGACCACACCGTCGCCTCCGTCTTCAAGCACTTCGATGCTTAGGTTTTGTTTAGGGTTTTCGATTTCTGTTCCATTCATTCAAAAATCGGTTTGTATGATCATTTGCATTTGTGATTTAAATTTTTATTTATTTGTATACTTAAGGTTTTCGATTTGTTCAACCTGCTTAGGTTTTGTTTTGTATGAACACCCACACACATGATTGTTCTTGAAGAAAAAAGAGGGAGATGGTGGTTGCAGTGGTTGAGGAGGAGGTGTGAGTGGCTGAACATAGTTTGTTTCAAATGGGTTCTGTCTGTATCTTCGATTTAGGGTTTTCTTCGGTTTACAACCGACCACCACCACCACCATTTGCAACCCAAATACAAATCCGACTTCTAATATGAATTGATCAACAAAATTAGGCTTTGTGGTTTCTAGATTACGATGTTTGATGTTAGATTTGGGAGAGTTACTAATTTCGATTCAAAGATTAGAAAAGTTTGGGGGTGTTACCGACGGTGGTAGTTGAATGTCAAGCAGGTGGTGTGGAGGTCACTTCTCCAGCAACGGTGGTGGTCTTCTACTCCGGCAACGGCGGCGGTGGTTGAGGAGGCGGAGTCGGGGTGGTGGTGATGATGGTAGTCGGCGGAGTGAACCGACTTAAAAAACATTTTAGATACGAATTTGGTGAAGATGCTATAATAATAATAAAATAATAATTTTAATAATAATAATAATAATAATAAATGACAATAAAATAAGAAAAAATAGAAAAAATAAGAAAAAAATTAGGGGTGACCGGGAAACCTTCAATTGAAGGTCATATTACATTAAACGTAAATTTCGAGTAGTTTAATGTATTTTAGCAAAGAAAGTTCAGTTTGTTACATACAATATTAAATTGGGTATAGTTCATTACATTTCGGTGCACATAACCCTTATGAAATAAGAAGGGAGAAGTTAATAAGATTTTGAAAATTATGTTGATGTTGGTGAATATTGTGTTTGTGTGAGAGGGTGTTTTAGTGTTAGAGAGATATTTTAAATAGATAAAAAGTTAAAGTAAATTATGAGAGAGAATGAAATGGTTAATAAGAGTGCAAAGAGTGGAAGGGGGTGGGGTGTGTGGTGGGGTGACCACTTGGGTGGTAGATGTGGTGACACACCATGAAGGTGTGGTGAAAGGGAGTATGTGGTATCTACCACATACAAAAAGCAATGTGGTTGATAAATGGTGGGCCCAGAATTTGTGGTAGAGAGTGACCATTACGAAACTGAGTGGTGGACTGGGTAGTATTAATAAAAAGCTGATGTGGCAATGATGGGTGTGATGGAGTGTTACCACTCCTTGCACTCTAAGGGGTATTTTAGTACATTCAAGTTACTTAAAATTAAAAGTTTTTAAGGTTGTAAATGTATTATAAAGGAGTAATATATATATAAGAAAAAAGATTTCAAAAAAATATAGCTAGATCGGTCTCAAATTAAAGAGCATAATTTTCTTGTTAATTTGGTATAATTTTCGTAATTTAATATCTTTCTATTTGATAGATATATTAGTTTAAAAAAGTGGGTGTAATATGAAAATGTCCAAATTGCCCTTAACTAATTAGAATAGGTTTGGTTAGTTTAAGGTTATCCATTAACAATTCTTTAATCTGGACCCTCCATCTTTTTGATCAACAGCTATAATTGGTTCTCGCAGTTCACGCAGAAAAAACAGTTCTCGTTTGAACCGTCCCCTATATATAGGTAGGATCAAATGAGAACACCTCCTAATGTGAGAAGTTAGAGAACAGTTTATAGCCCTTGGATGATCTTTATTTAATGACTGATATTAATCTTGATTAATTAAGGCATGTTGAATTTTAATTATTTGATTTAATTAAGATAAGTTGATTTTAGATCTCTTATTTTTTAATTAAATGATTGGCCTACAAGTGTTTTCACCATTCTTCATTTAACATGTATTCTTATCGGATCCCTCATATATATATATATATATATATATATATATATATATATATATGAAAGTGGTACAAATTTTGATATCAAGAAGTGTTTTAAAAATTGTTAAAATTAAACTAGTTGGCATAGTAAATATTATATAATAAAGTTTGGTAGAAAAACTTGGTATAGAGAATATTAGGACATGCAATAAAAATTGGGATGAAAGTTTTGAAAATGTAAAATGTTGTAACAAGTTAATATAAATATTTTAGGAGTTAAGTAGAAAATGGTGAAAATTGGTTGAGTTTGACGTTGACATAAGGCTAGGATCAACGGAACCTCGTATAACAGAAGAGCAAATCTTATGACATAACAAGTAAAGAAATTCCTAGCTAGGAAAAAAGAATTTTAGATTAAAGTCACAGGCTAATCTTCACACAAACAAACTATGTTTAATTAATCAAACTGTAACTGAATCAAGAAATTTAATTAATGCTGCTCTACGATTGATTATTAAATCTCCTTGCCGCCGTTAAAATAAGAAAACAAGACAAGAGTTTAAGAGTTTTGTTGTGTTTTAATAGAAGCTTTAAGCTTATTAATTTTCCAAAACTAATAATACTTGTAAACATGGTTCTTTAAAGTCCATTTGTTTGTAATTGAATATTGAAAAGGGCAAATTAAAGTTGATGTAATGTAACAATCATTGGTCGTCAAACACAAGCATAAGCTGCAGCAGTATAATAATAGTAATAATAAAAAGACTATTAAAGATAATTTAGACACATCATTCAACATCCTTTCTAAATGCCCTTGTCCTTCTCCTCAAAGGGCCACAAACCAAGATTTTCGTTAGTTCAAAAACATGTAAAGATGTAACTTGTATTGAGAGCACCACTTGATTACACGGGTTGTTGTATCAGAGGCCCATCCGACCCATCTTGTCGATAAGCGTGTCGTACAGGCATCGAATTGTTATAATTTACCGGATGATCGTATTTACAAGCAGGCCCATATTTGCATATCCCATACCGACTGTAGTGTGTGCAGATATTCTGATCCTGCATCCAGTTTATACAAAAGCCAGATGTTACTCCATACATAAGTGTACGTGTCTATACACATTCTAACATGCACTTAAGCCAGATGTTTATCAAATTAAGAAAAAATTGAATTAGTAACCTTATTTTCATTTATTCCAACTCCATATACATGGTAGTATGGTACCCACACTCAGATAATGAAAATGTGGAAAGCCCAAACGACTCTACAGATGGCAAGACAAGAGGGCCTGGATGGTTGAAAGTAGTCACTTTTTATAAATGGCAAAACAGGCCAGGTGGAATTGTGTTGAACCACAAACACCTTTTTTCCATCCTTTTAAAAAAAGTTTAGAAATAAAATAATGGGAAATAATAAGTTAACTCCCATTACAAGAACAGTATTATTACAACAAAATCAAAAGTTTTAACAAGCTGAATCAGGTGGTTTACACTAAAAGTAGATTTTTCAGCAACTTTCAACCTATTTGACATGTCCTCCTTTTAGTTTAGTTTTTTTAATTTGACCCATTTGAGATCAAGACAAAAAGAAGAAGGCACACAACCAAAATCAGCACATTTATAAGTAATGGGTTGAAAACGTCACCTCGAAGTTTTAACCAGGACTTAAAGCCTATCTTTCTAAAGGATTTTGCTACTTTTGTACGTTAGCTTAATGAATCCATGACTATATAAAATATCATGCGAAGGCAATATGTGGATATACTTACAGGTCTTAAAGGCAACCCTTTATCACTGAGAACAGATGGTGTTGTATTTCTGGAGATACGACTCTTAGGATGATTCCATTTGCAGGCAGCTCTATATTTGCAATCTCCGGTTTTCATGAAGTAACTGCAATCAGGTTGTCCAGGCCTTTCAGGATAATCTGAAACTACAACTTGCGGTTGTTGATGATGATGTGCGTACATGTTGTTGTTGGCGTCACTTGGTGGATTGTTTAGAAAAAAAGCAGGTGGTATTGGTAGCCCTCTCTCTGAACTTGGGTATACATGAGCAGGAGCCTTCAGCAAATCAAAACCACATATAAAACAAGTTAAATCACGTACAAGAAAACTAAATATGCAATTGCATTACAGTAATACAGTAAGTAAATTAAAGAAGGGGCATTCACAGCTCATATGTAAAAGTCACCAACCATTGTCTAAGCCTAGAATGAAATCACAAACTTACTATAAACAACATATACCAATGTTGCATATTACTTGAAAAAGGTTAGTTAGACATTTCATTTCAACAGAATGAATAAAGCAAATGCAAATCTACCTGATAATTATTCCAATCTGGATTTGGTGGTGCTGGGGGTGGGGGAATGTTTTGGGTTGGTGAGTACATCATTGGTAAAAAGGTGGCAGCGGGGTCCGAATTTGTTGGAGCTGATGACCAGGAGGGCATATTTGGTTGGGGTGGGGTTTGTAATAATGGAAGAGGTCCATCATTCCCATAAGTGGTGGGAGCATCACCTCCCCCAACTGCAGTAGGATCAGGATGATTAAACCTACAGTTTGGCCCATATTTGCAGGAACCATTACGCATATAATAAGGACACTCTTTCTCTCCCTGTGACACAATTTAGTTCAAAACATATAAGCACAAAGAAGAATAACAAAATGGATCTTGAAGTAATTCTGATTACAAAATTAGTCAAAGAGACAAGTGGTGAAGTAATACCGGTCGGATTGGCAAGCCCAGAAAGTTGTACTCTACTACTGGAGTTATAGCAGTCTTTCCTCTGGTATGATTGTATTTGCAAGCTTTTCCATACTTGCAACCCACAGATGATAAGTAGTACTGCAGCAAACACGTGAAAAAAACATGCAAATCCATCAAGAATTTAAGATGCCAACATACCATGCAAATCATATTAACTAGTGTACAATCTACACCGATAGACAAGAGTCTGAAGTATCAACAACAACGAAATAATAAATTTTGACCATTTTAACGAAAAGATGACAAAGCTTGAAATCATAAGCTTCAGCTAAATATTATCCTTCAAGTACTTGAAATAACTTATTTGATGAACAAAAGATAAAAATAACAATAAAGAGGTAATAAAGGGATAAAAGATATGGACACACCACATCAAGTCATCAACGGGTGTTGTCAATAAGACAGACAGGGCAAACTAGATTTAAATTAATAAGGCATGAGTCCTTGAATACCAACCAAAAATGAATTACAAGTATGTCTCTATAAAGTATATCAGTTAAGATTTGACCAACTAGATATGCTAAGGTGACCCACTGCTACCAAACTAGTGGTCCCAAATGCCACATCAAATAGTACTCTAGCAACATCAAGATGCCTCGTATTCATAAGGCAACTACACATTCCCTAAACTCATAAAGTTAAAGCTTAACAAAGCTTCAACAAAAGCAATGAGTTATTGCTTCAAGATTATTATGATTAACTACACAATTCGGAGACAAGAGATACGACAATACTAATAACGATCAAGGAAACATGAGTAACAAGACAACTCATACCATCAGTTATATAAATTAAGCATAAGTAAAACAAGCATTAAAACCGGATTTTTATCAGTGTCCCAGATAAAGAGGGGTGCTCAGCAGCTGTGACAAAACACAATAGGATTTGTGAAGAATACGGTGTACTCAAAACCAGATTAGAACTGCAAAACAGTGGACATAAATGGATAGATAATTGTATATCAACAATGATAGTAAATAACCTTGCACTCAATATGCCCAGGCTTCTCCAAGTTTTCTTCCTTCTGCTTCTTTGTCTCTTTATTAGACTGCCAAACAAAGAAATTCTTTTCAATCACTTGAATTAGCTATGATTCATAGCGCAGATTCTTCTTAAGATATTGAATACAACCGTAACCCAATGAAAATACCACCGAACGTCACCTATGGTGGTATACTTTAAAATATGATTTAATTGTTGGAAATAAACCTGATTTCTCCTTTTGAGAGGGTGATTGAACTTGCAATTTGATCCGAACTTACACATCCCTGTACGCATGTAATACGAGCAATCCTCAGCGTCTGGTCTCAACGGATAATGATAGCTTTTCAATCTACCATCGTCTGGAACAGCCAAAGACCCACCTTCCCCGCCATCTCCAACATCATATCTTCTCTCATTTTCCAGATCTTGCACATTTTCATACTCCCTATCATTTCCATCCTCACTCCTCCTTTCTTCACCATTATTACTCGCATAACCCCCAATTTCACTACTTTCATCGCCATCTACAATCTCAATCTCGTGGTTTTCGTTCAAATCCTTCTCATCATGCTCAAGACTTTTCTCATTGTTACCATCATCGTTTTCCTCCTGATTTTCACGTCCTACTCCATTATCACCAGCTCTTCGCTCTTCTAAAACCCTACATTCCTTCGGATCCTCTTCAGCAAACGTCTTCAGAGCGTGCCGTTCAATAGCCTCGTCATTCAACCGCCTCACATCCCGTAGGTTCTTCTCTCCACTTCCGTTCGGTGATTCAGCTTGAACCGCTTCACTAACAACCTCCTTCACTACCAGTTGCCGGAGCTCCTCATCTATTGCTCGCTTTACTTCATCGTCTATTACCACGGAATGGCCCTGAAGATCTCGATCGAGAACGTCCTTTTTGCAGGATATCACTAGGTTTTCGAGGTCTTCCGCGAGAACTTGTACCAGCTTATCATTGTCAATGGATGGATCAGATTGCAAGCGTAAATCTGGATGTTGCTGTTGATTATCAAGATGAGAATTTGCTTCAAATGCCTCCATTCTCGCTTCTCTACATCTCAATCTTTGAAACCCCAAAATTTTACAGTAGAAACGGAGAAAAAGGGTTTTGTGTTGTTATATTTCGGGAGAAAGAATGAAGACGAGTGAGTGAGAGAGAGAGAGAGAGAGAGTTTTAATATAATGAATAGCCGAATAGGTGTGAAACGTGTGATTGCACGGATGATTTCCGTCAAAAGACTAAACGGACAATATTTTTATTTTATTTTTTTTAACAATAAATGATTTAAAAATCTGAATAATTCTAAAACATTAGATAGCATTTTTATGTTATAGACTTTTAAGAATTCCGGATAATAAGAGGTTATATATCCTCCTATTTTTTTACTTTTACTTTTTCTCTTACTTTTCATCAACTCGAGAGGTTACCTTCTCTCTCTTCTTTTTTCTATCTCTTACACATATATATTAAAATAATAAAAAATAGGGTAAGATTATGTTAGTTGTATTACGTTATTCTTGAGTTTGACGTAAGAGAAAGAAATGGAAAGAACCGTGGGGATTGATCTCCCGTCCCCGTCCTCATCTCCGCTTAAAAAATCGTGAGTATTTAAACGAGGATCTTTGTCGGGTATTCGGGCGAAACGGGTATCCGCGTTTAATATAAACATTTGATTAAATGAGTAATTTTCACCGCGGAGATACCTGTTAAAGTAAAACTGTTTTCACCACGGGGATCATCACCATTAAGATTTTACCACGAATTTTAGAAAATGAATATACTAAATTATACAACATCATCTAATACAAACATATCTGAACCGAAATTAAAGTCTTAAAGAATCTAAATATATCAAAAATATCAAAACCAAATAATCCAATAAAGATAACGATTAAAATTAGGTTGTGTGAAAGTGTATACTATAAAGATTTTTATATTTTCTATTTAAAATTAATTTTATGTATATTAATATATATATATATATGTATAATTAATATTAAATTATAGTCGGATATCGTGTAATGCCGAGTATCTGGTGATTACCAAACCCGTCCTCGTCCTATTTATGTTGGTTTCGGCTTTTTTTGTCATCCCTAACTCATATTAAGTTTTAGTATTTAGTATAACATTATCTACGTTTGAAAAAGTTCTATTATTTATTATAATTTTACATATATTCAAAATAATTCAAAAATAACTGTTTTATAAATATTCGAGCTTTTCAATTCTAGAATGAGCCAGGTTTGACCTTGTGTCATGAAAACTTAGTAAGCTAGTAAGCGAAACTCAAACTCAATCTAAAATAGTCAAGAATTCAAATCAACTAGTTTGTTTACGGCTCACATATATTAATGTTAGTTGTTTCATTGATCGTAATAAAAACCAAAATTAAAAACGGCATAATCATAATCAAGTTATAGTTGTAATACTGGTGATTGTTCTTCTCATATGAAAACCTGATAAGAAAATCAATCTTGTTTGATAGAGTTGGCAAATTACAGCAAACAACAACATAAATAAGCTTTAGAAAAATGAATGAGTGAGTCAGGTTGGGTAGTGGGTCAAAAAGGGTTTGGGTCGAGTTAAGACAAACTATAAAATATAAAATAAATAACACTGTTTATCATATTATTATTGTTATTTGGATATCATGAAGATTTCATAAAGGATTAATCAAATTTCGTCTCCTTTTTTTAAGAATTTGAGAGCATAAGGTAAACCAAATAATAATTGGTTATTATAGAACAAATGTAACCATATTTATATATAAAAGTTCATCCTAATACCATTTAATTTTCTTTAAGCTTCATTGCCGATGAAACTAAATATTTATTTTTAAGTTAAGGTTTTGATGTTATTAAACTAATTTAGTTACAATCCCACTCTACTTGTCATATAAAAGCGAAAAATATATTATGAAGGAGATGGTGTTTTCTTTGATATATCTTTTGCAATCCTATATAATGTTTATATAGGATATGCAAAGTAGAATCATTTTGAAGGTTGATGACTTACAATTTAAGTGTCTAATGAGACAACAATAAAAGTTTCCGTCGTTTAGTAAAATATTACTAACAAATTGAAGTAAAGATATACTGGATTGTGTACATACGTTGTAAGTTTGGCGCTATTTTTGTTCTTGGTATTGTCACGGTTAATTGAGTGTTGCAGAAATAATAATGGAACGAAAGAATGGCAAAGACACACACCTATATAGACCCAGATAGATAAAAGTCATCTACTTGACCCCAAGAAAGAGCACACTGTTAAGAACATACAAACTCAAAATTAAAAGATATTACAAGCAAATATGAGCTAACATCTGTTCTTCTTCTTCTTCAAATGCTTGTTCTTCAAATATCTTTTCGTTCTGGTCATGGGCTCATGGTGTTCTTAAAATGGCATTCAACATTTTTCGACTTGTGTCCATCTTCATTGCCTAGCAGAAAAGACAAAAAAACTAGCAAAAAAACAAATAATACGCAGGTTTAGTCACGTTAATGAATTGAGCACATGAAATTCATATAACCAACTTTCTCTTAGACATTTCATCAAACACATTATGTGCATTCCCTAAATTGCTACCGAAGAACAAAAATGAGCAACATCTACGTTATGCATACCAAATCTAGTAACTGTTTTTGTGATTAGGGGAGCCATCAAAAGAGAAAAAAAGATTTGCAAGATTGGGTAAACAAAATAAATCAAAAAAGAGTTTGACTTGAGGACAAGGAGGGATGGACTCGTGGAGAGAAAAGTTGAAGGAAAGGGAGGAATAGCTTTAAACTATTTAGGTAACACATGTTAATTGAAGAGATATGAAGTATATATATATAGTTAGATATTTTCCATCTAAATGAATGAGTTTTAATAACTGTTTTGTTTTATTTAACTTATTTTCATAAATGTTTCATCTTATTTCATAAACGCTTCTATGATTCATTTCTCTTTCCCTCATTCTCAAACCATTAATCCAGACTGATAATTGTTATATTAGCATGAATAAGCAATTGTTCACTTTAATACATGTTTGCTAAACCATGCATAAACAATTCCAAGATGATGAAGTGCAACAACTAATGGTAGCAACAGCAAAACCAAATTCAAAATCATTGCTACAAATCACTTAAAATTCCATCTCAAGAAACCTACAACAAATTCACCACCAAACCCATAGCTAGAGACCTATCAACACTAGTTAATTTGTATACAATATGTTGGCAGTGAAATCACTCTGTGTTCAAATCTTTACTGTGATTAGCATCATCACTTGGCTCAGCAAGTTGGAGTGAAACGGGACAGTGATCACTCCCATAAAATCCTACAAAAATCAAAGACAATTTCAAGTGTCACACAGCAAGAAAAAATGTTTGACAAGAAACTATATAAAACAAAAAATGTGATGTGTTTGTATCTCTGTGTGAATGTGGGTGTCTATATAAAACAGCTGTAATCTGAAACTGTGTAGACAGAAAGTAAATCATATTCATACCCTCCAGTTCAATCCCTTGCCCATGCATCTCACATTTGACAACCCTCTTCTTAAGTTCTTCAGACACTAAAAAATAATCTATTCTCATTCTTTTACCACGATACCTGTAATGATCATATGAATAATAATATAAACAAAACTTAAATGAAATCATATATTTATAACATATTTCGATATCTGAAAGCACATACTTTCCGATAGGATTGCCAGACCATGAGAAGCCCCGCTCCATATCTTTGTCCTTGTGAAGAAATCTATATGCGTCTATTAGCTTTCCCCTGAATATCAATCCAACAATATAAAATGACAAATGAGTTGGTAGCTTTCAATAGTTCTATTTGATGGGATTCAAGATTATGAAAACCGTAAAGATAATGCGTACTCTTTTAGGATGGTACCAAAGCGCTTCCTCTCAGACAAGGTGAACCCTGGTTGCCCACAATCCTGCAGTTGACAATTGAACTTGGTATTCAGAATTAAATCAGCAGCTGTTTACAGATTTGTGAAGATTTTTTTTCAGTAAGTCAATTGATTTCCATGTACGCATTTTGTTTAAATGTTTTGAGAATAAGAGTCCTCTCCTGAGAGTCAAACGACATAATTTGAACTATTAGAAAATGAATATGAATTTGTTTATTCTTTTGATATTAGAATATTAGTGTCTAAGATGTAGAAGCATTCGTACTTTTTGAAATATTAAATACCAAATATGACGTGCAATTGGCATTTGACAATCTTGTCCTTAGGTTAGAATAGAAGAAGATGATAGCTGAACACAGTGTGCTTGAAAAAACAACTTAAAGAAGTACATAACCTCTTTGTTTGGAGGAATATAAGCATTAAGCTTTGCACTTTGAAAAAAATCTGGATGACTAACATCAATCTCTTCATGACTGCAAAAAAAGCCCTCTTCAGCATAAACTAAAAATTAATATAATTAACAAGCAGATAACAATTAGTAAAAGAAATTTTAAACCAAAGGCGTGTATTTAAGCTTGAGTCAAGGCTCTTGAACTATTATCAGTGACTTTTAAACTTTTTGACTTGTTTCCCTTTTAGCTAATTGTTTTAATTATGAAAGATGATTTGTGCACAACACTATTTTGCGATCTACAACAAAAAGTGGTTGTTCGGACCATTACACCCTTGAGGCCTTGAACATGTGGATGAGAATAATAGATGGTGGGTTTGTAGAGGCATAAAAGTCAAACTTGTTGTATGACAGATTTGTGTTGTGTGCAAATCACCTCCCTTTAATTATACCCACTAGACCTGACGACATTAAAAAAGAACCCAAGGTAAAACCCCTTTTCGCCTTAATGGGTTGTGTAATCTCCAAGAGTAGTGAAAGCCCTTATTTGATTTCCACAACAGAAGCATTTTAACAAAAAAACATATATTAAGCGGCATTTTCACGGGACGAATGAAGCTGACAACGTATGCATATGCTTAATAAAAATGATACTCGCACACTAAAACGCTTAGGAAAGATTTTGCAAATAGAAAGAAAGGTACCTAACATTAAGATCACCACACCAAATAAGGGGTTTATCTGTAGATTGCAAGATGAATTCTTTCATTCTTTTATCCCATTTTCTTCTCCTTTGAAATGAGGTTTCTTCATCTTTCCAACCATTGTTTGGTACATATGTATTCATTACACGGAATGATTCAAATTCAGCTATAATAACTCTGCCATCTGCTTCATGCTTCGAAACTAGAAATAAGTGACAGCATTAAAAATTCATTACCCCCACTAAGATCAAATGTAAATGAATAATAAGAATTCATTGACCATAAAGTTTTTTACTTAAAATACAAAGAACATCATTTTATGGGTATGAGAGTGGGGTACCTGAACCATCTAGGTTGAACAAAACCTTCTTTGGTGGAAAACATTTCTTCACAAACAACGCAGTTCCAGCATACTTTGAATCAGAAAGAGACCACCATACATCGTATTTTCTCAGAGTAGGACCTGATAATGCCCGTGTTATAATCTGCAAAATTCGTTAAAAGAGATAACAAGTTTTTTGTATGAGTGATCTGAAACTATTTGACTATGATCCAAATCTTGAACTATTTTTAAGACTTTAAATGTAAAGAAATAATCCAACTTATTAAACGTTATGTGAAGTAAGCTCTTGCTTCTTATACAAAGCAATCTACCATTCCCTGAAAGTTCATAATGTTCAAGCCAATCTTAAAAATGCAATGCGCTCCATTCACTTCCCATGTGTTTTTTTTTCTTTTTTTGAGGAAGAATTATAAATTTATTTTCATTAAGAAACAAGAACGATAATTAGCTTTACAGGAAACAAAACTTGAATCTTAAATTTAAGATGAAGATTTACCAGTTTTTCTTCTCGTGAAGAATTATTATCATCCTTCAACTCTCTTGGGTTTTTAGGAGCACCTTTGCCACCAGCTGCAGGCATCCTTACTTCCTGCCACCCATTTTACAGTTAGACAAATATTAACATCATATTTAAAATTAAAAAAAAAATTCACATGCTCAGACTAGTCATGCAAGCTTCTTTCAGACTAATTTCTCATGAGATTTTACATTTGCAACTATATCGGTTGTTTAAATTCCATTAAGATCAACAGGTTCTTATTTTTGGATGCTAACCACTTGTTAAAAATATCCAGCTGGGCAAAAAAAATTAGTAGTTTCAAATGAACTTGACCTGCAAAACCAAAAAGGCATAGAAGGACGCTAAAACTTCATAGGATTATCATTAAATCATAATGGAACTTAGCTTTTAGACACTGAGGAGGAAATATAAATGACATACACCAAATTTCTCATAAAAATTTCAGCACAGCAAAGGTAATGCAGTTTTGTAAACCCCAAATTCAAACATGTAACAGCCCTCACAGCGCATGTCACCATTCCTCACACATTCAACCACACCAAACCCCAACGTATTGACAGCATTTGTCTGATTTTCCTATATAAGGCGAAGAACATGAATTCCAGCTCCGTTAGGGTAAAATCAAATAAAAATATAATACATTGGCACCTGTATGGCGATGACATCAGGATCAATGGAGTCAATGAACTTGGTGAACTCAGGCCAGTTGCTTTTAACTCGAAGAAGAAAGCTGTTAGCGTTCCAAGTCAAAAACTTTGTGGGTTCTTTCTTTTGGGTTTGGTTATCGTGATCTTCAACTGGGGTTGTCGTTCCTGTTTTTGTTTCGCCATCATCGGCTGATGATGGTGAAGAGAGGTTGGGTTTCTTGAAAGAAACATCTTTCTGCACTGGTTGAAAGAATCGCTTCATCCTGTGATTGTACTGATCATCGGAGGGCCCTCTCTCCGGCAAACAAATAACAACAGCTCCAGCCCGTATACCAACCAAACCATACCCAAAAGACCCGTAGGCCTAGGTCAAATCTGTATATTGTTCGGTAAATCCTTATTTTTCCTGATTAATATCTTTTAATCTCATTCATAGGTATTAAACAAAAATAATGTTTGTTTTTTGTTTACATTTAGATTTTAATTTTTTTAAATAGATTTAAAAAGCATATTAATAACCTCTAATATAAAACATGTTTTCAACTCATCTATTTCCAAACATTCTGTGTCATATGCTTTTTCGAAACTTTCCGGTACGATTGTACCCTTGCTTTCATCGTCGTCATCGACAAATGTCATTTATAACCAACCATTGTCACACTTTTTGCCATACCAAATCACTACCTTGGTTTGAATCTCGATCAAATTTCTTATCATTATTATTTAAACACACATTCTCTCTTCTCTCTCTTGTGAAATTAATTTGAGGATCTATAATGTAAACCTTTCAAAAAGAAATATGATTGCATTATAGTTCCATCATAGTTCTCCCCCACCCCCTCCTTTCCTATGAAATTGTGTTCTGTGTATGTATATATTCTTCTTCATAAGCAAACTTCAAGATGCCCAAAAACAATTAAAAAAAGGATCATGTTTTATGAAGTTTAAAATTGTGTTTTTGCCTTACTTTATTATTCTGGTTTATTTAAGTCATTTTATTATTCTGGTTTGAAATTTGACATTTAAATACTTTATTTTATAATTACACGAGTTTGATAGTCATGAACATGCGACATTTGAGTACGTAAAATGATAAAGTAGATCATTACAAACATGCACGTTTTTATAAAAATAACCAGTCAAATATGAATGAATATTTAGATATCATAACTACCCCATATTATTTAGATACATTCTTAAAAAACAAACAACATAGGTACTAAATCTGTTTTTAAAGTTAATTACTTTAATGGAATTTCGAAAGGAGTTTGGTCTTGGTGTGTTGTGCCCAGAGGATGATTGGCTGAATAATTATAAGATTTGTTTTCTCTTATCAACGGTGTTGTTTTGTCGCATGATAACATATTAGTCTACAAACATAACCTTGATTTAAAAATTTTGTTCTCGGTAAAACGTTTAACTTTTTTTATAGAAAGCTCTTTTTCCTAAAGTATGCTTCCTGATAAAGTATTGGTGGATTAAATTGAATGCCTCAAAAGTAAATTTTTTTTTTTTTTGAGAGTTGAGCACAATATAATTTCTACTCCTATTGAACCTCTCAGACTGAGATAGTTTTGTCTTCAAATTTATGTCTTATTTATGGTAAATGATGAATGGCTAGAGGAATTGGACTATGTTTTGCTTTCATGTCCCAAGGTATGTTCCAAGTAGAGAAGAATCATCTTATGGTAAAAACTAAGTTTTACTGTAATGTCAACTTAGACGTCTTAGTTACTGGTCTCGAATAAACCAAAAAATATGGGTAAAAGATAAATTATTCCAAACTACTCTTGTGTAACTTTATTATTGTATATTTAGACATTGAGGAATAAATTTCACCATGCTCTGTTGGATTCTCAGAAAGCTTTCAAGGAAGGAGGATGTCTTGATCTCAATTCAATCATTTTCTAGGCTACGGTGGAGATTGGAGAATAGATGCAAGATTTTGTGGGAAATAGAAATTTTGAATCTTAAACCCTTAATCAATTATGATTTTGTAGTGAGTTATCATCTTGACAACTTAAACTTTGTAACGAGAATCGTTTTTATTACGAGAATCGCGAGAACCAATCCTAGCCGTCCGATTCCCCCTCCTTCAATTGGATTGTCCACCCATGAATTCCTTACATGCACCCTGCCACACCCAACCCCCTACGCTCTTCATCCATGAATTCCATTATCCAAAATGAACGGCTAATATTGGTTATCGCGGTTCTCGTAATAAAAACGGTTCTCAAATGAACCTTCCCTTATATATATGACATGGACAAACAGTAGATTGTAATTGGTAGAAAGTTGAGAAACGGTAACATTGAATTCAAATTCAAATGAATTGGGAGTGGGTTGAATGAAAATTATGAAATAGGTAGGTGGGTTTTTTAAAAAATTATATATTAATGTAATTAATTATAGGTTGTTTACAAATTATGTTTAATAACTTGTGACATATTATATTTAGAAAAAAAATAATTATATATTTGTAACTGTCTCATTTTTATCTACATTTTAATATAAATTTTATCGTGATATGACATTTTCTTTAAAAAATAGTATACTTTAAAATTTTGTTATCCATCAATAGCACTAGGTAGATAATTCATAGACATATCATTTATTTTGTATATCCATTCCTTCTACGTATCAATAGTCAATATAATCACTAATTTCTTGGTCTTTAGATAAAAGAATTGAAAATATATAATTTCTTAAAATTTTCTCGTATTAAAATAAAGTTTATATGAGTATATAAGATTTATAATGAAATAATGTGTATGTTAGTTGATACACTCCAATATATTATATTTATTTGTCATGGTTTAGTTTAGTAATTTGATGTTGTAAAATATTTAAAGATTTATCATTAAGTGTAATGAATAAACATACATATATCAATTTAAAATTAAAAATACTTATCATAATATAACTCAATTCAAATAATGAAACATCAATCAATATTAATTCATGAGAAAAATCAATTTTTCTCGTGAATTATTATTTTTCGCCAAGTTGTCTTTATTTGTTAACTATATACTTATATTGGTCGTTTCTCACGTACGAATTATGATAATGAATGTTTTCATTTACTTCTTAACAATATTCTCTTATATATATATATATGTGTGTGTGTGTGTATGTATATATAGTTGGCAGATTAGAAAGAAAATTTGTTTTATTCGCACAACATTGACGATTTTAGTAATGACATGGAAGTTTTATAACCGTTCATAAACCGCATGTTAGTGTGTTATTAATATGTTTGGTAACCACTTGTGGGTCTTTTAAAACCGCTGATTAGTGGCATAAAGTTATTTTTAGAACTAATACTACCACACTAAGTCTCTTTGAAATTGATGGTTAGCATGTAAGTAAATAACCGTCTATAAACTATAGCTCAACATAATTACCGGGTAGTAAAAAATGTCATATTAGTAGGTTTTATAACTACCCTTACTACTTGGCATTTATATAAAATTTAATTTTTTTAAGTTTTCTTATTTTTTTAACTAATAACTTTAAGATTATTATTGAATGTATATTTTAATTTAGTGTTATTTTGTGTTTTCAATTATATATAATTAAATAATAAACTATACCTAAGCAATTTTGTTATGTATAAACAAAATCCATTCTATGCTTAAATCTTAATTTTATGTGATGTAATTTAAGTATACTTATATTGATATCATTATCATTTACTTTTTAATAATTTTAGTTTAAATTCTAAATATACAAATATATAATTGACTAATAAAAATGCCTTTGCTCAAATTAAGTCATACATCAACAATAATATAAATGGTCAAGATTGGTTCTTTCGGTGCTCATATAAAGAATGATTCTCAAATAAACCTCCCGCCCACACACAAGATAAGTGACCCGTGTAATACACGAGCAAGTAAAAATAAATGATGAACAATATTAACCAACGTAATTAAAAAAGTGCTTATATTAGAGAGGAAATTCATGTAATACACGTGGGATAGTAAATATTTGAGGATGAGGAAGTTGTCTACACCTCAAATATTGAGTCATTTTCATGTCTTGTATCTTTGAACATTTTGATGTCATCATTAGTATGTATAAAAATTAAAATAGATAAGCTTTATTTACACACCCGAGTACCGCACAGGTTTCTAAGCGTTTTAAATAATATATATATAGGGGAGGGTTCAAATGAGAACTGTTTTTCGTACGAGAACTGTGAGAACCAATCTTGGTCGTTCATTTTGGACAATGGAATTCATGGATGAAGAGCGTGAGAGGATTGAATGTGGCAGGGTGCATGTAAGGAATTCATGGGTGGGCAATCCAATTGAAGGAGAGGGAATTGGACGGATAAGATTGGTTCTCGCGATTCTCATACGAAAAACAATTCTCATTTTAACTTTTGCCTATATATATATATATATATATATATATATATATATATATATATATATATATATATATATATATATATATCGTTAATATACGAAATAACTCAACTAAGAATTAAAAGATAAAAACAATAATATTCATAAATATAATGATAATAATAATAAATATAAATAATAGTTATAAATAATTAACAATAATATAAATAATTAAATACCATAATTATAAATAACAACAAATAGATAAAAGCTAAAATATGAAAATATAATGTTCAAACTAATGAAGTTTATTTTATGAGAAAAACGAGTTATCCATCACACATGTGACATGTCTTCAAGACAGTTAGGATGATTGGAGTGTGTGGTGAAAATGGCGTGATGAACCTCACAACATTGTTGTAAAGCTAACATCACTCAATCACACAGTGGTCATGATTTAAAATGAGAAAGACTATAAAGGAAAAATGCGGTGAAAGGTATGGGACCACCCAACTTTTCTTTTCCTCTTGTTTTATTTAATAGTTGGATAGTAGATAGATTTTATAATTTGATGTGGTAAAAATTAATTATTGTATTGATAGGTTAAGCTGTGTGAATTAAAAATTGATGTGATGATATAGTAAGAATGATTAGGTGTAAATGACTATAAATAGACTTATAACATAATAAACATGCTTTTTTAAAAGTACTTTTCGCTAATTATTTCTTTAAAGACAAAAAATTATAATTCCACACTTATTAAAAATATCTTTTAAAAGTACATATTTACTAACTCATATTTAAGAAAAATTGATAGAAGAAACAATTTATAAATTCTAGATCTCTTGTACTATTACTAATACATGTTAATTCACTATGACCCCAAATTTCTTACAATAAACTCGTGGAATGAATGTTTTAAATTAACTAACTTAGATATGCTACAGTGATACATATTTTATGATTCTTGTATGAAACTTGACCTTTAATATTTCTTATTTATTTGTTTATTTATGTAGTTAAAATGATAGGTAAATTGACTCCTCCTTGAGTTTGTCAACTATATTAACTTATTTTGATTCATGTAAGGGGACTAGGTCACTAGGATGTAGAATTGTAGATGTCTAAAAAACAACTAACAAAAATCCTAAACAAACATTTAAGCAAGAGAGAGTAAGTGGGAAGAAAAAGGGGCGGGGTGTCTTCGGGTGTAGGAAGCGAAGGAAGGGTTTCGGGAAGGAAAATGGGGAATTGTTTCAGTGTTTCTTTAGCTACATTTGCAGCATTGCGTAACTCATGGTCTAAGAAGAAGAAAATTGCGCGGCTTGATTGGTAAAGGTATGACTATCTACATATTACTTCCTTCATAAACCGTCATACAAAACTAGGTCTTGTTGTTGTTTTGCTTGATTGGTATGATAGATGGTATGTGTAATGTACTAATGTATGTATCTCACAAATATAATAAAGGCGTGTATGATATTGTTTTTACTAGCTTAATACTTTGTGTATAAACACGGGGGATTGTTAGTGTGAATTTCAAATATTTATAGTGTAAAACCTCAAACAACTAATAAATTCATATATCCATAACAAATCAAGAAACATTAATTAAAATTGAAAAATAAAGAAAGAAAATTGATATATTCTATAATTTGTGCCAAATGTTGTTGGTGGAATTAGGAATTAGAAATTAACATGGGATCCGGTAGTTGTTGGTTAAAATTGTCCAACAGATTTGCAATAATAGTTGAATTAGGAATTAAATTTCGTTGAAAAATGCTTTTAAATGATATGAGTTCCAATTAAGAAGACGGATAACACATTTCTACTTAAAATCTGCGTCCAACTCAAAATTCACAACTTTTTGCTTGTGACGTAAGAAACTCTTTGTGCCTTAGTTAGTTTAGAAAGTAAAGGGGGATGATTAGTGTGAAGAAATTTAAAAATGAAATGATTACATTATTACCTCTTTCGTTAGTTATTTTAGGAAATAAAGAGAGATGATTACTGGTTAGTGGGAAAAAAAATTAAAATTGAAATGATAACAACATCGTAACCTTTTTTCTTTTAATATAGATTAAAGATTAAAGATATAAACAAGAAAAAGACAAAATATGAATTACGAGAATAAAAGAAAATAATATACATGAGTGTGTGTTTTATAATGATTTACGAAGAACAAAGCAAACCTTTCTTTCAAGAACTCAAATCGGCAATTATCTATACTACTATATAAAACATTTAACATTCTCTTTCCTCTTAAATTTTAAGACTTCTTAAAATTCAATCAATATAAAATCTTGACCCTTCATTTAATCTAAATTAATCTCATTCACTCAATTTTTAATTATTTTGTTCCCTCCTAATTTACTTTAACTTTATTCAAAATATACTCTCTCATACTAATACAATTATCCACTCACATCAAAATAATTTTTAAAATCTTATTAACTCTTCTCTTTATTTCATCAATATAAATATTTTTTCTTATTTTATTGTCTTTTAGAATTTATTTTTAAAATTAATAAAATAGTTAAATATAAATAAAAGAAAATTTGAAAAAAACCCGGATATGTTGCTGTAGAGATTTTTTTGTGACATTGATTCGTGCGAATAACATATCATTACATATTTGAAAGCGAAATATTGTAAACCAAAAACTATTTATCGCCGCAGTATTGCGCGAGTACGATGCTAGTCATCATTTAATTGTCTCAACCTCCACGAGGGTTTTGTTTATCGACACCAAATTCAGCAAGTAAACATTTCGTAATAATTAATATAAAAAAATCAAGTTTAGAAAGATATTTTACAATAATAATTAATAATAAAACTATTAATAATACATTTAAATAAAACTAAGAATTCAAAAACTTCAAAATATCTATAATTACAATATAATACATTTAACATTCTCTATTCTATTTTACTTAAATTCTTAAAATTTCATCAATCAGAAATGACTAATATACCCCATCAGATAACCTTCATTTATTTCTCATATTTTACACATTCTTTCATAACTTCACACTTCCCCACACACAAAAAATAAAGAAAATTGTTGTTTTGCTGTATTTTGAAAATGAAAAAAAGAGTTGATAGAAAGAAAAAAGAAAGACATAAAACGATATGTTACAGGTAGAAACTATTCGCCAAATACCTACCCCTATATTCTATAAACAGCATGTTATCAGATGAAAACTATTTACCATCACGACATTATGTGAGTACTATGCTAGTTTATATAAATTTGGATAAAAGTAAATCACAAAACATAATATTATCAATTAACTAATTTATTTGATAATATAATATTAACAAGATATAAAAATACTAAAAATAAAGTTAAATATTTAAGAGTGACAAAAAAAAATAAAAATTTGTCTAAATGAGCATTTATGGCTTTATGTAACAAATTTTAAAGTATAAGGACTAAAAGTGTTATGCAAGAAAGAGTAAAATGATCATTTTCAAATATTTAACACTTAAATTTTCATTTTTAATGGTCAAACAGACCAAATTGTTACAAAGATTATCATTGTAATTTTAAACACTAAAGAATAAAACCTTGAATTTTAAGCAAACCATATGAACAAAATTTGTAATTAACTCTTATAATAATGAATCAAACGAATCTATGTTTGCTTAATCGTAAACAACCCTACAGCTACATTCTTGCCTACTGTTTACGGTTTGGAGTGCTCGATTTAACTTCACCTACCTCTTCATCTTAACCTAAAGGTAATAGTTTAAGGTTTATTAGTCGTTATAATGTAAATTTGTTTACGGTTTAGAATGTAGTGATTAATTAAATTAATTCTTTCCATGATTAAGGTTTGTTAGTTAAGATTTTTTTTAACTGATCATATTATTTGCTTGTTTTGTTAGCTGCCTGCAAGACCTGAAACCCGCAAGGACCCAGCTCTTAAACCTACAACCCGTTGACCCGAACCCCACAACTCAAAGACTTATCAGGGTCGGGTTTCGGATGTGTCTTTTTAAAAGAAAACCTGTTTAACCCGAAATCCTGCTGAGGTGACCTGGTTAACAGCTCTAACTGGGACCATGTACTTAGTTGACAAATTGGGAAAATAGAAAAACTAATAATATATGCATTATTTACAAATTACAGACACTAACATCCCAGAGCTAAGTACAAGATTTGTGTCGAAGAACGTTGACATACAACGTTATGTGAGAACTGGGGCACACACTCTACACATAGCTGCTGCTTTAATCATGTTGGATTTAGCTGCATCGAGCAAAGGATCAGCCTGAAACGCTTTATTGAAACAGAATTTTGCTTCTTCCCATCGCCTCTCGGCAACAAACACAAGCCCTAGATTGTTATATGCAGGGGCGTAGCCAGGCTGCAGATCCAGCGACTTTGTGAACATCGCCTTTGCACATTCATATTGTTTTTGCTGACGGTAAAAGTTCCCCAAATTACAAAATATTGTATGTGCCTGTTGGGGCTTTGCTAAGGATAAGGCGCGTTTATATACTTCTTCAGCTTGTAAAGATGAGGTATCAGATAGTTGCAGAGAGATACCTGGTGAGATTGCGGAGATTAAAAAAACAATGAACCTGTAGATTTCAGGTTAAAACTACTTACTAAGGGGATGTTTGGATAACTAGTTTTTTTTAGCTTTTTTTACCTATTTACCCTTCTTTTAACCTAATTTGATAGACTATTACTCCTAAATCACAAAAGGTCCCACGTATTAAAAATGCAATCGAGACCACAAAATTCTATTAATTTTTGTAGTTGCAAACTAATTTTTAGTCAAAACTTGAGATTTTGATAACCAAACAATCGAAAAACCATTTTGTAGTTAAAATTAAGGCGAAGGTATAAGGATTGTGAATTTTACCTAGGTTTGACCAAGCATAGGAGCATTCCTTATCACGAGCAACTGCAGCCTTGAAGTATGTTTGGGATGTTTTAAAGTCTTGGGTACAGAGACTATGAAGCCCAAGTTGATGCCATTGTACCGCATCATCTGGGTCCTCCGATATTGCCTTGATATACAATAAGGCACACAAAATATAATAGAATTCTTTCAATTTTTTTACTATGTTCATTTTTTTGAAGAAAGTTGAATGAGGAATTACCTGCTTTAAACTGTAAAGAGCTCTTTCCTCAACCTCCATCAGTTCATCTTGTTCAATTTTAAATCCAGCTGCGATTTCATGCTGGGCCTTGTGAACCATGGCAAGCCCGGCCCAAGCTATGGGGAGCTCCACTGCAAGTGAGTCCCCTTCCTTTAATATTGAAGCCATTTCATTTCCAGCCCATGAAAGCTGTTCACTAGGATTTTGCGACCTTTCAGCTTCTCTGATTCGGTGAACAGCAACAGCATATCGAGTTGCCAAACAATTGGACTCCAATTTTGCAGCCTGAACAGCAGAATTTTCATTACAGGCTCTTTATTACATAAAAGGTAAGTTCCCGACTTAATTCAACTGTTCTTTTCTGTAATTAAAGAAAAAAGTTCAGTAAAAAAAAGATTGCAAAAGATGATTAATGACCACCTTTTCCAAACACTTGCCAGAGTGTCTATGATCACCAGACATGTAATATGCATTTGCAAGATTGGTCCATACATGAGCAGCTTTTGGATCTGCTTTTGCAGCAGCTAATAAACATTCTTTGGCGACATTAATCGCAGTAACTCTATCCTCACAAGCCCCATTGTCACCATTAGCCCCCGCACCTGAGTATTAACACCCTACTTCTACTTAAAATTATATTTTTGATAATTTAACATTTGTCTAACATCTGTTGCAAGTACGGATGAAAATTTACCAACATACCTGCAACTACGGAACCATATTTACACAAAAGAAGGGCAGCATAGTTGATAAAAACAGAGGGATGGTTTTGGTCTTTTAAGATGAGGTCTTGAAAACATTTTGCTGAAAGCTCCAAGTTTCCACTGGATCACAAATGGCCATGTAAGTTACCTCATGTGGATGTTGGTGTGAGATTAGTATATAAAGCATGTATGTCACCGAAAGAAAAGGCAATAAGATTAAGAGGATGTTTGGATTTGTTTTTTCCTTTTAATTATAAATTTTATTTAGGGAACAAATTAACATTTGGGATGATGACAAGTTTCATAAAAGTGGCAGCAACACTAACTATCAGGGATATGATGACATTACTAATTTACCCCTTCTTTTTTAACTGAACTTTAGATTTGCCTATTTCTTATACAAACTGTCTCTACTTGTCATTTTATCTATTCATGTCTTTCATAATCAATTTTATCCAGACACTTAAAAATCTTAATGTTACAACTTTAAACAACAAAGGCACTTCCAACCACTATTTTCAAGTCCACTTTATCACAGTTAACTATCCAATCCTGATTATTCGATATCACAGTCATTTCTAGAAAGAATGATTTTTGCTTCAGATTATTGCTTCATTGTCTTGTGCTTATTCAAAACATATGCATCAATGACAGTAGCTTACATCGATTAGTAAGAATAAGGATACACCAAAAGTTTAAGGTCCTTACTTATGAAGATGAGCAATTCCAAGGTTCCCTATGCAATCCAAGTTTTCAGGGGTAGCTGCCAACAAAGACGAAAGTACTGATATAGCACTCTAGACAAACAGATAAAAAGGGTTATATTAGATCATGAATCAGATTGTAATTAGGCAGGCAATAATGAAAAAAGAAAGCATTTGTACCTGCAAATGGCCGGCCTTAAGCAGCAATACACCTAAAGTGTTCCAAACAGATGCCTGCCTAACATCAGATGTCATCGACTCGTTTAACTTGCAAATAATTTCTTCAAGCTCCTTCCCATCCAATTCTTTTCCTGAACCATATTCTTCCGCACTTCCCAGCAATATACACTGCAAGTCAACAACATATTGATAATAGCTGTATTAAATAACTCAACTACCATCTAGAAACTTTTAAAAAACTTCTCAGAGTGCAAAGCTGTAATCCACCTGGGCATGATGAGTCTGAACCAAAGAAAGCAAATCGGGCCTATCGATATCTTCATCACCACGAAGCAAAACTTCTTCTGCCTTTTCATATGCCGAAACAGCCTAAAGAAATCCTTCAATGTTAGTGCAAAAATAACACATACATACAGTCAATCGTGGCAAGATCCTACCTTTTGTGGTTGTCCCATCCTTTGATACATTAGCCCAAGTATAAAATGAACATGGGCATTTTTAGGCATCTTTCTTGCAACATGTACCAAACCCTACAAATTTTCAAGTGAGTGGACTAATCACCCATACAATTTTCCCAAACTATCTATGGATAGTAGAAAACGTACAATAACAAGCAATTAAAAATGACAATATAAAGAACTCACTGTTTTGAGGCTGCTGACTTTTTCCTCACGAGACGAGGGCATACCTGGACTGTTATGATCACCTTCAGCATCGGCTCCACAATCAATGGGCAATTCCATTTTACCAATTCGTGAACGGGATTTCCCCAGTTTTTTAGATTGTTTACCTTCTAGTTCCACTGTGTCAGAATCTTTGCCCAACAAATTGATTTTATCTTGATTGTTTTCTTCATTAGCAAACCTACACAACAAAACTACCCACATCTATTACACACATTACCAGCACAACTCCATAATTTGCTCATAGGTATACACCATACTCGTTACTTACAATACAATAGATCTGTTTGAGTTTTATATGCAACTTATGTCCATTTATGTTTTGGGCATCCTAATTTGAAAATTTAAACTATTCTCAAAGTTAAGATTTAAATAAACAGCGAAGTCAAAAAACACTAAATCCGTTGCCAGTTAACTAACACCAATTACAAAGTTGAAATCACTCATTTGGTATTTAAACCAAAGTGTAGTTATATTGCCATAGAGGCCGGATGATTGACCCTCTTGAACCTAATTAACTTTATCAAATTGAGGAACATGAAAGAAAACCCAATTAACATTTCTGGTTTGGTACAGTATCTGTTTGCTTTTCAAAAAATAATAATATTGGGGAACATGAAAAGAAAGCATTGAATTTAAAGAGATCAAATTTAGCTAAGAAGAGGATTAAAAAGAAATGTGGAAGACCTGGGAAAGGAATCGAAGGCGTCAGTATCTGTAGGAGGGTCAATGTTGAGGTCAGCTAACACTACAATTTTGGGTGGATGAGGCCGTGGCAGCGCTTTCGAGTTATCTTCCGGAACGACGGCGATGACGGAGGAGAGTTGAGGTTTTGTATGGATGCCAGCATGGTGGTTGGTAGCTGGTGGTTGAGACATTTTTCTAGGACCAAGCTGTTGTGTAGGTGATGAAGAAGAATAAAACATAAGCTTCAGCTTTTAGATTCATAATAAAACATAAGGTTACATAGCTGACGTTGTAAACAGACTAGTCACGCACTGCTTTCTAAAAAGTTTACAAAAATCAATCACAATTAAACTATATGTTTAGTAAAACACAATTGAACTATAATACAAACCCGGCCATCAATAGGATAACGTAAATGGTTTATAGAATACATATGAAAGAAGATTCATACCACAAGAGTAAGTTAGGCCCGAAACAGTAGAAGCCTCAAAGTGAATCCATCATGAATAACTAAACTTTTTAGTAAGTGAAAATAGTTGTTTTAGTTCACTCATGGCTTCCACTGTGCCTCCAAATTTCTAGAAGTGGTGAATATGTAAATAACACTGCACCAAGGTCAAGACTTGAGGATTTTGTGGTCTAAATAATTCAAAGGCTTTGTACGAAACTTCCTCTAAATGTGACATGCTGTTTTATAAAGTTTCAGAATGAACAATCTGAATGATGCAAATTACCATTTTAACCTTAATAGTGATATATTATATTATAAGATATGATTGTTTAACAAGGCAACATGTGAAAGAATGAGTATTAGGGTAAAATACTTGGTGCTTAATGACTCAGAATGTACTTTAAGGTAAGATAGAATGATTTAGCAGTGTTCTGTTTCATTCAGCACAATTTTCATTCAGAGGCGGCAATCAAACACGCTGAATGCTGAACGATTCAACATTCAACGTTGAATGGTTCCATTAAGCAGCAAACAAATAGCCCCTTACATTCATATATACGTTTGTATAATTAGAGAATAACAATCATCCCTACAACATATATATGATTACTCAAGTGACTGGACCTTTCTTTAAAACAAATATATGTTTATGTAAATCTTAACTCCTTAAATATATGATTGTATACCATAACAAATAAAGTTGAAAATTCAAAAAATACAAATTAATAAGAAAAATCTTACGTGTATATATGGGGCTTCCCAGTTGATTCTTGACACCAGATATGAAAAAATGTGATGAGTCGGCTTATGGATCTGTAATTGCTCTGTTTTAAGCACTAAGATTTGAAATCTACTTAGGAAGAAGAGAGATCATTAATGGGTATGAAGAATGTCGCCATGAAGATCAAAAATGCATGTAGAAAATCCCTAAAGTTTAAAGACCAAGTCTTTGAAGTTAGCATTTCGAATAACAAACGGTGGAACTGAAACAATTTATGGTTTCTGAAAGGAGTAAAAGATAATCTTACAGAATCAGAATAAACAACGATTCTTGGGCAACCCACTAATCCTTCAACCTGCAAAATAAGAATAAAGTTCGCTAACAGATGTTTGTAAACCAAGAAAAGAACACAAAAAAATGACGATTCTTGAGCAACCCACTAATTATGTAAAAGAAAATTAGTTCCATGAAATTAGAATAAAAAAAATAGAATTATGCAGTTTCAAAAAAGAAGAGGGGAACACTTGGCGGGCGTTTGGTTCGCAAATATTTTTCATGGGATTTGAATTTTGTCAAAGGATTTGCATTTGGCAGAATGGTGAATCATGTCCTGTGTTTGGTTGACAAAATCTGTTGTAAATCTTGTTTGTTTTGTAAGGAACACTACAATAATGGCAACTACATAACATGACTAAATAAAAGAAAGAACACTACAACAATTGCAACTACATAACATGACTCCAAATACTCTTTCATTCTTCTTTCTTTACGTTTGCGTGTGTTTAAACTAAGTCGAGCAGTCAGCGGGAGGCCTAGTCGATGTAGGCCCTCAAACCAAACGGCCCCGTCTCCAACTGAGGTCTTCTCGCCCGCTGCCAGGAAGATTCGATCCCAACGATCCGGGGAAAACTAGAAATGAATTATTTATCTAGGGTAGCGACAAGCCATGACTTGCAACTTTGATCTACCAAGTATCAAACAAGTATATAAATCAATCCCCTGTCAAACTAGTATATAAATCAAACAAGAAAAGCATGGAATTAGTTTGCACCAGTTTCACATATGGTTATCAAGTCAAATACATAAGTGGACTACAAATTAAAAAGAAATTTGTTGTTGTTCTATGAAATGGATAAAAATACAGCAGTCGATCAAGTAGAAATTTCCACAAACTATTCAACAAACCAGTTAAACCTAATGTTATTGCATATAAATTACGTCAAATACAGCAATGGACTACAAATTAAAAAAAAATGTTGTTGTAGTTCTATGAAATGGATAAAAATACAGCAGTGGACTACAAATAAAGTCAACTACAGCACTGGATCAAGTAGAAATTTCCACAAACTCGAGAGATAAATCGACCGCAGAGAGATAAATATACAGCAGTGGACTAAAAATACAGCAGTAGTAAAATCGAGAGATAAATCGACCACAAACTCGAGAGATAAAGTCAAATCGAGATAAAAATACAGCAGTGGTAACTGATAAATCGACCACAGAGAGATAAAATCGAGAGAGAGAGAGAGAAGCGAAGGAAAAAGCTTTACCGGAGAGCTCACGCCAGTGCAGTCGCCGGAGCTTTGCTGTTGCCCCTGTCGCCGTAGATTTGTGTGCAGCTCGTCGGAGATGTTGATGGATGAGGAGGAGGCGACTATGAGGATGGGGGCGGCAGTGGGTTTGAGAGCAGCCTTTGATTTTAATTTTTAGGGAAAATGTCCATTTACTTCTATAAATAATTTTAAATATATTCAAAGCACAAGTTTTTATATATAAAGTCAATGGTCTTAAATATATTTTTAGGTATATAAGATATTTTATAATTTAAAAAATATATAAGTTTTTAAGTAACAGTCATGTTTTATACACCAGAAATAAATAATTTAAATATTAAATATTTATAATGTTAAAAAATAATAACTAGATATATAGTAAAATAATTAAAAATATATAATAATGTAAAATTTCTTAAAAAATATTAAATTTATTAAAAATCAAAAATTCATACATAATGTCACTAGGTTAATGCACATATGATAAACATGTTAAGTTTTAAAAAACGATATATATTAAAATTTAATAAAAAATATTAAATAATTATAAAAGTAAAGGAAATTAGAATTAAAAAAAATAGCGGAGGAAATTTACCCCTTTATAATTAATAATATAGTTTTTTTATTAAAAAATTTAAATAATAAATTTTATAGGCAAAAATACATAACCAATTATCGTGAAGGTACTTGCACATTAATTTAAATAATAATCAATTAATTAGATTTAAATTGTTTATAAAAATACATAACTCATTTGAAAGATGACGTGTTTTTTAGTTTTATAATAATTTTGACTTAGTAGAAGTAAAAACCAAATTGAAATTTTAATATAAATGGATGATTGAAATTTAATTTTACTAAAATGGACGAATAAGATTGTTTAATAGAAATAATCCTAGTTAGTCTTCTATATATTTAATAGAATATTAGAATCTCTTTATGATTGAATTTGAATTTTTTTTAATTTAATCTAATTGATATACGTGTTTACATAAATAACAATAAAAATATGTAAATGTACCTATTAAATGGTTTGAATAAATATTTTTGTTAAGATATTTAAGTATTAACAAATTAAATCACGTAAAAAATAACATTTGAAGAAACAACCCATTCGTAAATCATTTGAGAAAATAAAAAAGGATAATTGATGAACAAAATTTTAAAAATAAAATAATGACAACATAACCTTTTTTTAAATAAAGATTATGTTAGAAGGGTAAAATGGTAAATGGGTTAATCCCTAGGGGCCTTGTATTTTTAAAATACCTTGTGTAAAATATTTGATGGGGTTTTAAAAAAATCCCGTAATTTAGAATGTTCTTTTTTCAAACAAACATAGGATTTCTCAACTATAAAATCGAAATCCTAAAAAATATCATGAACCAAATAGGGCCATATGATCGCCACTAAGGTATTGATGAATGAGGGTTTTCATCAAAGAGAACAACAGAGATAGGTATTTTATAGTGGATAAAGTGGCAAAGGGATTAAGGCACCATAACATCACATATATGCTAATAGGAATGAGTTTAAAAATCCAACGGTTCCGATTAGTGGATACAAACCTAAATAAAGAAAAGTGATATCACAACTTTTTTCTTTTAATATATATTATTATAATTATAGATTTTTTTTTCTTTTAAAAATTAATAAGAAGAGTGATAACATATTATATTTAATTTAATTACAATTATTTATTATTTATAATTTATAAAAAGAGCAAAATATCACTCCTAGTAGAAATATAAACACTTTAGCAGTAGGGAAAAAAATAATATACGTCAGTTTCTCCGACTATTTTTTAACAAAAAACTCATACGGAGTAATAATATTCACCGTAAACGGAATTATCCCTTAAAAGTATAAATCGATTATTCATTCTACTACACACCATAAACAGATTAAATACAACTAAAAAATGCATACAAATAAGACCAAAAAATAATCCAAATCATACAAAATCCAAGTTTCTAATCAAACAACAAAATTATCTTTACACTTTCTGAACCAACGTATGAAGCTTCGAAGCCACCGTCTTGGTTAACCATGTAAACAGTCGAACCACCAGATCATCAGGACATCAGCTATAAGTTCTTCTTTTTTACTAAATACATGTTTCTAAGATGAATTCCAGGGACTTTCAATGACCGGGCCATTACCGAACAGGATGAGAGGTCAAACCCGAGACTCATCTACTACCAACTGAATCCGACCCGCGAGCCTTTGACCATTTCTTCTTGTTCTTCCAAAACTCATCTTTCTTTGATTTCTTCTTAACCTTAACCCAACCCAACTTACTACTAATTATACCCATAATCGCACTTTTATCCTTCTTATTCTTCGTCGCAGCTTTCACATCCAAAATCGCCCTTAACTTTTGATATGATTTTGCATCAGGCACTTGCCCACTTTTCACCATCTGTTTATGATAATAAAACGCCCTCTTAAAATCACGAACACGAACATAAGCATAAATCATGGTGGAATAAGTAATCGAATCTGGTTTCAGTTGTAACACAGCCATCTCCTTTAGCAGCTGTGGCAATTTACTTTCCTGCCCTCCACGAGCATATGCGTTTATCAGCATATTATATGTCATAACAGTTGGCTGAAAACCAATCTTTCCGAATTCACATATCACGTCCCGTGCCTCACTATATTGTCCTTGTTTCGCAAACCCGTCCACAAGAATATTAAATGTCACACGGGTTCCTTCCACTTTATCATTAATCATCATTTTCCATATTCTCATTAATGATTCAGTGTCACCCGCTCGTCTGAATGCATCAAGTAAAGCCGTATAGGTTTCTATTGATGGCTTTACCCTTTCCCGTAACATGTTTTGAAATGTCAAATCAGCTTTTTCATGCCACCCGCTGATTGAATACGCGTGAATAAGAGCTGTATACGAATGAGAGGTTGGTTTTATACCAAATTTTTTCATTTTCAAGAACGCATCAGCAGCCATATCACTCATTGTCTTTTGGCGCCCGTAAGCACTAATTAAACAAGTAAAAGATTTAACATCGGGCTTTAATCCTGTTTCTTCCATTTCTTCCATAAGTTTTTCAATTACTTCTGGTTGCATTCTTCGACTGTATGCATCCATCAAAATGTTGTAAGATGCAGTTGTAGGTGTGATCCCCTTTGATTTCATTTCAGCAAAGAGACCTTCGGCTTCTTCAATCTGATTTGATTTGCTATAAGCATTTATAATTGTGTTGTAGATGATTGCATTAGAAGCGATCCCTTTTTTCTCCATCTCTAATTGGATAATGAGTGCTTCTTTCTTTAAACCCTCGTCACAAAATGATTTAATAAGAGCACCCATGACTTCTAAACTCCATTTGAGTCCTCTCATGTTCAAAATTTCAAAGAACTCCCATGCGTCTTTTGCACTATTGCCTTTCCTTCTCATAATTGTGATCATTATAGAGCATGTTACATGATCTGGTTCAATATTGTGCTCTTCCATCAAGTAAAACAATCTCCAAGCATCATCATACCTAATACAAATTCCCACATAAGAAACATAGCATTAGCTTAAATAGCATCAAACCACATGAACAACATCCAGCCATTCACAATTGATTCTGAAAAAGGACTTTCAAGAAACATAAAAACAGATGCCCTGCAAAGAGTTTGTGTTTCGAGTGTTTAGCGAAAAGTGATTATGTTTTTCATGATAGAGCAAACAGAGTGATCACACAAGCACACCCTCCACACTGCCATGCCAGCATCACACTACTGCCACACAAAACACCCAGTGTGGTCACTTCTCACCACACCAAATTCTAGAACCTGCCTAACACACAACCCACTAATCAAATGTAAAAGTAAAAAAGGAAAAAAAAAAAACAAAAACCACTATGCCACCTTCTTTCCCCTAATCACCACCAGTGCATGACGGTTTGGAGACCACGACGTGGTAAGGGCACCACACCTCCTCACCATGGCCACTGCGGATAGGGTATACTCTTATCATAATGGGGAAGCAAGTCATTGATAAAATCATTTATTGAGATATAAAAAAGGTACCAAATTATCTCTATCTTCAAGTGGTGTTTGGATGTGTGATTTCAAAGGGATTGTGCTAGTTGAAGAAACATAATCCAATAATCAATTGTTTAAAGCTAGGGATGGGCCATAGGTACTTCTAGATATATCTTAATAATCACCTAATGTTGCTTGACTAATGTTATTGGCAGAACCATATACATTCTATGATATTGTTCGTCTTTTGCTTGGTTATGATTCTTATGTATCATATGAAACATAACAATTCAATCATATCAATTTAATAATCTTGACTCAAATGAGGCCTATGAAATCAAAATATTTTATTATTCCAAGTTTAGAACATTTATCACCTCAAGTCCTCAACACAAACCATATATCCCACTCCTAACAAGTAGAACATGCTATGAAAGAATGTATCAAACAAGGAGGGTGAAAAGGAATACCTCCCACAACACAAAAAAGGCATAATCATGGAATCCTATACATGAACATGTGATCTATGCTATTAAACAATGCATTAGACAAGAGAGACAAAAAGAATACCTCCCACCATATGAAAGTGCCAAAAAAAGACTAACTGTACACAAGAACTCGTATCTAGGCTATGAAACAATGCATTAGACAAGAAAGATATAAAGGAATACCTCCCACAATCCGAGAGAGCCGAAATAGCAGAATTATACACATGAACTTGCTTGAATTCCATGAAATTAGGTAAATTATTGAACAAAATCATCAATTTGTCACCCATTCTTGCTCTTCCTAAAACAGGAAACAAAGCAGAATAGGCCCATGGTGTTACCAATGAAGGCTCCTGTAAACTCATCCACTCAAAGAAATAAACACAACACATTGTTAATCCCACTTCCTGACCCATCAATCCCAACAATTGTACACACTCTCTTTCACTTAATTTCCCTTCATATGGCCCTAAAACTTCACCTAAACTCACATTCTCCGGTAAATTCCTCGCAATTTCAATGATTTCATTGACACGATCACTTCTTCTACTAACCTCATTCACAGAAGATTCAACGAGATTGACATGTGGGGTTCCGTGTTCTTCCAGTTCGGATTCTGATTCTTCAAATTCGGGTTTTTCAGCTTCGGAATTGGTGATGGTGGGGGAGAGGTGCCATGAAGAACGGCGGTTTTTCTGGAGGGTGAATTTGCCTTCACGGGGAGGGTCTGGGTGCTGAGAAGAAGTTTGTAATTTGAAGAATTTATGAATTGGGTCTGGTATTGATTCATCTTTTTGCAGTTTGGTTTGTGAGACTATGTCGTTCTGCTCTTGTTCTTGGAGGAAAGGCAGGAAAATTGGGGACGAAGGGTTTTGATTCGGCGGAGAAATAGAAGATAGAGGGATGAGTTTTCTGGATTTAGATAGACATGTTCCATGGCGGCGAGGAAGATGGCGGAATGGGGAGGAGAACGATGAGAGATTGAAGAACGTTGAGGGTAAAGATTGGTGGTTGAGGCTGACCATGACGGTGACGGCCATTGTTTTATCTCAAGCTTCAAGCTCCACTGAGCTTAGTTGCACCGTTTTCCGACGCTGCTACAAAATGTTTCGCATATGGTTATTAAGTCAAATACAGCAGTGGACTACAAATTAAAAAGAAATTTGTTGTTGTTCTATGAAATGGATAAAAATACAGCAGTGGATCAAGTAGAAATTTCCACAAACTATTCAACAAATCAGTTAAACCTAATGTTCTTGCATACAAATTACGTCAAATACAGCAGTGGACTGCAAATTTGAAAAAAATGTTGTTCTTCTATGAAATGGATAAAATACAGCAGTGGACTACAAATAAAGTCAAATACAACACTGGATCAAGTATAAATTTCCACAAACGGGAGAGATAAGTCGACCACAGAGAGATAAGTATACAGCAGTGGACTAAAAATACAGCAGTGGTAAAATCGACCACAAACTCGACAGATAAACTCGAGAGATAAGGTCAAATCTAGATAAAAATACAGCAGTGGTAAAATCGTGATAAATCGACCACAGAGAGATAAAATGAGAGAGAGAGAGACGCGAAGGAAAAAGCTTTACCGGAGAGCTCACGCCAGTGCATTCGCCGGAGCTTTGCTGTTGCCCCTGTCGCCGGAGATTTCGTGTGCAACTCGTCGGAGATGTTGATGGATGAGGAGGCGACGAAGAGGATGGGGGCGGCAGTGGGTTGAAAGAGCAGTCTTTTATTTTAATTTTTAGGGAAAATGTCCATTTACCTCTTTGACTTGTAAAATAGTTATATACTAGAAGCATAAGTTTTTATCAATTTTTTAATACCCGGGTTGACCCGGCCGGTCCGACCAGTTGACCCGTAATCTTGTGAGGAGACCGGGTTAATGTACACCGGGTTTTTGTTCATTTTTTGCCCGCATCAACCCGCCCGTGTTTATGGTTGAATCGGTTGACCCGGGTTGACCCGGCCCGGTTTGACCCGGTTTTTATTTTTTTCATTTTAATATTTTTTTTAAAACATAAAAGTTTAGCGATTCGTCATCTGGACAATTGATACTTTGAAACCCTCACTCGACAGAAACCCTAAAAATGAGTTGTGAACCCCTCTCGACAGTCGACGGCAACTGTTGTCCTCTGTCATCTTCGACATGTCACTGTTCTTCAACCATAAACCTCCATTGAGTTTGCGTAACCCTCTCAATAGAATTTTATTTTATGTTTGATAGATTATTTAGTTTCTTAACTGATTAGTAATTGTTTCCAAGTTTATATACATACATATATATACACACATATGCATATATATTTTAAAAAATTACAAATCTAGAAACCGGGTTGACCCGCCGGTCGAACCGATTGAACCGGTTGACCCGTGACCCAGTGAGGAGCCCGGGTCAACTAAAAACCCGGGTTTTAAAACATTGGTTTTTATGCATAAGTTAAAGATGATTGGGGTATATATGATATTTTACTATTTAAGAGAGTCACAAACTTTTAAGTAACAGCCGTGTTTTATACATCCGAAATAAAAATTTTAAATTTTAAATATTTATAATGTTAAAAAATAGGGTAAATCGTATGAAATTCAATAAATTTTGTCTTAGTTATCATTATATACAATCAACTTTAAATTTTTAAAAATAATGTAATTAACTTTTACAATTATCACTTTCACAATTCTCTCATTGTATGCAAACAACTTTTTTATATGTCTGTAGTTTAGTTACCATTGTATACAATAAACTTTGTCATAACTTTCATGGTATACAAGTTATATACAATTTAGGGATTATGAAAGTTGGTTATATTATTTTAAGAAAATAAAGTTGATTGTATATAATTAGGGGTGAGCATGGATACCAAATATACCGAACTATACCGGCACCGTACCGGAACCGGTACCAAGTTAGAGTTTTCGGTTCGGTACTCGGTACTTTAAATATTGTTAAATCGGTATTCGGGACTAGTGCCGAAAAAACTAAGTAAAATAGGTACCGGTACCGTATATGAATACTTGGTATGGTATTCGATACTGTCTTTAAACCAAATTCGGCAATCGGTACCGGTTTCGGTACCACGCTCACCCCTATATATAATAACAATAAGACAAAGTTTATTGTGTTTTAATGCAATTTGTCCTAAAAAATAATAACTAGATATATAGTAAAAAAATTATAAAATATACATAATGATGTAAAATTTCTTAAAAAAGACTAAATCTATTAGAAATCAAAAATTCATACATAATGTCACCAGGTTAATGCCCATGTAATAAACACGTTGAGTTTTAAAAAATAATATATATTAAAATTTAATAAAAATATTAAATAATTATTAAAAACAAAAAAATAAGAATTTTAAAAAAAATAGCGTTGAAAATTTACCCCTTTATAATTAGTAATATAATTTGTTTTTAAAAAATTTAAATAATAAATTTTATAGGCAAAAATACATAACCAATTATCGTGAAGGTACTTACACATTAATAATTTAAATAATAACCAATTAATCCATTAAGATTTAAATTGTTTATAAAAATATTGACCTGTAAAAGTCAAAACCAAGTTGAAATTTTAATATAAATGGAAGGTTAAAATTTAATTTTACTAAAATGGACGAATAAAATTGTTTAATAGAAATAATCTTAGCTAGTCTTTTATTTATATTTAAAGATTATCAATTTTTTTATACAATCTCTTTATGATTGAATTTGAATTTTTTTAATTTAATTCAATTGGTATACGTATTTACATAAATAATAACGAAAAGATGTAAATGTGCCTACTAAATAGTTTGAATAAATATTTTTGTTAAGATATTTAAATGTTAACAAATTAAATCACGTCAAAAAAGATATTTGAAGAAACAACCCATTCGTAAATCACTTGAGAAAATAAAGAAGAACTGATGAACAGATTCTAAAAATAAAGTAATGACATCATAACTCTTTTTTTAATAAAGATTATGTTAGAAGGGTAAATTGGTAAAATGGTAAATGGGCTAATCCATAGGGGCCTTGCATTTCTAAAATACCTTGTGTAAAGGTTTGACGGGATTTTAAAAAAATCCTGTCATTTAGGGGGTATTTGGTACAGGTAATACTCACCATGGCCACTGCGGATACGGTATACTCTTATCATAATGGGGAAGCAAGTCATTGATAAAATCATTTATTGAGATATAAAAAAGGTACCAAATTATCTCTATCTTCAAGTGGTGTTTGGATGTGTGATTTCAAAGGGATTGTGCTAGTTGAAGAAACATAATCCAATAATCAATTGTTTAAAGCTAGGGATGGGCCATAGGTACTTCTAGATATATCTTAATAATCACCTAATGTTGCTTGACTAATGTTATTGGCAGAACCATATACATTCTATGATATTGTTCGTCTTTTGCTTGGTTATGATTCTTATGTATCATATGAAACATAACAATTCAATCATATCAATTTAATAATCTTGACTCAAATGAGGCCTATGAAATCAAAATATTTTATTATTCCAAGTTTAGAACATTTATCACCTCAAGTCCTCAACACAAACCATATATCCCACTCCTAACAAGTAGAACATGCTATGAAAGAATGTATCAAACAAGGAGGGTGAAAAGGAATACCTCCCACAACACAAAAAAGGCATAATCATGGAATCCTATACATGAACATGTGATCTATGCTATTAAACAATGCATTAGACAAGAAAGACAAAAAGAATACCTCCCACCATATGAAAGTGCCAAAAAAAGACTAACTGTACACAAGAACTCGTATCTAGGCTATGAAACAATGCATTAGACAAGAAAGATATAAAGGAATACCTCCCACAATCCGAGAGAGCCGAAATAGCAGAATTATACACATGAACTTGCTTGAATTCCATGGAATTAGGTAAATTATTGAACAAAATCATCAATTTGTCACCCATTCTTGCTCTTCCTAAAACAGGAAACAAAGCAGAATAGGCCCATGGTGTTACCAATGAAGGCTCCTGTAAACTCATCCACTCAAAGAAATAAACACAACACATTGTTAATCCCACTTCCTGACCCATCATTCCCAACAATTGTACACACTCTCTTTCACTTAATTTCCCTTCATATGGCCCTAAAACTTCACCTAAACTCACATTCTCCGGTAAATTCCTCGCAATTTCAATGATTTCATTGACACGATCACTTCTTCTACTAACCTCATTCACAGAAGATTCAACGAGATTGACATGTGGGGTTTCGTGTTCTTCCAGTTCGGATTCTGATTCTTCAAATTCGGGTTTTTCAGCTTCGGAATTGGTGATGGTGGGGGAGAGGTGCCATGAAGAACGGCGGTTTTTCTGGAGGGTGAATTTGCCTTCACGGGGAGGGTCTGGGTGCTGAGAAGAAGTTTGTAATTTGAAGAATTTATGAATTGGGTCTGGTATTGATTCATCTTTTTGCAGTTTGGTTTGTGAGACTATGTCGTTCTGCTCTTGTTCTTGGAGGAAAGGCAGGAAAATTGGGGACGAAGGGTTTTGATTCGGCGGAGAAATAGAAGATAGAGGGATGAGTTTTCTGGATTTAGATAGACATGCTCCATGGCGGCGAGGAAGATGGCGGAATGGGGAGGAGAACGATGAGAGATTGAAGAACGTTGAGGGTAAAGATTGATGGTTGAGGCTGACCATGACGGTGACGGCCATTGTTTTACCTCAAGCTTCAAGCTCCACTGAGCTTAGTTGCACCGTTTTCCGACGCTGCTACAAATTCTAGCCTTAGAGCCAAAACGATGTCGTCCGGCCATTCCAATAGATTAAACATAGGAAACTGAAATTAGAAAACATATTCACTTGCATATTTTTCTAACAAAATAGAAAACTCCATCACTTTTTCATATTTTCTCAAATTCTTTAATTTTTTCAAACAACTTTTTCAAGAAAACACTCCAATCAAACTTTTCCATTTTTCTCTAAAAAAGAAAAACTCCATCATTCAACTAAACACGTTATTAAACAGACAATTTATCTAGTATAAAACAAATAACAATATTATTTATTCTGTGTAGACATTATTAATCTAGGAAAACACATTATTCAAATAGTACTTAATAAGAGTACACGATAAGGACAACTATATAGGATGTGTGGTGGATAAACGCGCCGTGGTACTGTACCCTCGCGCCATGATATATTTTCTATGTGGAGTTCTCCACATTTTGTCATCTATGTGGTTAGGCAGTACATGTGGGCCAACATTAATTTCAAGCTGCAGACTTGTAGCGTAGTTTTTCTTGTTTTTTTTCTTTTTTTTATTCTTGATTTTTAATTATTAGTTGATAATATGTGGGTCCTATAATTTAATGTGGTGAAGAATGGTAGAATGTGACCACTACGGGATTGTGTGGTGGACTAGAAGAAAAAATTGGAAGTGACGGTGTGATAGTGTATGAAGGAGTGTAACCATACCGTTTGATCTAACAAACAAACAAATAGCACTTAATAAGAATAAATAACAAACAAACCCTAAATTATGATTCGTTAAACTTTATTTAATAAGAAAAAATAGCACTTAAAAGTTGACAGATGATTCGTTAAACTTTATATAATTGTATTTTAAGTTCTTTAGCTAACGTGTCATCTACTTTCTCAATTAATGATCTGACCCACATGACCGTAAGTTTGTAATTTTTCTCCTCTAAACAAAAGCCTCTAAATGAAAAACATTGTTAACAAAAAAAACTTTTGGTCTAGCGGTATAAAATGATGTGCAACATCCCGAGATTAGAAATATTTATATTTAATTTAATATTAGTTTATATTAAGTTATTTAAATTCTTATCAAATTTAGAATTTAATTGATATGGTAATGTAAAACTAAAAGGACTAAAGCTGTCAAAATTAAAGTATGAAAACTGTAGGGGATAAAAGTGCAATTAGGCTAAAGTGTTATATATACAACTCTTTTAAATTCAAATTAGAGTAATTACATTTTCGGTCCTTTTAGTTTGTTCAAAATAATGGTTTTGGTCCCTGGATCCGAAAAGTTACGGGTTCAGTCCCTCCCAATCCGAACTTATTTCACTTTTGATCCCTACTCCATTAGCAAATTGTTAAATATTTATAAATGACCGTTTTACCCTTATTTTTTAGTCCCTTAAGTTTGTAACTCTTTTCAGTTTTGATTCCTCGATGATTTTTTTATTTTAATCATGTTTACTTATTTAATTAACCATTTATTACTAATTATATTTAATTTAATATTATTAATACAACTCAACTAACCTTAATTAAATATATCATGAGTTATTACCATGTTTGTAATATAGATTCGATTTTGTCTTTCATCTAATTTAAGGCTATAAACAAACTTAATGTTATAAGCTATTTTTATGTATGTTTATTTAAACAAATAAATACGAACTATTGCCTCCTTTATTCGTTTAAGTTCATATATTTATATATACACACACACATAAAAAACTATTTTTATGATATGTTTGTTAATATCTAATGATGTTAGTTTTGCGTTATAATACATTTTTATATGCATTTGTTCATTACTTCACTTACGTACGTTTGTATTTAAACAAATGAAAATAAAAAAACTAATTTTATAAATGAACGAACATGAGCGCAAATTTTTGATTGTTTATATGTTTGTTCGGCTTAAAAAACAATCAGACACAAACAAGTCCGTTAAGATTTGTTTTAAGACGTGTATATTTGTGAATCAATACTTACATTGTTTAGTTAAACGTGAATTGTTTTAAGATCATCTATAATGTTAATATTACTAGATTAAATTACAAACTTTGTGGATTGTTTTGAGATATTTTCTCATGTTCATTCGTTTAATTTTAACCAAACAAATAAAATAAACGTACACAAGCGGATAAAGAAACAAATTTTTGTATTCGTGTTTGTTCTTTTATAAAATTGGTTTATTCATGTTCTTTAATGTCCTCCCCTTAAATACAAATGAATTTTGTTTGGTTAAAACAATTCACGTATAACTAAACAATGTAAGCATTGATTCACAAATATACACATCTTAACGGAATAGTTTGTGTGCCGATTGTCTTTTTTAAGCCGAACAAACATACAAACACGAACTAATAAACAAACAAAATTTTATGCTCATGTTCATTCATTTATAAAACTGGTTTTTTCATTTTCGTTTGTTTAAACACAAACGTACATAAATGAAGTAATAAACAAATGCATATAAAAATGTATTATAATGCAAAACCAACATCATTAAACATTAACAAACATATCACACACGCACATGCACACGTGTGTGTGTGTGTGTATGTGTGAGTGTATCTACTTAAACGAACAAAATAGACAGACAATAGTTCGTATTCATCAGGTTTAAATAAACATACATAAAAATAGATAATAACATTGAGTTCGTTTATAGCACTAAATTAGATGAAAGATAAAATCGAATCTATGTTGCAAACATGGTAGTAACCCATGATATATTTAATTAAGGTTAGTTGAGTTGTATTAATATTATTAAATTAAATATAACTAGTAATAAATGGTTAATTAAATAAGTAAACATGATTAAAATAAAAAAATTATCGAGGGACCAAAACTGAAAATAGTTATTTATAAATATTTAACAATGTGCTAACGGAGTAGGGACCAAAAGTGAAATGAGTTTGGGTCGGGAGGGACTGGACTCGTAACTTTTCGGATCCAGGGACCACGTTATTTTGAACAAACTACAGAGACCAAAAATGTAATTTATATATATGACATTTTGTAGGAAAGTGAACAGTAACTTTCTATATATAATTTGAAACACTTGAATGGCCAAGATTGGTTCTCGTAGTTCTCGTACGGAAAACAGTTCTCGCTTGAACCGTCTCCTAAATATATATATATAGGAGAAGGTTCATTTGAGAACCGTTTTTATTTCAAGAACCGCGAGAACCAATCTTAGTCATTAATTTTGGATAATGGAATTAATGGATGAAGAGCATAGGGGGATTGAGTGTGGCAAGGTGCATGTAAAGAATTCATGGGTGGACAATCTAATTGAAAGAGGGGGAATTGGAAAGCTAAGATTGATAATCGCAATAATAACGGTTCTCAAATGAACTTTTCACTATATATATATATAGACAAATGTTCAAACGAGAACAGTTTTTCGTACGAAAACTGCAAGAACTGTTTTTAACGCCATTAATGACCTATTAATAGGGGTATTTTGGTAATTTATATATGTACCTAACCGTGAATTGCGTCCGGATGAGCCGTCATTAACTTGCGAGACTTGATTTTCCCGAAATAACCCTCATTAACACGTCATTAATGAAGCATTAATGAGTCGTCAAAAAATCTTAGTTATTGATTAATTTTAATCAAGGGCTAAGATTGGTTCTCGCAGTTCTCGTACGAAAAAATAGTTCTCATTTGAACATACATACATATATATATATATATAAAATACTAGTTTAAATGCCCATGTAAATACACGGGTAATCATAAAATTGATATTTTATATTTGTTTATTTAAATATATAATTGTTTTGTAACGACGAAAGAAAAATTTAATATGAAACTTTCTCGAAAGCTAAAAGAATTTTATATTAAAGTTAATTGATATATAAAAGAAGAGTTGTGTTCAATAAAGTCCATTTAAAAAACACAATTCTAAAATTTTAATATTAAATCACAGGTAATTTAGTATACAATTATAAGTGATTTGTAAAAGCATCACATATGAATTACGAAATATTACGAAAATGCCACTTCACCCAAATTTTTAAACATTAATCTGGATCATTGATGCCATTGATTCAAAGGCTAAAATTAGTCCATTAGGACTATGAATTAATTATGAACTATATTAAACATTCTTTTATAAAAGTAATTGATGACAACTTTAAAAGTAATGTAAAATTTAATTATGGTAAAATTTGTATCATATAATAACCGTAGATGATAAAGAACTTGAATACTTATTCCTAAATTAATGTAGTGGATTAAAAATTTAAATTAAATAATAATGTGTAATGAATATTTATTTCTAAAAGTTTGACAATTTATTAATGTGCAAGTTTGATTTTTTTTAATTTGTACGTAAATATTTTAAAATTTAAATAATATTTTTTTACTTAATATATTATCTCCTATTAAAACTAAATTTTAAAAATTAAGTTTCCAACTTTGGGTACTAAAAGTCAAAATTAGACTTTCAATTTTAATAAAATGAATGAATAGAATTTAATTTTTAATTAAATTATATTAGAAGATTAGAAGATAGATGATTTGTAGGATTGTTAGATATTATACGAGAATCCTATCAGGTTCATAAAATTATATATGGATTTGGATTTACACAAACATCTATAGGGATCCAATAAAAGGATTAAAATCTTTCAAATTTATACAAGTCCAAACCATATTCTTTGATTGATCCCCTCCCCTCTTAATCATACCAAACTTGCTGATCCATGTCTCTTGATAAACAGCAAAATACTTAGATTTATCATCAAGTCTCGTATAAGCACACTTTATAGTCCATCTATAAGCAATGCCAAACTATGCTCCTTGTTGTCGAAGCCTCAGCTGCCAAGCCTGTTTTTAAGATCAAGAATTGAAACTTTTGACATGAACTCCTAGTTTGTGTAATATATGTATGAATATATATAACTAAATAAATATAGAAACCTTGCAGACCAAACTGATACAGAAAAATTCAGTCTTTAATGATGATAATGAGCACACCCGGTGACTTTAACTTAGAATCCTCATTTGAAAGAATTTAAGTGTTGCAACTTCAACAATAAACTAACGGTAACTTATGAAGTTTGGTTGGAGAATAACACAAGTACGTCAAAATAGCATTACCTTCTTTAAGGGAAACAAGGGAGATTTCCAACAATGCACCTTCGACTCCTTCTGCCTGCACCAATGCGAATCATGTCAGGTGTCAAAGTGGACGTGTCAGGCAACAAGTCAAAACACATAATGTTGTGCAGCTCAAGTTGGGATGATCCAAGACACTATCTCCCAAAAAAATGTTTTTGAAACCAAAAGTAGCATGTGAAATATCAAATATGTTTTTGACTTCGACTCAGTTATCAATTAAGGAGTCGAGATTGCCACCATGTGATTAATCAATCAAGTATTCAAATTTCAAATAAAACAAAGAATCTGACCGATTGCAGCAAGTAAGTTTTTTGCAGAAGCAGCAGATGAGATAAGTATCATCAGCGGTGCAAGAGCATGTTTTTGATGATATCGTCTCAGAAACAGGCAAAGCAAGATTGTTGTCTGCTTCACTAATTGTAGAGGTATCTAATGAACGAATCTTCTTTTTATGATGCTTGACACTTCCAGAGAAACAACAACACGCCTGCTGACCTGGCTCTTGACCAGAGAAGTCAACACTTAGAGCATTTCCATCACTATTTCTTATAGTTCTTGCTACTGCTGCTTCTTTTTGGTGAGCACGTGTGCCAAGAGTTCTATCAGTGGATCTTATATGCTCAGATGCATCATTAAGACTTTCAGATACACTGGCACCCTTCCGCAATGACGAAAGCTGGTTTCCCCAGGCACAGGTGAATAATAAGCCAAATGAAGGTTTTTTCGCTTTATGGTAATTTCTTCCATGTAATTGGCAAATTCTGATCTCAACATTACAGCCCAATGCAGCCTGTAATGCACTTGCTATCTGTTTCCATAACTTCTCAGCTTTTGATACGTGATTGGGATGATGGAATTCGAGCTCAACTACCGCCAGTCCTATCAGTTCAGAAAATTGCAATCTCATCAGCTCTTTCTCAACTTTTACTTGTGAATTTTTTAGTGGAAATGTTAAAATCTTATTAGGACACAGGTAGTAAAACTTCAACAAAGGATTAGTTTGTAATACCCATAGAATCCAAAAAAGTTGATAAAAATAAAATTTTTACCTTGGTGAAAACAAACAGAAGCTAAGTTCCCATATCTTCGGAGGAAGTGACAGAGTGAATCAGACTTGCATATTTCCAAAGCTCTACTCCATATCGACTCCAGTGCCACTTTGTCTTTAAGTATTTCTGATTCACATCCATCGTAGTTATGGTGATAATGAGATTGTACAAGATGTTTTAAGCTCTCATCAGCAGAACCACCGCTCACTGCACAGTTTCCCAACAACGAGAGTCCACAGGAGACGAGGTGATAAGAAGATTACAAATTTTATTTAGTTTGACTGAAATGAAGGCTGTAAGAATCGTAGAAAGCGGATTTGTAATATATAGGATTCATTCTAGTGAGGTGGCAAATGAGTGGGATAGATCAAAACAGGTAAACTGTGGTAAGGATCACTTGCTGTTTGTAAATGACAAGTCTTGTCAAATACGATTGCAAAAGTTGTATTGTCTATATAATAATATAGTCTTTTGAATAAAACTGATTTATGAGGTTATTGAAATATACTTCGAGTAACTTTCATCTGTTTAACTCGATTCCTTTAATGATAAACTTTTTTATTTTACCCTTTTGATAGTTACAGATAAAAACATGCGCAAATATTGAACCATCTACAACCAACATTATGATTTAGCAGTAGTTAACATTTATTTACCTCTTGGATGTACTGATCTTACATACAAGCTTGAATCATTTGCATTAAATGCTGGTGCAGAGCTCAACTGTAATAAAGCAACAGTTAGCCACGTTGTCTGGTTCTTAGATGCTCTCAGTTGTTTCTCAGTTTCAGATAATATTTTCAGTGCGTTATTAAGTTGTTGCAAATCAGCTTCAGCTAAAACAACCAGAAAAAAAACGCAGTGACTATTGGATCACAACTTGATTTAATGACCAAAATTGTATAAAGTGGATGAAATATACTCACAATTATGTCTTTCAAAAAACTGTCTTTTAACCTCAGAAGCATCTTCCTGAATTTTACCAGCAAGAATATCCATAATTAGATTTGCTAGTTGAGATATTAGTTGCATGGGATCGATTCTCGATCTCATCAGCTCCCTCGCCCTCTTAACAGTATTTGAAGTGTCAGATGACAAAGCCATAGCCAGCAACTCAAGCAACTCTTCATCAGAAACGATACCAGTCTGCAATAACACAACTTTTTATATACTGTACCAGTCAAGAGTAAGAACAAAAGAACATAGGTAAAACTGTAAAATCACTTACTAATTCATTTGTCAGTGACATGGTTATTCTTTTCCCAAGCAAACTCAGTTGCTCAAGAGTCGTCTCTGCATCTCTGAGTGATCCATTAGATCGTGTAGCAATGAAATCTAAAGCAACCTGATCATAATCAAATCCTTCTTCACCGCAAATCTTCGCCAATCTATGAGCAATATCCGTTTCACTAATCTTTGAAAAAAGGAATCTTTGGGACCTAGGTACTGCGCCTCTAGGCAGCTTGCTGAGGTCGGGAGTGATCATTATATAAACAATGTGACGGGATGCTTCTTCAAGACTATTCATAACAGCTGACCATGTTGACCCATACATTAGCTGGCATTCATTGATTATAAAAACTTTAAAATTAGAAGAAACTGGAGGGAGCATCGCATTTTTTAAAAGGTATCTAAGATTTTCATTCTGATTCATACCAAGTGAATCTAATTCCTTAACATCCCGACTCCTTCCTGCAAAGAACAATGTGCATTCTTGGCAAAGCCCGCATGGTTTTTTCTCCTCGAGTGATAAACAGTTCAAAGCAGCAGCAAATATTCTTGCCGCAGATGTTTTACCAGTTCCTCGAGGACCATGAAAAAGATAAAAAGAAGTAATCTTTTGACTCGAAATTGTATTGAGAAGAGATTTCGATACCACATTTTGTCCCACTAATTCATCAAAGGATTTTGGCCTGAATTTCTGACTGAGACACCTTGGACTCTCGGCGAACGGAGTAGTTTCACCACCATAGTGTTTAGAAACACCGACATCTGAAAGTCTAGGAGTGCTTGACCAACAGGAACCAATACCACACCCACCATGATCTGTATCTTGATGATCAATATGGATATTTTCATATAAAGGTGTCCCGGAACTCGACCCCCCAAATGAAGCACCGCTCATGGATAAGCATGGACTACTTACACAACTCACGATATCACCTCCTACAACTTTAGATGATTTATAATGTTTCCTAAGCCTCGATCTTCTTTTAAATCCATCATGGTCTTGTCTTTCTGGATCTAGAAACATAGGTTCATTGCATGAACCCATACCCTCCATATAATCGCTTGTAGGCATCATGCACGGCAAATCATCGTAATTATTACAATATCTTTCACTCAGTGATTTGTTTTCACAGACAGCTGCTTGATTTGCCTTTAGTAGACCTGATTGATCAACCCTTTTACATAATCCTGACTTAGGTTTATGTGTACTTCGACCATGATACATGTCCCAATTAACAACATGATCATCACTCTGCCCAAATAAACCAAAATTGTTCGGTATAGAAGTGCCAATCTCATTGAGGCAATTATTTACTTGTTCAAGAACAATGCCATTAGTAGAATTTGGTTCCCAATTCAAATTGTCAACAAAGTTGGATAATCTGCCTAGTGAGTTTGTATCTGGGTCTCTAAGCGATCTTACTCTTCGAAGAGCTATCAATGTTTTTGAGATAGGAAGATCAACCGAATGTCGACGCCCATCCATTGTCTGTAATTTTATTCAATTCATTAACCACGAACCCACCCAGATTAGATGCCTGCCTGAAAACTGAAAGGGGTGAAACATTATCGAAAAGCAAATCAGTAATTCACAAATAGCAAAAAAAAAAAATCTTTTAAAGTTTAAATCAAAGTTGTACATTTTTCTGATCTTATTCCCACATCATTTTCAGAATATCCCTTTAGTAGTCAAAATGTCAAATTAAAAGCTGGAAATAGCAAGAGGATTTAAAAATTTTAACACCCAAAATGGGAAGATCAGAACACAAAAGCTTTCATAAACATCAACACCAAACACACAAATATAGCAAAATGCGGATACCTTTCGCATTATCGGAGAAAAAGAGCAGAAGTGCTTGTAAAGGATAGCCACATTCCCTTCTTCACCTGTAACGAAAACAGAGGAAAGCAACGTCAACGAGTGACGGCATACAAACATAAAGACGAAGTGAACTAAAGTTCACACACCACCGCATGGACAAATTAGTACTCGGATTTCAACGAATCTGGACAAAAAGGAAAATGCAGCTTCACGGAGCTCAAAATCAAAGACTTTGGGGATAAAACTAGTACAATGTGAAGCGCAAAAATACAAACAAACAATGTGCGAAACGACAAATGAATAGAAATAGTTTAAAATAGACATACCCACAAACACACGCACCTGAAGATAATTTTGAAGGAGGGAAGTTATCGGACACGAATTTTGAAAAGGGGGCGCAGATTACGGAAGTTTAAAGACTTTTAAACGAATAAAAAAACCCTAACCCTAGAACAAAGATATCTTCTGTAGTATTGATGAGCGAGCTTCCGAAGAAGAATGTGGTAATGGAGGTGGGGGGTGGCAATGGAGTAAATGTTGTCATTAATGAGAAGGAGGTGTGATAAACACTCCATCGCAGTCACGAGCTCTCTCTCTCTCTCTCTCTCTCTCTCTCTCTCTCTCTCTAGGAAACTGTCAGATTCTCTTTTCTTATGAATGAGTTGGTTTGTAGTTTTATTTGCAGGGGAGAGAACAGTGAGTGGATGGCAACATTTGGAACCAACTCCCCCTCCCTCCAAAACTTATATTTCTAGTCTTCTACTAAGATAATATTACTTAATCATATTGATTTAAGTTTTTTTTTTTTGTTAAATAAACTTATTTTTATAAGCTTGTTGACAATATTTTTTTATTAGGTGAGTTTATTTTTATATATTTATCTTTGATTTTGTCCCTTTTCTCGTATATGTAACAGTTGTCGTTTCTTTTTTATTCATTTTACAAACATAAGTAAATCAGACACTTTTAATAAAAGACCTTAGGTTGCGTTTACTTTTAGAAAAATCCTTTATTTTTTCAGAAAATTTTTCTAAGAAAACTGAAAATTAGAAAACATGTTCACTTTCACATTTTTTCAATAAAATAAAAAACTCCCTCACTTTTTCACAATTTCCCAAACTCCTCAATTTTTTCAACTCTCATACTTTTTCATACAACTTTTTCAAGAAAACACTTTAACTAAACATGTTTTTCATTTTTCTCTGGAAAAAAAACTCCACCCCTTTATTTAAACACGTTTTCTATTTTTTTTTCAAAAAATAAAAACTCCACCATTTTTCAGAGAAAACCAGAAAAATTTTCTTCTGTTAAACGCAACCTTATTAGCTTATAAGTCATAAGCTAATCCAAGTACTTTTTTATCTAATAAGCTCGTAAACTCATAAACTTGTAGACGTTCAGGATAACAAATTTTTCCTTATAACGAATCTGTGTGGTTTCGTGAGAAGCGTAAAGGATCAAGGTTTTCTTTCATGGTGCTAAGGCGATTAATGAAATATACATCGGATTCATAAGAGAGGTTTTGTATCTTGTTGTTTTGTATTTCTATACACAAGATCAAAACAGGTGTTAACACGAGAGATGATATGAAAATAGATAATTAGTGGATTACACATGTAATTATTTAGTGAGTAAAATAATAAAGTATGAAGACTTATAATACAAGAAAATACAATTTTTTAATTCATAACCCTCTAGTTTATATTAGATAGATAGTCTAGCATCACACAAAGAGTGTTGTCGATTATTGATGATGTACCCTTCATTCAGGATTGTGGGTTGTTCCAATTATGCAGCCTAACCCAACGGTTTAGGCCTTGCCCTGTGCTCTCCCTTATAAATAGGGGAGTTCCCATCTCATTCAAAGGCCCCTCTCTCAATCTCCTCGTTCTCATCCACCCACATAGAGTTTTTCTCCTCCTCAACACCAACCGGCCAAACTCGTCACCCTTTACGGATTCTCGATCCAGACCCGGAATTAGCCATCGTAATGGGAGACGAACGTCACGACCCTTCACCAATCCCTTCCCAAACGTGTGCCTACTAACCCTATGCACGATTAATTGTAGTTCCACTTTTTTACATATACACGTGTCATATAAAAAAGGTTGCTTAGGCATACGCCTTAATATATGGTTTTGAACACTCATTCTTTTAAATTAATTATATCAAAATCACTTGGAAAACATGAAAGTTGTATCCAATAACCAATCAGAAGTAATAAAAATATACACTAAAATGTTCAAAGTATTTAAAGTATGATGTATGGATCATAACCAGGGTCGTCTTAAACATTTTGGGGACCCGGTGCAAATATAAACAATAGGCCCATAAAAACACTAAGGGAGTGTTTGGTTCAAGTATTGTTTTTGAAGGAATTTGCATTTATAATGGGATTAGTATTTGGTATGATTTGCATTTAGTGGGATTTAAAATCCCATCTTGTGTTTGGTTCATATTTCTTAGATGGGATTTCCACCACCACTAAACTCCATCATCAGCCAACTACCACACCTGTTGCCACCGAGGAAGGACGACGACGTCGACGGCGAACGGGTGACGGCGACGGCAAATGGCGATGGCGAACGCGTAAAGGCGACGGCGAACGGGCCACGGTGGCAGCGACGGCGACGGTCTTGCGATGACGGTGACGGCGAAATCGTTGATGGTTTACCGGAATATTAGCCCAAGAGTCGCCGGAGAGAATACCTCATCTGAAGGATTTCAAACTACCAGGGGGTGGAAGGATTTAGAAATCCCTCATCTGTGGGATTTTATAAAATCCTAGGATTTAAAATCTCATCCCATTTTGCCAAAACAAACACCACATTTGTAGGGATTTGAAATCCAAATCCCATGAAATCCCCCCAAATGACACCAACCAAACACCCCCTAAAATATACAAAAACATACCAAGATATATGAAACGCTGAATAAACTTACAATTATTTAGGGTTTTAAATTCTTTATAAATCTATCCATTCATTCTAATTGAGATCGTTTTAAGTTTTCAAATTCTTCTCCTTTCTTTCTTTGTTTGACTACAGGATAAATACATTTAATAAAACTTGATTTATTAATTAATTTAAAATGATTCAGGTATTGAAGTAAACAAACTAATTAACTTGATATCCGGTGATTCATCTATGCAAGTAAACACACTAATTAACTTAATATCAAATAATTTAAGTAACCAATTTATCTAATAAACTAATTATCAATAATATTATGCTAGTTTTCAAGTGTTTTAATATTTCAAATAAATGATACCAATAAACTTGATTGTTGATTTGACATCAAGTGATTAAAGTTGATATCAAGTGATTGGATTTCAAGTAAGTGATTTAAAATAACCAATTAACAAGTGATTTAAGTAAATAAATGAATTTAAGTAACTAAGACAATTTAATTAACTAATAATCAATAGCCTAAACAAGAAATGATGATTTATAAAAGAAACTTTATACATGTTTTGTTAGAGTTTAAACAATTAAACTTTGAAGTTTTGATTTCGAAAAGAGAGAAGAACTCTCGTTATGTGTTTTCCAAGTCAACTGCTATTGTAATTTCTAAGTCTACTTTGGCTTAAAAAAGTGGGTCTTTTTCCCTATATGTCTATGTATTTGGACTCGATAGACTTTGGTCACACATATATACATTATATATATATGTGTGTGTGTATAAGAGATTATACCGATCGTGGCCCTATTTAGCCATGAGTCTAGAGCAGTTACCCAATTAGCCAATCCCTTAAGACAACATTGATCATAACCTTATAAAAAATCACCATATTTACACAACACAAGGTTAGGAGTATAACAATGTAAGTCCTCATCGTCTCTCGTATAAAAGCACAAATCAATCACCTATAAAAATATGTAAAGCAGCAATTGATGATGAAACAAAAAAAATTTAATAAAAGAAAATTAACACTAATAAGGAAACAAAACACGAGGATTGACTCCTTGTAGCTCGCTATAGCCTTCTCGATTGTTGTCCTAGATTTAGATTTCCTTTTTATCAGGTTACATAGTTATTTTTATGTTATGTTAATAAAATTAGTTTATTTGTAAACTTTTATTTGATTAAGTCAGATATATAAAATTGAATTGAGATCTTAATTATAATCTTGCAGCCAAAACCAAAATCTTACATACGTAAAATCTTATACCTGTAAAATTTTATAATGTATTGTAAAATATTTAACTTTCTCTCTCTTAAAATTTAATTTTTTTTAAGACTACTTAATTTTAAGTAGTACATGTTTATGCTTAAGATACAAATACTTAGAGCAATAGCCTAACAAATCATTACCTTAATTATCTCAGCTATTTAATTTTGGTTAAATTACTTACATTAATTCAATTTTAGGGCTGGATTATTTTTTCTCTAATTATTTAATAATAAATTTTTTTATTGTTTGTTGAAAATTTTAACAACCAATAAAAGGGTTAATTGAAAAAACAAATAAAGAAAACAGAAAAAGAAGAAAGAACATTGATATGTTGTCGAACAAAATCCATTTACTATCACCGTGTTCTACACATATCGGTATACCACACCTTACGTTTTTTAAATTGAACATGTTGAGCACAAACTACTATTATTGCTACCGTATTACGCGGGTATGATGTTATAAAATGAATAGTGTTTTTGTTTGAAATTTGATTATAAGGCTGGGCGTATGGCAAGGCCCGAAGGCTTTCGGGTTCTTTTTGGAACACCGTTACGGGTGCCCATCAAGTTCCCCTTTCAGTTCCACCCACCAGAGGCAACCCAATCGTTTTTCTTTCTTCCTGTGTGTTCAGCGGCTACTTTGTAAAAAACACCCAAATGGTCATATAGCCGTTTATATTTATATATATGGTAAAGTTCAAACGAGAACTGTTTTTGTACGAGAACCAATCTTAGCCCTTGATTAAAATTAATCAATGGCTAATAATTTTGGCGGCTAATGATTGGCTCGTTAATGACTAATAATTGACTAATTAATGATGCATCAATAAGGGGTATTTTGGGCAAATCAAGACTAGCACATTAATAACGGTCCACCCGGATGCAATTCACGGCTGGGGAAAAATATATAAATTGTTGGAGTATGCCCACTGACATACGAACACCAATATCACTATTGATGAAGCATAGGCATATTGGGTCACACATCGGGGGTTGATCTCGATAACAACCAAAGTGAAGGGGCTAAAAGGAACCAATTTGTTTGAGTCCAATCAAAAGTGGGGCCGGGGCAGGTTCACGGCGTGAACTGCTGTCAGTACTGCTATCAGCTTTTGCTTTTTGCCTCCACTATCCACCAATGCATGTGTTTCTTGATGATTGCCTCATGACCGGCCTTGGGGCACTGGAAAGTTATGTTGAGGCTTATAAAAGGACCATGCATATACTCCTTTGTACTCTCTTGCTACCACAAACACTCAAACACTTAAATAACTTGTGAGGTGTTACCAAATTGAGTGTTCTTGGGTTCTTGAGAGATTAGTTCAAGAGGAGTTCAAGGGAGATATTCTAGTTGTTGTTCCATTGTTGATTTCAAGTCCTTGAAGATCACCACGGCTTGCTAGTACAAGGAGACCACACAAATCTCGGGGTGGACTTGCAATAGAGAAAGGCTTGGCTTATCCTTCAAAGAATCATCAACTTCCTTCATCTCCAGCTCCGAATTCTAGGGTATAATATTCTTCCTTCTTTGTTTTTCATGTTGCAACTCTTACATGTAGTATTTGGTCCATGGTTTGGGGTTTTTATGGCTTCTTGTTTCATAGTAACTTGTTCTTGTGCTTCAGTTGCATGCCTAGCAAACCCTGACTTAAATGACTAAAACATCTTTATTAGTGAGTCATTAATGATGTTACAAACAGTTCTCGTACTTCTCGTATGAAAAATAGTTTTCATTTGAACTTTTTCCTATATATATATATACATACATATATATATATATTTTAATTCTCCTATAAATACCAAACCACACTTCAACATAAGTTCATCCAAAATTCTTTCAATCTTCTAATTTCTTCTCTAAAAAAATACACTACTACACTTTAAAAAAATTCAACACGGATCCACGTCGCAAGCGCGATCGAAACCCGGATTTAAATACACCATTCTCGACAGGTTTTCCGCTCGGGTTTCAATAATTTTCTCAACAAAATTACAACCCGCCACACGAATTTTCATCCGGGTTCCAACAACTCGCAACACGAATCTTTATTATTATAAATGAAAATTTTATTTATATTATTCGCTATCTTTTAATTTTTTTAGAATTGTTTAAATATTTTATTTTGTCTAATTTACAAATGTATAATTAAATAATTTTTAAAAAATTAAAATAAATATTGAGTTTTTTTTAGCATGAGTTGTACTTGAAGTTTTGGATTAATTTAAGTAAGAATGAAAAAAAAGAAGGAAATTTAGGTTTGAAAAGTCTATACTTAAAATATGGAAAATATGAGATGTTCTACGTTTACTTGGACCGAGAAATTTGGGAAGATAGAAGAGAAAAAAGGGTGACTACTGACAAATGAGGGGATGGGTGTGACTTGTGAGACGAGACAGAGGGTAATACGGACATTTACTTTGTAGGAAAATAGTTTAGGTAGCAAAAAAGGGGAAAAAGCTAAAACAGTTGTCTTAAGATACTGAATCACAGGCTACGTGATAGTTCGGCGCGTGCTCTACACACGTGGTCCTATGGACCAGCTTGTTTATTCTGTCGGGTCAATTTACTTATCCGAACAATTGACTAGACAAAAACACATAACTAAATTAAAATCTTTTACTATTATTCGGACGAGATTAAAGTTTCCTAATTATTTTCTTACTTATTGTGTTAAGGGATGATTTATACATCGCCTATTATTTTCAAGAATTTAAGGCGAAAGACTGTGCGTGATGCACGCACATCATCATTATTTTATTATTATTATTATTATAAGAATTTTCAATATTATTCATAATTAATTCATATTCTTAAAAGATTAATTTCAGTCTTTAAATTAATTACATTAATGGTTCAGATTAAATTTTAAAAATTTGAACGGAGTGACATTTTTGTAATTTTTCGTAATTCACATGTAATGCTTTTACAAATCACATGTGAATGTATACTGAACCACCTATGATTGAATATTAAAATTTTAATACTATGTTTTTAAATGAGTTTTATTGAACACAATATTATTATTATTATTATTATTATTATTATTATTATTATTATTATTATTATTAGGTCTTATGTGTTGAACATATGAGGTGTTTTAGAACAAAATTAACAATAATAACATTTATGGCCAAAGTAAAATACATCAAAACACTGTTCATAATTGGGTTTTGTTAATTTACATCATTTTACTTCATAAATAAATTTGATGTTCTAAATAATATGCCATTGTTTTATAGCGTAAATAGACGAGGCATTGTCTTATATCCCTGAGAGACTAAGATAAGAGGTTCAAACTATGATAGCTTACTTATTTTTTTTTTACTTTCTATGTGACAATGAAATTTTTAGTTTTCTTCCCCAAGCATTTTTGAAACTTTTTTTTTTGTTTTACCCACATTTTTTTACGATTGAGTATTATGTTTATAAAGATTATTAGAAACTTCTACAATATATTCTATCTTATTTAAGATCTAATAACTTCTTTAGAATTGTACTCTTGCAAATTATAATATATTTTTTAATTTTCTTATTAAAGGAGTATTTTTACTTATTATATATATTTTGATCAACACAGAGTATATTATAAACATATACATTTGTGGCCTCTTAATTTGCACTGATTTAGTGTTTGGTCCGATACTCTTATCACCTCTTTTCTCTGATTCCTAATGAGGGATATAAGTAGTCTAAACGCTCTTTCCAGCCTTTGGTTTGGCTAGATACTACTAACTATTTATATGTTTTCTATCATGCGTTCTTTAAGGTATATTAAATATTATATAAACATAACTTAATAATGGTGTAACAAAGATGGTTAATACGTTGCTTTCTATAACGTGTAATGTATTAAGAGGATATTTTAATGGCGGTTTAAGAGAGTGAGAAAAAATGTTTTAGTGGCGTTTCAGTTGTCCAACCCGTTAGCTTAGTGCAATTCCTTATCTAGTAGGTGTGTTTGAACAACAATAGAGCTAAAATACTATTAGAGAATGTAGATTAAAGTTTAGTATAGTTGGCCCAAACATATTTATATAGATGGACTATGACCCATTAGGGTTTCATATTAGGGATTTTCTTGTACCAATTGTAATTTATAAATAGTTGTTGATGTAATACCAAAAACATACGAGTTTTCATTATTCTACAATTTTACAAATACATGGCAAATGGGTGAGTACGTCTAACTATTAGTATATAAAAATACAATATAGTTACAAAATCAGCATGCATTAGTCCGTGTTATGCTGCTTCTATCTTCCAAAAGATGCTGAGGATTGAAGAGTTCGTGTAAGTATAAGTAGCGTACACAACTTAGAACGAAGTAGTTAGAACCTGTTTTGTGAGTAGAAATTAGAAATTAAGATATTTATCAAGTGAACTCTCTATATATTTTCTTTTATAGAAGAATGTTCAATATAGCTCATACTTAATTTATAGTTCTAAAGGAATAATTTTAGCATTTCAATCAATGACATTAATGGTTCAGATTGCATTTTAAAAATTTGAGCGGAGTGATATTTTCGTAATTCACATGTTCTATAATTAAATATTAAAATTCTAGAACTATGTTTTTTACATAAACTTTATTAAACACAACCCTTCTCTTATAACGAAAGAAACTTAACAGGTGTGTCTTGATTATATGTTAGACGGTAATCATGGTATATGTGTTTTTTTTAAACACAGGCCCAATAACAATTTTTTTTTAAAGCACAGGCCCAAAAATTAATAAATGTTTTTCTAAGCAATTACGTCCATTTGAATTAACCATGAAAATACCTGTATGTATTAATTATTTATTTCCTGCACTCTAATTTAAATAATTAAAAGATTTGTATTCAACCAGAGACCTTTCTATCAACTTGTGTCGTATAAGTTATAAAGGATCAACAATGAGATAAAAAAAGTGCATATAAACTAACAATTTGATATAAAACACTTTAATTGTTGCTCATATAATATCATCGTATATTTTACTACACGAATATAAAATAATATGTTTACATAAATAATTATGGTTATCCGTGTGTTTAGAGTCTAGCCCAGCTTATATCCACCAGATATGAATCACTATCAATAGACCATATTCTCGGACTTTGATCTAGCCACCTTCAAACCACTTGACATGATTCATAGATCATATATCGGCACTTTGATCTCCCATCATATATCTCAAGAGCGAAAGGTTTGAGACTTGATCACGTACCCTAGCTCCATCCTGTTGTGATATCTTGTCAAGAAACGTGAAATACATCTTCGTAATAGTAATAATTTATGTAATGAAGATCCACATATATACCTTTAACAAAATTTCCTCGAACATATTTGGCGATTTTCAAAATCCTATAATTGATGTATTATATTTTATTTACCTAATGTCATTTCTTTTAGTTATATTTTAAATTCGTTTCTATTTAATAATGTATTTTGCTTTTTATAAAAGTGATATTAAAAATTTTTGACTCTTAGAATTCGATATGACGAATGAATAACTACATGTGGCTATATAAAATTAGAGTTCAATATGATGTTTGTATTCTCACATTGTAATAATGTCATTTTACATGATTGAAGTCAAATTTATCTATATTGTCTGCGAACCAAACAGAATATGAAAATCAATTCCAAATCGATTTTCAACCAACCAAAAAGATTATAGATTCAAATTCCAATCCAAACAGATTACAATTTCTTCATAGATTCCAATTTCTTAAAAAACATTTTACGAACCAAAAGCCACCTAAATTCTTAACTTAAATCCGAGGAAGCTCGAAAAGCCCGAACTTAATAGGACCGGTTAGAATCATCGGACCCAACTCCCAAGTCTTTGTAGGTTGTTGTTAACCGAGCTTAATGAATATTTGACTCAAGTCATAAAGACATCGAACTTTCTCATATGTTGTTTAGTTCGTATAATCATATTGGTTGTTCAGAATATTTTTTGTAAAAAAATTTTGTTATCTTTTTTAAATATAAAAACACTATATCATAGAATTTAAATGGACGTGAAGACGAGACATGTGATAAGGATATCTGACATAAATATCTAGTGGTATTATTTTTTTTTTCTCTTGTTTTTTAGTGTATTCATTCCGTAATGATAATATATGTTTTCCACGTATTTATTTCAAATATATTACAAGAGGTGACATTGATGTACACGTAGGCAAGGTAGACATATATGTATAATATACGGTGAAGGTTCATTTGAGAACCGTTTTTATTGCGAGAACCAATCTTAGCCGTTCATTTTAGATTATGAAATTCATAAATGAAGAGCGTGGGGGATTGAGTGTGGCAGGATGAGTGGGCAATCCAATTGAAAAAAGGAGAATTGGACAGCTAAGATTTGTTCTCGCGATTTTCGCAATAAAAACGGTTTTTAAATTAATTTTTCATTATAATATATTGTATAATATATATCGGCACTTTATTGCCATGTCAGACTCAGATGTTGCTTCTTTTAATTTTTTCCTTCCAAAGGCCAGTTTTCATTTATTCCGTCCTTAAACCTTCGTGATGAGGTGGTTTATCCCTTTTTGCTACCTCAGACTTCCCTAGGGGCATTTTTGGAAGCTCACTTCCTTATGCATGTAGAATTTTTTTTAAAAAAAGACTAGATTGTAACTAAATTAATTGATAAACCAGACTGGAATAATCATACTCATAAAAATTGATGGGAAACGTATCAAAATATAATAAAGTGATTCATTGTATGTATTATGTGAGTTATGTTCAATAAAGTTTATGTAAAAAATAAAGTCATAAAATTTTAATATTCAATTACATATGATTTAGTATATAATTACATGTGATTTATAAAAGCATCACATGTGAATTACGAAAATGTCACTCCCCTTAAAATTTTAAAATGCAATATGGACCATTGTATCATTGATTCAAAGGCTAAAATGAGTCCCTTAGAACTAAGAATTAAGTATAAACTATATTGAACATTCTTCTTTATTTGTTATAACAAGTTACCAACTAGTTTTGTTTTTCTCTTTGCTTCTAAATCTTGAAAAATGACTAATGAACCCTAAATTCTTTTCCAAACACAAATAAAGAGATTGATTAGATAACTAAAATCAAAACACAACTTAAAAAAGGTAAATAGAACATTAAAACATAACACAAGTAAAACAAGACACAATTGATTCAAACAAAACCCACAATTTCCTTGTTCTTCTTTGGTCGACTTCAAGAGCACCAACTCAATAAAAATTGCCATAAGTAGAACGAGGCTGCCAAAGATGTAACCCTAATGTGTCATTAGCCTTCTTAGTTCTTAATCACCAATTAATCCCTATCATTTTCCCTTTTTAACCCTTAAGTCCTTATTCTTTTATTTAATTAATAACACACCCTTTATATCACCAAATGCCCAATAATACATAATTAATTCCTCCACCATCTCATTAATTATTCGACTATAAATAACAGGAAATATATATATATATATATATATATATATTCTATAAAGATTACCTTGAAATTTTGGTTGTCTAAGCTTATTCCTTTTCCTTAAGTTAGTTTTCTCTGATTGTTTTAATGTATCGACTATTCATCTTTTTTGTGACGGGTGATTTGATTTCAGTTCAGGATTTGTTTCTATGTGTTAAGATATTGATTATTTCAAAGAGTGTTGCAATGTTAGGATTCTTCAATGTGTTCACCATATAACCATATTCTTAACTTTCACATATTCCTGCATTCAAAAACTAAAAACACAATAACTAAAAACCCATTCAAGTTACCTCTAGGATCTATTATACAACGAGTAGTTTTTGAAAGTTTAATGTATTATTCTAGACAAATAAAATTAAATGCATATAATAGTATTTTTAATAAAGTTTAATGTATTTGGATGTACTTTTATCAAAATTGATAGTTCAGCTTTCAATTTTAAAAAAAAGATAAAAAATCTCCATTTTGATTTTTGTAAGGATATCCATTAATAAACTGAGTAACTGACATGTATGAAATCTTTAATAAACGTGTCAAAATAATTTATAATAGTTGTTTTCATAGTCTCATGATGCAAACGCGAAAAGTCCATGACTCATTTAGAAGATTGATTTTACTATTGTTATAATAGTTGTTTTCATAGTCTCACAATGCGACATTAAATGTTTTTATATAAATAATGGACTCTTTGAGAAAGTGATGTAGAATAATGAAAACCCTCTATCTATTTTGTATTACATTGATAACTATTTATAAAGTATAAAAGCTACAAGAGAAACCCTAATATGCCACAGCCTATTTATACAATAGGGCTGGGCCAACTACACTAAACTCTAATCTACATTCTCTAATACTCCCCCACAGTGAGAGCGGTAGAAAATCAAACGCTCACATCGGAGCAAAAAGTACAATGAAAGAGATTAAATACATAAGAAAAAAAGATATGTAGAGAAGAACATATATATATATATATATATATATATATATATATATATATATATATATATATATATAAGAAAACTCTATGGCAGCAAGGCAGCAACGGGTTAGCGGTCAAAGAAGACGGCAAGAAGAGCGGTAGCGGTGGTAGAAGCTAAGACTGCAGCGACATGAGCTACAACTATAGCGATGGTGAGCGGCGGTGGGCAGCGACGGTATGAGCTATGACAACAATGGCAGGAGCTATGACAACAATGGCAGGAGCTAGAACTACGGTGGCGGCAAGAAGGGCGATGGCAACGGCAAGGGAGAGAAAAATGATAAACTGTTATTTAGAATGCGTCCCCGGGACAGTACGAGAAGGTAAAGAAAAGAAAAAAAGTCGTCACTCAATGGGGACGACAGGGAGAAGGAAAGTGGCGGCGACGGAAGAAAGAGAAAGAAAAGATATGGCCAGAACCTTAAGGTTCTGATACAATGTAGAATAATGAAAACTCCGTTGGTATTTTGTATTACATTGATAACTATTTATGGAGTAGAAAAACTACAAGAGAAACCCTAATATGAAACCCTAATGGGGCCCAACTCATCTATACAATAGGGCTGGACAAATATACTAAACACTAATCTACATTCTCTAATAAGTGAAACATATAAAAAGTGATTATAGAGGCGGATCTTTCATTTTCAACGGTTATACGAGTCATCACTCAATTTTTGTAGAAGTGGTGGAAAATTTGGATCTTTTCGAGTTGTTGCTATCGGTTAAATTTTTGGATGCCACCGTAACTTAATGAATTTTTTAAAAAAATGATAAAATTATAGTTTAATATTCGATTTATATATTAAATTCTGTAGTTTACTTTAAAAAAACAATTTATTTAACTGGGTTTCATATAAATTGTGCTTTGTTTTAAATTTTGGTCCTAAAACAATCGTAACAACAACCAAAACCTCATTAACATGATTTACTATCCGGAAACTTGAAAAACCTCGAACAATACCCAAATTTTAACTAATTTTAATTTTGTAATTATAAAGTACCACAAGTTACAAAAAACCGTAGGTCTAACACTGTATAATTGTATATTAACAACGAGCATGAAAATCAAAACCGACTCCATCATTGACTCTTCTCCTCTCGCATACCTACCAACTGGAAGGTGCGGACCTAAGTGGCCCGGAACGGTGGCACATGCAACCAGTCGGCCATGCACACGATATGAGAAACTTCACGTTTTGAACATATTGCTATCAATTAAATTTTAGAGGTTTACCAATGACTTTTTCGTGTTGCCATAACTTGATTAAAATTCTAAAAATATTTTATAAACATAATAAATTATAGTTAAATAAACACTTTTTGTTTGTAAAATATATTCTTTGGGGTTTAAAACACGAATTGGGCTATTAATAATAATATAAATTTGGGCTGTTGAAATCAAATTATCTATATAACCGACCTGAGTAATTAAAAACCCAAAAAATGCTAAATTTCAATTTATTTATATTTTTGTAAACTACTCCCACCCGGTGATCCTTCTCTTCCTATTGATCATCTTCCCAACATGGATACTTCTATGCGTACAAATGTGTTTTTCAACCATTAACCACATTTTGTTTCTTTTTTTAGATTTTTTTTTGTCTTTTTGTGCTGCTTTATATATCTCCATCACTGATGTTGTGTTTATATGTTGTAAAGTTTGTTGATTGTGTACGTCAATTAAAGTTGTAAAGTTGTTGATTATTTATATCGATTGAAGTTGTTTGGAGGATTGGAAAGTAATAAGAATTATAAACTCGAATATGATAAAAATCACCTCTTTTACATAAAAGAGTTTTTTTTTAAAATTTTTTTAAATTTAACTCTTTTATCGTAAATAAAAACTGCATCATATTTTTAGAAAACTAGAAAGGAAAAACTAGATATCTTTTACACAACTACATACACTCATGGAGTGTCCATAAGGGTCACACGACACCATACCATTACATCAACACGTTAGCGTCACTCTTTAAACAGATAACTTATCACACATCACCACACCTTTTTTTAAACCTTCATTCTTACATTTCCCAAATTGACCATGGCGTGGAGTAGTTCACCACACCCACCACGGCGTGGTGGTCACCACACTTGCCTAAATCGATTCCCACTTTATCGGTCACATGATCCTGGACCACCCTGGATGCCATATTAGCGTTAAAACATTCTCTTATCCGCCACCATCACATCAAGAATTCATTATTGTGGTTCATAGTGATTCCAGGCAATGTTGATTGGCATGTAAACTATGAACCCCGACGCTGATCAAGCACGGGTGTAGCATAGGGATGACAATGGATCGTCATATTCACATCCATATCCATTTGGTTTTTCATCATCCATATCCACATTCACTTAAAATTATTTCATCCGTCCATATCCATATCCGTCGGATTAGAAGGGTAAATGTATATCCATTGGATGTCAAAATAACTCTTTTTCTCAAAGAAAATATCATATATTTACATATCAATTATGACTGTTGTTGATATAAATATACAGTTTCTTTATTAAAAAATAATACAAATCAAAATATAATTTAATATAAGTACAACCAAAACAAAAAACATACTTTTAAATCTTATAATATAATAATTTTGAATATATATATATATATATATATCTTCAATATTATATTTATATATATAAATGTTAAAAATATACTCAGTATATAGATTTATAAACTTAATTATATAAAATTTAATTTAGAAAAATTTAATTTCTGGTTAATGAATTCATCCATGGATGGATAATCGTCATCCATATCCACTCTACTAAACATCCATATCCGATCCACATCCAATATTCATCCATTTACCTTCGTCCATATCCACTATCGATGGATTGGACCGGGTGGATGATCATTGGATTGGATGGCCATTACCATCCCTAGTGTAGCACCTCGGATGATGTCGGATGCGACCTTAGTGACGTCAAAAACCTTCCCGAGCTAAGACCCACGATTTACAGAATGTATATAGTACAAGGAGTTGTGTTCGATAAAATCCATGTAAAAAACATAGTTTTAAAATTCTAATATTCAACCATAGGTGATTCAATATATAGTTAAATGTGAATTACGAAAATATCACTCTACCAAAAATTTTAAAATACAATTTAGACCATTAATGTCATTGATCGAAAAACTAAAATTAAAACTATAAATTAAATATTAGACTATATTAAACATTTTTCGTAATACCAGTCAAAAGCGTAATGGGTTATTAATTTATTATTGTGCCCAGGGTCAAAGTAACCTGTTTTGGATCAAATTTTAAAACATTTCTTGCAAGATTAAGTTTGCATTTTCGCTGATAGTCGAAGGACTAAACTTGTGGTTTACATTCTTCCAAACAAGTTGGCTTTGGAGCTGTCTATAAAATCAGACACCAAGAGTGCCTATATCAGCGTAAATTTTTGTCTGCTCGTCTATTTTGATACGAATTTAACCAAAGACGAAGGTAATTACTGTAAAGATCGACTGACTCCGGCATTGATATACCCCGACAAGATGTGTAGAAGTCCGGCATCTCCAACCGAATCCGTCAATGTTTCTGATGATTCCACGGTGACGTATATCCAGATCGTAACGTCTGGTGGTCGAAGGATTCCGGTGAACGCTAACATTCTGGTAATCTACGGCCTCGTGAAAGATCTGAATCGTTTTTCAACATAATAAACACAGAAGTTCTTCATCTATGAAAGCTAATTATGCGGTTTTGTCCGGAAAACCTTTTATTAAAAGCATGTGATGTGATGTGATGTGATTATCAGAGGAACAGTTCTGGTTTTTCGGGTAGATTAGAGATTTCTTTTTAATAAATCTTTAATTTAATTCTTCACGGTTTTGAGATGCATTTTCAATATTTGCAATAAATTTCAAACTGAATCGATTGATTGTATATTTGTATTCATTCGATTGTTAGATTTCAGTATTTTAAGATATTAATTTGTCATTTGTTTGCTATGAGCATTCAGGCGTCAGCTTCAACCGTATTGGAGAGCATAATTGACAGGCCACGAAAGCACCGGAGCTCCGAGAAGACTATTCCGATTCTCGGCGTTCCGTGTGACGCCGTGGAGGTGTTCGTTGGATTCCTTGATTCCAGGAAGTCAGTTCCCAATCTCAAGCCAACCATTACGAAGATTTATTATATTATTATAATCATTATTTTATGCATTATGAAGATTGATTTACATGCCAGCCATAGAATAAAATATTCATTAAAAAAAAAACATCTGCACCGTCCAACTTTCCTACGAGTTAAACGTGGTACATCTGGCACCATTCACTGTTGATTTTTCCTCAATGGCATTTACTCCACCGCCGGACACCGGTTAGCCATGGCGATTACAAAAAAAGAAATCACCGTCCATTACCTTTTCTAATTAAAAATGATAGTGTCCTTTTAAAAAAAATATGCGTTATACAAATTTAAGTTAATATATCAATTCTTCTTTTATAATCGTCCCAAGAAATTTGGAATACGTAATTGACCCAAAATGTCAATCGTTATCAGGTGCACGGAGGAAGATATGGAGAAATACGGGATTCATCTATTGGCTCTTTCTCATGTGTACCTGGTCCCACAACTAAAATCACGGTGCACCAAGGCTTTGATCGGATGGTTGACGACTGAGAACGTGGTTGATGTGCTTCAACTTGCGAGGCTCTGCGATGCACCCGATCTTTACCTCAAGTGCATGAAACTCGTGTCTAACAGTTTCAAGGCCGTTGAACAAACTGAAGGCTGGAAGTTTCTTCAAAAAAATGATCCTTTCCTTGAGCTTGAGATCCTCCAGTTCATCGATGAAACTGAATCGGTGCGTGATGGATACTATCATCTTTATTTAAAAATCAGATTGGACTTGATAATGAATTGAATCAATATGACGTATTTGAGTTTCAACAATATTAATAAACCTTTTTTAAATTTTTTTTAAACTTTTCGTGTTTATGGGTCTACTTTTTGAATTGAACTCTCACCGATTGTGATTCGAATTGACATTTGCAGAGGAGGAAGAAGAGCAGGAGGCATAGAAAAGATCAGAATTTGTACTTTCAGCTGAGTGAAGCTATGGATTGTTTGGAACACATTTGTACAGAAGGTTGCGTAAGCGTGGGACCATACGATAAGGAACCGAACAAGATCAGGGGTCCCTGTAGCAAGTTCTCAACATGTCAAGGGCTTCAACTCTCGATTCAACATTTTGCAAGCTGCAATAAGAGAGCCAGTCAAGGGTGTGTTAGGTGCAAAAGAATGTGGCAACTCTTTAAGCTTCATGCCTCAATCTGCGAATCATCTGATTCTACCTGTAGAATTCCCCTTTGCAGGTAACTATCGCGATCTAATTAACATTTAGAACTAGAAATTTGTAATTTTCATGAAACCACCGTCGGTGCGTACCGTATAGCTGTAATGGGTCGGATAGATTTGACGCAAATGGGGTTAAAAGAATAAAGGACATGCAATTTGTGGTATAATAGTTTGGGTTCTAGAAGAGAGGTTTTTTACATGTGAAGAAAGAGTAGTTGAAAAGGTTAGGTGCAATAATATTGATTAGGAAGTGCACTGATAATTAAAGTCCAAACAAATGAAGTTGTGCCTCAATCAACCTTTTTAAGATATTATTATTATTATTATTATTATTTCCAACAAAGAGTAGCTACTTGTATGAATGCTCACATGGTTCATGACAGTATTCTTAGATAATTATCATTTTGACGGCGCTGTTTTATTAATGTTGTAGGCAATTCAAGATTAAGGGTAAAGAAGAAATGAAGAAGAAGGAGAAGGAGGAGGAAGAGGTTAGGTGGGAATTGTTGGTGAAAAAAGTGGTGGTAGCAAAAGCCACGTCATCTTTATTATTGCCCAAGAGAAAAAGGGTGGAAGAAGAACCAACACCACCATGTGGGGGGGAAGTCAATGGGAATCATAATTTTGTTATTAGGAATTTAGTTTGTTAATCATAGAAATGAATAAATTGTTGTTTCATTTTTATATTTATCAAAAGAATTAGCAAAAAATATGTTTGTATTTGTTGGGTATAAAGCTGGAGTAGATTGTATTCTCTTGTAGACAAGTTGTATCAAAATATAATGATATTTGTTTATATTACTACAATATGCAAAGAAATAAATATTCCTATTCTCTAGAATAATGTTAATAAAATTTTTTATATAAACAATTTATCTTTAGAAGGATTAGACTGTAAGAGCTTACAAGTGATCGGCATTTTGATGGTTGACCATGTCGTGATCATTCAAGTCCCAGCGTGATCGGTCTGGAAGTTTTAAAATAATTTTACTGACTTATTAAATTTCTAAGTAATGGTAAATATATTGTAATTGGTTAAGATTGCAACCAGAAAACCGACCAATGATATTGTCTGCTTTGGGTTGTTCTAAGTCCTCACGAATTTAAAATGCGTCATTTGGTAGAAAAAAGATACTTGTCTCACAGATGTGAGATGCTGTATTGCTACAAGAGCGGTGGGTTTAAGAGTTATGGATTTGATCGGTTCGAGATAACGGTGAGCCCCATAAACCCAACATAATTGATAGATAGACCATAATGCATACTTGATATGCATATGTGTCTTTGAGAGAGTGCAAGTCCACGTTTATGAGGGAGTCTAACTTTTTCCATCCATATTATATATATATATATATATATATATATATGTAGATTTCAATAAAAATATTCCACAACCTATTTATCATGAAGATAAACAAAGTGAATCTGAAGGATATAGTCCCACTCAATCCGATATATTATCAGAAATTAATAAATTTAAAAATCAAACATGAGTAACAAGACTCAAGCTTTATGTAATAATAATATTCAAAAAATACTTACAATAAAAAAATATTGGAAAATTATTAACATCGATAATATTAAACTTTTAAAAATTAAAAGTGAAGAAAATCAGATAATAAAAAGCTCTAAAGAACCAATGAATATTTAATGGGATCAACCCAAAGACTTAACAAACATTCAATGGGTACAATTAGCAAATCTTAAGATAAGAAGTAATCAAATACAACAAAGAACAGAATTAATGTTTACATGGATCAAACAAACAAAATCAGAATTAGTCATTTGCTAATGAGTCCATTTTTAGTAAATCTTAAAAAAGAAATAAAATATACTACATCCCGAATTAATCAATTAGATAGAGACATAAAAATACTAACAGATGAATTAAGAACGGGTGAAAACATATATAATAAAGTAGCACATTTTAGAACACTAAATATGCTTAAAAACATTCGTGTAACACTAATTATAAAACTCGAACAACTAAAAAGTCAAGTTTACTAATAGTTTGTTAAAATGACCAACACAGTTAATATGGAATATCTCAAAAATGAATTCTATGCAGATCATAACAGAGAAAAAAAAAACGCATTATTATAACATTGTTAATAACAACAAACAAGAATTAATACATCAACTCTCCTGGAGAAATTTCATTAATCAAAACAACATTCATATAACATTTTTTGAATGGTATGAAATGTATTGCAAACAAAATAATATTTCGAATCCCTTTTTAAATATATATGAATCCCCAAAAATAACTCAAGAATACCTAGATATAACTAAAGACGAAAAAATAATAGCTATACATCCTCCAAAAACTCGCATATTAATCCAGAACAACATATTAGCTACACCATTCACCACAGTTAATGAAACAATAACCAAAGAAGAATTAACTAAACAAATTGTATATCAAAATAATTATACCAATGAAATACTAAATACCATGAGTCAACAATTAAACAGAATCGAAAACAACGAAAACAATATCAACATTAAAGGTAATAATAATACAATAAAATATGAAGATAAACCAATCTTTACACCCCAACAAATAGATTCAACAATAAATTTAGGGTATAATAAAAAATTGGTTAATGAATTAGAACAAAAACTTAGTGAAATAAAAATTAATGTAATAAATCAATCTATAGACTCTGAAGACGAATACACATACAATAATAATGAGAATAAAATATCCCAACTTCAAGAACAATTCTCAAACAATATCAACAAACTTAGAAATACAAATACAAAAACATATAACAGGCCAACCACTTTGGTATATATATATATGAGAAATGTTCAATACAGTCTCAACTTAATTTATAGTCTTGAGGGATAATTTATTGCCATTAGATTTTAAGATTAAATAGTCCAGATTCAATCTTAGATTATAATCAAAATTGATATATTTGTATAAAAGAGGACATTTATGACTTTTTAACTATCTGTCCCCATTTTCTCTCTCCTCTAATTTATTTAAAATTAATTATCTCACAAACCGTTAATCGTTAGACGAAACGTATTATACCGTTCTGATCCTCGTGTTCCCCTCTTTTATTAGAGAGGTCACTTGGTATACTTTCGACAATTTTTTTTCTCATTTTGTTAGATTGGATTTAAATTTTATTAAAGTATAATCACATGTGATTTATAGATGTGTGATCAATATAGTCTTTATAAAATTATAGTTTGGTGTTTGATAATCCGGCGAAGTTCTATGGTTTAGTAACAAAATATCAACAATTGAAAGTGATTCTAAGTTATTAGTTGTTTCATAACACATATGATTATCTATCTCTTATACATGCACATAATTACAGGTGATTTGATTAAATGTAGCATTTTTATGTCACATATTTGAAAGAATCAATCACATGTGATTACTTATTCAATCACATGTGATTCCGTAGGCAATCACATGTGATTGCGTATTCAATCACATGTGATTTTGTACTGAATCACATGTGATTGAATACCAAAAACATAAGATTTGGTATTCAATCACATATGATTGCATATTTAATCACAATGTGATTTTGTACAGAATCACACGAGAGTTTGTACAGATTCACATGTGATTGAATACCAAAAAATATGAGATTTGGTATTCAATCATATGTGATTGTATAGGGGATTGTTCAAACGAGAACCAATATAAAATACATCGAATTCGAAGGTAAATACATCTGGACCTTTGATAGAGGAGATAGGGTGTTGCTAGTACACAATATATGCATTCATGGGTAGACAATACAATTGGATTGGGTGAAATTGAATATGTACATACATGTATAAACGGTTTTAAGCAAACGTTGATTTTTTAAGCAAATATTCAAAATTAATAAACGTTAAATGATATACAATTTAAGAAGATAAAAAAATTAATAAAACAACACATGTAATATTGTTATGAATCACATATTATTATACATTAATAAAATTTAATTTTGACTTAACAAAATGAAAAAAAATTGTCAAAAGTATATCAAGTGACCTCTCTAATAAAAGAGGGGAACATGAGGATCACAACGGTATAATTGGTTTCGTCTAACGATTAACGGTTTGTGAGATAATTAATTTTAAATAAATTAGAGGAAAGAGAAAGTGGAGACCAATATGCAAAAAGTCAGAATTGACTTCTCTTATATCAATTTTAATTATTATCTAAGATTAAATCTAGACAATTGATCTTGAAATCTAATTGCTAAAAATTGTCCCTCAGGACTATGATTTTAATAAGGACTATATATATAGTGAAAAATTCATTTGAGAACTGTTTTTATTGCGAGAACCGCGAGAACCAATCTTAGCCGTCCAATTTCCCTTCTTCAATTGGATTACTCTGCCATGAATTACTTACATGCACCTTGCCACACTCAATCTCCCACGCTCTTCATCCATAAATTCCATTATCCAAAATGAACGACTAAGATTGGTTCTCGCGGTTCTCGTAATAAAAATGATTCTTAAATGAACCCTCCCATATCTTACTCTTTTATAATGCATTTATACCCTTATAAACTCTTAATTTTAAGTAACTTGAATGTACTAAAATATTCTTTTATAACCATTTTATTCTCTCTCATAATTTACTTTAACTTTTTATCTATTTAAAATACTCCTTTTTAGCTATTTCATTATCTCTACTAATTTACTTTAAGTTTTTATCTATTTAAGATATTTATCTAACACTAAAACATTCTCTCACACAAACACAATTATCCACTCACATCAACATAATTTTCAAAATCTTGTTAACTTCTTTCTCCTTATTTCATAAATATAAATTTTTTTCTTATTTTAATGTCTTTTATAATTTATTTTTAAAATTTAAAAAATAGTTGATGTAAAAAAAACAGACATTATACGATACTTTTTCGTGATATTGAATTGAGCGAATAACATATTATTACATTTTTAATAGCAACATGATGTAAAATAGAAACTATTTGCCGCTGTAACATTGCGCGGATACTTTGCTAGTATATATATAAAGCATTTAACTTTTTTTAAGACAATTTTTAGTTAAATAGTACAACTACTAAAATATTTTTACAATATTTTAAATCAACTTAAACGAAATTAAAGCTGAATATAATATGCAATAAATCACACGAGTCGGTTACAAAATATTTAAAGTTTAAACACAAAAAAATGTAACTGTGAAGATTTTAATTAATAATATATTTTAATATGCAATTAATATGTATTTAAGTTTCGGTGGTTTTTTTACATTTTTATATTATAAGAATCACAATCAAATTAAGGTTGAAAATGGAATTACTTGATATTCACTTATTAGTAAACTAGAATGATTTGAGGTAGAAATTAAAATTTAATCATATAAGCAAAAAATAACGTCGTTCTTCAAACTTAAGTGTTTAATTAATTTTAAATTTATATAAATTGCACATGTTATCGATAATCACACTCTTTTCATTTTAAATTAGTTCAAAAGTGACGGATTGAATTGGCATATTGTAAAAAACAAAAATATTATGTCCCGTCGCATCACACGAGTAAATTACTAGTACTACTAAATTTATGACCAACCATTAAGCCATATGACTTGTTTTAGCTAACATTTATTTACTTGATACGCTAAACGCCTAAAATACAATAATAAGAGAAATAAGTATGTACAAAGAAAATAGTCTTATGTTTAACATATATGGCAAATATGTAAAGGGCCAATTACATAAAAAGGTACTGAACTTTTTACCATTTCTTATTAGAGTTACTCAATTTATTTTATTGATTTTGGGCATTGAACTTGTTTTTTAGTTAAAAAGGCGACTTTTGTGGGTTACACGGCCATTTCATCTAGTTACCCGTTGCCTAAACTTTGTTTGGTTGCCATTGATTGAAAGCTTCATGATTCATCTACTCATTTCTCCATTGCCGTATATTTCATCCACAAACATCGTCTAAGATGAAAAGTCAATAGAGACCACCATCATTTCTTCGATGCTCCATAACCATCACCATCAACAATCGATTGAGACAAGCATCAGAGAATACAAAAATAAAAATAAAAAAATCGTTGGACAAGAAGAGCACAGTCCCTCACCAAGTATTAATAGTCTATCTCTATCAAAGAAGAGCCTTTGTAAATCCAAATTAGGGTTTGTTAAGTTTGATTTCATGATTAGTGTTATTTCTAGAGTTTGATCAAGAGGTCAAGATTAGAGCTTGTTAAATTCGTTTTTTATGAACACGTATGGAATCACATATGAGTTTTTGATAATGTGCTACTTCTTGAAACCTCATATTTGATTTAGGATGAAGATTTCATAGATTAGGGTTTGTTAAACACGAACATCCGATGACATGCAGTTAACAGTGAATTGCGAAAGGCAGTCCCTGAGGAAGTTTCTTCCCTCTTTCTATAGTTGTAAACCCCTTACCTGTAAAACAGGTTAAAAAAATCTTTTTTTAACTATAAAAACAAAGTTTACACCGTTTTTAATCAAGAAATACCTTTTTATATGTACATATTTAAAAATACACATGATTTATCACACACAACTGATTTGAGAAATAGTCACCTCACGTTTATGTAATGTTGGAACCTACTCAAATCACAAGTCATAAAAGAAACATGAGGATGTGACTGCATATCCAGGTAGTAGATATGAGACATATATAAAAGATTATATTAAAGACCATATTCAAGAAAAGAATTTTTTAATTTTTTCTGAATGATGTAAAATTTATATAATATAAAACAAATATGAGGAGGGAATGTGAGTTAGATAGATAGGTGGACATTTTTTATTTTGATGGTGTTGCTTTCCCGTTGGGCCAAACCATCAAATTCAAGTGTAGATTAAACAAACAAACACACACACACATACATATATATATATATGTGTGTGTATATATATGAATGTTAAGTCATAACGATTGGGAGTCGATCGATTTGTCTTAAAATTTATTGTAGAAAAAAGGAAGGCCATCCCATTTTTGGCAAAAAGAAAAATACCATTTTACTTATACCTAAACGTACACCAACATTTGCATTTATTAATTTGTGTGGTGGAAAACTATTAAAAAAAAGCCAACTAAAAGCAATAAATGATAGAGACTCATGTTTTCATAAACCAAATTACTTTGATTTTTATTTTTATTGAACGAATTAGTAAAAAAGTTGGATTCATTCCAAAATACCGAGAGACCATATTATTTGATTTGACTTGAATAACATTTATAAGAGTTATGAATATAAAATGGATGTTTACAAAATGATCAAAATTTTTATAAGGGTACAACGGTGAAGAATGACCGTGTCTTTTAAAGCGCACGCCATGCCTGTGTGCCCTTAAGCACTGATGGTGTGTGCATGAGTCAACTTTGAACATTGACAACGCCCAGTTGTGCATGCCTATATTGCACGGCCGTGCGCATATATGCGATTCAAGTGGCACCCGACTATTTTGGCTTGCTTAAGCACTCTTGAACTCATCATAAACAAACTAGCACCTCTAGAATTCTTTTGATCCCCTTCTAAGAACAATGTGTGTCTTGGTGTGTATGTAAGTGTGGTTTAGAGAGAGAACATCCAAAATCAAGTAAGAACATATATCATTGGTTTGGAGCTAGCACTCGATTTGGATTGTTAGAGTGGTGTGTTCGTGATAGACGGGTGGGATATTTTGGAATCTACATCCAGTTTGCTAAGAGCATTCATAATGGGCCGGTTGGGGTGGGGGTGGGGGTGTAGTGAAAGCCACCACACCATAGTCAAACTATCTTGCACTACGTCACTGTGTGGTATGCACTACAGTAAAAAGAGAGGTACGATGGGGAGAATGTGAGAGGTATCAGGCATGTCCCAGAATTTGGTGTGGTAGAGAGCGATCGCTAAGGAGCTTAGTGATAAGAGTGGAAATCTGACATTCTGGTGTTTTAAGTGGCTAATCAAATTGAGAGCTCTAATCAAATTGAGGTCCAATTCTCACTCCATCTGAACAGCCACAATTTGATTAAAACCATAAGCAAGAAGCTTAAATGACTAGATCTTAACAAAATAGAGAGTAAAAGAGTCGGCCCTAAGAAATTACCACCCGAATAAAGTCAATAAGCCTAACAATTAATGTTTTAATTGAAAATGCTCTTACCATTTCAGTATTTACATAAGAACCAACAATAGACGCCTACCACCGGTTTCCTTTTAATCCAATATCTTCATCCCATCATAAGCGATCAAATTGAGCATTTTGGATAATCCAGTTTGCTAATCAAATTGAGTAATTCATCTATCTAAAATGGTTGTAATTGAGGTATGGCCAAGAATCGAAACAATCACACAATAATCTTATGAACTTGATCACATAAATGTATGTGTATGAATGGCTGGGTATATGGCCAAGAATACAGAGACACATTTAAATATTAAATGCTTAGTGATTTAGGGTTTACATACTTGTTTTTATATCTTTACGGTATTTACACAAAATACCTTAAACTATAACTAAAGTCATATGTACTAACAAGCTTTACTAAAATATATTGAACACAATGCAGGGATCTAACAATTAAAAGTCGTATAATATATTTTTTGACATCGTTATCATTCTTCTGTGGCCTAACTAGAGTGAAACAATTGAATCTGAATTTTTGATGTTCTTACCAATACCCTTAATTGATTTATGTATAACGATAACTTAGCCAAACGTTTTTATGATTCAACATGAGATAGATGAATATATTAATTAGTATTGGAATCTCATGTTATTGCTTAAGAAAGACTCTTAAGCTCTTAATTTCAGTTAATCATGACCCGACGCTCTATAGGTGTTTACGTACTAATCAATCTAACTACCATCACAATCAACCTACTTTTAAGGAATCAACATTCTTAACCCCTTACACAACTCCCTTTGACTTTGACTTTTCATGGATAGATTTTTGGACAACACAATAAAAAGAGTATTCTTAAATTATAAAAATTAACTGATATTAGAAAAAAAAGAATAATATTTATTTTTAAAATAATATTTGTATGTTTTCATAAAGCAATTTAAGAGGTTGTAATCACCTAATCATATCAAAGGTGACTTTTACTCCATCTAACCCAATTTTTAGGGGAATTTTTTATTTGAAAACTTTGAAGAGTTAGGATAAGAATAAAAAAAAGTCTTAAATCAGGGGTTGTGCGTAGCCACTTCACACATCTATGATGCCTTTTCTCTTCTTATTCCAACCTACCTATATATGATTTTGACATAAATCTCAATCTTGTTGCTAGCCATGCATGCATGTGTTTTTATAAGAAAAATGATATATCCTCCTATTATTTCTTTCTACTTCATCCTACTACTCACTACAAGATGACATGTGTACTCCACTAATTCTCTTTCCTCATCTCCTCCCTTAATTTTGACACTTATCTTGATCAAGTGAGTAGGAGTATAAGTAGGAACAAAAAGTAGGAAGATATATCATTTCTCTTTTTATAATCTTTTTGACTTAATTTGACCTTCCAATTGATGCGTAAAGCATTTGCTGATTCACGTCCATAGAATGTTGGGAGATGCATCCACAAATCAAGATACATGAGTGTAAATGATACACGAGGACGTAACCAATTCATATCGTATCTCTCCGTAATCAATGCAATGCAGACAAACACAATCCCCAAGAAAACGAATATATACTAATTTAAGATAGAGCCAACGAGAGGAGAAGATACTCCATGACTTGTATCTAACGTCCCAAAATTTTTTTAAACACGATATATTAATGTACACTAGTCATCACCAAATTCAACGGTTACAAATGTAGCATCAAAATATTAATTATTTAATACAACGGAAGCGAATGATAGTACAATTGTTCGACTGGTTTAAAACATATTAAAGTCTGTAACTGAATAAAAGAAAGATTCTTAAACGCTGCTATCGCCGCTGCTATGCTCAAGCCTTGCCCTTGTTCAATCCCGAGAAGCCTGAAACATAACGGGTAAGTGATGTGCGTTTTACGTACTAGTTTTAAATTTATATTTTTACCGAATTAATTACCAAAAACTGCACGAATAGGCAAGTGTACCTAATCGTTTCGTAATATAGTTAGTAAGTCGGGTGTCGAACTCTTGGGGAACGGGAGCTAATACTGAATTTATCAAATTAACTAAGAATTAACTAAAATAACCTAATTAAAGCAAATTAAGCAATTAAACTAAATTAAAGGGAATTTGTGTGCAAGATTGAAACTTTATTATCCTAAATGATCACTAACACTACTAAATTACCAAAAACAATCAAAGAGAGCAAAAAGCAAGCAACTTTGTTGGATTAAATATCAATTAAAAGCTTTCCCTCCCAAGATTCAACTCCACCCCTTTTAAGTTGGTTTTAAATATCAAAATTGATGCATTGGACGATTAATGAACACTATACCGATTCCTATACTGTTAGACTCTTGATCCGAGTATCCAACTTATCTAATCATGCAATTAACTAATCAATTGGTCATTAAATCGATTAACTACACAATTAAGCATATTTAAGTTCGTATCTAGCAAGATCTAATATTTAATGATTGATTAAGTTACCAAATCATTCAATTAACACATGAAAGTCATCATATATCAATTTTAACACATTAAAGTTCCTATCTTGATTGTTTAACCCTAGGATTTGATCAATCACTAGTCAACCCTAATTATTGGTCCTAATTAGCATTGATTAAAGTCATATAAATGGATTGATACTCCAATTTACATTAACTCAGATTCTAAACATCTCAAAAACAGAATTAAAGCATGCTAGGATCATTGATTAGACTTGAAAGATAAATATAATGCCATTAAAGTCAAAACTATGTAAAATTAACCAACTTGATAGAGTTTCATCTCCTCTAGGGAGGAAAACAGAAAAACTAGCCTATTACAAGCATAATCAACTTCTGGAATTCAAGAATAAACATTAAGAATGGAAGAAGAATAGAAAACCCGTAATAAAGCAAGAACTCCAAGCCTTTAATATTCAATTATAGCTCAAATCCTTCAAATCCGAGCTCAAGCCTTCTAGGATGTGTTCTTGGACGTGTTTAGCAGAGTAATGGTGGAAGAAATCGAGTGGTTATCCCCTTTTCAGATTTGGAAGTTCGTTTAAATAGATCTCTGAAAACAGGGGTGTCGCGCCGCGACGAGCAAGTGTCGCGCCGCGACGGAGACTTTTAGCCCGATCCCACTTCTTTTGAAATTCAATCTGTCGTCATCCATACGTGTCACACCGCGACGGGCATATCGGTCGCGCCGCGACGACACATGGCAACCGGATGAGCCTTATCCAAACTAGTTCGTAGCGTCGCGACGCCTGCTTTCACGCCCGGGTTATTCTTTTCTTTTTTCCTTAGGCTGGGCTCTTAACTTTCTTTTCTTTTCTTTTATTTTGGGCTTCTTTTTATTCTTTCTTTCTTTTATTCTTTGGGCTCTCCTTTTATTTTTCTCTTGAATTATTTTACCCATTTATTTTTTCTTTATTTCTTTTTACTTTCTCGACTATTTCAATATTTCGCCTTTTTAGCCTGCAAAACATAAAAGAAACGGTAAACGTACCTTTTTACAATTAAATGCACTATTTCCGGCTAAAACCACCCCGATATCGCATAATATTTATATATATATTTAGCGCGATATCAGTAAGCACAAAGCTTAGTGAATCACCACTATCTTACCCCTTGTAAGAATCACGCCCTGCCATCATGTAACACATAACTAGGGACTCGCCCTCTGGCGCATCTCGGGTCCCACCCATTTGATGCCTAAACCGGGCCTTGCCTGCTATGACTTATCACAGGTCACACCTTTAGATGAAGTCATTTGCCCCGACCGACCACGAAGGCAAGGTTGGTTACTAACATCTCATCACGACGTCATAAAATAACTGTTTACAATTAAACACATACATTACAACAATAATCATCTTGCATAATACTTACTCATTACGGGAACACAGTAAGTTAGGGTAACTCACTTGATTGATGACACAACAAAGTCAGTAGTACTTCTCAACGCAGCTAGATTAACGAATCCTGCTGGTAAAACCTACAACACATTCTATTGAGTCAATACCAAATATAGACCCCTAGGTCGTGTGACAAGCACACACACATGGCAAGCCCCAAGTCGGACCACACTGATTCGTACTATACTTGGGTCGGACCTCTACAAAAGTCGGACCAACACACATATAAGTCGGACCATATGCATAAGTCGGACCACATATAAATCGGACCTAGCACTTAATCTCTATCGGACGAAAACCCACTCACATGCAGTCATATTTAAATTTCTGAAAATCTTTTAAAACTCAACCAATTCGTGCCATTTTTGTTTCTAAAGCTTTCTAATAGCAATTAAACAGATCATTTTGAGATATTCGATTATCATTATGTTTTAGTGGCCTAAAATCTTGTTTTTATTTCTCCAATGGTGTTCACCCAAAAACCCAAGAATTGGACAAAAATCTCAACCAAACCCCCAATCTAACTCCTTTGAATTTGCTCAAACTTCTCACCAATGATAAGCAATAAGGTTTAGGGTTAATACCTAATGATTCCTTGTTGGTTTTGGCTCAAAATCTCTATTTTGCTTTCTTCCTCTTTCTTCCCGGCAAGAACACACACACACACACACACACACACACACACACTCTCTCTCTCTCTCTCAAATGCTTGAATAAGGAAGATGAATAGAACAATGTTTTTCTTTGACGGTTGTGCCCTAAATAGCTATATATACCTGTCTCTTGTTTGGGCCAAGCCCATACCCTAAACTTCTTGTGCCAAACCTAACTTATACAACAATAGAGCTAGTCTACTAAGCTTAACTACATAAGTCCACATATATATAAGTATATCTAAGCAATTGAAAATAAAGACAACACGATAAACAACCCACTCGTGAATCGTGATATATAGTTGGCGACAATAATATTAATTGCGAGTTCACATTCCAATAATACAAGATTCCAAAAAATGGGCATTACATCGTATTCGCCCATTGTCTATCGTTACCAAGATGAAGATAGGTGGCCGGATCAACATTTGCAGGACCCTGTGGTATCAAGTATCAATCATATTGAAGTAATCACACAATGATAATTTAGATCTCAGATTGTATGTATGTATATGAATGAGAGAGGATAACTCTAAGAATACACAGTGAATTTGGCATATTTGAATGGCTTATCGATTTGGGTTTTATAACATAGTCTTTATACCCCTCAGTTATTTCAATAACTCTCGTATACTATATATATAACAAATTTCACTAAAATATATTGAACACAATTAAAAATCTAACATAATTGTTATCGTGTTGCTTTCATGGTGCGACCATGGTCGTGCATTAAAAGATTAGACCCCGTTTTATTTTCATGATTCTATATAATCTAGTATAGGAATAACAAAAAAAAGAATTTAATAACATATTACTTAATAATTTAACGAGTGTCCATTAGGGATTCTCAAATAATCTATAAATAAAAATCAATATAATAGAAAATAATATAAATATTTATCGAGTTTTTCATTATTCTATAGTGTGTACTTTGTAGGTTGACCAAATTGATACATCTTCATGATAAAAACTTGGAAGAAAATAAAAAGTTTGAGTTAGTTAATCCTTTCGAATTTCATGTGTTTGTTGTTATTATAATGTTTAAGATATTACTTAACTATTACAGTTTTTTTGGTCTTATCATGTAAAAATTGACCTGATTAGTGCAACCCTTCTGTGAATCGTAATAATTTATCTAAAAAATGTGTTTTTTTTTCATTTTATTTTGTAAAAAATTGAAAACTACGAGTGTTTAAAAAACGCTTTAAATCAATCACATTTCACCTTGTACAATAAATAATTACGTTTATATATATATATATATATATATATATATATATATATATATATAAATTGGCGTCGCCGATAAAAGCGACCCATGTCGTCGCTAAAAGCACCTATCGCTGACATGAGGTATTGTATTGTCAAATTTTTGATGTGATTGTAAGAGTTGTCAAATTATATCGGGAAATGTGTAAGTATCTTTTATCGGCTACATGGTGCCTTTCCTCGGGACATGAGTTTAAAAAAAAAAAATATAACACGTGTCACGTTTTTAGTGGTCGGCAACATGGGTATCAATTGGCGACATGAGTACTTATTTTCGTAGTCTCAGCCTTTTTTACTTATTTTCGTAATACTGCTTATTATGTTTCTTATTTTGGAAAAGCTCTCTCATATATATGTATGTGTGTGTAATTTTCGTATTTCACCCATAACTCCAAAAGGGTATTTGAAGGTTTGAAATCTCGAAAATCGAACACAACTAAAACCCAAATCATAATAGAGATTGGGCTAAGAGGTGATTTTAACCAAATACCTCTTTTGTTTTTTATGGACCTTAATATTGTGGCCCAACTGTCAAATATAGACTATGTGTGTTACTACTTAAGTACTTATGAACTATGTGTATTACTATTTAATATTAAATGAATGACATACATACAATGGTTTGTTAGATGAATATTTATTTATTCGTTTAGCTACATTATAATAATATTACATAAGAAACTAGAATTTTTAATATTCATTTCATATTCATTAGAAAATGGCTTCAATTTTACTAGTTTTATGTAGTTTGTTATAGAAAATTGTTTTCAACGTATTTTTTTTAACGTAGTTTAAAATTCGTTTCACTTGCATTAGAAAAGCTTTCTTTTACCTATTTTTTATGGCAAAAAAAAAACTCACTGGACAGATAGGGATTTGAACCCTCGGTATTCCTATCCATACTCCGGTTTTCAAGACAGACTTTTTACTTCTTTCCTAGAGACTTGTATGAATCAAAAGCTCCACTTACGGTTTATTCCAATAATAAACTTGTTTATTCCCTCATTTTTCAGGAAATCTTGGGTGTACAGGCGTGTTTATTCATTGGAAAACGATGAGTGTTCAAGTGCAGGTATGTAGGTGCATATATGTAGCTTATTGAAAATAGTAAAAAATCGTTTGGAAAAAAGATAACCTGTTGTTACATGTTGATTAAGCTTTTTACCATCATTTTAATTGGACCAAATTTTACTAAAATGTTATGTTAAAAAAATAGTTATTATCACTTGCAGAAAAAGCCTCTAATTTTTTCAGAAAATGTTTCAAAAAAAAAAAACTGAAAATTAGAAAAACAAGTTATCAAAACAACAAACAGGAAAGATACGAAATTGAAAATCATTACGACTAAATATGCAAATTCAATAATTCCATGGGTAACTATTGTAAATTCATTCACGAGTTGACTTTTGTAGGTTGTCGCTGTACAAAGCTCACCTCCATCTCTTCCACACGTAGAGAAAAATGGCTTCCGATGAAAGTAAGAACCCGGCCTTGGATTCTGATACGGATTCCCCTGGCAAACCCGGTCACGAATTTGCCCAACTCGGAGCCGGTTGCTTTTGGGGCGTGGAGCTGGCCTTCCAGCGGCTCGAGGGTGTCGTGAAAACGGAAGTTGGCTACTCTCAAGGTCACGTCCATAACCCTAATTACAATCTGGTCTGCACTGGAACCACCAATCATGTTGAGGTTGTTCGGGTCGAGTTCGACCCGTCTGTTTGTCCTTACAAGAACCTACTCTCCCTCTTTTGGTCCCGCCATGATCCGACGACCCTCAACCGTCAGGTACACAACTCTTTTTATGCAGTTTGTGGGTTCAATTGGTGTATATTATGTCCTTAATTTTAGGTTTAAATTGTTGCTAAGAACTCGATTATTGTCTCATGTCCGTAGGTTGGATTGGAGAATAATTAGGCTCAAACTCTATATAAGGACTCAATTGGTAGTTACGAATGCTTGCTTAGGTTTATAGACATTGGAATTGGTCATTGAAACTAGGGTGTTCATAGTATCCACTGAACTGAAACCGATCTGCTAACCGAATTGAAATAAAAGTTATGCACTCAATGAGAATCATATCAGGTTTGTTTAAATTTGAAGATCTGCATCATGCAGATCGTTTAGTAGTTTAAAAGAGAGCAACAGTTGTACCGAACCGCTGTGCAAACACCCCTAATGGCAACACGTTATTTTGGTGTTATACCATGACTGTTTGTAAAAATGTGAGGTTTTCCTATGGAAAATGAAGTAAAGCAGGTTTTGTATTTGACCCACTTAAGTTTAAAAAAATAAGTGGCCTGAGATTTTCTTTGATTCATTAATGTCAAAGTTACTACAGGTGTGGATGAGAATTGAGGAAATTACTAGTTTGAATTTAGATGCAGACCTTTCAACGTGTTAATCCTGTTTATTCGTAACTTTTTTCCTTAATGTGTTGATTGTTCTAGCAAGGTGATGTGGGTACACAGTATCGATCAGGGATATATTATTATAGTGAAGAACAGGCGCGTTTAGCAAATCAATCCTTGGGTGAAAAGCAGAAGGATTTAAAACAAAAGATTGTGACGGAAATTCTTCCGGCCAAGAGATTCTACAGAGCAGAGGAGTACCACCAGCAGTACCTGGAAAAGGGCGGACGTTCGGGTTCTAAACAGAATGCTGGAAAGGGATGCAACGATCCCATCAGGTGCTATGGATAACAAAGTTATGTATTGTGGAAAGTAACTTGCAATAAAAACTTAACTTGTATTGTTTTTCTTTATTTGCTTTTAAATGGATAATTGTGTGTTTTCCTTGAAGAATTGTTACCTATACATGCTTATCCCTGGGGAATCTTGGATTTTGTTTATAGAAATTATGAGAAAAGAAATCTTTATTAGAATATCATTCATCATAGAAGTAGTATGATTACAACATGGTAAATCTATAAACTTTTAAGGAATAAAAAGTGAAACTTTAGCAATAACTAAGGTGAACTTAATAAATTGTATTTGTGTGTGTGTGTGTGTGTGAATTTGTGTAACTTAGAGTTCATCCTTGAGAGATGATGCAGGAGATGGTTTGGGGTTGTCAGGAGAGTTCTTGATTGGATAAGAGGCCATCATTGCTATACCGCAAAGGCCTCTCTTATCGGATATTCCTCGCTGCATCCTGATGTATCCTTTCTCTCCCCATTCGGCTCCCCATGAATTCTTCACTATCCAGTATTTTGTTCCGTCTAAAGTGGTACCGTATCCAACTGCTGCCACCCCGTGATCGAGTTGTGTTCCACACTTTCCGGTAAAAACTCCCTGTTGCATCATAAGAAAGGAATTATTTGTACATTTCAATTCTTTGACTGAATTATGTTCTTTCAAGTTTCAATGTTTTGTACTGAAGGGGGTTTTACTTTTGAACGCTTTAATCAAATCATATATAACTTCAACTAATTGCATTATTAAACCCCATATTTACATTTGTAAATGTTCTTTCAAGTTTCAAGAATCTCTGCATATATAAAGAAACCCCATGAACAAATTTTCCTTTTGGATTTTTGATCATAGTGCCTCTTTCAAGTGCCAAGAATGTTCTGTTGTTACCTCTGAGTAGAACTGGAAATCTTGTTCTCCAGCGTCAATGGCAACAGCAACAGGCTGATGAGCTACTGCTTTCATTAGTGCTTGCTCGTTATTTTTAGGTACATCCTCATGCCCATCAATTGATACCACTGGAGAATTTTCCTGATAACAAACAAATCAAACCATTAGAATTTTCATTCAAGTGTATTATTATAAATGCATAAAACCTCTTGAATCATTTTATTCTTAACGTATTTGACACAGTAATTATTTTATTTTTATAAGATTATTTTGGCAAAAGTTGTTCTGGTTCTGCACAACATGACCCGTTAGGACTTACACATGCTCGACATCTATATTATGTTTAGAAAAGTTATACCTTTTTAGAATCACACCGTCCGTCTGCAGCTGCGTAAGGATAGAACTCCTCCTTAGTTAGACCTCCCGTCTTTTTGATGAAGTCAAATGCCAAGTCCATTAGCCCTCCGTTACACCCTTGGTTTTCTAATGTGTCACAATCGATAAGTTCTTGCTCTGATAACGACACTAATTCCTTGGATTTGATATGGTTTATTCCTTCAACTGCCACTACAGTCGAAAACGCCCAACAACTACCTGTAATACGAACATATGAAAAAATTAATACCTGTAAAGAGTTGTACTCAACGCCTGTTGTATTATAAGCTCTAGTAAACATTTACCACATTGGCCTTGATCCTTGACAGGGGTGACTGCTCCTTTCTTTCTCCAATCAACTGAAGAAGGGACGCTTTCAACATTAGCATACATAAATGTTTTGTTACCAATACTATCCCCTCGAAGCATCCTATAATGCTTAATCTTTGAACCCGCATACACACTCCTGAACTCATGGTTAGTCATATCAGCAAACTTATTGAGCTTTAATTTATAAGGCCTGTCCATCTTGTTAGTTTCATGAACATGCATCACATTGGATTTGAACACATTGAACCGTTTCTGTTTCTCATGGTGGTTTTCCGCCACTTTGTGATGGCTCCTCCACCGCTCGTACATATTCCACAAACTATCCTCTGTTTCCAGCTCCTTTTCATGAAAATCGAAGCTCCATGCGACGCCTAAAACCAAGGATAAAGAAAGGGAAAGCAAAAGAAACTTACTAATAGCCATTTAATTGAATTCTTGATGTTCTTTTTTTTTGAATTGGGGTTGTATAAAGATGATGAAAGTTGGGAACTTGGAGGGTGGTTTAAATAGAGGAAAGATTAATGAGTGGTTTAAGAAGAGTGCAAGTTTGATCTTGAAATGACTACAAGTTGATAAGAGTGAATGAAAGGTTTCTTATCCTTATGGGCATGAAAAACCATTAAGGTTCAATAATGGAGGTCAAGAAAGAATGATGTGTGATGCTAAAATTAACCAAAAAGTGTACCAAATTGGCAAAGTTGCAGTGACAAGAAGCAATTCAGGTGGTGAGTGAATGTTGATTGAGTGAAGGAATTGAAGGATGGATGGGTTCTTTTTTTTTTTTTTTTTTTTTTTTTTGGGGGGGGGGGGGGGGGGGGGGGGGGGATGCAAATGGGGGAAAGCGACAAACGGGATTGGTTACTTTGTTGTGCACTTTTCGTTTTTCTTGTTCAATATGCTATTTTTAGCGTTATTTAGGGTTGCTTCAATGCTTAAATCAATTTGGTAGTTGATTTTGTAGCGTAAAACCAGAAACTTTTATTCAAAAATTTCCTTTTTTTCCATAAAAGGGTGGTGATTTTCTCAATCTCAAAAAATTCCCTAAATGCATAAAAGGGTGGTGAAGTTTAAAAATAGTTTTGGAAAGTAAGAGTTGGTACACAAAGTTATAAAAAAAGAAAAAAAAAAGAAAGGCAGATTGCATATTTGGGGGTGACTTTGGGTTTATGAAGGAAGGAAGATTTGAGGACGGCCATAATTTTGCCGTTAATGATAAATATAGAAATTAGATCAGTTTTAGTTATCTTTCTTTATCAAATATTCCCCCTAATAATAATAATAATACTAACCTTTCTTAATAAACAAATTATTCGCTCTTTCTTCCTACGCCTTTTTGTTATTTCCTATAAATTCTATATACACTTTATTTAAAGTTTTCAAACTTATAGTTATACATTTATGATGTTTAACTTCTTTTTAAATAGTTATGCATTTATGATGTTTAACATGTCATAAACTCATACAAGTTATAAACTTTATTTAAATAGTAACACTTTATTTGTATACTTTTATATTGGGTTAACTTGAACGGATTTATTTAATTTTAAATAAAGAAAAAAATTTATAGAATAATAACCAAGTTTCACAATTGTTTCATTAAGGTTCTGTTTGTTTCGTAGTAATCCTATGAAATTCGAAGAATGAAATGATATTTCATTCATATATCCTGTTTGTTTGGTCATTTGATATAATTTCATTCCATTTCTTCTGACAAAGTTTACATAGGGTGAACAGAAAAAAAACAAACCAATATAGCAACCGACGGTTTTGGTTTTAAAATTTCAAAAAACCAAAAAAACATAACCGAATCGTTCCAAGGGTCAATATTGTAAATATACTTGTCCAAAAAATCAAATATCTTATGACCTTCCCATTTACCGAAATGAAAACCGAACCACTCTAAAACTGAAAGGTTTTGGTTTCGGTTTTATGCCAAAACCGAACCATGCTAACCCCTAATTTACAAACCAAACAAAATAGAGGATTAATGGAATTGAATTTCAATTCCTTTTTTAACAAACAAACGTGATACAAAATCTCATTCCTTATGAATGTAATTTCTTAAAGAATTCAATTCTATTTTTTCAAATTCTACGAAACAAATGATAACTATAAGTTATAAACTTTATTTATACTCCAAAAGGATAAACTTTAGGTTAATTTGTTGTTTTAAGTTTAAATTAATAAATAAAATAAACAAATAATAAATTTTCCATCAAAAATTTACGAAGGCACACTACCTCCCTCCCTTGTTGCTTTTCATAAACTAACAACTGAAGCATACCGTAAGAAAACAGCTGAATGATAAAGCTTATTATTAAAAAATAAAAGCACTATTCTTTTAATAATTTCTGACAAGTTCGTATAAAAGATAAAACAATCATTTTCATATAATTCACGAGTCATGATGAGTTCGTATAAAAGATAAAACAAATCTTTTAATTATTTATCAATTTAAATTAAAAAAAAAATTTACCTACAATTTATAAGTTAGAACAAGTAAATTACCTATGAATGGAACACTTTTGGACAGCGGGGACCTATATTGTAACGTCAGTCCTTAAATTTTAGAGTATTATTTTTTTTTATCAAAACGCATGCGGAAGCTTAATATTTATTTCACATTTTACAACTTATATAAATATAAGTTGTAATACAAAAGTATTGTTAATCAAAACACCTAGTGTTACCAAATCGTTCGACCATTACACTAATCAATATACAACATAGACTTTACAAAGTGTTCCCCAAAACCTAACATGAACTACCAGCAGGTACCCGTCCTCATCTTCAGTCTATTTACCTGCATATGGAGAGTTCATGAGAGGGTTAGCTATAAATAGCTAGTGAATAACAATTAAAGCAGGAGCAGTACATTAACAGTATCATAACATATTTCATGCATCACATAACTTCATTCAAGTCTATCCTAACACACGTTGAAGTACTGGTTGTCAGCAGGCATCACGTCTTGCAGGGTTATAAGCCCGGCTCAATGATCCTCACTGGGGAAACCGTTACTTCCTCCGCGCCGGTGGAGAAGCGGGTAGCGGTCCACCATTGCGTTCTTCGGGAACATATCCCATTTGGGATCAGTGGGAACTGAGAGCCCCGAGTTAGTATTGTGGGAGGCGGTTTTGCAAGAACCATAATTCGTGATCATCGAATTCCGCACCCCAATCTCTACAATGTAGTACCGGTACTCAAACAATGGCCTACTCAACCTCTTCACAAACACAATGGCCTACTCCGGCCCTTTACATATCAAGAGTGACCTAAACAGGCCTTTTCACATATCAACAATGAACTACAAGGTCTTTTACATGCATACATATCACTTGATTCTCATAATTGGTTCATAAACCTATATCAAGAGTGACCTAAACAGGCCTTTTCATATTTCAATAATGACCTACTCTGGTCTTTAAACATGTAAACATATCATTTGGTTATCACAATTGGTTCATTTAAACCTCTAAACATGCATAACTACAATTTCATTGTTTATCACACAAAACATCTTTGCAATACTATTAATATCATACTCGAGTTAACTGTTACTCACCTGTGTAGCTATAACAGGTAAGCATTATGTCACAGATGATTCTTGATCAACTGGTTCACCTAAACAAACATTCCGAATGTCAAAACAACGCGAGACAACAAATTATTTGCTGAAACAGAGTTCCTTGCGGCCACAAGCAGAATTGCTTGCGCCCACAAGGACTGACAGGCCCTTGCGCCCGCAAGAGGGAGGCCTTACGGCTGTAAGCAAGGTTCCCTTGCGCCAGCAAGGACTGCTGTGCAGACCTGCGCGATTTCAGCCTCTGTTCTTGCCATTTTCATTCCCAAAACTCAACCAAACGATTCCAAATCAAATTCCAGTGTTCACATATGAAATGGTCAATATAACTAAGCTAGAAACAACACTAAATTCACACTTTAACATCCAATTCAAAGATTGGGACCAAATTCACCATTTTTGACCAATTTGAGCTTTTTATCCAAATTCAACCAAGAACACCTCTTTAATTCAAAACTCAGATTGCTACACACTTAGAATTGATGTAGGAACATGTATGAATCATTGATTTCAGTTGAAGATATCAATTTGGGTTTTTGACCAATTTGACCTAAATGGTCAAAGTAACAAGAACATGGTGAAATTGTGGAGATTCATGGAAGAAACTTACAAGAAATAATGGAGAAGATGATAATGATCAGATTAGAACACAAATCCAACAACAAGATACAAGCTTGAGTGATTTCCCTCTTGAATTCTTCCTCTTCAAAGCTTGAACACAAGAAGTTGTCTGTGATATTACACGTGAATAAACAAGGGAACCGACTTGTGGGTTTCATTTATCCACAAGTGGGTATTTTGTTCCCCTTTCCAACTTACAAATTAACGCACGAATACCCGTTTTAACTAACGGGGATATTTTTGAAAACCTCGTTCTAAATCATTTAATATTTTTTAACTCTTTTATATTTTATCAATATTTTATTTACTCATTTAAATAACTATTTTAGTTATTTTTCTTTGATATTTACAAATATATACATTTTATTCAATTTATTTTACCTACCACGTCAGCACGCGTCTAAGCCCTTTCTGAGGATGTTACATATATATGGTCCGGCGGTGGCATAAGTAACTAGTCAATTTTGTAAACGATGTAGAAAATTTCAATTTTTTCGAGTCGGTGCCACCAGTCAACTTTTTGGATGTCACCAATGATTTTTTGATGCCACCAAAATCTAATAAAAGAGAATTTTTTCTAAAGAAGATGATAAGATGTAGTTCTATATTCCATTTATACATTTAAAATACTTTAGTTTACTTTAAAAATAACATAGCTTCATATAAATTGTATTTTGTTTTAGATTTTGACCCTAATATACTAGAACTACAACTCAAACCTCGTTAACCCAACCCGATTAAGTGAAAACCTAAACAACACCCTCAATCTTAACTAATTTTATTTTTGTCGTTATATATTGCTACTAGTCACCAAAAATCTTGGGTTCAATGCTGCTTTTGAAAGTTGAATGGTTTTTAAAGTACAAATAAAGTTCAAGTGACTTTATTAGAGCAAATGTGATACTTGGGTACTATTATATGAAATTTTGTTTTTTATCTTTAACCGCAAGATATTTGATCCGAACTTAAAGTTGACTCCTTGATCAATGGATTAGTCTCTCTTATTATCCAATTTACCATCTCTAGTTATACTATTATCCTTTCTCTATAAATTTATAGAATATATCTATCTATATTCTTTCTTGAAATTTATCAGATATCACCTAAGTTTTAGGGGTGAGTATAGGACTCGATAGATCGAAAAATCCGACAAACCGGACCGCACAAGACTGGGCCCGGTCGGTCCGGTTTTCGATCCTTGTCTTTTATAAATTTCAGGTTTCAGTCCAGTCCGATTTTGTTTGATACAATGTATCAAAAAACAACTGAAAGACCGACAAAACTGACGAAGAGAACCGGACTGGGACTTGTCGGTCCAGTCTTCAGTTCTAGTTTTTAATGATTTCGGATTTCAGTCCGGTCCGGTCTTTTTCAATCCGGTCCGGTTTTTGAACGGATCTCACCCCTACTAATTTTAAGTACCTCTTTATTTCATATCCTATTTCTTGTTGGGCAATTAGTTCCATTTACCATGCAATATAGTTCGATTTTATAAAGTTTTCATTTTTTTTAAGAAAATACATACGTTCAATTAAAACGAATTGAGTTCTACATTTTTCAGTTTTGACTTTTGAGAGTGATAATTTGCTGAAAACATGATTTTTGTTTTTTGAGTGTTCTTGGAATACTTTTTGCTGGTCGTTTGGGTTGTAAGAATAATGGCTACAGTAAAACAAAACCTATAATTCTGACACTTATCGCTTCAAAACGAGTACACTTATTCTTAAAGCTGTTAGAAATAGGGATTCGAAAAACAATAGAAATATGAATAATTTGGTAGATCGTGTTTACACATTTTTCAAAATTTGTAATTTCGACTCTATGTCAGGGGAGAATCACAACTTCAGATGTGGGATAATCCAAGAAATCGATTTGGATTACATGCCTAATCCAAATCACAAACAAAGAGTACCTTTGCTTTGATTGTTCCATTAAAGACCAAATTCCGGCAGAGTATATAGATGAAGAAGATGACGTTTTTCTATGCCCCTTAGGGGTGCTGCCCTTGGAACCCCGGGTCTCCGATATTAACATAACTTATCCGATCATGTATTTCGCAACTTCAGGCTGGAATTATAACTAAGGGGTTGTTTGTTAAAACAGAATGATTAAGCACCAAATGATTTCATGGCCTAAATAATTTAAAGCCTCTGTATGAATGTGATATGTTGTTTGATAAGGATTTCATGGCCCAAATAACTTCAGATATGAATGTGATATGTTGTTTGATAAGGATTCTGAATGAACAATCTAAATAATGAAATTACCATTTTAACCTTAATATTGATTTATAACATTATAAAATATGATTATTTAATAATGCAACGTGTGAAAGAAAGGGTATTATGTAATTGTAACACCGTAAATCTCAAGCCATTTTTTTAAATCGTTGTGGAAGCGTTAACTGTTTTCATTGAAACAAACACCCACATAGTACAAAGTACTCTTTACAAAATACAACTTCAACTGGTGTTACAAAAGATTTATAAAACATGGCTCGTCACTTCTCAAAACACAATTCCCTTTCCACAAACAAAGCTAAACAGCTACTCAGATAATCCTGCAAAAAGCAATCAACCGTGGGGGATTAGCACAAAGCTAAGTGAATGGAAGCAACAAACAAGCTAACAAACAATCACAGTTCACAAATGAACCTCTGAACATCAATCATCAATCAATCCGTCAATTCAACAATCTCTTCAATCCCGAGGACCGGCGGTTCTGCCGAACCTACAACCAATGCCGGCCAAAGCAAAGGTTTACCATAGCTCCCTGCCGATCAGCACAGTGAAATTCCCCTCTGAAGCAACGCATGCATCAGGAGGACTACCACTGCTCAACCAACCACAGATGAGCCCAGCTCTTGGAACAACAACTGACCCCAACCAGCCCTTTCACAGAAGCTGATCTCTACCAACCCGTTACAACAGAAGTTGGTTCTTAAACAATCCAGATACAAATCCAATCACGAACTCAATCAAACTCTAATACATAAAACACATATACAACATATAACTCTTGATCAACAAATAGCAGACTAACAGTCTATCATGACATATCAAACAATCTATCTTCGCATATCGAACTCATCAATCATATATTCAAACATCAATCAATATTGCAATCAAACATTCCTCAAATCAAACAATCCATAACATTACCACCAATACCACCCGTGAGTAAACTTCCACTTACCTCAGTCCTCGAATCACGCGTGCTCAGTTGTCTAATATCACCGAGTCTGTGGTTTTGCCTGAAAACACAGCAACAACCGAATCAGTCTCGAATATATAAATATATCTTTCCACATATATTTATATCTCATATTCATGTAAACAACTTAATTTAATCATACAATTGATACTCCAACTTATCCCAAACAAAACACAAATAAAACAAGTAATCTTTCTGAAACAGGTCCTGTCGCGCCACGACGCCATCGGATTTCAAATCCGGGATTTAACTATCGGATTCAAGTGTCGGTTTTCAAAGGAAGCGGATTTCAGGGTCGGATTTCAATAGAATCGGATTTCCAAGGTCGGTTTTGGTATTTCTCGGATTCCAAGAATCGGATTCTCGCACACACGGTTTTCAACTCTCGGATTCAAGAATCCGCCAAGGTCGCGCCGCGATCTTCATCTTTCCAGATTATCTTGTTCCTTTTGTCGGATTTTCAGCCACCACCACTTTTAATTAACATTTCTAATATCTCAAATCTTCAAACTAAACACACATATTTTATATTTTATGCTCATAAAACATCATAAACATCTTTTTAATCAATCAAAACAACATAATCATCAAAACCCATATCATCAATCTTTCTTCATGAACCATCAATGGTGAAATTCTAAATAACCATGTAAGCAATCAGAAAAACACATAATAATGAACCATGACATGCTAAAAACCTTTCCTCACCTTCTATTTGAATTATAAACCACAAATCTTCAATTTCAAGAATTCAAGTTTCTTTCTTTTTCTTCTTGTTCTTCTTTCCGGAGAACACACACACACACACTATTCACTTTTCATTCTTTCTTTTAAAATGAGCAGGTGAAAATGGTTATATATACATACACGTGTATTACCTTAAACAACTTCACCACATGAGGTGTCATTATCTTATACACATACATGCATACAATCACTTACATACATACATACCTGCATACATACATTCATACATGATGCCATATTATTACATCTAGCATACTTGTATACATACTCATTTAGTTATTTAACTAATATGGTACCATTTATCTTCTCTAAATACTTCCCAACAACCAGTCTCTCTCAACCAATTAACTTAACATACAATCGAGGTATTTTCTACAACCCTCGTACCAAACTCAATCTTATTTAATCATAAATACGTACGATATCAAATACTTGTTTAATCACGTAACAAATCTTTAAATATGCATAACTAAACACATTTCAATTTACCATTAGCCCGCCTACTACTAGGCCGGGTTTTCGGATGTTACAAATCTTCCCTCTTTCAGAGGATTCCGTCCTCGGAATCCTATAGCACATCTCAAACGGAATACCCATTCTTCATATTCATTCATTTCAGGTTGTCAAGTCATTTGTAACACCTATCTATATCCCTCTTATTACCATTCACTGACATTCATTCCTACTCATCTTTGTCATCTAATAGTCATCAGAGTTTAACAACTCTTCTTCAATTTAGTCATATAACTCATAAAATCAAGAAACCTGTCTTTCAATCATTTTCCTTCACACTTACACATTTAATCAATATCAGAACATCTCTTGAATATTTGTTCTCATCAGTCTGTTTATCTTCATTCACAAATTCCACATATATTTGTCATTTATTGCCTAACATATATAGGTATCCACATATCACTTTTCTTCTCATAATTCCAATTATCATGTCAAATATTACCACTATACGTACATATCAACTTACCACTGATATCTTAACATCCATCGGATAGAAATCAGATCACGTTTGTCTAATCGGTTTAATTATGAATTCCCCAAATCATCAATATTCCACACAAAACACAAATTCATTTGCACAACTCTTTCTGCTCAGCTATCCCATAAGAATTCAGTCGTATTGCTCATTTCACATCTCAATTCTTGTCGCAAACTTTTCTAGAAATTTAGTCGATTCTTTCAATTCCCATCAGAAATCTCTAAGTACAAAAACATTATATCTTTAAATCATCTCATCAATATAATTCTTCTCAACAGATCACGTTCCACTGGTGGTTATAATACCAACACTTCTTACTAATTAGTCAACCATCACCTGTGATACACCAAATTCCTTCTCATGTAGTAATTTAGACTTCAACTCCATCGTAACTTATTATCACCATCACCCTGGTATCTCGTATAACTTCAACAATTTACAAATCTCTGATACTCTGCTTTAACTCATATACAATCATATTACATTTCCACGAAAAATATATCTATCATATTCACTTTTGTAAGTCATCATTTAATTACTTCATATGGCATTATACTGTTTAGCCCTTCCAAGTGTATTGGCAATTAAGTTCTGAGAGTCTTGTTCAAATTAAATTTCCAGTTCCAAGCACAGGTACTTCCTAGCAAAGGCAATTCATACATATGATTCACAAATCTTCATTCCATATGCTCAGGCCATTACACTTCCCTTCTCTCATTGTCTCATGAACTCGATCTGTCATTACAAATTCCGGTTGCTGTATATGTAGGCAGATTAGTGACTCTTCAAACAGTCACCATATCTTGCTGATAGTTACGACATGAATGTTGCTTTTATGGACAATTATTCTGTCACACTAACCAAACAAACACAACCTTTAACTAAGAGCATGGGGTGTACATGCTTGAAGCACCCTATGCTTCAGCATAACTCACTTTATGTTTCAAACATGCTTAAACCCCGGTACTACTCATGCTTCGCACCCTTCAAACTTTTTTACTTAAAAATACTCTCTCCTCTTTACTCTTTTCTCTCTTTATCTCTCATCTCTCCCTCCTTCAGCATTTGGATACCGAACATGCATACTTCAAATCGGTACCATGAAGATGGGGGTGGTGTTGGATTCGGTATCGCACAGCCAAATTCGGAATGCTTCTTGTCAGGGGTGTCTTTGAGGGAGTGCAGGAGGTGCGGCCGCACAGGGCTCACGTTTCAAAGGGGGCCCATTTATATATATATATATATATATATATATATATATTATATATTACACTCACAATTTAAAAAATAAAATTTTAGAAAACTCATGTTTTGATTAATATATTAAAGAAGTGAACATGTTGATTGAATATTTTAAGGAATTCAAAGAAACGGGGTTATCTAAGGCTATTGATAATGCTAAGGAACTTATTATTGAAATGAATATTGATCCGGTATTTCCTCAAAGACGGCAGGTTCGTAGAAAAGAATAATTTGATGAGAACCAAAATGATCAGGATGTCTTATTTTCAGTTCAGGAGAATAATAAAGTTAATTATTTTTTATATATTGTTGATCAAGCTAGTGCTTCTTTTAAAAACATATTTGAATGGTACAAAAAGTATGAAAAAGTATTTGGTCTTTTGTATCCTAAAATTTGAAGGAATTTCTTAAAAAGATCTTAAGTCATGTTGTAATTATTTTGAATCCGTATTAAGTATGATGGATGATCAAATCTTGATACAAATAGATTTTATATGGAGTTGAAGCTGCTTGACATGTTTTTACTTGAAAAAACTATCCGACCTAACGATGTCTTAAAATACTTGTAAGAAGTTGATTGTTTTCCCAATGCAATTATTGCATATAGAGCATTGTTGACTATTCTAGTAACTATTACACTGCAGATAAAAATTTCTCAAAACTTAAGTTGTTAAAATTCTACTTACGGTCCAAAATGTCACAAGTAAGGCTTAATGAATTGACAACGATAACTATTGAGAACAATATCTTGGAGAGTATTATGTATGAATAATTGATTCATAACTTTGTTTCTACTAATGCTAGGAGAATTACGATTCATGTAACTATATAGGATAAACTATTTTACTACATTTATTTTGTTTTAGTTTTTGATATAATAATATCGTAGTACTATTACATTTTTCTTATATGTGTGTGTGTATATATAAGGGGCTCACTTTTTCACTTCGCACAATGCCTCCAAAATCTACAGGACGCCCCTGCTTCTTATACATTGTTAGCTCTAATAGTCATACTTATTGCCTTTAGCGACCAAATGCTTCCGTCAAAAGGTAACTCCTTGCCTTTTAATTACTTCACTAGAGAAGTAATAATTAAAGGAGATGGCCACTTATACATACTTTTTGTGTGTACATCCTCTCATGTGACACAAGGTGAAATCCATCCAAAACAAATCTTTCTTTTTCTAAGACTCATAAAAATAAAATATGTTTATTTTTTTTTTAGAAAACATGTGAAATCTTCCACAAGTAAAATTACACTCATACTTTTGAGATTAAAGTTCCCCCTGTCAAGATATACTTGGAGACCTTCAACCAAACATCCTAAAAGTCGTTAAAGATCTTAAAAGTTTACTGTTCTGTTAGTAAGAATAAGATAAGATTTTACGCAAAATCAAGAACTTGACCTTATAATCGTAAATCTTAGATCCAACCTTACTTTGAGTAAAAACAAATAAATTAATGGTGCCAACTTTGAGTAAATTTTATCAAGTCGACTTGATCTCAAATAGTGAGTAAATTTTACCAAGGCTTCGACTTAATCTCAAATAACTTAATGTAGCAATCTAAGTCCCTATGAGTACAATTGCACTAATGTTACCACATATTAACTTTAAACTTTTGTTATCTGATACAATCAAAGAAAAGCAAGAATTACAACACAAGAATGTACTTGGTTATTTGATCAAAATGTACTACAGGAACCGGAGATACCTTCTATTATATAATGTTTTAAGTGATAAATTGGAATACCTAGCTACTAGTATTTATAACTGATAACCCTAGTAACTATTGGGCTGGACCTATAAGTTAATCCGAATAACTGAACAAGTCCATACTACGGGGGTGGGAAGTGTTTTTCATGCACGACTTTAGGCTTAACGACCCTCAACCTACTCTAAACACTAATCCGATTTGGGTTTTTTCACTTCATTTCATGTCGAATCATAATTTTATTCAAACCGCTAAATTTCAAGTCACTCTTTAGGATTTTAGGTCGTTCAAAATGGTCATCCCAACCTTGGGTTGGAGGTGAGATATCTGGGGCTGGCGGGAATTCCACCCCATAGTCCAATGCCGTCCAATGTCATCCCGCCATGACAATGGTACCAAAGAAAGATGAGCTTTCACATTCTTTTTTTCTTTTTTATTTTAAGAAAAGAGGTTAGTGGGGTGAGAGACAGAAAGATGAGCACTACGAGGATTTATTTGGGATAAAAGATGAAAGGGCTAGAAAGAGAAGCTGATAAGGCGCTAATATGGACATTGAAGTGTTTGGATGGGAAGATGACTACTTCCCTCGCCCTAACAACTTTCAATAAAATCTTCATACAGTGAGTATTTAATATGAATTGAAGTGCATGTGAAAAGAGAACTGGAGATATGGATAGGATCTTCTAGTTAGTTCTTAGGGGGTGAAACTTTTGCCACCCTTAAATTCCTTGTAGACCTTGGGATTATCGGCAATTTGACACATATTTGCCAAAGATACATGCAAATATAAGTTAATGAAGAAGGAAACAGGTTTATGCCTAAACCACTCTCTTTATCTACAGAATCTGGTTGCCTGCCGGCAGCCTTAAATTGACAAATCCATAACCAACAAAATTTACTTTGGGCAGTTAAACCCGATGCACATATATGATTCCCAGTATCCATTCACAAGCATAGAAAATGATTTTGAAAAGAGTTGGAAAACAGCTCCTAGTCATAGATAATAGCAAATGCCGAAAGTATCCTACAGCTACATTGCTTGTTTGCTAGCAAAATATATTCCAGCTTCTAGACGACCTTATGTCTGGCGTTGGTAGCATGCATGACAAAAGCAGTAATATGCTTCTAAATAATGCAACATGATATAGCATATATATATAAAGATGGTGAAGATATGCATATGTAACAAATAGATAAGATGGCAATAAACAATGGAATATCAAGCAAACCTGACAGCATCAAGGAGATGAGGGTGCCACCAGGGTTATTAGTGGTGATTACAGAACATGCTGACTGGATAGACATGACTTTAATGGCTTTGGGGACAGTAGGGTGCATTGCAAATGGATTAAGTATGTCAATGATCATGTTAGCCCTCAGTCGAATGTATAATGGCTATGCATCTTTGGCTTCTATAACCCCTCCTGACATAAATCAGGTTAGCATGAAATATTAATCATGTTTCTTGTTTATGCATCATCATCATCATCATCTAGCATCATATTATTTGAATAATTTTGTTCTTTTTGCAGTATGCGCTCATATATATCTATATTGCTATTTTTGTAGCTTCAGGCGCATTTATAGGTAATTTCACTAGTGAATAAGCACACTGAAATAACAACATTAAACTAAAGTCTTCATCTGTTCGCCAATAACATTTGTTTTTTGAAATTGTGTATCGACATTCAACAGAAGGATTCTGTTGGGGACACACTGCAGAAAGGCAATCATCACGAATACGTATAAAATATTTAACAGCTGTTTTACGACAAGAAATTGGGTACTTTGACAAAAGCCTCGAAGCATCCCGTGTAGTCACAAATATCTCGACAGATATATCGATCAACATACAAGGAGTTCTTAGTGAAAAGGTTCGGTAACTTCTTTACACCAGTTTCAAACACAATTCTAAGGTATATCTAAATTCTTACTTTTTTCTTTTCTTTAACCATGGGGACAGTTTCCAGATTTCGTTGCAAATCTATGCATGTTCATGACAGCTGAATTAACTGCTATGTACCTTTGTTGGAGATTAGCTATCGTGGCACTCCCCGCTATGTTTTTACTGATTCTTCCAGGGGTAGTCTATGGTAATCTTTTGGCAAAAAACGAAGAGAATCTACAGGAGGCTTATGCAGTTGCTGGTGGGATAGCAGAGCAGGCATTTTCTTCAATTAAGACAGTTCAGTCATATGTTGGGGAGGAAAAGATGGTGAAACGTTTTTCAACTGCATTAATACCGACTCTAACTCTTGGAATTAAACAAGGTTTATTGAAAGGAATGGTTTTCGGTAGCATTGGAATTATATTTTCTATTTTTGCATTTATGAGCTGGTACGGGAGCATCTTGGTCATTGAAAAGGGAGTCAAAGGTGGAGATATTCTCAGTGCTGGTTTATGCATCGTCTATGGAGGATTGTAAGTACAAATTTCATATTCTTTATATATATATATACATAAATATATAAAACCATAGCCGGACCACAAAGTCGATTATGAAAAAACCATAGCCACCTCTTCGAGTTTTCAAGCAGCTCGGTTATTTCGGTCATTTGTTATGGTTCGGTTATTCAGGGTTTTTGCTCACCCATCCAGAGTTGATAGTTTTGAGTAGATTCAAGGACATTTTTACAACTCTAAATGTGATGGAAGCTTTAGGGGCATTTTGTCATTTTACAATTTTCGGATAAGTTCTTTTTCCTGCCAAACAATTTCAATACTTGGATTCTAAATAGCTTTAATAGTTATATAGCCTTGATGAAAACTTTTGAATACTCGGGTGGGTGGCCTATAGATATATCATATATTATGCTTTGAATTTATAATTATAAAAAAATTGTATATCCAATAAGATTGAAAAAACTTTATTATTTCAGTCATAGTCTAGTTTATTGAATAAATTGATTTAGAAGGTTTTACGCGACAAAGTACAATTCAGGTGCTTTAGACAAAGCACCACCTATTTGACCCGATTCCTTTTACACTATATTTTCTTTTACCAGTGAGAGATACCCATTCACAAGTTAGTGAGTTGGTATTGACATCTCTAAACTAAATTAACATAAACAGATGACAAAGAAACTTTCACTAACCACTGCAGCGGTCTTGGAGCTTCTTTAATGAATATCAAGAACTTTGCTGAAGCCAAAATTTCAGCAGGCATTGTTAGTGAAACTATTAACAGGATCCCGAGCATAGACTCGACAGACAAACAGGGCACTATCATATCCAAGGTCAAAGGTGAGTTCGAGTTCAAAGATGTCGACTTTGCATACCCATCAAGACCAGAAAGCTTGGTTCTAAAAAAGTTCAACCTCACGATAAAAAATGGCCAAACAATTGGATTAATTGGTAAAAGTGGATCCGGTAAGTCAACAGTGATCAATCTGCTAGAAAGATTCTATGATCCGAATCAGGGGGAGATATTGCTTGATGGAATTAACATAAAGTCGCTCCAGTTAAAGTGGTTAAGAAGTCTGATGGGTTTAGTAAGCCAGGAGCCTATACTATTTGCAACCACAATCAAAGAGAATATACTATTCGGGAAAGAGGATGCTACATTTGACGAGATTGTAGAAGCAGCTAAAAAAGCCAATGCCCACAACTTCATCACGCAACTACCCAACGGGTATAACACACTGGTAAGCACAACTTGAATCTGTTATTTCTATGAGGGATATAAAAAGGTTACCAAATTAGTTTTCTTTAGAGCAAAAAAAACCCATTAATGGTAAGATTTACGCATAAAATAATAATAATAAGTAAACATGGCCAAAAGTCACTGACATGTCAGCCGGCCAAGTCATCATTTTTGACCCATTATTGAATCAAATTACCTTAAAACCGGTATTTTTTTAAGTTGCTTATCTTAGATCAAAATTTTTGGAACTTCGATGGTTTCTTTGCCTAGAAAAAGTAGGTGATATAAAATAGAAATTGGACCCAAATTGGTTTACCTTCTTATCCTACTAGTACTACTTCCTAAACTACCAATATACAGAGTAAAATCTTGATCGTCTACCTTGCTTTATTAAGGTCGGGGAAATGGGAACACAGATGTCAGGAGGGCAGAAGCAACGGATTTCCATTGCAAGGGCGCTACTTAGACAACCGAAAATCTTGCTTCTAGATGAAGCCACGAGTTCCCTGGACTCGCATTCTAACAAGGCAGTACAAGAAGCTTTGACTCGAGCCTCAGTAGGAAGAACAACAATAGTCATTGCACATTATGTATCCATAGTCAGACATGCAGATCTAATTGTTGTTATTGAATCAGGGGAAGTAATAGAGTCTGGTTCACATGAAGAACTCATTCAAAACGCTTGTGGACCATACTCAATGATGGTGCAGGTACAGAAGGCAATGCTCATGAATGGTCAAACTTTACCACCATCTGAAGAAATCAAACATAAAGTCACAGAAACTCCAATAGCAGAAGAAGAAGGAACAGTAGATGAACAAAAACTAACAAGATCCCATTTCACAGAGGAAGAATACAGCCATCCATCATGGTGGCACCTAATGCAGATGACTGCGCCTGAATGGAAGTCAACTATAATGGGAACCATTGGTGCTCTTATCAGCGGTTGTGCTCAACCATTAGTTGCTTGTTATCAAGCAGTTATGCTTTCTATATTTTTTCTAAATGATCATGACGAAATCAGATCTCAAACAACAAGATTATGCTATGCTTTCATAACTATATCCATATCCTTCATCATTTCCAATGTGATTCAGCATTATTATTTTGGAGTTATGGGAGAGAACTTGACAAAAAATATGAGATCATCAATCTTTGAAAAGATCATTACTTTTGAGATCGAATGGTTTGATCAAGAAGACAACAGCACCGGGGCCTTATGTTCAAGACTGTCTAGAGATACACAAATGGTCAGGAATCTTGTGGCGGGTCGACTGGCATTTTTTGCACAATCAATCTCGGCTTCTATTTTAGCAATCATCTGGGGAATGTTATTGTCTTGGAGACTAGCCACAGTAGCCATCACTTTACAACTGATCATAATCTGTAGTTTCTACTTGAAACTAGTAATGACAAGGAACATGTCCAAGAAAATCTTGGTTGCAAGAAACAAGAGCAGTGGAATAGCTAGTGAGGCTGTGAGTAACCACAGAACTATTACTGCATATTACTCCCAAGAACAGGTTATGAGATTATATGAAGATACACAGAAAGGACCAAAGAAAGAAAGCAAGAAGCAACCTTTATATGCAGGAATGGCTTTATTCATTCGACAATTCCTAACAAACATTAATTTGGCCATACTTTACTGGTATGGTGGGAAGCTTTTGTACCAGGGTGATATCACATACAAGCACTTATTCCAGACATTCTACATTGTGGTAACAGCAGGGATACTAATCGCAGAAGCAGGAAGCATGACAGAAGATTTATCTGTGGGAACAAACGCGTTAAAATCCATCTTTACGGTTCTAAAAAGAGATGGCAAGATGGAAATTGACACATTAAAGCATCATACTATTAACCCAAAAAATATTAATGGGCAGATAGAACTCAAAGAAGTGGAGTTTGTTTACCTGACAAGACCAACAAAGATAGTTCTTAAAGGTTTGAACTTGAAGATTGAAGCTGGAGAAGTTGCAGCTCTTGTTGGAGTAAGTGGATCTGGGAAATCAACAATTATTGGATTGGTTCAGAGATTTTATGACCCGGCAATGGGATCTGTTGAAGTAGATGGAGTTGACATTAAATGCTATAACCTTAAAGTATTACGGTCATTTATAGCATGGGTGGGCCAGGAGCCTAGTCTATTTGCAGGAACAGTAAAAGAAAATATCGCCTACGGGAAAGAGAATGCAACAGAAGCTGAGATAATTCAAGCAGCAAGCCTCGCCAATATCCATGAATTTATAAGGTTTGTCTTCTATACACTCTCTAACTTATTGCAAAAATTTAGAGGTGATAGTTTCCATCCATTTACTTATACATGGGTTGACTTGGGTTGTGTTTTATCTCTAACCAATCAAACTAGTAAAAAAATTCTTTTAGAATATGCTATAAAGGAAATGGGTCAAATGGCAGATGGGAAGCTGTCCACTGTGTATTTTTTTAACGCATAAAACCTTCTAAATTATTTTATCCATTCTGTGAACAGTTCCATGAAAGATGGGTATGACACAGTTTGTGGGGAAAGAGGCATGCAGTTATCAGGTGGACAGAAGCAAAGAATTGCCATCGCCCGAGCAATCTTGAAAAATCCAGCCATTCTATTACTGGATGAGGCAACAAGTGCACTGGATGTTAGATCAGAGATTATTGTCCAAAATGCTCTAGAGAAAATCATGGTTGGTAGGACATGTGTAATTGTAGCTCATCGTTTATCTACTATACAAAGATCAAAGAAAATAGTGGTGCTCGACAATGGGAGTGTTGTAGAAGAGGGTTCTCATGATGATTTGCTAGCTAAAGGGGAAAAGAGTGCATACTTTTCGATTTTCAATATCCAACAGCAATCATTGATAAGTAACAAAGAAAACCCAAGTTGACGACTGGTTCTTATTTTCACAGTCCTATGGGAGTTTCTGGTTTAGATAAATCTTAGCCTTCCATGTTAAAGAACTTGGTATTACACGTTAAAGAAATTGTGAAAGCAAAGCTGACATGTGTTTTGTTAAAAGCTTAGATGGTGTTTGGGTGTGTGTTTTCAAAGAGATATATTATAGCTACCTGAAGAAGCAATTAGATAATCTGCTTCTAAAAGGTAAGGATCATTGGGCAATTTTAGAGTAGTTTTGCACATCTAAAGACGGGATTTCATTCACTACATAACCCTAGTGTTGAGTCAGATGCAATATAAGAAAATTACTTTCCAAATCAGGGCTTAGGGGCCTTAACTCCTATACTTTTATTAAGTTAAAGATAAACTCTTTACAGTTGAAATTATTTTTACCTAGGTTAAGCTAAACATAAACGTCCTAGAAATCTAAAACTAAAATACCCTTATATAAGAAAAGCTTTTAGGAAGCTTTATTCTTGTACTCCTAAGAGGGGTGTTTTCTGCGCTTCCGCATATATGTGCCGATAGCAATGAGCTAAAAACACTGATGGTTGGCAACAATATTCTAATCCAAAACAATATTTATCTTCATATCCTCCATTGTAAATTGCACATAGCCTTTCCAGGTGATAGGGGTGTTCTGTTTTTTGTATGAACCCCAAAACAGCTAGAGAACCCATTCAAGACCGGATTTTATAAATTGAATTCAGTTTTAAGTTCTACGATTCATTACAGGTTGGACCAGATTTTATTTTTGGTTTGACAGTTCACAGACAAAACCAGACCACGTATTCGTGCAACAGGAGTTGTTCATTTTGGGAAAGGGTGGAATTAGGATTTTCAGTTTAAAACTGTAGAAAAACGAATTTAAATTTAGTTTTTCAGTTGGTTGTTATCACAAGGAAACCTGGTTGGGTTTGGGTTGAAAAATCCTAAAAATGGAACCATAAACCAAACCAATGAAACCCCCTACAAACAATTGGTTAGATATCTGAGGGGAGACATAATATCTACACAAGGCAAAAGCAAAAAAGAACCCAATCACATATATTTATAGAATTTGGCCTAACCTCTGAGACAGTGTACCTAGCGAGGGTTCCATCATGTCCATTACTCCATGTACAGATCATTCCATTCCTGCCCCTGGACTGCTAAAAGAAGAACCTTGCTTGAAAAAGCTCGTTTTCAAGACTAGGAATGAAGGCTTCTTTCTTGTAACTACAGCAACCTGTTCAGATAATCAAGCTTGAGCTTTATTATAACATTGTTGAAGTTCCGGTTCAAGTTTCCTCCACTCGATGCCTTTCATGTGGCATATATGAACTCACTAATTTGCTTTTATAGGAATACTCAAATTAGAAGATAGTGAACATAAAGATCATATTCAGATATTCAACTCCAGTGGCAACCATCAAACTTGCACTAGCATGAAATGAATGGTTCAGGTTATAGCAACATGGAAGTGTCTCAGGTGCATTTAATACATCCATGACCTTCAAGGCTTCTAAAAGAAGTATTTAACAAGCATCAACTATAACTATCATTTACAGTTCAAGCAAGTTACAGAAATAACAGTTACATTTTGCTCATTTTGCCGTATGAAACACCCACTTCCTCGAGACATAAAGCGATGTCATGATCAAACTCATGAATGCAAAACAGAAAAGGAAAAACAAAGCATCACAACTTTTACAAAGGCAACATAATATTCATAGATGAATATGAATAATATACAAGCCTCTTTGATACATGACAACTCTCAATCCTCTGCCCCTTGATTTGCCTCATAATTATTGTATTACATATTATGTTTTCAAGTTGGCTGGAAAAAGAAGGGGGGAAAAAAGGGGAGAGAGAAGAGGGGGGGGGAGGGGGGGGGGGGGGGGGGGGGGGGGTTCAGAGTTCAGACCAGAAATTAAAAAACCAGCACTAAACACATTTTTCAACCCAAAGATGAGCAAAAATGATTACCACTTTACCAGTTACGATCCTACGCTTACGCCCTTCTGGAAGCTTACTCCATGCAATTGAAATCAAAACGCATGTAGCTACAAGATTTTTTAGGCTTCCTAAAACACTTCAACATTTCCCAGCCATGGGCATGTAATTCATATTTTGTGCATTCCAAAATCCTAGAAAAAAAATGTGAAGAATGTAAATTTGTATACAAATTTTATAGCCATAGCCCATAGGGCTTTACTAAAATGACTCAGACTTAAAAAATTTTGGAGCTCTCTACAAGCGAAATGCGAATGAAAAGATAGCATATATGCAAATTTCCAAGTAGAAGAATCAAAATTGAAGCTACATTGTCTGTTTATAGTGGGAGTATAAGAAGTGGAACCTGAGAAGCAATAGGTTTATTCTGTAAAAGCAGGCGCATGAGCTCCCTCCTCCCCCAAATGCCGCTTCCTAAGGAAGAGGTCTCATGGCATGTTCATAAACATGCTATTCCGTCCTCGGCTCACACAATCAAACCAGTCTTCATTGTTCATAAACAATGTGCAAAGCATATTGGCCCTTTCCTATGAAAAATTCAAACTGACTTTCATCTCTATAATCGAAATATATGACCAAGTTATGCAACCTAATCTACTTTACACAACACATGTTCACAACTCTCTCTAGCTTTTTCGGTTATGTATCAATAAACAATCGCACTGATAACATCCTTTACTACCATTGCTCAACTCACGCACATATATCGTTTCAACAACAGCCCAAACACAAGCATATAACGATGAGCTTAACGACCAACATGATCGTCATATTTTTGCCTCGTTATGCGACCTCACGAGCACTTACTTACTTATCAAATTGGACTCATTTAGGATTTTTTAAGGTTACTTTAGCTAAGTCCATTTAAGCTTGTTTAATTATTAAAAATTAAACATGTAAAATATATATTATATTATATGGACTCCGTTTAAACTCGTTTAAGCTCGCGAGCCTACTCTTTAGAGCTCAAGCTCAACTAGTTTATTAGATGAGCTTTAATTTAGACTCGAGCTCGTTAAGAGTCGGCTCGTTTCGAACTTTTAACAATCCGAGCTTGAATAGCTTGCGAGTAGTTTAACTCGTTTACATCCCTACTCTTATTAAATTAGGGTGTATACCCTGTTACAATTTAGAACCAATTCTTATATTGGTAAATAATCTATTTTATTTCCACATCCTAGTCTAATCATTGAACGATAACTTTAACTATTTCTGTTTTTAATGTATTAATTAACCTAATTAAATAAATTATAATAAAATGTTGGCATATTATAGTTTAAAAAATAACACCCTTCTAATATTTTATTTAGTATTTAAAACTATTGATATCCAGATAGCCTAGTGGTTCAATCATTTGTGGATAATGATGAAGTAACATACATAAGAACATAACTCCACTTTATTAAATAATAATAATAAAGTTATGAATCAAAACTAGTTATAAATCTGTTTAAAAATCCCTTGCATACTATACTAATATTTAAAAAGATATTGCCGGATTTTATGTAAAAGGATCAGAAGAACTGGCGCAGACTTAGGAATGGCAACGGGGCGGATTCGGGGTGGGGATTGGTCCCCCCGTCCCCGCTTAAAAAACCGCGGGGATTAAACGGGGATTCCCGTCGGGGATCCGGGGAAAACCGCGGGAAACGGGTATCCCCGTTTAATATAAACATGTAATTAAATAAATAATTTTCATCGCAGAGATACCCATAAATTAAAACTATGATTTTTCACTACGGAGATCGTCATCGTTAAGATTTTACCATGAGTTTTAGAAAATGATTATACTAAATTACATGACATTATCGAATACAAACATATCTTAACCGAAATTAAAGCCTTAAAGATTTTAAATGCATCCAAATATCAAAACCAAATAATTCAAATAAAGACAACGATTAAAATTTGGTTGTGTGAAAGTGTATAAAGATTTGTATATTTTATATTTAAAATTAATTTTATGTATATTAATATATATATATAGTTAATCTTAAATTATAATCGGGTATGTCGGGTAATCGGGACGGGGATCATCAAACCCCTCCCCATCCCCGTTTAACTAATCGGGTTTCCCCGTCCCCGCTCCGTTTATGTCGGTTTTCGGTTTTCCCCGTCGATTTCGGTTTTTTTTACCATCCCTACGCAGACCGACCTGGTTTTGTGCAATCAAATCTCAAAAGTTGGTTGGTCAATCTGAATGGGGTCCAAAATAGGGTCTGGGTCTGTCAATGATAACCGGTCCCAGCCCAATTAGAGCTTTGTCCTCAACTGTTTCAGGCCAATTCACCTCTAAACGTTACTCGATTATTTTTATACACTTGAGGGATCTCACAAAGGTGATTACAATTCAAATTTGAACCATTTCAACAACACTGAACCTCCACTAATTCCTTTCAACAAACAAAAATACACAAATTAAACCCCACCACCATCACCCTCTTTTCCCTCTACACTCGTAATTTTACAAATTTTTATAACTAGTTTCGAATTCTATCAATACAATCGACACTCATACGGGGCCATTCGGGTTTGGTATCAATACTAGTTCGGGGTTTTTCAAGGTACTCCACACTCCTTCGAGACCTCTCCATATGCTCATAAGGTATTCTCAGTTTTCCAACTTTGTCTTCGATCTGATCAAACTTGAACTCGTGCAGTTCATTAATGAAATCCAAGTTCTCTTTCCTGTTTGTGCTTTTCCTTGGAGCTTCAAAACAATCAGTACTCTTTCTCCTACCAGACTGGTGGTGGTGGTGAGAGGTGGTGGTGGATTGGTCAACGCTTTTCCTTGAATGGTTGTTCCTCCGTGATGAAGAATGTTTTTCAACGGTGGATATGAATTTCTTAAGGTGTTTAATGTATTCTGGAAAGAGCTCCAGGTTACAGTGTTTTCCTCCTTTAATCCACAACGGTTCGTATTTCTCCTGACATAGTTCCCAGAGTTGCTTGCCGTGAGAACAATCAACCACCTCATCGGAAGTTCCCTGAGAACAATCAACATGATGATGATTAAAGGTCAAACCGAAAATCAAGAACATGATTCACAAGTAAAATTAATCATTGTCTAAAAAAGTTTAAAAAATAAAAATTGCAATCTCTATTCATGATTTAATGGATGTTCTCTCAGCTCTTCTAACATCTGCATCGAACAAACAGAATCCCATACTCACATGTTCAAGTTTTTCACACAATGACAAACAGGAATGGAAAAAACAAATTACTGAATTTCTGTGCTAAAAAACAAAATGAGGACTGCTGGACAAACGTAGACTTTTAGGTCAAATTTGGACCTCTTTAACCTGAAATACTGATGTCGACTTCTTAACAACATCTTTGAGAAAACCAAAGGAAAAAATTTCTTGAAATCCTGAATCGAAACTTCGGTTTTCTCAAAGCGTTTATTTTTTATTCTTTTTATTTGCTCAGGGCTTTCACATTATCAAAACAATTCTTGAAGTCCAAATCCCTTCTGATTTATAAAATTTAACAAAACATGCCTTGGTTTTTTACACTTAAGTTTGTGGGTTCCATACCAAGGTGTGGGAAGAAGTTATCACAGAATCAGTCCCATTTAGTTGACTCATCGAATGGAGAAAGAAGAACGAGATGTTCAATCAGGTGTAGAATACTAGAATCCTATCAACATTTAAGCGATCAACGATGATCATGGGTTTAGATTAAACTAAATCTTCCTCATTAAGAGAATGTTCAGAATAAAATGAGAACTTCTTTAATAATAAGAAGAAAGAAAGATTGAAAAACATGCTGCTTACATGGATGACAAGAACAGGACACTTCACGAATTGAATTTTATCAATGTTCTGCACATTATCAGTCAAGAGTAATTAGTTCATCAAAACAAAAGATAAGATCAGCAAAATGAAATAAATTCATACCTTATAGATGTCAAACCAATATGTGTGCTTAACAGGGTACATGACTCTGAGTCCCGATAATATAGGACTATGCAAAACGACAGCTCTTAATCGAGGTAAACGGGCAGCAAGATTCACAGTGGGCCCACTCCCGACAGATTGACCATACAGGATGATATCTTCTTGCTTAGTATTGTAGCTCTCTTCCAGACACTTATATGCAGCTTCAATATCTGCATATGTGTTGTGCTCACTTGGCTGCACAAAGAAACCGATGTTGAGTCGTTCTTAATACATAAAATTTCACTATCTTTACAGAAGTTCAGTCATTAATGCACCTTTCCAGAAGATTGCCCATATCCAGAGTAATCATACCTGCATAAAGAAACAGTAATCTAGCTTCTTAATATACCTCAGAAAAAAAAGGTCAGAATGTCAGATGGTGGAAAATCACAGTCCATAAAAGTATACAGCGCCCATACTACACATACATAATGCAATAAGCAAGAAACTGTTGACTGTGAAACTGATACCAATTGGAAGTGAGGACATCCTTTATAGAATCAGAGTCAGCAGGATGAATGCTAGGGTCAAAAAACCATAAGTAAAGGCTATTTCTCCGCATGCCTTAGCAAAAATTAAACTTCCCCATGACAAGATCAAAAATGCAAGAAGGTCCAATGATTTGGAAGAAACAATCCCGGGTTGTACCAACAACAAATTCTTGAAAACTTAACTGTTGCTAGGTTCAACGTACTTGACCAAGGTGTACATGAGGCCAAAATTGCATGAATTTAAAGCCAAATTCTCTCATATATGTGGATATTAATTTGACCAGATTAAGCAACATTGATGTTCGAATTTCTGAATTAACTCCCAAATTTGTCATCAATTTACCCTTAACTAGTTCAATACTGCCGATAAAAGATGAATCTTTTATGAGGGAATCAAACCCCAAATATCAATATTATTAGGAATAACAAACACTTTACATCAAGACAAGGTGAAGTCGAAAAAATTGTTCAAGAACTCGGTTGATTCTTATATGTACTCATTAATGGACATCTACGACATGGATTATGTATATGTGTGCACCAATTTGAACAGGACCAGGCACGTCCATCAATTATTCTTTCAGTAGACTAATTCGAAGCTCGTACGAAAACAAAATTGATATTAATAATAATAATAATATTTATAATACCGTAACTAAAAATTAGGGCACGATTATTACTAACCCCATGAGATTAACTTTCAGGTGAATGCTCAAATCAATGAACAGTTCGTACATCTGACCAATATCAGCAGCATTCCCGTGAGAATAAAGTAGAGTGCGAGTGGCCATCGGATACCTAACGTACACCGCAACAATCTTATTCCCCCGACGCGTAGGCAGCTTCAACACGTCAACATTTTCACGGTGAGGGAACCTATCCAAGAGAAGCAACCCACTTGATTTCTCTGTGATCACCTTGTAAAACGGTGGATTCGGTGGAAAAAACGCCAGCTTGGCCGCCATTGATGACGTCACACCTCCCATCTCCGGCCACCCTTACTCTCTCTCTCTCTCTCAAACACAATCTGTGGGTGAAATAAACTTAGAAATGAGATCTGGGTGGGTGATGGAGGTGCGATTGAAGATTTAGAGAAGGGAAACAGGGTGTAGTTCGGGCAGGAAGTATTAATTGGGGGGAGAAAACGGAGTGAAGTGATGCTTACCGGTAAAGAGACGACGGCCACAATATAGTCTTGTTTTTTTTTTTTTTAATTTATATTTGCTTGTGAATATGAGTTGTGATGTTTGGAATCCAGAAGCGTAAATAAAACAAAGAAGCCATCCCAAAAGAAAACAAAAGGGGGAAACACTATTTTCGTGTAAACAATTACAAATATTTATTCTTTTATTATGTTTCCAAGATATATATGATTTTTATTTTTTATTTTCTTTATGACCCTAAATAAATTATGAAGACGTTTTTTTTTTCAAAAATCAAATACAGAGATTGATCACTCGTACGGTTTATTATTAAATCATGACTTTTAAAAAATATCGTTTACTTTTAACTTTAAAAAAAAAACTCTTATTTTTTATCTTAAATATATAAATTACGTATTAATAAGGGTTATTTATGAAAAATCAAACCTCGTAAATTAATGACGGTTCATTCGTACGTAGTTCATGATTGAGTAAATATATAAATTACCAAAATACACGTATTAATAAGTTATTAATGATGTTAAAAATATTTTTTATAATTCAAATACAAAAAAAAATTCTTATTTAAACTTTTTCATATATACATATTCAAAAGATATTGTTTATAATTTCAAAAAATATGCAAAGGGAGGGATGGCAAATGGAAAGGAGCAATGTTTTAAAACCCGGGTTTTTAGTTGACCCGGGCTCCTCACCGGGTCACGGTTTAACCGGTTCAACTAGCTGGTTAACCCGGTTTCCAGAATTTTATTTTTTTTTAAATATATATACATATGTGTGTGTATATATATATGTATGTAAATAAACTTGGAAACAATTAATAATGTGTTAAGAAACTAAATAATCTATTAAGCATAAAATAAAATTTTATTGAGAGAGTTACATGAACTCAATGGAGATTTATGCTTGAAAGACAGTCGCATGTCAGAGATGACAGAAGACAGGAGTTGCCGTCAATTGTCGAGAGGGGTTCACAACTCATTTTTAGGGTTTCTGTCGAGTGATGGTTTCAAAGTATCGATTTTTTAGATGACTAAATCACTAAACTTTTATGTTTTAAAAAAATATTAAAATAAAAAAATAAAAACGGGTCAACTCGGGTCGACTGGTTCAACCATAAATCCGGGCGGGTCAATGTGAGCCGGAAATGACCAAAACCAGGTGTACATTGACCCAATCTCCTTACCGGATCACGGGTCAACCGGTCGGATCGCCCAGATTTTAAAACATTGGAAAAGAGAGTTAATTTGATGAGCGGGCGGCGGGAGTGGGGATATATTTTTATTTACCTTAAAAATTAATTAGTAAATGGGATAATGTGGGATGTGAAAATGGTGCGGATGATTTATGGAGAGTGACGGGACATCATATTTTATATATATATATATATATATATGTAATATGTGTGTGTGTGATGTGTCCCTCGTTGCTTCACTGCATGCCTCTTTCTCGCACCCTTCCTTCCGGCTACTTGTCTTCTTACAATTTTGTTTTGTTTTTTTCATTTTTAAACCTTCAATACTTTCAAACTCTACCTTTTAAGATTGTATCCTCAACTTTAAATTAGATAGATAATAAATCATATTTTTTGAAAGAAAATTTATTTTTTTTAATTTCATTTTTAATAACAAATTATATTCTTTTGCATAAGTTTTTTTTGAACGATAACAAAAAGATCCAATAAGAAAAAGCTTTGGTTTTGTCATCACCATTTCCTAACAAAACTTAAATATATTAAGAATCTAGTAGCAAGATGCAAGAAAGAATACAACAGCCAAAACAAAAATAAAAAAAAACTACATTAAAAAAGACTCTTATAAATTTATACATCAATTAATCCATCTAATCTTTTTCTTCTCCTGGCTTCTTGAATTTATTCATAATAGAAAATTGCTCTTTTTTAAGAAAATATTCTTTTGCATAAGTTGGTTCACGCAATATTGAAAAAGGAGATAATAATAATAACAATAAAAAGAGTTAGAGAGAATGAGTGATGCGATGTATGGAGAAAGGATGAATGGGTTGAAACAAAATGATGCACGTAATACGATATATAGTACTGGGATCGAAAACCTTGATGTTGGTGTTTAGAAAAGACGTAAAGGGTTGCCACTTATTTATGGATGGAAAGTATATTTTTTATTTTTTATATATAATATAATATAATATATACTAAAATAAAGGAAATTGAGGGAAGTGGCAAGGGACATTTGCAAGGGTCCGCGTGTGCGGATTTCTGGGGCCAAGGAAAAGTGGCTGACAATCGCAGGAGCCACGTGAACACTACATTCCAATTTCCTCTCCTAATTATATACTTTTTTTAATTATTTATTCTCTTCTATAATACATCGTATTTATTAATTCTTTGTTCTCAATTTTTTTTTTTTAGATTTTGATACTTTTGTATTAATTTTGATGTTTTTATTAATCTTGTAATTAAGAAGACGAGAAAAAAAATGATAAGAGGATATGTATATCTCTTATAAGAAAAACCTAAATTATAAGATCACACACGCTATGAATATCAACAATTCAATATTTTAACCTTTACTTATCCATTTTATAGCATCTCTTTAATTTTATTGGAGAGGTTTACGAAAAGAGCATTTTATCAAACCAAAAAAACCATTTAATATTTTGATATGATGTAACTATTTGGACGGTATGTAACCTGTATTAAAAAATATAATTGATTGATTTAATATTTTAGTACGAGAAAGAAGGAAGTCCAAATATCGGCACTCGTTTCAATATCATCATCTTAGAAACTAAGAGCAAATTCTGAAATGACGGAATCGCCATTAGCGAAATCTGAAATTTGGGCAGCATCGTTCTTTGGGTCGAAGCCCACTTGGGCCATATCATCTACCTTTCATTGAGACCCTTTTGGGCCGTACTTGCCCTCGACCGAGGCCCTCTTGGGTCTAACATCATTGCTTCAAAAATAGGGTTTTTAATAGCTCAAAAACATCTTTTTAACACGGACGGTGGAATAAAAACTCGTGGTATAGAAACCATAACCAGTAGTAGACCAACTGCATGAAAAAAGAACATCTAGTAGACTTATGTTTTCACAACCTTACCTCAAAACTTGTACCGGGAATAATTACTCCAAGTATACAAAATGAGTCTATATGTCTTACCATTTCGTAGTTGATGATTTGGTGAAGGGATATTTACTTTGTTTAGTAGTTATTGATTTATAAGATTTTTTAATCTTTAAAAAACAGCCTTTTTTTTTTACCCTAACATGTTCTCACAATCTCACCCGCCCCGTCTGTTTTTCCACTACTACTCAAAATGCCTCAAACTTGACGATCTAGATTACTAAGGAAGTACAACAACAGTGCGGTCCATGTTAGATTTTGGGAGGAAGAATGTATTATGAAGTCATATGAAAACCTGGGGTGTTTGAAAGATCGTGTAAACACTATCCGAATCTGATATTTCGACCCTATGTGTGGGTTACACGAAATTCAGATTATGGGGATAATCCTTCAAGAAAAGCTCATATCAAGGCACTAATGGGACACCACGAACTAGGTTTTTATATAGATATGAATCTCTTATTGGTAATCTGTAAACTCCATTACACTAGAATGACCCGGTGATACTAAAATCACCAACAGTCCACACCTCTACAAATCAATAATTTACAGAGAAATAACCAAATAAGAGGTCTGGTGTTTAGAAGGAATCTGAGTTCCTTAGGGGGGAAGAAGAAATCTGAATCCCCCCGAATGAGGGAAAGTTTAGGTGTAAAGAATTTCAACTTCATCCCGTAAATGATGAACCAAACGTAGAAAATCTCTAGAATTAGAATTCAATTTCTCTTAGTTCCAGAGTATTTCAGCTAACCAAATGCCCTTTAATTAGAGAAGCTTTAAAAACATTTGATTATAAGAGAGAACAAAAAAATAAATAATAGATTTCATATGTCATTAACTAGCGGGTAGAAGAAAAAAATTTCTTAAGAGAAAATATAATTTTCCATATATAAATGCATTAATCTACTAGTTTTGCTTTGAAGAAAAAAATATAGTAATTATTTTCATATATAATTTTCAATATTATAAATTTTTTCTTCAAAGCAAAACTAGTAGATTAATGCAAATTAGTAAATGAGTTCTGATCAGGTATTTTGTATTTTCGTAAACCGATCAGAACTGATTTACTAATTTGGCTTACACATATAATATTGAGCATAATTCTCGTTTTTTTTAAATTAACCAATGGTGTCACTTGGCTTGGATTTTTATGCCTGGTATCGGTTTGACTTCCGACTCCATTTTTTAATGGTGTTTATTATTTTCTTTTTATCCCCGCTCTTTCTCTCATTAGGATCTCAGTTAGTATCTGATTCTTGCGATGTTCAATATCATTTGGAGCAAAATCGCAAACATATATATATTTCACCCTTCATTAACTCCTTTTCAATCTACTTCGCATTCAATTTTCCTTCATTTTCAGTTTTTGACTATAGCATTACCTTGATATAACTAACAAGTACGTCCTAAAACTGTATCAGAAATCAGTTTCCTATAATTAAACATATATGAGTAGTTAGGTTCCTAGTTTGTGTGCAGATTAAGGTGTAATATGCATATCTGTATAGTTAAATTGAGAGCTTTTATATCCTTCTACTTTGTATTCTTACTTATCCTTATATTCACAAAATATCAAGACAAGTGTTAAAATTAAGGGGAGGACATGAAGGAAGAGAATTAGTGAATTACAAATATAATCATCCTATAAGTAGGAGATAAAGTTAGAATATTTAGTAGCAGAAAATATAATTTTTCAGTTAAAATTTTCGTTTTTATATATCTAGGTATCTTTATTTTGTGAAAATACTTCAAGTTCACTCTTGAGATTTGTAACATCCTCAAAACGGGCCTAAACGTGTGCGATTGTGATACGTCAAGTATTTAATTGAATTAAATAAAAAATAAATATTTTAGAAAATGATATAAGATATGAAAATAATATATAAAGGGGTTATTAAAAATATTAATAAAATAGATAAAGGTTATAAAATATCGAACGGTTTCAAACGAGGATTCCAGAAATATCCTCGTTAGTTGAAACGGTTAAATGGGAGATAAGTTGTAAGTTGAAAAGGGGAACAAAATACCCACTTGTGGATAATAATACCCACAAGTCGGTTTTGGGCTTTTATCAAAACACAGACACACATACATTCTCACGTACATATACACACACCTCAAACAAACTCTCTGTTCTTGCAAGAAATTGAAGAAGAAGACTTAAGGGGATCATTCAAGCTTTGATTTCTACTACAAATTGAGGATTGATTCTGCCCTAGATCATCACTTTCTTCCTTGTAAGCTTCATCTTCCATGTCTCCATCTCATGTTCTTCATATTCTTGAAATTGGGTTTTTGAAAGAAAACTTATAAACCTTTGTTCCAGCAGAGAATTAAGCTTCTAATTGGTCTTACAAGTAGTTCCTAATCATCCTTTGATCATTGTAAGTTCCAATTCATCCTTGTTCTTGATTTTGCTCTTTCAAGACTTGAAATTTTAGGTTTCAAGTGGGTTCTTTGATTTAGCAATCAAGAACTGAAATTTATGATTGATATAGGTTGTAATATCATTTATAAGTGTATAGGAATCAATTCCATGAATTAAAGTGGTGTTCTTGATGAGTTTTGAGTTTTGGCTCAAATGGGTCAAAAATGGTCAAATACGGGTCAAACTGATTTTGACCTTCAAGAACTGAAATTTAGTGTTCTAATTGATCCTATAACTTGTTAGGATTGATTAGAACTCAATTGGTGCATTAGAAGTGGTGTTTTTGCACAAATCCAATATTTAGTCTAAATGGGTCAAAATGGCCAAAATGGCCTAAATCTGTTTTTACACATCAAGAACTGATTTTTAAGGTTCTAATAGGTTCATATGACTTGTATGAATTGATTAGAACATTGGTTTTGAATTGGAATGGTTGTTTTGCTTGAATTGGCTAAAATAGTGAAAAATAGGCCTTAAATAGGCAAGAAATTGGAAAATGATACCAAATAAGGAGTTTAAAGGTTTTGGTCAGTTGCAACACCTTCAATACATCATATTAGGTGTATATGGTGTGTTGCAAGTGTTGGAATTGGTCTACATCAAATTTTGGCCATTATGCACACGCCTTTGTCCATTTAAATGGGATTTTCGTATGAATTAATTGGATAGGAGTTTTTGATGTTAGAAAGCTTCCACAAGTGTCAAATGGTCCTATGAAACACTATAATTTTACTAAAATTGATTTGGAGTTGAAATGAGCCAAAATGGGCTTGCTGTGCATAAAACAACAGCTGCTACAGCCTCTGCAGGCTGGTCGCGGCGCGACCATAAGGGTGTCGCGGCGCGACACCCCTGCACACAGCTTTCTTTGCTGTTTTGTGCTACGTGTTCGCGTGTTGTTGCTTGGACTGCTATAGTTAGTTAATAAATGGTTTAAAAACACCATTAGGGTATTGTTTCAAGTATCCTAGACGTTCCTCGGGTGTACAAATGATTGATGAGTAAGTCTTGGTATTATAGGTTGAATTGACAATCCGTGAGCGCCAAAGCAAGGTCTTTGCTTATTCTAGCCTAACAGGTGAGTGCCTGATAACATAACGATTAATATATCTATAACATATATTAACAATGAATTGAATTGAATACCCGGACTTGTAAGCAATTGATTAAGCGTTTGAATATGTTGTTGAAAGGTTGTATACCTTGTAGTATGTATGATAAATGATTATCAGGATATTATACGCACTTGATTAAGTGTAGTTTGTAAAGCATGACGATGCTAGACTTAACATGTTGACACAGTATGATACGCACTTGTTTAAGTGTAGATTGTATAGCATGATGATGCTAGGCTTAACTTATTGATATACATAATAGTATGCACTTGATTAGGTATATGTTATGATGATGGATATATATACATTATTGCGTGCGCGCAATGAGGTAAAGAATGAATGGCATGATGATGCTAGATATTTGATTGGTATAAATAATATGCATCTGTTTAGGTGTATGTTACGTGGACATGATTATGGATTGATTGATGATTCGGTTGAATCAGATTATGTGTTTGTGATTGGGCAAGGTTTGCCCGGACAAAACTATCCTACCTATTGGGCAAGGTTTGCCCCGGACAAAGCTGTCCTTTTCGGGTATAGCTGCGGCTGTACAACAGAGGAATCGGTTGATTCCAAAACGCAACGATGGACGCTTAACAGCTCCCCCACCGGAGCGGTTGATGTGTCTGGTATCCCAGTTTGGTGCATTGAGCCGGGTTCGCTACCCTGCGAGATATGCTACCTCCTGACTACGCCAGCTCATCGCGAGATGCTAGGATAGAACTATTTGAGCATGATTGATGATATGTGGTATGTTTATATTGATTGCATGCTATCGTGTACTCACTAGCTATTATAGCTAACAGATACTACTCTCCACATGTGCAGGTGTTCCTTAGGCTGTGAGCTCGGGTGCCTGCGGGTAGTTGCATGTTTTTAGGAGGAACACTGGATTTTGTTTAACTCTATTATAATATGTTTAAGTTTGTTTAAAGCTAATGGTCGGCCGGTTATGTGTCCGTAACACCAAATGTCGTATGTGGCAACGTTTTGACTATTTATACAGTTTGTCACGTGTTTTTAATTCCGCTGCATTTTTAAATTATAAGACAGGTTTAAATATTCTATTTACAGTCAAACCCCCGCGGTTTGAAAACTTAAATTGTATTTAAAAAAAAAATTGGTTCTCAAAAGCACGGTGTTACAAGATTCTAGTTGATTATTTATTTTTTACAAACCATAATATGTCGGATTTGGGATTGTTTATTAAAAACCAAATTAGATGTCTTTATGATCTACGGGTTCTCTTAAAAATGATAAATATTATACATTAACAAAAGTATATTATATAATTATAAAACACGAAAAAATGAGAATTTAAAGAACTGGTAACTGACGACATCAACACCCATACTAGCGATGAAATGTAAATGCGAGGGTAACCGTAGATATGACGACAGATTCGTGATATTATAATGCGAAGAGACATGATTGTTTTTCTTGTACAGGTTATCTATCATTATTGTTACAATTAGGGGTAATAAGGTTAAGTCTTTATTGATTATAATTAAAATGAATTTAAAACCATAAAACTAAGAATTCAGATAAATATTATATTTTAAAATATTATAAAATGTAAGTATGATATTTATAATTTAATATTAGCAAATACGATATTTTAAGTTTTAAAAATGTCATTATAAAAATCTCTCTAACAAATATGATATTTTAAAATATTATAAAAGATAAATATAATATTTGTACATTAAGGTAAAGAAATATGATAGTTTAATGTTAAAGAGAAGAGACATTTATAAAATTCCCTTTAAAATTTTTGATTTAAGTTAAAGTCGAAAATGAATTGACCAAAAAAGTTAAAACTAGACTCAAATTTAATTATTAATTTTTTATTTAACTTAATGGTTAAAATTATGTAATAGATTTTATTCATGTTAATATCTTAGAAGATCTTTATTTGATTATTGTAGTTTAAAAGAAACATTAAATGTTTGATATTTATAAAAGAAAAAGAAAATTCGACTGACTTTAATGTTGAGAAAGATGGCGTGTAAGGGCTAAAATTTAAGTCAGTTTACCAAATCAATAAAGATAATGAAAATTATGAAAAAAAGAAAAGAAGCATAAGATCATATCATTTATTATCTAACTTATATTACATCATGACTAACTGTCATATTACTATCACATCATTACCTCATATAATGTTAATTTAATTGATTTGAAAAATTAAAAAAAAGTTGATAAACAAGCTTGCGAGCTTATCACCGTGATAACAAGCAATGCAAATGACGAGCTGTTAATATATTTAGCCTAGTAGATGACTAGCCATGAGGAGAATGACCAGCCATTTTAACGAGAAAAAAAAGGTCACAACAACAAGTGGTGTTTAGTTGAATAATGGTCAAAATATAAACATAATCTACCATGGGACCCGTTGTTCAAATTATGTATAGGTAGGTGTGTTTAGGATTTCTTATCCAAACAAGGAATAAAAATGATTCATTCATTTGATACTTATAAAAGATTAAACATTTCCCCTTATTTGGAAAGCTATGAACACTTGGAGCTTCTATAAGTTTAGTAACATAAATTTGCATCCTTATTCTAGAATCTAGATTAGATTCCCCCACTTCATACATCATGCTTAATTTGAGCCAACATTAACCTAGCATCTTTACTATTAGGCCTCTCTTTAGGATTATCCAGAGTACAAAAGCAAGCAATCTTAAGAACAAGCAACATCTGTTCCTCGTAACCATTCCCCAACAAAGTCGGGTCTATCGCTTGTTTCGGATCCTCCGAGGTCATCACATTTCTCATCCATTTCACCATATTCATCTCCGAGGTACGCTGAAAAAACTCGTCTGACGGAAGCTTCCCCATCACCAAAACCCCTAACAGCACTCCAAAACTATAAATATCACACTTATCTGTAAACTTGATCGTTTGATGATACTCAGGTGCAATGTATCCTAATGTTCCAGCAACATTGGAGCTTGTCATGTGTGTGTCTGCATCAGGGATAGATTTTGCAAGCCCAAAATCAGCTATACGTGCTTCCATGTCATCATCAAGAAGAACATTGGCCGGTTTTAGATCTCTATGAACTATACGAGGCGTATGGTTCATGTGAAGATACTCCAGTCCGGCTGCAACGCCTAGCGCGACCCTGTGTCGTGTCAGCCAGTCTAATTCTCGGGTACCATCTTTAACTTGTTGTAAGATGTCCTGTAAGCTGCCGTTTTTCATGAACTCGTAAACGAGATAATGACAGTTGGGACGGGAGACGTGTGCGAGTAACGGAAGTAGATTCCGGTGACGGATTTGGCCGACGGTTTGGATTTCCGATTTGATCTGTCGCATTTTCTTGTTGAGAAGCTTCGTGTCTTCTTCGGTGAGCTCTGTAGCATCTCTGGGAGGTTGTATTATCTTCTTTATTGCAATTGTTTTGATTTTGCTGTTTTCCGGTAGTTCATATTTGTATACTTCACCACAGCCGCCTTTTCCGATGATTTGTAAAGAAGCTACACCGTCGTCGTTCTCCAAGAAGTCGAGTTCGTCGGATTTTATCAATTGGGTGAACATCGACATGCCGGAATCGTTCTTTTTGCCTTTGATCACATTCATAGCCATTTTAAACAGGACTGATACGATCGTCCCGCATATAATTCCGGCAAGTGTTCCTGTTAAAAACCCAAGCATCCAACGTAAGACTCTCTTCTTTCTGTTCTTGTGCTTTTCAACTGGCTGGCCGGTCGGAGATGGTGCCGGAGCTTGAAGATCGTCAGAATCGGAAACACCGTTTGTAGTTGAAGAATTTGAATTTGGATTTGATTCGGCGAAGACGTAACGTTTTGGAACAAGTTTGTTGTTGTCCCTCGATTGAGATTCCAATTGGTTCATCTTCGGCATTGGGCCTTCCAAGAAACTATTGCCAGAGATGTTGAAATGCCTGAGATTTCTGAAAGACCGCAACGAAGCTGGTACTTTTCCGGTGAACAAGTTATTGGCAAGTGAGAGTTTTTCAAGATTGGGGAAATACTTCAAGAAATCCAGATCGCCGGAGAATTTATTGGAGGACAGATCCAGGATCCGGAGGCGGATTAAGGAAGATAATCCGGTGGGGACTTGCCCGGAAAATCGGTTCCTCTGAAGGTTGAGAACCTCAAGTTTCCGGCAGTCGGTGATTTGAGGTGGGATTTCGTCCACAAGGTGATTGTTTGGTAGAGAAAGCTCTTTGAGTTCAGAGAGCTTACCGATAGCAGGGGAGAGAGAGCCTCTCAGGCGGCGATGTATAAATACAATACGAGTGACGCGAAGGACGGCAGCGCCGTCAGAGATCCTTCGCTCACAGTATATTCCGGCGTCGTTGCAAATGGTGTTGGAGGCGGTTGAGATACCCAAGTCCTTGTAGATTGCCAAGAGAGCTTCATGGTCTGTTTGTTGGAGATTCAATCGGGAATGAACGACTAGAATGAGAGTGAAAAAAGTGAGGAAGGAGAGGTGGCCGACGGCGGCCATTGCCGGAGGTGTTTGACCGGATAAGAGAGATGAAGAACGGGATAATATTATTATAATGGAAAAATCAAAGCTTGCAATGGTATATAATGTGAGTTGTATATGTTGGACTAGTGGAAATTGGAGTACGTAGAGTCAATCGCCGTGTGGAAAAAGTTGGGATGAATGACGATGGGCCTTCCTTCCTTCTATTGACTTGTCTTGTTGTTAAGTTTCCTGCAATTTGCTGCCTATAAATTACCCAGATTACCCTTGCTTCATTCCATTTCTCCTCCCAGATAGATATCGAGGCCATGAGGGGTGCTCGACATGTTTTTACTGTTCACGGTTTTAGACTTAATAATTTATAAACTTAAGTGAAGTTACAAAATTACAAACTTAATAATTTATAAAGGTTTCATTTTTAAACGTTATAGATTTTTAGTAATACTTAGAGCATCCATAATCCATATTACTCCATAAGAGTTTAATGGATTGTCATATCAGCATTTCACTACCTATACAACTGTATCATTTAACCTCTACACTCCATTAAACTCCACATAATTTAATAGATTTCTATATCAGCATAATATTAAAAAAAAAAAAAGATATGTATATTAAATATGTGAGTTTCACTATTATTAAAATTAAAAAAATATATGAAGCCCACCAATTGTTTATACTATGGTTCAATCACCATACAACTCTATATATATTCAATTCTCCTGCAATCCATACAACCCCTATTACTCTCCTAAACAACCCTTATTAACCTCCCATTGGAGGTGCTCTTATATAGGTAAAAGTTCAAACGAGAAATATTTTTCGTACGAAAATCGCGAGAATCAATCTTAGCCATCTAATTCTCTCTTCTTCAATTAGATTGCCCACTCATGAATTCCTTACACGCACTCTGTCACACTCGATCTCCCCACGCTCATCATCCATGAATTCCATTATCCAAAATTAACGGTCAAGATTAGTTCTCGCAATTCTCGTACGTAAAATAGTTCTTATTTAAACTCTTCCCAACTTATATATATATATATATATATATATATGTGTGTGTTTTAAAAAAAATTAGTTTGTCTCGGTTCTTTACTTTTCTTTTTCTTTTATTTTTTGTTTTGATCTTGTAAAGACACGTGAATACTTGAAAAGTGACAAGTCAAGCGGGCCAGCCGAAATTATAAAGTCAAGTTCATCCGTTTACCTGGTCTATGACAAAAATACCCCTTTTTATTTATTTATTTATTTATTTTCCTTTCTTTCATAGCTGTTACTCCTGTTTAATTATTTCTCTTCTCAATAAAGATAATGCAAATTCTACTTCATCAGGAAAAAACTTTAAATTTTAATTTAAGAAGAATTTCATTTATATCCTTATAAATTTTCTTAATTACGTATATATTCTTATAAAGTTTGGAATTACATACATATCCTTACAAAACCTATAAACTCACAAATATATCCAAACACTTAATTTAATAATTATTTATCAATTTAAAATCTAAAAAACAAAATAAACATTATCTTAAGTTGATTTCTTACTAAAATTACAAAAATACCCATTTGAATTAACTTCATCTCTTACAATCGATTTCATAGATTTACCTCCCAATTCATTCAAGTGTTTTCATCTCTTATAGTCGACATCTATTTCTCTATTGCCAAGTCGAATAGTTGTGCTTCAATCGAGATCAATTTTTGTGTTTGTAATATGAAATTGATTCAGTAGAGATTTACTTTGCAATTGATTTTTGTGTTGCCAAACGAGACTCTCCCTTTCATTCGAGATTGATTTCACTCGATAAATATCAGTGCTTCATCTGCTGTTTTTTTCATCGTGGGTTTTGAATGAGCAAAAATCCAAATTTATTATAGACATCAATTGAAGCAATGTTGAATGGAAGCTACTCGATTAAAACATCTCACAACAGCAACTAATTACCCAATACCCATTTCTATATCTTCAATTAGCTAACCTACAGTGTACAAAAATATGAGCAAAAAAAACAAATTTAATACAGACATAAATCGAAGCAATGTCGAACAGGAGGTACTTGATTGAAACATCTCGCAACTGATTTCAATTTTAGGGTTCAATCGATCGGTGGTTCTCGAACAAGCATAAACCGAGAAGAAGAAAAAACTCATCCGATCGAACATGAGATTAAGCATAAATTGTCGAATCTGAACTCGAATATGAGCAAGCTTTTAGGGTTCAATTGGAAATCAACCTTTATTCACTCATCGGCATCGAATCTTAACTTGACGAAATCTACTTCAAATCAAGCATCCTTTGTTCATCGATCGGTGGGTACTCGGGTTCCATCGGAAATCAAAGCCTGATCACTCAAGTTCCATCAGAAATCAAAGTTGATTGCCCTGTTCTGAGTTGCTCTGAGTTGCGATGGAGGTTTGATTTGGGAGAAGAGTCTTTTTGTGATTTTGAATGTCAACAGTGCAATCAAGACGTACATATAGCTAAGGGATACTTTTGTAATCTCATAAATAAATCACATTTTAATATTAAAAAATCAATTTAAGATAATGTTTATTTTTGTTTTTTAGATTTTAAATTGATAAATAATTATTTAATTAAGTGTTTGGGTATATTTGTGAGTTTATAGGTTTTGTAAGGATATGTATGTAATTCCAAACTTTACAAGGATATATACGTAATTAAAAAAGTTTATAAGGATATAAACGAAATTCTCTCTTTAATTTATGATAAAAAATAGGAACCTAATTACCTGCTGATGTGTCATCCTCATGTAGCTTACTTGGCAATTATCTCCGTCGACGTGGCAGTCTACTCGTCGCCTCCCCATCATAAACATATTTTTTTTATCTTTTTAATTACATTATTATTAATTATGTCATTAAATATTTACCAATTGACTTTTAAGTATTAATTATTAGTTAACTTAATATAAAGATGAATTATTAAGCGCATATTGTTAATGATGTATTAGATAGTTCCTTTTACAAATTAATTATTATAAAAAGAGTTTTTTATAATTTATATATATAAAACATTTACGTGGAGTTTAAGAATAGTGCATGTTTTATCCTTTTCTGTAGAAAATATAATTATTTTTGGTTTCTTCCTGTTTTAATAAACAATTTTATTAGTACTTCAATGATAGAGTTTAACTTATATGTTTTGTACAACGATAATTAGAATAGTTATAATAATTCTTTTTTTCTTTGATTATGAAATTTAATAATACAAATAGCAAATTCCAATACTAGATATTTAAATTATTTTCTAATTTATTTTAAATACTCATGCTTAAACGTTAGTTTTTATATTTGTTCATCATAAAGTCAACACATAGGTAAAAAGACAACTCGTATATAACATTTGCTAAAAAGTATGAACGGAAATATTATTTCTTTTAGTGTAAATATTTATATATAAACAAGAAAGCATAAGAGTTTACTTAATTGCTAAGTGGTTGGAGTGGTAAATTGAGGTTTATACTTGTGAGACATCAACCCACACTTTTTTTATTGTTTTTTCCTACAAAAGTTAAGCAGTTTTCTTAATACTTTTTTATTTCTTTAATTAATACTTGTTAATAGTATTTTGTCAACATGTGTGTGTTGTGGGATGAAATTGAGGTTGGTCGCTACAATGGGATTAGGGCTTCTAACATCGAAGATTCGAAGGCATACATCAAAATGATTATACAGTATTTAGTTCCATCGTCGCATATGTGTTTCACCCTTCATCACCTATCACTAGTATCTTCCTCAAGCAAGGTAAGTGAACTTTTGAACTGCCGGTATCACAAATTCTAATCTCTTTTGATTATATTTGGAATATTTCTATTAATTTCTTAAAGAGGTTTTGATTTTGGGTGTCATACCGGTAAGCGAATAGTTTCTAAATTGATTTGGCCGCCCCCCTCCCAACTAACCGATGCAAATGTACTTTTGTTGAGACTAGCAATTCTCAAAGTTAGTAATTGATAAAGAGGTTCAATCGATTGAAAAAATATTACTTTGTAAAGCTCCAAACTCTATAGTGTTGGTGCATATAATTAATTAGAGGTTTTTCTATTTTAACCGATTCTCTATTTATTTTGTTTTTCAATTTTCTATTTGATGGGGGGCCATATAGGGATGTCAATGGGTCGGATCATGATCTAGATCCGATCTGCTCCATTTATATGATCCAACGGGTCAAAAAACTAGATCCATTGACCCAATAAGTGATCAAATAGATCGCTCCATTTAATTAGATCACTACGTGTGTCGATCCAAGATCTGTCTGGGTCGATCCATTTAATATTAAATTACAATTTTATTTTAACAACCAATCATCATCAATTTATTATTTACCACCCACCACCACCATGGACTGCCTCCACCGCCACCACCACTACCACCGTCACCGCCGCCGCCGCCATCTCCTTCGCCACCACCGCTGCCGTCACCGCCACAGCCGTCACCGTCACCACCATCACCACCACCGTCACCGCCGCCACCACCACCGTCACTGCCGTGGTAGGGTGGGGGTGGGGTAGGGTAGGGTGTATATATATATATCTGTGTGTGTGTTAAATGAAGACGTACGTACATTCAGGCTTCTACGATACATGCATGCATGTAGATTACTTGTTATTGATAATTAATTACTAAATTCTGTTGATAATTACAAAAATTAATTAGTGAAGAAGCAACTAATTAAGCAAGCTTTGTGAGTTAACGGTGGAAGACTTGAAGTACTTTGCTGATCACTTGATTATATAAATTTTTTCATGACATACGTTACGTACTCATTGTTTAATTAAGATTGAATTGATTATATAAAATTTTTCATGACATACGTTACGTACTCATTGTTTAATTAAGATCGAATTGATCAGCTTCACGAATCTAATCAGAATATTTATATAGTGATTAGGGTGGGGTAGGGTAGCGTAGGATAGGGGTGAGTAAGGTAGGGTAGGGGTGGGTAAGGTAGGGTAGGGTGGGGGAAATATTTGATTTACTTTTTATATAAATAATAATAATTAATTAATATTAAATGGGTCGATCCGGGTCAAGATCCAATAGTAATTGATCCGATCCAAATCTAATTAAATGGATCTTTATGTTATTGGATCCGATCCAAATCCAATTAAATGGGTCAGATCAGATCTTTAAAAGATCCGATCTGATCTGCTCCATTGACAGCCCTAGGGCCATACTATGTTATTGGTGATCCTCACTATGATGTTAAGAGTGTTAGTAGTGGTTATCTCCTATTACATTCACCATACCGTCACGTTAGTTTTTTTCTCCTATCACTCAGTCCACCACTCAGCCTTGTAGTAGTCACTTTCTACCACATCAAATTTTGAGACCCATTTAATACCCACTAACCAATAAAAAATTATATAAAAGAACTTTGGGCCCACAAAAAGTCATCACTTAACCTTGCGTGGTATTCACCCCCCAAACTCCATTACCAATTAGCCATGGAGTGGCACCCTTTCCTACCACTCAAGTGGTAATACCACATACCCCTTTAACCCCCTCCCACTCCTACCTAATTTGAAAACTGAATTGTCCAATTGTAATAAAATTGCTATAAATTTGCAGTTTATTCATTTTAATAAGGGTCAATAATGGTTCAACCATAAAAAAAAATCAAACGGTTTTACTATAAAGTTTGAATTTACTATAATTTAATTCTCAAAGTTACACATTCATTTTTGTTTAAACCTTAAAATTTTTTCCCAAACGATTTGACCCTTAAATTTTAGCTAAAAAATGGTTCAACCCTCTAAGTAGGTTTTTGATAAAACTAAAATGCATAATCAAGTAGAGTAGATAAAATTGCAAAACATATAAAACTTAAGTGATTACTCGGTTTTCTTAACAAAACTTTAAGGTTTAAATCATTTGAAAAAAACTTTGAGGATAAATGATAATAAATTCAAACTTTATGGTAAAATTGTTTGAAAAAAAATTTGATGGTTAAACCGAAACTGAACTAAAACTTTGATGGTTAAGCTATTATCGACCCTTTTAATATAGACAAACTAATATCAAAATATGTAGTTTGTAAGTTTGTGTTCCTTACTTGTGAGATGTGCATTCGTTTTTATGTAACGTGATTTGAGGACGGTGTGATGTAGAGTAAAAAAAAGATAAATAATAAGTTTAACATTTTAAGAATCAACCGTTTTTTGGCTGAGTAATGTCTCACATTGGACGAAAAGTGACTTTATAATATGCTTAAAAAGGGTCCTGGGCTACACTCATAACCAATTGGTTTTAAATTGAAACTCCACAAACTTATGATGGCGATTTGCACCACGCAGAGGGTGCAAAGTTCGCTAGCCTTTCTAAAAAATGTGAGAACAGCTTTTGCTGAATGTGACCAATAAACTTTTTTTTTGTGCTATTTTTTCAATCTTAATCCTTTGGTGGGCACTTGCTCTTTTAGGGCATTGATAATTTTGAGAGTCTTTCTATGAATAATTGAGTATGGTGATTATGTAAATGTTTTTTATATAAAAAAATTCTGGATTGTTGTGGGAGAGCATAGTATTTGATATCCACAAAAAGTTTTATGGGTATTTAAAGGGTTCATTTTGCATTGCAAGAGTTGGATAAATAGCCGGATATATTTAAAACATCATTAAATGCTTGATCCTCTTTAAGGATTTTAATCATTTTACATGTTGAATTATTTCTATATATGTTGGTCGCATTTGACTGTATTTACTGATGTAATAAAATAATTAGTATTTACAACCTCGGAAATTTCATAGCTAAGGTTCATGTATAGAATTGAATGCCAATGTTTTATTCTAAAGTTCAAGAACAAATATTAAATGCAGCCATTGTTATATTCTAATGTTCATTACTTAAAAGATCATAATAGACTCCAGTTAAAGATGGTCTTCAGACCCTGTTCTGACACCGGGCTTGAAAGGGGTAGCTCTGTTTAAAGAAGTAACAGAGTACCGTTTAACCGGGTCCAAAGAGGGAAAAAAAGCCGGTATCTTCTTAAAAAACTAACATAGCATGTTTTTTTAATTAAAACTCAATGTATTTAGATTATTTATTTAAAATAATTGTTAAATCACAAAGTGAGCACATTATAAGCATAACTTTTACCTCAACATAAATAGACGTCAGAACTCTACAAAAGCACCTCACACCCTACAAAAAATGAACAAAGATTAAAGCTAAGCATATATTTCTATTTAGATTACGTAAGAACATATCTATAAACATTTAAGAGCATGCAAAGATAAGATTAAAAAGAGTTTTTGCTTTCATTACAGGTGCCTCACTATAGTCTAGCATACAACAAATATTTCACAACTGTTTTAATGTGATTTTTTAGAGCGATTAAATAGAAATAAGTTTATTAATTAAAAAAATATATGTTAGATCATGTATAAACCCAAATATTAAATAATATATATATATAACACTTTTTAGAGGAGGCACTGTCCAATGAACAATAACCTCCCCTCTAACCTTTAATAATTTATATATAACTCTTTTGAATTTCTTTAACTTTTTTGAATTTCTTTTTTTCCTGTATTTTCCCTTTTGATTTTTTTTTCTAATGATTTTTCCCCGATGATAACAGCCTACAAAGAAGCCCTTTCATTTATTTTTTTTATGGCAGATGCATCGGAGTATATATTTATATTAATATTGATATATTAAAACACTTAATTTTTTATTATCTATTTTCCAGGTAACTCTTAACATATAATATTTGGTGTAAATATATATATATTTATGATTATCTCATTTTTTTCTGCACTTCGATACAACTTTTATCGTAATACATTTTTTGGTATTATAATTTTTATCTTATAGATGAAAAAACTAGAATAATTATATGAGAGTTATCTTTTTTTCTTCGTTAAAACCTTTATCCGTTTATACCAATACTTTACATATGAATTGAACTTCCATATACAAATGTGAGACCCATTACAGTAACAACCCATAACCCACAAATCCTTCAGCAACACTATAAACAATAAAAAAGAATTAAACAGTATACATATAGAAGAAGCAAGTTAAAGAAAGAAAATACAAAAACTAAGCAAAATAATAGATAAGGGTGACCTTTTGTGGGTGACTTTCTGTTTCAATGGATCAAACAGACTGTCTGTGTGTACCACTAATAATTCTTCTTTAAATAGAACCTTCAAGTTACACATTAAAAAACACTTTTCAAGTTATTGCAAAGTTCTTAGTTGTACAAAGTATTCTCTATGTCGAATTATCAGCTTAAAAGGGAGTTCATCTGTTAAATCTAGCAAAGCTTAACAAAAGTATGCCTGGTTGGATTAGACTGATGTAGCACAATAAAGAGACGAGATGGTGAGAATTGGGTAGACGAGAACAATGGATATCGAATAGCGGAGTGGATTTTAATTGTTTTGGAGGGATTTTTAGTCCAAAGAAAGGATATTTAGAACCTTCCCAGTGGGTTTGAAGGAATCTTCAATTCATTAAAACAATGTAGTATGATGGAACCGAGAGCTCCAAACCCCAATTTCGCTCAATTTTCAACCAAAAACCTAAAAGAATTGATTCAAAAATTCAAGAAATCTGCAAAACCGAGTATGACCTTAGTTTCTCCTAAAGCTAAAGGAAAAAATATATAAAAAATACTTATATTTATTACCGGGCTTGGACAATTTTCTCCATCACAAAAGAAATTATAAGAATGGTAAGAATTACAAAATAAAGTAGTTTATCAATCTCCTTCACCAAACGTTGTTCTAGTGTTTTTAAAAAAGGCAAGCGAACTTTGCACCCTTTGTGGGGCAGAAATTGCAAGCATTGTGTCATTCCCAACCAAAAAGGTATTCTCGTTTGGTCATCCATATGTAGATATGATATTAAATCTCTTTTTAAAGTAAGATCGTCTACCATGTTCGAACACATCTCAACTTATGGAGTGTCTACACAAGTTGAAACATTTTTGAACTCGGAAGAAGATTATATTTAAGGAAGTGATAAGAATTGCCTCAACACACGGCTGACCTGACGAGAACACATTTTTAGCAAGAAAGAACACAATGATTGCGACTCAAGCTCATAAAGGGTGATAAGCTCGCTTACATTTTTTAAGGTCACTGAACCACGCTAGTAGAAGGTGATCCATAAGCTGCTTTCATTTGCAATTCTTGCCAAATTGCTCTTCTGTTCACCTATGTCTTCGGGAAATTAAACATTGGAGGATGGGAGGACTTTCCAAGTAAAGAAAAAATTGTAGAGATCGAGGATATAATTTTTCTTCCTTGATTTATTATAGGATAAACTATGCGATATTTATAGGGCTAGTGCTATCTTGCAATGGTCAAATACATTAATAATATCTTTACATAATAATTGTTTAATTGTAAGATATTATTCCATATATGTTGGTCTGGTTTGACTGTAATTTCTAACATAATGTAAGTATTAAAATTTTACAGCCTAAGCAACGGTATAATTAGGAGTTTTATTAAATATGATTCATGAACCAATATTAATGTCACTTTTTTCTTTTACTATTTGTTTCATGAACATACCAGAAATGCAGCATTATACAAATTTTAGTATCAAAATATCATTAATAATATTGCAAATGCTCTTTGAATGCCAACTAATATCCTAAAACTAGCTTACTGTGTACATTTAAAACAACAACTATATGATTTCTTATTTTCTTTGCTACACTTTCAAATTTTTACCTTTATAACACGCCGTAATAGTTTTTTATATATATTTTTAATATAAATAAAAGACTAACATTAATAAAAATTCTTAAATAATTCTAGTCGTTAATATAGATAAAAGTCAAATCTAAGTCATTCATTGGTTAAAAATTGAAAACCAATTTTGACAAAACTGGATTCAATTTTGATTTTAATTTGAATCAAAATTATTAGAAAGAATTTCATATATGCCTTTCTTAAAACTTAAAATATCGTATTTGCTCACCTAATTTATAGATATCATAATTACCATTTACAACATTTCAAATAAAATCATATTTATTATAGAATATTTCATATGTACCCTTCTTAAACCTTAAAATATAGGTTTATTTCTTTAAAATGTATCAAACTATACCTCAATTGTTATTGTGTGTATCAAACTTCCATAAGTGTTATTGTGTGTATCAAATGTTTAAAAAATGTGTTATTATGGGTATTAAACTTTTCTATTGTATATACTAAACTTATACTTTTTTTGGTTTTTTATATAATCAAAATACATACAACAAAAACAAATTAAAAAATCGATACACATATTAAAACTTTTGAAAGATGGATACACATAATAACAACTGATGTATAGTTTTATACATTTTGGAATTAATACCTTAAAATATCGTATTGCCTACCTTAATTTATAAATGTCATATTTACCTTTTATAATATTTCAAAATATCATATTTAACAAAATTCTTAGTTTTATCATTTAAAAATATTTTAAAATCATTGTAAATATTTTTTAATTATAACTAATAAAACTTAACCTTTTTACCCCTACTTGTAACAATAATGATTAATGACTTGTGCAGGGATACAATAATGTCTCCTCGTACCACGTTTCTGCCTTGACGTCTACCATCCTCTCACGTCAACGCTTCCACCATTGATAAGTGTTGATGACGTTCGTCTCTTTTTTTTGTTCTTGATTTTTTCGAGTTTTATAATTAATTAGTATTTTTATTTATCATTTTTAATTAAACGTGTATATCACACAGACATTTAATTTAATTACAGATAAAAAGAAAATGACATGAGGTTCATGGAACATATTCTCACCAAGGGTAATTAGTCTTGAGTCAACTAATTTGGCGAGGTCCAAACTTGAAACAACGGTTTATGATTAAAAGTTGATTAAAAGGTTGTCAATGGGTAGTATGAGGAAATCCATTCAATTTGAGGTAGACCCTCGATTTTAAAGAGGAAATTCATAGAATAGTAAAAAAAAAATTAAAAATGTTTCATTAAGGTCACTTAATTTATTATTTTACGTTGAGAAAATTTCTATGAATAACCTCAATAAAACATTTTTCAAACTTGATTGATATCCCTACATGTCTAAAAGATTGATCTACTTGCCTATTCAATTTGGAAGTCAAAAGTTATTTTATATAAAATGACTTTTGCAGGTTTACTCCACATCGATATTGTATTGAAAATCCTTTATGCGATGAAAGATAGATGGAGGAGTTGGTAAAGTCATAGTAACGTTGGATGAATATACTCTATCAACTAATCTTGATATTTTAAGACTAGCTCTAATCGTTTCACTACTAGAAAAATAGAAATTTATCAGGGCAAGAATTCCCATAGAAAAGTTTGAGATGATTCTTTAGCATATACAACGGAAAGATATATGTTGAAAAACTTATGAGGGAATTCCTAAACGCTACCTGAAGAATAAAAATATGACAAATTAACAAGAGTGACAGATACCGAGTCACCAAATAATAATACCAACTATACTACATAAATAAATATAGTAATAGTGGCAAGCTGGATCAAATCCTCAGAGATTAAGTTTAACTGTAAACTCCGAAAGTACTTGAAAGGTATGGCTTTGAATACGTAAATATAGTATAGTAATAAGTTTTGTTTTGATAAAAGGGTTAAAGGGGGTAAGATGGTAATATGATTTAATCCCTTGTTTATGAATTTTGAAGTCCTATGGGGGTGCTAGTATTTCTAAAATCCTTTCTTCAAAGGATTTGATGGGATTTTAAAGAAATCCTATAACTCAGAATCTCATGTCTGTTTTTCAAACAAATATAGGATTTCTCAGTATTTGAAATCTCAATCATAGAAAATCCAAGTAAATACCACGAACTAAACAACACATGAGAGCTATTGGTCTCAATCAAGTTCCAAATCCCCATCCCTAATCCATAAACAAGAATAAAGGCCTTCATTTTGATAAGCTTTTGCTGTAGAAAAATAAAATAAAATAAAAATAGCAAGAATGCAACAAAAGCACATACATGGAGGACATTCAAAACCCTTCAATTTAAAGTTACTAAATTAATGAAGATGAAAACTATGAAACAACTTTAACAGTAATATGGAAATGTTGTATAACTTTCATGGAATTTTGTAGACACTCAAAGAAGATAGTTCTTGACAGGGTCACCCACATACTTGTGCAAGGTGTGCACTTGCACATGGCCCAACAAGGGCCTCCTATTTGTTTTGGATGTCCTACTCGTTGTATTTGGTTTGGTATTGCTACCATGCATGACTTCGAGAGTCATGATGATATTACTGAGGAACATATATGTGTGTTTGTATATATATATATATATATATATGGTTAGCATGTTGTCCTTCAAGCCTTCAAGGCCCAACCTAATTACCCAAACTAGGTTTAAGCTTTGTTCAATGTTCATGACACTACCAAAAACAAGAGAGCGAGTCAACGTCTGAGTGACTGACGAGGCTAAGATTCCACTATTCCAGAAACGACTAAAGAAGCGACTGACGATCTCTTTTCCTAAGATTTTCATCTCGGCACTCGGCGGAAGATGAAGGGGTTGAAGCCTATTTTGCTTTCCTATGAATCAACTATCAACACCGAAGATTACTACTTTTGCTTCTGGATTTCGATTAGAAGTCTAGAAATTCGAAGTTCGAACGCTCTTGCCGTCCTGCGTGTGCTTCAACACTCAACAATCAACACGATTTGTACACGACAAGCATCGATTCTGGATTTCGAACAATCAACTATGCAAGGTCACGAGTAATCGAAGTATCGAACAGTGAGGTCACAATCGTTTTTGTTCTATGTTTATAACTTTATATAATTATATGTTTATGTGATTTTAATTTTTAGTTTAATGCCTAATTTTCTTTACCCAGATGCTCAATTTCAGTTCAAGATTTGGACTCTATTTAAATCTGATTATCTGAATTTTGTTTGAGGAATCGAGGTTAGTCATTAAATGACTAAATTTTCTTAGTTTCACTGTTTATATTTCAAGCAATTTTACCTTTCTGAATTTTGTGTTTATGATTATTGTAGGAACCTAAAGTGAAGGGGGTTGAATAGGTTCTTTTACTTGGTTTATCATTTAAATTTTTTTTTTGGAAAGTTGTGTTTTAAAGTTTGATATTAAAGTTTATAACAACATAACAAATATTTGCAAGAAATAAAGAGAGTAGAGTTTGAGAGATATTACCAAATAGAAGACAAGAGATTTATAGTGGTTAATGCATGTTAACAAACTTGCACTACATCCACTACTTGGCATCACCCACCAAGAGTTTACTCTACTAAAACTTATCTCTTTAACGGTAGAGATAAACTTTTACAACTTTTCTCTTTAGCTTACAAGAAATAATCTGCTCACTTGCAAACAAGGCTAAGATGGGTCCAACTTTACTCTAATTATATTGGCTAAAGTTAATCCTTACACTTCACTCTAATTTGTTGGCTAGAGTTAATCCTCACACAAGTATACAAATAAAATGATAGAGTCATAGAACGAGATGTAGATGTGCTCTTCAAAGCTTTACAATCTTGCTACTGATCTTGAAAGATGGTCGTTGTATGCAATTTGAGCCTCACATTTCACTCTACTTTGTTGGCTAGAGTTAATACTTACACAACTATACAAATAAAATGATATAATGAGATGTAGATAATCACTATCAAGACCGCCATTGAATAATTTAATTGATCGATTAGAAATGCCCTTGCGGTCTTGCCTTGATTGATTGTTATCGAATAATGAAGGGTTGAAGATGATCGGAGATGAATTGTGATTTCCCTGGGTTTTTCCGAAGAATGAATTAGATATTCCATGCGGCAAAGATAGTGACAGATTCCAGATGGTCAATCTCCAAATTGACTAAAAAATACCACAGCGAAATGGAGCATTTTTTTCTTCTTATTCCATAATACAGATTACAATTTATAAGGGAAACAAACTAATGGAATCGACTAACTCCCTCCACTACTTGCTACAAACTAGGAATTGGAAAACATACAAAAAATGGGAAACAACGTGAAAGTAGTATCAGGCAACCTGATGATAAACATTTGCAGTTATTGGGCCAAACAAGCTTTATAGAGTTTTTGGGTGAGTTAGGCCCAGCAGGCCTAGCGGAAGGGTCCAGAAAAAGTGCGCACGTGTTATTCAAGCAAGTCGGTAACGCGTGGAGGTAAAGCCTGGGCCTGGGTGCCTGAAGCTTCGACTGAAAAAAGAAAATGTGAAAAACAAAAAAGAAAATGTCGTGTTCAGTTGTTGCGTACAGCTTCCGCCATTTCCCCTCTTTAAAGCCCCGCTCCCCCCCGTTCTTCTCCCTCCACCGCCGCTTCGGCCGTCGTCCGCTCCGGCCGCCTTGCACCGTTGTCTTGACTACCTCTTTATCACCTTGCAGTCTTCTAAATTCCGCTTCTTTCACGGGGAATTCTTTGTTTCGTCGGATGGAGGTAGTTTTTTAATAATTACTTCTGTTTTCTTAGTGTTTGTGTAAAAAAAATTCCTAATTTTTACATTTGTTATTCATTTTTTAAAATTTTTGTTTGTTTTATTCAGTTTTTATCGTAGCGTGACTTGAGATGCGTTCATGCCGTGCGAAATTCGATTCCGATTTCTGCACTTTTGTATTCTGTTATAGCCGCTCAAACTTTTGTGATAATCGTCTAATTTATGTAATATTTTTATAGGATTTGGTTCCTAGTTCTTTATGGAGTGGTTAGTGGACGATGTTATTTTGTGTGTTTTTCCATCATATTCCAGTATTCTCTTCAAGTTTAAATAAGAAAGAACTTGTGAAATGTGAATAAGTGGCTTCCGGGTTATGAAATTGAACTTAGAACATGAATTACTAGAAATACGATTAAATTTTACAGCAACATAAACGGGCAAAAGGTTATATAGTTGTGTTCATAGAAGAGTGTTAACATAACTAATATGTTCAAGATTACTGACCTGATGATTGGTGAAACCAAATTGTATCTGTTTCTCTACAAGAACAGATTGGAAGTACCTTGGATGTCATACATCACTTATTTAAATTTAAAACATTGACCTGAAACTTAACTAATATAGTGGACAATTGGAATTACATTATATCATTGTCCAAATATAATTTTTGCTTTTTGATTCTTCAGGCAATTGATCTTTAGTGATAGGCAAGAACTTACTTTATAACCTTTGACTAATCGAGTGGACAATTGGAATTACATTATGTCATTGTCCAAGTATAGTATAAATTCTCGTCTGATCACTTAGCATTTATGTTATTTGTCCCGAAAGCCGAAGCGCTAAGCGAAAGCGCTCGCTTTAAGCACACGAAGCGCCCGAAAGTCACAAAAAATACATAATATTTATATATTACATAACTTCTACATATATGTCATATGCTACCTTATAGATGCTTAAAGTACCAAAGTGTCAATGCATATATTCAAAACCACAAGTACTTAAACACCAAAATATATTTCTAAATTTACTTATAATTATAAATACTTTAACTTAAATACTTATATGCCATTACTCGTCATACCAATTACCAAAAACAGTCTAAAATCCTCATCACTAAAAGATGGAACTAAAGTGAGATTAACAAAAGTATCTTCCTAAATCCTCATTCCTCATCACTAAAAATCCTCTAAATCGTCGTCATCATCAACTTGGACAGCACGATCTCCCTCGTCACTAGAAAACAGTAGGAATCGATCAACCGATTTGCTACTAGTATCACAGTGGGAATCGATCAATCAATTAATGTTTACTCTGGAAATCAAAAAACGACGAAGAAGAGTAGAGGACCAATTGACGATTTGACGTTTCAATTTTACCGCTTAGACCTTAGGGCGCTATGAAATCGTGAGTTATGATTGACGTTTCCGTTTCTTTCTTATGGCCCTTCGATTTCCTATCCTAAGCCCATACACTAATACCCAACTGTACACTAATCTAAATCCAAAGCCCACTAAAAAGCCTAGAAAACGAAAAAAATACATTTGCGCTTCAACGCTTAGCGCTTAAAGTGACTGCTTTTTGGCGAATTCGGTAATTGTAGCACTTAGGTGATTACGAAGCGCCTAGCCCCATCGCTTTAGCGCTTAGCGCTTAAAGCGGCGCTTTTTTGCGCTTTTTTAAACCAAGGTTCTTCGCTATTGGCTTATGTTCTATATGTGTTTGCATTACTTTACACAGGCTCGGAGCCTGTGGGAGGGGAAATTTAAGTAATTGTGTTTTAGTTTCTAGCCTACATGCAATTATTGAAGTTTACCATTGAAATTGAAAGGAGGCCCAGGAATATAGTGTATTGATGGTGAGGCAATATAAGCAACATGTATAGCTTCTATTTATCAGGAAGCGGTCTCTCTATCCCCGGGTAGAGGTGTGACCGTCTACAACTCATACATCGTACCTCCCCTATATCCCATCAAGGTGGGTTGGGTAGGGTTACTGTTACTGCTATATCAAATAGACAATTATCACGTGACTTTGAAAATATGTTTGAAAGTTCCTTTTTTTTTCTGTTTTTTGTCAACATATTTGATATTGCTGGCTGACTTTCAATTTGGGCAGGTAATGTTGCGGAATCGTGTGTTGTTTTTTAGCTCAATATTCTTTTATGTTTGCATACAGCGATTCTGGGCAGGAAGTAGCATCACTAAGAATAAAGGCATGGTGGAACATTTGCAACGTTACGGAGTCATTCAGTCGAAGAAAGTGGCTGAAGTAATGGAGACAATTGACAGGGCATTGTTTGTACCTGATGGGTCCCCGGCCTATGAAGATAACCCTGTACAGATAGGTTTTAATGCCACCATTTCTGCACCTCATATGCATGCTACTTGCCTTCAGTTGTTGGAGAAAAATTTACAGCCTGGGATGCATGCTTTAGATGTTGGTTCAGGTATTATGTTAATTCTGAGTTCTGACATGCTTTAGATGTCGGGAATCAAATTCTTCTATGGTCCCTTCAGATGTATAGGTAGTTGGTGTTTTATAATTCTGACACGCTTTCACGTCTGATTTAGTTTTATGAAAATGCTCAGTGGTTTAACAAATTATATATGTATATATTTCTTGTGGGTATGACCTAGTGATGGTTTACTTGAGTTGGTAAGATCCCTAATGAAATAACTACTTAGATTGGCAAGGGAATGTATTTTTCAGGAGTAATGCGAATGTGTTACATATTGTTTTTCTTCCTAAGCTTGAAATTCGATATGGTGTATGTCACTCATAGAAATGTAAGGATGATCATTGAATTACTCGTATTGTGCTCATTTCCTATTGCTTCCTTCTATCTTTGTATCTAAAGTATAAAAGTATTACGGATAGTTGAATAAACAATGAAACAAATTTAAGTACACAGTTACACACATAACTGTTGACTTAACATCTTTACCTGGTACAAATTTGAGACTCATAGGAACATAAGCCTTAACTATAATTTATCCTTGAATCTAAATTGCTGCTCAAATCTCCCCGTTATCACCTGTTAGCACATATGTTTCTCTACCTCCTGAAATAGAGTAGAAGGAATGCTGAAAGTGTGACAAAATAGGGCTTGGATGCTAATGCAATAGTCATGCAAATATGACTTAAAAAGTGCTTTGTGTGGACAGGCTTGATTGGACAAACTTTTTATCCTTGAATTTAAAGCGATAAACATCAGATCTATGAAAATTACAAAAGCATAATGATACACCTTAGAACTCCATTCCTACCACACCAAAGCCTTAAAAGCTTAGTACTTAAAGCTATGACGACTGACAAGCTACTAGTAAGCTCAGTAGTTTGAAAGATGGATGTCATTACTTGTAGAAGAAAAATAAAAGAATTATCATAATGATATGAATCAAATTGATAAACATATAATTGGATAGTACACACCGTAATCGGATGCTTGTAGGTACAAAAGGGTCCTGATATTCGAGACTCGGGGGATCTCCAAAACAAAGAAAATAAGTAAATAACTATGAACTCTCCTAATCTCATAGCCCTAAAGCTCTATATATAATGAGAAAATAACTTTCTCCCTAAGGTAATATATTATCTATAATTAAAATCTAATAACTACTAAAATTAAAAGATTCACAAAATATGGGTCATATCACTGCTTTGCCCCCCAAAACACCTTGTCCTCAAGGTGTTGCGACTATCGAGTCAAATTCCAGGACCCCATATATAGTTATTGTCATCTTGTAACCCATGCCTAGATAAATACTTTGGCCGACAAGAAGTTTCCCATGGCTGTCCAACAACGTCTTCATACCATGTATCCATCTTTGGCTTATGTAGGCGGTAGACAGCCCCCGACACCCTCACCTTCACAACCGATGGAACATACCCAAATGCATGGTCACTGATCCCTATGGGAGGCACCATCCTATTGCCGCTATTAAGAATCGGATTAGCGCTGAACATACCCTCAAAAGTCAAATGCTTGAACTTCTCATTTGGGGAACTAGATTCAGCATGCGGAAACTCAGATTCATCACAACTCAGCCCTATTGATTGTCCGAAAGGCTTTGAAGTGATGAAGTCTCGTGGCGGTATGACTATTGTCTTGGTTGCTCGTGGTGGTGGTGGCTGCTCATATGACCGAGGGTATAGGGGTTGAGTGATAATTGGCTGAGTTAGTGGGTAGGTGGGCGGTGGCTGGGCCGTAAAGCCGCTAGACGGTGGCTGGGGGGGGGGTGGTTGGGTGTGGCAGCGGTTGCGTGTGGCTGTAAGGCTCATAGTTGTTAAAAGTGCGCTTCATCTGCACATAAGGCAGAAACGCATTCATATGGGCTTTTCAGCAAGCGAAGCGCACCATATGCATGAGGCGCACATAGGCGTGCAAAAGCGCTAAGGCACAAAAAAGCGCGCTTCAGATACATGTAGCGATTTTGACCAGTTTTTAAACTTCGACCTTAGTTTTAGACCTATATAACCATTGACACACTTCATCAGAATCAAAACCCTACCATCTATAGTAACAAATCCACGATTCTTCAAGTTAGAACTCAATTTCTTCAATTATTTCACTCCCCAGGTAAATCTTCTTCTGATTCTCTTCAACTACAGTGGAATTTTACATTCTTCAAAACGAAATCATCGATTCTGATTTTTAAGGAAAGCTTTGATTTTTGTTCTTGTTTATAGCAACCCATCAACAATTTGTCTTGTGTGGTGTTGTTAGTTGATCAAGCTTTCTGGTTAGTTCATCCAGTAGATTTATGTTCTTGTTAGCTGCTATATTGTTAATCTCTGACTTTCTGTTCATGTTAATCGAGTTCTGTTCTTTTTGGTACAAAAAATTACTTGCTTCAATCGGATTATGTTTGATGTTTATGCTATGAATTTTATAATCATTTTGATATTTAGATGCTATTTTATTTATATTATATCACCACATATATTTCTTTAGTTTTTTTTAATATCGCTTGCTTTCCCTTCATGAAGCCGAACGGCGCCTTGCGCTTCGCGCTTTAAGTTCCGAGACTCTTTGCACTTTTTGCTTTTGACAACTCCGGTAAGGCTTTCAAAAGCTGTAGCACTTCTGCGAATTGCTTGTCAGAATGTCAGAGTCAGCGATATTCTTCTCAATCGTCTCTTGCATTAGGTCAAAACGCTTCAATGTTTCCACTTGGTCAGCATCAGCCTTGTGTTTCTCCAGATCTAAAACTTCCCTCATGATTAAATCGACTAGTTGGGAAAAAAATTCAGTATTTCCTGTGAACAGTAACCAGATGGACAGTGCTGCAATGAACAGTGGCAGTAACTTCTGTGGGTTTTTTTTTGGTGCTCAGAATTGATGTGGCTGAGTGGCTCTAATAGCAATTTGATACGAATGAAGTTGATAAACAGAATATTGGATAGTACATACCCGTAATCAGATGCTTGTAGATACAAAATGGGCCTGATATATGGGAATATGGGATCTCCAAAACAAAGAAAATAACTAAATAACTATAAACTCTCCTCCTAATCTCATAGCCCTAAACCTCTATCTATAATAAATAAATAACTTTCTCCCTAAGATAATATTTTTTTCTATAATTAAAATCCAATAACTACCATAATTAAAAGATTCACAAAATATGGATCATCATATCACATAAGTATCTCTTCCTGGCTTCCTGCACATATGCAGCTGTTTGTTGTAATCTTCACCATGGCTTAGGGTTTCTATATTGAGTGTAGGTGAAAAGTAAAATTTTGCTGCACAAATTGCCCCAATATCTCTTTTTAGCACCTGTGTTTCACAACTTCTTGAAATAGACTAGAATGAACGTTAAAGTGTGACAAAAAGGAGCTTGGATACTAATGCAACAGACTGTAATAATGACTTAGAACGTGCTTTGTGTGGATTGATGGCTTTGATTTGACAAAACTTTTCTAATGGACTTGAATGAGTCACTTTGACCGATTTACATGACATTGAACATGGTTTGGACTAGGTTCTCCCTGATTGTTGCCTTCTTGAACCTTCGTAGGAACTGGGTACTTGACCGCATGCTTTGCACTTATGGTTGGGCCGCAGGGTCGTGCAATTGGTGTTGAGCATATACCTGAGCTGGTTGAAATGTCACTTAAGAATGTTAAAAAAAGTGCAGCTGCTCCATTACTTAAAGATGGGTCTCTTGCCTTGCATGTTGGTGGTGAGTCTTGACACTTTTATGCCCCCTTTATCTACTTGATATGCTTATGTTGATTATATCTTTGTGTTGGAGTGTGATTTATGTCACTATGTTTGCCCAGGATATGCACCTGAGTAATGATTTTATGAATATTTGACATGTATGACGTTGACAGATGGTAGGGAGGGGTGGCCAGAGTTTGCACCTTATGATGCTATTCATGTTGGAGCAGCAGCACCAGAAATCCCAAAACCACTTATTGATCAATTAAAACCAGGGGGAAGGCTGGTGATTCCAGTTGGGAACATATTTCAAGAATTGAAGGTTGTTGATAAGAACGAGGATGGTACTGTGACTGTGCGTACAGAGACTTCAGTGCGCTATGTTCCCCTCACAAGTAGGGAAGCCCAGTTGCGTGGCTACTGAGAGTGTACGAGGTTTAATCAGGATTGTTGAAGATAAAGTTTGTGTCTTGCTGTCCCTTGCTTGTCTGCACATAAAGCTGTCACACATTGTAAAGGTGCTTGTTTACTATTTGTTATATGTGAAGACTAAAATTGGTTTGGCTTTTGTCTTTTTGGTTGTTTTGTGTGTGTAACCAATTTTAGAAGATGACTGCTAAACGATAAAGAAAACAGAAATAGAAGCATTGAGCAAGGGATCGATAGAACTTATCCCCACATATATGGTGCAGGACTTTTTCTCTATACGAGCAGCGTTTTAAAATACCTTTGCCTCTGGGCTGTTGGTCATTGACAGGATGGCCTCCTTCTCTAGTAGTTAACTTGGCATTTTGTTAAAGATGACTGTGGTGGCGGATATGCTCGTGTGCTTTTTTCTTTTTTTGCTTACACATTGTCCAGCAACATTGTTGTTCTGAAGTTGGTTATTTCCAGCAACATTTGAGTTATTGAAGTTGGGTTTCAAGGGGAGTGTTGCTAGGATCAAGCCAACATCCGGATCAGCTTTTTAAGTGTTATACATTCAAGACCTAAGAACAACGAGATTTTCAATCATAAGATTACTATTCTCTGGAGTAAAAAAGTCAGGATTGATTACCTTCTTTATCAACCTGTTTTAGGCTGCTAATAACCTAGCTTCCGTTTTGTTTTGTTTTGGTTTGAGGATTGTGGCATAATGCCAATATCTCATTCGCCACCGGCAAATGTGAGTCTACAATTCCTTGTGCAAATTTATTGGATGAAAAACTTGTCTTGTTGATTAAGTGAGTGTTTATTATTTTGGAGCTCAATTTAACATACGTCTCAGATGCCTTTGACTTTTGTGAACACACTTATTTGTTACATTGACTTGGATTATGTACCAGATATTTTTTGTTTGAATACTCATTTATATATTTGTGTGTATTATTCTTTGTTTCTGTTTATCCGCACACTAAGCATTTGGCTCAACCGTCTTTTTAGGAGGACAAGGGATGTTGAAACAAGGGCTAGTTACAAGAGCTATCAAGAGGCTGGTTTATGTAGATAGTTTATTTTCTTTTAGTTTGACTGTTGATATGTTTGATTTCTTTGAAGTTTTGAGACATGGATATTTCTTTTGATAATGGTTGTTATTTTGGGATAAATATTGTTTGTGTTATTTAACATACTAATTTTCTATAATTGTGTTGTGATCTCTCCTATTACTAAAACTGTTACATTTAATTATGAATAGAAATATTTGCCACTATTATATATAGCTTAATACCCCGTGTTTAAATATGGATGATTGTTGATGTAAATTTTAAACATTTATGATGTGAAACCTTAAAGTCTTAAACATATAATAAATACATATATCGATAACAAATCAAGAAACATTCATGAAAATCGAAAGATGAAGAAAAAATTGATATACTCACGGATTTGTGGCCATTAAGAATTAGGAATTGACATGGGATATGATAGTTCTGGGTGAAAATTGCTCTACAGATTTGCGATAATAGTTGAATAAGGAATTAGGGTTTCGTAGAGGTAAGCTTTTGAATAACACGAAATCCGATTAAGAAGATGGGTAATCCGTTTTGACTTAAGATCCGCACCCTACTTAAGATTCACAGCTTAAGGTTTTTTACGTAAGAAAGTCTTAATTCGTTAGCCAAGAGGGATAATTAGTAGGAAGACATTCTAAAAATGAAATGATGACATCATAACCCATTTTCTTTTAATATATATTAAATATTAATGACTTTCGCATGTTTATTTTTCATATACATAAATACAAAAAGAAAGTCGAAGAAATTTTACAAAAGCAAACATCCTTATATAAGATTTCGATTTCAAGTTTAGCACCGTCTTTGAAGGCTTTGATAAGGGGAAATTCACAAAACAATAAGTAAATCTAGAAATTGTTCGGTCAAGTTCCCTCACCAATTTATTTCCCATGAGTGAACCCCCTTTGACAATTCATAAGGGGTTTTCGTATTTCTAACGCTAACCATTGTAAATTATATACTTTTCATATTTTCTTCATGAAAGCTTTGATGATTATACCGACAGACTATTTTAGATGTTGGTGCTAGTGTTTCTTACCGGATGATTTGTTTAACCTGAAAGGTCATGAATTCTTCTTGTAGCGTGTATTTTGCTCGATGGAATCATTTTGGTAAGTAACTGAGACTCACGTTGTATCGTTTACACTTATGTATGGAATGTGCCTTTCAATTCTACGGTTCTACCCAAACATACATACTTAATATTATTTAATAATTTTATATTATAATATATATATATATATATATATTTAAGGAGTGTTCAAACGAAAACTGTTTTTCGTATGAGAACGTGTACATCATGCTGTAAATAAACCAATACACTCGTATAGATTAACTTATATGCAAGTACTTTTATATGGATGTCATTATATTTCAAAATAATAAATATATTAAAAACAATTTTCATCGTTGAAAATTTCTGAGTTTTAATCTAGCATAAAAGTTCTTGTTTGTATATATATATATATATATTTATTATAAAACAGATATAAAAAAATACTTTATAACATTTTCCTTTTTTGCAAGAAACTTTCAAGGGATTTTTCGGACCTCGAGAATCTCTTTTAATTGGTCAAGAAAATTTTGGACTCAATTTTATCGTAAATGTGTAGGATTTTCTCTAAAACTTTCCCATGCAAATAGTTAAGGTTTGAATGTTTGATAATAAACAGGTGATCAACACAACTAACATGTTTAATAAACGAGTTGTGTTTGGGTTGACATATCCAATCTATCCATATCTGGAAACATATGATTCAGATGTCAAATATAAAAAGTATTAGCTATCTTCTATATTTTCCAAAATCCAAAATATTTTAGGATTCTTTGTTTATGTCTTAATATTCATCTTGTGTGTGTATATATCTATATCTTCAAAGAATTTATTGTTATTTATGTCTACACCCTAATATTTATCACATGTTGGGTATGTTTGGCGGAAATAGATGGTAGCTGAAGCTGGAAACTATATATTATAGTTATATGTGTTTGGCAAATTAGCTGATAGCTGGAGCTGAATAGTGTAAAATGACAAAAAAGAACAAATCATAAAAATAGGAGGAATTATAAAACAATTAAATAGGGTATTTAGGTAATTTTGGTATATAAAAAGCCCTCAGCTAGTTTTAAAAGCTACTTCAAGAAGTTTTTTGTTTTAGAGCTTTTTGTTAAAGAAACTGCTTCAAAACATGACTTGTAGTCTTTTTTTCATCCGAACATGACTTGTAGCTTTTTTTTCAAAACAAAAAGCTACCAGCTTCAAAAAGCTCCGTACCAAACACACCAGTTAGCTTTCAAAATATTCCGGCAGTCAGTTTCTAATAGTTCTATCATCTACTACCTACCTGTTGGTTCTAGTTTTGGGCATAAATGAGTTGACATACATAGCTAGCCCGTTTAATAAAATTCCCGAGTTATAGTTAAACATTTGAGCATGATTAGTTAAACGGGTTGGATACGTACTTATGAACTTAACAACACGCTAACCCAATAAAACCAATCAACTCGAACATCACAAAAATGGTCTATTTTAATTATCAACTATTATAGGCTTAGGTAGCCTCATCGATATATTTTACTCTCTAAAATATAATTACATTTTGGTATGCATGGATTTATTAGGCAATAAGACCGTGTGTAATGGGTGAGCCGAAGGGATAAGGTAAATCTTTGGGTTGGTCAGATAGTTCGGCAACACCGGTCCCCCCCTCCAAGAACCCGATCGGCATCCAACTTATGGTTCCACAATCCGAGCTCCACCACCCACCCCAATCCCTATTTTTTTTAAAAGAAAAATATTAGTGTTTGCATGGCTAGAAAACCCTTTTGTCCCCCTCCCTATGCCCTATAATATAAATACATTAATTCACATTTTAAATTTTTTATCTCGAAATCTATGTCTCTCCAACTCTTTCTACTACAATTTTTTTTCACAATGTGAATTCACAACCCGCTTCTTCAATCGCATCATCACCCGTATTAAACGATGTGTATATTGAGCAAGAAAACATAATTAAGGTAACAACGGAGTTTTTGTATCACTTGATATTAAGGTAAACTATTTTTACTAAATTAATTAACTAATAACAAATATTAAAGACAGTCATGGCCAGTGTTACATTATTCGACATCAGATAATATGTGAATTTGAAGACATTTAATAACACAAAACTTATAAACACCATTATATTACAAGCTAAACGACATTTACATAACCAATCGATCAAAAGTGTACATACTAAACATCTTTTGTCGGTATTTAATCCAAACATATGACATAGACATTATTTACTGCTTGAAACACCTTACCGGCCGGTTCCAGTCTCTCAAAGTAGCAAAAATGAACATAAGATGATAAACCGCACATAGTTGTAAGTACTTTTAACTTTATCTACTTGGCACACATGCGAGTTAGGAAGAAAAGGGTGTCGCAACAACCAAAAGAGGAACTTTTTTGCGAATCGTAAGGCCATTTTGTTCATTCATATCTAGATCGTCTTCATTCCCTCCATTCGGAAACTCCCAACTGAATTTGTGCAAAAGATTAGCCAACAAACACTCGTTTGTTGTTATTGCAAAAGCAATCCCAGGACATCCCCTCCTTCCGGCACCAAATGGAATCAAATCAAAATCATGCCCTTTGAAGTCGATAGTACAATCCAAAAACCTCTCGGGTTGAAACTCATTAGGATTATCCCACACTTTTGGATCTCTTGCAATGGCCCATGCATTAATGATGACCCTAGTTCCTTTGGTAAAGTCATAGCCCATGACTTGTACATCTTGACTCGCAACTCGAGGAACTAGGGTCGGAATTGGTGGATGAAGACGAAGAGTTTCTTTCAACACACATTTCAAGTACTTCATCTTATCTATATCATTTTGGTTTATTTGTGACTTACCCCGGAGAACCATCCTAACTTCATCTTGTACTTTCTTTAAAACCCTTGGATGCTTAATCATTTCAGTAAATGTCCATTCTAATACAGTAGTTGTTGTGTCTGTTCCAGCAGTATAAGCATCCTGCAGTAACAAAGATTTATTTTATAAAATGCACACGTATATTTGATCTTATTTATGTTAGCAAAGATTTTGTCTTAAAAGTGAAAATGAATTTAATCATTTTGGCGTTGATTTATGACATATTCAGTTCGAATTCAAGAGAGATGAGAATAGGAGATTACTTATTTCAAATTTCAACCGGAGGCATACCTTAACTTTTTAAAAATTATTGTTTTGTCTTATAATTATGCTTCCAAATATTCTATTTTTGAAACTACAATAGACTGGAAATATTCAATTATATTATAATGTCACTAAATATCAACTTTTAAAAAAAAAGTGGTAGTAAACTTATTATTATTATTTAAAAATATAGTGTTGTTACAATTCGTACTAACTTCCAATTACAATATGGCAGTATTGTTAGCAGTTATGATATATAATATGGAGTCATCACAATGCCTTGTAGCCGATCCTACAACTGAAGCGAAACCATAAATGAAGAATAAAATAAAATATTGCCCCACCGGCCACCATTGGATTCGCCACCACCGCCGCCAGGGGTCGCCGACCTCTTTCTTGGATTGATTATTAAGAAACAACAACAGATTTTAACATTGTTTTTGAAAGAGAGAGAGAATTAAGGGGGAAGATTGCGATGAAGTTTTGTATGTAAAAGGTGTGTGTGGATTGTGGAACAGTGGGGTTGGACTGTTTTTTTAATCAAAAAATATTTAAAAAAAACATGAAATTTTTAACGGTGAATTTACTAGAAAATTACTTTTGTGTGACTTTTCAAAATAGAAAGGCTTTTAACATAATTTTTGAATCTTAAACGTTAATATTTGTAACTTTCTTATATCTAAAAGACCATCGATGTAAAATTTCTTTTAAGATATATAAGATTCTCTCTCTACTACACATGTTTTCTTTTCTTTGCACCGTTTGATCTATCTTCTCTCTATCAAATAATGTAATTATCTCTTTATTTTAGAGGAAATAAATATTATATCAACTATGGAGAATTTTATGTATATCCCTTTATAACTTCTAAGTTACAATTATAACCTTACAAAATTTAAAATTACATCAATTTTGTCCTAAAACTTTTAAACTCTTAAATGCTTTTGTATAGGAAAACAATTGTAAAGCATACAAAAAGTATAACCAAATAATATCTCGTGTATAAATACATATATCGGTAACAAATACCGCGTATATAAATAATATCACAAAATAAAATAACAAATCACAATAGAAAAAGATAACAAAGAAATAAGGTACTTGAGTCTTGAAGTGATATGTTATGACGTCATTTTCAAAATGATTTTTAAAATAAAATAGTATAAAAAATCAAATAATGTAAATTCAATGTATTAATATAATCAAATTTGTCTACGTGTTTACATAAATAATCACTAAAAAATGTATCTATTAAATGATTTGAATATATTTTTTGTTAAAATATTTTAGTCTTGACAAATTAAATCAACTAAAAATATAAGTCTTGACAATATGCAAGGCTTAAAGTTTTTGACGTAAAAACAAATTATTCTAAAAACATTTGAGAAAATAAGAGATATAATTGGAATAAAAAATTCTAAAAATAGGATATTGACATTATAACCATATTCTTTTAATATATATTAAAAATTAAAGATTAAAGATAAAGAAGATTAAAAATTAAAGATTTATACCCAAGTAACTAAGTTGGAGTTAATTAAACTATTTAAATACAAAAACATTATCTTTAAATTCATTTATAAATATACTATAATTTCCTTTTCTAAACATTAAAAACCATGAAATTCTAAAACATGAATTATAGCCCACAGTCCCAATTAAGACTTAGAATACTCCAAAACATGAATTTATTTGGAAATGGGCCAAATGACACATGATGTGCATGTTTTCTTCTTTCTTATCACTCATCACTCCGTAATCATCATTCTAAATACGTCGAATCACAGCATGATCAACGGTGACACCGATTTCAAGAAACCCACCAGTAGCAGAATCTTCATGAGTCTATGAGATATATAAACCCTAAAATAAGATGACCAAGAAGATGAAGGGTTGCAGGTACTATAGGGTGAATCACGTAAAGGGTTTTGGGGAGAAACGCGAAATTGGTCTAGTCGCAACAAGATGCCAAACATTGGAAGTTTGCTTGCTTTGAACTGAATTAGATAGAAGGAATTTGATACCTAAAAACTTAACAGATGGAAGTTTTGAATAGATTCAACACTTTCACTGGTGCAGCTCAAGTCTTTAATCGATTGACTTCGTGAATCGAATTTTGACATGCCCTTGCACGATATGATTAAACTTGATTTTCTATGGATAAGTTTCTCATGTCGAAATTTTTTACAAAGCCATTGAACTTTGAAGTCCATGAAAGTTAACTTCATCTTCTCGTGTTTTTGAAGCCAATTCAAAATCTGAAAGTGGAACCTTAATTTTTCAGTGGAAGCTCAGTTTTCGTATTGAGCCATCAATTTGTTTGAGGCAAAGAAATTACATTTGAGAGTTCTATTGATTTGTATAGAGCCATCCAATGTGTAGGGATTCAAAAAGATGTTTTGAAGTGTTAGGATTCGGATACCCCAAACAAGCGTTAGAATATGTGGATAACAACAAAAACAATAAAGCACGACACAAAGATATAATGTGGTTCAGTCGTCGGGGTCATGACCTACATCTACGGACAGGAACGGAGACTTCTATATTAACTGAGAGTGTATAATGATGTACATATGACTGAATTTAAGGCATCTATTTATAATAACGATCAAACACCAAATGTTGCCCTAATCTAATTAAAGAAATAATAAGTTCCTTAATAACAAGATTAGCCGCCGCCTAGCAACCAAGAAACAAAATCCCTCTTGCTAGCCAAATATACCCCACGTCGTGGACCATTGTCCCACGCTGTGTGACATGGCAAGGGTGCACGCCGAGGACCCAACCCCCACGTCGAGCTGCACTCCAATTTGATTTCATGTGTTTTAAAATGACAACCAAAGTGACTATTTTCGTAATTTTTGAAGTTAAATGACTAAAAGTGAAAATTTGTGACTGGGACCATTTTTGTAATTAACTTTATATATAGTGAAAACATCATTTTAGAACCGTTTTTATGCGAGTACCGGGAGAACCAATCTGAGGCGTCTAATTGCCCCTCCTTTAATGTCAGATCACCCACTCATGAATATATTTCATGCATTTTGTCACACTCAATCCCTTTACGCTCTACATCTATGAATTTCACTTACCAAATAAACACCTAAGATTGTTTCTCGCGATACTCTCAATAAAATCGATTCTCAAATGAATCTTCCCATATACAAATATATATATATATATAGTGAAAATTTTATTTAAGAACCGTTTTTATTGCGAGAACCGCGAGAACCAATTATAGTCGTCCAATTCCCCCTCCTTCAATTGGATTGCCCACCCATGAATTCCTTACATGCACCATGTCACACTCAATCCCCCCATGCTCTTCATCCATGAATTTCATTATCTAAAATAAACAGCTAAGATTGGTTCTTGCGGTTCTCACAATAAAAACGGTTCTCAAATAAACCCTCCTATATATATATATAGAGAGAGAAGGGTTCATGCGAAAAGCTCCTTATTTGCGAAAAGTGCGAGAAGCGATCTGGGCCATACGATTAATTAATTGATGGTTAAGATTAACAATGGCAATTTAGTAAATAAATTAAAATACAAGGTTATCAACTAAATTAATTAAAGGGTAATATAGTCATTATACCCTCATCTCTCCTATCATCTCTCTCCTGTAATCTCTCTCAAATATTATTTACCTAAATAGAATTTAATTACAAATATTTCAAATATATATAATATCCCTTATCTCTCCATATGATTTCAAATACACCACTCTCACCTATACCCATGAAAACCTATCCTCTCTCTCTCCATAAGTTAACAGCCGCTGCCCCCCTTCGTCGGAGCAACCATTGATGTTGCCGGATAAGGTATACCATTGTAGATCTCTGCTAATTGCCACCGTCCACATCGCCGGCCTTTTTGTCCGCAACCGAGCATCGCCGCCGCCTCCCACGGAGTATAGAACATCGCCGCCGTCCCTGCCAACCTCCATCACCGTCGTACTATTCTGTTGTCGCTGCCCTACCAACCTCTTTCAATAGCGCGGCCAGCCATGGATCTATGCTTCCACAGTGTGTCGGCCATGGATCTATGTTTCGACAACACCACCGCCGGCCACCGGCTTCAATAGCGCCGCCGCCGACCATTTTTATCCGACTTTGCTTCAACAACGTCGTTGTGGCACCACTTCACCACCATCGATGCCTTCTTTTTGAACTTCCATCGCTAGGGTTGCACCACCACCATCACTGCCGTGGCACACCACCTCCTTCTATGGTTTTTTTATTTTTAATTTTCTTTTAATTCTGTATTTTGTATTTTAAAATAATTTAAATTTTTATTCAAGATTGTTCATAATTTTTAAAAATTTTAAATAATTTTTTTATTCTAGATCGTCATCTTGGGTTTTCTTTTGTAGATCTGGTTGTTTATTGGTGAACATTAATGAGTTGAATCAGGTTATTAAATGTGTTCAGTATTGAATATAGATTTTGTCAATTGTGTTCAACAGTTTTTTCTTGTGTTCAAGGTGTTGTTTATTATTGGTTTGTTTTCTCTATCCATACGTACTCAGGTGATGCAATGAACAGTCATGATTTAGGGTGAATAATTAGAGAAAATTGGCGGTGTTCAATATTGAATATTGTAAAATTTATTATTAAACTAGTATTATTTAAATGTATTCAGTATCGAATATTGTAAATTTATCTAAAAACTAGTATAAATTTGACTTTATTCATTATCGAACACAAAATTAAATAAGAAGAAGTACAAAAATTATAATAGTGAAAATTTTGTAAATCGTTGTATTCATTAATAAATACAGCACACCTAACGAAAAAGTTGTAAATCATACATTGTATTAGGTAATGAACGCCATATTTAATAGTATGATATAAGTAAATTCTATAAATTTAGAAAAAAATTAATTGGAAAGAGAAAAATTATGTTTACTAATTTACCATTTTGAATTAAATAAAAATATTAATTATGATTAATCTGAATCACATGATCAAAAACAAATCAATGGCTGTGATTGCTTCTCGCACTTTTCGCAAATAAGACACTTTTCGCATGAACCCTCCCATATATATATATATATAGGGATGAGATCAAATAAAAAGAAAATTAAAGTAAAAAGTGTAAAAGAGATGATTATTTGATCATTTTTCGGTATATATATCAACTGATAATCGTTAGTTCATATTAAAACTAGTTCTTCATCAATTTCTTTTTGATTTCAAATACAGATTTTGAAAACAAAATTTTGGAATAATTTGTTGATGAACAAAATGCTTTCATCTAAAAAGTGATGAATATGTTGGATTCATTAAAAAGAAATTGATGAAGAACTCGTTTTAATCAATAAAGATGATGAACTAACGATTATCGGTTGATATATATATATATATATATATATATATATATATATATATATATATATATATATAAATATAAGACTGAGTCAAATGCAGATCTCTGTTTGGTGATGGTTAAATAATAGAAAATTCCTTGATTGATATGGAAAATGACGAATAATCCTTATAATTTTCAGAAAGACTAAATAATATATACTCTAATTAATGTAGTGGCAAAGACAAGGGGAAGGGTGCTAGGCCCTCTTTAATGAGCTCAAAATTTTTAGTATTTTAGAAGTCTAAGTCCAAGTGTTTAACACATATTTATTGACCCCTCTATTAAAGTTAATTAGTAGCCCAAGTATAGCTCAAAATAGAAACGGCGAAAAGAAGACTCAAAGTGGCGATTCTGGTTTTTGAAAGAGCTTTCTCAGGAATGAAAATGAAAACAAGGCTTCATAATAGCACGAGTGATGATTATTTTTAAAACAGTTTGATTCTTTACATTGAAAGCGAGATTGCTAATACTTTCTCTAAAGACAATATAATAGACGAGTTCTATTTAAAGAAATAAAGACGAATCCAACTATACAACCACACGAAGTATGATTTTCTCATCATTATTTTTTAGTTTCATTGAAGTTTTATCGATATAAAACATTCAAACTATTGGTTTAGTTAATATTATGCCTCTAGCACGTTAATATCGGAAAAAACGTTGACGAGCTTAAATGTTATTTTAACACAGTTTCTTGTTTTTAAATGAACTTTCATTATTTATTTATGTAGATAAATAATGAAAGTTTTTTATATCTTTTATATATATGTGCATCATTAGTGTTATGAAAAAGTAAAACCGATCCCGTTATACTAAAATTCTAGCTACGCCCCTGAATTAATGAATTTCTTATCCTATCCTACATCGCCTTGATTTCTCACTAATTAAGAATACTTTTCGTTTGTTTAAATTATGCATAGTTAATTAGTAGTGGATTAAATGTCATATCGGGTTTGTTTGTAATCGAGTATCAGAATATATAGACGACTACACTTGAAGGCCGGTCAATAAAGAATATGTTTATATTCATATATCCACCATTTCTCGATCGCAAAAGCTAGCACGTTGTTCACAACGCACGAAAAACATATATACTTTATTTTTTTTGTTCTTTAATTTCCCCGGAAAATTATGACGTACAATGGTAAATTAATTTGATGACATGTTAATATATATATGTGTATGTGTGTATCTATATGTATATATATGTGTACATGTATGTATATATATATGTATGTATTATAGGTTAAAATAACATTATTAAATATGTATCGATCTGGTTTGATAAACCAACGAGATAGATAGATCGATCGATAGATATTATATGGAGCTAGCTAGGAATTAAATCAATTGAATTACGTACCAATAGAAGTGCTTTGACGGCAAGCCGGTCGATACTAACACCTGCGCTATCATCTTTTTGTATCTTAAGCAATACATCAACGAAGTCTTCTCTATCACCGCTACCCATCGCCTGATTATTCTTTAACTGCTCCTCGATCACACCATTCAAGAATCCATCCACCTCACTAGCGACCCGCTCAACTTTAGCGGTAAATCCTCTTAATCGATCCACCCACGCAAGCTGAGGAATAAAATCCTCCAAATTAAGATCACCCAACACCTCAAAATACTCCGATAACATCTTTCTAAACTTCCTCCCACTCTCCCCTTCACTATACTTCTTCCCAAACGTCACCCTACACACCACATCATTCGTAAACTTCACAAACAAATCACTCAAATCCACTGCCACCCGCGATTCACAAGATTTCTTTATTTTGTCAACAAAAAATGCGATCTCTTCTTCCCTAATTTCACGACTAGCTTCAATTTTTTTATTACTTAACAAATTTAGAACCATAATACTCTTGACTTGCCTCCAGTAGTCACCGTACGGCGCCATCGAGACTTCCTTTAAGTCGTAGAGGAGGCGCCGCCACATCTTGACGTCGGGTCGGTTGACAAAGATGAGATCTTGGGTTTTCATAATCTCACGGGATACTTCGGCTGATGAGACCACGAGGGTTGGAATGAAGCCTAGGTGGAAAAGTGTGAGTGGACCGCCGTGGGTTTGGGATAAAGAATGGAAAGAGTGGTGGAGGAGTGGGCCCAGTTGGTGGAGGTTGCCGATTAGCAGAAGTCTTGGTGGTGAAGGTGGTAGATTTTTCTTAGATCGATTGACGTAGTTTTGTAATTTGACGAGAAACCCGAGTAGGGGTAACAAGACAAGAACATACACTAAAAGAACCATGGCCGGTTAATTGGTATCTTCCTTCCATGGTATATGTCTTAATGATATCTATTTATAGGTGAAGAGATCAAGTAATTTGGAAATATAATAAAATATTGAATAAAAATATTGTTCAATATTACAAAAAAATATATACATCATATATATATCATGATAGGAAGTCCCTTAGGCGGGGCATAGCTAGTTGGTGCATGACCTCATGTACATCATCACCCTCACCCTCTTTAATCCCATGCTAGTTCGTAGTCACGCTAGATTCAATTTTTTTGGACCGTTGACAACGGATATATATATATATAAAATCAATTAACAACTATAAATACCAAGGTTCTAAATAACGTAAGGCGTGGCGTGGCGGCGAGGTTAAGCCTCAAGCTTTAGGAGCTATGGCGAGCCATGACGTTTTTTAAGACGGTAATTTTGTATATATTTTATAAATATTTATATCCAATTTATCATTATTAATATACAAATTACACAAAGCTGCACAAATTAGGAGCAAAGTAACATATACAAATTACAAAATACAAATGTATAGAAGTTTAATACACGCGATCGCAAAATGTATATAAAAAAGTCAGATTTAAAAAATATATATTTTCTGCGTGTCACGCCTTAAAAAACTCGCCATTTGGCGCGTATAGGCGCGCCTTATGCCGCCTTGTCTTACGCCACGCCTAACCCCACCACCAAAGGCTATTTCTTAACGACGGAGTCGCGCCTTGGTGCCGCTATGGCTCGTATTTTAGAACCCTGAGAAATATCTCCTCCTTATCCTTCACATTTTTACACCATCTCATTCTATTTCTCTATTCGACCATCTCTATCTTCTTAAAAAAATATTGATCCAAACCAAGAAAATAATTTCACAACCCCATGACGAGTTTCAAGATCGCGAGGTACAAGCTCGCAACCGTTACACATAGAAAATCTTTTCCAAGGAACACCGCCACCGTTAACATATCAAGCAAACATGCAACAAATACCAGGGTTCTAAAAAACGCGACATGGCAGCGCCAAGGCGCGAGGAGCGACTCCGCCGTTAAGAAATAGCCTTGGCGGTTGGGTCAGGCGTGGCGTAAGACAAGGTGGCATAAGGCGCGTCTTTACGCGCTAAATGGCGAGTTTTTAAGGCTTGATGCGCAAAAAATATATTTTTTATTTGACTTTTTTATATACATTTTGTGATCACATGTATTTAACTTCTATACATTTGTATTTTGTAATTTGTATATGTTACTTTGCTCCTATTTTGTGCAACTTTGTGTAATTTGTATATTAATAATAATAATGATAAATTGGATATAAATATTTATAAAATATATACAAAATTGTCGTGTTAAGTGTCGCCTAAAAAAATGTCATGGCTCGCCATGGATCCTAAAGCTTGTGGCTTGAACTCGCTGCCATGCTGCGCCGTACGTTATTTAGAACCATGACAAATACCTTTGTTTCACCACAACCAATCTACCATAGTGGTTTTCAACAATTTTAAATTTTTCACCAAAGTGAGTTCCAACAAATACAACACGGTGCCTTTCAACACATCCCCGGCATGTTTCAACAACTAATGCAACAAGGAGATTATGTAGACGCCGAAGGGAATGATGAGGAGGAGGGGGGTCCAACACATACAACACGCCGCAAAATTTCCAAATAGATCAAGCCCGACAACGTAAACTACGAAAGAAGAGATTTTATTGGCAAGTGCATATATGAATTCACGTCTCCGTAGACGTCATTGTTGGAAACGCGCAAAAAAGAGGTATATATATTTGATAATTTATTTATATATATTTAATTATTTATATATATTTGCTTATTTATTTATATATATTTACTTATTTATTTATATTTGCTTATTTATTTATATATTTTTACTTATTTTATTATTTATTTATATTTGTAGGTGACTTTTGGATGCGCATAATCGACTACTTTAATGAAAGAAACTTTTAGAGCCGCACGAAAGACCAAATAATCTCGAATTTGACTAACATGAAGAAATTACACACGATGAAGTTTAACGAACTTTACAATAATATAAAGTCCTGATATCATTCCGGTTGGAGTGAATTGGATTATTTGAAGACGGCACACTCGCGTTATCGGGCGGAAACTAAAAACGCGGTTTTCAACAATGTGGGGGCTTGGAGAGTAGTTAAAGACCATCCAAAATGGAAAATCATACCTTCCATGGATGACAACTCGAGGGCTTCAAAACGGAACAAGACCACCTCGGATTTAAATGCAAACACGAAGTCTTCCGACGGACGTTGTTAGTTCGACCTCAACGAAGACGAGGAAGAAATGAATGATGTTGATGTACAAGAAAAGATTCCACGTCCGATGGGATGTGACAAAGGTAAACGTGCAGCGTCAACATCCACGGGGCCTAAAAAAAACAACGATTTGATGAAGGAGCTGAAGGGTTTTGTGGATATGTTTAGCATGCAAAACGAAAAAGTGCTAAACGTGGAACAAGAAAGCTTGAAACTCAAGAGGGTGAAGCTTGAAATTTTAAAAAAATAGGAACAAAAGGAGTGGAAGCAAATGCAAAAGGATCTCGACTTTTACATCTCCTCACACGAGCATCTCACGGTAAGAATGCTAACTACAGTTTTTACCCGCAAAGAGTTTCTACAACAAATGTAGTTTTTTAGAGTTTTTAATTTTATTATGTAAGATTAAATCTTTTTGTTTTAAGTTATGAAATATAAAATTTATTATTTTATCTTATATTAAATTCTAAATTATTTATAATAATTACATTATTTAAATTAAATAATTGTAATAAAAAATAAAATAGGTGAAAGATGAGATGGATGTGAGGATGGATGTGAGGGTTGGAGTGATAGGAGTGTGTTGGAGGGGATAGGAGGAAAAAATGATGTGATGTTGACGTAGTAATGGAAATGAGAGAGATGGATGCACATAGTCTTATTACATGTTAATATCATCATATCCCACGACAAGCATGTATAGACCCGTGAATCAATAGGTCATGATTTAGCTAGGGTTATCCACGACTGTGACCCAGTCCAGGTAACCAAAGTGTTTTTATTTATAATTTCATCCCGAAAAAAAAATAAGAACACGGACATACTAAAGACATCTCATAATCGATATGAACATTAACTTAAGTGTATTATATATACCGATACGAATATCATAACATCCCTCACCAAAAAAATCACAAACAAAATAATTAAGGTCCAAAACATTTCCTTTAACTAGCAACCTCCAACCATTACAAAAGGTAAAATATCCTAACCCCGGACGGGAAGTGGAGATGACTAATGGACGTCTTAAAATATTTTTGGCTTCCGAAAAAAGTAAAAAAAGAACCTCGTTAAAATACTAAAATATATTTAATACGTCGAGTACTAAACTAAAAAATTAGTATTTAAATGTCAATTAACCAATTATATTAAAAAACTGATGTACTAGTAAACAAACTAATATTAATCAAAACTAAACGTAAAGAATTAAAATCTAAACTGTTAATAAAATCAAAACTAAACGTAAAGAATTAAAATCTAAACTGTTAATAAAAACAAAACTAAGAATCAAGGAACAATGATTGAAGGAAAGTTTACACGTGTTTGAGAAGTTAGAAGGATTTCAACTCTCATATATGCATTGTCGATTTTGTTTTTTCTTTCCAGACGATTTTGTGTGACGTCGTCCTAAAATAGCCAAATGGTTAATCAAATTAGTATGGTTTCTTTGCAAAGTCACAATGTCGCAACTTATTTTGATGAATTAATGATGTCTTGATTTTTTCCAAACAGCCAAATGATTTTGGCAAATGAATATCTGAATTTTGCTTTGCATCTTTGTTTTCATTATTGAGTCACCGTTTCCCCAACGTATGTATGTGCCCTGTTGAATGTCGTTACCTTTATTCATTTAACCCTTGTGAATTCTTTGTGCCTACGATGCCCCTTTGTTTGCTTCCTCCTCCGAAATTTAGTTTTAGGCTAAACAAAATTTGCTTACATATATACAATATGAAGTATATCTAAAAATAATGAACCCCTACTAGCATGTGTTCTTGATGGTTGCTCATATCACACGCCCCATAAGAAGGCAATAGAAAGTGAGGAGAATGATTGCATGGCTCCAAGGCCATAACCTCTTTCGAACGATGAAATCTCATAGTCGATAATCGACTGAGGTAAATAAACTCCAAATATGTCACGTATTCGCTTCTAGTATGAAGTCGTTCCTAGGCACCCTCATCTAACCGACCATTAAAAATGGTTCAGTCAACTTATAGCAAAGAAACATGAATTCAGTTGCGAGTTTGATGTAACCCTAACTTAAACGTGGCATCGTACATTCTAGGAAACAATCGTCTTCTGGAGCGTGGATGATAAAAGGGGCAGGCAATGGCGATGGTAAGGACGGCGGTGAGGGAAAACAACTGTCTTCTAGTGAGAGTGGCTATAGCTATGTAGAGAATAAACAATCGTTGAGAAAAAATGGTCAATAATAACAAAAGTAATGAGGATCAATGAGAATAGGTATTGTGTTTTAGGTTAAAAGATCTTCGCATACAATCTTATCTCCGTTATGTTTAGAGCTTTTCAAAAAATCTTTAAATTTTAATTAAAAAAACAAACATTTTAACCTCTTAAATTCTCTTATCGGATTAAAGGTAAGAGTTTTTAATTTCACCCCATATCAATAAATATGGGTTATTATGGGTAATTAATTTTGGGTTATTATGGGTAATTAATTTTGGGTTAATCTGGGTAACTTTTAAAAGTATATGGGCCAAGATTTTTACTTAAATGGATTCTAATGGGAACTTATAAAATTAACAATCATCATTATGAATCCAAATATGCTAGCCATAAAATTCGACGGCTCAACAAAAGAAAAACCCCAAAACTTCTAAAATTTGCCACCATCGCCGTCAACACTGCCTCCGTCTTCTTCGTCATCACCTCCACCACAATTGACAACCGCCATTCACACAACCACGAAATGCCACAAACATTATCACTACCAACACCACGCGCTGCTACATTTACCAGTTTACCACCACCAATTGGTGCTGCCATCACCACCACACGCCAATATTAACAATAGTGTGATGCCACCACCGACCTCAACTGTTGTCATCTTCATCAGCTATAACCACCGTTGCTACCACCATCCACCCCGACACCAATTGTCGCCACCTTCGCCTACATTATCGCTGCCCCTACCACCATGCCGCCACCATCAAATAATAGGGTAAGGGCATTTTAGTTTTTTCAAGTTTGGTAGAGACCAAAAGTGCAGTAAAGTCAGGTCAATAGAGAACTGAACCCATAACTTTTCAAACTCAGTGACCAAACCTGTATTTTCAATAAACCACCGGGACCAAAAATGTAATTTACTCTAATTTATAGAATCTATAATATTGATAGTTGGATATTAATAATCATGGTTCTTCGATAGAAAAATGAGGGAGGTGATTATCAAACATCCGAACCTTGGTTGCTTCAATTCTTTTATAAGGCGATTAGAAGTCTTAAATTAATAAATCATTTAGACGATTAAAAGACACATGAATTTTGTTTCTTTTTTAAAAATTTTGTTGTGTTTGCATGGTATGTAAAAGAAAACTAATTAACAAATCAAGAACCTCTTCTATTAGTTTTCATGGAAAATAGAAGAAATTTATAAAAATTGTTTATTATATGATTTTTTTAGCTTATTGAATTTATACATTCTTAGTAAAAACTATATTACTTTGATTTTATAAAATACACATGTAAAGTTCAATCTTAAAAGAAAATGTTACATCTAAAACACTTTTGTTACAAATAAAGTTGTAAAATACTTTTTGGTAAACATAAAATTAAGAATATATCTGATCTCGTAACTTTTAAAAAATAAAAATAACTTATATTTTATTTCGAATGTCCGATGGTTAAGAATATAATGTTTAAAACTATGATTTTTTACGTTTTCCCTTAATCAAACGCTTTACCCAATAAAAAGTAAATTTTTTTTCTCATTTTTCTATAATATATTTCAGTGTGTAACTTAATGGTCGTTTATATTAACATCAATAATAAAAGTTGTGGTAAAAATCCTGGAGTCTTTTAAATTATTATTTATAGTCATTTGGACACATTTAATAAAAAAATTAAAGTAAATAATATAAACTCAGAGAAGATGAAATAGTAATTTTATCACGCCGTGAAGTGCAGGTAATACTCACTCGTCAATGACTAATCAAATACTCTATCATTTTAGTGGCTCGACTTATATAAGGAACAACGATTAAATACACATATGATATACGGGTTAAGTTTAAAAAATAAAAAATGATAAACATTAATAAAAAAATATCAAATAATTATAAAACACGAAATAAATTAGAATTAAAAAAATTTGACGATAAACGTCGTCAACATCATATTAGCAGTGGAAGCGTCAACGCTAGGTTGAGGTTAGACGTGACACTTGAAACGTAGTATTGTGATTGCATTTCTTGTACAAGTCATTGATCATTGTTGTTACAATTGGAGCAAAACAAGTCATTTATTTATAACTTTAAACGATTATAAAATATTTTAAATTGATAAAATTGAGAATTTGGTTAAATATAATATTTCAAATGTTATAAAGAGTAAATATGATATTTTTGAATTATGATGGATAAATATGATATTTTAATGCTTATAAAGAATGTATATGCAAATCTTCTTTTAGTTCAATTTTGATTAAGAAAAATCAAACTTCTAATTCTAATTTTAATTAAATAGATGGTTAAGATTGAGTAATTTTATTTATTTTATTAAATTAAGGGTCATGATCGTTTAATAAATTTGATATAAATTAGTTTTTTATTTATATTAGAAGATGTGCCTTTGAATTCTATATTCTCCATTATTAGTTTTAATATAAGATGAGATAAGTGGATAAAGAGAATTATCGGTGTAAGAAATTGTAACACTACAAACTTAACTCTATTTTTTTTTAAAAACTGTGGAAACGAATAAATAATTACAAACTTGTTTACAGAAGTATTTTAAGTAAGCAAGATACATACTGATATCTAAAAAAACGGTATATCAAAAGCTAGTGTTACATATAATTACAAACGGGCTCATCGTCAAATATATTAGAGTGGCGGTCAAATATCCCAAAAGCAAACAGCAACTCCCAGCTCAACGGCTGCACTTACCAAAACCTACAAAAAATGGAGTTTAAAGTGGGGTATTAGCTCAAAGCTAAGTGAATGGAAGCTTAACCAACGGAAATAGCACCAGCCACAACAGAAAGATACAATAACAACAATTAAGCAAGCAACACAGAGGACCAGCGGTTTAGCAGAACCTGCAACCCATGTCGGCCAAGCAAAGGTTTACGATAGCACATTTGCTCTCATACAGTAATGCCTTTAAGTTGCAACAAATACATCAAAAGATCTAATTACTGATTAGCCAATAGCAAACGAGCCCAACCCATAGCCTAGCCAAGTTGACCTCCCTCAACCATGTGCACATATCAAAGACTCCACAATCAATTAACACATAACTAGTTAATCAATCATCAGACTAAACAGTCTATCAATGCATCAATCAACAAACAGTTGAAACCATAACCGTTACAACCAATAACTACTTGCGAGTTAAGAGTCCACTCACATGTGTTCTCCGATCTCCAAGCTCAGTAGTCTAATGTCACCGAGTCTTCTCCTTACCTGAGAACACACCACAACACGAATTAGAATTCAAGTCCCAATAACTCCAAAACCAAGTTATTTCACAAACGGTTCAAAACTCACCCAATACGACCAACTCATATAAACCATCATAAGATACATCCAAAATTAGCATGTAACCTATTCACATGTGGGTTATAACATTTAAAAACCAACTACACATGTACAAGGCCTATCAATACCAATTTCTTAAATCAAAGTGTGCACATAACACAAATACCTCCATATATAGCATCCATCATCAATCTAATCCATTTATCTCAATGAAACCATGATAGAACTAAAATAATGAAAGGCATGAACATAATACATCATGAATCAAAGCAGAAAATAACATACAAGATTCTGCCCAACAACAGACTGTAGTTCTACTTTCTGCCCTGTTCAAGCTACAACCCAAAACAACTCAAAATCTGGAATTCGACCAACAGCAGTTGTACAACAATAAAGGGTTCAAATAACATGGAAAAACAGCAACTAAAACACATTAAAATCATAGCATCAATCCTTTATCAAACCCAAAACCATCTTTTCCTTCTTCCTCCATTAATGGAGATTTCAATCTTTAATCCACAAAAACACAATAATTAAACAATCAAACTAATACCAAATCATGATAAATCCCACAATTAAACACAAAAACACTTCAGTTTATCATATAATACAAATTCCTCATGAACCCTAAAAAGAACACATTCATAGCTATGGCAAGAACTCAACAATAATCAAGACTAGCCTTCAAATTAGTAGCAAAACCACACAATAACAAGGAATCGAGGGCTGGTTCTTGAGGTTTCTTCAACACAAGGGAAAGAACATACACAAGTGGTAGGTTAAACACCAAACAAGGAAAGAGAAGAGCTCAAGGTCGGCTCTTGTGTTTAAATCAACACACACCCGGCACATTTACCTGTTATCGGACTCACAGTTGATTAATTAAGCAATCCTACTTAATTAGTTATCAACCAACGAGGTATTATTTACAACTCTCATGTGAAAACGAATCTATTGGTTCAGTTAACACATAAGTATTTAAAACTATATCTTCTTACTTTTAACCTCGTGGCTCAATTATTATTTCAATAATACTATAAAATTGCAAATAAATAAATAAATAACTTACCACCAACATATAACTACTTGGCCACAACGACAATGTTACAAAAATGGTTAGAAATATGAGGTTTATGCAGGTTAGGTTTAGAAAAATAAAACAATAAGGAGGGAAATTATATTTAAGGAAATGTTTATACGATCTTCCTCTATATAGGCAGATCAAATAAGAATAGCATAATGGTTGAGAATACGATATTCCTCTATATAGGCTGATCAAATGAGAACACCTTTTACAGTGAGAATTTGAAGAACAGTTTATAGCATTTTGAATGATCTTTATTTAATAGTTGATATTAAACTTAGTTTAATTAAGGTATCTTGAATTTTTAATTATTTGGTTTAATTAAGATATGTTGAGTTTATAGCCTTATTTATGTAAATAAATTATTGGCCTACAAGTGTTCTCGTCATTCTCTATTTAAAATGTGTTCTCACTGGATTCCTCCTATATATATATATAGAGAGAGAGAGGGAGGTTCATGCGAGAAGTTGTATTTTTGCGAGAAGCGTGAGAAGAATTTTGAGCCATCAGATCACTTAATCAATGGCTAAGATCAAATATGGCATTTTAGTAAATAAAATGTTATTTAAGGATATTTAAATTAAATTAAAAGGACAAATTAGTCATTTGTCATTCAAATAATATTCCTTAATTTATTTATTTATAATAAAAAATCATTTCCTTATTTGACTATCCCACGTCTCCCTCATTTACATATTACTCTCTCTCTCTCTATCTTGGTATTCCCTCACAGATCTCTATCTATCTCTCTATCTTCATCCTCACACACCCCTCTCTCACTCTCAAGTCATCACCACCGTTGAGGTCCACCATTCCACCACCACCGACCCAAGATCGGTCCACCCCCACGAGTTAAGGCCGCCGTCGACCTTCATCTGGCAACAAAGAAAATTTTCGAAACCCTCATTCTTCATCCTCTCACCGCCGCCGCCGCCTACCACCGCCGTTGCCTACCACAGTCGTTGTACCAAATCCAAAGCTGTTGTTCCCCACGTCCCCCATCAAGCTTCCGCCGTCATCGTCGCCCTTTGCCGCTGCCCAGTTCTTCATCGACGCATCAGATCTACCATCTCCGACGTCCTATGCTCCCTCCCTCCCTACGCTCTCTCCGACGTCCGATCTCCGTCATCGTCGGTTTGTTCTGAAATTTCTTTTAATTTATGTTTTTTAGTTTTTTTTCTTTTTCTGTTTTCTAAATTTATTAATCAAGTAAAATTTTGTTTTTGTATAATTATTGTAATCGAATGTAGTATTTGTGTTATAGATTATTTTAGATTACATTGTGTATTAGAGATAATATAAATTTTGTTCAACAATGCATTCTAAAGTATTTTAAGTGTATGGTTTGTTTAACATTAAACATTTATATTTGTTCAATAATAGCATTGTTGTCTTTTTGTTGTGTATGATTTGTTGATTTTATTAGAAATAAAAAAATTTGGTTTGTTTTTTGTTGTTAACCAATGAACACTGAACAAGGACAATGAAACTAAAGAACGTCTAGATGTTCAGTAATGAATATTTCAGATACAAAAAAGAAAAGTTATTTTTTACGTCTAGTATGTTATTCAATAATGAACAATCACGAATGATAGTTGGGAAAAAATGATACAAAAAAAAGAAAACAACATAAAGATTAAAGAGAAAGAAAAAACATTTAATGATGAAACAATATAAAATCCAGAGTTTATTAGTATTGAGTATTGTAAATTTTTTCATAAAACTCATATATCATTGGCTGTGTTCAGTATTGAGTATTGTAAAATTTATCTTAAAACTAATATAGTTTTGTCTATGTTCATTATCGAACACAAATAAAAAATAAAAAATTCGTAAATATTTTGGGTGTATTCACTAGTGAACCTCATAAAATTAATTCTTTTTTAATAAACTCATAAGAAAAGGTTAAAAGTGAGTGAATTAAACATATTATAAATATCAAATTTTATGCTTCTTTAAACAGTTTAAGAATAAACTTGCAAAAAAAAAATCTAAAGTGAATATATCAAAAAAAATCTTTTTTTAAATATTATTCATTAGTGAACAATTAAAATATATATTTAAAAACATTATGAAATGTTAATGTAGTTTTTTTTAAATATTTTTTCCGCATGAATTTTAAAAAATATACTAAATCAAAATTCAATTAAATATTAAATAAAACAAAAAATGATTTTGTTTCTAAAATTCTCACGTAACCCAAAAAGAAACTATAAAATTATCATATTTAAATTAATGATGAATTAATTGCAGTAATGATAAAAAAGACATTAATACCCTTTTGAATAAGATGCTGATCATTAAAATCTAATGGTTATAATTGTTTCTCGCACTTCTCGCAAAATATAAGCTTCTCGCATGAACCCTCCCCTATATATATATATATGGGAGGATTCATTTGAGAACCGTTTTTATTATGAGAACTGCTAGAACAAATCTTAGCCGTTCAATTGGTAAGTGGAATTCATGGATGAAGAGCGTGGAGGGATTGAGTGTGACAAGGTGCATGTAAGGAATTCATCGGTGGACAATCCAATTGAAGGAGAGGGAATAGGACGATTAAGATTGGTTCTCGTAATAAAAAACGGTTATCAAATGAACTTATTATTGGTTCTCGCAGTTCCCGTACGAAAAACAATTCTTGTTTGAACTCTCCCTTATATATATATATATATATATATATATATATATATATATATATATATATATATATAGGGTGAGGATCAAGGGAGAACCCTTTTAAAATGCATGACAGTGAGAACCTGTGTAAACTTGTAATTTAGCTTTTATCTTTTACGTTTATGTTCACCCATAACTACCCAAAAGTCAAGTTTACATCTTAAATCATAAAATCAAAATTATTTCTATAATATTAACAACTTAAAGATTTGTATGCATTGATGCATACAAATCACAACACTTTTGTATGTATTGATGCATCATGTATATAGTCAAACAAATGATAAAAAAACGTGATAATTTTTAAACATCTGATCAATGAAATCAAAGATACAAAAGAAATGTGACAATTTTTAAATCATCCGATCAATGAAATCAAAGACTCAAAAGTGTTCTCACTGTCGTGCATTTTAAAAGTGTTCTCATTTGATCCTAACTCTCTCTCTCTCTACATATATATATATATATATATTGGGTAGAGATCAAGTAAAAAGAAAATTAAAGTAAAAAGGGTAAAAGGGATGATTATTTGATCATTTTTCGGTATATATATCAACTGATAATCGTTAGTTCATTATCTTTATTGATTAAAACTAGTTCTTCATCAATTTCTTTTTGATGAATCCAACATATTCATCACTTTTTAGATGAAAGCATTTTGTTCATCAACAAATTATTCCAAAATTTTGTTTTCAAAATCTGTATTTGAAATCAAAAAGAAATTGATGAAGAACTAGTTTTAATCAATAAAGATGATGAACTAACGATTATCAGTTGATATATATACCGAAAAATGATCAAATAATCATCCCTTTTACACTTTTTACTTTAATTTTCTTTTTATTTGATCTCATCCCTATATATATGTATGTATGTAAGGGGTTTTGAGGCCGTTTGGTCGAGACTCTTAATTTCTTAAGGGTGGGAAGTTAAGGGTAGTTTTTAACCTCGGAAAGAACATGTTTAGCCCATCTTTTGTGTTATTTACTTTTTAGATTCGCCATATGATATGAGTTGTTTGGTTGACTAATACAACTGTTATAACCTCAGAAAGGGTAATTTTTAAGTGTACATGATAAACTAGTGAGTTGGTTGTGTAATTAAAAAATTGTATTTTGTGAAAGAACATGTTTAGCCCATCTTTTGTGTTATTTACTTTTTAATTATAAAGTTATTATGTAGAAGTTTAATTCTTATGAAAACTTTTTAGTGAGTGTTCGAGTAATCTTATTATGGGAGCTTGTAGCTTATTAGAGGGGTTTACTAATTTTATTAGACTTTAGTACACTATGTTCCCCTCACTACTAAGGAAACTTAGTTGCGTGGCTGCTGAGATTGTACGAGGTTTTATAAGGAACGTTGCAAAGTTTGCAAAGTTGTCACATTGTAAAGGTGTTTGTTTAATGTTTACAATTTGTTATATGTGAAGACTAAAATAGGTTTGGTTTTTGCCTTTTTGGTTGTTTTGTATGTATAACTAATTTTAGAAGATACGACCATAGTTATAAAAATCGCGATCTTGATCGTAGGATCGTACGATCCTATGATCCCACCTATCAAAAGCGCGCCAGATCGTACCTAGGATCGTAATAAAGATCCTAGGATCGCACGGCGATAGCGATCCTATTATCCCACTTTTTTTTCTTTTTTTTAATTATTACTATTATTTTACATTTTTTATTACTACTATGATTTTATTTTTATTATTTTTAAATTTTTTAAGTAGTCAATCTTGTGATAAAAACAATTGTTTACAGTTTTCTACTTTATACACGTCACATTTTTTATTTTTATTTTGTTATACTAGGTGTTTACAAGAATAAGATTTTTTATGAAATAAAGAACTAATGTTGTGCATAATATGCTCTAGATTTATTGATTGTATCTAAGAGTCACATATTAAATGTTATTATGATATAGAAACCAAGGAAATGCACTTAATATTTAAAATTTAGACGATTTGATGTATGTTATTTTAAAATTTGATGTTTCATTCTCTTGTAAAAATATTATATAATTGGTTTTTATAGCGTATAAAAAACTAATTAGAATGCTTTATGGATAGTATAGATGTATCAATAACAAATCAAGAAACATTCGTAAAGTCGAAAGATGAATTAAAATTTGATATACTCATGGATTTTTTAAAATTTCTCTTTTCTTTTGTGTTTCGTAATTATTTAGTACCTTTTTATTAATATTTAATATTTATTATTTTCTTAAATCAGCTCATGGATTATACGTACATCTAATCTGATATCAATATTTAGTATTTCATCGATCCATCATCCATGAACATGTCTTGTTGTAAATAAATTAATACACTCGTAAAGATAAATTTATATGCAGGTATTTTTATATGGATGTCATTATATTTCAAAATAATAAATATATTAAAAACATTTTTCATCGTTGAAAATTTCCGAGTTTTTAGCATAAAAATTCTTGTTTGTATATATTTATTATAAAACATAAATCAAATAACCCTTAAAAACATTTTTTTTTGCAAGAAACTTTGAGGGATTTTTCGGACTTCGAAAATCTCTTGAAATTGATCATGAAAATTTTAGACTCAATTTTATCGCAAGAATTTATGTTATTTATGTCTACACCCTAATATAATAATTACATTTTGGCAACCTTTAGGTTGGTCGGACAGCTTGGCAACACTCGTACCCCCCCCCCCCCCCCCCCCCCCCCAAACACACCTTTCCTCTAAGAACCCGATTTTATTACCATTTGCAATGGCTAAAAAACCCTTTTCTCCCTCCCTATGCCTGTGATATAAATATATTAACCACATTTTAAATTTTTCATCTTGAAGTCTATGTTTTTCTCTCTCTTTTTTACTTCAAAATTATTTATTTTTTACACAATATGAATTCCCAACCTACTTCATCAAAACTATATCATCATCCATATTAAACGATGAGTACATTGGTCAAGGAAACACAATTAAGATAATAGCAGAGATTCTGTATCACTTGAAATTAAGAAAACTACTTTTACTAAATTAATTAACTAGTAACAAATATTAAAGACAATGATGGCTGGTGTTACGTAATCCGAAATTAGCTAATATGTGAATTTGGAGACATTTGATAACACAAAACTCATAAACACTATTATGTTACAAGCTAAATGACGTTTACATACCCAATCAATCAACAGCATACGTACTAAAAATTCTGTCGGTATTTAATCCAAACATATGACATAGCCATTATTTACCGCTTGAAACACCTTCTCGGCCGGTTCGATTCTTCCAAATCAGCAAAAATAAACATAAGATGATAAACTACACATATTTTTAAGTACTTTTAACTTTATCCACTTGGCACATGTGCAAGTTAGGAAGAAAAGGGTGTTGCAACAACCAAAAGAGGAACTTTTTTGCGAATTGTAAGGCCATTTTGTTCATTCATATCTAGATCATCTTCAATCCCTCCATTTGGCAACTCCCAATTGAATTTGTGCAAAATATTAGCCAACAAACACTCATTTGTTGTCATTGCAAAAGCGATCCCTGGACATCCCCTTCTTCCGGCACCAAATGGAATCAAATCAAAATCACGCCCTTTGAAGTCAATAGTAGAATCCAAAAACCTCTCGGGTTGAAACTCATGGGGATCATCCCACACTTTTGGATCTCTTGCAATGGCCCATGCATTAATGATGACCCTAGTTCCTTTGGTAACGTCATAGCCCATGACTTTCACATCTTGACCCGCTACTCGAGGAACTAGGGTTGGAATTGGTGGATGAAGACGAAGAGTTTCTTTCAACACGCATTTCAAGTACTTCATCTTATCTATATCATTTTGGTTTATTTGTGGCTTACCGTGGAGAACCATCTTCACTTCATCTTGTACTTTCTTCAAAACCCTAGGATGTTTAATCATTTCTGCAAACGTCCATTCTAATACAGTCGCTGTTGTGTCTGTTCCTGCAGTGTAAGCATCCTGCAGTAGTAAAGATTTATTTTATAAAACACAAATGTATATTTAATCTTATTTATGTTAGCAAAGATTTTGACTTAAAAGTGAACAATAAACTTAATTAGTTTGGCGTTGATTTATGACATATTCGGTTCGAATTCGAGAGAGATGAGAAGGGGAGATTACTTATTTCAACTGATGGCATAAGACTTTTTAACATAATTTTGAATCTTAAACGTTAATATTTGTAACTTTCTTATATCTAAAAGATCATCGGTGTAAATTTTCTTTAAGATATATAAGATTCTCTCTCTGCTACACATGTTTTATTTTCTTTACACCCTTTGATCTATCTTCTCTCTACCAAATAATGTAATTATTTCTTCATTTTAAAGAAAATAAATATTGTATCAACTATGAAGAATTTTATGTATATCCTTTAAAACTTCTAAATTATAATTATATCCTTACAAAATTTAAAATTATGTCAGTATTATCCTAAAACTTCTAAACATTTATATATACACGAATAACTAAGTTAGAGTAAATTAGACCATTTAAATACAAAAAAAATTATCTAAAAATTCATATATAAACAAATATACTATAATATCCTTTTCTAAACATTAAAAACCATGAAATTATAAAACATGAAGGGTGTGTTCGGTAACGGGCTTATGTGGATTATAGGGGCTTGGGATTCTAGTTTTAATAATCTCCAACCCTCTAGTCTTGTTAGAGTGTTAAAAACTTGAGAGGATTATTAAAAACATAATCCAACATAATCTCCCAAAATAACAATTTTTCCAAATAGCTTATGAGTTGAACTTGGGATTATCAATTAATCAACCCCAGCTCTAGTTCCAGCTAGTTTCACCGAACACACTCGAATTATAGTGTGTAGTCCCAGACATGGAATACTCCAAAACTTGAATTTATTTGGAAATAGGCCAAACAACACATGATGTGTTTTCCTCGCACATATGTAGCAAATGTGTTTTCCTCTTTCTTATAAGTTATCACTCGCGTCAACATCCTTCTAAATACGTTGAACAACTTCACAAGCATCATCAATGGTGATACCGATTTCAATAAACACACCCGGAGCACGATCTTCATGAGTCTATGAGATACATAAATCCTAAAATAAGGTGACAAAGAAATTTAAGGGTTGTAGGTACTATAGGTGAATCACGTAAAGGGTTTTGAGGAGAAACACAAAATTGGTCGAGTCATAGCAAGATGCCAAACATTGGAAGTTTGCTTGCTTTGAATTGAATTGGATGGAAGGAATTTGATACCTAAAAACTTAACAGATGAAAGTTTTGAACAAATTCAACACTTTCAGCAGTGCATGCAGTTTCTCTCTTTAATCAGTTGACTTCGTGAATCGAATTTTGACATGCTCTTGCACGATTAATTTGATTTTCTATGGATAACCTTTTCATATCGAAATTTTTTACAAAGCCATTGAACTTTGAAGTCAAGGAAAGTTAATTTCATGTTTTCGTATTTTTGAAGCCAAAAATCTGAAAATGGAACCATAATTTTTCAGTGGAAGCTCAAACAGCCATCAATTTGTTTGGGGCAAAGAAAGTACATTTTAGAGTTCTATCGATTTGTGTATGTTTTTTTGCGTTGTGGAATTCAATGCTGCAATTTAGAAGAAAAAATAGAATTTTGCATGATACACCTAGCTTAATAGTTACTTTATCAACTCATTTACTTTATAATTGGTTATCTTTTCTGCTATCTATTTAATATCTCACATTTATACAAAAAGACAAAAGAAGTACCATTTATACTTCATGTAAATTGTTTTAGTTTTTCATGCTTAAGCAAAAAATTATTTTTGTTAAAACTTACGTGTTCCAGTTTATGAATACGGTTTATTTTTTACCGTAAAACCCCAACATGAAATTGTATATTAATATATAAAGTAGTTAATGTTAGTAATCAAAGTAGAAAATGAGAACCATTGTGTTCCATGTCATAGGATGCCATTAGAGATAGAAAAATTAGTGATATTAATCTTGAAAATATAAATGTTGATGATAATATAAGAGAAGAAAAGATAAGTTGTATAAAAAATTTTAAGAATAAAGAGAGGTATCTATATAAATTAAATAAAAAATAAAAATAATGTTGATCATTGAAAAACGGAAATAATAAAAATTAAACAAAACATATAGCAAATTACCATATAACACCATTTCTGAAAGGTTAATGTACAATTACAAGATATCACGATACCCATTAAAGATAGTAAAATAATATAATGAGAGTAATAGTAAGAATAAAACATATTAATTAACATTATATATATACATATATATATATAGTAAATTATTGATACACGGGTTAAGTTATAATAATAAATATTATAGATAAAGGTTAAAAATATAACAAATAAATATTCGTATATAGTAATTATTGAAAAAGGTTAAAGGACTAAATTTGAAACTATTTTAAAACTACAGGGACTGAGTTTGTAATGTTATAAAAGGACAAAATGGTCATTTTGAAATTTTTAACACTGACGTCGTTACTTTTGATGACTAAAGGACCAAGATTGTGACAAATTATCAGGGATCATCTCAGTAATTTTTTAAAATAAAGGACCAAATCAGTGATTTATGATAAACCACAGGAACCAAATCAGTAATTCACTCTAAAGTTTGTAAAGGTATACATATACTTTAGAAATAATAAATTATATAAAATATGATTGTTATTCTCTTATCAAAAAAAAATTTCCTCCTTTTCATTTAAGAAAAAGCAATTTAATTTTATCGTTTTATGATTTGAAACATGTTGTTAGAGCTCTTTCTGAAAACGGTATCTCTACTCACAGGTAGAGGTATGACTGTATACATCACATCTCTCTTTTTTCCTTAAACAAGATTGAATGTTGTTTTTGGTGATGGTGATGCATTTGAAATATGCATAAATTGGTGTAACATAATTCAAGATAAAAGAATACGTGAAAAAAAAACTATTTTGAATCGCATATAAGTTTTATCTTTTTAATCAAAATTTGTAATGAAAAGTTTTATTTTGTGATAAACTACATTAAAATAAGAGAGAGCAAACACAAAAAGAAAGAGGGAGTATAATTATGTGATTACGTCTATTTCTAGAGATTGCCAAAATCTAATAAAAAAACATTTGGATATTACACCATTTGTTTATAATAATAATTTATAATATATAATCAGCTAAATGTTTAGTGCATGGTATACTTGTTTATCATAAACCGTTTATGTGTATCACAAGGAAAATAAAAGTTGGATGTCAAGTTGAATGAGTAGAAATAAGGTAAGTGTATATTAAGATAAATATAAAATAATAGACACGTGTATATTTAAAAATTTAATTTTTATTAATTTATAAGATATAACATGTTTATGTAGATGCGATCAAAGAGTACTTTTAAGGGGGAACGGTGATAACAAATATGGATCTTCGAAATTAAGTCTATAAAAATATGATAGTATCTATATATATTAAAATTAGATGAATCTATTATATTTATTATTTTTTGCATCCGTTATATAATATAATATATTATTTTATTGTTTTTATATTATTGTAAATTAAAAATGAAGGTAATTTTATCAATTTTTTTGATTTTTGTAATTATACTTCACGAAAAGAATATTCTTCCTGAAACCTTACCTGAAACCTTACCCTGTTAACCTGTTAACATAATTACATATTTTAAACACTACACATGAGACTATATTTTTATACATGCATAGATACATACATATATATATATATATAATAAATATAAAATATTGAGTTAAATGTAAATCTTTGGTAGGTGGTGGTTAAATAATAGAAAATTCCTTGATTGATATGGAAAATGACGAATAATCCTTATTATTTCAGCAATCAAGACAAAGACTAAATAAAATATACTCCAATTAATAAATTTCCTATCCTATATTTGAATCACGTATTTACCTTTGTTTGTCATAATCTGTCTACATCGCCCTGATTTCTCGCTAAGAATACTTTTCGTTTGTTTAAATTATTTTCACACACCTCCTCCTCCTTTATTAATTAATTTTCACACTAACTTGTGATGTTAATCTTGTAAGTAGAAGGACGATATATCACTTCTCCAACATTAAACATTGAAAATAAAACTAGACTTGAAGGCCGGTCAATAAAGAATATCTTTATATTCATATATTGATCATTTCTCGATCGTAAAAGCTAGCACGTTGTTCAAAACGCACGACAAACACACATATATATACTTTAATGTTTTGTTCTATAATTAATTTCCCAGGAAAATTATGACGTACAATGGTAAATTAATTTGATGACATGTTTATATATACATATATATGTGTATGTATGTATTATAGGTTAAAATAACATTATTAAATATGTATCGATCTAGTTTGATAAACTAACGAGATAGATAGGTAGATAGATATATGCTATATGGAGCTAGCGAGGAAATTAATTGAATTACGTACCAATAGGAGTGCTTTGATGGCAAGTCGGTCGATACTAACACCTGTGCTATCATCTTTTTGTATCTTAAGCAATACATCAACGAAGTCTTCTCTACCACCGCTACCCATTGCCTGATTCTTTAACCGCTCCTCGATCACACCATTCAAGAATCCATCTAGCTCACTAGCCACCCTCTCAACTTTAGCGTTAAATCCTCTTAATCGATCCACCCACGCAAGCTGAGGAACAAAATCCTCCAAATTAAGACCACCCAACACCTCAAAAAACTCCAATAACATCTTTCTAAACTTTTTCCCACTCTCCCCTTCACTATACTTCTTCCCAAACGTCACCCTACACACCACATCATTCGTAAACGTCACAAACAAATCACTCAAATCCACCGCCACCCGCGATTTACAAGATTTTCTTATTTTCTCAACAAAAAATGCAATCTCTTCTTCCCTAATTTCACGACTAGCTTCGATCTTTTTATTACTTAACAAATTTAGAACCATAATACTCTTGACTTGCCTCCAGTAGTCACCGTACGGCGCCACCGAGACTTCCCTTAAGTCGCAGAGGAGGCGCCGCCACATCTTGACGTCGGGTCGGTTGACAAAGATGAGATCATGGGTTTTCATAATCGCACGGGCTGCTTCGGCTGATGAGACGACGAGGGTTGGAACGGAGCCCAGGTGGAGGAGTGTGAGTGGACCGCCGTGGGTTTGGGATAAAGAATGGAGAGAGTGGTGGAGGAGTGGGCCCAGCTGGTGGAGGTTGCCGATCAGCGGAAGTCTTGGTGGTGAAGGTGGTAGATTTTTTTTAGGTCGATTGAAGTAGTTTAGTAATTTGAGAAGAAACCAGAGTAGGAGTAACAAGACAAGAACATACACTAAAGGAACCATGGTCGTGTAATTAACCAGTCTCTTCCTTTCATGGTCTATGTCCTAATGATATCTATTTATAGGTGAAAAGATAGAGTAATTTGTAAATATAATAATATAAAAATATATATAAAATATCCTAACCCCGTCTGGGAAGTACTGGAGATGACATAATGGTCGTATTAAAATATTTTTAGGTTCCAAACAAAATAAAAAAAAGACCTCGTTAAAATACTAAAATATATTTAAAACACCGAGTAACAAACTAAAAAATTAGTATGTAAATATCAATTAACCAGTTATACTAAACAAACCGATGAACTAGTAAACAAACTAATATTAATTAAAACAGAACAGACAAAAAATTAAGAAATTAAAATCTAAACCATTAATAAGAACAAAACTACACAGTACACCGTACACACCATTATTAAATTTTCATACGTTGGTTTTAGTTGAATACTACACGGTACACACCATTATTTGAAGCCAGTAAAAATATCTTTTGGCCTATAACAAATATAAAACTCATTATGAGTAAGATCATCACCAAATTGCATTAATATAAATATAAATATATATTAAATATTAAATGTCGGTATTAGAAAAGTATGAGGCGTTGAAATGCGAAGAGAAGAAAAGAACTATAAGACGATTGCGGTTGGTTGTACAATTACAAAATCAAAGGATTTTTTTGTCATTTTCAAAAACACTAAGTATGAGGTTAGTTGGTTTTTTTATACCTTCTTTTATTTACTAAACAATAAACAAGTATGTATATATGATTTAAACTTATAATTTTTTAATTAAACTTTTGTTTTTGTTTGTTTCGCAAGTCTCAAATTTATCTCAAGATGTAATCTACTAGCCTATTTAATGTCGTTTGCTGAAGAATTTTTATCATTCTCTTCATTTGTAAAGTATATTTGTTTGCCTAAAAAGAAGAAAAAGAAAAAAAAACTATGATACCTATTACTTGACTTACTGGACAAGTGGAGAAGTTGGGGAATGCGGGCCCAGTTAGAAAGGACCATTAATGGTCAAGAATGCTAATCCAAATAAATCATACCTAATTTATTCATAAACATGTTGTTAAATTACTTTTTTAAAATCTCACTTGTGACATCCGTTACCTAAAACAGGTTAGTTGAGTCTAATTTGTACACCGTTGCCAGCTATACAACTTAAATCTATGTGCTTGTGTGCTACCTAAGGTCTAGTAGATGCTAGAATTAGGTGTTATATATGTCTAAAACCTTCAAATAAGGTAGTAGAGCTAGCAAGTAGGGGAAACCTAAGTCTTTACTACGGAGTCTTGTATTTAACTATGCTATTATGAACTTGGATTTATAAAACTAGGGCATGTAGCCCGTATACTTGTCCCGGGTTGTGGGAATAACTATTTCGTATTTTCTTGTTTTAATTGTTGACTATGGTTGTCGTGAAGTGACTTATCACGGCATAAGTCCCCTCTTCTCCGTCGCATCTCGTGTTTCCGCCAAGGCGGGGTGTGACAGATTGGTATCAGAGCCAGGTTATAGAGAATTAGGTGGATTGACCTAGACTATAACCTAAGTACCCACATGTAGTTGCATTATAGGAACTTTGTGTGCACTTTATTTTACACGAGTTACTTCATAGGTTCATGCCCTCGGTTATTTATCTTCTTTAAGAGACGAGGGTACACACAATCAGGACTCGTACCAAGGCTGAGGTGGTTGAGAGCACAACACTTTAGAGGGCACTCACCGAGAGATACCACCTACTCCATTAGATAAAGGAAGAGATACGCCATCTCAAGATGGCGGTGCACTCCGTTGGCATGGTCCAGGAAGCGGAAAGACAACCCTATGTGCCCGAGAAAACAGCGACGAGACGTTCCCATCCCTCAAGGCCGTCCAGAGCCTATTCTTATGATGTATGAAGACTCATATGAACGACTGAGAAGGGCAGGCTATGGAGAGAGCCGTGCGATTTATGAGCTTCAAAACTATATCGGCATGCTGCAAGAGAGGTGGAGCCGTCAAGAAAGGGAGCAGATGCAGCAAAGCCGTAGGTTCCTGGAGCTAGAGAAGATGCTAAAGACGCAAGGACAACAACTCGAGACCTTGGGAAAAGCCGAGAAGGCTTGACCTCATAGCCCAACTATGGGATCCGAAGACAACGACACTGAGGAGGACATCGAATAGGAACCTACTGATGATTAGGAGACGTCTACTTTAATTATACTATATTCTAGAAGTTATTAGTGAATTTTGTTCGTGTTGAACTTTTGAGTCTATTATGAACAAAAGACAAATTCTTTTATTATTTAATGGCTTGTTAATATATAACTAATGCTATGCAATGTGCACTATTTGGTGATACCATACACTCATGCAAGCCTCTTAAATGACTATGTGCACACTTATTTTCTCGTCCTTATATGTTGTTAGTAGATAAAGGGAAGGGTGCATGAACACTTCTAATAATGTATGATTCAAATCATATAGACTTAGAATTCTTGACCTAGCTTTACTGCATGTTCTCATGTGATGTTGCTTTAGAGTAGGGCCAACAATTCGAATGACTATGTGATCTAGTGTCATACATGGCCGAGTGTTCATAATTGCGTAGACCTATAGGAAGTAGAGTATCGACCTATGTTAGTGGATCGGGATGATTAGTGGTGCCTTAAGGAGAGTTGTGATAAGTATGGATGCATTGTGCTTGATCACCGCCATGCACACATACCTAGCACAAGGACACTTAAAGTATCACGGAGCATCCTGCGAAACAAACTACAGTTTTGAGTAAAATAGTTGAGCGTGAGACATATAGGTAGAAACAAACGCGAAACCATTATCCATAGCAATTAACCAGTTATACTAAACAAACCGATGAACTAGTAAACAAACTAATATTAATTAAAACAGAGCAGACAAAAAATTAAGAAATTAAAATCTAAACCATTAATAAGAACAAAACTACACAGTACACACACCATTATTAAATTTTCATACGTTGGTTTTAGTTGAATACTACACGGTACACACCATTATTTGAAGCCAGTAAAAATATCTTTTGGCCTATAACAAATATAAAACTCATTATGAGTAAGATCATCACCAAATTGCATTAATATAAATATAAATATATATTAAATATTAAATGTCGGTATTAGAAAAGTATGAGGCGTTGAAATGCGAAGAGAAGAAAAGAACTATAAGACGATTGCGGTTGGTTGTACAATTACAAAATCAAAGGATTTTTTTGTCATTTTCAAAAACACTAAGTATGAGGTTAGTTGGTTTTTTTATACCTTCTTTTATTTACTAAACAATAAACAAGTATGTATATATGATTTAAACTTATAATTTTTTAATTAAACTTTTGTTTTTGTTTGTTTCGCAAGTCTCAAATTTATCTCAAGATGTAATCTACTAGCCTATTTAATGTCGTTTGCTGAAGAATTTTTATCATTCTCTTCATTTGTAAAGTATATTTGTTTGCCTAAAAAGAAGAAAAAGAAAAAAAAACTATGATACCTATTACTTGACTTACTGGACAAGTGGAGAAGTTGGGGAATGCGGGCCCAGTTAGAAAGGACCATTAATGGTCAAGAATGCTAATCCAAATAAATCATACCTAATTTATTCATAAACATGTTGTTAAATTACTTTTTTAAAATCTCACTTTTATTCCATGTGAAACAAGTATTCTCCTTTAGTTCATCACTAATTGTCACGATAGTATCACTAAAAGTCTAAGACACTAACCATCCGTAATTGTTATCATTATCATCATTGCACTCACATATAATTATTTATCTCAAATCATATTGGTCAAAAAGAAAGAAAAAACCGGATAACGAGGGTGCGGCTTGTTACCACGGAAGGGGACTGCCAGTCAAACGCAAAAGACGAGGATATATCCTTGTTAGGCCTCAGTTTTGTCTATCACTAGCGCCCAATTAATGTGGGTGCTCTTAGATCATATTGCCTTACAATCTCGATTTAAGATTGTTATAATACCATTCTTTTGATATCCATTAGATTGGCCAAGTGATATGAGCTGTTTGATTGACCAATACAACTGTTATAACCTCGGAAAGGGTAGTTTTTAAGTGTACTTGATAAACTAGTGAGTTGGTTGTGTAACTAAAAAATAGTATTTTGTGAAAGAACTATGTTTAGCCCATCTTTTGTGTTATTTACTTTTTAATTATACTTTACGTTATTATGTAGAAGTTGTAAATTCTTATGAAAACTTTAAGTGGGTGTTCAAGTAATCTTATTATGGAAGCTTATTAGCTTGTTAGAGGGGTTTACTAATCTTATTAGAAACTTCAAGTAATCTTTTTTGCATTTTTGGTTGTTTTGGGTGTTTAACTAATTTTAGAAGATACAATTGCTAAACGATATAGAAAACACAAATGGAAGCACTGAGTAAAGGATCGATTGTACTTCTCCCTATATATATGGTGCAGGACTTTTTCTCTATACGAGCGACATTCAAATTTGAAATACTTTTTCCTCTAGGTTGTTGCTCGTTGGCAGGAGGGCCTCCTTCTCTCGTAATTAACTTGGCACTTTGTTAAAGATGACTGTGGTTGTGGATATGCATGTGTGCTTTTTTCTTTTTCTGCTTAGACATTGTAATTTACTGTCACACATGGCTTCGTGCTGAGTTAGCTTTTCAAGCTCATTTGGTATATACATGCTTTTCAAGATTACCCTTCATGGCGATTGAACTGTGTTAACATTCAAACTCACATAAAAACTCATAAAAGAAAATCTCTTGACTGAGTACCCATCGATTCTAATCCAAAACTCCAGCGGCTTCAAATCTATACTAATCGTCAATTGAACAGGATTTAGATCCAAAACTACAGTGGTAGCTAATCGAGTACCCATCAATCCGAAACAGGTTAGGGTTGACACGACAGTTGATCGAGTACTCACCGATTGTAACGCCCCAATTTTTTTTATATATATAATGGCCATAATTAATTTCATAAAATCATTTAGACTAATATAGTTAAAATGTATTCATTACACGCATCCATCAATTGCCTGCCCAACACACGGGACTTATGGTGTTACATCAATAAAATATTTAATTACATTTGTTTATAGAAATCAGAGTTGTAAACGCGTTGCGGAAGTATAGCTGTCACGCGGAAGCCTTCCTCTTGTCGACACACGACGGTCCTGAAAAATAATCAACAACACGGGTTAAGCACAAAGCTTAGTGAACACACAACTCTCATATATTATATCAGATAACACATTCATAGATAATACACATCACATCATATATGTCACACAGGCGGGGTGGCCGTCTGCCAAAAGAGCCGTCTGCTCAAAATGCCACACAGGCGGGGTAATCATCACAGTATCACATATGAACACGTGTCACGATATAAGATATAAGTTAGTGTGACTCACCTGGATTTCAGCACAAAAGCACAACATAGTAAAACAGTGAATCTGCGAGTCACGACAATTCATCAATAACAACCTACAATTAAAACACATTGTTTTAAGTACAAGATACAGTATGTAAGATTACTCAGTACCTAATTAATCTCTCATTATAGATTGGGCCCAACACATTACACCAGGCCCAAGTTCGCTCGGCGATCCACCAACCTAATTCACTTATACCAAAACTTCACCACTTACTTAACTCACTAAAAACATACTAGAATGTAAGTAATCTCCTAAGAAATCTGCCCAAAAGATGAAACCAAGCTTAAAGCTCTTAAATGACCAAACGGGTCAAAAATTCACAACTTTGACTCTAACGAATCGAGCCCAAAACGACGTTTTTGAAAAAAACTTTCTAAAGACAGATTGTTCCCATTATTATGAGGGGTTTAACTGCAAAATGTGAGGTCCTAACTCGAAAAGACGACAAAAGTCAACAAAAGTCAAACTTGCAAATATTTCGACATTTTCACCTTTTAAACCCGAATCTGATTTGCATCACGTGGACATATATATATAGTCTAAGAAAAATGTCTAGGGTCATTGGATAGTGCAAAAGCCAATCATTTAGTTAATTCGCGCGTTTTTTTACTTAACGGGTCGGTGTGACCTGTTTCAAGAAAACTTGCATAAATCAATAATCTACCCATCTTTTGCATTCATAAATATTCCCAACAATATCACCTTTCAATAGCCTCTATAACCAACCTTAAAATCGATTAGAATAGCTACTACTTCCAATTGTTCATATAATTTTATAAATTCCAAGTTTTAGCTATTCAAGTAGGCAAGTCTAGCTTGTAATTCATGTGCAATTAAAATGATCCAATTCGTGATTTAAAATCAATGGCCCATAACCAATTTGCAATTCAACTTGATCAATCCATATCCAATTCAATAAAATGAACTAATTTGTAATTCAAAGTCTTATAACCAATTTGTAATTCAAAACTATAACTAGCTTGCAAATTCAAAGTTGAATCCCATTTATGGTTTAACAACAAGAATCAATTTGTGATATAATACTAATAACCAACTTGTATTTCCTTCCCATAAGCTATTTTGCGATTCAAATATCAACAACCATTTTGCGACCCATCTTTAAAACCTATTTTGTGATTCAAAGACCATACCCATTTAATGATTCTAAACCTTGTCTTAATTTGATTCAAACATAATATATATATATATATATATATATATATAAAACTCAGTTCAAGATCTCAGGTAGCTCAAGAACAGTTAGGTGCTTAACACCATCTATTGACACATTCAAATCCAAGTTTACTAAATTCTTAATCAAATGAGAAATTTCCTTTTGCAAGTAAAGGCTTTGTGCTTGACAGCAAAATCGAGTGGATTATACTAGGGGTGTCGAAAATAACCATTACCCGAATAAACCGACCCGTTATTTCGGGATGATTATTTTGGGTTTCGGGTAGCTAAATTGGGTATTCGGCCTACCCGTTATAAATTTGGTTCGGGTAGTGGGTTGTGTTGGAAAAATAGACTTATAAATAAATCATCTTTTGTTGACACAAAAATATACAACTTGTTTATATAATTGTATGTATTAACATTAACATATGTGCGCATATACATATATATATATATATATATATATATATATATTCAATCAAATATATTCTCATCCATGATCTACAAAATAAGCTTCATCAAATGGCCAAACTTCAATCTTTAAGATCCGAGTTCAAGTAGAAGTCGATGTCGAAGTCTCCTACAAATAAACATTCAAAGTCTATGAGCTTACAAAATAAATAATCAAAGGAGTTTAAGTTTTTATAAAATAATTTTTATAAAAACCTTTATAAAAAATTGAGACAATTTTTGTAAAAATCACAAGCTTGGAAGTCAAAGCAAAAATTCCCATTTTGGAAAATACTAAACACAATCTTACATTGAAACAAGTTAAAACACATTTAGCAAAAGGAATCTCCCAAAGTGGAAAACTTCCAACATACTCTGTGCATTTGGTTCCAAACTTCCATTTTCATGTTTAAAATTCAAACTTAAGAAGTATGACACTAACCCAACTTTTCTTAAACTCCTTTTCAGTGCATTTTTATGGTAAAAATGGGTTGTGTGTGGTTTTGGTAAAAGCCCAACGTCTATATGCACAAGGCTCAAAAATCTCCAGCAGTGTGACGGTCGATTCCACGGTCGACCGTGGATCGTCTAGACACTTTTTGAGCATCAAACTTTTTCCTTATTTAAAGCAACTCAAGTCTTGTGTTTTACTCACCTCTTGCAATCTGAAAAAACATAAAATACATAAAAATCTTGTGAGCTCATATTCCTTGATAATTCAATTTTTCAAGATCAAGAATCAAGCAAGAGTGAAAGCCTTCAAGTTCATATAATTCATTACATTCATATACATTTGCAATAGTGTGAGGATAATCTCTAGCCTATAGAATTATAGAGAAGTGAGGATCACCTCTAGCCTTTCCAATTAGAGTGAAGTGAGGTTTATCTTAGCCTTGTTTGCAAGAGTGAAGTGTAATTCTTGTAAGCTAAAAGGAGAAGTAGTAAAAGGTTTATCTCTACCTTGAAAGAGAGAAGATTAGTGGAGCAACTCTTGGTGGGTGAGGCCAAGGAGTGGATGTAGAGCAAAGTTGTTAACCCTTGCTTGAACCACTTAAATCATTGTGTCCTAGCTACTTACATTGGTGATATCTTTCTTCCTTAAATCCTTTAATTACTTGCAAATATTGTTAAAAACTTCAAAAAGTGGGCATATAACCTATTCACCCCCCTCTAGGTTCTAACGGGTTGGTTATTTAAAAATTCGGGTATACCCGATTAATTTTTTTTAGTTGTTTTTAGCTTTGATTGAAGATGACCGAATTGATGTTTTATTTTATTAAGAAATATACTTTTCTTAATGTTTTTTTGAATTGATTACATTTTATTCATTTCAACTCAATGTATGTACGCTTATATATTCTAAAATGGTTCAAAGTATAATTTACACCCAAGATTGGGATACAATAGATGAGATTGATAAATGTATTAGTTTTTCATAAATAATTTAATGTATGTTATGTTACATATTACTTTTAATTTTTTTTCTCTTTTTTATGTATAGTTGAAAGAAGATATATCTAACTAAATCTCGGATTAGAGAAGTACATGAATGAATATTTCTTGTGAAGCTTAACATGATTTAATTATGTTTTAGTGCTATACGTGTTGAAGTTAATACATTAATATTTTTCTGAAGCAAATGAAGATAACATCTACTTAGGTAATGCTCTTTTGTTATGTTGAACTTAATATCGGAGTTAATAGATTAATATTTGTGAAGTTTAACTCGGTTTTATCGCAATTTTAAGGAAAACTAGATCTGATTCTTGATTAGGTAATGTTTCTTTGTCATGGTAACTTATACGTTATGTTTTGAAACTTGTTTATTACTATCAATGTTTGGCCTAAAAATGTTATAAAAAAGGCTATATAAATATACCATTTAAAACTTGGCCCAAAAAATCTAACAAAAAAGACCATAAATCGGTTATACCCGAAATTAACCGACCCAACCGGTACCCGAATTATAACCATACCCGATACTCGTAAAGTAGAACGCTTCGGTTATCGGTTATATTATCTATACCAAAATAACCGTTCTACCCGTCCCGATATACCCAAAACCCGAAAAATATACCCGAATAACACCCCTAGATTATACCACCTCAAAATGACACGATTTTCCCGATCTGTCAGGAATCCTTTGGCGACCAGACTCCGGTTTCTCACACAGAAATTAGTCACTAATCGTCTGAGAATGGCGTCCTCTTCAAGCGACCAAGGTCCCTTCACTTTGTCGTCGGACTTCTTGCTGGTGCGACCACCGGCACCACTGCTTCCAAAAGCGGCATTGTAGTCGTTGGCATCATGGTTTTCAACAGCGGTAGCAATGTTAGTAATGTCGTATTGGGTGATAGTAGTGAAGGGTAATCTTGTAATCTCATAAATCAATTATATTTTTAATATTAAGAAATCAATTTAAGATATAGTTTATTTTTAGATTATAAACAGATTAAATTAAGTGTTTGAATATATATGTGAATTTATAGGTTTTATAAGAATATATATATATATATGTAATTGTGATTTTTATAAAAACATACATGTAATTAGAGAAGTTTACAGAGATACAAACAAAATTGTTGCAAAATTTTACTCTCAAGTCGTGTTATTAAACTAGTAAAATATAATTTAACGTGACATTGATAGATGAACCCAACTACGGTCCACACAACAATAGTTTACTAGTTTAGGGTAAAGGTATTATCAACGTCTGAAACGTGAGACACGTGTACGGCAGGATGCACGTTCACCGACCCGACGTTTCATTGTTTGGTCAATATTAGGGTTACGTTAGGGTTATGTTTCCTTCACAGATCTACGCAATTACAAGATCAACTTGTCGAAATCTAAAAACATATTCAGTTTTCTATAGATCAATTATCAAATTCTTTGAGATCGCATCCGATTATGGAGATGGAACGTGTTACGGAGTTTCCCATGAGTCAATTGGACCTCAGGCCAAGGAAACGGCAGCGATTGGGCTGGGATGTTGTTCCTACGCCGCCGAAGGTATAGATCTTGTTTTTTTCTTCTAAGATTTATCTAATTCTTTTCGTTTCTTTTTTTTTGTATTTTTTTTGCTAGATCTTATTGAAATTACCGTCGTTGTCCAGGTAAGAATTGTAAGGCTGATCTGTTTTCTAACTGGTTTGCGATCTTTCGTAAATAAATATTGATTTATATAATTTGGTTTCTGTGTTCTTTGTTTTAGCCGATTAAAATTAGATCCGTTGTTGTTTGCTTTTGTATTTCTCATGAATCTTTTTGGTGAATTATGGTTTTGTGGATTTTGCAATGATGTATTTCACAATTATGGCTTTTGTATCGCTGTCGCTCTTTGTTTTACGGTAATTTGGTTTGAAAAGTATTTTTGAATCCTTTTTTGATTTCAAAATCGAAGGATTCTTATTTGAACCAGTCTTTTATGAGTTTAGGAGGCATTTGTGCAAAGATAACATACGTGTGAAATTATTTATCTTGGTTCATAATTGTTTGAGGATTAGGTCTTCCAAGAGAATAAAAAGAATTCACTCGTTGAGTGAGGGAATTACTTATGAAGATAATATGTATTAACGTTTTCTAAAAGAAGCTAATCAGAGAACGACCTTATATTGGTTGGTAATGCATTCCTATTAATTTTTTTCTAGCTTAGTTTAATTATATGTGATTGCTTTTCGTTGTGTCTTTAGTCTTTTCTAGTTCTTTTACTGGTCGGATATTAACTTTTTCTAAAAATATGCGCGGTTGCTGCTTTGCATATAAAAGAAAATGTTAAGAATATGATTATGCATATTGAAAAGAACATGAACGGATGCCTGTTTGTAGGCTCAGCTAGGATTGTTTTGTGGACAAGAGATTGGAAATGTTACCAGCTTTGCACCTTCACGGGCATCATCAGACCATATTAGTTCATCTCTTGTTAAGCGTGTGGCTCGAAATGTTTCTCCCCCATGGCGTCAAGATGATAAGGATGGACATTTTGTGTTTGCACTTGGAGATAATTTAACCACTCGATGTAACTACCTTTCACTATCAAAAAAGTTTTATCATTGGTCGCTGCTACATGATATTTATCTTTTATACATGATAATAGGTTTCAGGCATTGTGCGTAAACATTTCTTTATTGCACTTTGTAGTTTCTGTCATAATATAAATTACATGAAGTATTGTTTTTTAATTATAACTACTTCATGGTGTACTAGTGTAGTTTGTTACGTACGGTAGCTGGATCTAATGTTGTTAGCTTGTTTGTTTCTTGATGTTGTTTCTTCATGTATGCTCTGATTACCTTTTTTATTCTCTGTTTTGATATTACTTGCAGATAAGATTCATGGAAAAATGGGGGAAGGTGTGTATTTGTTACAAATTTTGTACAGCTGTTGGTTGTGGAATTATTGAATCGTTTCATTGATGCACAATTTTAAACTCAGGTACATTCGGCCAAGTATTAGAATGCTGGGACAAGGAAAGAAAGGAAATGGTTGCAATAAAAATTGTACGTGGCATAAAAAAGTATCGTGATGCGGCTATGATAGAGATTGATGTGTTGCAACAACTTGGTAAACATGACAAAGGTGGCAACCGGTGAGTGACAAACATTTATCGTTCTTTTGCAATGTGATGTATATGTGTTACGGCTGTTATATCATATGTTTGTCAGCTGTATTGTTAAATTGGTTTATTCCTTGCAGCTGTGTGCAAATAAGGAACTGGTTTGACTATCGTAACCATATCTGTATTGTAAGTATATGATATGATTAATGTGGTGGATTTGTTTCCCCAGATTGACCAAGATTTTGGGGTTAAAGATGTTGGGTGCATTTAAATGGTGTTAACAGGTTTTTGAGAAGCTTGGACCAAGCTTATATGATTTTCTACGCAAAAACAATTATCGCTCATTTCCAATTGACCTAGTTCGGGAGATTGGCAGACAACTTTTGGAATGTATAGCATGTGTGTAGTAAATTGCTTAAGCTAGTTTCTTTCATATCTTTTTTATAAGGTCTTTATGCATCTGTGAAAGCCAACCACTTTTGTCTCTAAAAAAGAGAGCCTTCTTTAGCATTGAATGGAATGATTGACTATTGTTGAATTTGTTGCAGTTATGCATGATTTGCGGCTAATTCACACCGATTTAAAGCCTGAAAACATTCTTCTTGTGTCTTCGGAGTATGTGAAAGTCCCTGATTACAAGGTATGTGTGATTGTGCAGTTGGCTTGTCTCTGTTTTTGTGGCGATGATGGTGGTTCATACTGATGTTTTAAATTTTTTGTTTTAGGGTTCATCAAGGTCTCCGAAGGATAGTTCTTTTTCCAAAAGAGTTCCGAAATCTAGTGCTATCAAGGTGATTGATTTTGGTAGTACGACATACGACCGTCAGGATCAGAGCTACATAGTGTCTACCCGTCATTATCGTGCACCAGAAGTTATACTAGGTGAGCTTTTGTTAATTATCTAATGTATTTGCTCATCTGGCAGTTGTGTGTATTGAATAACCTTTGTTTCATACAGGACTTGGATGGAGCTATCCATGTGATATATGGAGTGTTGGTTGCATTCTAGTGGAGCTTTGTTCAGTAAGTTTGAATTGATTTTACGATGTACTTGGTAATTCTGTTTTCAAGCATTTGCGTTGTGATTTTAACCTGGACTTTTTTGAATAGGGGGAAGCATTGTTTCAAACACATGAAAATTTGGAACATCTTGCAATGATGGAAAGGGTCCTTGGGCCGTTGCCCATGCACATGCTGAAGAAGACGGAGTAAGTGCTTTTTCAAACAAAGTTGTATACAATTTCTAGTTGTTGGAGGGGCTTTCGCTCATATGTCAAATTGTCTACAGCAGACACGCAGAGAAGTATGTGAGAAAGGGTAGATTGGACTGGCCGGAGGGTGCTACTTCAAGAGAAAGTATCAAAGCTGTTATGAAGCTACCTCGGCTTCAGGTCTCTTCTTGACAAACAGGATTCATGTCGTTTTAATTTCTGGTTTTCTCTTTGCTAAATAGTGGATTTTGTTATGCAGAACTTGATTATGCAGCATGTAGACCATTCTGCAGGTGATCTAATTCATCTTTTGCAAGGTTTATTAAGGTATGATCCTTTGGAAAGGCTAACAGCACGTGCGGCTCTAAGACATCCTTTCTTCACTAGGGACCATCTTAGACGGTATTAGAAGTCTAAAAGTTGAATATGGGTAAAGTGAAAAGTGGGATAAATATAGCGGCTGGCTTTGTTACATGTACATATTTCTGATCGTATGGTTTGTGTTCTTGCCGTGAGAATTGATTGCTTAGACACCTGATAGGGCTGATAACGTCTCCTTGAGACCTTGAACACGATAATATCTACAACTGTGGAGGGACCAAACTCTGAAGAGATGGCCGTGTTGTTTTTTCTTCTTTCGTTGATTAATGTTAATTCTTTCACAGGCACATTTATCTAATGTAGTCGCTTCATTTTTGCAGTTAATTTGCGTGCTGGTGTATAATTTTCTCCAAAGACTGATTTAAACATGGTTGAACGAGGCTAGACATAATTTTATCTTGAACTGATTTGATTTTATTTCAACTTTTTGGTAAAAAAAGATGCGGTCCACTCGTTGAGTGGTAATAATAGCGACTTATGAATTACGACTTATGAAGAAAAGTAATATTTAACTATATCATTCTGTTTAGTACAAAATAAGACTTTTTTAGGGTCGACCAAACATTAAGATATACCTGTTTTGTTTGAGCTCTAATTTGTTCATGTCGAGCTTTATAATATATATGTATATATGGAATTATAATATGAACGAGAATGTATATCTAGATAAAACTAAATTTTCAAGTACTATTGTTGATATTTTTAGTAGAATTATACTCATGTGATATTGTTTTTATTTGTAAACGTGGTGCTTTTACAAATATTTGAAATAATGTTGGTTACTTAAAATTGTTTTTATATAAATATTCGAGCTTTTAAAGGGAACCCTGAAGTGATTTGGGATCCTCCTTGAGCTAGGAATGATGACGGGGCGGGGCTTGGTGTTCTCACTTAAAAACGGTGGAGATTTAAACGGTGATACCGGTCGGGTAATTGGGTAAAACTGCTGGAAAACGGGTACTCCGGTTAATATAAACATGTGATTAAATATGTAATTTTCACCGCATGCCCGTTAAATTAAAACTATGATTTTTTACTAAGGTTATCGTCACTGTTAAGATTTTACCATGAGTTTTAAGAAAACGATTATAATAAATTACACGACATCGAATACAAACATACCTGAACCGAAATTAAAGATTTAAAGAATTTAAATGCATCCAAAATATCAAAACCAAATAATTCAAATAAAGATAATGATTAAAATCAGGTTGTGTGCAAGTGTACGAAGATTTATATATTTGATATTAAAAATTAATTTTATGTATATTAATATTAACATTATTCGAGTCGGGTACAACGGGGAAAGATTGAGATATGACTGAAATAACACAATTAAGAAGGTTGCCTTTTTAAAACAATCCCACTTAAAACAAAACATGGTGAATTTTTAAGTTAGATATATGTAAATTTTAGTGTCGCAAAAGAATGTTAATGAATCGGTTTCATCGGATAACCTGATGAAACCGACCCAAACCCAAATAGACAAATAGTAGTGGGGCATGATGAGGTTGCGTATTAGAATGAAAAAGAAGATGGAATATTTATTTAAGTTGGGAATGGATGATGCGTATTTTATTATGGAGAAATTAAATGAATTTAATTTCAAAGTAGAGAAAGTAAAATTGGTGTGAGAATCCAGAATATGTTAAAAGTTAGCAAGTGGGGGGGCACTCGTCCTAGATATAAAATAATCAACCAAAGCAAAAGCATAAGCATGGAATAAGCCCAGGTCCACTGTGCTTTTGACTCTTGTTACTCCTGTAGTCCTGTGTCCCTATCTATATAAAAGGAATAGGTTCTAATGGGCCAATCAAAAAGAATAACTCAACCTTCCACGAAAAACAGAAGATAAAGTATATATACCCACCAATATAAAAGATTTTCATTTCACAATTTCATATTATATATATAGAGAGAGAGAGGGGATGGTTCATTTGAGATTGCGAGTACTGTGAGAACCAATATTAGTCATTCAATTGGTAAGTAAAGTTCATAGCTGAAGAGTGTGAGAGGATAGAGTGAATTCATGGGCGGACAATTGAATCAAAAGGTGGAGAATTAGACGGCTAGGATTGGGTCTCGCGGTTCTTGCAATAAAATTGGGAGGATAGAGTGTTATAGTGTTTTGGTATTTATGGATTGTTGTTAAGTGTTTTTTTCTTCTGCGTCCATCAACAAACACTTCTTGTTATGTCTTATTCATTAGTGTGTTCACTAAGAAACACGATATTTAAGTACTATCTTTATAGGCATATTTATCTGTGAATGAACAATAACATAGACAACTGTTTTGGTTTGCTTATTCACTTATAAACTATTTTGTTCATTTGACATGTTAAAATGTGTAATGTTCATTAGTTATCATATAGGAAATTTTGTATTTCTTAAATGGTTCAATATTGAACTTTGCGGAAAAAGTCCAAATTGATTGAAATGAATCATATTCACATTAAATATGACGTTAAAAATCATGATTTAACATTATTCATTAGTGAAGAATTAATATATTTAATCAAAACATTAAGAAATATTGAAATACGAAACATCTAAAATTATTAAATTAAAGAATCATTAAAATAGAACAAAAAATTTGGTTTAAAGTTTATTTTTTAAAATCTAACGTAATATCCAAGAGAGAGAAATTAGTCAATTATCAAATTTAGATTAAAAATAAATTAGTTACAATAATGATAAAAATACACAAGTACCCTTCTAGCTAAGATCTTGATCAGTTAAAATCTTATGGTTGTTAATGCTTCTTGTATTTCCTGTAAAATATAAGTTTCTTGCATGAACTGTCCCTTATATATATGAGATGGTTCAAATGAGAACTATTTTTCGTACAAAACTGTGATAACCAATCTTAGCCTTTGATTAAAATTAGGGTTCTAAAATACGCGCCAAGGCGCGAGGCGTGACTCCGCCATTAAGAAATAGCCCCTGGTGGTGGGGGTTAGGCGTGGCGTAAGACAAGGTGGTATAAGGCGAGCCTTAACGCACAATGGCGAGTTTTTTAAAGGTGTAACGCGAAAAAAAATATTTTTTAAAATTTGACTTTTTTATATACATTTTATGATCGCGTGTATTGAAATTTTATACATTTGTATTTTGTAATTTGTATATCTTACTTTGCTCCTAATTTGTGCAACTTTGTGTAATTTGTATATTAATAATGATAAATTGGATATAAATATTTATAAAATATATACAAAATTGACGTCTTAAGTGCCGCCTTAAAAAACGCCATGGCTCCTAAAGCTTGAGGCTTGACCTCGTCGCCACGCCGCGCCTTACGTTACTTAGAACCATGATTAAAATTAATCAATGGCTAAGAACTTTTGGCGGCACATTAATGTCTCATTTATGGTTCATTAATGACTCGTTAATGAAGCATTAATGACGAGTATTTTGAGAAAATCAGGCCTAGTAAATTAATGACGGCTCACCCGGACGTAATTCACTGCGGAGTAAATATATAAATGATCAAAATACCTCATTAATGAGTCATTAATAATGTTACAAAGAGTTATAACAGTTCCCATACGAAAAACAGTTTTCAATCGAACTTTTCCCTATATGTATAGGGAAAGGTTCAAATAAGAATGAATATTTAGGTGAGAATAAGAGACCTAATCCTGACTCTTCATTTGATTTGACCAGATGTCTACATTTGGCTCTTCGTTATATATATATAGGGACGGTTCAATCGAGAACTTTTTTTCGTACGAGAACTGCAAGAACCAATCTTGGCCGTTCATTTTGGATAATGGAATTCATGGATGAAGAGCGTGAGGGAATTGAGTGTGGCAGGGTGCATGTAAGGAATTCATGGGTGGGCAATCCAATTGAAGAAGGGGGAGTTAGACGGCTAAGATTGGTTCTCGTATGAAAAACAGTTCTCGTTTGAACTTTTGTCTATATATATACATATATATATATATATATATATATAGGGATGAGATCAAATAAAAATGAAATTAAAGTAAAAAGTGTAAGACATTTTCTCGGTCATGTGGTTAACAACAACGGTATACATGTAGACCCCGGTAAGGTTGAGGCAATAAAGAAGTGGAGCACCCCTAAGACACCCTCAGAGGTTCGTTCGTTCTTAGGGCTAGCGGGTTACTATAGACGATTTATTGAGAATTCCTCAAAGATTGCCAAACCTCTCACTCTTTTAACACAAAAAGACAAGAAGTTTGATTGGAATGAAGAGCAAGAGGAAGCCTTTCAGACACTGAAGGATAGGTTGTGTAACGCACCAATACTGACTCTTCCCGATGGGCCGGACGACTTTGTAGTGTACTGTGATGCGTCAAACCAGGGTCTTGGATGTGTGTTGATGCAGAGGGGCAAGGTAATTGCATACGCGTCTTGACAACTAAACGTTTCATGAGAAGAATTATACCAATCATGATTTAGAGCTGGGTGCTGTGGTTTTTGCACTCAAAAGTTGGAGGCACTACTTATATGGGACGAAAAGTGTTATTTACACCGATCACAAAAGCTTACAACATTTCTTTTACTAGAAGGAATTAAATATGCGACAGAGGCGTTGGATTGAACTTTTTAGCGATTACGATTGTGAGATCCGCTACCACCCGGGTAAGGCTAACGTGGTAGCTGATGCCTTAAGTAGGAAAGAGAGAGTCAAGCCAAGGAAAGTACGGGCTATGAGCGTGACAATTCATTCGGGTATCATGGATAAGATACTTGAAGCATAGAAAGAAGCAACCAAAGACCTGAATGCTTCAAAGGAAATGTTGCGAGGGCTAGACAAGCAATTGGAGAGAAAAGAAGACGGTGGATTGTACCTTATGGAACGAATTTGGGTGCCATTAACAGGAGATGTGAGGACTCTGATCATGGATGAAGCACACACAACAAGATACTCTATCCATCTAGGAGCGGATAAGATGTATCATGATCTGAGAGATATGTATTGGTGGTCTGGAATGAAAAAAAAGACATAGCTAGTTATGTTAGCAAGTGCCTGACTTGCTCAAAGGTAAAGGCCAAACATCAAAAACCCTCGGGACTGTTATAACAACCTGAGATCCCTGAATGGAAATGGGATAATATAACTATGGACTTTATTACAAAATTGCCCAAGACTAGTGGTGGGCACAATTCGATTTGGGTTATTGTGGATAGGATGACGCTCATTTTCTAGCAATTCGTGAAGACTACAAAATGGACAAGTTAGCGAGAATTTACATCAGTGAGGTGGTAGCAAGACACGGGGTGCCTGTGTCTATTATATCCGATCGTGATAGTCGATTTACATCGCGATTTTGGCAAACGTTGCAGAAGGCTTTGGGGACAAGGTTGGACATGAGTACGGCTTACCATCCTCAAACCGACGGTCAGAGTGAGCGTACTATCCAGACACTGGAGGACATGCTTAGGGCGTGTGTTATCGATTTCGGAGGGAGTTGGGATACTCATCTTCCTTTAATCGAGTTTTCATATAACAACAACTATCATTCAAGCATTAAGTGTGCCCCATTTGAGGCACTATATGCGGGAAAATGTCAATCTCCCGTCGTTTGGGCGGAAGTTGGGAAAAGTCAATTGATTGGTCCGGAGATTATACAAGAGACGCCCGATAAGATCTTTCAAGTCAAGGAAAGGCTAAAAGCAGCTAAAGACCATCATAAGAGTTGTGCCTATAATCGGCGAAAGCCACTAGAATTCAGCATTGGTGATCGAGTGTTACTCAAAGTATCGCCTTGGAAGGGCGTTGTACGGTTCGGCAAGAAAGGAAAGTTAGCACCACGGTATGTGGGGCCATTTGAGATCATCAAACGGATTGGGCCTGTGGCCTACCGATTAAGACTACCACAAGAATTAAGTGGCATACACGATACGTTTCACGTATTAAATCTAAAGAAATGTCTGGTAGATGCAAACCTGCATGTGCCCTTGGACGAAATCAAGATAGACAACACTTTACGTTTCGTGGAAGAACCCGTGGAGATCATGGACCGCGAAGTAAAGAAATTGAAACGTAGCAAGATCCCGATTATCAAGGTTCGTTGGGACTCAAAGCGAGGACCGGAAGTTACCTGGGAACGGTAAGACCGTATTAAGACCAAAAACCCACACCTATATGACAAGCAACACTCTAACAGTAGTACAAGCTGAATTTCGGGACGAAATTCTTCTAACCGGGGAATACTGTGACATCCGTCACCAAAAACAGGTTAGTTGAGTTTAACTTGTTATACGACCTAAATTCATGTGCTTGTGCGATACCTAAGGTCTAGTAAATACTAGAATTAGGTGTTATATATGTCTAAATTCTTCAATTAAGGTGGTAGAACATTTAACCGATTCCTAGTGTACAAGGTTATCGAGCAAATGTCTCTAGAGCGAGTATGGGTGAATGAATCCCTCAACTAAATGTATAACACTAATACTAATAATATATGGATAATAGTTAATACCAGATGGCAAGTTTAAATATCACTCAAAGTGGTAACCCTAATAAGTCAATATAATACATAAATAGCTAAACACACCTACAAGAAATAAATATATACAACACTAGGAACTTATAATAAGTAATAATGCTAATACAATTTATATATGTATGTATATATATATATATATATATAAAGTCGCTTAAGGCTAAAAAAAAGATAAAAATTTACAAGAGAATAATAATAATAATAATAATGAAAACAATACAATTGAAAATATATATATATATATATCTACGGCCAAGGGTTTGTTTGAAAAAAAATAATAACCCCAACAAAAACTTGAGTTTGAATTTGAATTGAAATCAAAATATTTAAATCTCATCTAAAACCTCTTAAACAAACTTCCCTAATACCCAAACTAATCCCATCAAATTTTGGCCTGCTTTTCCTTCCTCTTGTTCCACGTCTCCAGCCTCTATACCTTCTTCACCATTGTTTTTTTTCAAATCTTCAAGGAAGCAAGTCATTTAATCTCCATTTGAGGAGTTTAGGTATGTACATGTTCCTCCATAAACTTTAAATTTCTTCTTCTTGTTTCTTTGCATGTAAAACATGGTTGATGGATTAAACACATCCTAGTCACACATAAAGTTATGATTTTGATGTGTTTGGTTGAATATCAAACCCAAATGATTGGTCTATTTGATTTAAAACTTAAAGAACAAGAACCTATAATCTGGGCAGAATATGTACCAACTTTAATAGGCCATATCTCGGCCAAAACAGAATGAAAAAAATCTATTCTTGACACTAAAAATAAGTTCTTTGAGTCTCCTTTCATCTCCAACTGGTTTCATACAAAACTAAGTTCATTTGGTAGCCCAAATAATTAAAATCGTTTAGTTGCGCAAATCTGTGCTTTCTGACAGTTTAATATACCAACTTTGAAATTCCTAAAACCTATCCTAAACATCACGAAAATTCTTCAAACTTAATATGGGGCATATTTCATGAGTTCTAAAAGTCTTGTAAAAAGTTTAGAATTTATTAAGTTGTTTTACTATTTTAATTAATTAAAAACATTTTTGTGATTGAATCTGGAAAACCTAGGGTTTCCTTTAACAGACTTTGAATTATCATAATTAATCCTAAATCTCGAATTAGAGGCCAAAAATTAATATGAATAAACTTTGGATTGCTTTTAATCACGGTGCAAAATATTAGGATTTATTAGTTTTATTTTCTATTTTAATTGAGTGAAAACTTTTTAATTGTCAAATCTGGAATTTTTGAAATTTCCATATTTAGAGTTTTAAAATATTGTAAAATATCCAAACATCCGAATTAATTAACAAAAAATTGTGCGAATGAATTTCTATATGTATTTAAGTTACTGTAAAATTTTTAGAGTTTAATAAAGTTTTTTAGTATTTTAAATAAATAAAAACGTTATGACGCGCAAACTGGAGGCATTTTCTGACCCACATCAATTAAAGTATTTTTTATAAAATAATAAACATGTTATTAAATTGTATAAAATTTATATAAAATAATAGATTCATTAAGTTCTCTACCATAAAAATTTAGGAAAATAATTAGGATATTTGGATTAATTTAAAAATATACATAAAGTGCCCAAAATTTCAGTATTTAATCTACACAATTTAAAAGGAAAATAAACAAAATTTCAAAACTAATATATATATATTGGGGTTAGACCCAAGGAATGGATGCACTTATGTAACCTATGGTAGAACTTAACCGTGAAACCTAATTAAATTTAATGATTCAAGATTAGTACAAAAGAGAACTCTTACACTTGAATAGAATATAACTTAGTTTACACGTGTTTGTAGATTCCCGAGCGCGTTAAGATTCAAGTGACAACCCACAACTAAGGTGAGTACTCGTGGCCCCTTTTTACTATATTTCTCGGGGGAGAATGACACTCAAACTCTCTTTTAAACTTTTTATGCCGTGATGACTATTTCTTATTTATTTTGGACAACTTATGTGACGTATATGCAAAGACTACTTGTTGTTGGTTGATGACTATTGATTCCTATATTCCTATGAGCCAACAGTTTATGCTCCAGCTGGGTATGCTATAATAACTGCTTGGAAGACAATGATTTGATCCCTATTGAACCTGGTGGTTTGGATGTTGGTACAAAATCTACACGCTTAACATGCTATACGTGCACATTTGTCCTACTTGAACAATTTACACGGCAACTATGCTTTTACTTTAAACCTGCGAGCTCACCAACTTTATGTTGATATTTTCGAGTGTTCATTTTCAGGTAATGCTAATAACAATGCCTAAGGAGCCTAGGTGACCCTAGATAGCCTTAGCGCGACATGAACAGTTGACTACGGAGTCTTTTATTTAACTATGCTATTATGAACTTAGAATTTATAAGTCTAGGGCTTGTTGCCCCGTATACTTGTCCCGGGTTGTGGGAACAACTATTTCGTATGTTCTTGTTTTAAATTGTTGACTATGGTTGTCGTGAAGTGACTTGCCACGGCACAAGTCTCCTCTTGTGTCGAGGAACGTCATGACGCGTTGATGTGATTCATTTAGAAATTTCTCTATTCCTATATCAATGTGTTATGACGATCCTTTCCATCGCACCTCGTGTTTCCGCCAAGGCGGGGTGTGACATGAACATTCTTTGCGAGAGCCACTTTGAAATTAAGAATTAAATTGCTAACTCTGAGTTATTTGTCTTTAAGTTTGTTAGAAGAATTTGTCGCATGGCTGAATCATGAAGTTGCTGATTATATATATGTATGTATATGTGTGTGTAATGTTTCATAGTTCCAATTATTATGTAATTGAGTTAGAATGCAATGTTTCTAAATCTCAACTCTTTGACTCTTTCATTTGTTTAGTGTTTGTGAAATCTCTTGAACTTGATTTATTGAAAACATGAATTTAGGTGATCTCATGAATCAAAAGTTAATATTAAAAATATATTATCAGACTTAATTCAGTATAAGTATGGTGATCTCATGAATCAAAAGTTAATATTAAAAATATATGGTTAGAAATAATTCAGTTATAAGTATTGGTTTAAATTCATTAATTGTCGGTTATGTTTTCAATATTTATTTGTTTAAATTCATTAATTGTGGACTTAAAGAAGGGGTAAAGGAGAGGTATAAAGGAGGAGTATTTTAGTAAATTTACTCTTCTTAAAATTAAGAGTTTTTTAGATGGTAAATGCATTATATAGGAGTAAGATATAAAGTGTGTGTGTATATATATATAGTGAAAAGTTCATTTGAGAACCGTTTTTATTGCGAGAACCGCGAGAACCAATCTTAGCCGTCCAATTTCTTCTCTTTCAATTAGATTGCCCACCATGAATCCTTACATACACCCTGTCACACTTAATCCTCCAACGCTCTTCATCCATTAAGTCCATTATCCAGAATGAACGGCTAAGATTGTTTATCGCGGTTCTCACACTAATGTTGGTTCTCAACAGAACCTTCCCCTATCTATATATTTATATATATATACAAGGAGAAGTTCATATGAGAACCGTTATTATTGGGAGTATCACGAGTACCATCATAACCACCATTAATGTTCATTAATAGGGATATGTTGGTCATTTATATATTTTCTGAATGTAAATTACGTACGGGTGAACTTGTATTAAATAGCAAGGCTTATTTTTTCAAAATACACCATATTAATGTGTCATTAATGAGCTATTAACGAGATAATAATGATGTTTCATTTTTATCGGTTATTGATTTTTTAATCAAGATTTAAATTTGATTCTTACGATACTCGTAATAAGAATGATTCTCAAATAAATCCTCTATCTTTCTTAGTTTTATTTCTAGTTCAACTAAATAATTCAACCAAAGTTTGTGTTGAGGATACTTTGGTTGCACGTGGTTGTTAGAACACTATCACACACGTAGTAATGACCGTGAGGTGAGTGACTTTTACATGACTAACACCCCGTGAACCGTATTAATAATTGACATTACTAACTTGACATCATTATCCATTTTACATATAATTACTCTTATTTAATTTTTCTTTACGAACCGTATTATTAAAAAAAAAAGAATTTATTTAGTTGGTCACGTCTGCACGACTAACAAGCATCACATATATTTAAGACGCAACCTTCACAAACATTCCTAAATAAAATGACGAGCAAAATTTAAAGATCATCATTTTTTTACACTTGTTTATGTTGTATCTTTTTTGAACGGCAAAATGAAAGGTCATTAGGGAAGGAGCTTCGACACAACTATCACCTCCTCCTTTTTTTTTGAACAGCTTCATCTCAGCGGTAGTGGCACATGATCGAAACCGGTTGATCTAATCCGGGTCCCGGTTTCGAACCACTCCAACTACACCCCCTAATTAATTCGGTAAGGCTGCTTTCACCAACGAGGGAGTGACCCTCAGCTACTCTTAGGAAGAAACACTTCAGAGAGACTCGAACCCAAGACCTCTCCTTCACTGGGAAAACTTCTTTACCACCAGGGCAAGCCCCTTTAGTTATAAAATTATCACCTCCACCTAATTACCAAATTTTATAAAATTAAAAGTACAATCTAGCAAGCTGCTAAATACAAAGGAGAAGAAGTATAAACTAAGGGGGTGTTTGTTTTAGTTTATGAAGGGCTTTTTTTTCGGGCTTATTTTTCATAAGCTTGTTTTTTCTGGCTTATTTTTTATGAGTCCGGCTTATTTTCTTCTTTTAACTCATAATAAACTTAAAAATCTGAAAATAAGCTAGAAAAAACTAACTTATAAAAAATAAGCTAAAACAAACCATGAAAGCCAGTCTATTATTGCGATCTAATTTTTGACACTTGTTTATATTGTATTGTATTCTACTATTCACTTCTGTCGTCTGCAAATTACCATAATTCCCCAACCCACTTTCTCAAGATATGATACATTATTTACTTTTTGAGTTTTTCCATCTTTTATCAACATTTCAAACTTGGTGTCTCGTCAACGTTTTATTATTATCTTATAATTAAGATTATAAATTGATTAGTTTATGAAAAGTATAATACATTCGAATTCATGTTACAAATTAGTAAAACATATTTTTTTTATATTACAAACTATATCTCACACGCAGTAATAGATACTTATATAATAAAATAACTAACTTGCCTTTTATTAGAAGTGTTTATAATTTTAAAAACATATAAGATAAGTGCTCCCAAGGGGGTGTTTATTTTTACTTATCAAGAGTTTATTTTTTATAACCTTATTTTTTCTGGCTTACTTTTTATGAGTTTGATTTATTATCTTCGTATAACTTCTAATAAGACGGGAAAAACTAACTCCTAATAAGACGGGAAAAACTAACTTATTAAAAATAAGCCCTAAAACAAACACCCACTAAAACATATATTTTATCTCCGATGATAAAACAAACAAATTATTTTCACATATTATTTGATTCTTAGGCCATTCACAAGGGAGGTTCGATGGAAAGTTCAATCTATCGCATTCGACCCGTCAACGAAGTTTGTGTAGGTCTCCTTTAAAGGTCACAATTTTTAAAAAATAAAATAAATTATAAATATTAATTTTATATAAAATAATTAAGTTGAATAAAAATTTGTAACCATTACCTCTCAATCTATAACTTTACAAAACAAACGTATACAAAAGCTTTAATTTAATTATCGAAAATAAATCATTAAGCATTAAATAAATGATTTCAATATATAAAAAAGATAAGTTATAAAAATGTAAGTAATAATTTAATGCAGTATCTATTTATTTATTTAAAAAAGAAAATTGAAAAATAAAATGTTGCATAATATTTAAAATTTTATTCCGAGAGAAGTATTATTTTTTATTTTTCGCGGGATAGAGTTCATGGCCTATTTGCTACCCCGTCTTCATTAAAGCGTTCTCGAGCTGTCTTCACCACATCCATCACCTTCGCTCTATACTACACTACACACGCGGCGGCGGCGGAGGTTTTCTCGGCGATGGATTCTGCTTCGTTAGGCGTGGCCACTTACTCAACTTCTTGTTTGAACAACACAGTTAGAAACCCTAACCATACGACTAGACTCCCTCATCCCTCTTTCAATTTCTTCAAAACCGTTAAGTTCGATCTCATTTCTTCTTCTTCTTCTAATACGACTCATGCTTCTGTAAACCCTAGATCCACGTTCTCGTGCTCTGCTGTTACTATTACCCCTTCCCTCGCACCAGACCACCACCTCTCTGCTCTATCGAAGCTTCAAAGCCTCGCGTCCGAATTCAAATCGATATCCGAGCCAATTGACCGCGTCAAGGGTCTTCTACACTACGCGAACCTTCTGCCACAGTTCGATGAATCGCTTAAAATTCCTGCAAATCGAGTGATGGGGTGTACGGCGCAGGTGTGGCTGGATGTGAGGATGGATGCGGATGGCAAAATGAGGTTTTTGGCGGACAGTGATTCGGAGATTACCAAAGGTTTCTGCTCGTGTTTGATTTCCGTGCTTGACGGGGCGACGCCGGAGGAAGTTTTGGGATTGAAGACGGAAGATCTGGGGGATTTGAATGTTGCTGGTTTGCATGGAGGGAAGGTTGATTCTAGGGTGAATACCTGGCATAATGTGCTGATTAGCATGCAGAAAAGGACGAAGGCTCTTATGGCTGAGCGAGAAGGGAGGTCTGTCGGGGAGCCGTTTCCGTCTATGGTGATCACGGCGGAAGGTATTGGCGCGAAAGGGAGTTTTGCTGAGGCGCAGGTAAGGGTTTTGGCTCTGTTTTCTTTTTCTTTCTTTTCTTGATGTGATAGATTAATACTAAATAAGTTTAACATATATTTTCACTTTAATTTTAACCATAAAAGGAAATCACTTTGGATCTTATGTTATGCTTAGGAGAGTGGTTTTTTTCTACATCAAAAGAAAATAGAAAAAAAGTAACAGTCTTGTTGGATTATCAAATTGGGATGTAACTGATTATTTCTGCTTACTGCTTTAATTTTACTAGATCAGGTTTATTTGTGTCCGAGTTCATAAAATTCTAAGCTTAAGCTTAATAACCGGTGTATAATTGCAGGCACGGTTTTTGTTTCCTGATGATTCAAAGGTTCAAGAGCTTGCCAATTTGTTGAAGGAAAAACAAATTGGGGTTGTTGCACATTTTTACATGGATCCCGAGGTGCAAGGTGTTCTAACTTCTGCACAGAAGATTTGGCCTCACATTCATATATCTGACTCATTGATTATGGCAGACAGTGCTGTTAGCATGGCAAAAGCAGGATGCAAATTCATAGCTGTTTTAGGGGTAGATTTTATGTCAGAAAATGTTCGTGCAATTCTTGATCAGGCAGGTTTTCCTGAGGTAAGCATCATTCAACAACCTTCAACTTCCTTCAATTTGACTAATATTAATTTTGTACATTCTAAATTGAGTTGAGGAACCCATTGCTCAAGCTTTGGTGCTACTATTGTCATTAATACTAGCATTCCTAGAGAAAGAAAATACAAATAGTTTGATGAGTTACACGAGCATGGTTTGCTAAATTTATTGCCTGTTGATTGAGTTAGAGGTTTATCTGTATCAAAAGTAGGCTTATTGCACTTGAATGATTTGTTCACATGTAACTAAGCTTTGGAGGTGGTCACACGTCAGGAGACTGTGCAGAGTATTACATATAGGGTATACAAATTATGTTGTGCATATATGTGATCCCAGGTCGCATACACATCTTTGGCTGGTATTAAGATGCATCCCGTTAGTTTTGTTTATAATTCTATGCAACTAAAGTGTGTTGCGGAATAGGAAGGTTTCTACTGATGCAAGCCAATGATTTTTCTCCGGACATTCATTTTGAGCAATTTATAGTCATGCTTAGTTGGATGTATAAAGTTTTATATTCCATTCTGCTTTTCCTGAACTATATGCATGACCAAAAAGGTAGAGAGGAAAGAATCATATTTTTGCATAATCACCAAATTTTGAACTACATATCTGAATAATTTATTTCTACATAATTAGAAGAGATTTGTATTTTGTCCTACCAGCTTTTAGGTATGTTTTAGATTATGCAATTATGCACTCACCCACAAGGTTGAGAATTTACAAATTTTACACCATATTTTTGTTAAAAGAAAAAGGACAAAAGAAACTATAAGGTTGTTTAGAGATTTGCATTTACCACATTTAACCCTAGAATTTATAAAACGACCCATTTTAGTTGGGCTGCGTTCATATTGCTATTTTAGAATTGATTCTCATTGGCTTATAAAATGGTCCATTTCATGGCTAGTGGTCTCATAAAATGGTGGATTTCATAGGTTTTTTTGATAGACAATGGGGTCATAGTAATATGGTAAAATTTCAGTGGTAGCACCGTTAAAGGAAAACGCAAAACGTTTTACATTATGCGAGATTTAATGACCTGGTGGCACGAGCCGCCATTTTCCTTACTGTTCTCATCTTTAAATGGATCATTTCAAAAGAGAGAGGGGTACCATTAATTATTCTGACTACCGCAGAGAGAAGTTTGCATTTGTTTTAAATTTTTTTTTTCTTTTGCCGGACGGAGGTGGTATAACTTTCTGTCTTTTCTCCTTAATTTTCTCTTGCATGTTGTTATTCCTTAACAAGTCAGAACTTGCAAACCTAACTTTACTCTAACAGGACAAGACTTGTGTTCTGCTTATTAAATCTGAAATGTATTTTAATTTTTTTATTCATGCAAGTAACAACATGCATGTGTCTTTGCAGGTTGGTGTATACAGGATGTCTGATGAACAGATTGGCTGCTCGTTGGCTGATGCTGCATCTAGCCCTGGATATATGGATTATCTCTCTGGAGCTTCTATTTCTTCTCCGTCCTTGCATGTTGTCTACATAAATACTTCATTAGAAACGAAAGCTCATGCACATGAACTTGTGCCTACTATTACATGTACTTCTTCTAATGTAGTGCAAACCATCTTGCAGGTTCTTTTTCATTCTCAATTGGGTAGTAACATATATATATATATATATATATATATATATATATATATCTTTCATGTTACTAATGCAACCCTACTGTGATTGTTTGTCAGGCCTTTGCTGAAGTACCAAACTTAAATGTTTGGTATGGCCCTGATTCCTACATGGGTGCAAACATCTTGGAGTTGTTTCAGCAGATGACATTGATGACTAATGAAGAAATAGCCAAGATACATCCTGATCATAATAGAAACTCAATCATGGCATTGTTACCTCGGCTGCACTATTTTCAGGTAATCCAGTTATTATGTTTAGTATTTGTGAAATCATAATTTCAAAAAGATGAAAAGTTAGCCAAGATACATCCTGATCATAGTAGGGTTATGTTTGATTCTCTTCTTACCCAATTCATCAATAAGTGGTCGTTTAATGTTCTAAATTGCAAGTTCTTGAAACCGTGTTTTTGCAATGCTTAAGGGTAATACTAAATTCTAATGGCTTGTTTGTTTCAGGACGGAACATGCATTGTTCATCACCTGTTTGGCCATGAAGTTGTGGAAAAGATCAATGACATGTATTGTGATGCATTTCTGACTGCTCATTTTGAGGTCCCTGGTGAAATGTTCACGTTGGCTATGGAAGCTAAAAGAAGAGGAATGGGGGTGGTGGGTTCCACCCAAAACATATTAGATTTCATAAAGAGTAGGGTACAAGAAGCTGTCGACAGAGATGTAGATGATCATCTTCAGTTTGTATTAGGAACAGAATCAGGAATGGTGACCTCAATCGTTGCAGCCGTTCGTCAACTATTATCTTCTTCAGAGTCCTCTTGTAGGGAAGGAAAAGTTAGTGTTGAAATAGTTTTTCCCGTTTCATCAGATTCAGTGACCACAACTTCACGAAGGTCATCCCCGGGACCAACATCGGGTGATGTTCTAGAATTCCCTGTAATACCTGGTATTACGAGCGGCGAGGGATGTTCTCTTCATGGTGGTTGTGCATCCTGTCCATATATGAAGGTGCGTGTACTATTTATTTAGAGGTGATAAAATAGGCCGGTTGGGTTCTTCTGTCCAAAATTTATTCGTACAGTGTTTGAACTTTTAACCAAATTTGGTGCCTTATTGATAGAAGTTGAATACATGGGTAGCCTTCACAGTCCACATACATAATCTCAAAACTATAATGTTCCAATTATCTGTCTTGTGTAAATAGGCTTATCATCTTTTACTTCTTCTTCTTCTTCTTCTCCGTTACCAGATGAACTCCCTTACTTCACTTCTGAAGGTCTGTAATAGCCTACCGCTCGGTAAAGATGGTCTTGCACAATATGAAGCTGGACGTTTTAGTTTACGTACACCAAAAGGGAAATTAATTGCAGATGTAGGCTGTGAGCCGATCTTGCATATGAGACATTATCAGGTCAGTTCTCATACAGCCAGTACGAAGTAAGATAGTAGATAAAAAGAAATTAATGGGTATTTACATGTATTCTTTTTATATCTCAGGCAACAAAAAAATTGCCAGAGAAGCTCATTGATCAGATACTTGGTGGTGGTAACAATGCAAGAGCCAGATAATGTTTTAGATATAGCCAAAAGGGGTTGAGGTCATCTGCCATAGCCCACAATACAACAACAGGAAAGAGAGAAAGGAGGAGGATTTGATTGTGGAAAGTTTCATTATATAAAAATATGTTGTGTAACGACTATTTTCTGCTATGTCCTGATTTATACATGATGCTGCTAACAAACTTTAAAGAATCTGCAAATTTGGCCATGACCACTGGTTAGAAGCATTTTTATGTTGGTAAAAAATAAACATATTCTTGAATAGAGAGGTTTTTAACCGTGGTTAGAAGTGTTTTTATGTTGGTAAAAAACAAACATACTTTTTTTTATCTTATGTATGTATGCTTGCAAGTAGAAGAGGTTAGAGAAGTACTTAGTTGAAAAAAAGTACACCGAGTATCATTTAGGTTGTTTTTTTATTTGGTATGATATGTTTGTTGTTTTGGTTTGGCAATACCAGAAAATGATTGGGAAATCACGTGAGTGGACTAGAAAATATCACGTAGCAATAAATTATAATAACGAGTTGATCGAAGCCCGCACGTTGTGCCGGGATTTTAGGATAAACAAAATATAAAAATTAAATTTAAACATAAGTATTTAAACTAAAGCTGAAAAAATCATAGACTTTTACACTTGTAATGCACCATTTAATTCAAATTGAAATTGTTTCATGTGTTATTTTTTAGATCACGTAAAATATAGTTGTTTAGTATTATTAATCCTTACAATCGAAAGTTTTGCTAGTATAAAGAAAATATAGAAACTAATTTATGAACATAAATACTTAAAATAAAACAGGAGAAACTTAAACATTTAGAATGTTGAAATTCAAACTGATTTAAATTTTATTTCCATATTACGTCTAACGATTTATTTCTTATAAGTTTGACAAAAAAACCAAACATTTAGGATGTTCAAATTTATATTGTTTAGTTTTACTTTTCATATTACGAATAACGTATTTTCTTTTATATGTTTTGATGTCTAATGTTTTTTGAGAACCAAAAAACACCACCAACCCTTGTTTAATAACGTAATATGCTAATTAAGTAATTATGTCGAAATATACTTTATTTGAAAACTACATTTTTAAAATAAATATCGTATTATGACAAAAATTATATTGAAATGTAGAGAAAAATAAGATGGTTATAAACATATAATCATATTTACGTAGGATGTTATATATTAAAAAGTTTAAAAGAAAAACAAAAGGCACATAAAATTAATTGTTTGAAATTTGAATATAATAATAAATTTTAAAACCTACATACACAAAAAAATTATGACAAAATTAATAAAGAAGAAAGAAAAAAAAACAGGAAATAAAAAAATCAATTGAAACCAAAAAGTATATATAAATAGAGTCGAACGCGTGACCTCTAAATAAAGAGAAGAGGACATAGCCAACCCAGCAGCATAGCATTTGTTTAAAAATCCCTTTTCCAAGTATTTATTATATACATGGTTTTTTTCCTACAAATTGTATAGATATATAATAACCCATTTACTTATCTTTTCGATGTCTTAAAAAGCCAAGTGCTAAAATAAATAAACCCAAGCCTTCCTTCTCTTATCCAAAACCAAATTTAAGGGAATTTCAACATTGTTTGTTCCCTTTTCCTTTCGACAAAACTACTCTAGCCACATACAAATTAGTACTATACCCGTGCGGTATTGTGGTACATAAATTAAATTTGTATATTTAATACATTTTATACGTACTCTTTAAAAAAATATAAAATTATATTTTATATCTAAAAGTTTTAGTGTAATATTAATGTGTTTCTAGTAACAGTTAATAAAAGTAATATTTATGTAATAAATGAAAAACCATCCCTCTCATGCTATAACGCGTGAATCATCATTTTCGTGCAAATAAAACATATTTTCTCTCTACTCTCATGCTATAACGCGTGAATCATCTGCCATAGGCAAATGTTCAAACAAGAACTATTTTTCGTACGAGAACCGCGAGAACCAATCTTAGCCATCCAATTCCCCCTCCTTCAATTGGATTGCCCACCCATAAATTCCTTACATGCACCCTGCCACACTCAATCCCCCCACGCTCTTCATCCATGAATTTCATTATCCAAAATGAACGGCCAAAATTGGTTCTCGCAGTTCTCGTACGAAAAACAGTTCTCGTTTGAACCCTCCCCTATATATATATATATATATATGACAAATCATTATTATAAAAGAAAAAATAAATATATATGACAAATCATTGTTAGTAAGTAAATAAAAGCATTCATTATTATAAAAGAAAAAATAAATGACAAATCATAATTCATACGCAATAACCGATCGATGTAACTAACAATAAATACAATTCGGCGAGAAATAATAACTCATAATGATTGTTAAAAATTTTTAAGTTTTTTCATGGATTTTTATATTGATTGGTGTTTCATTGTTCGAATTGAATATATTATGATAAATATTTTTAATTTTAAATTAGTTCATGTGTGTTATCTGTTACGATTAATGATATATCATTATACATTTTACAATATCATATTACTAAACTATAATAGATTAATATAATATATTATTGATTATATTTTGAGTTCATCAACTGTTTTACACACATCTTAGTTCATTATAAATCTTATGTACGCTTCAATATAAATGTTATCGTAATACAACAACATTTTAAAAATTGGTATATTTAAATTCTTCTATTGAAAGATCAAGAAATCAGTGATTATATCTGTAACACCGTATTTTTAACTCAAAACTTTTTATTTTCATAATCATAGCGGAAGCGAATAATTAACCAAAGTGTTTACAACTGTACAAACACTACTTGTTTAAATATCCGTATTACAAAACACGGCTCGCCACAAAATAAAATATCAGAGTCCTAGGTGATTACTCCCCAAGCTAACCACTCTCAGCCGAGCCGCTGACTTACCAAAACCTGTAAAAAGAGTGAGAGGTGGGGGATTAGCACAAAGCTAAGTGAATGGAGTCAAACCGCAACAGATATATAGGCAAATAACCGCATCAATATCAACAACACATAACAGATAATCGTGCCCCGGGAAGACCGGCGGTTCTGCAGGAACCTTCAACCAATGCCGGCCAAAGCAAAGGTTTACCGATAGTTCATTTGCTATTCTCACACAATATTACCTTAAGTTGCAACAAATGCATCAAAAGATCCCAATACTGATTAGCCGATAGCAAACCAACCCAGCCCATATGCCCAACCGAAGCTGACTTCCCAATCCTCATGTATACATATCAATGACGCACAATTAATTAACAATCAACAGTTAATCAATGATCAGACAAACAGTCTATCCCTGCGTCAAACCAATAACAGTTGCAACCCAAGCCAGTTACAACTAATAACATCTGTGAGTAAACGTCCACTCACCTCTTGCTTTCAGTTACTCCACTCAGTGATCTTATATTACTGAGCCTTGTTTGTTCCTGAGAACACAACAAACTGAAATCAGTATCCAATTCATAAATATATATCAATCATATATTTATATCCATTTAATCAAACATAAACATGTAAGATTCACATATGCATGCACATATAGCACATAACATTTAAACAATGCAAAACAATAAGCCAAAACTGTCGGATTTCACATGAAATCCGACACTACTATCGGATTTGCACCAAATCCGCAACCACCATCGGAATCCGCTACTTTGTATCGGATTTGAAGGAATCCGATACACCCATTGGATTTCCACACTTGTATCTCAATTTGGCATCTACAATCGGATTTCATGCTAGGATTCCACCCTCGGATTCAAACCATCGGATTTGACATTAGGATTTCACACATCCGGATTTAAGAGTATCGGATTCAACATAAGTCTCGGATTCTTAGAGTACCAGATTCAACACCCGGTTTTCACTAGAATCGGATTTCATCATCAATAAAATCCGCAAACTTCATTATTACAAGAATCCGATAACTTCAAACCTTGCATACCTCTTATATCCAGATCATAAACAAGTTCATATAATTCATATGCAAGTTCATACAAACACATATAAACATGTTTAAACATGCAAGCATGCATCAAAACACCCTTTATACCTCAAGAACACCAAATCCGATAACTTCATAAGTATAATCCTATGATGTTCATATTAAACCCAACAGGATTAAAACAGTAGCATGCCCATACAATTCATAACATGTTAACGAGAATCATGTTTCAAGAAACATATCAATAACAACCTTATAACTCGAATCACACAAATTCAAGAACCACAATCCGATTGCCTCTTCTTCTTGTTTTCTTCTTTTGCTCTCGGTTTTCACAGAGTTCACACGCAAGGATTCTTCAAAGTGAAGAATCCCATATGAAAACCCATGTATATATATATATATATACAAGCATAAGGTGTCACCCTCTAAGTCAATTGCATGCATACCCACACACAAATCCGAATACATACATACATATATATATATATATATTCTAAGCATATTTCCTCATTTACCCTTTGAATTAATTAACCATTAATCAAAACCACATAAATTAGTAATAACAAGTAATTAATCAAGTACTAATCACAAGTTAACATACCAAAGCCACCTAAACTACTAGGCCCGATCTGAGGATGTTACAATATCGACTATTATACGTAGAGAGAATGAATATAAAAAAGGAATAAAACGTCTATGAATTAACCCAATGCTCTTGATGAATAAAAACAATTAAAAATATACTAAGTTTTAAAAAATATCATATTACGATAAAATTTATATCATAACGTAAATAAAAATGAAACGGTTACACATATATAATTATTTTTCTTTAAACAAAATATATTACAAGTTATTAAATATAATTTACAAACAGTATATAATTAATTACATTAATATATAATTTTCATAAAACCCATTTCATACCACCGCTCACAATTAACTTTTAACCTTCTCCCAATTAATTTGATTTTGAATTTGGTCTAACTTTCTACCACTAACATGTTAGTATTTGTTCATATCATATTTATATGTAATGATATTATCGTTTTCATATTATATCATCATTTTACATGTCATGACATTATTATTTTTATGTCATATTATCACTTTGTCTTTGCTCTGTCAACTCTATATACATTAAATTATTAAAATTATTAAATAACTAAAATACCCTTTTATTTAAGTACGTGATACTATATATCTCAAAAAAAAAATATATTTTTACTTTCTTCCTTCCTTCTCAAATCTCAATCTGTATTTTCTGTACGGTTCTTTTCTTTCCTGTAAACTCGGGAACACAGAGTGATTATCGATTAAAATTGGAGCTCAATTTGATTGTAAGCTTTTTCACGTTTAACCCAATTTTCGTAGTTTCAATTACTTTATTCATCCAATAATCTGTATTCTTTCCAATTTGTCTATCGAATCATCTTTTTCGTATCCTCGGTATGCTACTATGCTTGTTGGCTGCCATTGTTTTTTTTACATATCTAGTACATCTCATACGTTTCGATTTCAAGATCAAGCATTTATACTCGATTAGTTACTGGGGCTGCTTTGTTTGCCCTGTCTGTATTATTAACCTAATATTTGGGGTTTGCAAGATTTTAGAAGTTCAATGTATATAATTTGGTTCCTTGGATATTATGTTGATCTGAATCAGGCACCTCCATATGATTAAAAGTGAAGTTTGTTACCTTGAATTAAAACATTCTGCTTATGGCAATTTGATTCTTGGAGCATATGTGTAAAGCTTTGCTCATTACCACTTAAAAGTATTCCCTGATAAAACTGATTCTTGGGAGCCTTAATCTATCAAATCTGTTATTTTGATAGCTACTACAATGAAGATGGGGCTATGCAAATGATCATGAAGCCTGTTTTAATAATCTTTTTTTTTATAGGATAGTTAACAAAGAATGGGGTACCCAAATGGGTTGTTACAGCTAGGGAAGCAGCCTCTTTTCTCGTTTGGGGTTATCACAGATGTCCAGTATGCTGACATTCCTGATGGGCGTTCATTCCTTGGTGTTCCTCGATATTACAGAAACAGCATTCTCGTGTTGCAAAGGGCAATACGTACATGGAATGATCACCAGAATATCAGTTTCTCACTAAATCTTGGGGACATTATTGATGGGTATTGTCCCAAAGATCAATCTGTTGATGCTATCAAGAAAGTAACTAAAGAATTTGAGAACTTCAATGGTCGAGTGTATCATATGATTGGGAATCACTGTCTCTACAATCTTCCTCGCAGCAAGTTGCTCCCGTTGTTGGCTATTTCTAGTGTTGACTCCCGTGCTTACTATGATTTTTCTCCAATACCAGAGTTCAGATTTGTTGTCCTTGATTGTTATGACATCAGTGCAATTGGTTGGCCTCATGATCATCCTCACACGATTGAAGCCTTGAACTTGCTCTGTGAAAAGAACCCTAATCTGGATAAAAATAGTCCTGATGGATTAGTGGATCGTGAAAGAAGGTTCCTTAAGTTCAATGGTGGTGTTGGGAAAGAACAGTTGAAATGGCTAGACAACATACTGCAGGAAGCAACCAAAGTTAATCAAAAAGTTGTTATATGCAGCCATATTCCCCTAGATCCTGGAGCTACATCGAAAGAATCACTTCTATGGAATTATGATGAAGTTATGGATGTGATTCACAAGTACGATTGTGTGAAGGTTTGCTTAGGTGGTCATGATCACAAAGGTGGACACTCGGTTGACTCTCACGGGGTACATCATCGAGTGCTTGAAGCAGCATTGGAATGCCCTCCAGGCACCGATGCATTTGGATATATAGATGTTTTTGAAGATAGGTTATCACTTATTGGTATTGACCGGATGGCTAGCAGTGAAATGGTATTCCATTGCTAAATATACTAGTACGCTACATTAGCTTGCGTAGGCCATTTAATACAATTAGAATTTGATTTACTTTCCTTGCCTGGGTTTTTCTTGTTCATCATGTTGGGGGTATGATTACAAATAGACCAGTTAGGTCTATTAACCTAGGGAGATTACTTGTCTCTTAAAAACAGGAACTATTATCTTGTATTTTTTAATCTTTCGTTTATCAATATATCATATCAATTTGGTTTGTATCATCATTTATCTAAATAGGTTGAATTTATGTTGTGGGCTTTGTTTTTTCAATATTGTTGTGAGAATTTGCAAAGTAAATAAGACATTTATGTAACTTGACTTCCAGGTTTAGAACAATATTCATCAGACATGATGAACGAAGTGTGCATCTTCCTTTTTATTTTAAGAAACAAACATGATTAAACCATATTGCAAACATAAATCTTTTTAGTTGTTGTTGTTTCAAACAAACATCTTTTTAGTTCAAAAAACCAAATGAGGATAATATTTTCTGTATCTATAAATTCAGCTAGTAATAAAACATTAATTTTGACTAGCTTATTTCTACTGGGATGCTTTTGCATTCCTCTTCTCCATGTAAAAGAAACCAGCTAGTGAGACGATTGAGAAAGCTGAAAAGCAGACAGATGCAATATCAAGCGACACATGGCGACCTGTGATTGCTTGGATCTGGAAGAAGTTTCTAGTTTTTTTAGCGTCTGTGGTCTGGCCAAAAGCTACAGCTTCATCGCGAGCATTGTGTGCATAGGCCCTCACAAAATAGGATGCAGTAGGTATGTCTCTCTCAACAGTCCATGTAAAGGAATTGTTTGAAGCAGAGTATGGCTTAGCCACAATCTTGTGTGAGCAGGTCTTGTCCTTTTTCATTTCGTCCTTGGTTTTCCTCCAAGATCTGTCCTTTTGACTAATGGGAGCATAACATAGTTTGACTTTTATTGTCTTGTACTCCGAGTCTGTCCCAGCTGGGTAGCTCCTGTTGAATCCCCATGTCACTGTGATGTTACCTTCCCCTGCCTTGAGCTCTACAAATTCAATGCAACGATAATCAAAATAAATATTAAATCTTTATGCATCCACATATCTTTCTCATGATATATACCGTCATGGGTTGTGTAAAATGAACCTATGAGTTATGGTCAAACCTTGGCCTTCGGTGGGTGAAGCAGTAACTATGAGAGTCTCTTTAAGGGAGGAGAAGAACATGCAGTAGCCAGTAGCTACAAAGCCATAGAGCAGAAGAGAAACAACCAAGAAACCAGCAGGAACCTCCATTGAAGATGGGTTGACTTTTTAACCTCAATATGCGGGACTTAGATTGAAGGCAATTCACTTATGCTGGAACTGATTATCTGATGATGAGAAATGGCCACTTTAGCAGCTATATATAGAGCCCAGTGATGCAAGGTATCGATATTACAATCAACTTGCCTACAATCTGCTGATTTTTTTAAAGATTATTAAGAACACCTAATATAATAATAGCAAAGAAAGTCAAATACAACCCACTTGCCTTATAGTATATTGCTATTTTTATTTTTAATATATGACATTGCATCAACATACTAGTTTGTTCCTATGTATCAGGTACAATAACTCTTGATGGTGATCAAAGGATGAGTCAGCCAAGATTGACTTATCGTACACCGTATAGTTCTTAATGCTGAGGTATAATTTTAACCCTGAGATCCCTTCCTCCATTTTAAATTCTAAGCAAAATAGTGATATATCTCTACTTGATGTAGATTTTTTCCAGGAAGTACTTTGATGATCTTTTTGAGCATGAATAGTAATCTCTATGAACAAAATACGTGTTTCTTAAAATTAGGGATGAGCTCGGTTCCAAAACCGGACCGGACCCGAAAAGAATTGAACCCGAAAATGGCCAAAATCTAGAACCGAGAACCGCCCTGTATAGGTGTAACCGGTTCCGGTTCTTTGGTTCCAAAACCCGCAAAACTAGAAATATTTGAAACCTCTATTAAAATTTTCTCTACCTAAGCTTGCATGCTATGATTACAACCAAAAAATATAAACCAAGTTTGATTAACTTATGATGATTGTTGGAAGGTTATTTTTTACTTATTATATACATTAAAAAAAATATCATACGTAAACAAAAAAGCAAAAAGAATTTATCACTATCATCAAAAGGTTATTTTCTACTTGTAAGGAATCAACAATGTTAATATATTTCTTTGCCTTTCAAAAAAAACATTGAAAGAGATGAGTGAAATTTTGTTACATATTAATTGAAGATAAGATTTTGTTTTAAAAAGTGTTAAAGTGATTGTCCTTTGATATTCCGGACCGGTTCCGGGTAAAAAACCAATTATTAGAATAGAGGTGGCAAGATGGGAGTGTTGGCAAAAGGTCGGGGTTTAAACATCTCATTTTATAGTACGGGTTGAAACGATCCTTGTCGAGTCGGATTGGCTCACTAAAACCCTTTTTAGCCATTTATTAGAATTTTACATAACTATTTGTTGCATTAATTGTGATAACAAAAACAATATTAGAATAATAATCTATCTTTAAATAAAACGATTTAAGGGGTTGTAAGCATTCAAAAAAAAGACTTTGAGTGAATCATAATTGTTTGGACTCGTTTTTCCGATCCCTTTTTAACTAAATTTTTTATTTCGGTTAAGATAAAATGAAGCCAAAACCCAAGTGGCTCATTCTTAAGTGAATTGGTCGAATTTGCCATATATAGGCTCATTCATAGCCGTGAGGTTCATCATTCTATGTTTGACCTTTTGATAATTTATTTTTTTTAAAAGGGATTTTCCCTGTTAGGACTTCCCCGGAGGTGCGAGCCTTTGGCCCTGATGTATGCGGTCTAACTGGTGTTACCCGAGGCTGTTTCCGGAAACAACCCCTTGGCCAACCCTTGATTGAAGCCCCCAGGATTTGATCCCTTGACCTCCCATATGGGAGGCAAGTGAATTATCCAGTGGGCCACCAAGGTGATGGTTAAAGTACTAGTAGTACCCTCATATAACGAGTCATATATATCTCAATTTCCTGCAGTCTGAATATACCTACACTCGGTTCATCTATTTCACTTCTGATATATAGCTAATCAGTTTCTAAACGATTAAGACAGCATTAAATATGTATATTCTAGCAAGAGGCTTTCTGATAAACTTGTGTATTCTGGCAATAAATTGTTTTCTTATGTTTTGCATCTCAATAAAATTGTATGTTATAGCATCAGGTTTTCTCTGATGAATTTGTGTATTCTATCAAGAGGCTACTTAATCAAGACAGGCTACTCAGATGTTAACCATCATACCTTCAAACTGAGTATTGCTATGAGTTCCAATCATGTGAATTTGGGTAAAAAGAGTTGATTTACAAATTAATTCTAGAGGTAAACTGTAAGATGAATTCACTGTTGCATCCAAGATAACAACTAATGAGAACTTTAACTTTGTATCGAGATTAAACAAATCAACAGAGATCTCATTTCTTGGTTACTGCTAATTTACAACTTCCCCGAGAAACATAGGAGCATCAATCTGGACGATCTTATTAAATGCTCTTATGACTTATTTATTTAATGAGATTAACTATTTGGACTTGTTCCCTAGTTTATTCAAGTACAAAGCACTTGTGTTATAGTACACTATACTATTTTTTAATCTGACAGTTGCAGATAATATATATTACTTTTTTCCTCTGCAACTTATCAGGTGGATTAACTCTTTAAGTTTCAACCATGTTCAACGCATCAGTTTGTTTGGCTGTTCATTAAATGAGGTAGTCAAGATTAACTTTTACATACACTGCAGATTTCCTAGATCCGAGGTAAATTTTTAGTATTGAGATTGCTCCTCAATTTAGAATTCGTTGCAAAACGGTGGTACATCCTTACATATTATTTTCATCCAGGAAATACTATGATGACTTTTTTGTGCATACATACTTATCTCTAGCTAGCAAAATATTTTATTTATTTCTCTGCACCGATAATAAATACAGGATACCTGCTACCAAATCGAGACAGTGACGATATTAGTTAGATATAGAGATATTTAAGGTAAATAGGTCAATCTTTGCCATATAAAATATATCGATAGGGTAAATTCGCCACCAATCTTTTGAGAGGTCATTATTTACCACTGAACAAGGCTAAAAGGGCAAATTTGACATCCTAAACATATTAACAGGGTAAATTTGACACCCATCTTTGGAGAGCTCTTTATTTGTCACTGAAGAATATAATATTTGCGTATTTGCCATTGAACATTGGCAAGAGTGCATTTAGTGCTTGGTGTTGGTGTTTTAATGAGGGAGGGAGCATTGTGTTGGAAAGAATTAGGGATACACTCAATAAACCCTAGATTTTTGGTGTGGTCAAATTTTAGATTGTTAAACACGTAATTTGTATATCTATCTTTCTTAACTCATTTTTCTAAAGAAATTAACCGAATAATTCTCAATTAATTACCAACACATCCCATGTCCTGTTATCAAACTTTTTGTATAATCTGATGTGTTTAACAGTTGACGAAAAACTTGTCTTTTCAAAAAGCATATTCTTGAAGTTAACACCAACCTATTGCCAATGTTCAATGGCGAATTCACAAGCATTCTATTGTTCAGTGGCAAATAAGAGCCTTTTAGAAATGGTTTTGACATGTTTTGGATGGAAAATTTGCTCTTTTAGTCTTTTTCAACCAATAAGGACCTTTCAACTGATTGGTGGAAAATTTACCTTATTGATGTGTTTTGGATGGGAAATTTCTCTTTTAACCATTATCTTAACTTCATACCAAGTGCTGCTAAACATTCCAGTCATGTGAAATATGGAGAAAAAGTTAATCCATGAGTTCATTTAGAGGTAAACTGTAATGTGAATGCACTCTTCGGTCTAGTAGTTTAACCATATAACAATAACTCGCAGTTGTTAATTCATGGTAAGAACGTTAACTGGTGGGTTAGGTTTGATTTTCTTTTGTTTTTAGTGCTGTTAAGTATATGGATTTGTTTCCTAGTTAATTTGTCAGTTAGTAGGTTTTACCATATAATTTGTCAACTATCTACCACAGACTTCAATATCTTATCAGGCATGCTATCTCTTTTTAAATTTGATCAAGTAACACGTCGACTTACATCTCCAAATCAAAGGTTTATGATATTATATGTTTGACTTTTAGATGTAGATATGTACCACATGCACTACCTCCGTCATGCTTATCTCAAGCTCTCATCATCACATTATCCTTACCATTTGATATCGATTCGTTTGTTTCAAGCTCACCAGTTACTAAAAGATTAAGACATTATTTAATTTAAATATTCTAGAAAGAAACTTTCTGATTGGTGGAAAATTTACCTTCTTGATTAAGCAACATCCTTGAATTTCGTTAAACCTTAATGAAATTATCATGTATTTTGTTAGTCATGTCTTGCTTTAATAGATAAATAATCGATTCTTAATAAGCTCTTTTTACCTAGTTGCCATCTCATCTTATACAATAACTCAATAATGTTTTATAAAAGTTGGAGTTACTGCAAATGAAATATCTACTTAGATTTATGATTGTGTGCTGACGTCTTGACGAGGCCTTTCACTGTTACTGGAAGCTTAATTCTTCACCTGTAAGTGATCTGTGATACATTATGCATTATGATTCTTTTTTATTTATATATTTAAAAATGTTACTTTCAAGACGTTAATTCCCACACCGTTGAGTGTTGACTATCCCATTTCTGTCGACATGCCTTCTCTTTTTCTCTTCTCCACGCAGGAAAAATCAGCCCAGGCAAGGTTTAACTATGGAGAATGCAGAAAAACAAATTAGTATTCTTTTGTCATATGATGGTAATGATCAGTTCTTCCTAGCTAGAAGCAGTTGCATCAATATGATTCATCATACTAGATGCTCTTTTTTGATCTTTCTATAATTTTAATATCATTAAATTAGTTAATTTTTAAACTAGTAGTAGGTTTGTCACATATTTTGTCAACTTTCTATCGTGTACTTCAATGACTCATTGGCATGCTTGGCTCTCTATTTTAATTAAATCAACACATCTTCTTACACCTCCAAAGCAAAGATACGTCACTTCTTTTCAAATTTTTTTTCAACTACTGCGATGTTCATAATGCTATGTTTGACTAATTGACGTGGATATATATTACAGAAGATTAGTCTATTCACACGACCTAATGCTTATCCTGCAGTTGATTAAACTATTTTACTTCTATATTATAGCTCACAGGTTATTAAAACGATTTAGACAGCGATAAAGTTGAATATTATGGAAATATGATCTCTGATATTCTGTACTTTCTGGAACCTGCAAAGAAAGCAACAATCTTGATATGTTTGGTAAACTGTACTGAATTCATCACGTATTTGCTTTATCATGTCGTGCCTCAGTAGATAAATATACAAAAACTTCATGTTAGTTTCATTTATCCAAATTTCTTCTAATCGTATGCAATAATTTGAAGATCATATAAAATGTAGGATTTGCTAAATATGTTGGACAATAAGACTGAAAAAGATACCTGTAGTATAGGAAGAACAAAAATATTAATTGTAGCTTACAAGTTGACATTTTGGATTCAAATCAATGAAGAAAGCATCTTTCTTGTTTTCCAACTTTTTTTTGTAAATATTTGTTTAAGAAAAATAACATGATTAAGTAATCTCTATTACAAGAATCTTTTTATTTATCTGCACTCCCCAACAATGCACCAGTAAGTGCTCTGTGATGAGTTATGCAGCACACCAGTTCAAAAACTAAATTAAAAGAAAAAGAAAGAAACAGCAATTTAGATTTTTTTCCTCCCTATAATAGATCATTAACTCTGGAATTCCACCCTGTTGACAAACTTATTTCTGTTAGGATGCCTTTGCGTTTCTCTTCTCCATGTAAAAGAAACCAGCCAATGAGACTATTGAGAAAGCTGAAAAGCAGACAGATGCAATATCAAGCGAAACATGGCGACCTGTGATTGCTTGGACCTGGAAGAAGTTTCTAGTTTTTTTAGCATCTGTGGTCTGGCCAAAAGATACGGCTTCATCGCGAGCATTGTATGCATAGGCCCTCACAAAATAGGATGCAGTAGGTATGTCTCTCTCAACAGTCCATGTAAACGAATTGTTTGAAGCAGAGTATGGCTTAGCCACAATCTTGTGTGAGCAGGTCTTGTCCTTTTTCATTTCGTCCTTGGTTTTCCTCTAAGATCTGTCCTTTTGACTAATGGGAGCATAACATAGTTTGACTTTTATTGTCTTGTACTCTGAGTCTGTCCCAGCTGGGAAGCTCCTGTTAAATCCCCATGTCACTGTGATGTTACCTTCCCCCGCCTTGAGAACTGCAGATTCAATTCAGCGCTAATGAACATAAGTTTTTTTAAGATCTTTATGCATCCCCCATGGGCGGAGCCAGAAAAAGTGCCAAGTGAGGACAAGCTCAAGGGTGTTTGTAGTGTCTGGCATTTAGCTCTTTCGGGCAAATCTTTTTATAGATCAAACCGAAGTGAATCACGCGATTTCTGAATTAACCAAACCAATTCTAAAACCGAATTTGGATTCGCTTTCAACCCGAAAATTAGAATTCTTATTCTTAATTCTAATTGTTGAATTAGCAATGCATAGAACTGAGAAATATTGAAATTATTATAAAGTTTAATGATTTTTTATATCTTAGTAGATTTTTTTGTGTAATTAAATTATAGGAGAAGGGGAGATGTTTAATTATTTTTCATTTTAACAGCATAGTTTTTTTTAAATTGAGTTAATTGTCACAGAGACTCAGAAACAACAATTCAGGCTATAAAAAAGATCAACAATTTAACCATTTCATCGTTACTTAACCTATATTTAATGTTCCATTTTAATTCTTGTTATAGAAGAACAAAATACCAAAATATCCTTAATTTTAACTTTTTGTACACAAATACAAGATGTTCTGCCCCATGGTGGGTCACCTGTGCACCCCACATAAATATACCTTTTGGTGTTCTATGCAGTGATGAGTTGTGTAAAATAAAAGTGAGAGCTATTGTCAAACCTTGGCCTTGGGTGGGTGAAGCAGTAACTGTGAGAGTCTCTTTAAGGGAGGAGAAGAACTTGCCATGGCCAGTAGCCACAAAGCAAGAGAGCAGAAGAGAAACAACAAAGAAACTAACAGGAACCTCCATTAATGGTGACAGGTTGCCTTTTGAAACTGGCTGAACTCTTTGATTGCAATCCACTTATGCTGCTGATGATGAGAAGATGGGTAAAGATTCTAAATATAAGCAGGTATATAGACTATAGAGCCCAATGATGCAGGGCATAATATTTATCAACTAGTGTATAAATAAATTAATTTCTAGTGATTCTAAAATACATTTTAATTGTAAAGTCAACTACAATTTACCTCTTTTCTTGGAGTTTGAAATATTACAAATATACAGTTCTCATAAATATATTGAAAACTGGCCCTATTTATGTGCTGGGATAACTCTTAAGCATGTTCAAGGGATCAGATTGCTTGAATTTGGGCTGGTGGTGTTAGATAAGTTGACGTAGTTTACAAACACCCCCCCACAAGGAAGCTCAATTCTTCACCTGTAAGTTATCTGTGATACGTTATGCATTATTTAAACTATGATTCTTTTTTATTTATGTATTTAAAAATGTTATTTTCAAGATTCCCACACTGTTGATTGTTGACTATCTCATTTCTGTTGGCATGCCTTCTCCTTTTCTTTTCTCCTGTGTAGGAAAAATCAGCCCATGGAAGGTGTAACTATGGAGAAAGCAGAAAAACAAATTAGTATTCTTTTGTCATATGATGGTAATGATCAGTTCTTCCTAGCTAGAAGCAGCTGCTTCAATATGATTCATCATACTAGATGCTCTTTTTGATCTTTCTATAATTTTAATATCATTAAATTAGTTATTTTTTAAATTAGTAGTAGGTTTGTCATATATTTTGTCAACTTTCTATCGTGTACTTCAATGACTCATTGGCATGCTTGTCTCTCTATTTTAATTCAATCAACACATCTGCTTAAACCTCCAAAGCAAATATACGTCGCTTCTTTTCAATTTTTTTCAACTGCTGCGATGTTCATAATGCTATGTTTGACTATTTGATGTGGATATATATTATACAAGACTAGTCTATTCACACAACCTAATGCTTATCCTGCATTCCTGTAGTTGACTAATTTATTTTACTTCTATATTATAGCTCATAGGTTACTAAAACGATTCATATAGCAATAGTTGAATATTATGTAAATAAGATCCCTGATATTCTGTACTTTCTGGAACCTGCAAAGAAAGCAACAATCTTGATATGTTTGGTAAACTGTACTGAACTCATCACATATTTGCTTTATCATGTCGTGCCTCAGTAGATAAATATACCAAAGCTTCATGATAGTTTCATTTATCCAAATTTCTTCTAATCGTATACAATAATTTGAAGATCATATAAAATGTAGGACATGCTAAATATGTTGGACAATAAGATTGAAAAAGATACCAGTAGTATAAGAAGAACAAAAATATTAATTGTAGCTTACAAGTTGACATTTGGATTCAAATCAATGAAGAAAGCATCTTTCTTGTTTTCCATCTTTTTTTTGTAAATATTTGTTTAAGAAAACTAACATGATTAAGTCATCTCTATTACAAGAATCTTTTTATTTATCTGCACTCCCCAACAATGCACCAGTAAGTGCTCTGTGATGAGTTATGCAGCACACCAGTACAAAAACTAAATTAAAAGAAAAAGAAAGAGAAAGCAATTTAGATTTTTTTTTTCTCCCTGTACTCATTAACTCTGGAATTCCACCCTGTTGACAATCTTATTTCTATTGGGATGCCTTTGCATTTCTCTTCTCCATGTAAAAGAAACCAGCCAATGAGACTATTGAGAAAGCTGAAAAGCAGATAGATGCAATATCAAGCGACACATGACGACCTGTGATTGCTTGGATCTGGAAGAAGTTTCTAGTTTTTTTAGCATCAGTGGTCTGGCCAAAAGCTACGGCTTCATCTTGAGCATTGTATGCATAGGCCCTCACAAAATAGAATGCAGTAGGTATGTCTCTCTCAACAGTCCATGTAAATGAATTGTTTGAAGCAGAGTATGGCTTAGCCACAATCTTGTGTGAGCAGGTCTTGTCTTTTTTCATTTCGTCCTTGGTTTTCCTCCAAGATCTATCCTTTTGACTAATGGGAGCATAACACAGTTTGACTTTTATTGTCTTGTACTGTGAGTCTGTCCCAGCTGGGTAGCTCTTGTTAAATCCCCATGTCACTGTGATGCTACCTTCCCCCGCCTTGAGAACTGCAAATTTAATTCAGCGATAATCAACATAATTTTTTTTACAATCTTTATGCATCTCCCACGGGCGGAGCCAGAAAAAGTGCCAAGTGAGGACAAGCTCAAGGGTGTTTGTAGGGTCTGGCATTTAGCTCTTTCGGGTAAATCTTATTTATAGATCAAACCGAAGTGAATCACGCGATTTCTGATTGAACCAAACCAATCCTAAAACCGAATTTGGATTCGCTTTTAACCCGAAAATTAGAATTCTTATTCTAAATTCTAATTGTTGAATTAGCAATGCATAGAACTAAGAAATATTAAAATTATTATAAAGTTTAATGAATTTTTATATCTTGGTAGATTTTTTTGTGTAATTAAATTATAGGAAAAGGAGAGATGTTTAATTATTTTTCATTTTAATAGCATAATTTTTCTAAATTGAATTAATTGTCACAAAGACTCGAAACAGCAATTTAGGCTATAAAAAAGGTAAACAAACTAACCATTTCATCGACTCCTTAACCCATATTTAATGTTCCATTTTAATTCTTGTTAACTTTTTATAGAATAACAAGATACCAAAATATTCTTAAGTTTATCTTTTTGAACACAAATACAAGATGTTCTGCCCCACATACACCTTTTGGTGATCTATGCAGTCATGAGTTGTGTAAGATAAAAGAGAGCTATGGTCAAACCTTGGCCTTGGGTGGGTGAAGCAGTAACTGTGAGAGTCTCTTTAAGGGAGGAGAAGAAAGTGCCATGGCCAGTAGCCACAAAGCAAGAGAGCAGAAGAGAAACAACAAAGAAACTAACAGGAACCTCCATTAATGGTGATAGTTTGACTTCTGAAACCAGCTGAAGTCTTTGACTGCAATCCACTTATGCTCTGCTGATGATGATCGGATGATGAGAAGATGGGTAAAGATTTGAAATTTAAGCAAGTATATATAGAGCACAATGATGCAGGGCATAATATTTATCAACTAGTGTATAAATAAATTAATTTCTACTCATTCTAAAATGCGCTTTAATTGTAAAGTCAACTATGACTACCTCTGTTCTTGGAGTTTGAAATATTATTAATATACAGTTCTCATAAATATATTGAAAATTGACCCTATTTATGTGCTAGGATAACTCTTAAGCATGTTCAAGGGATCAGATTGTTTGTGTTTGGGCTGGATGTGTAAGATAAGTTGACTTAGTTTACAAACACACACACAAGGATTTACATTGACTTTAGCGTTTGTCCCCTAAAACATTGAAAGAACATAAGACGAAGAAAAGCAAACGAGTCTCACAAACACACTCAGTTACATTGGGCTTTTCCTTGTTGGGAAAGGCACACCAGCCATGGTTGACCAAGCCACATCATTGGCTTCTCATATCTGGCTCTCGGTTTGATTAGTCGTTTCTCGTAGACAGTTGGTTGTTCGTATTTTATTTTCTTCTTCTAAGCCCTTACTTCTTAGAAAGACGCTCACTGAGTTGTTCGTATTTTATTTTCTTCTTCTAAGCCCTTATTACTTATGGAATCTCAAATCTTAAGACCCACCTTTGAATAAAGCCTTTAGGTTGGGAGATCTCAAAGGGGAACCTCGCTTGGCGCCGGTGGACCTAAAAATATTGGTCAAGGTAGCACAAATATAAAAAAAATCATAGTCGTGTTTGTACATATATACAAATATTCAAGTTAATATTTTGTAATGCGTATTAACATTATAATGATGAAGTACATCCAAGATAGGTTTTCTTGGAAGTGTCCCTGATGGGTTAGCGTCCTAGCCTTACTCGTCCCCACATTCTCCTTCCATATATAGTGCCGATGCTTTCGGTTGTGCATGTGATCAAGGGTGGTATTTAATACCATTCCTTCCAAATCACCTCTCTTCTTCTCTCTTCTCAAGATATATAACATATCTCATATAGTTATCTGTTCTCAAGACTGATAATTACAATCAACTAATCATAGAAGGGGGTTTATTTATCTGTAGGTTGGGGTGTATTCAATTTCTCCATTTGTTAAAATGCTTCATAAAATGATAAGTTTATCATTGTAAGTGATTCTTTTTTGTCTTTTTTAAAGTTAAAAAGTTGTAAATCAATTTTTTAAATTTTTTGTTAAGACTTGGCAATATAAACGACAATAAGTAAACCGTTTAATATGTGTGTTTGGTGTTGACTGTTGGGGGTGTTGGTTTGTAATTAGCAGCTATTATGAGTATGTTTTTACTAATCAAAGGGAATGATAATTGATTTCTAAACCCAACCCCTTGACCCTTGTGGGTTTAGAGTGTGCATGAACATGTGGGTTTGATAGTCAATTTTAAATCCTAAAGCCAGTGGCGTTTGGTTTGTGAATAGTTTTTCTTAAAATTTGTTTTCGCAGGATTATGAATCTTGTTTGACGTTCGATTGATAGAATCTTTGGGATTTGTATTTATGAAATACGGTTTGATTTTATAAGCCATTCAAATAATTTGAAGATGTAACATAAAAACATTTTGCAAGTGCTTTTGTAATGATGATGACTACATTTACACATGACTTATTAAAAAGTTGTCAATAAGTAATATGATGCGGTCAAACAGAACCATAATTAATGTCTCTTTTTTTATTTATAAAAGAAACTAATTAGTAATCAGGAAAATGTGGTTTATATATATGCCATCATAAGTGTCACAAGATGGCTTTAATGCACCATTAATTAATACTTTATGGTTTGTTTAAAACGGGCAACAGTAAATTCAGAAATGTTATTATCTTTTTTACAATAAAAAACTTTAACTAAAAAAAGTCAATTGGGTATTTGAGTATACCCGAATCTTAAATAACTAAATTGATAACCGAACCGATTTAAACAGGTCAAGTGATTCGGGTACGTAACAGTTATTTTCGTCACCTCTAAAATAGACGATGTTGCTTTATTTGTAGGGTTAAAGGGTAAAAAGGGGTAATAACAAATCCCATACGTAAGGACTTTTAATTAATCCTAGGGATACCCCCTGCGTTCTTAAAAACCCATGTTCATAGGATTTCATAGGTTTCTTTGAAAATCTCTTCATTTCGAAGATTTCCTGTAATTTATAACACTTTTATTCACAGTAAAGTTACTTCCTTTTTATCTATAAATCAAACACGATGAGGGGGACCGGAGACTTCGAGTGCTATTCGGTAGAAGGCTTGCTCAAAGTGAGCAGATCACAGCGGCGCCGATTTTAGTCTTAGGAAATGTAGCAAGCAACGATTTGGATGGTTATGTATACGGTTTGGAGACAGACAAATAGAATTGTGTTTGAATCGGAAAAGCGAAAGTTGACTGGCATGCTATATGTTGAAAGTAAATTAGTCTTAAGTGGAAGTTATATTTGTTGGTAATATATAGCCGTTATTAGTTAGTTTTTCTGTAAAGTCATGTTGTTTAGAGCCACCTATGCATGAAGAGTTTTGTTGTTGCAAGAGTTTTCTTGAGGTCAACATAAGGAGGAAGTTCGTCTGAAACTTGTAAGATTTGAATGATTCTGCAAAACAAAGTATCGTTAGACTCGTCACAAGGTTGGACCTCATGACTAAGATTCGGCATGAGGATAAGAATGCTGATGAAGGATCAAGTTTTTTGTATTGAGAGAGTAATAGGAGTTCTGTTGTGTTGAGAGTCAGATAAGTGGCTAGTATACACACACACACAAACACACGCACACGCACGCACACACACACACACACACACATATATATATATATATAGGGTGAGGTTTAAGGGAGAACCCTTTTAAAATGCATGACAGTGAGAACCTCGATAAACTTGTAATTTAGCATTTCTCCTTTATGTTCATGTTCACCCATAACTACCCAAAAGTCAAGTGCAAATCCTAAATCATAAAATCAAAATTATTTCTATAATATTATCAATTTAAAGATTTGTATGCATTGATGCATCAGATCACAAACTTTGTATGCATTGATGCATCAGGTATATAGTTAAACAAATGATAAAAAAACGTGACAATTTTTAAACATCCGATCAATGAAATCAAAGGTCCAAAAGAAATGTGACAAGTTTTAAACCATCCAATCAATGAAATCAAAAGCCCAAAAGTGTTCTCACTGTTGTGCACTTTAAATGTGTTCTCATTTGATCCTAACACACACACTCTCTCTCTCTCTCTATATATATATAAGGGAGGGTTCAAATGAGAACCGTTTTTCATACGAGAACTAATCTTGGCCCTTGATTAAAATAAATCAATGACTAATAATTTTGACGGCTAATGATTGGCTCATTAATGACTAATGATTAGCTCATTAATGGCTCATAAATGACGCATTAATGAGGGGTATTTTGGGTAAATTAAGCCTCGCACACTAATGACGGCTCACCCGGACGCAATTTACGGTTGGAATAAATATATAAATAACCAAAGATAACCCTATTAACGAGTCATTAATGATATTATAAATAGTTCTTGCAGTTCTCGTTTAAACTTTTTTGTATATATATATATATACTGAAAAATTATCGCTAATCCCTCATCCTTATACACACACACACACACACACTAGCATTGTACCCAAGCAATGTTGCGGCGGTAAATAGTTTATGCTTTATAACATGTCGCTTTCAAGAATGTAATTATATGTTATTCATGCGATTCAATGTCATGAAAAAGTTTTCGACAACATTTCCGTTTTTTTTAAATTTTCTTTTATTTGCATCAATTATTTTATTAATTTTAAAAGACATTAAAATAAGAAAAAGATTTATATTTATGAAGAGAGAAGTTAATAAGATTTTAAAAATTATGTTGATGTGTGTGGATAATAATATGTGTGTAATAGAGTGTGGTATTGTGAGAGAGTATATTTGAAATGAATTCAAAGTTTAAGTAAATTAGGAGAGAGAAATGGTTAAAGATTGAGTGAATGAGATTAATTTAGATAGAATGAAAGGTCTAGATTTTGTGTTGATTGAATTTTAAGAACTCTTAAAATTAAAGAGGAGAGAGAATGTTAAATGGTTTATATAGTAGTATATATATAGGGGAGTGTTCATACGAAAAGTGTTTTATTTGCGAAAAGTGTGAGAAGCAATTTCATGGTTTTTGATCTTATGATTGATATTAATCATAATTAATATTTTTATTTAACTCAAAAGGGTAAATTAGTAAACATAAAAAAATTTCTCTCTCCTCTCTATAATTAATATTTTTTCTTTTTCCAATCTATTAATATTTCTCTCCTAAATTTTAAATTTAAAAAGTAAATTAAATATGATTTTCTAGTATTTTTTTAATTTTACGTTGTGCATTAGTGAACACAATCAAATGTTTACTAGTTTTTTATTATCGATGATATGTTCACCGGTGAACACAGTTAAAAACAAATTGTTTTAACTATTTAAAAAGGAAAAAAACAAATAATATCGTGTTCACTATTGAACATTTGATAAAAAACACATGTATTTTTTAATGTTAAATTATATGTTTACCAGAAAACATATATAAAATTATATAACTTTTATATCCATATATTTATTTCAAATATATATATATATATATATATATATATATTATCAAACACTTGCTTAGAATAACTATTTTAGTTGTTGTTTGTTAACGAGTTGATGTCAAAAATAAATTTTTTTCTTTATCTCAGCCATATTCATTATTGAACAACTAATGTGTGTTTAATAGTTAACAACACATTTAAGGCAATTTGATAAAAAAATTATACAAGCCAACAAGATTAACACATGTTTAACAATTAACAAAAATAAACAAATCAAAGACTCTATACACTAATAAATACTTGTGTTAAAATAGACACAAATAAATCATGATTCCAATGCGTAGATCTGTAGAAAGCATAAAGCATGATATAACATAGATAAAAAACAATATGTTCAGAAAATTATCAAAAAAAGAAAAAAGAAAAAAAATGAGATGAAGTTTGTGAAAGAGAATATAGAAATGGGTGGCGAAGGATGGTGGTGCTCGCCACAGTCGACCGACTTCTTAATAGACACGGAGGGGATGAGCAGGGGCGGCGAACGACAAGGGGATTTATTTGGCCACCACCACCGTCAAGCGACTTCTTATCGCCACCACCGCCAGCCGGGACAACCTTGCTGTCGGCCGCCGCTGCTATCACACGGAGGGGACGAGCAGGGGGTTTATGTCACTATCGGCTCCCGCTGCTATCACCGTCGCTTCCTGCCGCAAACCTTTTATGTCTGACTGACTTAGACAAACCCTAGTGAGTATTGCAACGATTGAGAACTGCACTAGATGGAGTTTACATATGGTTGAATGGGCGATGATGGAAGATTGAATGGGTTCTCCTATGGGTGAAGACCGATGGTTGAATTGGTTCTTTGATGAGTAGCGATGGAGGCTGGTAGATTACGACGGCTTGCACTAGAAGTTAGGGAGGCTATGGTGGATGAGTAGTGGATGGAGGCTACAGAGGGAGATCTTGGGATGAAATTAGGGTATGAAGTGATATCAAGGAGATGATATATGAGAGAGAAATGTGAGTGTGTAAACTTAGATGGTTTTCAAATGAAAGTGTACGTATTTAGAGGATAGAGATAGATATTTTTTAGGAATTTTAATTGGAAATGATTAGGGGATAAGGTGGTTATTTAAATTGAATTAATTAGATAAATATTATTTTAAGAAAAATATCTATTTTACCCTTTTAATTTTATTTAATAATCCTTAATGATATAATTTAATTACCAAAATGCCATACACAATCCTAGCCTTTGATTAAATGATCTGATCTGATGGTTATAAATGTTTCTCGCACTTTTCTCAAATAAAACCCTTTTCCACATGAACCTCTCTCTCTCTCTCTATATATATATATATATATATATATATATATATATATAGCATTGGGTCATTGGGTGCTTGAAGGTACTTTCTATTATCTAGTAGTCTGTGTGAATTGTGATTACTTCTTCTATAGAGGAAGGAGTGGGAGGGTGGTAGAGGGTGTGGTGGACAAACCACTTGGGTGGTGGGTGTGGTACCACACCATAGAGGTGTGGTGAAAGAGGGGTTGTGGTGACTACCACCCAAGTGATAGTGATGTAGTGAATGTGTGGGATAATTTATATATTTATTTTAATTTTGATTGGTTAGTAGGGTAATATACGGGTCACGGAATTTAATGTGGTAGAGTATAACCACTACGAGACTGAGTGGTGGAATAAAAAAGGCTGATGTGCCGGTGTGATAGGCCGGTGTGAAAGGGTGTTACCACTCCTTGCTCTCTTATGAACCAGACGACTAACATTTAGTCTATTGGTAGGTGACTGATTTAAGGTTCTATCGGTGGTGACCTTTTGCCATGATCTTCCTTGGGATATATGCATGTCTTATTCAAAACAGTGATCCTTTATGTCTTTAGATCACATATTTGGTAAGCTGCAAGTCAACTTTACTTGACAAACCATTTTGTTTATGTCTTGGTTTCCTAAGTCGAAGGTTGTAAGGTCCGGATGATTGAAGGTCATGAGATTCAACTATGGATCGATCGGCTTTATTCTAAAGGTTGTTCCTAAGGTTGGTCGGAGCTGTTGGTCCGATGGTCATGAGTTCCGGCTAAGCCTAATCTAATACATATACTTGTGCTGGCGGTTGAAATTCTATAGATATGTATGTATGTAATCGTAGAATTTTGTGGAGTATAAATAAAAGATTAATTAATTTGTTTGATTCTGATGTTATATACTCCAACAACACTAAACGACATCCAATGTCAAATCTACGTACGAATTGATTTCGAAAAGAAGCCGACAATACCTGCTTGTTGCGTTTCAAAAAATAACTACATACATCAAACACCTTAATCAGTCGATCTGCTCGAACAAAAGCTACACGTCAATTTGAAGAAATACACAATCAAACAATTATGACAAATATTATATATCGAAATAATTTTCGATAAATGTTGTTATTAACTTTAATAAAAATCCATAAATCAAAGTACGTGGGTGGGGTGGGTTCAAGATCATATATATATATATATAGTTTGAGATCAATTAAATTAAAAGAGTAATAGCATAAGACGCCATGCATAGCGATACCCATAAGTATCCAGTCCCGACCGCCTGCAACGCTGCCGACACTTCTTGGTCGCTAACGGTTCCATTAATCTGAAACAAATTGGTGGTCTTGAGGGGATCTGTAGTCTGGCCATAGGCCAACTCATGGTTCTTGGCATTTATGGCATAAACTCTCACGAAATAAGTAGCCGTGGGGGTATCATTTGGAACTGTCCATGTAAAGCTGTTGTTCGCACGTTTGTACGGTATTGCTACGGTTGTAATGTCAAATGGGCATGTCTTGTCGTTATCGAGGTTGTCATCTGTTTTCCGGTCATCTCGTCCCGTTTGGCTCACCGGTGCATAGCATAGCTTGGCTTCCACAGTGGTGTAATTTGAGTCTGATGCAACCGAGCTCAGGTTGTATGCCCATGTGATCGTTATATTGTCGACCCCTGCCTTCAACACTACAAAAAGTGTTCTCACAGCCGTTACATTAACTATCAATCATTATTAATTAATTAAAGATAGATTAAATGAATTAAGGTTTCGTACAAGATGGTCCGGCTTACACAGGCTTTGACCTATTAAGAAACTTATAAATAATGATCAATTCAATACAAAATACCTTGGATCGAGGTTTTCATTTATCTAATCCTATATATCTCTTATAAGTTCATAATGACATTCTTATAATCGTTCACCGGTCTTAATTAGCATCTCGAACAAAATTCAAAAACTATTAAACACGAGTTCAAACATTGATAGATAGATAGATATACGAGCTCAATATTCTTGAGTTCGAGCCCAAGCAAAGCAATAGTTTCTTGAGTTAAACCCAAATAATTTACTGCGCGCTAGTCATTTAGCTCGACTAGTACGTTAACAATCTAATTAAGTTTAGATGATTAATTGCCAAGGAATTAGATCAAAGATTAATATATGTTGCAACACATACAACACTTGTTTCTACGTACAATACTCACATAAGTTGGGAATTCGATCTCAAGAAATGAAGAGATAGAAATCACCTTGGCCTGTTGTAGCTGAAGCCGAAACAATGAGGGATTGGTTAAGGGTGGAGAGGTGGACATTATGAGCATAAGAAGCAGTTGCAGAGCAAGAAAGAAGAACAAGAAGATAAATAAAAGCAGGATGAACCTCCATTAAAGGGTTGACTTTGGATGCTAAAAGTCAAATTGGGGGCAACTCACTTTCCCTTTGCTAATTATGATTTAAGAAGTTGTGCCACAAAACTAACTATTTATATTGGGTTATGTGAGAGAACGTATATATAGCGTACTGTACAGTTGTTTTACTTGTGTATTATATAGTTTTAACTAATCGACTTTTTTTAAGAGTCTAACACATTCACACTTTAATCTACTATTCGTTTTACACTTTTACTAAATCTATATCTTTTTGTTCATGACAGTACACGAACCCATGACCTAGGCCATGGGAAAATACCTTACTACTGGCCTAGGGAAAATCGACTTTCTTTCTTGAACGGTATTTTAAATTAACTATCGTTAAAAAACTAGATCGAAGCCTCCTGGACCACTCACAATTATGACTAACTGCTACATTAGTTTTTTCAGCCTATGACTATCTTATAACTAAACAACCCTAGTCATTACTAACCTCCACATCACCACCACTACCATTGTTTGACCCACATAATACTAATTTAAATTAATCTGATTGATCGAAATACATTAAAAAAAAAATAGAACGAGCTATGGAGCTCCTCACTCCTCCGGATGACGAACAAATTGACAAAGACAGTGTAACGGATGACGAGTCATGATGGAGCAATTTATGCTTGTCATGACTCATGAAAAGCGGATTATTACCACCACGTGTGGTCTTATCTAAATTCCATTAAATTCTTTTTTTAAAAAGAAATTTAACGTTAGCCGTCGAAATGGAAGGAAACTTAATTCCGTTTGTTACATTTTGGAAACAAAATATGAATACAAGTTTAGATAATTTAAGGATCATATATATGAACAATTTTCAAATATTCTTGGAACAAATATTTTACAATTTGAAGAATAAGACTAGGAAATGTATAATAAGTATAATCATCAAGGTAGGTTAGGTATTTTTACAAATTTAATAGACGCATAATGAATGTAGTACAGAATGTCGTACGTACGTACCTGGTGTACTTACAAAGTTACAATATATATTCTGTTTCATATTATCCAAAAATAATTTAAATATTTCAAATACGTCATGGCACGAATTAATTAGGAAAGGAAACAGATTAATTAATATTTGTTGACAAGTCATAAAACTCGGTTTTAGATAATAAAAATTAATAAAGATAATATACCAATTAAAATTTTATTAACAATTAAATATCAGAAGTCAAAATATATATCATTCCACTTTTAAAACAAGTTTCAGTATACATTCAAACGACTAAAATACACAAAATTACAACAACGTTTGGCTTTCAGTATGTGTTAATCTCATCTGGCTACTATTGATCATATATATGTTAATTAGAATCCGATGATTGATCAACCACTAAGAGTATTAGTAACCCTTACTTTCTACCATACCCACCACACAGCCATGTCAGCTTTTCACTATCACCACTCAGCTTCCTAGTGGTTACTATACATCACACCAAATTCTAGGTTCACATGAATCGGATTCTCTATACACAAGAAAACAAAAAATAAAAAGAAAGAAGAATGAAAAGACTAGGTGTACCAAAAGTAAAAAATAAATGAAGAAAAAAATAACTACAACAGTAAAGAAAAATATATAAAAAATAAAAAAAATAACATTATTCTTCTTTTACCCCATGTGGTGCAGACTCCCAACTTTGACCCCTTTTCATGACCTCACTGTGATGGTATGGCTTATAAACTGACTACACTGTTATTCATTCACCCCTACTTTGACCCCTTTTCCATACTGGACGCTCTAATTAATTAAGCTCACCCACGTACAATCTTGATTCATTGATCATATCATCGGTATCAAAGCTATAACGCTCCTTGGAACGGTAATCATAACCATCTCTTACTCAAAGGAGCTGATCGAGATGAATCACGCACAGAGTACGTACTCTTCGCAATGTTGAGGAACTGCTTAATTTAGAGGATTTTGGTACACAAATAGAAAATAACAAATAACAATTGGATCTTAAAATCAATTCCATTGCTTAATTAGTTGATTTCTAATTAATAAGATCAGTGAAATCATGCCAGCTGGTAACTAATGGAGGATGAGGAACTTCACTTCACGCTAGTGAAGCACAAGGGAAGGAAGCTAGGAACTAGGAACTGAAGGCACTAGCTCAAATATCATTGCATATATGCTTTGGCATAAGTAACTAATTATCAAACTAAAAGGACTATATATAGGGAATGTTGGTAAGATGAGAATGCACATGTTACTGAATTAGCTTCACTAGCTCCAACCTTCATTGACTGCTAAACTCAGCTCCAACTATCATATTTGATGCATATCCACTATTGATTGCGCGTATTATATACAAACAACAACAGATATTTGTAGAAAGACTGAATACAAACTTTGTTTTTAAACTAATTGTTAAAACATGCATATACTTATATAAATAATTCTTATTAACGGTCAAATTACTAGTGGTGTGCAAATTTTCAAATAAAAGGACCAAGTTTGCAAGATTTTTTGACAAATGATGAAAGTTGAAATTTACGTATATATATCCTAAAGGACTAACAATGTATTTTGCTCAATAATTCATATTTTAAATGAATCAAAAGTTTACAAAATGATTAAAATATAAGAATACAGGGTAATTTTGTTTTTTTAAGTGTAATAGAGATCAAAATTCGTTATTTGGCTCGAATCACTAAGACCAAATATGTAATAAGTTTGGGTAAGAAGGGACCAAATTCATAAAAGCTAAATCGTATGGACAAAATCTGTAATTTGATTCAGACTATAGGAACTAAAAATGTAATTTACTCTTAAAAATTAAAAAAAATATATATAAGAAAACAATAAGAAAAAGATAGAGGTAAAAGAATATGTGAACATTTTGTTCACTAATTCACTTTAGATCACACGTAGTAATAACTGTCATAACTGTCTGACACATAAACTTTTTTAATATATGATTATCTCATGACTAACAGTCATAGTAATAACTGTTATGACTGACTGTCACATCACTGTTGCTACTATACCGGACATACTTAATATTAATTTACATTAATATGTTTTGTAAGACCTCGTCATAGTGGACGACGACCACATGACTACCAAAACAAACTCTTTATTGACACCCAAAACGGACCGCTACAAGTGGTCTTCTATTGTTAAACATAGTGGACATCTATCATGCATTGAGCGCCCCAAATGAGACAAGTTTCTCGATTATGTTGTATTAATCTAGAATAAGGTAGAAAATCAATAATTAAATTGGGATAATCATATAAATCATGCTGAAAATACTTTTTAAATGTTATATTTATACTATCTAATATTTAGCAGGGTAAATGGAGTAAATTTTAAATATCCTTATTTTTATTGGATTTGTTAGAACTGTAACAAAAAATAAGCTTGGATTCTCATACCCTGTATTTTTTGTTTTGGTAAGATCACGTGTCTTTTGGATTCGCTCGTCTCTTGTCCCTTCTCACACGTGTCCATATACTTCATTTTCTTCATCTGGACTTGTGAGATAAATAAATATGAAAACAGTAATTGTGGTGTCGTAACTCCGTCACTTGCATAAGGAAACTGCCACTATTGCACCTTTTTTTTCATATTTCAAGTATTAGTTTCGGTGTTTGATAAGAGGAAGTTGATTTTGATGATTTGATGAGAGATTTGCGGCTTCCTTTGTGTAGACGTTTGCTCCAAAGTGGGTTTTAGTAAGTCTATTTCTTTTGAATTCATTGATTGCAGTTACAATTTTAAACTATAAATGTGATACACGAATGCACGCCAATTGTTCGATGAAATGGTGTTCATAAGTATTGTAGCTATCGAGCAAGGATTATGTAATCCTTAAAATTTTCTACGTACAGTTTGTGAATCGTGATTATAGAAAGCTATCGTTTGCTTTTTTAAACTATAAATGTGATACACTCGTGCATACCAACTGTTTGATGAAATGTTGAGCAAAGTATTGTATCTATCGAGCAAGGATTATGTAATCATTTAAATTTTCTAAAGTTTGTGATTATATAAAGCCATCGTCTTTGCTTTTAGGAACGAATGTCTAGAGGTTTGTTTAGGCAAATTCTTGATTATATCGAGAAGTGCAGATTTACACTTATAGTTTTGTGATTATATGTTTTCTGGAGGAATATACGTACGGTATTTGCGAACTATATATGGGTTCTGATTAGTTGTGGTGTATAAGCGTGTCACAAAGTATGGATTTACACGTGAGTTAATTGTCAAATTCGTCCTTTAACTATCACATTTCTTCCGACTTAGTTCTTTAACTTCAAAAGTGACCAAGAATCCAACATATACATTAAATATCCACTTTTCGGTCTGAGTGGTCTTTTCGTTAGTTGACTATTAGTCAACTCTGTTAAATCAAGAGTATTTTGATCTTTTTACCATTTTTACTATTTTTTATATTCTCCTCTCCGTACACACACACACACACTCTCTCTCTCTCTCTAAACTCTCTCTCAGCTCTCTTCCGTCAAGAAGCATCACTCTTACCCTTTAAGCACCACCACCACCTCTGAGCATACCCACCGCCACCATCCTCTGACTTCCTTAATCCTCCATTACCTCACAATCGAGCTAAGAATACGTGTAGGCAGCAGAAAAACGAAGCGCCACCGTTGCCAATCCAGCTTCTGCCGGCGTTCTTAGGGGTGATGGTGGCCATTGTTCAACACGTATTGATGAGAGCAATAAGGATTTGGGATCAATTCATCACAAAACCTAAGGTCACAGGGCCTGCAATCAAGTTTTTTTCTAGAAAAACCCTATAGCCGTCGTAAGGGGGTCTTTCCACGTCTGTTGTTGAAATCAACGATAGGATGGGGGTCTATTCTACTTGTATTGATGTTTCTAATATCAAATTTCATGGTCGTCGTTGAGTAGCAAATGGATAGTGAAATTGATGAAGCAAACATGTCGTTAAGTAGCAAAATGGGAATATGATGTTTCTAACATGCTTATAAGGGCAGTGGTTGTGACCATGGCTGGCAAAAACAATATATTCAAACACCTTGTAAAACCCATGACTTTCGTTCAAGGTTTGTATCAAAATTCAAACTTTTTATGGAATTTTTGGATTTTTTAGCCTCACTCTACTGGAGATGGTGGTCGGCGATAGTAGCCAGGTGATGGGTGGTTGTGGTGGTGGTTGTTTCCGGCGATAGGACGGCGGCGGCAGTGTTGGTGGTGGTGGTCGATGTAATTGATTTATAACTCTATTAGTAATTTAATTTTAATGAATAAATAATAAAAATAAGGGTAAAATTGTCATTTTACCTTAACAGAGTTGATTAACGGTCAACTAACAAAAGGATCATTCAGTCCGAAAAGTGGATGTTTAAGGACCATCTTGGTCACTTTTGAAGTTAAAGGACCAAATCGGAAGAATGAGATAGTTAAATGACGAATTTGATAATTAACTCTCTACACGTTTCAAAAGTTGTTCGCCAAGTATCAAGATTGAAAATATATATTATGCCTCTTAAACATGTATTTCTCATAAGATGCAGTTATTCATGTCATTAACTAAATTAAAATCGTGTCCTAGGAACAAAACGTGTTACCTTATAATGTAACATTATAAAATATAACATTTACTAGGGAAAGCATGAATTACTTAAGATTCATTGACGCGGTGGTAAGATCTTTATATGTTTAAAGATTGAATTACAGATCGGCGTTCGGTTCAATGTTTTTACCATGGATGTGCTTTTATTTTAGGGTAAATTGTACAAAATTACAATAAACTTTGTCTTACTTACTATTGTATACAATGAACTTTTTATTTTAAAAAACAATACAATTAACTTTCATGATCCTTCAATTGTATGTAAATTATTATATACAATGGAAATTATGACAAAGCTATTGTATAAAATGGTAATTAAAACCCAGAATTAGAAAAAAGTTATTTGAATACAACGAAAGTATTATTAAAGTTAATTGTATTATTTTAAAAAAAAAATTGATTGTACACAATGATAATTAAGGTAAAGTTCATAACATTTTCATGTAATTTTTATTTTATTTTATTGGGAGTGAGTTGATTAGACTATGAGGGTGGTGACTAGTGAGCATAGCTTTCAAACTAATTTTTTGTATTATTATTAGAATTAATTTTAAAAGTTATTTGTTTTTCTTTTATAATTTATAATTTATAATATATAATGTTCGGCATCAATATATTAATGATCCTCTTCTTTTTATCTACATCTTGATATAAATTATAACTTAATACGTTATCTGTTTCAATTTGAATATGAAACAAATGATGTATTGTGCTCCTAAATGTTTAATTCGTTTCCGCTTTATTTTAAATAATTGTTTTTGGATGATAGTTTTTATATTTTGTTTATTATAAAACTCTACCGCAACACGCGAGTAAAAGTTAACTCGTTCATCCCTATACTACATGTCTATCACAAATTTAACTTTGAGATAATTCGAAAAATGCACAGCTTAATATTTTTTATGCGACTGTTCAAACAAACAAATAAACAACTAGATGCATTTCTGTTTTTTAAGGGAAAAGCCAGCTAGGTATGCCGGTTAAGATATTTGGTAGGTAAGTTAGGTCACGTGGTTTGTGTTAGTAATTCTAGCATTAGTCGATGGATTTATACGAATTTGCTAAACAATTAGGTGTAGCGTGGTGCACATTCATTCAAGTGTTAGCTAATTTTCTAGATCCAAATCAACGAGACTCAAGGTGTTGCAGCGTTTTGAGGGGTCCAAGAGGCATTGCCCCTAGTTAGGTGTATAGAAAACGTTGTTGCTGAATGCTCATGCTTTGTCTTCATTGCACCCACATCTGTTTGGGTAGGCTCTTGGACTGTTTAGCAAATGTTGAGATTGTAACTCGTTCACATAACCATCAGTAGAATAATAGTTACCGTCAAATAACTATCAGAATTTAGTTATAACCATCTTGCAACTGATATTGGGTATTTATGAATAGAATAAAGCAACACGAATTTGAGATATGTTATCGAGTTTGTACATTATAGCTATAATTTGCTAACGAAAAAACATGATATTCTTGAAAGGTTTAAGATTCGATCGGGAAACATGAACAAACGATTGCATATATGTTAAATGACACGTCATTTCAACCCAATATATGTCAAAGATGTTTTCTTCTTTCATTTGCTTACAACATCATAATTCCACATTTTTAAACATAAACTTATCTGCTTTGTGTAAGTGAATATCTTGATGAGGTGTTCAAATCCCAAGCCCATCCATATAAAGTTATTTATTTAATGACACTTTTACCCTTTTCATATATATGGCGGTTTCTTATTGTTTTTTGTGAGTCGCTTTGTAAAAGTAGGTGGTCCAAAAGGAAGAAATAATTGGGATGAATCCCATTTCCATGGATGACCAAACACTCAAAAAGTGACCTTTTTTCTTGGTCTTCCGCTACTACACAAATAGCCCGCCTCCTATAATCAAAATTAATTAATATCAAACTATTTACTTTAACTCACATAACATTTAACCATCTCTACCAACAATAAAAACTAGGGTTTAGCATACTTTTGGCCTATCACTACGGATATAGCCCACTAATCAAAAAGTTATGAATCCAGTTTTAAGGAGAATTTTCCGCAATAGCAGATATAACTAGAATCTATAACAGATGTTTAGGAATCAAATCCTAACACAGACCGTGTTAATCGTGGGACAATTTGGTGAGTGACCCGGGTTACTCAAAGAGTAAGGAGAAGTATGAAGAAATTAGAGAGAGTGATATGAAGAAAACTACAATCAAACTTATAAACAGTACAACTACATTAGTAAAATTAGACCAATTAGGCAAATTCATATATACATTAGCATACTTATCGTATCATACCACAAATAATAAGTTAATTGGATCGCATCGCATCGGTGTTTGAATTCATTGAATATAACAAATAGCCTCGTTAATTAACTTGAATTTAAGTATACACATATACACCTAGATCGTCTCGAAATGTTGACCGGATTTCAAACATATATATTATCGATCGAGAGATCGATCTCATTCAACCTTCCAGGCGTATAGAAAGAGGCAAAACTCATGATGTAATCCACTTGGATCAAACCCATCAACTGAACCAGAACTCCATGACGACAATGGCGACGACGGTGCTGATATCGCCGGAGAATTCGCCGGAACGGTGAGTTTAAAGATAAACAACGCGTGTCTTAAACCAGGATTAAAAAGCCAATCATGTACATCCCAGTAAACTTCGATTCTTACTTTACTAAAATGAATTGATTCATTACCTCTAAACTTCCATTGAAGGTGCTTCACGTTTATCATTAAATACCCATCGATTCTTATCTCCATCGCCGGAGCAACCCCATCTCCGCCGCCACATTTGTTCTTACATTCAATCGACAGCTCATGAAATCGTCCTTTTTCATGAAACTTCAATCTTGTTGAAAACTTTTTCTTACCAAAAACATGTTCTTTTCTTGATACCAAAACAGGATCGATCAAAGCTGGCCTGCACCCTGTTTTTCTATAAGCATTTTTCTTCAAATCACCAAGCAAAAGCACCACTTCTCGATCACAAACCACCGCAACATAATACTCGGAAATCGGCTCAGTCTCGCCGTTAAATTTAGCGGCTTTAAGGTCCCAAAAAACGTCTAGTGTCTTACCGCCGATGGTAAATTTCTTGGACCCCTGTTTTCTCCAGAAACTCCATGGCTTTAGCTCCACCTTGCAGGTGGTCGACTCAGCCTCCGGTGACTCAGTTCCGTCGACAGACACTGATAACCCATGAAGCAGCATGTGTTTGAACCATGTTACTGTGATGCAACGGCAGTCACCGGCAATGTTAGTCTTGTAAACGGACATGAAAAGGGTCTGGCCGGACTTTGTGACGGCTGCATATTGATCTTCACCGGCAGTGGCTGAGAAGCAAGATGGGATCCCAATTGGGTCTTGCAACATCTTCAAGATTTGAAGGCAGATTTAAATGATGAGAAGTGAGAAATGATTTTGGGTGATTTATAAGTGATGGTGGCAGAAAATGTTTCTTGGCAGCAGGGATGGAATTGAAGAAAGTGTTCAAACTGGGAGGTAGATGAGATGCTCAGTCAGAGAAAGAAAGTGAGTGCATTAAATCATATATTTTATAATTTATACATATCTGTTGGTACATATAATAATTATATGCCTTTCAGCCAATGGCTTTGACTTGAAACAGTAAAAAGTTATTCCAACTTTTAACATTTTCCGTATCTGTATCATCAATTTATTATTATTATTTATATTTTGACTGAGGATTCATGTAGATATCATCGCAGATTGTTTTGTTAGGGCATAAGGAACACTTATCCTGGACCAAAGCGGCGCTGTTGGGGTTGTGGATATAGATAAACGAGAAATCTGTTTGTGAGAGAATGAAAAATGGAAAAAATATATATAATAGAATAGAACGTGACCGGTGAGTATTTTCTTGATTGCTACGATAAAGTGAGAACAAAGGGTCTTTCATTTAGCAGTATCAAGGTTTATTCTCTTATAAATGTCGAGTAATCAAGTCCTATTAAATATATAATTTGTAGATTAGATAGATGTATGTGTTTGTAGAATGTAAAATGGTCATATGGTTAGAAATCGAAAAGTGGGAATGGGGTGGATGGCTTATATTAGGCTTCATATTAATCATGATTCATGAACCAAGCCAAAATACAAAGCATGAACAAGTTAAGGATTAAAACAGTAGCTCCAAAAATATAATCTAACAAGATATATAAGACAGCCCATCAATGTGACCATGGGTTGAGAGTTTATTGCGATTCAACAATCACATCTATGCATATCTTTGTTCATATTAATATCGCAGTGCCAACCGTTTTATCAAAGAATATCGGGCTTCGTTTCTAAGACCATCTCTTTGAATTCAAATTTTATGTTGAAAATAATTACTAATAGATATCATTAATTAAAAAATGATGGGTTATATGATTGGATTAATTAGCAGTGGTTAATGACAATTTAAAATGCTGAATTTGAGTATTTGTAACGAAAGAGATCACATGAGGTGAAGACAGTTTGACTCATGACCGGTCAGAGATTTTAGATCAGGGTAAAGCGCTGCTAGCTTTTATAAAAAGGTTAAAAGTTGGGTGTCCCAGGTGTTCATCACTTCTTTAATCATTTAAAAAATATTAATTTATTTTATAAAAGGGATTTTGATGAAACTAGAGAGTTGGCAACTGGAATCTAGACAGCAAGATGCTAGGTGTAGCTTTACATAGAATCTCTCCTAACATTTATTATTATTATTATTATTATTATTATTATTATTATTATTATTATTATTATTATTATTATTATATTTTTCAAGTTTTCAACCTTTAGAAATTAGCATAACCATAATTATTAGGTTAACCAAACTATTTATGAGACAAAATTAATAATTTTTAAATTTAATTTCATTGATTAGCATCAATCGTTACTATTAGGAGATGGATTAAGATCCTCGCCTTTTGATGACTTTAAATCGTACATTAAACATTTACTAGTGCTATATTTGATGTATTTTTAAATCTTACATTACAAAACGTTTTGTGTTCGCTTATTAATGTGCACGAGAGTTAATTTTATGTATTTTTTTTCCTATAAAATCTACATACTTATTCATATACCCGGCCACTAGAGTAAAAAATTATCAAAATTAACGGGTAATACGAAAAAGAGAATTAATGAATTACAAGGATTATCATTTAGTGGTTATAAGTATATATAAAGTCTAATGATTTACTATTTAGTAGGATAAATTAAATAGGTTTTTTAATATACATACATATGTCATCTATTGAAGGAGAATAAGATCTAGATTTGTATATATTTATGAATCTAAATATCTAAAGAAGTCTTAATCATCTTAATTATAGACAGAGGTAAGTATAAGTATACATGAAAATCATGAGCATTTGATTGATGACAAGTACACAGTTTAAAGGAAGATTGTAAAATATCTTGATGGTTTGGCTCTCCTAAAGGGAAACATGCATGTTTTGAGAACAAAGAATGTACAATCCAAAACAAGCTAGGCCAAACATATATATATATGGCCTAATTAATTAATTATACAAAACTAGGGATATATATATATATATATATTGAAAATTTCATTTGAGAACCATTTTTATTGTGAGAATCGCGAGAACCAATCTTAGCCGTCCAATTTTTTCTCCTTCTATTGGATTGCCCACCCATAAATTCCTTACATGCACCCTGCCACACCAATCCCCCCACGCTCTTCATCCATGAATTACATTATCCAAAATAAACGGCTAAGATTGGTTCTCGCAGTTCTCGCAATAAAAACGGTTCTCAAATGAACCCTCCCCTATATATATATATATATATATATATATTCAATATTATACATTAATTAACACAAACAGGTTCTTGTAATGAACCTTTTTTTTAATTTTACTTGTATTATTGAATAGTACGTGACAAGTTTGTAGATTTGATCGAGCACGTACTTGTTGTAATGGGAGTGATTACGTACATTTTGTGTTGAGTGTTAATTAAGCTAGGTTGTAGGAGTGTGTGTGTATATATATATATATATTAATTATGATGCTTATTAACATGATCGTTTCATGGAGAGTGATGGAAAAAAGACAACCCTGAATTCCATCGATCAGACGTGGGATGGTGAAGTTAATGATGTGCGATGGTTAATGACTGACTATATATGCCATTTGCAAGGAAATTAATAATTGAATTTACCAAAATATATAAGTGAAATAATTAAGATTGATATATAATACCACAACGCTTTTGTTTTTGTATAACTCTTGTAATATGTGTTTTCTACCATCTTGTTACTATTTACTTATTAATATACTTGAGTGTGTTTGGAGGGGTGATGGTTATGCCAAAACTCCTTCAATTTGTATTTTTTTGCTGCTAAAAAAGTTAATTAAGACGCTTAATTTGTGAATATATATATATATATATATATATATATATACGGGTAATCGATTTTATTGTTATTACGTACGTACGTACGTGTGCTTGTTTATCTGTATATATGGAGTAATTTGAATATTTAACAAATTAATTAAGAGTAGTCACAGGTGAAATTAATCTTATATATATGCTTAAAAAAGTGTACGTGTCATAAGCTGCTTAATATATATTGTATTGGAAATATAGGCTTGAAATGGGGTTTAGAATAACAATAAATACTTGGATAACTTCGTGGATCGTGTTTAGTACATTATTCATAATACGTAATTCGACCCTATGTCTGTGGTATCACGAATTCAGACAGAGGATAATCCAAGAAACTTGATTTGAATCACAAGCTTAATTCAAATCCAAACACAAAATATCTTTGCTTTGATTTTCATTCGTCAAAGACTATTTCAGCAAAATATCGATTACGAAATCATAAATTCTTCCTTCGCTCTTCTCGGTTTCTATCTATTTTGCACAAAAACCGAGATTGCCTATTTATAGGCAAAGAAATCGGCGATTGGTGGCGGTTGGCGGTGGCCAGCAGTTATCCGGCGGTGGCGGTTTTAAGGCGATGGTTATTCGGTGGCGGTTACATATATATACAAACAAGTAATTTTAAGGCGGCGGTTTTAAAGCGGTGATTGCCCCTCGGACCCCGCCAGGGGCGATGCCCCTTGGAACCCCACCAGGGGCCACACTCCCGGACCCCCATATTTCCGATACCAACTTAGCTTATTCGAGTGTGCACTCTGCACTTTCAAATCCGAATTATAACTAAGTATAGAATCGGCTAGTGATCATGTCAATCCCGATCATACTAAATTGCTTGATAACACTAAATTAGTAACATATTGTTCATGCAAGTACTTAATTATAATTTATACAAACAAGTAATTTTGATGTAGCTGTAAAATCATATATATTTAAGATGGTAAGTAAACTTTTATGAACGTTATTCTACGTAATTAATTAGAAATATATTAAAATTGAAAACCAACAGAATATTTAAAATGATTAATAATATATAAAAAAACTAAATTAAATACCCGTGTGATACACAAACTAGTTTAAAATAGTAAATATTAAATAATTATAAAACGTGAATAAAATGAGAATTTAAAAAATGACGACAGACGGCGTCAGAACTCAGACCAGCAGTGGAAACATTGACTCGATGAGGAGAGGACGGCAGAAATGTGGTATAATGATATAAAGAAACGTGGCTGTATTTCTTGTACAATTTATCGATCATTATTGTTACAATTAAGGGCAATAAGGTTAAACGTTTAGTAATTATATTTAAAAAAGAATTTAAAATGATTATAAATATTTTAGGAAGATAAAACTAAGAATTTAGTTAATTATGGTATTTTAAAATATTATAAAATATGAATATAATATTTGTAAATTAAGGTGGGCAAATACGATATATATTTTAGGATTTAAGAATGACATATATGAAATTATCTCTATTAATTTTGATTTAAATTAAATTTAAAATTGAATCCAATTTTGACCAACAAAAGTTAAAATTGAATTTTAATTATCAAAATGGATGATTAAGATTTAATAATTAAAATTTTTATCAAAGTTTAATAGCTAAGATTATTTAATGGATTTTATTGAAATTAGACTTTTATTTTAGATTAGATTAGAAGATATAGATAAAACTAATGGAAAAAGAAACTTTGTTTTGGTATATATTATTGAGAATGAAAAATATACATAAAATTGGTTAGTTTTTCCTTGAATTAGGCACGTAATTAATGAATCTTTTGTTTGCTTAATTATTAGTATACGTGAGTTGTGTTTAATAAAGTCAATGTATAAAATTTAGTTTTAAAATTTTAATATTCAATTACAAGTGATTCAGTATATAATCACATATAATTTGTAAAATCATCACATGTGAATTACGAAAATGTCACTCTGTTCAAAATTTTAAAATGCAATCTGGACCATTAATCCAAGAAATAAAATTAGTCTCTTAAGACTATATTGAACATTATTCATATGCGTACATCAATCTATAATTGAAAATTATGTGGTTGTGAGATTTGAAATATCTTTTACAAAAAAAAAAGAAAAGAAAAAAGTAATCATCTTAATTAGTTCGTGAACCCAATTAAAAACCATATATATGTCTTAAACATCGAATCAATGTTGTAAGAGCGATTACATATAACCAAAAGAATTTGGTTTTTTAAATATATGAAAGAAAATACATAATCTCTCTATATATATATAAAGAAAAATATTTTTAGGAATGTTTTCTCAAATAAAAATTCAATTAACCAATTAAAACCTCTCATATCATTAATTTTGATCAAAAGTTTTAATTTTAACTTCCACAATTAAAAAGATCAATTTGCAAGAAAATATAAAACCAATTATAAGGGAGCTATATGAAAATATATAGGGGTGTTTGTATAAATTATATATTTATATTTAATAAATGTATTTAACTGTATATAATTATAGTTTTTCTTTTATAACTTTGAATTTATAATTATTGGTATAAATATAATTTTATATTTATAATCATTTCATTTTTATCTACATTTTGATATAATTTTTACCTAAATCCGGCACAAAATTTTAAAAAAGTAATTTTTTATTAGTAAAAAAAATATATTTATACTTTGATTTCGTGTAAATCAAAACTAATGACACTTAATCTTTTCTAAATAGGAATATGTATTTATTTGCTTATTTTTTTTATAAAACTCTAAACCAATGAACATATTTATGCTTAATATCTTAATTTTTATGTTATATATAACTAAATCATGAATTCTTTTCTACGAGGTCTTTTTTATTTTAAAGTATATGAGAATATGTATCTACAACAGATTAGGTGAGGTTTAATACTTTTTATGGAATCATTTATGTTTGTGAATCCCTAAATCAGTAATCTTTTTTGTTAACATAATTAAACAATGTTAAACTCTCGATGACAATGATTTATAATAAAATATTGATTAAATTATGATGATTTAAATAAACATACTATTTGTAAGTGATTAATGACACTTAATCTTTTCTAAATAGGAATATGTATTTATTTGCTTATATTTTTTATAAAACTCTAAACCAATGAACATATTTATGCTTAATATCTTAATTTTTATGTTATGAATAACTAAATCAGGAATTCTTTTCTACAAGGTCTTTTTTATTTTAAAGTATATAAGAATATGTATCTACAACAGATTAGGTGAGGTATAATACTTTTTATGGAATCATTTATGTTTGTGAATCCCTAAATCAGTAATATTTTTTGTTAACATAATCAAACAATATTAAACTCTCGATGACAATGATTTATAATAAAATATTGATTAAATTGTGATGATTTAAATAAACATACTATTTGTAAGTGATTAATGACACTTAATCTTTTCTAAATAGGAATATGTATTTATTTGCTTATTTTTTTATAAAACTCTAAACCAATGAACATATTTATGCTTAATATCTTAATTTTTATGTTATGAATAACTAAATCATGAATTCTTTTCTACGAGGTCTTTTTTATTTTAAAGTATATGAGAATATGTATCTACAACAGATTAGGTGAGGTATAATACTTTTTATGGAATCATTTATGTTTGTGAATCCCTAAATCAGTAATCTTTTTTGTTAACATAATCAAACAATGTTAAACTCTCGATGACAATGATTTATAATAAAATATTGATTAAATTGTGATGATTTAAATAAACATACTATTTGTAAGTGATTAATGACACTTAATCTTTTCTAAATAGGAATATGTATTTATTTGCTTATTTTTTTTTTATAAAACTCTAAACCAATGAACATATTTATGCTTAATATCTTAAGTTTATGTTATGAATAACTAAATCAGGAATTCTTTTCTACAAGGTCATTTTTATTTTAAAGTATATAAGAATATGTATCTACAACAGATTTGATGAGGTATAATACTTTTTATGTAATCATTTATGTTTGTGAATTCCTAAATCAGTAATCTTTTTTGTTAACATAATCAAACAATGTTAAACTCTCGATGACAATGATTTATAATAAAATATTGATTAAATTGTGATGATTTAAATAAACATACTATTTGTAAGTGATTAATGACACTTAATCTTTTCTAAATAGGAATATGTATTTATTTGCTTATTTTTTTTTATAAAACTCTAAACCAATTAACATATTTATGCTTAATATCTTAATTTTTATGTTATGAATAACTAAATCATGTATTCTTTTCTACGAGGTCTTTTTTATTTTAAAGTATATGAGAATATGTATCTACAACAGATTAGGTGAGGGATAATACTTTTTATGGAATCATTTATGTTTGTGAATACCTAAATCAGTTATCTTTTTTGTTAACATAATCAAACAATGTTAAACTCTCGATGACAATGATTTATAATAAAATATTGATTAAATTGTGATGATTTAAATAAACATACTATTTGTAAGTGATTAATGACACTTAATCTTTTCTAAATAGGAATATGTATTTATTTGATTATTTTTTTTATAAAACTCTAAACCAATGAACATATTTATGCTTAATATCTTAATTTTTATGTTATGAATAACTAAATCATGTATTCTTTTCTAGGATGTATTTTTTGTTTTAAAGTATATGAGAATATGTATCTACAACACATTAGGTGAGGTATAATACTTTTTATGGAATCATTTATGTTTGTGAATCCCTAAATCAGTAATCTTTTTTGTTAACATAAAGAAACAATGTTAAACTCTCGATGAAAATGATTTATAATAAAATATTGATTAAATTGTGATGATTTAAATAAACATACTATTTGTAAGTGATTAATGACACTTAATCTTTTCTAAATAGGAATATGTATTTATTTGCTTATTTTTTTTATAAAACTATAAACCAGTGAATATATTTATGCTTAATATCTTAACTTTTATGTTATGAATAACTAAATCAGGAATTCTTTTCTACAAGGTCTTTTTTATTTTAAAGTATATGAGAATATGTATCTACAACAGATTAGGTGAGGTATAATACTTTTTATGGAATCATTTATGTTTGTGAATCCCTAAATCAGTAATCTTTTTTGTTAACATAATCAAACAATGTTAAACTCTCGATGACAATGATTTATAATAAAATATTGATTAAATTGTGATGATTTAAATAAACATACTATTTGTAAGTGATTAATGACACTTAATCTTTTCTAAATAGGAATATGTATTTATTTGCTTATTTTTTTTATAAAACTCTAAACCAATGAACATATTTATGCTTAATATCTTAATTTTTATGTTATGAATAACTAAATCATGTATTCTTTTCTACGAGGTCTTTTTTGTTTTAAAGTATATGAGAATATGTATATACAACAGATTAGGTGAGGTATAATACTTTTTATGGAATCATTTATGTTGGTGAATCCCTAAATCAGTAATCTTTTTTGTTAACATAATCAAACAATGTTAAACTCTCGATGACAATGATTTATAATAAAATATTGATTAAATTGTGATGATTTAAATAAACATACTATTTGTAAGTGATTAATGACACTTAATCTTTTCTAAATAGGAATATGTATTTATTTGCTTATTTTTTTTTATAAAACTCTAAACCAATGAACATATTTATGCTTAATATCTTAATTTTTATGTTATGAATAACTAAATCAGGAATTCTTTTCTACAAGGTCTTTTTTATTTTAAAGTATAAAATAATATGTATCTACAACAGATTAGGTGAGGTATAATACTTTTTATGGAATCATTTATGTTTGTAAATCCCTAAATCAGTAATCTTTTTTGTTAACATAATCAAACAATGTTAAACTCTCGATGACAATGATTTATAATAAAATATTGATTAAATTGTGATGATTTAAATAAACATACTATTTGTAAGTGATTAATGACAATTAATCTTTTCTAAATAGGAATATGTATTTATTTGCTTATTTTTTTTATAAAACTCTAAACCAATTAACATATTTATGCTTAATATCTTAATTTTTATGTTATGAATAACTAAATCAGGAATTCTTTTCTACGAGGTCATTTTTATTTTAAAGTATATGAGAATATGTATCTACAACAGATTAGGTGAGGTATAATACTTTTTATGGAATCATTTATGTTTGTAAATCCCTAAATCAGTAATCTTTTTTGTTAACATAATCAAACAATGTTAAACTCTCGATGACAATGATTTATAATAAAATATTGATGAAATTGTGATGATTTAAATAAACATACTATTTGTAAGTGATTAATGACACTTAATCTTTTCTAAATAGGAATATGTATTTATTTGCTTATTTTTTTTATAAAACTCTAAACCAATTAACATATTTATGCTTAATATCTTAATTTTTATGTTATGAATAACTAAATCAGGAATTCTTTTCTACAAGGTCTTTTTTATTTTAAAGTATATAAGAATATGTATCTACAACAGATTAGGTGAGGTATAATACTTTTTATGGAATCATTTATGTTTGTGAATCCCTAAATCAGTAATATTTTTTGTTAACATAATCAAACAATATTAAACTCTCGATGACAATGATTTATAATAAAATATTGATTAAATTGTGATGATTTAAATAAACATACTATTTGTAAGTGATTAATGACACTTAATCTTTTCTAAATAGGAATATGTATTTATTTGCTTATTTTTTTATAAAACTCTAAACCAATGAACATATTTATGCTTAATATCTTAATTTTTATGTTATGAATAACTAAATCATGAATTCTTTTCTACGAGGTCTTTTTTATTTTAAAGTATATGAGAATATGTATCTACAACAGATTAGGTGAGGTATAATACTTTTTATGGAATCATTTATGTTTGTGAATCCCTAAATCAGTAATCTTTTTTGTTAACATAATCAAACAATGTTAAACTCTCGATGACAATGATTTATAATAAAATATTGATTAAATTGTGATGATTTAAATAAACATACTATTTGTAAGTGATTAATGACACTTAATCTTTTCTAAATAGGAATATGTATTTATTTGCTTATTTTTTTTTTTATAAAACTCTAAACCAATGAACATATTTATGCTTAATATCTTAAGTTTATGTTATGAATAACTAAATCAGGAATTCTTTTCTACAAGGTCATTTTTATTTTAAAGTATATAAGAATATGTATCTACAACAGATTTGATGAGGTATAATACTTTTTATGTAATCATTTATGTTTGTGAATTCCTAAATCAGTAATCTTTTTTGTTAACATAATCAAACAATGTTAAACTCTCGATGACAATGATTTATAATAAAATATTGATTAAATTGTGATGATTTAAATAAACATACTATTTGTAAGTGATTAATGACACTTAATCTTTTCTAAATAGGAATATGTATTTATTTGCTTATTTTTTTTTATAAAACTCTAAACCAATTAACATATTTATGCTTAATATCTTAATTTTTATGTTATGAATAACTAAATCATGTATTCTTTTCTACGAGGTCTTTTTTATTTTAAAGTATATGAGAATATGTATCTACAACAGATTAGGTGAGGGATAATACTTTTTATGGAATCATTTATGTTTGTGAATCCCTAAATCAGTTATCTTTTTTGTTAACATAATCAAACAATGTTAAACTCTCGATGACAATGATTTATAATAAAATATTGATTAAATTGTGATGATTTAAATAAACATACTATTTGTAAGTGATTAATGACACTTAATCTTTTCTAAATAGGAATATGTATTTATTTGCTTATTTTTTTTATAAAACTCTAAACCAATGAACATATTTATGCTTAATATCTTAACTTTTATGTTATGAATAACTAAATCAGGAATTCTTTTCTACGAGGTATTTTTTATTTTAAAGTATATGAGAATATGTATCTACAACAGATTAGGTGAGGTATAATACTTTTTATGGAATCATTTATGTTTGTGAATCCCTAAATCAGTAATCTTTTTTGTTAACATAATTAAACAATGTTAAACTCTCGATGACAATGATTTATAATAAAATATTGATTAAATTGTGATGATTTAAATAAACATACTATTTGTAAGTGATTAATGACACTTAATCTTTTCTAAATAGGAATACGTATTTATTTGCTTATTTTTTTTATAAAACTCTAAACCAATTAACATATTTATGCTTAATATCTTAATTTTTATATTATGAATAACTAAATCAGGAATTCTTTTCTACGAGGTCATTTTTATTTTAAAGTATATGAGAATATGTATCTACAACAGATTAGGTGAGGTATAATACTTTTTATGGAATCATTTATGTTTGTAAATCCCTAAATCAGTAATCTTTTTTGTTAACATAATCAAACAATGTTAAACTCTCGATGACAATGATTTATAATAAAATATTGATGAAATTGTGATGATTTAAATAAACATACTATTTGTAAGTGATTAATGACACTTAATCTTTTCTAAATAGGAATATGTATTTATTTGCTTATTTTTTTTATAAAACTCTAAACCAATGAACATATTTATGCTTAATATCTTAATTTTTATGTTATGAATAACGAAATCATGTATTCTTTTCTACGAGGTCTTTTTTGTTTTAAAGTATATGAGAATATGTATCTACAACAGATTAGGTGAGGTATAATACTTTTTATGGAATCATTTATGTTTGTGAATCCCTAAATCAGTAATCTTTTTTGTTAACATAATGAAACAATGTTAAACTCTCGATGAAAATGATTTATAATAAAATATTGATTAAATTGTGATGATTTAAATAAACATACTATTTGTAAGTGATTAATGACACTTAATCTTTTCTAAATAGGAATATGTATTTATTTGATTATTTTTTTTATAAAACTATAAACCAGTGAACATATTTATGCTTAATATCTTAACTTTTATGTTATGAATAACTAAATCAGGAATTCTTTTCTACAAGGACTTTTTTATTTTAAAGTATATGAGAATATGTATCTACAACAGATTAGGTGAGGTATAATACTTTTTATGGAATCATTTATGTTTGTGAATCCCTAAATCAGTAATCTTTTTTGTTAACATAATTAAACAATGTTAAACTCTCGATGACAATGATTTATAATAAAATATTGATGAAATTGTGATGATTTAAATAAACATACTATTTGTAAGTGATTAATGACACTCAATCTTTTCTAAATTGGAATATTTATTTATTTGCTTATTTTTTTTATAAAACTCTAATCCAATGAACATATTTATGCTTAATATCTTAATTTTTATGTTATGAATAACTAAATCATGTATTCTTTTCTACGAGGTCTTTTTTGTTTTAAAGTATATGAGAATATGTATCTACAACAGATTAGGTGAGGTATAATACTTTTTATGGAATCATTTATGTTTGTGAATCCCTAAATCAGTAATCTTTTTTGTTAACATAATGAAACAATGTTAAACTCTCGATGAAAATGATTTATAATAAAATATTGATTAAATTGTGATGATTTAAATAAACATACTATTTGTAAGTGATTAATGACACTTAATCTTTTCTAAATAGGAATATGTATTTATTTGCTTATTTTTTTTATAAAACTCTAAACCAATGAACATATTTATGCTTAATATCGTAATTTTTATTTTATGAATAACTAAATCATGTATTCTTTTCTACGAGGTATTTTTTGTTTTAAAGTATATGAGAATATGTATCTACAACAGATTAGGTGAGGTATAATACTTTTTATGGAATCATTTATGTTTGTGAATCCCTAAATCAGTAATCTTTTTTGTTAACATAATGAAACAATGTTAAACTCTCGATGAAAATGATTTATAATAAAATATTGATTAAATTGTGATGATTTAAATAAACATACTATTTGTAAGTGATTAATGACACTTAATCTTTTCTAAATAGGAATATGTATTTATTTGCTTATTTTTTTTATAAAACTCTAAACCAATCAACATATTTATGCTTAATATCTTAATTTTTATGTTATGAATAACTAAATCAGGTATTCTTTTCTACGAGGTATTTTTTGTTTTAAAGTATATGAGAATATGTATCTACAACAGATTAGGTGAGGTATAATACTTTTTATGGAATCATTTATGTTGGTGAATCCCTAAATCAGTAATCTTTTTTGTTAACATAATCAAACAATGTTAAACTCTCGATTACAATGATTTATAATAAAATATTGATTAAATTGTGATGATTTAAATAAACATACTATTTGTAAGTGATTAATGACACTTAATCTTTTCTAAATAGGAATATGTATTTATTTGCTTATTTTTTTTATAAAACTCTAAACCAATCAACATATTTATGCTTAATATCTTAATTTTTATGTTATGAATAACTAAATCATGTATTCTTTTCTAGGAGGTATTTTTTGTTTTAAAGTATATGAGAATATGTATCTACAAAAGATTAGGTGAGCTATAAATTTTTTATGGAATAATTTATGTTTGTGAATCCCTAAATCAGTAATCTTTTTTGTTAACATAATCAAACAATGTTAAACTCTCGATGACAATGATATATAATAAAATATTGATTAAATTGTGATGATTTAAATAAACATACTATTTGTAAGTGATTAATGACACTTAATCTTTTCTAAATAGGAATATGTATTTATTTGCTTATTTATTTTATAAAACTATAAACCAGTGAACATATTTATGCTTAATATCTTAACTTTTATGTTATGAATAACTAAATCAGGAATTCTTTTCTACAAGGTATTTTTTATTTTAAAGTGTATGAGAATATGTATCTACAACAGATTAGGTGAGGTATAATACTTTTTATGGAATCATTTATGTTTGTGAATCCCTAAATCAGTAATCTTTTTTGTTAACATAATCAAACAATGTTAAACTCTCGATGACAATGATTTATAATAAAATATTGATTAAATTGTGATGATTTAAATAAACATACTATTTGTAAGTGATTAATGACACTTAATCTTTTCTAAATAGGAATATGTATTTATTTGCTTATTTTTTTTTATAAAACTCTAAACCAATGAACATATTTATGCTTAATATCTTAAGTTTTATGTTATGAATAACTAAATCAGGAATTCTTTTCTACAAGGTCATTTTTATTTTAAAGTATATAAGAATATGTATCTACAACAGATTAGATGAGGTATAATACTTTTTATGTAATCATTTATGTTTGTGAATTCCTAAATCAGTAATCTTTTTTGTTAACATAATCAAACAATGTTAAACTCTCGATGACAATGATTTATAATAAAATATTGATTAAATTGTGATGATTTAAATAAACATACTATTTGTAAGTGATTAATGACACTTAATCTTTTCTAAATAGGAATATGTATTTATTTGCTTATTTTTTTTTATAAAACTATAAACCAATTAACATATTTATGCTTAATATCTTAATTTTTATGTTATGAATAACTAAATCATGTATTCTTTTCTACGAGGTCTTTTTTATTTTAAAGTATATGAGAATATGTATCTACAACAGATTAGGTGAGGTATAATACTTTTTATGGAATCATTTATGTTTGTAAATCCCTAAATCAGTAATCTTTTTTGGTAACATAATCAAACAATGTTAAACTCTCGATGACAACGATTTATAATAAAATATTGATTAAATTGTGATGATTTAAATAAACATACTATTTGTAAGTGATTAATGACACTTAATCTTTTCTAAATAGGAATATGTATTTATTTGCTTATTTTTTTTATAAAACTCTAAACCAATGAACATATTTATGCTTAATATCTTAATTTTTATGTTATGAATAACTAAATCATGTATTCTTTTCTACGAGGTCTTTTTTGTTTTAAAGTATATGAGAATATGTATATACAACAGATTAGGTGAGGTATAATACTTTTTATGGAATCATTTATGTTGTTGAATCCCTAAATCAGTAATCTTTTTTGTTAACATAATCAAACAATGTTAAACTCTCGATGACAATGATTTATAATAAAATATTGATTAAATTGTGATGATTTAAATAAACATACTATTTGTAAGTGATTAATGACACTTAATCTTTTCTAAATAGGAATATGTATTTATTTGCTTATTTTTTTTTATAAAACTCTAAACCAATGAACATATTTATGCTTAATATCTTAATTTTTATGTTATGAATAACTAAATCAGGAATTCTTTTCTACAAGGTCTTTTTTATTTTAAAGTATATAATAATATGTATCTACAACAGATTAGGTGAGGTATAATACTTTTTATGGAATCATTTATGTTTGTGAATCCCTAAATCAGTAATCTTTTTTGTTAACATAATCAAACAATGTTAAACTCTCGATGACAATGATTTATAATAAAATATTGATTAAATTGTGATGATTTAAATAAACATACTATTTGTAAGTGATTAATGACACTTAATCTTTTCTAAATAGGAATATGTATTTATCTGCTTATTTTTTTTTATAAAACTCTAAACCAATGAACATATTTATGCTTAATATCTTAATTTTTATGTTATGAATAACTAAATCAGGAATTCTTTTCTACAATGTCATTTTTATTTTAAAGTATATAAGAATATGTATCTACAACAGATTTGATGAGGTATAATACTTTTTATGTAATCATTTATGTTTGTGAATTCCTAAATCAGTAATCTTTTTTGTTAACATAATCAAACAATGTTAAACTCTCGATGACAATGATTTATAATAAAATATTGATTAAATTGTGATGATTTAAATAAACATACTATTTGTAAGTGATTAATGACAATTAATCTTTTCTAAATAGGAATATGTATTTATTTGCTTATTTTTTTTATAAAACTCTAAACCAATGAACATATTTATGCTTAATATCTTAATTTTTATTTTATGAATAACTAAATCATGTATTCTTTTCTACGAGGTCTTTTTTATTTTAAAGTATATGAGAATATGTATCTACAACAGATTAGGTGAGGGATAATACTTTTTATGGAATCATTTATGTTTGTGAATACCTAAATCAGTTATCATTTTTGTTAACATAATCAAACAATGTTAAACTCTCGATGACAATGATTTATAATAAAATATTGATTAAATTGTGATGATTTAAATAAACATACTATTTGTAAGTGATTAATGACACTTAATCTTTTCTAAATAGGAATATGTATTTATTTGATTATTTTTTTTATAAAACTCTAAACCAATGAACATATTTATGCTTAATATCTTAATTTTTATGTTATGAATAACTAAATCATGTATTCTTTTCTACGATGTATTTTTTGTTTTAAAGTATATGAGAATATGTATCTACAACACATTAGGTGAGGTATAATACTTTTTATGGAATCATTTATGTTTGTGAATCCCTAAATCAGTAATCTTTTTTGTTAACATAATTAAACAATGTTAAACTCTCGATGAAAATGATTTATAATAAAATATTGATTAAATTGTGATGATTTAAATAAACATACTATTTGTAAGTGATTAATGACACTTAATCTTTTCTAAATAGGAATATGTATTTATTTGCTTATTTATTTTATAAAACTATAAACCAGTGAACATATTTATGCTTAATATCTTAACTTTTATGTTATGAATAACTAAATCAGGAATTCTTTTCTACAAGGTATTTTTTATTTTAAAGTATATGAGAATATGTATCTACAACAGATTAGGTGAGGTATAATACTTTTTATGGAATCATTTATGTTTGTGAATCCCTAAATCAGTAATATTTTTTGTTAACATAATCAAACAATGTTAAACTCTCGATGACAATGATTTATAATAAAATATTGATTAAATTGTGATGATTTAAATAAACATACTATTTGTAAGTGATTAATGACACTTAATCTTTTCTAAATAGGAATATGAATTTATTTGCTTATTTTTTTTATAAAACTCTAAACCAATGAACATATTTATGCTTAATATCTTAAGTTTTATGTTATGAATAACTAAATCAGGAATTCTTTTCTACAAGGTCATTTTTATTTTAAAGTATACAAGAATATGTATCTACAACAGATTAGATGAGGTATAATACTTTTTATGTAATCATTTATGTTTGTGAATTCCTAAATCAGTAATCTTTTTTGTTAACATAATCAAACAATGTTAAACTCTCGATGACAATGATTTATAATAAAATATTGATTAAATTGTGATGATTTAAATAAACATACTATTTGTAAGTGATTAATGACACTTAATCTTTTCTAAATAGGAATATGTATTTATTTGCTTATTTTTTTTTATAAAACTCTAAACCAATTAACATATTTATGCTTAATATCTTAATTTTTATGTTATGAATAACTAAATCATGTATTCTTTTCTACGAGGTCTTTTTTATTTTAAAGTATATGAGAATATGTATCTACAACAGATTAGGTGAGGTATAATACTTTTTATGGAATCATTTATGTTTGTAAATCCCTAAATCAGTAATCTTTTTTGGTAACATAATCAAACAATGTTAAACTCTCGATGACAACGATTTATAATAAAATATTGATTAAATTGTGATGATTTAAATAAACATACTATTTGTAAGTGATTAATGACACTTAATCTTTTCTAAATAGGAATATGTATTTATTTGCTTATTTTTTTTATAAAACTCTAAACCAATGAACATATTTATGCTTAATATCTTAATTTTTATGTTATGAATAACTAAATCATGTATTCTTTTCTACGAGGTCTTTTTTGTTTTAAAGTATATGAGAATATGTATATACAACAGATTAGGTGAGGTATAATACTTTTTATGGAATCATTTATGTTGTTGAATCCCTAAATCAGTAATCTTTTTTGTTAACATAATCAAACAATGTTAAACTCTCGATGACAATGATTTATAATAAAATATTGATTAAATTGTGATGATTTAAATAAACATACTATTTGTAAGTGATTAATGACACTTAATCTTTTCTAAATAGGAATATGTATTTATTTGCTTATTTTTTTTATAAAACTCTAAACCAATGAACATATTTATGCTTAATATCTTAATTTTTATGTTATGAATAACTAAATCAGGAATTCTTTTCTACAAGGTCTTTTTTATTTTAAAGTATATAATAATATGTATCTACAACAGATTAGGTGAGGTATAATACTTTTTATGGAATTATTTATGTTTGTGAATCCCTAAATCAGTAATCTTTTTTGTTAACATAATCAAACAATGTTAAACTCTCGATGACAATGATTTATAATAAAATATTGATTAAATTGTGATGATTTAAATAAACATACTATTTGTAAGTGATTAATGACACTTAATCTTTTCTAAATAGGAATATGTATTTATTTGCTTATTTTTTTTTATAAAACTCTAAACCAATGAACATATTTATGCTTAATATCTTAATTTTTATGTTATGAATAACTAAATCAGGAATTCTTTTCTACAAGGTCATTTTTATTTTAAAGAATATAAGAATATGTATCTACAACTGATTTGATGAGGTATAATACTTTTTATGTAATCATTTATGTTTGTGAATTCCTAAATCAGTAATCTTTTTTGTTAACATAATCAAACAATGTTAAACTCTCGATGACAATGATTTATAATAAAATATTGATTAAATTGTGATGATTTAAATAAACATACTATTTGTAAGTGATTAATGACAATTAATCTTTTCTAAATAGGAATATGTATTTATTTGCTTATTTTTTTTATAAAACTCTAAACCAATGAACATATTTATGCTTAATATCTTAATTTTATTTTATGAATAACTAAATCATGTATTCTTTTCTACGAGGTCTTTTTTATTTTAAAGTATATGAGAATATGTATCTACAACAGATTAGGTGAGGGATAATACTTTTTATGGAATCATTTATGTTTGTGAATACCTAAATCAGTTATCTTTTTTGTTAACATAATCAAACAATGTTAAACTCTCGATGACAATGATTTATAATAAAATATTGATTAAATTGTGATGATTTAAATAAACATACTATTTGTAAGTGATTAATGACACTTAATCTTTTCTAAATAGGAATATGTATTTATTTGATTATTTTTTTTATAAAACTCTAAACCAATGAACATATTTATGCTTAATATCTTAATTTTTATGTTATGAATAACTAAATCATGTATTCTTTTCTACGATGTATTTTTTGTTTTAAAGTATATGAGAATATGTATCTACAACACATTAGGTGAGGTATAATACTTTTTATGGAATCATTTATGTTTGTGAATCCCTAAATCAGTAATCTTTTTTGTTAACATAATGAAACAATGTTAAACTCTCGATGAAAATGATTTATAATAAAATATTGATTAAATTGTGATGATTTAAATAAACATACTATTTGTAAGTGATTAATGACACTTAATCTTTTCTAAATAGGAATATGTATTTATTTGCTTATTTTTTTTATAAAACTCTAAACCAATTAACATATTTATGCTTAATATCTTAATTTTTATGTTATGAATAACTAAATCATGTATTCTTTTCTACGAGGTCTTTTTTATTTTAAAGTATATGAGAATATGTATCTACAATAGATTAGGTGAGGTATAATACTTTTTATGGAATCATTTATGTTTTTAAATCCCTAAATCAGTAATCTTTTTTGTTAACATAATCAAACAATGTTAAACTCTCGATGACAATGATTTATAATAAAATATTGATTAAATTGTGATGATTTAAATAAACATACTATTTGTAAGTGATTAATGACACTTAATCTTTTCTAAATAGGAATATGTATTTATTTGCTTTTTTTTTTTTTTATAAAACTCTAAACCAATTAACATATTTATGCTTAATATCTTAATTTTTATGTTATGAATAACTAAATCATGTATTCTTTTCTACGAGGTCTTTTTTATTTTAAAGTATATGAGAATATGTATCTACAACAGATTAGGTGAGGTATAATACTTTTTATGGAATCATTTATGTTTTTAAATCCCTAAATCAGTAATCTTTTTTGTTAACATAATAAAACAATGTTAAACTCTCGATGACAATGATTTATAATAAAATATTGATTAAATTGTGATGATTTAAATAAACATACTATTTGTAAGTGATTAATGACACTTAATCTTTTCTAAATAGGAATATGTATTTATTTGCTTATTTTTTTTATAAAACTCTAAACCAATGAACATATTTATGCTTAATATCTTAATTTTTATGTTATGAATAACTAAATCATGTATTCTTTTCTACGAGGTCTTTTTTGTTTTAAAGTATATGAGAATATGTATATACAACAGATTAGGTGAGGTATAATACTTTTTATGGAATCATTTATGTTGGTGAATCCCTAAATCAGTAATCTTTTTTGTTAACATAATCAAACAATGTTAAACTCTCGATGACAATGATTTATAATAAAATATTGATTAAATTGTGATGATTTAAATAAACATACTATTTGTAAGTGATTAATGACACTTAATCTTTTCTAAATAGGAATATGTATTTATTTGCTTATTTTTTTTTATAAAACTCTAAACCAATGAACATATTTATGCTTAATATCTTAATTTTTATGTTATGAATAACTAAATCAGGAATTCTTTTCTACAAGGTCTTTTTTATTTTAAAGTATAAAATAATATGTATCTACAACAGATTAGGTGAGGTATAATACTTTTTATGGAATCATTTATGTTTGTAAATCCCTAAATCAGTAATCTTTTTTGTTAACATAATCAAACAATGTTAAACTCTCGATGACAATGATTTATAATAAAATATTGATTAAATTGTGATGATTTAAATAAACATACTATTTGTAAGTGATTAATGACAATTAATCTTTTCTAAATAGGAATATGTATTTATTTGCTTATTTTTTTTATAAAACTCTAAACCAATGAACATATTTATGCTTAATATCTTAATTTTTATTTTATGAATAACTAAATCATGTATTCTTTTCTACGAGGTCTTTTTTATTTTAAAGTATATGAGAATATGTATCTACAACAGATTAGGTGAGGGATAATACTTTTTATGGAATCATTTATGTTTGTGAATACCTAAATCAGTTATCTTTTTTGTTAACATAATCAAACAATGTTAAACTCTCGATGACAATGATTTATAATAAAATATTGATTAAATTGTGATGATTTAAATAAACATACTATTTGTAAGTGATTAATGACACTTAATCTTTTCTAAATAGGAATATGTATTTATTTGATTATTTTTTTTATAAAACTCTAAACCAATGAACATATTTATGCTTAATATCTTAATTTTTATGTTATGAATAACTAAATCATGTATTCTTTTCTAGGATGTATTTTTTGTTTTAAAGTATATGAGAATATGTATCTACAACACATTAGGTGAGGTATAATACTTTTTATGGAATCATTTATGTTTGTGAATCCCTAAATCAGTAATCTTTTTTGTTAACATAATGAAACAATGTTAAACTCTCGATGAAAATGATTTATAATAAAATATTGATTAAATTGTGATGATTTAAATAAACATACTATTTGTAAGTGATTAATGACACTTAATCTTTTCTAAATAGGAATATGTATTTATTTGCTTATTTTTTTTATAAAACTATAAACCAGTGAATATATTTATGCTTAATATCTTAACTTTTATGTTATGAATAACTAAATCAGGAATTCTTTTCTACAAGGTCTTTTTTATTTTAAAGTATATGAGAATATGTATCTACAACAGATTAGGTGAGGTATAATACTTTTTATGGAATCATTTATGTTTGTGAATCCCTAAATCAGTAATCTTTTTTGTTAACATAATCAAACAATGTTAAACTCTCGATGACAATGATTTATAATAAAATATTGATTAAATTGTGATGATTTAAATAAACATACTATTTGTAAGTGATTAATGACACTTAATCTTTTCTAAATAGGAATATGTATTTATTTGCTTATTTTTTTTATAAAACTCTAAACCAATTAACATATTTATGCTTAATATCTTAATTTTTATGTTATGAATAACTAAATCATGTATTCTTTTCTACGAGGTCTTTTTTATTTTAAAGTATATGAGAATATGTATCTACAATAGATTAGGTGAGGTATAATACTTTTTATGGAATCATTTATGTTTTTAAATCCCTAAATCAGTAATCTTTTTTGTTAACATAATCAAACAATGTTAAACTCTCGATGACAATGATTTATAATAAAATATTGATTAAATTGTGATGATTTAAATAAACATACTATTTGTAAGTGATTAATGACACTTAATCTTTTCTAAATAGGAATATGTATTTATTTGCTTTTTTTTTTTTTATAAAACTCTAAACCAATTAACATATTTATGCTTAATATCTTAATTTTTATGTTATGAATAACTAAATCATGTATTCTTTTCTACGAGGTCTTTTTTGTTTTAAAGTATATGAGAATATGTATATACAACAGATTAGGTGAGGTATAATACTTTTTATGGAATCATTTATGTTGGTGAATCCCTAAATCAGTAATCTTTTTTGTTAACATAATCAAACAATGTTAAACTCTCGATGACAATGATTTATAATAAAATATTGATTAAATTGTGATGATTTAAATAAACATACTATTTGTAAGTGATTAATGACACTTAATCTTTTCTAAATAGGAATATGTATTTATTTGCTTATTTTTTTTTATAAAACTCTAAACCAATGAACATATTTATGCTTAATATCTTAATTTTTATGTTATGAATAACTAAATCAGGAATTCTTTTCTACAAGGTCTTTTTTATTTTAAAGTATAAAATAATATGTATCTACAACAGATTAGGTGAGGTATAATACTTTTTATGGAATCATTTATGTTTGTAAATCCCTAAATCAGTAATCTTTTTTGTTAACATAATCAAACAATGTTAAACTCTCGATGACAATGATTTATAATAAAATATTGATTAAATTGTGATGATTTAAATAAACATACTATTTGTAAGTGATTAATGACAATTAATCTTTTCTAAATAGGAATATGTATTTATTTGCTTATTTTTTTTATAAAACTCTAAACCAATGAACATATTTATGCTTAATATATTAATTTTTATTTTATGAATAACTAAATCATGTATTCTTTTCTACGAGGTCTTTTTTGTTTTAAAGTATATGAGAATATGTATATACAACAGATTAGGTGAGGTATAATACTTTTTATGGAATCATTTATGTTGTTGAATCCCTAAATCAGTAATCTTTTTTGTTAACATAATCAAACAATGTTAAACTCTCGATGACAATGATTTATAATAAAATATTGATTAAATTGTGATGATTTAAATAAACATACTATTTGTAAGTGATTAATGACACTTAATCTTTTCTAAATAGGAATATGTATTTATTTGCTTATTTTTTTTATAAAACTCTAAACCAATCAACATATTTATGCTTAATATCTTAATTTTTATGTTATGAATAACTAAATCAGGAATTCTTTTCTACAAGGTCTTTTTTATTTTAAAGTATAAAATAATATGTATCTACAACAGATTAGGTGAGGTATAATACTTTTTATGGAATCATTTATGTTTGTAAATCCCTAAATCAGTAATCTTTTTTGTTAACATAATCAAACAATGTTAAACTCTCGATGACAATGATTTATAATAAAATATTGATTAAATTGTGATGATTTAAATAAACATACTATTTGTAAGTGATTAATGACACTTAATCTTTTCTAAATAGGAATATGTATTTATTTGCTTATTTTTTTTTATAAAACTCTAAACCAATGAACATATTTATGCTTAATATCTTAATTTTTATGTTATGAATAACTAAATCAGGAATTCTTTTCTACAAGGTCTTTTTTATTTTAAAGTATAAAATAATATATATCTACAACAGATTAGGTGAGGTATAATACTTTTTATGGAATCATTTATGTTTGTAAATCCCTAAATCAGTAATCTTTTTTGTTAACATAATCAAACAATGATAAACTCTCGATGACAATGATTTATAATAAAATATTGATTAAATTGTGATGATTTAAATAAACATACTATTTGTAAGTGATTAATGACAATTAATCTTTTCTAAATAGGAATATGTATTTATTTGCTTATTTTTTTTATAAAACTCTAAACCAATGAACATATTTATGCTTAATATCTTAATTTTTATTTTATGAATAACTAAATCATGTATTCTTTTCTACGAGGTCTTTTTTATTTTAAAGTATATGAGAATATGTATCTACAACAGATTAGGTGAGGGATAATACTTTTTATGGAATCATTTATGTTTATGAATACCTAAATCAGTTATCTTTTTTGTTAACATAATCAAACAATGTTAAACTCTCGATGACAATGATTTATAATAAAATATTGATTAAATTGTGATGATTTAAATAAACATACTATTTGTAAGTGATTAATGACACTTAATCTTTTCTAAATAGGAATATGTATTTATTTGATTATTTTTTTTATAAAACTCTAAACCAATGAACATATTTATGCTTAATATCTTAATTTTTATGTTATGAATAACTAAATCATGTATTCTTTTCTAGGATGTATTTTTTGTTTTAAAGTATATGAGAATATGTATCTACAACACATTAGGTGAGGTATAATACTTTTTATGGAATCATTTATGTTTGTGAATCCCTAAATCAGTAATCTTTTTTGTTAACATAATGAAACAATGTTAAACTCTCGATGAAAATGATTTATAATAAAATATTGATTAAATTGTGATGATTTAAATAAACATACTATTTGTAAGTGATTAATGACACTTAATCTTTTCTAAATAGGAATATGTATTTATTTGCTTATTTTTTTTATAAAACTATAAACCAGTGAATATATTTATGCTTAATATCTTAACTTTTATGTTATGAATAACTAAATCAGGAATTCTTTTCTACAAGGTCTTTTTTATTTTAAAGTATATGAGAATATGTATCTACAACAGATTAGGTGAGGTATAATACTTTTTATGGAATCATTTATGTTTGTGAATCCCTAAATCAGTAATCTTTTTTGTTAACATAATCAAACAATGTTAAACTCTCGATGACAATGATTTATAATAAAATATTGATTAAATTGTGATGATTTAAATAAACATACTATTTGTAAGTGATTAATGACACTTAATCTTTTCTAAATAGGAATATGTATTTATTTGCTTATTTTTTTTATAAAACTCTAAACCAATTAACATATTTATGCTTAATATCTTAATTTTTATGTTATGAATAACTAAATCATGTATTCTTTTCTACGAGGTCTTTTTTATTTTAAAGTATATGAGAATATGTATCTACAATAGATTAGGTGAGGTATAATACTTTTTATGGAATCATTTATGTTTTTAAATCCCTAAATCAGTAATCTTTTTTGTTAACATAATCAAACAATGTTAAACTCTCGATGACAATGATTTATAATAAAATATTGATTAAATTGTGATGATTTAAATAAACATACTATTTGTAAGTGATTAATGACACTTAATCTTTTCTAAATAGGAATATGTATTTATTTGCTTTTTTTTTTTTATAAAACTCTAAACCAATTAACATATTTATGCTTAATATCTTAATTTTTATGTTATGAATAACTAAATCATGTATTCTTTTCTACGAGGTCTTTTTTGTTTTAAAGTATATGAGAATATGTATATACAACAGATTAGGTGAGGTATAATACTTTTTATGGAATCATTTATGTTGGTGAATCCCTAAATCAGTAATCTTTTTTGTTAACATAATCAAACAATGTTAAACTCTCGATGACAATGATTTATAATAAAATATTGATTAAATTGTGATGATTTAAATAAACATACTATTTGTAAGTGATTAATGACACTTAATCTTTTCTAAATAGGAATATGTATTTATTTGCTTATTTTTTTTTATAAAACTCTAAACCAATGAACATATTTATGCTTAATATCTTAATTTTTATGTTATGAATAACTAAATCAGGAATTCTTTTCTACAAGGTCTTTTTTATTTTAAAGTATAAAATAATATGTATCTACAACAGATTAGGTGAGGTATAATACTTTTTATGGAATCATTTATGTTTGTAAATCCCTAAATCAGTAATCTTTTTTGTTAACATAATCAAACAATGTTAAACTCTCGATGACAATGATTTATAATAAAATATTGATTAAATTGTGATGATTTAAATAAACATACTATTTGTAAGTGATTAATGACAATTAATCTTTTCTAAATAGGAATATGTATTTATTTGCTTATTTTTTTTATAAAACTCTAAACCAATGAACATATTTATGCTTAATATCTTAATTTTTATTTTATGAATAACTAAATCATGTATTCTTTTCTACGAGGTCTTTTTTATTTTAAAGTATATGAGAATATGTATCTACAACAGATTAGGTGAGGGATAATACTTTTTATGGAATCATTTATGTTTGTGAATACCTAAATCAGTTATCTTTTTTGTTAACATAATCAAACAATGTTAAACTCTCGATGACAATGATTTATAATAAAATATTGATTAAATTGTGATGATTTAAATAAACATACTATTTGTAAGTGATTAATGACACTTAATCTTTTCTAAATAGGAATATGTATTTATTTGATTATTTTTTTTATAAAACTCTAAACCAATGAACATATTTATGCTTAATATCTTAATTTTTATGTTATGAATAACTAAATCATGTATTCTTTTCTAGGATGTATTTTTTGTTTTAAAGTATATGAGAATATGTATCTACAACACATTAGGTGAGGTATAATACTTTTTATGGAATCATTTATGTTTGTGAATCCCTAAATCAGTAATCTTTTTTGTTAACATAATGAAACAATGTTAAACTCTCGATGAAAATGATTTATAATAAAATATTGATTAAATTGTGATGATTTAAATAAACATACTATTTGTAAGTGATTAATGACACTTAATCTTTTCTAAATAGGAATATGTATTTATTTGCTTATTTTTTTTATAAAACTATAAACCAGTGAATATATTTATGCTTAATATCTTAACTTTTATGTTATGAATAACTAAATCAGGAATTCTTTTCTACAAGGTCTTTTTTATTTTAAAGTATATGAGAATATGTATCTACAACAGATTAGGTGAGGTATAATACTTTTTATGGAATCATTTATGTTTGTGAATCCCTAAATCAGTAATCTTTTTTGTTAACATAATCAAACAATGTTAAACTCTCGATGACAATGATTTATAATAAAATATTGATTAAATTGTGATGATTTAAATAAACATACTATTTGTAAGTGATTAATGACACTTAATCTTTTCTAAATAGGAATATGTATTTATTTGCTTATTTTTTTTATAAAACTCTAAACCAATGAACATATTTATGCTTAATATCTTAATTTTTATGTTATGAATAACTAAATCATGTATTCTTTTCTACGAGGTCTTTTTTGTTTTAAAGTATATGAGAATATGTATATACAACAGATTAGGTGAGGTATAATACTTTTTATGGAATCATTTATGTTGGTGAATCCCTAAATCAGTAATCTTTTTTGTTAACATAATCAAACAATGTTAAACTCTCGATGACAATGATTTATAATAAAATATTGATTAAATTGTGATGATTTAAATAAACATACTATTTGTAAGTGATTAATGACACTTAATCTTTTCTAAATAGGAATATGTATTTATTTGCTTATTTTTTTTTATAAAACTCTAAACCAATGAACATATTTATGCTTAATATCTTAATTTTTATGTTATGAATAACTAAATCAGGAATTCTTTTCTACAAGGTCTTTTTTATTTTAAAGTATAAAATAATATGTATCTACAACAGATTAGGTGAGGTATAATACTTTTTATGGAATCATTTATGTTTGTAAATCCCTAAATCAGTAATCTTTTTTGTTAACATAATCAAACAATGTTAAACTCTCGATGACAATGATTTATAATAAAATATTGATTAAATTGTGATGATTTAAATAAACATACTATTTGTAAGTGATTAATGACAATTAATCTTTTCTAAATAGGAATATGTATTTATTTGCTTATTTTTTTTATAAAACTCTAAACCAATGAACATATTTATGCTTAATATCTTAATTTTTATTTTATGAATAACTAAATCATGTATTCTTTTCTACGAGGTCTTTTTTATTTTAAAGTATATGAGAATATGTATCTACAACAGATTAGGTGAGGGATAATACTTTTTATGGAATCATTTATGTTTGTGAATACCTAAATCAGTTATCTTTTTTGTTAACATAATCAAACAATGTTAAACTCTCGATGACAATGATTTATAATAAAATATTGATTAAATTGTGATGATTTAAATAAACATACTATTTGTAAGTGATTAATGACACTTAATCTTTTCTAAATAGGAATATGTATTTATTTGATTATTTTTTTTATAAAACTCTAAACCAATGAACATATTTATGCTTAATATCTTAATTTTTATGTTATGAATAACTAAATCATGTATTCTTTTCTAGGATGTATTTTTTGTTTTAAAGTATATGAGAATATGTATCTACAACACATTAGGTGAGGTATAATACTTTTTATGGAATCATTTATGTTTGTGAATCCCTAAATCAGTAATCTTTTTTGTTAACATAATGAAACAATGTTAAACTCTCGATGAAAATGATTTATAATAAAATATTGATTAAATTGTGATGATTTAAATAAACATACTATTTGTAAGTGATTAATGACACTTAATCTTTTCTAAATAGGAATATGTATTTATTTGCTTATTTTTTTTATAAAACTATAAACCAGTGAATATATTTATGCTTAATATCTTAACTTTTATGTTATGAATAACTAAATCAGGAATTCTTTTCTACAAGGTCTTTTTTATTTTAAAGTATATGAGAATATGTATCTACAACAGATTAGGTGAGGTATAATACTTTTTATGGAATCATTTATGTTTGTGAATCCCTAAATCAGTAATCTTTTTTGTTAACATAATCAAACAATGTTAAACTCTCGATGACAATGATTTATAATAAAATATTGATTAAATTGTGATGATTTAAATAAACATACTATTTGTAAGTGATTAATGACACTTAATCTTTTCTAAATAGGAATATGTATTTATTTGCTTATTTTTTTTATAAAACTCTAAACCAATTAACATATTTATGCTTAATATCTTAATTTTTATGTTATGAATAACTAAATCATGTATTCTTTTCTACGAGGTCTTTTTTATTTTAAAGTATATGAGAATATGTATCTACAATAGATTAGGTGAGGTATAATACTTTTTATGGAATCATTTATGTTTTTAAATCCCTAAATCAGTAATCTTTTTTGTTAACATAATCAAACAATGTTAAACTCTCGATGACAATGATTTATAATAAAATATTGATTAAATTGTGATGATTTAAATAAACATACTATTTGTAAGTGATTAATGACACTTAATCTTTTCTAAATAGGAATATGTATTTATTTGCTTTTTTTTTTTTATAAAACTCTAAACCAATTAACATATTTATGCTTAATATCTTAATTTTTATGTTATGAATAACTAAATCATGTATTCTTTTCTACGAGGTCTTTTTTATTTTAAAGTATATGAGAATATGTATCTACAACAGATTAGCTGAGGTATAATACTTTTTATGGAATCATTTATGTTTTTAAATCCCTAAATCAGTAATCTTTTTTGTTAACATAATCAAACAATGTTAAACTCTCGATGACAATGATTTATAATAAAATATTGATTAAATTGTGATGATTTAAATAAACATACTATTTGTAAGTGATTAATGACACTTAATCTTTTCTAAATAGGAATATGTATTTATTTGCTTATTTTTTTTTATAAAACTCTAAACCAATGAACATATTTATGCTTAATATCTTAATTTTTATGTTATGAATAACTAAATCATGTATTCTTTTCTACGAGGTCTTTTTTGTTTTAAAGTATATGAGAATATGTATCTACAACTGATTAGGTGAGGTATAATACTTTTTATGGAATCATTTATGTTTGTGAATCCCTAAATCAGTAATCTTTTTTGTTAACATAATCAAACAATGTTAAACTCTCGATGACAATGATTTATAATAAAATATTGATTAAATTGTGATGATTTAAATAAACATACTATTTGTAAGTGATTAATGACACTTAATCTTTTCTAAATAGGAATATGTATTTATTTGCTTATTTTTTTTTATAAAACTCTAAACCAATGAACATATTTATGCTTAATATCTTAATTTTTATGTTATGAATAACTAAATCAGGAATTCTTTTCTACAAGGTCATTTTTATTTTAAAGTATATAAGAATATGTATCTACAACAAATTTGATGAGGTATAATACTTTTTATGTAATCATTTATGTTTGTGAATTCCTAAATCAGTAATCTTTTTTGTTAACATAATCAAACAATGTTAAACTCTCGATGACAATGATTTATAATAAAATATTGATTAAATTGTGATGATTTAAATAAACATACTATTTGTAAGTGATTAATGACACTTAATCTTTTCTAAATAGGAATATGTATTTATTTGCTTATTTTTTTTATAAAACTCTAAACCAATGAACATATTTATGCTTAATATCTTAATTTTTATTTTATGAATAACTAAATCATGTATTCTTTTCTACGAGGTCTTTTTTATTTTAAAGTATATGAGAATATGTATCTACAACAGATTAGGTGAGGGATAATACTTTTTATGGAATCATTTATGTTTGTGAATCCCTAAATCAGTTATCTTTTTTGTTAACATAATCAAACAATGTTAAACTCTCGATGACAATGATTTATAATAAAATATTGATTAAATTGTGATGATTTAAATAAACATACTATTTGTAAGTGATTAATGACACTTAATCTTTTCTAAATAGGAATATGTATTTATTTGCTTATTTTTTTATAAAACTCTAAACCAATGAACATATTTATGCTTAATATCTTAATTTTTATGTTATGAATAACTAAATCATGTATTCTTTTCTACGAGGTATTTTTTGTTTTAAAGTATATGAGAATATGTATCTACAACAGATTAGGTGAGGTATAATACTTTTTATGGAATCATTTATGTTTGTGAATCCCTAAATCAGTAATCTTTTTTGTTAACATAATTAAACAATGTTAAACTCTCGATGAAAATGATTTATAATAAAATATTGATTAAATTGAGATGATTTAAATAAACATACTATTTGTAAGTGATTAATGACACTTAATCTTTTCTAAATAGGAATATGTATTTATTTGCTTATTTTTTTTATAAAACTATAAACCAGTGAACATATTTATGCTTAATATCTTAACTTTTATGTTATGAATAACTAAATTAGAAATCTTTTCTACAAGGACTTTTTTATTTTAAAGTATATGAGAATATGTATCTACAACAGATTAGGTGAGGTATAATACTTTTTATGGAATCATTTATGTTTGTGAATCCCTAAATCAGTAATCTTTTTTGTTAACATAATCAAACAATGTTAAACTCTCGATGACAATGATTTATAATAAAATATTGATTAAATTGTGATGATTTAAATAAACATACTATTTGTAAGTGATTAATGACACTTAATCTTTTCTAAATAGGAATATGTATTTATTTGCTTATTTTTTTTTATAAAACTCTAAACCAATGAACATATTTATGCTTAATATCTTAAGTTTTATGTTATGAATAACTAAATCAGGAATTCTTTTCTACAAGGTCATTTTTATTTTAAAGTATATAAGAATATGTATCTACAACAGATTAGATGAGGTATAATACTTTTTATGTAATCATTTATGTTTGTGAATTCCTAAATCAGTAATCTTTTTTGTTAACATAATCAAACAATGTTAAACTCTCGATGACAATGATTTATAATAAAATATTGATTAAATTGTGATGATTTAAATAAACATACTATTTGTAAGTGATTAATGACACTTAAACTTTTCTAAATAGGAATATGTATTTATTTGCTTATTTTTTTTTTATAAAACTCTAAACCAATTAACATATTTATGCTTAATATCTTAATTTTTATGTTATGAATAACTAAATCATGTATTCTTTTCTACGAGGTCTTTTTTATTTTAAAGTATATGAGAATATGTATCTACAACAGATTAGGTGAGGTATAATACTTTTTATGGAATCATTTATGTTTGTAAATCCCTAAATCAGTAATCTTTTTTGTTAACATAATCAAACAATGTTAAACTCTCGATGACAATGATTTATAATAAAATATTGATTAAATTGTGATGATTTAAATAAACATACTATTTGTAAGTGATTAATGACACTTAATCTTTTCTAAATAGGAATATGTATTTATTTGCTTATTTTTTTTATAAAACTCTAAACCAGTGAACATATTTATGCTTAATATCTTAACTTTTATGTTATGAATAACTAAATTAGGAATTCTTTTCTACAAGGTTTTTTTTATTTTAAAGTATATGAGAATATGTATCTACAACAGATTAGGTGAGGTATAATTCTTTTTATGGAATCATTTATGTTTGTGAATCCCTAAATCAGTAATCTTTTTTGTTAACATAATCAAACAATGTTAAACTCTCGATGACAATGATTTATAATAAAATATTGATTAAATTGTGATGATTTAAATAAACATACTATTTGTAAGTGATTAATGACACTTAATCTTTTATAAATAGGAATATGTATTTATTTGCTTATTTTTTTTATAAAACTCTAAACCAATGAACATATTTATGCTTAATATCTTAATTTTTATGTTATGAATAACTAAATCAGCAATTCTTTTCTACAAGGTCATTTTTATTTTAAAGTATATAAGAATATGTATCTACAACAGATTTGATGAGCTATAATACTTTTTATGTAATCATTTATGTTTGTGAATTCCTAAATCAGTAATCTTTTTTGTTAACATAATCAAACAATGTTAAACTCTCGATGACAATGATTTATAATAAAATATTGATTAAATTGTGATGATTTAAATAAACATACTATTTGTAAGTGATTAATGACACTTAATCTTTTCTAAATAGGAATATGTATTTATTTGGTTATTTTTTTTATAAAACTATAAACCAATGAACATATTTATGCTTAATATCTTAACTTTTATGTTATGAATAACTAAATCATGAATTCTTTTCTACGAGGTCTTTTTTATTTTAAAGTATATGAGAATATGTATCTACAACAGATTAGGTGAGGTATAATACTTTTTATGGAATCATTTATGTTTGTGAATCCCTAAATCAGTAATCTTTTGTGTTAACATAATCAAACAATGTTAAACTCTCGATGACAATGATTTATAATAAAATATTAATTAAATTGTGATGATTTAAATAAACATACTATTTGTAAGAGATTAATGACACTTAATCTTTTCTAAATAGGAATATGTATTTATTTGCTTATTTTTTTTATAAAACTCTAAACCAATGAACATATTTATGCTTAATATCTTAATTTTTATGTTATGAATAACTAAATCATGTATTCTTTTCTACGAGGTCTTTTTTGTTTTAAAGTATATGAGAATATGTATATACAATAGATTAGGTGAGGTATAATACTTTTTATGGAATCATTTATGTTGGTGAATCCCTAAATCAGTAATCTTTTTTGTTAACATAATCAAACAATGTTAAACTCTCGATGACAATGATTTATAATAAAATATTGATTAAATTGTGATGATTTAAATAAACATACTATTTGTAAGTGATTAATGACACTTAATCTTTTCTAAATAGGAATATGTATTTATTTGCTTATTTTTTTTATAAAACTCTAAACCAATGAACATATTTATGCTTAATATCTTAATTTTTATGTTATGAATAACTAAATCATGTATTCTTTTCTACGAGGTCTTTTTTATTTTAAAGTATATGAGAATATGTATCTACAATAGATTAGGTGAGGTATAATACTTTTTATGGAATCATTTATGTTTTTAAATCCCTAAATCAGTAATCTTTTTTGTTAACATAATCAAACAATGTTAAACTCTCGATGACAATGATTTATAATAAAATATTGATTAAATTGTGATGATTTAAATAAACATACTATTTGTAAGTGATTAATGACACTTAATCTTTTCTAAATAGGAATATGTATTTATTTGCTTTTTTTTTTTTTATAAAACTCTAAACCAATTAACATATTTATGCTTAATATCTTAATTTTTATGTTATGAATAACTAAATCATGTATTCTTTTCTACGAGGTCTTTTTTGTTTTAAAGTATATGAGAATATGTATATACAACAGATTAGGTGAGGTATAATACTTTTTATGGAATCATTTATGTTGGTGAATCCCTAAATCAGTAATCTTTTTTGTTAACATAATCAAACAATGTTAAACTCTCGATGACAATGATTTATAATAAAATATTGATTAAATTGTGATGATTTAAATAAACATACTATTTGTAAGTGATTAATGACACTTAATCTTTTCTAAATAGGAATATGTATTTATTTGCTTATTTTTTTTTATAAAACTCTAAACCAATGAACATATTTATGCTTAATATCTTAATTTTTATGTTATGAATAACTAAATCAGGAATTCTTTTCTACAAGGTCTTTTTTATTTTAAAGTATAAAATAATATGTATCTACAACAGATTAGGTGAGGTATAATACTTTTTATGGAATCATTTATGTTTGTAAATCCCTAAATCAGTAATCTTTTTTGTTAACATAATCAAACAATGTTAAACTCTCGATGACAATGATTTATAATAAAATATTGATTAAATTGTGATGATTTAAATAAACATACTATTTGTAAGTGATTAATGACAATTAATCTTTTCTAAATAGGAATATGTATTTATTTGCTTATTTTTTTTATAAAACTCTAAACCAATGAACATATTTATGCTTAATATCTTAATTTTTATTTTATGAATAACTAAATCATGTATTCTTTTCTACGAGGTCTTTTTTATTTTAAAGTATATGAGAATATGTATCTACAACAGATTAGGTGAGGGATAATACTTTTTATGGAATCATTTATGTTTGTGAATACCTAAATCAGTTATCTTTTTTGTTAACATAATCAAACAATGTTAAACTCTCGATGACAATGATTTATAATAAAATATTGATTAAATTGTGATGATTTAAATAAACATACTATTTGTAAGTGATTAATGACACTTAATCTTTTCTAAATAGGAATATGTATTTATTTGATTATTTTTTTTATAAAACTCTAAACCAATGAACATATTTATGCTTAATATCTTAATTTTTATGTTATGAATAACTAAATCATGTATTCTTTTCTAGGATGTATTTTTTGTTTTAAAGTATATGAGAATATGTATCTACAACACATTAGGTGAGGTATAATACTTTTTATGGAATCATTTATGTTTGTGAATCCCTAAATCAGTAATCTTTTTTGTTAACATAATCAAACAATGTTAAACTCTCGATGACAATGATTTATAATAAAATATTGATTAAATTGTGATGATTTAAATAAACATACTATTTGTAAGTGATTAATGACACTTAATCTTTTATAAATAGGAATATGTATTTATTTGCTTATTTTTTTTATAAAACTCTAAACCAATGAACATATTTATGCTTAATATCTTAATTTTTATGTTATGAATAACTAAATCAGCAATTCTTTTCTACAAGGTCATTTTTATTTTAAAGTATATAAGAATATGTATCTACAACAGATTTGATGAGCTATAATACTTTTTATGTAATCATTTATGTTTGTGAATTCCTAAATCAGTAATCTTTTTTGTTAACATAATCAAACAATGTTAAACTCTCGATGACAATGATTTATAATAAAATATTTATTAAATTGTGATGATTTAAATAAACATACTATTTGTAAGTGATTAATGACACTTAATCTTTTCTAAATAGGAATATGTATTTATTTGGTTATTTTTTTTATAAAACTATAAACCAATGAACATATTTATGCTTAATATCTTAACTTTTATGTTATGAATAACTAAATCATGAATTCTTTTCTACGAGGTCTTTTTTATTTTAAAGTATATGAGAATATGTATCTACAACAGATTAGGTGAGGTATAATACTTTTTATGGAATCATTTATGTTTGTGAATCCCTAAATCAGTAATCTTTTGTGTTAACATAATCAAACAATGTTAAACTCTCGATGACAATGATTTATAATAAAATATTAATTAAATTGTGATGATTTAAATAAACATACTATTTGTAAGAGATTAATGACACTTAATCTTTTCTAAATAGGAATATGTATTTATTTGCTTATTTTTTTTATAAAACTCTAAACCAATGAACATATTTATGCTTAATATCTTAATTTTTATGTTATGAATAACTAAATCATGTATTCTTTTCTACGAGGTCTTTTTTGTTTTAAAGTATATGAGAATATGTATATACAATAGATTAGGTGAGGTATAATACTTTTTATGGAATCATTTATGTTGGTGAATCCCTAAATCAGTAATCTTTTTTGTTAACATAATCAAACAATGTTAAACTCTCGATGACAATGATTTATAATAAAATATTGATTAAATTGTGATGATTTAAATAAACATACTATTTGTAAGTGATTAATGACACTTAATCTTTTCTAAATAGGAATATGTATTTATTTGCTTATTTTTTTTTATAAAACTCTAAACCAATGAACATATTTATGCTTAATATCTTAATTTTTATGTTATGAATAACTAAATCAGGAATTCTTTTCTACAGGGTCTTTTTTATTTTAAAGTATATAATAATATGTATCTACAACAGATTAAGTGAGGTATAATACTTTTTATGGAATCATTTATGTTTGTGAATCCCTAAATCAGTAATCTTTTTTGTTAACATAATCAAACAATGTTAAACTCTCGATGACAATGATTTATAATAAAATATTGATTAAATTGTGATGATTTAAATAAACATACTATTTGTAAGTGATTAATGACACTTAATCTTTTCTAAATAGGAATATGTATTTATTTGCATATTTTTTTTATAAAACTCTAAACCAATGAACATATTTATGCTTAATATCTTAATTTTTATGTTATGAATAACTAAATCAGGAATTCTTTTCTACAAGGTCATTTTTATTTTAAAGTATATAAGAATATGTATCTACAACAGATTTGATGAGGTATAATACTTTTTATGTAATCATTTATGTTTGTGAATTCCTAAATCAGTAATCTTTTTTGTTAACATAATCAAACAATGTTAAACTCTCGATGACAATGATTTATAATAAAATATTGATTAAATTGTGATGATTTAAATAAACATACTATTTGTAAGTGATTAATGACACTTAATCTTTTCTAAATAGGAATATGTATTTATTTGCTTATTTTTTTTTATAAAACTCTAAACCAATGAACATATTTATGCTTAATATCTTAATTTTTATGTTATGAATAACTAAATCAGCAATTCTTTTCTACAAGGTCATTTTTATTTTAAAGTATATAAGAATATGTATCTACAACAGATTAGATGAGGTATAATACTTTTTATGTAATCATTTATGTTTGTGAATTCCTAAATCAGTAATCTTTTTTGTTAACATAATTAAACAATGTTAAACTCTCGATGAAAATGATTTATAATAAAATATTGATTAAATTGTGATGATTTAAATAAACATACTATTTGTAAGTGATTAATGACACTTAATCTTTTCTAAATAGGAATATGTATTTATTTGCTTATTTTTTTTATAAAACTCTAAACAATGAACATATTTATGCTTAATATCTTAAGTTTTATGTTATGAATAACTAAATCAGGAATTCTTTTCTACAAGGTCATTTTTATTTTAAAGTATATAAGAATATGTATCTACAACAGATTAGATGAGTTATAATACTTTTTATGTAATCATTTATGTTTGTGAATTCCTAAATCAGTAATCTTTTTTGTTAACATAATCAAACAATGTTAAACTCTCGATGAAAATGATTTATAATAAAATATTGATTAAATTGTGATGATTTAAATAAACATACTATTTGTAAGTGATTAATGACACTTAATCTTTTCTAAATAGGAATATGTATTTATTTGATTATTTTTTTTATAAAACTCTAAACCAATGAACATATTTATGCTTAATATCTTAATTTTTATGTTATGAATAACTAAATCAAGTATTCTTTTCTACGAGGTCTTTTTTGTTTTAAAGTATATGAGAATATGTATCTACAACAGATTAGGTGAGGTATAATACTTTTTATGGAATCATTTATGTTGGTGAATCCCTAAATCAGTAATCTTTTTTGTTAACATAATCAAACAATGTTAAACTCTCGATGACAATGATTTATAATAAAATATTGATTAAATTGTGATGATTTAAATAAACATACTATTTGTAAGTGATTAATGACACTTAATCTTTTCTAAATAGGAATATGTATTTATTTGCTTATTTTTTTTATAAAACTCTAAACCAATGAACATATTTATGCTTAATATCTTAATTTTTATGTTATGAATAACTAAATCAGGAATTCTTTTCTACAAGGTCTTTTTTATTTTAAAGTATATAATAATATGTATCTACAACAGATTAGGTGAGGTATAATACTTTTTATGGAATCATTTATGTTTGTGAATCCTTAAATCAGTAATCTTTTTTGTTAACATAATCAAACAATGTTAAACTCTCGATGACAATGATTTATAATAAAATATTGATTAAATTTTGATGATTTAAATAAACATACTATTTGTAAGTGATTAATGACACTTAATCTTTTATAAATAGGAATATGTATTTATTTGCTTATTTTTTTTATAAAACTCTAAATCAATGAACATATTTATGCTTAATATCTTAATTTTTATGTTATGAATAAATAAATCAGCAATTCTTTTCTACAAGGTCATTTTTATTTTAAAGTATATAAGAATATGTATCTACAACAGATTAGATGAGGTATAATACTTTTTATGTAATCATTTATGTTTGTCAATTCCTAAATCAGTAATCTTTTTTGTTAACATAATCAAACAATGTTAAACTCTCGATGACAATGATTTATAATAAAATATTGATTAAATTGTGATGATTTAAATAAACATACTATTTGTAAGTGATTAATGACACTTAATCTTTTCTAAATAGGAATATGTATTTATTTGCTTATTTATTTTATAAAACTATAAACCAGTGAACATATTTATGCTTAATATCTTAACTTTTATGTTATGAATAACTAAATCAGGAATTCTTTTCTACAAGGTCTTTTTTATTTTAAAGTATATGAGAATATGTATCTACAACAGATTAGGTGAGGTATAATACTTTTTATGGAATCATTTATGTTTGTGAATCCCTAAATCAGTAATCTTTTTTGTTAACATAATCAAACAATGTTAAACTCTCGATGACAATGATTTATAATAAAATATTGATTAAATTGTGATGATTTAAATAAACATACTATTTGTAAGTGATTAATGACACTTAATCTTTTCTAAATAGGAATATGTATTTATTTGCTTATTTTTTTTATAAAACTCTAAACCAGTGAACATATTTATGCTTAATATCTTAACTTTTATGTTATGAATAACTAAATCAGGAATTCTTTTCTACAAGGTTTTTTTTATTTTAAAGTATATGAGAATATGTATCTACAACAGATTAGGTGAGGTATAATACTTTTTATGGAATCATTTATGTTTGTGAATCCCTAAATCAGTAATCTTTTTTGTTAACATAATCAAACAATGTTAAACTCTCGATGACAATGATTTATAGTAAAATATTGATTAAATTGTGATGATTTAAATAAACATACTATTTGTAAGTGATTAATGACACTTAATCTTTTCTAAATAGGAATATGTATTTATTTGCTTATTTATTTTATAAAACTATAAACCAGTGAACATATTTATGCTTAATATCTTAAGTTTTATGTTATGAATAACTAAATCAGGAATTCTTTTCTACAAGGTCATTTTTATTTTAAAGTATATAAGAATATGTATCTACAACAGATTAGATGAGGTATAATACTTTTTATGTAATCATTTATGTTTGTGAATTCCTAAATCAGTAATCTTTTTTGTTAACATAATCAAACAATGTTAAACTCTCGATGACAATGATTTATAATAAAATATTGATTAAATTGTGATGATTTAAATAAACATACTATTTGTAAGTGATTAATGACACTTAATCTTATCTAAATAGGAATATGTATTTATTTGCTTATTTTTTTTTATAAAACTCTAAACCAATTAACATATTTATGCTTAATATCTTAATTTTTATGTTATGAATAACTAAATCATTTATTCTTTTCTACGAGGTCTTTTTTATTTTAAAGTATATGAGAATATGTATCTACAACAGATTAGGTGAGGTATAATACTTTTTATGGAATCATTTATGTTTGTAAATCCCTAAATCAGTAATCTTTTTTTTTAACATAATCAAACAATGTTAAACTCTCGATGACAATGATTTATAATAAAATATTGATTAAATTGTGATGATTTAAATAAACATACTATTTGTAAGTGATTAATGACACTTAATCTTTTCTAAATAGGAATATGTATTTATTTGCTTATTTTTTTTATAAAACTCTAAACCAATGAACATATTTATGCTTAATATCTTAATTTTTATGTTATGAATAACTAAATCAGGAATTCTTTTCTACAAGGTCATTTTTATTTTAAAGTATATAAGAATATGTATCTACAACAGATTTGATGAGGTATAATACTTTTTATGTAATCATTTATGTTTGTGAATTCCTAAATCAGTAATCTTTTTTGTTAACATAATCAAACAATGTTAAACTCTCGATGACAATGATTTATAATAAAATATTGATTAAATTGTGATGATTTAAATAAACATACTATTTGTAAGTGATTAATGACACTTAATCTTTTCTAAATAGGAATATGTATTTATTTGCTTATTTTTTTTATAAAACTCTAAACCAATGAACATATTTATGCTTAATATCTTAATTTTTATTTTATGAATAACTAAATCATGTATTCTTTTCTACGAGGTCTTTTTTATTTTAAAGTATATGAGAATATGTATCTACAACAGATTAGGTGAGGGACAATACTTTTTATGGAATCATTTATGTTTGTGAATCCCTAAATCAGTTATCTTTTTTGTTAACATAATCAAACAATGTTAAACTCTCGATGACAATGATTTATAATAAAATATTGATTAAATTGTGATGATTTAAATAAACATACTATTTGTAAGTGATTAATGACACTTAATCTTTTCTAAATAGGAATATGTATTTATTTGCTTATTTTTTTTATAAAACTCTAAACCAATGAACATATTTATGCTTAATATCTTAATTTTTATGTTATGAATAACTAAATCATGTATTCTTTTCTACGAGGTATTTTTTGTTTTAAAGTATATGAGAATATGTATCTACAACAGATTAGGTGAGGTATAATACTTTTTATGGAATCATTTATGTTTGTGAATCCCTAAATCAGTAATCTTTTTTGTTAACATAATTAAACAATGTTAAACTCTCGATGAAAATGATTTATAATAAAATATTGATTAAATTGTGATGATTTAAATAAACATACTATTTGTAAGTGATTAATGACACTTAATCTTTTCTAAATAGGAATATGTATTTATTTGCTTATTTTTTTTATAAAACTCTAAACCAATGAACATATTTATGCTTAATATCTTAAGTTTTATGTTATGAATAAGTAAATCAGGAATTCTTTTCTACAAGGTCATTTTTATTTTAAAGTATATAAGAATATGTATCTACAACAGATTAGATGAGTTATAATACTTTTTATGTAATCATTTATGTTTGTGAATTCCTAAATCAGTAATCTTTTATGTTAACATAATCAAACAATGTTAAACTCTCGATGACAATGATTTATAATAAAATATTGATTAAATTGTGATGATTTAAATAAACATACTATTTGTAAGTGATTAATGACACTTAATCTTTTCTAAATAGGAATATGTATTTATTTGCTTATTTTTTTTATAAAACTCTAAACCAATGAACATATTTATGGTTAATATCTTAAGTTTTATGTTATGAATAACTAAATCAGGAATTCTTTTCTACAAGGTCATTTTTATTTTAAAGTATATAAGAATATGTATCTACAACAGATTAGATGAGTTATAATACTTTTTATGTAATCATTTATGTTTGTGAATTCCTAAATCAGTAATCTTTTTTGTTAACATAATTAAACAATGTTAAACTCTCGATGAAAATGATTTATAATAAAATATTGATTAAATTGTGATGATTTAAATAAACATACTATTTGTAAGTGATTAATGACACTTAATCTTTTCTAAATAGGAATATGTATTTATTTGCTTATTTTTTTTTATAAAACTCTAAACCAATGAACATATTTATGCTTAATATCTTAAGTTTTATGTTATGAATAAGTAAATCAGGAATTCTTTTCTACAAGGTCATTTTTATTTTAAAGTATATAAGAATATGTATCTACAACAGATTAGATGAGTTATAATACTTTTTATGTAATCATTTCTGTTTGTGAATTCCTAAATCAGTAATCTTTTTTGTTAACGTAATCAAACAATGTTAAACTCTCGATGACAATGATTTATAATAAAATATTGATTAAATTGTGATGATTTAAATAAACATACTATTTGTAAGTGATTAATGACACTTAATCTTTTCTAAATAGGAATATGTATTTATTTGCTTATTTTTTTTATAAAACTCTAAACCAATGAACATATTTATGCTTAATATCTTAAGTTTTATGTTATGAATAACTAAATCAGGAATTCTTTTCTACAAGGTCATTTTTATTTTAAAGTATATAAGAATATGTATCTACAACAGATTAGATGAGTTATAATACTTTTTATGTAATCATTTATGTTTGTGAATTCCTAAATCAGTAATCTATTTTGTTAACATAATCAAACAATGTTAAACTCTCGATGACAATGATTTATAATAAAATATTGATTAAATTGTGATGATTTAAATAAACATACTATTTGTAAGTGATTAATGACACTTAATCTTTTCTAAATAGGAATATGTATTTATTTGATTATTTTTTTTATAAAACTCTAAACCAATGAACATATTTATGCTTAATATCTTAATTTTTATGTTATGAATAACTAAATCTTGTATTCTTTTCTACGAGGTCTTTTTTGTTTTAAAGTATATGAGAATATGTATCTACAACAGATTAGGTGAGGTATAATACTTTTTATGGAATCATTTATGTTGGTGAATCCCTAAATCAGTAATCTTTTTTGTTAACATAATCAAACAATGTTAAACTCTCGATGACAATGATTTATAATAAAATATTGATTAAATTGTGATGATTTAAATAAACATACTATTTGTAAGTGATTAATGACACTTAATCTTTTCTAAATAGGAATATGTATTTATTTGCTTATTTTTTTTATAAAACTCTAAACCAATGAACATATTTATGCTTAATATCTTAATTTTTATGTTATGAATAACTAAATCATTTATTCTTTTCTACAAGGTCTTTTTTATTTTAAAGTATATAATAATATGTATCTACAACAGATTAGGTGAGGTATAATACTTTTTATGGAATCATTTATGTTTGTGAATCCTTAAATCAGTAATCTTTTTTGTTAACATAATCAAACAATGTTAAACTCTCGATGACAATGATTTATAATAAAATATTGATTAAATTGTGATGATTTAAATAAACATACTATTTGTAAGTGATTAATGACACTTAATCTTTTATAAATAGGAATATGTATTTATTTGCTTATTTTTTTTTATAAAACTCTAAACCAATGAACATATTTATGCTTAATATCTTAATTTTTATGTTATGAATAACTAAATCAGCAATTCTTTTCTACAAGGTCATTTTTATTTTAAAGTATATAAGAATATGTATCTACAACAGATTTGATGAGCTATAATACTTTTTATGTAATCATTTATGTTTGTGAATTCCTAAATCAGTAATCTTTTTTGTTAACATAATCAAACAATGTTAAACTCTCGATGACAATGATTTATAATAAAATATTGATTAAATTGTGATGATTTAAATAAACATACTATTTGTAAGTGATTAATGACACTTAATCTTTTCTAAATAGGAATATGTATTTATTTGCTTATTTTTTTTATAAAACTCTAAACCAATGAACATGTTTATGCTTAATATCTTAATTTTTATTTTATGAATAACTAAATCATGTATTCTTTTCTACGAGGTCTTTTTTATTTTAAAGTATATGAGAATATGTATCTACAACAGATTAGGTGAGGGATAATACTTTTTATGGAATCATTTATGTTTGTGAATCCCTAAATCAGTTATCTTTTGTGTTAACATAATCAAACAATGTTAAACTCTCGATGACAATGATTTATAGTAAAATTTTGATTAAATTGTGATGATTTAAATAAACATACTATTTGTAAGCGATTAATGACACTTAATCTTTTCTAAATAGGAATATGTATTTATTTGCTTATTTTTTTTATAAAACTCTAAACCAATGAACATATTTATGCTTAATATCTTAATTTTTATGTTATGAATAACTAAATCATGAATTCTTTTCTACGAGGTCTTTTTTATTTTAAAGTATATGAGAATATGTATCTACAACAGATTAGGTGAGGTATAATACTTTTTATGGAATCATTTATGTTTGTGAATCCCTAAATCAGTAATCTTTTGTGTTAACATAATCAAACAATGTTAAACTCTCGATGACAATGATTTATAATAAAATATTAATTAAATTGTGATGATTTAAATAAACATACTATTTGTAAGAGATTAATGACACTTAATCTTTTCTAAATAGGAATATGTATTTATTTGCTTATTTTTTTTTTATAAAACTCTAAACCAATGAACATATTTATGCTTAATATCTTAAGTTTTATGTTATGAATAAGTAAATCAGGAATTCTTTTCTACAAGGTCATTTTTATTTTAAAGTATATAAGAATATGTATCTACAACAGATTAGATGAGTTATAATACTTTTTATGTAATCATTTATGTTTGTGAATTCCTAAATCAGTAATCTTTTTTGTTAACGTAATCAAACAATGTTAAACTCTCGATGACAATGATTTATAATAAAATATTGATTAAATTGTGATGATTTAAATAAACATACTATTTGTAAGTGATTAATGACACTTAATCTTTTCTAAATAGGAATATGTATTTATTTGCTTATTTTTTTTATAAAACTCTAAACCAATGAACATATTTATGCTTAATATCTTAAGTTTTATGTTATGAATAACTAAATCAGGAATTCTTTTCTACAAGGTCATTTTTATTTTAAAGTATATAAGAATATGTATCTACAACAGATTAGATGAGTTATAATACTTTTTATGTAATCATTTATGTTTGTGAATTCCTAAATCAGTAATCTATTTTGTTAACATAATCAAACAATGTTAAACTCTCGATGACAATGATTTATAATAAAATATTGATTAAATTGTGATGATTTAAATAAACATACTATTTGTAAGTGATTAATGACACTTAATCTTTTCTAAATAGGAATATGTATTTATTTGATTATTTTTTTTATAAAACTCTAAACCAATGAACATATTTATGCTTAATATCTTAATTTTTATGTTATGAATAACTAAATCTTGTATTCTTTTCTACGAGGTCTTTTTTGTTTTAAAGTATATGAGAATATGTATCTACAACAGATTAGGTGAGGTATAATACTTTTTATGGAATCATTTATGTTGGTGAATCCCTAAATCAGTAATCTTTTTTGTTAACATAATCAAACAATGTTAAACTCTCGATGACAATGATTTATAATAAAATATTGATTAAATTGTGATGATTTAAATAAACATACTATTTGTAAGTGATTAATGACACTTAATCTTTTCTAAATAGGAATATGTATTTATTTGCTTATTTTTTTTATAAAACTCTAAACCAATGAACATATTTATGCTTAATATCTTAATTTTTATGTTATGAATAACTAAATCAGGAATTCTTTTCTACAAGGTCTTTTTTATTTTAAAGTATATAATAATATGTATCTACAACAGATTAGGTGAGGTATAATACTTTTTATGGAATCATTTATGTTTGTGAATCCTTAAATCAGTAATCTTTTTTGTTAACATAATCAAACAATGTTAAACTCTCGATGACAATGATTTATAATAAAATATTGATTAAATTGTGATGATTTAAATAAACATACTATTTGTAAGTGATTAATGACACTTAATCTTTTATAAATAGGAATATGTATTTATTTGCTTATTTTTTTTTATAAAACTCTAAACCAATGAACATATTTATGCTTAATATCTTAATTTTTATGTTATGAATAACTAAATCAGCAATTCTTTTCTACAAGGTCATTTTTATTTTAAAGTATATAAGAATATGTATCTACAACAGATTTGATGAGCTATAATACTTTTTATGTAATCATTTATGTTTGTGAATTCCTAAATCAGTAATCTTTTTTGTTAACATAATCAAACAATGTTAAACTCTCGATGACAATGATTTATAATAAAATATTGATTAAATTGTGATGATTTAAATAAACATACTATTTGTAAGTGATTAATGACACTTAATCTTTTCTAAATAGGAATATGTATTTATTTGCTTATTTTTTTTATAAAACTCTAAACCAATGAACATGTTTATGCTTAATATCTTAATTTTTATTTTATGAATAACTAAATCATGTATTCTTTTCTACGAGGTCTTTTTTATTTTAAAGTATATGAGAATATGTATCTACAACAGATTAGGTGAGGGATAATACTTTTTATGGAATCATTTATGTTTGTGAATCCCTAAATCAGTTATCTTTTGTGTCAACATAATCAAACAATGTTAAACTCTCGATGACAATGATTTATAGTAAAATTTTGATTAAATTGTGATGATTTAAATAAACATACTATTTGTAAGCGATTAATGACACTTAATCTTTTCTAAATAGGAATATGTATTTATTTGCTTATTTTTTTTATAAAACTCTAAACCAATGAACATATTTATGCTTAATATCTTAATTTTTATGTTATGAATAACTAAATCATGAATTCTTTTCTACGAGGTCTTTTTTATTTTAAAGTATATGAGAATATGTATCTACAACAGATTAGGTGAGGTATAATACTTTTTATGGAATCATTTATGTTTGTGAATCCCTAAATCAGTAATCTTTTGTGTTAACATAATCAAACAATGTTAAACTCTCGATGACAATGATTTATAATAAAATATTAATTAAATTGTGATGATTTAAATAAACATACTATTTGTAAGAGATTAATGACACTTAATCTTTTCTAAATAGGAATATGTATTTATTTGCTTATTTTTTTTTTATAAAACTCTAAACCAATGAACATATTTATGCTTAATATCTTAATTTTTATGTTATGAATAACTAAATCATGCATTCTTTTCTACGAGGTCTTTTTTATTTTAAAGTATATGAGAATATGTATCTACAACAGATTAGGTGAGGTATAATACTTTTTATGGAATCATTTATGTTTGTGAATCCCTAAATCAGTAATCTTTTTAGTTAACATAATCAAACAATGTTAAACTCTCGATGACAATGATTTATAATAAAATATTGATTAAATTGTGATGATTTAAATAAACATACTATTTGTAAGTGATTAATGACACTTAATCTTTTCTAAATAGGAATATGTATTTATTTGCTTATTTTTTTTATAAAACTCTAAACCAATGAACATATTTATGCTTAATATCTTAATTTTTATGTTATGAATAACTAAATCATGTATTCTTTTCTACGAGGTATTTTTTATTTTACAGTATATGAGAATATATATCTACAACAGATTAGGTGAGGTATAATACTTTTTATGGAATCATTTATGTTTGTGAATCCCTAAATGAGTAATCTTTTTTGTTAACATAATTAAACAATGTTAAACTCTCGATGAAAATGATTTATAATAAAATATTGATTAAATTGTGATGATTTAAATAAACATACTATTTGTAAGTGATTAATGACACTTAATCTTTTCTAAGTAGGAATATGTATTTATTTGCTTATTTTTTTTATAAAACTCTAAACCAATGAACATATTTATGCTTAATATCTTAATTTTTATGTTATGAATAACTAAATCAGGAATTCTTTTCTACAAGGTCTTTTTTATTTTAAAGTATATGAGAATATGTATCTACAACAGATTAGGTGAGGTATAATACTTTTTATGGAATCATTTATGTTTGTGAATCCCTAAATCAGTAATCTTTTTTGTTAACATAATTAAACAATGTTAAACTCTCGATGAAAATGATTTATAATAAAATATTGATTAAATTGTGATGATTTAAATAAACATACTATTTGTAAGTGATTAATGATACTTAATCTTTTCTAAATAGGAATATGTATTTATTTGCTTATTTTTTTTATAAAACTATAAACCAATGAACATATTTATGCTTAATATCTTAACTTTTATGTTATGAATAACTAAATCAGGAATTCTTTTCTACAAGGTCTTTTTTATTTTAAAGTATATGAGAATATGTATCTACAACAGATTAGGTGAGGTATAATACTTTTTATGGAATCATTTATGTTTGTGAATCCCTAAATCAGTAATCTTTTTTGTTAACATAATCAAACAATGTTAAACTCTCGATGACAATGATTTATAATAAAATATTGATTAAATTGTGATGATTTAAATAAACATACTATTTGTAAGTGATTAATGACACTTAATCTTTTCTAAATAGGAATATGTATTTATTTGCTTATTTTTTTTTATAAAACTCTAAACCAATGAACATATTTATGCTTAATATCTTAATTTTTATGTTATGAATAACTAAATCAGGAATTCTTTTCTACAAGGTCTTTTTTATTTTAAAGTATATAATAATATGTATCTACAACAGATTAGGTGAGGTATAATACTTTTTATGGAATCATTTATGTTTGTGAATCCTTAAATCAGTAATCTTTTTTGTTAACATAATCAAACAATGTTAAACTCTCGATGACAATGATTTATAATAAAATATTGATTAAATTGTGATGATTTAAATAAACATACTATTTGTAAGTGATTAATGACACTTAATCTTTTCTAAATAGGAATATGTATTTATTTGCTTATTTTTTTTATAAAACTCTAAACCAATGAACATATTTATGCTTAATATCTTAACTTTTATGTTATGAATAACTAAATCAGGAATTCTTTTCTACAAGGTCTTTTTTATTTTAAAGTATATGAGAATATGTATCTACAACAGATTAGGTGAGGTATAATACTTTTTATCGAATCATTTATGTTTGTGAATCCCTAAATCAGTAATCTTTTTTGTTAACATAATCAAACAATGTTAAACTCTCGATGACAATGATTTATAATAAAATATTGATTAAATTGTGATGATTTAAATAAACATACTATTTGTAAGTGATTAATGACACTTAATCTTTTCTAAATAGGAATATGTATTTATTTGCTTATTTTTTTTTATAAAACTCTAAACCAATGAACATATTTATGCTTAATATCTTAATTTTTATGTTATGAATAACTAAATCAGGAATTCTTTTCTACAAGGTCATTTTTATTTTAAAGTATATAAGAATATGTATCTACAACAGATTAGATGAGTTATAATACTTTTTATGTAATCATTTATGTTTGTGAATTCCTAAATCAGTAATCTTTTATGTTAACATAATCAAACAATGTTAAACTCTCGATGACAATGATTTATAATAAAATATTGATTAAATTGTGATGATTTAAATAAACATACTATTTGTAAGTGATTAATGACACTTAATCTTTTCTAAATAGGAATATGTATTTATTTGCTTATTTTTTTTATAAAACTCTAAACCAATGAACATATTTATGCTTAATATCTTAAGTTTTATGTTATGAATAACTAAATCAGGAATTCTTTTCTACAACGTCATTTTTATTTTAAAGTATATAAGAATATGTATCTACAACAGATTAGATGAGTTATAATACTTTTTATGTAATCATTTATGTTTGTGAATTCCTAAATCAGTAATCTATTTTGTTAACATAATCAAACAATGTTAAACTCTCGATGACAATGATTTATAATAAAATATTGATTAAATTGTGATGATTTAAATAAACATACTATTTGTAAGTGATTAATGACAGTTAATCTTTTCTAAATAGGAATATGTATTTATTTGATTATTTTTTTTATAAAACTCTAAACCAATTAACATATTTATGCTTAATATCTTAATTTTTATGTTATGAATAACTAAATCATGTATTCTTTTCTACGAGGTCTTTTTTGTTTTAAAGTATATGAGAATATGTATCTACAACAGATTAGGTGAGGTATAATACTTTTTATGGAATCATTTATGTTGGTGAATCCCTAAATCAGTAATCTTTTTTGTTAACGTAATCAAACAATGTTAAACTCTCGATGACAATGATTTATAATAAAATATTGATTAAATTGTGATGATTTAAATAAACATACTATTTGTAAGTGATTAATGACACTTAATCTTTTCTAAATAGGAATATGTATTTATTTGCTTATTTTTTTTATAAAACTCTAAACCAATGAACATATTTATGCTTAATATCTTAATTTTTATGTTATGAATAACTAAATCAGGAATTCTTTTCTACAAGGTCTTTTTTATTTTAAAGTATATAATAATATGTATCTACAACAGATTAGGTGAGGTATAATACTTTTTATGGAATCATTTATGTTTGTGAATCCTTAAATCAGTAATCTTTTTTGTTAACATAATCAAACAATGTTAAACTCTCGATGACAATGATTTATAATAAAATATTGATTAAATTGTGATGATTTAAATAAACATACTATTTGTAAGTGATTAATGACACTTAATCTTTTATAAATAGGAATATGTATTTATTTGCTTATTTTTTTTTATAAAACTCTAAACCAATGAACATATTTATGCTTAATATCTTAATTTTTATGTTATGAATAACTAAATCAGCAATTCTTTTCTACAAGGTCATTTTTATTTTAAAGTATATAAGAATATGTATCTACAACAGATTTGATGAGCTATAATACTTTTTATGTAATCATTTATGTTTGTGAATTCCTAAATCAGTAATCTTTTTTGTTAACATAATCAAACAATGTTAAACTCTCGATGACAATGATTTATAATAAAATATTGATTAAATTGTGATGATTTAAATAAACATACTATTTGTAAGTGATTAATGACACTTAATCTTTTCTAAATAGGAATATGTATTTATTTGCTTATTTTTTTTATAAAACTCTAAACCAATGAACATGTTTATGCTTAATATCTTAATTTTTATTTTATGAATAACTAAATCATGTATTCTTTTCTACGAGGTCTTTTTTATTTTAAAGTATATGAGAATATGTATCTACAACAAATTAGGTGAGGGATAATACTTTTTATGGAATCATTTATGTTTGTGAATCCCTAAATCAGTTATCTTTTGTGTTAACATAATCAAACAATGTTAAACTCTCGATGACAATGATTTATAGTAAAATTTTGATTAAATTGTGATGATTTAAATAAACATACTATTTGTAAGCGATTAATGACACTTAATCTTTTCTAAATAGGAATATGTATTTATTTGCTTATTTTTTTTATAAAACTCTAAACCAATGAACATATTTATGCTTAATATCTTAATTTTTATGTTATGAATAACTAAATCATGAATTCTTTTCTACGAGGTCTTTTTTATTTTAAAGTATATGAGAATATGTATCTACAACAGATTAGGTGAGGTATAATACTTTTTATGGAATCATTTATGTTTGTGAATCCCTAAATCAGTAATCTTTTGTGTTAACATAATCAAACAATGTTAAACTCTCGATGACAATGATTTATAATAAAATATTAATTAAATTGTGATGATTTAAATAAACATACTATTTGTAAGAGATTAATGACACTTAATCTTTTCTAAATAGGAATATGTATTTATTTGCTTATTTTTTTTTTATAAAACTCTAAACCAATGAACATATTTATGCTTAATATCTTAATTTTTATGTTATGAATAACTAAATCATGCATTCTTTTCTACGAGGTCTTTTTTATTTTAAAGTATATGAGAATATGTATCTACAACAGATTAGGTGAGGTATAATACTTTTTATGGAATCATTTATGTTTGTGAATCCCTAAATCAGTAATCTTTTTAGTTAATATAATCAAACAATGTTAAACTCTCGATGACAATGATTTATAATAAAATATTGATTAAATTGTGATGATTTAAATAAACATACTATTTGTAAGTGATTAATGACACTTAATCTTTTCTAAATAGGAATATGTATTTATTTGCTTATTTTTTTTATAAAACTCTAAACCAATGAACATATTTATGCTTAATATCTTAATTTTTATGTTATGAATAACTAAATCATGTATTCTTTTCTACGAGGTATTTTTTATTTTACAGTATATGAGAATATATATCTACAACAGATTAGGTGAGGTATAATACTTTTTATGGAATCATTTATGTTTGTGAATCCCTAAATGAGTAATCTTTTTTGTTAACATAATTAAACAATGTTAAACTCTCGATGAAAATGATTTATAATAAAATATTGATTAAATTGTGATGATTTAAATAAACATACTATTTGTAAGTGATTAATGACACTTAATCTTTTCTAAATAGGAATATGTATTTATTTGCTTATTTTTTTATAAAACTATAAACCAGTGAATATATTTATGCTTAATATCTTAACTTTTATGTTATGAATAACTAAATCAGGAATTCTTTTCTACAAGGTCTTTTTTATTTTAAAGTATATGAGAATATGTATCTACAACAGATTAGGTGAGGTATAATACTTTTTATGGAATCATTTATGTTTGTGAATCCCTAAATCAGTAATCTTTTTTGTTAACATAATCAAACAATGTTAAACTCTCGATGACAATGATTTATAATAAAATATTGATTAAATTGTGATGATTTAAATAAACATACTATTTGTAAGTGATTAATGACACTTAATCTTTTCTAAATAGGAATATGTATTTATTTGCTTATTTTTTTTATAAAACTCTAAACCAATTAACATATTTATGCTTAATATCTTAATTTTTATGTTATGAATAACTAAATCATGTATTCTTTTCTACGAGGTCTTTTTTATTTTAAAGTATATGAGAATATGTATCTACAACAGATTAGGTGAGGTATAATACTTTTTATGAAATCATTTATGTTTGTAAATCCCTAAATCAGTAATCTTTTTGGTTAACATAATCAAACAATGTTAAACTCTCGATGACAATGATTTATAATAAAATATTGATTAAATTGTGATGATTTAAATAAACATACTATTTGTAAGTGATTAATGACACTTAATCTTTTCTAAATAGGAATATGTATTAATTTCCTTATTTTTTTTATAAAACTCTAAACCAATGAACATATTTATGCTTAATATCTTAATTTTTATGTTATGAATAACTAAATCATGTATTCTTTTCTACGAGGTCTTTTTTGTTTTAAAGTATATGAGAATATGTATCTACAACAGATTAGGTGAGGTATAATACTTTTTATGGAATCATTTATGTTGGTGAATCCCTAAATCAGTAATCTTTTTTGTTAACATAATCAAACAATGTTAAACTCTCGATGACAATGATTTATAATAAAATATTGATTAAATTGTGATGATTTAAATAAACATACTATTTGTAAGTGATTAATGACACTTAATCTTTTCTAAATAGGAATATGTATTTATTTGATTATTTTTTTTATAAAACTCTAAACCAATGAACATATTTATGCTTAATATCTTAATTTTTATGTTATGAATAACTAAATCATGTATTCTTTTCTACGAGGTCTTTTTTGTTTTAAAGTATATGAGAATATGTATCTACAACAGATTAGGTGAGGTATAATACTTTTTATGGAATCATTTATGTTGGTGAATCCCTAAATCAGTAATCTTTTTTGTTAACATAATCAAACAATGTTAAACTCTCGATGACAATGATTTATAATAAAATATTGATTAAATTGTGATGATTTAAATAAACATACTATTTGTAAGTGATTAACGACACTTAATCTTTTCTAAATAGGAATATGTATTTATTTGCTTATTTTTTTTATAAAACTCTAAACCAATGAACATATTTATGCTTAATATCTTAATTTTTATGTTATGAATAACTAAATCAGGAATTCTTTTCTACAAGGTCTTTTTTATTTTAAAGTATATAATAATATGTATCTACAACAGATTAGGTGAGGTATAATACTTTTTATGGAATCATTTATGTTTGTGAATCCCTAAATCAGTAATCTTTTTTGTTAACATAATCAAACAATGTTAAACTCTCGATGACAATGATTTATAATAAAATATTGATTAAATTGTGATGATTTAAATAAACATACTATTTGTAAGTGATTAATGACACTTAATCTTTTCTAAATAGGAATATGTATTTATTTGCTTATTTTTTTTTATAAAACTCTAAACCAATGAACATATTAATGCTTAATATCTTAATTTTTATGTTATGAATAACTAAATCAGGAATTCTTTTCTACAAGGTCATTTTTATTTTAAAGTATATAAGAATATGTATCTACAACAGATTAGATGAGGTATAATACTTTTTATGTAATCATTTATGTTTGTGAATTCCTAAATCAGTAATCTTTTTTGTTAACATAATCAAACAATGTTAAACTCTCGATGACAATGATTTATAATAAAATATTGATTAAATTGTGATGATTTAAATAAACATACTATTTGTAAGTGATTAATGACACTTAATCTTTTCTAAATAGGAATATGTATTTATTTGCTTATTTTTTTTATAAAACTCTAAACCAATGAACATATTTATGCTTAATATCTTAATTTTTATTTTATGAATAACTAAATCATGTATTCTTTTCTACGAGGTATTTTTTGTTTTAAAGTATATGAGAATATGTATCTACAACAGATTAGGTGAGGTATAATACTTTTTATGGAATCATTTATGTTTGTGAATCCCTAAATCAGTAATCTTTTTTGTTAACATAATGAAACAATGTTAAACTCTCGATGAAAATGATTTAGAATAAAATATTGATTAAATTGTGATGATTTAAATAAACATACTATTTGTAAGTGATTAATGACACTTAATCTTTTCTAAATAGGAATATGTATTTATTTGCTTATTTATTTTATAAAACTATAAACCAGTGAACATATTTATGCTTAATATCTTAACTTTTATGTTATGAATAACTAAATAAGGAATTCTTTTCTACAAGGTCTTTTTTATTTTAAAGTATATGAGAATATGTATCTACAACAGATTAGGTGAGGTATAATACTTTTTATGGAATCATTTATGTTTGTGAATCCCTAAATCAGTAATCTTTTTTGTTAACATAATCAAACAATGTTAAACTCTCGATGACAATGATTTATAATAAAATATTGATTAAATTGTGATGATTTAAATAAACATACTATTTGTAAGTGATTAATGACACTTAATCTTTTCTAAATAGGAATATGTATTTATTAGCTTATTTTTTTTTATAAAACTCTAAACCAATGAACATATTTATGCTTAATATCTTAATTTTTATGTTATGAATAACTAAATCAGCAATTCTTTTCTACAAGGTCATTTTTATTTTAAAGTATATAAGAATATGTATCTACAACAGATTTGATGAGCTATAATACTTTTTATGTAATCATTTATGTTTGTGAATTCCTAAATCAGTAATCTTTTTTGTTAACATAATCAAACAATGTTAAACTCTCGATGACAATGATTTATAATAAAATATTGATTAAATTGTGATGATTTAAATAAACATACTATTTGTAAGTGATTAATGACACTTAATCTTTTCTAAATAGGAATATGTATTTATTTGCTTATTTTTTTTATAAAACTCTAAACCAATGAATATATTTATGCTTAATATCTTAATTTTTATTTTATGAATAACTAAATCATGTTTTCTTTTCTACGAGGTCTTTTTTATTTTAAAGTATATGAGAATATGTATCTACAACAGATTAGGTGAGGGATAATACTTTTTATGGAATCATTTATGTTTGTGAATCCCTAAATCAGTTATCTTTTTTGTTAACATAATCAAACAATGTTAAACTCTCGATGACAATGATTTATAGTAAAATTTTGATTAAATTGTGATGATTTAAATAAACATACTATTTGTAAGCGATTAATGACACTTAATCTTTTCTAAATAGGAATATGTATTTATTTGCTTATTTTTTTTATAAAACTCTAAACCAATGAACATATTTATGCTTAATATCTTAATTTTTATGTTATGAATAACTAAATCATGTATTCTTTTCTACGAGGTCTTTTTTGTTTTAAAGTATATGAGAATATGTATCTACAACTGATTAGGTGAGGTATAATACTTTTTATGGAATCATTTATGTTGGTGAATCCCTAAATCAGTAATCTTTTTTGTTAACATAATCAAACAATGTTAAACTCTCGATGACAATGATTTATAATAAAATATTGATTAAATTGTGATGATTTAAATAAACATACTATTTGTAAGTGATTAACGACACTTAATCTTTTCTAAATAGGAATATGTATTTATTTGCTTATTTTTTTTATAAAACTCTAAACCAATGAACTTATTTATGCTTAATATCTTAATTTTTATGTTATGAATAACTAAATCAGGAATTCTTTTCTACAAGGTCTTTTTTATTTTAAAGTATATAATAATATGTATCTACAACAGATTAGGTGAGGTATAATACTTTTTATGGAATCATTTATGTTTGTGAATCCCTAAATCAGTAATCTTTTTTGTTAACATAATCAAACAATGTTAAACTCTCGATGACAATGATTTATAATAAAATATTGATTAAATTGTGATGATTTAAATAAACATACTATTTGTAAGTGATTAATGACACTTAATCTTTTCTAAATAGGAATATGTATTTATTTGCTTATTTTTTTTTATAAAACTCTAAACCAATGAACATATTAATCCTTAATATCTTAATTTTTATGTTATGAATAACTAAATCAGGAATTCTTTTCTACAAGGTCATTTTTATTTTAAAGTATATAAGAATATGTATCTACAACAGATTAGATGAGGTATAATACTTTTTATGTAATCATTTATGTTTGTGAATTCCTAAATCAGTAATCTTTTTTGTTAACATAATCAAACAATGATAAACTCTCGATGACAATGATTTATAATAAAATATTGATTAAATTGTGATGATTTAAATAAACATACTATTTGTAAGTGATTAATGACACTTAATCTTTTGTAAATAGGAATATGTATTTATTTGCTTATTTTTTTTATAAAACTCTAAACCAATGAACATATTTATGCTTAATATCTTAATTTTTATTTTATGAATAACTAAATCATGTATTCTTTTCTACGAGGTATTTTTTGTTTTAAAGTATATGAGAATATGTATCTACAACAGATTAGGTGAGGTATAATACTTTTTATGGAATCATTTATGTTTGTGAATCCCTAAATCAGTAATCTTTTTTGTTAACATAATGAAACAATGTTAAACTCTCGATGAAAATGATTTATAATAAAATATTGATTAAATTGTGATGATTTAAATAAACATACTATTTGTAAGTGATTAATGACACTTAATCTTTTCTAAATAGGAATATGTATTTATTTGCTTATTTATTTTATAAAACTATAAACCAGTGAACATATTTATGCTTAATATCTTAACTTTTATGTTATGAATAACTAAATAAGGAATTCTTTTCTACAAGGTCTTTTTTATTTTAAAGTATATGAGAATATGTATCTACAACAGATTAGGTGAGGTATAATACTTTTTATGGAATCATTTATGTTTGTGAATCCCTAAATCAGTAATCTTTTTTGTTAACATAATGAAACAATGTTAAACTCTCGATGAAAATGATTTATAATAAAATATTGATTAAATTGTGATGATTTAAATAAACATACTATTTGTAAGTGATTAATGACACTTAATCTTTTCTAAATAGGAATATGTATTTATTTGCTTATTTATTTTATAAAACTATAAACCAGTGAACATATTTATGCTTAATATCTTAACTTTTATGTTATGAATAACTAAATAAGGAATTCTTTTCTACAAGGTCTTTTTTATTTTAAAGTATATGAGAATATGTATCTACAACAGATTAGGTGAGGTATAATACTTTTTATGGAATCATTTATGTTTGTGAATCCCTAAATCAGTAATCTTTTTTGTTAACATAATGAAACAATGTTAAACTCTCGATGACAATGCTTTATAATAAAATATTGATTAAATTGTGATGATTTAAATAAACATACTATTTGTAAGTGATTAATGACACTTAATCTTTTCTAAATAGGAATATGTATTTATTAGCTTATTTTTTTTTATAAAACTCTAAACCAATGAACATATTTATGCTTAATATCTTAATTTTTATGTTATGAATAACTAAATCAGCAATTCTTTTCTACAAGGTCATTTTTATTTTAAAGTATATAAGAATATGTATGTACAACAGATTTGATGAGCTATAATACTTTTTATGTAATCATTTATGTTTGTGAATTCCTAAATCAGTAATCTTTTTTGTTAACATAATCAAACAATGTTAAACTCTCGATGACAATGATTTATAATAAAATATTGATTAAATTGTGATGATTTAAATAAACATACTATTTGTAAGTGATTAATGACACTTAATCTTTTCTAAATAGGAATATGAATTTATTTGCTTATTTTTTTTATAAAACTATAAACCAATGAACATATTTATGCTTAATATCTTAACTTTTATGTTATGAATAACTAAATGAGGAATTCTTTTCTACAAGGTCTTTTTTATTTTAAAGTATATGAGAATATGTATCTACAACAGATTAGGTGAGGTATAATACTTTTTATGGAATCATTTATGTTTGTGAATCCCTAAATCAGTAATCTTTTTTGTTAACATAATTAAACAATGTTAAACTCTCGATGAAAATGATTTATAATAAAATATTGATTAAATTGTGATGATTTAAATAAACATACTATTTGTAAGTGATTAATGACACTTAATCTTTTCTAAATAGGAATATGTATTTATTTGCTTATTTTTTTTTATAAAACTATAAACCAATGAACATATTTATGCTTAATATCTTAACTTTTATGTTATGAATAACTAAATCAGGAATTCTTTTCTACAAGGTCTTTTTTATTTTAAAGTATATGAGAATATGTATCTACAACAGATTAGGTGAGGTATAATACTTTTTATGGAATCATTTATGTTTGTGAATCCCTAAATCAGTAATCTTTTTTGTTAACATAATTAAACAATGTTAAACTCTCGATGAAAATGATTTATAATAAAATATTGATTAAATTGTGATGATTTAAATAAACATACTATTTGTAAGTGATTAATGACACTTAATCTTTTCTAAATAGGAATATGTATTTATTTGCTTATTTTTTTTATAAAACTCTAAACCAATGAACATATTTATACTTAATATCTTAATTTTTATGTTATGAATAACTAAATCAGGAATTCTTTTCTACAAGGTCTTTTTTATTTTAAAGTATATGAGAATATGTATTTACAACAGATTAGGTGAGGTATAATACTTTTTATGGAATCATTTATGTTTGTGAATCCCTAAATCAGTAATCTTTTTTGTTAACATAATTAAACAATGTTAAACTCTCGATGAAAATGATTTATAATAAAATATTGATTAAATTGTGATGATTTAAATAAACATACTATTTGTAAGTGATTAATGACACTTAATCTTTTCTAAATAGGAATATGTATTTATTTGCTTATTTTTTTTATAAAACTATAAACCAATGAACATATTTATGCTTAATATCTTAACTTTTATGTTATGAATAACTAAATCAGGAATTCTTTTCTACAAGGTCTTTTTTATTTTAAAGTATATGAGAATATGTATCTACAACAGATTAGGTGAGGTATAATACTTATTATGTAATCATTTATGTTTGTGAATCCCTAAGTCAGTAATCTTTTTTGTTAACATAATCAAACAATGTTAAACTCTCGATGACAATGATTTATAATAAAATATTGATTAAATTGTGATGATTTAAATAAACATACTATTTGTAAGTGATTAATGACACTTAATCTTTTCTAAATAGGAATATGTATTTATTTGCTTATTTTTTTTATAAAACTCTAAACCAATTAACATATTTATGCTTAATATCTTAATTTTTATGTTATGAATAACTAAATCATGTATTCTTTTCTACGAGGTCTTTTTTATTTTAAAGTATATGAGAATATGTATCTACAACAGATTAGGTGAGGTATAATACTTTTTATGAAATCATTTATGTTTGTAAATCCCTAAGTCAGTAATCTTTTTCGTTAACATAATCAAACAATGTTAAACTCTCGATGACAATGATTTATAATAAAATATTGATTAAATTGTGATGATTTAAATAAACATACTATTTGTAAGTGATTAATGACACTTAATCTTTTCTAAATAGGAATATGTATTTATTTGCTTATTTTTTTTATAAAACTCTAAACCAATGAACATATTTATGCTTAATATCTTAATTTTTATGTTATGAATAACTAAATCATGTATTATTTTCTACGAGGTATTTTTTGTTTTAAAGTATATGAGAATATGTAACTACAACAGATTAGGTGAGGTATAATACTTTTTATGGAATCATTTATGTTTGTGAATCCCTAAATCTGTAATCTTTTTTGTTAACATAATTAAACAATGTTAAACTCTCGATGAAAATGATTTATAATAAAATATTGATTAAATTGTGATGATTTAAATAAACATACTATTTGTAAGTGATTAATGACACTTAATCTTTTCTAAATAGGAATATGTATTTATTTGCTTATTTTTTTTATAAAACTATAAACCAGTGAACATATTTATGCTAAATATCTTAACTTTTATGTTATGAATAACTAAATCAGGAATTCTTTTCTACAAGGTCTTTTTTCTTTTAAAGTATATGAGAATATGTATCTACAACAGATTAGGTGAGGTATAATACTTTTTATGGAATCATTTATGTTTGTGAATCCCTATATCAGTAATCTTTTTTGTTAACATAATCAAACAATGTTAAACTCTCGATGACAATGATTTATAATAAAATATTGATTAAATTGTGATGATTTAAATAAACATACTATTTGTAAGTGATTAATGACACTTAATCTTTTCTAAATAGGAATATGTATTTATTTGCTTATTTTTTTTATAAAACTCTAAACCAATTAACATATTTATGCTTAATATCTTAATTTTTATGTTATGAATAACTAAATCATGTATTCTTTTTACGAGGTCTTTTTTATTTTAAAGTATATGAGAATATGTATCTACAACAGATTAGGTGAGGTATAATACTTTTTATGAAATCATTTATGTTTGTAAATCCCTAAGTCAGTAATCTTTTTCGTTAACATAATCAAACAATGTTAAACTCTCGATGACAATGATTTATAATAAAATATTAATTAAATTGTGATGATTTAAATAAACATACTATTTGTAAGAGATTAATGACACTTAATCTTTTCTAAATAGGAATATGTATTTATTTCCTTATTTTTTTTATAAAACTCTAAACCAATGAACATATTTATGCTTAATATCTTAATTTTTATGTTATGAATAACTAAATCATGTATTCTTTTCTACGAGGTCTTTTTTGTTTTAAAGTATATGAGAATATGTATCTACAACAGATTAGGTGAGGTATAATACTTTTTATGGAATCATTTATGTTGGTGAATCCCTAAATCAGTAATCTTTTTTGTTAACATAATCAAACAATGTTAAACTCTCGATGACAATGATTTATAATAAAATATTGATTAAATTGTGATGATTTAAATAAACATACTATTTGTAAGTGATTAATGACACTTAATCTTTTCTAAATAGGAATATGTATTTATTTGCTTATTTTTTTTATAAAACTATAAACCAATGAACATATTTATGCTTAATATCTTAACTTTTATGTTATGAATAACTAAATCATGAATTCTTTTCTACGAGGTCTTTTTTATTTTAAAGTATATGAGAATATGTATCTACAACAGATTAGGTGAGGTATAATACTTTTTATGGAATCATTTATGTTGGTGAATCCCTAAATCAGTAATCTTTTTTGTTAACATAATGAAACAATGTTAAACTCTCGATGACAATGATTTATAATAAAATATTGATTAAATTGTGATGATTTAAATAAACATACTATTTGTAAGTGATTAATGACACTTAATCTTTTCTAAATAGGAATATGTATTTATTTGCTTATTTTTTTTATAAAACTATAAACCAATGAACATATTTATGCTTAATATCTTAACTTTTATGTTATGAATAACTAAATCATGAATTCTTTTCTACGAGGTCTTTTTTATTTTAAAGTATATGAGAATATGTATCTACAACAGATTAGGTGAGGTATAATACTTTTTATGGAATCATTTATGTTTGTGAATCCCTAAATCAGTAATCTTTTGTGTTAACATAATCAAACAATGTTAAACTCTCGATGACAATGATTTATAATAAAATATTAATTAAATTGTGATGATTTAAATAAACATACTATTTGTAAGAGATTAATGACACTTAATCTTTTCTAAATAGGAATATGTATTTATTTGCTTATTTTTTTTATAAAACTCTAAACCAATGAACATATTTATGCTTAATATCTTAATTTTTATGTTATGAATAACTAAATCATGCATTCTTTTCTACGAGGTCTTTTTTATTTTAAAGTATATGAGAATATGTATCTACAACAGATTAGGTGAGGTATAATACTTTTTATGGAATCATTTATGTTTGTGAATCCCTAAATCAGTAATCTTTTTAGTTAACATAATCAAACAATGTTAAACTCTCGATGACAATGATTTATAATAAAATATTGATTAAATTGTGATGATTTAAATAAACATACTATTTGTAAGTGATTAATGACACTTAATCTTTTCTAAATAGGAATATGTATTTATTTGCTTATTTTTTTTTATAAAACTCTAAACCAATGAACATATTTATGCTTAATATCTTAATTTTTATGTTATGAATAACTAAATCATGTATTCTTTTCTACGAGGTCTTTTTTATTTTACAGTATATGAGAATATATATCTACAACAGATTAGGTGAGTTATAATACTTTTTATGGAATCATTTATGTTTGTGAATCCCTAAATGAGTAATCTTTTTTGTTAACATAATTAACCAATGTTAAACTCTCGATGAAAATGATTTATAATAAAATATTGATTAAATTGTGATGATTTAAATAAACATACTATTTGTAAGTGATTAATGACACTTAATCTTTTCTAAATAGGAATATGTATTTATTTGCTTATTTTTTTTATAAAACTCTAAACCAATGAACATATTTATGCCTAATATCTTAATTTTTATGTTATGAATAACTAAATCAGGAATTCTTTTCTACAAGGTCTTTTTTATTTTAAAGTATATGAGAATATGTATCTACAACAGATTAGGTGAGGTATAATACTTTTTATGGAATCATTTATGTTTGTGAATCCCTAAATCAGTAATCTTTTTTATTAACATAATTAAACAATGTTAAACTCTCGATGAAAATGATTTATAATAAAATATTGATTAAATTGTGATGATTTAAATAAACATACTATTTGTAAGTGATTAATGACACTTAATCTTTTCTAAATAGGAATATGTATTTATTTGCTTATTTTTTTTTATAAAACTATAAACCAATGAACATATTTATGCTTAATATCTTAACTTTTATGTTATGAATAACTAAATCAGGAATTCTTTTCTACAAGGTCTTTTTTATTTTAAAGTATATGAGAATATGTATCTACAACAGATTAGGTGAGGTATAATACTTTTTATGGAATCATTTATGTTTGTGAATCCCTAAATCAGTAATCTTTTTTGTTAACATAATTAAACAATGTTAAACTCTCGATGAAAATGATTTATAATAAAATATTGATTAAATTGTGATGATTTAAATAAACATACTATTTGTAAGTGATTAATGACACTTAATGTTTTCTAAATAGGAATATGTATTTATTTGCTTATTTTTTTTATAAAACTCTAAACCAATGAACATATTTATGCTTAATATCTTAATTTTTATGTTATGAATAACTAAATCAGGAATTCTTTTCTACAAGGTCTTTTTTATTTTAAAGTATATGAGAATATGTATTTACAACAGATTAGGTGAGGTATAATACTTTTTATGGAATCATTTATGTTTGTGAATCCCTAAATCAGTAATCTTTTTTGTTAACATAATTAAACAATGTTAAACTCTCGATGAAAATGATTTATAATAAAATATTGATTAAATTGTGATGATTTAAATAAACATACTATTTGTAAGTGATTAATGACACTTAATCTTTTCTAAATAGGAATATGTATTTATTTGCTTATATTTTTTTATAAAACTCTAAACCAATTAACATATTTATGCTTAATATCTTAACTTTTATGTTATGAATAACTAAATCATGTATTCTTTTCTACGAGGTCTTTTTTATTTTAAAGTATATGAGAATATGTATCTACAACAGATTAGGTGAGGTATAATACTTTTTATGAAATCATTTATGTTTGTAAATCCCTAAATCAGTAATCTTTTTCGTTAACATAATCAAACAATGTTAAACTCTCGATGACAATGATTTATAATAAAATATTGATTAAATTGTGATGATTTAAATAAACATACTATTTGTAAGTGATTAATGACACTTAATCTTTTCTAAATAGGAATATGTATTTATTTCCTTATTTTTTTTATAAAACTCTAAACCAATGAACATATTTATGCTTAATATCTTAATTTTTATGTTATGAATAACTAAATCATGTATTCTTTTCTACGAGGTCTTTTTTGTTTTAAAGTATATGAGAATATGTATCTACAACAGATTAGGTGAGGTATAATACTTTTTATGGAATCATTTATGTTGGTGAATCCCTAAATCAGTAATCTTTTTTGTTAACATAATCAAACAATGTTAAACTCTCGATGACAATGATTTATAATAAAATATTGATTAAATTGTGATGATTTAAATAAACATACTATTTGTAAGTGATTAATGACACTTAATCTTTTCTAAATAGGAATATGTATTTATTTCCTTATTTTTTTTATAAAACTCTAAACCAATGAACATATTTATGCTTAATATCTTAATTTTTATGTTATGAATAACTAAATCATGTATTCTTTTCTACGAGGTCTTTTTTGTTTTAAAGTATATGAGAATATGTATCTACAACAGATTAGGTGAGGTATAATACTTTTTATGGAATCATTTATGTTGGTGAATCCCTAAATCAGTAATCTTTTTTGTTAACATAATCAAACAATGTTAAACTCTCGATGACAATGATTTATAATAAAATATTGATTAAATTGTGATGATTTAAATAAACATACTATTTGTAAGTGATTAATGACACTTAATCTTTTCTAAATAGGAATATGTATTTATTTGCTTATTTTTTTTATAAAACTCTAAACCAATGAACATATTTATGCTTAATATCTTAATTTTTATGTTATGAATAACTAAATCATGTATTCTTTTCTACGAGGTCTTTTTTGTTTTAAAGTATATGAGAATATGTATCTACAACAGATTAGGTGAGGTATAATACTTTTTATGGAATCATTTATGTTGGTGAATCCCTAAATCAGTAATCTTTTTTGTTAACATAATCAAACAATGTTAAACTCTCGATGACAATGATTTATAATAAAATATTGATTAAATTGTGATGATTTAAATAAACATACTATTTGTAAGTGATTAATGACACTTAATCTTTTCTAAATAGGAATATGTATTTATTTGCTTATTTTTTTTATAAAACTCTAAACCAATGAACATATTTATGCTTAATATCTTAATTTTTATGTTATGAATAACTAAATCATGTATTCTTTTCTACGAGGTATTTTTTGTTTTAAAGTATATGAGAATATGTATCTACAACATATTAGGTGAGGTATAATACTTTTTATGGAATCATTTATGTTTGTGAATCCCTAAATCAGTTATCTTTTTTGTTAACATAATCAAACAATGTTAAACTCTCGATGACAATGATTTATAATAAAATATTGATTAAATTGTGATGATTTAAATAAACATACTATTTGTAAGTGATTAATGACACTTAATCTTTTCTAAATAGGAATATGTATTTATTTGCTTATTTTTTTTATAAAACTTTAAACCAATGAACATATTTATGCTTAATATCTTAATTTTTATGTTGTGAATAACTAAATCATGTATTCTTTTCTACGAGGTATTTTTTGTTTTAAAGTATATGAGAATATGTATCTACAACAGATTAGGTGAGGTATAATACTTTTTATGGAATCATTTATGTTTGTGAATCCCTAAATCAGTAATCTTTTTTGTTAACATAATCAAACAATGTTAAACTCTCGATGACAATGATTTATAATAAAATATTGATTAAATTGTGATGATTTAAATAAACATACTATTTGTAAGTGATTAATGACACTTAATCTTTTCTAAATAGGAATATGTATTTATTTGCTTATTTTTTTTATAAAACTCTAAACCAATGAACATATTTATGCCTAATATCTTAATTTTTATGTTATGAATAACTAAATCAGGAATTCTTTTCTACAAGGTCTTTTTTATTTTAAAGTATATGAGAATATGTATCTACAACAGATTAGGTGAGGTATAATACTTTTTATGGAATCATTTATGTTTGTGAATCCCTAAATCAGTAATCTTTTTTATTAACATAATTAAACAATGTTAAACTCTCGATGAAAATGATTTATAATAAAATATTGATTAAATTGTGATGATTTAAATAAACATACTATTTGTAAGTGATTAATGACACTTAATCTTTTCTAAATAGGAATATGTATTTATTTGCTTATTTTTTTTTATAAAACTATAAACCAATGAACATATTTATGCTTAATATCTTAACTTTTATGTTATGAATAACTAAATCAGGAATTCTTTTCTACAAGGTCTTTTTTATTTTAAAGTATATGAGAATATGTATCTACAACAGATTAGGTGAGGTATAATACTTTTTATGGAATCATTTATGTTTGTGAATCCCTAAATCAGTAATCTTTTTTGTTAACATAATTAAACAATGTTAAACTCTCGATGAAAATGATTTATAATAAAATATTGATTAAATTGTGATGATTTAAATAAACATACTATTTGTAAGTGATTAATGACACTTAATGTTTTCTAAATAGGAATATGTATTTATTTGCTTATTTTTTTTATAAAACTCTAAACCAATGAACATATTTATGCTTAATATCTTAATTTTTATGTTATGAATAACTAAATCAGGAATTCTTTTCTACAAGGTCGTTTTTATTTTAAAGTATATGAGAATATGTATCTACAACAGATTAGGTGAGGTATAATACTTTTTATGGAATCATTTATGTTTGTGAATCCCTAAATCAGTAATCTTTTTTATTAACATAATTAAACAATGTTAAACTCTCGATGAAAATGATTTATAATAAAATATTGATTAAATTGTGATGATTTAAATAAACATACTATTTGTAAGTGATTAATGACACTTAATCTTTTCTAAATAGGAATATGTATTTATTTGCTTATTTTTTTTTATAAAACTATAAACCAATGAACATATTTATGCTTAATATCTTAACTTTTATGTTATGAATAACTAAATCAGGAATTCTTTTCTACAAGGTCTTTTTTATTTTAAAGTATATGAGAATATGTATCTACAACAGATTAGGTGAGGTATAATACTTTTTATGGAATCATTTATGTTTGTGAATCCCTAAATCAGTAATCTTTTTTGTTAACATAATTAAACAATGTTAAACTCTCGATGAAAATGATTTATAATAAAATATTGATTAAATTGTGATGATTTAAATAAACATACTATTTGTAAGTGATTAATGACACTTAATGTTTTCTAAATAGGAATATGTATTTATTTGCTTATTTTTTTTATAAAACTCTAAACCAATGAACATATTTATGCTTAATATCTTAATTTTTATGTTATGAATAACTAAATCAGGAATTCTTTTCTACAAGGTCTTTTTTATTTTAAAGTATATGAGAATATGTATTTACAACAGATTAGGTGAGGTATAATACTTTTTATGGAATCATTTATGTTTGTGAATCCCTAAATCAGTAATCTTTTTTGTTAACATAATTAAACAATGTTAAACTCTCGATGAAAATGATTTATAATAAAATATTGATTAAATTGTGATGATTTAAATAAACATACTATTTGTAAGTGATTAATGACACTTAATCTTTTCTAAATAGGAATATGTATTTATTTGCTTATTTTTTTTATAAAACTCTAAACCAATTAACATATTTATGCTTAATATCTTAACTTTTATGTTATGAATAACTAAATCATGTATTCTTTTCTACGAGGTCTTTTTTATTTTAAAGTATATGAGAATATGTATCTACAACAGATTAGGTGAGGTATAATACTTTTTATGAAATCATTTATGTTTGTAAATCCCTAAATCAGTAATCTTTTTCGTTAACATAATCAAACAATGTTAAACTCTCGATGACAATGATTTATAATAAAATATTGATTAAATTGTGATGATTTAAATAAACATACTATTTGTAAGTGATTAATGACACTTAATCTTTTCTAAATAGGAATATGTATTTATTTCCTTATTTTTTTTATAAAACTCTAAACCAATGAACATATTTATGCTTAATATCTTAATTTTTATGTTATGAATAACTAAATCATGTATTCTTTTCTACGAGGTCTTTTTTGTTTTAAAGTATATGAGAATATGTATCTACAACAGATTAGGTGAGGTATAATACTTTTTATGGAATCATTTATGTTTGTGAATCCCTAAATCAGTAATCTTTTTTGTTAACATAATTAAACAATGTTAAACTCTCGATGAAAATGATTTATAATAAAATATTGATTAAATTGTGATGATTTAAATAAACATACTATTTGTAAGTGATTAATGACACTTAATCTTTTCTAAATAGGAATATGTATTTATTTGCTTATTTTTTTTATAAAACTCTAAACCAATTAACATATTTATGCTTAATATCTTAACTTTTATGTTATGAATAACTAAATCATGTATTCTTTTCTACGAGGTCTTTTTTATTTTAAAGTATATGAGAATATGTATCTACAACAGATTAGGTGAGGTATAATACTTTTTATGAAATCATTTATGTTTGTAAATCCCTAAATCAGTAATCTTTTTCGTTAACATAATCAAACAATGTTAAACTCTCGATGACAATGATTTATAATAAAATATTGATTAAATTGTGATGATTTAAATAAACATACTATTTGTAAGTGATTAATGACACTTAATCTTTTCTAAATAGGAATATGTATTTATTTCCTTATTTTTTTTATAAAACTCTAAACCAATGAACATATTTATGCTTAATATCTTAATTTTTATGTTATGAATAACTAAATCATGTATTCTTTTCTACGAGGTCTTTTTTGTTTTAAAGTATATGAGAATATGTATCTACAACAGATTAGGTGAGGTATAATACTTTTTATGGAATCATTTATGTTGGTGAATCCCTAAATCAGTAATCTTTTTTGTTAACATAATCAAACAATGTTAAACTCTCGATGACAATGATTTATAATAAAATATTGATTAAATTGTGATGATTTAAATAAACATACTATTTGTAAGTGATTAATGACACTTAATCTTTTCTAAATAGGAATATGTATTTATTTCCTTATTTTTTTTATAAAACTCTAAACCAATGAACATATTTATGCTTAATATCTTAATTTTTATGTTATGAATAACTAAATCATGTATTCTTTTCTACGAGGTCTTTTTTGTTTTAAAGTATATGAGAATATGTATCTACAACAGATTAGGTGAGGTATAATACTTTTTATGGAATCATTTATGTTGGTGAATCCCTAAATCAGTAATCTTTTTTGTTAACATAATTAAACAATGTTAAACTCTCGATGAAAATGATTTATAATAAAATATTGATTAAATTGTGATGATTTAAATAAACATACTATTTGTAAGTGATTAATGACACTTAATCTTTTCTAAATAGGAATATGTATTTATTTGCTTATTTTTTTTTATAAAACTATAAACCAATGAACATATTTATGCTTAATATCTTAACTTTTATGTTATGAATAACTAAATCAGGAATTCTTTTCTACAAGGTCTTTTTTATTTTAAAGTATATGAGAATATGTATCTACAACAGATTAGGTGAGGTATAATACTTTTTATGGAATCATTTATGTTTGTGAATCCCTAAATCAGTAATCTTTTTTGTTAACATAATTAAACAATGTTAAACTCTCGATGAAAATGATTTATAATAAAATATTGATTAAATTGTGATGATTTAAATAAACATACTATTTGTAAGTGATTAATGACACTTAATGTTTTCTAAATAGGAATATGTATTTATTTGCTTATTTTTTTTATAAAACTCTAAACCAATGAACATATTTATGCTTAATATCTTAATTTTTATGTTATGAATAACTAAATCAGGAATTCTTTTCTACAAGGTCTTTTTTATTTTAAAGTATATGAGAATATGTATTTACAACAGATTAGGTGAGGTATAATACTTTTTATAGAATCATTTATGTTTGTGAATCCCTAAATCAGTAATCTTTTTTGTTAACATAATTAAACAATGTTAAACTCTCGATGAAAATGATTTATAATAAAATATTGATTAAATTGTGATGATTTAAATAAACATACTATTTGTAAGTGATTAATGACACTTAATCTTTTCTAAATAGGAATATGTATTTATTTGCTTATTTTTTTTATAAAACTCTAAACCAATTAACATATTTATGCTTAATATCTTAACTTTTATGTTATGAATAACTAAATCATGTATTCTTTTCTACGAGGTCTTTTTTATTTTAAAGTATATGAGAATATGTATCTACAACAGATTAGGTGAGGTATAATACTTTTTATGAAATCATTTATGTTTGTAAATCCCTAAATCAGTAATCTTTTTCGTTAACATAATCAAACAATGTTAAACTCTCGATGACAATGATTTATAATAAAATATTGATTAAATTGTGATGATTTAAATAAACATACTATTTGTAAGTGATTAATGACACTTAATCTTTTCTAAATAGGAATATGTATTTATTTCCTTATTTTTTTTATAAAACTCTAAACCAATGAACATATTTATGCTTAATATCTTAATTTTTATGTTATGAATAACTAAATCATGTATTCTTTTCTACGAGGTCTTTTTTGTTTTAAAGTATATGAGAATATGTATCTACAACAGATTAGGTGAGGTATAATACTTTTTATGGAATCATTTATGTTGGTGAATCCCTAAATCAGTAATCTTTTTTGTTAACATAATCAAACAATGTTAAACTCTCGATGACAATGATTTATAATAAAATATTGATTAAATTGTGATGATTTAAATAAACATACTATTTGTAAGTGATTAATGACACTTAATCTTTTCTAAATAGGAATATGTATTTATTTCCTTATTTTTTTTATAAAACTCTAAACCAATGAACATATTTATGCTTAATATCTTAATTTTTATGTTATGAATAACTAAATCATGTATTCTTTTCTACGAGGTCTTTTTTGTTTTAAAGTATATGAGAATATGTATCTACAACAGATTAGGTGAGGTATAATACTTTTTATGGAATCATTTATGTTGGTGAATCCCTAAATCAGTAATCTTTTTTGTTAACATAATCAAACAATGTTAAACTCTCGATGACAATGATTTATAATAAAATATTGATTAAATTGTGATGATTTAAATAAACATACTATTTGTAAGTGATTAATGACACTTAATCTTTTCTAAATAGGAATATGTATTTATTTGCTTATTTTTTTTATAAAACTCTAAACCAATGAACATATTTATGCTTAATATCTTAATTTTTATGTTATGAATAACTAAATCATGTATTCTTTTCTACGAGGTCTTTTTTGTTTTAAAGTATATGAGAATATGTATCTACAACAGATTAGGTGAGGTATAATACTTTTTATGGAATCATTTATGTTGGTGAATCCCTAAATCAGTAATCTTTTTTGTTAACATAATCAAACAATGTTAAACTCTCGATGACAATGATTTATAATAAAATATTGATTAAATTGTGATGATTTAAATAAACATACTATTTGTAAGTGATTAATGACACTTAATCTTTTCTAAATAGGAATATGTATTTATTTGCTTATTTTTTTTATAAAACTCTAAACCAATGAACATATTTATGCTTAATATCTTAATTTTTATGTTATGAATAACTAAATCATGTATTCTTTTCTACGAGGTATTTTTTGTTTTAAAGTATATGAGAATATGTATCTACAACATATTAGGTGAGGTATAATACTTTTTATGGAATCATTTATGTTTGTGAATCCCTAAATCAGTTATCTTTTTTGTTAACATAATCAAACAATGTTAAACTCTCGATGACAATGATTTATAATAAAATATTGATTAAATTGTGATGATTTAAATAAACATACTATTTGTAAGTGATTAATGACACTTAATCTTTTCTAAATAGGAATATGTATTTATTTGCTTATTTTTTTTATAAAACTTTAAACCAATGAACATATTTATGCTTAATATCTTAATTTTTATGTTGTGAATAACTAAATCATGTATTCTTTTCTACGAGGTATTTTTTGTTTTAAAGTATATGAGAATATGTATCTACAACAGATTAGGTGAGGTATAATACTTTTTATGGAATCATTTATGTTTGTGAATCCCTAAATCAGTAATCTTTTTTGTTAACATAATCAAACAATGTTAAACTCTCGATGACAATGATTTATAATAAAATATTGATTAAATTGTGATGATTTAAATAAACATACTATTTGTAAGTGATTAATGACACTTAATCTTTTCTAAATAGGAATATGTATTTATTTGCTTATTTTTTTTTATAAAACTCTAAACCAATGAACATATTTATGCTTAATATCTTAATTTTTATGTTATGAATAACTAAATCAGGAATTCTTTTCTACAAGGTCTTTTTTATTTTAAAGTATATGAGAATATGTATTTACAACAGATTAGGTGAGGTATAATACTTTTTATGGAATCATTTATGTTTGTGAATCCCTAAATCAGTAATCTTTTTTGTTAACATAATTAAACAATGTTAAACTCTCGATGAAAATGATTTATAATAAAATATTGATTAAATTGTGATGATTTAAATAAACATACTATTTGTAAGTGATTAATGACACTTAATCTTTTCTAAATAGGAATATGTATTTATTTGCTTATTTTTTTTATAAAACTATAAACCAATGAACATATTTATGCTTAATATCTTAACTTTTATGTTATGAATAACTAAATCAGGAATTCTTTTCTACAAGGTCTTTTTTATTTTAAAGTATATGAGAATATGTATCTACAACAGATTAGGTGAGGTATAATACTTTTTATGGAATCATTTATGTTTGTGAATCCCTAAATCAGTAATCTTTTTTGTTAACATAATTAAACAATGTTAAACTCTCGATGAAAATGATTTATAATAAAATATTGATTAAATTGTGATGATTTAAATAAACATACTATTTGTAAGTGATTAATGACACTTAATCTTTTCTAAATAGGAATATGTATTTATTTGCTTATTTTTTTTTATAAAACTATAAACCAATGAACATATTTATGCTTAATATCTTAACTTTTATGTTATGAATAACTAAATCAGGAATTCTTTTCTACAAGGTCTTTTTTATTTTAAAGTATATGAGAATATGTATCTACAACAGATTAGGTGAGGTATAATACTTTTTATGGAATCATTTATGTTTGTGAATCCCTAAATCAGTAATCTTTTTTGTTAACATAATTAAACAATGTTAAACTCTCGATGAAAATGATTTATAATAAAATATTGATTAAATTGTGATGATTTAAATAAACATACTATTTGTAAGTGATTAATAACACTTAATCTTTTCTAAATAGGAATATGTATTTATTTGCTTATTTTTTTTATAAAACTATAAACCAATGAACATATTTATGCTTAATATCTTAACTTTTATGTTATGAATAACTAAATCAGGAATTCTTTTCTACAAGGTCTTTTTTATTTTAAAGTATATGAGAATATGTATCTACAACAGATTAGGTGAGGTATAATACTTTTTATGGAATCATTTATGTTTGTGAATCCCTAAATCAGTAATCTTTTTTTGTTAACATAATCAAACAATGTTAAACTCTCGATGACAATGATTTATAATAAAATATTGATTAAATTGTGATGATTTAAATAAACATACTTTTTGTAAGTGATTAATGACACTTAATCTTTTCTAAATAGGAATATGTATTTATTTGCTTATTTTTTTTTATAAAACTCTAAACCAATGAACATATTTATGCTTAATATCTTAGTTTTTATGTTATGAATAACTAAATCAGGAATTCTTTTCTACAAGGTCTTTTTTATTTTAAAGTATATAAGAATATGTATCTACAACAGATTAGGTGAGGTATAATACTTATTATGTAATCATTTATGTTTGTGAATCCCTAAGTCAGTAATCTTTTTTGTTAACATAATCAAACAATGTTAAACTCTCGATGACAATGATTTATAATAAAATATTAATTAAATTGTGATGATTTAAATAAACATACTATTTGTAAGTGATTAATGACACTTAATCTTTTCTAAATAGGAATATGTATTTATTTGCTTATTTTTTTTATAAAACTCTAAACCAATGAACATATTTATGCTTAATATCTTAATTTTTATGTTATGAATAACTAAATCATGTATTATTTTCTACGAGGTATTTTTTGTTTTAAAGTATATGAGAATATGTAACTACAACAGATTAGGTGAGGTATAATACTTTTTATGGAATCATTTATGTTTGTGAATCCCTAAATCAGTAATCTTTTTTGTTAACATAATTAAACAATATTAAACTCTCGATGAAAATGATTTATAATAAAATATTGATTAAATTGTGAGGATTTAAATAAACATACTATTTGTAAGTGATTAATGACACTTAATCTTTTCTAAATAGGAATATGTATTTATTTGCTTATTTTTTTTATAAAACTATAAACCAGTGAACATATTTATGCTAAATATCTTAACTTTTATGTTATGAATAACTAAATCAGGAATTCTTTTCTACAAGGTCTTTTTTATTTTAAAGTATATGAGAATATGTATCTACAACAGATTAGGTGAGGTAAAATACTTTTTATGGAATCATTTATGTTTGTGAATCCCTAAATCAGTAATCTTTTTTGTTAACATAATCAAACAATGTTAAACTCTCGATGACAATGATTTATAATAAAATATTGATTAAATTGTGATGATTTAAATAAACATACTATTTGTAAGTGATTAATGACACTTAATCTTTTCTAAATAGGAATATGTATTTATTTGCTTATTTTTTTTATAAAACTCTAAACCAATTAACATATTTATGCTTAATATCTTAACTTTTATGTTATGAATAACTAAATCATGTATTCTTTTCTACGAGGTCTTTTTTATTTTAAAGTATATGAGAATATGTATCTACAACAGATTAGGTGAGGTATAATACTTTTTATGAAATCATTTAAGTTTGTAAATCCCTAAATCAGTAATCTTTTTCGTTAACATAATCAAACAATGTTAAACTCTCGATGACAATGATTTATAATAAAATATTGATTAAATTGTGATGATTTAAATAAACATACTATTTGTAAGTGATTAATGACACTTAATCTTTTCTAAATAGGAATATGTATTTATTTCCTTATTTTTTTTTATAAAACTCTAAACCAATGAACATATTTATGCTTAATATCTTAATTTTTATGTTATAAATAACTAAATCATGTATTCTTTTCTACGAGGTCTTTTTTGTTTTAAAGTATATGAGAATATGTATCTACAACAGATTAGGTGAGGTATAATACTTTTTATGGAATCATTTATGTTGGTGAATCCCTAAATCAGTAATCTTTTTTGTTAACATAATCAAACAATGTTAAACTCTCGATGACAATGATTTATATTAAAATATTGATTAAATTGTGATGATTTAAATAAACATACTATTTGTAAGTGATTAATGACACTTAATCTTTTCTAAATAGGAATATGTATTTATTTGATTATTTTTTTTATAAAACTCTAAACCAATGAACATATTTATGCTTAATATCTTAATTTTTATGTTATGAATAACTAAATCATGTATTCTTTTCTACGAGGTCTTTTTTGTTTTAAAGTATATGAGAATATGTATCTACAACAGATTAGGTGAGGTATAATACTTTTTATGGAATCATTTATGTTGGTGAATCCCTAAATCAGTAATCTTTTTTGTTAACATAATCAAACAATGTTAAACTCTCGATGACAATGATTTATAATAAAATATTGATTAAATTGTGATGATTTAAATAAACATACTATTTGTAAGTGATTAATGACACTTAATCTTTTCTAAATAGGAATATGTATTTATTTGCTTATTTTTTTTATAAAACTCTAAACCAATGAACATATTTATGCTTAATATCTTAATTTTTATGTTATGAATAACTAAATCATGTATTCTTTTCTACGAGGTATTTTTTGTTTTAAAGTATATGAGAATATGTATCTACAACAGATTAGGTGAGGTATAATACTTTTTATGGAATCATTTATGTTTGTGAATCCCTAAATCAGTTATCTTTTTTGTTAACATAATCAAACAATGTTAAACTCTCGATGACAATGATTTATAATAAAATATTGATTAAATTGTGATGATTTAAATAAACATACTATTTGTAAGTGATTAATGACACTTAATCTTTTCTAAATAGGAATATGTATTTATTTGCTTATTTTTTTTGTAAAACTTTAAACCAATGAACATATTTATGCTTAATATCTTAATTTTTATGTTGTGAATAACTAAATCATGTATTCTTTTCTACGAGGTATTTTTTGTTTTAAAGTATATGAGAATATGTATCTACAACAGATTAGGTGAGGTATAATACTTTTTATGGAATCATTTATGTTTGTGAATCCCTAAATCAGTAATCTTTTTTGTTAACATAATCAAACAATGTTAAACTCTCGATGACAATGTTTTATAATAAAATATTGATTAAATTGTGATGATTTAAATAAACATACTATTTGTAAGTGATTAATGACACTTAATCTTTTCTAAATAGGAATATGTATTTATTTGCTTATTTTTTTTTATAAAACTCTAAACCAATGAACATATTTATGCTTAATATCTTAAGTTTTATGTTATGAATAACTAAATCAGGAATTCTTTTCTACAAGGTCATTTTTATTTTAAAGTATATAAGAATATGTATCTACAACAGATTAGATGAGGTATAATACTTTTTATGTAATCATTTATGTTTGTGAATTCCTAAATCAGTAATCTTTTTTGTTAACATAATCAAACAATGTTAAACTCTCGATGACAATGATTTATAATAAAATATTGATTAAATTGTGATGATTTAAATAAACATACTATTTGTAAGTGATTAATGACACTTAATCTTTTCTAAATAGGAATATGTATTTATTTGCTTATTTTTTTTTATAAAACTCTAAACCAATTAACATATTTATGCTTAATATCTTAATTTTTATGTTATGAATAACTAAATCATGTATTCTTTTCTACGAGGTCTTTTTTATTTTATAGTATATGAGAATATGTATCTACAACAGATTAGGTGAGGTATAATACTTTTTATGGAATCATTTATGTTTGTAAATCCCTAAATTAGTAATCTTTTTTGTTAACATAATCAAACAATGTTAAACTCTCGATGACAATGATTTATAATAAAATATTGATTAAATTGTGATGATTTAAATAAACATACTATTTGTAAGTGATTAATGACACTTAATCTTTTCTAAATAGGAATATGTATTTATTTGCTTATTTTTTTTTATAAAACTCTAAACCAATGAACATATTTATGCTTAATATCTTAATTTTTATGTTATGAATAACTAAATCATGTATTCTTTTCTACGAGGTCTTTTTTGTTTCAAAGTATATGAGAATATGTATCTACAACAGATTAGGTGAGGTATAATACTTTTTATGGAATCATTTATGTTTGTGAATCCCTAAATCAGTAATATATTTTGTTAACATAATCAAACAATGTTAAACTCTCGATGACAATGATTTATAATAAAATATTGATTAAATTGTGATGATTTAAATAAACATACTATTTGTAAGTGATTAATGACACTTAATCTTTTCTAAATAGGAACATGTATTTATTTGCTTATTTTTTTTTATAAAACTCTAAACCAATGAACATATTTATGCTTAATATCTTAATTTTTATGTTATGAATAACTAAATCATGTATTCATTTCTACGAGGTCTTTTTTGTTTTAAAGTATATGAGAATATGTATCTACAACAGATTAGGTGTGGTATAATACTTTTTATGGAATCATTTATGTTTGTGAATCACTAAATCAGTAATCTTTTTTGTTAACATAATTAAACAATGTTAAACTCTCGATGAAAATGATTTATAATAAAATATTGATTAAATTGTGATGATTTAAATAAACATACTATTTGTAAGTGATTAATGACACTTAATCTTTTCTAAATAGGAATATGTATTTATTTGCTTATTTTTTTTATAAAACTCTAAACCAATGAACATATTTATGCTTAATATCTTAGTTTTTATGTTATGAATAACTAAATCATGTATTTCTTTTCTACGAGGTCTTTTTTATTTTAAAGTATATGAGAATATGTATCTACAACAGATTAGGTGAGGTATAATACTTTTTATGGAATCATTTATGTTTGTAAATCCCTAAATCAGTAATCTTTTTTGTTAACATAATCAAACAATGTTAAACTCTCGATGACAATGATTTATAATAAAATATTGATTAAATTGTGATGATTTAAATAAACATACTATTTGTAAGTGATTAATGACACTTAATCTTTTCTAAATAGGAATATATATTTATTTGCTTATTTTTTTTTATAAAACTATAAACCAATGAACATATTTATGCTTAATATCTTAACTTTTATGTTATGAATAACTAAATCAGGAATTCTTTTCTACAAGGTCTTTTTTATTTTAAAGTATATGAGAATATGTATCTACAACAGATTAGGTGAGGTATAATACTTTTTATGGAATCATTTATGTTTGTGAATCCCTAAATCATTAATCTTTTTTGTTAACATAATCAAACAATGTTAAACTCTCGATGACAATGATTTATAATAAAATATTGATTAAATTGTGATGATTTAAATAAACATACTATTTGTAAGTGATTAATGACACTTAATCTTTTCTAAATAGGAATATGTATTTATTTGCTTATTTTTTTTTATAAAACTCTAAACCAATTAACATATTTATGCTTAATATCTTAATTTTTATGTAATGAATAACTAAATCATGTATTTCTTTTCTACGAGGTCTTTTTTATTTTGAAGTATATGAGAATATGTATCTACAACAGATTAGGTGAGGTATAATACTTTTTATGGAATCATTTATGTTTGTAAATCCCTAAATCAGTAATCTTTTTTGTTAACATAATCAAACAATGTTAAACTCTCGATGACAATGATTTATAATAAAATATTGATTAAATTGTGATGATTTAAATAAATATACTATTTGTAAGTGATTAATGACACTTAATCTTTTCTAAATAGGAATATGTATTTATTTCCTTATTTTTTTTATAAAACTCTAAACCAATGAACATATTTATGCTTAATATATTAATTTTTATGTTATGAATAACTAAATCATGTATTCTTTTCTACGAGGTCTTTTTTGTTTTAAAGTATATGAGAATATGTATCTACAACAGATTAGGTGAGGTATAATAATTTTTATGGAATCATTTATGTTGGTGAATCCCTAAATCAGTAATCTTTTTTGTTAACATAATCAAACAATGTTAAACTCTCGATGACAATGATTTATAATAAAATATTGATTAAATTGTGATGATTTAAATAAACATACTATTTGTAAGTGATTAATGACACTTAATCTTTTCTAAATAGGAATATGTATTTATTTGCTTATTTTTTTTATAAAACTCTAAACCAATGAACATATTTATGCTTAATATCTTAATTTTTATGTTATGAATAACTAAATCAGGAATTCTTTTCTACAAGGTCTTTTTTATTTTAAAGTATATAAGAATATGTATCTACAACAGATTAGGTGAGGTATAATACTTTTTATGGAATCATTTATGTTTGTGAATCCCTAAATCAGTAATCTTTTTTGTTAACAAAATCAAACAATGTTAAACTCTCAATGACAATGATTTATAATAAAATATTGATTAAATTGTGATGATTTAAATAAACATACTATTTGTAAGTGATTAATGACACTTAATCTTTTCTAAATAGGAATATGTATTTATTTGCTTATTTTTTTATAAAACTCAAAACCAATGAACATATTTATGCTTAATATCTTAATTTTTATGTTATGAATAACTAAATCATGTATTCTTTTCTACGAGGTCTTTTTTATTTTAAAGTATATGAGAATATGTATCTACAACAGATTAGGTGAGGTATAATACTTTTTATGGAATCATTTATGTTTGTGAATCCCTAAATCAGTAATGTTTTTTGTTAACATAATCAAACAATGTTAAACTCTCGATGACAATGATATATAATAAAATATTGATTAAATTGTGATGATTTAAATAAACATACTATTTGTAAATGATTAATGACACTTAATCTTTTCTAAATAGGAATATGTATTTATTTGCATATTTTTTTTATAAAACTCTAAACCAATGAACATATTTATGTTTAATATCTTAATTTTTATGTTGTGAATAACTAAATCAGGAATTCTTTTCTACAAGGTCTTTTTTATTTTAAAGTATATAAGAATATGTATCTACAACAGATTAGGTGAGGTATAATACTTTTTATGGAATCATTTATGTTTGTAAATCCCTAAATCAATAATGTTTTTTGTTAACATAATCAAACAATGTTAAACTCTCGATGACAATGATATATAATAAAATATTGATTAAATTGTGATGATTTAAATAAACATACTATTTGTAAATGATTAATGACACTTAATCTTTTCTAAATAGGAATATGTATTTATTTGCATATTTTTTTTATAAAACTCTAAACCAATGAACATATTTATGCTTAATATCTTAATTTTTATTTTATGAATAACTAAATCATGTATTCTTTTCTACGAGGTATTTTTTGTTTTAAAGTATATGAGAATATGTATCTACAACAGATTAGGTGAGGTATAATACTTTTTATGGAATCATTTATGTTTGTGAATCCCTAAATCAGTAATCTTTTTTGTTAACATAATTAAACAATGTTAAACTCTCGATGAAAATGATTTATAATAAAATATTGATTAAATTGTGATGATTTAAATAAACATACTATTTGTAAGTGATTAATGACACTTAATCTTTTCTAAATAGGAATATGTATTTATTTGCTTATTTTTTTTATAAAACTATAAACCAATGAACATATTTATGCTTAATATCTTAACTTTTATGTTATGAATAACTAAATCAGGAATTCTTTTCTACAAGGTCTTTTTTATTTTAAAGTATATGAGAATATGTATCTACAACAGATTAGGTGAGGTATAATACTTTTTATGGAATCATTTATGTTTGTGAGTCCCTAAATCATTAATCTTTTTTGTTAACATAATCAAACAATGTTAAACTCTCGATGACAATGATTTATAATAAAATATTGATTAAATTGTGATGATTTAAATAAACATACTATTTGTAAGTGATTAATGACACTTAATCTTTTCTAAATAGGAATATGTATTTATTTGCTTATTTTTTTTTATAAAACTCTAAACCAATTAACATATTTATGCTTAATATCTTAATTTTTATGTAATGAATAACTAAATCATGTATTTCTTTTCTACGAGGTCTTTTTTATTTTGAAGTATATGAGAATATGTATCTACAACAGATTAGGTGAGGTATAATACTTTTTATGGAATCATTTATGTTTGTAAATCCCTAAATCAGTAATCTTTTTTGTTAACATAATCAAACAATGTTAAACTCTCGATGAAAATGATTTATAATAAAATATTGATTAAATTGTGATGATTTAAATAAACATACTATTTGTAAGTGATTAATGACACTTAATCTTTTCTAAATAGGAATATGTATTTATTTCCTTATTTTTTTTATAAAACTCTAAACCAATGAACATATTTATGCTTAATATATTAATTTTTATGTTATGAATAACTAAATCATGTATTCTTTTCTACGAGGTCTTTTTTGTTTTAAAGTATATAAGAATATGTATCTACAACAGATTAGGTGAGGTATAATAATTTTTATGGAATCATTTATGTTGGTGAATCCCTAAATCAGTAATCTTTTTTGTTAACATAATCAAACAATGTTAAACTCTCGATGACAATGATTTATAATAAAATATTGATTAAATTGTGATGATTTAAATAAACATACTATTTGTAAGTGATTAATGACACTTAATCTTTTCTAAATAGGAATATGTATTTATTTGCTTATTTTTTTTATAAAACTCTAAACCAATGAACATATTTATGCTTAATATCTTAATTTTTATGTTATGAATAACTAAATCAGGAATTCTTTTCTACAAGGTCTTTTTTATTTTAAAGTATATAAGAATATGTATCTACAACAGATTAGGTGAGGTATAATACTTTTTATGGAATCATTTATGTTTGTGAATCCCTAAATCAGTAATCTTTTTTGTTAACAAAATCAAACAATGTTAAACTCTCAATGACAATGATTTATAATAAAATATTGATTAAATTGTGATGATTTAAATAAACATACTATTTGTAAGTGATTAATGACACTTAATCTTTTCTAAATAGGAATATGTATTTATTTGCTTATTTTTTTATAAAACTCTAAACCAATGAACATATTTATGCTTAATATCTTAATTTTTATGTTATGAATAACTAAATCATGTATTCTTTTCTACGAGGTCTTTTTTATTTTAAAGTATATGAGAATATGTATCTACAACAGATTAGGTGAGGTATAATACTTTTTATGGAATCATTTATGTTTGTGAATCCCTAAATCAGTAATGTTTTTTGTTAACATAATCAAACAATGTTAAACTCTCGATGACAATGATATATAATAAAATATTGATTAAATTGTGATGATTTAAATAAACATACTATTTGTAAATGATTAATGACACTTAATCTTTTCTAAATAGGAATATGTATTTATTTGCATATTTTTTTTATAAAACTCTAAACCAATGAACATATTTATGTTTAATATCTTAATTTTTATGTTATGAATAACTAAATCAGGAATTCTTTTCTACAAGGTCTTTTTTATTTTAAAGTATATAAGAATATGTATCTACAACAGATTAGGTGAGGTATAATACTTTTTATGGAATCATTTATGTTTGTGAATCCCTAAATCAATAATGTTTTTTGTTAACATAATCAAACAATGTTAAACTCTCGATGACAAAGATATATAATAAAATATTGATTAAATTGTGATGATTTAAATAAACATACTATTTGTAAATGATTAATGACACTTAATCTTTTCTAAATAGGAATATGTATTTATTTGCATATTTTTTTTATAAAACTCTAAACCAATGAACATATTTATGCTTAATATCTTAATTTTTATTTTATGAATAACTAAATCATGTATTCTTTTCTACGAGGTATTTTTTGTTTTAAAGTATATGAGAATATGTATCTACAACAGATTAGGTGAGGTATAATACTTTTTATGGAATCATTTATGTTTGTGAATCCCTAAATCAGTAATCTTTTTTGTTAACATAATTAAACAATGTTAAACTCTCGATGAAAATGATTTATAATAAAATATTGATTAAATTGTGATGATTTAAATAAACATACTATTTGTAAGTGATTAATGACACTTAATCTTTTCTAAATAGGAATATGTATTTATTTGCTTATTTTTTTTATAAAACTATAAACCAATGAACATATTTATGCTTAATATCTTAACTTTTATGTTATGAATAACTAAATCAGGAATTCTTTTCTACAAGGTCTTTTTTATTTTAAAGTATATGAGAATATGTATCTACAACAGATTAGGTGAGGTATAATACTTTTTATGGAATCATTTATGTTTGTGAGTCCCTAAATCATTAATCTTTTTTGTTAACATAATCAAACAATGTTAAACTCTCGATGACAATGATTTATAATAAAATATTGATTAAATTGTGATGATTTAAATAAACATACTATTTGTAAGTGATTAATGACACTTAATCTTTTCTAAATAGGAATATGTATTTATTTGCTTATTTTTTTTTATAAAACTCTAAACCAATTAACATATTTATGCTTAATATCTTAATTTTTATGTAATGAATAACTAAATCATGTATTTCTTTTCTACGAGGTCTTTTTTATTTTGAAGTATATGAGAATATGTATCTACAACAGATTAGGTGAGGTATAATACTTTTTATGGAATCATTTATGTTTGTAAATCCCTAAATCAGTAATCTTTTTTGTTAACATAATCAAACAATGTTAAACTCTCGATGACAATGATTTATAATAAAATATTGATTAAATTGTGATGATTTAAATAAACATACTATTTGTAAGTGATTAATGACACTTAATCTTTTCTAAATAGGAATATGTATTTATTTGCTTATTTTTTTTATAAAACTCTAAACCAATGAACATATTTATGCTTAATATCTTAATTTTTATGTTATGAATAACTAAATCGTGTATTCTTTTCTACGAGGTCTTTTTTGTTTTAAAGTATATGAGAATATGTATCTACAACAGATTAGGTGAGGTATAAATTTTTTATGGAATCATTTATGTTTGTGAATCCATAAATCAGTAATCTTTTTTGTTAACATAATCAATCAATGTTAAACTCTCGATGACAATGATTTATAATAAAATATTGATTAAATTGTGATGATTTAAATAAACGTACTATTTGTAAGTGATTAATGACACTTAATCTTTTCTAAATAGGAATATGTATTTATTTGCTTATTTTTTTTTATAAAACTCTAAACCAATGAACATATTTATGCTTAATATCTTAATTTTTATGTTATGAATAACTAAATCATGTATTCTTTTCTAGGAGGTCTTTTTATTTTAAAGTATATGAGAATATGTATCTACAACAGATTAGGTGAGGTATAATACTTTTTATGGAATCATTTATGTTTGTGAATCTCTAAATCAGTAATCTTTTTTGTTAACATAATCAAACAATGTTAAACTCTCGATGACAATGATTTATAATAAAATATTGATTAAATTGTGATGATTTAAATAAACATACTATTTGTAAGTGATTAATGACACTTAATCTTTTCTAAATAGGAATATGTATTTATTTGCTTATTTTTTTTATAAAACTCTAAAGCAATGAACATATTTATGCTTAATATCTTAATTTTTATGTTATGAATAACTAAATCATGTATTCTTTTCTACGAGGTCTTTTTTGTTTCAAAGTATATGAGAATATGTATCTACAACAGATTAGGTGAGGTATAATACTTTTTATGGAATCATTTATGTTTGTGAATCCCTAAATCAGTAATATATTTTGTTAACATAATCAAACAATGTTAAACTCTCGATGACAATGATTTATAATAAAATATTGATTAAATTGTGATGATTTAAATAAACATACTATTTGTAAGTGATTAATGACACTTAATCTTTTCTAAATAGGAATATGTATTTATTTGCTTATTTTTTTTATAAAACTCTAAACCAATGAACATATTTATGCTTAATATCTTAATTTTTATGTTATGAATAACTAAATCATGTATTCATTTCTACGAGGTCTTTTTTGTTTTAAAGTATATGAGAATATGTATCTACAACAGATTAGGTGTGGTATAATACTTTTTATGGAATCATTTATGTTTGTGAATCACTAAATCAGTAATCTTTTTTGTTAACATAATTAAACAATGTTAAACTCTCGATGAAAATGATTTATAATAAAATATTGATTAAATTGTGATGATTTAAATAAACATACTATTTGTAAGTGATTAATGACACTTAATCTTTTCTAAATAGGAATATGTATTTATTTGCTTATTTTTTTTATAAAACTCTAAACCAATGAACATATTTATGCTTAATATCTTAATTTTTATGTTATGAATAACTAAATCATGTATTTCTTTTCTACGAGGTCTTTTTTATTTTAAAGTATATGAGAATATGTATCTACAACAGATTAGGTGAGGTATAATACTTTTTATGGAATCATTTATGTTTGTAAATCCCTAAATCAGTAATCTTTTTTGTTAACATAATCAAACAATGTTAAACTCTCGATGACAATGATTTATAATAAAATATTGATTAAATTGTGATGATTTAAATAAACATACTATTTGTAAGTGATTAATGACACTTAATCTTTTCTAAATAGGAATATATATTTATTTGCTTATTTTTTTTTATAAAACTATAAACCAATGAACATATTTATGCTTAATATCTTAACTTTTATGTTATGAATAACTAAATCAGGAATTCTTTTCTACAAGGTCTTTTTTATTTTAAAGTATATGAGAATATGTATCTACAACAGATTAGGTGAGGTATAATACTTTTTATGGAATCATTTATGTTTGTGAATCCCTAAATCATTAATCTTTTTTGTTAACATAATCAAACAATGTTAAACTCTCGATGACAATGATTTATAATAAAATATTGATTAAATTGTGATGATTTAAATAAACATACTATTTGTAAGTGATTAATGACACTTAATCTTTTCTAAATAGGAATATGTATTTATTTGCTTATTTTTTTTTATAAAACTCTAAACCAATTAACATATTTATGCTTAATATCTTAATTTTTATGTAATGAATAACTAAATCATGTATTTCTTTTCTACGAGGTCTTTTTTATTTTGAAGTATATGAGAATATGTATCTACAACAGATTAGGTGAGGTATAATACTTTTTATGGAATCATTTATGTTTGTAAATCCCTAAATCAGTAATCTTTTTTGTTAACATAATCAAACAATGTTAAACTCTCGATGACAATGATTTATAATAAAATATTGATTAAATTGTGATGATTTAAATAAACATACTATTTGTAAGTGATTAATGACACTTAATCTTTTCTAAATAGGAATATGTATTTATTTCCTTATTTTTTTTATAAAACTCTAAACCAATGAACATATTTATGCTTAATATATTAATTTTTATGTTATGAATAACTAAATCATGTATTCTTTTCTACGAGGTCTTTTTTGTTTTAAAGTATATGAGAATATGTATCTACAACAGATTAGGTGAGGTATAATAATTTTTATGGAATCATTTATGTTGGTGAATCCCTAAATCAGTAATCTTTTTTGTTAACATAATCAAACAATGTTAAACTCTCGATGACAATGATTTATAATAAAATATTGATTAAATTGTGATGATTTAAATAAACATACTATTTGTAAGTGATTAATGACACTTAATCTTTTCTAAATAGGAATATGTATTTATTTGCTTATTTTTTTTATAAAACTCTAAACCAATGAACATATTTATGCTTAATATCTTAATTTTTATGTTATGAATAACTAAATCAGGAATTCTTTTCTACAAGGTCTTTTTTATTTTAAAGTATATAAGAATATGTATCTACAACAGATTAGGTGAGGTATAATACTTTTTATGGAATCATTTATGTTTGTGAATCCCTAAATCAGTAATCTTTTTTGTTAACAAAATCAAACAATGTTAAACTCTCAATGACAATGATTTATAATAAAATATTGATTAAATTGTGATGATTTAAATAAACATACTATTTGTAAGTGATTAATGACACTTAATCTTTTCTAAATAGGAATATGTATTTATTTGCTTATTTTTTTATAAAACTCTAAACCAATGAACATATTTATGCTTAATATCTTAATTTTTATGTTATGAATAACTAAATCATGTATTCTTTTCTACGAGGTCTTTTTTATTTTAAAGTATATGAGAATATGTATCTACAACAGATTAGGTGAGGTATAATACTTTTTATGGAATCATTTATGTTTGTGAATCCCTAAATCAGTAATGTTTTTTGTTAACATAATCAAACAATGTTAAACTCTCGATGACAATGATATATAATAAAATATTGATTAAATTGTGATGATTTAAATAAACATACTATTTGTAAATGATTAATGACACTTAATCTTTTCTAAATAGGAATATGTATTTATTTGCATATTTTTTTTATAAAACTCTAAACCAATGAACATATTTATGTTTAATATCTTAATTTTTATGTTATGAATAACTAAATCAGGAATTCTTTTCTACAAGGTCTTTTTTATTTTAAAGTATATAAGAATATGTATCTACAACAGATTAGGTGAGGTATAATACTTTTTATGGAATCATTTATGTTTGTGAATCCCTAAATCAATAATGTTTTTTGTTAACATAATCAAACAATGTTAAACTCTCGATGACAATGATATATAATAAAATATTGATTAAATTGTGATGATTTAAATAAACATACTATTTGTAAATGATTAATGACACTTAATCTTTTCTAAATAGGAATATGTATTTATTTGCATATTTTTTTTATAAAACTCTAAACCAATGAACATATTTATGCTTAATATCTTAATTTTTATTTTATGAATAACTAAATCATGTATTCTTTTCTACGAGGTATTTTTTGTTTTAAAGTATATGAGAATATGTATCTACAACAGATTAGGTGAGGTATAATACTTTTTATGGAATCATTTATGTTTGTGAATCCCTAAATCAGTAATCTTTTTTGTTAACATAATTAAACAATGTTAAACTCTCGATGAAAATGATTTATAATAAAATATTGATTAAATTGTGATGATTTAAATAAACATACTATTTGTAAGTGATTAATGACACTTAATCTTTTCTAAATAGGAATATGTATTTATTTGCTTATTTTTTTTATAAAACTATAAACCAATGAACATATTTATGCTTAATATCTTAACTTTTATGTTATGAATAACTAAATCAGGAATTCTTTTCTACAAGGTCTTTTTTATTTTAAAGTATATGAGAATATGTATCTACAACAGATTAGGTGAGGTATAATACTTTTTATGGAATCATTTATGTTTGTGAGTCCCTAAATCATTAATCTTTTTTGTTAACATAATCAAACAATGTTAAACTCTCGATGACAATGATTTATAATAAAATATTGATTAAATTGTGATGATTTAAATAAACATACTATTTGTAAGTGATTAATGACACTTAATCTTTTCTAAATAGGAATATGTATTTATTTGCTTATTTTTTTTTATAAAACTCTAAACCAATTAACATATTTATGCTTAATATCTTAATTTTTATGTAATGAATAACTAAATCATGTATTTCTTTTCTACGAGGTCTTTTTTATTTTGAAGTATATGAGAATATGTATCTACAACAGATTAGGTGAGGTATAATACTTTTTATGGAATCATTTATGTTTGTAAATCCCTAAATCAGTAATCTTTTTTGTTAACATAATCAAACAATGTTAAACTCTCGATGACAATGATTTATAATAAAATATTGATTAAATTGTGATGATTTAAATAAACATACTATTTGTAAGTGATTAATGACACTTAATCTTTTCTAAATAGGAATATGTATTTATTTCCTTATTTTTTTTATAAAACTCTAAACCAATGAACATATTTATGCTTAATATATTAATTTTTATGTTATGAATAACTAAATCATGTATTCTTTTCTACGAGGTCTTTTTTGTTTTAAAGTATATGAGAATATGTATCTACAACAGATTAGGTGAGGTATAATAATTTTTATGGAATCATTTATGTTGGTGAATCCCTAAATCAGTAATCTTTTTTGTTAACATAATCAAACAATGTTAAACTCTCGATGACAATGATTTATAATAAAATATTGATTAAATTGTGATGATTTAAATAAACATACTATTTGTAAGTGATTAATGACACTTAATCTTTTCTAAATAGGAATATGTATTTATTTGCTTATTTTTTTTATAAAACTCTAAACCAATGAACATATTTATGCTTAATATCTTAATTTTTATGTTATGAATATCTAAATCGTGTATTCTTTTCTACGAGGTCTTTTTTGTTTTAAAGTATATGAGAATATGTATCTACAACAGATTAGGTGAGGTATAAATTTTTTATGGAATCATTTATGTTTGTGAATCCATAAATCAGTAATCTTTTTTGTTAACATAATCAATCAATGTTAAACTCTCGATGACAATGATTTATAATAAAATATTGATTAAATTGTGATGATTTAAATAAACGTACTATTTGTAAGTGATTAATGACACTTAATCTTTTCTAAATAGGAATATGTATTTATTTGCTTATTTTTTTTTATAAAACTCTAAACCAATGAACATATTTATGCTTAATATCTTAATTTTTATGTTATGAATAACTAAATCATGTATTCTTTTCTAGGAGGTCTTTTTATATTAAAGTATATGAGAATATGTATCTACAACAGATTAGGTGAGGTATAATACTTTTTATGGAATCATTTATGTTTGTGAATCTCTAAATCAGTAATCTTTTTTGTTAACATAATCAAACAATGTTAAACTCTCGATGACAATGATTTATAATAAAATATTGATTAAATTGTGATGATTTAAATAAACATACTATTTGTAAGTGATTAATGACACTTAATCTTTTCTAAATAGGAATATGTATTTATTTGCTTATTTTTTTTATAAAACTCTAAAGCAATGAACATATTTATGCTTAATATCTTAATTTTTATGTTATGAATAACTAAATCAGGAATTCTTTTCTACAAGGTCTTTTTTATTTTAAAGTATATAAGAATATGTATCTACAACAGATTAGGTGAGGTATAATACTTTTTATGGAATCATTTATGTTTGTGAATCCCTAAATCAGTAATCTTTTTTGTTAACAAAATCAAACAATGTTAAACTCTCAATGACAATGATTTATAATAAAATATTGATTAAATTGTGATGATTTAAATAAACATACTATTTGTAAGTGATTAATGACACTTAATCTTTTCTAAATAGGAATATGTATTTATTTGCTTATTTTTTTTATAAAACTCTAAACCAATGAACATATTTATGCTTAATATCTTAATTTTTATGTTATGAATAACTAAATCATGTATTCTTTTCTACGAGGTCTTTTTTATTTTAAAGTATATGAGAATATGTATCTACAACAGATTAGGTGAGGTATAATACTTTTTATGGAATCATTTATGTTTGTGAATCCCTAAATCAGTAATGTTTTTTGTTAACATAATCAAACAATTTTAAACTCTCGATGACAATGATATATAATAAAATATTGATTAAATTGTGATGATTTAAATAAACATACTATTTGTAAATGATTAATGACACTTAATCTTTTCTAAATAGGAATATGTATTTATTTGCATATTTTTTTATAAAACTCTAAACCAATGAACATATTTATGCTTAATATCTTAATTTTTATGTTATGAATAACTAAATCAGGAATTCTTTTCTACAAGGTCTTTTTTATTTTAAAGTATATAAGAATATGTATCTACAACAGATTAGGTGAGGTATAATACTTTTTATGGAATCATTTATGTTTGTGAATCCCTAAATCAATAATGTTTTTTGTTAACATAATCAAACAATGTTAAACTCTCGATGACAATGATATATAATAAAATATTGATTAAATTGTGATGATTTAAATAAACATACTATTTGTAAATGATTAATGACACTTAATCTTTTCTAAATAGGAATATGTATTTATTTGCATATTTTTTTTATAAAACTCTAAACCAATGAACATATTTATGCTTAATATCTTAATTTTTATTTTATGAATAACTAAATCATGTATTCTTTTCTACGAGGTATTTTTTGTTTTAAAGTATATGAGAATATGTATCTACAACAGATTAGGTGAGGTATAATACTTTTTATGGAATCATTTATGTTTGTGAATCCCTAAATCAGTAATCTTTTTTGTTAACATAATTAAACAATGTTAAACTCTCGATGAAAATGATTTATAATAAAATATTGATTAAATTGTGATGATTTAAATAAACATACTATTTGTAAGTGATTAATGACACTTAATCTTTTCTAAATAGGAATATGTATTTATTTGCTTATTTTTTTTATAAAACTATAAACCAATGAACATATTTATGCTTAATATCTTAACTTTTATGTTATGAATAACTAAATCAGGAATTCTTTTCTACAAGGTCTTTTTTATTTTAAAGTATATGAGAATATGTATCTACAACAGATTAGGTGAGGTATAATACTTTTTATGGAATCATTTATGTTTGTGAGTCCCTAAATCATTAATCTTTTTTGTTAACATAATCAAACAATGTTAAACTCTCGATGACAATGATTTATAATAAAATATTGATTAAATTGTGATGATTTAAATAAACATACTATTTGTAAGTGATTAATGACACTTAATCTTTTCTAAATAGGAATATGTATTTATTTGCTTATTTTTTTTTATAAAACTCTAAACCAATTAACATATTTATGCTTAATATCTTAATTTTTATGTTATGAATAACTAAATCATGTATTTCTTTTCTACGAGGTCTTTTTTATTTTAAAGTATATGAGAATATGTATCTACAACAGATTAGGTGAGGTATAATACTTTTTATGGAATCATTTATGTTTGTAAATCCCTAAATCAGTAATCTTTTTTGTTAACATAATCAAACAATGTTAAACTCTCGATGACAATGATTTATAATAAAATATTGATTAAATTGTGATGATTTAAATAAACATACTATTTGTAAGTGATTAATGACACTTAATCTTTTCTAAATAGGAATATATATTTATTTGCTTATTTTTTTTATAAAACTATAAACCAATGAACATATTTATGCTTAATATCTTAACTTTTATGTTATGAATAACTAAATCAGGAATTCTTTTCTACAAGGTCTTTTTTATTTTAAAGTATATGAGAATATGTATCTACAACAGATTAGGTGAGGTATAATACTTTTTATGGAATCATTTATGCTTGTGAATCCCTAAATCATTAATCTTTTTTGTTAACATAATCAAACAATGTTAAACTCTCGATGACAATGATTTATAATAAAATATTGATTAAATTGTGATGATTTAAATAAACATACTATTTGTAAGTGATTAATGACACTTAATCTTTTCTAAATAGGAATATGTATTTATTTGCTTATTTTTTTTTATAAAACTCTAAACCAATTAACATATTTATGCTTAATATCTTAATTTTTATGTTATGAATAACTAAATCATGTATTTCTTTTCTACGAGGTCTTTTTTATTTTAAAGTATATGAGAATATGTATCTACAACAGATTAGGTGAGGTATAATACTTTTTATGGAATCATTTATGTTTGTAAATCCCTAAATCAGTAATCTTTTTTGTTAACATAATCAAACAATGTTAAACTCTCGATGACAATGATTTATAATAAAATATTGATTTAATTGTGATGATTTAAATAAACATACTATTTGTAAGTGATTAATGACACTTAATCTTTTCTAAATAGGAATATGTATTTATTTCCTTATTTTTTTTATAAAACTCTAAACCAATGAACATATTTATGCTTAATATATTAATTTTTATGTTATGAATAACTAAATCATGTATTCTTTTCTACGAGGTCTTTTTTGTTTTAAAGTATATGAGAATATGTATCTACAACAGATTAGGTGAGGTATAATAATTTTTATGGAATCATTTATGTTGGTGAATCCCTAAATCAGTAATCTTTTTTGTTAACATAATCAAACAATGTTAAACTCTCGATGACAATGATTTATAATAAAATATTGATTAAATTGTGATGATTTAAATAAACATACTATTTGTAAGTGATTAATGACACTTAATCTTTTCTAAATAGGAATATGTATTTATTTGCTTATTTTTTTTATAAAACTCTAAACCAATGAACATATTTATGCTTAATATCTTAATTTTTATGTTATGAATAACTAAATCAGGAATTCTTTTCTACAAGGTCTTTTTTATTTTAAAGTATATAAGAATATGTATCTACAACAGATTAGGTGAGGTATAATACTTTTTATGGAATCATTTATGTTTGTGAATCCCTAAATCAGTAATCTTTTTTGTTAACAAAATCAAACAATGTTAAACTCTCGATGACAATGATTTATAATAAAATATTGATTAAATTGTGATGATTTAAATAAACATACTATTTGTAAGTGATTAATGACACTTAATCTTTTCTAAATAGGAATATGTATTTATTTGCTTATTTTTTTTATAAAACTCTAAACCAATGAACATATTTATGCTTAATATCTTAATTCTTATTTTATGAATAACTAAATCATGTATTCTTTTCTACGAGGTCTTTTTTATTTTAAAGTATATGAGAATATGTATCTACAACAGATTAGGTGAGGGATAATACTTTTTATGGAATCATTTATGTTTGTGAATCCCTAAATCAGTTATCTTTTTTGTTAACATAATCAAACAATGTTAAACTCTCGATGACAATGATATATAATAAAATATTGATTAAATTGTGATGATTTAAATAAACAAACTATTTGTAAGTGATTAATGACACTTAATCTTTTCTAAATAGGAATATGTATTTATTTGCATATTTTTTTTATAAAACTCTAAACCAATGAACATATTTATGCTTAATATCTTAATTTTTATGTTATGAATAACTAAATCATGAATTCTTTTCTACGAGGTCTTTTTTATTTTTAAAGTATATGAGAATATGTATCTACAACATATTAGGTGAGGTATAATACTTTTTTTGGAATCATTTATGTTTGTGAATCCCTAAATCAGTAATCTTTTTTGTTAACATAATCAAACAATGTTAAACTCTCGATGACAATGATTTATAATAAAATATTGATTAAATTGTGATGACTTAAATAAACATACTATTTGTAAGTGATTAATGACACTTTATCTTTTTTAAATAGGAATATGTATTTATTTGCTTTTTTTTTTTTTTTATAAAACTCTAAACCAATGAACATATTTATGCTTAATATCTTAATTTTTATGTTATGAATAACTAAATCATGTATTCTTTTCTACGAGGTCTTTTTTGTTTTAAAGTATATGAGAATATGTATCTACAATAGATTAGGTGTGGTATAATACTTTTTATGGAATCATTTATGTTTGTGAATCCCTAAATCAGTAATCTTTTTTGTTAACATAATCAAACAATGTTAAACTCTCGATGACAATGATTTATAATAAAATATTGATTAAATTGTGATGATTTAAATAAACATACTATTTGTAAGTGATTAATGACACTTAATCTTTTCTAAATAGGAATATGTATTTATTTGCTTATTTTTTTTTATAAAACTCTAAACCAATGAACATATTTATGCTTAATATCTTAATTTTTATGTTATGAATAACTAAATCATGTATTCTTTTCTACGAGGTCTTTTTTATTTTAAAGTATATGAGAATATGTATCTACAACAGATTAAGTGAGGTATAATACTTTTTATAGAATCATTTATGTTTGTGAATCCCTAAATCAGTAATCTTTTTTGTTAACATAATCAAACAATGTTAAACTCTCGATGAAAATGATTTATAATAAAATATTGATTAAATTGTGATGATTTAAATAAACATACTATTTGTAAGTGATTAATGACACTTAATCTTTTCTAAATAGGAATATGTATTTATTTGCTTATTTTTTTTATAAAACTCTAAACCAATGAACATATTTATGCTTAATATCTTAATTTTTATGATATGAAAAACTAAATCATGTATTCTTTTCTACGAGGTCTTTTTTATTTTAAAGTATATGAGAATATGTATCTACAACAGATTAGGTGAGGTATAATACTTTTTATGGAATTATTTACGTTTGTGAATCCCTAAATCAGTAATCTTTTTTGTTAACATAATTAAACAATGTTAAACTCTCGATGAAAATGATTTATAATAAAATATTGATTAAATTGTGATGATTAAAATAAACATACTATTTGTAAGTGATTAATGACACTTAATCTTTTCTAAATAGGAATATGTATTTATTTGCTTATTTTTTTTATAAAACTCTAAACTAATGAACATATTTATGCTTAATATCTTAATTTTTATGTTATGAATAACTAAATCATGTATTCTTTTCTAGGAGGTATTTTTTTGTTTTAAAGTATATGAGAATATGTATCTACAACAGATTAGGTGAGGTATAAATTTTTTATGGAATCATTTATGTTTGTGAATCCCTAAATCAGTAATCTTTTTTGTTAACATAATCAATCAATGTTAAACTCTCGATGACAATGATTTATAATAAAATATTGATTAAATTGTGATGATTTAAATAAACATACTATTTGTACGTGATTAATGACACTTAATCTTTTCTAAATAGGAATATGTATTTATTTGCTTATTTTTTTTATAAAACTCTAAACCAATGAACATATTTATGCTTAATATCTTAATTTTTATGATATGAATAACTAAATCATGTATTCTTTTCTACGAGGTCTTTTTTATTTTAAAGTATATGAGAATATGTATCTACAACAGATTAGGTGAGGTATAATACTTTTTATGGAATCATTTACGTTTGTGAATTCCTAAATCAGTAATCTTTTTTGTTAACATAATTAAACAATGTTAAACTCTCGATGAAAATGATTTATAATAAAATATTGATTAAATTGTGATGATTAAAATAAACATACTATTTGTAAGTGATTAATGACACTTAATCTTTTCTAAATAGGAATATGTATTTATTTGCTTATTTTTTTTATAAAACTCAAAACCAATGAACATATTTATGTTTAATATCTTAATTTTTATGTTATGAATAACTAAATCATGTATTTCTTTTCTACAAGGTCTTTTTTATTTTAAAGTATATGAGAATATGTATCTACAACAGATTAGGTGAGGTATAATACTTTTTATGTAATCATTTATGTTAGTGTATCCCTAAATCAGTAATCTTTTTTGTTAACATAATGAAACAATGTTAAACTCTCGATGACAATGATTTATAATAAAATATTGATTAAATTGTGATGATTTAAATAAACATACTATTTGTAAGTGATTAATGACACTTAATCTTTTCTAAATAGGAATATGTATTTATTTGCTCATTTTTTTTATAATACTCTAAACCAATGAACATATTTATGCTTAATATCTTAATTTTTATGTTATGAATAACTAAATCAGGAATTCTTTTCTACAAGATCTTTTTTATTTTAAAGTATATGAGAATATGTATCTACAACAGATTAGGTGAGGTATAACACTTTTTATGGAATCATTTATGTTTGTGAATCCCTAAATCAGTAATATTTTTTGTTAACATAATCAAACAATGTTAAACTCTCGATGACAATGATTTATAATAAAATATTGATTAAATTGTGATGATTTAAATAAACATACTATTTGTAAGTTATTAATGACACTTAATCTTTTCTAAATAGGAATATGTATTTATTTGCTTATTTTTTTTATAAAACTCTAAACCAATGAACATATTTATCCTTAATATCTTAATTTTTATGTTATGAATAACTAAATCATGTATTCTTTTCTACGAGGTCTTTTTTATTTTAAAGTATATGAGAATATGTATCTAAACAGATTAGGTGAGGTATAATACTTTTTATAGAATCATTTATGTTTGTGAATCCCTAAATCAGTAATATTTTTTTGTTAACATAATCAAACAATGTTAAACTTTCGATGACAATGATTTATAATAAAATATTGATTAAATTGTGATGATTTAAATAAACATACTATTTGTAAGTGATTAATGACACTTAATATTTTCTAAATAGGAATATGTGTTTATATGCTTATTTTTTTTATAAAACTCTAAACCAATGAACATATTTATGCTTAATATCTTAATTTTTATGTTATGAATAACTAAATCATGTATTCTTTTCTACAAGGTCTTTTTTATTTTAAAGTATATGAGAATATGTATCTACAACAGATTAGGTGAGGTATAATACTTTTTATAGAATCATTTATGTTTGTGAATCCCTAAATCAGTAATATTTTTTGTTAACATAATCAAACAATGTTAAACTTTCGATGACAATGATTTATAATAAAATATTGATTAAATTGTGATGATTTAAATAAACATACTATTTGTAAGTGATTAATGACACTTAATCTTTTCTAAATAGGAATATGTATTTATTTGCTTATTTTTTTATAATACTCTAAACCAATGAACATATTTATGCTTAATATCTTAATTTTTATGTTATGAATAACTAAATCAGGAATTCTTTTCTACGAGGTCTTTTTTATTTTAAAGTATATGAGAATATGTATCTACAACATATTAGGTGAGGTATAATACTTTTTATGGAATCATTTATGTTTGTGAATCCCTAAATCAGTAATCTTTTTTGTTAACATAATCAAACAATGTTAAACTCTCGATGACAACGATTTATAATAAAATATTGATTAAATTGTGATGATTTAAATAAACATACTATTTGTAAGTGATTAATGACACTTAATCTTTTCTAAATAGGAATATGTATTTATTTGCTTATTTTTTTTATAAAACTCTAAACCAATGAACATATTTATGCTTAATATCTTAATTTTTATGTTATGAATAACTAAATCATGTATTCTTTTCTACAAGGTCTTTTTTATTTTAAAGTATATGAGAATATGTATCTACAACAGATTAGGTGAGGTATAATACTTTTTATAGAATCATTTATGTTTGTGAATCCCTAAATCAGTAATATTTTTTGTTAACATAATCAAACAATGTTAAACTTTCGATGACAATGATTTATAATAAAATATTGATTAAATTGTGATGATTTAAATAAACATACTATTTGTAAGTGATTAATGACACTTAATCTTTTCTAAATAGGAATATGTATTTATTTGCTTATTTTTTTTATAAAACTCTAAACCAATGAACATATTTATGCTTAATATCTTAATTTTTATGTTATGAATAACTAAATCATGTATTCTTTTCTACGAGGTCTTTTTTGTTTTAAAGTATATGAGAATATGTATCTACAACAGATTAGGTGAGGTATAATACTTTTTATAGAATCATTTATGTTTGTGAATCCCTAAATCAGTAATATTTTTTGTTAACATAATCAAACAATGTTAAACTTTCGATGACAATGATTTATAATAAAATATTGATTAAATTGTGATGATTTAAATAAACATACTATTTGTAAGTGATTAATGACACTTAATCTTTTCTAAATAGGAATATGTATTTATTTGCTTATTTTTTTATAATACTCTAAACCAATGAACATATTTATGCTTAATATCTTAATTTTTATGTTATGAATAACTAAATCAGGAATTCTTTTCTACAAGATCTTTTTTATTTTAAAGTATATGAGAATATGTATCTACAACAGATTAGGTGAGGTATAACACTTTTTATGGAATCATTTATGTTTGTGAATCCCTAAATCTGTAATATTTTTTGTTAACATAATCAAACAATGTTAAACTCTCGATGACAATGATTTATAATAAAATATTGATTAAATTGTGATGATTTAAATAAACATACTATTTGTAAGTGATTAATGACACTTAATCTTTTCTAAATAGGAATATGTATTTATATGCTTATTTTTTTTATAAAACTCTAAACCAATGAACATATTTATGCTTAATATCTTAATTTTTATGTTATGAATAACTAAATCAGGAATTCTTTTCTACGAGGTCTTTTTTATTTTAAAGTATATGAGAATATGTATCTACAACATATTAGGTGAGGTATAATACTTTTTATGGAATCATTTATGTTTGTGAATCCCTAAATCAGTAATCTTTTTTGTTAACATAATCAAACAATGTTAAACTCTCGATGACAACGATTTATAATAAAATATTGATTAAATTGTGATGATTTAAATAAACATACTATTTGTAAGTGATTAATGACACTTAATCTTTTCTAAATAGGAATATGTATTTATTTGCTTATTTTTTTTATAAAACTCTAAACCAATGAACATATTTATGCTTAATATCTTAATTTTTATGTTATGAATAACTAAATCATGTATTCTTTTCTACAAGGTCTTTTTTATTTTAAAGTATATGAGAATATGTATCTACAACAGATTAGGTGAGGTATAATACTTTTTATAGAATCATTTATGTTTGTGAATCCCTAAATCAGTAATATTTTTTGTTAACATAATCAAACAATGTTAAACTTTCGATGACAATGATTTATAATAAAATATTGATTAAATTGTGATGATTTAAATAAACATACTATTTGTAAGTGATTAATGACACTTAATCTTTTCTAAATAGGAATATGTATTTATTTGCTTATTTTTTTTAAAAAACTCTAAACCAATGAACATATTTATGCTTAATATCTTAATTTTTATGTTATGAATAACTAAATCATGTATTCTTTTCTACGAGGTCTTTTTTGTTTTAAAGTATATGAGAATATGTATCTACAACAGATTAGGTGAGGTATAATACTTTTTATAGAATCATTTATGTTTGTGAATCCCTAAATCAGTAATATTTTTTGTTAACATAATCAAACAATGTTAAACTTTCGATGACAATGATTTATAATAAAATATTGATTAAATTGTGATGATTTAAATAAACATACTATTTGTAAGTGATTAATGACACTTAATCTTTTCTAAATAGGAATATGTATTTATTTGCTTATTTTTTTTTATAAAACTTTAAACCAATGAACATATTTATGCTTAATATCTTAATTTTTATGTTATGAATAACTACATCATGTATTCTTTTCTACGAGGTCTTTTTTGTTTTAAAGTATATTAGAATATGTATCTACAACAGATTAGGTGAGGTATAATACTTTTTATGGAATCATTTATGTTTGTGAATCCCTAAATCAGTAATATTTTTTGTTAACATAATCAAACAATGTTAAACTCTCGATGACAATGATTTATAATAAAATATTGATTAAATTGTGATGATTTAAATAAACATACTATTTGTAAGTGATTAATGACACTTAATCTTTTCTAAATAGGAATATGTATTTATTTGCTTATTTTTTTTATAAAACTCTAAACCAATGAACATATTTATGCTTAATATCTTAATTTTTATGTTAAGAATAACTAAATCAGGAATTCTTTTCTACGAGGTCTTTTTTATTTTAAAGTATATGAGAATATGTATCTACAACAGATTAGGTGAGGTATAATACTTTTTATGGAATCATTTATGTTTGTGAATCCCTAAATCAGTAATATTTTTTGTTAACATAATCAAACAATGTTAAACTCTCGATGACAATGATTTATAATAAAATATTGATTAAATTGTGATGATTTAAATAAACATACTATTTGTAAGTGATTAATGACACTTAATCTTTTCTAAATAGGAATATGTATTTATTTGCTTATTTTTTTATAATACTCTAAACGAATGAACATATTTATGCTTAATATCTTAATTTTTATGTTATGAATAACTAAATCATGTATTCTTTTCTACGAGTTATTTTTTGTTTTAAAGTATATGAGAATATGTATCTACAACAGATTAGGTGAGGTATAATACTTTTTATGGAATCATTTATGTTTGTGAATCCCTAAATCAGTAATCTTTTTTGTTAACATAATCAATCAATGTTAAACTCTCGATGACAATGATTTATAATAAAATATTGATTAAATTGTGATGATTTAAATAAACATACTATTTGTAAGTGATTAATGACACTTAATCTTTTCTAAATAGGAATATGTATTTATTTGCTTATTTTTTTAATAAAACTCTAAACCAATGAACATATTTATGCTTAATATCATAATTTTTATGTTATGAATAACTAAATCAGGAATTCTTTTCTACAAGGTCTTTTTTATTTTAAAGTATATGAGAATATGTATCTACAACAGATTAGGTTAGGTATAACACTTTTTATGGAATCATTTATATTTGTAAATCCCTAAATCAGTAATCTTTTTTGTTAACATAATCAAACAATGTTAAACTCTCGTTGACAATGATTTATAATAAAATATTGATTAAATTGTGATGATTTAAATAAACATACTATTTGTAAGTGATTAATGACACTTAATCTTTTCTAAATAGGAATATGTATTTATTTGCTTATTTTTTTTATAAAACTCTAAACCAATGAACATATTTATGCTTAATATCTTAATTTTTATGTTATGAATAACTAAATCATGTATTCTTTTCTACGAGTTATTTTTTGTTTTAAAGTATATGAGAATATGTATCTACAACAGATTAGGTGAGGTATAATACTTTTTATGGAATCATTTATGTTTGTGAATCCCTAAATCAGTAATCTTTTTTGTTAACATAATCAATCAATGTTAAACTCTCGATGACAATGATTTATAATAAAATATTGATTAAATTGTGATGATTTAAATAAACATACTATTTGTAAGTGATTAATGACACTTAATCTTTTCTAAATAGGAATATGTATTTATTTGCTTATTTTTTTAATAAAACTCTAAACCAATGAACATATTTATGCTTAATATCATAATTTTTATGTTATGAATAACTAAATCATGTATTCTTTTCTACGAGGTCTTTTTTGTTTTAAAGTATATGATAATATGTATCTACAATAGATTAGGTGTGGTATAATACTTTTTATGGAATCATTTATGTTTGTGAATCCCTAAATCAGTAATCTTTTTTGTTAACATAATTAAACAATGTTAAACTCTCGATGAAAATGATTTATAATAAAATATTGATTAAATTGTGTTGATTTAAATAAACATACTATTTGTAAGTGATTAATGACACTTAATCTTTTCTAAATAGGAATATGTATTTATTTGTTTATTTTTTTTATAAAACTCTAAACCAATGAACATATTTATGCTTAATATCTTAATTTTTATGTTATGAATAACTAAATCAGGAATTCTTTTCTACGAGGTATTTTTTGTTTTAAAGTATATGAGAATATGTATATACAACAGATTAGGTGATGTATAATACTTTTTATGGAATCATTTATGTTTGTGAATCCCTAAATCAGTAATCTTTTTTGTTAACATAATCAATCAATGTTAAACTCTCGATGACAATGATTTATAATAAAATATTGATTAAATTGTGATGATTTAAATAAACATACTATTTGTAAGTGATTAATGACACTTAATCTTTTCTAAATAGGAATATGTATTTATTTGCTTATTTTTTTTATAAAACTCTAAACCAATGAACATATTTATGCTTAATATCTTAATTTTTATGTTATGAATAACTAAATCATGTATTCTTTTCTACGAGGTATTTTTTGTTTTAAAGTATATGAGAATATGTATCTACAACAGATTAGGTGAGGTATAATAGTTTTTATGGAATCATTTATGTTTGTGAATCCCTAAATCAGTAATCTTTTTTGTTAACATAATTAAACAATGTTAAACTCTCGATGACAATGATTTATAATAAAATATTGATTAAATTGTGATGATTTAAATAAACATACTATTTGTAAGTGATTAATGACACTTAATCTTTTCTAAATAGGAATATGTATTTATTTGCTTATTTTTTTTATAAAACTCTAAACCAATGAACATATTTATGCTTAATATCTTAATTTTTATGTTATGAATAACTAAATCAGGAATTCTTTTCTACGAGGTCTTTTTTATTTTAAAGTATATGAGAATATGTATCTACAACATATTAGGTGAGGTATAATACTTTTTATGGATTCATTTATGTTTGTGAATCCCTAAATCAGTAATCTTTTTTGTTAACATAATCAAACAATGTTAAACTCTCGATGACAACGATTTATAATAAAATATTGATTAAATTGTGATGATTTAAATAAACATACTATTTGTAAGTGATTAATGACACTTAATCTTTTCTAAATAGGAATATGTATTTATTTGCTTATTTTTTTTATAAAACTCTAAACCAATGAACATATTTATGCTTAATATCTTAATTTTTATGTTATGAATAACTAAATCATGTATTCTTTTCTACAAGGTCTTTTTTATTTTAAAGTATATGAGAATATGTATCTACAACAGATTAGGTGAGGTATAATACTTTTTATAGAATCATTTATGTTTGTGAATCCCTAAATAAGTAATATTTTTTGTTAACATAATCAAACAATGTTAAACTTTCGATGACAATGATTTATAATAAAATATTGATTAAATTGTGATGATTTAAATAAACATACTATTTGTAAGTGATTAATGACACTTAATCTTTTCTAAATAGGAATATGTATTTATTTGCTTATTTATTTTATAAAACTCTAAACCAATGAACATATTTATGCTTAATATCTTAATTTTTATGTTATGAATAACTAAATCATGTATTCTTTTCTACGAGGTCTTTTTTGTTTTAAAGTATATGAGAATATGTATCTACAACAGATTAGGTGAGGTATAATACTTTTTATAGAATCATTTATGTTTGTGAATCCCTAAATCAGTAATATTTTTTGTTAACATAATCAAACAATGTTAAACTTTCGATGACAATGATTTATAATAAAATATTGATTAAATTGTGATGATTTAAATAAACATACTATTTGTAAGTGATTAATGACACTTAATCTTTTCTAAATAGGAATATGTATTTATTTGCTTATTTTTTTTATAAAACTCTAAACCAATGAACATATTTATGCTTAATATCTTAATTTTTATGTTATGAATAACTAAATCATGTATTCTTTTCTACGAGGTATTTTTTGTTTTAAAGTATATGAGAATATGTATCTACAACAGATTAGGTGAGGTATAATAGTTTTTATGGAATCATTTATGTTTGTGAATCCCTAAATCAGTAATCTTTTTTGTTAACATAATTAAACAATGTTAAACTCTCGAAGACAATGATTTATAATAAAATATTGATTAAATTGTGATGATTTAAATAAACATACTATTTGTAAGTGATTAATGACACTTAATCTTTTCTAAATAGGAATATGTATTTATTTGCTTATTTTTTTTTATAAAACTCTAAACCAATGAACATATTTATGCTTAATATCTTAATTTTTATGTTATAAATAACTAAATCATGTATTCTTTTCTACGAGGTATTTTTTGTTTTAAAGTATATGAGAATATGTATCTACAACAGATTAGGTGAGGTATAATAGTTTTTATGGAATCATTTATGTTTGTGAATCCCTAAATCAGTAATCTTTTTTGTTAACATAATTAAACAATGTTATTTATAATAAAATATTGATTAAATTGTGATGATTTAAATAAACATACTATTTGTAAGTGATTAATGACACTTAATCTTTTCTAAATAGGAATATGTATTTATTTGCTTATTTTTTTTTATAAAACTCTAAACCAATGAACATATTTATGCTTAATATCTTAATTTTTATGTTATGAATAACTAAATCAGGAATTCTTTTCTACGAGGTCTTTTTTATTTTAAAGTATATGAGAATATGTATCTACAACATATTAGGTGAGGTATAATACTTTTTATGGATTCATTTATGTTTGTGAATCCCTAAATCAGTAATCTTTTTTGTTAACATAATCAAACAATGTTAAACTCTCGATGACAACGAATTATAATAAAATATTGATTAAATTGTGATGATTTAAATAAACATACTATTTGTAAGTGATTAATGACACTTAATCTTTTCTAAATAGGAATATGTATTTATTTGCTTATTTTTTTTATAAAACTCTAAACCAATGAACATATTTATGCTTAATATCTTAATTTTTATGTTATGAATAACTAAATCATGTATTCTTTTCTACAAGGTCTTTTTTATTTTAAAGTATATGAGAATATGTATCTACAACAGATTAGGTGAGGTATAATACTTTTTATAGAATCATTTATGTTTGTGAATCCCTAAATCAGTAATATTTTTTGTTAACATAATCAAACAATGTTAAACTTTCGATGACAATGATTTATAATAAAATATTGATTAAATTGTGATGATTTAAATAAACATACTATTTGTAAGTGATTAATGACACTTAATCTTTTCTAAATAGGAATATGTATTTATTTGCTTATTTTTTTTATAAAACTCTAAACCAATGAACATATTTATGCTTAATATCTTAATTTTTATGTTATGAATAACTAAATCATGTATTCTTTTCTACGAGGTCTTTTTTGTTTTAAAGTATATGAGAATATGTATCTACAACAGATTAGGTGAGGTATAATACTTTTTATAGAATCATTTATGTTTGTGAATCCCTAAATCAGTAATATTTTTTGTTAACATAATCAAACAATGTTAAACTTTCGATGACAATGATTTATAATAAAATATTGATTAAATTGTGATGATTTAAATAAACATACTATTTGTAAGTGATTAATGACACTTAATCTTTTCTAAATAGGAATATGTATTTATTTGCTTATTTTTTTTTATAAAACTTTAAACCAATGAACATATTTATGCTTAATATCTTAATTTTTATGTTATGAATAACTAAATCATGTATTCTTTTCTACGAGGTCTTTTTTGTTTTAAAGTATATGAGAATATGTATCTACAACAGATTAGGTGAGGTATAATACTTTTTATGGAATCATTTATGTTTGTGAATCCCTAAATCAGTAATATTTTTTGTTAACATAATCAAACAATGTTAAACTCTCGATGACAATGATTTATAATAAAATATTGATTAAATTGTGATGATTTAAATAAACATACTATTTGTATGTGATTAATGACACTTAATCTTTTCTAAATAGGAATATGTATTTATTTGCTTATTTTTTTATAATACTCTAAACCAATGAACATATTTATGCTTAATATCTTAATTTTTATGTTATGAATAACTAAATCAGGAATTCTTTTCTACAAGGTCTTTTTTATTTTAAAGTATATGAGAATATGTATCTACAACAGATTAGGTTAGGTATAACACTTTTTATGGAATCATTTATGTTTGTAAATCCCTAAATCAGTAATCTTTTTTGTTAACATAATCAAACAATGTTAAACTCTCGTTGACAATGATTTATAATAAAATATTGATTAAATTGTGATGATTTAAATAAACATACTATTTGTAAGTGATTAATGACACTTAATCTTTTCTAAATAGGAATATGTATTTATTTGCTTATTTTTTTTATAAAACTCTAAACCAATGAACATATTTATGCTTAATATCTTAATTTTTATGTTATGAATAACTAAATCATGTATTCTTTTCTACGAGTTATTTTTTGTTTTAAAGTATATGAGAATATGTATCTACAACTGATTAGGTGAGGTATAATACTTTTTATGGAATCATTTATGTTTGTGAATCCCTAAATCAGTAATCTTTTTTGTTAACATAATCAATCAATGTTAAACTCTCGATGACAATGATTTATAATAAAATATTGATTAAATTGTGATGATTTAAATAAACATACTATTTGTAAGTGATTAATGACACTTAATCTTTTCTAAATAGGAATATGTATTTATTTGCTTATTTTTTTAATAAAACTCTAAACCAATGAACATATTTATGCTTAATATCATAATTTTTATGTTATGAATAACTAAATCATGTATTCTTTTCTACGAGGTCTTTTTTGTTTTAAAGTATATGAGAATATGTATCTACAATAGATTAGGTGTGGTATAATACTTTTTATGGAATCATTTATGTTTGTGAATCCCTAAATCAGTAATCTTTTTTGTTAACATAATTAAACAATGTTAAACTCTCGATGAAAATGATTTATAATAAAATATTGATTAAATTGTGTTGATTTAAATAAACATACTATTTGTAAGTGATTAATGACACTTAATCTTTTCTAAATAGGAATATGTATTTATTTGTTTATTTTTTTATAAAACTCTAAACCAATGAACATATTTATGCTTAATATCTTAATTTTTATGTTATGAATAACTAAATCAGGAATTCTTTTCTACGAGGTATTTTTTGTTTTAAAGTATATGAGAATATGTATATACAACAGATTAGGTGATGTATAATACTTTTTATGGAATCATTTATGTTTGTGAATCCCTAAATCAGTAATCTTTTTTGTTAACATAATCAATCAATGTTAAACTCTCGATGACAATGATTTATAATAAAATATTGATTAAATTGTGATGATTTAAATAAACATACTATTTGTAAGTGATTAATGACACTTAATCTTTTCTAAATAGGAATATGTATTTATTTGCTTATTTTTTTTATAAAACTCTAAACCAATGAACATATTTATGCTTAATATCTTAATTTTTATGTTATGAATAACTAAATCATGTATTCTTTTCTACGAGGTATTTTTTGTTTTAAAGTATATGAGAATATGTATCTACAACAGATTAGGTGAGGTATAATACTTTTTATGGAATCATTTATGTTTGTGAATCCCTAAATCAGTAATCTTTTTTGTTAACATAATCAAACAATGTTAAACTTTCGATGACAATGATTTATAATAAAATATTGATTAAATTGTGATGATTTAAATAAACATACTATTTGTAAGTGATTAATGACACTTAATCTTTTCTAAATAGGAATATGTATTTATTTGCTTATTTTTTTTATAAAACTCTAAACCAATGAACATATTTATGCTTAATATCTTAATTTTTATGTTATGAATAACTAAATCATGTATTCTTTTCTACGAGGTCTTTTTTGTTTTAAAGTATATGAGAATATGTATCTACAACAGATTAGGTGAGGTATAATACTTTTTATAGAATCATTTATGTTTGTGAATCCCTAAATCAGTAATATTTTTTGTTAACATAATCAAACAATGTTAAACTTTCGATGACAATGATTTATAATAAAATATTGATTAAATTGTGATGATTTAAATAAACATACTATTTGTAAGTGATTAATGACACTTAATCTTTTCTAAATAGGAATATGTATTTATTTGCTTATTTTTTTTTATAAAACTTTAAACCAATGAACATATTTATGCTTAATATCTTAATTTTTATGTTATGAATAACTAAATCATGTATTCTTTTCTACGAGGTCTTTTTTGTTTTAAAGTATATGAGAATATGTATCTACAACAGATTAGGTGAGGTATAATACTTTTTATGGAATCATTTATGTTTGTGAATCCCTAAATCAGTAATATTTTTTGTTAACATAATCAAACAATGTTAAACTCTCGATGACAATGATTTATAATAAAATATTGATTAAATTGTGATGATTTAAATAAACATACTATTTGTATGTGATTAATGACACTTAATCTTTTCTAAATAGGAATATGTATTTATTTGCTTATTTTTTTATAATACTCTAAACCAATGAACATATTTATGCTTAATATCTTAATTTTTATGTTATGAATAACTAAATCAGGAATTCTTTTCTACAAGGTCTTTTTTATTTTAAAGTATATGAGAATATGTATCTACAACAGATTAGGTTAGGTATAACACTTTTTATGGAATCATTTATGTTTGTAAATCCCTAAATCAGTAATCTTTTTTGTTAACATAATCAAACAATGTTAAACTCTCGTTGACAATGATTTATAATAAAATATTGATTAAATTGTGATGATTTAAATAAACATACTATTTGTAAGTGATTAATGACACTTAATCTTTTCTAAATAGGAATATGTATTTATTTGCTTATTTTTTTTATAAAACTCTAAACCAATGAACATATTTATGCTTAATATCTTAATTTTTATGTTATGAATAACTAAATCATGTATTCTTTTCTACGAGTTATTTTTTGTTTTAAAGTATATGAGAATATGTATCTACAACTGATTAGGTGAGGTATAATACTTTTTATGGAATCATTTATGTTTGTGAATCCCTAAATCAGTAATCTTTTTTGTTAACATAATCAATCAATGTTAAACTCTCGATGACAATGATTTATAATAAAATATTGATTAAATTGTGATGATTTAAATAAACATACTATTTGTAAGTGATTAATGACACTTAATCTTTTCTAAATAGGAATATGTATTTATTTGCTTATTTTTTTAATAAAACTCTAAACCAATGAACATATTTATGCTTAATATCATAATTTTTATGTTATGAATAACTAAATCATGTATTCTTTTCTACGAGGTCTTTTTTGTTTTAAAGTATATGAGAATATGTATCTACAATAGATTAGGTGTGGTATAATACTTTTTATGGAATCATTTATGTTTGTGAATCCCTAAATCAGTAATCTTTTTTGTTAACATAATTAAACAATGTTAAACTCTCGATGAAAATGATTTATAATAAAATATTGATTAAATTGTGTTGATTTAAATAAACATACTATTTGTAAGTGATTAATGACACTTAATCTTTTCTAAATAGGAATATGTATTTATTTGTTTATTTTTTTATAAAACTCTAAACCAATGAACATATTTATGCTTAATATCTTAATTTTTATGTTATGAATAACTAAATCAGGAATTCTTTTCTACGAGGTATTTTTTGTTTTAAAGTATATGAGAATATGTATCTACAACATATTAGGTGAGGTATAATACTTTTTATGGATTCATTTATGTTTGTGAATCCCTAAATCAGTAATCTTTTTTGTTAACATAATCAAACAATGTTAAACTCTCGATGACAACGATTTATAATAAAATATTGATTAAATTGTGATGATTTAAATAAACATACTATTTGTAAGTGATTAATGACACTTAATCTTTTCTAAATAGGAATATGTATTTATTTGCTTATTTTTTTTATAAAACTCTAAACCAATGAACATATTTATGCTTAATATCTTAATTTTTATGTTATGAATAACTAAATCATGTATTCTTTTCTACAAGGTCTTTTTTATTTTAAAGTATATGAGAATATGTATCTACAACAGATTAGGTGAGGTATAATACTTTTTATAGAATCATTTATGTTTGTGAATCCCTAAATCAGTAATATTTTTTGTTAACATAATCAAACAATGTTAAACTTTCGATGACAATGATTTATAATAAAATATTGATTAAATTGTGATGATTTAAATAAACATACTATTTGTAAGTGATTAATGACACTTAATCTTTTCTAAATAGGAATATGTATTTATTTGCTTATTTTTTTTATAAAACTCTAAACCAATGAACATATTTATGCTTAATATCTTAATTTTTATGTTATGAATAACTAAATCATGTATTCTTTTCTACGAGGTATTTTTTGTTTTAAAGTATATGAGAATATGTATCTACAACAGATTAGGTGAGGTATAATAGTTTTTATGGAATCATTTATGTTTGTGAATCCCTAAATCAGTAATCTTTTTTGTTAACATAATTAAACAATGTTAAACTCTCGATGACAATGATTTATAATAAAATATTGATTAAATTGTGATGATTTAAATAAACATACTATTTGTAAGTGATTAATGACACTTAATCTTTTCTAAATAGGAATATGTATTTATTTGCTTATTTTTTTTTATAAAACTCTAAACCAATGAACATATTTATGCTTAATATCTTAATTTTTATGTTATAAATAACTAAATCATGTATTCTTTTCTACGAGGTATTTTTTGTTTTAAAGTATATGAGAATATGTATCTACAACAGATTAGGTGAGGTATAATAGTTTTTATGGAATCATTTATGTTTGTGAATCCCTAAATCAGTAATCTTTTTTGTTAACATAATTAAACAATGTTAAACTCTCGATGACAATGATTTATAATAAAATATTGATTAAATTGTGATGATTTAAATAAACATACTATTTGTAAGTGATTAATGACACTTAATCTTTTCTAAATAGGAATATGTATTTATTTGCTTATTTTTTTTTATAAAACTCTAAACCAATGAACATATTTATGCTTAATATCTTAATTTTTATGTTATGAATAACTAAATCAGGAATTCTTTTCTACGAGGTCTTTTTTATTTTAAAGTATATGAGAATATGTATCTACAACATATTAGGTGAGGTATAATACTTTTTATGGATTCATTTATGTTTGTGAATCCCTAAATCAGTAATCTTTTTTGTTAACATAATCAAACAATGTTAAACTCTCGATGACAACGATTTATAATAAAATATTGATTAAATTGTGATGATTTAAATAAACATACTATTTGTAAGTGATTAATGACACTTAATCTTTTCTAAATAGGAATATGTATTTATTTGCTTATTTTTTTTATAAAACTCTAAACCAATGAACATATTTATGCTTAATATCTTAATTTTTATGTTATGAATAACTAAATCATGTATTCTTTTCTACAAGGTCTTTTTTATTTTAAAGTATATGAGAATATGTATCTACAACAGATTAGGTGAGGTATAATACTTTTTATAGAATCATTTATGTTTGTGAATCCCTAAATCAGTAATATTTTTTGTTAACATAATCAAACAATGTTAAACTTTCGATGACAATGATTTATAATAAAATATTGATTAAATTGTGATGATTTAAATAAACATACTATTTGTAAGTGATTAATGACACTTAATCTTTTCTAAATAGGAATATGTATTTATTTGCTTATTTTTTTTATAAAACTCTAAACCAATGAACATATTTATGCTTAATATCTTAATTTTTATGTTATGAATAACTAAATCATGTATTCTTTTCTACGAGGTCTTTTTTGTTTTAAAGTATATGAGAATATGTATCTACAACAGATTAGGTGAGGTATAATACTTTTTATAGAATCATTTATGTTTGTGAATCCCTAAATCAGTAATATTTTTTGTTAACATAATCAAACAATGTTAAACTTTCGATGACAATGATTTATAATAAAATATTGATTAAATTGTGATGATTTAAATAAACATACTATTTGTAAGTGATTAATGACACTTAATCTTTTCTAAATAGGAATATGTATTTATTTGCTTATTTTTTTTTATAAAACTTTAAACCAATGAACATATTTATGCTTAATATCTTAATTTTTATGTTATGAATAACTAAATCATGTATTCTTTTCTACGAGGTCTTTTTTGTTTTAAAGTATATGAGAATATGTATCTACAACAGATTAGGTGAGGTATAATACTTTTTATGGAATCATTTATGTTTGTGAATCCCTAAATCAGTAATATTTTTTGTTAACATAATCAAACAATGTTAAACTCTCGATGACAATGATTTATAATAAAATATTGATTAAATTGTGATGATTTAAATAAACATACTATTTGTATGTGATTAATGACACTTAATCTTTTCTAAATAGGAATATGTATTTATTTGCTTATTTTTTTATAATACTCTAAACCAATGAACATATTTATGCTTAATATCTTAATTTTTATGTTATGAATAACTAAATCAGGAATTCTTTTCTACAAGGTCTTTTTTATTTTAAAGTATATGAGAATATGTATCTACAACAGATTAGGTTAGGTATAACACTTTTTATGGAATCATTTATGTTTGTAAATCCCTAAATCAGTAATCTTTTTTGTTAACATAATCAAACAATGTTAAACTCTCGTTGACAATGATTTATAATAAAATATTGATTAAATTGTGATGATTTAAATAAACATACTATTTGTAAGTGATTAATGACACTTAATCTTTTCTAAATAGGAATATGTATTTATTTGCTTATTTTTTTTATAAAACTCTAAACCAATGAACATATTTATGCTTAATATCTTAATTTTTATGTTATGAATAACTAAATCATGTATTCTTTTCTACGAGTTATTTTTTGTTTTAAAGTATATGAGAATATGTATCTACAACTGATTAGGTGAGGTATAATACTTTTTATGGAATCATTTATGTTTGTGAATCCCTAAATCAGTAATCTTTTTTGTTAACATAATCAATCAATGTTAAACTCTCGATGACAATGATTTATAATAAAATATTGATTAAATTGTGATGATTTAAATAAACATACTATTTGTAAGTGATTAATGACACTTAATCTTTTCTAAATAGGAATATGTATTTATTTGCTTATTTTTTTAATAAAACTCTAAACCAATGAACATATTTATGCTTAATATCATAATTTTTATGTTATGAATAACTAAATCATGTATTCTTTTCTACGAGGTCTTTTTTGTTTTAAAGTATATGAGAATATGTATCTACAATAGATTAGGTGTGGTATAATACTTTTTATGGAATCATTTATGTTTGTGAATCCCTAAATCAGTAATCTTTTTTGTTAACATAATTAAACAATGTTAAACTCTCGATGAAAATGATTTATAATAAAATATTGATTAAATTGTGTTGATTTAAATAAACATACTATTTGTAAGTGATTAATGACACTTAATCTTTTCTAAATAGGAATATGTATTTATTTGTTTATTTTTTTATAAAACTCTAAACCAATGAACATATTTATGCTTAATATCTTAATTTTTATGTTATGAATAACTAAATCAGGAATTCTTTTCTACGAGGTATTTTTTGTTTTAAAGTATATGAGAATATGTATATACAACAGATTAGGTGATGTATAATACTTTTTATGGAATCATTTATGTTTGTGAATCCCTAAATCAGTAATCTTTTTTGTTAACATAATCAATCAATGTTAAACTCTCGATGACAATGATTTATAATAAAATATTGATTAAATTGTGATGATTTAAATAAACATACTATTTGTAAGTGATTAATGACACTTAATCTTTTCTAAATAGGAATATGTATTTATTTGCTTATTTTTTTTATAAAACTCTAAACCAATGAACATATTTATGCTTAATATCTTAATTTTTATGTTATGAATAACTAAATCATGTATTCTTTTCTACGAGGTATTTTTTGTTTTAAAGTATATGAGAATATGTATCTACAACAGATTAGGTGAGGTATAATACTTTTTATGGAATCATTTATGTTTGTGAATCCCTAAATCAGTAATCTTTTTTGTTAACATAATTAAACAATGTTAAACTCTCGATGACAATGATTTATAATAAAATATTGATTAAATTGTGATGATTTAAATAAACATACTATTTGTAAGTGATTAATGACACTTAATCTTTTCTAAATAGGAATATGTATTTATTTGCTTATTTTTTTTTATAAAACTCTAAACCAATGAACATATTTATGCTTAATATCTTAATTTTTATGTTATGAATAACTAAATCAGGAATTCTTTTCTACGAGGTCTTTTTTATTTTAAAGTATATGAGAATATGTATCTACAACATATTAGGTGAGGTATAATACTTTTTATGGATTCATTTATGTTTGTGAATCCCTAAATCAGTAATCTTTTTTGTTAACATAATCAAACAATGTTAAACTCTCGATGACAACGATTTATAATAAAATATTGATTAAATTGTGATGATTTAAATAAACATACTATTTGTAAGTGATTAATGACACTTAATCTTTTCTAAATAGGAATATGTATTTATTTGCTTATTTTTTTTATAAAACTCTAAACCAATGAACATATTTATGCTTAATATCTTAATTTTTATGTTATGAATAACTAAATCATGTATTCTTTTCTACGAGGTCTTTTTTATTTTAAAGTATATGAGAATATGTATCTACAACAGATTAGGTGAGGTATAATACTTTTTATAGAATCATTTATGTTTGTGAATCCCTAAATCAGTAATATTTTTTGTTAACATAATCAAACAATGTTAAACTTTCGATGACAATGATTTATAATAAAATATTGATTAAATTGTGATGATTTAAATAAACATACTATTTGTAAGTGATTAATGACACTTAATCTTTTCTAAATAGGAATATGTATTTATTTGCTTATTTTTTTTTAAAAAACTTTAAAACAATGAACATATTTATGCTTAATATCTTAATTTTTATGTTATGAATAACTAAATCAGGAATTCTTTTCTACGAGGTATTTTTTGTTTTAAAGTATATGAGAATATGTATATACAACAGATTAGGTGAGGTATAATACTTTTTATGGAATCATTTATGTTTGTGAATCCCTAAATCAGTAATCTTTTTTGTTAACATAATCAATCAATGTTAAACTTTCGATGACAATGATTTATAATAAAATATTGATTAAATTGTGATGATTTAAATAAACATACTATTTGTAAGTGATTAATGACACTTAATCTTTTCTAAATAGGAATATGTATTTATTTGCTTATTTTTTTTATAAAACTCTAAACCAATTAACATATTTATGCTTAATATCTTAATTTTTATTTTATGAATAACTAAATCATGTATTCTTTTCTACGAGGTCTTTTTTGTTTTAAAGTATATGAGAATATGTATCTACAACAGATTAGGTGAGGGATAATACTTTTTATGGAATCATTTATGTTTGTGAATCCCTAAATCAGTTATCTTTTTTGTTAACATAATCAAACAATGTTAAACTCTCGATGACAATGATTTATAATAAAATATTGATTAAATTGTGATGATTTAAATAAACATACTATTTGTAAGTGATTAATGACACTTAATCTTTTCTAAATAGGAATATGTATTTATTTGCTTATTTTTTTTATAAAACTCTAAACCAATGAACATATTTATGCTTAATATCTTAATTTTTATGTTATGAATAACTAAATCAGGAATTCTTTTCTACGAGGTCTTTTTTATTTTAAAGTATATGAGAATATGTATCTACAACAGATTAGGTGAGGTATAATACTTTTTATGGAATCATTTATGTTTGTGAATCCCTAAATCAGTAATATTTTTTGTTAACATAATCAAACAATGTTAAACTCTCGATGACAATGATTTATAATAAAATATTGATTAAATTGTGATGATTTAAATAAACATACTATTTGTAAGTGATTAATGACACTTAATCTTTTCTAAATAGGAATATGTATTTATTTGCTTATTTTTTTATAATACTCTAAACCAATGAACATATTTATGCTTAATATCTTAATTTTTATGTTATGAATAACTAAATCAGGAATTCTTTTCTACAAGGTCTTTTTTATTTTAAAGTATATGAGAATATGTATCTACAACAGATTAGGTTAGGTATAACACTTTTTATGGAATCATTTATGTTTGTAAATCCCTAAATCAGTAATCTTTTTTGTTAACATAATCAAACAATGTTAAACTCTCGTTGACAATGATTTATAATAAAATATTGATTAAATTGTGATGATTTAAATAAACATACTATTTGTAAGTGATTAATGACACTTAATCATTTCTAAATAGGAATATGTATTTATTTGCTTATTTTTTTTATAAAACTCTAAACCAATGAACATATTTATGCTTAATATCTTAATTTTTATGTTATGAATAACTAAATCATGTATTCTTTTCTACGAGTTATTTTTTATTTTAAAGTATATGAGAATATGTATCTACAACAGATTAGGTGAGGTATAATACTTTTTATGGAATCATTTATGTTTGTGAATCCCTAAATCAGTAATCTTTTTTGTTAACATAATCAATCAATGTTAAACTCTCGATGACAATGATTTATAATAAAATATTGATTAAATTGTGATGATTTAAATAAACATACTATTTGTAAGTGATTAATGACACTTAATTTTTTCTAAATAGGAATACGTATTTATTTGCTTATTTTTTTAATAAAACTCTAAACCAATGAACATATTTATGCTTAATATCATAATTTTTATGTTATGAATAACTAAATCATGTATTCTTTTCTACGAGGTCTTTTTTGTTTTAAAGTATATGAGAATATGTATCTACAATAGATTAGGTGTGGTATAATACTTTTTATGGAATCATTTATGTTTGTGAATCCCTAAATTAGTAATCTTTTTTGTTAACATAATTAAACAATGTTAAACTCTCGATGAAAATGATTTATAATAAAATATTGATTAAATTGTGATGATTTAAATAAACATACTATTTGTAAGTGATTAATGACACTTAATCTTTTCTAAATAGGAATATGTATTTATTTGTTTATTTTTTTTATAAAACTCTAAACCAATGAACATATTTATGCTTAATTTCTTAATTTTTATGTTATGAATAACTAAATCAGGAATTCTTTTCTAGGAGGTATTTTTTGTTTTAAAGTATATGAGAATATGTATATACAACAGATTAGGTGAGGTATAATACTTTTTATGGAATCATTTATGTTTGTGAATCCCTAAATCAGTAATCTTTTTTGTTAACATAATCAATCAATGTTAAACTCTCGATGACAATGATTTATAATAAAATATTGATTAAATTATGATGATTTAAATAAACATACTATTTGTAAGTGATTAATGACACTTAATCTTTTCTAAATAGGAATATGTATTTATTTGCTTATTTTTTTTATAAAACTCTAAACCAATGAACATATTTATGCTTAATATCTTAATTTTTATGTTATGAATAACTAAATCATGTATTCTTTTCTACGAGGTATTTTTTGTTTTAAAGTATATGAGAATATGTATCTACAACAGATTAGGTGACGTATAATACTTTTTATGGAATCATTTATGTTTGTGAATCCCTAAATCAGTAATCTTTTTTGTTAACATAATTAAACAATGTTAAACTCTCGATGACAATGATTTATAATAAAATATTGATTAAATTGTGATGATTTAAATAAACATACTATTTGTAAGTGATTAATGACACTTAATCTTTTCTAAATAGGAATATGAATTTATTTGCTTATTTTTTTTTATAAAACTCTAAACCAATGAACATGTTTATGCTTAATATCTTAATTTTTATGTTATGAATAACTAAATCAGGAATTCTTTTCTACGAGGTCTTTTTTATTTTAAAGTATATGAGAATATGTATCTACAACATATTAGGTGAGGTATAATACTTTTTATGGATTCATTTATGTTTGTGAATCCCTAAATCAGTAATCTTTTTTGTTAACATAATCAAACAATGTTAAACTCTCGATGACAACGATTTATAATAAAATATTGATTAAATTGTGATGATTTAAATAAACATACTATTTGTAAGTGATTAATGACACTTAATCTTTTCTAAATAGGAATATGTATTTATTTGCTTATTTTTTTTATAAAACTCTAAACCAATGAACATATTTATGCTTAATATCTTAATTTTTATGTTATGAATAACTAAATCATGTATTCTTTTCTACGAGGTCTTTTTTATTTTAAAGTATATGAGAATATGTATCTACAACAGATTAGGTGAGGTATAATACTTTTTATAGAATCATTTATGTTTGTGAATCCCTAAATCAGTAATATTTTTTGTTAACATAATCAAACAATGTTAAACTTTCGATGACAATGATTTATAATAAAATATTGATTAAATTGTGATGATTTAAATAAACATACTATTTGTAAGTGATTAATGACACTTAATCTTTTCTAAATAGGAATATGTATTTATTTGCTTATTTTTTTTTATAAAACTTTAAACCAATGAACATATTTATGCTTAATATCTTAATTTTTATGTTATGAATAACTAAATCATGTATTCTTTTCTACGAGGTCTTTTTTGTTTTAAAGTATATGAGAATATGTATCTACAACAGATTAGGTGAGGTATAATACTTTTTATGGAATCATTTATGTTTGTGAATCCCTAAATCAGTAATATTTTTTGTTAACATAATCAAACAATGTTAAACTCTCGATGACAATGATTTATAATAAAATATTGATTAAATTGTTATGATTTAAATAAACATACTATTTGTAAGTGATTAATGACACTTAATCTTTTCTAAATAGGAATATGTATTTATTTGCTTATTTTTTTTATAAAACTCTAAACCAATGAACATATTTATGCTTAATATCTTAATTTTTATGTTATGAATAACTAAATCATGTATTCTTTTCTACGAGGTCTTTTTTATTTTAAAGTATATGAGAATATGTATCTACAACAGATTAGGTGAGGTATAATACTTTTTATAGAATCATTTAAGTTTGTGAATCCCTAAATCAGTAATATTTTTTGTTAACATAATCAAACAATGTTAAACTTTCGATGACAATGATTTATAATAAAATATTGATTAAATTGTGATGATTTAAATAAACATACTATTTGTAAATGATTAATGACACTTAATCTTTTCTAAATAGGAATATGTATTTATTTGCTTATTTTGTTTTATAAAACTTTAAACCAATGAACATATTTATGCTTAATATCTTAATTTTTATGTTATGAATAACTAAATCATGTATTCTTTTCTACGAGGTCTTTTTTGTTTTAAAGTATATGAGAATATGTATCTACAACAGATTAGGTGAGGTATAATACTTTTTATGGAATCATTTATGTTTGTGAATCCCTAAATCAGTAATATTTTTTGTTAACATAATTAAACAATGTTAAACTCTCGATGAAAATGATTTATAATAAAATATTGATTAAATTGTGATAATTTAAATAAACATACTATTTGTAAGTGATTAATGACACTTAATCTTTTCTAAATAGGAATATGTATTTATTTGCTTATTTTTTTTATAAAACTCTAAACCAATGAACATATTTATGCTTAATATCTTAATTTTTATGTTATGAATAACTAAATCAGGAATTCTTTTCTACGAGGTCTTTTTTATTTTAAAGTATATGAGAATATGTATCTACAACAGATTAGGTGAGGTATAATACTTTTTATGGAATCATTTATGTTTGTGAATCCCTAAATCAGTAATCTTTTTTGTTAACATAATCAAACAATGTTAAACTCTCGATGACAATGATTTATAATAAAATATTGATTAAATTGTTATGATTTAAATAAACATACTATTTGTAAGTGATTAATGACACTTAATCTTTTCTAAATAGGAATATGTATTTATTTGCTTATTTTTTTTATAAAACTCTAAACCAATGAACATATTTATGCTTAATATCTTAATTTTTATGTTATGAATAACTAAATCATGTATTCTTTTCTACGAGGTATTTTTTGTTTTAAAGTATATGAGAATATGTATCTACAACAGATTAGGTGTGGTATAATACTTTTTATGGAATCATTTATGTTTGTGAATCCCTAAATCAGTAATCTTTTTTGTTAACATAATTAAACAATGTTAAACTCTCGATGAAAATGATTTATAATAAAATATTGATTAAATTGTGATAATTTAAATAAACATACTATTTGTAAGTGATTAATGACACTTAATCTTTTCTAAATAGGAATATGTATTTATTTGCTTATTTTTTTTTATAAAACTCTAAACCAATGAACATATTTATGCTTAATATCTTAATTTTTATGTTATGAATAACTAAATCAGGAATTCTTTTCTACGAGGTCTTTTTTATTTTAAAGTATATGAGAATATGTATCTACAACATATTAGGTGAGGTATAATACTTTTTATGGATTCATTTATGTTTGTGAATCCCTAAATCAGTAATCTTTTTTGTTAACATAATCAAACAATGTTAAACTCTCGATGACAACGATTTATAATAAAATATTGATTAAATTGTGATGATTTAAATAAACATACTATTTGTAAGTGATTAATGACACATAATCTTTTCTAAATAGGAATATGTATTTATTTGCTTATTTTTTTTATAAAACTCTAAACCAATGAACATATTTATGCTTAATATCTTAATTTTTATGTTATGAATAACTAAATCATGTATTCTTTTCTACGAGGTCTTTTTTATTTTAAAGTATATGAGAATATGTATCTACAACAGATTAGGTGAGGTATAATACTTTTTATAGAATCATTTATGTTTGTGAATCCCTAAATCAGTAATATTTTTTGTTAACATAATCAAACAATGTTAAACTTTCGATGACAATGATTTATAATAAAATATTGATTAAATTGTGATGATTTAAATAAACATACTATTTGTAAGTGATTAATGACACTTAATCTTTTCTAAATAGGAATATGTATTTATTTGCTTATTTTTTTTTATAAAACTTTAAACCAATGAACATATTTATGCTTAATATCTTAATTTTTATGTTATGAATAACTAAATCATGTATTCTTTTCTACGAGGTCTTTTTTGTTTTAAAGTATATGAGAATATGTATCTACAACAGATTAGGTGAGGTATAATACTTTTTATGGAATCATTTATGTTTGTGAATCCCTAAATCAGTAATATTTTTTGTTAACATAATTAAACAATGTTAAACTCTCGATGAAAATGATTTATAATAAAATATTGATTAAATTGTGATAATTTAAATAAACATACTATTTGTAAGTGATTAATGACACTTAATCTTTTCTAAATAGGAATATGTATTTATTTGCTTATTTTTTTTATAAAACTCTAAACCAATGAACATATTTATGCTTAATATCTTAATTTTTATGTTATGAATAACTAAATCAGGAATTCTTTTCTACGAGGTCTTTTTTATTTTAAAGTATATGAGAATATGTATCTACAACAGATTAGGTTAGGTATAATACTTTTTATGGAATCATTTATGTTTGTGAATCCCTAAATCAGTAATCTTTTTTGTTAACATAATTAAACAATGTTAAACTCTCGATGAAAATGATTTATAATAAAATATTGATTAAATTGTGATGATTTAAATAAACATACTATTTGTAAGTGATTAATGACACTTAATCTTTTCTAAATAGGAATATGTATTTATTTGCTTATTTTTTTTATAAAACTCTAAACCAATGAACATATTTATGCTTAATATCTTAATTTTTATGTTATGAATAACTAAATCATGTATTCTTTTCTACGAGGTCTTTTTTATTTTAAAGTATATGAGAATATGTATCTACAACAGATTAGGTGAGGTATAATACTTTTTATAGAATCATTTATGTTTGTGAATCCCTAAATCAGTAATATTTTTTGTTAACATAATCAAACAATGTTAAACTTTCGATGACAATGATTTATAATAAAATATTGATTAAATTGTGATGATTTAAATAAACATACTATTTGTAAGTGATTAATGACACTTAATCTTTTCTAAATAGGAATATGTATTTATTTGCTTATTTTTTTTTATAAAACTTTAAACCAATGAACATATTTATGCTTAATATCTTAATTTTTATGTTATGAATAACTAAATCATGTATTCTTTTCTACGAGGTCTTTTTTGTTTTAAAGTATATGAGAATATGTATCTACAACAGATTAGGTGAGGTATAATACTTTTTATGGAATCATTTATGTTTGTGAATCCCTAAATCAGTAATATTTTTTGTTAACATAATCAAACAATGTTAAACTCTCGATGACAATGATTTATAATAAAATATTGATTAAATTGTTATGATTTAAATAAACATACTATTTGTAAGTGATTAATGACACTTAATCTTTTCTAAATAGGAATATGTATTTATTTGCTTATTTTTTTTATAAAACTCTAAACCAATGAACATATTTATGCTTAATATCTTAATTTTTATGTTATGAATAACTAAATCATGTATTCTTTTCTACGAGGTCTTTTTTATTTTAAAGTATATGAGAATATGTATCTACAACAGATTAGGTGAGGTATAATACTTTTTATAGAATCATTTAAGTTTGTGAATCCCTAAATCAGTAATATTTTTTGTTAACATAATCAAACAATGTTAAACTTTCGATGACAATGATTTATAATAAAATATTGATTAAATTGTGATGATTTAAATAAACATACTATTTGTAAATGATTAATGACACTTAATCTTTTCTAAATAGGAATATGTATTTATTTGCTTATTTTGTTTTATAAAACTTTAAACCAATGAACATATTTATGCTTAATATCTTAATTTTTATGTTATGAATAACTAAATCATGTATTCTTTTCTACGAGGTCTTTTTTGTTTTAAAGTATATGAGAATATGTATCTACAACAGATTAGGTGAGGTATAATACTTTTTATGGAATCATTTATGTTTGTGAATCCCTAAATCAGTAATATTTTTTGTTAACATAATTAAACAATGTTAAACTCTCGATGAAAATGATTTATAATAAAATATTGATTAAATTGTGATAATTTAAATAAACATACTATTTGTAAGTGATTAATGACACTTAATCTTTTCTAAATAGGAATATGTATTTATTTGCTTATTTTTTTTATAAAACTCTAAACCAATGAACATATTTATGCTTAATATCTTAATTTTTATGTTATGAATAACTAAATCAGGAATTCTTTTCTACGAGGTCTTTTTTATTTTAAAGTATATGAGAATATGTATCTACAACAGATTAGGTGAGGTATAATACTTTTTATGGAATCATTTATGTTTGTGAATCCCTAAATCAGTAATCTTTTTTGTTAACATAATCAAACAATGTTAAACTCTCGATGACAATGATTTATAATAAAATATTGATTAAATTGTTATGATTTAAATAAACATACTATTTGTAAGTGATTAATGACACTTAATCTTTTCTAAATAGGAATATGTATTTATTTGCTTATTTTTTTTATAAAACTCTAAACCAATGAACATATTTATGCTTAATATCTTAATTTTTATGTTATGAATAACTAAATCATGTATTCTTTTCTACGAGGTATTTTTTGTTTTAAAGTATATGAGAATATGTATCTACAACAGATTAGGTGTGGTATAATACTTTTTATGGAATCATTTATGTTTGTGAATCCCTAAATCAGTAATCTTTTTTGTTAACATAATTAAACAATGTTAAACTCTCGATGAAAATGATTTATAATAAAATATTGATTAAATTGTGATAATTTAAATAAACATACTATTTGTAAGTGATTAATGACACTTAATCTTTTCTAAATAGGAATATGTATTTATTTGCTTATTTTTTTTTATAAAACTCTAAACCAATGAACATATTTATGCTTAATATCTTAATTTTTATGTTATGAATAACTAAATCAGGAATTCTTTTCTACGAGGTCTTTTTTATTTTAAAGTATATGAGAATATGTATCTACAACATATTAGGTGAGGTATAATACTTTTTATGGATTCATTTATGTTTGTGAATCCCTAAATCAGTAATCTTTTTTGTTAACATAATCAAACAATGTTAAACTCTCGATGACAACGATTTATAATAAAATATTGATTAAATTGTGATGATTTAAATAAACATACTATTTGTAAGTGATTAATGACACATAATCTTTTCTAAATAGGAATATGTATTTATTTGCTTATTTTTTTTATAAAACTCTAAACCAATGAACATATTTATGCTTAATATCTTAATTTTTATGTTATGAATAACTAAATCATGTATTCTTTTCTACGAGGTCTTTTTTATTTTAAAGTATATGAGAATATGTATCTACAACAGATTAGGTGAGGTATAATACTTTTTATAGAATCATTTATGTTTGTGAATCCCTAAATCAGTAATATTTTTTGTTAACATAATCAAACAATGTTAAACTTTCGATGACAATGATTTATAATAAAATATTGATTAAATTGTGATGATTTAAATAAACATACTATTTGTAAGTGATTAATGACACTTAATCTTTTCTAAATAGGAATATGTATTTATTTGCTTATTTTTTTTTATAAAACTTTAAACCAATGAACATATTTATGCTTAATATCTTAATTTTTATGTTATGAATAACTAAATCATGTATTCTTTTCTACGAGGTCTTTTTTGTTTTAAAGTATATGAGAATATGTATCTACAACAGATTAGGTGAGGTATAATACTTTTTATGGAATCATTTATGTTTGTGAATCCCTAAATCAGTAATATTTTTTGTTAACATAATCAAACAATGTTAAACTCTCGATGACAATGATTTATAATAAAATATTGATTAAATTGTGATGATTTAAATAAACATACTATTTGTAAGTGATTAATGACACTTAATCTTTTCTAAATAGGAATATGTATTTATTTGCTTATTTTTTTTATAAAACTTTAAACCAATGAACATATTTATGCTTAATATCTTAATTTTTATGTTATGAATAACTAAATCAGGAATTCTTTTCTACGAGGTCTTTTTTATTTTAAAGTATATGAGAATATGTATCTACAACAGATTAGGTGAGGTATAATACTTTTTATGGAATCATTTATGTTTGTGAATCCCTAAATCAGTAATCTTTTTTGTTAACATAATCAAACAATGTTAAACTCTCGATGACAATGATTTATAATAAAATATTGATTAAATTGTTATGATTTAAATAAACATACTATTTGTAAGTGATTAATGACACTTAATCTTTTCTAAATAGGAATATGTATTTGTTTGCTTATTTTTTTTATAAAACTTTAAACCAATGAACATATTTATGCTTAATATCTTAATTTTTATGTTATGAATAACTAAATCATGTATTCTTTTCTACGAGGTCTTTTTTGTTTTAAAGTATATGAGAATATGTATCTACAACATATTAGGTGAGTTATAATACTTTTTATGGAATCATTTATGTTTGTGAATCCCTAAATCAGTAATATTTTTTGTTAACATAATCAAACAATGTTAAACTCTCGATGACAATGATTTATAATAAAATATTGATTAAATTGTGATGATTTAAATAAACATACTATTTGTAAGTGATTAATGACACTTAATCTTTTCTAAATAGGAATATGTATTTATTTGCTTATTTTTTTTATAAAACTCTAAACCAATGAACATATTTATGCTTAATATCTTAATTTTTATGTTATGAATAACTAAATCAGGAATTCTTTTCTACGAGGTCTTTTTTGTTTTAAAGTATATGAGAATATGTATCTACAACAGATTAGGTGAGGTATAATACTTTTTATGGAATCATTTATGTTTGTGAATCCCTAAATCAGTAATCTTTTTTGTTAACATAATCAAACAATGTTAAACTCTCGATGACAATGATTTATAATAAAATATTGATTAAATTGTCATGATTTAAATAAACATACTATTTGTAAGTGATTAATGACACTTAATCTTTTCTAAATAGGAATATGTATTTATTTGCTTATTTTTTTTATAAAACTCTAAACCAATGAACATATTTATGCTTAATATCTTAATTTTTATGTTATGAATAACTAAATCATGTATTCTTTTCTACGAGGTATTTTTTGTTTTAAAGTATATGAGAATATGTATCTACAACAGATTAGGTGTGGTATAATACTTTTTATGGAATCATTTATGTTTGTGAATCCCTAAATCAGTAATCTTTTTTGTTAACATAATTAAACAATGTTAAACTCTCGATGAAAATGATTTATAATAAAATATTGATTAAATTGTGATAATTTAAATAAACATACTATTTGTAAGTGATTAATGACACTTAATCTTTTCTAAATAGGAATATGTATTTATTTGCTTATTTTTTTTTTATAAAACTCTAAACCAATGAACATATTTATGCTTAATATCTTAATTTTTATGTTATGAATAACTAAATCATGTATTCTTTTCTAGGAGGTATTTTTTTGTTTTAAAGTATATGAGAATATGTATTTACAACAGATTAGGTGAGGTATAAATTTTTTATGGAATCATTTATGTTTGTGAATCCCTAAATCAGTAATCTTTTTTGTTAACATAATCAATCAATGTTAAACTCTCGATGACAATGATTTATAATAAAATATTCATTAAATTGTGATGATTTAAATAAACATACTATTTGTAAGTGATTAATGACACTTAATCTTTTCTAAAAAGGAATATGTATTTATTTGCTTATTTTTTTTATAAAACTCTAAACCAATGAACATATTTATGCTTAATATCTTAATTTTTATGTTATGAATAACTAAATCATGTATTCTTTTCTACGAGGACTTTTTTATTTTAAAGTATATGAGAATATGTATCTACAACAGATTAGGTCAGGTATAATACTTTTTATAGAATCATTTATGTTTGTGAATCCCTAAATCAGTAATATTTTTTGTTAACATAATCAAACAATGTTAAACTTTCGATGACAATGATTTATAATAAAATATTGATTAAATTGTGATGATTTAAATAAACATACTATTTGTAAGTGATTAATGACACTTAATCTTTTCTAAATAGGAATATGTATTTATTTGCTTATTTTTTTTTATAAAACTTTAAACCAATGAACATATTTATGCTTAATATCTTAATTTTTATGTTATGAATAACTAAATCATGTATTCTTTTCTACGAGGTCTTTTTTGTTTTAAAGTATATGAGAATATGTATCTACAACAGATTAGGTGAGTTATAATACTTTTTATGGAATCATTTATGTTTGTGAATCCCTAAATCAGTAATATTTTTTGTTAACGTAATCAAACAATGTTAAACTCTCGATGACAATGATTTATAATAAAATATTGATTAAATTGTGATGATTTAAATAAACATACTATTTGTAAGTGATTAATGACACTTAATCTTTTCTAAATAGGAATATGTATTTATTTGCTTATTTTTTTTATAAAACTTTAAACCAATGAACATATTTATGCTTAATATCTTAATTTTTATGTTATGAATAACTAAATCATGTATTCTTTTCTACGAGGTCTTTTTTGTTTTAAAGTATATGAGAATATGTATCTACAACAGATTAGGTGAGTTATAATACTTTTTATGGAATCATTTATGTTTGTGAATCCCTAAATCAGTAATATTTTTTGTTAACATAATCAAACAATGTTAAACTCTCGATGACAATGATTTATAATAAAATATTGATTAAATTGTGATGATTTAAATAAACATACTATTTGTAAGTGATTAATGACACTTAATCTTTTCTAAATAGGAATATGTATTTATTTGCTTATTTTTTTTATAAAACTCTAAACCAATGAACATATTTATGCTTAATATCTTAATTTTTATGTTATGAATAACTAAATCAGGAATTCTTTTCTACGAGGTCTTTTTTATTTTAAAGTATATGAGAATATGTATCTACAACAGATTAGGTGAGGTATAATACTTTTTATAGAATCATTTATGTTTGTGAATCCCTAAATCAGTAATATTTTTTGTTAACATAATCAAACAATGTTAAACTTTCGATGACAATGATTTATAATAAAATATTGATTAAATTGTGATGATTTAAATAAACATACTATTTGTAAGTGATTAATGACACTTAATCTTTTCTAAATAGGAATATGTATTTATTTGCTTATTTTTTTTTATAAAACTTTAAACCAATGAACATATTTATGCTTAATATCTTAATTTTTATGTTATGAATAACTAAATCATGTATTCTTTTCTACGAGGTCTTTTTTGTTTTAAAGTATATGAGAATATGTATCTACAACAGATTAGGTGAGTTATAATACTTTTTATGAAATCATTTATGTTTGTGAATCCCTAAATCAGTAATATTTTTTGTTAACATAATCAAACAATGTTAAACTCTCGATGACAATGATTTATAATAAAATATTGATTAAATTGTGATGATTTAAATAAACATACTATTTGTAAGTGATTAATGACACTTAATCTTTTCTAAATAGGAATATGTATTTATTTGCTTATTTTTTTTATAAAACTCTAAACCAATGAACATATTTATGCTTAATATCTTAATTTTTATGTTATGAATAACTAAATTATGTATTCTTTTCTACGAGGTCTTTTTTATTTTAAAGTATATGAGAATATGTATCTACAACAGATTAGGTGAGGTATAATACTTTTTATAGAATCATTTATGTTTGTGAATCCCTAAATCAGTAATATTTTTTGTTAACATAATCAAACAATGTTAAACTTTCGATGACAATGATTTATAATAAAATATTGATTAAATTGTGATGATTTAAATAAACATACTATTTGTAAGTGATTAATGACACTTAATTTTTTCTAAATAGGAATATGTATTTATTTGCTTATTTTTTTTTATAAAACTTTAAACCAATGAACATATTTATGCTTAATATCTTAATTTTTATGTTATGAATAACTAAATCATGTATTCTTTTCTACGAGGTCTTTTTTATTTTAAAGTATATGAGAATATGTATCTACAACAGATTAGGTCAGGTATAATACTTTTTATGGAATCATTTATGTTTGTGAATCCCTAAATCAGTAATCTTTTTTGTTAACATAATCAATCAATGTTAAACTCTCGATGACAATGATTTATAATAAAATATTCATTAAATTGTGATGATTTAAATAAACATACTATTTGTAAGTGATTAATGACACTTAATCTTTTCTAAAAAGGAATATGTATTTATTTGCTTATTTTTTTTATAAAACTCTAAACCAATGAACATATTTATGCTTAATATCTTAATTTTTATGTTATGAATAACTAAATCATGTATTCTTTTCTACGAGGTCTTTTTTATTTTAAAGTATATGAGAATATGTATCTACAACAGATTAGGTCAGGTATAATACTTTTTATAGAATCATTTATGTTTGTGAATCCCTAAATCAGTAATATTTTTTTGTTAACATAATCAAACAATGTTAAACTTTCGATGACAATGATTTATAATAAAATATTCATTAAATTGTGATGATTTAAATAAACATACTATTTGTAAGTGATTAATGACACTTAATCTTTTCTAAATAGGAATATGTATTTATTTGCTTATTTTTTTTATAAAACTCTAAACCAATGAACATATTTATGCTTAATATCTTAATTTTTATGTTATGAATAACTAAATCATGTATTCTTTTCTACGAGGTATTTTTTGTTTTAAAGTATATGAGAATATGTATCTACAACAGATTAGGTGAGGTATAATACTTTTTATGGAATCATTTATGTTTGTGAATCCCTAAATCAGTAATCTTTTTTGTTAACATAATTAAACAATGTTAAACTCTCAATGACAATGATTTATAATAAAATATTGATTAAATTGTGATGATTTAAATAAACATACTATTTGTAAGTGATTAATGACACTTAATCTTTTCTAAATAGGAATATGTATTTATTTGCTTATTTTTTTTTATAAAACTCTAAACCAATGAACATATTTATGCTTAATATCTTAATTTTTATGTTATGAATAACTAAATCAGGAATTCTTTTCTACGAGGTCTTTTTTATTTTAAAGTATATGAGAATATGTATCTACAACATATTAGGTGAGGTATAATACTTTTTATGGATTCATTTATGTTTGTGAATCCCTGAATCAGTAAACTTTTTTGTTAACATAATCAAACAATGTTAAACTCTCGATGACAACGATTTATAATAAAATATTGATTAAATTGTGATGATTTAAATAAACATACTATTTGTAAGTGATTAATGACACTTAATCTTTTCTAAATAGGAATATGTATTTATTTGCTTATTTTTTTTATAAAACTCTAAACTAATGAACATATTTATGCTTAATATCTTAATTTTTATGTTATGAATAACTAAATCATGTATTCTTTTCTACGAGTTCTTTTTTATTTTAAAGTATATGAGAATATGTATCTACAACAGATTAGGTGAGGTATAATACTTTTTATAGAATCATTTATGTTTGTGAATCCCTAAATCAGTAATATTTTTTGTTAACATAATCAAACAATGTTAAACTTTCGATGACAATGATTTATAATAAAATATTGATTAAATTGTGATGATTTAAATAAACATACTATTTGTAACTGATTAATGACACTTAATCTTTTCTAAATAGGAATATGTATTTATTTGCTTATTTTTTTTTATAAAACTTTAAACCAATGAACATATTTATGCTTAATATCTTAATTTTTATGTTATGAATAACTAAATCATGTATTCTTTTCTACGAGGTCTTTTTTGTTTTAAAGTATATGAGAATATGTATCTACAACAGATTAGGTGAGGTATAATACTTTTTATGGAATCATTTATGTTTGTGAATCCCTAAATCAGTAATATTTTTTGTTAACATAATTAAACAATGTTAAACTCTCGATGAAAATGATTTATAATAAAATATTGATTAAATTGTGATAATTTAAATAAACATACTATTTGTAAGTGATTAATGACACTTAATCTTTTCTAAATAGGAATATGTATTTATTTGCTTATTTTTTTTATAAAACTCTAAACCAATGAACATATTTATGCTTAATATCTTAATTTTTATGTTATGAATAACTAAATCATGTATTCTTTTCTACGAGGTATTTTTTGTTTTAAAGTATATGAGAATATGTATCTACAACAGATTAGGTGAGGTATAATACTTTTTATGGAATCATTTATGTTTGTGAATCCCTAAATCAGTAATCTTTTTTGTTAACATAATCAAACAATGTTAAACTCCCGATGACAATGATTTATAATAAAATATTGATTAAATTGTTATGATTTAAATAAACATACTATTTGTAAGTGATTAATGACACTTAATCTTTTCTAAATAGGAATATGTATTTATTTGCTTATTTTTTTTATAAAACTCTAAACCAATGAACATATTTATGCTTAATATCTTAATTTTTATGTTATGAATAACTAAATCATGTATTCTTTTCTACGAGGTATTTTTTGTTTTAAAGTATATGAGAATATGTATCTATAACAGATTAGGTGTGGTATAATACTTTTTATGGAATCATTTATGTTTGTGAATCCCTAAATCAGTAATCTTTTTTGTTAACATAATTAAACAATGTTAAACTCTCGATGAAAATGATTTATAATAAAATATTGATTAAATTGTGATAATTTAAATAAACATACTATTTGTAAGTGATTAATGACACTTAATCTTTTCTAAATAGGAATATGTATTTATTTGCTTATTTTTTTTTTATAAAACTCTAAACCAATGAACATATTTATGCTTAATATCTTAATTTTTATGTTATGAATAACTAAATCATGTATTCTTTTCTAGGAGGTATTTTTTTGTTTTAAAGTATATGAGAATATGTATCTACAACAGATTAGGTGAGGTATAAATTTTTTATGGAATCATTTATGTTTGTGAATCCCTAAATCAGTAATATTTTTTGTTAACATAATCAAACAATGTAAAACTCTCGATGACAATGATTTATAATAAAATATTGATTAAATTGTGATGATTTAAATAAACATACTATTTGTAAGTGATTAATGACACTTAATCTTTTCTAAATAGGAATATGTATTTATTTGCTTATTTTTTTTTATAAAACTCTAAACCAATGAACATATTTATGCTTAATATCTTAATTTTTATGTTATGAATAACTAAATCAGGAATTCTTTTCTACGAGGTCTTTTTTATTTTAAAGTATATGAGAATATGTATCTACAACAGATTAGGTGAGGTATAATACTTTTTATGGAATCATTTATGTTTGTGAATCCCTAAATCAGTAATCTTTTTTGTTAACATAATCAAACAATGTTAAACTCTCGATGACAATGATTTATAATAAAATATTGATTAAATTGTTATGATTTAAATAAACATACTATTTGTAAGTGATTAATGACACTTAATCTTTTCTAAATAGGAATATGTATTTATTTGCTTATTTTTTTTATAAAACTCTAAACCAATGAATATATTTATGCTTAATATCTTAATTTTTATGTTATGAATAACTAAATCATGTATTCTTTTCTACGAGGTATTTTTTGTTTTAAAGTATATGAGAATATGTATCTACAACAGATTAGGTGTGGTATAATACTTTTTATGGAATCATTTATGTTTGTGAATCCCTAAATCAGTAATATTTTTTGTTAACATAATTAAACAATGTTAAACTCTCGATGAAAATGATTTATAATAAAATATTGATTAAATTGTGATAATTTAAATAAACATACTATTTGTAAGTGATTAATGACACTTAATCTTTTCTAAATAGGAATATGTATTTATTTGCTTATTTTTTTTTATAAAACTCTAAACCAATGAACATATTTATGCTTAATATCTTAATTTTTATGTTATGAATAACTAAATCATGTATTCTTTTCTAGGAGGTATTTTTTTGTTTTAAAGTATATGAGAATATGTATCTACAACAGATTAGGTGAGGTATAAATTTTTTATGGAATCATTTATGTTTGTGAATCCCTAAATCAGTAATCTTTTTCGTTAACATAATCAATCAATGTTAAACTCTCGATGACAATGATTTATAATAAAATATTCATTAAATTGTGATGATTTAAATAAACATACTATTTGTAAGTGATTAATGACACTTAATCTTTTCTAAAAAGGAATATGTATTTATTTGCTTATTTTTTTTATAAAACTCTAAACCAATGAACATATTTATGCTTAATATCTTAATTTTTATGTTATGAATAACTAAATCATGTATTCTTTTCTACGAGGTCTTTTTTATTTTAAAGTATATGAGAATATGTATCTACAACAGATTAGGTCAGGTATAATACTTTTTATAGAATCATTTATGTTTGTGAATCCCTAAATCAGTAATATTTTTTTGTTAACATAATCAAACAATGTTAAACTTTCGATGACAATGATTTATAATAAAATATTGATTAAATTGTGATGATTTAAATAAACATACTATTTGTAAGTGATTAATGACACTTAATCTTTTCTAAATAGGAATATGTATTTATTTGATTATTTTTTTTTATAAAACTCTAAACCAATGAACATATTTATGCTTAATATCTTAATTTTTATGTTATGAATAACTAAATCAGGAATTCTTTTCTACGAGGTCTTTTTTATTTTAAAGTATATGAGAATATGTATCTACAACATATTAGGTGAGGTATAATACTTTTTATGGAATCATTTATGTTTGTGAATCCCTAAATCAGTAATCTTTTTTGTTAACATAATCAAACAATGTTAAACTCTCGATGACAACGATTTATAATAAAATATTGATTAAATTGTGATGATTTAAATAAACATACTATTTGTAAGTGATTAATGACACTTAATCTTTTCTAAATAGGAATATGTATTTATTTGATTATTTTTTTTATAAAACTCTAAACCAATGAACATATTTATGCTTAATATCTTAATTTTTATGTTATGAATAACTAAATCATGTATTCTTTTCTACGAGGTCTTTTTTATTTTAAAGTATATGAGAATATGTATCTATAACAGATTAGGTGAGGTATAATACTTTTTATAGAATCATTTATGTTTGTGAATCCCTAAATCAGTAATATTTTTTGTTAACATAATCAAACAATGTTAAACTTTCGATGACAATGATTTATAATAAAATATTGATTAAATTGTGATGATTTAAATAAACATACTATTTGTAAGTGATTAATGACACTTAATCTTTTCTAAATAGGAATATGTATTTATTTGCTTATTTTTTTTATAAAACTTTAAACCAATGAACATATTTATGCTTAATATCTTAATTTTTATGTTATGAATAACTAAATCATGTATTCTTTTCTACGAGGTCTTTTTTGTTTTAAAGTATATGAGAATATGTATCTACAACAGATTAGGTGAGTTATAATACTTTTTATGGAATCATTTATGTTTGTGAATCCCTAAATCAGTAATATTTTTTGTTAACATAATCAAACAATGTTAAACTCTCGATGACAATGATTTATAATAAAATATTGATTAAATTGTGATGATTTAAATAAACATACTATTTGTAAGTGATTAATGACACTTAATCTTTTCTAAATAGGAATATGTATTTATTTGCTTATTTTTTTTATAAAACTCTAAACCAATGAACATATTTATGCTTAATATCTTAATTTTTATGTTATGAATAACTAAATCATGTATTCTTTTCTACGAGGTCTTTTTTATTTTAAAGTATATGAGAATATGTATCTACAACAGATTAGGTGAGGTATAATACTTTTTATAGAATCATTTATGTTTGTGAATCCCTAAATCAGTAATATTTTTTGTTAACATAATCAAACAATGTTAAACTTTCGATGACAATGATTTATAATAAAATATTGATTAAATTGTGATGATTTAAATAAACATACTATTTGTAAGTGATTAATGACACTTAATTTTTTCTAAATAGGAATATGTATTTATTTGCTTATTTTTTTTTATAAAACTTTAAACCAATGAACATATTTATGCTTAATATCTTAATTTTTATGTTATGAATAACTAAATCATGTATTCTTTTCTACGAGGTCTTTTTTGTTTTAAAGTATATGAGAATATGTATCTACAACAGATTAGGTGAGTTATAATACTTTTTATGGAATCATTTATGTTTGTGAATCCCTAAATCAGTAATATTTTTTGTTAACATAATCAAACAATGTTAAACTCTCGATGACAATGATTTATAATAAAATATTGATTAAATTGTGATGATTTAAATAAACATACTATTTGTAAGTGATTAATGACACTTAATCTTTTCTAAATAGGAATATGTATTTATTTGCTTATTTTTTTTATAAAACTCTAAACCAATGAACATATTTATGCTTAATATCTTAATTTTTATGTTATGAATAACTAAATCAGGAATTCTTTTCTACGAGGTCTTTTTTATTTTAAAGTATATGAGAATATGTATCTACAACAGATTAGGTGAGGTATAATAATTTTTATGGAATCATTTATATTTGTGAATCCCTAAATCAGTAATATTTTTTGTTAACATAATCAAACAATGTTAAACTCTCGATGACAATGATTTATAATAAAATATTGATTAAATTGTGATGATTTAAATAAACATACTATTTGTAAGTGATTAATGACACTTAATCTTTTCTAAATAGGAATATGTATTTATTTGCTTATTTTTTTTATAAAACTCAAAACCAATGAACATATTTATGCTTAATATCTTAATTTTTATGTTATGAATAACTAAATCATGTATTTCTTTTCTACGAGGTCTTTTTTATTTTAAAGTATATGAGAATATGTATCTACAACAGATTAGGTGAGGTATAATACTTTTTATGGAATCATTTATGTTAGTGAATCCCTAAATCAGTAATCTTTTTTGTTAACATAATCAAACAATGTTAAACTCTCGATGACAATGATTTATAATAAAATATTGATTAAATTGTGATGATTTAAATAAACATACTATTTGTAAGTGATTAATGACACTTAATCTTTTCTAAATAGGAATATGTATTTATTTGCTTATTTTTTTATAATACTCTAAACCAATGAACATATTTATGCTTAATATCTTAATTTTTATGTTATGAATAACTAAATCAGGAATTCTTTTCTATAAGGTCTTTTTTATTTTAAAGTATATGAGAATATGTATCTACAACAGATTAGGTTAGGTATAACACTTTTTATGGAATCATTTATGTTTGTAAATCCCTAAATCAGTAATCTTTTTTGTTAACATAATCAAACAATGTTAAACTCTCGTTGACAATGATTTATAATAAAATATTGATTAAATTGTGATGATTTAAATAAACATACTATTTGTAAGTGATTAATGACACTTAATCTTTTCTAAATAGGAATATGTATTTATTTGCTTATTTTTTTTATAAAACTCTAAACCAATGAACATATTTATGCTTAATATCTTAATTTTTATGTTATGAATAACTAAATCATGTATTTCTTTTCTACGAGGTCTTTTTTATTTTAAAGTATATGAGAATATGTATCTACAACAGATTAGGTGAGGTATAATACTTTTTATGGAATCATTTATGTTAGTGAATCCCTAAATCAGTAATCTTTTTTGTTAACATAATCAAACAATGTTAAACTCTCGATGACAATGATTTATAATAAAATATTGATTAAATTGTGATGATTTAAATAAACATACTATTTGTAAGTGATTAATGACACTTAATCTTTTCTAAATAGGAATATGTATTTATTTGCTTATTTTTTTATAATACTCTAAACCAATGAACATATTTATGCTTAATATCTTAATTTTTATGTTATGAATAACTAAATCAGGAATTCTTTTCTATAAGGTCTTTTTTATTTTAAAGTATATGAGAATATGTATCTACAACAGATTAGGTTAGGTATAACACTTTTTATGGAATCATTTATGTTTGTGAATCCCTAAATCAGTAATATTTTTTGTTAACATAATCAAACAATGTTAAACTTTCGATGACAATGATTTATAATAAAATATTGATTAAATTGTGATGATTTAAATAAACATACTATTTGTAAGTGATTAATGACACTTAATCTTTTCTAAATAGGAATATGTATTTATTTGCTTATTTTTTTTATAAAACTCAAAACCAATGAACATATTTATGCTTAATATCTTAATTTTTATGTTATGAATAACTAAATCAGGAATTCTTTTCTACAAGGTCTTTTTTATTTTAAAGTATATAAGAATATGTATCTACAACAGATTAGGTGAGGTATAATACTTTTTATGGAATCATTTATGTTTGTGAATCCCTAAATCAGTAATCTTTTTTGTTAACATAATCAAACAATGTTAAACTCTCGATGAAAATGATTTATAATAAAATATTGATTAAATTGTGATGATTTAAATGAACATACTATTTGTAAGTGATTAATGACCCTTAATCTTTTCTAAATAGGAATATGTATTTATTTGCTTATTTTTTTTATAAAACTCTAAACCAATGAACATATTTATGCTTAATATCTTAATTTTTATGTTATGAATAACTAAATCATGTATTCTTTTCTACAAGGTCTTTTTTATTTTAAAGTATATGAGAATATGTATCTACAACAGATTAGGTGAGGTATAATACTTTTTATGGAGTCATTTATGTTTGTGAATCCCTAAATCAGTAATCTTTTTTGTTAACATAATCAAACAATGTTAAACTCTCGATGACAATGATTTATAATAAAATATTGATTAAATTGTGATGATTTAAATAAACATACTATTTGTAAGTGATTAATGACACTTAATCTTTTCTAAATAGGAATATGTATTTATTTGTTTATTTTTTTTATAAAACTCTAAACCAATGAACATATTTATGCTTAATATCTTAATTTTTATGTTATGAATAACTAAATCATGTATTCTTTTCTACGAGGTCTTTTTTATTTTAAAGTATATGAGAATATGTATCTACAACAGATTAGGTGAGGTATAATACTTTTTGTGGAATCATTTATGTTTGTGAATCCCTAAATCAGTAATCTTTTTTGTTAACATAATCAAACAATGTTAAACTCTCGATGACAATGATTTATAATAAAATATTGATTAAATTGTGATGATTTAAATAAACATACTATTTGTAAGTGATTAATGACACTTAATCTTTTCTAAATAGGAATATGTATTTATTTGTTTATTTTTTTTATAAAACTCTAAACCAATGAACATATTTATGCTTAATATCTTAATTTTTATGTTATGAATAACTAAATCATGTATTCTTTTCTACGAGGTCTTTTTTATTTTAAAGTATATGAGAATATGTATCTACAACAGATTAGGTGAGGTATAATACTTTTTATGGAATCATTTATGTTTGTGAATCCCTAAATCAGTAATCTTTTTTGTTAACATAATCAAACAATGTTAAACTCTCGATGACAATGATTTATAATAAAATATTGATTAAATTGTGATGATTTAAATAAACATACTATTTGTAAGTGATTAATGACACTTAATCTTTTCTAAATAGGAATATGTATTTATTTGCTTAATTTTTTTTATAAAACTCTAAACCAATGAACATATTTAAGCTTAATATCTTAATTTTTATGTTATGAATAACTAAATCATGTATTCATTTCTACAAGGTCTTTTTTATTTTAAAGTATATGAGAATATGTATCTACAACAGATTAGGTTAGGTATAATACTTTTTATGGAATCATTTATGTTTGTGAATCCCTAAATCAGTAATCTTTTTTGTTAACATAATCAAACAATGTTAAACTCTCGATGACAATGATTTATAATAAAATATTGATTAAATTGTGATGATTTAAATAAACATACTATTTGTAAGTGATTAATGACACTTAATCTTTTCTAAATAGGAATATGTATTTATTTGCTTATTTTTTTTATAAAACTCTAAACTAATGAACATATTTATGCTTAATATCTTAATTTTTATGTTATGAATAACTAAATCATGTATTCTTTTCTACGAGGTCTTTTTTATTTTAAAGTATATGAGAATATGTATCTACAACAGATTAGGTGAGGTATAATACTTTTTATGGAATCATTTATGTTTGTGAATCCCTAAATCAGTAATCTTTTTTGTTAACATAATCAAACAATGTTAAACTCTCGATGACAATGATTTATAATAAAATATTGATTAAATTGTGATGATTTAAATAAACATACTATTTGTAAGTGATTAATGACACTTAATCTTTTCTAAATAGGAATATGTATTTATTTGCTTATTTTTTTTATAAAACTCTAAACCAATGAACATATTTATGCTTAATATCTTAATTTTTATGTTATGAATAACTAAATCATGTATTCTTTTCTACGAGGTATTTTTTGTTTTAAAGTATATGAGAATATGTATCTACAACAGATTAGGTGAGGTATAATACTTTTTATGGAATCATTTATGTTTGTGAATCCCTAAATCAGTAATCTTTTTTGTTAACATAATCAAACAATGTTAAACTCTCGATGAAAATGATTTATAATAAAATATTGATTAAATTGTGATGATTTAAATGAACATACTATTTGTAAGTGATTAATGACCCTTAATCTTTTCTAAATAGGAATATGTATTTATTTGCTTATTTTTTTTATAAAACTCTAAACCAATGAACATATTTATGCTTAATATCTTAATTTTTATGTTATGAATAACTAAATCATGTATTCTTTTCTACAAGGTCTTTTTTATTTTAAAGTATATGAGAATATGTATCTACAACAGATTAGGTGAGGTATAATACTTTTTATGGAGTCATTTATGTTTGTGAATCCCTAAATCAGTAATCTTTTTTGTTAACATAATCAAACAATGTTAAACTCTCGATGACAATGATTTATAATAAAATATTGATTAAATTGTGATGATTTAAATAAACATACTATTTGTAAGTGATTAATGACACTTAATCTTTTCTAAATAGGAATATGTATTTATTTGTTTAATTTTTTTATAAAACTCTAAACCAATGAACATATTTATGCTTAATATCTTAATTTTTATGTTATGAATAACTAAATCAGGAATTCTTTTCTACGAGGTATTTTTTGTTTTAAAGCATATGAGAATATGTATCTACAACAGATTAGGTGAGATATAATACTTTTTATGGAATCATTTATGTTTTTGAATCCCTAAATCAGTAATCTTTTTTGTTAACATAATTAAACAATGTTAAACTCTCGATGAAAATGATTTATAATAAAATATTGTTTAAATTGTGATGATTTAAATAAACACACTATTTGTAAGTGATTAATGACACTTAATCTTTTCTAAATAGGAATATGTATTTATTTGCTTATTTTTTTATAAAACTCTAAACCAATGAACATATTTATGCTTAATATCTTAATTTTTATGTTATGAATAACTAAATCAGGAATTCTTTTCTACAAGGTCTTTTTTGTTTTAAAGTATATAAGAATATGTATCTACAACAGATTAGGTGAGGTATAATACATTTTATGGAATCATTTATGTTTGTGAATCCCTAAATCAGTAATCTTTTTTGTTAACATAATCAAACAATGTTAAACTCTCGATGACAATGATTTATAATAAAATATTGATTAAATTGTGATGATTTAAATAAACATACTATTTGTAAGTGATTAATGACACTTAATCTTTTCTAAATAGGAATATATATTTATTTGCTTATTTTTTTTATAAAACTCAAAACCAATGAACATATTTATGCTTAATATCTTAATTTTTATGTTATGAATAACTAAATCATGTATTCTTTTCTACGATGTCTTTTTTGTTTTAAAGTATATGAGAATATGTATCTACAACAGATTAGGTGAGGTATAATACTTTTTATGAAATCATTTATGTTAGTGAATCCCTAAATAAGTAATCTTTTTTGTTAACATAATGAAACAATGTTAAACTCTCGATGACAATGATTTATAATAAAATATTGATTAAATTGTGATGATTTAAATAAACATACTATTTGTAAGTGATTAATGATACTTAATCTTTTCTAAATAGGAATATGTATTTATTTGCTTATTTTTTTTATAAAACTCTAAACCAATGAACATATTTATGCTTAATATCTTAATTTTTATGTTATGAATAACTAAATCATGTATTCTTTTCTACGAGGTCTTTTTTATTTTAAAGTATATGAGAATATGTATCTACAACAGATTAGGTCAGGTATAATACTTTTTATAGAATCATTTATGTTTGTGAATCCCTAAATCAGTAATATTTTTTTGTTAACATAATCAAACAATGTTAAACTTTCGATGACAATGATTTATAATAAAATATTGATTAAATTGTGATGATTTAAATAAACATACTATTTGTAAGTGATTAATGACACTTAATCTTTTCTAAATAGGAATATGTATTTATTTGATTATTTTTTTTTATAAAACTCTAAACCAATGAACATATTTATGCTTAATATCTTAATTTTTATGTTATGAATAACTAAATCAGGAATTTTTTTCTACGAGGTCTTTTTTATTTTAAAGTATATGAGAATATGTATCTACAACATATTAGGTGAGGTATAATACTTTTTATGGAATCATTTATGTTTGTGAATCCCTAAATCAGTAATCTTTTTTGTTAACATAATCAAACAATGTTAAACTCTCGATGAAAATGATTTATAATAAAATATTGATTAAATTGTGATGATTTAAATGAACATACTATTTGTAAGTGATTAATGACCCTTAATCTTTTCTAAATAGGAATATGTATTTATTTGCTTATTTTTTTTATAAAACTCTAAACCAATGAACATATTTATGCTTAATATCTTAATTTTTATGTTATGAATAACTAAATCATGTATTCTTTTCTACAAGGTCTTTTTTATTTTAAAGTATATGAGAATATGTATCTACAACAGATTAGGTGAGGTATAATACTTTTTATGGAGTCATTTATGTTTGTGAATCCCTAAATCAGTAATCTTTTTTGTTAACATAATCAAACAATGTTAAACTCTCGATGACAATGATTTATAATAAAATATTGATTAAATTGTGATGATTTAAATAAACATACTATTTGTAAGTGATTAATGACACTTAATCTTTTCTAAATAGGAATATGTATTTATTTGTTTAATTTTTTTATAAAACTCTAAACCAATGAACATATTTATGCTTAATATCTTAATTTTTATGTTATGAATAACTAAATCAGGAATTCTTTTCTACGAGGTATTTTTTGTTTTAAAGCATATGAGAATATGTATCTACAACAGATTAGGTGAGATATAATACTTTTTATGGAATCATTTATGTTTTTGAATCCCTAAATCAGTAATCTTTTTTGTTAACATAATTAAACAATGTTAAACTCTCGATGAAAATGATTTATAATAAAATATTGATTAAATTGTGATGATTTAAATAAACACACTATTTGTAAGTGATTAATGACACTTAATCTTTTCTAAATAGGAATATGTATTTATTTGCTTATTTTTTTATAAAACTCTAAACCAATGAACATATTTATGCTTAATATCTTAATTTTTATGTTATGAATAACTAAATCAGGAATTCTTTTCTACAAGGTCTTTTTTGTTTTAAAGTATATAAGAATATGTATCTACAACAGATTAGGTGAGGTATAATACATTTTATGGAATCATTTATGTTTGTGAATCCCTAAATCAGTAATCTTTTTTGTTAACATAATCAAACAATGTTAAACTCTCGATGACAATGATTTATAATAAAATATTGATTAAATTGTGATGATTTAAATAAACATACTATTTGTAAGTGATTAATGACACTTAATCTTTTCTAAATAGGAATATATATTTATTTGCTTATTTTTTTTATAAAACTCAAAACCAATGAACATATTTATGCTTAATATCTTAATTTTTATGTTATGAATAACTAAATCATGTATTCTTTTCTACGATGTCTTTTTTGTTTTAAAGTATATGAGAATATGTATCTACAACAGATTAGGTGAGGTATAATACTTTTTATGAAATCATTTATGTTAGTGAATCCCTAAATCAGTAATCTTTTTTGTTAACATAATGAAACAATGTTAAACTCTCGATGACAATGATTTATAATAAAATATTGATTAAATTGTGATGATTTAAATAAACATACTATTTGTAAGTGATTAATGATACTTAATCTTTTCTAAATAGAAATATGTATTTATTTGCTTATTTTTTTTATAAAACTCTAAACCAATGAACATATTTATGCTTAATATCTTAATTTTTATGTTATGAATAACTAAATCATGTATTCTTTTCTACGAGGTCTTTTTTATTTTAAAGTATATGAGAATATGTATCTACAACAGATTAGGTCAGGTATAATACTTTTTATAGAATCATTTATGTTTGTGAATCCCTAAATCAGTAATATTTTTTTGTTAACATAATCAAACAATGTTAAACTTTCGATGACAATGATTTATAATAAAATATTGATTAAATTGTGATGATTTAAATAAACATACTATTTGTAAGTGATTAATGACACTTAATCTTTTCTAAATAGGAATATGTATTTATTTGATTATTTTTTTTTATAAAACTCTAAACCAATGAACATATTTATGCTTAATATCTTAATTTTTATGTTATGAATAACTAAATCAGGAATTCTTTTCTACGAGGTCTTTTTTATTTTAAAGTATATGAGAATATGTATCTACAACATATTAGGTGAGGTATAATACTTTTTATGGAATCATTTATGTTTGTGAATCCCTAAATCAGTAATCTTTTTTGTTAACATAATCAAACAATGTTAAACTCTCGATGACAACGATTTATAATAAAATATTGATTAAATTGTGATGATTTAAATAAACATACTATTTGTAAGTGATTAATGACACTTAATCTTTTCTAAATAGGAATATGTATTTATTTGATTATTTTTTTTATAAAACTCTAAACCAATGAACATATTTATGCTTAATATCTTAATTTTTATGTTATAAATAACTAAATCATGTATTTTTTTCTACGAGGTCTTTTTTATTTTAAAGTATATGAGAATATGTATCTATAACAGATTAGGTGAGGTATAATACTTTTTATAGAATCATTTATGTTTGTGAATCCCTAAATCAGTAATATTTTTTGTTAACATAATCAAACAATGTTAAACTTTCGATGACAATGATTTATAATAAAATATTTATTAAATTGTGATGATTTAAATAAACATACTATTTGTAAGTGATTAATGACACTTAATCTTTTCTAAATAGGAATATGTATTTATTTGCTTATTTTTTTTTATAAAACTTTAAACCAATGAACATATTTATGCTTAATATCTTAATTTTTATGTTATGAATAACTAAATCATGTATTCTTTTCTACGAGGTCTTTTTTGTTTTAAAGTATATGAGAATATGTATCTACAACAGATTAGGTGAGTTATAATACTTTTTATGGAATCATTTATGTTTGTGAATCCCTAAATCAGTAATATTTTTTGTTAACATAATCAAACAATGTTAAACTCTCGATGACAATGATTTATAATAAAATATTGATTAAATTGTGATGATTTAAATAAACATACTATTTGTAAGTGATTAATGACACTTAATCTTTTCTAAATAGGAATATGTATTTATTTGCTTATTTTTTTTATAAAACTCTAAACCAATGAACATATTTATGCTTAATATCTTAATTTTTATGTTATGAATAACTAAATCATGTATTCTTTTCTACGAGGTCTTTTTTATTTTAAAGTATATGAGAATATGTATCTACAACAGATTAGGTGAGGTATAATACTTTTTATAGAATCATTTATGTTTGTGAATCCCTAAATCAGTAATATTTTTTGTTAACATAATCAAACAATGTTAAACTTTCGATGACAATGATTTATAATAAAATATTGATTAAATTGTGATGATTTAAATAAACATACTATTTGTAAGTGATTAATGACACTTAATTTTTTCTAAATAGGAATATGTATTTATTTGCTTATTTTTTTTTATAAAACTTTAAACCAATGAACATATTTATGCTTAATATCTTAATTTTTATGTTATGAATAACTAAATCATGTATTCTTTTCTACGAGGTCTTTTTTGTTTTAAAGTATATGAGAATATGTATCTACAACAGATTAGGTGAGTTATAATACTTTTTATGGAATCATTTATGTTTGTGAATCCCTAAATCAGTAATATTTTTTGTTAACATAATCAAACAATGTTAAACTCTCGATGACAATGATTTATAATAAAATATTGATTAAATTGTGATGATTTAAATAAACATACTATTTGTAAGTGATTAATGACACTTAATCTTTTCTAAATAGGAATATGTATTTATTTGCTTATTTTTTTTATAAAACTCTAAACCAATGAACATATTTATGCTTAATATCTTAATTTTTATGTTATGAATAACTAAATCAGGAATTCTTTTCTACGAGGTCTTTTTTATTTTAAAGTATATGAGAATATGTATCTACAACAGATTAGGTGAGGTATAATAATTTTTATGGAATCATTTATATTTGTGAATCCCTAAATCAGTAATATTTTTTGTTAACATAATCAAACAATGTTAAACTCTCGATGACAATGATTTATAATAAAATATTGATTAAATTGTGATGATTTAAATAAACATACTATTTGTAAGTGATTAATGACACTTAATCTTTTCTAAATAGGAATATGTATTTATTTGCTTATTTTTTTTATAAAACTCAAAACCAATGAACATATTTATGCTTAATATCTTAATTTTTATGTTATGAATAACTAAATCATGTATTTCTTTTCTACGAGGTCTTTTTTATTTTAAAGTATATGAGAATATGTATCTACAACAGATTAGGTGAGGTATAATACTTTTTATGGAATCATTTATGTTAGTGAATCCCTAAATCAGTAATCTTTTTTGTTAACATAATCAAACAATGTTAAACTCTCGATGACAATGATTTATAATAAAATATTGATTAAATTGTGATGATTTAAATAAACATACTATTTGTAAGTGATTAATGACACTTAATCTTTTCTAAATAGGAATATGTATTTATTTGCTTATTTTTTTATAATACTCTAAACCAATGAACATATTTATGCTTAATATCTTAATTTTTATGTTATGAATAACTAAATCAGGAATTCTTTTCTATAAGGTCTTTTTTATTTTAAAGTATATGAGAATATGTATCTACAACAGATTAGGTTAGGTATAACACTTTTTATGGAATCATTTATGTTTGTAAATCCCTAAATCAGTAATCTTTTTTGTTAACATAATCAAACAATGTTAAACTCTCGTTGACAATGATTTATAATAAAATATTGATTAAATTGTGATGATTTAAATAAACATACTATTTGTAAGTGATTAATGACACTTAATCTTTTCTAAATAGGAATATGTATTTATTTGCTTATTTTTTTTATAAAACTCTAAACCAATGAACATATTTATGCTTAATATCTTAATTTTTATGTTATGAATAACTAAATCATGTATTTCTTTTCTACAGGGTCTTTTTTATTTTAAAGTATATGAGAATATGTATCTACAACAGATTAGGTGAGGTATAATACTTTTTATGGAATCATTTATGTTAGTGAATCCCTAAATCAGTAATCTTTTTTGTTAACATAATCAAACAATGTTAAACTCTCGATGACAATGATTTATAATAAAATATTGATTAAATTGTGATGATTTAAATAAACATACTATTTGTAAGTGATTAATGACACTTAATCTTTTCTAAATAGGAATATGTATTTATTTGCTTATTTTTTTATAATACTCTAAACCAATGAACATATTTATGCTTAATATCTTAATTTTTATGTTATGAATAACTAAATCAGGAATTCTTTTCTATAAGGTCTTTTTTATTTTAAAGTATATGAGAATATGTATCTACAACAGATTAGGTTAGGTATAACACTTTTTATGGAATCATTTATGTTTGTGAATCCCTAAATCAGTAATATTTTTTGTTAACATAATCAAACAATGTTAAACTTTCGATGACAATGATTTATAATAAAATATTGATTAAATTGTGATGATTTAAATAAACATACTATTTGTAAGTGATTAATGACACTTAATCTTTTCTAAATAGGAATATGTATTTATTTGCTTATTTTTTTTTATAAAACTTTAAACCAATGAACATATTTATGCTTAATATCTTAATTTTTATGTTATGAATAACTAAATCATGTATTCTTTTCTACGAGGTCTTTTTTGTTTTAAAGTATATGAGAATATGTATCTACAACAGATTAGGTGAGTTATAATACTTTTTATGGAATCATTTATGTTTGTGAATCCCTAAATCAGTAATATTTTTTGTTAACATAATCAAACAATGTTAAACTCTCGATGACAATGATTTATAATAAAATATTGATTAAATTGTGATGATTTAAATAAACATACTATTTGTAAGTGATTAATGACACTTAATCTTTTCTAAATAGGAATATGTATTTATTAGCTTATTTTTTTTATAAAACTCTAAACCAATGAACATATTTATGCTTAATATCTTAATTTTTATGTTATGAATAACTAAATCATGTATTCTTTTCTACGAGGTCTTTTTTATTTTAAAGTATATGAGAATATGTATCTACAACAGATTAGGTGAGGTATAATACTTTTTATAGAATCATTTATGTTTGTGAATCCCTAAATCAGTAATATTTTTTGTTAACATAATCAAACAATGTTAAACTTTCGATGACAATGATTTATAATAAAATATTGATTAAATTGTGATGATTTAAATAAACATACTATTTGTAAGTGATTAATGACACTTAATTTTTTCTAAATAGGAATATGTATTTATTTGCTTATTTTTTTTTATAAAACTTTAAACCAATGAACATATTTATGCTTAATATCTTAATTTTTATGTTATGAATAACTAAATCATGTATTCTTTTCTACGAGGTCTTTTTTGTTTTAAAGTATATGAGAATATGTATCTACAACAGATTAGGTGAGTTATAATACTTTTTATGGAATCATTTATGTTTGTGAATCCCTAAATCAGTAATATTTTTTGTTAACATAATCAAACAATGTTAAACTCTCGATGACAATGATTTATAATAAAATATTGATTAAATTGTGATGATTTAAATAAACATACTATTTGTAAGTGATTAATGACACTTAATCTTTTCTAAATAGGAATATGTATTTATTTGCTTATTTTTTTTATAAAACTCTAAACCAATGAACATATTTATGCTTAATATCTTAATTTTTATGTTATGAATAACTAAATCAGGAATTCTTTTCTACGAGGTCTTTTTTATTTTAAAGTATATGAGAATATGTATCTACAACAGATTAGGTGAGGTATAATAATTTTTATGGAATCATTTATATTTGTGAATCCCTAAATCAGTAATATTTTTTGTTAACATAATCAAACAATGTTAAACTCTCGATGACAATGATTTATAATAAAATATTGATTAAATTGTGATGATTTAAATAAACATACTATTTGTAAGTGATTAATGACACTTAATCTTTTCTAAATAGGAATATGTATTTATTTGCTTATTTTTTTTATAAAACTCAAAACCAATGAACATATTTATGCTTAATATCTTAATTTTTATGTTATGAATAACTAAATCATGTATTTCTTTTCTACGAGGTCTTTTTTATTTTAAAGTATATGAGAATATGTATATACAACAGATTAGGTGAGGTATAATACTTTTTATGGAATCATTTATGTTAGTGAATCCCTAAATCAGTAATCTTTTTTGTTAACATAATCAAACAATGTTAAACTCTCGATGACAATGATTTATAATAAAATATTGATTAAATTGTGATGATTTAAATAAACATACTATTTGTAAGTGATTAATGACACTTAATCTTTTCTAAATAGGAATATGTATTTATTTGCTTATTTTTTTATAATACTCTAAACCAATGAACATATTTATGCTTAATATCTTAATTTTTATGTTATGAATAACTAAATCAGGAATTCTTTTCTATAAGGTCTTTTTTATTTTAAAGTATATGAGAATATGTATCTACAACAGATTAGGTTAGGTATAACACTTTTTATGGAATCATTTATGTTTGTAAATCCCTAAATCAGTAATCTTTTTTGTTAACATAATCAAACAATGTTAAACTCTCGTTGACAATGATTTATAATAAAATATTGATTAAATTGTGATGATTTAAATAAACATACTATTTGTAAGTGATTAATGACACTTAATCTTTTCTAAATAGGAATATGTATTTATTTGCTTATTTTTTTTATAAAACTCTAAACCAATGAACATATTTATGCTTAATATCTTAATTTTTATGTTATGAATAACTAAATCATGTATTCTTTTCTACGAGGTATTTTTTGTTTTAAAGTACATGAGAATATGTATCTACAACAGATTAGGTGAGGTATAATACTTTTTATGGAATCATTTATGTTTGTGAATCCCTAAATCAGTAATCTTTTTTGTTAACATAATCAATCAATGTTAAACTCTCGATGACAATGATTTATAATAAAATATTGATTAAATTGTGATGATTTAAATAAACATACTATTTGTAAGTGATTAATGACACTTAATCTTTTCTAAATAGGAATATGTATTTATTTGCTTATTTTTTTAATAAAACTCTAAACCAATGAACTTATTTATGCTTAATATCATAATTTTTATGTTATGAATAACTAAATCATGTATTCTTTTCTACGAGGTCTTTTTTGTTTTAAAGTATATGAGAATATGTATCTACAATAGATTAGGTGTGGTATAATACTTTTTATGGAATCATTTATGTTTGTGAATCCCTAAATCAGTAATCTTTTTTGTTAACATAATTAAACAATGTTAAACTCTCGATGAAAATGATTTATAATAAAATATTGATTAAATTGTGATGATTTAAATAAACATACTATTTGTAAGTAATTAATGACACTTAATCTTTTCTAAATAGGAATATGTATTTATTTGTTTATATTTTTTATAAAACTCTAAACCAATGAACATATTTATGCTTAATATCTTAATTTTTATGTTATGAATAACTAAATCAGGAATTCTTTTCTACGAGGTATTTTTTGTTTTAAAGTATGTGAGAATATGTATATACAACAGATTAGGTGAGGTATAATACTTTTTATGGAATCATTTATGTTTGTGAATCCCTAAATCAGTAATCTTTTTTGTTAACATAATTAAACAATGTTAAACTCTCGATGAAAATGATTTATAATAAAATATTGATTAAATTGTGATGATTTAAATAAACATACGATTTGTAAGTGATTAATGACACTTAATCTTTTCTAAATAGGAATATGTATTTATTTGCTTATTTTTTTTATAAAACTCTAAACCAATGAACATATTTATGCTTAATATCTTAATTTTTATGTTATGAATAACTCAATCAGGAATTCTTTTCTACGAGGTCTTTTTTGTTTTAAAGTATATGAGAATATGTATCTACAACAGATTAGGTGTGGTATAATACTTTTTATGGAATCATTTATGTTTGTGAATCCCTAAATCAGTAATCTTTTTTTTTAACATAATTAAACAATGTTAAACTCTCGATGACAATGATTTATAATAAAATATTGACTAAATTGTGATGATTTAAATAAACATACTATTTGTAAGTGATTAATGACACTTAATCTTTTCTAAATAGGAATATGTATTTATTTGTTTATTTTTTTTATAAAACTCAAAACCAATGAACATATTTATGCTTAATATCTTAATTTTTATGTTATGAATAACTAAATCAGGAATTCTTTTCTACAAGGTCTTTTTTATTTTAAAGTATGTGAGAATATGTATCTACAACAGATTAAGTGAGGTATAATACTTTTTATGGAATCATTTATGTTAGTGAATCCCTAAATCAGTTATCTTTTTTTTTTAACATAATCAAACAATGTTAAATTCTCGATGACAATGATTTATAATAAAATATTGATTAAATTGTGATGATTTAAATAAACATACTATTTGTAAGTGATTAATGACACTTAATCTTTTCTAAATAGGAATATGTATTTATTTGCTTATTTTTTTTTATAAAACTCTAAACTAATGAACATATTTATGTTTAATATCTTAATTTTTATGTTATGAATAACTAAATCATGTATTCTTTTCTAAGAGGTCTTTTTTATTTTAAAGTATATGAGAATATGTATCTACAACAGATTAGGTGAGGTATAATACTTTTTATGGAATCATTTATGTTTGTGAATCCCTAAATCAGTAATCTTTTTTGTTAACATAATCAAACAATGTTAAACTCTCGATGACAATGATTTATAATAAAATATTGATTAAATTGTGATGATTTAAATAAACATACTATTTGTAAGTGATTAATGACACTTAATCTTTTCTAAATAGGAATATGTATTTATTTGCTTAATTTTTTTTATAAAACTCTAAACCAATGAACATATTTAAGCTTAATATCTTAATTTTTATGTTATGAATAACTAAATCATGTATTCATTTCTACAAGGTCTTTTTTATTTTAAAGTATATGAGAATATGTATCTACAACAGATTAGGTTAGGTATAATACTTTTTATGGAATCATTTATGTTTGTGAATCCCTAAATCAGTAATCTTTTTTGTTAACATAATCAAACAATGTTAAACTCTCGATGACAATGATTTATAATAAAATATTGATTAAATTGTGATGATTTAAATAAACATACTATTTGTAAGTGATTAATGACACTTAATCTTTTCTAAATAGGAATATGTATTTATTTGTTTATTTTTTTTATAAAACTCTAAACCAATGAACATATTTATGCTTAATATCTTAATTTTTATGTTATGAATAACTAAATCATGTATTCTTTTCTACGAGGTATTTTTTGTTTTAAAGTATATGAGAATATGAATCTACAACAGATTAGGTGAGGTATAATACTTTTTATGGAATCATTTATGTTTGTGAATCCCTAAATCAGTAATCTTTTTTGTTAACATAATCAAACAATGTTAAACTCTCGATGACAATGATTTATAATAAAATATTGATTAAATTGTGATGATTTAAATAAACATACTATTTGTAAGTGATTAATGACACTTAATCTTTTCTAAATAGGAATATGTATTTATTTGCTTATTTTTTTTATAAAACTCTAAACCAATGAACATATTTATGCTTAATATCTTAATTTTTATGTTATGAATAACTAAATCATGTATTCTTTTCTACGAGGTATTTTTTGTTTTAAAGTATATGAGAATATGTATCTACAACAGATTAGGTGTGGTATAATACTTTTTATGGAATCATTTATGTTTGTGAATCCCTAAATCAGTAATCTTTTTTGTTAACATAATTAAACAATGTTAAACTCTCGATGAAAATGATTTATAATAAAATATTGATTAAATTGTGATAATTTAAATAAACATACTATTTGTAAGTGATTAATGACACTTAATCTTTTCTAAATAGGAATATGTATTTATTTGCTTATTTTTTTTTATAAAACTCTAAACCAATGAACATATTTATGCTTAATATCTTAATTTTTATGTTATGAATAACTAAATCATGTATTCATTTCTACGAGGTCTTTTTTGTTTTAAAGTATATGAGAATATATATCTACAACAGATTAGGTGTGGTATAATACTTTTTATGGAATCATTTATGTTTGTGAATCCCTAAATCAGTAATCTTTTTTGTTAACATAATTAAACAATGTTAAACTCTCGATGAAAATGATTTATAATAAAATATTAATTAAATTGTGATGATTTAAATAAACATACTATTTGTAAGTGATAAATGACACTTAATCTTTTCTAAATAGGAATATGTATTTATTTGTTTATTTTTTTTATAAAACTCTAAACCAATGAACATATTTATGCTTAATATCTTAATTTTTATGTTATGAATAACTAAATCAGGAATTCTTTTCTACGAGGTATTTTTTGTTTTAATGTATATGAAAATATGTATCTACAACAGATTAGGTGAGGTATAATACTTTTTATGGAATCATTTATGTTTGTGAATCCCTAAATCAGTAATCTTTTTTGTTAACATAATTAAACAATGTTAAACTCTCGTTGAAAATGATTTATAATAAAATATTGATTAAATTGTGATGATTTAAATAAACATACTATTTGTAAGTGATTAATGACACTTAATCTTTTCTAAATAGGAATATGTATTTATTTGCTTATTTTTTTTATAAAACTCTAAACCAATGAACATATTTATGCTTAATATCTTAATTTTTATGTTATGAATAACTAAATCAGGAATTCTTTTCTACAAGGTCTTTTTTATTTTAAAGTATATAAGAATATGTATCTACAACAGATTGGGTGAGGTATAATACTTTTTATGGAATCATTTATGTTTATGAATCCCTAAATCAGTAATCTTTTTTGTTAACATAATCAAACAATGTTAAACTCTCGATGAAAATGATTTATAATAAAATATTGATTAAATTGTGATGATTTAAATAATCATACTATTTGTAAGTGATTAATGACACTTAATCTTTTCTAAATAGGAATATGTATTTATTTGCTTATTTTTTTTATAAAACTCTAAACCAATGAACATATTTATGCTTAATATCTTAATTTTTATGTTATGAATAACTAAATCATGTATTCTTTTCTACGAGGTCTTTTTTATTTTAAAGTATATGAGAATATGTATCTACAACAGATTAGGTGAGGTATAATACTTTTTATGGAATCATTTATGTTTGTGAATCCCTAAATCAGTAATCTTTTTTGTTAACATAATCAAACAATGTTAAACTCTCGATGACAATGATTTATAAGAAAATATTGATTAAATTGTGATGATTTAAATAAACATACTATATGTAAGTGATTAATGACACTTAATCTTTTCTAAATAGGAATATGTATTTATTTGCTTAATTTTTTTTATAAAACTCTAAACCAATGAACATATTTAAGCTTAATATCTTAATTTTTATGTTATGAATAACTAAATCATGTATTCATTTCTACAAGGTCTTTTTTATTTTAAAGTATATGAGAATATGTATCTACAACAGATTAGGTTAGGTATAATACTTTTTATGGAATCATTTATGTTTGTGAATCCCTAAATCAGTAATCTTTTTTGTTAACATAATCAAACAATGTTAAACTCTCGATGACAATGATTTATAATAAAATATTGATTAAATTGTGATGATTTAAATAAACATACTATTTGTAAGTGATTAATGACACTTAATCTTTTCTAAATAGGAATATGTATTTATTTGCTTATTTTTTTTATAAAACTCTAAACCAATGAACATATTTATGCTTAATATCTTAATTTTTATGTTATGAATAACTAAATCATGTATTCTTTTCTACGAGGTATTTTTTGTTTTAAAGTATATGAGAATATGTATCTACAACAGATTAGGTGAGGTATAATACTTTTTATGGAATCATTTATGTTTGTGAATCCCTAAATCAGTAATCTTTTTTGTTAACATAATCAAACAATGTTAAACTCTCGATGAAAATGATTTATAATAAAATATTGATTAAATTGTGATGATTTAAATGAACATACTATTTGTAAGTGATTAATGACCCTTAATCTTTTCTAAATAGGAATATGTATTTATTTGCTTATTTTTTTTATAAAACTCTAAACCAATGAACATATTTATGCTTAATATCTTAATTTTTATGTTATGAATAACTAAATCATGTATTCTTTTCTACAAGGTCTTTTTTATTTTAAAGTATATGAGAATATGTATCTACAACAGATTAGGTGAGGTATAATACTTTTTATGGAGTCATTTATGTTTGTGAATCCCTAAATCAGTAATCTTTTTTGTTAACATAATCAAACAATGTTAAACTCTCGATGACAATGATTTATAATAAAATATTGATTAAATTGTGATGATTTAAATAAACATACTATTTGTAAGTGATTAATGACACTTAATCTTTTCTAAATAGGAATATGTATTTATTTGTTTATTTTTTTTATAAAACTCTAAACCAATGAACATATTTATGCTTAATATCTTAATTTTTATGTTATGAATAACTAAATCCTGTATTCTTTTCTACGAGGTCTTTTTTATTTTAAAGTATATGAGAATATGTATCTACAACAGATTAGGTGAGGTATAATACTTTTTATGGAATCATTTATGTTTGTGAATCCCTAAATCAGTAATCTTTTTTGTTAACATAATCAAACAATGTTAAACTCTCGATGACAATGATTTATAATAAAATATTGATTAAATTGTGATGATTTAAATAAACATACTATTTGTAAGTGATTAATGACACTTAATCTTTTCTAAATAGGAATATGTATTTATTTGCTTAATTTTTTTTATAAAACTCTAAACCAATGAACATATTTAAGCTTAATATCTTAATTTTTATGTTATGAATAACTAAATCATGTATTCATTTCTACAAGGTCTTTTTTATTTTAAAGTATATGAGAATATGTATCTACAACAGATTAGGTTAGGTATAATACTTTTTATGGAATCATTTATGTTTGTGAATCCCTAAATCAGTAATCTTTTTTGTTAACATAATCAAACAATGTTAAACTCTCGATGACAATGATTTATAATAAAATATTGATTAAATTGTGATGATTTAAATAAACATACTATTTGTAAGTGATTAATGACACTTAATCTTTTCTAAATAGGAATATGTATTTATTTGCTTATTTTTTTTATAAAACTCTAAACCAATGAACATATTTATGCTTAATATCTTAATTTTTATGTTATGAATAACTAAATCATGTATTCTTTTCTACGAGGTATTTTTTGTTTTAAAGTATATGAGAATATGTATCTACAACAGATTAGGTGAGGTATAATACTTTTTATGGAATCATTTATGTTTGTGAATCCCTAAATCAGTAATCTTTTTTGTTAACATAATCAAACAATGTTAAACTCTCGATGAAAATGATTTATAATAAAATATTGATTAAATTGTGATGATTTAAATGAACATACTATTTGTAAGTGATTAATGACCCTTAATCTTTTCTAAATAGGAATATGTATTTATTTGCTTATTTTTTTTATAAAACTCTAAACCAATGAACATATTTATGCTTAATATCTTAATTTTTATGTTATGAATAACTAAATCATGTATTCTTTTCTACAAGGTCTTTTTTATTTTAAAGTATATGAGAATATGTATCTACAACAGATTAGGTGAGGTATAATACTTTTTATGGAGTCATTTATGTTTGTGAATCCCTAAATCAGTAATCTTTTTTGTTAACATAATCAAACAATGTTAAACTCTCGATGACAATGATTTATAATAAAATATTGATTAAATTGTGATGATTTAAATAAACATACTATTTGTAAGTGATTAATGACACTTAATCTTTTCTAAATAGGAATATGTATTTATTTGTTTAATTTTTTTATAAAACTCTAAACCAATGAACATATTTATGCTTAATATCTTAATTTTTATGTTATGAATAACTAAATCAGGAATTCTTTTCTACGAGGTATTTTTTGTTTTAAAGCATATGAGAATATGTATCTACAACAGATTAGGTGAGATATAATACTTTTTATGGAATCATTTATGTTTTTGAATCCCTAAATCAGTAATCTTTTTTGTTAACATAATTAAACAATGTTAAACTCTCGATGAAAATGATTTATAATAAAATATTGATTAAATTGTGATGATTTAAATAAACACACTATTTGTAAGTGATTAATGACACTTAATCTTTTCTAAATAGGAATATGTATTTATTTGCTTATTTTTTTATAAAACTCTAAACCAATGAACATATTTATGCTTAATATCTTAATTTTTATGTTATGAATAACTAAATCAGGAATTCTTTTCTACAAGGTCTTTTTTGTTTTAAAGTATATAAGAATATGTATCTACAACAGATTGGGTGAGGTATAATACTTTTTATGGAATCATTTATGTTTATGAATCCCTAAATCAGTAATCTTTTTTGTTAACATAATCAAACAATGTTAAACTCTCGATGAAAATGATTTATAATAAAATATTGATCAAATTGTGATGATTTAAATAAACATACTATTTGTAAGTGATTAATGACACTTAATCTTTTCTAAATAGGAATATGTATTTATTTGCTTTTTTTTTTTATAAAACTTTAAACCAATGAACATATTTATGCTTAATATCTTAATTTTTATGTTATGAATAACTAAATCATGTATTCTTTTCTACGAGGTCTTTTTTGTTTTAAAGTATATGAGAATATGTATCTACAACAGATTAGGTGAGGTATAATACTTTTTATGGAATCATTTATGTTTGTGAATCCCTAAATCAGTAATCTTTTTTTGTTAACATAATTAAACAATGTTAAACTCTCGATGAAAATGATTTATAATAAAATATTGATTAAATTGTGATGATTTAAATAAACATACTATTTGTAAGTGATTAATGACACTTAATCTTTTCTAAATAGGAGTATGTATTTATTTGTTTATTTTTTTTATAAAACTCTAAACCAATGAACATATTTATGCTTAATATCTTAATTTTTATGTTATGAATAACTAAATCATGTATTCTTTTCTACGAGGTATTTTTTGTTTTAAAGTATATGAGAATATGTATCTACAACAGATTAGGTGAGGTATAATACTTTTTATGGAATCATTTATGTTTGTGAATCCCTAAATCAGTAATCTTTTTTTGTTAACATAATTAAACAATGTTAAACTCTCGATGAAAATGATTTATAATAAAATATTGATTAAATTGTGATGATTTAAATAAACATACTATTTGTAAGTGATTAATGACACTTAATCTTTTCTAAATAGGAATATGTATTTATTTGTTTATTTTTTTTATAAAACTCTAAACCAATGAACATATTTATGCTTAATATCTTAATTTTTATGTTATGAATAACTAAATCATGTATTCTTTTCTACGAGGTATTTTTTGTTTTAAAGTATATGAGAATATGTATCTACAACAGATTAGGTGAGGTATAAAACTTTTTATGGAATCATTTATGTTTGTGAATCCCTAAATCAGTAATCTTTTTTGTTAACATAATTAAACAATGTTAAACTCTCGATGAAAATGATTTATAATAAAATATTGATTAAATTGTGATGATTTAAATAAACATACTATTTGTAAGTGATTAATGACACTTAATCTTTTCTAAATAGGAATATGTATTTATTTGTTTATTTTTTTTATAAAACTCTAAACCAATGAACATATTTATGCTTAATATCTTAATTTTTATGTTATGAATAACTAAATCAGGAATTCTTTTCTACAAGGTCTTTTTTATTTTAAAGTATATGAGAATATGTATCTACAACAGATTAAGTGAGGTATAATACTTTTTATGAAATCATTTATGTTTGTAAATCTCTAAATCAGTTATCTTTTTTTTTAACATAATCAAACAATGTTAAACTCTTGATGACAATGATTTATAATAAAATATTGATTAAATTGTGATGATTTAAATAAACATACTATTTGTAAGTGATTAATGACACTTAATCTTTTCTAAATAGGAATATGTATTTATTTGTTTATTTTTTTTATAAAACTCTAAACCAATGAACATATTTATGCTTAATATCTTAATTTTTATGTTATGAATAACTAAATCATGTATTCTTTTCTACGAGGTATTTTTTGTTTTAAAGTATATGAGAATATGTATCTACAACAGATTAGGTGAGGTATAATACTTTTTATGGAATCATTTATGTTTGTGAATCCCTAAATCAGTAATCTTTTTTTGTTAACATAATTAAACAATGTTAAACTCTCGATGAAAATGATTTATAATAAAATATTGATTAAATTGTGATGATTTAAATAAACATACTATTTGTAAGTGATTAATGACACTTAATCTTTTCTAAATAGGAATATGTATTTATTTGTTTATTTTTTTTATAAAACTCTAAACCAATGAACATATTTATGCTTAATATCTTAATTTTTATGTTATGAATAACTAAATCATGTATTCTTTTCTACGAGGTATTTTTTGTTTTAAAGTATATGAGAATATGTATCTACAACAGATTAGGTGAGGTATAATACTTTTTATGGAATCATTTATGTTTGTGAATCCCTAAATCAGTAATCTTTTTTGTTAACATAATTAAACAATGTTAAACTCTCGATGAAAATGATTTATAATAAAATATTGATTAAATTGTGATGATTTAAATAAACATACTATTTGTAAGTGATTAATGACACTTAATCTTTTCTAAATAGGAATATGTATTTATTTGTTTATTTTTTTTATAAAACTCTAAACCAATGAACATATTTATGCTTAATATCTTAATTTTTATGTTATGAATAACTAAATCAGGAATTCTTTTCTACAAGGTCTTTTTTATTTTAAAGTATATGAGAATATGTATCTACAACAGATTAAGTAAGGTATAATACTTTTTATGAAATCATTTATGTTTGTAAATCTCTAAATCAGTTATCTTTTTTTTTAACATAATCAAACAATGTTAAACTCTTGATGACAATGATTTATAATAAAATATTGATTAAATTGTGATGATTTAAATAAACATACTATTTGTAAGTGATTAATGACACTTAATCTTTTCTAAATAGGAATATGTATTTATTTGTTTATTTTTTTTATAAAACTCTAAACCAATGAACATATTTATGCTTAATATCTTAATTTTTATGTTATGAATAACTAAATCATGTATTCTTTTCTACGAGGTATTTTTTGTTTTAAAGTATATGAGAATATGTATCTACAACAGATTAGGTGAGGTATAATACTTTTTATGGAATCATTTATGTTTGTGAATCCCTAAATCAGTAATCTTTTTTTGTTAACATAATTAAACAATGTTAAACTCTCGATGAAAATGATTTATAATAAAATATTGATTAAATTGTGATGATTTAAATAAACATACTATTTGTAAGTGATTAATGACACTTAATCTTTTCTAAATAGGAATATGTATTTATTTGTTTATTTTTTTTATAAAACTCTAAACCAATGAACATATTTATGCTTAATATCTTAATTTTTATGTTATGAATAACTAAATCATGTATTCTTTTCTACGAGGTATTTTTTGTTTTAAAGTATATGAGAATATGTATCTACAACAGATTAGGTGAGGTATAATACTTTTTATGGAATCATTTATGTTTGTGAATCCCTAAATCAGTAATCTTTTTTGTTAACATAATTAAACAATGTTAAACTCTCGATGAAAATGATTTATAATAAAATATTGATTAAATTGTGATGATTTAAATAAACATACTATTTGTAAGTGATTAATGACACTTAATCTTTTCTAAATAGGAATATGTATTTATTTGTTTATTTTTTTTATAAAACTCTAAACCAATGAACATATTTATGCTTAATATCTTAATTTTTATGTTATGAATAACTAAATCAGGAATTCTTTTCTACAAGGTCTTTTTTATTTTAAAGTATATGAGAATATGTATCTACAACAGATTAAGTGAGGTATAATACTTTTTATGAAATCATTTATGTTTGTAAATCTCTAAATCAGTTATCTTTTTTTTTAACATAATCAAACAATGTTAAACTCTTGATGACAATGATTTATAATAAAATATTGATTAAATTGTGATGATTTAAATAAACATACTATTTGTAAGTGATTAATGACACTTAATCTTTTCTAAATAGGAATATGTATTTATTTGCTTATTTTTTTTATAAAACTCTAAACCAATGAACATATTTATGCTTAATATCTTAATTTTTATGTTATGAATAACTAAATCATGTATTCTTTTCTATGAGGTCTTTTTTGTTTTAAAGTATATGAGAATATGTATCTACAACAGATTAGGTGTGGTATAATACTTTTTATGGAATCATTTATGTTTATGAATCCCTAAATCAGTAATCTTTTTTCTTAACATAATCAAACAATGTTAAACTCTCGATGAAAATGTTTTATAATAAAATATTGATTAAATTGTGATGATTTAAATAAACATACTATTTGTAAGTGATTAATGACACTTAATCTTTTCTAAATAAGAATATGTATTTATTTGTTTATTTTTTTTATAAAAGTCTAAACCAATGAACATATTTATGCTTAATATCTTAATTTTTATGTTATGAATAACTAAATCAGGAATTCTTTTCTACAAGGTCTTTTTTATTTTAAAGTATATGAGAATATGTATCTACAACAGATTAAGTGAGGTATAATACTTTTTATGGAATCATTTATGTTTGTAAATCCCTAAATCAGTTATCTTTTTTTTAACATAATCAAACAATGTTAAACTCTCGATGACAATGATTTATAATAAAATATTGATTAAATTGTGATGATTTAAATAAACATACTATTTGTAAGTGATTAATGACACTTAATCTTTTCTAAATAGGAATATGTATTTATTTGCTTATTTTTTTTTTATAAAACTCTAAACCAATGAACATATTTATGCTTAATATGTTAATTTTTATGTTATGAATAACTAAATCATGTATTCTTTTCTACGAGGTCTTTTTTATTTTAAAGTATATGAGAATATGTATCTACAACAGATTAGGTGAGGTATAATACTTTTTATGGAATCATTTATGTTTGTGAATCCCTAAATCAGTAATCTTTTTTTTTAACATAATCAAACAATGTTAAACTCTCGATGACAATGATTTATTATAAAATATTGATTAAATTGTGATGATTTAAATAAACATACTATTTGTAAGTGATTAATGACACTTAATCTTTTCTAAATAGGAATATGTATTTATTATCTTTTTTTTTTATAAAACTCTAAACCAATGAACATATTTATGTTTAATATCTTAATTTTTATGTTATGAATAACTAAATCATGTATTCTTTTCTACGATGTCTTTTTTGTTTTAAAGTATATGAGAATATGTATCTACAACAGAGTAGGTGTGGTATAATACTTTTTATGGAATCATTTATGTTTGTGAATCACTAAATCAGTAATCTTTTTTTTTAACATAATCAAACAATGTTAAACTCTCGATGACAATGATTTATAATAAAATATTGATTAAATTGTGATGATTTAAATAAACATACTATTTGTAAGTGATTAATGACACTTAATCTTTTCTAAATAGGAATATGTTTTTATTTGCTTATTTTTTTTTATAAAACTCTAAACCAATGAACATATTTATGCTTAATATCTTAATTTTTATGTTATGAATAACTAAATCATGTATTCTTTTCTACGAGGTCTTTTTTGTTTTAAAGTATATGAGAATATGTATCTACAACAGATTAGGTGTGGTATAATACTTTTTATGGAATCATTTATGTTTGTGAATCCCTAAATCAGTAATCTTTTTTCTTAACATAATTAAACAATGTTAAACTCTCGATGACATTGATTTATAATAAAATATTGATTAAATTGTGATGATTTAAATAAACATACTATTTGTAAGTGATTAATGACACTTAATCTTTTCTAAATAGGAATATGTATTTATTTGCTTATTTTTTTTTATAAAACTCTAAACCAATGAACATATTTATGCTTAATATCTTAATTTTTATGTTATGAATAACTAAATCATGTATCTACGAGGTCTTTTTTGTTTTAAAGTATATGAGAATATGTATCTACAACAGATTAGGTGTGGTATAATACTTTTTATGGAAACATTTATGTTTGTGAATCCCTAAATCAGTAATCTTTTTTCTTAACATAATTAAACAATGTTAAACTCTCGATGACAATGATTTATAATAAAATATTGATTAAATTGTGATGATTTAAATAAACATACTATTTGTAAGTGATTAATGACACTTAATCTTTTCTAAATAGGAATATGTATTTATTTGTTTAATTTTTTTATAAAACTCTAAACCAATGAACATATTTATGCTTAATATCTTAATTTTTATGTTATGAATAACTAAATCAGGAATTCTTTTCTACAAGGTCTTTTTTATTTTAAAGTATATGAGAATATGTATTTACAACAGATTAAGTGAGGTATAATTCTTTTTATGGAATCATTTATGTTTGTAAATCCCTAAATCAGTTATCTTTTTTTTTAACATAATCAAACAATGTTAAACTCTCGATGACAATGATTTATAATAAAATATTGATTAAATTGTGATGATTTAAATAAACATACTATTTGTAAGTGATTAATGACACTTAATCTTTTCTAAATAGGAATATGTATTTATTTGCTTATTTTTTTTATAAAACTCTAAACCAATGAACATATTTATGCTTAATATCTTAATTTTTATGTTATGAATAACTAAATCATGTATTCTTTTCTACGAGGTCTTTTTTCTTTTAAAGTATATGAGAATATGTATCTACAACAGATTAGGTGAGGTATAATACTTTTTATGGAATCATTTATGTTTGTGAATCCCTAAATCAGTAATCTTTTTTGTTAACATAATCAAACAATGTTAAACACTCGATGACAATGATTTATAATAAAATATTTATTAAATTGTGATGATTTAAATAAACATACTATTTGTAAGTGATTAATGACACTTAATCTTTTCTAAATAGGAATATGTATTTATTTGCTTATTTTTTTTATAAAACTCTAAACCAATGAACATATTTATGCTTAATATCTTAATTTTTATGTTATGAATAACTAAATCAGGAATTCTTTTCTACAAGGTCTTTTTTATTTTAAAGTATATAAGAATATGTATCTACAACAGATTAGGTGAGGTATAATACTTTTTATGGAATCATTTATGTTTGTGAATCCCTAAATCAGTAATCTTTTTTGTTAACATAATCAAACAATGTTAAACTCTCGATGACAATGATTTATAATAAAATATTGATTAAATTGTGATGATTCAAATAAACATACTATTTGTAAGTGATTAATGACACTTAATCTTTTCTAAATAGGAATATGTATTTATTTGCTTATTTTTTTTATAAAACTCTAAACCAATGAACATATTTATGCTTAATATCTTAATTTTTATGTTATGAATAACTAAATGAGGAATTCTTTTCTACAAGGTCTTTTTTATTTTAAAGTATATGAGAATATGTATCTACAACAGATTAAGTGAGGTATAATACTTTTTATGGAATCATTTATGTTTGTAAATCCCTAAATCAGTTATCTTTTTTTTAACATAATCAAACAATGTTAAACTCTCGATGACAATGATTTATAATAAAATATTGATTAAATTGTGATGATTTAAATAAACATACTATTTGTAAGTGATTAATGACACTTAATCTTTTCTAAATAGGAATATGTATTTATTTGCTTATTTTTTTTATAAAACTCTAAACCAATGAACATATTTATGCTTAATATGTTAATTTTTATGTTATGAATAACTAAATCAGGAATTCTTTTCTACAAGGTCTTTTTTATTTTAAAGTATATAAGAATATGTATCTACAACAGATTAGGTGAGGTATAATACTTTTTATGGAATCATTTATGTTTGTGAATCCCTAAATCAGTAATCTTTTTTCTTAACATAATTAAACAATGTTAAACTCTCGATGACAATGATTTATAATAAAATATTGATTAAATTGTGATGATTTAAATAAACATACTATTTGTAAGTGATTAATGACACTTAATCTTTTCTAAATAGGAATATGTATTTATTTGCTTATTTTTTTTATAAAACTCTAAACCAATGAACATATTTATGCTTAATATCTTAATTTTTATGTTATGAATAACTAAATCATGTATTCTTTTCTACGAGGTCTTTTTTGTTTTAAAGTATATGAGAATATGTATCTACAACAGATTAGGTGAGATATAATACTTTGTATGGAATCATTTATGTTGGTGAATCCCTAAATCAGTAATCTTTTTTGTTAACATAATCAAACAATGTTAAATTCTCGATGACAATGATTTATAATAAAATATTGATTAAATTGTGATGATTTAAATAAACATACTATTTGTAAGTGATTAATGACACTTAATCTTTTCTAAATAGGAATATGTATTTATTTGTTTTTTTTTTTATAAAACTCTAAACCAATGAACATATTTATGCTTAATATCTTAATTTTTATGTTATGAATAACTAAATCATGTATTCTTTTCTACGAGGTCTTTTTTATTTTAAAGTATATGAGAATATGTATCTACAACAGATTAGGTGAGGTATAATACTTTTTATGGAATCATTTATGTTTGTGAATCCCTAAATCAGTAATCTTTTTTGTTAACATAATCAAACAATGTTAAATTCTCAATGACAATGATTTATAATAAAATATTGATTAAATTGTGATGATTTAAATAAACATACTATTTGTAAGTGATTAATGACACTTAATCTTTTCTAAATAGGAATATGTATTTATTTGCTTATTTTTTTTATAAAACTCTAAACCAATGAACATATTTATGCTTAATATCTTAATTTTTATGTTATGAATAACTAAATCATGTATTCTTTTCTACGAGGTCTTTTTTGTTTTAAAGTATATGAGAATATGTATCTACAACAGATTAGGTGAGGTATAATACTTTTTATGGAATCATTTATGTTGGTGAATCCCTAAATCAGTAATCTTTTTTGTTAACATAATCAAACAATGTTAAACTCTCGATGACAATGATTTATAATAAAATATTGATTAAATTGTGATGATTTAAATAAACATACTATTTGTAAGTGATTAATGACACTTAATCTTTTCTAAATAGGAATATGTATTTATTTGCTTATTTTTTTATAATACTCTAAACCAATGAACATATTTATGCTTAATATCTTAATTTTTATGTTATGAATAACTAAATCAGGAATTCTTTTCTACAAGATCTTTTTTATTTTAAAGTATATGAGAATATGTATCTACAACAGATTAGGTGAGGTATAATACTTTTTATGGAATCATTTTTGTTTGTGAATCCCTAAATCAGTAATCTTTTTTGTTAACATAATCAAACAATGTTAAACTCTCGATGACAATGATTTATAATAAAATATTGATTAAATTGTGATGATTTAAATAAACATACTATTTGTAAGTGATTAATGACACTTAATCTTTTCTAAATAGGAATATGTATTTATTTGCTTATTTTTTTTATAAAACTCTAAACCAATGAACATATTTATGCTTAATATCTTAATTTTTATGTTATGAATTACTAAATCAGGAATTCTTTTCTTCAAGGTCTTTTTTATTTTAAAGTATATGAGAATATGTATCTACAACAGATTAAGTGAGGTATAATACTTTTTATGGAATCATTTATGTTTGTAAATCCCTAAATCAGTTATCTTTTTTTTTAACATAATCAAACAATGTTAAACTCTCGATGACAATGATTTATAATAAAATATTGATTAAATTGTGATGATTTAAATAAACATACTATTTGTAAGTGATTAATGACACTTAATCTTTTCTAAATAGGAATATGTATTTATTTGCTTATTTTTTTTATAAAACTCTAAACCAATGAACATATTTATGCTTAATATCTTAATTTTTATGTTATGAATAACTAAATCATGTATTCTTTTCTACGAGGTCTTTTTTGTTTTAAAGTATATGAGAATATGTATCTACAACAGATTAGGTGTGGTATAATACTTTTTATGGAATCATTTATGTTTGTGAATCCCTAAATCAGTAATCTTTTTTCTTAACATAATTAAACAATGTTAAACTCTCGATGACAATGATTTATAATAAAATATTGATTAAATTGTGATGATTTAAATAAACATACTATTTGTAAGTGATTAATGACACTTAATCTTTTCTAAATAAGAATATGTATTTATTTGCTTATTTTTTTTTATAAAACTCTAAACCAATGAACATATTTATGCTTAATATCTTAATTTTTATGTTATGAATAACTAAATCATGTATCTACGAGGTCTTTTTTGTTTTAAAGTATATGAGAATATGTATCTACAACAGATTAGGTGTGGTATAATACTTTTTATGGAATCATTTATGTTTGTGAATCCCTAAATCAGTAATCTATTTTCTTAACATAATTAAACAATGTTAAACTCTCGATGACAATGATTTATAATAAAATATTGATTAAATTGTGATGATTTAAATAAACATACTATTTGTAAGTGATTAATGACACTTAATCTTTTCTAAATAAGAATATGTATTTATTTGCTTATTTTTTTTTATAAAACTCTAAACCAATGAACATATTTATGCTTAATATCTTAATTTTTATGTTATGAATAACTAAATCAGGAATTCTTTTCTACAAGGTCTTTTTTATTTTAAAGTATATGAGAATATGTATCTACAGATTAAGTGAGGTATAATACTTTTTATGGAATCATTTATGTTTGTAAATCCCTAAATCAGTTATCTTTTTTTTTAACGTAATCAAACAATGTTAAACTCTCGATGACAATGATTTAAAATAAAATATTGATTAAATTGTGATGATTTAAATAAACATACTATTTGTAAGTGATTAATGACACTTAATCTTTTCTAAATAGGAATATGTATTTATTTGCTTATTTTTTTTATAAAACTCTAAACCAATGAACATATTTATGCTTAATATCTTAATTTTTATGTTATGAATAACTAAATCATGTATTCTTTTCTACGAGGTCTTTTTTATTTTAAAGTATATGAGAATATGTATCTACAACAGATTAGGTGAGGTATAATACTTTTTATGGAATCATTTATGTTTGTAAATCCCTAAATCAGTAATCTTTTTTGTTAACATAATCAAACAATGTTAAACTCTCGATGACAATGATTTATAATAAAATATTGATTAAATTGTGATGATTTAAATAAACATACTATTTGTAAGTGATTAATGACACTTAATCTTTTCTAAATAGGAATATGTATTTATTTGCTTATTTTTTTTATAAAACTCTAAACCAATGAACATATTTATGCTTAATATCTTAATTTTTATGTTATGAATAACTAAATCATGTATTCTTTTCTACGAGGTCTTTTTTGTTTTAAAATATATGAGAATATGTATCTACAACAGATTAGGTGAGGTATAATACTTTTTATGGAATCATTTATGTTGGTGAATCCCTAAATCAGTAATCTTTTTTGTTAACATAATCAAACAATGTTAAACTCTCGATGACAATGATTTATAATAAAATATTGATTAAATTGTGATGATTTAAATAAACATACTATTTGTAAGTGATTAATGACACTTAATCTTTTCTAAATAGGAATATGTATTTATTTGCTTATTTTTTTTATAAAACTCTAAACCAATGAACATATTTATGCTTAATATCTTAATTTTTATGTTATGAATAACTAAATCAGGAATTCTTTTCTACGAGGTCTTTTTTATTTTAAAGTATATAAGAATATGTATCTACAACAGATTAGGTGAGGTATAATACTTTTTATGGAATCATTTATGTTTGTGAATCCCTAAATCAGTAATCTTTTTTGTTAACATAATCAAACAATGTTAAACTCTCGATGACAATGATTTATAATAAAATATTGATTAAATTGTGATGATTTAAATAAACATACTATTTGTAAGTGATTAATGACACTTAATCTTTTCTAAATAGGAATATGTATTTATTTGCTTATTTTTTTTATAAAACTCTAAACCAATGAACATATTTATGCTTAATATCTTAATTTTTATGTTGTGAATAACTAAATCAGGAATTCTTTTCTACAAGGTCTTTTTTATTTTAAAGTATATGAGAATATGTATCTACAACATATTAAGTGAGGTATAATACTTTTTATGGAATCATTTATGTTTGTAAATCCCTAAATCAGTTATCTTTTTTTTAACATAATCAAACAATGTTAAACTCTCGATGACAATGATTTATAATAAAATATTGATTAAATTGTGATGATTTAAATAAACATACTATTTGTAAGTGATTAATGACACTTAATCTTTTCTAAATAGGAATATGTATTTATTTGGTTATTTTTTTTATAAAACTCTAAACCAATGAACATATTTATGCTTAATATCTTAATTTTTATGTTATGAATAACTAAATCAGGAATTCTTTTCTACAAGGTCTTTTTTATTTTAAAGTATATAAGAATATGTATCTACAACAGATTAGGTGAGGTATAATACTTTTTATGGAATCATTTATGTTTGTGAATCCCTAAATCAGTAATCTTTTTTCTTAACATAATTAAACAATGTTAAACTCTCGATGACAATGATTTATAATAAAATATTGATTAAATTGTGATGATTTAAATAAACATACTATTTGTAAGTGATTAATGACACTTAATCTTTTCTAAATAGGAATATGTATTTATTTGCTTATTTTTTTTATAAAACTCTAAACCAATGAACATATTTATGCTTAATATCTTAATTTTTATGTTATGAATAACTAAATCATGTATTCTTTTCTACGAGGTCTTTTTTGTTTTAAAGTATATGAGAATATGTATCTACAACAGATTAGGTGAGATATAATACTTTTTATGGAATCATTTATGTTGGTGAATCCCTAAATCAGTAAATTTTTTGTTAACATAATCAAACAATGTTAAACTCTCGATGACAATGATTTATAATAAAATATTGATTAAATTGTGATGATTTAAATAAACATACTATTTGTAAGTGATTAATGACACTTAATCTTTTCTAAATAGGAATATGTATTTATTTGCTTATTTTTTTTATAAAACTCTAAACCAATGAACATATTTATGCTTAATATCTTAATTTTTATGTTATGAATGACTATATCAGGAATTCTTTTCTACAAGGTCTTTTTTATTTTAAAGTATATAAGAATATGTATCTACAACAGATTAGGTGAGGTATAATACTTTTTCTGGAATCATTTATGTTTGTGAATCCCTAAATCACTAATCTTTTTTGTTAACATAATCAAACAATGTTAAACTCTCGATGACAATGATTTATAATAAAATATTGATTAAATTGTCATGATTTAAATAAACATACTATTTGTAAGTGATTAATGACACTTAATCTTTTCTAAATAGGAATATGTATTTATTTGCTTATTTTTTTTATAAAACTCAAAACCAATGAACATATTTATGCTTAATATCTTAATTTTTATGTTATGAATAACTAAATCATGTATTCTTTTCTACGAGGTCTTTTTTGTTTTAAAGTATATGAGAATATGTATCTACAACAGCTTAGGTGTGGTATAATACTTTTTATGGAATCATTTATGTTTGTGAATCCCTAAATCAGTAATCTTTTTTGTTAACATAATCAAACAATGTTAAACTCTCGATGAAAATGATTTATAATAAAATATTGATTAAATTGTGATGATTTAAATAAACATACTATTTGTAAGTGATTAATGACACTTAATCTTTTCTAAATAGGAATATGTATTTATTTGCTTATTTTTTTTATAAAACTCTAAACCAATGAACATATTTATGCTTAATATCTTAATTTTTATGTTATGAATAACTAAATCATGTATTCTTTTCTACGAGGTCTTTTTTATTTTAAAGTATATGAGAATATGTATCTTAAACAGATTAGTTGAGGTATAATACTTTTTATGGAATAATTTATGTTTGTGAATCCCTAAATCAGTAATCTTTTTTGTTAACTTAATCAAACAATGTTAAACTCTCGATGACAATGATTTATAATAAAATATTGATTAAATTGTGATGATTTAAATAAACATACTATTTGTAAGTGATTAATGATACTTAATCTTTTCTAAATAGGAATATGTATTTATTTGTTTAATTTTTTTATAAAACTCTAAACCAATGAACATATTTATGCTTAATATCTTAATTTTTATGTTATGAATAACTAAATCATGTTTTCTTTTCTACGAGGTCTTTTTTATTTTAAAGTATATGAGAATATGTATCTACAACAGATTAGGTCAGGTATAATACTTTTTATAGAATCATTTATGTTGGTGAATCCCTAAATCAGTAATCTTTTTTGTTAACATAATCAAACAATGTTAAACTCTCGATGACAATGATTTATAATAAAATATTGATTAAATTGTGATGATTTAAATAAACATACTATTTGTAAGTGATTAATGACACTTAATCTTTTCTAAATAGGAATATGTATTTATTTGCTTATTTTTTTATAATACTCTAAACCAATGAACATATTTATGCTTAATATCTTAATTTTTATGTTATGAATAACTAAATCAGGAATTCTTTTCTACAAGATCTTTTTTATTTTAAAGTATATGAGAATATGTATCTACAACAGATTAGGTGAGGTATAATACTTTTTATGGAATCATTTATGTTTGTGAATCCCTAAATCAGTAATCTTTTTTGTTAACATAATCAAACAATGTTAAACTCTCAATGACAATGATTTATAATAAAATATTGATTAAATTGTGATGATTTAAATAAACATACTATTTGTAAGTGATTAATGACACTTAATCTTTTCTAAATAAGAATATGTATTTATTTGCTTATTTTTTTTTATAAAACTCTAAACCAATGAACATATTTATGCTTAATATCTTAATTTTTATGTTATGAATAACTAAATCATGTATCTACGAGGTCTTTTTTGTTTTAAAGTATATGAGAATATGTATCTACAACAGATTAGGTGTGGTATAATACTTTTTATGGAATCATTTATGTTTGTGAATCCCTAAATCAGTAATCTTTTTTCTTAACATAATTAAACAATGTTAAACTCTCGATGACAATGATTTATAATAAAATATTGATTAAATTGTGATGATTTAAATAAACATACTATTTGTAAGTGATTAATGACACTTAATCTTTTCTAAATAGGAATATGTATTTATTTGTTTAATTTTTTTATAAAACTCTAAACCAATGAACATATTTATGCTTAATATCTTAATTTTTATGTTATGAATAACTAAATCAGGAATTCTTTTCTACAAGGTCTTTTTTATTTTAAAGTATATGAGAATATGTATCTACAGATTAGGTGAGGTATAATACTTTTTATGGAATCATTTATGTTTGTAAATCCCTAAATCAGTTATCTTTTTTTTTAACATAATCAAACAATGTTAAACTCTCGATGACAATGATTTAAAATAAAATATTGATTAAATTGTGATGATTTAAATAAACATACTATTTGTAAGTGATTAATGACACTTAATCTTTTCTAAATAGGAATATGTATTTATTTGCTTTTTTTTTTATAAAACTCTAAACCAATGAACATATTTATGCTTAATATCTTAATTTTTATGTTATGAATAACTAAATCATGTATTCTTTTCTACGAGGTCTTTTTTATTTTAAAGTATATGAGAATATGTATCTACAACAGATTAGGTGAGGTATAATACTTTTTATGGAATCATTTATGTTTGTGAATCCCTAAATCAGTAATCTTTTTTGTTAACATAATCAAACAATGTTAAACTCTCGATGACAATGATTTATAATAAAATATTGATTAAATTGTGATGATTTAAATAAACATACTATTTGTAAGTGATTAATGACACTTAATCTTTTCTAAATAGGAATATGTATTTATTTGCTTATTTTTTTTATAAAACTCTAAACCAATGAACATATTTATGCTTAATATCTTAATTTTTATGTTATGAATAACTAAATCATGTATTCTTTTCTACGAGGTCTTTTTTGTTTTAAAGTATATGAGAATATGTATCTACAACAGATTAGGTGAGGTATAATACTTTTTATGGAATCATTTATGTTGGTGAATCCCTAAATCAGTAATCTTTTTTGTTAACATAATCAAACAATGTTAAACTCTCGATGACAATGATTTATAATAAAATATTGATTAAATTGTGATGATTTAAATAAACATACTATTTGTAAGTGATTAATGACACTTAATCTTTTCTAAATAGGAATATGTATTTATTTGCTTATTTTTTTTATAAAACTCTAAACCAATGAACATATTTATGCTTAATATCTTAATTTTTATGTTATGAATAACTAAATCAGGAATTCTTTTCTACGAGGTCTTTTTTATTTTAAAGTATATAAGAATATGTATCTACAACAGATTAGGTGAGGTATAATACTTTTTATGGAATCATTTATGTTTGTGAATCCCTAAATCAGTAATCTTTTTTGTTAACATAATCAAACAATGTTAAACTCTCGATGACAATGATTTATAATAAAATATTGATTAAATTGTGATGATTTAAATAAACATACTATTTGTAAGTGATTAATGACACTTAATCTTTTCTAAATAGGAATATGTATTTATTTGCTTATTTTTTTTATAAAACTCTAAACCAATGAACATATTTATGCTTAATATCTTAATTTTTATGTTATGAATAACTAAATCAGGAATTCTTTTCTACAAGGTCTTTTTTATTTTAAAGTATATGAGAATATGTATCTACAACATATTAAGTGAGGTATAATACTTTTTATGGAATCATTTATGTTTGTAAATCCCTAAATCAGTTATCTTTTTTTTAACATAATCAAACAATGTTAAACTCTCGATGACAATGATTTATAATAAAATATTGATTAAATTGTGATGATTTAAATAAACATACTATTTGTAAGTGATTAATGACACTTAATCTTTTCTAAATAGGAATATGTATTTATTTGCTTTTTTTTTTATAAAACTCTAAACCAATGAACATATTTATGCTTAATATCTTAATTTTTATGTTATGAATAACTAAATCAGGAATTCTTTTCTACAAGGTCTTTTTTATTTTAAAGTATATAAGAATAAGTATCTACAACAGATTAGGTGAGGTATAATACTTTTTATGGAATCATTTATGTTTGTGAATCCCTAAATCAGTAATCTTTTTTCTTAACATAATTAAACAATGTTAAACTCTCGATGACAATGATTTATAATAAAATATTGATTAAATTGTGATGATTTAAATAAACATACTATTTGTAAGTGATTAATGACACTTAATCTTTTCTAAATAGGAATATGTATTTATTTGCTTATTTTTTTTATAAAACTCTAAACCAATGAACATATTTATGCTTAATATCTTAATTTTTATGTTATGAATAACTAAATCATGTATTCTTTTCTACGAGGTCTTTTTTGTTTTAAAGTATATGAGAATATGTATCTACAACAGATTAGGTGAGATATAATACTTTTTATGGAATCATTTATGTTGGTGAATCCCTAAATCAGTAATCTTTTTTGTTAACATAATCAAACAATGTTAAACTCTCGATGACAATGATTTATAATAAAATATTGATTAAATTGTGATGATTTAAATAAACATACTATTTGTAAGTGATTAATGACACTTAATCTTTTCTAAATAGGAATATGTATTTATTTGCTTATTTTTTTTATAAAACTCTAAACCAATGAACATATTTATGCTTAATATCTTAATTTTTATGTTATGAATAACTATATCAGGAATTCTTTTCTACAAGGTCTTTTTTATTTTAAAGTATATAAGAATATGTATCTACAACAGATTAGGTGAGGTATAATACTTTTTCTGGAATCATTTATGTTTGTGAATCCCTAAATCACTAATCTTTTTTGTTAACATAATCAAACAATGTTAAACTCTCGATGACAATGATTTATAATAAAATATTGATTAAATTGTGATGATTTAAATAAACATACTATTTGTAAGTGATTAATGACACTTAATCTTTTCTAAATAGGAATATGTATTTATTTGCTTATTTTTTTTATAAAACTCAAAACCAATGAACATATTTATGCTTAATATCTTAATTTTTATGTTATGAATAACTAAATCATGTATTCTTTTCTACGAGGTCTTTTTTGTTTTAAAGTATATGAGAATATGTATCTACAACAGCTTAGGTGTGGTATAATACTTTTTATGGAATCATTTATGTTTGTGAATCCCTAAATCAGTAATCTTTTTTGTTAACATAATCAAACAATGTTAAACTCTCGATGAAAATGATTTATAATAAAATATTGATTAAATTGTGATGATTTAAATAAACATACTATATGTAAGTGATTAATGACACTTAATCTTTTCTAAATAGGAATATGTATTTATTTGCTTATTTTTTTTATAAAACTCTAAACCAATGAACATATTTATGCTTAATATCTTAATTTTTATGTTATGAATAACTAAATCATGTATTCTTTTCTACGAGGTCTTTTTTATTTTAAAGTATATGAGAATATGTATCTTAAACAGATTAGGTGAGGTATAATACTTTTTATGGAATAATTTATGTTTGTGAATCCCTAAATCAGTAATCTTTTTTGTTAACTTAATCAAACAATGTTAAACTCTCGATGACAATGATTTATAATAAAATATTGATTAAATTGTGATGATTTAAATAAACATACTATTTGTAAGTGATTAATGACACTTAATCTTTTCTAAATAGGAATATATGTTTATTTGCTTATTTTTTTTATAAAACTCAAAACCAATGAACATATTTATGCTTAATATCTTAATTTTTATGTTATGAATAACTAAATCATGTATTCTTTTCTACGATGTCTTTTTTGTTTTAAAGTATATGAGAATATGTATCTACAACAGATTAGGTGAGGTATAATACTTTTTATGAAATCATTTATGTTAGTGAATCCCTAAATCAGTAATCTTTTTTGTTAACATAATGAAACAATGTTAAACTCTCGATGACAATGATTTATAATAAAATATTGATTAAATTGTGATGATTTAAATAAACATACTATTTGTAAGTGATTAATGATACTTAATCTTTTCTAAATAGGAATATGTATTTATTTGTTTAATTTTTTTATAAAACTCTAAACCAATGAACATATTTATGCTTAATATCTTAATTTTTATGTTATGAATAACTAAATCATGTTTTCTTTTCTACGAGGTCTTTTTTATTTTAAAGTATATGAGAATATGTATCTACAACAGATTAGGTCAGGTATAATACTTTTTATGGAATCATTCATGTTTGTGAATCTCTAAATCAGTAATCTTTTTTTTTAACATAATCAAACAATGTTAAACTCTGGATGACAATGATTTATAATGAAATATTGATTAAATTGTGATGATTTAAATAAACATACTATTTGTAAGTGATTAATGACACTTAATCTTTTCTAAATAGGAATATGTATTTATTTGTTTATTTTTTTTATAAAACTCAAAACCAATGAACATATTTATGCTTAATATCTTAATTTTTATGTTATGAATAACTAAATCATGTATTCTTTTCTACGAGGTCTTTTTTGTTTTAAAGTATATGAGAATATGTATCTACAACAGATTAGGTGTGGTATAATACTTTTTATGGAATCATTTATGTTTGTGAATCCCTAAATCAGTAATCTTTTTTGTTAACATAATAAACAATGTTAAACTCTCGATGAAAATGATTTATAATAAAATATTGATTAAATTGTGATGATTTAAATAAACATATTATTTGTAAGTGATTAATGACACTTAATCTTTTCTAAATAGGAATATGTATTTATTTGTTTATTTTTTTTATAAAACTCTAAACCAATGAACATATTTATGCTTAATATCTTAATTTTTATGTTATAAATAACTAAATCATGTATTCTTTTCTACGAGGTCTTTTTTATTTTAAAGTATATGAGAATATGTATCTACAACAGATTAGGTGAGGTATAATACTTTTTATGGAATCATTTATGTTTGTGAATCCCTAAATCAGTAATCTTTTTTGTTAACATAATCAAACAATGTTAAACTCTCAATGACAATGATTTATAATAAAATATTGATTAAATTGTGATGATTTAAATAAACATACTATTTGTAAGTGATTAATGACACTTAATCTTTTCTAAATAGGAATATGTATTTATTTGCTTATTTTTTTTATAAAACTCAAAACCAATGTACATATTTATGCTTAATATCTTAATTTTTATGTTATGAATAACTAAATCATGTATTCTTTTCTACGAGGTCTTTTTTGTTTTAAAGTATATGAGAATATGTATCTACAACAGATTAGGTGTGGTATAATACTTTTTATGGAATCATTTATGTTTGTGAATCCCTAAATCAGTAATCTTTTTTGTTAACATAATCAAACAATGTTAAACTCTCAATGACAATGATTTATAATAAAATATTGATTAAATTGTGATGATTTAAAAAAACATACTATTTGTAAGTGATTAATGACACTTAATCTTTTCTAAATAGGAATATGTATTTATTTGCTTATTTTTTTTATAAAACTCTAAACCAATGAACATATTTATGCTTAATATCTTAATTTTTATGTTATGAATAACTAAATCATGTATTCTTTTCTACGAGGTCTTTTTTGTTTTAAAGTATATGAGAATATGTATCTACAACAGATTAGGTGTGGTATAATACTTTTTATGGAATCATTTATGTTTGTGAATCCTTAAATCAGTAATCTTTTTTGTTAACATAATGAAACAATGTTAAACTCTCGATGAAAATGATTTATAATAAAATATTGATTAAATTGTGATGATTTAAATAAACATACTATTTGTAAGTTATTAATGACACTTAATCTTTTCTAAATAGGAATATGTATTTATTTGCTTATTTTTTTTATAAAACTCTAAACCAATGAACATATTTATGCTTAATATCTTAATTTTTATGTTATGAATAACTAAATCATGTATTCTTTTCTACGAGGTCTTTTTTATTTTAAAGTATATGAGAATATGTATCTTCAACAGATTAGGTGAGGTATAATACTTTTTATGGAATCATTTATGTTTGTGAATCCCTAAATCAGTAATCTTTTTTGTTAACATAATCAAACAATGTTAAACTCTCGATGACAATGTTTTATAATAAAATATTGATTAAATTGTGATGATTTAAATAAACATACTATTTGTAAGTGATTAATGACACTTAATCTTTTCTAAATAGGAATATATGTTTATTTGCTTATTTTTTTTATAAAACTCTAAACCAATGAACATATTTATGCTTAATATCTTAATTTTTATGTTATGAATAACTAAATCATGTATTCTTTTCTACGAGGTCTTTTTTGTTTTAAAGTATATGAGAATATGTATCTACAACAGATTAGGTGTGGTATAATACTTTTTATGGAATCATTTATGTTTGTGAATCCTTAAATCAGTAATCTTTTTTGTTAACATAATGAAACAATGTTAAACTCTCGATGAAAATGATTTATAATAAAATATTGATTAAATTGTGATGATTTAAATAAACATACTATTTGTAAGTTATTAATGACACTTAATCTTTTCTAAATAGGAATATGTATTTATTTGCTTATTTTTTTTATAAAACTCTAAACCAATGAACATATTTATGCTTAATATCTTAATTTTTATGTTATGAATAACTAAATCATGTATTCTTTTCTACGAGGTCTTTTTTATTTTAAAGTATATGAGAATATGTATCTTCAACAGATTAGGTGAGGTATAATACTTTTTATGGAATCATTTATGTTTGTGAATCCCTAAATCAGTAATCTTTTTTGTTAACATAATCAAACAATGTTAAACTCTCGATGACAATGTTTTATAATAAAATATTGATTAAATTGTGATGATTTAAATAAACATACTATTTGTAAGTGATTAATGACACTTAATCTTTTCTAAATAGGAATATATGTTTATTTGCTTATTTTTTTTATAAAACTCAAAACCAATGAACATATTTATGCTTAATATCTTAATTTTTATGTTATGAATAACTAAATCATGTATTCTTTTCTACGATGTCTTTTTTGTTTTAAAGTATATGAGAATATGTATCTACAACAGATTAGGTGAGGTATAATACTTTTTATGAAATCATTTATGTTAGTGAATCCCTAAATCAGTAATCTTTTTTGTTAACATAATGAAACAATGTTAAACTCTCGATGACAATGATTTATAATAAAATATTGATTAAATTGTGATGATTTAAATAAACATACTATTTGTAAGTGATTAATGATACTTAATCTTTTCTAAATAGGAATATGTATTTATTTGTTTAATTTTTTTATAAAACTCTAAACCAATGAACATATTTATGCTTAATATCTTAATTTTTATGTTATGAATAACTAAATCATGTTTTCTTTTCTACGAGGTCTTTTTTATTTTAAAGTATATGAGAATATGTATCTACAACAGATTAGGTGAGGTATAATACTTTTTATGGAATCATTTATGTTTGTGAATCCCTAAATCAGTAATCTTTTTTTTTTAACATAATCAAACAATGTTAAACTCTGGATGACAATGATTTATAATGAAATATTGATTAAATTGTGATGATTTAAATAAACATACTATTTGTAAGTGATTAATGACACTTAATCTTTTCTAAATAGGAATATGTATTTATTTGTTTATTTTTTTTATAAAACTCTAAACCAATGAACATATTTATGCTTAATATCTTAATTTTTATGTTATGAATAACTAAATCATGTATTCTTTTCTACGAGGTCTTTTTTATTTTAAAGTATATGAGAATATGTATCTACAACAGATTAGGTGAGGTATAATACTTTTTATGGAATCATTTATGTTTGTGAATCCCTAAATCAGTAATCTTTTTTGTTAACATAATCAAACAATGTTAAACTCTCAATGACAATGATTTATAATAAAATATTGATTAAATTGTGATGATTTAAATAAACATACTATTTGTAAGTGATTAATGACACTTAATCTTTTCTAAATAGGAATATGTATTTATTTGCTTATTTTTTTTATAAAACTCAAAACCAATGAACATATTTATGCTTAATATCTTAATTTTTATGTTATGAATAACTAAATCATGTATTCTTTTCTACGAGGTCTTTTTTGTTTTAAAGTATATGAGAATATGTATCTACAACAGATTAGGTGTGGTATAATACTTTTTATGGAATCATTTATGTTTGTGAATCCCTAAATCAGTAATCTTTTTTGTTAACATAATCACACAATGTTAAACTCTCAATGACAATGATTTATAATAAAATATTGATTAAATTGTGATGATTTAAATAAACATACTATTTGTAAGTGATTAATGACACTTAATCTTTTCTAAATAGGAATATGTATTTATTTGCTTATTTTTTTTATAAAACTCAAAACCAATGAACATATTTATGCTTAATATCTTAATTTTTATGTTATGAATAACTAAATCATGTATTCTTTTCTACGAGGTCTTTTTTGTTTTAAAGTATATGAGAATATGTATCTACAACAGATTAGGTGTGGTATAATACTTTTTATGGAATCATTTATGTTTGTGAATCCCTAAATCAGTAATCTTTTTTGTTAACATAATTAAACAATGTTAAACTCTCGATGAAAATGATTTATAATAAAATATTGATTAAATTGTGATGATTTAAATAAACATACTATTTGTAAGTTATTAATGACACTTAATCTTTTCTAAATAGGAATATGTATTTATTTGCTTATTTTTTTTATAAAACTCTAAACCAATGAACATATTTATGCTTAATATCTTAATTTTTATGTTATGAATAACTAAATCATGTATTCTTTTCTACGAGGTCTTTTTTATTTTAAAGTATATGAGAATATGTATCTTCAACAGATTAGGTGAGGTATAATACTTTTTATGGAATCATTTATGTTTGTGAATCCCTAAATCAGTAATCTTTTTTGTTAACATAATCAAACAATGTTAAACTCTCGATGACAATGATTTATAATAAAATATTGATTAAATTGTGATTATTTAAATAAACATACTATTTGTAAGTGATTAATGACACTTAATCTTTTCTAAATAGGAATATATGTTTATTTGCTTATTTTTTTTATAAAACTCAAAACCAATGAACATATTTATGCTTAATATCTTAATTTTTATGTTATGAATAACTAAATCATGTATTCTTTTCTACGATGTCTTTTTTGTTTTAAAGTATATGAGAATATGTATCTACAACAGATTAGGTGAGGTATAATACTTTTTATGAAATCATTTATGTTAGTGAATCCCTAAATCAGTAATCTTTTTTGTTAACATAATGAAACAATGTTAAACTCTCGATGACAATGATTTATAATAAAATATTGATTAAATTGTGATGATTTAAATAAACATACTATTTGTAAGTGATTAATGATACTTAATCTTTTCTAAATAGGAATATGTATTTATTTGCTTATTTTTTTATAATACTCTAAACCAATGAACATATTTATGCTTAATATCTTAATTTTTATGTTATGAATAACTAAATCAGGAATTCTTTTCTACAAGGTCTTTTTTATTTTAAAGTATATGAGAATATGTATCTACAACAGATTAGGTGAGGTATAACACTTTTTATGGAATCATTTATGTTTGTGAATCCCTAAATCAGTAATCTTTTTTTTTAACATAATCAAACAATGTTAAACTCTGGATGACAATGATTTATAATGAAATATTGATTAAATTGTGATGATTTAAATAAACATACTATTTGTAAGTGATTAATGACACTTAATCTTTTCTAAATAGGAATATGTATTTATTTGTTTATTTTTTTTATAAAACTCTAAACCAATGAACATATTTATGCTTAATATCTTAATTTTTATGTTATGAATAACTAAATCATGTATTCTTTTCTACGAGGTGTTTTTTGTTTTAAAGTATATGAGAATATGTATCTACAACAGATTAGGTGTGGTATAATACTTTTTATGGAATCATTTATGTTTGTGAATCCCTAAATCAGTAATCTTTTTTGTTAACATAATAAACAATGTTAAACTCTCGATGAAAATGATTTATAATAAAATATTGATTAAATTGTGATGATTTTAATAAACATACTATTTGTAAGTGATTAATGACACTTAATCTTTTCTAAATAGGAATATGAATTTATTTGTTTATTTTTTTTATAAAACTCTAAACCAATGAACATATTTATGCTTAATATCTTAATTTTTATGTTATGAATAACTAAATCATGTATTCTTTTCTACGAGGTCTTTTTTATTTTAAAGTATATGAGAATATGTATCTACAACAGATTAGGTGAGGTATAATACTTTTTATGGAATCATTTATGTTTGTGAATCCCTAAATCAGTAATCTTTTTTGTTAACATAATCAAACAATGTTAAACTCTCAATGACAATGATTTATAATAAAATATTGATTAAATTGTGATGATTTAAATAAACATACTATTTGTAAGTGATTAATGACACTTAATCTTTTCTAAATAGGAATATGTATTTATTTGCTTATTTTTTTTATAAAACTCAAAACCAATGAACATATTTATGCTTAATATCTTAATTTTTATGTTATGAATAACTAAATCATGTATTCTTTTCTACGAGGTCTTTTTTGTTTTAAAGTATATGAGAATATGTATCTACAACAGATTAGGTGTGGTATAATACTTTTTATGGAATCATTTATGTTTGTGAATCCCTAAATCAGTAATCTTTTTTGTTAACATAATCACACAATGTTAAACTCTCAATGACAATGATTTATAATAAAATATTGATTAAATTGTGATGATTTAAATAAACATACTATTTGTAAGTGATTAATGACACTTAATCTTTTCTAAATAGGAATATGTATTTATTTGCTTATTTTTTTTATAAAACTCAAAACCAATGAACATATTTATGCTTAATATCTTAATTTTTATGTTATGAATAACTAAATCATGTATTCTTTTCTACGAGGTCTTTTTTGTTTTAAAGTATATGAGAATATGTATCTACAACAGATTAGGTGTGGTATAATACTTTTTATGGAATCATTTATGTTTGTGAATCCCTAAATCAGTAATCTTTTTTGTTAACATAATTAAACAATGTTAAACTCTCGATGAAAATGATTTATAATAAAATATTGATTAAATTGTGATGATTTAAATAAACATACTATTTGTAAGTTATTAATGACACTTAATCTTTTCTAAATAGGAATATGTATTTATTTGCTTATTTTTTTTATAAAACTCAAAACCAATGAACATATTTATGCTTAATATCTTAATTTTTATGTTATGAATAACTAAATCATGTATTCTTTTCTACGAGGTCTTTTTTATTTTAAAGTATATGAGAATATGTATCTACAACAGATTAGGTTAGGTATAATACTTTTTATGGAATCATTTATGTTTGTGAATCCCTAAATCAGTAATCTTTTTTGTTAACATAATCAAACAATGTTAAACTCTCAATGACAATGATTTATAATAAAATATTGATTAAATTGTGATGATTTAAATAAACATACTATTTGTAAGTGATTAATGACACTTAATCTTTTCTAAATAGGAATATGTATTTATTTGCTTATTTTTTTTATAAAACTCAAAACCAATGAACATATTTATGCTTCATATCTTAATTTTTATGTTATGAATAACTAAATCATGTATTCTTTTCTACGAGGTCTTTTTTGTTTTAAAGTATATGAAAATATGTATCTACAACAGATTAGGTGTGGTATAATACTTTTTATGGAATCATTTATGTTTGTGAATCCCTAAATCAGTAATCTTTTTTGTTAACATAATCACACAATGTTAAACTCTCAATGACAATGATTTATAATAAAATATTGATTAAATTGTGATGATTTAAATAAACATACTATTTGTAAGTGATTAATGACACTTAATCTTTTCTAAATAGGAATATGTATTTATTTGCTTATTTTTTTTATAAAACTCAAAACCAATGAACATATTTATGCTTAATATCTTAATTTTTATGTTATGAATAACTAAATCATGTATTCTTTTCTACGAGGTCTTTTTTGTTTTAAAGTATATGAGAATATGTATCTACAACAGATTAGGTGTGGTATAATACTTTTTATGGAATCATTTATGTTTGTGAATCCCTAAATCAGTAATCTTTTTTGTTAACATAATTAAACAATGTTAAACTCTCGATGAAAATGATTTATAATAAAATATTGATTAAATTGTGATGATTTAAATAAACATACTATTTGTAAGTTATTAATGACACTTAATCTTTTCTAAATAGGAATATGTATTTATTTGCTTATTTTTTTTATAAAACTCAAAACCAATGAACATATTTATGCTTAATATCTTAATTTTTATGTTATGAATAACTAAATCATGTATTCTTTTCTACGAGGTCTTTTTTATTTTAAAGTATATGAGAATATGTATCTACAACAGATTAGGTGAGGTATAATACTTTTTATGGAATCATTTATGTTTGTGAATCCCTAAATCATTAATCTTTTTTGTTAACATAATCAAACAATGTTAAACTCTCGATGACAATGATTTATAATAAAATATTGATTAAATTGTGATGATTTAAATAAACATACTATTTGTAAGTGATTAATGACACTTAATCTTTTCTAAATAGGAATATATATTTATTTGCTTATTTTTTTTATAAAACTCAAAACCAATGAACATATTTATGCTTAATATCTTAATTTTTATGTTATGAATAACTAAATCATGTATTCTTTTCTACGATGTCTTTTTTGTTTTAAAGTATATGAGAATATGTATCTACAACAGATTAGGTGAGGTATAATACTTTTTATGAAATCACTTATGTTAGTGAATCCCTAAATCAGTAATCTTTTTTGTTAACATAATGAAACAATGTTAAACTCTCGATGACAATGATTTATAATAAAATATTGATTAAATTGTGATGATTTAAATAAACATACTATTTGTAAGTGATTAATGATACTTAATCTTTTCTAAATAGGAATATGTATTTATTTGCTTATTTTTTTTATAAAACTCTAAACCAATGAACATATTTATGCTTAATATCTTAATTTTTATGTTATGAATAACTAAATCATGTATTCTTTTCTACGAGGTCTTTTTTATTTTAAAGTATATGAGAATATGTATCTTCAACAGATTAGGTGAGGTATAATACTTTTTATGGAATCATTTATGTTTGTGAATCCCTAAATCAGTAATCTTTTTTGTTAACATAATCAAACAATGTTAAACTCTCGATGACAATGATTTATAATAAAATATTGATTAAATTGTGATTATTTAAATAAACATACTATTTGTAAGTGATTAATGACACTTAATCTTTTCTAAATAGGAATATATGTTTATTTGCTTATTTTTTTTATAAAACTCAAAACCAATGAACATATTTATGCTTAATATCTTAATTTTTATGTTATGAATAACTAAATCATGTATTCTTTTCTACGATGTCTTTTTTGTTTTAAAGTATATGAGAATATGTATCTACAACAGATTAGGTGAGGTATAATACTTTTTATGAAATCATTTATGTTAGTGAATCCCTAAATCAGTAATCTTTTTTGTTAACATAATGAAACAATGTTAAACTCTCGATGACAATGATTTATAATAAAATATTGATTAAATTGTGATGATTTAAATAAACATACTATTTGTAAGTGATTAATGATACTTAATCTTTTCTAAATAGGAATATGTATTTATTTGCTTATTTTTTTATAATACTCTAAACCAATGAACATATTTATGCTTAATATCTTAATTTTTATGTTATGAATAACTAAATCAGGAATTCTTTTCTACAAGGTCTTTTTTATTTTAAAGTATATGAGAATATGTATCTACAACAGATTAGGTGAGGTATAACACTTTTTATGGAATCATTTATGTTTGTGAATCCCTAAATCAGTAATCTTTTTTTTTAACATAATCAAACAATGTTAAACTCTGGATGACAATGATTTATAATGAAATATTGATTAAATTGTGATGATTTAAATAAACATACTATTTGTAAGTGATTAATGACACTTAATCTTTTCTAAATAGGAATATGTATTTATTTGTTTATTTTTTTTATAAAACTCTAAACCAATGAACATATTTATGCTTAATATCTTAATTTTTATGTTATGAATAACTAAATCATGTATTCTTTTCTACGAGGTGTTTTTTGTTTTAAAGTATATGAGAATATGTATCTACAACAGATTAGGTGTGGTATAATACTTTTTATGGAATCATTTATGTTTGTGAATCCCTAAATCAGTAATCTTTTTTGTTAACATAATAAACAATGTTAAACTCTCGATGAAAATGATTTATAATAAAATATTGATTAAATTGTGATGATTTTAATAAACATACTATTTGTAAGTGATTAATGACACTTAATCTTTTCTAAATAGGAATATGTATTTATTTGTTTATTTTTTTTATAAAACTCTAAACCAATGAACATATTTATGCTTAATATCTTAATTTTTAAGTTATGAATAACTAAATCATGTATTCTTTTCTACGAGGTCTTTTTTATTTTAAAGTATATGAGAATATGTATCTACAACAGATTAGGTGAGGTATAATACTTTTTATGGAATCATTTATGTTTGTGAATCCCTAAATCAGTAATCTTTTTTGTTAACATAATCAAACAATGTTAAATTCTCAATGACAATGATTTATAATAAAATATTGATTAAATTGTGATGATTTAAATAAACATACTATTTGTAAGTGATTAATGACACTTAATCTTTTCTAAATAGGAATATGTATTTATTTGCTTATTTTTTTTATAAAACTCAAAACCAATGAACATATTTATGCTTAATATCTTAATTTTTATGTTATGAATAACTAAATCATGTATTCTTTTCTACGAGGTCTTTTTTGTTTTAAAGTATATGAGAATATGTATCTACAACAGATTAGGTGTGGTATAATACTTTTTATGGAATCATTTATGTTTGTGAATCCCTAAATCAGTAATCTTTTTTGTTAACATAATCACACAATGTTAAACTCTCAATGACAATGATTTATAATAAAATATTGATTAAATTGTGATGATTTAAATAAACATACTATTTGTAAGTGATTAATGACACTTAATCTTTTCTAAATAGGAATATGTATTTATTTGCTTATTTTTTTTATAAAACTCAAAACCAATGAACATATTTATGCTTAATATCTTAATTTTTATGTTATGAATAACTAAATCATGTATTCTTTTCTACGAGGTCTTTTTTGTTTTAAAGTATATGAGAATATGTATCTACAACAGATTAGGTGTGGTATAATACTTTTTATGGAATCATTTATGTTTGTGAATCCCTAAATCAGTAATCTTTTTTGTTAACATAATTAAACAATGTTAAACTCTCGATGAAAATGATTTATAATAAAATATTGATTAAATTGTGATGATTTAAATAAACATACTATTTGTAAGTTATTAATGACACTTAATCTTTTCTAAATAGGAATATGTATTTATTTGCTTATTTTTTTTATAAAACTCTAAACCAATGAACATATTTATGCTTAATATCTTAATTTTTATGTTATGAATAACTAAATCATGTATTCTTTTCTACGAGGTCTTTTTTATTTTAAAGTATATGAGAATATGTATCTACAACAGATTAGGTGAGGTATAATACTTTTTATGGAATCATTTATGTTTGTGAATCCCTAAATCAGTAATCTTTTTTGTTAACATAATCAAACAATGTTAAACTCTCGATGACAATGATTTATAATAAAATATTGATTAAATTGTGATGATTTAAATAAACATACTATTTGTAAGTGATTAATGACACTTAATCTTTTCTAAATAGGAATATATATTTATTTGCTTATTTTTTTTATAAAACTCAAAACCAATGAACATATTTATGCTTAATATCTTAATTTTTATGTTATGAATAACTAAATCATGTATTCTTTTCTACGATGTCTTTTTTGTTTTAAAGTATATGAGAATATGTATCTACAACAGATTAGGTGAGGTATAATACTTTTTATGAAATCATTTATGTTAGTGAATCCCTAAATCAGTAATCTTTTTTGTTTACATAATGAAACAATGTTAAACTCTCGATGACAATGATTTATAATAAAATATTGATTAAATTGTGATGATTTAAATAAACATACTATTTGTAAGTGATTAATGATACTTAATCTTTTCTAAATAGGAATATGTATTTATTTGCTTATTTTTTTATAATACTCTAAACCAATGAACATATTTATGCTTAATATCTTAATTTTTATGTTATGAATAACTAAATCAGGAATTCTTTTCTACAAGGTCTTTTTTATTTTAAAGTATATGAGAATATGTATCTACAACAGATTAGGTGAGGTATAACACTTTTTATGGAATCATTTATGTTTGTGAATCCCTAAATCAGTAATCTTTTTTGTTAACATAATCAAACAATGTTAAACTCTCGATGACAATGATTTATAATAAAATATTGATTAAATTGTGATAATTTAAATAAACATACTATTTGTAAGTGATTAATGACACTTAATCTTTTCTAAATAGGAATATGTATTTATTTGCTTATTTTTTTTATAAAACTCTAAACCAATGAACATATTTATGCTGAATATCTTAATTTTTATGTTATGAATAACTAAATCATGTATTCTTTTCTACGAGGTATTTTTTGTTTTAAAGTATATGAGAATATGTATCTACAACAGATTAGGTGAGGTATAATACTTTTTATGGAATCATTTATGTTTGTGAATCCCTACATCAGTAATCTTTTTTGTTAACATAATCAATCAATGTTAAACTCTCGATGACAATGATTTATAATAAAATATTGATTAAATTGTGATGATTTAAATAAACATACTATTTGTAAGTGATTAATGATACTTAATCTTTTCTAAATAGGAATATGTATTTATTTGTTTAATTTTTTTATAAAACTCTAAACCAATGAACATATTTATGCTTAATATCTTAATTTTTATGTTATGAATAACTAAATCATGTTTTCTTTTCTACGAGGTCTTTTTTATTTTAAAGTATATGAGAATATGTATCTACAACAGATTAGGTGAGGTATAATACTTTTTATGGAATCATTTATGTTTGTGAATCCCTAAATCAGTAATCTTTTTTTTTAACATAATCAAACAATGTTAAACTCTGGATGACAATGATTTATAATGAAATATTGATTAAATTGTGATGATTTAAATAAACATACTATTTGTAAGTGATTAATGACACTTAATCTTTTCTAAATAGGAATATGTATTTATTTGTTTATTTTTTTTATAAAACTCTAAACCAATGAACATATTTATGCTTAATATCTTAATTTTTATGTTATGAATAACTAAATCATGTATTCTTTTCTACGAGGTCTTTTTTATTTTAAAGTATATGAGAATATGTATCTACAACAGATTAGGTGAGGTATAATACTTTTTATGGAATCATTTATGTTTGTGAATCCCTAAATCAGTAATCTTTTTTGTTAACATAATCAAACAATGTTAAACTCTCAATGACAATGATTTATAATAAAATATTGATTAAATTGTGATGATTTAAATAAACATACTATTTGTAAGTTATTAATGACACTTAATCTTTTCTAAATAGGAATATGTATTTATTTGCTTATTTTTTTATAAAACTCTAAACCAATGAACATATTTATGCTTAATATCTTAATTTTTATGTTATGAATAACTAAATCATGTATTCTTTTCTACGAGGTCTTTTTTGTTTTAAAGTATATGAGAATATGTATCTACAACAGATTAGGTGTGGTATAATACTTTTTATGAAATCATTTATGTTTGTGAATCCCTAAATCAGTAATCTTTTTTGTTAACATAATTAAACAATGTTAAACTCTCGATGAAAATGATTTATAATAAAATATTGATTAAATTGTGATGATTTAAATAAACATACTATTTGTAAGTTATTAATGACACTTAATCTTTTCTAAATAGGAATATGTATTTATTTGCTTATTTTTTTATAAAACTCTAAACCAATGAACATATTTATGCTTAATATCTTAATTTTTATGTTATGAATAACTAAATCATGTATTCTTTTCTACGAGGTCTTTTTTGTTTTAAAGTATATGAGAATATGTATCTACAACAGATTAGGTGTGGTATAATACTTTTTATGAAATCATTTATGTTAGTGAATCCCTAAATCAGTAATCTTTTTTGTTTACATAATGAAACAATGTTAAACTCTCGATGACAATGATTTATAATAAAATATTGATTAAATTGTGATGATTTAAATAAACATACTATTTGTAAGTGATTAATGATACTTAATCTTTTCTAAATAGGAATATGTATTTATTTGCTTATTTTTTTATAATACTCTAAACCAATGAACATATTTATGCTTAATATCTTAATTTTTATGTTATGAATAACTAAATCAGGAATTCTTTTCTACAAGGTCTTTTTTATTTTAAAGTATATGAGAATATGTATCTACAACAGATTAGGTGAGGTATAACACTTTTTATGGAATCATTTATGTTTGTGAATCCCTAAATCAGTAATCTTTTTTGTTAACATAATCACACAATGTTAAACTCTCAATGACAATGATTTATAATAAAATATTGATTAAATTGTGATGATTTAAATAAACATACTATTTGTAAGTGATTAATGACACTTAATCTTTTCTAAATAGGAATATGTATTTATTTGCTTATTTTTTTTATAAAACTCAAAACCAATGAACATATTTATGCTTAATATCTTAATTTTTATGTTATGAATAACTAAATCATGTATTCTTTTCTACGAGGTCTTTTTTGTTTTAAAGTATATGAGAATATGTATCTACAACAGATTAGGTGTGGTATAATACTTTTTATGGAATCATTTATGTTTGTGAATCCCTAAATCAGTAATCTTTTTTGTTAACATAATTAAACAATGTTAAACTCTCGATGAAAATGATTTATAATAAAATATTGATTAAATTGTGATGATTTAAATAAACATACTATTTGTAAGTTATTAATGACACTTAATCTTTTCTAAATAGGAATATGTATTTATTTGCTTATTTTTTTTATAAAACTCTAAACCAATGAACATATTTATGCTTAATATCTTAATTTTTATGTTATGAATAACTAAATCATGTATTCTTTTCTACGAGGTCTTTTTTATTTTAAAGTATATGAGAATATGTATCTACAACAGATTAGGTGAGGTATAATACTTTTTATGGAATCATTTATGTTTGTGAATCCCTAAATCAGTAATCTTTTTTGTTAACATAATCAAACAATGTTAAACTCTCGATGACAATGATTTATAATAAAATATTGATTAAATTGTGATGATTTAAATAAACATACTATTTGTAAGTGATTAATGACACTTAATCTTTTCTAAATAGGAATATATATTTATTTGCTTATTTTTTTTATAAAACTCAAAACCAATGAACATATTTATGCTTAATATCTTAATTTTTATGTTATGAATAACTAAATCATGTATTCTTTTCTACGATGTCTTTTTTGTTTTAAAGTATATGAGAATATGTATCTACAACAGATTAGGTGAGGTATAATACTTTTTATGAAATCATTTATGTTAGTGAATCCCTAAATCAGTAATCTTTTTTGTTTACATAATGAAACAATGTTAAACTCTCGATGACAATGATTTATAATAAAATATTGATTAAATTGTGATGATTTAAATAAACATACTATTTGTAAGTGATTAATGATACTTAATCTTTTCTAAATAGGAATATGTATTTATTTGCTTATTTTTTTATAATACTCTAAACCAATGAACATATTTATGCTTAATATCTTAATTTTTATGTTATGAATAACTAAATCAGGAATTCTTTTCTACAAGGTCTTTTTTATTTTAAAGTATATGAGAATATGTATCTACAACAGATTAGGTGAGGTATAACACTTTTTATGGAATCATTTATGTTTGTGAATCCCTAAATCAGTAATCTTTTTTGTTAACATAATCAAACAATGTTAAACTCTCGATGACAATGATTTATAATAAAATATTGATTAAATTGTGATAATTTAAATAAACATACTATTTGTAAGTGATTAATGACACTTAATCTTTTCTAAATAGGAATATGTATTTATTTGCTTATTTTTTTTATAAAACTCTAAACCAATGAACATATTTATGCTGAATATCTTAATTTTTATGTTATGAATAACTAAATCATGTATTCTTTTCTACGAGGTATTTTTTGTTTTAAAGTATATGAGAATATGTATCTACAACAGATTAGGTGAGGTATAATACTTTTTATGGAATCATTTATGTTTGTGAATCCCTACATCAGTAATCTTTTTTGTTAACATAATCAATCAATGTTAAACTCTCGATGACAATGATTTATAATAAAATATTGATTAAATTGTGATGATTTAAATAAACATACTATTTGTAAGTGATTAATGATACTTAATCTTTTCTAAATAGGAATATGTATTTATTTGTTTAATTTTTTTATAAAACTCTAAACCAATGAACATATTTATGCTTAATATCTTAATTTTTATGTTATGAATAACTAAATCATGTTTTCTTTTCTACGAGGTCTTTTTTATTTTAAAGTATATGAGAATATGTATCTACAACAGATTAGGTGAGGTATAATACTTTTTATGGAATCATTTATGTTTGTGAATCCCTAAATCAGTAATCTTTTTTTTTTAACATAATCAAACAATGTTAAACTCTGGATGACAATGATTTATAATGAAATATTGATTAAATTGTGATGATTTAAATAAACATACTATTTGTAAGTGATTAATGACATTTAATCTTTTCTAAATAGGAATATGTATTTATTTGTTTATTTTTTTTATAAAACTCTAAACCAATGAACATATTTATGCTTAATATCTTAATTTTTATGTTATGAATAACTAAATCATGTATTCTTTTCTACGAGGTCTTTTTTATTTTAAAGTATATGAGAATATGTATCTACAACAGATTAGGTGAGGTATAATACTTTTTATGGAATCATTTATGTTTGTGAATCCCTAAATCAGTAATCTTTTTTGTTAACATAATCAAACAATGTTAAACTCTCAATGACAATGATTTATAATAAAATATTGATTAAATTGTGATGATTTAAATAAACATACTATTTGTAAGTTATTAATGACACTTAATCTTTTCTAAATAGGAATATGTATTTATTTGCTTATTTTTTTATAAAACTCTAAACCAATGAACATATTTATGCTTAATATCTTAATTTTTATGTTATGAATAACTAAATCATGTATTCTTTTCTACGAGGTCTTTTTTGTTTTAAAGTATATGAGAATATGTATCTACAACAGATTAGGTGTGGTATAATACTTTTTATGAAATCATTTATGTTTGTGAATCCCTAAATCAGTAATCTTTTTTGTTAACATAATTAAACAATGTTAAACTCTCGATGAAAATGATTTATAATAAAATATTGATTAAATTGTGATGATTTAAATAAACATACTATTTGTAAGTTATTAATGACACTTAATCTTTTCTAAATAGGAATATGTATTTATTTGCTTATTTTTTTATAAAACTCTAAACCAATGAACATATTTATGCTTAATATCTTAATTTTTATGTTATGAATAACTAAATCATGTATTCTTTTCTACGAGGTCTTTTTTGTTTTAAAGTATATGAGAATATGTATCTACAACAGATTAGGTGTGGTATAATACTTTTTATGAAATCATTTATGTTAGTGAATCCCTAAATCAGTAATCTTTTTTGTTTACATAATGAAACAATGTTAAACTCTCGATGACAATGATTTATAATAAAATATTGATTAAATTGTGATGATTTAAATAAACATACTATTTGTAAGTGATTAATGATACTTAATCTTTTCTAAATAGGAATATGTATTTATTTGCTTATTTTTTTATAATACTCTAAACCAATGAACATATTTATGCTTAATATCTTAATTTTTATGTTATGAATAACTAAATCAGGAATTCTTTTCTACAAGGTCTTTTTTATTTTAAAGTATATGAGAATATGTATCTACAACAGATTAGGTGAGGTATAACACTTTTTATGGAATCATTTATGTTTGTGAATCCCTAAATCAGTAATCTTTTTTGTTAACATAATCAAACAATGTTAAACTCTCGATGACAATGATTTATAATAAAATATTGATTAAATTGTGATAATTTAAATAAACATACTATTTGTAAGTGATTAATGACACTTAATCTTTTCTAAATAGGAATATGTATTTATTTGCTTATTTTTTTTATAAAACTCTAAACCAATGAACATATTTATGCTGAATATCTTAATTTTTATGTTATGAATAACTAAATCATGTATTCTTTTCTACGAGGTATTTTTTGTTTTAAAGTATATGAGAATATGTATCTACAACAGATTAGGTGAGGTATAATACTTTTTATGGAATCATTTATGTTTGTGAATCCCTACATCAGTAATCTTTTTTGTTAACATAATCAAACAATGTTAAACTCTCGATGACAATGATTTATAATAAAATATTGATTAAATTGTGATGATTTAAATAAACATACTATTTGTAAGTGATTAATGACACTTAATCTTTTCTAAATAGGAATATATATTTATTTGCTTATTTTTTTTATAAAACTCAAAACCAATGAACATATTTATGCTTAATATCTTAATTTTTATGTTATGAATAACTAAATCATGTATTCTTTTCTACGATGTCTTTTTTGTTTTAAAGTATATGAGAATATGTATCTACAACAGATTAGGTGAGGTATAATACTTTTTATGAAATCATTTATGTTAGTGAATCCCTAAATCAGTAATCTTTTTTGTTTACATAATGAAACAATGTTAAACTCTCGATGACAATGATTTATAATAAAATATTGATTAAATTGTGATGATTTAAATAAACATACTATTTGTAAGTGATTAATGATACTTAATCTTTTCTAAATAGGAATATGTATTTATTTGCTTATTTTTTTATAATACTCTAAACCAATGAACATATTTATGCTTAATATCTTAATTTTTATGTTATGAATAACTAAATCAGGAATTCTTTTCTACAAGGTCTTTTTTATTTTAAAGTATATGAGAATATGTATCTACAACAGATTAGGTGAGGTATAACACTTTTTATGGAATCATTTATGTTTGTGAATCCCTAAATCAGTAATCTTTTTTGTTAACATAATCAAACAATGTTAAACTCTCGATGACAATGATTTATAATAAAATATTGATTAAATTGTGATAATTTAAATAAACATACTATTTGTAAGTGATTAATGACACTTAATCTTTTCTAAATAGGAATATGTATTTATTTGCTTATTTTTTTTATAAAACTCTAAACCAATGAACATATTTATGCTGAATATCTTAATTTTTATGTTATGAATAACTAAATCATGTATTCTTTTCTACGAGGTATTTTTTGTTTTAAAGTATATGAGAATATGTATCTACAACAGATTAGGTGAGGTATAATACTTTTTATGGAATCATTTATGTTTGTGAATCCCTACATCAGTAATCTTTTTTGTTAACATAATCAATCAATGTTAAACTCTCGATGACAATGATTTATAATAAAATATTGATTAAATTGTGATGATTTAAATAAACATACTATTTGTAAGTGATTAATGATACTTAATCTTTTCTAAATAGGAATATGTATTTATTTGCTTATTTTTTTATAATACTCTAAACCAATGAACATATTTATGCTTAATATCTTAATTTTTATGTTATGAATAACTAAATCATGTATTCTTTTCTACAAGGTCTTTTTTATTTTAAAGTATATGAGAATATGTATCTACAACAGATTAGGTGAGGTATAACACTTTTTATGGAATCATTTATGTTTGTGAATCCCTAAATCAGTAATCTTTTTTTTTAACATAATCAAACAATGTTAAACTCTAGATGACAATGATTTATAATGAAATATTGATTAAATTGTGATGATTTAAATAAACATACTATTTGTAAGTGATTAATGACACTTAATCTTTTCTAAATAGGAATATGTATTTATTTGCTTATTTTTTTTATAAAACTCTAAACCAATGAACATATTTATGCTTAATATCTTAATTTTTATGTTATGAATAACTAAATCATGTATTCTTTTCTACGAGGTCTTTTTTGTTTTAAAGTATATGAGAATATGTATCTACAACAGATTAGGTGTGGTATAATACTTTTTATGGAATCATTTATGTTTGTGAATCCCTAAATCAGTAATCTTTTTTGTTAACATAATTAAACAATGTTAAACTCTCGATGAAAATGATTTATAATAAAATATTGATTAAATTGTGATGATTTAAATAAACATACTATTTGTAAGTTATTAATGACACTTAATCTTTTCTAAATAGGAATATGTATTTATTTGCTTATTTTTTTATAATACTCTAAACCAATGAACATATTTATGCTTAATATCTTAATTTTTATGTTATGAATAACTAAATCAGGAATTCTTTTCTACAAGGTCTTTTTTATTTTAAAGTATATGAGAATATGTATCTACAACAGATTAGGTGAGGTATAACACTTTTTATGGAATCATTTATGTTTGTGAATCCCTAAATCAGTAATCTTTTTTGTTAACATAATCAAACAATGTTAAACTCTCGATGACAATGATTTATAATAAAATATTGATTAAATTGTGATAATTTAAATAAACATACTATTTGTAAGTGATTAATGACACTTAATCTTATCTAAATAGGAATATGTATTTATTTGCTTATTTTTTTTATAAAACTCTAAACCAGTGAACATATTTATGCTGAATATCTTAATTTTTTTGTTATGAATAACTAAATCATTTATTCTTTTCTACGAGGTCTTTTTTATTTTAAAGTATATGAGAATATGTATCTACAACAGATTAGGTGAGGTATAATACTTTTTATGGAATCATTTATGTTTGTGAATCCCTAAATCAGTAATCTTTTTTGTTAACATAATCAAACAATGTTAAACTCTCAATGACAATGATTTATAATAAAATATTGATTAAATTGTGATGATTTAAATAAACATACTATTTGTAAGTGATTAATGACACTTAATCTTTTCTAAATAGGAATATGTATTTATTTGCTTATTTTTTTTATAAAACTCAAAACCAATGAACATATTTATGCTTAATATCTTAATTTTTATGTTATGAATAACTAAATCATGTATTCTTTTCTACGAGGTCTTTTTTGTTTTAAAGTATATTAGAATATGTATCTACAACAGATTAGGTGTGGTATAATACTTTTTATGGAATCATTTATGTTTGTGAATCCCTAAATCAGTAATCTTTTTTGTTAACATAATTAAACAATGTTAAACTCTCGATGAAAATGATTTATAATAAAATATTGATTAAATTGTGATGATTTAAATAAACATACTATTTGTAAGTTATTAATGACACTTAATCTTTTCTAAATAGGAATATGTATTTATTTGCTTATTTTTTTTATAAAACTCTAAACCAATGAACATATTTATGCTTAATATCTTAATTTTTGTGTTATGAATAACTAAATCATGTATTCTTTTCTACGAGGTCTTTTTTGTTTTAAAGTATATGAGAATATGTATCTACAACAGATTAGGTGTGGTATAATACTTTTTATGGAATCATTTATGTTTGTGAATCCCTAAATCAGTAATCTTTTTTGTTAACATAATTAAACAATGTTAAACTCTCGATGAAAATGATTTATAATAAAATATTGATTAAATTGTGATGATTTAAATAAACATACTATTTGTAAGTTATTAATGACACTTAATCTTTTCTAAATAGGAATATGTATTTATTTGCTTATTTTTTTTATAAAACTCAAAACCAATGAACATATTTATGCTTAATATCTTAATTTTTATGTTATGAATAACTAAATCATGTATTCTTTTCTACGAGGTCTTTTTTATTTTAAAGTATATGAGAATATGTATCTACAACAGATTAGGTGAGGTATAATACTTTTTATGGAATCATTTATGTTTGTGAATCCCTAAATCAGTAATCTTTTTTGTTAACATAATCAAACAATGTTAAACTCTCGAGGACAATGATTTATAATAAAATATTGATTAAATTGTGATGATTTAAATAAACATACTATTTGTAAGTGATTAATGACACTTAATCTTTTCTAAATAGGAATATATATTTATTTGCTTATTTTTTTTATAAAACTCAAAACCAATGAACATATTTATGCTTAATATCTTAATTTTTATGTTATGAATAACTAAATCATGTATTCTTTTCTACGATGTCTTTTTTGTTTTAAAGTATATGAGAATATGTATCTACAACAGATTAGGTGAGGTATAATACTTTTTATGAAATCATTTATGTTAGTGAATCCCTAAATCAGTAATCTTTTTTGTTAACATAATGAAACAATGTTAAACTCTCGATGACAATGATTTATAATAAAATATTGATTAAATTGTGATGATTTAAATAAACATACTATTTGTAAGTGATTAATGACACTTAATCTTTTCTAAATAGGAATATGTATTTATTTGCTTATTTTTTTATAAAACTCAAAACCAATGAACATATTTATGCTTAATATCTTAATTTTTATGTTATGAATAACTAAATCATGTATTCTTTTCTACGATGTCTTTTTTGTTTTAAAGTATATGAGAATATGTATCTACAACAGATTAGGTGAGGTATAATACTTTTTATGAAATCATTTATGTTAGTGAATCCCTAAATCAGTAATCTTTTTTGTTAACATAATGAAACAATGTTAAACTCTCGATGACAATGATTTATAATAAAATATTGATTAAATTGTGATGATTTAAATAAACATACTATTTGTAAGTGATTAATGACACTTAATCTTTTCTAAATAGGAATATGTATTTATTTGTTTATTTTTTTTATAAAACTCTAAACCAATGAACATATTTATGCTTAATATCTTAATTTTTATGTTATGAATAACTAAATCATGTATTCTTTTCTACGAGGTCTTTTTTGTTTTAAAGTATATGAGAATATGTATCCACAACAGATTAGGTGTGGTATAATACTTTTTATGAAATCATTTATGTTAGTGAATCCCTAAATCAGTAATCTTTTTTGTTAACATAATGAAACAATGTTAAACTCTCGATGACAATGATTTATAATAAAATATTGATTAAATTGTGATGATTTAAATAAACATACTATTTGTAAGTGATTAATGATACTTAATCTTTTCTAAATAGGAATATGTATTTATTTGCTTATTTTTTTTATAAAACTCTAAACCAATGAACATATTTATGCTTAATATCTTAATTTTTATGTTATGAATAACTAAATCATGTATTCTTTTCTACGAGGTCTTTTTTATTTTAAAGTATATGAGAATATGTATCTTCAACAGATTAGGTGAGGTATAATACTTTTTATGGAATCATTTATGTTTGTGAATCCCTAAATCAGTAATCTTTTTTGTTAACATAATCAAACAATGTTAAACTCTCGATGACAATGATTTATAATAAAATATTGATTAAATTGTGATGATTTAAATAAACATACTATTTGTAAGTGATTAATGACACTTAATCTTTTCTAAATAGGAATATATGTTTATTTGCTTATTTTTTTTATAAAACTCAAAACCAATGAACATATTTATGCTTAATATCTTAATTTTTATGTTATGAATAACTAAATCATGTATTCTTTTCTACGATGTCTTTTTTGTTTTAAAGTATATGAGAATATGTATCTACAACAGATTAGGTGAGGTATAATACTTTTTATGAAATCATTTATGTTAGTGAATCCCTAAATCAGTAATCTTTTTTGTTAACATAATGAAACAATGTTAAACTCTCGATGACAATGATTTATAATAAAATATTGATTAAATTGTGATGATTTAAATAAACATACTATTTGTAAGTGATTAATGATACTTAATCTTTTCTAAATAGGAATATGTATTTATTTGCTTATTTTTTTATAATACTCTAAACCAATGAACATATTTATGCTTAATATCTTAATTTTTATGTTATGAATAACTAAATCAGGAATTCTTTTCTACAAGGTCTTTTTTATTTTAAAGTATATGAGAATATGTATCTACAACAGATTAGGTGAGGTATAACACTTTTTATGGAATCATTTATGTTTGTGAATCCCTAAATCAGTAATCTTTTTTTTAACATAATCAAACAATGTTAAACTCTGGATGACAATGATTTATAATGAAATATTGATTAAATTGTGATGATTTAAATAAACATACTATTTGTAAGTGATTAATGACACTTAATCTTTTCTAAATAGGAATATGTATTTATTTGTTTATTTTTTTTATAAAACTCTAAACCAATGAACATATTTATGCTTAATATCTTAATTTTTATGTTATGAATAACTAAATCATGTATTCTTTTCTACGAGGTGTTTTTTGTTTTAAAGTATATGAGAATATGTATCTACAACAGATTAGGTGTGGTATAATACTTTTTATGGAATCATTTATGTTTGTGAATCCCTAAATCAGTAATCTTTTTTGTTAACATAATACACAATGTTAAACTCTCGATGAAAATGATTTATAATAAAATATTGATTAAATTGTGATGATTTTAATAAACATACTATTTGTAAGTGATTAATGACACTTAATCTTTTCTAAATAGGAATATGTATTTATTTGTTTATTTTTTTTATAAAACTCTAAACCAATGAACATATTTATGCTTAATATCTTAATTTTTATGTTATGAATAACTAAATCATGTATTCTTTTCTACGAGGTCTTTTTTATTTTAAAGTATATGAGAATATGTATCTACAACAGATTAGGTGAGGTATAATACTTTTTATGGAATCATTTATGTTTGTGAATCCCTAAATCAGTAATCTTTTTTGTTAACATAATCAAACAATGTTAAACTCTTAATGACAATGATTTATAATAAAATATTGATTAAATTGTGATGATTTAAATAAACATACTATTTGTAAGTGATTAATGACACTTAATCTTTTCTAAATAGGAATATGTATTTATTTGCTTATTTTTTTTATAAAACTCAAAACCAATGAACATATTTATGCTTAATATCTTAATTTTTATGTTATGAATAACTAAATCATGTATTCTTTTCTACGAGGTCTTTTTTGTTTTAAAGTATATGAGAATATGTATCTACAACAGATTAGGTGTGGTATAATACTTTTTATGGAATCATTTATGTTTGTGAATCCCTAAATCAGTAATCTTTTTTGTTAACATAATCACACAATGTTAAACTCTCAATGACAATGATTTATAATAAAATATTGATTAAATTGTGATGATTTAAATAAACATACTATTTGTAAGTGATTAATGACACTTAATCTTTTCTAAATAGGAATATGTATTTATTTGCTTATTTTTTTTATAAAACTCAAAACCAATGAACATATTTATGCTTAATATCTTAATTTTTATGTTATGAATAACTAAATCATGTATTCTTTTCTACGAGGTCTTTTTTGTTTTAAAGTATATGAGAATATGTATCTACAACAGATTAGGTGTGGTATAATACTTTTTATGGAATCATTTATGTTTGTGAATCCCTAAATCAGTAATCTTTTTTGTTAACATAATTAAACAATGTTAAACTCTCGATGAAAATGATTTATAATAAAATATTGATTAAATTGTGATGATTTAAATAAACATACTATTTGTAAGTTATTAATGACACTTAATCTTTTCTAAATAGGAATATGTATTTATTTGCTTATTTTTTTTATAAAACTCTAAACCAATGAACATATTTATGCTTAATATCTTAATTTTTATGTTATGAATAACTAAATCATGTATTCTTTTCTACGAGGTCTTTTTTATTTTAAAGTATATGAGAATATGTATCTACAACAGATTAGGTGCGGTATAATACTTTTTATGGAATCATTTATGTTTGTGAATCCCTAAATCAGTAATCTTTTTTGTTAACATAATCAAACAATGTTAAACTCTCGATGACAATGATTTATAATAAAATATTGATTAAATTGTGATGATTTAAATAAACATACTATTTGTAAGTGATTAATGACACTTAATCTTTTCTAAATAGGAATATATATTTATTTGCTTATTTTTTTTATAAAACTCAAAACCAATGAACATATTTATGCTTAATATCTTAATTTTTATGTTATGAATAACTAAATCATGTATTCTTTTCTACGATGTCTTTTTTGTTTTAAAGTATATGAGAATATGTATCTACAACAGATTAGGTGAGGTATAATACTTTTTATGAAATCATTTATGTTAGTGAATCCCTAAATCAGTAATCTTTTTTGTTAACATAATGAAACAATGTTAAACTCTCGATGACAATGATTTATAATAAAATATTGATTAAATTGTGATGATTTAAATAAACATACTATTTGTAAGTGATTAATGATACTTAATCTTTTCTAAATAGGAATATGTATTTATTTGCTTATTTTTTTATAATACTCTAAACCAATGAACATATTTATGCTTAATATCTTAATTTTTATGTTATGAATAACTAAATCAGGAATTCTTTTCTACAAGGTCTTTTTTATTTTAAAGTATATGAGAATATGTATCTACAACAGATTAGGTGAGGTATAACACTTTTTATGGAATTATTTATGTTTGTGAATCCCTAAATCAGTAATCTTTTTTGTTAACATAATCAAACAATGTTAAACTCTCGATGACAATGATTTATAATAAAATATTGATTAAATTGTGATAATTGAAATAAACATACTATTTGTAAGTGATTAATGACACTTAATCTTTTCTAAATAGGAATATGTATTTATTTGCTTATTTTTTTTATAAAACTCTAAACCAATGAACATATTTATGCTGAATATCTTAATTTTTATGTTATGAATAACTAAATCATGTATTCTTTTCTACGAGGTATTTTTTGTTTTAAAGTATATGAGAATATGTATCTACAACAGATTAGGTGAGGTATAATACTTTTTATGGAATCATTTATGTTTGTGAATCCCTACATCAGTAATCTTTTTTGTTAACATAATCAATCAATGTTAAACTCTCGATGACAATGATTTATAATAAAATATTGATTAAATTGTGATGATTTAAATAAACATACTATTTGTAAGTGATTAATGATACTTAATCTTTTCTAAATAGGAATATGTATTTATTTGCTTATTTTTTTATAATACTCTAAACCAATGAACATATTTATGCTTAATATCTTAATTTTTATGTTATGAATAACTAAATCATGTATTCTTTTCTACAAGGTCTTTTTTATTTTAAAGTATATGAGAATATGTATCTACAACAGATTAGGTGAGGTATAACACTTTTTATGGAATCATTTATGTTTGTGAATCCCTAAATCAGTAATCTTTTTTTTTAACATAATCAAACAATGTTAAACTCTAGATGACAATGATTTATAATGAAATATTGATTAAATTGTGATGATTTAAATAAACATACTATTTGTAAGTGATTAATGACACTTAATCTTTTCTAAATAGGAATATGTATTTATTTGTTTATTTTTTTTATAAAACTCTAAACCAATGAACATATTTATGCTTAATATCTTAATTTTTATGTTATGAATAACTAAATCATGTATTCTTTTCTACGAGGTCTTTTTTGTTTTAAAGTATATGAGAATATGTATCCACAACAGATTAGGTGTGGTATAATACTTTTTATGGAATCATTTATGTTTGTGAATCCCTAAATCAGTAATCTTTTTTGTTAACATAATTAAACAATGTTAAACTCTCGATGAAAATGATTTATAATAAAATATTGATTAAATTGTGATGATTTAAATAAACATACTATTTGTAAGTGATTAATGACACTTAATCTTTTCTAAATAGGAATATGTATTTATTTGCTTATTTTTTTTATAAAACTCTAAACCAATGAACATATTTATGCTTAATATCTTAATTTTTATGTTATGAATAACTAAATCATGTATTCTTTTCTACGAGGTCTTTTTTATTTTAAAGTATATGAGAATATGTATCTACAACAGATTAGGTGAGGTATAATACTTTTTATGGAATCATTTATGTTTGTGAATCCCTAAATCAGTAATCTTTTTTGTTAACATAATCAAACAATGTTAAACTCTCGATGACAATGATTTATAATAAAATATTGATTAAATTGTGATGATTTAAATAAACATACTATTTGTAAGTGATTAATGACACTTAATCTTTTCTAAATAGGAATATATATTTATTTGCTTATTTTTTTTATAAAACTCAAAAACAATGAACATATTTATGCTTAATATCTTAATTTTTATGTTATGAATAACTAAATCATGTATTCTTTTCTACGATGTCTTTTTTGTTTTAAAGTATATGAGAATATGTATCTACAACAGATTAGGTGAGGTATAATACTTTTTATGAAATCATTTATGTTAGTGAATCCCTAAATCAGTAATCTTTTTTGTTAACATAATGAAACAATGTTAAACTCTCGATGACAATGATTTATAATAAAATATTGATTAAATTGTGATGATTTAAATAAACATACTATTTGTAAGTGATTAATGATACTTAATCTTTTCAAAATAGGAATATGTATTTATTTGCTTATTTTTTTATAATACTCTAAACCAATGAACATATTTATGCTTAATATCTTAATTTTTATGTTATGAATAACTAAATCAGGAATTCTTTTCTACAAGGTCTTTTTTATTTTAAAGTATATGAGAATATGTATCTACAACAGATTAGGTGAGGTATAACACTTTTTATGGAATCATTTATGTTTGTGAATCCCTAAATCAGTAATCTTTTTTGTTTACATAATCAAACAATGTTAAACTCTCGATGACAATGATTTATAATAAAATATTGATTAAATTGTGATGATTTAAATAAACATACTATTTGTAAGTGATTAATGACACTTAATCTTTTCTAAATAGGAATATGTATTTATTTGCTTATTTTTTTTATAAAACTCAAAACCAATGAACATATTTATGCTTAATATCTTAATTTTTATGTTATGAATAACTAAATCATGTATTCTTTTCTACGAGGTCTTTTTTTTTTTAAAGTATATGAGAATATGTATCTACAACAGATTAGGTGAGGTATAATACTTTTTATGGAATCATTTATGTTTGTGAATCCCTACATTAGTAATCTTTTTTGTTAACATAATCAATCAATGTTAAACTCTCGATGACAATGATTTATAATAAAATATTGATTAAATTGTGATGATTTAAATAAACATACTATTTGTAAGTGATTAATGACACTTAATCTTTTCTAAATAGGAATATGTATTTATTTGCTTATTTTTTTTATAAAACTCTAAACCAATGAACATATTTATGCTTAATATCTTAATTTTTATGTTATGAATAACTAAATCATGTATTCTTTTCTACGAGGTCTTTTTTATTTTAAAGTATATGAGAATATGTATCTACAACAGATTAGGTGAGGTATAATACTTTTTATGGAATCATTTATGTTTGTGAATCCCTAAATCAGTAATCTTTTTTGTTAACATAATCAAACAATGTTAAACTCTCAATGACAATGATTTATAATAAAATATTGATTAAATTGTGATGATTTAAATAAACATACTATTTGTAAGTGATTAATGACACTTAATCTTTTCTAAATAGGAATATGTATTTATTTGCTTATTTTTTTTATAAAACTCAAAACCAATGAACATATTTATGCTTAATATCTTAATTTTTATGTTATGAATAACTAAATTATGTATTCTTTTCTACGAGGTCTTTTTTGTTTTAAAGTATATGAGAATATGTATCTACAACAGATTAGGTGTGGTATAATACTTTTTATGGAATCATTTATGTTTGTGAATCCCTAAATCAGTAATCTTTTTTGTTAACATAATCACACAATGTTAAACTCTCAATGACAATGATTTATAATAAAATATTGATTAAATTGTGATGATTTAAATAAACATACTATTTGTAAGTGATTAATGACACTTAATCTTTTCTAAATAGGAATATGTATTTATTTGCTTATTTTTTTTATAAAACTCAAAACCAATGAACATATTTATGCTTAATATCTTAATTTTTATGTTATGAATAACTAAATCATGTATTGTTTTCTACGAGGTCTTTTTTGTTTTAAAGTATATGAGAATATGTATCTACAACAGATTAGGTGTGGTATAATACTTTTTATGGAATCATTTATGTTTGTGAATCCCTAAATCAGTAATCTTTTTTGTTAACATAATTAAACAATGTTAAACTCTCGATGAAAATGATTTATAATAAAATATGGATTAAATTGTGATGATTTAAATAAACATACTATTTGTAAGTTATTAATGACACTTAATCTTTTCTAAATAGGAATATGTATTTATTTGCTTATTTTTTTTATAAAACTCTAAACCAATGAACATATTTATGCTTAATATCTTAATTTTTATGTTATGAATAACTAAATCATGTATTCTTTTCTACGAGGTCTTTTTTATTTTAAAGTATATGAGAATATGTATCTACAACAGATTAGGTGAGGTATAATACTTTTTATGGAATCATTTATGTTTGTGAATCCCTAAATCAGTAATCTTTTTTGTTAACATAATCAAACAATGTTAAACTCTCGATGACAATGATTTATAATAAAATATTGATTAAATTGTGATGATTTAAATAAACATACTATTTGTAAGTGATTAATGACACTTAATCTTTTCTAAATAGGAATATATATTTATTTGCTTATTTTTTTTATAAAACTCAAAACCAATGAACATATTTATGCTTAATATCTTAATTTTTATGTTATGAATAACTAAATCATGTATTCTTTTCTACGATGTCTTTTTTGTTTTAAAGTATATGAGAATATGTATCTACAACAGATTAGGTGAGGTATAATACTTTTTATGAAATCATTTATGTTAGTGAATCCCTAAATCAGTAATCTTTTTTGTTAACATAATTAAACAATGTTAAACTCTCGATGAAAATGATTTATAATAAAATATTGATTAAATTGTGATGATTTAAATAAACATACTATTTGTAAGTGATTAATGACACTTAATCTTTTCTAAATAGGAATATGTATTTATTTGCTTATTTTTTTTTATAAAACTCTAAACCAATGAACATATTTATGCTTAATATCTTAATTTTTATGTTATGAATAACTAAATCATGTATTCTTTTCTACGAGGTCTTTTTTATTTTAAAGTATATGAGAATATGTATCTACAACAGATTAGGTGAGGTATAATACTTTTTATGGAATCATTTATGTTTGTGAATCCCTAAATCAGTAATATATTTTGTTAACATAATCAAACAATGTTAAACTCTCGATGACAATGATTTATAATAAAATATTGATTAAATTGTGATGATTTAAATAAACATACTATTTGTAAGTGATTAATGACACTTAATCTTTTCTAAATAGGAATATGTATTTATTTGCTTATTTTTTTTTATAAAACTCTAAACCAATGAACATATTTATGCTTAATATCTTAATTTTTATGTTATGAATAACTAAATCATGTATTCATTTCTACGAGGTCTTTTTTGTTTTAAAGTATATGAGAATATGTATCTACAACAGATTAGGTGTGGTATAATACTTTTTATGGAATCATTTATGTTTGTGAATCACTAAATCAGTAATCTTTTTTGTTAACATAATTAAACAATGTTAAACTCTCGATGAAAATGATTTATAATAAAATATTGATTAAATTGTGATGATTTAAATAAACATACTATTTGTAAGTGATTAATGACACTTAATCTTTTCTAAATAGGAATATGTATTTATTTGCTTATTTTTTTTATAAAACTCTAAACCAATGAACATATTTATGCTTAATATCTTAATTTTTATGTTATGAATAACTAAATCATGTATTCTTTTCTACGAGGTATTTTTTGTTTTAAAGTATATGAGAATATGTATCTACAACAGATTAGGTGTGGTATAATACTTTTTATGGAATCATTTATGTTTGTGAATCCCTAAATCAGTAATCTTTTTTGTTAACATAATTAAACAATGTTAAAAACTCGATCAAAATGATTTATAATAAAATATTGATTAAATTGTGATGATTTAAATAAACATACTATTTGTAAGTGATTAATGACACTTAATCTTTTCTAAATAGGAATATGTATTTATTTGTTTATTTTTTTTATAAAACTCAAAACCAATGAACATATTTATGCTTAATATCTTAATTTTTATGTTATGAATAACTAAATCATGTATTCTTTTCTACGAGGTCTTTTTTATTTTTAAGTATATGAGAATATGTATCTACAACAGATTAGGTGAGGTATAATACATTTTATGGAATCATTTATGTTTGTGAATCCCTAAATCAGTAATCTTTTTTGTTAACATAATCAAACAATGTTAAACTCTCGATGACAATGATTTATAATAAAATGTTTATTAAATTGTGATGATTTAAATAAAAATACTATTTGTAAGTGATTAATGACACTTAATCTTTTCTAAATAGGAATATGTATTTATTTGCTTATTTTTTTTATAAAACTCTAAACCAATGAACATATTTATGCTTAATATCTTAATTTTTATGTTATGAATAACTAAATCATGTATTCTTTTCTACGAGGTCTTTTTTGTTTTAAAATATATGAGAATATGTATCTACAACAGATTAGGTGAGGTATAATACTTTTTATGGAATCATTTATGTTGGTGAATCCCTAAATCAGTAATCTTTTTTGTTAACATAATCAAACAATGTTAAACTCTCGATGACAATGATTTATAATAAAATATTGATTAAATTGTGATGATTTAAATAAACATACTATTTGTAAGTGATTAATGACACTTAATCTTTTCTAAATAGGAATATGTATTTATTTGCTTATTTTTTTTATAAAACTCAAAACCAATGAACATATTTATGCTTAATATCTTAATTTTTATGTTATGAATAACTAAATCAGGAATTCTTTTCTACAAGGTCTTTTTTATTTTAAAGTATATAAGAATATGTATCTACAACAGATTAGGTGAGGTATAATACTTTTTATGGAATCATTTATGTTTGTGAATCCCTAAATCAGTAATCTTTTTTGTTAACATAATCAAACAATGTTAAACTCTCGATGACAATGATTTATAATAAAATATTGATTAAATTGTGATGATTTAAATAAACATACTATTTGTAAGTGATTAATGACGCTTAATCTTTTCTAAATAGGAATATGTATTTATTTGCTTATTTTATTTATAAAACTCAAAACCAATGAACATATTTATGCTTAATATCTTAATTTTTATGTTATGAATAACTAAATCATGTATTCTTTTCTACGAGGTCTTTTTTGTTTTAAAGTATATGAGAATATGTATCTACAACAGATTAGGTGTGGTATAATACTTTTTATGGAATCATTTATGTTTGTGAATCCCTAAATCAGTAATCTTTTTTGTTAACATAATTAAACAATGTTAAACTCTCGATGAAAATGATTTATAATAAAATATTGATTAAATTGTGATGATTTAAATAAACATACTATTTGTAAGTTATTAATGACACTTAATCTTTTCTAAATAGGAATATGTATTTATTTGCTTATTTTTTTTATAAAACTCTAAACCAATGAACATATTTATGCTTAATATCTTAATTTTTATGTTATGAATAACTAAATCATGTATTCTTTTCTACGAGGTCTTTTTTATTTTAAAGTATATGAGAATATGTATCTACAACAGATTAGGTGAGGTATAATACTTTTTATGGAATCATTTATGTTTGTGAATCCCTAAATCAGTAATCTTTTTTGTTAACATAATCAAACAATGTTAAACTCTCGATGACAATGATTTATAATAAAATATTGATTAAATTGTGATGATTTAAATAAACATACTATTTGTAAGTGATTAATGACACTTAATCTTTTCTAAATAGGAATATTTATTTATTTGCTTATTTTTTTTATAAAACTCAAAACCAATGAACATATTTATGCTTAATATCTTAATTTTTATGTTATGAATAACTAAATCATGTATTCTTTTCTACGATGTCTTTTTTGTTTTAAAGTATATGAGAATATGTATCTACAACAGATTAGGTGAGGTATAATACTTTTTATGAAATCATTTATGTTAGTGAATCCCTAAATCAGTAATCTTTTTTGTTAACATAATGAAACAATGTTAAACTCTCGATGACAATGATTTATAATAAAATATTGATTAAATTGTGATGATTTAAATAAACATACTATTTGTAAGTGATTAATGACACTTAATCTTTTCTAAATAGGAATATGTATTTATTTGCTTATTTTTTTTTATAAAACTCTAAACCAATGAACATATTTATGCTTAATATCTTAATTTTTATGTTATGAATAACTAAATCATGTATTCTTTTCTACGAGGTCTTTTTTATTTTAAAGTATATGAGAATATGTATCTACAACAGATTAGGTGAGGTATAATACTTTTTATGGAATCATTTATGTTTGTGAATCCCTAAATCAGTAATCTTTTTTGTTAACATAATCAAACAATGTTAAACTCTCGATGACAATGATTTATAATAAAATATTGATTAAATTGTGATGATTTAAATAAACATACTATTTGTAAGTGATTAATGACACTTAATCTTTTCTAAATAGGAATATATATTTATTTGCTTATTTTTTTTATAAAACTCAAAACCAATGAACATATTTATGCTTAATATCTTAATTTTTATGTTATGAATAACTAAATCATGTATTCTTTTCTACGAGGTCTTTTTTGTTTTAAAGTATATGAGAATATGTATCTACAACAGATTAGGTGAGGTATAATACTTTTTATGGAATCATTTATGTTAGTGAATCCCTAAATCAGTAATCTTTTTTGTTAACATAATTAAACAATGTTAAACTCTCGATGAAAATGATTTATAATAAAATATTGATTAAATTGTGATGATTTAAATAAACATACTATTTGTAAGTGATTAATGACGCTTAATCTTTTCTAAATAGGAATATGTATTTATTTGCTTATTTTATTTATAAAACTCAAAACCAATGAACATATTTATGCTTAATATCTTAATTTTTATGTTATGAATAACTAAATCATGTATTCTTTTCTACGAGGTCTTTTTTGTTTTAAAGTATATGAGAATATGTATCTACAACAGATTAGGTGTGGTATAATACTTTTTATGGAATCATTTATGTTTGTGAATCCCTAAATCAGTAATCTTTTTTGTTAACATAATTAAACAATGTTAAACTCTCGATGAAAATGATTTATAATAAAATATTGATTAAATTGTGATGATTTAAATAAACATACTATTTGTAAGTTATTAATGACACTTAATCTTTTCTAAATAGGAATATGTATTTATTTGCTTATTTTTTTTATAAAACTCTAAACCAATGAACATATTTATGCTTAATATCTTAATTTTTATGTTATGAATAACTAAATCATGTATTCTTTTCTACGAGGTCTTTTTTATTTTAAAGTATATGAGAATATGTATCTACAACAGATTAGGTGAGGTATAATACTTTTTATGGAATCATTTATGTTTGTGAATCCCTAAATCAGTAATCTTTTTTGTTAACATAATCAAACAATGTTAAACTCTCGATGACAATGATTTATAATAAAATATTGATTAAATTGTGATGATTTAAATAAACATACTATTTGTAAGTGATTAATGACACTTAATCTTTTCTAAATAGGAATATTTATTTATTTGCTTATTTTTTTTATAAAACTCAAAACCAATGAACATATTTATGCTTAATATCTTAATTTTTATGTTATGAATAACTAAATCATGTATTCTTTTCTACGATGTCTTTTTTGTTTTAAAGTATATGAGAATATGTATCTACAACAGATTAGGTGAGGTATAATACTTTTTATGAAATCATTTATGTTAGTGAATCCCTAAATCAGTAATCTTTTTTGTTAACATAATGAAACAATGTTAAACTCTCGATGACAATGATTTATAATAAAATATTGATTAAATTGTGATGATTTAAATAAACATACTATTTGTAAGTGATTAATGACACTTAATCTTTTCTAAATAGGAATATGTATTTATTTGCTTATTTTTTTTTATAAAACTCTAAACCAATGAACATATTTATGCTTAATATCTTAATTTTTATGTTATGAATAACTAAATCATGTATTCTTTTCTACGAGGTCTTTTTTATTTTAAAGTATATGAGAATATGTATCTACAACAGATTAGGTGAGGTATAATACTTTTTATGGAATCATTTATGTTTGTGAATCCCTAAATCAGTAATCTTTTTTGTTAACATAATCAAACAATGTTAAACTCTCGATGACAATGATTTATAATAAAATATTGATTAAATTGTGATGATTTAAATAAACATACTATTTGTAAGTGATTAATGACACTTAATCTTTTCTAAATAGGAATATATATTTATTTGCTTATTTTTTTTATAAAACTCAAAACCAATGAACATATTTATGCTTAATATCTTAATTTTTATGTTATGAATAACTAAATCATGTATTCTTTTCTACGAGGTCTTTTTTGTTTTAAAGTATATGAGAATATGTATCTACAACAGATTAGGTGAGGTATAATACTTTTTATGGAATCATTTATGTTAGTGAATCCCTAAATCAGTAATCTTTTTTGTTAACATAATTAAACAATGTTAAACTCTCGATGAAAATGATTTATAATAAAATATTGATTAAATTGTGATGATTTAAATAAACATACTATTTGTAAGTGATTAATGACACTTAATCTTTTCTAAATAGGAATATGTATTTATTTGCTTATTTTTTTTTATAAAACTCTAAACCAATGAACATATTTATGCTTAATATCTTAATTTTTATGTTATGAATAACTAAATCATGTATTCTTTTCTACGAGGTCTTTTTTATTTTAAAGTATATGAGAATATGTATCTACAACAGATTAGGTGAGGTATAATACTTTTTATGGAATCATTTATGTTTGTGAATCCCTAAATCAGTAATATATTTTGTTAACATAATCAAACAATGTTAAACTCTCGATGACAATGATTTATAATAAAATATTGATTAAATTGTGATGATTTAAATAAACATACTATTTGTAAGTGATTAATGACACTTAATCTTTTCTAAATAGGAATATGTATTTATTTGCTTTTTTTTTTTTATAAAACTCTAAACCAATGAACATATTTATGCTTAATATCTTAATTTTTATGTTATGAATAACTAAATCATGTATTCATTTCTACGAGGTCTTTTTTGTTTTAAAGTATATGAGAATATGTATCTACAACAGATTAGGTGTGGTATAATACTCTTTATGGAATCATTTATGTTTGTGAATCACTAAATCAGTAATCTTTTTTGTTAACATAATTAAACAATGTTAAACTCTCGATGAAAATGATTTATAATAAAATATTGATTAAATTGTGATGATTTAAATAAACATACTATTTGTAAGTGATTAATGACACTTAATCTTTTCTAAATAGGAATATGTATTTATTTGCTTATTTTTTTTATAAAACTCTAAACCAATGAACATATTTATGCTTAATATCTTAATTTTTATGTTATGAATAACTAAATCATGTATTCTTTTCTACGAGGTATTTTTTGTTTTAAAGTATATGAGAATATGTATCTACAACAGATTAGGTGTGGTATAATACTTTTTATGGAATCATTTATGTTTGTGAATCCCTAAATCAGTAATCTTTTTTGTTAACATAATTAAACAATGTTAAAAACTCGATCAAAATGATTTATAATAAAATATTGATTAAATTGTGATGATTTAAATAAACATACTATTTGTAAGTGATTAATGACACTTAATCTTTTCTAAATAGGAATATGTATTTATTTGTTTATTTTTTTTATAAAACTCAAAACCAATGAACATATTTATGCTTAATATCTTAATTTTTATGTTATGAATAACTAAATCATGTATTCTTTTCTACGAGGTCTTTTTTATTTTAAAGTATATGAGAATATCTATCTACAACAGATTAGGTGAGGTATAATACATTTTATGGAATCATTTATGTTTGTGAATCCCTAAATCAGTAATCTTTTTTGTTAACATAATCAAACAATGTTAAACTCTCGATGACAATGATTTATAATAAAATGTTTATTAAATTGTGATGATTTAAATAAAAATACTATTTGTAAGTGATTAATGACACTTAATCTTTTCTAAATAGGAATATGTATTTATTTGCTTATTTTTTTTATAAAACTCTAAACCAATGAACATATTTATGCTTAATATCTTAATTTTTATGTTATGAATAACTAAATCATGTATTCTTTTCTACGAGGTCTTTTTTGTTTTAAAATATATGAGAATATGTATCTACAACAGATTAGGTGAGGTATAATACTTTTTATGGAATCATTTATGTTGGTGAATCCCTAAATCAGTAATCTTTTTTGTTAACATAATCAAACAATGTTAAACTCTCGATGACAATGATTTATAATAAAATATTGATTAAATTGTGATGATTTAAATAAACATACTATTTGTAAGTGATTAATGACACTTAATCTTTTCTAAATAGGAATATGTATTTATTTGCTTATTTTTTTTATAAAACTCAAAACCAATGAACATATTTATGCTTAATATCTTAATTTTTATGTTATGAATAACTAAATCAGGAATTCTTTTCTACAAGGTCTTTTTTATTTTAAAGTATATAAGAATATGTATCTACAACAGATTAGGTGAGGTATAATACTTTTTATGGAATCATTTATGTTTGTGAATCCCTAAATCAGTAATCTTTTTTGTTAACATAATCAAACAATGTTAAACTCTCGATGACAATGATTTATAATAAAATATTGATTAAATTGTGATGATTTAAATAAACATACTATTTGTAAGTGATTAATGACACTTAATCTTTTCTAAATAGGAATATGTATTTATTTGCTTATTTTTTTTATAAAACTCAAAACCAATGAACATATTTATGCTTAATATCTTAATTTTTATGTTATGAATAACTAAATCATGTATTCTTTTCTACGAGGTCTTTTTTGTTTTAAAGTATATGAGAATATGTATCTACAACAGATTAGGTGTGGTATAATACTTTTTATGGAATCATTTATGTTTGTGAATCCCTAAATCAGTAATCTTTTTTGTTAACATAATTAAACAATGTTAAACTCTCGATGAAAATGATTTATAATAAAATATTGATTAAATTGTGATGATTTAAATAAACATACTATTTGTAAGTTATTAATGACACTTAATCTTTTCTAAATAGGAATATGTATTTATTTGCTTATTTTTTTTATAAAACTCTAAACCAATGAACATATTTATGCTTAATATCTTAATTTTTATGTTATGAATAACTAAATCATGTATTCTTTTCTACGAGGTCTTTTTTATTTTAAAGTATATGAGAATATGTATCTACAACAGATTAGGTGAGGTATAATACTTTTTATGGAATCATTTATGTTTGTGAATCCCTAAATCAGTAATCTTTTTTGTTAACATAATCAAACAATGTTAAACTCTCGATGACAATGATTTATAATAAAATATTGATTAAATTGTGATGATTTAAATAAACATACTATTTGTAAGTGATTAATGACACTTAATCTTTTCTAAATAGGAATATTTATTTATTTGCTTATTTTTTTTATAAAACTCAAAACCAATGAACATATTTATGCTTAATATCTTAATTTTTATGTTATGAATAACTAAATCATGTATTCTTTTCTACGATGTCTTTTTTGTTTTAAAGTATATGAGAATATGTATCTACAACAGATTAGGTGAGGTATAATACTTTTTATGAAATCATTTATGTTAGTGAATCCCTAAATCAGTAATCTTTTTTGTTAACATAATGAAACAATGTTAAACTCTCGATGACAATGATTTATAATAAAATATTGATTAAATTGTGATGATTTAAATAAACATACTATTTGTAAGTGATTAATGACACTTAATCTTTTCTAAATAGGAATATGTATTTATTTGCTTATTTTTTTTTATAAAACTCTAAACCAATGAACATATTTATGCTTAATATCTTAATTTTTATGTTATGAATAACTAAATCATGTATTCTTTTCTACGAGGTCTTTTTTATTTTAAAGTATATGAGAATATGTATCTACAACAGATTAGGTGAGGTATAATACTTTTTATGGAATCATTTATGTTTGTGAATCCCTAAATCAGTAATCTTTTTTGTTAACATAATCAAACAATGTTAAACTCTCGATGACAATGATTTATAATAAAATATTGATTAAATTGTGATGATTTAAATAAACATACTATTTGTAAGTGATTAATGACACTTAATCTTTTCTAAATAGGAATATATATTTATTTGCTTATTTTTTTTATAAAACTCAAAACCAATGAACATATTTATGCTTAATATCTTAATTTTTATGTTATGAATAACTAAATCATGTATTCTTTTCTACGAGGTCTTTTTTATTTTAAAGTATATGAGAATATGTATCTACAACAGATTAGGTGAGGTATAATACTTTTTATGGAATCATTTATGTTAGTGAATCCCTAAATCAGTAATCTTTTTTGTTAACATAATTAAACAATGTTAAACTCTCGATGAAAATGATTTATAATAAAATATTGATTAAATTGTGATGATTTAAATAAACATACTATTTGTAAGTGATTAATGACACTTAATCTTTTCTAAATAGGAATATGTATTTATTTGCTTATTTTTTTTTATAAAACTCTAAACCAATGAACATATTTATGCTTAATACCTTAATTTTTATGTTATGAATAACTAAATCATGTATTCTTTTCTACGAGGTCTTTTTTATTTTAAAGTATATGAGAATATGTATCTACAACAGATTAGGTGAGGTATAATACTTTTTATGGAATCATTTATGTTTGTGAATCCCTAAATCAGTAATATATTTTGTTAACATAATCAAACAATGTTAAACTCTCGATGACAATGATTTATAATAAAATATTGATTAAATTGTGATGATTTAAATAAACATACTATTTGTAAGTGATTAATGACACTTAATCTTTTCTAAATAGGAATATGTATTTATTTGCTTATTTTTTTTTATAAAACTCTAAACCAATGAACATATTTATGCTTAATATCTTAATTTTTATGTTATGAATAACTAAATCATGTATTCATTTCTACGAGGTCTTTTTTGTTTTAAAGTATATGAGAATATGTATCTACAACAGATTAGGTGTGGTATAATACTTTTTATGGAATCATTTATGTTTGTGAATCACTAAATCAGTAATCTTTTTTGTTAACATAATTAAACAATGTTAAACTCTCGATGAAAATGATTTATAATAAAATATTGATTAAATTGTGATGATTTAAATAAACATACTATTTGTAAGTGATTAATGACACTTAATCTTTTCTAAATAGGAATATGTATTTATTTGCTTATTTTTTTTATAAAACTCTAAACCAATGAACATATTTATGCTTAATATCTTAATTTTTATGTTATGAATAACTAAATCATGTATTCTTTTCTACGAGGTATTTTTTGTTTTAAAGTATATGAGAATATGTATCTACAACAGATTAGGTGTGGTATAATACTTTTTATGGAATCATTTATGTTTGTGAATCCCTAAATCAGTAATCTTTTTTGTTAACATAATTAAACAATGTTAAAAACTCGATCAAAATGATTTATAATAAAATATTGATTAAATTGTGATGATTTAAATAAACATACTATTTGTAAGTGATTAATGACACTTAATCTTTTCTAAATAGGAATATGTATTTATTTGTTTATTTTTTTTATAAAACTCAAAACCAATGAACATATTTATGCTTAATATCTTAATTTTTATGTTATGAATAACTAAATCATGTATTCTTTTCTACGAGGTCTTTTTTATTTTAAAGTATATGAGAATATGTATCTACAACAGATTAGGTGAGGTATAATACTTTTTATGGAATCATTTATGTTTGTGAATCCCTAAATCAGTAATATATTTTGTTAACATAATCAAACAATGTTAAACTCTCGATGACAATGATTTATAATAAAATATTGATTAAATTGTGATGATTTAAATAAACATACTATTTGTAAGTGATTAATGACACTTAATCTTTTCTAAATAGGAATATGTATTTATTTGCTTTTTTTTTTTTATAAAACTCTAAACCAATGAACATATTTATGCTTAATATCTTAATTTTTATGTTATGAATAACTAAATCATGTATTCATTTCTACGAGGTCTTTTTTGTTTTAAAGTATATGAGAATATGTATCTACAACAGATTAGGTGTGGTATAATACTCTTTATGGAATCATTTATGTTTGTGAATCACTAAATCAGTAATCTTTTTTGTTAACATAATTAAACAATGTTAAACTCTCGATGAAAATGATTTATAATAAAATATTGATTAAATTGTGATGATTTAAATAAACATACTATTTGTAAGTGATTAATGACACTTAATCTTTTCTAAATAGGAATATGTATTTATTTGCTTATTTTTTTTATAAAACTCTAAACCAATGAACATATTTATGCTTAATATCTTAATTTTTATGTTATGAATAACTAAATCATGTATTCTTTTCTACGAGGTATTTTTTGTTTTAAAGTATATGAGAATATGTATCTACAACAGATTAGGTGTGGTATAATACTTTTTATGGAATCATTTATGTTTGTGAATCCCTAAATCAGTAATCTTTTTTTTTAACATAATTAAACAATGTTAAACTCTCGATGAAAATGATTTATAATAAAATATTGATTAAATTGTGATGATTTAAATAAACATACTATTTGTAAGTGATTAATGACACTTAATCTTTTCTAAATAGGAATATGTATTTATTTGCTTATTTTTTTTATAAAACTCTAAACCAATGAACATATTTATGCTTAATATCTTAATTTTTATGTTATGAATAACTAAATCATGTATTCTTTTCTACGAGGTATTTTTTGTTTTAAAGTATATGAGAATATGTATCTACAACAGATTAGGTGTGGTATAATACTTTTTATGGAATCATTTATGTTTGTGAATCCCTAAATCAGTAATCTTTTTTGTTAACATAATTAAACAATGTTAAAAACTCGATCAAAATGATTTATAATAAAATATTGATTAAATTGTGATGATTTAAATAAACATACTATTTGTAAGTGATTAATGACACTTAATCTTTTCTAAATAGGAATATGTATTTATTTGTTTATTTTTTTTATAAAACTCAAAACCAATGAACATATTTATGCTTAATATCTTAATTTTTATGTTATGAATAACTAAATCATGTATTCTTTTCTACGAGGTCTTTTTTATTTTAAAGTATATGAGAATATGTATCTACAACAGATTAGGTGAGGTATAATACTTTTTATGGAATCATTTATGTTTGTGAATCCCTAAATCAGTAATATATTTTGTTAACATAATCAAACAATGTTAAACTCTCGATGACAATGATTTATAATAAAATATTGATTAAATTGTGATGATTTAAATAAACATACTATTTGTAAGTGATTAATGACACTTAATCTTTTCTAAATAGGAATATGTATTTATTTGCTTTTTTTTTTTTATAAAACTCTAAACCAATGAACATATTTATGCTTAATATCTTAATTTTTATGTTATGAATAACTAAATCATGTATTCATTTCTACGAGGTCTTTTTTGTTTTAAAGTATATGAGAATATGTATCTACAACAGATTAGGTGTGGTATAATACTCTTTATGGAATCATTTATGTTTGTGAATCACTAAATCAGTAATCTTTTTTGTTAACATAATTAAACAATGTTAAACTCTCGATGAAAATGATTTATAATAAAATATTGATTAAATTGTGATGATTTAAATAAACATACTATTTGTAAGTGATTAATGACACTTAATCTTTTCTAAATAGGAATATGTATTTATTTGCTTATTTTTTTTATAAAACTCTAAACCAATGAACATATTTATGCTTAATATCTTAATTTTTATGTTATGAATAACTAAATCATGTATTCTTTTCTACGAGGTATTTTTTGTTTTAAAGTATATGAGAATATGTATCTACAACAGATTAGGTGTGGTATAATACTTTTTATGGAATCATTTATGTTTGTGAATCCCTAAATCAGTAATCTTTTTTGTTAACATAATTAAACAATGTTAAAAACTCGATCAAAATGATTTATAATAAAATATTGATTAAATTGTGATGATTTAAATAAACATACTATTTGTAAGTGATTAATGACACTTAATCTTTTCTAAATAGGAATATGTATTTATTTGTTTATTTTTTTTATAAAACTCAAAACCAATGAACATATTTATGCTTAATATCTTAATTTTTATGTTATGAATAACTAAATCATGTATTCTTTTCTACGAGGTCTTTTTTATTTTAAAGTATATGAGAATATCTATCTACAACAGATTAGGTGAGGTATAATACATTTTATGGAATCATTTATGTTTGTGAATCCCTAAATCAGTAATCTTTTTTGTTAACATAATCAAACAATGTTAAACTCTCGATGACAATGATTTATAATAAAATGTTTATTAAATTGTGATGATTTAAATAAAAATACTATTTGTAAGTGATTAATGACACTTAATCTTTTCTAAATAGGAATATGTATTTATTTGCTTATTTTTTTTATAAAACTCTAAACCAATGAACATATTTATGCTTAATATCTTAATTTTTATGTTATGAATAACTAAATCATGTATTCTTTTCTACGAGGTCTTTTTTGTTTTAAAATATATGAGAATATGTATCTACAACAGATTAGGTGAGGTATAATACTTTTTATGGAATCATTTATGTTGGTGAATCCCTAAATCAGTAATCTTTTTTGTTAACATAATCAAACAATGTTAAACTCTCGATGACAATGATTTATAATAAAATATTGATTAAATTGTGATGATTTAAATAAACATACTATTTGTAAGTGATTAATGACACTTAATCTTTTCTAAATAGGAATATGTATTTATTTGCTTATTTTTTTTATAAAACTCAAAACCAATGAACATATTTATGCTTAATATCTTAATTTTTATGTTATGAATAACTAAATCAGGAATTCTTTTCTACAAGGTCTTTTTTATTTTAAAGTATATAAGAATATGTATCTACAACAGATTAGGTGAGGTATAATACTTTTTATGGAATCATTTATGTTTGTGAATCCCTAAATCAGTAATCTTTTTTGTTAACATAATCAAACAATGTTAAACTCTCGATGACAATGATTTATAATAAAATATTGATTAAATTGTGATGATTTAAATAAACATACTATTTGTAAGTGATTAATGACACTTAATCTTTTCTAAATAGGAATATGTATTTATTTGCTTATTTTTTTTATAAAACTCAAAACCAATGAACATATTTATGCTTAATATCTTAATTTTTATGTTATGAATAACTAAATCATGTATTCTTTTCTACGAGGTCTTTTTTGTTTTAAAGTATATGAGAATATGTATCTACAACAGATTAGGTGTGGTATAATACTTTTTATGGAATCATTTATGTTTGTGAATCCCTAAATCAGTAATCTTTTTTGTTAACATAATTAAACAATGTTAAACTCTCGATGAAAATGATTTATAATAAAATATTGATTAAATTGTGATGATTTAAATAAACATACTATTTGTAAGTTATTAATGACACTTAATCTTTTCTAAATAGGAATATGTATTTATTTGCTTATTTTTTTTATAAAACTCTAAACCAATGAACATATTTATGCTTAATATCTTAATTTTTATGTTATGAATAACTAAATCATGTATTCTTTTCTACGAGGTCTTTTTTATTTTAAAGTATATGAGAATATGTATCTACAACAGATTAGGTGAGGTATAATACTTTTTATGGAATCATTTATGTTTGTGAATCCCTAAATCAGTAATCTTTTTTGTTAACATAATCAAACAATGTTAAACTCTCGATGACAATGATTTATAATAAAATATTGATTAAATTGTGATGATTTAAATAAACATACTATTTGTAAGTGATTAATGACACTTAATCTTTTCTAAATAGGAATATTTATTTATTTGCTTATTTTTTTTATAAAACTCAAAACCAATGAACATATTTATGCTTAATATCTTAATTTTTATGTTATGAATAACTAAATCATGTATTCTTTTCTACGATGTCTTTTTTGTTTTAAAGTATATGAGAATATGTATCTACAACAGATTAGGTGAGGTATAATACTTTTTATGAAATCATTTATGTTAGTGAATCCCTAAATCAGTAATCTTTTTTGTTAACATAATGAAACAATGTTAAACTCTCGATGACAATGATTTATAATAAAATATTGATTAAATTGTGATGATTTAAATAAACATACTATTTGTAAGTGATTAATGACACTTAATCTTTTCTAAATAGGAATATGTATTTATTTGCTTATTTTTTTTTATAAAACTCTAAACCAATGAACATATTTATGCTTAATATCTTAATTTTTATGTTATGAATAACTAAATCATGTATTCTTTTCTACGAGGTCTTTTTTATTTTAAAGTATATGAGAATATGTATCTACAACAGATTAGGTGAGGTATAATACTTTTTATGGAATCATTTATGTTTGTGAATCCCTAAATCAGTAATCTTTTTTGTTAACATAATCAAACAATGTTAAACTCTCGATGACAATGATTTATAATAAAATATTGATTAAATTGTGATGATTTAAATAAACATACTATTTGTAAGTGATTAATGACACTTAATCTTTTCTAAATAGGAATATATATTTATTTGCTTATTTTTTTTATAAAACTCAAAACCAATGAACATATTTATGCTTAATATCTTAATTTTTATGTTATGAATAACTAAATCATGTATTCTTTTCTACGAGGTCTTTTTTATTTTAAAGTATATGAGAATATGTATCTACAACAGATTAGGTGAGGTATAATACTTTTTATGGAATCATTTATGTTAGTGAATCCCTAAATCAGTAATCTTTTTTGTTAACATAATTAAACAATGTTAAACTCTCGATGAAAATGATTTATAATAAAATATTGATTAAATTGTGATGATTTAAATAAACATACTATTTGTAAGTGATTAATGACACTTAATCTTTTCTAAATAGGAATATGTATTTATTTGCTTATTTTTTTTTATAAAACTCTAAACCAATGAACATATTTATGCTTAATATCTTAATTTTTATGTTATGAATAACTAAATCATGTATTCTTTTCTACGAGGTCTTTTTTATTTTAAAGTATATGAGAATATGTATCTACAACAGATTAGGTGAGGTATAATACTTTTTATGGAATCATTTATGTTTGTGAATCCCTAAATCAGTAATATATTTTGTTAACATAATCAAACAATGTTAAACTCTCGATGACAATGATTTATAATAAAATATTGATTAAATTGTGATGATTTAAATAAACATACTATTTGTAAGTGATTAATGACACTTAATCTTTTCTAAATAGGAATATGTATTTATTTGCTTATTTTTTTTTATAAAACTCTAAACCAATGAACATATTTATGCTTAATATCTTAATTTTTATGTTATGAATAACTAAATCATGTATTCATTTCTACGAGGTCTTTTTTGTTTTAAAGTATATGAGAATATGTATCTACAACAGATTAGGTGTGGTATAATACTTTTTATGGAATCATTTATGTTTGTGAATCACTAAATCAGTAATCTTTTTTGTTAACATAATTAAACAATGTTAAACTCTCGATGAAAATGATTTATAATAAAATATTGATTAAATTGTGATGATTTAAATAAACATACTATTTGTAAGTGATTAATGACACTTAATCTTTTCTAAATAGGAATATGTATTTATTTGCTTATTTTTTTTATAAAACTCTAAACCAATGAACATATTTATGCTTAATATCTTAATTTTTATGTTATGAATAACTAAATCATGTATTCTTTTCTACGAGGTATTTTTTGTTTTAAAGTATATGAGAATATGTATCTACAACAGATTAGGTGTGGTATAATACTTTTTATGGAATCATTTATGTTTGTGAATCCCTAAATCAGTAATCTTTTTTGTTAACATAATTAAACAATGTTAAAAACTCGATCAAAATGATTTATAATAAAATATTGATTAAATTGTGATGATTTAAATAAACATACTATTTGTAAGTGATTAATGACACTTAATCTTTTCTAAATAGGAATATGTATTTATTTGTTTATTTTTTTTATAAAACTCAAAACCAATGAACATATTTATGCTTAATATCTTAATTTTTATGTTATGAATAACTAAATCATGTATTCTTTTCTACGAGGTCTTTTTTATTTTAAAGTATATGAGAATATGTATCTACAACAGATTAGGTGAGGTATAATACATTTTATGGAATCATTTATGTTTGTGAATCCCTAAATCAGTAATCTTTTTTGTTAACATAATCAAACAATGTTAAACTCTCGATAACAATGATTTATAATAAAATGTTTATTAAATTGTGATGATTTAAATAAAAATACTATTTGTAAGTGATTAATGACACTTAATCTTTTCTAAATAGGAATATGTATTTATTTGCTTATTTTTTTTATAAAACTCTAAACCAATGAACATATTTATGCTTAATATCTTAATTTTTATGTTATGAATAACTAAATCATGTATTCTTTTCTACGAGGTCTTTTTTGTTTTAAAATATATGAGAATATGTATCTACAACAGATTAGGTGAGGTATAATACTTTTTATGGAATCATTTATGTTGGTGAATCCCTAAATCAGTAATCTTTTTTGTTAACATAATCAAACAATGTTAAACTCTCGATGACAATGATTTATAATAAAATATTGATTAAATTGTGATGATTTAAATAAACATACTATTTGTAAGTGATTAATGACACTTAATCTTTTCTAAATAGGAATATGTATTTATTTGCTTATTTTTTTTATAAAACTCAAAACCGATGAACATATTTATGCTTAATATCTTAATTTTTATGTTATGAATAACTAAATCAGGAATTCTTTTCTACAAGGTCTTTTTTATTTTAAAGTATATAAGAATATGTATCTACAACAGATTAGGTGAGGTATAATACTTTTTATGGAATCATTTATGTTTGTGAATCCCTAAATCAGTAATCTTTTTTGTTAACATAATCAAACAATGTTAAACTCTCGATGACAATGATTTATAATAAAATATTGATTAAATTGTGATGATTTAAATAAACATACTATTTGTAAGTGATTAATGACACTTAATCTTTTCTAAATAGGAATATGTATTTATTTGCTTATTTTTTTTATAAAACTCAAAACCAATGAACATATTTATGCTTAATATCTTAATTTTTATGTTATGAATAACTAAATCATGTATTCTTTTCTACGAGGTCTTTTTTGTTTTAAAGTATATGAGAATATGTATCTACAACAGATTAGGTGTGGTATAATACTTTTTATGGAATCATTTATGTTTGTGAATCCCTAAATCAGTAATCTTTTTTGTTAACATAATTAAACAATGTTAAACTCTCGATGAAAATGATTTATAATAAAATATTGATTAAATTGTGATGATTTAAATAAACATACTATTTGTAAGTTATTAATGACACTTAATCTTTTCTAAATAGGAATATGTATTTATTTGCTTATTTTTTTTATAAAACTCTAAACCAATGAACATATTTATGCTTAATATCTTAATTTTTATGTTATGAATAACTAAATCATGTATTCTTTTCTACGAGGTCTTTTTTATTTTAAAGTATATGAGAATATGTATCTACAACAGATTAGGTGAGGTATAATACTTTTTATGGAATCATTTATGTTTGTGAATCCCTAAATCAGTAATCTTTTTTGTTAACATAATCAAACAATGTTAAACTCTCGATGACAATGATTTATAATAAAATATTGATTAAATTGTGATGATTTAAATAAACATACTATTTGTAAGTGATTAATGACACTTAATCTTTTCTAAATAGGAATATTTATTTATTTGCTTATTTTTTTTATAAAACTCAAAACCAATGAACATATTTATGCTTAATATCTTAATTTTTATGTTATGAATAACTAAATCATGTATTCTTTTCTACGATGTCTTTTTTGTTTTAAAGTATATGAGAATATGTATCTACAACAGATTAGGTGAGGTATAATACTTTTTATGAAATCATTTATGTTAGTGAATCCCTAAATCAGTAATCTTTTTTGTTAACATAATGAAACAATTTTAACTCTCGATGACAATGATTTATAATAAAATATTGATTAAATTGTGATGATTTAAATAAACATACTATTTGTAAGTGATTAATGACACTTAATCTTTTCTAAATAGGAATATGTATTTATTTGCTTATTTTTTTTTATAAAACTCTAAACCAATGAACATATTTATGCTTAATATCTTAATTTTTATGTTATGAATAACTAAATCATGTATTCTTTTCTACGAGGTCTTTTTTATTTTAAAGTATATGAGAATATGTATCTACAACAGATTAGGTGAGGTATAATACTTTTTATGGAATCATTTATGTTTGTGAATCCCTAAATCAGTAATATATTTTGTTAACATAATCAAACAATGTTAAACTCTCGATGACAATGATTTATAATAAAATATTGATTAAATTGTGATGATTTAAATAAACATACTATTTGTAAGTGATTAATGACACTTAATCTTTTCTAAATAGGAATATGTATTTATTTGCTTATTTTTTTTTATAAAACTCTAAACCAATGAACATATTTATGCTTAATATCTTAATTTTTATGTTATGAATAACTAAATCATGTATTCATTTCTACGAGGTCTTTTTTGTTTTAAAGTATATGAGAATATGTATCTACAACAGATTAGGTGTGGTATAATACTTTTTATGGAATCATTTATGTTTGTGAATCACTAAATCAGTAATCTTTTTTGTTAACATAATTAAACAATGTTAAACTCTCGATGAAAATGATTTATAATAAAATATTGATTAAATTGTGATGATTTAAATAAACATACTATTTGTAAGTGATTAATGACACTTAATCTTTTCTAAATAGGAATATGTATTTATTTGCTTATTTTTTTTATAAAACTCTAAACCAATGAACATATTTATGCTTAATATCTTAATTTTTATGTTATGAATAACTAAATCATGTATTCTTTTCTACGAGGTATTTTTTGTTTTAAAGTATATGAGAATATGTATCTACAACAGATTAGGTGTGGTATAATACTTTTTATGGAATCATTTATGTTTGTGAATCCCTAAATCAGTAATCTTTTTTGTTAACATAATTAAACAATGTTAAAAACTCGATCAAAATGATTTATAATAAAATATTGATTAAATTGTGATGATTTAAATAAACATACTATTTGTAAGTGATTAATGACACTTAATCTTTTCTAAATAGGAATATGTATTTATTTGTTTATTTTTTTTATAAAACTCAAAACCAATGAACATATTTATGCTTAATATCTTAATTTTTATGTTATGAATAACTAAATCATGTATTCATTTCTACGAGGTCTTTTTTGTTTTAAAGTATATGAGAATATGTATCTACAACAGATTAGGTGAGGTATAATACATTTTATGGAATCATTTATGTTTGTGAATCCCTAAATCAGTAATCTTTTTTGTTAACATAATCAAACAATGTTAAACTCTCGATGACAATGATTTATGATAAAATGTTTATTAAATTGTGATGATTTAAATAAAAATACTATTTTTAAGTGATTAATGACACTTAATCTTTTCTAAATAGGAATATGTATTTATTTGCTTATTTTTTTTATAAAACTCTAAACCAATGAACATATTTATGCTTAATATCTTAATTTTTATGTTATGAATAACTAAATCATGTATTCTTTTCTACGAGGTCTTTTTTGTTTTAAAATATATGAGAATATGTATCTACAACAGATTAGGTGAGGTATAATACTTTTTATGGAATCATTTATGTTGGTGAATCCCTAAATCAGTAATCTTTTTTGTTAACATAATTAAACAATGTTAAACTCTCGATGAAAATGATTTATAATAAAATATTGATTAAATTGTGATGATTTAAATAAACATACTATTTGTAAGTTATTAATGACACTTAATCTTTTCTAAATAGGAATATGTATTTATTTGCTTATTTTTTTTATAAAACTCTAAACCAATGAACATATTTATGCTTAATATCTTAATTTTTATGTTATGAATAACTAAATCATGTATTCTTTTCTACGAGGTCTTTTTTATTTTAAAGTATATGAGAATATGTATCTACAACAGATTAGGTGAGGTATAATACTTTTTATGGAATCATTTATGTTTGTGAATCCCTAAATCAGTAATCTTTTTTGTTAACATAATCAAACAATGTTAAACTCTCGATGACAATGATTTATAATAAAATATTGATTAAATTGTGATGATTTAAATAAACATACTATTTGTAAGTGATTAATGACACTTAGTCTTTTCTAAATAGGAATATTTATTTATTTGCTTATTTTTTTTATAAAACTCAAAACCAATGAACATATTTATGCTTAATATCTTAATTTTTATGTTATGAATAACTAAATCATGTATTCTTTTCTACGATGTCTTTTTTGTTTTAAAGTATATGAGAATATGTATCTACAACAGATTAGGTGAGGTATAATACTTTTTATGAAATCATTTATGTTAGTGAATCCCTAAATCAGTAATCTTTTTTGTTAACATAATGAAACAATGTTAAACTCTCGATGACAATGATTTATAATAAAATATTGATTAAATTGTGATGATTTAAATAAACATACTATTTGTAAGTGATTAATGACACTTAATCTTTTCTAAATAGGAATATGTATTTATTTGCTTATTTTTTTTTATAAAACTTAAAACCAATGAACATATTTATGCTTAATATCTTAATTTTTATGTTCTGAATAACTAAATCATGTATTTCTTTTCTACAAGGTCTTTTTTATTTTAAAGTATATAAGAATATGTATCTACAACAGATTAGGTGAGGTATAATACTTTTTATGGAATCATTTATGTTTGTGAATCCCTAAATCAGTAATCTTTTTTGTTAACATAATTAAACAATGTTAAACTCTCGATGAAAATGATTTATAATAAAATATTGATTAAATTGTGATGATTTAAATAAACATACTATTTGTAAGTTATTAATGACACTTAATCTTTTCTAAATAGGAATATGTATTTATTTGCTTATTTTTTTTATAAAACTCTAAACCAATGAACATATTTATGCTTAATATCTTAATTTTTATGTTATGAATAACTAAATCATGTATTCTTTTCTACGAGGTCTTTTTTATTTTAAAGTATATGAGAATATGTATCTACAACAGATTAGGTGAGGTATAATACTTTTTATGGAATCATTTATGTTTGTGAATCCCTAAATCAGTAATCTTTTTTGTTAACATAATCAAACAATGTTAAACTCTCGATGACAATGATTTATAATAAAATATTGATTAAATTGTGATGATTTAAATAAACATACTATTTGTAAGTGATTAATGACACTTAATCTTTTCTAAATAGGAATATTTATTTATTTGCTTATTTTTTTTATAAAACTCAAAACCAATGAACATATTTATGCTTAATATCTTAATTTTTATGTTATGAATAACTAAATCATGTATTCTTTTCTACGATGTCTTTTTTGTTTTAAAGTATATGAGAATATGTATCTACAACAGATTAGGTGAGGTATAATACTTTTTATGAAATCATTTATGTTAGTGAATCCCTAAATCAGTAATCTTTTTTGTTAACATAATGAAACAATGTTAAACTCTCGATGACAATGATTTATAATAAAATATTGATTAAATTGTGATGATTTAAATAAACATACTATTTGTAAGTGATTAATGACACTTAATCTTTTCTAAATAGGAATATGTATTTATTTGCTTATTTTTTTTTATAAAACTCTAAACCAATGAACATATTTATGCTTAATATCTTAATTTTTATGTTATGAATAACTAAATCATGTATTCTTTTCTACGAGGTCTTTTTTATTTTAAAGTATATGAGAATATGTATCTACAACAGATTAGGTGAGGTATAATACTTTTTATGGAATCATTTATGTTTGTGAATCCCTAAATCAGTAATCTTTTTTGTTAACATAATCAAACAATGTTAAACTCTCGATGACAATGATTTATAATAAAATATTGATTAAATTGTGATGATTTAAATAAACATACTATTTGTAAGTGATTAATGACACTTAATCTTTTCTAAATAGGAATATATATTTATTTGCTTATTTTTTTTATAAAACTCAAAACCAATGAACATATTTATGCTTAATATCTTAATTTTTATGTTATGAATAACTAAATCATGTATTCTTTTCTACGAGGTCTTTTTTATTTTAAAGTATATGAGAATATGTATCTACAACAGATTAGGTGAGGTATAATACTTTTTATGGAATCATTTATGTTAGTGAATCCCTAAATCAGTAATCTTTTTTGTTAACATAATTAAACAATGTTAAACTCTCGATGAAAATGATTTATAATAAAATATTGATTAAATTGTGATGATTTAAATAAACATACTATTTGTAAGTGATTAATGACACTTAATCTTTTCTAAATAGGAATATGTATTTATTTGCTTATTTTTTTTTATAAAACTCTAAACCAATGAACATATTTATGCTTAATATCTTAATTTTTATGTTATGAATAACTAAATCATGTATTCTTTTCTACGAGGTCTTTTTTATTTTAAAGTATATGAGAATATGTATCTACAACAGATTAGGTGAGGTATAATACTTTTTATGGAATCATTTATGTTTGTGAATCCCTAAATCAGTAATATATTTTGTTAACATAATCAAACAATGTTAAACTCTCGATGACAATGATTTATAATAAAATATTGATTAAATTGTGATGATTTAAATAAACATACTATTTGTAAGTGATTAATGACACTTAATCTTTTCTAAATAGGAATATGTATTTATTTGCTTATTTTTTTTTATAAAACTCTAAACCAATGAACATATTTATGCTTAATATCTTAATTTTTATGTTATGAATAACTAAATCATGTATTCATTTCTACGAGGTCTTTTTTGTTTTAAAGTATATGAGAATATGTATCTACAACAGATTAGGTGTGGTATAATACTTTTTATGGAATCATTTATGTTTGTGAATCACTAAATCAGTAATCTTTTTTGTTAACATAATTAAACAATGTTAAACTCTCGATGAAAATGATTTATAATAAAATATTGATTAAATTGTGATGATTTAAATAAACATACTATTTGTAAGTGATTAATGACACTTAATCTTTTCTAAATAGGAATATGTATTTATTTGCTTATTTTTTTTATAAAACTCTAAACCAATGAACATATTTATGCTTAATATCTTAATTTTTATGTTATGAATAACTAAATCATGTATTCTTTTCTACGAGGTATTTTTTGTTTTAAAGTATATGAGAATATGTATCTACAACAGATTAGGTGTGGTATAATACTTTTTATGGAATCATTTATGTTTGTGAATCCTTAAATCAGTAATCTTTTTTGTTAACATAATTAAACAATGTTAAAAACTCGATCAAAATGATTTATAATAAAATATTGATTAAATTGTGATGATTTAAATAAACATACTATTTGTAAGTGATTAATGACACTTAATCTTTTCTAAATAGGAATATGTATTTATTTGTTTATTTTTTTTATAAAACTCAAAACCAATGAACATATTTATGCTTAATATCTTAATTTTTATGTTATGAATAACTAAATCATGTATTCTTTTCTACGAGGTCTTTTTTATTTTAAAGTATATGAGAATATGTATCTACAACAGATTAGGTGAGGTATAATACATTTTATGGAATCATATATGTTTGTGAATCCCTAAATCAGTAATCTTTTTTGTTAACATAATCAAACAATGTTAAACTCTCGATGACAATGATTTATAATAAAATGTTTATTAAATTGTGATGATTTAAATAAAAATACTATTTGTAAGTGATTAATGACACTTAATCTTTTCTAAATAGGAATATGTATTTATTTGCTTATTTTTTTTATAAAACTCTAAACCAATGAACATATTTATGCTTAATATCTTAATTTTTATGTTATGAATAACTAAATCATGTATTCTTTTCTACGAGGTCTTTTTTGTTTTAAAATATATGAGAATATGTATCTACAACAGATTAGGTGAGGTATAATACTTTTTATGGAATCATTTATGTTGGTGAATCCCTAAATCAGTAATCTTTTTTGTTAACATAATCAAACAATGTTAAACTCTCGATGACAATGATTTATAATAAAATATTGATTAAATTGTGATGATTTAAATAAACATACTATTTGTAAGTGATTAATGACACTTAATCTTTTCTAAATAGGAATATGTATTTATTTGCTTATTTTTTTTATAAAACTCAAAACCAATGAACATATTTATGCTTAATATCTTAATTTTTATGTTATGAATAACTAAATCAGGAATTCTTTTCTACAAGGTCTTTTTTATTTTAAAGTATATAAGAATATGTATCTACAACAGATTAGGTGAGGTATAATACTTTTTATGGAATCATTTATGTTTGTGAATCCCTAAATCAGTAATCTTTTTTGTTAACATAATCAAACAATGTTAAACTCTCGATGACAATGATTTATAATAAAATATTGATTAAATTGTGATGATTTAAATAAACATACTATTTGTAAGTGATTAATGACACTTAATCTTTTCTAAATAGGAATATGTATTTATTTGCTTATTTTTTTTATAAAACTCAAAACCAATGAACATATTTATGCTTAATATCTTAATTTTTATGTTATGAATAACTAAATCATGTATTCTTTTCTACGAGGTCTTTTTTGTTTTAAAGTATATGAGAATATGTATCTACAACAGATTAGGTATGGTATAATACTTTTTATTGAATCATTTATGTTTGTGAATCCCTAAATCAGTAATCTTTTTTGTTAACATAATTAAACAATGTTAAACTCTCGATGAAAATGATTTATAATAAAATATTGATTAAATTGTGATGATTTAAATAAACATACTATTTGTAAGTTATTAATGACACTTAATCTTTTCTAAATAGGAATATGTATTTATTTGCTTATTTTTTTTATAAAACTCTAAACCAATGAACATATTTATGCTTAATATCTTAATTTTTATGTTATGAATAACTAAATCATGTATTCTTTTCTACGAGGTCTTTTTTATTTTAAAGTATATGAGAATATGTATCTACAACAGATTAGGTGAGGTATAATACTTTTTATGGAATCATTTATGTTTGTGAATCCCTAAATCAGTAATCTTTTTTGTTAACATAATCAAACAATGTTAAACTCTCGATGACAATGATTTATAATAAAATATTGATTAAATTGTGATGATTTAAATAAACATACTATTTGTAAGTGATTAATGACACTTAATCTTTTCTAAATAGGAATATTTATTTATTTGCTTATTTTTTTTATAAAACTCAAAACCAATGAACATATTTATGCTTAATATCTTAATTTTTATGTTATGAATAACTAAATCATGTATTCTTTTCTACGATGTCTTTTTTGTTTTAAAGTATATGAGAATATGTATCTACAACAGATTAGGTGAGGTATAATACTTTTTATGAAATCATTTATGTTAGTGAATCCCTAAATCAGTAATCTTTCTTGTTAACATAATGAAACAATGTTAAACTCTCGATGACAATGATTTATAATAAAATATTGATTAAATTGTGATGATTTAAATAAACATACTATTTGTAAGTGATTAATGACACTTAATCTTTTCTAAATAGGAATATGTATTTATTTGCTTATTTTTTTTTATAAAACTCTAAACCAATGAACATATTTATGCTTAATATCTTAATTTTTATGTTATGAATAACTAAATCATGTATTCTTTTCTACGAGGTCTTTTTTATTTTAAAGTATATGAGAATATGTATCTACAACAGATTAGGTGAGGTATAATACTTTTTATGGAATCATTTATGTTTGTGAATCCCTAAATCAGTAATATATTTTGTTAACATAATCAAACAATGTTAAACTCTCGATGACAATGATTTATAATAAAATATTGATTAAATTGTGATGATTTAAATAAACATACTATTTGTAAGTGATTAATGACACTTAATCTTTTCTAAATAGGAATATGTATTTATTTGCTTATTTTTTTTATAAAACTCTAAACCAATGAACATATTTATGCTTAATATCTTAATTTTTATGTTATGAATAACTAAATCATGTATTCTTTTCTACGAGGTATTTTTTGTTTTAAAGTATATGAGAATATGTATCTACAACAGATTAGGTGTGGTATAATACTTTTTATGGAATCATTTATGTTTGTGAATCCCTAAATCAGTAATCTTTTTTGTTAACATAATTAAACAATGTTAAAAACTCGATCAAAATGATTTATAATAAAATATTGATTAAATTGTGATGATTTAAATAAACATACTATTTGTAAGTGATTAATGACACTTAATCTTTTCTAAATAGGAATATGTATTTATTTGTTTATTTTTTTTATAAAACTCAAAACCAATGAACATATTTATGCTTAATATCTTAATTTTTATGTTATGAATAACTAAATCATGTATTCTTTTCTACGAGGTCTTTTTTATTTTAAAGTATATGAGAATATGTATCTACAACAGATTAGGTGAGGTATAATACATTTTATGGAATCATTTATGTTTGTGAATCCCTAAATCAGTAATCTTTTTTGTTAACATAATCAAACAATGTTAAACTCTCGATGACAATGATTTATAATAAAATGTTTATTAAATTGTGATGATTTAAATAAAAATACTATTTGTAAGTGATTAATGACACTTAATCTTTTCTAAATAGGAATATGTATTTATTTGCTTATTTTTTTTATAAAACTCTAAACCAATGAACATATTTATGCTTAATATCTTAATTTTTATGTTATGAATAACTAAATCATGTATTCTTTTCTACGAGGTCTTTTTTGTTTTAAAATATATGAGAATATGTATCTACAACAGATTAGGTGAGGTATAATACTTTTTATGGAATCATTTATGTTGGTGAATCCCTAAATCAGTAATCTTTTTTGTTAACATAATCAAACAATGTTAAACTCTCGATGACAATGATTTATAATAAAATATTGATTAAATTGTGATGATTTAAATAAACATACTATTTGTAAGTGATTAATGACACTTAATCTTTTCTAAATAGGAATATGTATTTATTTGCTTATTTTTTTTATAAAACTCAAAACCAATGAACATATTTATGCTTAATATCTTAATTTTTATGTTATGAATAACTAAATCAGGAATTCTTTTCTACAAGGTCTTTTTTATTTTAAAGTATATAAGAATATGTATCTACAACAGATTAGGTGAGGTATAATACTTTTTATGGAATCATTTATGTTTGTGAATCCCTAAATCAGTAATCTTTTTTGTTAACATAATCAAACAATGTTAAACTCTCGATGACAATGATTTATAATAAAATATTGATTAAATTGTGATGATTTAAATAAACATACTATTTGTAAGTGATTAATGACACTTAATCTTTTCTAAATAGGAATATGTATTTATTTGCTTATTTTTTTTATAAAACTCAAAACCAATGAACATATTTATGCTTAATATCTTAATTTTTATGTTATGAATAACTAAATCATGTATTCTTTTCTACGAGGTCTTTTTTGTTTTAAAGTATATGAGAATATGTATCTACAACAGATTAGGTGTGGTATAATACTTTTTATGGAATCATTTATGTTTGTGAATCCCTAAATCAGTAATCTTTTTTGTTAACATAATTAAACAATGTTAAACTCTCGATGAAAATGATTTATAATAAAATATTGATTAAATTGTGATGATTTAAATAAACATACTCTATGTAAGTTATTAATGACACTTAATCTTTTCTAAATAGGAATATGTATTTATTTGCTTATTTTTTTTATAAAACTCTAAACCAATGAACATATTTATGCTTAATATCTTAATTTTTATGTTATGAATAACTAAATCATGTATTCTTTTCTACGAGGTCTTTTTTATTTTAAAGTATATGAGAATATGTATCTACAACAGATTAGGTGAGGTATAATACTTTTTATGGAATCATTTATGTTTGTGAATCCCTAAATCAGTAATCTTTTTTGTTAACATAATCAAACAATGTTAAACTCTCGATGACAATGATTTATAATAAAATATTGATTAAATTGTGATGATTTAAATAAACATACTATTTGTAAGTGATTAATGACACTTAATCTTTTCTAAATAGGAATATTTATTTATTTGCTTATTTTTTTTATAAAACTCAAAACCAATGAACATATTTATGCTTAATATCTTAATTTTTATGTTATGAATAACTAAATCATGTATTCTTTTCTACGATGTCTTTTTTGTTTTAAAGTATATGAGAATATGTATCTACAACAGATTAGGTGAGGTATAATACTTTTTATGAAATCATTTATGTTAGTGAATCCCTAAATCAGTAATCTTTCTTGTTAACATAATGAAACAATGTTAAACTCTCGATGACAATGATTTATAATAAAATATTGATTAAATTGTGATGATTTAAATAAACATACTATTTGTAAGTGATTAATGACACTTAATCTTTTCTAAATAGGAATATGTATTTATTTGCTTATTTTTTTTTATAAAACTCTAAACCAATGAACATATTTATGCTTAATATCTTAATTTTTATGTTATGAATAACTAAATCATGTATTCTTTTCTACGAGGTCTTTTTTATTTTAAAGTATATGAGAATATGTATCTACAACAGATTAGGTGAGGTATAATACTTTTTATGGAATCATTTATGTTTGTGAATCCCTAAATCAGTAATCTTTTTTGTTAACATAATTAAACAATGTTAAACTCTCGATGAAAATGATTTATAATAAAATATTGATTAAATTGTGATGATTTAAATAAACATACTATTTGTAAGTTATTAATGACACTTAATCTTTTCTAAATAGGAATATGTATTTATTTGCTTATTTTTTTTATAAAACTCTAAACCAATGAACATATTTATGCTTAATATCTTAATTTTTATGTTATGAATAACTAAATCATGTATTCTTTTCTACGAGGTCTTTTTTATTTTAAAGTATATGAGAATATGTATCTACAACAGATTAGGTGAGGTATAATACTTTTTATGGAATTATTTATGTTTGTGAATCCCTAAATCAGTAATCTTTTTTCTTAACATAATCAAACAATGTTAAACTCTCGATGACAATGATTTATAATAAAATATTGATTAAATTGTGATGATTTAAATAAACATACTATTTGTAAGTGATTAATGACACTTAATCTTTTCTAAATAGGAATATTTATTTATTTGCTTATTTTTTTTATAAAACTCAAAACCAATGAACATATTTATGCTTAATATCTTAATTTTTATGTTATGAATAACTAAATCATGTATTCTTTTCTACGATGTCTTTTTTGTTTTAAAGTATATGAGAATATGTATCTACAACAGATTAGGTGAGGTATAATACTTTTTATGAAATCATTTATGTTAGTGAATCCCTAAATCAGTAATCTTTCTTGTTAACATAATGAAACAATGTTAAACTCTCGATGACAATGATTTATAATAAAATATTGATTAAATTGTGATGATTTAAATAAACATACTATTTGTAAGTGATTAATGACACTTAATCTTTTCTAAATAGGAATATGTATTTATTTGCTTATTTTTTTTTATAAAACTCTAAACCAATGAACATATTTATGCTTAATATCTTAATTTTTATGTTATGAATAACTAAATCATGTATTCTTTTCTACGAGGTCTTTTTTATTTTAAAGTATATGAGAATATGTATCTACAACAGATTAGGTGAGGTATAATACTTTTTATGGAATCATTTATGTTAGTGAATCCCTAAATCAGTAATCTTTTTTGTTAACATAATGAAACAATTTTAACTCTCGATGACAATGATTTATAATAAAATATTGATTAAATTGTGATGATTTAAATAAACATACTATTTGTAAGTGATTAATGACACTTAATCTTTTCTAAATAGGAATATGTATTTATTTGCTTATTTTTTTTTATAAAACTCTAAACCAATGAACATATTTATGCTTAATATCTTAATTTTTATGTTATGAATAACTAAATCATGTATTCTTTTCTACGAGGTCTTTTTTATTTTAAAGTATATGAGAATATGTATCTACAACAGATTAGGTGAGGTATAATACTTTTTATGGAATCATTTATGTTTGTGAATCCCTAAATCAGTAATATATTTTGTTAACATAATCAAACAATGTTAAACTCTCGATGACAATGATTTATAATAAAATATTGATTAAATTGTGATGATTTAAATAAACATACTATTTGTAAGTGATTAATGACACTTAATCTTTTCTAAATAGGAATATGTATTTATTTGCTTATTTTTTTTATAAAACTCTAAACCAATGAACATATTTATGCTTAATATCTTAATTTTTATGTTATGAATAACTAAATCATGTATTCTTTTCTACGAGGTATTTTTTGTTTTAAAGTATATGAGAATATGTATCTACAACAGATTAGGTGTGGTATAATACTTTTTATGGAATCATTTATGTTTGTGAATCCCTAAATCAGTAATCTTTTTTGTTAACATAATTAAACAATGTTAAAAACTCGATCAAAATGATTTATAATAAAATATTGATTAAATTGTGATGATTTAAATAAACATACTATTTGTAAGTGATTAATGACACTTAATCTTTTCTAAATAGGAATATGTATTTATTTGCTTATTTTTTTTATAAAACTCTAAACCAATGAACATATTTATGCTTAATATCTTAATTTTTATGTTATGAATAACTAAATCATGTATTCTTTTCTACGAGGTCTTTTTTGTTTTAAAATATATGAGAATATGTATCTACAACAGATTAGGTGAGGTATAATACTTTTTATGGAATCATTTATGTTGGTGAATCCCTAAATCAGTAATCTTTTTTGTTAACATAATCAAACAATGTTAAACTCTCGATGACAATGATTTATAATAAAATATTGATTAAATTGTGATGATTTAAATAAACATACTATTTGTAAGTGATTAATGACACTTAATCTTTTCTAAATAGGAATATGTATTTATTTGCTTATTTTTTTTATAAAACTCAAAACCAATGAACATATTTATGCTTAATATCTTAATTTTTATGTTATGAATAACTAAATCAGGAATTCTTTTCTACAAGGTCTTTTTTATTTTAAAGTATATAAGAATATGTATCTACAACAGATTAGGTGAGGTATAATACTTTTTATGGAATCATTTATGTTTGTGAATCCCTAAATCAGTAATCTTTTTTGTTAACATAATCAAACAATGTTAAACTCTCGATGACAATGATTTATAATAAAATATTGATTAAATTGTGATGATTTAAATAAACATACTATTTGTAAGTGATTAATGACACTTAATCTTTTCTAAATAGGAATATGTATTTATTTGCTTATTTTTTTTATAAAACTCAAAACCAATGAACATATTTATGCTTAATATCTTAATTTTTATGTTATGAATAACTAAATCATGTATTCTTTTCTACGAGGTCTTTTTTGTTTTAAAGTATATGAGAATATGTATCTACAACAGATTAGGTGTGGTATAATACTTTTTATGGAATCATTTATGTTTGTGAATCCCTAAATCAGTAATCTTTTTTGTTAACATAATTAAACAATGTTAAACTCTCGATGAAAATGATTTATAATAAAATATTGATTAAATTGTGATGATTTAAATAAACATACTATTTGTAAGTTATTAATGACACTTAATCTTTTCTAAATAGGAATATGTATTTATTTGCTTATTTTTTTTATAAAACTCTAAACCAATGAACATATTTATGCTTAATATCTTAATTTTTATGTTATGAATAACTAAATCATGTATTCTTTTCTACGAGGTCTTTTTTATTTTAAAGTATATGAGAATATGTATCTACAACAGATTAGGTGAGGTATAATACTTTTTATGGAATCATTTATGTTTGTGAATCCCTAAATCAGTAATCTTTTTTGTTAACATAATCAAACAATGTTAAACTCTCGATGACAATGATTTATAATAAAATATTGATTAAATTGTGATGATTTAAATAAACATACTATTTGTAAGTGATTAATGACACTTAATCTTTTCTAAATAGGAATATTTATTTATTTGCTTATTTTTTTTATAAAACTCAAAACCAATGAACATATTTATGCTTAATATCTTAATTTTTATGTTATGAATAACTAAATCATGTATTCTTTTCTACGATGTCTTTTTTGTTTTAAAGTATATGAGAATATGTATCTACAACAGATTAGGTGAGGTATAATACTTTTTATGAAATCATTTATGTTAGTGAATCCCTAAATCAGTAATCTTTTTTGTTAACATAATGAAACAATTTTAACTCTCGATGACAATGATTTATAATAAAATATTGATTAAATTGTGATGATTTAAATAAACATACTATTTGTAAGTGATTAATGACACTTAATCTTTTCTAAATAGGAATATGTATTTATTTGCTTATTTTTTTTTATAAAACTCTAAACCAATGAACATATTTATGCTTAATATCTTAATTTTTATGTTATGAATAACTAAATCATGTATTCTTTTCTACGAGGTCTTTTTTATTTTAAAGTATATGAGAATATGTATCTACAACAGATTAGGTGAGGTATAATACTTTTTATGGAATCATTTATGTTTGTGAATCCCTAAATCAGTAATATATTTTGTTAACATAATCAAACAATGTTAAACTCTCGATGACAATGATTTATAATAAAATATTGATTAAATTGTGATGATTTAAATAAACATACTATTTGTAAGTGATTAATGACACTTAATCTTTTCTAAATAGGAATATGTATTTATTTGCTTATTTTTTTTTATAAAACTCTAAACCAATGAACATATTTATGCTTAATATCTTAATTTTTATGTTATGAATAACTAAATCATGTATTCATTTCTACGAGGTCTTTTTTGTTTTAAAGTATATGAGAATATGTATCTACAACAGATTAGGTGTGGTATAATACTTTTTATGGAATCATTTATGTTTGTGAATCACTAAATCAGTAATCTTTTTTGTTAACATAATTAAACAATGTTAAACTCTCGATGAAAATGATTTATAATAAAATATTGATTAAATTGTGATGATTTAAATAAACATACTATTTGTAAGTGATTAATGACACTTAATCTTTTCTAAATAGGAATATGTATTTATTTGCTTATTTTTTTTATAAAACTCTAAACCAATGAACATATTTATGCTTAATATCTTAATTTTTATGTTATGAATAACTAAATCATGTATTCTTTTCTACGAGGTATTTTTTGTTTTAAAGTATATGAGAATATGTATCTACAACAGATTAGGTGTGGTATAATACTTTTTATGGAATCATTTATGTTTGTGAATCCCTAAATCAGTAATCTTTTTTGTTAACATAATTAAACAATGTTAAAAACTCGATCAAAATGATTTATAATAAAATATTGATTAAATTGTGATGATTTAAATAAACATACTATTTGTAAGTGATTAATGACACTTAATCTTTTCTAAATAGGAATATGTATTTATTTGTTTATTTTTTTTATAAAACTCTAAACCAATGAACATATTTATGCTTAATATCTTAATTTTTATGTTATGAATAACTAAATCATGTATTCTTTTCTACGAGGTCTTTTTTATTTTAAAGTATATGAGAATATGTATCTACAACAGATTAGGTGAGGTATAATACATTTTATGGAATCATTTATGTTTGTGAATCCCTAAATCAGTAATCTTTTTTGTTAACATAATCAAACAATGTTAAACTCTCGATGACAATGATTTATGATAAAATGTTTATTAAATTGTGATGATTTAAATAAAAATACTATTTGTAAGTGATTAATGACACTTAATCTTTTCTAAATAGGAATATGTATTTATTTGCTTATTTTTTTTATAAAACTCTAAACCAATGAACATATTTATGCTTAATATCTTAATTTTTATGTTATGAATAACTAAATCATGTATTCTTTTCTACGAGGTCTTTTTTGTTTTAAAATATATGAGAATATGTATCTACAACAGATTAGGTGAGGTATAATACTTTTTATGGAATCATTTATGTTGGTGAATCCCTAAATCAGTAATCTTTTTTGTTAACATAATTAAACAATGTTAAACTCTCGATGAAAATGATTTATAATAAAATATTGATTAAATTGTGATGATTTAAATAAACATACTATTTGTAAGTTATTAATGACACTTAATCTTTTCTAAATAGGAATATGTATTTATTTGCTTATTTTTTTTATAAAACTCTAAACCAATGAACATATTTATGCTTAATATCTTAATTTTTATGTTATGAATAACTAAATCATGTATTCTTTTCTACGAGGTCTTTTTTATTTTAAAGTATATGAGAATATGTATCTACAACAGATTAGGTGAGGTATAATACTTTTTATGGAATCATTTATGTTTGTGAATCCCTAAATCAGTAATCTTTTTTGTTAACATAATCAAACAATGTTAAACTCTCGATGACAATGATTTATAATAAAATATTGATTAAATTGTGATGATTTAAATAAACATACTATTTGTAAGTGATTAATGACACTTAGTCTTTTCTAAATAGGAATATTTATTTATTTGCTTATTTTTTTTATAAAACTCAAAACCAATGAACATATTTATGCTTAATATCTTAATTTTTATGTTATGAATAACTAAATCATGTATTCTTTTCTACGATGTCTTTTTTGTTTTAAAGTATATGAGAATATGTATCTACAACAGATTAGGTGAGGTATAATACTTTTTATGAAATCATTTATGTTAGTGAATCCCTAAATCAGTAATCTTTTTTGTTAACATAATGAAACAATGTTAAACTCTCGATGACAATGATTTATAATAAAATATTGATTAAATTGTGATGATTTAAATAAACATACTATTTGTAAGTGATTAATGACACTTAATCTTTTCTAAATAGGAATATGTATTTATTTGCTTATTTTTTTTTATAAAACTTAAAACCAATGAACATATTTATGCTTAATATCTTAATTTTTATGTTATGAATAACTAAATCATGTATTTCTTTTCTACAAGGTCTTTTTTATTTTAAAGTATATAAGAATATGTATCTACAACAGATTAGGTGAGGTATAATACTTTTTATGGAATCATTTATGTTTGTGAATCCCTAAATCAGTAATCTTTTTTGTTAACATAATTAAACAATGTTAAACTCTCGATGAAAATGATTTATAATAAAATATTGATTAAATTGTGATGATTTAAATAAACATACTATTTGTAAGTTATTAATGACACTTAATCTTTTCTAAATAGGAATATGTATTTATTTGCTTATTTTTTTTATAAAACTCTAAACCAATGAACATATTTATGCTTAATATCTTAATTTTTATGTTATGAATAACTAAATCATGTATTCTTTTCTACGAGGTCTTTTTTATTTTAAAGTATATGAGAATATGTATCTACAACAGATTAGGTGAGGTATAATACTTTTTATGGAATCATTTATGTTTGTGAATCCCTAAATCAGTAATCTTTTTTGTTAACATAATCAAACAATGTTAAACTCTCGATGACAATGATTTATAATAAAATATTGATTAAATTGTGATGATTTAAATAAACATACTATTTGTAAGTGATTAATGACACTTAATCTTTTCTAAATAGGAATATTTATTTATTTGCTTATTTTTTTTATAAAACTCAAAACCAATGAACATATTTATGCTTAATATCTTAATTTTTATGTTATGAATAACTAAATCATGTATTCTTTTCTACGATGTCTTTTTTGTTTTAAAGTATATGAGAATATGTATCTACAACAGATTAGGTGAGGTATAATACTTTTTATGAAATCATTTATGTTAGTGAATCCCTAAATCAGTAATCTTTTTTGTTAACATAATGAAACAATGTTAAACTCTCGATGACAATGATTTATAATAAAATATTGATTAAATTGTGATGATTTAAATAAACATACTATTTGTAAGTGATTAATGACACTTAATCTTTTCTAAATAGGAATATGTATTTATTTGCTTATTTTTTTTTATAAAACTCTAAACCAATGAACATATTTATGCTTAATATCTTAATTTTTATGTTATGAATAACTAAATCATGTATTCTTTTCTACGAGGTCTTTTTTATTTTAAAGTATATGAGAATATGTATCTACAACAGATTAGGTGAGGTATAATACTTTTTATGGAATCATTTATGTTTGTGAATCCCTAAATCAGTAATCTTTTTTGTTAACATAATCAAACAATGTTAAACTCTCGATGACAATGATTTATAATAAAATATTGATTAAATTGTGATGATTTAAATAAACATACTATTTGTAAGTGATTAATGACACTTAATCTTTTCTAAATAGGAATATATATTTATTTGCTTATTTTTTTTATAAAACTCAAAACCAATGAACATATTTATGCTTAATATCTTAATTTTTATGTTATGAATAACTAAATCATGTATTCTTTTCTACGAGGTCTTTTTTATTTTAAAGTATATGAGAATATGTATCTACAACAGATTAGGTGAGGTATAATACTTTTTATGGAATCATTTATGTTAGTGAATCCCTAAATCAGTAATCTTTTTTGTTAACATAATCAAACAATGTTAAACTCTCGATGACAATGATTTATAATAAAATATTGATTAAATTGTGATGATTTAAATAAACATACTATTTGTAAGTGATTAATGACACTTAATCTTTTCTAAATAAGAATATGTATTTATTTGCTTATTTTTTTTATAAAACTCAAAACCAATGAACATATTTATGCTTAATATCTTAATTTTTATGTTATGAATAACTAAATCAGGAATTCTTTTCTACAAGGTCTTTTTTATTTTAAAGTATATAAGAATATGTATCTACAACAGATTAGGTGAGGTATAATACTTTTTATGGAATCATTTATGTTTGTGAATCCCTAAATCAGTAATCTTTTTTGTTAACATAATCAAACAATGTTAAACTCTCGATGACAATGATTTATAATAAAATATTGATTAAATTGTGATGATTTAAATAAACATACTATTTGTAAGTGATTAATGACACTTAATCTTTTCTAAATAGGAATATGTATTTATTTGCTTATTTTTTTTATAAAACTCAAAACCAATGAACATATTTATGCTTAATATCTTAATTTTTATGTTATGAATAACTAAATCATGTATTCTTTTCTACGAGGTCTTTTTTGTTTTAAAGTATATGAGAATATGTATCTACAACAGATTAGGTATGGTATAATACTTTTTATGGAATCATTTATGTTTGTGAATCCCTAAATCAGTAATCTTTTTTGTTAACATAATTAAACAATGTTAAACTCTCGATGAAAATGATTTATAATAAAATATTGATTAAATTGTGATGATTTAAATAAACATACTATTTGTAAGTTATTAATGACACTTAATCTTTTCTAAATAGGAATATGTATTTATTTGCTTATTTTTTTTATAAAACTCTAAACCAATGAACATATTTATGCTTAATATCTTAATTTTTATGTTATGAATAACTAAATCATGTATTCTTTTCTACGAGGTCTTTTTTATTTTAAAGTATATGAGAATATGTATCTACAACAGATTAGGTGAGGTATAATACTTTTTATGGAATCATTTATGTTTGTGAATCCCTAAATCAGTAATCTTTTTTGTTAACATAATCAAACAATGTTAAACTCTCGATGACAATGATTTATAATAAAATATTGATTAAATTGTGATGATTTAAATAAACATACTATTTGTAAGTGATTAATGACACTTAATCTTTTCTAAATAGGAATATTTATTTATTTGCTTATTTTTTTTATAAAACTCAAAACCAATGAACATATTTATGCTTAATATCTTAATTTTTATGTTATGAATAACTAAATCATGTATTCTTTTCTACGATGTCTTTTTTGTTTTAAAGTATATGAGAATATGTATCTACAACAGATTAGGTGAGGTATAATACTTTTTATGAAATCATTTATGTTAGTGAATCCCTAAATCAGTAATCTTTCTTGTTAACATAATGAAACAATGTTAAACTCTCGATGACAATGATTTATAATAAAATATTGATTAAATTGTGATGATTTAAATAAACATACTATTTGTAAGTGATTAATGACACTTAATCTTTTCTAAATAGGAATATGTATTTATTTGCTTATTTTTTTTTATAAAACTCTAAACCAATGAACATATTTATGCTTAATATCTTAATTTTTATGTTATGAATAACTAAATCATGTATTCTTTTCTACGAGGTCTTTTTTATTTTAAAGTATATGAGAATATGTATCTACAACAGATTAGGTGAGGTATAATACTTTTTATGGAATCATTTATGTTTGTGAATCCCTAAATCAGTAATATATTTTGTTAACATAATCAAACAATGTTAAACTCTCGATGACAATGATTTATAATAAAATATTGATTAAATTGTGATGATTTAAATAAACATACTATTTGTAAGTGATTAATGACACTTAATCTTTTCTAAATAGGAATATGTATTTATTTGCTTATTTTTTTTATAAAACTCTAAACCAATGAACATATTTATGCTTAATATCTTAATTTTTATGTTATGAATAACTAAATCATGTATTCTTTTCTACGAGGTATTTTTTGTTTTAAAGTATATGAGAATATGTATCTACAACAGATTAGGTGTGGTATAATACTTTTTATGGAATCATTTATGTTTGTGAATCCCTAAATCAGTAATCTTTTTTGTTAACATAATTAAACAATGTTAAAAACTCGATCAAAATGATTTATAATAAAATATTGATTAAATTGTGATGATTTAAATAAACATACTATTTGTAAGTGATTAATGACACTTAATCTTTTCTAAATAGGAATATGTATTTATTTGTTTATTTTTTTTATAAAACTCAAAACCAATGAACATATTTATGCTTAATATCTTAATTTTTATGTTATGAATAACTAAATCATGTATTCTTTTCTACGAGGTCTTTTTTATTTTAAAGTATATGAGAATATGTATCTACAACAGATTAGGTGAGGTATAATACATTTTATGGAATCATTTATGTTTGTGAATCCCTAAATCAGTAATCTTTTTTGTTAACATAATCAAACAATGTTAAACTCTCGATGACAATGATTTATAATAAAATGTTTATTAAATTGTGATGATTTAAATAAAAATACTATTTGTAAGTGATTAATGACACTTAATCTTTTCTAAATAGGAATATGTATTTATTTGCTTATTTTTTTTATAAAACTCTAAAGCAATGAACATATTTATGCTTAATATCTTAATTTTTATGTTATGAATAACTAAATCATGTATTCTTTTCTACGAGGTCTTTTTTGTTTTAAAATATATGAGAATATGTATCTACAACAGATTAGGTGAGGTATAATACTTTTTATGGAATCATTTATGTTGGTGAATCCCTAAATCAGTAATCTTTTTTGTTAACATAATCAAACAATGTTAAACTCTCGATGACAATGATTTATAATAAAATATTGATTAAATTGTGATGATTTAAATAAACATACTATTTGTAAGTGATTAATGACACTTAATCTTTTCTAAATAGGAATATGTATTTATTTGCTTATTTTTTTTATAAAACTCAAAACCAATGAACATATTTATGCTTAATATCTTAATTTTTATGTTATGAATAACTAAATCAGGAATTCTTTTCTACAAGGTCTTTTTTATTTTAAAGTATATAAGAATATGTATCTACAACAGATTAGGTGAGGTATAATACTTTTTATTGAATCATTTATGTTTGTGAATCCCTAAATCAGTAATCTTTTTTGTTAACATAATCAAACAATGTTAAACTCTCGATGACAATGATTTATAATAAAATATTGATTAAATTGTGATGATTTAAATAAACATACTATTTGTAAGTGATTAATGACACTTAATCTTTTCTAAATAGGAATATGTATTTATTTGCTTATTTTTTTTATAAAACTCAAAACCAATGAACATATTTATGCTTAATATCTTAATTTTTATGTTATGAATAACTAAATCATGTATTCTTTTCTACGAGGTCTTTTTTGTTTTAAAGTATATGAGAATATGTATCTACAACAGATTAGGTGTGGTATAATACTTTTTATGGAATCATTTATGTTTGTGAATCCCTAAATCAGTAATCTTTTTTGTTAACATAATTAAACAATGTTAAACTCTCGATGAAAATGATTTATAATAAAATATTGATTAAATTGTGATGATTTAAATAAACATACTATTTGTAAGTTATTAATGACACTTAATCTTTTCTAAATAGGAATATGTATTTATTTGCTTATTTTTTTTATAAAACTCTAAACCAATGAACATATTTATGCTTAATATCTTAATTTTTATGTTATGAATAACTAAATCATGTATTCTTTTCTACGAGGTCTTTTTTATTTTAAAGTATATGAGAATATGTATCTACAACAGATTAGGTGAGGTATAATACTTTTTATGGAATCATTTATGTTTGTGAATCCCTAAATCAGTAATCTTTTTTGTTAACATAATCAAACAATGTTAAACTCTCGATGACAATGATTTATAATAAAATATTGATTAAATTGTGATGATTTAAATAAACATACTATTTGTAAGTGATTAATGACACTTAATCTTTTCTAAATAGGAATATTTATTTATTTGCTTATTTTTTTTATAAAACTCAAAACCAATGAACATATTTATGCTTAATATCTTAATTTTTATGTTATGAATAACTAAATCATGTATTCTTTTCTACGATGTCTTTTTTGTTTTAAAGTATATGAGAATATGTATCTACAACAGATTAGGTGAGGTATAATACTTTTTATGAAATCATTTATGTTAGTGAATCCCTAAATCAGTAATCTTTCTTGTTAACATAATGAAACAATGTTAAACTCTCGATGACAATGATTTATAATAAAATATTGATTAAATTGTGATGATTTAAATAAACATACTATTTGTAAGTGATTAATGACACTTAATCTTTTCTAAATAGGAATATGTATTTATTTGCTTATTTTTTTTTATAAAACTCTAAACCAATGAACATATTTATGCTTAATATCTTAATTTTTATGTTATGAATAACTAAATCATGTATTCTTTTCTACGAGGTCTTTTTTATTTTAAAGTATATGAGAATATGTATCTACAACAGATTAGGTGAGGTATAATACTTTTTATGGAATCATTTATGTTTGTGAATCCCTAAATCAGTAATCTTTTTTGTTAACATAATTAAACAATGTTAAACTCTCGATGAAAATGATTTATAATAAAATATTGATTAAATTGTGATGATTTAAATAAACATACTATTTGTAAGTTATTAATGACACTTAATCTTTTCTAAATAGGAATATGTATTTATTTGCTTATTTTTTTTATAAAACTCTAAACCAATGAACATATTTATGCTTAATATCTTAATTTTTATGTTATGAATAACTAAATCATGTATTCTTTTCTACGAGGTCTTTTTTATTTTAAAGTATATGAGAATATGTATCTACAACAGATTAGGTGAGGTATAATACTTTTTATGGAATCATTTATGTTTGTGAATCCCTAAATCAGTAATCTTTTTTGTTAACATAATCAAACAATGTTAAACTCTCGATGACAATGATTTATAATAAAATATTGATTAAATTGTGATGATTTAAATAAACATACTATTTGTAAGTGATTAATGACACTTAATCTTTTCTAAATAGGAATATTTATTTATTTGCTTATTTTTTTTATAAAACTCAAAACCAATGAACATATTTATGCTTAATATCTTAATTTTTATGTTATGAATAACTAAATCATGTATTCTTTTCTACGATGTCTTTTTTGTTTTAAAGTATATGAGAATATGTATCTACAACAGATTAGGTGAGGTATAATACTTTTTATGAAATCATTTATGTTAGTGAATCCCTAAATCAGTAATCTTTCTTGTTAACATAATGAAACAATGTTAAACTCTCGATGACAATGATTTATAATAAAATATTGATTAAATTGTGATGATTTAAATAAACATACTATTTGTAAGTGATTAATGACACTTAATCTTTTCTAAATAGGAATATGTATTTATTTGCTTATTTTTTTTTATAAAACTCTAAACCAATGAACATATTTATGCTTAATATCTTAATTTTTATGTTATGAATAACTAAATCATGTATTCTTTTCTACGAGGTCTTTTTTATTTTAAAGTATATGAGAATATGTATCTACAACAGATTAGGTGAGGTATAATACTTTTTATGGAATCATTTATGTTTGTGAATCCCTAAATCAGTAATATATTTTGTTAACATAATCAAACAATGTTAAACTCTCGATGACAATGATTTATAATAAAATATTGATTAAATTGTGATGATTTAAATAAACATACTATTTGTAAGTGATTAATGACACTTAATCTTTTCTAAATAGGAATATGTATTTATTTGCTTATTTTTTTTTATAAAACTCTAAACCAATGAACATATTTATGCTTAATATCTTAATTTTTATGTTATGAATAACTAAATCATGTATTCATTTCTACGAGGTCTTTTTTGTTTTAAAGTATATGAGAATATGTATCTACAACAGATTAGGTGTGGTTTAATACTTTTTATGGAATCATTTATGTTTGTGAATCACTAAATCAGTAATCTTTTTTGTTAACATAATTAAACAATGTTAAACTCTCGATGAAAATGATTTATAATGAAATATTGATTAAATTGTGATGATTTAAATAAACATACTATTTGTAAGTGATTAATGACACTTAATCTTTTCTAAATAGGAATATGTATTTATTTGTTTATTTTTTTTATAAAACTCTAAACCAATGAACATATTTATGCTTAATATCTTAATTTTTATGTTATGAATAACTAAATCATGTATTCTTTTCTACGAGGTCTTTTTTATTTTAAAGTATATGAGAATATGTATCTACAACAGATTAGGTGAGGTATAATACTTTTTATGGAATCATTTATGTTTGTGAATCCCTAAATCAGTAATCTTTTTTGTTAACATAATAAACAATGTTAAACTCTCGATGAAAATGATTTATAATAAAATATTGATTAAATTGTGATGATTTAAATAAACATACTATTTGTAAGTGATTAATGACACTTAATCTTTTCTAAATAGGAATATGTATTTATTTGCTTATTTTTTTTATAAAACTCGAAACCAATGAACATATTTATGCTTAATATCTTAATTTTTATGTTATGAATAACTAAATCATGTATTCTTTTCTACGAGGTATTTTTTGTTTTAAAGTATATGAGAATATGTATCTACAACAGATTAGGTGTGGTATAATACTTTTTATGGAATCATTTATGTTTGTGAATCCCTAAATCAGTAATATTTTTTGTTAACATAATTAAACAATGTTAAAAACTCGATCAAAATGATTTATAATAAAATATTGATTAAATTGTGATGATTTAAATAAACATACTATTTGTAAGTGATTAATGACACTTAATCTTTTCTAAATAGGAATATGTATTTATTTGTTTATTTTTTTTATAAAACTCTAAACCAATGAACATATTTATGCTTAATATCTTAATTTTTATGTTATGAATAACTAAATCATGTATTCTTTTCTACGAGGTCTTTTTTATTTTAAAGTATATGAGAATATGTATCTACAACAGATTAGGTGAGGTATAATACATTTTATGGAATCATTTATGTTTGTGAATCCCTAAATCAGTAATCTTTTTTGTTAACATAATCAAACAATGTTAAACTCTCGATGACAATGATTTATAATAAAATGTTTATTAAATTGTGATGATTTAAATAAAAATACTATTTGTAAGTGATTAATGACACTTAATCTTTTCTAAATAGGAATATGTATTTATTTGCTTATTTTTTTTATAAAACTCTAAACCAATGAACATATTTATGCTTAATATCTTAATTTTTATGTTATGAATAACTAAATCATGTATTCTTTTCTACGAGGTCTTTTTTGTTTTAAAATATATGAGAATATGTATCTACAACAGATTAGGTGAGGTATAATACTTTTTATGGAATCATTTATGTTGGTGAATCCCTAAATCAGTAATCTTTTTTGTTAACATAATCAAACAATGTTAAACTCTCGATGACAATGATTTATAATAAAATATTGATTAAATTGTGATGATTTAAATAAACATACTATTTGTAAGTGATTAATGACACTTAATCTTTTCTAAATAGGAATATATATTTATTTGCTTATTTTTTTTATAAAACTCAAAACCAATGAACATATTTATGCTTAATATCTTAATTTTTATGTTATGAATAACTAAATCATGTATTCTTTTCTACGAGGTCTTTTTTATTTTAAAGTATATGAGAATATGTATCTACAACAGATTAGGTGAGGTATAATACTTTTTATGGAATCATTTATGTTAGTGAATCCCTAAATCAGTAATCTTTTTTGTTAACATAATTAAACAATGTTAAACTCTCGATGAAAATGATTTATAATAAAATATTGATTAAATTGTGATGATTTAAATAAACATACTATTTGTAAGTGATTAATGACACTTAATCTTTTCTAAATAGGAATATGTATTTATTTGCTTATTTTTTTTTATAAAACTCTAAACCAATGAACATATTTATGCTTAATATCTTAATTTTTATGTTATGAATAACTAAATCATGTATTCTTTTCTACGAGGTCTTTTTTATTTTAAAGTATATGAGAATATGTATCTACAACAGATTAGGTGAGGTATAATACTTTTTATGGAATCATTTATGTTTGTGAATCCCTAAATCAGTAATATATTTTGTTAACATAATCAAACAATGTTAAACTCTCGATGACAATGATTTATAATAAAATATTGATTAAATTGTGATGATTTAAATAAACATACTATTTGTAAGTGATTAATGACACTTAATCTTTTCTAAATAGGAATATGTATTTATTTGCTTATTTTTTTTTATAAAACTCTAAACCAATGAACATATTTATGCTTAATATCTTAATTTTTATGTTATGAATAACTAAATCATGTATTCATTTCTACGAGGTCTTTTTTGTTTTAAAGTATATGAGAATATGTATCTACAACAGATTAGGTGTGGTATAATACTTTTTATGGAATCATTTATGTTTGTAAATCACTAAATCAGTAATCTTTTTTGTTAACATAATTAAACAATGTTAAACTCTCGATGAAAATGATTTATAATAAAATATTGATTAAATTGTGATGATTTAAATAAACATACTATTTGTAAGTGATTAATGACACTTAATCTTTTCTAAATAGGAATATGTATTTATTTGCTTATTTTTTTTATAAAACTCTAAACCAATGAACATATTTATGCTTAATATCTTAATTTTTATGTTATGAATAACTAAATCATGTATTCTTTTCTACGAGGTATTTTTTGTTTTAAAGTATATGAGAATATGTATCTACAACAGATTAGGTGTGGTATAATACTTTTTATGGAATCATTTATGTTTGTGAATCCCTAAATCAGTAATCTTTTTTGTTAACATAATTAAACAATGTTAAAAACTCGATCAAAATGATTTATAATAAAATATTGATTAAATTGTGATGATTTAAATAAACATACTATTTGTAAGTGATTAATGACACTTAATCTTTTCTAAATAGGAATATGTATTTATTTGTTTATTTTTTTTATAAAACTCAAAACCAATGAACATATTTATGCTTAATATCTTAATTTTTATGTTATGAATAACTAAATCATGTATTCTTTTCTACGAGGTCTTTTTTATTTTAAAGTATATGAGAATATGTATCTACAACAGATTAGGTGAGGTATAATACATTTTATGGAATCATTTATGTTTGTGAATCCCTAAATCAGTAATCTTTTTTGTTAACATAATCAAACAATGTTAAACTCTCGATGACAATGATTTATAATAAAATGTTTATTAAATTGTGATGATTTAAATAAAAATACTATTTGTAAGTGATTAATGACACTTAATCTTTTCTAAATAGGAATATGTATTTATTTGCTTATTTTTTTTATAAAACTCTAAACCAATGAACATATTTATGCTTAATATCTTAATTTTTATGTTATGAATAACTAAATCATGTATTCTTTTCTACGAGGTCTTTTTTGTTTTAAAATATATGAGAATATGTATCTACAACAGATTAGGTGAGGTATAATACTTTTTATGGAATCATTTATGTTGGTGAATCCCTAAATCAGTAATCTTTTTTGTTAACATAATCAAACAATGTTAAACTCTCGATGACAATGATTTATAATAAAATATTGATTAAATTGTGATGATTTAAATAAACATACTATTTGTAAGTGATTAATGACACTTAATCTTTTCTAAATAGGAATATGTATTTATTTGCTTATTTTTTTTATAAAACTCAAAACCAATGAACATATTTATGCTTAATATCTTAATTTTTATGTTATGAATAACTAAATCAGGAATTCTTTTCTACAAGGTCTTTTTTATTTTAAAGTATATAAGAATATGTATCTACAACAGATTAGGTGAGGTATAATACTTTTTATGGAATCATTTATGTTTGTGAATCCCTAAATCAGTAATCTTTTTTGTTAACATAATCAAACAATGTTAAACTCTCGATGACAATGATTTATAATAAAATATTGATTAAATTGTGATGATTTAAATAAACATACTATTTGTAAGTGATTAATGACACTTAATCTTTTCTAAATAGGAATATGTATTTATTTGCTTATTTTTTTTATAAAACTCAAAACCAATGAACATATTTATGCTTAATATCTTAATTTTTATGTTATGAATAACTAAATCATGTATTCTTTTCTACGAGGTCTTTTTTGTTTTAAAGTATATGAGAATATGTATCTACAACAGATTAGGTGTGGTATAATACTTTTTATGGAATCATTTATGTTTGTGAATCCCTAAATCAGTAATCTTTTTTGTTAACATAATTAAACAATGTTAAACTCTCGATGAAAATGATTTATAATAAAATATTGATTAAATTGTGATGATTTAAATAAACATACTATTTGTAAGTTATTAATGACACTTAATCTTTTCTAAATAGGAATATGTATTTATTTGCTTATTTTTTTTATAAAACTCTAAACCAATGAACATATTTATGCTTAATATCTTAATTTTTATGTTATGAATAACTAAATCATGTATTCTTTTCTACGAGGTCTTTTTTATTTTAAAGTATATGAGAATATGTATCTACAACAGATTAGGTGAGGTATAATACTTTTTATGGAATCATTTATGTTTGTGAATCCCTAAATCAGTAATCTTTTTTGTTAACATAATCAAACAATGTTAAACTCTCGATGACAATGATTTATAATAAAATATTGATTAAATTGTGATGATTTAAATAAACATACTATTTGTAAGTGATTAATGACACTTAGTCTTTTCTAAATAGGAATATTTATTTATTTGCTTATTTTTTTTATAAAACTCAAAACCAATGAACATATTTATGCTTAATATCTTAATTTTTATGTTATGAATAACTAAATCATGTATTCTTTTCTACGATGTCTTTTTTGTTTTAAAGTATATGAGAATATGTATCTACAACAGATTAGGTGAGGTATAATACTTTTTATGAAATCATTTATGTTAGTGAATCCCTAAATCAGTAATCTTTTTTGTTAACATAATGAAACAATGTTAAACTCTCGATGACAATGATTTATAATAAAATATTGATTAAATTGTGATGATTTAAATAAACATACTATTTGTAAGTGATTAATGACACTTAATCTTTTCTAAATAGGAATATGTATTTATTTGCTTATTTTTTTTTATAAAACTCTAAACCAATGAACATATTTATGCTTAATATCTTAATTTTTATGTTATGAATAACTAAATCATGTATTCATTTCTACGAGGTCTTTTTTGTTTTAAAGTATATGAGAATATGTATCTACAACAGATTAGGTGTGGTATAATACTTTTTATGGAATCATTTATGTTTGTGAATCACTAAATCAGTAATCTTTTTTGTTAACATAATTAAACAATGTTAAACTCTCGATGAAAATGATTTATAATAAAATATTGATTAAATTGTGATGATTTAAATAAACATACTATTTGTAAGTGATTAATGACACTTAATCTTTTCTAAATAGGAATATGTATTTATTTGCTTATTTTTTTTATAAAACTCTAAACCAATGAACATATTTATGCTTAATATCTTAATTTTTATGTTATGAATAACTAAATCATGTATTCTTTTCTACGAGGTATTTTTTGTTTTAAAGTATATGAGAATATGTATCTACAACAGATTAGGTGTGGTATAATACTTTTTATGGAATCATTTATGTTTGTGAATCCCTAAATCAGTAATCTTTTTTGTTAACATAATTAAACAATGTTAAAAACTCGATCAAAATGATTTATAATAAAATATTGATTAAATTGTGATGATTTAAATAAACATACTATTTGTAAGTGATTAATGACACTTAATCTTTTCTAAATAGGAATATGTATTTATTTGTTTATTTTTTTTATAAAACTCAAAACCAATGAACATATTTATGCTTAATATCTTAATTTTTATGTTATGAATAACTAAATCATGTATTCTTTTCTACGAGGTCTTTTTTATTTTAAAGTATATGAGAATATGTATCTACAACAGATTAGGTGAGGTATAATACATTTTATGGAATCATTTATGTTTGTGAATCCCTAAATCAGTAATCTTTTTTGTTAACATAATCAAACAATGTTAAACTCTCGATGACAATGATTTATAATAAAATGTTTATTAAATTGTGATGATTTAAATAAAAATACTATTTGTAAGTGATTAATGACACTTAATCTTTTCTAAATAGGAATATGTATTTATTTGCTTATTTTTTTTATAAAACTCTAAACCAATGAACATATTTATGCTTAATATCTTAATTTTTATGTTATGAATAACTAAATCATGTATTCTTTTCTACGAGGTCTTTTTTGTTTTAAAATATATGAGAATATGTATCTACAACAGATTAGGTGAGGTATAATACTTTTTATGGAATCATTTATGTTGGTGAATCCCTAAATCAGTAATCTTTTTTGTTAACATAATCAAACAATGTTAAACTCTCGATGACAATGATTTATAATAAAATATTGATTAAATTGTGATGATTTAAATAAACATACTATTTGTAAGTGATTAATGACACTTAATCTTTTCTAAATAGGAATATGTATTTATTTGCTTATTTTTTTTATAAAACTCAAAACCAATGAACATATTTATGCTTAATATCTTAATTTTTATGTTATGAATAACTAAATCAGGAATTCTTTTCTACAAGGTCTTTTTTATTTTAAAGTATATAAGAATATGTATCTACAACAGATTAGGTGAGGTATAATACTTTTTATGGAATCATTTATGTTTGTGAATCCCTAAATCAGTAATCTTTTTTTGTTAACATAATCAAACAATGTTAAACTCTCGATGACAATGATTTATAATAAAATATTGATTAAATTGTGATGATTTAAATAAACATACTATTTGTAAGTGATTAATGACACTTAATCTTTTCTAAATAGGAATATGTATTTATTTGCTTATTTTTTTTATAAAACTCAAAACCAATGAACATATTTATGCTTAATATCTTAATTTTTATGTTATGAATAACTAAATCATGTATTCTTTTCTACGAGGTCTTTTTTGTTTTAAAGTATATGAGAATATGTATCTACAACAGATTAGGTGTGGTATAATACTTTTTATGGAATCATTTATGTTTGTGAATCCCTAAATCAGTAATCTTTTTTGTTAACATAATTAAACAATGTTAAACTCTCGATGAAAATGATTTATAATAAAATATTGATTAAATTGTGATGATTTAAATAAACATACTATTTGTAAGTTATTAATGACACTTAATCTTTTCTAAATAGGAATATGTATTTATTTGCTTATTTTTTTTATAAAACTCTAAACCAATGAACATATTTATGCTTAATATCTTAATTTTTATGTTATGAATAACTAAATCATGTATTCTTTTCTACGAGGTCTTTTTTATTTTAAAGTATATGAGAATATGTATCTACAACAGATTAGGTGAGGTATAATACTTTTTATGGAATCATTTATGTTTGTGAATCCCTAAATCAGTAATCTTTTTTGTTAACATAATCAAACAATGTTAAACTCTCGATGACAATGATTTATAATAAAATATTGATTAAATTGTGATGATTTAAATAAACATACTATTTGTAAGTGATTAATGACACTTAGTCTTTTCTAAATAGGAATATTTATTTATTTGCTTATTTTTTTTATAAAACTCAAAACCAATGAACATATTTATGCTTAATATCTTAATTTTTATGTTATGAATAACTAAATCATGTATTCTTTTCTACGATGTCTTTTTTGTTTTAAAGTATATGAGAATATGTATCTACAACAGATTAGGTGAGGTATAATACTTTTTATGAAATCATTTATGTTAGTGAATCCCTAAATCAGTAATCTTTTTTGTTAACATAATGAAACAATGTTAAACTCTCGATGACAATGATTTATAATAAAATATTGATTAAATTGTGATGATTTAAATAAACATACTATTTGTAAGTGATTAATGACACTTAATCTTTTCTAAATAGGAATATGTATTTATTTGCTTATTTTTTTTTATAAAACTCTAAACCAATGAACATATTTATGCTTAATATCTTAATTTTTATGTTATGAATAACTAAATCATGTATTCATTTCTACGAGGTCTTTTTTGTTTTAAAGTATATGAGAATATGTATCTACAACAGATTAGGTGTGGTATAATACTTTTTATGGAATCATTTATGTTTGTGAATCACTAAATCAGTAATCTTTTTTGTTAACATAATTAAACAATGTTAAACTCTCGATGAAAATGATTTATAATAAAATATTGATTAAATTGTGATGATTTAAATAAACATACTATTTGTAAGTGATTAATGACACTTAATCTTTTCTAAATAGGAATATGTATTTATTTGCTTATTTTTTTTATAAAACTCTAAACCAATGAACATATTTATGCTTAATATCTTAATTTTTATGTTATGAATAACTAAATCATGTATTCTTTTCTACGAGGTATTTTTTGTTTTAAAGTATATGAGAATATGTATCTACAACAGATTAGGTGTGGTATAATACTTTTTATGGAATCATTTATGTTTGTGAATCCCTAAATCAGTAATCTTTTTTGTTAACATAATTAAACAATGTTAAAAACTCGATCAAAATGATTTATAATAAAATATTGATTAAATTGTGATGATTTAAATAAACATACTATTTGTAAGTGATTAATGACACTTAATCTTTTCTAAATAGGAATATGTATTTATTTGTTTATTTTTTTTATAAAACTCAAAACCAATGAACATATTTATGCTTAATATCTTAATTTTTATGTTATGAATAACTAAATCATGTATTCTTTTCTACGAGGTCTTTTTTATTTTAAAGTATATGAGAATATGTATCTACAACAGATTAGGTGAGGTATAATACATTTTATGGAATCATTTATGTTTATGAATCCCTAAATCAGTAATCTTTTTTGTTAACATAATCAAACAATGTTAAACTCTCGATGACAATGATTTATAATAAAATGTTTATTAAATTGTGATGATTTAAATAAAAATACTATTTGTAAGTGATTAATGACACTTAATCTTTTCTAAATAGGAATATGTATTTATTTGCTTATTTTTTTTATAAAACTCTAAACCAATGAACATATTTATGCTTAATATCTTAATTTTTATGTTATGAATAACTAAATCATGTATTCTTTTCTACGAGGTCTTTTTTGTTTTAAAATATATGAGAATATGTATCTACAACAGATTAGGTGAGGTATAATACTTTTTATGGAATCATTTATGTTGGTGAATCCCTAAATCAGTAATCTTTTTTGTTAACATAATCAAACAATGTTAAACTCTCGATGACAATGATTTATAATAAAATATTGATTAAATTGTGATGATTTAAATAAACATACTATTTGTAAGTGATTAATGACACTTAATCTTTTCTAAATAGGAATATGTATTTATTTGCTTATTTTTTTTATAAAACTCAAAACCAATGAACATATTTATGCTTAATATCTTAATTTTTATGTTATGAATAACTAAATCAGGAATTCTTTTCTACAAGGTCTTTTTTATTTTAAAGTATATAAGAATATGTATCTACAACAGATTAGGTGAGGTATAATACTTTTTATGGAATCATTTATGTTTGTGAATCCCTAAATCAGTAATCTTTTTTGTTAACATAATCAAACAATGTTAAACTCTCGATGACAATGATTTATAATAAAATATTGATTAAATTGTGATGATTTAAATAAACATACTATTTGTAAGTGATTAATGACACTTAATCTTTTCTAAATAGGAATATGTATTTATTTGCTTATTTTTTTTATAAAACTCAAAACCAATGAACATATTTATGCTTAATATCTTAATTTTTATGTTATGAATAACTAAATCATGTATTCTTTTCTACGAGGTCTTTTTTGTTTTAAAGTATATGAGAATATGTATCTACAACAGATTAGGTGTGGTATAATACTTTTTATGGAATCATTTATGTTTGTGAATCCCTAAATCAGTAATCTTTTTTGTTAACATAATTAAACAATGTTAAACTCTCGATGAAAATAATTTATAATAAAATATTGATTAAATTGTGATGATTTAAATAAACATACTATTTGTAAGTTATTAATGACACTTAATCTTTTCTAAATAGGAATATGTATTTATTTGCTTATTTTTTTTATAAAACTCTAAACCAATGAACATATTTATGCTTAATATCTTAATTTTTATGTTATGAATAACTAAATCATGTATTCTTTTCTACGAGGTCTTTTTTATTTTAAAGTATATGAGAATATGTATCTACAACAGATTAGGTGAGGTATAATACTTTTTATGAAATCATTTATGTTTGTGAATCCCTAAATCAGTAATCTTTTTTGTTAACATAATCAAACAATGTTAAACTCTCGATGACAATGATTTATAATAAAATATTGATTAAATTGTGATGATTTAAATAAACATACTATTTGTAAGTGATTAATGACACTTAGTCTTTTCTAAATAGGAATATTTATTTATTTGCTTATTTTTTTTATAAAACTCAAAACCAATGAACATATTTATGCTTAATATCTTAATTTTTATGTTATGAATAACTAAATCATGTATTCTTTTCTACGATGTCTTTTTTGTTTTAAAGTATATGAGAATATGTATCTACAACAGATTAGGTGAGGTATAATACTTTTTATGAAATCATTTATGTTAGTGAATCCCTAAATCAGTAATCTTTTTTGTTAACATAATGAAACAATGTTAAACTCTCGATGACAATGATTTATAATAAAATATTGATTAAATTGTGATGATTTAAATAAACATACTATTTGTAAGTGATTAATGACACTTAATCTTTTCTAAATAGGAATATGTATTTATTTGCTTATTTTTTTTATAAAACTCTAAACCAATGAACATATTTATGCTTAATATCTTAATTTTTATGTTATGAATAACTAAATCATGTATTCTTTTCTACGAGGTCTTTTTTGTTTTAAAGTATATGAGAATATGTATCTACAATAGATTAGGTGTGGTATAATACTTTTTATGGAATCATTTATGTTTGTGAATCCCTAAATCAGTAATCTTTTTTGTTAACATAATCAAACAATGTTAAACTCTCGATGACAATGATTTATAATAAAATATTGATTAAATTGTGATGATTTAAATAAACATACTATTTGTAAGTTATTAATGACACTTAATCTTTTCTAAATAGGAATATGTATTTATTTGCTTATTTTTTTTATAAAACTCTAAACCAATGAACATATTTATGCTTAATATCTTAATTTTTATGTTATGAATAACTAAATCATGTATTCTTTTCTACGAGGTCTTTTTTGTTTTAAAGTATATGAGAATATGTATCTACAACAGATTAGGTGAGGTATAATACTTTTTATGGAATCATTTATGTTTGTGAATCCCTAAATCAGTAATCTTTTTTGTTAACATAATCAAACAATGTTAAACTCTCGATGACAATGATTTATAATAAAATATTGATTAAATTGTGATGATTTAAATAAACATACTATTTGTAAGTGATTAATGACACTTAATCTTTTCTAAATAGGAATATGTATTTATTTGCTTATTTTTTTTATAAAACTCTAAACCAATGAACATATTTATGCTTAATATTTTAATTTTTATGTTATGAATAACTAAATCAGGAATTCTTTTCTACAAGGTCTTTTTTATTTTAAAGTATATAAGAATATGTATCTACAACAGATTAGGTGAGGTATAATACTTTTTATGGAATCATTTATGTTTGTGAATCCCTAAATCAGTAATCTTTTTTGTTAACATAATCAAACAATGTTAAACTCTCGATGACAATGATTTATAATAAAATATTGATTAAATTGTGATGATTTAAATAAACATATTATTTGTAAGTGATTAATGACACTTAATCTTTTCTAAATAGGAATATGTATTTATTTGCTTATTTTTTTTATAAAACTCTAAACCAATGAACATATTTATGCTTAATATCTTAATTTTTATGTTATGAATAACTAAATCATGTATTCTTTTGTACGAGGTCTTTTTTGTTTTAAAGTATATGAGAATATGTATCTACAATAGATTAGGTGTGGTATAATACTTTTTATGGAATAATTTATGTTTGTGAATCCCTAAATCAGTAATCTTTTTTGTTAACATAATCAAACAATGTTAAACTCTCGATGACAATGATTTATAATAAAATATTGATTAAATTGTGATGATTTAAATAAACATACTATTTGTAAGTGATTGATGACACTTAATCTTTTCTAAATAGGAATATGTATTTATTTGCTTATTTTTTTTATAAAACTTAAAACCAATGAACATATTTATGCTTAATATCTTAATTTTTATGTTATGAATAACTAAATCATGTATTTCTTTTCTACAAGGTCTTTTTTATTTTAAAGTATATGAGAATATGTATCTACAATAGATTTGGTGAGGTATAATACTTTTTATGGAATCATTTATGTTAGTGAATCCCTAAATCAGTAATCTTTTTTGTTAACATAATGAAACAATGTTAAACTCTCGATGACAATGATTTATAATAAAATATTGATTAAATTGTGATGATTTAAATAAACATACTATTTGTAAGTGATTAATGACACTTAATCTTTTCTAAATAGGAATATGTATTTATTTGTTTATTTTTTTTATAAAACTCTAAACTAATGAACATATTTATGCTTAATATCTTAATTTTTATGTTATGAATAACTAAATCATGTATTTCTTTTCTACAAGGTCTTTTTTATTTTAAAGTATATGAGAATATGTATCTACAATAGATTAGGTGAGGTATAATACTTTTTATGGAATCATTTATGTTTGTGAATCCCTAAATCAGTAATCTTTTTTGTTAACATAATCAAACAATGTTAAACTCTCGATGACAATGATTTATAATAAAATATTGATTAAATTGTGATGATTTAAATAAACATACTATTTGTAAGTGATTAATGACACTTAATCTTTTCTAAATAGGAATATGTATTTATTTGCTTATTTTTTTTATAAAACTCTAAACCAATGAACATATTTATGCTTAATATCTTAATTTTTATGTTATGAATAACTAAATCATGTATTCTTTTCTACGAGGTCTTTTTTGTTTTAAAGTATATGAGAATATGTATCTACAATAGATTAGGTGTGGTATAATACTTTTTATGGAATCATTTATGTTTGTGAATCCCTAAATCAGTAATCTTTTTTGTTAACATAATCAAACAATGTTAAACTCTCGATGACAATGATTTATAATAAAATATTGATTAAATTGTGATGATTTAAATAAACATACTATTTGTAAGTGATTGATGACACTTAATCTTTTCTAAATAGGAATATGTATTTATTTGCTTATTTTTTTTATAAAACTTAAAACCAATGAACATATTTATGCTTAATATCTTAATTTTTATGTTATGAATAACTAAATCATGTATTTCTTTTCTACAAGGTCTTTTTTATTTTAAAGTATATGAGAATATGTATCTACAATAGATTTGGTGAGGTATAATACTTTTTATGGAATCATTTATGTTAGTGAATCCCTAAATCAGTAATCTTTTTTGTTAACATAATGAAACAATGTTAAACTCTCGATGACAATGATTTATAATAAAATATTGATTAAATTGTGATGATTTAAATAAACATACTATTTGTAAGTGATTAATGACACTTAATCTTTTCTAAATAGGAATATGTATTTATTTGCTTATTTTTTTTTATAAAACTCTAAACTAATGAACATATTTATGCTTAATATCTTAATTTTTATGTTATGAATACTAAATCATGTATTCTTTTCTACGAGGTCTTTTTTATTTTAAAGTATATGAGAATATGTATCTACAATAGATTAGGTGAGGTATAATACTTTTTATGGAATCATTTATGTTAGTGAATCCCTAAATCAGTAATCTTTTTTGTTAACATAATCAAACAATGTTAAACTCTCGATGACAATGATTTATAATAAAATATTGATTAAATTGTGATGATTTAAATAAACATACTATTTGTAAGTGATTAATGACACTTAATCTTTTCTAAATAGGAATATGTATTTATTTGCTTATTTTTTTTATAAAACTCTAAACTAATGAACATATTTATGCTTAATATCTTAATTTTTATGTTATGAATAACTAAATCATGTATTCTTTTCTACGAGGTCTTTTTTGTTTTAAAGTATATGAGAATATGTATCTACAACAGATTAGGTGAGGTATAATACTTTTTATGGAATCATTTATGTTTGTGAATCCCTAAATCAGTAATCTTTTTTGTTAACATAATTAAACAATGTTAAACTCTCGATGAAAATGATTTATAATAAAATATTGATTAAATTGTGATGATTTAAATAAACATACTATTTGTAAGTGTTTAACCGACCAAAGTTTTGCATATCAAAAAAGTTCATGAGTATGATATCGATCTGGTTTTTAAGACAATGGTATTATGAGCTAATGAGGTGATTAATTTGTGTATTCGTTATGATCTATAATTTGGGTTTTATGTAATAATAATAAGAAACCATGGTTAAATTATATTTTAAAATAATCCTTAAGATTATGAATTACAATTATTTATATTTAGATTTTTGACTCTCATTTTTAATATACTATGTTTTTTATCACATAGGTGTCTAACAAATGAAGAGCTTGAGCACATATATAATTACATGATATCAATGAACATCTGTTTAATCGAAATTATTTAAGAGAAAGTAATTATGTTCCAATAAATGATGATGTTGAACACATAAATGATTATATGGTATCAATGTTAAACACTATTGATGTATCATATTTGAGTTTAGATAATATATATTAATATGAACTTTTATATCATTTTTAAAAATTGTTATACACACTAAATATATTTAATTCTCTCAAGGTTCTATTTTTGTGACGTTGATAGTAACCTATCAAATAAAACTATGAATGTAATACATAAAGAAGTACTATTGAACATATGAAAGCCATCTTAATTCAATCTTCGAACATTCGATAAATATGCTATTTTATTATATATTTTTATTTTTATTTTTATAAGGATATGATTCTGTTTATTTAAAATATTTTATATATTTTATTTATGTTTTATTACATTTTAAATGTTTTAAAATTTTTAAATCTTACCTTGTATGTGCAAAGATCATTCCGTTAGTTATAAATTAATAGAATAGCGGCGTGTTGTTATCGATTCGATTCTGTAAGAGTGGTTTTCATTTTTCATTGGTTATTTTCTTGGTGTTGGTGTATTATTTGGGCTTTTCAACGAACCGTTCATTATAAGCTAAACCCAAATATAATGTTTCTAACATTTAACTCAACATAAATATATTTTGTGTAGGAAAATAAGGTTGGTGAGAAAATATAGGAAAATTAATTAAAGAGTTGATTACATGGTGTTCCTTTAAGATATAACTAAATCATATTTTAAGTTGTTTATTTAAAATCTTGCAAAGTCAGTCCTCAATTTGAACAGGAATGGTCCTTTGTCTGTTATCTTTAACGGTGTTAGTGCTTACTTTAGGGTGAGAATTAAGATGAAGAAGCCCACCTGAGACGTCACGGAAAATTACAACCATTAGAGATACCGGTATGAAAATGGAAACATATAACTATGGATTTAATAACGAAATTGTCAAGGACCCCGAGAAATTTTGATGCAATTTGGTTAATAGTGAATCGTTTGTCAAAAAATGCTCACTTTATTACAATAAAAGAGGCCTTCTCAGCGGAAAAGAGGGTGGATATGTATGTTAGAGAGGTGATATTGCGACATGGAGTGCCAATTTCGATTATGTCGGATCAAGACGTTCGGTTTTTTTTTAGGTTCTGGCAGAAATTTCACGAAGACTTGAGTACACGAATGAACCTCAACACGGCTAATCATTCTTAAACCGACGGTCAAAGTGAGAGAACGATACAAACGCTAAAGGATATGTTGCGGGCGTGTGTAATCGATTTCGGGGGAAGCTGGGATTTGTATTTGGCGTTAGCAGAATTCTCATACAACAATAGCTATCACGCAAGTATCGGGATGCCTCCATATGAAATGTTTGTTGGTTCTATGTGCACAAGACACAAATTAATACGATATTGCCGATAATAAATAAACCCATAGGGTCACACATTTACAATCAATGGACACCAATTACATATTTGAATATGGTTTAAATATGTTTCCAACTCATTATATATATAAGTGTATATGCATTGTTGTATATTATTATTTATGTGAAATAATAGTATCACTCTTATATATTGATATAAGATAATGCATATCAAATACATACATATATATATGCATAAATATATATTTGTTACATGTAAATTGTTACTAGTAACAAATTATATAAATGTATGTATATCTTTGTTACAAGTAAAGAGTTACTAGTAACAATCAAGTATGTATATAAAATACATGTAGATGTATTTTATACTTAGCATGACATATCTAGTATACTCTTTTATATATTTAAAAGAATAACTAGAAATTCATACATAATTCACTAAAGGGCCCTATTTGAGCTTGCTTGGAAAAGATTCAAGATGAACATGCATACATGTATGAGTGAAGAAGAAAATCAAAGAGGGACCCCCCCCTTGTGAAATCTCGGCCGAAATTAGGCCAAAAGGGGACCTCCCTTTTGGTTTTTCTTCTTGGCTTTTAATACCTCATGCATGGCCCCTTTGGTGAGTTACTTCATGCTACCACCTTTATACTTCTTTAGAAAAGTTCTAAGTACTCTTGAAGCTTTAAAAACATCTCTACATTCTTGTATTGGTGTTCTTCAAGTAAGTTAAATGTGGTACTACAATACATACTCAATATACATACATCTAGTTCAAGAAGAAGAACAAAGGTTGTTGCTTGCATTCTTGAATATCAAGGGTTGGAGAGACTAGCATCTTGGAGGTGTTGGACTCATTGATTTGTGGATACCTTGGAGGAAGTCTTATCTTGGCTTCTCATAGATCAACCACTTCATCAACGGTTTACTCACGCTATAAAGGTTGTAGTTCTAAACACCCTATGGTTGTTTTGTTTCTTAAGGCTTGCATATGGATCATTGGTGGGGAATTTTAAAAGGTTTAAAATTGTTGTTCATGCTTCCATTGCTAAAATATATTTTAAAAACCCAAACAATCCCCAACAATGTTATATGAGAGAAAGTGCAGAACCCCTATCTGCTAGGGGGAAGTGGGTCAACGGGAGCTTGGAAACACCAAGATAGTACAGAAAATATAAGAGCACGTACAATAAGTTCGGGAGAGATTAAAAGCTGCTCAAGACAGAAGAGTTACGTAGATAAAAGACGGTCATCACTCAAGTTCCGGGTTGGAGATTTTGTTTTGTTAAAACTATCGCCCGTGGAAATGAGTAATTTGGTTTAGAAAGCGGAGAAAACAGAATATGAGGTATATAGGACCTTTCAAGGTCGTTGCGAGAGTTAGGAAGGTTGCTTATCGATTAGAATTACCGGAGGAGCTATCTAAAATTCACAACACATTTCATGTGTCGTATCTACGAAAGTGATTAGTTGATGAATCTCCGTGTGTACCATTGGGAGACATTATAGTGGATGAGAAGTTGAATTATATGGAGAGACCAGTAGCCGTACTAGAGAGAAGGTTCAATAAATTGCATAATAAACCAATTGTAACTGTTAAAGTGCAGTGGAAACATCGTAAAGGATTCGAGTGGACATGGAAATCTGAAGAAGAGATGAAGAAGAACTACCCGACACTGTTCAAGTGAATATTTCAGGGACGAAATCATATTTACGTGGGATAGAGTTATAGTGACCGTTCTCGAATTCATTGCTAGTGCATATAATAATATTATTATAGTTGTTTTAACTGTGAATGGAAGTGGATACCAAGTATTTAGTGTTAGATGGATTAGATTGGGTCACATAATTTCTCATCTACATATTTGGGCCAAGAGTGAATACACACACACACACACACATATATATATATATATACTAGTAAGGTATCCGTACAATACTGTGATGACAAATAATTTCTATTTTACATCATGTTGCTTTTTAAAATATAATAATATATTATTCGCGTAATTCAATATCACAAAAAAATATCGTACAATGTCAGTTTTTTATTTTTTTTATGTGTATCAGCTATTTTATTAATTTTAAAAGTAAATTCTAAAAGATATTAAAATAAAAAAAGATTTATATTTATGAAATAACGAGGGAGATGTTAATAAGATTTTGAAAATTATGTTGATGTGGGTGGATAATTGTGTTAGTGTGAGAGGGTGTTTTAGTGTTAGAGAGATATTTTAAATAAATAAAAAATTAAAGTAAATTACGAGAGAGAATGAAATGGTTAAAACGGGTATTTTAAAAGTTAAAGTAAATTAGAAGAGAGAATAAAATGGTTAAGAATGAGTATTTTAGTACATTCAAGTTATTTAAAACTAAGAGTTTTTAAAGTTGAAAATGTATTATAAAGGAGTAAGATATATATATATATATATATAGAGAGAGAGAGAGAGAGAGAGAGAAATATGATCAATATACAACCACTCTTAAACATAGAACTTAAATAACCATTTTGGGCCTTTAGATTAACTTGATTAAGGTCTGATATCAATTTGTGACAAAATTAAAATTATCATACATAATTATGACCTATAATTTAAAAGAAGGGCAAAAAAAAGAATTAAAAAAAAAACTCACGTCTCCTCATAATTATCATCGGCTTTTAAAAAAAACCTCATTAGTCCTAATTATCATTATCTTAATTATGTCATGTTTAAGATTTTTAACAAAAAATTATACCATTAGGTTCAGTTTTTCTTGGTCTTTAATTCAAGACCACTCTTCCCATATTTATACAAGTTTTATTTTGAAAATGCAATTACGAAAATACAAATTTCATATCTGAACAATTAAACAATATGTAAATGCAAACAAATATTTCTGAATCAATGTTACAGTAGTACAAACAACATGTAAATGCACATATAATTCATTTTGCATTTACATATTGTTTGTAGAATTGTTACATTGACTCTTATAAATAAGTCTACATTTAAATATTATTTGTAAAATTGTTTGATTGACATTGTTATATCAGTTTGCATTTACATTGTTATATCGGTTTTGCATTCACATGTTGTTTGTAAAAAAATTACATTGATTTTGAGATATCAGATTGCATTTACATATTGTTCGTAAAATTCTTTGATTGACAGAGTTATATTAGTTTGCATTTACATGCTGTTTGTAAAATTGTTTGATTGACAGAGTTATATCAGTTTGCATTTACATGTTGTTAGTATAATTGTTATATTAACACAGTTATATCAGTTTGTATTTACATGCTTTTGTACTATTGTAACATTGATTCTGAGATATATGTTTGCATTTACATATTGTTTATAAAATTATTTGATTGACAGAGTTATATTAGTTTGCATTTACATGTTATTTGTAAAATTATTACATTAACACAGTTATATCAGTTTGTATTTACATGCCGTTTGTACTATTGTAACATTGATATTAAGATATCTGTTTGCATTTACATATTATTTATAAAATTGTTTGATAGTTATATCAGTTTTCATTTACATGTTGTTTGTAAAATTGTTACATTAATACAGTTATATCAGTTTGCATTTACATGTTGTTTGTACTATTGTAACATTGATTTTGAGATATTTGTTTGCATTTACATATTGTTTGTAAAACTGTTTGATTGATAGAGTTATATCCATTTGCATTTACATGTTGTTATTGTTCGAAAAATTCTTTGATTGATAGAGTTATATTAGTTTGCATTTACATGTTGTTTGTAAAATTGTTTGATCGACACAGTTATACAGTTTACATTTACATTCTGTTTGTAAAATTGTTACATTAACATAGTTATATCATTTTGCATTTACATGCTGTTTGTACTATTGTAACATTGATTTTGAGATATAAGTTAGCATTTAAATATTGTTTGTAAAATTGTTTGATTGATAGAATTATATCAGTTTGTATTTACATACTGTTTGTAAAATTGCTACATTAATACGGTTATATTAGTTTGCATTTACAAGTTGTTTGTAAAATTGTTACATTAACTCAGTTATATCAGTTTGTATTTACATGTTGTTTGTACTATTGTAACATTGATTCTGAGATATCTGTTTGCATTTACATATTGTTTATGTATTTTGAGTTATTTTCTTGTAAAACAATTCTAGTTCTTTGAATTAGCTTTGAGTTTGTATTTTTGAATCTGAGTTATGCAATTTAGCATTTTATGTTGCATGTTCAATTTGAAATTTGCATTTTCGTAATCATTAACATGCAAATAATACAACAATTTCTTTTTAGATCTACAATTTACAGATGTTAAATAACGGTTTTTTGTCTTCATTTTCATCTAGGTTGCATTTTAGTAATCATCTTCATCTAAATTGCATTTTGATTATCATCTTCATCCACACAAGAATGTTCAGATACGAATTTGCATTTTCACAATTGCATTTTCAAAATAAAAATTTTAGAAATATGAGAAGAGTGGTCTTGAATTAAAGAGCAAGAAAAACTGAACCTAAAAATATAATGTTTTTTGTTAAAAATCTTAAACATAATATAGTTATGATCATTAGAAGGATTAAATGTGTTTTTTTTTTAAAAAAAAACTAATGGGCTGAGGAGGGCTGAAGAAGCGCGTGAGTTGTTAATGAAAATTTTAAATTCCTTTTTTGCCCTTTTAAATGATTGGTTAAGATTGGTTCTTTAGATTCTATGTTTAAGGGTGATTTTATATATAACCTAACTATTTATATATATATATATATATATATATATATATATATATATATATATATATATATAGAATATGCATCAGTATAGAACCATGCCTTATACATAGAACCTATAGAACTAATCTCGAGCGTTGATTTCATCTAATATCCTTAGAACGCAGAAGGGCATGATTGGAATTCAACGCTAACCGATTTCCACGTTTGACAGTTGCCATGTTTATCTCGCACGTCAGTTTCCATTGTTACGGTTTTTCCAATTTCGATGCATGATTCCGGAATCGTGAAATTTTGGTAGAGATTCTCATAACATATCATACATAATACGTAAGGAATTCTTTTAATCACTAGCAGTTCTTTTTTCTGGATTTTTCGTTGGTTCTATCGTTTTTCACATGATGAATGATAACGAATCCTGGAGCGATGATCCTGATGTTTGCGATGGTAATGTAGCACACCACTATTCTCATTCGTCTGCAATCACGGCTGTTTTTTTTGTGTTCTTATGTTTTATGGATGTTTGGATATGAACAATTCATGTAGACAATACATTTTTTTTGTGCGTCTCATTCGCCTGCAATCATGGTTGTTAGTGTTATTGTTAGTTTATTCAGTTTGGATATGTATGTTCAGATGAAAGCATTTCATGGAAATAGGAATGTATTTGAATTGATATCTGTAGCATGGGAGGTTCTAGTTATTTTTTGCATTTTGATATGTTCGACATCATTTTTATGCATTTCTACATGTATTGTTCATTTTTCTTGTTATGATAGAATAGCTGTGTAGGATGTCGCATTTTTTTGTTTTAATGTTAATAGATGATCATGTTTTGCTTTATCATTTTGGCATGTCTCGTCATTTTGGCATGTATAAGAATTTGCATTTTGCATTTTGCATTTTTGCATGTTTCATCATTTTTTGCTTGTATAGGAACTTTCAAATATACAAACAACAATTCATTAGACAATGTGAATGTAACAACCTTTCTAAACAGTAAAGGAAATGCAAAATGCATAATAGATGATCATGTTTTGCTTTTTAACATGTTGGCATGTTTCACCATATTTTTTTTGAACAATAATTTGCATTTTGCATTTTGTCATGTTGCATCATTTTTTTGGGATGTCTGATGATTTAATTTTTTTTGTATGTAGATGAATTTGCATTTATAGTCAAATTCTGCATTCTGGCATTTATAGTCGGATTCTGCATTTATATCTATGCATACTTTATGTGTTGTTGTATGTTTTGTTAGGTTTCAGTAATGTTCCTTCTTCGTTGCAAATTGGTATAGAGAAAGTTAATGCTGTTGGAGACAGGTTTTGGATACTCAACGTCGATGATTGTCAAAGGCCTTTTGTTAATAAGACTTTTGATTCTTTATCGCATGCATGGACATTTTATAAGGAATATGCCAGGATTGGTGGCTTTGAACCTATTAAATCTACTCAGAAGCCACCTGCTGGGAGGTCTTCGATTGTTGGTGGTTTGGTCAAATTAAAGGTGTTTACATGTGCAAAAGCAGGTAAAAAACCTCAAAGTAAATGTCCTGATAGTGATTTGAAAGAATTGCATTCTGAAGATCAAAGTTTTCATAGTGAGGTTGGCTTGGGCGATCCTGCTGATGTATCAAAAAAGGGTAAAAAGAAAAGAAGGTGTTCTTCTAATAAGTGTGAGTGTCCTGCTGAGATTAGATTATCCATTACCGCAGATAGTAAGTATTGTATATATATGTTCAAGGAGGAGCATAACCATTTGTTGGTTCACCCAGAATATATGAAACATCTAAATGCATTTCATACAGTTAATTTTTCTAAAAAATTATTGTTGCATAATATGAATGATGCTAGTATCGGGTCTTCTGCCGGGTATAGAATTTTGTCAAAAGTTGCTGGATCAAAAGATATAGGGTTTACAAAGACGGATGCTAAGAACTACAAAAGGGATGTCTTGTCTTTTATTGGTGATTATGACAGCCAGATTGTGGTTGATTTGTTGAATAAGAAGAAAGAGTCTCTAGCAGACTTTTCTTTCGATTACTTTGTTGACGATAAAAAAGCACTTGCTGGTCTTTTTTGGGCTGATGATGCTACCAAGCGGAATTTCCATGCATTTGGTGATGTTGTGTCATTCGATGCCACATACCGTACTAATAAGTATGTTTTATACAGTATTGTTTTTTTATCATATGTTTTATGTTTACGAATAATTTTGCATTTTATATGTTTCCAATGTTTTTGTTTGTTTGTTGTAGGTATGATATGGTATTCATACCTTTTACGGGTGTTGATAATCATAAGAGATGTGTTACATTTGCTGCGGGTTTATTGAGTAAAGAAAATGTTATTTCGTACAAATGGTTATTAAATGCATTTTCAAGATCATTTCGAGACCATCCTCGTATGGTATTAACCGATCAAGACCCTGCAATGAAGATAGCGATTGAGTCTGTATTTCCGCATTCAAAGCATTGTTTATGTATGTGGCACATAATGGAAAAAGTCACCACCAAGGTAATCATTGATTTCTATAAACCTTGCATTTTTAATCATTTTTTGTTTTTTTAAACATAATGGTTTTTGCATTTTATCTTGTTTATCAGTATTTTTTTCACTCTATGTAGGTTCCTGTGTCTGTTTGCAACAATGGGTTCAAAGCTAAACTCTGCAGACTTGTATGGACTGATAAGCTTGAACCGGAGGTTTTTGATTTTTTATGGAATTCTTTAATTCAGGAATTTGAGCTAGAAGATAATAATTGGTTATCTGATATGTTTGGTTTAAGGAAGTTCTGGATTCCTGCATATTTTCGTGAATGGGAGTTATCTGGTTTGATGCAGACTTCTTCAAGATCTGAGTCTGAAAATCGTATGTTTAACCAGTTGATGCGTTCAAGCAACACACTTGTTGAGTTTTTAACTCATTTTGATACAGCAATGTGTGAGCAGAGGTTTGTCCAGTCAAAAAATGACCATGAGAGTTCGTATAACATGCCTAACTTTAGTCATGACTGGCCGTTGGAGCAGGATGCGTATAGTATTTTTACCAAAGCAGTGTTTAGTGATATTTCTAGGGAGATTGGTTTTGCTATAAATAAATGCATGTCTCTATCTTTTTCGGACGATGGAATGCAAAAGATCTTTAAGATTGTTGACACAAATGTTGTGGCTTGTGAGATTGATTACTCTATAGACAGGGTCAGTGACCCAAAAGTTTTTGATGAATTCTTTCCCATCCATAGTGAGGTTTGTTTTATTATTATCTTTGTTGGTTATTTTGTTTTTTTTTTTTTTTACGAATTTGCATTTTGCATTTTGTTGATTTTTTATCCTGTTCTGTTTTTGCATTTCTGATTTGATCAGGTGATGTTCATACCTTCCGATGGAGATGTATCATGTTCATGTAAGAGATATGAAAGATTTGGATTCTTGTGCAGACATATTTTCTATGCTCTTCATTTATTGAAGGTTAATCAGTTCCCCCGTAAATATATTTGCAAAAGGTGGACGAAGAATATTGTCCCCCTATGATGTTTGATAGGTCGCTAAATAGGCATCTTGTTGCATTTGAAGATGTTGGGTTAAGAGACGTAGTTCGCCGTGTATATCACCATGTCGAGGAAGCATTGGACAAGGTAATTGGTAACAAGGAGAAATTAGTCAGGTTTCTTGAAGCGCAAGAGAAGTTGTCTAAAGCATGCATCGAAGATTTCTGTGAAGATGATCAGATGTTGAATAGAGATTTTATAAGTGAAATGCTAGGTGTCGAGCATCCCGAAAATATTGATGTTCACAACCCATCCGGTATTCGCAATAAAGGTTGTGGAACTAGGAAGAGAATGACAAGTTCACGTGAAAGAGCTATTGATAGTCAAGAAAAGAAGGGTCGGAAATGCAGCTATTGTGGTAGTTATGATCCTATTACATCCGGACATGCCCCGAAAGAATCAAAGCAAATCTTCCTAAAGATTCTTCTCAGTGTGAATCTGGTGTTGGTCCTTCTAAATAACACTTTTAGTTTTAGGTGTTAAATTTTTATAGCTTTTTATCTCCCAGATATGTGGAATATGCAAAATGGAAAATGCAAAATGCAAAATGCAAGATCAACACTATATCTTGTGAAAATGCAAATGTTTTATTCGTATTACGCGCCTGACTTAACAATTTTACTTGAAATGCAAAAAATTACATTCAAAGTATGTTGTGTTCACGTTAACACTGTGTTTCAATTTTATTTTTTTTTGCATTTTGATAATGTGGCGATGAAAATGTCGTTCATCGCTTGGATTCCCACTTTTTTTACATTTTTAGTCATTTTTGGCGGTTTTTTCATCGTCTTCCTGCGTCTTTTTTTCCTTTATATACGGAAGCATATGGGCACAAAGAATACCAAAAATTTCATTTACTCCAAAGTAGTTACAAAATTACGTTCATGGATTATCCCGTTTTTCATTCCCGTCAAGAGTGTAAGAACAAGAAAGTTTTCGGTGACATTTCGTTTTTGAGGAAAGAGGTAGATGTGCAAATAATGAAAGACAAGACAAGGTTAAGGGATTGCGAGAAAATTATTTCTGAAATCCAGGACAAGATTCATCATTTAGAATTTGTCGAAGCAAATCTTCGTTCGTTCCCCAAGCTGTCGATCATTGAGAAAGGGCATGCTGAGTTCTATTCTTCACAAATCGAACATCAGAAGGCAAATCTTGTTGCTACCGAAGAATTACGTGGCAAGATTATAACTTCTATTGAGAATCAGAGTGCTTATTATTATGGTCTCGAGAAATGGTTAAACTAGGGTTTTAATGTTTGGTGATGTCACGAGGATTTGTTCTTCTTAATGTTTTTTTTTCTAGGGTTTATGGCTTTTGCAACATGTTATGGCTTTAATGTATGACAATTTCATATTCAATGTTATGTTTTATTCATATTTTTTTTGCGAATTTTGTTATCTTTTTAAGTTTTGTTATTGGTTTTGCATTTTTGAATCATTTTATGACAGTGTCTGCTTTACAATCTGTTTTGTGTTTACATTCCTGTTGTTTTTTTTATTTGTGCACCTGTAAATGTAAACACTCTGTGATAATTTCTTGCATGTAGAGTTACATGTAAATGCAAAATTCTAATTGAATGAATTTCTTGGTTTGCTGTCTCTAAAATGCAAAAAACTTTATATTTGATGCTTTTGAATTCATCACGTAAATGCAAAAGTAAAATTATACATCTCACGACTAGTGATTTAAGAATATGTAATCTGTAACCATATTTTTGTTTTGTGCAATGGTAATCCTAAATGCAAACATTGTAACGATTTTAGACATGTAAACTGACATGTCTAAATGCAAGTATGTAAATGCAATATTATTGTAATGATTTTAGACATGTAAACTGACATGTCTAAATGCAAGTATGTAAATGCAAGTTTATTGTGATGACATTTTTGTAAATTGACATGTATAAATGCAAGTATGTAAACATTGTAATGATTTTTGTAACCATATTTTTTGTAAGGATATGAACGTGATGACATTTTCTGTTTGCTATTTTTAAATGCAATATTTTTATACCCAATTCCTTTTGAATTCATGTTGTAAATGCAAAAATTCTAAATGCAAGTATGTAAATGCAAGATCAGAAAGCAAATTTGTTTGCACATTGTTGAATATAGCGGTGGAACCTTGATATGTTTGGTCATTTTCATCAAGATAAAAATAAAACAATTATCCTTTGCATTTAACAGCAAGAAAGAAGACTAGATCAAAAAAAATAAAAATGTTAGCGGTGTCATGTTTTCCAAAACTTTGTTTCCATCATTTGTTTCACAAACCATCTGTCTTATCAATTGCCCTAACCCCACAAGTCCACACGGCTCTTTATCCGCTCTTCTGCATCTTCGAACAATTTATTCTTCTCATATGCGTCTAGTAGTTGATACACTCCCAACTCCTTCAGGATTACATCCAGCTTTTCATTACATTCAGAAAGAAGAATCTTGGCGGCATATTTTTCCCTCAGCCTTAAGATTTGTTCACTTTGGTCAAATCTTTCCATCCTAAATCCAGATTTCCAATCAGTCTCAGCCCCTCTGAACATCTCCATGTGCCGCATGACGAACACTCCACAATCTGTGTTGTTTTGTTTTGTTTTCCAGGACAGATTCACCAGCTTTGGCTCTTTGTTGAACATACCCACGTTGCATTGTACCTTCTCTTGAGTTGTATATTTCTCCAGGTCATGCTTCTGTATAAGGATGTTCATATTATCACATTAAAATGCAAATTTGACAAAAATGCAAAAAACAGTGTTTGAATAACATAAAGAAAATTAGCATATATAATACCCATTTTAGACTGTAAATACTTAAAATGCAATTTAGCATATGAAAACTTCAAATTTTCTAAATGTAACTCAAAACCTAAAAACGATTGATAGCAAATATTCCTATTTTTTAAAGGCGTATGGATTTTGCATTTAAGAGTAAGGAATGCTTACCATTACTGAATAGACATCCTTATATCTGAAATTTGCATTTTGTGGCCCTGCGATGTTGTCCAGTATGTGGAAATTTCCTTTCTTCAGTTCAAAAACGAAAAGAAAGAAGTGGCTCCCGTCGATTATTGGGATGAATACCTGTATAACATCAACCATTATCACAAATTGTTATACATTTTTTTTGCATTTTTATAAGTAAACCTTATCACACCTATATTGTTGTTTCCACATACCATATCTACTTCTTGGATTCTGTATGGGCTTGTTCTCAGGCTCATCTCCATCATATTAGTAAACACTGGATATCTTTTTTCATTCTCTTCTTCTCGCTGCTTTCTTTCTTCTTTCTGTTGATCAGCATTTGTTTTTCCAGTTTGCTTTCTAATTTCTGTTTTGAATTTGGGCTGCATTTTTCAATTTCAGTGTATGAGATTACTAAAATATGCATTCAGAATGAAGTGTACAATTTAAACATTTGTAGTACCTTTTGTGTGACCTGGCAGAATAATCGTTTACTTGAGTTTTTGCCTCTGAATGTCTCCTCATGGTTCAATACACTTGCCCATGCATCTACAACCGAGGCATGTACATGAGATCCTGGTATCAAGCTCTCTAGTAATGCTTTGGGTAATGCAACCCCTTGTTGTTTTTCGAATACAATATCCCTGCAAAACATGCTGATAGTGAGTTTTCTAACTATTTTTGTAAAAAAGCTCCTTTTTTTTGTGTTCTTACATTGCATCTCCCGTTCCGGAAAACAACCAACTTGTCACTTCAAGCTAATCAGCACTTGTTTTTGCATTTATACTCACTTCTTTGTTCTTGTAAGGCGACAACAACGTAGCTGCGGGTCTTATCTTTCTCTTCCCCTTGTTGTCATCTTTGGCTTCTACATGTTGCATGTTTTCCCCACCCACGCGTCCCAAGCCAAGTGCCAAGTCTTTCAGACCAGCCTCTTCTCACATCTTTTCCAACTTTGCCAACACGTCTTCAGCTGTTTTTGATGTTGTTTCTCTCTTCTTGTCCTCTACGGATGTGTTGACTGCATCACCACCAGTTGCCCTTTGCTGTTGTTCTTTTTCGGTCAATGGTTCACCAAGATCTGCATGTTCATATCGGTGAACATTTAGAAATGGAATGGCTTTGATTACGTTCTCCATGCGTTGTGTAACATCTTTGAAATTTAATTTACCTTTTTCTGATGCCGTCTCAGGTTGTATTTGTGTCATTCCAAGGCTGAATGACGGGATATTATCTAATTTCCTTCGTTTTCCTGGAATTTCTTCAAAGAAAACATTTTTATTTGTTGCCGCATCTTGTCCTCCTTCGCCCACTCTCAAACGCGCATCAACAATCTTGTCGACCATCCGTATACATTGGGTGCTCTCCGGTACTTGTGTTGCTGTTGGTGTACTTTCAGATGTACTGGCCTTTTTTGCGGGTGGTGTTTGGAAATCTCTTTCGGCTAACACTTCTTCTTCCTCGTCTCTCTTATCTTCAGTCTCCATACTCTTCAGTATTTTTTCTGATATTTCCTTAACGACCCTCTCCTTTATCTCAGCAATCATCTCCTGCATCTCCTCATCTTTATGTACATTGGCAAATTCACTTAGATCGAGATCATCCACTATTTTGTTCTTTATTTGGTTCAAAAGATCGTGGATTTGTTTTTCTTCCGGGTACTCATATTGTGCTCTCCACATCATGTCGGTAAGCTCGTGCTTCTTGCAAATTAACTCCTTGTACAATCTCCTAATGTGTTTGATGAACTCCTACATTTTTAAATTTGAAATCAAATGCAAAAAACTAAAATGCAAAATGCAAAATACATTTTTAAACTCCTACAAGGTACTATGTGAGTGTAAAATGTAAAATGCAAAATGCAAATGCAAAATACAATGTACTATGTGAGTGTAAAATACAAGGTACTATGTGAGTGTAAAATGCAAAATACAAAACACAAGGTACTATGTGAGTGTAAAATACAAGGTATTATGTGAGTGTAAATGCAAAATGCAAAATACAAGGTACTATGTGAGTGTAAAATACAAGGTACTATGTGAGTGTAAAATGCAAAATACAAGGTACTAAGTGAGTATAGCAACCTTTGCAAAAATCATCAAAAAATGCAAAAAAAAAACATCCTTTTCAAACAGATGATACCAAAATCATATTGCTTACCATGAAACTGTAGTTATTTACACCTGATGTATCGGTGTTCGCTGGCTCATCTCTTCATCATCATGTCCTGCTCGATCCATCCCCTCACCATCATAATCATCTTCGGCTTCCTTTCCACCACCATCTTGATCATCATCATGATCTCTTGAAGTTATCGGTTCAGCATTTTCATTTAGAAACTCTGTTTATGTGTTTTACGTATCAAATTCAATATTTTTTGCATTTCAAAACTAACTGTTTATGTAAATGCAATTTACCTATGTTTTCCGTATTCACAACAACTAGTTCTGTACCAGCTTTCACCTTACTCTGACTCTTGTCTTTGGGGTTTTCTGCAAATTTATACGTTTACAAATATCAGATTAACGTTAATATATATTAATTCTAGATTGAATATCGAGTCTGCAAACATGTGCTCTTCTTTTTCAATTTCGTTATCGAGGCTTTTGTCATTTTACGCGTATGTACATCTGATTTAGCCTTCATCGTTTTCAAACTTACTCCTTCTGCATTTTGTTTAGTTTTCAAACAATTTAACATATTGAAGTTTTGTTTATCTGATAAGGAAAACAGTGTGAACTCAATATTTATCATTTACCTTTCATTTTCACTGTATCCTTTCTTGTTGAAGATACCTTTCTTGATGTTTCTCCAGATACCAGCCTTCGTTCTTCATTCTTTAGCATTTCTGTTGTCCAGTAACTCACTGCTGGTAATGCAATATCTCCTTTTCCCTCCATCCTTCTGAGTGTTGTACAGTACCACAACTGCATTCATATTATGAAATTGTAAGTTAGTAGAACTTATTTATTATGGTCAATCAGTTATATAGTCATTTATGTACTTACCACCAACATTAACAGTGGTCCTGTAAACCAGCTTTTCTTGTTGTTCCTATACCATTTAAGCTTGCATCTCTTTGCACATTCAAGGACATATGTGCACCAGTCCATATTTTTTATTTCTTCAACACTCTTTATGTATGGCAGAAATTTCTGGTTTACAGTACCACACTTTATGCCCTCTGCAAGGAGTGTCATTATCATCACGATTGCATTCATCTGAAACAGTTCACCAGGCTTCTTATCTGACCGCATTCTTTCGATCAACTGCATCATATATATAGTCTGGGTTTTCTTTGGTTGTGATGGATACTGCTTCCTCCAAGTCACTACCTTTTCAGTATCCTCCATCCCTGCTTTTGTTACTGCCTTTACTTTGATTTTTCCCATAGGTAGTCCCAAAACTTCCTTTATTGCATTTTTATCAAGTTTACATTTTTTGTCCCCAATTTGCATTTCCATCTTTTCAGTATCAAAATTGTCCATGACCCAGTAGGCAAGCTTGTCTGGTATAAAACCAATTTTACAGTTCAAGATACTCTCAAAACCCATTTCCTTTATGATTTTCTTTTTAGCATCTCTTAACTCCTTGCACATGTTCACGAATTGGTGTGGTGACTGCCTGGATGTGATGTAAGGTATTTCTAAAGGTGTACTCTCCCCTTGTTTTTCAGTTGATTTCCTTATATCACTATCGACAGGGCTGATCCTTTTCCTCTTCTTCGTTGCTGTTGTCTTCATTCTAGTACTTGTTTGTTTCGGGGAGGTTTAACAAAATCATCATCCGTCTCCGTCTCTTCTGCATTTAAGGTTAAAACATGTAATATTTTAAAAATATTATGTGTAGAACATAATTTTTTAAATGCATATAACATTATAATATGCAGAACATGATGTTTTGTTTCTGGAATATGAGAACAAATGATTACTATTGTGAATGTAACAACTCTTCTGTAGTGCCTGTTAACTAATGAGTTTTTTACAAAGGATACATGAATGCAAAATGAGTCATATTTTTGCAAAATTGTAAACACTATGTGAAAGTAACAACCTTTATAAATAGCAAAAGAAAATGCATAAAATGCAAATTTCACTTGAGTATTTGTGTCAAATGCAAATTCCAAATGAATGTGTTTTTCAAATTATCAGAATGAAGTTAAATGCTCCCTAAACAGCCAAAGTAAATGCTAAAATGCAAAATGAGTTACTCGGGCAAAATGCAAAAAATAAAAGGTGAATAACATGAAAAGAAAATGCATAAAATGCAAATTCCACAATGAAGTTTATATTATCGCAATGAAGTTTATATATTCTGACAATCTGAATGCAAAAATGCAAAATTTCTTATACTACAGTACATAAAAATGCAAAATCGATTAAAATGCAAAAAATAGGGTTTGAAGAAGATAAAAAGATTAGCATATATAATACTCATATTACACTGTAAACATTTAAATGCTTCCTAAACAGCCAAAGTAAATGTTAAAATGCAAAATGAGTTACACGAGAAAAATGCTAAAATTAGTAGGTTCAGTACATCAAAATGCAAAAAATGCAAAAAAATGCAAATTTCATTAGAGAATTTGTGTCAAATGCAATTTTCAAATGGACGTGTTCATATTCACAATGAAGTTTATATTTCTGGCAATCTGAATGCAAAAATGCAACATTTCTTATGCTACAGTACATTAAAATGCAAAATTGACTAAAATGCAAAAAATAGGGTTCAAAGAACATAAAGAAGATTAGCATTCAGATATACAATACTCATATTACATTGTAAACATTGAAAATGCAAATTAGCATATGAAAATTTCAAATTATCTAAAATGCAAATCAAAACCTAAAAACAATTTACAGCAAATATACCCAATTTTAAAGGCGTATGGATTATGCATTTGCGATCATATATGTTTAATTTTTTTCATAACATGCAAATAAAAATTAGATTGAAGTTATCTGTAATACCTTCATCTTCACTGTTGTGAACATTATCTTCTCTTTCTACTGTTTCCGTATCTTCGATTGGCTTTTTTGCGTTGCCAGGTTGTTCAGCATTTGCATTCTGATCTCCGTCACTTCCATTATCGTCCTCAAGGTCTATTACCTTTCCATCATATATATGTAATAGTCTTTCCGAATGCTTCAAGCAATCTGCCGCTTCTTCTCAACGGTGTATCCACTGAGATTTGTACACATTAGAAGAAAGTTTAATCAAATGTTTTGCATTGCAAAAAATGTTAGTATCGAAGGAATACTTACTCGTTTACTCGTTTGCAGATTGAACTTCTTCGTCTTTGGCTTCTTCGTTAAACCTAATCGATAATGGGGCAATTCGACTCTGGGTTTGCAATGGTTTTTTGGTAACTGATTTTGCATTCGTTTTTTCAAATATACGGGTTCCGGTGTTTTAGCGTGAAAAACGGAAATGATAGAAATGGGCACTGGAAATTTACCTTGTTGCCCTTTAATGTATACTAAATGGCGCATTTTCATTAATTTAGAGGATTTGTTTTTAGATGCAATCCTAGCCATCTATTTGTAGATCTAATGGTTGAAAATTGTTCTTTAGGTTCTATATATAATAAGGGTTCTATGAATAACCTAACCCTATATATATATATATATATATATATGTGTGTGTGTGTGTGTGTGTGTGGGGTGGGGGGTGGGGGGTGATTCTATATATCCTCCCTTGACTATCTATATAACCCCCCTTAATTTGACAATGTGTGAGTGAAAAAACTACATTGAAAATATAGCCCTCTTGATTTGACATTTGAGTTTGTAAGTGGAAGGAGGCTAAATAGTTAACCCGTATTTTATTAATTTAACTAGGGCTCTAGGCCAAGTTCCCTTCCATTTCGGTAGCCCCCTACCATTAAGAAAGAACTGCAATGTGCGTGTGTGCTGAGCAAATCCGAAGAACATTCAGAGCGATTTTTCCTTCAATCGATTGGCATCGTGTAGGAAGGAACCAGGTAAGACCAATACTCCATTGTGTTTTGTGTTTCGATTTCGTGTGTTTCTTCACTGTTTCGAATCGGGATTTAGAACCGAGGCTGTTCGAGGGTATCGGCTGAAACGAAGCTATAGTGCAATAAAAACCTATTTTAATCTTGATTCTTGGTAGGACATTGCTATCTCTAAAACAGAAACGAGGGTGGTTAACTTGTGCTTGGTTCGTGGGTTTTGGGATTGTAGTGAGGACTTTATATAACTTTATATTTGTAATTAATTACTTTCAGGATTATAGTTTCGAGTGTGAACCTCGTCAGGAATTTTATCTTATATATATATATATATATATTTATTTATTTATACTCGTACAAAATTTTTTTTTGGGGCATTACAAAGAACAAGATGCAGTAACTCAGGTTTATCTTTTTATCCTATATATTAATTTTTTATAATCTTAGTCTTTATCATGTGTGTATATATAACGTTTACACTCTTATTTTTAACACATTTAATGTTTAATTACTTTTTTATCAATCATTTAGCAAATTATAGAGTTTCTAGTTCCTAGAAGTTCAAAGTCTCAATTATAAATTTATAACTACTGTAATCTTTTATTTAGTTTGTATTTTTAATCTTGAAGGTATCATGAGAAACTTAAAAACATTTAATGTTGGCCCCCCAAAACAACTATTCAACTTCCGCCAAGAAGCCAGTTGTTACATACTCAGCATGGTGAGTGGACGTTGGTGTGGGATGAGGGTGGGGCTATGGTTTCTAAATCATACCCATTGAGAAGGAAGCTGTAAAGGTGTAAAATTAAGGTAGGAGGGATATGATGAGGTTGCATTCGAACTTCATGGTCTAAACAAAAGAAAGTAATATGAGTTAAGTGAAGGAAGCAAAAACATGTGTATTTGCATATATTTCATTATTTTGTATGTAGGTCAACTTTGTCTTGTATTGTAGATTACTTACTAAAATATTGTTTAGGTGAAATGATATTTTTCATCCTCCAAATTTCAAACAAGTCTGTAGAAAGTTCTTTTGTTTTTGTACATTTGAAATTCCAAATTTCAAATTATTTTTCATCCTCCAAAATAAAATATTATTACTGTATACTGTTTACTAAACTCTGATTTATATGTGTAATATGTGTGATGCATTGCAATGTGTATTATTGATCGGTGGATCAAATTTATGGGGTAGCATACTGCTTTATACAGTAGGGGCTACGATCAACATTTAGCCTAGTGAGGCGGTGCTAAGATGGTACAGTATTGTTTCCATAAAAACTGTGTGACATCTTTATATGATGATATATGTACCTATATGATTTACAGTTTAACATTCTTACTAAGCTCTTATAGCTTATTAGATACTGGTTACTGCTTTTGTAGGTTGTGATAGCACCAAGGGCAAGACCCCAGTTTGACTGTTGACTGCTCGAAATACCTTTGTAACAATAATGCTCTTTTGTGATTGAAAATTCTTTTGTTGTAAATATGTGGGTACTCCTTTTGTACTTACCCGAGGGTTCAAACAGTTTTTGCTTCCGCTGGCTTTTATAAATGTCTGTGTTTGGTACAAATGAAATTTATTTAAGTATTGCTTGTATTTTGAAAATTCGAGCGTTACACTAATCTTTAAAAATATAAATATATGACTTAAATACCTTACTTAGGCACCGCTCGGGTATTATATTAGTTTGGAGTTAGGGAAAAATGGTCGATGGCTGTAACTAAGGAGAATTAGGGGTTGTCTACGTTTGTTATGAAGTTTGGAAATTGCACTCAAGTCCCTAAGAAAGCCGATGCCATAAGAGAAATAGGTCCTTAAGTTAACTTAACAAGTTGAAACTTTACATCTAACCCCTCATCATTTAGTTAACTACTAGAATACCATAAGCTAAGTTAAGTTGATACTCATATTATTAAATAATAGTAAAATATAAAAGAAATCCCTTAAATATCCAGAATACCATAAACTTTGCAATTTCGGGTAATTTCGAGAGAGAGAGAGAGAGAGAGGGAGAGAGGGAAGCTTGCTTCAGGTTGGGGGACTCAAATGAGTCACCCGATCGGGTAGAAAAGGGGGCGTAGGGGTGTTGTTGATTAACCCGAGCTACCCGATACCACACTCGAAGGCCTTCGGGTAACCCATGCGACGGCCTAAGGGTGACTTCTTGGTTACTTACCCTAGGCCTAAGACAATTGTGTTACAAGAGTCAAGTTGAATCTTATCATGAACTAGATAAAACCATCATGAATTAGAACCCTAAAAAATAAACATAAATCTAAACCCTAAGAAATCAAATATGAATGGAAATCCTAAAAATCAAACATGAACTTAATTAAACACGAAATGCAATACAAACTGAAACCCAAAAAAAATATAACCTTAATATAAAAAACAACTCACACCCTAGATATTCCAAGGATAGAAATCAAACAATATTTGAAACTATACCCTAGCAGTTCATACCATGGATATATAAATTATATAAAGACAAGAGGGAGTGAAACCAAAATTGTTAGAAAATAAAACCAAAAAGTTGATCTATAAGGCCGATTTGTTACAAGGAAGAAACCCTAAAAAGAAAGAATAGAGGAGGAGGATTAAGTGGTATGAATAATGTGATGCAATGGCGGTATGTGTGACATAGAGTGTTGATGTATATATGACAAAAAATTTAATATTAAATGGGTTTCGTTTTTGATTTAATTTATGTTATAATTATAATCCAAGTTTTGTTAAGATCTTATCAAAGTCTTTTTTTAAGTAACAAAATTAGAAACCTTAGCAATATGATACACTCTTTTAACACGACTACAAGACCTTTTATATCGTTAAAGTCTTGAGCTTTTTATTTTTTACGATGTTTAAAGTATCTATCTTTTAAAAAAAATTATGTTATCCAAGATTTGTGAAATGATAAAGTAAAAGTAAAATGATGTGGATTGAAAATTTACATTAACCAAAAATTGGGAGTCGAATGAATGAATCCGATAAATTAGTGGTGGAAAGATATATGATATGTGGAATGGAATGAACAATGATAATACACGTCACACTATCATACCATACAAGTATTGATAGCCCCATACGGATCCCCCATTTCAACCCATAAAACCCCCCAAATCTCCAACCCCTCACTTCCTCTCTCTGTCCAGCCACACACACTCTCACATTCACCCTATCTTCTCCCGTTCCCCCTAAATCCTATCTTCTTCGATCTTCCCTCTGTAACTACCCTCTCTTTCATGGCTTCTATCTCCGCCGCAGCCACCGCTGCTACCTCTTTTACATACGCCACGCCTTCTTCCTCTTCTTCATCCCCATCCCCAATTTTCACCCTACCAAAACCCTCCACCAAATTACTCCTTTCTTCTACGTTTCTCGCTAAATCAAATCTCTTCCTCCACGCCCCTTCTTCATCCTCCGCCACCGCTTCCCACAGACGTCGTGCTCTCACCGTACGCGCTGCTCGTGGAAAATTCGAGCGAACTAAACCCCATGTCAACATCGGGACTATTGGCCACGTCGACCATGGAAAGACTACACTCACTGCCGCCCTCACCATGGCTTTAGCCTCTACTGGCGGAGGTGTCGCCAAGAAGTACGACGAAATTGACGCCGCCCCCGAAGAACGCGCTCGTGGTATCACAATTAACACCGCTACTGTCGAGTACGAGACGGAGAATCGCCACTACGCCCACGTCGATTGTCCCGGACACGCTGATTACGTTAAGAACATGATTACCGGAGCTGCTCAGATGGACGGAGCTATCCTCGTCGTCTCTGGCGCCGACGGCCCCATGCCTCAGACTAAAGAACACGTCTTGCTAGCCAAACAAGTAGGTGTTCCTAACATGGTTGTTTTCTTGAACAAACAAGATCAAGTTGATGATGAAGAATTGCTTGAATTGGTAGAATTGGAGGTACGAGAACTCTTGTCTTCTTATGAATTCCCTGGGGATGATATCCCAATCATTTCTGGCTCTGCTTTGTTAGCTTTAGAGGCTTTAACCGAAAACCCTAAAATTGTTAAAGGAGAAAACAAATGGGTTGACAAAATCTATGAATTAATGGCTGCTGTGGATGATTATATCCCAATCCCACAAAGACAAACTGACCTGCCATTTTTGTTGGCAATTGAAGATGTGTTTTCAATCACGGGTCGTGGGACTGTGGCCACTGGTCGGGTTGAGAGAGGTACTGTTAGGATAGGTGATAGTGTTGAAATTGTGGGTTTGAAAGATACTAGAACCACCACTGTTACAGGGGTTGAAATGTTCCAAAAGCTTCTCGATGAAGCAATGGCTGGTGACAATGTCGGGCTTCTGTTAAGAGGTATTCAAAAGATCGATATTCAAAGAGGTATGGTTTTGGCTAAACCAGCAAGCATTACACCCCACACCAAGTTTGAAGCTCTGGTGTATGTGTTGAAAAAGGAAGAGGGTGGAAGGCATTCACCATTTTTTGCAGGTTACAGACCTCAATTCTACATGAGGACTACTGATGTTACAGGGAAGGTGACCTCGATTATGAATGATAAAGATGAGGAATCGAAGATGGTTATGCCTGGTGATCGTGTGAAGATGGTGGTTGAGCTTATTATGCCTGTTGCTTGTGAGCAAGGTATGCGGTTTGCAATCAGAGAAGGTGGAAAGACCGTGGGGGCTGGTGTTATCCAGTGCATTATTGAGTGATATCTTTTTATATAACCTCTGCTTCTCTAGAATTTCACTTTTGAGTTGTTTGGAGATTCATATTCATAACTGTATGCACTTAATTTTGCATTTTTATGATATTACACATGTTGCATCTTGTTCTTGATTTTATGCTAGCTTCTTAGGTTAATGATTGAGGATGTGAACTTGGTTTGACGTTGCCATCTCGCAAGGTTATTTCTTTGCTTCTTTACATTTTTGATTGAGTGGTTCTTGCTGCTTTGTTTACGAGATTCAAGTTGATGCATAGTCATAGAACAACCGCACCAAATGTGGTTTTGATTTTGTGTAAAACTGCATTCTCTTCATGAAGATTTTGATTTCGATCACATGAAAACTTGAGTAAGTTGCAAATACATGATAGATTCATAATCTAATCACATTGGATAACTTACTCAAATGATTGCTAACACTGACTGAAACCATCAACAACGATCATCAAAGTGTAATGAAAGCTCAAGTAGATACAATGTTAACTTCCTCGCTAAAACGGTTTGTGCTTTCGGTCATTTACTTCAGAAAATGGTTGAAAAGATGAGTTGTTGAACGAATGCAGCTTGATGCCTCTTCTCTTCATGATCCTTCGAGTCTTCTACTTCTTTAATGCTGCACATGTAACATTGGTGAGCCATGGCTGCACACTTAACACCTTGATTTGGCTCTGTTATCATGTTTTTTTTTTCCTTTTTTGAAGATTGTTATAAACAACCACAAAAAATAAAGTATACCTCTTGATATCTGAAGTGGCACTTGATACTTGATCTTCTTGAAGCTCTGAAAATGGAACACTGTACAGGAATGCCGATAGTGGATCGGGTGTGGTTTCCTGCATGTCCCCCCTGTCAACCATTTCTCGTGTGTGGCTCACACCATTACTCCACAACCCTGATTTCTGGGACTTTCTTCTCCTCTGCAATAAACCAACGAACATGTTAAAACTTGTTAACAACTGATGATATGTGCTTCTTGAAAGTGATTGCGTGACATCAAATTTTGATGGTCTAAAATATATAGTAAGTGGGAATAGCGAGATCAGATGTTTGAATTTTTGGTAACTTCTGACTGTTTGAAATTTGAATAGAAAAAATGATCAGAAATGACTTGAATTGTTTATTAGAGACAAAAGCTCTCTCAACTTCCATATACATGTGAAGATATGTACAAGTACCTTGATTGAATGGACATGTTGGGTTGTGAAATGAGCAATTGCATCTTTGCCCAAATTTGCTGCACATATCGGGCAAACCTAAAACATAACTTCCATCTTAGATAAACTCACGATCTATAGAAATATAGATACATAATTCATCTATGGTCTTGTGGGTTCCATTCACTATTAGAATGAGACCCTCGAGATAAAATGCATCTCATGAGAAATTTACGAGATTACCGTGTTTTTGAGGTCGAAGCAGTGTTCTTCTTGCAGATGACAACAAAGCACAGGGATTTCGATTTCAACATAACAAAAAGGGCAGGGGAACCAGGCTCTAACATCATCATCTCCATCCATTGTCAGATGATTATCTGCATCAAACAATAAGCAATCCAGAATTCGATTTTGAGGATTATTGAATAATTTTGATGGAATTAGAATGAACGCAGTTCTGTTATCCCTCAAGAACTACAAACAACTAAAGTTTGACCAAGGGACAAATAAGAAACAATTTGGAAAGAGAATCAACAAAATACGTGGTTTGTCTTTTAATGTCAAATACTTGGATATAATTAAAATGAACCCACTTTCATCATCTATCAAGAACAAGTGAAGCACACATAAGTATGGTTTGACTTGGGAAGTCAAACTAGCAGGTAGTCCTTGGATCAAAATTAAAGTCGATTTCAGAAGTCCTTTTTTATCTTTGATTTTGAATGCCATACTATTCAGATTCTTCTATTTCAGAAAGCAACAGGGATGATCAGATCTTATTGTGCAGCAGAAAACACACAGTACCACACATAGACACACACACTAGAGATAATCTGGAATGTTCTCAAAAGAGGAATGTTTCCAAAAAGATTGGATTTCACCTCAGTATAGATCATAACTATAAAGACCCAGTTCAATATTATCTGACCGACTACAAAAACTTGAAATTCTTTAAACAAGATTTACGAAATAAATACAAAAGAAAGAGAAAAAAATAAGGCTTAAGAGAGTCACCGGAGTTGTTGAGACGGCCAGATTGGAGAGTGTGGAAGTGGTGATGGTGTTTTGCTGAGTGGACCCTTGAACCCCAGAAATCCATTTCCATATTCTCCGGCAAGAAAATTCCAGTGAAAAAGCTTCTTGCTTAACCAGAAAATCAAGAAATCGTAGACCCCAGAACAGAAAAAGGCTGAAGCTCTATATTTATGAAGAAATTCTGGTACTTTTTCTTCTGGGTGCTTTGAAGATTGAATCTTTGAGGTGGAGTGTGCTTTGATGACTATTCTCTGTGTGTTTGTGTGTGTGTAAAGTGAAGGCTGCAGCAGGAAGGAGGTAGAGTCCAAAGGGGTTTTAATGTTCATATGTTCTCACTTTACGAAAATTCGTGGCCTTATAAACTAAGTATTCAAGTAAATTAAACATGTGAAATTTGCTTATTTGCCTATGGTTAAACTTTAACGTTAATTTGCTGTTAGTTACTAAGGTATGTTTGGGATTACGATTTGAAATAGATTATGCGTTTTTAATAATCAGAATCAGATAATCAATTAGAAAACGGAATAATAGTACTAGAATTTGATTATGTTGTTTCATATCCCAATAATCAAATAATTAGTTTTATGAGTGCTTAGCAAAGTAGATTAATTGATTTTTAAAAAGTAAAATCACAATAATTAAATAATCAATTTGAAAAAGCAACTTAAGACTATATTCTTAAAACTGTGTTTTGTAATCTTCAAAACGTAAATAATTGATTTCTAAAAACACAATCCAAACACTTTAAACTTATTATCTGCGATTGCAAGTCACAATAATCAGATAATTAATATTTAAATGCAATCTCAAACACCCTTTAATTTGATGATTAATTTTCTTTTTTGTCTCTGACTCACAATTAAAGTTTTTTACCCAAATTTATTGTCATTTTATGCTATAATTATTATATTAGTTTGTTTAGAAATTATTTATCAGATAAAAATATAATTATCCTTTCCAAATTTCTTAATTGTCTTTTTCTGCTATAATTATTACATTAATTATAACATCTTTTTAAGATTTTCTTTTTCATTCTATATACTTACTTACATTTAGCACGTATTTTAAGGTTTATGCTATAAAAAATATTTTAAATATGTAACAATTAAATAAGTACTCCTTAGAACTTTATTTCAGGATGCACGAATCCACGACGTATTTTACATGGAAAAACATATATATATTCTTGAGAAAATGAGAAAGAAAAAAGTTAATTCCTGACGCAGAAAAGCTAAGTTGATAGATCAGTGACACGTGGCAGATAGACAATGGATGAGTTTGATGTTGTTTTGCTTCTATTTTTTTGCTGTGACTTGTCATACACAAAATTATACACATCATTATCGAGTCAGATTTTCAAAACCATCCAAACGTGCCTTCGTTTTCTCTTTTTCTTGAAAAAACATTTTACTCTTTTTTTCAATTTCTTTTACAATATTTACGTTTTTTTAACATATTTTCCTATTCAACAGTAAGTGATTGCTTGCATATAAAGATAATCCGGTCATTTTAACTATTATTCTTATTACCAGTTATTCATACCGGGTTATCCTCTTCTAAATTAAAAAACAATTCAAACTCGTGTAATATCTTTCTCTTTTACTCTTTAGTGTCTATAAAATACACACACACACTCTAACATCACAAAATCATTTTGATTCTTTGTACACTTTTACCTCTACATCTTAATTTATCTCTCTAAATCAAAACTTAGGTCACCGTCGTGTGAGATCTCCTTTCTAGTAACCACCAACGCCATGTGAGATCTTCATCCAAGGCCACCACGTACCATGTGAGATCTCCACTCTATCTAATGTGCTCTCTATCTCTCTCCACCTTCAACTCTCTCTACTAACCGCCACCCTTAGAGTCACAAGTCACAACCACTACCACCACCATCCTTGACACGCAACCATCACACTCCACCACCAATGAAGTAGCCTCCATTGTCATAACCACCAATGAAGTAGCCCCCATCATCAAAACCACCACCATGTGATGAAGCCATCACTATTATCACCATTAATTGTTTCTGATGACGTTGATGCAATATGATTTGTTTGATTGTGAGGGATTCTATATATTCAAATAGATAGCTTAGGGTTTCTTCTATTTCGATTTTGATTTCTATGCAATTGATTAAAAACTTGAATATGATTTCAGTTTTTATTTCTTTATTTGAAAATTTGTCCATCCATCATCTGATCGGATTCATCTGAATTTCTTTATTAATGATCATGTTTTGCTAATATTATGAGATAAGAGGTTTACTTAGTTTTTGTTTTTATTTCATTGACCAAATGATAGGATCGAGGATCAATATTTACATTTATATAGAAGTAGGAGAGACACTGGAAAGGACCAAATACCCACATGTGACAAGCACATGAGGCTTTTTAACGTTCCAAGTAGTAGACGTTTGTTAGTATAAAGAATCAAACCTGCAATGAAATAATAACCATAGTAACTACCAATGTAATTTTAGAAAATAAATGATGAAAAGTGAGATTTTGAAAAAATCTACATAAATGCATTTCAAGAAGAAAGAGACATAGAATAAATGTTTATGTTTGTCTTTTCAAAAACACAAATATATGGATTGAAATAAAGATGATAACCAAAATACAAATCAAAAACATAGATGGACATTTAAAAAACGAAAATGCAAAAATTAGGAAATAAACGTCCAACATCATACAAATGTATTTTAATAACAACAATTTCACATTCCTAAACTAACTACATTTTTAGATCATAAATTCAAGTGTTGAAGTCATTTTCCCTGTAATACATGTTCAAACCTATTCAAAACCAAGAATATTAATCTACAAAAATGCATCTAAACCAAACATAACTAAAGAATACATGACTAATTTTTATGCATTCACAAACATACTCAATCTCTACCAAGGTAAAAATGCACCAAAATCTACATTGAAAATGCATATGAACAAGGTCTTTCTACCATATCAATTAAAATGCATATCACACCCGCATTATAAATCCAAATTTCCGGTTGAGACGTGATTACATAATCATAAATGAAACATGATGTATCTCATGACAGTGATCACATCAGCGCGATGTGGTGATCACAGCAGGATCAACATCACATAGCTAGATCTTGGTAACCACGCTACCCTTTCTTAAGTGATATACGACTGAGATTTTGTTAATCACTTATTAGATGAATAATATTATATGTTTCTAATGTTTATGTTCATTTATCCTCGCAATAAGAATATGAGGATCAATCTAAGTGTCCCTCTCTCCTTGAGGTTGACGGTTTAAATCATGTTATAGACATACGGTATAGATTAGTTGGGTGTGTGTATTTGCCGTTTAAAAGAATTATAAAAAAGAGAAAATTACTTGAATGTTCCATATTGGTTAGTTAATATCACTTATTTAGTCGTTCAAGCTTAAAAAATTCCTAAGATAGTCTTCATTGTTTAATTTTCGTTTCAGTCTCAGTCCTTAGCCCTGTAATATTGTAGCTTAAATGTAGGGATGACAAAAATACCTGATCCCTATGGAAAATCTCGAACCCGAAACATTTGAGACGGTTAATAGTTATGAGACCAAGTATGAGAATTATTTATAAATTTTCACGGGTTTAAGACGGTTATGATTTTAGTAAATACCTGCCCAATTACCTGAACTCATATCCCGACCCCAAACCATTTATATTTTTTTAATATTTATAGTTTTATTACTAATATATTAAGATTTTAATATTATATGATATTAGTATAGGTTGACTATGTGTGTGATGTTGACAAGGTAAATATATGAAATTAGAAACTTTAGAATTAATCGTGTGTATATATATATATAATATTATAAATTTTAATAGTGACTTTATTTGTTTATCTTTACAATTGTAAGACATTCACAAAGGAAAATTTTCAACTTGTGAAACTAGTAATGCGAGAGAATTGGGGAATAAAGATTAATAATATTGTTTTACTATTTATTTAACTGTTTAAATTATTTTATCATGAAATTTGATATTTTAAGCCTATATGTAGGTAATTGTTCTTATGTAACAAGTACTAAATTTTAAACTTATTAATGATGTTAGAGATTAGAATTATTAAAAAAAATATCTAATTCATTGTTTTAATGTGAGTGAGATAAAGTTTTAAGAAATGAAATCATTTTTGGTAAATTTGAATTGACTAAGATAATAAATATGATACTCAATCCCCACGGGTGTACCCGTAAACCCGATGGTTATTAAGTAACCGGGTACTTGATAGGACGAGACTTGGAATGAGATATAGTTTTATAATTGGGTATAGGACTGGAATCACTAATACCCATTTCATTGTCATCTCTACTAAAATGACTAAATTAATGATTTTCACTAAATCACAAGGAACATTTAATTAATCTTATAAGAATATAGGACATGTTTGGTTCAAAATTTGAACAAGCAGCAAAAAAACTTCACTTTGGTCTTAGGAATCGAGAGGATAGAGAGGAGCTATGTAAAAAGATTTAAATAGAGATGAAAAAAGTTATGTTTTGAGTAAACCATAATGTAACAAGGTTATGTGCATGCTTTTACGTAATAAGGACCTAATGGTGATATTTTTTACTTAAGAGGAGGAAGAGAAATTAACATGGGTTTTAAATATGCTTACTGGATATGCTTGACATTTAATTTATAAAACATTTGATCCGTGTTTTTCACGTAGTGTTAATCGTAATGAGAATAGTTATTTTCATCTTTTTTTTCTTAATTAACGTGGTACTCTTGTACGAAATGATTTTTTATACGGTTCTGCTATGATATTATTTATTGATGAAAAACTCATAATTTTGTTATATATCAATTTATTAAAATAATTTTTATATCTAAACTTAAATTGAAGTTATAATTGCTTTAAATACAGGGACATTTTTATATCCTTTATAATTGCTTTTAGTGTAAGCAAAGAGAAGCATGAACTTGTGGATCTTCCTGGGGAGTACCAGTATTGATGACTTGACTTTTTTACTTACCCATGATACCATGAAGTCAAATAAATGTGTATGAACAAAACATAAAGTGCCTATTAATTTCCTTTCTTGGACAACATTTTGGTCAATGACTTGTAAACCAACCTTTTAGATCTTCTGCCACTTAATTTTCTAGACATTTTACAATGCTAAATTAATTAATTAATTAATTATATACTACTTTGTTATAATATTATTTATACGTATAGAAAACATAAAGTTATATCATAAATGAAACATGCTTGATTGGATTTTATTTCGATGTGACTATAAACCACGGCAAACACCGAGTAAATAAAAAAATATTTAAAAATTTTATAGAAACTAAAAGTATAAAAAATACAAGAATTTGTTATATAAATATATTTTTTATATATTGGAAAACTATATACTTTTATCACAAATATGTAGCCAAAATACAAAATGGGTTTTATACTTTTTGTACCAATCAGAAATCCGTATTTTAATTTTTTTTTTCTTCATATATATTGCTTTGATAAGCAATATTATATTATTTCATAATATCGTATGAATAAACAAAGTGATTCATCCAATCATAAAGTCCGATTGTAAAAATTCTAAAAAGTTACTAAAAAATACTCATATCACACACCAGATTCCCATATATATAAACGTTGTGGATCGCAAGTGATTTTACTAATAGTTGTTTACTTAATTTTTAAAAACCTACATAAGATTTTTAAAAAGTGTAAAAAACCACCGATAGTCTTAATTTTACGGGTGTGCACTTTTATAATAGAGTTGTGGTTCGTTGTTTCGAGATATGTGGTTTGGATTAAGAAATTAGTGTTTTAGGGTAGTTGCTATTCGAGGTTCATGGCTTGAACGTTCAGAGGTTGACATTGAGAGAACGTGGTTTCAGGTTTGGGCTCAGAGGTTTATGATTTGGGATAGCTGCTCAAGATTCGTGAGGTTATGATTTGAGGTTCGTGATTCCAATTTCCAAACAGTTTAAGGTAATTTCCAATTAATCTATTCCAAATTTGTGCACTTCATCACCTGGTTAGACGGCATGACCATTGTTAGTTTTGTTCATTTGAGGATTTTTTTTATGCGTTAATGTCATGGTTGGCTTGTTTCTAGTTTAGCGAGTGTCGGTCATTATGTGGCTTGCGAGTTTTGGTTAGGCCAATCGGATTCGTCCTTCTGTATGTGTTGGGTATTCTTGGGTCTAACATTAAGTGTAGTCGTGATAAAGCACATTGTATTTTCTTGGTTTTTTCAAGCATCTTACTAGTTTAATTTAATTTAATATATTGTCTTTTAAAAAAAGTTTGAAAACCCTAATGAGCTAAAGTAATTCGGTGATTTCATTCCACGTCTCAACAGGTTCTCGATTTTTTAATAAGTACGAAACCTATAATTGAGTTCGTATTATTCCAGTTGATTGTTTCAATTGTTGATTGATGTCAGATTCTTATAAACCTATAGTTATATAGTTGGCAGCACCGCATGTGTCATAAGGGCCCCCTTGTGGCACGAAAGAGGTATACAACATGCTATAAATTCACGTTTAAACAAATATATTTTATTTTTCTTTGTAAGGACTTTTTTTGGAGAATTTAATTTATATCCTTCAAAACTTTAGTAATTACATATATATCCTTTTAAAATATCAAATTACATCAATGCCCTTCTAAATATTTTTAATTCTCATATATGTCTAAGAACCTAATTTATTTCTCTTTAAACTATATAAAAATTAGAAAAACTATCCCTAATGTAATTGATATGTTAAATTCCCAATATACCCTAATTTAAAATTAGATTAGTAACCTAAAAACCATTTCACGTACATTGTCATGCGATCTCGGTGCCGGCTTCATCTTGTTGCCGTCAATAATCAAGAGGTCTATACATCCATTACTGTTCAAGGCTGCTGTCACTACTTTTGTTCTTGAAATCAAGAGTTTTTTCAGTCAATGAAGTACACAACACACAGCTTGTTACTCTGTTCTTGGTTGTCCAAACAGAATTAATGAGAAACAGGGGTTATAATCCATCTTGGCTATGAAAGAACAAAAAGCAGTTGAGGAAAGCTTCAAGATTTATTGCAAGCTTGTAGAATTGTACAATATTTTTAAACGGCGGGCTATCACAAAGGTAATTTACTTATTTTGTGTTCTCTGTTGTTACGAAGAACATGTTTATTAGGGAATAATTAATATATTTTACACTGTATAAGAATTTAAATGGATCATCGGACTATATCAAGCTTAAATGGAAAAACAATTGATATCAAAGTGAAGATTAACATCTACTTTTCACAAAAAAGTAAGGAAAATAAAATAACAGTTCATTCAAGCAATTAATCGAACACTTTGTGCGCATCAATACATATTATCATTTACCTCATGTAATCGCTAAATTAAGCCCTATAATCTTCATTATATATATGTAATTAGGAGGTGAATCATGACAACAAATAAAAGTAAATGTTAGATAGCAAATCAAATCAAATCAATTTAAGCAGACTTGCTAGTCCATGACCACAACAACATGAAAAAAACTTGCCCGGACCAAATGACGAATTTTAAGAGTTGTTAAAGAGCAATAGCGAGAAAGCAAGTATGTATCACGATTTTGATGTTTTCCACATGTGATAAAATTGATACAGAGTGAGATGAAGACGATGGAAAGCCACAGCAAGAAGATGAAGCCAGCACCAAGGTCGCAGGACAATGTATACGTACGTTAGATGGATTTTAGGTTATGATGTAATCTCTAAATAAGGGTGTATTGATGATTTAACATAAGAATTATACTAGATATAATGTTTCTAATTTTTAAATAGTTTAAAGATAAAAAAATTAGGTTTGTGGATATATGAGAGATAATAACATTTAGAAGGACATTGATATAATTTGAAAGTTTGAAAGAAAATATATGTAACTATCTAAGTTTGCAAATATAAATGAAATTCTTCAATTTTTATAAAAGTACATACTCCAACTCCTAAAACCTTCTCGTCAAATAACAAACAAACAAAAAATAATTTAAAGATGGAAGGTTATAGAATATTAGATAAATTTATGAAAATGAAACCTAATCCCATAAAAAAAAATAGTGATCATGGTCTAATGCAATGGACAAGTGATGGTTTAATGATATTGATGGTGACCGTCTTTGTATAATATATTTTTAGAAAAATGATATATGATCTTGCTCATTATAAGATAACATACGAAATCCACTAATTTTATTTACTCATCTTCTTTATTGATTTTGACACTTATAAGTAGGAGGAAAAAGTAAAAGAATATATCACCTCTTTATTTTTTTTAATGGTTAAGTTATTTTTATTTGTCATCATCAAACTAGGAGCAATTATAGACATTTTGATGGGACCTTGGTTTAGTCACACCTAAATTCTCTCCATATTCTGCAAATACAATAATTGAGCCTATGAGGAATATTGTATCGTCAACTTTTAAATCTTTATTTTTTATGTTACTTAACCTTTAAGGTTTTTTTATTTTTTATTACATTCTTTATGATTCTTCCAAAAGTTGCTCATTAAGAATATCATGGAGGATCTAGATCTACTACTTTCTATTGTTTTTTCATGTACGTAGTTTTTGTCCTTTTATGTTCTTTAATGAAGTGGGTGTGGATATACTTTTAGAAAAATACTTATTACACGTTTATATAAAGAAATTATTAGAAAAATAATAATAATAATAAATAATGTAGTTCATATAGATCACATTTTGTAGAGAATTAGGTTTGAACAGGTAAATTGGGTTGATAATTACATCCGAGTTTGGTGATTCCTACCAACATCATCCGATTAACGATGCTGATTTTTATTTATTTGTCAAAAATCAATATTAAAATGAAGTAATTGAGCTACGAAACCAAATATAGCAATAATACCACATTATTCTTCAGTTGGGTTACTCAAGGCTTTCACTTTTCACCAGCCTCTACCATCTATATCTCAATGCTTGATCGAGTTTCAGAATAAAGAGTCCATAAAAGTTCTGGACATTAAACAAAACCCCTCCAGTTTTTATACTTTTTTACTCGCTATATCAAAACAAGTGTCAGAATCTAGTAGAGAAGATAAAGAATGTAAATATCTAGAGGTCTCAAGTTTAAATCCTAGAAGCAACTAAATTCCCCCTTCTAGCCATGAAGGTTCACCCGCGATGACTCCAGGCTGTTCATAAAGCGAATGGTCGTCCTGATATGTCCTGATATTAGTCAGCTCGCAACACGGGTCAAGAACTCGGGTTAATAAAAAAATATTGAACCTCCTAAATCATTTTACTTTAAAGAAACTATTAATTTGATGACACGATTGTAATTATATATAATCCATAAAGTATTTATGAAATAATTAAAAATACAAAAGCCGAGACCGTTTTAAAGATTATGTATTTTAAGTTTCGATCAATTACGTGATCCATCCACTTTGTGCACCTGGCTTGTAATATGAAAATGAAAGAAATGGCAAGAAAATGAGATGTAAGAAGTTGCTTATATAATATTGTCAGTATTTCTAAGTTCATCTAAATAAAGACATTTTCTATATTCACAAGTTCCCCATAGATGTAGCAAGCATTTCATGAACATGAAAATGAAGGCTCCTGATTATCTATCACTCCACACAAGAAAGTGCATGTATGATAGGCAACCAATTTCCACTATCCTTGGACTGAGGTCTAAAGTTAGTCACCAATCACGCCTAATCAGGTATCTCAGACCGCTCCCTGTTAATCGTGTTGATCAATGTAACCAAGAACTTGATGGGATCGTCACATTGAACATGCCCAAGTGCTGCATGAGCCAAGAATGGGAGTTTCCTTAAAGATCTTCCACTCAATCCCTGGATTACAAAGTAAAAACACACACACAGATTATTACCTTATACTAATTATTGATGTTCTAGAGACACAAAATTTCACTCAATTCACTTATGAATGGGTCAAGGCACAGTTTTGGCTACGTTTTATCTCTAACAGTGTAACATGAAACAAAAAAAAATAACATGAAGAAGACCAAGTCATGTAAGTCATACGTTATATTAAAATAATGGAAGTAGATCATTCTGAAAATTACAAAGTTTTTATTCATTTTTTATACAAACAAATTAGTGTTTCAAGGTCATCCCAACCCGTTTCGATCGTACAAACAAACCCTGTAGTGTCTGGAGTTGTTACTTAACCTGTTCACTTTCCAACATCTAAAATTTACCATTACATGTGCTTTATCAAAAAAAAAAGTCAAGAGATTAAGTATGCAAGGAGTAGATCGTTTCTCACCTCACATGCTTCAGCAGCTTCAAGCAAATGCTTGCATATTGTGAAGTGGGATTGAGAGTCCTGTGCTGTTGCTGAAGCCAAATTGCCTTTTAAAGAGGCATAATTTGGAAGAACCAAGTAATTGCCGTCGTCCTAAAATAATCCAACCAAACATGTTGTTTAAGGGTCGAGCAAAACGGGAAATGTTTATGGTCATTGAAAAAATTCGTGACAGAGTGAATATACCTGTGGTGAACTGGACAAGATGCCGGTTCGTAAAAGCTCCTGCAAGCAGGATCTTAGTATTTCATAACGTGCTTGAAGAGTAGGAGGACCCACATATGCTTTTATATCGGCTCGATCAACAAATGCAATATCTACAACATCCAAAACTAGTGTTTAGATTTCACTCCGCTCCTAGAAAGGAATCCGCTTAAAAATCTACAAGGAGTTTAAAGAAACAGCTTTGGACAATTTACACATGATCTAATAGAAAACAACCAGATGAACACTTTATCCAACTTAAATATGTACTTTATAGCCTAGGTGATGTATAGTAGTTATGAGCCTGAGCATGTTAAGTTGGTCCAAGTATACAAGTCATTGAGCATTCATTGATGTAAAATGTTGTCACAAAATGTTGAAAGGTTCTTTAAAACCAACCAATGGCAGCTGTTATGTTGGATGTGGTCAGAATAATCACATTTGGTGAAGACTTCAGTTTGTCCATCTGGGTCAGTAGAGCATTTACCACCTGATACCCAAATATTCAAGTTGGTAGGTCAGTCATCAGACAAGGATCAAATCACCCCATTGCCAATAAAATTGGGCTTAGTCTTCATAAATAATAATAATAATAACGTTGGAAGAATACTCAACCAATTGTACTTAGCATTGGCAAGTACCTGTTAACCAATCACAATACTTTCTAAAATGTAATGATAAACAAGATATCACATTTGTTCCTTTACCATGTGAAGAATATCTTTCTTTAGCCATTTATACTACTTCTTGTTCTTGATAACTAAAATGTTGTTTTTTTCACTTTAGTAGTATTGCATTCAAACGACAGCTTGCTATCAATTGCAATGACTAAAAACTCAGAATTATGAAAATGTTGATACCCTTATAGAATCTGAAGGTTCTGAGCCAGATAAAGCTGCTTTTCTTGCTGCAGCTAGGCTTTCAACTTCATCTGCAGATTAGCAAACCATTAAGTATTTTCTGTTCAACCAATTATCACCTAAATTTGATTAACAGATTTTCACCTTAATTGCAATCCACAAAAAACATATTGACAATTGCACAATTCTCACCGATCAAAACAAAAACCAGATTGTTTTCCTCCTCCACCATTTCCTGGATTTTCTTAAAAAGATTGGCAACCTGAAACCATAAATACAAGTTGGGTTTATTGATTACAGGCTGAACCGTCTTGTTGACCGCAAATGGACTAGAATGGAATCAATAGATGGTGAAAGCATACATGTACTAATGAGAAATAAAAATTCATGTTTAATGTGCTTAGAACATATGGTTAAGATTAGTAGCAGGTTCCTTAAGATTTTGAATAGAAATGCAGGTTACAATAACACAGCCTCAAACCATCTTATGTCTGAAATAAAAACAGAACAACAGTTGCCAACTGCCGAGTGACCTTCTGACCACAAAGGAGTAAACCAGTTGCTCCAGGGCTCACACTTAAATGAATAAGGGGGTCATTATTGTTGCAAAAAGGATTTAGACGTCAGAAAACTAAACATTTTGTCAAAGAGCATGAAATTGTAAAGTTTACCAATTTGCCACTTTCAGAAAACCATTTACTGAACAACGAATGAGCATTAACTTCAACCAGCTGACAGTGCGGATATCTGTTTTAGTTGCAGACAATAAGAAAAGTCATCTTAATATACATGCAATAATGACACATGCTGGCACTAATTGAGACCATACCGAATACACACCTAGAGCTAAAACGTACTGACAGTTTCTGTGCCAAAGCTTTGCATAATGATGTCTTGCCTGTTCCTGGAGGACCATGTAGAAGAATGATACTGCAAACGTTATAAGAATGAATGGTATTAGATTGGATAGTAGATTAAGAAATACAAATTTAATGGCCATCTGCAATGCAAGTACCAGGAATAACACCAATCAAATTCAGAGTGTCAGAATAAAAGAGCAAATTGCAAAAAATGACTGTTGATCAACTGATCAAGAAACATATACAAGTGCAGTACAGTATTATAAAAAGTGACAGTATTGAAAAGTCATTGCATGACTCTGTTAAATATAATCTTCCATTTCCAATCAAAAACCCAACTGGGCATTTGGCATCAGCGTTGCTTTAAATGATATCGCTATATTATCAGCTTGATCCAAATGTCTAGTGAGAGTGTGACTCTGTGAGAATAAAAAAAATTAAAAGCTTTGTATGTAACAATTACAGATCACCTGCTATGATCCACATTATAGTGCAATGTTGCAGACCATTTTTGTATAAAGCTATATATTAGGGACCTTTTTGAGCAATAGATGACTCCACACGGGAGAAAAACATACCGGTTCCAAGAAACAAGTAAAGGGTCGACACCCTTTTCAGTAAATAGCAAAGCACTTGCAGCATATCTCAGTAACCGTTGCTTCAAACCAGACTCATAAATTAAGCTGCAAAGTTGTGTCATTATCAGGTTTAGATCAAATCATTCTATAATTTACACTAAAATAGCTGTTGTATTCTAACCTTTCCCACATGCCATCAAATTCCTTGGCAGGAAGAATCCATTCACTAAAGCTAGAAAGTTGGCTATCGCCGTCTAAATCTTCACATGGTCCCTCTTCACTAAGCTGATAAAGTAACAACAACATCCGCATGATGATGAATGAAAAATAACCGAGTACATAGAAACGTATTCTAAATAGTAAGTTACGATCACAAACTTAAGAATGCACTAGCTATGACATTATGTCCTGCAATAAGGTTAGAATCTGTGATGCTTTTTAATAATTAGTGTCTTAACCATTGTGTATTCTTGTAAAAGAGCAGTGAGAAAAGTGTTCTGTATATACATTGCATCTCAATGCAAGAAAACAGACAACTATTACTGTTTATTGCCTAGAAGATATGTGTTTCTAGTTTTTCTTTAATTCAACCTTGTGTCTGGATGACCATTTCAAGGCAGTGTCTAGTGAGAAAGTGCACTACCTGAATGAAATTATAGATAGACAAATACCAGTGTTGTAAAACTCCTTTTCCAAGGCCGAGTACTCGTGACAAGGTTGGTGACCTTGCCGAGTTGAGGTGAATCCGAATAATGCAAAACTCGACCCCAATTCGGTCAAACTTAGGATAATTAGGTCCTAAATATTTTTATACATACTTAGTCTCCTTGGTTTCCTTAATTAAAGCCATTAATACATAACCAGTTTCCTCGTGTTATGAGTTAACAACTTGTTTGAGTATTTAGTTTGTAATTTTATAGTCCCATGAATGTGTCATGTCCTATAATTTTGAAATTTATATATAAAAGTTTCAATCCAAATACTCCCCGAGTACTCTCCGCCTAGGCCGATTACTCCCTACACCCAGTCGGCCGCTCGAGTACCGCCTAGCGAGTTTTACAACCTTGACAAATACAACATTACATTACCTGATAAACATGCACAAGAGGTTTGGCTTGCCAAAACAACAAAATATCATGGTTTGCCACCCATTCCTCTGCCAAGAAGGAACAAAAAGGTTTAATGGAGAATTGGAGACTACAACAGAAAATAACAGTTAGATAATAAAACCATAGCACAAAAACATGTTGTCCATTTTCTTGCTAGGAATACAGAGCCAAAAGATAACTGAAATATGTGTTATTAGGAAGATATACAAACCTAATTTACATGATTACAAACCTTTAATTACTTAAATACTTATCCAATTATAATGTTTCAAAAACATGGTAAAAAGATATACCTGTGTCACATATACATATCCTTTGCACATTATCTACAAGAAAGGTGTCACCGAGAGGAATATCAATTGGACCATCAATATAGCTTAAGCTCCTCTTTTCCAGCATTCTGGACATATATAAGATAAAGATATTAAGCTATAAATTATCAACTTTGTGATAGTTCACACACTGCAGCATTCAGGTTGCAAATGTTTAATAAACAGTCTCTCCATCCCCTGAAAACATTAGCCTTCATAATAAAATTTATAAAAAGTGCCTCCTTTATAATCTAACCTTGGGATAAAATTCAATCTTACTAAGTTACACGTATTGGTCAGAATGGTCCTAAAAAACTGTTCAGTATTTAATTCCAGTAACACGTATTGAAATTTCATTTCAAATTGTAACGTGGAGTGAGGGGTGTGGAGTAAGAGAATGAAGCATTTGTTCAACTTTAAGGCAGCTACTAGTAAGTTTGGGTTTTAGATATACAGATATACACATAAATAGTAATTACCTTTCAACGGCCAATTTCACGTCCTCGATTTTGGCTGTGCTAGAAGGCTTCAGGCATACTTCAACTGAAATAGTTAAAATTATTCAACTTCTTTAAACTCCAAAAATCGATTACAAAATACTGTCTGTAGTTGGGGGGTACGTGCACGTATACATCGTTTTAGGGTTCACAGTACCTGAAACAAGGAATTTGTCTTCAGCCACAGCCGGTGCCGGAGAAGAATCTACGGCGGGCTCGGAGACGATGGTCGTCTGGTCGTTGGGGCCGGTATCTCCGTTTGTGGCATTTTGAACGGAGATCTCCATTGGAACACTCATTTCCGACATGAGCAAGTTGCGATTGAGAAATTGTGGCTGTAAAAAACCCTAGAGTGTGGTTTGGGACTTGTCCAGAAGTAGAATCCTTTTTCTGCTGTTTGAAATGAGGCGGGAAGATGAAGTTACAAAAATACACTGTAAGCTTGACTAAAGACCATCGCCCTTACTTACCCTCTCTGTCACTCCTAGGTGTTTGGTAGAGAGAAAAGAAATTGAAGGAATTGATTTCTCTTGTTTGGGATAAATGGTTATGGTTTTGGGCTCCACTTATTTCCATTTCTCTACTTCCTTTGTATTTTCATTTCTCTTCAAATTCTAGAGAAATGACAACCAGTGTCTACTCATCATTGTCGATGTCCGGTTGCGATGTGTTTCCGGCATTCTAATCATCATCGTCAACGTCTGGCAAGGCAGCCAACGCCGCAACCGCCGTCCGGCGACTTGAGCCACTATTTCTCTGTTTCATTTCTTTCCTGATATCAAACAAGGAAATCAATTCCAATTCTCCACATATTTCTATTTCTCCCCATTTCCATTTCTCCTAATTTCTTTTCTCTCTACCAAACACACCCCTATATCATCATCCACATCTTCACAAACCCTCACGTTCAACCCATTTTAACCCTTTTATCTTTTCTTTTTTTCCAACTATTATTAATTAACATAATTTAATTATTATATATAAATTTCAAGACAATATAATTATCAAATATTATAATTTATAAATCAAACTAATATTTCACCTTACATTAAAAAATAAAAAGAATAGAAGTACATAAATTTTAAAAAGCTACTAGTTATCGTCGTCGTTGTGTCTTAAAAGCTGATTAATGTGCTCGATTAAATCTAATCGAAGGTTGTATATGTAAAAAATAAATATATGAGTTTGAGAGAAGAATAGAGGAAGAAGAATGAAGATGTGAAAAAATAAAGTGAGTAATGTATATTTATAGGGGGAAAAGGAAAAAGAATATATATATATATATATATATATATAAGGTTCAAGTGAAAAGTGAGAAACAATTACAATCACCAGATCATTTAATTAAAGGCTGGGATCATGTATGGCATTTTCGTAATTAAATTGTGTTTTTAAGGATTATTAAATTAAATTAAAAGGTTAAAATAGACTTTTCTCCTAAAAATAATATTTTCCTAAATTATTTCACTATTTAAAAATTATATCCTCTTCCCAACAATATTAATAAATTAATAAACCTGATATATATCTCCCTTACTCCATACGAAGACAACCAGCCACGTTGAAGAAAACCCTAAGTTGATACCACCGGCCGCAAGCAAACCACTGTCGCCTACCACAGTCCAGATTGAAGCCAAGTCACATAGACGCCGGCAAACCACCGCCGCCTACCACCGATCCAGATCTAAGGTCCACCGCCGATCTAAGCCGCCTTCTCGATGTTCTCTCTGATGCAACAAACCCCGTCTATTTGCCACCGCCCTTCTTTTGCCGTCGATCACCGTCGTCTCACCTGCATCCCTACCACGATTTTGTTGCAGATCTGCGCCGCTGTCACCGTTGCTACCGACGACACAAGTGTTCCCGCCGGCCGGTTTCTCATTGATCGATGCTTCATTGTTCAGACTTTTGTGTTTTATTATGCCGACACTACTGCTCTTTCCAATTGTTTCTCGTCGGCGACAACCAACTAGGTTTTGGGTATCCCTAAATCTTTCTCTTTTTTTACATCTTGTAAGATTAATGTTTACGGGTCCTACTGTTCGTTACATATCCAAGTCTTTGTCGAAGTGAATGAGTATGCACCAATTTAATTTGCAAGATTTAATGTCTATTGATGTTCATTATCATTGTGTACTATTTTTTTATTTTAATTTGTAATGAGAAGAAATGTTTAGTTTTTAGTTTTAGCTTATTATTGTTCTCTAATCATCAGCGAAAAGAAAGATTTATGATTGTTCATCATAATTAGAAATTTTAGTTTGGTTGTTTATTGTTGTTAACCAATGAACATGGAAAATGGAGATAAATAATGATTGTTTGTTTAGTAATGAACACAAAAATAAAGGTTTTTTTGGCTTCAAATATGGTGTTCAATAATAAACAACCATCGAGGATACTTTGGAAAAAGTACAGCAGCAGTAAATAAATGTTAATCCTACGTTGTGTTCAGTACTGAACATCGTATACATAACGAACACGTTACACATAACGAAAAATTTGTAAATCCTACTTTGTGTTCAGTATTGAATCCCGTATTAATAATAAAGTAGAAATAAATTTTATAAAATTGGAATTAATTAGAGAGAGAAAATTTTAATTAGAGGAGAGAAAAAAAATTTGTTTACAAATTTACCCTTTTGAGTTAAATAAAAATATTAATTATGAAATGTAAACCATAAGATTATAAACAAATCAATGGCTGAAATTGTTTCTCGCACTTTTCGCAAATAAAACACTTTTCGCATGAACCCTCCCCTATATACACACACTATATTATAAAGCATTTAGACATTTTGCTTAAACTCTTAAATTTTAAGTGTTTTGAAATTACTAAATTACCCCTCATATAAATTAAATTGAGTAACTATTAAATATAATTAATAAGATTCCCATATTCCATTTTAATAATTAAACTTTACATATTTAAGCAAATTAAAGTCAAAACATTTTTTTCAAGTCAAAGCAAGCACAAATTAACTTAATTATTTAAAAAATATTTCCATAACTTTTTTTATTTTGGAGAACAAAAGATAAATGAAATGGAAAAAAGATAAAGAAAATAGACATGTCATTAAACAAAAACTATTCGTTGTCACCGTATTACATGAATACTATATTATCTACATCTTGAAAACGGACATGTTAACGAGTAGAAAGTATTCATTGTCGCCGCATTACGCGGGTATCATACTAGTATATATATATATATATATATATATATATATATATGGGAGGGTTCAAACGAGAACTATTTTTCGTACGAGAACCAATCTTGACCGTTCATTTTGGATAATGGAATTCATGGATGAAGAGCGTGGAGGGATTGAGTGTGACAGGGTACATGTAAGGAATTCATGGGCGGGCAATCGAATTAAAGGAGGGGAAATTGGACGGCTACGATTGATTCTCGTCTCGTTTGAACTTTTACATATATATATATATATATATATATATATATATATATATATATATATATATTAGCGTTGGGGAATGAGGCAAAAGGAAAAAAACCAAACCAACGGGTTCACCAGCTAGCCGGCCACCCAACCCAAGCACACCCCCTTGGGGCGATGGTGTTCCAAGCGGGTCCCCCCTAACCAGTGCTGGTTGAGGGGCCGATGCGGAATGTCTAACCCCAAAGTCCCAAACCAACGTCTTAAACCCCCCCGGTAGTAAATACCATTCCATTATTTTTTCTGCAGCAATTTAAATCTCAATGCAAGAGTAACCGATTCAACCTACTTTGTTTTCTTCCAACACTATTCTTACTCAAGTTGTGTGCGGCCATTTCCGAATAATTAAGTCCACACAACAACAAGATCCGAGTCAACAACAAATCCCGAATGTTTTCGAAGAACATAATTTTTTAAAATGATTTGAATATAAAGTTTTATTTATAGTTACAGCAGAGCGTCACTTACCTCACACATCTACAAACGAGTAAATCATTTAAGTTTTTAATTAAACATTTACCTCATAGCAAGTGTTTATGTATCACAACACTTCCTTGTTTCAACTAATTTCTAACAAATCTGTATACACTTTAACAAGTAACAACTTATTATTTTATCACACTTATAATCATTAAGTTTTGGAATGAGGTGTTATTATAGTCATCAAGTATCTTGTTGTGTATGCTCACTTCGTATCTAATAACGCCTAGATATGAAACTCGTACTTGAAGAACAAAAACTTTCAAGACAATCACAAATATAAAACCCGAGCTTCTATATCCTCCTATTAAATCAATATACATATCCTACTATTTAATAGATTTGTACAAGTGTCAAAATTAATAAAAGCGATAAGAAAAGACAATACACCGATTTCAAATGTCATAATTTAGTGAGTACGGGCATTTTTTAGTTTGGCGAATGTAAAAGACATGCAGACCAAAAAAAGAAGTTATATATTTTCAAGCAAAATACACAAAAAAAACAAGGAATATGCAAATCCAAAACTGATAATTAAAGAAGTTATGTATTTTTTTAATATTTATCTATTTATTTATTTTGAAAAGCTGAGAAGTACTATTTGTTATATATTAACAAAGTAACCAAAGATTACAAAAAAGAGAGCACACTCCCTCCTTTTGCAAGTAGCAAAGCAGAGACACGGTGAAAGTGAGAGTACATGAAAAGGCACTCTTAACTGTCTACACAACATTAAAGTTATAAGAGTTGACTATTAATTTGTACACAACGTTACAACGCCTTTTAACTATAAACAATAAAAACTGTATGTTTAACTATAATACCCTTTAAAACGTGGATAACAAAATTTATTAGTAAGTTTATAGAGATATAAAGTTATGATTGTTATGTATGGCTAAAAGATGTCGTGTACAAATTACATCTTATACAAATTATAATTGATGTAAACTTTTAAATGATTGATATATGCATTATTTATCCAAACAACATACAACTTGTGAAACAAACCCAATGACATACACTTCAAGCTTTGTATGTAATAACTATAATAACATTTAATCAACACTATATATATCATAAGCTCTTAATTTATAGGCTAGTTTGTAACTTATTTAGATAATCAAGATAACCACAGATAGAAGTACCGCATAACATAATCAATCACCACCAGACCCAATTAACACGTAAGCTAGCTTAGTTCTTCTTCAGTTTTAGCTAGTAGAATGAACCGAAAGTTCCAGACTTGGCCAATTCAAAGTTCTTGTGCTTACGCTTGATGAACCAATCGGCTTCGGTATCCACACTCTGTTTGTAAGTTTTCGGATTTCCAAAGTTATCGGAAGATTCAATTACCTTAATCTCCTGGTGCTCAACAAAGTGGACATGCTTGCGAGGCTCTGGGGTAGAGGCATGATGATGATTAACTTTATGCACAGGAACAGAATGATGATCCTCAAAAACAGCAGGTTCAATACGATGATTGCCGTCAAACACCAGGGGAACATTAGGAACAACATCGTTTATAGGAGGATAGTTATTCCAGTATTTGGGGGATGAAGAAATATAATATTGATTGTCATAACTACTACCACCATAATCTAAGCCTCTAGACATCAATGCTTTTATTGATGTTTGAGTAATGAGTGTATAAGGATTATAGTTAAATTAAGGTAGGCATTTATAGATGTGATACTCATCCATCTTTTGGGAATTATGTTCGACAAAGACAGGCTCATACATACATCCATGTCGAATTGGGTTCTATTTAATTGTGGTGACATAATAATACAAATCGAGAATAATTTTGGTTGGACATGAATCGTGTACCATCAACTATATATACATATATTATTCCTTTCTTCTTTCTTTTTTGAACGACTATCCCTTTGTACTCGATCATTCCTATGATTTGTTGCTTTGGTCATGGAGTGCGTTAGATTTGTTCAAGATGTGTTGATTCACATGATAAAAATCACTCAAAAAATAATTTCAATTCATATTGAAATATAGGGTAGAGATCAAGTAAAAAGAAAATTAAAGTAAAAAGGGTAAAAAGAGATGATTATTTGATCATTTTTCGGAATATATATCAACTGATAATCGTTAGTTCATCATCTTTATTGATTAAAACTAGTTTTTCATCAATTTCTTTTTGATTTCAAATATGTTGGATTCATCTTTATTGAATATGTTGGATTCATCAAAAAGAAATTGATGAAGAACTAGTTAAATGAGTGAATATCGGATATGGAGTGGACATGGATGTTTAGTGGAACAGATATTGATAACGAATTTTCATCCATGGACGAATCCATTAACCCGAATTAACTTTGAAATAATTAAGTATAATTCTATACATGTATTTTAATTTTAAAACTTATATATAAATATATTATAATATATACATAGGGGAGGGTTCAACACAAGAACTGTTTTTCGTACGAAAACTGCGAGAACTAATTTTAGCCGTTCATTTTTTATAATGGAATTCATGGATGAAGAGCGTGGGGGGTTGAATGTGGCAGGGTGCATGTAAGGAATTAATGGGTGTGCAATCCAATTGAAGAAGGGGGGATTTGACGGCTAATATTGGTTCTCGCGGTTCACATACTAAAAACAGTTATCATTTGAACTTTTTCCTATATATATATAACTATGTATGTTAAATTCACACTCCTTTTTTCTAATATTTTTATATAGTTGTATCGATTACATATGTGAAAGTACCAAAGTGAAAGAGACTATGCTTTTTACTTCTAATCTATATATATATTAAAAGAAAATCAAATATGGGAAAGTTTCCTTAAATAAATTTCAATTAACCAATAGGATCCTTTCATTTTTTTAATTTTGACTACTAATATTAGCAAGAACCCGATTTTTAACAAAAAGATACGTTTAAGACCCATATTTTAGTACACGCGGGTCATTCACGACCCGGGCTTTAATTGAAGTTTTTCATCCGTATGTATCATTTCTTCTCTTTCTCAAGAGCATTCACAAACCCTAAAACTATTAGCGGTTCAGAGGCGGTGATTGCATCAAGACCACGATTTCGTTCATTGCTCCATCTGTTTCGTGAAGATCTTGAAAACCCTAAAGCACAAATCACTTTCAGAGGCGTTGATTACATCATCCACCTTTGTTTTCAGTAAGTTTCTTTAATCTTATTTCGTTGATTACATAATCTGTTTCTTGATTTAGTTCCTATTTCTCTAATCTATTTGTTAATTATATCATCATATTGTTTTCGCTAATTACATCAAAAAAAAAATTCATCCGAATCTTATTTCTTGAATCAGTTTCTTTAGCATAGATAGTGTGATGATATGATGTTCTTGATTCAATTGTTACTACAACTTATCTGTTTTTCAATTTTACCTTTGTATTACCCCTATTTCTCGATTATTATAATTATTTTATATTGCTTACAAGGTGTTTGATGAAATGCTCAAGTGAAAAAACAGTTATTTTGTTTATGTTTTTAGTATCTTTTTGTGCACCAGACGAAAATCGCAAATTTTGACTATTATCTTATATGAATAATGGTTGTATAACAATTTTTTAAGAAGAGATTTAAGTTTCAAGTACACTTTTTTAGTGTAGTTGCATTAAGTATACACTTTTCAGTTTGATTTTCAAGTCCATTTATGATTTAATAAACATCATTCTGAGCAAAGAGGGTATAATTCTTTTGTTTATATTTGATCCAATATGAGGCTATTGAATCTCATTCTTATATAGATTATTTATAATTGTATATTAAAAAGTCATCTCTATACATTTTCTATTTTTGTAGTTTCTTTTCATGATTGTTGTATCCCATTCTGATATAGATTATATTATAATTTTATTTGATGTGTGTTTAGAATCATGTGGATTTTCCAAAACTTATGTCTCATTTGTATAATTTTACTAGCTATTTGTTGGACTACATAAAGTACAATACAAGTTGTATTATGAGACATATCTCTGGAATATAAATTTAACAAGTAAACACTTTGGTATGTCAAATTTTGAGTATGCTTTGGACCACTTTTAAATTGTTTTATCCATTTGACCCATTCCTTTTAAGCTAAAGTTTTTAGATTGAATATTTTTGTTACAAAGCTTTTGTATCCAACATCTTGAAAAATTGTTAGGGATATTTGAGTATACCTGTTGATTTTAGATCTTTTCTTTGACCCTACATTTGGACTTTGTGCAGTATTAATTGAAGCATATGACATGATCATGAATTTGGTGAGCGTCTTTTTATTTGCATTAGGTTTCATGAATATCCATTTGCCAATATGCCAGCTTCTGGACTTCACCATTTTGTTGATGATGTGTTTAATGATGATGTGGTTTTTGTTTGTTCTGAAATTAGTTGTGTGTGATAATGCTTCGGTATTTTTTTGCGTTGGTTCCTGGCAATGGAATTGCTCTTAAATTTTTATTTTCAAATCTATATATATATATATATATATATATATATTAAAAGAAAATCATTCTTGAGAAAGCTTAATTAAATAAAATCTCAATTAACCAATAGACTCCATTCATTTCCTCAATTTTGACCAAAATCACTTATTTTGACTACTTTCTTAGCAATACCCGCCTTTGTACAAAAGACGGGTATTTTGACCCATTTCTTCAGCCGCCACACTCTCCACTATTACTCGATTTTTCGTCGTCGCCTCATTCTCTTGCGATCTTCTTCACCGTCTCTTCTATCAAGGTTAGTCGATTCTTCACAGAAAGGCTTTTGGTTAACCGATTTGTAAGTACATCATATTATTTCTTCGACATTTTTTTTATTTGTAAGTTCATCAGATGGGTTTCTTGAATTGATTTTCATTAATCAATAATTGATTTCCATTCATCAATAATCGATTTTGGTTGATCAAATTTGGTTTCTTTAATCGATTTTATTTTGGGATAATATTAGTATTAAAAGAAGAATACTTGAAAAACAGAAATTTGTTTAACTTTTTTCCAAGCGGTATACATGGTTAAATCAATAAAATGCTAACTGATCTGTAAGTACATCATATTATTTCTTCGACATTTTCGATCTGTAAGTACATCATATGGGTTTCTTGAATTAATTTTCATTAATCAATAACTGATTTCCATTAATCGGTAATTGATTTTGGTTAATCGATTTTGATTTGTTTAATCGATTTTGGTTTGTTTAATCTATTTTGGTAGCCCTTTTGGTTAATCGATTTTGATTTTGGGATAATATTAGTATTAAAAGAGGAATACTTGAAAAACAAGTATCATGTTTAACTATTCAATCAGTAAACATGGTTAAATCAATAAAATGCTAAACAATTTGATATACATGTACTTTTATAGTTTAGAAATTAGCATGTTGATGTTGAAATTGAAAATCCTTGAATGCTTCCCATTTTACATTTATCGTTTATATGACCGTTTGTATTTGTGTTTTATGTTCTTTCTTCTATAAAACTAATTAATTTTTATTGGATGTATGACACCGAATACTTTCATTAAATATTTTATTATTCTTTTATTTGAGAAATTATAGAGTAAAAATTCATTTTATAAAACCCGGGCGTGCACGGGTCCATAAATCTAGTTGTAGTAGTATTAAGTTATGTTTTGATTCATATATTTTTGTGAAAGAAAATATGTATTTATATCAATAAAAATTATAAAATATATAAAAAAAATGGTATTTTCTTTGAGGCGAAAGTTCTTTTGGTATCAAATGGATATCCATTTATCCGTTTGATCCGATAATATAAATACGAATACGGTCAAACGAAATTATTTTAAATGGATATAAATATAGATAATGAAAAATTAAATAAATATGGATGTTGATATAACATTACTCAATCCATATCCAGTCTATTATCGTCCCTAATTTTAATGTTAACTTTCAAATTTGATGTAAAGACAAAATTAAAATTTCGTAATACTCGATCTAAAATACATGTAAATATTCGACTTTTAGATCAAGAGTGAAACAGAAGCATAACGGAGGTGGCTGTTTCCCGTCTCTTCCGCCAAAATAACCGCCACAAACCCCATTTTGATCTCTCAGTTCCCCGACCATCCCAAACCTTTGATTCTTGAAAAATGCAAGACTGTAAAAGGCCTAAATCAAATTCATGCCCATCTCATCAAAACCAGCGACCCCTTCGAGTTGGAAAGCTTTCTCGAATTCGCTGCCATCCTCATACCTCTTCAACACGCCAAATCCGTTTCGAGAAATTAAACGACCCCAATTCCTCTGCGTACAATGTCATGATAAGGAGACTCGCTTTGAAGATTTTTCCTCCTGAGGCTATTCTTAATTTCTTATGTTCAAGAAAATGAAGGAAACTCGGTGCTGCCTGACATTTCTTAAAAACCTGTTCAAGATTCGAGCTTTGGAGGAGGGGAACAGATCCATGCTCAACTCATGAAACTGGGGTCTGCTTTTTGTGGTTTTGTTGAAAATAGTTCGATACACATATGTATGCTAACTGTGGGGAAGTTGGGGTTGCTTGTACGTTGTTTGATGAAATGTCTGAAAGAGACGTTTTTTCATGGAATGCGTTGTTTTCTGGTTATACGGAGAGTGGGGTCTGGAAAGATGCTGTTGATTTGTTTCATTATATGTTGGAAACAAATGCCAAGTTTGATGAGGTTAGATTGGTAAGTGTACTGATGGCATGCGGATTGCGGGAGACTTGGTGAGTTGGAGTTGGGGCAATTAATGGATTAAACTATTAAACAGTATATAGAAGCAAACGGACTCAAAGGAAATTCTACTTTGATCACTGCTCTTGTTGATATGTACGCAAAATGTGGGCACGTGGATATAGCTAGGGGTTCGATTGATCAAATGTAACGGAGAGATGTGGTTGCTTGGAGTGCAATTATATCTGGGAACATTCAAGCAGGTAGATGCAACGAAGCACTTTCCCTGTTTCATGATATGCAAAAGGCCAATGTGGAACCAAACGAGGTCACTATGGTCAGTGTGCTTTCTTCATGTGCTGAACTTGGAGCTCTAGTAAATAGGTCCATTTCTATATTATAATATTAAGAAAAGGAGATTAGCACTTACGGTAACACTTGGAACCGCTTTGTTAGTTTTCTATGTAAAATATGGCTCAGTTGAGAATCTAATTAAAGTCTTTGAAAATATGCGGGAAAAACTTGTTATCATGGACTGCGCTCATTCAAGGTCTTGCATGGAATAGCTCTCAAGTATTTTGATCTCATGCTTGCAAACCATATAAAACCAAATAATATCACTTTAGTTGGCGTTCTTTGTGCTTGCGGTCATGCAGGTCTAGTTGACAAAGGTCGTGCTTTGTTTGTGAGTATGAGTAGAGATTTCAATACACAACCAAGAATTGAGCACTACGGATGCATGGTTGACAATTGACATACTTGAGCGTGCCGGATTGTTAGAGGAGGCGTATCAATTTATACAAAACATACCTATAAAACCCAATGCAGTCATTTGGAGAACATTGTTGACATCAGGTAAAGTTTATAAAAATGTTGGAATTGCGGAAGATTCATTGAAGCAGATAATGAGTTTGGAACCTACTCATAGTGGTGAGTGGTGACTATTTACTTCTTTCTAGCTATATGCATCGGTTGGTAGGTTGGAAGATGCACTTGGTGTTAAAACTTAAAAGTGAGATGAAGAAGGAAAAGGGAATTAAAAGGACACCTGTTTGTAACTCAATTGAGATAAAGAGACTGATTTAGGAGTTCTTTGCTGAAGATAAAAATCCTGAATCTGAGGAAATTTATGCAGCAACTGAAAAGATAATGAAGCAGATAAAGTCAGCTGGATATGCACCAAACATATCAGAAGCAAGACGGGAGGCAGAAGAATATGATAAGGAAACCTCGGTGTCTCATCACAGTGAGAAATTAGCAATTGATTTTGGGCAAATATCGAAGAATCTTAGGGTATGTAGTGATTGCCATGACGCAACAAAGATGATCTCCAAGAGAGATTATTGTTTGGGATCGAACTCGCTTTCACCATTTTAAAGATGGGTCATGTTCCTGCAATGATTACTGGTGAACTTGTGTCACCTTTTATCTCTATTTTTAGCTCTTCATGGAGTTTTAGTTGGGCAATGTTTATATAAATTTATGAACATAGAGCATCATTGTTATGGTACACAGGTATGCTTTTTCCTTTTACAGTTTCTCCTCATGCAAGAACAGTTATGATATCTATCTTAGTAACTTTTGTGAAGCGTCAAGATGAATATAATGATCTGGTCTGATTCTAGTGTAAGTAAAGAGAAAATTAAGGTGCGTCACCAATTGCAGTTAATTGCATAGGGGACAATATCTATATCATGTGAACAGAGTCCGATTTACAAGATGATAAAGTTAGCATTTTTCTTAGAAAAACACCTCACCGTTCTTTAAAAAAACACGTTCTTCTCTTCATCTTGTGATTTGTCCATTAATAGCACTGATTGAAGCAGAAAAAGAAACCTTTTGGCTTGCTATCCATTTCTCCTCTCGGTGTATCCCCTGTATAATTGCAGACTGCCATTAAAGCACTTGTACCTGGGGATTCAGGAGACATTGGAGCATTTTCATCTGTGAAAAGCCGAGAAGGAACTACGGGTCTTGATGGCAGAATAGTGGAAAAATAATTTAGTAGCATTTGTATGATCTGGCTAAAGCTTGGTCGAGCATCTGGATCCTCCATCCAACAAGAACTTAAAATCAATGCTAAATCCTCAGGTAGATTTTCCAAACTTGGCCTTACATTCTGAAGCATGAATCAATTAAGTATCAGAACCCTTAAATGTATATATGTTTCTGCTTGTTTTACTGTCTGGGAAATTACTAATTTTACCTTAAAAGCTGCAGCGTAAGCAGCCTGTAGGTTGGACATACCCTCAAATGGTAACTTATTGTGTAAAAGCTCCCATAATACAATGGCAAAGCTATAAGCATCTACTTTCTGGTTGTAATGCTTCTTTTCTCCTTGCCTTAGGGTGACAGTACTATATAACTATTGGAAAACACATCAAAAACCACTATCAAAGTGTTCATAGTTTAAATCAAATATGAAATAGTACATAATCTAAATTTAAAATTTAACTCAAAAAAACTTAAAAAGTTGGGTGTATTACCTCTGGAGCCATCCAACGATAAGTACCCGTTTCAGCGGTCATCATCTCTGTGACCGTCTCTTCTCTTGCTAGTCCAAAATCCACAAGCTTAAGTGTTCTTTGATCTTTTGTCAAGACTAAGTTTTCTGCACAAAATTAGAAATCCAAAACTCAATGATTCACTCATGCGTTTTGATGTTTGAAAAAGATCAATTGCATGATTCAGTGAAAAAATAATTACCGGGCTTTAGATCTCGATGAATGATTCCATGAGAGTGCAAGCACTCCAACGCACGAGCAATATCGAGTGCAAAACCGATAGCAACATGCATGTCTATGCCTCCCGGTCGTTTATTTAGCATATATTTACGCAAGGATCCTCCTGTTAAAATCTCAGTAACGATCACCATCATAGGCTCTTTACATGCCCCTATAAACTGTTTACATTAAACAAAAAAAAGTTTCTAATTTGTTAGATTGTGTTCTCCAATTCTTGATCAATTTGAACTCCAGTTAACAATCAAAATCAAAACCTTTGCTAGATTCTTGTGTTGAACTCTAGACCATGTTGCAACCTCTCTCATGAACCGGGCTTCTCTCTTGGCAATTTCCTCTGGTGTGTCACCTCTATGAACGATTTTAATCGCAACATTTTGGTTTTTATATCTGGACAAATTGCCCGATTGCCCATTAGTTTCTTAGTAAGATGTAATGTAGATCAAGATTCAAGAATAAAAGATAGAACTAAAATTTATTACAAGCTCTTCTACTTACTTTCCTTCATAGACTTTGGCATGAGCTCCTTCTCCAATTCTTGGGCCAACAAAAAGATGTTGAGGATCAATCAACCATTTGGGATCAAATCTATACTCATCAACTGAGGAAAAACTATCTCTACTTCCCATCTTTTTAGATATGCAAGAACTAAAGTCAACACTAAAACAGATGCAGCAGCATATTAATAATCCCAAGATATTACCTTGAGTTATCTCTCTCTCTCTCACACACACACACTCACACACACTGTCTCTCTCTGTAGGTGGTTTAAGTTAAAGCCACATGGGATGATGTAACCAAAGGCAAAGGACAGTATTGTACTTTATTGTACTGAGATGATGGCAAAATTCATTTAACACCCATTATCAACCAATGATGCTATATTTGATCCAACAGTCGGGGATGAATGAAATGAAAGCCGATTTTGATTTAAATTTCAAAACTTTTTAGGTTTTTCTTAGAGAATTTAATTTTTCCGAACTTGTAATTTGATGTTTAAAAGTCAAAATGTATGTGTTTTTCCTTAATTTTACAGGAAAATGTTACGGAAATTGAGAGAAAAGGGGAAACAAGTGATGATGGGGTTTACATGAATTGTTGATGAGGAGACAAAATAATTAATGAGGTTGGGTGATTGTCTTTATGAGGGGAGAAAACAACAAAACAGGGCACGAGAGAAGGCATTTTTTATATTTTTTTAAATTTAATTTTGGGGTAAACACTGCAATGAGTGAATAAAATAAAAGAGCTGCACATGGAAGCTGATCCCTTTTACATGTGGGAGAAGATGGCGACTTTAGATGATGCCCTCAGGATATGTTTCTTTTGTGCATTGCTTCTACTGCCTTTTGTGTTTCTTAACTTGGGGGAAAACGTTATGTCAAAAGAATATAATTTTAGTTACTTGCCTCTTAGGCCATCCGAATGATCTTCGGGTTACACCCCTTGGTAACCGTCCGCTCCATCCCTCACCCCGGGACTAACCTTTACAACTATGAACCACCCACCTATCATCATCAATTCATCACTTATGTTTAAAAAAAAGAAATAGGAACCTTGATAACACACGGATAACACACAAACAACAAATAGGAACCTTGATGAACAAAATGAAATAAAAGTAAGCCTAAATAAAAAACAAAGAAAAATCAAAGAACCTTGGAACAAATGTTGTATAAATCCAAAGAAGAGCGTGAGGGTTGGTGACCCTATAAGATATAGTGTGGTAGTAGCCCCTTTCGAGTAGGGTGAACTCCCGAGAAAAAAAACAAAGGAAGAAGAAGAATTGAGAGAAAACAAACTTTTCATTCCATAAAACCTTCTGGGAAGAAGATGACAGTATTTATATCTCTCTTGGGAAAGTAAGAAAAACAAAAATATAATTAATAAATACTTTCTAGAATTCCCACGCCACTTATTCATGCTAACCACCTATATGATGTAATCAGCCAGGTGGCTAGGGCGTTTGGTGGTCCTCCTAATTCTGTTGCTCATCTGTTCATGTGCTAGACTAGTAACATAGTGAAGCCTAGAAGAAGATAAAAGCTAGGGGTGAAGTCGAAAAGAAAATGTCAACACGATGGGTTTATCAGGTCAAGTTTTTAGAGTCTAAAATTAAACTTGAATTCAGCCATAACCCTAAAATCTAAACCTGAATTTAATAGAAAAAAAACACCAAGTATATATCAAAAACTCAAAACAACAATCTAGACTTTAAAAATCAATGTCTTTACTATTTCACCATCACAAAACTTACTTTTAACCTTGATGACACTTCTTATTAATGTTTTATAGGCAAAATATGAAAATATTTAAAATTTTGATTTTTTGTGAATTATACCAAATGTTTTAAGGGGCAAGTGCCTGCGACACCCCTGTAATAGCTTCACCTTTGATGAGAGATTGAGAAACTAAAATTTGAGGAAGATCTTAGCCGAACAAAGAAGATGTTGATCCTCAAAAAGATAATAGTAATGAGAGAATATGATGGTAACCAAATGAAAGAAGAAATCGACGGTTGTGGTGTGATGGTGATGATAGTGACCAACACTGTAGGGCGGAGGATATTGGAGTAAAGAGATATCAACAATGGCTTGCAATAATATTGAGCGCCGGGGGGTGGTGGTGGTGGTGGTGGATAAGGACTAGAGGGATGTTTGAAAGTTATGGGTAGTTTGTTACTTTGTTTGTGAACTTGTCGATAATTAAGGTGTGTGATTTTCTTAGAATTTTTTATAACTTTCTAGGAAATAACATATTGATGAGCTGAGAAGCTATTTCATTCACAGCAGATTTGTTGTAAAAGTGACATAAGAAATAGCGTGTTTAAGGTATGATACAAATGAATAACCATTTCATTCCACTTTGCATTAATAGATATCATCCAAGTATATTGTTTCATATCTACTTTTATTCTTACTTCTTATTTAAAATTTTAATTATCATTATAATATATAATAACTTATAGTTTGTCTTTTTATGCATCTTTTTGTCTAAATGTAAGATATTTAATAGGTAGCATAAAGGATAACCATAATGCAAAATAGACGAGTTAATACGAATTTCATCACGCACATTTTTTCATTCTAAAATTGCAGCTGCTTTTCTTTCTTTTTTTTATTTAATTTTTTTTACACTTTTTTAAATGGTATTATTATAAAAGAATGTTCAATATAGTCCATACTTAATTCATAGTTTTAAGGGACTAATTTTAGCCTATGGATCAATGGCATCAATGGTCTAAATTGTATTTTAAAATTTTGGGTAGAGTGACATTTTCGTAATTCACATGTGATGCTTTACCAATCACATGTGATTGTATACTGAATCATTTATGATTGAATATTTAAATTTTTGGACTATATTTTTTATATAGACTTTATTGAACACAATTCTATTATTATAAGTAATTTGTTTTTATGATTCTTTTTAGAAACACTCTATATTGTGACATTTTGTGTTTTCCAATCTCCTCTTTTAGCTTTTCCAAATTATATCTAAATTTTGATATAAGTTTTATCATAATATGATATTTATCACTAAACTACATTTTTCAAAAATCGTAATACTATAAGAGTAAATTCTGTTTATAATAAATTTATTACTTTAAAAGTTCATATCAAAAAATAATTAAAAAAAGAAAAGGAACACTCTACACTAATCGTGGTTTGCTTGCCAAAATTCTTATATAATATTTATTGATAATTATTTATATGAAAGTGTTATTTTATATTCGTTTAATTAAATATATGTTTGCATTGTATGAACGAAATAAGAGCTCGTCCGATTATAACTTTAAGAAGGGTGTAAATTTTAATTATGATAGTTTGTAGTAACAGAATAAACATATATAAGGACAAGGAATTTAAATATATATAGTATTTTATTATTGATATATCTTATTATACGTAATTTTAGTAGGATTTGAATTAATTATGTATGATAATTTAAAAAGTATAGATAAGTATAATTTACATATGTACACAGTACATATAAATATTTGAATTGATTATGTATAATAATTTAAAAAGTATAGATAAGTAAAATATATAGATGTATGTTTAAATTACTATAATGATTAATCTAGTAAGATAAGATTTAAAATACTTTGATTCTAAAAAGTTAAAAATGATTTTTTTGATTTGAAGCAAGTAAGTGATATCAAGATTAAATCTATTATTAAATAAAGGATTTAGATTGTATAATAGTTTTTTTTGTCTAATTAGTCTTTTATTTATATCAAAAGATGAGTAACAATGAACAATTACAACTTTGACGGGGTGGTAATTCAAGAAAGTTGTAATCACTTTTTTAGATTTCGTATTTTTTCAAGGCATTCTTATTTCTTTGTGAAGTTTGTAATCATATATAGTTAATTTGCACGTAATACAAAAAATAAAACTTAAAGGGATTAGATTATGAATCACATGATGCATCTCAATAGTAAGTGTTTAAAACGAGTGTAGCAAATCCGTGCTTTGATGTGGCTTTACATCCTCCGTTTAATCTAGTAGCTAATTATTTTGTCTACAAATAATGTGTAATTATTGATACTTAAAAAACTTCACTATTAATACTTTTACACGTTTACAGAATTTATTTTTAAGTATATAATAAGAAAATCTTATTTTTTAAAAAAAGGAAAAGACACGTACACACAACTAATCATATTCTTAAATCTACATTTTACATCTTATGTTTACTACAGGAACTTGAATCTATAACCTTAGAATACCCAATATATCAGGAACCGCTGAGCAATAAGTGTTTCGAAAATATATAAAAACACTAATATGATAATCTAGTAAATAAAATAGGTTTAGTATCCAAAAGTGTATCGAACTTGTCATCTTTTGCTATTGTATATATCTAACTCTGAAAACTATCATTTAATGTATCAAACATTGAAAAACTACCAATTTGTGTATCTTTACCTTTCATAGGAGGTTGCAAGTGTGAGTAGCAGGTCATCCTCTTTTAAAACATATTTTAATTAAAAAATAGCATTTAATTATTATTATTATTATTATTATTATTATTATTATTGTTGTTGTTATTATTATTATTATTATTATTATTATTATTATTATTATTATTATTATTATTATTTGTGTATCTTCCATCGACACAAGTTTTTGAAGGTTTCATACACAATAATCATCGATTAATGAAACCCATATTGGGGTTTCTAAAGGTTTCCATTGACGCAAGTTTATGAAGGTTTCCATCGACGCAAGTTGCTGAAGGTTTCAATTTTGATTCCAGATTAATGAAACCTAGATTGGGTTTTCTAAAGGATTCCATCGACACAAGTTTTTGAATACACAAGTTTTTGAAGGTTTCCATCGATGGAAGTTTTAGGGTTTTGATTTCGTCTTAGGGTTTAAACCCATCTAATATAGAAAGTTCGTTTTAGGGTTTCGATTTTGTTTTAGGGCTTCGATCTTTTCTGAAGGTAAGTTTGTTTTAGGGTTTCGAGTTCGCTTTAGGTTCATACCCAGATTGGGGTTTTTTCATATGAACCTAGATTGGGGTTTCTTCAAGGCATCACTTGCGTGTTCCATCTGATTCAAAGGTTTGTTTAGGATTTCGATTGAAGTTCTGCTCTACGATTTAATGAATTTCTTCAAGGCATCACTTCATATTTGGGTTTTTGATTTTTTTTTCCAAGTTTGTGTTCTTTATTATTGTGTCCAGAGCTACAAAACGATTTTTTTTTTCCAGATTTATGTTTCTTCATTCGATTTTTTCCAGATATCTATTTCTTCATTTGAAACCATCAAGTAAATACAGATATAAATGCTCGATTTCAGTTACAAATCATATATTCTCTTTTGTTTATACTGAAATTATGAAGATGATGAATATTTATATGTTCGTATAATAATTATAAAATAATAATAATAATATTTTTGTATTAAAAAAATCAAAATTCAGATTATTACCTGTAACCTGAAGAATAGGTTTTCCAATACATTAATTGGTAGATTTTGAAACTTGAGTATATTAAATGGTAGTTTTCAAAATTGGGTATATACAATCGAAAAAAGTGACGGGTTCAATACACTTTTGGATACTAAACCCAATAAAATAATACTAAATACCGAAAATAATTTGATTAAATACTTGATAAAATACTAAAGTCTAAGAAAGAAGAGGTAGAAAAGAATTATAAAAAACCATACGAGACTTTTAAAAGAAAAAAATAACCACCGACGTAGTTGGTTATGAAAAATAAAAATATTATATGAGGGTTGTTGACTTCTTGCTATTTGGGGGAAAATAATGGAGCAAATAAAAGAGTAAAGAAAAATTAAAGGGTAAATTACATAAAAGTATAATGAATCTTGTCTTAGTTATTATTGTATATAATTAGTTTTAAAATTTTAAAAATAATAAAATTAACTTTCATAATTCTCTCAGTATGTAAACAACTTTTTCATGTGTCTGTTGTTTAGTTATCATTGTATACAATTAACTTTGTCAGAACTTCCATAGTATACAATAAATTTTATACAATGTGAAGATTATGAAAGTTGGTTATATTATTTTTAATAAAAACAAAGTTGATTATATATAATGATAACTAAGATAAAGTTTATTGTATTTTAATATAATTTATCCATAATTAAAAGAGCAAATAAAAAAAGTAAATAATAGCGTAAGAGGGGTGAAAATAAGAATTAAAAACAAAAGAAAAGGGTCGCATAAAAGAAAAAAAAAAGTGAAAAAGCTTCCAAAGAGGAGAGAATAAGCCCCAAAATAATAGCGAAGGTTTCTAGCTAGCTGAGCTAGAATAAATACCATTGTACCGTCTCAAATCTTGTATATATTGGATAACGAGCGCATATAGTAAAACCCATTTACGAACCCTTCACCTTGTGTTTGAATATTATTGTTTATATTTTATTCATCGTAAAACTTCGTTATAACACATGGATTAAAAGAATCTCGTTATATATATATATATATATATATATTTATATATATGTGATATATTAAAAAAATTACTAATATATTCCTTATGGTATTATGATTAAAATCAAGGGCAAAGTTAGAAATATTTTCTAGTAGGGTTATAAACTAGTCTGATAGCTTAAATATTTCATTTACTAAAATATAAGGAGATTCAAATATATAAATTATGCTAAAAACTAGAAATTATATGTATATATATAGTAGAGGGTTTAAATAAGAATTTTTTTCTATACGAGAATTGTGAAAACCAATCTTATCCCTTTATTAAAATTAATCAATGGCTAAGATTTTTTGGCGGCTCATTAATGTTTCATTAATGACTCATTAATAGTTCATTAATGACGCATTAATGAGGGTTCTTTTGGGAAAATCAAGCCTCGCAAATTAATGACAGCTCATCCGGACGCAATTCACGATTGGGTAAATATATAATTTTACCAAAATACCCCTATTAATGAGTCATTAATTACGTTAAAAACAGCTCTTGCAATTCTTGTACGAAAAACAGTTCTTGTTTGAACTTTTACATATATTATATATATATATATATATATATATATATGTGTGTGTGTGCGTGTGTGAAAAAAAGTTAAACTTTGAGTGGGATCTCGTGACCCCTCATGCTAGCTACGCCGCCTACGCCCCTGTTCAAAATTGGTGGTTTAGTCCTTAAAATGAAAATTATCTTAAGATGCTCTAGTGTTAGATGTCTAGAAAATCTAAGAAGAGAGTTGTGTTCAATTCTCACTAAGTATAAACATATTGAATAGCTAGAGTATAAGAAACGACCATAAACATAGTTAGGTTACGTACATCGGAATATAGCTTAATTTTCTTGAAAAACCTGCTAAAACGAAAAATTCTTTTAAAAAGGTGTTTTAAAATTAATTTTTAGATAGATAGAGTATTGTTCATAATTTGTTACTAAATTAATCCATTAACAAACGTCCATTTAAATCAACCATTAGTTTGTCTTTATAAGGGGTAATCGAGTTAGTTCACAAAACATTTCTTATAATATAAAAATTTAATAAATATTCAATCACAACCCAACATATTGAAAATACTACAATGTCGTCTTAAATATTTTCGATGTTTTGGACAAAATTAAAAAATGTGTACTAAAAAAATACTAAAATATATTTAAAAAACTAGTTAAAATGTATAAAAATGCGTATGCAAATGTCAATTAATTAATTGTACGAGGCAAATTACTGAACTGATAGATAAACTAATATGCAAATATCATTCCAATAACCAAAACAAAGCAAACACATAATAAGGAATTAAAATCTAAACAGGTATTTCTTTTAACCACAAACATACACACTAAACTTATCCCTAAATCTACTACATCGTTTTCAACGGGACTTGAATTCATAACCTTTTGAGAGGTGACACCATTCCACAATACCAGATATCGCTAGGCTACAAGCCGTTTGGTAAAATCTAAACATGTAATAAGAACTAAACTAAGAATCAAGAAACAAAGATTGAATGAAAGTTTACACGTGTTTGAGAAAGTTAGAGCGACTTCCAAGTCTCAAATATGCCTTGGATTTCTAAGTTCTACCTTTCGATCGTTGTTTGTTTATTCATCGCTAATGAAGCAAAATCATTGATCAGGTTTGCCTTCACAGCCAACAACCTTCGACTGCAATTGTCAATTTTTTTTCTTTCTAAATGATTTTGTGTGATTATGTCCCATATGGCCAGACAATTATGTGCGGTTTCTTCTCAAAGCCAAAAAAATCCACAAAAGGTTTTTTGATGCATCGTTGATTTCTTGGGTTTTCTTCCAAACAACTATACGATTTTAGCAATTAAATATTTGATTTCTGCATTGCCTATTTGTTTCTCTATTGAGTCGTTGTCTCCCCGACTCTTGTGCCCTTATTGAATGTAATTACTTTCTTTCTTTAATCATTGTGAGTTTTATGTGCCTAAGGTGACCTCTTTCTTTTGATCCTCCTCCGAAATTTAGTTCTAAGCTAAACTAAATAGGTTTACATATATACAATATAAAACATATTTGAAAATAATGGACCCCTATTGTACGATTAATTGCCTGTGTTGCACGCCCCACAAGACGGTCGTGTTAGCATCCATACAATAATTCAGCTTGTAATTACTTTGAAAAATACTCCGTTAACCACAACTACGTGATTTTCTTGATCATGGGACATTAGAGGTAGAGATTGAGTAGGTTACCCTTCAAGGAACAGTCTATGCATTCATTCACCTGTATACTTACGTGTAGTGTAGAACAACTTAATTAACGAAGGTATATTTTTGTTAACATTTATTTATACGTATATAGAAAAGAACAACTTCATCTAATTAGCTAATTTTACTTGGTCTCTGCTCTATAAATACGTAACATTTATACGTCCTACTTGTCAAATTTTAAGAGGTTTGTCCACTTCTTACCACTTACTCCATCAAACTTTACCAAATGTTACAAATTAAATTTATCAGCTTTTTCAAAAGAATGAGAAACTTAGGACATGTTTATTTCACGAATTCTAGTCTAAAGTTTGACGGAATTTGAATTAAATCTCATCGGATTTGTGCGTTTGATTGGAAAAATTGGAGGTAAGGAAATAAATTATCAACGATGGAATCTACATTCCTTTGGGAAAGAGGGGTGCCAAAATATTGAGTTTCACGCAAACATCCCATCCTAAAAAACCTATTTGTTTGGGACTTCAATGGACACTTCTTTTTTTGCGAACTCATCTGGCATTCCCATCTCCGTCAAAACCCATCACCGCCATCACCATCTTCTTCAACACCTTTCACGGTTTGCTTCGTTAACATCCTTCTTCATCGAAACTTCGTGATTAAGCTTCATCTTCGTCTGCTACGATCTATGGTTCTAGCATCATCACCCTTCGCGATTAGGTCCATTTTCATATTCATCTTCTTCCATCTAGGATTTGATTGTTGTTACCCTAAACCTAAACTCTATTTCACCTGCTTCAATCTATGATTCATATCGATTTAGATTTGATTGTTTCCAATTTAAGGTTGGATTGTTGCATCGATATTTTCTATTTCTATTCAGGCTTCATCAGATGTCATTTGCTTTGACTATTAGGTAATGGTGCAGGTAACGGCAGACATTAAAATAAAATCCTTTAGTAGACAAACCAAACAAAATGCCCAGAAATTTCAATTCTAATTCTAGTTCCTTCAAGACACAGACTTCTAACATGTCAAATTACAAAACGATTGTCATTTAACAATGTAAATGAGCTAAACTATTGATGAGCTACCAAACTCGGATCGTAAAGGCTCGAAACAAGTTGAGATTAACGAGCTGGTGCTCATATAGACTAAAGCCTGTGGAAAATGAATCGTTCAATCTCGAAAGCTTAAACAAGCTATATATAATATTTGTTTGTTTTTCATTATTTCTATTTTCATATACCCTTCTAGTGAAAATTTCATAATAAACCCAACTCGAGATTACACATCTTAACGTGAAGAAGCCACTCGAGCTTAAAAGGTCTTAAACAAGCCCAAGATCCAACTCGACTTGGAGGGACCCAGTTACATATTTATTTGACACACCGTAACTTAATTCCAACAAAGTCAAAGCAAAATCCATAGAGTGACTAGACAAATAAGACGTCATCTTATATTACATACGAGATGCCTACAGCATCAAAGTTGGATTAAGCAAGAACAAGGGCTATATGCCCGCAGCATCATCAACCTTGTAAACATCATTATTCACCGACTTAAGCACCCACACCCACACGACACAGACTCCCCGAGTTCAACCACACGACTACAAACACACACCATGTCTTCCCCACACTTTATTTATACATAGATAGATAGATAGATGCTTCTTTAGTCATGTCTTCTTGGATTAGGCTCTCTCTCCATTGATGAGATCCATAACCACACGCTTGATACTTCCATTGTTCTTCTTCAACAGCCTCTTGTTTGCTTCATTATCTGCAAAACCCTAACAAACATGCCACTCTGATAAATAAACCATCACACAACATTTGAAGCCTAAAACAGATTCAATTGAACATCAATACTACTTACCATTTCCTGCAGCTCATCCAGCATTGGATCCCACTCTGTAACACCACAAAGATCATCAATCGATCTCTCCAGATCATAATTGTTCATCCTTAATATCTCCTTGTTTAACTCTAGCTGCTTGAATCCCATGTCTGCCAGATCCTTCACAAGGGCCTGCTCCTGATCATCACTTACAACTTGACTATCAGAACCTGATGGCGCCTGCGACACTGGCAAAGCCACTATAGGCGGTGATGGGGGAGCATTAACCATCTCAGGTGGCATCACAGAGAAGTCCACTGTAGGATAACTAATTGGCCCAAGATGATCGGTATTCAATCCTAGTGTTGTAGGATAGAAACCTGAAGAAACTGAGGCCAAAGCAGTCTCCAATTCTGTGGATTTAAAAACTGAAGAGCTAGCAATCTCAGGTGGAGCAGAAAATGAAGCCATACCACCATTATCAATAATCAAGGAGTCATTGATGGGAAAGTTCATCTCCTGATCCTTCTTCGGTTGAAAGTCAACAGATGTGCCTTCAGAATTGTTGACCTTGATAAAATTATTTCCAGAATCCATCAAGGGATCCTCATTAACTACATCTGTGTTCCTCACAGGTGGCAGATTCAGATTGATTGAAGTTTCACCCAAATCCTTCATAGAAGCATCAACCTGCAACAATCAAAAAAAGAAAAAAATTAATCATTAAAATAAAAACATCGGTGCCACCAACATTAACCGTTACAACTTTATTACCTGAATTAAGACCCAAACCCGTTGCCCAAACTTCTGTCCAGATGGAGAGGCCATCCTCCAATAAGAAACGTATCGACCCGGAAGTTCTGGAGCAGTAAAGTCAACTGCGACGTCAAGTTCCTTCTCAACAGGCAAACCATCCATAGGGATCTGACAAAATACAAAAAGTTAAGAGCCAAAATTGAAAATTTATACTAGAAGAACGTATAGCAATAAAGTACAAACCTCGACATGCACAGAACGTGAAGTACTTAACAGATCTCCCCCTATCCACTGAAGCTGTGAACCATGGGGCCAGGAAACGGTACCGTTGTTCCTCATCCTCCATATTTTAGTGAATGCAGTGAATGGAGCCATGATGGTTCCATCAAGAACATTTACATCCAGTATGAAACGGCTATCTAGCTTGGATCGAGGAAGCTTTGACCCAGGAGCTCTCATGGCATGAGGTAAAGTCGGGGGTGGAAAACGAAGAGACTATCCAAACACCACAAAATATTGTAACATCAGTTGGTAACTTAATATAACAATTGTGAGAACCATAAACACAAAACTTGTTTAAAACCTCTACATACATGATGATCATAGAACCCCTTGAAAGGAGTATGATGCCTAAAACCACTTGTTGGGCGATCAATTCTAATGTAGTCAGTAGTGTTCCCCATTCCAGCAAAGCATACGCCGCACAGGTCATAGTCATCTTTCCTGCAAAAGAAATACTACAGGTTTAGAAAACCATACATACTCAAGGACAGATTCGCAAAATAATAATAAAAAGCAAAATTCATAACTCCTTACACTTTCGACTTGAACCGAGGGCCAGTTATGGGATGAACTCCACAACCATCACAACGAACACCCCTGTGAAATATACTGGTCATGCCATTATTATTATCAAGGCCATATTTCTTCCATTGAGAACCACGGACATGACGATGATGCCCATGTGAGTCAGAGTCATTCTGTAATGGCATACCCAAAAACGGGCACTGATTTGATGCATTCAGAATCCCCTGAGCCCAGCCTGAAGAACTCCCAGAATCATTTGTAGCTTTTTTAGAATCATCAGCAGCTCGATCCTGACTGTATTTCCTCATTTGATGAAGTAAAGAAGCTGCCATATCACCAGGATTTGATAGAGGTTCATTAAACGATCCACTACTGAGATTCTGCTCCTTCTCAGAAGAACAAGGACCCTTCTTTTTCTCAACACCATCAGTGCAGTCCTTGTTTTTTCCAGTAGAACCTTCAGTGACATTAACTGGAGCCTGAAAACATTCATAGTCAAAATAAGGAACATTAAGATCCACACCTCTTGGGTGTTGGTCATCTTTGAACGTCACACCATCAGTCACCTTCTTCTTCTGCGAATTCAAGCTTCCAGCATCAGGGTTCACAGGATTCTTGAAGGTGCTTGATTCAGAATTCACATTCGGTGCACCACCAGTAGGATGGCTAGCCATAGAGGCAGAAATCTGACTCATGTACACAGCCTTCATCTTTTCCACAAGTTCAGCTATCCCTGGAGCAGAGGATGATGCTTTAGAAGCCAAATCAACTGATAGTTTCGCAATAACTTGGCGAAAGGGTTCAGGCACAGATTTCAGAATTTCAGAAACATCGGAGTTCAAAGTTTGAAATGGAAGCTGGTTTTGTGGTGACCTCGGCAACTCAGACGTCCCACTTGGTCCACCAGAGTTGCTGCTATTAATTAAATTCACAGTAATCCTCAATGGATCCAGAGACTGTTGCACGACATCATGAAGATCATCGTCATCAGCAAGAGTAACCACATCAGAATCTTCGTCAACATAAGTCAGAGAAAACTCGAAATCAGAACCAAAGCTGAATAGACTCCGGATCTTCTCCCTCAACATCACAATGTCAAGAGCAAGTTTCTCGTCCTTAATAGATGCATTGAAGCGCCGAAGTGTTTCCCCAAACTTGACCTGCAAAAAATCATCATAAATATCTCAAGATTTTCAACCCAACACTCAAACAGTAGACTGAAAGCAGGTTAAATCAGCTATATTTGTAAGTAAATCCTCATCAAGATACTACAAGATTCTACCCTAACACATAACAAATCATTTTCAATTAGCATGTCCAACAACAGGTACAAAATAAACAGTAAACCCAACACTCAAATACAGAGTGAATGAACTTACATGGGTTTAAACCAGATAACTTTTAATTTACCATTCAAGGAAACCAAAATTTCTTAAATTTACATCAAGAAATGGTTGATACTCCAGATTAAATTTACACCAAGGCACTAAAAGGCATTTTTAAGCGGTTGTATAGACAGAAATAACAGTAGCAATCAACACATAAATAATATCAAGACATGTATGAACGGGGCAATATTAGGTTTTAGCTCAAAATATACCAAATATGGTGAAAAAGATAGTACCGGTCGTCCTCATCACAGATGGATAAAAAAAAACCTAACCCTAGCTTGAAAACAGAATCAACTCCCAATAACCTTATATCCACATGAATATTTTCGATAAATCATCTAAAGATTAAAACGATCATAAAAATCACCAAATAAGAGATAACGCAACACTAAAAACTAGCGCATATTAAGATATCAGAGCAATTAAACCATGCACGTGTAAATCGAAACAGCAAAAAAGCGTAAAAGACTAACCTTGATCACAATTGAGGAAGAAGCCATGTCGAGAACTGAAGCGACGAAAGAAACAGAAAGAAGAAGAAAAAAACTTGCGAAAATTTGTACGATCGACTAGAAAACAGAGAATAAAAACCCGATTAGATTGGATGGATAGGAAATTGATCCTTGCGCGTAGCCGTGAGCCGCGAAGCGATTTCAATTGCGAAGAGGTTAATGAAATGCCATGAAACGGAGGTGAGGGGTATATAAACTATAACGAGTCGGTCTACAGAATAGGCCCTTGCATTTTTATCTTTCTTCCAAAGAAACCATGAAAGCTATTACATTAAGGAAACCAAAAGTCCACTTTGTTTTTCTTTTCTTTTCTTTTCTTTTTTTCATATACAAAAATTACTTTTAAATAAAATCTATAAGATAATTCATAACATTAATTTAAAAACAAATTATCAATTATCATTTTGTAAACTAAGGCTATCAATTCGGACCGGGTTCGTGTCGTTCGGGTTCGGGTTCGGGTCAGTTTCGTGTCGACCCAATTTCGACCTATTTATTTTCGTGTCAAGTTCGGGTCGTGTCAGTTCCCATTTAGGCTAAATGTCATCAACGAGAATTTTTTCGGGTACGATTTTCCGTTTCAACTACGATTTTCTTTATCAATATTTCAAATTCTATGTTTGTTTTCGAAAATGGTTTTCATTTATATTATAACTTTAATAATCAATGTTCGTTTCCGTTGTATTCGAACTTTAAATTTGGTATTTATTTCGGTTTGATTTTACTTTTTTATTCGCTTATACAAATGAATATAATAAAAACTAAGATGTATTACTATTCTATAAGAATAAATAATGTCATTGAACAATCGAATAATATAAGATTGTTCATCATTAAATAGAATTATGAATTGATCCAAAATACTAAAGTATCACCTATTAAATAATCAAATGTAAATGTATCAAAATCATATAGTGAAAATAACAAATACTAAAATAATGTACTATTGTTTTAACTATAAATCTTTTATTGTTTATTTTGAGTTTTTAACATTTAAGGGTTTTGTACTTTTTTTTTACGGGCTTTATTGTCCTAAAATGTCACTCTCTTAATTGAATTCATAATCTTCTTTTCAAAATTTAAATTTCAAGTATTAAAGAAAAATTTAAAATGTTATAGTTTTACTTATAAACGGGTCATTTTCGGGTTGGCGGGTTGACCCTAACCCGATCAATTTATTTGCGTGTCGATTTCGTGTCAACCCGCTTTTGACTCGTTTCGGATTCGTGTCACTTTTTTCGTGTCGGGTTTCGAGTCGACCCAGAAATTGCCAACCTTATTTTAAATTTCTTAGTCAAGAATTAGATACAGTTTTAACTTTAATTTGAATTAAAATATTAAAGATAGTTTTATATATTTGTTTACTTTAATTTACAAATATCGTATTTTTCTGTAACATTTCAATTTATTGTTTATAACTAAATTCTTAGTTTTATCATTTTATAATCTTTTCAAAATCTTTTTACCTGTAACTAATATAAACCCGACCTTATTACCCTATAATCCTGTATTGTAATAATAGTGATCGATGGTTTGTACAAGAAGTATAATTACGTCTTTTCGTATCATGGTACCTTGTTTCTGTGGTCACGTGTGCCCTCCCCTTGCATTGATGCGTCCATCGCTAGTTTTGGTGTTAAAACGGTATGTTGCCATTTTTTTAATTTTCATTTATGTCATGTTTTATAATTATGTAATATACTTTTATTAATATTTAATATTTATTATTTTTTAAATTAACATATATATCATACGAACATTTAGTCTAATATAATAATATAACGTAATTAGTTAATTCATCATATATTATTAAGTTAATTACTTGAATATATACACTTAGGTTTAGGTTGGTTTGTTTTTTAAAGGATTTTACATCCAAGCTTAAAAATTATGTTTAAATATAGAAAATTGTTCAAACGTTTGAATCTTATTCATATCTAACTATTTTTTAATAAATATCTTAATGTTTTGTTAATATCTGTTTTGATGTTTGATTCTTATTTATCAAAGATTTAATGCAATTAACATCACTAAACTTTTAATGAAATGAAATTTAGAAAACAACCATGGAAAGAAGGGCTCAAAATGCATTTTGTGGTTTGTAGGTGACGTCGGCTATTGTGAGTATGATGACGAAGGATTGAGAATGTGAGTACGTCAAGAGTGTCGAGGAATGTAAGTAACACGAAGACAATCTGAGAGTGTGAGAATAACGGGGACTGTGTGAGACTCTGAGTTAGGTGGTGATAGTTGTGGGGTTCGAGTTGGTTACAGTCAATGAGTATGAAGTCTTCGACAACTATAGCATGGATAATTATAAATGATGCTAATGATTTAAGGTGTAACTATTGAAGTTTGTTACCAATGGTTTCTAGGAGTTCTGACATGACATAACTTTATCAGGTTTTGGGATGTATATCTATCTCTTATTTATTTTGAGTTTTTAAAAAGTTTTATGGTCTTAATGGAAAAGAAATAAAAACACCGTTGACCTATCTTAAAAGCTCTTGACGAATCAGAATAAAATTTGTTTAAAAAAATAAAAGGCCCCTTTATTCTCATTTTTAAGAAAATTTATTTATAGTTTCCATATTATTATAACTTATTTTGTTATGAACATCTTAAAAAACGTACTGCCACGATTGCTCAACCAACTGCTAAATTATGCATTCGATTATCATTTTTTCAGCAAATAACCCTTGGTACCCGATATTTGAGAAAGCATGCAATTATTTTAAGGAATTATATTATAAAATAAGTAACCTAAAGTTATGTAATTAAATAACTTTTATAGTGAAAGGCTTTTACGTTGCTAAAGAACACAAAATTACACAAAAACATTTATATGAGTTATTAAGTGCAAACATTTAAATCTCTAAAATATCTTTTATTTAAATGTTTGTGATCAAAACGATACTTACAGTAAGTGCAACTAACACTGTAAAACTTTTCTTTCATTTTAGTTCATAAATAAGATCATCTTAGATATTAAGTTAATAGTTAAATATTTTCATTAAATTATGTATCAGAATTAAGTATATTATGTTAAATTTGCGTAAATATAGAATTATATTAACAGACAAACTAATAAAAAAAAATCTATTATAATAGTAGTTTATTTTGAGGGGAAATTTTGTAATTATCATAAACGTGGGGAGAAACTTTTGACTTTTGAGAGACATGAACAATAAATAATATGTTGGAAAACAAATTGCATACTCCATCTCTAGGTTCTCATGGGCCATGGTATTTCTAGGGATAAATGAAGAAGTTTTCGCAAGCTTAGCTCATTCGGGATAAATCCTGTTAGTGAGGTAATACTTTTTATTTATGTTGCTTTATTAACTTGAAATGGAGCATCGGGAGTGGTGTCGTTGATGATATGTTGAACAATGACGATTAACCAAAAAAATGATGTTTTTTATCCAACTATACCTAAAAAGCATATGAAATCTACAAATCATATGAGGCAAAAGCTTCGAGTCTGATTGTTGGATGTTTGTAATCACCTTTGTGTATTTACGTAAATCACTTAATCTCTCTGTGTTAACTATATAGATGTTGTATGACATCTGATGTTGGTTTTCTCAAGTGTTATTTGGAATATAGACCGAATATACATTTATCGAAAAAACACCTAAACAATTAGATGACACCTTTTTAGCTAGCTAACACTCGTCGAAAGCATGAAAAGCAATGTTGTACACTGATTGGCATAGGGTGGATGTTCGATTTTTGAGAATACACAACTAGGTTTACTCATACAATATTTTCGTTGTTTAAAATATGTAGAATGATCAGGGATAGAGAGTTATTAGAGATACCTTCGTTTATTTAGAGTAATAATTACACAACCAAAATCTTTGTCTAAAAATTATAACGAGACTAAGTAAGTGTGTTTTATAAATAGTCTTGCACGAAATTTTCACCAGCACAATTTCGATCTCAATGTATGTACCATTGATGGCGTATATCTTTCCTTGTGAACTTTTGCCTCATTTTATTCCAACATTTGAAAACATTTTCTCAAAATTCAAAACTTCCATAAGGTCCTCATTGGAAGAAGATAATACCACGTTATATGAATCCATTTTGATGAATTATGGACTATAGTTTGAGTGGACACCCATACATTTTAGAAATGGAAAATTTTATAGAATAATCATTAAAGTTATTTATACTTTGACTTCATTTTTCAATAGTAATTAAATTTAAAAATTATTTTAATGTTATGAAATGTACACATTTGCACATATTGTCAAGTTAACTTCATTTATTAAAACTTAAGTTGATTTAAAAAAATTTGTATAATTAATTTATAACCCATTTGTTATCTAAAATCACATAATTCTTTTAAATGGACTAACCTAACATTGTATTGATGTTTGGATATTTTCATCACCCACCTTTAAGCGAACCATATCTACCTATTATATAAAAAATAGTTAGACCTTCAAAACTTGACACGATACCCCCAAATAGTAGCAAGCTATTCATTATGAGTGTTCTCTTTTAACACCTTAAGCTTGACCATCACATTTCCATCTTTCCAGACAAGCAATTTTCATCGACCCTTTACTGTTCTGTACTAAAAGTATCAGAAACAAAGCCTCTAATCAATCAAAGATTTGTAGATCATTTCAACACTCAATAGCTCCAGTTGATCAAAGCTTCCTAACAGCTCTAATCGGATGTTGGTTCTGACCATTCCAATCTTCTCAAGTGGTACTTTCGTTCCTTAAGCTTCATACCTCTAAACAATCGAAGGATCTGAATTATTTCCACTCGTAAGCTCCAATCGATTTTGCATTCAGAGTAAGCATATGCCCTAATCAATTTTAGGGTTCAAAGGTTCTAAAAATTTTCCTTCCTGATATCTGAATCTATGAATTCAAATGTTATATATGGGGATGATAGCTTGTTGTGTGTGATAGTTTCTTGTAGGATGTTTTTGAAATTGATATATGGTGATTATACATTCATGTTTCTAAACATACTTGTTATGTTTAAAGATGCACATCAGCTGCTTGATGAAATGCATGAACTAACCGGTAAGAGTAGTACACACAAGTGCTTTTACATGTAGTTTGCATAATGATTTTGTAGGTAAGTATACAAATACAACCCATATTTGTAAATTTATTTGAATTCATTGCTCTAAACATATCTTTGTCAGCTAGGAAAATGTTAATTAGGCAGTGCACATGAGAAGTTAGACGTTATCATAAGAGAATTGGATGAAAATTTTATAATAATTAAATAGGCTTTTAGTTGTGTTTTAATAAACTCTTATATAATAATTGATAATATTGGTTGTCCTGTGACTATTCTATTTTGTATACTATTCTTACTTTTATCATATCTATTTTGTCAGCTTGAACAACTTGAATGAAACAAAGATGAAGTAGTTTGCATCATCAAAACCATCACAGGTCCTCGTAATAACATGGAGCAGAAAGGTATATCTCAGTAGACTTTTAACAAACATAAGTGTGAGTAATTTGATTAGTTGTTGGATTAGACTCTTCTTTTCTCACATCTTTTGTGTAGTCTGTTACTTAATGGTGTTTATATGCCACCTCTGTTGTTCGTGGCCGTATATTTTTTGAAGATGTGTAAAATTGTGGTGTCTACTACATTACAGTATTAGGTTGGTCATCTTATTAATTTAGGTTTGAAATTTTATAAAATTTGCAATAAAACTACAAGTTTCATGACTTCAGCTTTGTATCTATATTAGATTACAATAGTCGTATCTTTAGTATTGTTTCCACAAAAAAACACTTACACATCCTTAAAAAGTCAACATTAAACGCAGTGGGTTGTGCGTAGCACAACTTTAAGGCCTTACTAGTATATTATATATATTAAACGGGGCTAGCAAGATGCTAAATAGCAATCACTTACAACAAGCATATCAAAAGAGAAAAGTTTAAATGAGAACTGTTTTTCGTACGAGAACCAATCTTAGCCGTCCAATTCCCCCTCCTTCAATTGGATTGCCCACCCATGAATTACTTACTTGCACTTTGCCACACTCAATCCCCTCACGCTCTTCATTTATGAATTCCACTTACCATTTGAATGGCCAAGATTGGTTCTCGTAGTTCTCGTACGAAAAACAGTTTTCATTTGAACCTTTCCCTATATCAAAATAAAAAAGAAAGATTACAACACCACATAAACCAATTTAGAAAGTGACGCTTAACCCTATGTTTCACTAAACTTTGCATATTTGATGCTTGTCTATAGTGTTGTATTTGATGTTGAAATTAATTGTGTAGATACTGAGTGCTTGTTCTTTGCCCAGTAGAGGCGTAAACCTCTTAGTAAAGTGGAGAAAGTTACTCAATTTAAGTATCGTAAGGGTAGGTTAATCAATTTAAAAGAGTTATGTATTTTTAGATAATAAACGTGTTATAAATTAAGCAATTAGATTTTTTATATTAATATAAATAATAATAAATTTTTTTAACTTTGACAACATTCCCCCCACATTGGTGCGGCCCCTGGCTCTAATACCAATTGTTAGGATCACAACCAGGGAACCGACCAACGATATTGACTGCTTTGAGTTACCTCTCACGGCTTTAAAACGCGTCATATGGTAGGAGTAAGATCCCCCCTCATTATAAGAAGGAAGAATCCCCCAGCAACTTTCTTTCTTCTTCTTTTAAGAAATGTCACTTCTTTTTTATATTTTTTGCAGAAATTACATACGCCCCATTTTAGCGCTTTTACTATCTATGGCTACCTATCAATTTATGCTTCAATCATCACCATCAGAACACTTGTACCGCTAGTTATACATGCTCGTCATCATCCGTCTAATTTGGTTAGTAAATCTCGTCATCCTCATTGTGCAGGTAGGAGTGTCTCGTTGTGATGCTCGTCATTTGGTGGCTCGTCATTTTGGTGACGAGCTCAAAACTTCATTTATAAACTTTTTTAATTTTTTAAACGAATCAAATTACTTTAGATTAATATTATATGTGGTAGTGATTGTGATGTAACAGTTAGTCATGAATAGGACTGTTTAGTCATAGACTGAAAAGGCTGATCACTCATGCATGTCATGACCACCGGTGGTCTCATGGTTTGATGCTCTGCTTCGAAAATTGCTGCTTCAATTGCTACTTCAAACATGATTCCTTCGGGTTCCACCACCACAAGCGCTTTAATCGAGTTCTTCAAAGTTCTACAATCACTACTTCGATCAATTTCTAGTTCTTTCTCTTCCTACAACCACCACAATCACCAATCTTGTGTTACAATTTGGGTTCGAATTCCACGGTCTCAGTTTCTGATGATGAACTTGTGTTACAATTTGAGTTACAAGTTCGTTAAAATTAACATCTGATTTTCATTCCATATTGATTTCTTTTGGAAAAATGGGTTATATTTTAAATTAAATAGGTTATGATTTCTTCCGTCATTTGTTAAAATTTGGGAAACCGTGGGTTAGGTTAAAACTTAAAATTAGGGTTTAGGATTAAAACAAATTTGATGATTAATTTTGTATGAAAAGATGTAATTGAAATAAAAAAAAACAAATCGTCTTCTTGTTTTGTCGTTTAATTAGTGGAATTATCAAAACGGACATGTTGGGTAACATAAACGGATGCAAATCAAAATAGGTCGGATCAAGTTTGATCTGTTTAGACAGTTTAGTCGTTGATGCTTTTTTGAATTAACGTATTAAATATTATTACAAAGATATATTGTTAAAGATTAGAGACTTTAACCGGCTATAAATTGTTTCTACTTTTTTAACTAACTTTTTAAAATTTAGTCTATTTAACCCGCTGTTAGAGTAAAATTATAACAATTAAGAACAAGTTTCAAGTCAATTGGTGAAACTGACGACTAGTCCATGTTAGAAAGATTGTCAAAAAGCAATATCTTTGACTTACACAGCGTACCTTACGGCATTCCCGAAACCGAACGGAATTCTGTAGGCCAATGAAATCGTGCTAAGACTGGGAGAGAGAAAGAAGATACGAAGTTGGTAAAAACTCGATCTCTAAGGTGAAAAAAGAACGGAGTAACATGATGAATGCACCTGATAGACATCATTGATGTCTCTAGCTTTGGACTTGGAAGATTTCCCGACAGTAAAACCAGAAACTCATAAGACAGATACTCCAGGCTTATATTTATGATCAAAATAAGAACCAAAAGAATGTATATTTTAGTTGCAAGGAAACAAAAAACAGATTAACTTAAGCAGCCTTAATTAAACTGACCAGACCATGAGAGCTGAAGGTATGCCTAAAGCAAGAAATCCAGCAAGATCGCGAACACCATCTTTAGAAAACCCAGTCCATGTTCTTTCGCACGTAGGTGACAAGCTAATATAAATACCCAAAATCACTGCATTAATCCAGTATGATATGGCAACGGAAAGAGCAGCACCCGAGCTACCAAACCCAAATATTGAAACCAAGATCCAACAACACAAGACATGAAGTAAGCTTGCAAATGATGTGCTTATCATCAGTAGCTTCACATTGTTTTGAGACTGCAAGAATCTGATCTGGCATTGAAGTAGACCGTATGGAAATATGCTCGGAATTAACCAACGTGCATAACTTCCTGCTTCTTTTGATATCTCCAAATCTTGTCCAAAAATTGTAAATATTTGCCCTGTTGAAGCCCAAATGATAGAAATTGGAATTCCCATTAACATTAGTACAACCATAGATCTTTGCAAATGTACACCAAGCATTTGATACTGTTTTGCACCATAAGCTTGCCCACAAATTGTTTCTAGTGCGCCTCCCATGCCCATCTGATAAAAAAAATAAGCAATCATCTTAAAAAAAGATTGACCCACAAAAAAGAAGCTCAAAATGCATAATAAGATAAGCAACATTAGGATAATTTCTGAATTTGGGTAGCCAAATAAATTTACCTGAAAAACCCATCATAATTTTGAAGAATTCTATTTAAGGTGATCTCCCAAGTTAGTTAACATGTTCCAAGCACTGCTTCGGACACACCAGATTAAAGGTTAAACTTGATCAAAGTTACCAACACATTAGCTTCCACGTTATCATTTTGACTACAACCGATTAGATTACATTGAATAGAATTTTTAAATTTTATTCTAAAAGAAAGGTTTCAAACTTTTGATAGGTTTTTCTGGCTTAAAAGAAATTAGTTCCTTGAAACAAAATTTATCAAAGTTGGTTCGGTCCCAAAAAGGAACACACTAGGGGCCACCAAGAAATGCATTAATTATGCAAGTTCAAGGATGCATTTTCCAATGACCCTTTTGATGTTTTTGTTACCATGTAGGAGAACCGGTGACACTGGCGAAAGAAGTGGCCATAGACGCACCAGCAAGGGTGAGCTCTCCAAGATGGCCTATAAACATGATAGATGTTAGTAGAAAACTATACTGAAGAAAGCTAACCACAATAAAAGGCCCTGCTAGCATCAGTTGTTGCCTCAACTCTGCATGAATCTCAGGTATACCAAATTCCAATTTGTTTTTGGAGTTGGGGATAATATGAGAAGACCTGAGAAGTGGTTCAGTGTAGTGTTCTTGATCCATTTGTTTCAGGTTTTCTCTCCTGGATTTGGAACTTAAATAGAAGAATCAACAATAAAGGCATGACAATACGTCGAAGAATGAGACACTCAATTGCAACCACTAACCACTTAATAGCTAAAAAGCGTGATATATTTGGGAGATATTGACATCGATGAACCTGTTAGTGATCACAATGCATCCAAAACCACAGCTTTTTAAAGAAATGACCTTTAGAATCCCCTTATAATGATCTAGTCTTCTTTTAACAAATTCTGGCTGTAGAAGATTCTTTAATCGTATATACAGACATCATTTGACAGTGAAAAAATTGCACACCAGCTGTTAGCTTTTGTTTTCTTCTTATTACCATAGTTAAAACACCCAGGTTTTCTTTATTTTCTGTTAATTTCATGTTTACATCAAGTATGAAATTAACTTTTTTGAAAACAACATAGGCCAATGGGAAAAGCAGTAGAAATGACATTTATTTTGGTGACACTTGTCAGTGCTAACATGCTGATTTTCTCTTTGATAATCTGATAACTTTTTGTACGTTTTTCATTATTGAAGTCGAAAGTAAAAGAACCATCCACTAGTGTACCTCTTTTTGTTCCACTTCAAAAAGCTTCTAGGCTCGGATTTGATCGATGTGTCAACAGATGCAAATTATAACTGCTTTTAAGAGATGCCCTATAAAAATTTCATCGTTCTTTTGTTGGCCAACTGTAAGCATGAATGCTAATTATGCTAGCATACATTTCATCGGTCTTTTGTTGCTACCTTCGACAGTGGACACAAGATCATCATCCATCCATGGTCACTTTCCTTCAATCTTTTTTTTCTTATTTCTTTCAAAAAGTAATTTCCATTGAGCTAAAGATGTTTCCTATTATGTCATCAAAGAAATAGTAGTCTTCAGATGAAAAAAGCCCATTTCAGAGGGCCTGGTCTCTAAATCACAATCAAGTCCTGTCTTTACCAACTTCTGGTCCCTCCACTTGAAAATGGGCCTGATTTGAGTTTATTATAATTAATCCCAATAATTATTATATTTTTAAATAATCGGGTTTCCCCATCCCCGCCCCGTTTATGTCGGTTTTCAGTTTTCCCCATCAGTTTCGGTTTTTTTTGCCATCCCTACACCTTTCACCGTCCTCTTTGTTCATACAACCATTTTTATAAGTACACTTTTCCTTTAATTCACACGTCACACGTGTAAGTAAAATTTGGACTTATAAACTTGTTTGAAGTTATAGTCAGGGGCGAATGTATATATATTCAAGTGGGGTGTGTGGAACCCACTTAAAAGAAAATTTTTATTATACATGTATATAAAAATAATTTTTTGATCATCCTAAAATTTTAAAATAGACCCCAGATCTAAATTGATAAAAGAAAAAACATGAAAAAAAATAATGAAAAAAATACAATTTTATTATCTCAAGTTCTCAATCCTAAAAGCTAAAGGTCAAATCCTATATTGTCATGTCAATACATCAAGTAAAGAGGACAATTAGCCAAGTAAGTGTCATATTTTATTATATGTTTTGTATTGTATTTAAAATTTTATCTTCTTTAGTTTTTCTCGTTTGTGTTTTATTTATTCATTTGATCTACTTAAGTGTTAGTTAATTCTTTTTTTTATTTTGAATTTTGGTTAGGTTATAAAGTTATAAGTTTCTATTAGATTATGATGAATAGTAATATTTGTTATATTTGTATCGATACCGGTGTATTGGTATGTTGTGTTAATTTTGTATTAACTATGTTGAATGTTTATGTTAAATTATGTCGGCTGAAAAAGAAAGAAAAAAGGCTTTCGTCGTCTTTTTCCCGCTTTCACCTTCGATTGCGAAGGGCTTTTTTTCCGGTTTTCCATTCCTCTCCAGCGAGGTTTGAACTTCGCGTGGTGGGAAGGCCTTCACGATTCGCATCTTCCCGTCCAGCAAAGAAAGTGAAGGGGAGCGGACAGCGAGTTGGAGGACGCTGCAGAACCGCGTGATTGATCCATCTGCGCTATTCCCTATTTTAAGAAAGTTGTAAAGCCTTCAGAGCCTCAGTCCCTACCATTTTTTTTAAGAAAATGAAAGCTACTTTTGACAACCCCAGAGAAGAGAACTTTGAGGATACGTTGTAGACATGCTTTTCCCAATATTTATATATCGAAAGAATTGGTGAATCTACAATCTAGTTCAAGTGATATATCCGAGACAAATATTGACAAACAACTATTTAAGCCAATAAGCAGGAAACATTTTCAAAGTATATGAAAGTTGACCTATGCTCGCTTTCTAGCTATATGAAGCAACGATCAGGTATGGAATATCGTTAGAGTAAATTGCAAAAACATTATGCTATTTGTTTAAATATATGTTTACTTTTTGTGTCGGTATTTATAATTCTCTTCATTTATATCATACTATCAATGCTCCGAATATTAACTAAAACCCATTTGAACCGTTATTTAATCCTCCTGACTAACTTATCTCGTCCATAAACTATGTTGGACCCCTCTTTGTTTCAATCCTGGATTCGCCACTGGTTATAGTTTCATATAAGTGTATATCAATATACGTTTTAACCAATACAATGTTTAACTATTTAAATAAAATAAATTTTCAAAGAAAAGAAATTTTCAAAGCAAGATTCCGTTGATACATAGAAACGTGTGCATTAAAGATAACAATATGATCAATATTCTTTTATCATTCTAGAATAGGTTTAAAATAACCATATATTAGAACAGAGCGAAAAAATAATCGAGCCCATTTTATTTCAATACATCGTTCGTCCTCAAATACATGGAATAAAATTTAGCGTGTTACAGATACCACCATATGCATCACGAGTGCAAAACTTTACATACATGTTTTTAGGTTTAGTTTTCGCTTGCAAAACATACATTAAAACAGATAATCAATAACAAGGTGGGATTAATTAACGACAAATACCCAATTCAAACTATATAGCATCATTGGATGCATGTTTTTGTAACATGATCATAGTCGATGAGTGAGGCAAGGATACGTTGCCCCCGGCCCAGAAACTGGCCCGAAAAACAATGACGTAAACCAACCAGCCTGTGCCTGTTCTTCCCGTTCCCACATCATCCTTTTCTCTTCTTCTACAATTAAATCGTACAACCTTTTGCTCATATACACCTTCACAGCTTCAACACCTTCCTCCAACACTTCTGGAGGTGGGACCACCAACGGGTTTTGGTCCACCTCCAGTCTTTTCAGGTTCACAAGACGCCCAAATGTAATGGGTAGTTCCTGGATCTGATTGTTGCAGATATCGAGTTCCCTAAGGCTCGTTAAATTACCGAGTGTGTCCGGAAGTGCGACGAGGTCGTTAAAGTTGCTACCCACGTTAAGAATCTCGAGTTTTGTTAGCTTCCCAATTGAAGATGGCAGGCCTTTGAGCTCGTTGAAGTGCACATCAAGGATTTGAAGAGATATCATTTCACCAATGGAGGTAGGAAGGGAGCGCAACTTGTTCAAAGGCATCAAAAGCTTCCTTAAATTCACTAGTTCGTACCCGATGTTGGCTGGAAGGTATGCAATCTTATTGAAACTGGCATCAAATTCTACCAATGATCTAAACAACAAGATTAGTAATTGTTGTTAATATTGCAGATTGAGAAGCCAGAGTTGGTTAGTAATTAAGTGATGTGATTAAATTAAAGAGATATATTGATTTAATTACCTGCATTTACAAATGCCATCGGGCAAGGAAGTGAGTTTGTTGCTAGAGACATTGAGAATCTGCAATCTTTGCAACGAGCCGATGGCATCTGGTAGTGATTCAAAGATATTAGCAGAAACATTAAGCTCCTCGAGACTCCCAAGTCCAGCGAGTGAATCTGGAATAGCCTGTTTCAATGCGTCAAAACAGATTTTAAATATTGTTATTGGCCGGAACATCATGATCCAATAAAGATTCGACGATGATTGAAAGATTTATTAAAACAAACTCATAACATGTTACTCTATTGGGTAAAAATGCTCTTATGTTGTGGTCAAACGTAATTTGACATGTTCTTTAGGATTCATAAAAGAATTATATAAAAAACTAAAAGGTCAGCTGACAAGTACTCGAGTGAAATAATTCACAAAATGTGATGCAGACTAACCGTAAGTTTATTGGCTGATAGGTTAAGAGAAACCAATGTACGAAGCTTTCCGAAGGCTTCAGGGACGAACGGCAACCGGCGGTCAGATAAATCAATCCTTTCAACACCGTTCACTAGTGCATCCTGAAGAATGTCGGCCATCTCTTCCTTAACCTCCTCCGCGATCGTTGGAAGCATAGAAGAAACCTTCTTATCAAGCGCCGATAACTTTCCGGCGGCCTTAGCCGTATCGTAAAGCTTCTGAAGCCTCCTCTCCGCCACAACCAACAAATTGCTGTAAGTTTCATGCATCTCATCCAACGAAACCAGGGCCCTGTACATCTGCTTCTCCCTCTTCGCCACTCTCCTCCTCTTTTCCACCTCCTCCGCCTCACTTTCCGACAGCGCGATCTCGTCAAACTGTTCAGAGAAGGGTGATTCCGCCTCGGCGTACCGTGATCGAGCGAGATCCACGGTTTCTGGATCTGGACGCTCTCCGAGAGTTTTGATGACGGATCTGATCTGAGAAACCTCGACGACGACGGCTCGGATGTTGGCGAGGATGTCATCGTCGGTTAGCTGAGACACACGTTCGGCGAGCTCGGTATATGACTCACGTTGTGAGAGTTCGGTATAGGTTTCCGGCAAATAAGAGGGTCGGGCTAGCCTTTCATTCTCGAGCTCCTGCAATTGGCGGCGTTTGAAGCTGGGAATTTTAGTCATAACATAAGAAAGGATTCGCATCTTCCTAGGGCTCGGATTGGGATCCATGGCGATAATAAATTAGAGATGATGATGGTGATGGATATATAATTCAATTCAGAGAGATCAATGAACGTAACGCTTAGCTTGATGTTGTTTATTAATTATGGATGGGCGCGTCACGCATGTCTCGTCCGAACGGGAGAAAGAAAGAAGAAAGGCAACAAACAATTGAAATTGAAGGACGATGATAACGCCATTATGGCGATTGTTGCATGAATTTGAAGAAATTTTTTTGCTCCACATTTTCTGCTCGTCTTAGAACAATGTCATTCATCCATTAATGCCAAAAATAGAGATTTCGCATTCGCTTTTCATATTAATAATCTTTAACCTCTTCTTTTTTTTTTATAAATTTTAAATTTGCTCCCGTCTTCACGTTTTAATTACGTACGTTTCTTAATTCTTGTAATCCTATATATATTTTTTAATTTTTATTCTTATCTTAAAAGGGATAATATTCAAACACTATTGTGTTGTTTTAGAATTTAAACTCGCCGATATATTTTGGTTGGTGGTTAAACCGTTTTTTTCTGGCTTATGTACGGGGCTACTATCACACGTGATATCTAGTGCTGGTTTTGAGCCGTCAAACCGCTCATGGCTCAAAAACTTATAGCGGTTTTTGAAGCCCGTATTAAAGTAAAGAAAAATAAAAATAAAAATTCAAATTCAAATTCGAACTTTGTTTTTAAGCGAAAAAAATCAAAACATTTTCTAACTCCTATTCCTATAAGCGATGTGTCAACTTAGGGATGAGCGCGGTTCTAAAACCGGACCGAACTCGAAAATGGTCAAAATCTAGAACTGAGAACCGTCCCGTATAGGTGTAACCGGTTCCGGTTTTTCGGTTTCAAAACCCGTAAGACTCGAAATATTTAAAACATTTATTAAAATTTTCTCTACCTAAGCTTGCATACTATAGATTACATGCCAAAAAATATAAACTAAGTTTGATTAACTTATGATAATTATTGAAAAGTTATTTTCTACTTGTATATATTAAAAAAATATCATATGTGAGCAAAAAAGTAAAAAGAATTTATTATTATCCTCAAAAGTTTATTTTCTATTTGTAATGAATCAACAATATTCATATATTTCTTTGTCTTTAAAAAAAACATTACATTAGATAAGTGAAAATTTTGTTAGATATTAATTAAGAACAAGATAATTTAAAATTTTGTTTTAAAATATGTTAAAATGATTGTACTTTGATATTCCGGTTCGGTTCCGGGTAAAAAACCGAACCCGTTGGAACCGAAACCGGAAGCACCGAACCCGAAAAATGAGAAAAAGTGAAATCAAAAACCGCCCCGCTTATATGTAATTCGGTTTGATTCCAGTTCTGGTTCAGTTCATACAGTTATTCTACTCATCCTACTTCTACTGCAAATGCGTCGCACGCTATTTATTACTCTTGTACTCTCTCAACCCTCATTTCTAATTTGTTTAGAAAAAACCATATTAATTAAATTCCTAATTGCTATTTCATGAATTCATATATATATATATATATATAAGAGTTAATTTGACAACCGTTTTTATTGCGAGTACCGTGAGAACCAATCTTGACCTTTGATTAAAATAAATCAATGGCCAATAAAAATGATGGCTCATTAGTAATATATTAATGGCTCGTTAAGACACATTAATGCTTCATTAATGATCCATTAATGAGCCGCCAAAAAATCTTAGTCATTGATTAAGGGAGACTTCAAATGAGAACTGTTTTTCGTACGAGAATTACAAGAACCAATCTTGGCTATTCAAGTGTTAACTGAAATTCATGGATGAAGAGCATGGGGGATCGAGTTTGGCAATGTGCATGTAAGGAATTCATGGGTGGATAATCCAATTGAAGGAGGGGAAATTGGACGACTAAGATTGGTTCTCGCAGTTCTCGTATGAAAAACAGTTCTCGTTTGAACTTTTCCCTATCTATATCTTACTCCTTTATAATACATTTACAACCTTAAAAACTCTTAATTTTAAGTAACTTGAATGTACTAAAATACACCTTTTTAACCATCTCATTCTCTCTCATAATTTACTTTAGCTTTTAAAATACCTCTTTTTAACCATTTCATTTTCTCTTCTAATTAACTTTAACTTTTATCTATTTAAAATATCTCTCTAACACTAAAACACTCTCTTACACAAACACAATTATCCACCCACATAAACATAATTTTCAAAATCTTATTAACTTCACTCTCCTTATTTCATTAATATAAATATTTTTCTTATTTTAATGTCTTTTAGATATTATTTTTAAAAGAGTTAATTTCATAAATGGTCCTTTAACTATCCACGAATTGCATATTTGGTCCTTTTTTTGAAAAAGTTGCAAATTCTATTCTTAAACTACCATTTTGTTACAAAGACAATCCTTTTTAATAGTTTCCGTTAAATATTGCCGTTAAGTCATATGGATATAAGGATATTTATGTCTTTTTACCTCTTTTTTAAATTTTAATTAATTTTGAATATTCATTCTTTTTAAAAGGATTTAAAAAATTCAGAAATTAAGTATTTAAACATTTAGGTGATGCACAACCACCACACACCACCACCCACCAATGTCTAGCACCACCTGAAGCCACCAAGGCACCAACCACCACCATCTATGACCACCAACCGCCACCTTCTGACAAGTCAAAAACCACCAAGAACAGACAGAACCTTACACTTAAATCAAAACCCACCATCGAAATCAAACCCATCGTCTGAAACCATCAACCACCTCATACCACCACCGGAAAATCAAACCCACCAGCAAAAATCAAATCCTACGAACCAAATTGGAAACCTACCCCCAAATCAGAACCCTAGATCGACCATAGATCTACAACACACACACAAAATTGGCTATGGCGACGGTGGCGGTTTAGCGTTGAAATCAAAACCATCAACCACACACACAAAGTCGACCATATATGGGCAACATATACTCACCTTAAGAGAGAGAGAGAGATGAACAATCGGCGATGGTAGTGGCGATGTCCGATGAAGCATTGGCAGAGACAGTAACGATGTTCGATGAAGGAGCGAAGGAGGTAGTGGCGATGTCCGACGAAGTCAACGGTGGAGGTTGTGGTGATGTCCGACGAAGGAAGCGGCAAAGGTGAGTGTTACGTCCGACGATGACGGTGGGGTGACTTGTTGCAAGAAAATACAATGGGTGGCGATGGTGGTGATGTGAGGCGTGAGGCGGAGCAGTGGTGGTGGTAGGCTGAGGAAGAAGATAGAGGATATGGGGGTAGAGAGACAAAATGTGTGTGTGTGTGTCTAGGGACAGAGAGGGAGAGTGAGTGATGCATGTATTTAATTATTATTATTATTATTATTATTATATAATTATAATTATTAAGAAAATAAATAAAAAATTAAAGATAAGGGTAGAATAGTCCATTTACAAAAACTAACGGATCTAATTAACGGAAACCGTCAAAAATGATTAAACTTGCAACAAAATGGTACTTTAAGGATGAAATTTGCAACTTTTTTGAAAAAAGGACTAAATTTGCAATATGAGGATAGTTAAAGGACCATTTATGAAATTAACTCTTTTTAAAATTAATAAATAAGTTGATGCAAATAAAAAAAAATTAAAAACTGATATTGTACGATACTTTTTCGTGACATTGAATTGCGCGAATAACATATTATTACATTTTTAAAAGCAACATGATGTAGAATATAAATTATTTGTCGTCGCAGCATTGCGCGGGTACCTTGCTAGTGTGTGTGTATATATATATATTATATTATAAAGCATTTAGGTGTTCTTAATCTCTTAATTTTAAGTAATTTGAAAGTACTAATTTACCCTTAATATTACTAATTTAATAACAATCTTATATACCATTTTAATAACTAAACCTTCCAAAATAAATATTATTTAAAAAATTAAATCAGTACAAATTAACTTAATAATTAAACTTTTCATATTAAATATTCTATCATATAATAAATATTTTAACTTAACTATTAAAAATTGCGTATAACTATAAATATTAAATCTAAATAACATACAACCTTAATTTATAAAAATTATTGGATTTTTTTAATGAGTAATCTTACTCCTTTATAATGCATTTATAACCTTAAAAACTCTTAATTTTAAGTAACTTGAATGTACTAAAATACCCCTTTTTAAGCATTTTATTCTCTCTCATAATTTACTTAAACTTTTTATCTTTTTAAAATACTCATTTTTAACCATTTCACTCTATCTCCAAATTTACTTTAACTTTTTATCTATTTAAACTATCTCTCTACCACTAAAACATCCTCTCACATAAACACAATTATCCACCCACATCAACATAATTTTCAAAAAAAAAACAAAAAAAAAATTGACATTGTACGATACTTTTTCGTGACATTGATTTGAGCGAATAACATATTATTACATTTTTAAAAGCAACATGATGTAAAATAGAAACTACTTGCCGCCGTAGTATTACGCGGGTACTTTGCTAGTATAATTAAAATAGAATAGAGTTAAAAGGTTAACTTCTTGTTGAATTTTACAATCCATGTAAAACTGTATTGACAAATTATAAATTAGAAAAGAAACAAATCACCATTATTTTAACAACGGACAAGTTATCGAGAAAAAAATATTTGTAACCGCTACATTGCGCGAATACAATGCTAGTATATATATATATACATATGTAATGGAGAGTTATTGTGAGAATGTATATTTAGGTGAGAATGGGAGATCAAATATTAGCCGTCAATTAGATATTAATATATTAGATCTAACGGTCCCAGTTCACCCGTCGTAATTTATGGTTGTGTAATAAATAAAATAAATGACCAAATGTAGATCATCCGATCAAATCAAATAAAATATCAAGATTAAGTTTCTCATGCTCACCTAAATATATATTTTCGTTTGAACCTCCCATTATATATATATATATATACTATCTTATAAAACATTTAAGTGTTCTTAATAATTAAACTTTTCATATTAAATATTCTATCATATAATAAATATTTGAACTTAACTATTAAAAATTGTGTATAACTAGAAATATTAAATCTAAATAATATACAACCTTAATTTATAAAAACTACTGGATTTTTTAAATGGGTAATATAATTAAAGTAATAAAGTTATAAGGCCAACATTCTTGTTAGATTTTACCATCCATGTAAAATTTCAATGACACATTATAATTTAGAAAAGAAAAAATCACCATTATTTTAAAAACGGACAAGTTATCAAAAAAAATATTCGTAAACGCTGCATTATGTGGGTATAATGCTAGTATATATCTATATAATACAAACTAAGAAGCAAGGAAAAAAGTAGCTAGTCTTAAAACATTTACACATTTTAAATCTCTAATTTTTAAGTAAGTTGAAATTACTTTATTACCCCAACATCATAAAATATATTTAATAGTAATACCATAATTAGAGTAGAAATTATAATGCAATCATTATCTTATATATGGTTTGACTTTTAAAACAAAAAATAAAAAATACCATGGATTGTAAATCAACATATAAATTGGAAATTATTCAATATCAACATAGTATGTGAATATTATACCCCTACGTTATCGAAACATACATGTTTTTTACTATGAGAGTAGCAAAATGATCATACTTATCATTCAACCCATTAATCATATATGTAACCGAGTTTTTCTTAGCCACTGTGTTATCAATATTATCAAGATGAGTCCATACGTCTCGGGCAGTCACGTTCTTTTTGAGAATCATGGTGAGTAGTGACTTGGATATAGTCCCGTAGATCCAAAGTTTGACAATGGAATCGAGTCTGGCCCATTGTTGATCATCAGGTCTTGATTCAACTGTTCCGTGTCTATGTGGTGAATCACACCAAATCCGATGCAATGAGTTTGGAATAACTCCCGCCACGCATCATAACTCAACTTATCGAGATCAAGTTGAAGAAGGATATATGCCTTGATTTTGGGGATACCATAAGGTTTCTTGGTATGAGCCATGAAGAACAAGAGAAGCAAAGAGGAAGGAAGAAAAAACGGGCCACGTACAATGAAGTCGACAGCAAGATGGAGACTTCAACCGGCCCTAGAGAATTGAGGAAGGGGGACGTGATGTTAGGAAAGGTAATCAGAGATATTATTAGGCTTTGATACCATGATAAGGTATATTTCCCATGAATCCTCGTATTGCATTATTTTACTTTCCTAATAAATAAGTAAATAAACCACCATGTTTCATATTTCTAGGGTCGCTTTCTATTGTTTTCCCGCTCTATAGCGTTGATTGAAGTGAGTGGCCATGTTTCAATTATTAGTTCCGAGATTTACACCTTTTGGTTACGTCTAAACAGGACAACTTTCGGCTTTTGAGTTCCTATTCTTTCTCCCATAGCGATTTCTCAATCTTCGCTATAATAACATCCAAAATCTGAAGGCTAAAGATGGAATTCAAGTAATTTCCGTATTCAATTTCTCATCCCGTTTTTTGCTACTAGTTCAACAAGAAGCAACCTTATGTGACTCTAAAGGCCGAATTAACTGAATCAACAAGCGGTACTTAATATCTATGAAAAGAATAAAAAGGATGAGAGGTACGAAGATGGAAGGGGAAACATCTTCTGATCCGAACAAAATGTGAACAGAAAAACCCAATCTAGAACGAAGAGTTTCACTTCAGAGTATATTCTTTAAATGACGATATGTGTGTATGTATCACATCAAGTTCCTCTTTTTACGATTTTTTGATAATTTTGAAATCAAACTTTGGATTTTCTTTCGGTATACCCATTTGACCCCTTTCTTTATGCGATTATAGCGTACAAATTATAATTATATGTGCTATAAAATGGAGAATTCAATATCTGTTGAATATAATTGCTTCATAACTGGTAATTTAAACTTCTTTTTTTTATTTGATTTTTTGTGCCTAATTCTTTGTTTGTCTATATGAATTTGATATTATCCTTATTGTTGTGATTTGTCATTCATTCTAAACAATTTGCTAGCTATTGATAAACGAGGTTTTGCTATCTGAATTTGTGTATTTGTATATTTTATAAGTATAGCGTTTCTAAAAACCTTGTATGCCAATTTTTATAGCTTAATTTTGCCATTATCTGTTTCACTATGTAAGTAGTTAGGAAAATTTAAATATGCCCTCCACGTGTTTGATGAAATGCTACATATAACTACAACTTTGTTTTGTTTTGTTTTTTTTCAACAATTAAGACATTGTATCAAGGATGTGTTTTTTTCATTTCGTCTTCATTAAAGGTGTGATGAAAGGTTATAGAAATCATTGATCACTTTTCCTTGTATGAGTGATTAGAATACATGATTAGTATACTTGTATATATTTTTCTCTCGATGAGTGAGGTAAAACACCATTGACTTTCAATTTCAACCATTCCATTTATGCATTTTTTTCATGATAGTGTTAAGTATTTATTTTAGGGAGTCCCTAGATCAAACATTTATGAGAACATGACAATGGATCATCTTATAACCAGCATTAAAATCTCCAACCATTATCTATGGAAACCACCCACAAACAATAAGGGAGCGTTTGGTTCGCTGGAATTGGATGGAATTGGACGGAATTGGAATTGAGCATTCCTAAATCTTGTTTGTGTTTGGTTCGCGGAATTCATGGAATGAAATTTGACCATTCCAATGAATTCTTTAAATCAAGGAATTGGGAATTCCTTCTCCAAATGGATGAAATTCGTCAAATTCATAAGGAATCTCAAAACATAATTGTTGTCTCCAACCCCACCCCCTACCACCACCCCACCCCTACCCTACCCGACCCCACCCTACCCCACGGACCCCACCCACCCACCCTACTCCACCCTACCCTACCTGACCCCTACCCACCCTCACCACCACCCTATCCCTACCATCGACCGCCATCGCTATCGCCACCGCCATCTACCAACTGCCGCCGCCACCCGTTATCTCCCTCACCACCCGTCCCCGCCACCAACGTCACGGATGCCGTCATTACCACCCCCCGCCACCCCAATACGGCCGTCGCCACCCGTCACCACCATCGTCGCCGCCGCCGCCGACACCACCACCACCAACGCTACCGCCACCACCGGCGACATCGCCACCTCCACCGTCACCACTACCACCGCCGCCAAAATATAATTTATTTTGGTTTATACATATTGAATTAATTTATTTTTGGTTAGATTCTAATTCCGGATTTTACTAACCAAACAAGATATAGTTTTTCACAAATTCCAATTCCTGTGAATTCCAATTCCTTGGTCAAATTCCAATTCCTTCATATTCATTCCACGAACCAAACGGACCCTAAGGATTTAGAATTCTGAAGTTATTAAGTTTTCATTATATCTTCCTTTTTGATAATCAAAACCTGACAAGGGATGGCAATAACAACTCGAATTATGAAAACTGGTCATTTGGACCTCTTGTTAATTTTGAGGGTTTATTGGGGCATGTTATAGTTTCAAAGATGGAATTAGTAATATCTTCTTCACTAAACCAAGTCTCATGACAACATTCAAGATTGATTTCTTCAATTTGTAGTTAAGCGAGTTCTATACATAATCAAGTCCTACTTTATGCAACTATTTGATGTTCGTAGTTTTATACATAATCACGTTTTCCTTAGGTTGATTATCCGAAACATTTTGGCTATTGTTCAAGTTGTTTGTGCTTAATATTGGTCGATAAAGTTGTAGAATATGAACATTTAATTATACTTTTTATGGGGTCATTTTATTGTATTAGTTTATGTGTTGAATTGCTTAAAGACGCGTTGAATTTAATGATATATGATAATGATTTAATGTTTCTAACAAAAACGGCAAAACCTCTTTATTTCTTATTTCTTTCACGCATTCAAATTACTTGATATTTTTTCATAGGTGTTTTAAGATTTATCGTTTTTTTGGTTTAGTTGAGCTTCCGGCAGACAAACTGAAAAGGCTAAAATTTCTTTCATGACTTGTTTGTTTTCAGAGATCATTCATGTGGAAAAAGTTAGTCCATCTACCTTAATGTGGTATTCATTTTACATATATGAGATCTCATTTACAAATCTTAAATTCTATAAGTCCTCTAACTTAAAGTATTTTTTGTTGTGTAATTGAGATGCCATTTATAAATTACAAAGCTTAAAAATTTTAAATTATCTAACTATTATTTGTTTTGCATATTTAATATGTCTATCCATATTTCATTCCGAATTTCATAAACATGTGTTAATAGGTCACATGTTTAAAGCTTATTATTGTTATCAACTTATACGTAGGCATTCTTATTTTGTAGTGTGTTAAAGTTGTCAATTGTGTTTGGAAGATGCTTTTAGAGATGAGTTAGTTGATCATGGCGTGTTAATAACACCGTAATTTATAAAATAGTAATGATGTAAATGTCTAATAAATTATCTTTAAAAAATGTCACACATTCAATAATTAACGTGTATGTGTTTCTCATAATCTTTACCTTTAGTCTTCTTTTTAAACATATGTTTTATGCATACTATACAAATCGTGTTCCTTTCTAAAATACAGATACATGTTTCTTGAACCATCTTAAAATAAACCTTTCATTTATTTATGAAATATAGCTAATGTAACATTGTTGTTTATGTGAATATCACAAACATAAAAAATGGGAACTTAAAAAACCTTATCTCACAACGTGGTTCATATAAAAGTTTTTTTGCTAGTTAAAGAGACCAAGAAATTTATTTTTTTAAAAAAACGGAAGATAATTTATATCATAAGTAACACATAATATATATGTTGTTGTACTCACATTTAAATATAAATCACCAAACTTGAATCCTATTAATAATATGTACCATTTACCTGTATTATGCATTAAAAAAAAGTCTAGTTTTTTAAAATATATCAAACTTGTCATGTTTTGCTATTTTACGTACTAGACTTTTAAAGTTATCCTTTAATGTATTGAATTATTCAAAGTTATCATTTTGTTATTGAACCTCCTATAGTAGGTCATGTGATAACGTGACACCGGTTTGACTAACATGACGGTGAAGTGGACTCTGACATGTAATTTCTTTTTTAAAAATAATTCAAAATTAAGAACTATTATTTTTAATTGTTATTATTTAGTGTTTGATCATCTAGGCTTCATCATCTTCAAGAAAGATTTTAGGTTTCGATTTCTTCTCTCTACAATCTGAAAACTCGATTTATGGTTCTTATACATTATCTGCAATTTCTACAAGGCTCGTTTTAACAAGGATTTTAGGGTTCATGTTTGAACAAGGCTCGATTTAGGCTTCTTGTTTGATTTTTAGGGTTCTTGGTAAGCATTTTTCAGAACGATTTTATGTTTCGATTTCGATCTTTGGTCTTCATCGTCAAGGTTACGATACTCATCTTTAAAGCTTGAGATTCTAATGTGAATGAAGTCTAGGTTTCAATTTTGAGTGTGTGTTCATCTTCAGAAGGTTACATTTTGATGTTGTAAGTTGAAAAGTATACAGATCTACGATTCAAAGGTAAGCGATTTTGGTTCATTTGTTCTGATTCGAGTTCTTGTTCTTGGTTATGAGTTATTGTCCTTGTTCTTTTTCTTCTTTTAATGTTTTACTACCTTTGAGTTTTCACATTCGAATTTAGGGATTTTTTTTTGCAATTTTGGGTTTACATTTTCGAACGGATATGTGTCTTGACCAGATTTAGGTTTTGTTCTACAATTGAACATGTTAATCAGATGGTGCGATTTTGTTTGGGTTTGAATTTGATTAACACAGATGTTGCTATTTTGTTTGGGTTCATATTGGATTTTCTTTCGCTAAATCATCAATGAGATTGTTGTTTCATCATCAATTGTTCATGGTTTAAGATTTATTTGAATTTCATATACAATTTTCCAAATTTATTTCAATTTGACTTGGGGTTCCTATGTATAGGTCAATATGCATTGTACTAGTTATTACAGATCTATTACTGTATGGATTTTAATTCAAGAATTAGTATTAATATCTGATGTGGCAATATTAACTTATTTGGCATTAAATAAAAGGAAAAATGCGCGAAAATATAAAAAACTTTACCAATATTGTCATTGTATGCAATTAACTTTATCTTGTACCTAAAAATACATACAACTTACAAATTTTGTTAATTGTATACAATTGGTAACCTATTTACTAGGTTACCGGTTATCGATTATATACAATGAACAAAATTTGAAAGCGATGTGTTTGAGTTTGTATGTGTGTTTAGATTATTGAAAATAAGATCCGGAAATCACACAAAATCCTAACCGAATCAGATCTTTGTGTTTGAAGATGAAGGTGATTATGAAGGTTTAAAAATGGAGATGGTTAGCCGAAGGATGTGCCGGTAGTCGGCCAAAGGAGGTGGTGGTAATGATGAGAGAGATAGAGAGAGAAAGAGTGGGAAGAAGAGAGAGGAAGAGAAAAAGAAAGAGATAGAAAGAAGAAAGGAAGAGGATATAGATTAATTACTTAAATTTTTAATAAATTAATTAATTATAACTTGTTATTTAATAAAGATACAATTATGAATATGTATTGTTTTAAAAGAGATAATATTTGTTAGAAATAACTAAACTCATAATTAAATAAATTATAAAGAGATGTTACTTTTAAAGTTAAACGAAAAAAGTAAGAATTATATATACCTTACAATTTGTGGGATTTTTTTTTGTCTTTTTCCTGCTACAACGGTTTCCTGATGTTTAAACAACAAAGGTGAGCTGACAGAGTTGGTAAGTATGTTGGTTGGTGGGAGAGACCACCGATGTTCAAACCTTGCGCATGTAATTTTTATACCTTTTTTTCTTTTTGGTTTTTAACCAAGTTTTCTTATATAAGTTTACGAATTCTTATTAGTTTTCTAATTAATTTTATACTTGGTATTTTATAAAATAGTTATAAATTTTTATTATTTTACAAATTAATCTTTTTTGCATTCTTTTTTTAGGTGCATTTTTCTTTGTTTTTTGCACTCTAAAGTTCTAAAATTTGTATTATTTGAAAAATTAATCTTAAAGTTTTAACTTTTTATCATTTTATGAATTAATTTTCTTTTATAATATTTTTTTTATGATTCATATTTTTATGATAATAACATCGCAATAAAATTAGAAGTATTAATTTATATAAAATATTGCTTTTATATATCTATATTATATATTTTTTGTATATATTAGTTCTTAATTTTACTTTCTTCGACAATCTCAGTATTATTATTGTATATCATAAATGTGATTATCAACCTAACTTATAATTTTGTGCATTAGTATTATGTATATTTATTTAAAGGTAAACCCATTTGAAAAAAAATTAAAGGTTTAATAAATAAAGTTTAGTTTTCGATGACGAAAATAAGATTTAAGTATAAAAGCAAAATAACGTAATACTTTGAAATGTTAGGTTTTTTTAAATAAAATGTACAGGTTAAATCAAAACAATCTTTCAATTTTAGAGTTAAACAATTTTTAGATAAAGTCAAAGATTAAATCACGATAGTCTTAAACTCTAATGATGATAAAGTCGGGAAATAAAGTTTATATGTTAAACCAAAATAAAGCTTTAATTGTAAGGATTAATCCATATTAACCCTTTTCATAAGAAGATTAAGTAAGAATAGAAAATTATGTCATTATCGCTTTTGTTAAATAAAATATTTATGTACTCTTTTACACACTGTGTTCTTATAATTTTTTTCTTTTGTATTTCTTATATAAACAATATTTATTATATCTAATTATGAGATATAATAACAAGTGTAAATTTTTTAATGAAAAGTTATATTATTACTGTATATTTTTTTCTAACATCCATAGTATTAGTGTATATTAATCACTTCTCATGTGTCTTGTAGGATAATTATGTTTTAAAAAACAATAACTCAAGCATGTTTTACTTTTTCACAAAATTTATATTAATTATTTATTGCTATTATTAAGTAAATATTGTCTTAGTGTATTATACTACTTAAAAGTGGTTTTCTGTAAAAAATTTACACTTGATGGGTAAATATAAATTTTTTGAAGATGAAAAAGTTAATATATTATCTATAACATTTAAAATCTCTTTTGACTCTTTGTTGTTTCATTATTCTTGCATCATATTATTATCTTAATCTTATAATTATTTTTTTGATCTCGTATTTTATTATTTTTAAATGTGTTTTTAAAAAATTACTAATATATTATTACGTAGGTTAACCTAATATTATGATTTATTATTATTATAATAATAAAATCTTACACTCCTATAAAAATCTACATAACGCACAGATTATAAAATCCCTCAAATAATTGAGACAATGAACTCTGCTTAATAATCGGAAGCACTCGTGTGTGCAAAATATCTGAAAAAATTTGAGCAAAACTTAAAAAAATATCTTCTCAAGTCCCCCCCTTTTTCATTATTCGGATCGGTCAAACCCTAAAACACTTTCCAAAACCCTAGCCCTAGATTTTGGTCGATTTCAATCTCCAAATCACTTCAACCGCGATGAATCGTTATGATGACAGAGTTGTGGATGCCGGCTCTTACCATCAGCGTCGAAGGTATTACAAATTTTTTTTTTCCAGATCTTTCACATAGGATCAATATATATCTGTTTGTTTCTGCAGTTGTTTGTTCTCGGTAATATTGTTGATTCAATGGTTTATATTATTGCAATTTGAACATGTAGCGATTTTATGGGATTACCGCCTATAGCGGGACCCCCTACGGTGGGTGCTGCTCCGAATTATGTTCGAGGTGGTCCGGCTCCCTTCAGAGGTCCACCATCAGCACCGCCGCCTTCTATGGGCGGTGGAAGAGGTGTTGGAAATGGGTTTCCTCCTTTTGAGCCTGGTGTTAGAGGAGGTTTTGATATTGGTGTAGCTGGTGGAAGAGGAGGGAGGGGATTTGGTTCCATGAGGGGTGGTAGAGGTGGTGGTGGAAGAATGAGCAACGGAGGTTTTGATGGCGGTAGAGGCAGAGGAGGTAGAAGTTTTGATTCAGGTCGTGGTGGAAGCAGAGGTGGTGGACGTGGTGGTAGGGGTTTTGATAGAGAGCATTGGGGCGGCGGGCGTGATGGTGGGAAAGGTTTTGGCAGTGGTGGGCGAGGTGGAGGTAGGAGCTTTGATGGTGGTCGCAGTGGTGGGAGAGGAGGAAGAGGTGGTGGCTCAAAAGGGGATTTGGATAGTATAGCTCTACCCAGGCAGGATTTTGGCAACTTGGTTCCATTTGAGAAGAATTTCTATATCGAATCTCCTGCTGTAAGTGACATGACTGTCCACGAGGTGGCAATTTACCGTCAACGGCGGGAAATTACCATTGAAGGTAATGATGTCCCAAAGCCAGTCAGGATGTTTCATGAGGCAGGTTTTCCTGGTAATTGCTCTTCATCATAGGATATTTTCTTTCCTTTTCTAATTTAAATCTCTCTGATTCTTATCAGTCAAGTAACGGCTTTTTATTGGCAGGTTACTGTCTGGAAGTCATCTCCAGACTTGGATTTATTGAGCCAACACCAATTCAGTCCCAAGGATGGCCTATGGCTTTAAAGGGAAGAGATTTGATTGGGATTGCCGAGACTGGTTCTGGCAAGACTTTGTCATATTTGCTGCCTGGGCTGGTTCACGTTGCTGCACAACCTCCATTGGGTTCGTATATATTTTCTGTTTGGTTTGGTTGAGATTTCTTTTTGTTTTTTATGTTGTTATATTCCGTTGTCTGTTTTTCCAAAAAATCTCAGTTCAAGGAGATGGCCCCATTGTACTCGTACTAGCTCCTACTCGTGAATTGGCTGTACAGATTCAACAAGAAGCAGAAAAATTTGGGTCACTTTCTAGAATAAGAAGCACTTGCATATATGGTGGTGCCCCTAAGGGACCACAGATTCGTAGTCTTCAAAGAGGTACTGTAATTACTGATTATCCAAACATATATTTTCTAGTAAATGTGGGCTGTGCTTTTGCAGTGAAAAGATAGATTAATAAGTTGACTCAACTCTTTATTGCAGGGGTTGAAATTGTTATTTGTACACCTGGTCGGTTAATTGATATGCTAGAAGCCCAACACACAAACTTAAGAAGAGTGACTTACCTTGTCTTGGATGAAGCTGATCGTATGTTAGATATGGGGTTTGAGCCTCAAATCAGGAAAATTATCTCCCAAGTATGTTATCATACTCTATTTCTGGCTGATAAATAATTTCTGCTACGCTTTCATATGTTTTGTGGACATTGTGGTTAGACGTCATCCTACAAGTATGTCTGTTTTCAGGGTCATCCTTTTTGAAATTATAGGTCTTCCATTTATTGTTTTATGTGTGTTTTAAGTCATAATCTGGATATCCATCCAACCCTTGATTAAAAAAAACTGTAAATAAGTGATGAAGACTTTAAACATGACATATGTTTGGAAGGGTTTCTAAGATTCTGTTACACAAGTTTTTGCCGGCTTATGCTAAACTTTGGAGGTGCTTTATTTTCACAGATCAGACCCGATAGACAAACTCTTTATTGGAGTGCGACATGGCCAAAAGAGGTTGAGAGTTTGGCAAGACAGTTCTTACGCAATCCATACAAGGTTACTGTTCTGGATCCTTACAATCCATCCAGGAATGGAACAATTTGTTTTAACGTTCATACTGCATTACTGCTTGCTCTTAGTCAGACTGCCTATCTTATCCTCATAAACATTAACTCTATAGGTGATTATTGGATCCCCTGTTCTGAAGGCAAATCAGTCGATAAACCAGGTTATTGAAGTTGTAACAGATGCTGAAAAGTACAACAGGTATAATGTGGTGGTACCCTTGTACATGGAAACACAAACAGTAATCACTTCCACCCCCACCCCCCCGAAAAAAACATTGTTTTTTTTCTTTGTGTATTTGATTTATTTGTTTCTTAAAATTCTTGAACTTTTCTTCATGTAGGCTGATCAGGCTGCTCAAAGAAATGATGGATGGAAGCAGAATTCTTATATTTGTGGAAACAAAGAAAGGATGTGATCAAGTGACAAGACAACTTAGAATGGATGGATGGCCTGCACTATCCATCCATGGTGATAAAAGCCAAGATGAAAGGGATTGGGTCTTGGCAGAATTTAAAAGTGGCAGGAGTCTTATAATGACCGCCACTGATGTTGCTGCCCGTGGTCTTGGTAGGATCACTGTGTGCTAGGAAGTTTTTAACTTTGTTAGGTCACAAAATCCTTAAGAAGTATGGGAGTCGCCGGCTGCTGTCTACTTACCTGAGAAAATAATTTGTGGTTTGGGTGCGAAAGAGGAGTTGTGACAATTGCTAGAAATGGTGTTTGGTGAGCCCAGCTTATTAGAGGAACATCCATACTGGGAGGCAGTATCATTTTGCTTTCCTTTTAGCAACTAGTCTTGATTATGCATTTGGTCATGCATAAGATCATAAAGAGCTGGGAAAGAATGATATCTGATCAAAGTATGTGTGTCCTAACCAAAGCTAAATCGAACTGAAATTATGGTAATCACATAATGTAAATCGGGACCGTCTCAAGATGGCCGAGTTGTAGGTGGCCTGGTAAGTCTTAAAGAGACCAATTTAACCTTCCTAGGTAAACATCTTCGACGATCACGGGGGATTGTAGGAAACAGCCAAGGAAATGGTTGGACCGTGTACATCAAAGTATAGCTTGACTCCCTCAGACTTCGAGGAATCTGCTAAAATGAAATTCCTTTTAAAAACATAATGTGGTTTCATAATGGTCCATTAAGATTGGTGATCTGCTTTATTTAGTCGGGGTAAATTGAATCCAACCGCATTGGAATGCACACACGCACACACACACACACACTTAGACATACACCCACATGAAAATTTAAAAATATTTTTTATATAACAATGAATAAATGCATTTCAAATTCTTCTCATCTCAAGAGTTGAAGTTTTTCTTAAATTTTATTACAATAATTCTGTCCTGTCTTTGCGGTTTGACTTATCCCTGGAGTGAAATCTTGAAGCTCTCACTAGTTTTTCACTACGCCTTTTCTGGTGGGTTCAAACAATATGAATGGTTCTGCACAAATTAGTAGTAAATATTATTGACTGTCATGTTATGTAAGCCTTTTGTTTTGCATATAGAGGTTAACAGGTATAGAAATAGAATGTTTACCTCAAATTGAATTCAATTGAAATAAGTTCAATCACATCATAAGATTAGGTTTAGGTTTGACTTTTGGCCAGACTGCATTAGGCTAGGTTTGAGGTTTGTCCAGGTTCGGAGTTTGATTGAATTGCGGACACCCCTAGGATATTGTTTCCATCCAATATAACGTAATGCATTACATCTAAAGAACTATTAACTCTGATGCCTATCATATGCCTTATTGCATCATTACCGAAGCGGTTTGAGAAAGGTGGCATAATCTAATTGTTGTATGTTATATTTCTCCATTTTTTTTTTGCATGGGGCGGGGCGGGGTGTGGGTGGGTGTGTATAGGAGTGCACTTAAACTGATTATGACTTCAAGCTACGATATTCAGTCTGAAGTGTTTGGCAAAATCTGCTTCTCTGATTATTTAAGGTCAAAATAGTCACTGACTTGGTAAAATCAGACGCAGAGTAGATGTTATTTTACTTTCTGCCAAGGTAGATGTGAAATTACTTGACTATTCCTAGCTTTAAAACGCTGATAATCAAATGATATGTGAAGTTGTGACGGTTCACTAACCCGGACCCTCTTTATAAATGATAGAACCTGCAAAGCAAGAGATAAAGGGCAGCACCCTTGAGTTTCGCAGCTAGAATCTGTTTTGTGTATTCTATCGTTTATAAGAGAGTCCAGTTTAGTGGACACAATGAACTGATGTTTGCCAAAGCAACAATAATACCCTGTGAAAGAGGAGTTTGGATGTGTGTTTTTGAGTGATTATTGCAACTTAAAGTATCAGAATCAGGGTTTTTGGTACCCCATTTGTTTATAAAATTTATGCATTTCATCTTATGGTGAATCAATAAGTAGGTTTTATTTCAACATGGCAATTCATAATTTCGTATAATCTTTTTGAAGTCATTGTGTGCATATGCCACTGAAAGCCCCTTGCTAAGTAACTGGGAGAAGAAATAGGTTTAGGATGCAAGTAGATTGTCATTTACCCATTGGATAACATGTGGTAGGTCTTCTGAGCGTGTGATGGTTGTCTTTTGTTCATGTTGTTGATATCCCACTCTAAAATAAAAGCATCCAAGGGAACATAAGGAAAAGGTTCATGAAACATCCTTAGAGGTTATCGCTGCCCATCCACAGTTATGAGGTTGGTGGTCGTGACAGTCCGGTTGACTCGATACAAACAAAAGCTTATTTGTTGGTTGGCATTGAATACGGAAATGGCGGAGGTGTTAGTAGTGCTGCTCCTTATCCCTGCAAAAAGGTTGAGGATGAATGTGTTGTTATCTTATATAATGATCTTTCCAGATCTTAGAAATGCAGGGATAAGGTTGCCATTTCATTCCAATTTTAGGATGAATGTTTTATTATTTTTGTATTATATGTTGAATTATTTGAATTTAATTTTTTATGTTGAACATAGATGTGAAGGACATAAAATGTGTCATCAATTATGATTTCCCGACAAGTCTCGAAGATTACGTTCATAGGATAGGACGTACAGGTCGTGCAGGAGCCAAGGGGATTGCTGTTACCTTTTTCACCCATTCAAATTCCAAGCATGCTAGAGAGCTTGTTAAGATTCTTCAAGAAGCCGGTCAAGTTGTTCCTGTTGCATTGTCTTCTATGACCCGGATGTTGGGTGCTGGAGGTAATTTGTTAAAATCTTCAACCAACTTATCTACTAGTATTTTCTTTTTTGATCTCTTGAAACATTGCAAGGCTGTTAAGTCAATCGATCGGTTTTCCCAAGAATACCTTTAATAAATTTAAAAAGAAAGGAATTTCTGGGTCCAAATCAAAGTTTTAGGTTGAGTGGCCAATGGAATTTGTTATTTTGTAGCAGGTTCTGGTGGGAACTTCAGATCAAGAGGTAGAGGTGGGTTTGGCAACCGAGGTATGATTTCAGGATCCAATACTGTCCCACTTGGTTCGAAAGCTCATTGGTAACATCTTTGTGCTGTTTTGTAAACCTAACTGTTTCTAGAACGCAAAAGATTCAACTACTTGAACCTTTTCGCTCAATGTTTTTCTTATATGTTCCGCTGCTTTAAATTTATGGGATTATAGTGCAACAATGAACAATCCCCACACAGTAGGTAGTGTTTCAACTTTTAGTTCTTACTTTGTATGCTAATCTCTGTATTTTAGACGGAATGTTATTGTCGGTGCATCTGCTTGAATGTTTTCGTTTCTTCAATGTATGTTACTAATTCCTATTTTTTTAGTCTATTTGGTTTGACTAAAATTTACGGATTTGGTTCGCGTGGCTTAATCTTCTGGCCTGCCTAAGCAGAAAATCTTGCATCTATGCCTCGCTACATAAGATGACCGGATCACATCACACTATATCAATTTGTTAAAAAAATTTCTTCTTTTTTGAATTTATTTTATTAATTAATAATCGGCAGTTCATTTTTGAGTCTTTGGATGATTCATTGATATTTATGAAATTTATTATTAAAATTGCTTTAGTGTTACTCGTGTTCTTCTTGTGACTATCTTGGTACATTTATCTTTATCACATTTATAATGACGACTACTCTACTAGCTGCCAAACGCAACCAGTACCATCCACCAATATATACATGTAGTTTATTTGTAAATACTCAAATATACATGTAGTATGTTTGTAAATACTTGAATATAAATATAATTGTTCATAAGACCCAAGAAAATTGAAGTGAGAAACTATTCTCCATTGAATATCACAATCAGTTAGAAAAATATCAACATTGCAATGCGTATGAATCTAACATTCCAAATCAAAACCCGAACTAGTGCAAACTGTATAAGAAGATATCTACTTTTTACAAATTTTCACTTGAGATACTAATATTTTATTTTATAATTTGAGGAATTTTTATAGCAAGTAACAGTTTTTCTGGAAGGGTTAGGTGGCATTTAATATTATATTAGTAAATTTATTTATATTTAATAAAATAGAAAATTATAAAAAATCAAGTAACCGCAACCTAGAGAAAAGGTTGCTAGGGATGTCACGGATGCCGTTGATGATTACTAGCTTATATTCATCTTCTCTCGTTCATCTTGATCCTATTGAAATCTTAATTTTCTTCTATCTTTGATGATGTCTAGTTTTCATCTTAATCATGAACATGAATCTGGAACTTATAAGGGTTTTTTAGGTTGTTTGAAACTGTTGTTATAGTGATTGATTTGGGTTCTGTAGAGATTTAAAGTGATATGAGTTTTTTTTTGGTTTATTTAAAGATCTAGTTGAACCTAAACTAGTTGTGTATAGTAAAATTCAATAACACCTACGAATTTCATCAACATTTGAAGAATTACAAATTAAAACATAAATCCGATAATTAAAATACAAATTTAACTGAAAAATAAATTAAATAATTGAAATTTTTAGAATAAATTAAAAAACATTGTTAATATTTATTTTATTTTAATAGTTAAGAACTAATATTAAAATATAAAATTTTTTTATTAGACAAAACTTGACGTGATATCTTCAAAAAAATTCTTTTTTTACATACAAGAAAAGGTTTTATACCTTAAATTCTGAGAAAAAAAAAGTTTAAGTATTCAAACTACAATTTGCAAGAAGTTAAATACGTTTTTGTTCAATTTTCCCTAAAAAATAAATTAAGCATATCAATGATCACTATCGAGTATCGACGCTAGGTTGTACGAAATTTTGTATCCGCAATACATCGTATTGATTTTCAGTTTGATTGAATCACAAACAAGTGAACTTCTATTATTGTTGCATCATTGGAATAATGCTTCAGGGTTTGAAACTTTGATTGAATTACAAACGCGCAATGTTATATTTCTCGAGACGATTAAACAATGAGAAGATTGTGGTCCATCTACTTTCTGAATCGTAGGCAATAGACTTGTTTTCCCATGTTAGACCATATTACATACATGCATATACATAAAGAAAAGTTCTAAACCGCTTATCTCATGAGTTCAAGTGATTGTTTGTTGTACTAGCCTATGTTGAGACCCAGAACCGGTTATGTTAGAATCATATACTAATATTTTGATCCATCCAATTCTATTAATACAAAGTTGTTAAGTTTGATCTGGCCCTATATCATTTGTACGTAATTATCATGATTAAACTTTTACTGCATTGGTCGCACGACGATCGTTGTGGTCCTTGTGGATGAGCGGATGGTTGCATTTTCTTTCCTTTTTTAAAGGGCCGGCCCATGATCTAATTATAAACATTTCTCAGCTCACGAAGTGATGCCCATGGGCCCTAATATACATTTTCTTTGATGCTATAAACTAAGTTAGGGTCTTCATTTTCTCCTACCCTAACACAGTTCGTCCCCATTGCCGCCGCCCCTCACCGGAGTTCTCCTTTCAGGTTAGTAACCCCGATTCCTGTTTCTATCTCTCTGCCACCCGGTTGTGAACCTAATTCTCACCCTGATCACTCTATTTTAGAACATTGTATATTCATTTAGATACTAGTATTTCATCTGTTTGAATAATTAATTTGAAATCCGTTGCGATCTATAGGGTAGAATGACGACCAGGTATAGGAAGAATCGCAAGAAGAGAGGGCACGTGAGTGCCGGACACGGTCGTATTGGAAAGCACAGGAAGCATCCCGGAGGTAGGGGTAACGCTGGAGGAATGCACCACCATCGTATTCTCTTCGACAAGTACCATCCAGGTTACTTCGGTAAAGTCGGTATGAGGTACTTCCACAAGCTCCGAAACAAGTTCTATTGCCCGATCGTCAACGTCGACAAGCTCTGGTCAATGGTTCCACAGGAGGTGAAGGACAAGGCCACCGCCGACAAGGTTCCGGTTGTGGACGTCACGCAGCTTGGATACTTCAAGGTGTTGGGAAAGGGGATGGTGCCTCCGTCGCATCCGATGGTGGTTAAAGCAAAGCTTATTTCGAAGACAGCTGAGAAGAAGATCAAGGAGGCTGGTGGTGCTGTTTTGCTCACTGCTTAGGTTGGTTTCAGTTTCTCAGTTCTTAACTTCATATAATTACTTGCGGTTTTAGGATAAGGATAGTTCTTCTGAACATGAATTTTGATTCTATCATGAGTTTGTTTTGAAATACAATAGTTCATATTTACGAGTTCATTAAAATGTTGTTCTTGAAGTGGCTATTTGTTTTCCTATGTAACGTAGGAACATGTGTCTTCATGTTTTTTTAATCCAATGGTTGTGTTAATCTTACTTGATACGTATTACTATGTGTACTTGCTGGACCTGTGGTATATCATCCCCAAATTGGCCATAATAAAAAATCAAAGAGAAACCAGTTAAAAACTGAACCACTAAACTGAATTGTTCGAGACCAAACTGATTCATGCGCACCTACTATTGTGCGGTTAGTTTGGTGCGGTGCATCGTCTTTGGAGTGCAGAGTGTGGACCGTGTGTACTATAATTGTTTCGAAGTGTCCAGATTGCAGACGATTCAACCTGAATGCTCCTTTTTCTTCCCAGATTGCAGAGAGTGGCTATTCTCCTTCTTTGAAGTCTCCTCATAAACTCGGAACTCCATTAATCCATTCAGTTTTAAACCCCTTGAAATATTTAAGAGTAAGATCATCGATAGCCTTTGTGAAGGAAGAAACCGAGTAACTCCCTGACCAATCCAACCCCCATCTCCAAACACCTTCCTTCACTTTCTATAATGTCCTCGCTAGATTCGATAGAGATTTGAAATAAGTAGTGTTGCAAAACTCGGCCTAGGCGGCCAAGTACTTGGTGAAGGAAGGTGTTGTTTCTCACTCTCTCGCATGAAGCCGGACCTAGTCGGGCTAGGCGGCTGGCTACTCGGATGAATTACCTGTTGTATACGCCGTTCTCTGTCTCAGTCTCTCACATGAAGGCCAAGCACTTGTATTCTTCTTCCTTCTCGATTGCACGAGATTTCTTCTTCCCCTTGATTTTTGGTAGTTGTTGATTTTCGTGTTTCCTTTTCGATTACACGTAAGTGTTGAACCCTAGGCCCGTCAATTTCTTGTCTTCGTTGGAGGTGAAGACGGAGATACAAAATCCGACGTGAACAAAAGGAATGGAGAGAAAGACGGGAAAGGAATCAATTTTACGTGAATAGTGGCGACTCTTCTAGGGTTTTTCTAAACAAGGCAGTGAATTAAAACCTAAAGTTTCAAAACCAAACCTCATTTTGCTCTAAATTTCAAATGAACCTTTTGTTTTATTTTAAAATTGTAAGATTTACCTTTAAATAGTTTAGCTTTAATAGTTTGAAGTGTTTAATTAATAAAATATACATATCATTTAGAAATATTTTTTAAATTTTTCGAGTACTCCCACCCACCACCTAGCGAGTTCCGCAACCTTAGAAATAAGGACTTGAGGTCAAGGTTTAACTCCCCAATTGAATTTTGTATAGACTCCATTGATATTCAGGGTCACATTTTAATTAAGATTCCAACGGGTCATTCAGCCTACCCTTTCAATAACCCAATAATTACTTTTTTTTTTCCAGATTGCATCCGTCTACATTCAATCTCCACCAACATTTTTCAGGAGGCCCAACTATTTTTCTTTTTTTTAAATCATTTGACAGCACCCTCAAGAAAATCACTTATTGTACTTTTCAGCTTGTTAATAATAGCAATAGAAGCCTTAAATATGCACATTAAATTAAATTTAGTAATATATGTACAAACTTGCTTGTTTGAGTTCTTAGAGCGAGTGTAGTGTGGGGTGTGCTCCTTATTTAAGAGTACAAGAACGAATTGGGGGGGGGGGGGGGTGGGGGGTGGGTGTAGGCCTGTAGGGTGAGATAACCATATGGGTATTGAGGATGACATCGCAAGGCTTGAATAGGGTACTCTCTCTCTCTCTCTCTCTATATATATATATATATATATATATATGTTTTTTTAATTTATAATTTAATAATTTGGTTAGTAGGTGGATATTAGAATATATGTGATAGAAAGTGACCACTATAACACAGTTGATGAGTTGAGTGGTATAAGTAGAAACTTGAAAATGCAATGCTATGAGTGTAAATGTTAGCAATCAGTACTCTAATAATGTTTTTTCTAAAAGCAAATGATTATATTAATTTCAAAGCCGAGATACATAAGAGTATGATAATGTGAAGTAAATATAAGCCGTCTTAAATAATTATAAGTCATTATTTATGATAAATCCGAATAAAAATTTATTATTTATTTTTTTAAAACTTTTTAGCGGCTAGAATTGAACCCGGGGCCTAGACTTAGAAATTCTAGATTGCTTACCATTTGGCCAATCCAGTACTTAAAAAAATAATAAATTTATAGTAATTCACACTCTTGGATTTTTATTAAAAATGGATCTTCAAATTTTAAAAATTAAAATAAAGGTTCTATTCTTTCGAGTTTCGTCTTTGAAAACAACGTCAACATATAAAACCAATAGAGTGAAACCAAAGTGTTGAGTCTTGATCGCCCACGTACAAAACTAGTCATTTAGAAAGTGGACAACTGGACATGCAAAACGCCAAGAAGGCCACGTTGCGTCACTTTAATTAAATACAAGAAATTTATTTGTTCTAAGCACAAGATCTAAGCTTTATATATATATTACTCTTATATAATGCATCTATCACCTAAAAAACTTTTAAATTTAAAAAGAGTAAATTTACTAAAATACCCCTTCTTTAAGTCCACAATTAATGAATTTAAACAAATAAATATTGAAAACATAAACGACAATTAATGAATTTAAACCAATACTTATAACTGAATTATTTCTAACCATATATTTTTAATATTAAGTTTTGATTCATGAGATCACCTAAATTTCTGTTTTCAATAAATCAAGTTCAAGAGATTTCACAAACACCAAAAAATGAAAGAGTCAAAGAGTTGAAATTTATAAACATTGCATTCTAACTCAGTTACATAATAATTGAAACTATAAAACATTACTCACACCTATACATACATATATATAATCAGCAACTTCATGATTCAGCCATGCGACAAAACTCTTCCAACAAACTGAAACACAAATAACTCAGAGTTAGCAATTTATTTCTTAATTTCAAAGTGACTCTCTCCTAATTTACTTTAACTTTTAAAATACCCCTTTTTAACCATTTCATTCTCTCCCCTAATTTACTTTAACTTTTGATATATTTAAAATATCTTTCTAACAATAAAACACCCTCTCACACAAACACAATTATCCACCCATATCAACATAATTTTCAAAATATTATTAACTTCTCCCTCCTTATTTCATAAATATAAATCTTTTTCTTATTTTAATGTCTTTTAGAATTTATTTTTAAAATTAATAAAATAGTTGATGCAAATTAAAAAAATAAAAAACTGACATTGTACGATACTTTTTCGTGACATTGAATTGTGCGAATAACATATTATTACATTTTTAAAAGCAACATGATGTAAAATAGAAATTATTTGCCGTCGCAGCATTGCGCGGGTACCTTGCTAGTATATATATATATATATATATATATCAAGTCTAAATGGTATGTATAAGAGCACGGGGTGTACATGTTTGAAGCATCTTATGTTTTAGTATCACATCAGTATAACACACTTCATATTTTAAGCATGTTTAAACTCTCTTACTATCCGCGCTTAGCACGCTTCAAAGATTTTTTATTTAAAAATTACTAATCCTCTCTCCTGTCTCCTTTTTTCTCACTTTTCTCTCTTCTACGACATTCAATCACCGAAGAACATCACATTTTTATGCTACCAAATTGTAAGGGGTGGTGTTACCCTTGATACCTCATTGCCAACTTAGCGTACCGAAGCTTTGCTTCAAGCACACCCCACACTCTAATAATACAACACAATAAACTTTAACTTACAGCTTTTCTTCTAAACCACAAAGATTTTTAATCCAATCGATCATCCCATTGAATGTCCTTCTTCCTATTATACTTATTTTTTTACTAAAGTAAATCTAAAAAAATCTCAACAAAAAGCCTGAGTAAAAATCTAAAAAAAAAACCTTTAAAGTAAAAAAAAAAGTCAATTAAGCAAAATTTACATATAATATGAATTATTGAAAAGTACATATATAATTATATAAACAAAAAAAACTTTACAGCATCATTGTTAATCTGGAGGTTTTTTTAAAAAACTTCATAACCATTAGAACTAATATCTATCGTTGATTATGAAGACGAACAAAAAAAAGAGAAATTTTTTGAGCAAAAAACATTAGTGGAGTGAGCTATTTGTTAATAGAAGGTGATCTGATTTGGGCATTTGATCCTACTTTTCTAGACTCAAATATCTATCAAATATATAGGTTTTAAAATACCCGAATTATATCAAAATAACCAGAATTCTATTGCTATAGTTTTCTACAAAAAAATAAAAATAAATAAATAAATATATATTAGTTTCTGCTTGGTTTTTGTAGCACTGTTGCGAAAAAACACATAGGTGAGACTATGACTATTTATCTCTCACAGGAGTATAAAACAAATCAAATTGCTGTCCAAAACCAAACCAAAAAAAAAATAAAATCCAATTACACAAATACACTAACAATGAATCTTGATAGTTCTTGAACACTTGATAGTTCTTATAGTAGGTTTGAGCTACACCATGTTTTAAATTTTATTCCAAGATATTGAACTTTCTGGGTGTTTTTGATCAGTCAAAATAGGATGATTTTGAAGTTTTTTGGCTACTCGCTTTGCTCTTTAATTAAATTATTGTTTAATTGATTGTATAATCATTTGAGGTTTATGTGTTTTTGTTGTAAAAAGTAACAAACCATGTGGATACTTTTAAAAAGGAGTTGATTTATACATAATATATTTTTTTTATATATAACGGATACAAGTGATTAATAACATATAATACAACTTGATAATGCATCAAGTTATGTATGACTATTTTATTATATACAAATCACTACTTTAAACTAAAAGTGAAAAATAAATAATTATTTATGAGACAATGCGTAACACCCACTCCGAAGCAATTGAGTTCACCAGGTTCCTTAAGTTTAAGGAAAACATCACTACTAATGTTTTGAGTTAGCTTTCTCTTTCCTTCATTAAGTTTAGTAGTTTACCAAGCCACTAGGTACCTTCTCCCACCCTCACCTCACTTTCTCTTTTATCTCTTTCTTCTTTCTCTTTCCTCTCTCTTCTTTCTCTTATTATATGCTATAAAATAAAAAGTAGAGTAATATTAGATTAAGTTATACCGACTTTTGAGTTAAGAAGTAGAAGTTAAGGGGAAAGTGATATAACACTGGTGTAAAAGTTGGATCATCAACATCCATCGTATCTTTTTCATACTCTCTCATATGACGCATCAGTGCAACATTAGTTTTTCTTACCATCTCTCTTTTAACCCACAAACCCTCACAACCATCTTAGCTTTTACCAAAATTTATTTTTATTTTTATAACACTTATTATTAATTTAAATAGTTTAATTTTTGTAAAGAAAATGTAAGACAAGACAAAATATAAAATATTATATTTTATAAATTTTAATATTTTAACCTTACATAATAAAATATTAAAAGATAAAAAATACATAATTTTCAAATAAAAAATATAACTAATCATTGCCTTTGTTTATCGGAAGTCGTGAATTGTGTTCAATTAAATTTGCTTGTAGGTTATGATGTGTTTCTTGATTACGGACTTCTTGAACATTAGTCGCGAATTGCTCTTTGCTAATTTCTTTGTCATCTTCCTCATCAATTTGAATGTTGTTTTCATCGAATGACAAATCGCGTTACTTTCATCTTCTAATATCATATTGTGTAATATGATGTTACCACATTATTTTTCGTATTTTTCCGGGTGCCACGATCTTGTCGGGTTTTGTATTACGTGTTAATGTTGTTTTACCACACCAGAACAATGCTCTAGATCCTTCCTTACCGCTTCTTGCACGACTTTAAATCTTAATCGTCTTGCATCAATAGGGCATCTGAATGTTTTGACAAAAGTAACACATTTGGGATGCCATAGGTTCAAACGAGAACTATTTTTCGTACGAGAACTGAGAGAACCAATCTTGACCGTTCATTTTGGATAATGGAATTCATGGATGAAGAGTGAGGGGATTGAGTGTGGCAGAGTGCATGTAAGGAATTCATGGGTGGGCAATCCAATTGAAGGAAGGGGAATTTGATGACTAAGATTGGTTCTCGTACAAAAAAAAGTTCTCGTTTGAACTTTTACCCATTTGGGATATATCCATGTGCAAGATAATATTGTGCTTGTAGACTTGAAATGAACACTCCGGTTAGCTTGTTATAATTTTATAAGCCTGAACCATCTCAATATGATCTAGTGGTAGGATAACTAGGGAAGATATGAAACAACCACAAAAATAGTTAGGCAAAGTGCATCAGAGCACAACTCGATTTTTTTTCAAAAAATCTGCTAAAGAAGGAATTCCCTTTTAAAAGAAAGATAGATTTATAAGTTCCACTTATTTTGCATAATCGCATTTTTTCTGTTTATTTTTTATAGTCTATGCTAATTTTCTTATTTAAGTCATGATACAAGTCTACAAATAATCTAAAAAAATAAGCCTGGTTTGTAAGTTTCTAAACACCATTATCAGGCCATCTTTATGGCAACTCAATGGGTTGTTGGCAGATTAGCATCAAATCGTACGTCTTTCCTTACCAACTCAAAAGTTTATACAATTTTTATTTTATTTTAGAATATATATTAAGATAGAGAAATAGAGAAGACGGAAGAGAGAGAGATAGAGAGAAGGTGCCGGTGTTTGAGGATAAAGCCGATGGACACGACGACAACCTCAAACCATCGGGTGAATCGGTTAGCATCGGCTTAGCAGATATGGAAACGAAGATGAACATTTTAGAATATAATTTGATAATAAATATAATTGATTATTATATTATGTCGTGGTGGAATGATAAAATAAGAAGCAGGAGGTCCATATGAGGTGGAATCCAGTTGTAGGAGGGACCAAGTAATCCTTTTTAAGTACACCGTCAACCGTACATAAAATCTTCTTTTTCTTGATTATTATAATATTCATTCTCTAATGGATTGAATCTACAAGCGCATATTAGCATATATATTGGGATAGAATTAAATAAAAAGGAAATTAAAGTAAAAAGTGTAATAGGGATGATTATTTGATATTTTTTGGTATATACATCAACTGATAATTGTTAGTTCATCATCTTTATTGATTAAAACTAGTTCTTCATCGATTTCTTTTTGATGAATCCAACATATTCATCACTTTTTAGATGAAAGCATTTTGTTCATCAATAAATTATTCCAAAATTTTGGTTTCAAAATCTACATTTGAAAATCACTTTTGCTCTTTAAAAAGTGATGAATATATTGGATTCATAAAAAATAAATTGATGAAAAACTAGTTTTAATCAATAAAAAGGATTTTTTTATTGCCTCTTACCCTTTTTACCATAAAATCATTTTTACTTGATCTCTACCGTATATATATATATAGGGATGGGATCAAATAAAAAGAAAATTAAAGTAAAAAGTGTAAAAGGGATAATTATTTGATCATTTTTCGGTATATATATCAACTGATAATCGTTAGTTCATCATCTTTATTGATTAAAACTAGTTCTTCATCAATTTCTTTTTGATTTCAAATACATATTTTGAAAACAAAATTTTGAAATAATTTGTTGATGAAAAAATGCTTTCATCTAAAAATTGATGAATATGATGGATTCATCAAAAAGAAATTGATGAAGAACTAGTTTTAATCAATAAAAATGATGAACTAACGATTATCAGTTGATATATATACCGAAAAATGATCAAATAATCATCCCTTTTACCCTTTTTACTTTAATTTTCTTTTTACTTGATCTCTACCCTATATATATATATATATATATAGAGAGAGAGAGAGAGAGAGAGTCTTTATGATTTGTGTGGCACATATTAATTTGCATTAAATAAACTTTAACATTTTATATTTTAAAAATTAATATAATGCGTGCAAAAATTATACTTAACTTAATTTCCATTTAATGTAATTTTGATATGAATAAAAAGGTTCAATATAGTAGTTCAAATATGGACCATCGTTAATTGCTTTTTCTTATTTGTTTGCCTAACGTGTGTGTTGTAATGTTGATTATATGGACTTATGAGAGACAATGGTAGAACATAGTTGGCCAATACAACATAACACATGTAATAGAAAATTACAAATTTCGTTTCTATTGTTTGTATAAAATTTTATGTTTCGTCCTTTGATTTTTAAAATTGTGCTAATAGTTAATATGGTTTAAGTTTTATAAAAAATTGGTCCTTTAACAGTTAAAGATAACAATTCGAGTGCTAAAATTTTGTAAATAACACATTTTACCCTTTTCTCATTTACCACTTTTAGTCTTTTATCATTTCATTTTGTTGTATTAATGGTCCTTTATGTAAAAAAATTTTTTATTACTTTTTAAGTAATTAACTTTAGTTTTAATATTTTTAAATGTTGTTAATATTATCTTATAAAAGAAATTAGTTATTTATCATATGATATTTTTTGTTTTAATTTTATCCAAATGTATATCAAATATTTGAAGTTCTAAAATTCTTATTTTATTTAAAATATATTTCTGATAGTTTTATTTTTTAATTAATAATATTATTATTTAATATCCTATAACCTTTTTATCAATATTAGTACATTAGAAGATACTCATGTAAAGTAGGTATGAGCCATTTAAATATTTATACATGTTTTAATAAAATTTATTTCATTTGATTTCTAATACGCTTTTTTAACTTACAACAAACTCTATTTGAATTATAATTGTATGTAACTAATATTTTTTTTCTAATAATACAAAAACTTGTTTAAATGTTGCATTGAATGCAATATCACCAACAATAGCAAGTTACAAGCTGGTAATCTCACTCTAGTGACCTTAACACTCACCTTTGAGTACCTGCAAATGAAACGATGACGGCAACTTGCTGTAAGAGATAACATTACATACATGTAATGTTTAACAAAGTTAGTTGCATTATTAGAGAAAAAAATAAAATTGGCGCATACAAAAATAATTTAAGCAGTGTTGGTTGTATTTATAATGCATTATTAGAGAAAAAAAATAAAATTGGCGCATACAAATTGGATATATTTTAATGAACTAAACTCTATATAATTTATAATAAAAAGATGTAAAACAATTCTAATAGAAAAATAAACAATTTATCAAATAGCTAGTGTTACTTGTAATTTCTATTCATAACACATACATTTATCCAAACCCTAGGTTTCATGTCCGTTTAAAGAAACAAACCCGAAATCCATTTATGAAAGAAGTGCACAATTTGTTTGTTAGGTTTATGTCTAGATTGGGCCAAAACCGGTTAAACGCTTGCTAAAACCTAAGACCAACATTGGTCTTGTAGTCCGCGTATTGATTAAGGATTAAGCCTTTTTTATTTCGGGCCTGCCAGAGTTCAGGTTGGTCCAACCAGGATTTCAGCCATGCTTACTCAATATATTCAACTTTTTCGGTCCAAAATCAAACATCATAAGCGGTATATTGTAATGTCCCTCATTGTCTCTCCCTTTTTATGCCACTTTAGCCACAAATCAATCAGTCTCCATCCTCATCTTTCACCCATATTTGAAACCTAGAAAATACTTATCTTTCTACTCATTCACACTAATCCTATTTTTTAAATATAAAACATGTATTTGTATGTGTGAGAAGAGAGAGAGAGAGAGAGAGAGAGAGAGATAGAGAAATTTTGCAGGGTGGCGAGCGGGAAGAGACACCGCATGGAAGAAGAAAGGGGTCCGGGTGGTGTTTTGGCAGGGACCATAAACTATATAGGCTCTTCTAGATTGATTCCTCAGGTATACCTCATATCATAATGAAACAAACTAAACAAATAATGAGAGTAATTATATCATTTAAGAAAGTGATTAAACAAGTTTAAGAATATTTTATGATGAATGTTTATCCTAATAATACATCATTCGACAATGATGTGCAATGTCATGTCTTTACCTATCATGTCATGGTTGTTTGGTAACTTAGGGAAAAGTTTAATGTTAGGTGAAAAATATAATTATACAATTTGTCTTTATCCCCATTTGACATAGATAGAACATTAACAAGTTAGACAAATGATACGCTAAGTATTATGTATCGTATAATCAAAACTATAATTACCCATCGGATACTTAAAATTTGTTCTAATAAGAAAACCTTAATATGTTTTATTTACGAGAATTAATATCATATAAATTTCATCTTGGACAATAAAAAAAACATGTACTAAATTGATGAAATTATACGGTGAAATTGTTTTTTTTTAAGAAAAGATGTGTGGGTAGAATTAAATAAAATAATAAATAAGAGGACTTATCATGCAAATATAAGCAAATTACAAGTTGTTAAGGTATCGTTTGCTTATATTATATGTCAAGTAGCAAAGGGAGATGCTCCTATCAACTTATCTCGGATACTGCACTTCCCAACTCAACTCAACCTCATAAAGTAAACCCACTCTTTTATGTAGTAATTATTATTATTCCCATTTCCATTTGTCCTCAAAGACTCCAAATTTGTTAGTTAGTCTCCAGAAATACAATACTTTTATTATTATTATTATTATTATTATTATTATTATTATTATTATTTAGTCATTTATATTAAATTTACAAACAATTAGCTTCGTCAAAGATTCCAAATTTGTTAGTTAGTCTCGATAAACACCAACACTTTTTTTCTTACACAATAAAAAGTGTACATTTAAACTAAAATATTCTTAAATATGTGATTGAAAAAAATAGTTAGAGGAGTAGTGATAAAAAAGTAATGATTGTTTTTTATAATAAAAAAATATTATATACAAATCATCTCTTTTTAGCTTATTCTTCAAGAGAATCAAAAGTACTTTTTGTTTTTTTGGATATTGTGCTGTAAAAAATGAAAAAAAGGTTATATTTCGCAAGACTAAACATAATATGACTTCAATATTGTTTTTTGTATTTGTATTTATGTAAATTAACTACTTGTATCACGGTGTATTCTTACAGATTTTTCGTGATATAATTAGTTTGTAATAAAATTTTAAATAACAAATAATATGTTCCGGCTTTAGGCTAAGAGTAACACCCTTCCTCTTCCCAAATCAACCCAAATGTCAGATCATTGTCACATCAGTTTTTTTACATTTTTCTTTCCAACCCAAACTAACCAAAAACTCCAGTAGCACCTTTCCCAAATCAACCAAAATATTTTCTCTCTCATACTCTCTCTACAAAATTAAAAAAAAAAAAAAGAAGAAATCGATTGATGCTCGGGTTGGTGAAACCGAAAACTATTTACGAGGCAGAACTCAAAGGGGGGCGCATAGCGGTGCTCCTAAAGACACCCGCCCAACCCAACGTTACCTGAAGCCATGCGGGTATCCCGCTACGCATGGACTTATAGGATGATTTATCTTTTATGTTTGAAAGGTAAAGAAATAACATATTTTTAAGGAATAAAATTAAAATGATTTACAAACTTTTTTTAATAATTTAGTTTTTATTTACTCTAAAAACTCTAAAACTAAATAAAAGACTAACTTATGTCATATCTATTAGGGCAAATTGCATGAAAATGTAATAAATTTTGTCTTAGTTACCATTGTATACAACCAACTTTAAATTTTTAAAAATAATACAATTAACTTTCATAATCCTCTCATTATATGTAAACAACTTTTTTATGTGTCTTATACAATGAACTTTGTTATAACTTTCATAGTATACAGCAAGTTGTATACAATGAGAGAGTTATGAAAGTTGATTGTATTATCTTTAAGAAAATAAAGTTGATTGTATATAATGATAATTAAGACAAAGTTGATTGTGTTATAATGCAATTTGCGTTATCCATTAAACAATTCTATCAATTTATTGTGGTAAAATTAAGTCTCAAGAGTCCATTTAAATTGAAAATTTAATTTGATTCTAGCTTTTATGAGTCAAAGTTCTTTAATTTGAAATAAAAATATTCGATATAATTTCATGTATGCTATTCTTAAATCTTAAAATATCGTCCCACTTTAATTTTTAAATATCGTATTTACCTTTTATAAAAATTAAATATCATATTTAATCAAATTTTTAGTTTTATTATTTTAAATTTTTTTATAATTAGTTTAAATTCTTTTTAGTAATAACCAATAAATATTTAATCTTATTGCTTTTAATTGTAATAATAATGATCGATGACTTGTACAAAAAATACAATCACATCTCTTTGTATCATAATACTTTTTTGCTATCACGTCTGCCCTCTCCCTCAAATCAACACTTTCACCTTTGGTCTGGGTATTGACACCATCTATCGCCATTTTTTTAAACTATCATCTATTTCACATTTTATCATTATTTAGTATTTTTTTATTAATGTTTAATATTTATAATTTTTTAAACCAGTCTGTGTATTATATGGGTATTTAATCCAATATAATTATGTAATTCCTAAAACATAGATCATCTATTAAATTGTTATTATGATTGCGAAAATGAAAAAATTGGCTATGAAAAATCTTTGCATGAATGAGATGCTTTAGAAAAATTGTAACATTTTTCTTAAAGATAGAAATTGGTTATATGCAATACTATTTTAGACAAATTTCAATGTACTTTATATAGTTCGCCTTTATTGTTTAATACGAATGCGAAACATACGAGTCAATAAACTATCAATAATTTTTAATAAACTTAGATCATTCTAAAACTATTAAACTATATAACTAGTAATCAATAAACTATCAATTGATGGGTATTGGGGTGGACATGTCGGAAGTAAGACAATATGCAGAAAGGATAGGCTGTAAACCAAGTGTTGATGTTTTCTTTTAACTCGGAGTCCCGATAAATGTTAGTATGAAAAAGGCATTCCACTGGGAGAAAGTATCTAATTTGTTGGAGGGTAGGTTGGTATCGTGGAAGAAAAATCTTCTGTCTTATGGGGACTCTGGTTAAATCGGTGCTTACCGGTATACTTCCTTTCCGTGTTCCGGGCCCCGGCCAGTATCCTTTTATTATTTGACAAATAAATAAAGCATTTCTTTGGGGTGGGGGTGGATGGGGGTCTGAATGTAGGGGTGAGCAGAAAAAACCGAAACCGAACCAAAAACCAAAAAACCGAACCAATGTAGAAACCGTCGGTTTTGGTTTTCAAATTTTCAAAAACCGACTTTTTCGGTTTGGTTTTGGTTTTTACAATTTCAAAAACCGAAAAAACCGAACCAAACCATTCCAAGGGACAACAATGTAAATATACATGTCTAAAAACTCAAATACTCTATGATTTTCTCATTTACATAGCCAACTCCCACTTACATTAGGATTCCACCAAAGTGGTTTTACACTAATTCAGATATCCTTCGCAGTTGCAGCTTTGTTTAGTCATTGGGCTACTCGATTGAGTTCACTAACATTACTTCATTTCGAGTCAATAAGTTCACTTCTTTTCAATTTATCCATTTTCACTTAATATAGAAATCCAATTCTAGTTGTTTATCTCGATTTTCATATTCTAGTTTTTTGAGTTGTATGCAGTTCATTTGGAGTTGGTTGTCCATCTCAATTTTCAGTTTTGCTAATATGTTATTTATCGATTTGCTTTGAGTTTTGATTTATTTCAACTTTGGCTTTAAAGTTTAAACATATGAACGTCATTTTGCTTCTATTAATTGAAATATATATGGCTTGAATTAGGTGGTACAAATCTTGATGTTTTTTATATAGCTTCAATATCGTTTAATTTTATAGCTTTACAATGATGGTTGTATGACTTCAAATCTTGATGGTTAAAATGGAAAAGTTGTAAAACTGAACTAAAAACCGACTTCAAAACCAAAAACCAAACGGTTTTGGTTTTCCAAAAACCGACATTTTCCCCTATAACCGAACCATGCTCACCCTTATCTGAATGATAAAAAAAAATTGTTGGGTTAATCAGGGAGTTGTTATAGCTAAGAGAGATAGAGGGGGGGGGGGTGGAAATTGGCTATTTAAAAGCTTTTAACTTGAGTTTATTGAGTAAATGGTGGTGGTGCTTCTGGATTGAAAAATGATCTCTTTGGAATAAAAGCTTTTAACTTTGAGTTTATTGGGTAAAGGTTGGACTTGATTTAGCTAGATTGGATGTCCATCTTCTATCTTTTCTTAAATAACGGTTGGTAATGGTAAATCTATTCAATTTTGGAAAGATACTTGGTTGGGAGATATCTGTCTAGCTGAACAATTCCCTAGAATGTTTAAAAAGTTTGGCATAGACAGGGTGTCGGTGGATGATATGGGACATTGGTCACCAGCGGGGTTGGTGTGGTCCGGGTGGGATATTCAAAGGGTCACAGGGAGGGTTGTAGTAGAGTATAATGAGTTAATATCTACCTTGCAAAATAATAAAGAGGACATTAGAGAATGGTCATTAAGCTTGGATACTAGGTACTCGGTGAAACTGATGTGGAGCTTGATAGCGGAGAAGACTTTTCAATTTGTCAGTATCTTCAACACACCTTATGGTCAAGTCTTGTTCCGAAGAATTTTTGTGTTTTTGCTTGGAGAGTCGATCGAGATCGTATTCCCGTGTGCTCTAAACTCAACGACAGGGGTATGGATCTACCTTCTGTATTGTGTCCTAGATGTCAAAGGGAAGTGGAATCTGTCATACACGCATCTTTTCCTCTCCACTTTTGCAGCCGGTTTGGTTCAAAATTCTCAATTGGTGGGGCATTCAATACAAATGTGGTTCAAGTTTTGGAGAGTTAGAAGATGCTGCAAAGAGTTCTATGTCAATTTGGCAGTTAAAATTATGGGAGTTGGGCATCAGAGTGACGACTTATTTTGTATTGAAAAACCACAATACGGTGGTCTTCAAGCAACTCCCTATTGATATAACTAATGTTATTTTTGAGACACAACTATCACTGTTTTAGTGGCTAAAATCGCGTGCAAATAGGGGCATGCTTTTATCTTGGCATGAATGGTTGTCGACGCCTTTTACCTTGATGAAAATAGGATATCAGCGGTTATGTTTAAAATAGAAGGGGTGTCAAAATTTTTGGGAGTTGAACTCCCATTTCTTCACGACTTGTGGAGACTTGATGTACACAATGGCTGTAACTTTGTTCCATTTTAAAGGTTGATAACAAAATTAATATGTCTGCTTTTCAAAAAACTAGTAGAAATATATTTATATATGTTAACAAATTTACACGGATGAGCCTATATAGCGGGTACAAGAACACAAGCCACTAGTCAATCAAGTATGTGCTGTGGAAATTTTTGGTATTTTTTAGCTATGATATGTTGAGTCCACTAAAAATACTAACTATACTACGAACTATAAGCAAACATAGTAACAGTGGCAAATCATTGAATCTATAGGGATTAAGTTAAAACTATAAACATTGAAATTATTTGAAGGGGATGGTTTTGAAAACATATAGATAAAAGTTTTTGTTTTGTTTAATTATAGTCTAACATGTAGTAAACTTGGAATTTTGAAAGAAACAATTAAGGAAAAAAACATCAAACTCTAAGGTACAATAACAATTTTGTTTCAGATGTTATTGCCAATAGTGTATTATACGAGCTCATTGTTGGTATCAAAATGCTTATCACTAGGCTAAAAGGAATTTATGGTGGTCAAAACGCTATCTCTTTCTTAATTATTGAGTAGCCTAGCTCGCACATGAGTCGAATTATTTCGGAGATGTTATCCCATACCAATACTCATCACTTGATCAAATTAGTTATAGTCATTAACAAGCTCTATCAACAACTTCTAATTTACGAAACAATCAGTTTAGATATAAGTGTCCTAAACGATTCATGGCATTCAAATGATTAAAAAAACTCTTAAATCCTTATTGAAGCTAGCATAAAACTCAAATGGAACCTGATTTCGAATAAATTAACACGCAAGTTTGATTAATTCTCTTATCATTTTATCTAATTTCATAATATGAAGTAGATATCTGCTACAAAATCTAACATGTTAATCAACACCTATATTTAATTCTTATACAATTCCGTAATCAAGAATGAAGATGACAATTTGCTACCAAATTCTCAAATGATTGATGAGGTTGTAAATATATGAAACTCGTAATAAATCAATAACCATTCAAGAATAGAAATTAGATGAAAAACCAAATGATCAAAACACACTATCTTAAACAATCATCTAAAATAATTTATAATTACTTGAAACCGTAAAGTTGAATTAAAAAAAAGCCAGTCACATAAGATTGAATTCATACCCAAATCAAGAGGAATTCTTTTGTTAGTGAGTTCCCAACGAAAATCACTGACAACAAAACTCCTCCCTCTGATGGACAAAAAACCCTGTATCCGATGGGGAACCCATTCTCCGACCTCGATTTGATCGGAGAATTCCCGAGTTGACCGGAGATGGGAACGGGGACGAGGATTTTTCGAATAGGGGCGGGGATGGGGATATCCCTCGGTTCCCCGAACCCATACCGACCCGAACCCGCACATATTATATATATATATATAAATTTTTAATGTCAAATTTCTCATATAAATATGTATTTGTATTCAATTTAACTTTCTTACATTAATATGCATATCAATAAGATTATTTTTTGTTTGAACAAGCATGATTGTTTCGTACGATTTATTAAACATAGAGAATGTGACGACCACGATTTTCCAAAATTTACCATTTACAAAAATCTTGCCATTTTATCAGAAAACATGCAACGGAAGTCTTTAGCCATAAAATACATCTTACCGAAACGATAAGAGATTACATCAGTTTGAAAATCACGACATCACGTTCATAAACATTAATCATAAAGACATAAATTGTTTGATGCGATAAAAAAAAATGGTATCATCTAAGACAGTACACTACCCAAAGTCCTTGTCTCACAAGCAAACTCTAAGCAACCTGCACGAGTACAAGACACATTTCAAGAAACAAGTGTCAACTTAAAGCCTCGTGAGTCAATAGAGTTAAGAAAAGATTCAATTAAAACATAACATACTTTAAGCGGTAATATCAGAATAAATAATAATCCATTCCCGCCCATTCATATAGTTGACCAACCCATCATTTGACATTTAGCACATAACGGTCAGCTAATCATAGTACCTCAAACAGTTATTTCATATACTCCGTTATCGTAATTCTTTAAATCATAATTATCATCATCATCACAATCATCAATAACGGTCTAGGGATATTATCTTAACCCACGATATAGACCCGATTCACGAGTTACGTTATTACCCGTCTAAGAGTCATTGGAGCGCGACTTCCAGTAATTCTTAGGCTGTAACATCTCCCGCTATCGCTACTCCGGCGACGTGGTATACAACGTATTCCACAATGCCGTTCAGGTGAAGTAATAACGGTGTTTTACCTCTTACACCTCCTCACACCCGCATGATATTTAATAAGGTACAACCTCTAGTACCAAATATCATTCCAATGAGTATAAATACATCATCACGTTGTCCCGGACTTGTCATGAACGTCCGGTAACCCACAAATGGCTAGCACTTTTCCTAGAAGGTTCAACCTACTAGGCATCATTAATAAGGATTGGACTACCCCCATCCCAAGGTCTCGTAAATCAATATTACGTTAAAACTCATAACTTCATCACATAGCATAATCATCATACGATTTCATAACACGTAACAATCATATATATATATATATATCTCATATTTCATGCATAGGTAATATATAAACACATATTATCATTTTATAGTAAATCATTACTTTTGAAAATATATCATTTTTGTCTAGTACTCGGTTTTGAGAAATATTGAACTCACCTTAGTCCAGATAACGAAACACACGAGCTTGAAAAGACAAATAACGCTCAAGGATCGTCAAGAACGCGAACTCAAACGCCACAAATAACCCATTGAAGGTTACTACGTTAAAAACACGATCCAAAGATTCTAGAGAAGTCTAAACTAGCTTAGAATACTTAGACATGCCGAAAAACAACTCGCGACCAAAGATTAACGTGTCACACGCTAATAAACTTCGTAAAACGCACACACACGACATGCATGCAACTCGTATATCTTAAGAATCGAACTAGAAGCGTAATATGATAGAAATATACCTCTCGTGTTCACCCACGTGAAGCCTTGGTCAAAACTACGCCCTCGACGGTGTTTCCGAACTCCCGTAACTAAAGATACGATTACAAACGAAACCCGACACTAACGTAGGCTCAAGGATCTCGGGAAAACTCGTAAATTTAGCAGAGTAACGACTCTTGAAGTTGGTGTGTGAAAATGGCAGCCAAATAACTCATATTTATAGAGTTGCTGAGAACGCGTCGCGTCGCGACCCACCGACGTGACGCGTCGCGTCGCGACTCCCCGTACACGCCAAGTCTGCCACACGCAAGGTTCTGACACACGTAACAGTTTGACACACGCAACCGGCTGACGCATGCATCCGACAACGCGTTGCGCCGCGACCTTCAACGCGTCGCGTCGCGTCGCGACGTATGCAGGATTTCATATTTTCTTTTGTTTTTCTCCAACTTTCAATCATTTTATTAAATAATAATAATATCCTTATTTATTATCAAAATAAATAAACTCAATAAATATTATTTATTTCTTGGTAAATAACATTACGATAATTGTTTCGAATTTCCGTTCGTTACAGAGAACTAAAATAACTAACACGATAATTGTTGTAGAATCATCTATTGAAGTATTATAAACGTTTTTATGGACATATATGTTAGAAACATCATCTATTTGATTGATAATGTTATGTGTATTATAAAACGATTTAGCAAATATATTATGTCTTTTATCAAGAAGTCAAAAATATTATCTATCTTATGAAACTATTAAAATACTAGATTTATTACATTTTGATATGAACCGGTAGAAAGGATTAAGTTAGATTTATAATTATAGTGTTGTATGAAAATCCTCTATTCTTCGCGAAGATCACCGATACACTACGGGGACAGAGATGAGAATGAAAGTCAATTCCATGACGAGAATGAAGATGAGAATAATAACTAGGGTTAGAGAATGAGGATGAAAGTCAATTTCCCGACCCCATTACCATCCCACTGATGTGTCCTCTTTCCTTTTTTCTTGCTTTTTCCTCTTGTGTTGTTGGAGTCACCAGGTCACCATACCTCCACGTTTTTATTTATTTCTTCTTTAATTGCCATCTCACCCTTTGTTTTCTTTTTAGTTGACACAAATTACATGAACATAGCTTCAATTAATCTGACTTTGACAAAAGTAGTCCTTGTAGTTTGATATTCATGTTACTTCATTTTTTCTGCTCAAGTAAACTTTAAAATATCTAAGATTTTTATAGTAAAAGATTCCACATTGTAGCTCAAGTCTCATTGAATTTTTATGGCTTTGATAATGCTTCAAAACTTGCATCCGTTTTCCGTTTCTTGTAACACCCAGAATTATAAAGAAAAATACAAGAATTAAGAATCTTTATAATAACTTATATTATATTAGCAAACATTTCACTATTTGGTTCATTATGAAACATTTAGGTACACAAGCATCTAAAATGTTGTATATTTAGTCATGTAAGTGTGTACTTTTAAGCATTTATCATGTTATTAATCAAATTTTTGAATGGTACAAGTAAATTTTTTTGAGTGCTAAAATGCTGACAAAATTGTTGATATGTTATTATTAAAACACTATTAATTTCTTAAGTTTTTGTTAAAAACAATAAGGTTTGTACTAAAACATAATTTTTTTGGTATAAAGTTGATTTCACTCAAAGAAGCTTGAATCTGTTTTTGAGTTTTTGACCCGACTCATTTTAACTTAAGGGTCCTAATCTTCATCAACTACGTACTATTTTATATATATATATATATATATATATATATATATATATATATTAATTTGTTAAAAAAACGTACGTAATAAATACCTATGAGGACAAAATTTGATAATTAAAATACTTTGAAATTTTAGATATAAATCAACAACTACTTTAATTGCTATAAATGCAATTGTGTAACCTCTTACCAGTGCTACAAACACAAATTAATAAAAATAATACACCTGCTTATATTGTTTTATATATTGCATTAAATAAGAAAAAAAAAACATTACACAAAGAAAGTAAAGAGCAAAAGAAATTAATTAAGAATGTTTTTTGATTTTCTAAAATATAATTATATTATTATGTTGTATTTAAATATTAACATAATAATACAACTTATGACATAACAAGTAACTTTTAAAATTTAAATTTATTGCCATGTTTGTTGTAGTTGTTTATATATTTTTAGTGATATTTTTTTGTCTTCTTGTATTTAAATGATTTTTCTACCTTTTATTTCGGTCCAAATATAGAGAAAATGACAATTGAAAAACAAAAAAATACAGTCGATGAAAGATAGTTGCAAGTCAATTAAAATATTTGGCTAAGCCTAATAACATATATTTAGAGATTATTATTTTTTTTACTTTTATAGTATACGTTTGTCAAACTATTTACCTTTTATGTGCGTACATAATGTTATATTGCTACCAGCTTTTTAAAATACTATCATTTCAAAGTAAAATTTTAGGCAAATAAACTTAGTAGAAAGTTACAACCATTTATGTCTACATTTATAATAGAATTTTTATCATTAATTATGAAATATATTTACGTTATTATGATAGTGCAACGTTTGAACTTTTTATAACGTATTCAATAAATGTTTTAAAGATTATAAATACACTATTTATATGAATAATTTCTTTATGATGTGACTAATTAGAATATGCTTACATGTTTTTTACTATATTTATATCAATTATATTTTTCATGATACCTGTGATGCCAATAAAATAAAAAATATCCAAATAATTTATATTTTTCATAAATACAATTATAATATTTATATCCTTACAAACTTATTATTTATTATTATTATTATTTACATATTTTAAATTATAAAATAATTTTTTATTATGTAAGATAAAACATTATGACGTCAATTTATTAAATTATAAAACGATCTGGATTATTATTGTTATATTGCTACCAACTTTTTAAAACGCTATCATTTTAAAGTAAAATTTTAGGCAAATAAAGTTAGTAGAAAGTTACAACCATTTATTTCTACATTTATAATAGAATTTTTATCATTAATTATGAAATATATTTATGTTATTATGATAGTGCAACGTTTGAACTTTTTATAACGTATTCAATAAATGTTTTGAAGATTATAAATACACTATTTATATGAAAAATTTCCTTATGATGTGACTAATTAGAATATGCTTACATGTTTTTTTACTATATTTATATCAATTATATTTTTCATGATACCTGTGATGCCAATAAAATAAAAAATATCCAAATAATTTATATTTTTCATAAATACAATTATAATATTTATATCCTTACAAACTTATTATTTATTATTATTATTATTATTATTTACATATTTTAAATTATAAAATAATTTTTTGTTATGTAAGATAAAACATTATGACGTCAATTTATTAAATTATAAAACGATCTGGATTATTATTGTTATATTGCTACCAACTTTTTAAAACGCTATCAATTTTAGGCAAATAAACTTAGTAGAAAGTTACAACCATTTATGTCTACATTTATAATAGAATTTTTATCATTAATTATGAAATATATTTACATTATTATAATAGTGCAACGTTTGAAATTTTTATAACGTATTCAATAAATATTGTTTTGAAGATTATAAATACACTATTTATATGAATAATTTCTTTATGACGTGACTAATTAGAATATGCTCACATGTTTTTTTTTACTATATTTTATATCAATTATATTTTTCATAATATCCGACTATTTGTGATGTCAATAAAATAAAAAATATTTAAATAACTTATATTTTTCATAAATACAATTATAATATTTATATTCTTACAAACTTATTATTTACATATTTTAAATTATTTAAAATTATAAAATAATTTTTTATTATGTAAGATAAAACATTATGACGTCAATTTATTTATTAAATTATAAAACGATCTGGATTAGGAGGGCTTGTCACGTGAAATCGGCAAAAATCTTCTGTCATCTCCTTTATATACACCCTCATCCCACTGTAATATATTGCTTCAGATTAGAACAAACCAGAAGCCCTCTTTCCACCATTTCATACAACCTATAAATACAGATTTCTATATATATACACACACTCGCTGCAACCGCTACAGCTGACGTCATCGATCGGTGCTGGGAAGTGGGTGTGGTACAGCAAGTATAAGGAGACAGAATTGCTTCTGTATGTCAGTAGATTGTGCGCACTGTAACTACTACGGTGGATTTGGTGAGCTCGCTAACCCCTTACAATGGCCTCAGCTTCGCAAAAGGCGTCGCATTCTTCCGATGATTCTCTTCCGATCCGCCGTCAAATTGTTCCAGCCTCTGCCTCCGCCGCTGCCGACATCGTCGTCGTCGACGATTGGAATAACGACGATCGGCCGCTGCCGATCAAGAATTCCGTGATCGGTCCTTCTGATCCTTCTTCTAATGTTTCCACCAAAGGTAGTTATTGGTTCCGCTTATTCGCTATGTTCGTATTTGTATATTTATATCAATTTCTCCATTCGTACGTACATCACCGTCGTACAACTAGATATAAATCTGAAATAGTACGAATTATACGATAGATAAACTCTTTCCACCTATCTATCTAATGTATAAATATACGTATATGTATACGTATACGTATACGTAGTGAACAAGGATTTTTTGGAGATACACAAGTTGGTGATGGATTTACAAAAATTGGAATATACTTCTACCTGTAGATTCAAACACTTTTATGTCAGATCTTAATGCTCGCTGGTGAGTTTTGTCAACATCTGTTCTTTTTAATTGTCACCTTTGTATGGTGGGGGCATGCCTGAACTGTCATCTCCCTATAGTCAAAATTTTATTGGTTTTTTTAAATCAAAGAACAATGTATTGCTCCACTACATATATTCTTAAATTTAAGTGCTTCTAATGGCTGTAGGGCTTTCAAGCTAGTAAGTGATTACGGACAGTGGATAGACACGGACTAATTAGTATGTATTAGCTATAATTTTTAATTAAGTATGTTTTAGCCAGTGTGATTGTTAGGCCATTGCTTTTCTAGAGTCTATGCATGTATCAACATAGGTGATTTGACAAAATGAACGCACCAAACAAGCTGGATATTGATTTGGGTCAGGTCGTCATCAATACCATCTAGCACAATTGTATCTTCAATACAAAACATCAAACATAAATTCAAAAACCATTATTTGAATTCTTACTGTTGTGTGATTGTGCATTTGTGCCTTATTATTGTTTATTTGTTCAGAAATGTTTGTAGATAAACTAGATTCTTCTTTGTTTTTGAAAAGAGTTTGACATTATAGCTGAAACATAAGACAATTATCATACACAATTAGCAAGACATTTGTGTGATGAATTGGAACTTTATGCAAGAAATTAGAACTTAACAAAGGAATCAAACAGAATCAGTTCAAGTTCAAGGCCAGTGCATGTCCAAGCCCGAAGCCAAGGTGTGGCCAAGTCCAAAACCAACGGGTGTTCATATAAAAAAAATCATACAGGATCTCTATGTTTTCTTTTCAAATCCAGGTGAGTCCTTGGACACACCTTTTGTTCATATAGATTCACCATGATCCTGTACCAACTTCTTCTAGGGTCGGAGGCACCTTTTAAAGGGGTTTCATGCTTTTAGAGCTTTAAGTAATAGATGTACCTGTGGATGGGTTTTTTATTACCAATCATCTAGTTTCATTGACACCGTGAATACCTGATGTGCACTGGAGCCGACTCTTGGGCACCCACACAGACCTATTACCACAACAATGGCAAAGGTGTAGTGCTATGATGTTGGTTAAGTTGATTCAAGTAATTGTTCTTAATCAGCACAAAGGATGCTACCATATGGACCTGTATTGTTAAGTTACTATTCATATCCTATCTTGAATATGTTGCTCGACATAACATGTGTTTCTTGCTTTGTTTACTACCTTTAAAACATAAGAACAATCTTTTAACCTGCAAGTTATCTATCTTACACGCAAATATAAGATTCAACACGAGACATAATGTCTCGCAGAAAATACTGAAAAGTGGAGATGGATTTGATTACCGTAAAGATGCATCACCCATTCACCCCTGCATCATACAAAAAATCACAATTTCTCAGTTTTTATCTGGAGTTATACGCTATAATAATGTAACATACTAGTATTTTGACCCAAAGCTCAAGGAACACTGCATTGACTTCATATTGTTGTAAATCTTGTTTCTCTTTGACTTTGATTACCCTGTTCTTTATTATTGGCTAATTGAGCTGCAATATCTAGGAATCCAAGTCCTCACAAGGGCTCAAACAAGTCATCCTCTGGACCCATTATCAGCTGCTGAAATCAAAGTAGCCGTGGCAACCGTCAGGGCAGCTGGCACAACCCCTGAGGTATTCCGCAATGTTATGATTTATAGCTAAAGCATCTAAATCATGGTCATATATCAAAATGATTTGTAAATTTTACAAGTTCCTTCTCCTTCTCAGGTCAGGGATGGCATGCGATTTGTGGAGGTGGTTCTATTAGAACCGGATAAAAATGTTGTGGCGCTTGCAGATGCGTACTTCTTTCCACCATTCCAACCATCATTGTTACCAAGAAGCAAAGGAGGAGCTGTAATACCTACTAAACTTCCTCCCAGGAGAGCTCGGCTTGTTGTTTATAATAAAAAATCAAATGAGACTAGCGTGTGGATTGTTGAGCTATCTGAGGTACATGCAGCAACCCGCGGAGGGCATCATAGAGGAAAAGTCATTTCGTCCCAAGTGGTCCTAGATGTTCAGCCTCCCATGGTAATCCTAATATATGCTATGGACAGTGATATTTCAGTTAAATATTGCAACATTTATTCTTCACATATTAAATCTTCATCTTTTGTTAATTTTCTTGTTAACACATGGGATGATCATCTGATTTCTAACAACATGATATCCTCCATCTATCTGATTATCTTCTAAACTTATTACCACTAATATCATTATAGTGCCGTGGCTTATTTGATGGACAGTAAGGGGTCGTTTATTTTTCTGAAAGAGGTCTTAACACATCTTAATCTGATTCAATAAGAGGTTTTAAGATGCATAGGCTGTTTGTTTTTTCTTTTCATAAAGATCTGAAAACATCTAAAACCCCTTAATGAATCAAAGATAATAATACCTCTTAAAATAATTCATGGTTCATTTTCTTATAACGTTTGGAATAATTCCTTCACCGGTTCACGCCAACATCTGTTCCTCCACTCCTCTACTTACATGTCCTTCTCCTCCTCTTAGTCGCCACCAGTCATTGCACTCCACCAAGCATCTTTTTGTTAAATATTTTGGTTTTAATTCAGTGTATTATCGTGATGTGAAATTTTTTATTAAAATATTTTATTTTATAATAAGAAAGTTTAAATTTCATTAAAAATGTAATAGTCGAATATAAAATATCATAAAATTAGTAATTACAAACATTCAGATGGTCTAAAAAACAAACAACAAAATATGAATGAATATTTAGATGTCAGAAACATAAGAACCACCTCTTAATGTTCAGACGTGACATTCAGATTCAAATCCAGAACCTCTTTAAAAACAGACGACACCTAAGTTGTCTTGTAATCTGGAGCTTTACGATAGCATTCATATGAAGCTGCATATTGAAAAAAAAAAGTGTATCCGAAATGTTTGTAATGTGGTAATAAGAGGGGAAGTTCTTTTAGAATTTAAGTATACTTATTTGTTAGAGTGGATAAACGGAATAGGATGTTGGTGGGACTGTATTGAGGAGATTGGATACTTCAGAATGTTGCTTGTTTTTCTGTTAAGCGTGTACATGATAAGCTTCTGTGCAGGTCATCTATGAGATCTTTTTCTACAGAGAATCACATTTGTATATGTTTTCTGTAACTGCTTGCCTTTTTTCTTTCCAAAAAACTCTGTTAATAGTCTTTTTCATTACTCATTATTTTATTAGAGTGGAAGTTGTCCATGGAATGGGGCCTCTCGAAGAAAGTATACATCTCTTGTTATAGTCGAATATAGTCCTGATATTTGACCACATGAAAGTTAAAGCTCTCTAGACCTAATCAACGACACTTTCATCTATTATAGTAACTCCTAACTTGATCAACAAGAATACTTAAACAAGGATAGTACCAGATATATCTAAGAATTGCTAGTAGGCCCCTGTGGTTTGGTTTGGTGCTTGTGTCACTTTCCCTCTGCCTTATTTGATTCATATCAATATTCCATCAACAGCATGTTGTATAATGGGTTTCTACCTTTTGTTCTCAAAGATTTATGCCAAGTGCTTATCGTAGGTATAATTGTATAAAGCTCTTATGTTTGGGTGCTGCTTCACCTTATTCTAATTGTATGGAGTCTGCCTGTCAATCTGTCATGTTGGAAACTTGGTCTTTTAACGTGCACTATCCTGTATCAGATTTGGGTTGAAGATATCATCTAATTTTTCTCTCACTAAGTGGGATTTTGTATGTTTCTCCAATACTTCTTCTCATTGTGTAATTCATCACAGGATGCTGTGGAATATGCCGAATGTGAAGCTGTCGTGAAAGATTATCCTCCCTTTCGGGAGGCTATGAAGAAGAGGGGTATAGAGGATATGGATCTCGTGATGGTTGATGCTTGGTTAGTTAATTTCAACTGGGAATTTTTGGACACAAGGTATATATGATGGAACTTACCCTTGCCCCATTTTTATGTGAAAATTTCTACAGGTGCGTAGGATATCATAGTGATGCTGATGCTCCTAGCCGCAGATTAGCAAAACCACTTATATTTTGTAGGACAGAAAGTGACAGTCCAATGGAAAATGGATATGCACGTCCAGTTGAAGGCATATATGTTCTTGTTGACATGCAAAGTATGGTAGTGCTTGAATTTGAAGACCGTAAGCTTGTTCCCTTACCACCAGCCGATCCTCTAAGAAACTACACACCTGGCCATACACGAGGCGGAGTTGACCGCAGTGATGTAAAGCCTCTACAGATTCTTCAGCCTGACGGACCAAGCTTCCGTGTTAACGGGCACTATGTGGAGTGGCAAAAGGTAACTTTTGAGGTGTCAAATGTCTTTATAGTGTCCTTTATATTGTAACATACATGTTTAGTAAGTCTCTCCGTCTCTTTTTTATTCTAAGTTTTGTATTTTGCTTGGTTTGCAGTGGAACTTTCGTATAGGTTTCACTCCGAGGGAGGGTTTGGTGATACATTCTATTGCATATGTTGATGGTAGTCGAGGTCGAAGACCAATAGCTCATAGATTGAGCTTTGTGGAGATGGTTGTACCCTATGGTGATCCAAATGATCCGCATTACAGAAAGAATGCATTTGATGCTGGTGAAGATGGCCTTGGAAAGAATGCTCATTCCCTTAAGAAGGTTTGTTTCATCTGTGCTGTTTGGAAGCCAAGACATCTTAAATTTCTATGTTGCAAGGATACATGTAGGGATGTAAATGAGCCGAGCTGAGGCGCGAGCTTGGTACTTATCGAACTAGGCTCGTTTAGGATTTATTGAACTCGAGCTCGAGCTTGGCTCATTTTGAGCTCGTGAGCTCGAGTTCAAGCTCGGCTTGTTTAGCTCTTGTACTATTTTGAAATTTCACTAGGATATATATTATAAATATAAATAATAGAATATAAAATAGAACTTATATTTTATATAATGCTCGTTTAGGCTCATGAGCTTAAACGATCCCACTCTATGAGGCTCGAGCTCGGGATGTTTTAATAAAAGAGCTTTGGTTTAGGCTCGAGCTCGTTTCCAGTTCTTAACAATCCCAGCTAGGGTAGCTTGCAAGTAGCTCGACTCATTCACATCCCTAGACTATATGGGTGCATGATATGTCATATGTGGATGCTGTGATTCGAAGATTCATGGATATGAGTGTGCATTTATATTTGTACAAGTTAAAGTAAAATGATAAAATAAAAACTCATTTAATGATACATACATTAAATATGCCAAAGCAACCAGACAAATATTCATTAGTACACAAGTCTTTGTCCAGACTATCAGAATGTTCTTTTCTAAGCTTGTTTTTGAAGTTTTAGCTATAGCTGGCTAAATGGGTGGGTCTGGCAGGAAAGGTAACATGTCAAACCATACACTGGATTGACTCAACAACCCGTTTTTTATTTTATTTAAATAGTAAATATAGAAATAATGATCCCTTTTTTTATGTAAAACAATTTAGGAGGTTGTAAAAACTTAAGCATGCTTTGGGTGGCTTCTATATCGTTTGGGCCATTTCCTTTTTAGCTAAATTATATTGTCAACTTGGGTTAAAAGTTCTCCCTTTATCTTTAGCCTCTATTTTTTAAAAACTTTTTTAGTCTTGCATATTATAAGACATTTCATTTTCTTTTTTAGTAAGTAGGAATCACATAGCTTAAGGCGGAGTCAATAAATGTTTCTAGCGGGGTCAGAAAATATATACTACTTTGGCTAAAACAAAATCAGGGTGATCATAAACATTTATGCTAAAACTATATATAAAATCAATTTCTCACTTAATTCAACTGAACCCCCTCAAAGCTGTGTGACTCCTCCCCTGCTCATATCCCTATGAATTAATGGTCTCCATAATTTGGAGATACATTGAACTTCATATGGGGTTTAGATCCCCCCAAAAACGAAGGGGATTTAGCAAACATTAGAAGTACCTCAGCTTCCTATAAGAATCTTCCAGATGATATGAGGAGTTCTGTGGTTATATGCTAACAATATTCCTGTCCACAGGGGTGCGATTGCCTAGGATATATCAAGTACTTTGATGCACATTTTACAAACTTCATTGGAGGTGTTGAAACAATTGAAAATTGTGTATGTATGCACGAAGAGGACCACGGAATCCTGTGGAAGCACCAAGACTGGAGAACTGGCTTAGCTGAAGTCCGAAGATCCCGACGACTCACAGTCTCTTTTATATGTACTGTTGCGAACTATGAATATGGTTTCTATTGGCATTTTTACCAGGTGAGTAAGTTTATCATATTCAAAATTCAGAATATGATGTTTGCATGTTTTATAATAAACCTAAACCTTTTCAACTGGTATGTAGTTGGATTAACAGTCAACCGACCGCCCTTAGTGCAGTAGCTATAATCATTACAAAAATTAGACAAGTGTATCTACAATTGAGAAGTCCAAGTTTTATGGTTTTATTATATTGCATTCAGTAGCCAAAATAATCATATTGCATTCCGGTGTTGATTGTATTTACAACTTAGAAACTAGATTTGCATGTTCCATAACTATATGGCAAACCTTAATTTTGTTATGAGTTCTATGCGGTAGGATAGCTAGTACATTGACTGCCATAATCTGGTAGCTTATGACCTATATTGGTGCAAGTTTACTCTAAATATGATAAAAGTTTGTGTAGTTGATATGTATTGTAACTTCTTACCGTTAGAAAGTTCTGATCAGTATCTTTGGAAACTTATAGCAGGCACTTTGAGGTTGCTTACTCTGGCAGTGGTTCAGCCTATTTATACTTAAACATATATCGTTTCCATAGTATTTTATCTTACCCTCACACATGATTATCTAAAGCCTTTTTCATGGGGGAGGGGTCTGACATCTTTTTCTCGAAGAAGATTTCCATCATCTGCTTTCTTGTTAATCATGTTTTCTTGTATGTATACAATACTCAGGAAACTCCTTGTTTCCAAACGTTTATATAGTTTACTCCAACTCTCATTTAGTAGACCACAAAGGACTCTATTTTTCCGCTAATGAGCTAACATTACTTATTTGATATTGATAATTTAATTTACATGCTTCTTGCCTTTCTGCAGGATGGAAAGATTGAAGCTGAAGTTAAGCTCACTGGAATTCTGAGCTTAGGAGCATTGCAGCCAGGAGAAGTTCGAAAATATGGCACTACCATTGCACCGGGTTTGTATGCACCAGTTCATCAACATTTTTTTGTGGCTCGAATGGACATGGCGGTTGATTGTAAGCCTGGAGAAGCATACAATCAGGTATGCACCATCTCTCTGGATTGTCTATATATTATGTCTTAAGTAATTTGGTTAATACATTCCTTTTCTCTTTAATAATTCCCGCTTACAGGACTTCTTATGTGGAACATATCTACAATATTTACATGTATATATTGCAATTGTCTCTTGTGTGTTTCGTCTAGGTTGTTGAAGTTGATGTTAAAGTTGAAGAACCTGGAAAAAATAACGTTCACAATAATGCATTCTATACACAAGAAACATTGCTTAAATCTGAATCTCAAGCTATGCGCGACTGTAATCCGTTATCTGCTCGTCACTGGATTGTAAGTATATAATTTTTTATTTTGTTGCTTTCAAGGACAAAATGGTTAAAGAATCATTCTTGTTTTCTCAATTATAGTGACATTTTGCATTCCATTTTCATCTAAAAAATGTGAATGTTTTAGGTATGAATAGTAAAATAAAAATTAAGGGATTAGTTGGAGGGACTGCATCTCGATATCCAAACTAAAAGTTATAAATATTTCTACCTGATGACTTAATTTAATTAAACATTTGCACTAAAAGCTTTCAAACTTTGACATTATGAATTCTAAAAAGTAATTAAACAATGCCCTACAATACAAAAGAGTTCAAGAGAATCAAACAGTAAACTAGTCAAAAGAAAATATATAAGGAACAATGTGGTAGATAACTTTTTACTCTTCAATACTGAATAGCATTTTGTCTTGCAAATCCAGTGTGAAAAAACTAGTATCCTTGTTTAAGTTGATGATCTTCTTTTTATACGTATAGAGTTTCAGCTTGCCCACAAATATTGGGCTAACATTATGAACACCAAATGACCATGACCAACTCTTAGTAAAGTTGGTTAATTTGTTGAACTGTTCATCACCTATCAGCAGGGCTGATGGTTTGACCTTTGAAGTCATCAGTATTACATGGTTCATCAAACACTTGGAATTTGGTTACTACTATTAATCCAATGGTTGTGTCAGAATTTTGAACATGCTTTCTCCTTAAAATATGTTATGTTTCCAATGGTTGTAGTTTGAGCACTATAAACTGGTTACAGATAAGTACTATGCCAAATTTGAGTTGAGTCGTGCTGACTTCGATTTTATATTTTTGGCCCTTTTAATATTAATATTCCTATCTAAATGGAAGTTGTCATTCTATTGTATTCAGATTAAAAATACTAGAACAGTGAATAGGACGGGGCAATTGACAGGCTACAAGTTGGTACCTGGTTCAAACTGCTTGCCTCTGGCCGGTTCAGAAGCCAAGTTCTTGAGAAGGGCTGCCTTTCTGAAGCATAATCTGTGGGTTACACCTTATGCACCTGGCGAGGATTTTCCTGGAGGAGAGTTTCCAAACCAAAACCCACGTGTTGGTGAAGGTCTGGCCTCATGGGTTCAGAAAAACCGATCTCTTGAAGAGAACGATATTGTCCTCTGGTCAGTAAATTCCTGTATAAAATCTAAAGCCTATTAAACACACAATAAGTTAAATATTGCTGTAGTTAATGATTTATTGAATGTTTGAACATTCAGGTATGTATTCGGGATCACTCATGTTCCTAGGTTGGAAGACTGGCCTGTAATGCCAGTGGAACGCATTGGGTTTATGCTTCAGGTTTGTTTGCCATCTATCATATACTCCTCCAAACTGCTACAGAAAAATGAGTTTATATCTCAATATGCAAGGCCAATAACATTAACAAACACAATTTTATTTTTATTTACCAAACTTTTAATACAAAGTTTAGTTGCAACTAAAGATTCAAATTGTACTGTGTAGCCACATGGTTTCTTTAACTGCTCTCCGGCAGTAGACGTTCCACCTGGAGCTTGTGAGTCAGATGTGAAAGACAGCCATGTTAAAGACACAATTGCTCCCAAGTCGGTTTCAAATGGGTTGATAGCCAAGCTTTGATTTGATCGCCTTCCAGCATTATGTCTTAATGATTTGGCTTTTAGTTCAAATGAAATTATGTTTTAAAACTGGTAATTTTGAACCCTTTTGTCTTTTGGTGTAAAAATTCTGAACCTGTACAATCCTTGGTTAGTTGGTTGGTTGTTTATACTTTTTGTTAGGCTTAAAGCTCCATTTTTGTTTACTTAGGGATGTAGGATTTTTTTCGTTTATCCGTTGGCGAAGGTTTGCACCCTTTTTGTCATGCTTGCATAAGTAGTAGTAGGTTTGCGCGATGAGGAATACTATTATTTGGTAAAGTATATGTTCGGCAGTATATAATACTTGAAGCAAGCATAGAAAATAATGAGAAACTTAACAAGAGAGAGAATTAATAGATACGTACAGATGGTGAAGATTATAGTTACAGGGGCAAGAAACTTGTTAGGAGAGGGATCGAGAGAATATGATTTAGGGTACGAGGAGGGGAGATTGGATAATCTAACGAATTAGATTAAAGAAGAAAAAAGGTAGATGAATATTGAAATTATGAAGAAGGTTGAATATAGTCCATAGTTAATTCATAGTTCTAATGAACTAATTTTAGTTTTTAGATTAATGGCATCAATGATCCAGATTAAATTTTAAAAATTTGTGTGAAGTGGGTATTTTCGTAATTCACATGTGATGCTTTTGCAAATCATATATGATTGTATACTGAATTAACTGTGATTGAATATTAAAATTTTAGGACTATGTTTTTTAAATAAACTTTATTGAACACTACTCTTGAAATTATATATCGACTTAAATTTATGTATTCTCGAAAGAGAATTTTAACCTGGTATATATATGATTATTATATGGTTTGCATGTCTATGTGTTCAGGTATTCGTTATATTCTATATATCCTTTGTGCGCATATGGTATATGTGTGTACATACATGAATAGGGTGGTAATTCTTGACACGACATGAAAATAAATGGGTTTGGGTTTACCATAAACGGGTTTAGGTCAGTTTCAAGCTTACCCACAAACCAGCATAAAGGGTTTGAAGGCAATTTTACGGGTTGGCCCGCCAACCCATTTAGTTTTAAGACTTTAAAAAATTCGAAATTTTAATTTCCCACTTGTTGCCCTAATGCCCTTTCTCTTCCATTTCAGCTGACCAACATTACCATTTTAGTTTTAGTGTCACCCTCTCATCATCTCATGCTCTCACGGCCGTCGAGGCGTCTATCCTTCTCTGTCGTTGTCCTTGAAGCCGTCGCTGTTGAAGTCCTCGAGACCTCGACACCTAGCGTCACCATCCTCTTCAGTCTCTTCACTGCAAGTCGACACTTAGTTCATCTAAGCCGTCGTCGTCACCCCTTTGACTGTCGAAATCGAACAAAGCAACCCCAGAAATCCAAATCAGGTTGGTTAGTTTTTTTATTCCATTATTAATTTATTATCAATTCTTATCACCGATTATGTTAAGATTTCATCTTTTGCTTCCATAGTTATCGAACAAAACAACCCCGATTATGTTAATATGCTTTCATAGTTATTGATTCCTACTTGGTTAATTTGTTGCTATAATTTGGAATTATTTATCTTTTTGCATCGAAGATTATAATGTTCCAGAATATGTTTAAAAAAGGATTATAATGATAAAAAAAACTAGCAGTTGACCCGCGAACCCGCTAATGACCTGTGAACCCGTATAATTATACGGGTCGTGTTTAGCGTTAGTCGTGTTCGTGTCGTGTACTCTGACCCGTATAATTATACGGGTCTTGTTCGTGTCAGCCATCCCTGACCCGCCAAACTGCGACACGTGAACCCAAACACGACACAATTGACACCCCAATATGATATATGTCTAGGAGCATTATCGGTTACATTACCAATTTACTATCTTAATTTCAAATCTTGTATTTCTATCTTTTCTATACTGTTATCGTTAAGTTTTTGGGTCAGAGAATGATTTATAAATAAGTTAGAATGATCAAATTTTCTCCACAATTTGTCATAAAAAATGATATAAGTATTTACGGAGCTCTTCGTCAAAATAGGCAACATGAAAAGAATGTAAGTAAAAAAACATGTCACGCACTCGGTTACCAATTTGAGCAGCCAAATCGTCAAAGCATGTCGCCGATGAACCAAAGTGCGACACATGGTAGAGAAGTACATCCATTGTCGCTGAAGGTACATCCGAAATTACACGTGCCAAGCCCCCGTTCATCGCAACATGGAAAGCTTTGACAATAACAATCACCAATGTCAACTGCTCAAATTTGCAATTGGTTTTTCATGCTTATTGCTAAACCCTAAACATCCGAAATGATAACCCTTAAAATCTATAAACTCTAAACGCAGTAATCTAAACACCCCAAACCAGGCTTACATACCTCATTAATTGCTTATTTAGGTAATTCCTTGGTAAATATATTGGTATCTAAACCGGTGAAATCAAAATCGTGACTTGAAGATCGTTTTCCATCTATTTGAGGTTTCTTGTGTAATTAATTAATTTTGCAGTTTTAGTGGCTGAAATTGTAAAATTCAACATTATTGTAATATAATCTCTTTTAACTTCCACGTATAATGAGAGGGGACACTCAGATAATGGATTGGGCGTAAGAAAGACAACAATGGCGGCAGGTCTGGTTTCCCTCCAATTCCAACCGTCAATTCCCCGCCCATTTCAAATTCCCCTCTATCGTTTCTCACCCAAACCTAAATCCCTCAAACAATCATCACTCAGATCCCAGAAACCCGACATCTCTAAACCCCAAACCAACAAAGCCCACGACGACGGTATTCCGATCGAGTTTGTCAAAACCCTAGCCAAGTTCAAATCCCGGCACAACTTCATCAGAGTCCTCGAAGTTTCCCGAAAACCCGACCACCCATTCGCCGGTTCCAGGCTCCTCTTACTGGACGCCCCCGGCAATATTCACAGCATCTCCTTCCTTCTGAAACTACTCACCGGCACCTACTTTGACGTTTTCGCTACCTTCCCACCGATTCTACCTCCCGGACCCTTGGGAATCCTCGGGTTTGGAGCCGGATCGGCTGCCAAATTGATACTGGAGTTGTACCCGCAAGGTGTGGTCCATGGGTGGGAACTTGACCCGGCGGTGATTGCTGTTGGTAGAGAGTTTTTCGGGCTCTCCAAGCTCGAAAGGGAATACCCAGAAAGGCTTTTCATCTATATCGGCAATGCGTTGAGTGCTAACGTCGATTCAGGGTTTTCAGGTTTGTTGGTTGATTTGTTTAGCAAAGGGTGTTTGATTCCGGAGCTTCAGGATCCAGGTACCTGGATAAAGATGAAGAAGAAGTTAAGGGAAGGTGGGAGGATAATGGTGAATGTTGGCGGGAGTTGTGTGGAAGCAGAGGATTCAAGAAGAGATGGGAAAGTGATTATGGAGGAGACATTGAAGGCCATGGAGGTGGTGTTTCCAGGTGAGGTACATGTTTTGAATCTTGGGAGTAGGAAGGATGATAGCTCGATTGCTCTTACAGGGAAATTGCCTAATTTGGATTCGTGGAAGAAAGATTTACCTAAATCTTTGAAGTTTTATGTTGATATGTGGAAACCTTTTACTGAATAGTGTTTTAAAGAAAGTTAAATTATTTTGCCTTGATGTCTAATTCATGGCGACATTTATTTTGCATGTAAACTGTTCGACAAAAGGCCTGAGTGAAGTAATTCACCATTTCTTAATGGTTCTCCTCTATTGATCTAGAAATAGTTAACTTATTCGAATGCTAGTTTTGACTTTCGATGCTAGTAGAACCGAGAGGACTCACAATGGAGTCCCGTTACCACCGTTAACGAGCAAAAGCGATGAATAACGGTCGTTATCACCATTGCGGCTGTTTCATTATCGGGTTCCTCATTCCCACAGTAACGACAGTAACCCACCGTTATCTATTTTTTTCAACCAATATAAATTGAGATAAATAATTATGTGTGAGTTTAGTGATGACAATTATGAGTGTTATCACTACGATTATTTAGTTATGGTTTAGTTATATTGACATGACGTTATTTATGACAGTTATTAACGTTTATCACTACGGATGCTCTGATAAACTCTTATGACAATAAACTTGTATGTAACACTTGTCATTAGAACCTGGAAGAGCTAAGTTGTTTGGATAAAATGGTAATATGGGCATTTTAATGTTTTTATTTTGGAAATTATACGTTGATATATATACCGAATTGAGTTATTGAACTTGATGAAAATGTTTTTTGGTTACTATTTATATCAATAAGCCTTCAATTGATGAAAAAAAAAATTGGTTACTATTTATCAATGTGGATGTAGCTATTCTATCACATCAGAATTCAGAATTGATGATAAAGAGAACAAATTGAGATAATATCAAAATATAAATACCAAAGAAAAGTATAAGATACTTAAAATGCTATATATTGGTATTACCTTGAATTTATATCAATAAGCCTTCAATGGTTCGACAGCTTCGGGTGTGTTCCGCAACAAATTTATAGGGAATTATAGGGGCTTGCGATTCTACTTTTCATAATCCTCAGCCCTTTAGCTCTGTTCGAATGTTACAATATCGAGGGGATTATTAAAAAAATAATCCCTCATAAGCTCCAAAAATAAAAACCTTTTCAAGTAGCTTATGGCTTGGGCTTGAGATTATTAATTAATTAATCAGCATCAGCGCCAGCCCTAGCCCCAGCCTCTTTCACCAAACACACCCGTAAGCTAATATGCAGCGTGAAGGTTATAATTAAATTGGTATTATATATATATAGGCAAAAGTTTAAATGAGAATTGTTTTTCATACGAGAACCGCAAGAACCAATCTTAGCCGTCAAATTCCCCCTCCTTCAATTGGATTGTCCACCCATGAATTCCTTACATGCACCCTGTCACACTCAATCCTCCCACGTTCTTTATCCATGAATTCCATTATCTAAAATGAACGGCCAAGATTGGTTCTCGCGGTTCTCGTACGAAAAACAGTTCTCATTTGAACCCTCCCCTATATATATATATATATATATATATATATATATATATATATATATATATATATATATATATATCTTCTCCTTTATAATACATTTACAACCTTAAAAACTCATAATTTTAAGTAATTTGAATGTACTAAAATACCCATTCTTAACCATTTCATTCTCTCTCCTATTTACTTTAACTTTTAAAATACCTTGTTGGAAAAAATAGACTTATAAATATATCCTCTTTTGTTGACACAAAAATATACAACTTGTTTATATAATTGTATGTATTAACATTAACATATGTGCACATGTACATATATATATATATATATATATATTCAATCAAATATATTCTTATCTATAATCTACAAAACAAGCTTTATTAAATGTCCAAGCTCCAATCGTCAAGATCCGAGTTCAAGTAAAAGCTGATGTCGAAGATTCCTACAAACAAACGTTTGAAGTTTATGAGCTTACAAAATAAATAATCAAATGAGTTTAAGTTTTTATAAAATAATTTTTATAATAACTTTTATAAAAATTGAGACAATTTTTTAAAAAATCAATAGCTTGGTAGTCAAAGCAAATGAAATTCCTATTTTGGCAAATACTAAACACAATCTTCTATTGAAATAAACCAAAACCATATTTAGCAAAAGGAATCTCCCAAAAAGGTAAACTTCCAACATGCTTTGTGCATTTGGTTTCCAAACTACCATTTTCATGATTAAATTCAAACTTAAGAAGTATGACACTTACCCAACTTTTCTAAAGCTTATTTTCAGTGCATTTTTATGGTAAAAATGGGTTGTGTGTGGTTTTGGTAAAAGCCCAACGTCTATATGCACAAGGCTCAAAAATCTCCAGCAGTGCGACGGTCGATTCCACAGTCGACCGTGGATCGTCTGGACACTTTTTGAGAATCAAACTTTTTCCTTATTTAAAGCAACTCAAGTCTTGTGTTTTACAAGCTCTTACAATCTGGAAAACACAGAATACATACAAAATCTTGTGAGCTCATATTCTTTGATAATATATTCAATCTTTCAAGATCAATAATGAAGCAAGAGTGAAAGCCTTCAAAGTTCAAACACTACATTACCTTCTTACATATTCGTAATAGTGTGAGGATCATCTCTAGCCTTAGAATTAGAGAGAAGTGAGGATCATCTCTAGCCTTAGAATTAGAGAGAAGTGAGGATCAACTCTAGCCTTTCCAATTAGAGTGAAGTGGGGTTTATCTTAACCTTGTTTGTAAGAGTGAAGTGTAATTCTTGTAAGCTAAAGAGAGAAGTTGTAAAAGGTTTATCTCTACCTTTAAAGAGAGAAGTTAGTGGAGCAACTCTTGGTGGGTGAGGCCAAGGAGTGGATGTAGAGCAAGGTTGTTAACCCTTGCTTGAACCACTATAAATCATTGTGTCCTAGCTACTTCATTGGTTCTAACAATTGGTGGGTGAGGCCAAGGAGTGGATGTAGAGCAAGATTGTTAACCCTTGCTTGAACCACTATAAATCATTGTGTCCTAGCTACTTCATTGGTGATATCTTTCTTCCTTAAACTCTTTAATTACTTGCAAATATTGTTAAAAACTTCAAAAAGTGGGAATATAACCTATTCACCCCCCTCTAGGTTTTAACATACCCTTTTAACCATTTCATTCTCTCTCATAATTTACTTTAACTTTTTATCTATTTAAAATATCTCTCTAACACTAAAACACCATCTCACACAAACACAATTATCCAACTACATTAACATAATTTTCAAAATCTTATTAATTTCTCCCTCCTTATTTAATAAATATAAATCTTTTTCTTATTTTAATGTCTTTTAATTTTTTTAAATTAATAAAATAGTTTATACAAATAAAAAAAATAAAAAACTGACATTGTACGATACTTTTTCGTGACACCGAATTGCGCGAATAACATATTATTACATTTTTAAAAGCAACATGATGTAAAATAGAAATTATTTGTCGTCGCAGCATTGCGCGGGTACCTTGCTAGTATGTGTGTATATATATATATATATAGGAAAAAGTTCAAACGAGAACTGTTTTTCGTACGAGAACTGTGAAAACCAATCTTAGCCGTCCAATTCTCCCTTCTTCAATTGGATTGCCCACCCATCAATTCCTCACATACACCTTGCCACACTCAATCCCCCACGCTCTTCATCCATGAATTCTACTTACCACTTGAATGACCAAGATTGGTTCTCATAGTTCTCTTACGAAAAACAGTTCTCGTTTGAACCCTCTCAGATATATATATATATATATATATATATATATGATAGATTTGATGTGCATACTATCTGTCACTCTGTATTACACGTGTCTACCCCCTCTTTTCTTTAGATATTGTCTCCCACCTCACCTCCACACCAACTCACCACCGACAATGGCGGAGCACTACTAGGGACATCGCTATGGATAAAACAAGATTACACCATGGACACCCCCAAGACCCACTTCCAACAAAACATCAGCCATCTTCATCAAAAGTCGTCGTAGTCCTCACCCCTTTCCCCATCGGTGGCATCTGCCTGACGCTCACAGAGACTCTCATTAGACTCACTGTCGCCACTCCACTTTTCGTGTTTTTCAGCCCCATTCTTGTCACAGTGTTGCTAACCATCAGGTTGGCGGTCAACGGATTCTTAACATCAGGAGCTTTGGGACTCGTGGTGTTGTCTTCACTGACTATAGTGAACTACTTCAAGCGGATAAAGGGGCGATGGTAATGGTGGTGGTGGAGGGTCAGTGCAAGTAAGCCCGACAATTTGGGTTGTGTTCATGTTAAATGATTCGTGTTGACCATTATTGTCATATTTTTGTGTTGATGCATTTTTTATCCAATTTAGTTTCAAGTCTGGTTCGGTTCAGATCTTATTTTCATGACAACCCATTTTTCAAAAGAAAAATTAATTGAGTTTTTTTTTCGGTAAAAAAAACTTGATTTTCACTTCGAGTCAATCATGATTAGATTTTGTTCAATAATGATCCGAGCTAATCATAATTAAATTTTCTTCAAATAGATTAACAAGACAATAAATTTCATCTCAAAAAGATAGATTTTAATTAACTTTGTATTGATGTGCGTGAATCAGATCAGGTTTTATATTTATAAATTGGAATCACCAAAATTCTGACTACAACACAAATAGACAAGTGTACCTGATCGTATCGCAGTATAGTTCTGGTACGACCGAGTGTCGAACACTTTGGGAACGAGTATAATTTCAGATTTAAAAGATTTAATTATTAATTAGTCTAAGAAAGCGAGTAAATGAGGGAATTATGGGAATAAATATAAGAACGCGATAAAATGTATTTAAACTAAGGAGTAAACAACTCAAAAGTAAAATAAATCTGAGAGCTTGGAATGGAAACAATCAATACGATGTAGTTTCACCTAGACTCGATTACCCTCTCGTCTATGGTCAATCTCATGAAAGTGCAATGGACATTATTTATTATATACCGATTTCTAAATTAGCTAGATCTCTTGGTCAGACTCACTAGCCCTATAATTATAGAAACATTAACCCAATGGTAATGGCATTAACTATCCCTATAATTAGTCAATAAATTCGTATCAAGCTAGACTTAATCTATTGATTTGTATTGGTCACAAAATCAATCAATTAACACCGAATGGTCATCGCATGCAATTGTCAAACACATTAAAGTTAATTACTTTATAACCTAACCCTAGGATTTGTTCCATCACTAGTCATGATCCCTAATGGTCATAGCAAATCATGATACAAGTCACATAGATAGAATTGTCATCTCACCTATGAAAACTTAGCAATAGGTAATAAAGATAGAAACTTTAACACGAATGGATCTTTGAAAAAGCTAAACATGATAAATTATATAATTACTAAACATCCGGGTCCATAGAAATCAAACAAATAAACAAGGGTTCATCTAATCAAGGTGAAAACCAGAAAACCTAGCCCATAGACAGGCTAGAACACATCAAAAACGAAAAAGAACAGAACTTGCAAACCATTATAGACCGATGGTGACAAACCCGAGTCAATCCCGTCAAAGTTGTAGTCTTCCTCTCTATTATTGAGCTCCAAACCTTCTCAGACCTTGAAATCACTCCATCAAACGGTTGGACAGAAATATATTACGTGCTTTTTTTCCATCAATCTCAATCGTATCCGTCGTCTGACTCAAAGCTGCCGTAGATCCAATTAAATAGAATTATTAAAACCTACTCTTTTTTCTCCCAAAAAGAAAGAATCCTCCTCAAATTCATATTCTACCTTGTCGGCCGCCAATTATAAAAGGATAAGGCCCATATAAAATTGGTTGTTTTTTTCACGATTTACACCCATTAATTACCACACAAGATTTATTAAAATTAAAGTATGCGATGACTTCTTTTCTTCAACAAATCCATCGCCAAATAAAACCAAATTAGTAGCCTTGAACCTACTCAAAAGATTTAATCCAAAGTTGTGTGCTTTTTGGGTTTTCATGCACACGCGGCCCATTACCAATTATCCAGCCCTGATAAATTGTTTTCTCGACCCAGATTTTTATTCCATCCCATGGATATAATTGTGGCATTTTGAGTATAGTTTCCGTGGCCTTTTGAATCACTTTAATCCGAGCTTGTATGAGTGAGATATGATCAAAACAGTGGAGTTGTGTCGAAGTTGACAGCTTTTCTTATTTTCTTCAATTTCTTCCGTTTTTGCTCAAAATCTTTCATCATCCGCATTTTTAACCTAAAAACCAACAATTTAAGATATTAAGTATCTTTTGACTCATTTACGAACAATATTTGGCTAAATATAAATACGATATCGCATAAAATATATATCTAAATACGGCAATATCATGTATTAAAATATTTAAAAGCATTTAATATATAAAACAAATATATACTTAGATTTTTTTTAATATAAATAGCTATAAAATAACTAAAATATTAAAAATTAAAAAAATAATTTAATATCAAGTTCTTGTATTAGTAGTTTAGTACCTATATAATAATAAAAAAATATAAAAGAATTGATATTAAATTTCAATAACTTTTGTTTAATTCCATATTATCTCTCAAATTTGTACTTTCTCACCTTTTATCTTTTCACAACCCCATCCTCGATCAAATATCGCTCCACCCACATTTTATCTTTTCACTTTTCTACCATTTACCTTTTTAACTCTTTCTCAAATTTTCACTTTTCCACTGTATTTGAGAAAACTAATTATTATTTAAAAAAACTGAGAAAATCATTTAGGCTATAGGTTTAATTTTAAATGTTCAATATTAGAGAAAAAATGAGTTCAAAGATACGTTGAAACAACATATATCGTTAAAGTGTGTTCTCTATAGCAAATAACATGTCTAAAAACATGGGATTCTACTAATGTTATATTATCTATTACCTATAATTTGTTAAAAGTTTTAAGTTAAATGTTTTTTTTTACTTTTGTTATAAAAAAATTCGTGTTAAACAAGCCAACTACAGGTTATCGTTTTTGTGTAGACAAGTTTTGTGTCATTTTCGAGTCAATCCATTCTTAACCCAATTCAGTTTCATGTTGTGTTGGTGTTAGCCTAAGTCGTATTCAATTTGGATTGGGTTTCATGTCATGTCAGATAGGTGCAAGACCGACTAGATTATGCAATGAGGAACTTAGGGGGTGTTTGGTTCGCTAGAATTGGACAGAATTGGAATTGAGCATTCCTAAATCTTGTTTGTGTTTGGTTCACGAAATTTATTGAATGAAATTTGACCATTTTAATGAATTCCTTAAATCAAGGAATCGGGAATTCCTTCCTTAAATGGATGGAATTCTAAGGAATTCTTCAAATCCATAAGAATTCTCAAAACATAATTGTTGTTTTCTATCCCACCCCACCCCAACCCTACCTCATCCCACCCTACTCTACCCTACCCTACCCGTGCCCTACCCTACCCTACCCTCACCCCTACCCTACCCTACTCTACACCCTGCCACCACCACCACCGTCACCGCCACCACCACTACCACTGCCGCCACCACCACCACCACCGCCACCACCGTCACCGCCACCACCACTACCACTGTCGCCACCACCAACACCACCACCGCCGCCACCACCAACACCACCGCCGCCACCACCACCACCCACACCCGCCACCATCGCCACTGCTGCCCTAGGTAGACTGTAGAGTGGGGGTGGGGTGGGGGTAGGAGGTGGTGGACGGTTGATTGTATTATTTATTTTGGTTTATACATATTGAATTAATTTATTTTTTGCTATATTCCAATTCCTGTCTTTACCAACCAAACAAGATATAGTTTTTCACAAATTCCAATTCCTATGAATTCAAATTCCTATGAATTTCAATTCCTTGGTCAAATTCCAATTCCTTCATATTAATTGCGCGAACCAAACGGACCCTTAGTACATTATTGGATATGCGGGCCAGAAAGTGAAGGATGTGGGTCAGAGGGTCCAAGATTCTGCCAGGGCCTATTGAGGCGTAGTAGTCAGTTGTATGGCCAAGTTTTTTAATCTATTTGTTTTTTTGTTGTTGGGTTGATTCGGGGTTGTAGATTTAGAGTTTCTCGCTTGTAGTTTCCGAGTTGAGCTTTTGATGTTGCTAACTTTTATAACTGTATGCACAGTTAAAATAAGAATTGTGAATTTTTTATCGCGTATAATTTAGAAAATAGAAATCTATATTTGGAACCCTAGTTCATAAATTGTGTCTATTATACATTTTAGTTAAAATTTGTTGCTAGTTGTATTTCTTAAAAGTATAAGGTAGAAAACGAAGAAAGTGTAGTAATATAGATGTCGTATCAAATAGCATATTTTTCTCGTTAACTTAGTATAATTTTCGTATTTTAATATCTTTGCGTTTAGTAGATATTTTAGTTTTAAGAAATTGAGGCTAAGTGGTTCCACATTTTTATACAATTTGCCTAAAATACCCCTCTAACATTTTTGAAAAGTGAAAATGATAACTGTGTTTTTAATTAATTACATGTTTACCACAATTAATATCAACCTTTGATTAATTATGATTAATGGCCACAAACGGTTCTCGTGATACTCGTAATAAAACTGGTTCTCAAATGAACTCTCCCATATATATATATATATATATATATATATATCGTCTGTCTGACTCACGGCTACCAAGTTAGTGACCTAAACACGTACATGTCTCAGCAAACAACACATTTAATTTATGGTCATGCATGCAAGTTAAGCACAAGTAATAAAGTCAATATAATAAATTAAGCCTCCCCTCCCTCATTAATTAATTAATACATACATGCAGTACGTGAATACTAACCCAATACAGAAAGATTCGTGTGACTTGACTTCTCCTAGTTAAGTTACACACCGAATTTAATTTTTTCAAGCTACGTACCCCAAGGTTTAGGGAAACGAAGTTGTTTGTATAACTAGGCGATCGGCGTTCCGTGGGTAGTTTAAGCGTTTTGACCGGAGGGATCGAGTTACGTTGATGGATGAGAGATCGAAAAGAAGTTCTTGTTAATTTGTTGTTGGATATGATCCAAATTTGGTCAAGTGTGCCCTTGGTTTATTTACTTCACGAATTCAATTAGGACTCTAATTAATATTAAGATTAATATTTTTATTATATATATATATATATAGGGAGAGTTCATTTGAGAACTAATTTTATTGCGAGAACCAATCTTAGCTGTTTATTTTGGATAATGAAATTCATGGATGCATGAAGAGCGTGGGAGGATTGAGTGTAGCAAGATGCTGTAAGAAATTCATGGTTGGACAATCCAATTGATCGAAGGAGGGGGAATTGGACGACTAAGATTGGTTCTCGTTATTCTCGTAATAAAAACGGTTCTCAAATTAACTTTTTAATATATATATATATATATATTATATCCTATATATAATGGTCAAATGCCGTGGAATTTGCGGGACACAAATTTAGAGAGAGATTAATATTCTTTGGTTTTCATTCATACGCAAATTAGAAACCAAGAATTTAGTTTATAGTTATTCGTTGTTTAGATTATTTTTTAATTACGTGCGTTCTTGTAACTTTTTTCATATTTTTCGATATATTTATTTTACAACATTTGTGTTTTAGGATAAGTATTTATTTTTCTTAAACGTTTATGGGCGGGCAAATATTTAAAAACAAAAATTTGATTAGATTAGATGATAATATCTTTGAATAATTTCTTTGATCTAATTTTGGAAATGATTATATACCACATATCCTCTCGTATACATTTTAACGTCTGCCACATCTTCTCCGGCCTGACATGGAATATAAGACATTTTATCTCTTTTAAAATAAACACCATCCGACTATTTCTATATTTTTTGAACCTGATCAATATCAATAATGTATAAACATATATGGCTTAATAGTTATTGTTGGTCAGTTAACAAGAGTGAAGAGGCAGATGATCGAGATGGATTTACATGTCAAGCCTTGAGATATCTCAGCTCAGGCTCATGATTGATTGATTGAGATGGATCTTAAAACACCACACTTTTGAGGATGGTGTACGTGTGTTTCAGACGATGGTGATCGAGGAAACTTTAATTAGAACAAAAAACTTTGAAGCAATATCAAAATACGATCGAACATTGTTTTGATACTAATTAAACACTTCAATACTAACTAAGACTTGTCTTAGTGGTATGAAGGGTTTTACCCCATTTATATAACAAAACTAGCAAGCAGCTTATTAAAGTCATGTTGCGTGTATGCATGCAAGTTTATTTCCAATAAGCTAAATTAATTATCTTCAGTTTCACAAAAAACTTAGCTACCTGCAACCAACCACTACTTAATGCCATACGTACGTGAGTGACCTATAATCTTGCACACGCAAACACCACATTTATGGTAATGCAAGCAAAAGGAACAAAGTCACTGAAGCCTCATTAATTAATACAATGAATTCAAACCCAAATACATAAAAGAGGACAGATTTGTGTATAACAATTTATAATACCCTTAAACATATACATGGAAAAACTAGATAATGAGTTTGTAACAATATAATAAATTCTGTCATTTGTGTGACTTTCCATTTTGTTACGGTGCGATTGTGGTTATTGGTTTGGTGGGGGGTCATATTATCAGCGGTGGACCTAAGTGGCCGGTCAGTTACGTACTGTGGCGTGTGCTACCAATCGGCCGAGTACTTTTTTAAAAGCAAGATAATACCAGTTCTAACAGTCACAAAAATACATCCTACAAGCTACAATAAATCCCTTTTGAGAGACATAAAATAGATTATGACCCTCAAAAAATTTTCTAAAGAGAGTTGCAAGAACTAAAACTTAAGACCAAACTTTGAACCTATCATTTGAGAAGCATAACTTGAACTGCAGGAAATAGAAGTCAATCAGCACACGAACCCAATCCTTTCTTCGACCTGCAGCAAAGAGAAGAATTGGCAAGTACATAATATAGAAAATTTCAAAGTTTTTAACACGGTGCTACTAGTCAAATTTAGTTTGCCACCAGTGATTTTTCGTGTTACAATAACTTGATTAAAATTCTACATATATTTTATAAACACTATAAGATTATAAATCATAGTTAAATACCAGTATTTTGTTTGTAAAATACATTCTTAAGTTCTGAGTAACTTCTTTCTGCAGATGTCTGCTCTGTTATTGGAATATTCACTATTATTAGAATAGTCAACAAGATTCTATATGTAATAATTGCATAGAGGGAAGTTCTTTTGAGAACCAAAAAAACTACAAGAACTGCGAGAACCAATCTAAATCGTCCATCCTAATTTCTGTTTTTTTTTTCACTTTCTTTATTAAATTGTTTATTCGGGGGGCCATTTACGTCTTTAGCTTTCAGGAGTAACCAAATCATATCCCTGGTATATATTTCGTAATTTGTAGCATGCATTTGGAATTTGAATTAATTGCTTTCTTATCCACGATTATTGTAAGATTCACGAGTCAATTCTATTGAGATTAATAGATTATCGATTAAACAAGTTTATTATTGGATCAATGTTAGCGATTTCTACACCAATATACATGTGCGAGGTTTAAACGGGCGATTAATTTCGGTGATATCCTTCATCTCTCACTATGTTTCGAATGGTGATATTCTTCGTTTATAACCTAGGTTTAGACAAGTTCACCATTTTGAGTGTAATAAATTATGTAAGTAATTCTTGGTAAGATTAGCTTATGTTTTGTAGGGTTTCAAATTCGATATGTATACTTAATTTTCTTTATTTTTTAGGTGGCCAATTTGTTATTGATGGTCGCATGTTTTTTTAGGATGACAACACATACAATTCTAGAAATTAACATGTTTTAGGGGGTCATGTTCTGATGAATTTTGAGGTTTTTATCTTCAATATTACACGTGTGTAATGCTAGTACGTGTTGACATATATGATCCTTTTCTTATAGTTCTCATGTTTGCTATTATGTTGAGTATATATGCCATCTTTCCGGTGAACTTGGGTTTGGGTTTATCATCTAATCAATTTTAGTTTTAATGATGCATATATATGAGTGCAAAAGTTCAAACGAGAATTGTTTTTCATACGAGAACCGCGAGATTCAATCTTAGCCGTCCAATTTCCCCTCCTTCAATTGGATTGTCCACCCTTGAATTACTTACATGCATCATGCCACACTCAATCCCCCACGCTCTTCATCCATGAATTCCATTATCCAAAATAAACAGCAAAGATTGGTTCTCGCAGTTCTCGTACGAAAAACAGTTCCCGTTTGAACTCTCCCCTGTATGAGTAATGCTTTATACTTTCAAATGATTATTTGCATGTGCAACAACCTTTACTATAGTCTATAATAATACTTACGTTGCATATGTGCAATCAAAACTAGAGCATGATACGGGAATCCCTGTTAACATAATTTATATTGTTTCTAATAAAAAACTTCAATTCTCAATTCAAATTGTAAGCAAATGAACTGTTAGAGTATGATTAACGCACATTGCACATATGCCACAAGCAAAAGCAGAGCATGATTAACATTTACATCAAATTTACTAACCCTCTAATGATCAATTGCATAATTATGCAGTCGTTGCTTATATTAAACTAATCAGATCAGATGGATATGTAAACTATATTTTATCAAGGATGAACACCTCGATGCTTCAATGCCGTCATAGTTGCTTCGGCCATCGTATTCTTGGGATTTATCAGATCTATGGTTTAAAACGGTTTTTGCAGTTCTCGCAGTTTTTTTGGTTCTCAAAGGAACCGCCTCCTAATTACATATACATAAACAATTGAAAGTTGAAACAATAAACAACTCTAACTTGACTTGTCTTGAGGGAAGTGTGTGTTTTATACGTAGAGGAAACTTCAGAAAGATTTTTTATTTTTTAAGCAATATCAAAATACTAATATTGTTTTAATTTTCAATAATTGTATGTTAATATCTTAAAAACTGCTGCCTTCTTCTATAAGAGTTTTACACTCTCTATCCCTACTTAAACAGTTAAACATAAGATCAAACAACCAAGCTTTATCCACCAAAATTCAGAACAAAATCCTATCGCGTAAAACGAAGACCGATAAAAATCTTCTCTACATTTCTGACCTAGAAATCTTAGACTCAAAATTTTCAGAACTAGATGCTAAAAGTTTCTACTCGAGCATAACGATAGCAGAATCATGTGTTAAAAGGCAAAATTTCAACTTTAAGCGAGAAATGTATTTCGTACGGGAACTGTTTGTAACATCATTAATTACTCGTTAATAGGGGTATTTTGGTCATTTATAAAGTTTTAAATGTTTCAAAGTCTAATTAAGTATTGGTTCTCAAATTAAGCTTGCTAGATTGTTAAAAGAGGAAAAGTTTAGAAAATTGTCACGTTTTAGTCGACCGTGCCTTTTGTAACTACCTCTGTAACTTGTTATGTTAATTCATGGCCACATTATAAGATGAACTCCTCCTAAAAGCAGAAACTAGAAATGATCTGGACTAACTGAATCGAGCTCATGCTGGTAAATTAACAACTAAAAGCAATTCAAACTTAATTACATTGAATTAAATTTGTTTTCCAGAACACGAATGATCGAAGCAGTCATTATGGCAGTTGGTATTCGATATATATCATGCACTTATGGGATGGACGGCGGCATACGTGAATTTTCAGTTATTTAGATCGCTGATGTTGCTCATGTTATTTCAGGAACAAGAATGACCCAAATAATATGGAAAACATCACCAAGTTAAAAGAAACCGTCTTTTTTACACATGCCTACGGCTAAACCTGATATCCCCACTACCATATCTTACAGAAAAGAAAACACTACTAGGATTTTTCAAACGATAATTGCAGGCAACCTCTCAGTTAAGAGCTTAAATTCTCTATCTCGACTCAGCATGCTGATCCTCACGTATTTTGTGCTAGCCCCAAAGTGCTTCCCGCCTCTGGTGTATATCTTATGCCTCCTAAGAAAGCTTTCACAATCAGCCACTTCTCCCTCACACTTTAACCAGGCGAACGCTACAAGAAAAAAAGGCACAGAATGGTTTATTTTATACTCATTTTCTTCAAAAATATACTCATAAATAGCCATAGTTTTCATTGTGAAATTACCAGGCAGCTGCCCAAAGGTTCGGTTACTGAAAGAACAGGTCTGTGGTGGAAAATTGGGCAAACTGAAAAGTTCGGTCTTATTCACAGCTTCTCTGATTTTCTTCCATCTTTCTGCCATGAGCTTGTAGCTGTAATCAAAGAAATTTTCATCTTCCTTCTGATTGTTGACATGATCACAACTATCAGAAATAGCTTGCAAAATCCTTGCTGCTCGGATCTGTGAATCTTTAGACACGCCAATGGTGTTTATCTCTATATATGTGGTCATTCTCTTAGCAATCTCCCTATCTTTCACAAGAGCCCAACTGCAACATATCAACCAAAAACCAGATAAAGGTAGTACCTTTCATCCCAAACAAGGGTAAAAAGATATATATTTTTTCTACTGTATGTTATATAGTAGTTTGTTGTAGTTATAGGATCAAAACTGTCTGTTTGACCTAAAAATTCAACCGTAGATACTGTTTTCATCTAACAATAAAGCGATGAGAAATTACCCGATACGGGTACCAGCATGGCCAGTACTTTTGGAGACGGTGAAAAGCATTATATCATAGTCTGCAGGTGATGAAATTGGTGTATATTGTGGCCAGTAATAAGCAAGATCATGAATCAGAATCCCTTTCTCTCCTTTGACTACATCTTTTCTTGTAAATCCATCAGGGTTGTTAGGAGAAGTCACTAGCTCAATGTAGGGTTCTTCTTTACTAAACTCATTTGCATCACCCGCCCATTTGTGTAGCCCTGATTTCAGGTAGTCGGTCATCAATGGGTATGACTGCAAGCAATCAAAATAGTTCGATTATAATCATCTGTTTAACGTATTTCTAAAAAGAGTAATGTTATACATGTCTAATAAATCAACCTAAAGTTATACCTAATCTACTTATTGATTAACACATGTCTTAGATACTTTCTCTGTCATAATCTTCACCTTTAATTTTGGCATGTCATAATCTCCTATTTAAGCATAATTTAGGTATGCATCTTAGGCCTACATATCATCTAAACTACTATATAAACTATTTAATATTCTCTCTCCTCTTTAAGTTTAAGAGTTCTTAAAATTCAATCAAAACAAGATCTTGACCTTTCATTCTATGTAATTAATCTCATCCACTCAATCTTTAACCATTTCACTCTTTCTCCTAATTTACTTTAACTTTTTTTCATTTAAAATATACCCACATACAAACACAATTATCCACCTATATTAACACAATTTCCAAAATCTTATTAACTTCTCTCTCATTTCATAAATATAAATATTTTTCCTTATTTTAATTAATGTCTTTTAGAATTTATTTTTAAAATTAATAAAATAGTTGATGCAAATAAAAGAAGATTTGCAAAAAACGGACATGTTGCAGAAGAAAACTTTTTTCTGACATTGAATCGCGCAAATAACATATCATTGCATTCTTGAAAGCGACCATTTGCAGAACAAAAACTATTCGTCACCGTTGCATTGCACGGGTACGATGCTATGTGAATTAAACCATGATAGTATTAACGGAAACATATTGATTTCAGGTACATAGCTAATAGCTTGTACTCTAGGTACGCATTATGACATTTAGTTTAGTAAATTAATCCGTTGACTATTAAAGTCATGTTCGTGTCCCTATATAACTCTATTTCCAAGCTAAATTGACTTCAGTTTCACCGAAATCTTAGGTGCAACAAACCACTAAATGTCATCGTCTAACTCACAGTTAATGAGTGACCTAAACACATGTCTCCGTGGGAACATGCAAACACCACATTTATGTTAATGCGAGCACAAGGAACAAAGTCATTTAAAGGCCATTAATACAGTGAATACAAAACCAATATAGAAAGATTTATGTGACTTTTTGCTTCCAGAAGAAGTGATTAATAAATAGTTGCAGAAAAGCATGCATATATATAGTAAAGAAACCATGTGTGACTTGATTAAGCATATTAGTAAGTAGTACATGTAAGCAATCTCTCATGTGCCTTCAACATGCAGTAAGAGTTACTTTACCGAGTAGAATGGAGCAGCAGACACCACATTCATGGGCCCCGAAGCATTTGGAGGTGAAAGCGCGAAAATTGCAGCCTGATAAAGTTGTGAAGAACCTGTTCCCACTACAATGTGGCGACCCTCTGTGACCGCATTTCCAACAACTTTATGCACCCTCGTGACGGCACTCACGAGTTCGGGCTCTAAAAACCAGCAGACGCTTTTGATATCTGAAAAGTAACTCAAGTGCTGCCAACTGGGAGTCACAACAGTCGCATCGTTTGCCTTTTGCTTCCAAAAGTTCTCATACATAGTCGGATCGCCACTATATATATATATATATTTAAAGATGTCAGTATTAATTAACAAATTAAGTAAAATAATACAATACAATGGTGAATATATAGTGCAGTCATGGCATGGTGAACTGAAAGAATCCTTATAAGGCTTGTGATGGAAAGAAAAGACACACGCCTAGAAACGTGGTAACATGTGTAAAGATCCCGATTTGCACCTAAAATTAATTAGTAAACTATAAAAGGAAAACAACATATGCAAGCAATATAGGGTTTATTATTTGTATGGAGTTAGGTATGTAAGGCAGATCTTGTCTACCACGTAACTATATGGATCCATGAACTTACCGCGCATATATGTTTGATAAATATATATATATATATATATATATATATATATTTTTTAAATTCTCCAGACTTTGACCCGAAAACTGCTTGATTTAACGATGAATAGAAGTATACATTGGAGATAGTTTAAAGGCAGACACATGATGCAAAAAGGTTCGACTTTTTGTTGCTTTAATTAAGCTAAAATAAAGTGGTAAAGTAATTATATTATTATTATTATTATTATTATTATTATTATTATTATTCTCGTTGAAAACATCAATGTAGAGGACGAAAGTAAAAGACAGCAAAGCAATGGAAATGATTATGGGCGGTGGTGGTGGAGGAGGTAGTGGTGCCGGTGGTGGTGATGGGCGGTGGTGGAGATGGCAATAAAAAGCAGAAAAATATCGAGTACGTGAAAAGGAAAGCAAGATGACAATGGGCACGATCGCCCAGAGTGCTCGTTATCAAAGTAACTGTAGACCCAAGAATCGGGAAGTGAAATTTTGGAGGGAAAAAGGAGTGGCTCCCCCGAGCTGCGACATTTACCGTCGGAATTCACATTCACAACAGCGTCTTGTCTTTTTCCCAACTTAAATTACAATAACGCACGACATCAAAACGAAGAAACAGTTGCTTAATTGCCAAAAATAATAATAATAATAATAATTAAATTGAACACATAACATATGTTAACAGTTAATCACCTCTCGATCGTCGAGTAACACTCACCTACCTAATCTACATATATATGTTTGCGACGAGCCTTAATCACCTCGTGATCTTGACATTTAGTTAACAGTTGTTTGCATTTAGTTTTAAAAATCGCGATTAAAATTTGGATGCTGGTGTAGAATTCATAAATACGCTTAAGAAAACCAAATAATTAATTAATCAATGAAGAAATCAAACGTATTTAATAAAATTAAATAGACCAACTACTGTATGAAGTAATTCAACCGTGTCTGGGGAAATAAATAATAATAACAAAACTAATTGTTTTATTAAGTAAAAAATGTTTTTTGGCAAAAAAACATGTTGCAGTTTTTAGCTTTAAAAAAATACGTTATTTGAAAATAGTTATTTCTAAATTTGTAAGTCATGAGATAACAATTAAATTAATATAAAATATAGATAAAAGACAGAGTATGATTTCGACAAAAGGACATATTTTTCTAAAAAAAAATTCAAATTATTTAAACAAAAATTCAATGAAAAAAGAAGTAGAAAATCTTTAGCCAGAGTCTGTACCAGAGTTCGAATATCATCGTCATATCCTCATGAATTAAGTTGAAATAATAGAATTTTAATAAAATCATTTTTCTACTCTAGTACTAGCACTACTACTTCATTACTTACTGGTCAACATTGATGATCACACTCTCCCCGCCATCCGGAGCATAATCAGCAGACGACATCGTTTCCAGTAGCTGTCTCCTCTTGCTATGCGTCTCCTGCTCAACCTCTCCTATGTTGTTTCTGTTGCCGTTAAAACAGCAGCCATGAAAATGAAGCTTCTGCTGTATATTCCCCCAGTTACTACTCAATTTAGAGGCTAGGGTTTCATCTTCGTCGTAGCTAATTTTCCAAATCAAACCCATATTCATTGCCAGAGACACCACCAGAACATTCTTCAGAAAGAACACCAAGTCCGCCATCTTTCCTCTGCAATGCAAAAATAACAACAGCAGCAGCTACAAATCTAGAACCAAATTGGCTTCAGAGAATCGAAAAGGACCGAGTAAGTGGACGGAAGGGCGTCGTTTGAAGTTAGAAAACGCTGCGTTGGATCTAAACGGTGGTGGCCATGGAGGATGAATCTGGACGAAGAAACAGTTGCATTTATTTCTCGATTATTGGGGGAAGGAGGTGGGAGAGATCACAATAATCTTCATCGATTGTTGAGAGGATTTGGGGGTATCGATGGGTGTTTGAATGTTGTATTGCATCAAGCAAACATCACACGCATCGATTTAGAAAGGAAAAGATGAGAAGAAGAAGCGTTTGGTTGTGGGTGGGAGAATGGAAATGGAGCTTGCAAACTGAAACAAGGTTCAAAGGCTGCTTACTGTTGTTTATAGTATTTGAGCTTTACCTTGCTGTTGCTGAAAGGTTTTTTTTAATATATTCCAAAATGTGATTTATGTTTTTAGCGGTATTTATATATGTTTTTATATTTACTAGCATACTATCCGCGTAATGTAACGACGGCGGCGAATAGTTTATGCTTGATAATATGTCTTGTTTCGATAATGTAATGGTATTGTATTTGCTAAATATTGTAGTAGATACTTTTATTCGATATAATATCTATTTTCTCTCCTTTTTCTATTTTATTTATTTCTATTTTTTTTGTGATCAACCATTTTATTCCGTTTTAAAGTAATTTTATAAAAACAAGAAAAAAAAATACTTAATTATGTTTAGAGTTGTTTAAAACAATAGTTACCATAACTTGTTGAGTTATGGGCTGTTTGTTTGCTGTTTAACGGAACCATTCAGCGCTGAATGCTGAATCATTCAGCATTCAGCGTGTTTGATTGCAACATCTGAATGAAGACTATGCTGAATGATTCAGCATAATGCTGCTGAATCATTCTACCTTAAAGTGCATTTTGAATCGTTAAGCACCAAGTATTTTATCCTAAGTCTCCTTCTTTCACACGCTGTCTTGTTAAACAATCATATCTTATTCTTATAGTATAATATATCATTATTAAGGTTAAAATGATAATTTGCATAATTCAGATTGTTTATTCAGAACCTTTATCAAACAGCATGCCACATTCAGAGCCTTTGAATTATTCAGACCACTGGATCATTCATTGCTTAATCATTCTGTTTTAACAAACAGCCCCTTAATTAGAAAGATGCTAAATTGAACTATTGCTTTCAGTATTTGTACTATTTGTATAAAAATATGTACTGATAAAAATTAAGTATACTTAAAATTTTTAAGAAAAAAAATATTAAATGCTTTATAATAAATAAATATTTTAAACAAATGATATCTTAGTTATTTTATCATAAATCATTTAAATGTTCTTGGGTATAAAAATACCTTTCATGGATATTTTTAGCTGCCCGAGTCTTTTTTCTGTAATTTTACTGTTAAAAGATTTTTTTAATCAAGTTTTCTGAAAAAAAAAAGTTTAGTGGATTCTTTTGTTTAAAGTAAATTGTGATTTATTTTTTCTTACGAGAGAAACATTCATGTTGTTAACTTAAAATTAATGATCATGGGTTCAATATTTTATTACTAGTCTTGCAAGTCAAGAAAAATCTATGGGTCAACTTCAATTGCGGACGTAGTATATAATCAATCATAGCTCTCAACTTTTTAATTGTAGTGATTTTTGATTGAATCCTTTTAATATATAATTGTAATCTTTAGTTGAATTTTTTTATATTTGTACTCTATTTAACCAATATTTCTGGATTTGCAACTCACTGTATGAGTTTTATGTTTTTATTTTTACATTAAGTTAATCATTTTAACAGTTTATTATATTTTTGGTCCTTTTTGTTCGGTCAAAATCACATGTTTGGTACCAGGGTCTAGTGTCTACGGGTTTAATCCTCTTGACTTGAATTTCTTTCACTATTGATCTTTGATAAACTAGAAATGATCTAAATGCTCTTATCACGTTTAAGTTTTTTTTATTTCATTTTTAAATGTTAATTATTATTTAATTATTGCTACTAAAATATTTAATGGATAAACATCGGAAACGATCTCTAAATTTATGTGATTTATGGGTATAACAAATAAATAGAAAATTGACGGTAAACCGGATGCAGATGCTTGGAAAATAATCAAACCACCTCTTCGTAATTCGTAAATAAAGTTTTTATTGTTTAATTTTCTCGCATCTTTTAATTTTCTAATCTTTCTTTTTTGCAAAACTCTTACATCCGATCTTTGTCACACTCAAACACCGCCACTTAATGTATCCTAAATGATTAGAACCACCTTACGAATTCGAAAAACTATCCTCTCACTTTAAAACACAAGTTGAAGTTTCCTAGCCACCACCTCAAAACTCGTTTTGAGTTCTAACACCACCACCAATAATCACTTTAATATCCACCTTCAATAATCACTTTCCTCAGACTCAACTTCCTTTAAGAACTTCACATTTTTTCGAATCATTTTTCTCCAAACACAAAGTCCCCTCCCCCAAAACCAAATCATGTTTCTTAAAGCACCAATATCACCTATCTATAATTTTTCCGGATATTATATTATGATTAATATAATATTTTAAATTTACTATTCAAACATGTGTGAGTTAGTATAAAAAATCAAAAATAAGAAATTAAGAAGGGAGCTGTTGAATGATGAGAGAGGCTCGGGAGGAGAAGTGATATAACAATAATGTAACTTAAAAGATGAGAGTGGAGATGAAGACCATTCCTATTCTCATAATGCTCTTATACAACTAGCATCTCACACAATTGCATGCGTGAAGAGAGTTGATGGTGTGTGAAGTCCATTGCCATTGAGGATAAGGACGTGTGGTCACTCATGTTCCGTGAAGGCTCACTTTCTTCATTCCTTAAATATGAGCGGTTTGTGAATCAAAAGTTAGACATTGAAAATGTTACGTCTTTAAAATGATTGAAAAGTGAAATTGATGTGATAGAAAAAATAAAAATAAAGGAGTAACACATTGACAATGATTTAGCTTTTAGAGTATTTGAAATGCCTAACACAAAAACAAAGGCCACATAAAATTTTTAGTTAATTTTAGATCGATACAAATGTAAAAGTAATTCACAGAAGTCCAGAAATGGAGGCCACATTTTCCGACACATCTTTGTTGGTTGAGGTACTTGTAGACGGTTTTACGGACTAAAAACCACTTTTTGCATACCTAAAAAACAAAAGGCAAAATACGCCAAAATATAACAAACTATGTCGAAATTGTTATTGTATACAAACAACTTCATTTTATACCTACAAATATGTAACACCGGAAAATCACAAGCCATTTTTTTAAATACACTGCGGAAGCTAAATAAAACCAACTTGATTACATATAACCATTAATTACAAATATACAATCATTTGTTCAAAAGACTATAACATCATAATCAAATGTTTGGTGTTACAAAATAACTGGCTCGTCTCATTTTCAAAAACAAGTATCAGAGTGTGGTCAACTCTTCCTTCTTCAACTCTAACACGAACCTGCAAAAACATCAACTGAGGGGAATTAGCACAAAGCTAAGTGAGTAGAGGCTAAAGCAACAAATGTAAACATTCACAATCAATCATCAATCATGTAATCACATAACCAGAGAAGACCGGCGGTTCGGCGCAGAACCTACAACCAATGCCGGCCAAAGCAAAGGTTTACCGATAGCTTTTCACTAGATTGGCACAGTAAACTCCCCTTTGAGCAACAAATGCAACAGAAAGGCTACTACTGTTCAACCAACCAGTTAGACAAGCCCAGCCCAAGTCCACGTATAGCTGACTTCTCAACGCAACTCAAAATCATCCTAAGAGTGCGTATCGACCAAATATTCATGCAGCAGTTAACAACAAACAATATCACAATCAGCAGTTCAATCAATCCAATCTCAAACCACAATCATGCTTCACATCAATAAAATTAATTGCAATCTTTATCATCCGTGTTTAACGTCCACTCACCTCAGTTTTAGCTTGAACTCGGATATCTAATTTTATTGAGCTTTTGGATTACCTGTAAACACAGCAATAACTAAATCAGTCTCAATCCCATAAATATATCTATCCATATATTTATAAATCATTCATCAAATGAACATCAAACAATAAACAAATACAAGTTCAAAACACAAGTATCGGATTCTACAAAAACTGCCGGATTCCAAGAATCCGCTACCCAGTGTCGGATTTCCTCAGTCGGATTTCACTTCAATCGGATTTGGGTTTGTCGGATTCTATCAATTGTGCCGGATTTCAAGTACACGGATTCGATCAATCGGATTTCATCATGTCTCGGATTTCTAAATGAACGGATTTAGGGTCTCGGTTTACACAATCGGATTTCATAGTTTCTAGTTTCTCAAGTATAGGATTTTGAGTTTCGGATTTAAGGTTTAGGATTTCAATCCCGGATTTAAACAACCGGATTCATAAGTATCGGTTTTCCATAACTTCCGGATTTAGGCTATAAGTTTTCATTCTCGGTTTTACCATACGGATTTCCAAACAAACGGAATTTACCTTCTTCCACCAGAATTCATAATGTTCATAAAATCATAACAGAAACATGTTTAAACATATTTAAACACAGATTCATGCATCACTTCATCATATAAACATACTAATCGTATGAACACATAAAACCCATCAAAACTCATAGCTCTTCAAAACCGATTCTATAGTTCATCATAAAAAAACATGTTATTCTTACCAAAAATCATTCAACAAAACATTTTATCATGATAGCAATAACATCTAACCTTTATCTTAGTTTAATTCACACAATAAAATGAAATCTGATGCTATCTTCTTTCTTTCTTTTCCTTCGGTTTGCTTGGCAGAGAGAAAAGCTCACGAACACACACTTACACCTTTCTTAATCTTGATAAAATGACAATTATTATTCACACTTCAACATGTGTACTTAGTTTAAGCATGAGGTGGCAATCACCTATTAATTTACATACACACATATGTACATGTACACAAATACATACATGCATAGATACATACCTACCTACGGCTTCCCACTTACATGCATATAAACATACTTATAATTAATTAACCAATTAATTAGCCATTTAATCATAACAAAACAATTAAACTCAAACCACAAACCTGCTAATCTCCTAGCTCAAGTTTGCGGGTGTTACAAAATACCACTTACTTTCATTTTTTATACATTGTGTACAACCAGTTACCTACTAATCCGGTTGCCGGTTATGTTATCGATAATACAACAAAGTCACTCCTAATTAAATATGCCCTTCGTAAATGTCCTGTAACTTCCAAACTACCGTCTCCATTATCTTTTTCGCTCCAAAATTTTGAAATCAAATATACATAACAATGTAGACATTTAGATTGAAAGGCATCTTCAAGTCATTTAAGGTATGTGTTTATCATACATTGCACTAATTTTAGTTTTATGAACTGTTTGTCGATTGTCATTTACACATCAGGGAGTTCAAAATTGAGGGTTTTGTGAGTTTTTTTAAGGGCATTTGATCTTTAACAATGTTATCCACATGAGTTTAGGTCATTTCAATGGTTTCTCTGTTGTCATTTATTGATTTCAAATCCATTTGTTGTTATGAAATAGTTCAAAGAATCGGGGTTTTTGAACTCTGTTTTTTATTGCTTTACAGATGATTGCAGTGACATTCGATGTTTGGTATAATGGTGTGTTTTTATTCAATCCATTAAGGTACTCGAATGGTAGTACACTCCACATATTATTACGGCAAAATCATCATACAACGATTTGTTTGAATATATAGAAAGGGAAACAAGGACCCAAAATAGAAGGTATATACTACTTGCTTTCTGGAATTCTTTAGAGGGTGGGATAGGCTAAAGATTGAAAACGATGATGATGTAGTCACATTATATAATCTTGCTGAAAGTGGTTACAATGGGTTTGTAATGTATTTAAACCACTTTCGTGAGGATTTGAGCATGTATTTAGATAAAGAGGTCGTCGAATCAAAGAAAGAAGATGGTGTACGCTAAGGTCTAGCTTGACATGTCTTTACCTGTTATAAGTCGTGTTAGAAGTACTGAGTCATATAACCCGAATATATATAGTTATTCAGTTATAATGATAGTTAGATATACCTAAAAAAGAAAAAGATTGATAAATTATGTTATAAACCTATAAATGATGAGTTTTTTTATATTTGTCTGTATAATTTTATATACATAATTATTATCTATATACAAAATTGTCGCCTTAAGTCGCGTCTTGTGAAACACTGTGACCTCACCATGACTTCTAAGGCTTGAGGATTGACCATGATGTCACGCTACGCCTCACGTTATTTAGAACCTTGATATATATATATATATGAGGGATCCGGTGAAAAAACATGTTAAATGAAGAACGGTGATATATATATATATATATATATATATATAAAGAAAATCATTATTAATAAAATTCTTTAAATAAAAATTTAATTAACCAATCAAAACATGTTATTTTTCCAATTTTGACTAAAAACTTTAATTTTCATTTTCAGAATAGTGTATATATTATTTGGGAGATATATGAAAATACTTAAGGGGTGTTTGTGTAAATTATATATTTATATTTAATTGTATATGTTTATAGTTCTTCTTTTATAACTTTTAATGTATAATGATTGGTATAAATATAATTATATATTTATAATCATCTCATTTTTTGCATGTCAAAAAAGAAGATTATGAGTATGACATCCGAATTTTGAAACAGTGTTATTGTGAGATAATAAGATGAATTATGTATTCATTATGATTTATAATTTGGGCTTTATGTAACAACAATGAGAAATTATATTTTAAAATATTTCTTAATATTTCGATATTAAGAAGCATTAATTATTATATTTAGATATTTGACTCTCATTTTTAATATACTTATGTTTTTTATAATTATACTTTGATAAAAATAATTATGACTAACCGTGTATTATATGGGTGTCTAATAAATGAAGAAGCTAAGCAAATAAATGATTACCTGATATAAATAAACATCCTTAATTAATTAAGATAAGTTTGATTAGTTTAAAGTTATCCATTAACAACTTTTTAATATGGACCATCCATCATTTTGATCAATAACTATAATTTGTTCTCGTAGTTCTCGTACAAAAAATAGTTCTCGTTTAAACCGTATATATATTATAGAAAAAGAATTTAATATGAGAAAATTACATTCTCTTTTCTTGTTACCATATTTTTTATATTAGAAATAATATAAAAGTTTAGGAAATATATTAAAAATTTTATAAGTAGTACGATAGCTAATATATAATATAAAAAAGTATAGTACTTACTTTACAAAAATATTAAAGTTGATAACTAGTAGATATACTTTCTCAATAATATAATAATACTTAATATATAAGCTAAAAAAGTAAAGTATTTACTTTAGAAAAAATATATAAATCAAAAACTAATATAATAATTTTTCTCTCTATGTATAATTAAACTAGCTATTTTAATAGTAAAGGTCAGTTTATAATGTAATCATAAATTTTCCTTAATGTGACACATTGTATTTAAAGTAATGTACAGTACGTGTGAATCAATACCTTCCGTGGTAACGACGGTTGAAAAAAAAACAAGATACAATTATCAACCTCTCAGTTGAAGTAAGTAGTGGCTTAACTATTAAAAATAAAAATTAAAACCATCGTCTCCTACGTTGTATGTGTTTAGTATGTAGCTTTTTAAAGTTTTTTGGAGCTGATTTTTTTAATTTTGAGAGAAAAAAGTACTCGTTTAGTTCGGATGAAAATACTAAAAGTTTTTTATTAAAAAAAACTTTAAAATAAAATGCTTTTTAAAATAACTTTTAAAAATAGCCGTAAGCTTTTTTATATATAAAACTATCTAAATACTCTTTTTAATTGTTTTACGATTTTTCCTATTTTTATATGTTCTTTTTTTGTTAAACACATATACAAATAAAATATACAGCTAGTAGTTATTTTCACCAAACATATTTTTTATTAAGCCTTTCTTCTCTAGTTAGAAGCTAACAATGGGAGTTTTCTGTTGTATTTATTGTTCTCTATATGTTCATTGATATAATACTACATGAATAAGTAGAATAAAATGTACTTGTAATAACTCTTAAAATGCAATTTTTTAGCTTAGCTTTATAGTTTTCTCATTCATCTATATAACAATCTTTTGCTTGAATTCATTTGTTGATTCAAAATTAATGTTTCTACATATACATACAAAACAATAATTAGTTTAGAACAAAAATCATTATGGAGGAATTAAAAATGATAGACCCACAATATGATATATATATATATATATATATATATATATATATATATATATATATGGGAGAGTTCAAATGAGAACTGTTTTCGTACGAGAACTACGAGAACCAATCTTGGCTGTTCATTTTGGATAATGGAATTCATGGATGAATTGAGTGTGGCAGGGTGCCTATAAGTAATTCATAGTGAGCAATCCAATTGAAGGAGGGGAAACTGGACGGCTATATATATATATATATATATATATATATATATATATATATGGTAGAGATCAAGTAAAAATAATTTTATGGTAAAAAGGGTAAGAGGCAATAAAAAAATCCTTTTTATTGATTAAACTAGTTCTTCATCAATTTATTTTTTATGAATCTAACATATTCATCACTTTTTAGATGAAAGCATTTTGTTCATCAACAAATTATTCCAAAAGTGATGAATATGTTGGATTCATAAAAAAGAAATCGATAAAGAACTAGTTTTAATCAATAAAGATGATGAACTAACAATTATCAGTTGATGTATATACCGAAAAATGATCAAATAATTATCCCTCTTACACTTTTTATTTTAATTTCCTTTTTATTTGATCTCATCCCTATATATATATATATATATATATATATATATTTATTTATTTTTATATATTTATATTTATATGATTAGAGAATAAAAGGAAATATGAAAAGGACGAGTGGAGGGAATTATGACATGAGAGCCCTAAACCTAAACCTTGGAGGTTGTTTTAACTTATTGGTGGTGGGCCCACGAAATCAAGCCGACTTTAGTGGACCCATGTTCCAGGCCCAAACTGATACACCCAAATTTAATTTCAAATCTTCCCGTAGATTTAGAGCTTCCTCAAAACTTCAAATTTGAGCAATTTTGGAACAATATTATCCCATACAAATAGAAATATCATTACACGTGTAATGTTAATTAGTTATGCTACTTATCATCGACGGTTTTTTTTAAAAAAATTTATATCACTAAAGATATAAAATGTAATGAATCATTGTTTTATAATTACTCTATATACAAATCTTCTAATTTTAATAAAAAACTATCATTAATAAAACATATTAGACAATTGTAGAAATTCATTTAAGTAAAAATTTATTTACCAAATCTGAATCATCTATTTAACGGTCGGCATCGTATTCTCCTCTATAAATACTCTATTAATTTAAATCGTATAAACCTTTGTTCCTTGCAGCATTATTTCCCTCTCTCGCGTTCTTACCGAAAAGATGTACAGTTCTAGTCAATCTTCTATATCCAATGAGGAAGATGCTCCTTTTAAGCATCAAGTTGAAGCATCATGTATACACGATAAAAGAATTGTACAATCAAGAACAAGCTCAAGACGATCAAAGTTCATCAAAGAAGCGTCGATATTTAAATACGTCTCGTGTGGAGGCCGAACGACGACTAATGCATGAACAGATCCTTATTCCTCAGAATCATTGCACTGTCTATATTATTTTTCTAAATGCTGAAATAAAATTTAATTATTTGACGTCATTAATATATTACAAAGCATATTTTCTAATTTATTTGTGTATTTAAAATATAAGAAAAGTAGTTTGTGGTCAGGTGGGCCGTGACATTGATTAACAAGGAAAAATGTACAAGTGGATAAATTCATAAGAACAATTTGAAGGAATATAGCTTTAATTATTTTTACATAAGAGCAAAGAGATTACTTAAAGTCTCTAACCTCATTTTCATGCTTTATTTGCCATATTAGTAACATTTTCTTTACTTTTCATACTTAAATAAATTCAAAAAATACTCACGTTTCATATACTTTATACACTTTAAATGTTTAAAAAATTCTTTCTCCGGTTCATCCTCTCTCTCTCTCTCGGCTTAAGAAAACCGAGATGCATACCTCGCTTCGGCGCCAAAAAGGAGGAGAATAATTAATAATGTTCACTTTCGGTGCTTAATGTTATGTAGGCATACCAAAAGAATACTGGTTGTTTGACTATCTTTTCCAATTACAACTTTTAGAAATCTACGTACGGTTTTTAAGTTCTTTTAATAATTTATATAAATTAAATATAATATAATAAGACATGATGATATGTTGCTATATATAAGCGTAATTTTCTAATCTAAGATTTCCTGTCATTTCATTGTCATCAGATCAATTTATATTAACCGGACCACTAGGAGTAGTGTCCCAATTATTTAATTAAAGTCATAATTTAGGACCAGTTATCCTTTGAAAAACTCAAATAATAAATAATTTTTCTTTGGTTGCAAAATTTTCAACAGTAGTTTTCCTTACTCTTGACCTAAAATAAGAGAGCGTTTATTTATATATATATATACATATATATATATATATTAGCTTCATTAAAGATTGGTTTATAAATATTTTTAAAAGATCGAACTAATCAATCGAAAAAATAAGTTAATTCAAACACTTTCTTTATATTACATGTGTGCGTACGTACGTATCTAATGCAAAATATTTACAAAATATATGATATATGTTGCATATATATTATAGCATTTTATTTATTTAAAAAGACGACATTTATTAATTACATGAACACTAGGCACTTCAATTCGATGAAGTATAATTGAACTTGATCGAATAATACACCAAAAAAGAGACTTCAAGATTTATAATCCAAATTCTTCCGTGAACGTTTATAAAGTGTCATACTCATTAATTATATACTCTTTGAAATTTTTTTGTTGGTTCTACAATATATCAGTTAATTAACTATAGGTTTATTTCACAAAATAATAATCAAGTTTTGAAAATATTTTACAAAAGTCCTGCGTGAATTATTTTACAACATAAAATAAATTAAGGACTAAATGATCTTATTGAAACATTTTTCAAACTTAATTACTATTATTTTAATTTTCTCCCTAACCTAACACCAAACTTTTTGAATAATATATATGGGTTGTCAGAATAAAATGCCATGCTTATATTTATATATAGATTGTTTTTTTGACGGTTTCTTAAAACCGTGGGTTTTGAGTGTTAGTATATGAATTTCATCCACGAATTTCATTATCCAAAATGAACGGTCAAGATTGGTTCTCGTACGAAAAACAGTTCTCGTTTGAACCATCCCATATATATATATATATCGAAAAGTTTATTTGAGAACCGCGTGAACCAATCTTAGCCGTCCAATTCCCCCTCCTTCAATTGGATTGCTCACCCATGAATTCTTTACATGCACCCTGCCACACTCAATCCCCCACACTCTTCATCCATGAATTCTATTATCCAAAATGAATAGCTAAGATTGGTTCTCGCGGTTCTCGAAATAAAAACGGTTCTCAATATATATATATATATATATATATATATATATATATAGCACTAGCATTGTACCCACGTAATACGGCGGTGATGACAGTAGTTTATGCTCGACAACATGTACAATTTCAAGAATGTAAAGTATGGTATATGTAAAATACGGTGTCAAAAAATGAAATTTGTTCGACAACATGTTTATTTTCTTGCTCCTTTTTCTGTTTTCTTTATTTTTTTTCAATCAACTATTTATTAGCTATTAAAATAATTTTTGGAAAAGAATAAAATAAAAATTATGTTTTTATTATTAAATGATTAGTGAAATAGATAATCTAGACTTAAATTTGTATTGATATAAGTGATTTAACCAAAAATTAAATTAATGAAATGATTATTTTCATGTTTAATAATTAATTATAGGAACAATAGCCATATATATATATATATATATATTTGTTGAAGTAATTAAGAAAATGATTGATTGCTCCAAGTGTTTATATCTTATGTATAAAAACATGTACTACTTAAAATTAAGTAGTCTTAAAAAGTTTAAGAGAGAAAAAGTTAAATGTTTTATAATGTAGTATATATATATACATACATACACACACACGACTATAGCCCGTGCTTTGCATGATAATAGATATTTTATTCTTTGTTTAATAACTAGTGGTTAGTTTAACCGCGCTTCGCGTTGGGGATTAATTACTTTTTAATCGAGTTTGATCAGATTATTTATTTACTATTTTTTACTAAAAACCCCCAAAAAAAATTAAACCACTTACGCAAAAATGGTAAATTAGAATTTAGATATGAAACTTAAAACAATTGAATCGCTTGAATTTGTTAAAAGTAATTTAGCTTCCGTGTATCTTGAAATTACGTAAAATATTTAAACAATGTGTTATTTCACTACTAACAAATGTGACTTAGATTCTATCTAACGGCAAGTACTCATATAATAAAAGAACTACATAAACTTAACATAATAAAGAAAATCCACACCTTAAGGCCCTATTATATCCAACATATAAGGCCCTGATTTTATCTTGAAAACTACATGAAAAGAACTCAAAAACTTATTTGAATAATTGGAAAACGGTACATTTACATTAAAAATCATTGATTTAAAGTTTATAATAAACATTTTATACTTTAAAGAATTACAAATAATGTAGACAAGCCTTGTAATACAAAACAATTTTTTATCTTGTTATGAAAAAATAAAAAAAACAAAACAAAAAAAATTATGCAAGATGGAGTATAAAGAGAGTGACAAAATATTAAGCAATAGTATTATAAAAATAATAATAAATAACTAATTTAGTTGACAATATACGACTATAGCAATATGTAACAAAAAATAATATTCTATAGTACTAGTAAATGATAGAACATAATTAGCATATTAAAAAAACAAGCTAGAAAGTATTAAAAAAAACACAAAATTGGAAAAGCCAAAACTCGAAACCTAATCTTGAGCACCAAGTGCAAATCCCTTTACCAATCCTTCTAGACACCCTTTTGAAATAATTTTGGAAGTTTAGATATATATTCATTTTCTTTTTAGTATAGTAAAGGACAAAAAAAACTTCCTCTCCAAAACTGTATGGTATATATAATGTGCATATGTTTATTATTATTATTATTCGTAACTAAAATATTATATAAAATTATATGTAAACTTGTTTTTAAAAATAACACAAGGTTAATTTCATATGAATAATTATACGAATATAAAATATGAATTAAACAGCCCGTCAATTTCATAAGAATAATACCTTTCATAGATTTACACTTTATATGTATCGTATTGGAAAATTTTTTTAAGGAAGTGTTTACTTCTAGAAAAAATCTTCTATTTTCTCAGATTTTTTTTAAAAAAAACTAAAAATTAAGAAACATGTTCACTTGTATATTTTTTTAAGAAAATAGAAAACTCCCCCACTTTTTCATATTTTTCCAAACTCATTAATTTTCCAAACTCTCATATTATTTCATATAACTTTTCTAAAAAACACTTTAACAAAACATATTTTCCATTTTTTTTAAAAAAGGAAAATTTCACTTTTCATCTAAACACGTTTTTTATTTTTTTAAGAAAATAAAAATTTCAGCATTTTTCACATAAAAACAGAAAACGAAAAATAGAAAATTTTTCTCCTACTAAATGCAGCCTTGACAGCTGCGTTTAGCAAAAAAAAAATTATGTTTTTCATTTTCTGTAAAAAATGATAGAGTTTTCATTTTCTGAAAAAAAAAATAGAAAACTTTTCATAATTAAGTTGAGAGCAACTTGACCAGCCATTTCACTCAGCTCATAACAAAAAATAATATTAATATTCTGAATAGATCATGAAAAAAAAGTAAGTTTTTACTTAATTAATTTCGTTGTTCGGCATCAAGGTTTATTAAATTCGTGGATATAATTTATTTTAATTTTATATATTTTAAACATGCATTAGCTACATAATTACTATTTAGCAAACCTTTTCTTGAATCTTTTAATAATAATAATAATAATAATATAAATAAAAGACTAATCTATATCAAATCTATTAGATGATCTTGACCTTAATTTAATAAAATAAATAAAATAACTTAATCTTAACTTTCCATTTAATCAAAATTAAAATTCGAATTTTAACTTTTCTTAGTTAAAATTAGATTAAAGTGATTAAAAGAATTTTATATAAGTACAGGAAAAAAAATATCGAAAATAATATACGACTTGTAGCAAGTACAGGAAAAAAAACCGTGAATTAAAATAATAATTATTAGATAACTTAGAGGTATAGAAGAAAAACTTAAATCTTCAAATTATTAGATAACTTAAATCTATCCGTCGCTAAGTAAATTAAAATTCAAATTATATACTTTATTGATGAGGTGTCGTTTATGATGACATGTGTCGCCTAGTATCTTGTTTTAGTTACATACATATATACGTATATATATACACATATATATGTATATATATATAGAGAGGTGTAGGTTCATACGAGAATTTTTTTTTTTACAAGAAGTGCGAGAAGTCTTTTTAACCGTTAGATGATAAAATTAGTGATCAAGATGAATAATGACATATATATAATTAAATAGAATTATTAGGTAATTTAAATAACATCATCAAGGACATAGATGTCTTTTTATCCCTAAAAATATCCTACCCTAATTCAAATCATTAATATCCTACCCTAATTAAAATCATTAAAAACACCACCCCATTTATTCTTCTTCAAGATGGAAGTCTGCCATCTTTTTCTCTCCGTAGACTATTAGGTTTCCACCACCTCTACAAAAACTAAAAGCTATCATCGCCCTACCATCGGTTTATGAACAACATCACCACCATGACCACCGACTATGGCAGCCTCACCATCGTTCGCCGCCATTCCAACCGGCCTCTTCAATGGGTTATGTCCCTGTCGTCTCTCCAAGCATCCATAGAATCTCAGATCTCTCATCTAAAAAACTCATGACTAGAAAAGATTCTCCCATGGTAGCCACCGTTGATCGGAGAGAACCGGTGTTTCTGACTTCAAAAGTCACGAGCGGTATCTTAACCGTGACCCATCTTCACAGCCACAACCCTATGATTGTCACCTATCAGAAAACATGTTGCTGCCCCTACTCTCGTACGTTTCTGGTTCCCCCAAGTACTATCCGTTATCGCCGCCCTTACTCTCGTCTACGACAACTGTTGGAGTGTTTCATGATTGATGTTGCCGTACAATCGGTGGAACTTTAACGGTAGGAAACAGAATGAGTTAGGTTTGACGTTGTTTTTTAGAACCACAACCGAGTTGAAGCCCCGTTGATTCATTTCCACCGTCGTGACCTGCTATTCATCAAGTTCCAACTGTCGCCGATGACCACCACCGTCAAAATCAAGGACCAGTCGAGCACCCAAGCAACAATTCATCCATCCAGTTCATTGACCCATCTTTAATTTTGCAGTTCATCCATCCATGGTTATTTTACAAAGTTTGGTGATTTATAGGTTTTTATTCTCTAGATCTGCTGTTCTAAAACAATTGAGTTTTTTTTCTTCTTTTGTTTTTAATTTTTGTTCAATATTAAACAATTGAGTATTGTTTTTTTATTCTTTTGTTTTTAATTTTCTTCTTTTGTTTTCAATTAAAAAATTTCTTAACTGTATCAAAACAATTATGAGAAATAGTGAGCTCAAACGCATATATAATGAAAAAACACATTATGTTCATTAGTGAATAAGCATTGAGGGATTACAATAAACAGTGAAATAATAAGTGAGTAAGCAGTAGGGAACCAAAAACACATGTTCATTAGTGAATCAGCATTGAGGGATTACGATAAACACATTATGTTCATTAGTGAATAAGCATTAAGGGATTACGATAATAAGTGAAACGATTTAAATGGGAGTTAATTTAAAAAATTTATTTGCTGAACAAAAAAAGATTACTATAAACATTGAACTTAGCCGTATATAAGATCTCCTGTTAAAATTAGATAACATCAAAGTTTTAAAAAATTCAAATCTAGAAAAGGAAATGAGAGATTTTAGGGATTTATTAATTTAATCATTAATTATATAAACAAAAAAATATGTAAAAAGACATCATTAACCTTTTGAATTAAATAAACAATAAATAAATACTAATAAAAATGAGTGGCTAGAAATGCTTCTCGCACTTCTTGCAAAAATAAGGCTTCTCGCATGAACCCTCCCCTATATATATATATATATATATATATATATATATGTGAAATTTAGTCAAGAACTGTTTTTCGTACGCAAATTGTTTATAACACCATTATTGACTTATTAATAGGGGTATTTTTGTCATTTATATATTTAGCCAACCGTAAATTATGTCCGGGTGAGCTATCATTAATTTGTGAGACTTGATTTTTCCGAAATACCCCTCATTAATGTGTTATTAATGAGCCATTTTATGAATAATTAATGATGCATTAAAGAGGGCTAAAATTGATTCTCTTACAAAAAACAGTTATAATTTAAACTCTCCCCTATATATAGGATGGTTTAAATGATAACTGTTTTTTGTAAATTAATAACGGCTTATCCGAACGCAATTGCTCTGGCAGTACATGCTTTATCACACAACTTGGCTCATCTTCACAGCTGGGTAAACCTATAATGATCAAAATATCCTTATTAATGAGTTATTAATGTTGTTATAAAACATTTCTCGTTTTCATATTATATATATGGGTATGGGGGATGATTTATTTGAGAACCATTATTATTGTGAGAACCGTGAAAATCAATCTTAGCTGTTCAATTAGTAAGTGAAATTCATAGATGAAGAAAGTAGAGGGATCGACTATGACATAATGCATGTAAAAAATTCATAGATTAACAATCCAATTAAAAAAGACAGAATTAAACAGCCAATATTAATTTTTGTAATAAAAACAGCTTTAAAATAAACTTTTCACTATGGTGTTTTACCAAAAGAAATTAGTGTATTTAAAAAAGAATTTAAATTAAAAAAAAGTTTGGGAGAGGATGTAGGCATGTAGGTAGATTAGAATAGAGGAGTGGTCCATATAGGAAATAAATTTGAGAGAAATGGCATCGAGGGTATATGGTCCTTCCTTCTCTTGAGACCCAATTTAATTAAGTAATTAATTAATTTATTTAATTCTATTCAATTCAATTCTCACCCAAGCAGGCACTCTATTCAGATTTCAGAAGGTCCCCTACTGGGTGCCTGACACGTCGCATGTTTTACAATACATTACATGTATAGGTCATGTGTTATATTTTTTTTTTCTCTTACTCAATGTCATACCAGTGTCATATTATTTCTTCTTTTATTTTTTTTACCCTACCTAAAATAAGTCTTATACCTTCCATTTCCTTATCAAAACCTTTTTTCATATTATATATATATATGTGTGTGTGGGGGGGGGGGGTGGGGGGGTTGGGTATGCTCTCGGTCGAGTAATGATACCTGATGCCACTACCTGATGCTACTACCCGAGGTACTTGTTTTGGTGTTCCCGATGGACTCGATGGTACCCGATTATCTTTATTAATTCAAATGTCACTCCTTTATTATTTTTCTTAATTCAAATATCACATCAGCGTTTATTATATCAGTTTTTTTCTCTTTTATATAAAACTCAAGTATAGCCTATTCCAACCCAATCTAATTTTTTTCTCACTTTTTCTATTTATATTGTTATACATTTAACTATTAAAAAAAATAAAATATTTATAAATTATATAAAAATTAAAATATAACAAATAATATAAATAAAAATTTCATTAATAATAAATATTAAAATATAACAAATAATATATATATATATATATATATATATATATATATATATTCAATGATCACTTGAACATTGGAGGTGATTAATTTTTTTACAAAGTCACCATTGAAGTGTTAATAAAAAAAAGAAAGCGGAAGGGTAAGTCGGGTTGGGGAAACCGAAGGCTAACCCGAAACGGGGGGCGTGTCGGTGTTCCCGACGAAGCTGAGACACCTACCACTCACCTGAAGCCCTTCGGGCTTACCATTACGGATGACTTTATTATCTTTTTACAGTCAATTTTTATTAGTAAACCGTATTTTTACTTGGTATCTCTGATATTCAAACTTTTTTTCTTTCTAAAAGACAATATATTATCATAAAATTAACAAGATGTTATAAAATACAATGGAAATACAAACTAATGATACATCTGAGAGTACTCAACAAAAATGGACAAATCTGACCATCCTAACCAAAAACATGTAAGCCACTAAAAGGCAGTCGCCCGGTGAACATGAAAAACCGACCTCAACATTAACACCAAAAAGAAATCCCCTAACCACGAACAACCAAACAATGGCCACACTATCCAACCCTATAATGACAATACGAGATGTCGACGCAGATTAAGTGAAACAGTCACAAGCCTGGAACTGTCGCAAGCTGTTGTATCATCTTTTCCAAAACTTACGGTTTTAATCTTGGTCCTTGATTAAAATAAATCGATGGTCAATAAAAATGACGACTAATTAATGATGTATTAATGGCTCATTAATGACTCATTAATGAGGGGTATTTCAGGAAATCAATGCTCGATCTTTAATGACAACTCACCAGGACGCAATTCATGGTTGGAAAATTGTATAAAAAGACCAAAGTACCTCTATTAATGAGTATTAATGGCGGTTACAAATGATACTCGCGGTACTCACAATAAAAACGATTCTAAAATGATTGTTGGAGTTTGTTCGGTTTTTCAAAATATATTTTAGCAACGGAAGCATGAACAACAATTTTAAACTTTTTAAAACTCCCCACCAATGATCCATATGCAAGCCTTAAGAAACAAAACCAACCATAGGGTGTTTAGAACTACAACCTTTGTAGCGTGAGTAAACCGTTGGTGAAGTGGTTGATCTATGAGAAGCTAAGAGAAGACTTCCTCCAAGGTATCCACAAATCAATGAGTCAAACACCTCCAAGATGCTAGTCTCTCCAACCCTTGATATTCAAGAATGCAAGCAACAACCTTTGTTCTTTTTCTTGAACTAGATGTATGTATTTTGAGTATGTGTTTATGTATCACTTTTGCTAACTTGAAGAACACCAATACTAGAGAGTAAGGATGTTTTTCAAGTATAAAACACTTAGAACAATTCTAAGAACACAAAGAAAGGTGATAACATGCAAGTATTTTACAAAAGGGACCATGCATGTAATTATAAAAGTCAAGAAGCAAAGCAAGAGAGGGAGGACCCCCTCCCTTGCATTATGGACGAAAATTAGAGGGGGGAGGGTCCCCTCTTGCCTCTTGCTTCCTTACTTGTCCCATACATGCATGTCTTGGTCAAGTCTTATGCAAGAATACACCATATGGCCCCTTTCTTGCTCATTGTGAGAATTTCTAGCTATTAATCTTTTAAATATATAAAAGATATACTAGATATGTCATACTACGTATAAAATACATCTACATGTATTTTATATACATACTTGATTGTTTCTAGTAACTCTTTACTTGTAACAAAGATATACATACATTTATATAATTGTTACTAGTAACAATTTACTTGTAACAAATATATATTTATACATATATATATATATATATTCATACATATATATAAAATCATATGTTTATATTTATGTATTTGATATGCATTACCTTATCAATATATAAGAGTAATATTATTATTTCACATAAATAATAATATGCAACAATGCATATATACTTATATATATATAATGAGTTGGAAACATATTTAAATCATATTCAAATATGTAATTGGTGTCCATTGATTGTAAATGTGTGACCCTATGGGTTTATTTATTATCAGTAATATCGTATTAATTTGTGTCTTGTGCACATAGAACCAACAATTCTCAATATATATATATATAGGCAAAAGTTCAAACGAGAACTGTTTTTCGTACGAGAACCAATCTTAGCCATCCAATTCCCCTTCTTCAATTGGATTGCCCACCTATGAATTCCTTACATGCACCCTGCCACACTCAATCCTCCCACACTCTTCATCCATTAATTCCATTATCCAAAATGAATTGCCAAGATTGGTTCTCGCAGTTCTCATAGGAAAAATAATTCTCGTTTGAACCCTCCCCTATATATATATATATATATATATATATAGGGGAAGGTTCATTTGAGAACCGTTTTTTATTGTGAGAACCAATCTTAGCCGTTCATTTTGGATAATGGATTCATGGATGAAGAGCGTGGGGGGATTGAGTGTGGCAGGGTGCATGTAAGGAATTCATGGGTGGGCAATCCAATTGAAGGAGGGGAATTGGACGACTAAGATTGGTTCTCACAATAAAAACGGTTCTCAAATGAACATTTCAATATATATATATATATATATATATATATATATATATATATATAGGGGAGAGTTCAAACGAGAATTGTTTTCGTACGAAAACTGCGAGAACCAATCTTGACCTTTTTTTTGGATAACGGAGTTTATGGATGAAAAGCGTGGAGGGATTGAGTGTGGCAGAGTGCATGTAAGAAATTCATGGGTGGGCAATCCAATTGAAGGAGAGGGAATTGTGGCTAAGATTGGTTCTCGCGGTTCTTGTACGAAAAACAGTTCTCGTTTGAACTTTTGCCTATATATATATATATATATATATCTTACTCCTATATAACACATTTACTACCTAAAAAACTCTTAATTTTAAGAAGGGTAAATTTACTAAAATACCCCTCATTTACCGCTCCTTTAAGTCCACAATTAATGAATTTAAACAAATAAATATTGAAAACATAACCGACAATTAATGAATTTAAACCAATACTTATAACTGAATTATTTCTAACCATATATTTTTAATATTAACTTTTGATTCATGAAATCACCATACTTATAACTGAATTAAGTCTAATCATATATTTTTAATATTAACTTTTGATTCATGAGATCACCTAAATTTCTGTTTTCAAAAAATCAAGTTCAGGAGATTTTACAAACACCAAACAAATGAAAGAGTCAAAGAGTTGAAATTTATAAACATTGCATTCTAACTCAATTACATAATAATTGGAACTATGAAACATTACACACACACATATACATACATATATATAATCAGCAACTTCATGATTCAGCCATGCGACAAAATTCTTCCAACAAACTTAAAGACAAATAACTCAGAGTTAGCAATTTAATTCTTAATTTCAAAGTGGCTCTCGTAAAAAATCTTCACAAACTCATATTATCTTCATCTTGCAAGGAATCTTCACAAACTCATATTAGCTCTTTGTGATTATTCTGCACAAAACTCATCACAACCTCCTCTTTATTCGCCGCCGTCACATTGCGCGGGTACCCCACTAATATATATATATATATATATATATATATATATATATATATATATATATCAAACTAATTTAGGCAATTGCTAAAAGCAACTCCCCCATTAACCTTAATTAACTGTGATTTAATTATCCAAATGTCGTATAAGTTGTTCCTCTTTTAATGAAATTACCCCTAACTTCTTTTCTTTTACAAACACCTCCATAAATATAGTTTCTAAAAAGAAACATAAAAACATCTTGAAAAAGTCATTAATACATCTCAAAATTGTAGAATAATGAAAATCCCGTAGTTATTTTGTATTACATTGATAACTATTTATAGAGTATAAATGGTACAATAGAAAATATAATATGAAATCCTAATGGACCCTAGTCTATCTATACAATAGGTCTGGGCTATCATATACTAAAGCATAATCTATATTCTTTAATACTCCCCCGTAGTGAGAGCGGTAGAAGATCGGACGCTCACACTGTAACAAAAAATACAATAAAAGAGATTAAATACATAAGAAAAAAAAGATATGTAGAAAATAATAAAAATATATTGAAAAGAACACTCCGTGGCAGCAAGGCGGTGATTGGTGAGCGGTCAAAGAGGGCGGAAAGAATTGCGGCAACGGCAGTAGGAGCTACGACTATAGTGACGGGAGCTACAACTATGGTGGTAGCGGAAAGAGGCGCAACAGCTACGGGTGGCAACGGTAGGAGCTACGACTACAACGACAGGAGCTACAACCACGGTGGCGGCAATAAGCGTAGCGGCAGCAAGAGAGAGAAAACTAATAAATTTTTATTTACAATGTGTCCCGGGGCAGGACGAGAGGGTAAAGAAAAGAAAGAAATTCGTCACTCAAGGGGGACGATGGGGAGAAGGAAAGCAGCGGCGGCCAACCGTAGTTAGGTGGCGGTGGTAGTGGCGGCGGAAGAGAAAAAGAAGATATGGCCAGAACCTTAATGCTCTAATACCAAGTAGAATAATGAAAACCCCGTAGTTATTTTGTATTATATTGATAACTATTTATAGAGTACAAATGGTATAATAGAAACACTAATGGGGGCCCTAGCCTATCTATACAATTTGTATAGATTATCGTATACTAAACCCTAATCTATATTCTCTAATAATAAACTATTTTTATTATAAATACTTGAAACCTCGGGTCGTTACATAGTAGATTTGGGATCATTGAAACTACCAACGCAATTGGCATCAATATAAGCACACAGTGACACAGCTAAAGAGAGGACGAGGAATGGAACAAGAGAAAACCGTCTTAAAACTTTAACGAGGCCCAAAAGCTAAACTAAATAAACAAGACCAAAAGACTAATTATTGTTACTATCTTGATAAGAGATCGATTATTAAAACTGATTAGGTGAATTCGAAAAGGTACAACCCAAAGTCTCGAAGGAACGACTACAACAAACCCAACAAAATGGTGAACCTATTATCAAATAACCAAGGATCTGGATTTCTCACATATTCAATACAATTATATATGTTTGCTTGTTTCTTCATTTCTAGATTGACCAAATAATTGAGTAACAAATTCCTTGAAAACCCTTAATTGCTAATGATGCAAGAGGGACCGAAAGGAAGTCTCCTGTGCTAGGAACTCTAATGACGCATCAAGAGCCAAGAAGCATCCTTGGATTCTACCTGCATTGTATCTTTCTGGATTCACCAAATGACCGAGTTACAAAATTTCAGGTTCTAATTTTGTTAAGATATTAAAATACCATGAGATTTTGAAATGCATAAGAGTATCCGTAGTGGTAAAAGTTGACAACCACCATAACTAGTTATCAAATTAGCATAACTAAATAGTGACAGTGATAATACCTATAACTGTCATAACTGGACCCACAAACACTTATATTTCTCAACTTCTATTGTTTGAATAAAAAAGATAACGATGCCATCAATAACGAAACAATAGTGATTTGCTTGTAATGACAATAATGACCTCAACATGTCGTTATCCACCGTTTTCGATCATTATTAGCCGATAATGAACCCCATTGCGGGTGCTCTAAAGTGCTTGAGTGGGCCTCAATATGGTAATAAATATATTGCACCAATATTGATATTGAAAACTAAAATATAAAATAAAAGCTATATATTTTAATAAACATTCTCGTAAAAATAGATTAAAACTTCTTTATTCAATTTTGTGTTTTATGTTGAACTGAAGGGGCAACACCTTCCTTTCCATCACATGTTTAATCAGTTTTTTATATCATTCGCATCATACCACATGATCGGTATTGTTCACATAGAATTTTCTATTTCTTGACTCTCATAATCCTAGTTTACAAATAGTGTTAAATAGTTAATTTTTAATAATTTATGAAAAATTGCACGATAGAAAAATAGGGCTATGATCAATGCACGATGAAGTACTCTAATCTATACATATGTAATCTATCATTGTGTGACAACTCTAACTTTTTCTGTTTTCTATGCATTAACTAAACCTAATTAGATAACTTATGATAGAGTGCTAGTAAATTACGCTGTATAAAATAACACACTGAAAAATATTAAAACTTAGGCTATTTCCGATTTTGAAAAAAGAATTTAAAAATTTTGTTACATAAAAAAAACTACATTTAAATTATAAGAAAACACGTAAGATACATATAGTGAACTAATGTATTAATTTGCTTTCATCAAGGATGATAATGTAACTTTGGCATATAATCATTGACAATTTGAACTTCTAATGGTTCTTTGAGTCACAATTCATCCCTTCTCTAAACTCTCTCACTGAGCTTTCTTCACTGTATCTTTTTCCTCACCTCCACAATGGATATGCGGTCAAAGTAATAAAATTAAATGAAAATTTCTTTTCTTAAATTTGATCCTTTTTTTTTTTGGCCTTTCCTGTGAGGTTGTGTGTGTGTGTTTTTTTGTTTCTATTCAAATTTTTGATTGTAAAATTTTGATATATGAATGTTTAATGTTTTTTTTTGTTGGTTGCAAGCAAAGATCGTGAAGATGAGATCCATTAATGTCAATTTAAGAGTATATAATAAATATATTAGGTCCATATAAATACAGGGTTTGTAATTGGGCTATAAAACTTTTTAATATAAAAAAGCATCTGAATCAAAACATGCATATTGGACTTCACTTTTTTAAAAAAAAATTATATGTATTGAACTATACTTTTTTAAATTAATATAAAAAACATTTGAATGAAAACATTGTAACATGACCTGCAATCAGCCAATCACAGATTAAGCAGGTGTTCATCAGTATATATCAAAGTTGTTATGTTTTGCTATTTCATGTATTTGACTTAAAAATTTTCTATTGTGTGTAGTGAACTTTTAATTTGTCGCTATTGTATGTATTAAACTTTCTATTATATGTACTAAACTTATAAATTTTTTACTTTTTTATATAAGCAAAATACATACAATAGTAACAAATTAAAAGTTCGGTACACACAATAGAAACTTTTAAAGTTCGATATACAGAATAGCAAAACGTGACAACTTTGATACATTTTAGTGAACTAAACCCTATTATTATTATTATTATTATTATTATTATTATTATTCACATAAATAATTGCTTGATTGAGAGCATCAATATGGTAAGTCTTGTACCTTGTAAGACCGTACGCATCAAATCAGCGGGTGATGAGCTGGTTGAAGCGTAGCACGTATGAACAACATCGCTTCCTCCCCTTCACTCAGTGTGGCATATATAAGCTAATTCCCACTCACGCTCTCTCCTCCTCTTACTCTCTCTCTCTCTCTCCCTCTCTCTTCTTCTTCTTCTTCTCTCTATTTTTTTGCTCTCTACATTTAATTATTTTTCTTAAAAAAATAGAGAATGGTTGAGGGAGATGGATGTGGGGATTAGTGGGATGAAAGAAAAAAATGATGTGATGCTAATGTAATAAGGGGAAGAAGGGAGATAGATACTCGTGATCTAATTTAAGAATTGCATTCTATAAGAGTATCCATCATAGTGGTTATTGTGATGCTAGCATGATTGATTCGTAATTGTCTACACCTCGTGATCACTGTCATAGATTATCATGACTAGACGTACTTTTACAAATTTTATTTTTTTATGAAAATACATCATTTATAAAATAAAAGTTAGATTGAAAAGCCATACACTGATTAATGGTTATATTAAATATTAAAAATTCATTAAATATAAAAAACAATGCATTTTTTATAAAACTTGTGAATAAATTGAAATTTCGTATCAACCTGGAAGTTGATTTACCTGCCCACTTCATGACAAGCAGTCTACATGCCGAGTTAATTAGGCTGCGTTCACTTTTAGAAAAATCATTTATTTTTTAGAAATTTTTTTAAGAAAACTGAAAATTAGAAAACATGTTCATTTGCATATTTTTTTAAGAAAACAGAAAACTTCCTCATTTTTTCATATTTTCCCAAACTCTTTAATTTTTTCACTCATACTTTTTAAAATAATTTTAAAAAAAAAACACTTCAACCGAAGTATATATTAGCTACTTTGTACCTTATTTTGTTCCAAAGTACATATTATTTCTGCGAGATGACGATTTTTAATCCTCAACCCTAATTAAATTTTGAGAGAGACGATACGATGCCTCATTTTGATGATTTTTATGAAGAAAAGAATAATTAAATGGTGTGTTTTGATATGAAATGGGCTATTGATCGATATTAAAGTTTAAAAAAATTTATAATTCATAGCCATCTTTTATTAATTACCGTTAGACATGTAATTATGATTACAAACTAACGTCGTGATCAACATCGTATATATCAAAGAAACTATATGTAGTTTTATTAAATCGCAAATTTCATTAATTAATTTATAAAACTTAATGTGATAATTAATTAAGTGATTAACTACTAAAGTATCATCTTCATTTGAATGTATGACAATTAATATAATTAAGCCTTGTTTGCTCAATTAATTTAATTAGGGTTGGCCGGAAGTCTCAATACACATGCATGTAGCTACATGACCCCTACGTACTACGTACTCAATTAATCAAACCAAAGGAAATGTTAATTGCATGTTACCTTAATTAATCAATTTAAATACATATATATTTCCGGCCAACTGATCGAGAGTTATAATTAAGCTCGATCGATCATATATATATATATATAGACAAAAGTTTAAACGAGAACTGTTTTTCGTACGAGAATCAATTTTAACCGTCCAATTCCCCCTCCTTCAATTGGATTGGTCACCCATGAATTCCTTACATGCACCCTGTCACACTCAATTCCCCCACGCTCTTCATCCATGAATTCCATTATCCAAAATGAACGGCCAAGATTGGTTCTCACAGTTCTCGTACGAAAAACAATTCTCGTTTAAACCCTCCCATATATATATATATATATATACATCATTGATCATGTTTAGTGACCACGTATCACCTACAGGTGGAAGAGGATATATATACATATATAGTTGCATATTGTTAGACCATGAGTATAGCATACTCAACCTAAATTAACCCAAATATCATATCAGCTTTTCTTGCTAACCCAAATTAACTCAAAACTCAAGTAGCACTCATCCCAAATCAACGCATATATTTTCTTTCTCCTTACTCTCTCTACAAAACCACAAAAAAAAAAGATTTGGTTTCATTAGGTTGCCAAACCCGAAATGGTGGAGGAAGACGAAAGGGCAGTGCTCTTGAAGGAGCGGGTCAAACCCGAAGGCGCTACGGGTGGTCGTAATGGCTTGTCGTGATTAAATTAAGCTTTGGGGTACGTGGACCCTACAAAAGAAGACTATATATTTTTCTCGAGTATGATATGAGTTAGCTAGGTGCACATTAATTTCTACGTTCGGTCGTTGGTGTTCTACGTCTTGTCATCTTATCTTTAGTTTAGACATTGATTAACAACATGAGATATATATATATATATATATGATCAGTTGTATGACTAGGGAATAAGATACTACCACCAAGAATCATATTATAGTGGGCCCCGGATTATTTCACGTGCGAGAAGATTAACGATCGGGTTAAATAAGTCAATTCGATCAGCTAGACAAGAAATTAAGTACTCTTGTGATATATATCATCTTAATTGGTATATATTTAATTTAATCTTTGTTAGCTACTCTTATCTTTATCTTTATTATATATAATATCTTGTTACTTAGGTAACCCATTGTCAACCATCTTAAGCTATTGTGAAATTAGACTATATTTTAGACAAAAAAAAACGTAGCAAGATCAGTACGTCTTAGATGAAGAAACATAGATTTAAGGTTGTTTTTTTTTTTTTTTAATTTTTAACTTACCTACTTACAAACTCTGAATTTTTTTTATATTTTATACTAAAAAACAAGCACATGTAGTAGATAAGATACGGGTGTTGTTAATACAATTCTCTTTATTCCCTACTCTAGCTTGATACATATAATTTTCAAGACACATTTAATCAAAGTTATATACTTACATCACAATAAAAGGTCCACCTTTTTTACCCTACAAAGGAGGTAGATGATCCTGAACCCTTTATAATCCTTTAAAGAAGGGTTCGGACTTTGGATCATAGCACTCTTATTCTGTTATATGTAAGAGTCTCACATATGATATGTGATGTGTGTGTAAAACTGTGATGGGTGCGTACAATCAACAACACCCTTAAGGAATTAGATAAAAAAATTTGTGGGACAATCTCACCTTTGATGTGCATGTGTGTGTGAGATGGATGGGTGCAATCAACAAAACTCTTAAAGAATTAGATAAAAATGTTTCTGGTGCAACGTACAAGACATATATGCAAGTTTGTGGGGGTTTCAACTCAAAACCAATTGGCAATAAATGGAGTAACTCATAACCCATATTCCCAATACTCAGCATGTCACGTCATGTATGACGTTCTTTGCGCCTACCATGTGGATACTTATGGGTTACGTAGAGTGTGTATGGCCGTTTGACTAACCACGGGTGGACCTAGCTCTGATACCAAATAAGTTTGTGGAGTTCAAACACAAAATCAATTAGCAATGGGTTGAGTAACCAAGGACACTTACTAAACACATTACAAAGTTAAACTTATTTGATGTAGAACAATAAGAGAACCCGCAGTGATAACTGCTATCACCGTCATCACTAACCGTCACGTCAGCATCACCAACCACCCATAGTGACAACACTCATCACTTGACCAACACACAATTGTTTATCTCAAATCATATTGGTTAAAAAGAGAAAAAAGAAAAAAAAACATAATTAGCTACATCACTCGCTACCCACACAACGAGCCTGCCAAACATGAGCGTATAACAAGGCAATGGCAATGGAGATGACAAGCTGGGCTGTTCGTTTTTGTTCGTTGAGGACTATCAGTCTATCACAAGCACCCATTACGGGTGCTCTAATCAACAAAATAACCGAATGGACCCACGGTGAAAAACCACTATTTACTATTTAAATTCGTTTTGGAGTCTAGTCCTTCCACTTTCACCGGTCTAACCAGAAGTAATGGATATGTTATGGGACCCGAGTCCATCTGCAGTCATGCTATGCTACAAAGTAGATTCTAGTGTTGCAGATTACACGCTGGAATGCATAAAAAATACTGCTTACTGACCTCACTAGCACTGCAGTCCCATACATACCAGAAAGGCAGAAAGTGACCATTGGAAAAGTTAAAGATCGCAATGCTGCTGCACAAAATAATGGCTTTTCAAGATCCAATGCCCTACCTTTCTAGTCCCTCCCCCCCACCCCACAGATTCAAGTCTTGAAATACTTTGACCCCACTCCACATTTTCTTAAAGTTACTTCTGCAACATACATCATCTCAATTATACAGTATTAACTCCCATGAACTATAATAAAACCAACCCACCCAAGCACCTTTTTCTCTACAGCAAAGCTTCAAGTCAAGTTTCTTTTTGCCACCTTTCTTTTTAAGTATTGTTTCATATCTGGGAAAAAAAAATGCTTATGCTTTTTGAAAAGAAAACAAGTATTTATAACAAAACATACCACCCGAGTTTGTGTTCGGATTTATTTCTGCTGTGTCAAAACATAATGACCAGATAGACAGGTTTTTTCAGTGTTTGACAATTCCGCTTATTTAAGAATTTAAGATGGTTTGCGAATTTTTGGTTAAGTTGATTGAATTCGTCCTTTTGGGTTGGGTATTATTAGGTTTAACCTGATGTGTTCGTGTTTACTTTTCCATGTTTATTCGTTGTATTTTCTTGCTAGCTTTTATTCTATTTAATATATTGCCTTTAAAAAACGTAGAAATATTTAGAATGAGATAGCAAAAGGAAAGCAACAAACTGCCAATTTAGCTTCAGGCTCACATAAGCAAATGATCATCATCGGTTGGCAATAAACGAAACAGTTTTAATAAGCAATCGATAAAAAAAACCTATTATTGTGAAAAATGTCATGTAAGCAAATATCCACAATCACATTTTAGTTCATATAATATGAAAATTTTAAGTAATCGATCATAAGTGGATGTACATCCCAGATACATATATGCAACTGTATGGATAGGGTTACACATGATTACCTAATTGGTCTTATAACTAGTACAACCACAATTTAGAATCTATAGCCATTTGGTATGTGGAATAGACCAGTCCAAATTGAAGAATGTTGAAATGAATGAATGCACAGCTATATATAAATATGGACTTGGTCATCATTGGGCTTTTCAATATACATACTAAGGCAAACTTTTGCCTTAAAACATCTCAAATGCCACCAAAGTTACTCAAACTAATAAAAAAGCACACCACTATGGCTTTGAAAAATCTCCACTTAAACTATGCTGGAAGAATGAGCAATAGTTGTATCATAGATTCATCAAGAAAGCAGTCAAAAAAATCACCCCATTGCAGAAAACCTTTTAGAATATCAAGTCACAAGTGGATACATTGATTTCACTATATGCAATTCTAAATCTTATTCCATGAAAAACAATGTTGAAACTTTTATCACATAAATTTTGAGCCGGAGTTTCTTTACTATTGGGTAGAGACTAGAGAGAGGTACGAAAGTCTACAGCTTACCGCCTCCATATTTCGCTCAAATATGATTGAGTAATGTTTTTTTGAAAGACAAAAGAATTGAGTAATGTTGCATTCAGCCACGGATTTAACTATATGTACAGTCACAGGACCGTAAAGCAAATTACATGGTTCACAAGTGAAGAAAAACTATACATGATTTATATCAATCACAGATCATTTGCAATGATGCAAATGACATGGAAACTATGAAACATATACCAAGAACTAAAAGAGCAGGTTACCAAGGATAGCATAGAATTGCCTGTGCAGCCGTACAATTTACTCCAATTCTGCACATCATACTCCATAGATCAAATCATTTCATTAGTTGTTCATCATCTTATCAAGCACTGCATTGAGATCAACTCGAGACCCATTCACTGTCAGTTTTCTCACACAAGATCTTACATCATCCCTTCTGAAACCCATTGCTGTCACTTTATCAACTATATCATCTATTGAAATCGTATTCCCATTATCTGCGGATCTTGATTCATCTTTCACGTCAATGGCAGTTGGCAATGTATAAGGCAGTGGATTGGCAACAGGGATACGCTTGTAATTTCTTGCACTACTTTCTTCCTTGGGATGCACATAGAATTCAACAGGTTTCGTTTTTGAGATTTCATATGAAGATGATGATGGTTCACCATGAGGGTAAATGTTGGAAAAACTAGCAAATTCTGGCATATACGTAGACGTATAGTTTCTGGAGGATTGGACATGTGTTGACTGGCGTAAACTCACTTCATGTTGTTGAGTTGAGTTCCATGTAGCTGGTTCAGAAGGGAGATGTTGCATGCTGTAAGAGGGCTTGTTAGGTGTTTCTTGAGATGGATGGCTCAAGAAAGGAACTACGCATTGAAACGAACTCGGTTGATATTTTTGTGTGAAATGCGGACGCTGAGGGTTTTCTTTGTTTCTATGAGCCGTCTGGTATTGCTCAACTCTGACTTGAGGAGGAGCTTGCGAGACTATCGGAAGATACGACAAAGTGACTCCATTTGCTGGTAATTGGTTCAGAAATGATGTAAATGGTGTATTATGAGAAGACCATGGTGAAGCTGGCAATGGTAACTGCTGCTGGGAGTTTGTTTGAGCAATGTTTCTTTCGTCTCTCTTTAAAGCTTGAAGTTTCGCAAGCTGAAGTTGTGTTTCAGCTATTTCATGTTTGTCTCTCAAAAATAGAACACCTTCTTGCACCTGACAAATTATTATTCCCTCATGAGAAAACAATTTAAATGAAAATATTAAACTTTAAATAACCTTTGGCCAAGATAAACAGAAATAAATAAAATAACATCCATCTTTTCACCAGGACTTATATGCCCTTTGGCCAGAATTTGTACCTGGAATGTTCGTACTTCTTAATTGTCAAATTCTTTTGAGGTAAAGATTTTATTTAAAGGCAAGGTCCTTCAGTTGCAAGAAATCAAAAAATTGAATACAAGAAACGTCCACCAAGCCCTCTTTAGCATTGTAAACATTAGCTTTCCCGTGTGTTCAGGCCAACTTCCATGACAATAAGCCTACTAGTATTGCTATAAGCTTGGAAATTGATCTGTTTCTATGCACCAAGGTACTTGTTTTAAGATGTAACAATACGAGTTCTCCATGTTGGTTAGATTCAGTATGGGCTGAGTGGAAGCCTTTTCTCTTTAGCAATAGTAACAAGATTAATTGATAGTATACCCATGAAACCAATATTTATCTATTTTGTTGAACATTCCCATGAAATCAATATAAAATGCAATTAAATCTGGATGACAAACAATGAGAACACAACATTATGGTTTGAAAGTATGGAACAATTCACACCTCTTGTAAAATACTCTGCATCTGTCTAAGTTTGTTATGTGTTGTCCCATGATACCTTTCCTCAGAGTTCTTCACATCCTCCACATACTTATGGAGCTTGCAAGTTTCATCGTCAAGGCGAGAGATTTGTGTGCCAATACCTTCAATTGTGTGTTGAAGTTGATCAGAAATACTCTTCATTCTATTGTCTAGCTGTAAGACCAATGCTCTGTTATCAAAAGTCCCAAGTTCCACGGTATCTTTCTCGTTCATCACACCACTCGTCTGTAGATTAACCAACATACTCTTTTTAAGTTTACAATTTCTACTACCAAACAATTTAGGGTTCATGAGCTTCATAAACAACTGTAATCATAATCCAGTTGAATTGCGTGTCCAAAACAACCTAGGGTTCATGACTACATACTTAATTTGACTATTTTCCCCGCTGTTTCCCATCACCACTCACACTTATTTATCAAAGAAGAGGTCAAGAACAAAAACTGATACACGAAACTATTATTACCTGGGAATTAGCAGGTTGTGATGGATTAATCCCTAGGGGACGATAAGTATGGAAGCTAAAATCACAGCTCCGATCATCATCGTCGTCGCAGTACTGCAATTCATCGTAATCATCATCATCATCCAATTCACTACGATCATCAAGAGGGTTTGTGAAGTGGAAGAAATCGTTGTTCCGAGACTTAAAATGTTCCATTTTACAACCGAATCGAACCTCCCTGAGCTTAATTTCCTTCGGGTAACGACAGACTATTAACTCGATTAAACACTTCCGATTATCATGTTCCAGTTTTTTGAATCGCCTCCAATTACCATCACTAGCGTCTGGTTATCGTCTGCTCTCTTCTCGGTACTAATAGAATATTAAAATTTTAGTACAATGTTTTTTAAATAGATTTTATTGATCACAATTCATAAAACAGATCCAAATTATTGATCCAGACACTTAGCCTTAATTGTGAGTTTCTTCAGGTTTATCTTTTTCCACTTCTATTGGGACCTTAATATCCTATTAGGTATATATGATGGAGCTCCTAATTTGATTTACCAATCATGCTAATTTACTTGCATTTCACGAGTACAAAACAATCTTGTATTTACTTTTCTGTTTATAGATTGTTTCATGGACTCCAACAATGAATGTTAACAAAGAAAACAAGACGAAATCATCCCTTTGGAATGATGAAACTCATATGAACCTTTGTTTTATGCCAAGTTCAAGCCTTCAAGGGGTACGGTTTGAAGATAAATCATATTTATTATGAACCTTTGTTTCGAGATTTTGTTGCAATTGAAGATAGGGCTAGTGCTCCTAAATTCCAATATTCAAAATGTTACGTTTAGATCTTGTTATGCATTACGGGTTAAGAAAAATGATCAAATAAGAACTTGAATATAAAGACGAACCGTAAAAACCATTCTAGACCATTCATTTTAAATGCATCTATGAAATCTAAATGCATCCAAATTCCATAGATGATTTGAAATAAACAGTCCAAAATGATTCTTATAGTTATTATTTATATTTAAGTTCTTACTCAAAGCAGTCCTTACGGGTTAAAGCTAAGATGCAATTTACATATTAAGTCGTCGATTGAGGGGTTTGTTGATAACTTTAGCACGTGGATGTTGACATAGGTTTCTTCAAGAAACATTTAATTGAGGTGTGAAACTACTCGTAAACATTGTTTTAGAATGTTATTAGAAAGTCAAAATCAAATTATAAAATTCGTATATTTGAGTGACGGCGGACAATTGGTGTATTATTTACTCTCAGAATAGCAAAATAGATATATATATATATATATATATATATATATATATATATAACTACTTTTATTCACTTTTGGAGTATGGAATATACATATATATATACACGTGTCAAATTGCATGCCATACAAGACAGAATTAAACTGGGAGGATATTTTGATCCATTAGAAGTATACAAATACCCGCCTCACACCTAAAGGACTGAGTATGCCTAAACCCAGATGTTGATCCATTAATTTGCAACGACTTTCTTAGAAGAAGACAAGTGAAGATACTATCACCAATGGCAGCCCAGACACTTTGACCCGGACTTGAATTTTTATTTATTTTTTACACCCTCTTCATCTCCATTAAATTCCTAACCCTAGATTAAAAAAAAAAGTGTTACGTTTGTAATTTTACTATTACAAGTTAAATATCTATTTGTAATTAAAGAGCTTATAAGTTAATAAACTAAACTCAAGAACCCCCTTTAACCCTTGATCCTGTTTAAAAGGTAAAATCTAACCCACATATGCTTAGCAAACGGCCTAGTCGATCCTTAATATCATTCAATTTAACTCCATGACAAAATATGATTGTTCATATAATCTTAAACAAGTCAACTTATTAAATTGCTAGTATAAAATGCGTACTATAATGTGGTCTACTAATTGATTATATCTCTTGGCAGACACCCTTTTTTTTATTGGACGGTGATGATGACATCCTTTATTTATGGGCGAATTACATAAAAATGTAATCAATTTGTCTTATATAGTATACAACAAACTTTAAAATTTTAAAAATAATACAATTAACTTTCATAATCTTCTTATTGTATACAGACAACTTTTTTATATGTTTGCTGTTTAGTTACTATTATATACAATTAACTTTGTCATAACTTTCATATAATACAACAAGTTGCATACAATGTGAGGATTATAAAAATTGATTGAATTATTTTTAAGAAAATAAAGTTGATTGTACATAATGCTGATTAAGATAAAGCTCATTATACTTTAATACAATTTGCCCTTTATTTATTTACCAAAGAACTATGGCCTGACAGTATTGAAATTTGAAAGAGATGCTCCCCAACCTTAAGGTTGTGGATTCTAGTCCCAATAGTGGACATATGATATAGAATTAGATAGATGTATGTGTTTAGCTATTAGAAAAATCAATTACCTATTTTTGATTCCCAGGTAAAGCACAAGAAGATCTTTAAATTAATAACTTACAAGGAGTATGTTATGTATAACGAAAACGACACAATAATCAAAAACAACCAAACTACATTATAATGTTTCACACCCCTTGGAAGAAGGTACTTTAACTGGGGGAAACCCCGAGAACCGCACACCATACCCGAAGTTCTCACCCATGCGGTTCTAATGGATCTACGAAACTCTTAAAAAATACACCAAGATTACATTTTCTCATTCCCAGAGTATATCGGCTTTACATCATCCTCATCAGCATCTTTTTCAGAAACTATCGCCTCTAATGTTTTCTCTACTGTCCCCTGCTTCTGCAGAAGCTCCTGTTTTAACCGGTGGATCTCCGCATCTTTGTCTTCTAGCTTCTCTTCCAAAGTTAGTACCTGAGGCATGGCAAAAAAACATGTTATGTAACCCTTTTTGGTGCATCCATATTCTTAGCTCAGTCTAAAGTGTTATTTTCTTTGACATTAATAAAGATCTTTTTTAATTAAAAAAACACCGTTTCATTTGATTTCTCAACATCATTCGTCAGTCCTTCCATGTGCTTGCTTAATCCTGCATCAACAAATATGATAAAGTTAACAAATGATCTAAGTCAAAATAACTAGGAAAATTATTTGTCTCAAGATCAGATGGCTAAATTAAAATAAAATTGGAATCTTACCTTCAAAATGGGTTTTGAGCTCTAGATTCTGAGATTTTTGCAAAGCAAGTTTCATTGTTAACTCATGTATCTGCCAGGCAAATTAATGTGAAACAGTCATTAATCAGAACCTTTGAACTATAGGAGAGGAATATCAGAGCAATTCACAGTAGAAGATAAGATCAGTTATATTATCCAAAGAGAAGTAAAACTACATAAACATGGAAAGATCATCGTCCTCGTTTTAGGTGTCCATTCACCATTACTGCTTTTTAGTTCTAGAAAACTCATGAGCGAGAAGATTCGCTTATAATAAGATTTATGTCATTAACAGTAAGGGTGTGTCAGGTTGGACGAAATAAAATGACAAATGAACGGAATGAACGAGGTAATGGAATGAGTGCGGGAATTTTGTGTTGCATACGGAACGGAATGAGCCATTCAACAAAATTGTCTTTTTATGTATACTTATATTTTTACTCTATGATCTTTTTTACATGTTTAGAGAAAAATAAAATGTTTCTTTTATTTATGTATTTTTATCTGGAAATAATATTTTGTGCATTAAATTTCCATATTTTATATATATATAGCATATATAGCTTTTAGTTAGTTTATAAATTTATATAATGTATATAGATCTATATTTGATTAGATAGAAATATTAAAGATAAAAAAGATTAAAATACTTATTTAGGATTATGATAGAAAATATCTTTTTAGTTAATTTTTAAATATATAAAATAATATTTTCATTAAGTTATAATATTCTGAGAAATTTAATGTTAGTAAAAAAACTTAAGGAAAAAGAAACTAGATTAAATTGTAAATTTCATTCCATTCTTAAAAGGAAGGAGAAGCAGCCCCCCCCCCCCCCCCCCCCCCCCCCCCTTCTTTTTCTCTCCTAAGGAATGAAATGGAAGGAATCACATTCCTTTCTTACGAGGTTAACAAATATGTTTTTTTGTTACTTCGGAATGAACTATTCCATTCTGCCTTTCATTCCTCCATAACAAACATTGCCCAAGTGAAAATTTGATTTCATCAGAACATGTCATGTACTGCAGGGTTCCACAAATGCATACAATATTACAATACAAGTATACAACTAATTTGATAAATTTTGTTACCTTTCCTTCCCTAGCCTGATTTCCAATCTCCTCATTTTCCTCCTGCAGGGTCCTGCACTTGGCCATTAGCATCTTCCCCATCTTACTTTGTGGAGTGAAGTTAACAGCAGCAATATTATCTTGCAGCTCCTTAATTTTCTTATCCTTCTCCTCTACCAAATTCTGATATCAAAACCATTATACAGTGCTCTTAACATAAATTAATATTATACACACGTTAAAGTTAAGTTAAAATGTCAAAGTATATTCACCTTACTCAAACTCTCCCATTTAACTAGTTTAGAATAACAGGGTTAATCTTGCATTATGGTATTAAGTATTAACCTTTTCATTGTGCATATAACTGAAAGTTACCAAGACAATATTGAATGACAAAGTCAAATTATATGTACTAATCTGTTATTTAAACTGGTTTGAGGATTGCGTGTAACAATTGCATCTTCAATTTAAGTAAACTAATTTTTCATTTTTGCTATATCAAATTAAATAAACATCATAATTGCTCCTTGTGCATTCAAAAATTTTGTAATCTTCATTTTCAATCAAACTTCATTCCTATGTTTTCCTTTTAGATCCAGTTTCTAACTATCCATTTCCTCCACCTGGAACGTGACAGTACTTTACATGTTTATTACTTGTGACTAGATGTTTGTAAAGCACTACAGCTATTCTTGGTTTAATCACAGAAGCAGAAAAACCAACTCATCTTCTCTGTGTATACCAAGTTCTGTATAGAGAGATATATGGCTCTAAATCATAATAGAAGGTATTGCTTAGCCCAATAGTAATTTTCAATCATCTTGTAACATACTATTCGGTTTGTTTGGCACCAAACCTATGTAATTAAGATGTTCCAAATACAATTATTATCAAATCTTCATTCAACATCCATCTTGTAAAGAACCTATAAATCATTCAACATGGTATACAGATTTATAAAAAAACACCCAAGTGTTAGTTCAGGGTACCTTCAAACGTGTAAACTCTTCATGAATTGCTGGATCAAGTAACAGTCTTCTTGCCTGCAAAATTTTCACAAAAGGTAACACCAAGAAAGTCAACAAAATGAATGCAGAAACTACACAATAGGGTATTTGATCATTAATGTAGAACTGCCATGTCAACTATGAAAGTCATAAGTAGTTGCTTTGACTCCAACACTTAAAAGACCAGAAAAATCGGCCACTTAGTACTTATTTTGACTTTTGAAGTAAATATAAAATAAATAAGCATCCCCATACCTGCATTGATGGAGGCTTGAGTTGTGATCTTAAATCACGAACTGCAGACTGAATTATACGAAAATGAATAGCAATTAGAAGGCGGTGAAAGAATTCCTTTGAAATATTGGAGTAACAGAATCCAAAGTTCTAAGAGGAAAAAAACAACCAAGAGCAGCAATCATTTATTATAACATGATAGGTATAGCAGCAATAAGAGAATAACTTGTTCAGGCCCATTATGTGTTCACACAATCAAAACATAAACGGAAATACCTTCAAATCAGCTATCTCCTGTTCCCGCTTTGCAATGGTTACTATAAAGGCAGCTTCCTTTTTCTTTGCCTTTTCTAGCTGAAAACAACAACACAATAAACAATGTCAATCAGAACACAGAAGTCAAGGTTTTGTGTTTTATTGCTAACACAAAAGCATTATTATGTAACCTGATCTCTCAGTGATTCCTCAGAAGATTTTAAATTGTGGAGATAATTGACAACTACTTTAGGCTCTACATGCAAAAAGTATATATATAATGTCAATAAAACAAAAGTAAACACAAATCATATGCTGTAGTTTATCTTTTTTAAAGTGCCAATGGAATATACTAGAACCAACCAACTGATGTGCCTATTGTAATGGACTCGTTCTGAAATACAGAATGCCACTTTTGAATTTCTGTCTTCGCAGCTTCAAGCTCTAACTGAGACCAATATCAGTATAATTAGTTAACTATAAACCAGTCATATAGACAGAAGGACTTAACACATTATAAAATATCTTATTTTATGATGCTTGAAGTTATTTAGAAATAAATATGTCATACATACTTGGCATGTTGCAAGGTTATCCTTACAGCTCTGGAGACTACAAAAGGCAAAACAAAAAGAAAGATATGCACGACTGAATTATGTATGATTAAAATAAGTAATACAAAACAACTATTGAATAAATAGCTACGAAACGAGAAAAATAAACAAGAATCAGCTAACAATACCTCTCACGCAGAGATAAAATCATCCCAGTTGTCACACCTGGTGCAGCTTCTTCTACTTTTGAGTTAGCCTGAGATGCAAAACAAAGCAAAACAAACAAAAACCAGTAATAAGCATGACATTAATCATCAATACACTCATGATAAATGAGAAACTATGTATCGGTGCAATGATCATCGGCTACACTTACAGAAGGCAATGAGAAGTAAAGATCAAATGTTACACTGTACAAGAATTTATTCTAAAGACGTCTGATGCCAACAATGTAGATGGAGCTTTCTAAAGTAAAACTCCATCCACCACGAAATAAACAATTGTTTGTTTGAAATCTAAAAGGCATGGAAACTTTTTACCATTTTATGTGTTAATACATAACTTTGTATAAACACAAAACAATATAGATACTTCATACTTCACATTGATTTTCACCAAAACTCTCAAAAGAATACATTCAAAGAGATATTAACAGATACAACAGGCCATTATGCGGTATGTATGAATAACAGAATAAGGTTGTATATTTGTATTAGTCTGATTAGGAAACTTGACTCTGGAAAAAACTGTTTACCAAGAGAATTTGAACACTCATAGGTGTTATTCAATACAGCACATAAGAAATGGAAAACTACAGACATACAATCTGAACATTGTTTAAAAAATAATCAAAAGAAAATAAGGATCAAGCAAAAAGCATTAAAAGGGGGATATTGCTCAGCAATGTTGGGAAAAATGAAAAACGGATGTCCAAAGGCATGCAATGTGCCCTGGATACAGGTGAATAGCATCCTTTAGGGCCACCTCATTTGACACATATATTCGCTCAATATTAATTTCACTACCTCCTAGAGATATCCTTGGTATATGTGTCTCTTTGAAACAAAGTTTCTTTTGCCTGATATGAACAAATAATCTCAAGCAGTGTTACTCAGCTTCCTCAAATGATGTCATCACATGTTAATCCTTTTACTCATTGTATGATCATAGAATGCCATCTTGAGCTCATTATCATCTGTAACTAAAGCAAAAAGGTGATGTCTTAATACTGACCTCGGTGTAATTTATAGTACTAGGAAAAGAAAATGACTCGCTGTTATATTATACATATGCTCATTGCTAGGTCACACACTCACATGAATACATTAAACACATTTCATCATATTTAAATGCATTTTAAGGACTTAGTTCTTCTCAAGAGCCACCACATTAATCTCTTCAGTCCCTATCATTTCACACCCTGATGGGTCTCACACACAAAGTATTCTTCAAGCAAGAATCAAACCTAACCAAGATAACACTATGATGCTCTAGGATAGGCTATTGTTCTCCTTTGTATCCTAGGGTCTTCATATTCAAGAATCTAGATATCTAAGGTTGTACATCGTATCCAAAGATTTGCATATTCTAGATAATATTGAGGCATGTCCTGCTTAAGTCACTGCAGTAGAACCTAGAAGGTTCCAGGTTTTTGGTCTAGTTTGTTCTTGAGAGGGGCAGGGGCCTCCTGTATAAAGAGGAGACCTCCTTCATTTGTATGCACTGCGTAACCAAATGACTAAAAATGATATGGAAACAAAATCAATAAATACAAAGCAGTTCAACACTTCATGTGTTCTTTGCAATATCTAGTATCCTTTCATGCTTACACCTAGCTCAACAAGCAAAATGCTAGATGCTAAGTTTGCAAAGAGCTTGAGATATTGACTGTGTGATAACCACTAGATTAGTTGGCATCAAAGTTGCGAGGAAAGTGCTGAACAAGAAAAACAAACTACATAAGCCAAAGAAAGGCATTTATAAGTGTGGTGCCTTCAAGCTCAAAAAGATGAGATGTAGACTGATGCTGCAAAAACTCAATAAGATGGAGTGATGGGCAAGCATGCCTTAGTTCATGAGTATAAATAATAGTGATGTGCAATCAAAGTAGCAAAACCTGAGAATTAAGATTAACTGCATCAGCAAAGGACATGGACAACTTCATTCAGATCATGGAACGCTACTGAGTCATTCAATTTGAAAAGATAACATAAGGTGCATACCACAACTTTGAAATTGACTCAAATTGCTTCTCTTTTATTATGTAAGAAACATGTATTAATACAAAGAGACATTGCCATGGTTGATACATAAGAGTATAAGACACTTTCTAAGCAAGCTGGTTGACGAAGCAATTTACCTCCTGAACTTCACGTCTTCACTTACGAGACAAATGCATAGAAGGAGCTAAAAAAATAAGAAATCCATTAGAAAATGTGTCTAGAGAGGTATGTAACTTTACGCCCTAGATTCTAATAGCTAGATTGAGGTCATGGGCCACTTACATACATGCATAAAAGAACATAGGTGAGGCTCCCATAACCATAGACTCCGATGGATTATCGATAGAGTTAATCCCAAAATTTCTACAAGCATCACAAGGGTGGTTACACAAGCAGTCAGAGAGAGAGTAAACCTGGAAACCAATTTATGCATCGAAAGTCATTGTTTTCCAAAAAAGTGTCTTGATAATACCCAATCCCGTGGGTGTGTGGGGTTTGGGGGAGATGTGATTTAGATAGTCATTCCTCTACCAGAGGATAGAGACAATGCTTCTAGAAAGACCTCCAACTTAAAAAGTGGCAAGCAAATTTATGCATCGAAAGTCATTGTTTTCCAAAAAGTGTCTTGACATAGTAGCGTATATACTACATGGCGATAATATAATATTATTATAGAGTGTCTCAAGAAAAGAGCATGATAAGATTGTCCAGCAAAAAGCATGCTAAGTCAAAATCAGGAAGCAAGGATTTGCCGATAAGATTACAACCCTGTGCTTGCCACCTATGCAACAAGTTGTTGCATTGGTTCACAAATTGTACAAAGGAAAAGAGTTTTTGAGAAATGGTGTAATGGTTCCACCAAAGGAAAAAAATAGAATAACAAGAGACACCTTACCCCAAATTTTAGGATAAAGATTATGCATTACTTCGACACGAAGTTGCAATGTGAGAAAGAGAACCACGTATTTAGAGGACAACACACTCATGGTATCCAAGACGCAAGTCATGGCAAGGTGACATGAATCAAGTGGAAGAACCGGCAAGTTTATGCTATTCAAGATCACATGCATGCTAAGTGTGCATCTAATAAATCACACAATGCTCTAAGAAAATACCAAGATACAATGTCAAGCACATCGTATGGTCTAGGATGGTCCAAATATTTTCCTTTGCAATTTAGAACCATAATGTACACTAGATAATTCTTGACAGACGTAATCTTGGGGTCCTTGTAGTAGAACCCATAAGGTTCTTAGCCAAGATAGTGTATGTGAGTAGAGCATCTTGTGTGAAGAAGAGATCTCCCACATTTGTATTGATTACACAATCAAGATTTCAAGCAAATGTTTCAGTGAAACCACAAGATACAAATTATTCCATAAATTCTTTGGATTATCGTTTTAGTGATATTTAGGCTTGTTTAGACTTATATAGATAAACAAAAAGTATTGTCTCCAATGCAGCATTAAGCTTGGGAAGAATCAAATGAATGAAAATCAATAAGCACAGTATGCAAATCCGCATTTTGACCCCTTATCTATCCATGATCCTCTACAAAAGAAAATATAATTTTTTTTATCATACTTGCATAACATCAAATTAAGTTTTTAATGCCATATTCCAACCTAATACATACTTAGTAACTCATTGTCATAGTTACATCATATAACTCATAAGTTTCACATCAAAATGATTCATACAATTTGATGTCATCTATGTAACTATAAATAGAGATCATGGTGTTGTTCCTCCATTCATATGTTTGTCTTAATCATAACATTAAATGCCTAATATGCCATCTATAGCATGGCTACCTTCGAACTTGGAAGAGACACTCCTACAAGGTATGCTATCAGCCTTAAAGCATTCTGTAACTTCATCTTCTTCACTACTTCCTTTCCATCAAAACTTTAACTCCACAGACAAAACTCCTAAGCAAGTTTCTCTACAATCTCTCCATATTACCACAAAAAACTTAACAAACTTATTACTCATCATTAATGCATTTGATGTGATTCAAGTCTAATATGTTCATTTTCTTAACCAGAGCCAACTAGTAGATGCCATGTTTCGCCCTCTTTTGTTCCTAGGTTTTTGTATAGCTTTAAGTATGCTTTACAATGGATTGAAATGTACTTTTGAAAATTTATTTTTGCGTAACTTTTATTTTTTCTACGCTCTCCCCGCTCTTGCAGTTAATGTGAGAGTTAGCATCATCGCTCCTTACTAGCCTTTCCGGCCTCCTCGTTATCCGCTTCACCTTTGTTATCCTTTAAATGCAAAATGTTATCTTTTTAGGCTTTCCATCTATGACCTATAGTCACTCGACTATTAAACCTGCTTTGGGTTCTCCTTAAGGTTCCACCACATGGTCATACGCTTTTGCAACTTCATTCGGTCAATTAACATACTTCAAATGCATTATGCTAGTACTGCCAAAAGATTTTGGTCTACTTCTCTACTTAACGACAATAAGGTGGGAACATATCTACAATAGATATGAAGCTCACTGAACAAACTTTGCAAAATGGATTTTAGTAATCGACCAGGAAAGGTATAACCAATTAACAAATAACTAGTTGCAAAACCTTTTTGGAGCCGAATATATCATCCTCATCGTCATCAAGATCTCCAAATCCCCTCTTAGTGCCTACAATCACGTTACGAAATTCGAACATTGAAACCAAAGAAAAGTTAATTGATAATCAGAACCACAGCTGGCTAAAATTCAAAGAACTGTTCATAACCTGCACGCCTCGTTTGGTTGGTTCCAGGGAAATCCCCATCGAAATCATCATCCTACAATTGGCGTTAATTAGGAAAAAGATTATTACGACCACATCAGAACAAAAAATATATATACATATAAGATAACCGAAAGGCATGCAATGAAAGCCCTAGAATTTATCACTTACATCGTCCATGTGAACACGAGATGCCATGGTTGTTAACAGCAAAATTTAGCTAAAGAACTTGAATGTAATTCTTGAATTTGTTGAGGGAAAGACTGAAGACCAAAACGCAACCCGGGGTGCTACAACCGGTGGTTTGCTACTTTGCTTGCTGCAATTGGCTCAGCCCTAAACCTTCCGGGTCGAGCTAGATGCGCCGATATATGGTTATGTTTTGTGTTGGTGCTTCGAATGATTTTATTTTCTAGAAAAATAATATATATATATATATGTTACTAAGGATACGCATCATACATGTAACGATAAATTAAACATAAATATTTTTTTGAACAGTAAAGGCATTGTATATATAGAGTTGTGTTTAATAAATTTTATGTAAAAAAATCTTAATTTTAAAATTTTAATATTTAATTACAGGCGATTTAGTATATAATTACATGTGAATTACGAAAATGACACTCCGTTTAAAATTTTAAAATACAATCTGGACCATTGATGTCATTGCTTTAAAAACCACAATTAGTTTTTTAGGACTATAAATTAAGTATAGACTATATTAAACATTTTTCTGTATATATATACTAACATTTGTAAACAGTAACTTTTCTTGCTTACATTGTATATCTATTAAGTAGTCATATGATATAAAAGAATTTTATATATAGTTGGTATGTATCATCATATCTTTGGAAGTCTTGATCTGGTTCGATTCTTATTTATTTTTTTCTTTTGTTAAGCTGGGAACTTTAGTATGTAGAAAAAATGTCTTCATGATTAATAGAGAATAATACATGTTATCCGTTTATTTGTAATATATTTTAACTTTAATTTTTTATTTCAAATTAAAGGCACGTTTTTTATATTAGTTATGCTTTTATAATTAGTATTAAATAAATATGTAACACCCTGTCTCAGCGTGATATGGAACCTCTTTATACGATACATAAACAGAGCGAAACTTAAAAAAATACCTCATAAAACAAACCTGAAAGTACTATCTTACAAGCTTCTGCTAGCTCTCGATCTCTTCCCTTAAAGCATGCTTGAACACCTGCTGCATTGGAGAGAAAAGAAAACTATAGCTAAGTCAATTGCCCAGTGTGCGAATATATCTAACATACATAATTATAACAATAATAATCGAAACAAACACAGAGGTATCAAAAATCAAAGTATCCTACTCAAAATACTTTTAGTATCAAAATTCATTTAAAAAGGCTTTCCGAAAAATTTAAATATGAAATACAACCATACCGTATTCATACATATCATACCAACAAATCATATCAAATCACATATGGTATCACTAGACCTGCAAATCCAAATGTATCCTACAAATGTGAGATGGGTATTAGGCACCACACTGTCATCCACCATAACATAAAATGACTTACAAGATACAAGGTCGACCCGTACGCCTCCTAAACATAATAGCTCTCATAGTCGAACCCTGAGGAGACGTCGTGAACTGATCACACCGCCACAAAAGTTGTCACACCACCAGTGCCCCAATAATGTGCCTATGGTACCCCATAGGTGGTAAAATATCTTATGCATCAAAACCATAAAATATTCACAATAACATGTAGTCCAAAATATAGTTTTGTGTTCCACAAGTTTTGAGAACACATATAGTTAAAATAATACTCAAAATATTTTTAAGAAGCATCAACATATCTAATAAAAGAAAACATAACTTTTCGGAGATCGTAATATCTTTATAAATCCAACAATAGAAGCACGTCGAAAGAAACACGATTTCAAATATCAAACTATTAAACAAAAGGATCATCACTGAAAGAATAATAGGATAAAAGAAATTAGGAATCCGTATGAATCGAATAATTTTAAAAGCGTTGCTTAAGAGAGGAATCCGTACAAATAAACATGAACAGAATAAATTTAAAAGCCTTATTCAAAAGAGGAATCCGTACAAACAACTATAATAATTTTAAGAGAAGATAAGAATCTATATCTTGCTTTCGCAACTCAAAAGATTTCAATGCTACCAATAGCTTCAAATTTAGTTTCTCTTTTCTCTATCTAAAATTATTGGAATCATACGGATTGGCTTGCTTTTGTTGGGTTACTTTAATTGGGATATTGGAATTATGTTTTTTGTTGGCCCAACTTTTATCGCTTAAAACTTATGGCCCAGTTCTTTCTTTCTTTCTTCTTTTAGACGTGTGTGTATATTTATTGACCAGGGAATTATAGTTTTTATTAAAACAACATTTTTGTTTAATTAATAAGGGCAAATTGCATAAAAATACAATAAACTTTGTCTTAGTTACCATTGTATATAACTAGCTTTAAATTCTTATAAATAATACAATCAAATTTCATAATCTTCATACTGTATGCAAACAACTCTTTTCTGTGTCTAGTATTAAATTACTTTTGTATACAATGAACTTTGTTATAATTTACATAGTAGACAGTAACTTACATGCAATGTGAATATTATAAAAATTGATTGTATTATTTTTAAGAATTTAAAGTTGATTATATACAATGATAGTTAATACAAAGTTTAATGTGTTTTCATGTAATTTGTCCAATTAATAATTTTATGTATGTTCTTACTTTTAAGTTTAGTTTTTCCTTATGAAAAACTAGATTGGTTTTATAAAAGTTTTGTATCATAAATTATTTTTTGTGTTAAGATTAAAAATATTAAATGTTATATTAAACATAATACGAAATAAGTATAAAACCTGAATTAATTTAAATTAAAAACGCATGACGTCCACTTTATTTTTAAACATTTAAGTTTCAATGTTAATCTATATAGTTTATTCATCTATATTTTTTCCTATCACAACGTCTGGACACGTTTACCTCGTTAGATAAACTAACTAGCAAGATGCTAGTTATTACACGTTTAAAAGATTATAATAATTAATCGGATTGCAACACCAATCTAAACAATTATTAGCCAAATTTCAAGAAGTCAATCTATTCTTAGTCCAAAAGAAGATGTATGTCCGTACGTAATTGAGACTTGAGGGAACACCACGCAACACGATCTTGATTAGACTTTGGAAAGACTTTACCGCTACATAATTTCCAAAAAAAGAGAAAAAAATAATATGAATTATTCCCAAGAACACCTTTCAAACATTACCTTTCAACTTCAACTTATTAGACCACTTAATTGTTGATAGGAGGATTATATTTCATTAAAATCGACGCCCCCAAATTAAAAATAAATATGGACAAATTGTATAAAAATACAATAAACTTCGTCTTAATTACCATGTATACAACCAACTTTAAATTCTTAAGAATAATACAATCAACTTTCATACCTCTCATTGTATGCAAACAATTTTTTTCGTGTCTAGTTATTAATTAAGATTGTATACAGTAAACTTTGTCATAATTTATATAATATACAATAACTTGCATACAATGTGAGGATTATGAAGGTTGATCGTATTGTTTTTGAAAATTTAAAGTTGGTTGTATATAATGATAACTAAGATAAAATTCATCGTGTTTTCATGTAATTTGCTCAATAAATATTATTATTATTATTATTATTAGTATATATTTATATTTAAGAAGTTTGTAAGAAAACATAATGTATGATGTTTCAGTTTCCCTCTATTTAGAAAAATTAGCGTGCATTTATTCATTTAATTGCAGAAATTGGTAATGTCTTTTTGAAAAACTTTTAAATAAATTATAAAGAGGAATTGAAAAAAATATTTAATTTGATTTTTTTTCTAAAGTTTCCTTAAAAACCTAAGTAGACATGCAGTACGTTGGTTCACATAATATTTTAAAAAGTTCAATAAAGAAACTGAAATTTGAAATTGGAATATATTGAAAACGTGATCCAGTACGTTTGGTTGGGATGTGTGAATTGCTTGAATCAAAAGATGAACTAAAATTTAATATAAACATCTGATCTGAAATATATAATAAGATACGGCTAGTAATTAGCATAGTAATTGTACATACCATATAATTTTTAAATATTCATAGATCTTAAACCTTGTCGTAAATATATGGTAGTCATCTTAGTGTTAAACTGTTAATGGTTAATACTGTTTTTTTTCTTTTAAATTAGTATTAATTTGTTATTTTAATGTATACTTTTGTCCATCTCTTGGTCTTTTGTGTCATCCTTCAAAAGTTATTGAATTTCAAATGCATGCAAGTTGAAGTGTAATTAAAGCAAACTAAGACAAGTAGACTTGAAATCCAGGTCATTCTTATTCCAATCCGTCTTTATAAATAATTTTTTTTGGATAGATGAATAGATTTGATTATGATTATCTAGAATGTTTTTGTTCTATCTTATTGTGTGTAGTCAATAAGATAACGTAATGTGTTAGAGTAAATTATAAATTTGATTCATATAGTTTAGTTAAAATTACAAATGTGGTTCATAGGTCATAAATTTTAGGAGCTTTACCCCCAACCCGTTTTTCTTGTAAAATTGGTCAACAGAAAATAACCAAATAACCCTTATTCTATAATCCGTTGATTTTTCTTTGATTTTTAGTTGATTTTAAAATACAAATAATATTTATTTTCTTTAAAGTAGTACGCACAATCACAAACATATTCCATCTCCTTTATCTCTCTCTATCTCTCTCACGCACGCACACATATTTATATGTGTGCGTGCATGTGTGTAACAATGCTAGCATCATTTTAAGACATCCTCCAACAAAAACGGACTTTTTCATAGTCATCCTCTACAGCGTCACTCACGATCACCCTTTAACGACATCTCGCATGGCCTCACCCGATAGCATCCTTTGTTGATTTTGATTCCATGTCACCATTGAATACATTGGTTTAATGTTTTGATTAGATTGCATCCGCGTTTTTTTCAACTCAATTTCTTTTAGGCCTATCTTTCTAGGTTGTGTTCTAGACCTAGGCTTGAGATCCTGCTTTTCATCGATTTCAGTTTCATATTTAGGTTTGCGATTTAGATTTGTGTGCTTGTGATATTGCTCTTGTGATTTCCGTATCGAATAGTTTTTGTTTTACATGTAAAATCTATGAGGCGGTGTCCGGAATTATTGGCACCGGACGGAGTTAGTTGTGGTGGCCGAAGAAAATGGCAGTGGTGAGGGTAGTTATAAAGTTGGACATGGATGGGATAACTAAATGAATTGCTATTTTTTATTAAATAAATTTTGAACTAGTAAATGGGATATATTTTAAATGAAATAAATTAATAGAACATGGATGATAAGGTTATTTCTGATTGACACGCAACTAATTATGCAAGGAAGCCAAGTCGGGTTTCCTCCCCATTGATCAAATCATAATTCTAACCAAATCATATATACTACGTTTGTAATTTACTAATCTATTAATCAATTCATTTCTCTATAACTTTTAGTTCGTTTATAATATTAAATAATATTGCATTAAGAAAATAAAAAACTCTCATTTCACTGCATCCTCAGTCTCCTTGCTTCATATCTTTGCCTCCATCACACCATGGCACCATGATTTCCATCCTAGAACTACTAAGCCCACTCAAACTTCTAGCCAAGGATCTCCCTTCACTAACAAAACCACATCTCATATTCTTTTCTTTTTACCCTCGCTTCCTATCATGTTTGTTTTGGTTCGATGTACGGGTGATGATGATAGTAACCGCCACCATTTCCGATTAGGTTTCCAATGTTTGGGGCTCACTCTCTCTATATGACTATATCCCATTGAATACTTATGAATTGAAATGGTTGCCTACACCAGACAAGTGATGCCTCAAAAAAAGAGATTCACCGTACCATAGATAGAAATTAAAAAAAAAACTACACTCATACGCAAGGTGTTAGCTAGCACTACCCTTGCTTAAGTAACAGTTTAACTTGCCCATAATTTATGTAGCAGACTTCTCGAATTCTGCCTTTTTCTCATGTCCAAATTACATAACAGTACATCGATACAATCAACATGGCAGGAACGTATACAAATATTTAAAAGTGGAATGATTCAAACTCGTTTCCTTCATTGACATCAACAAAATACACAAATTTGGCTAACATTCTAACTAGGAGGATACACATTTTATATATCAACGATATACATTCTAATTACCAAAAAAATATTAAAATATCTATTAGACTTATAACATATTTATCATGAGCAATTTTACACCTTTTTAAGAGGAAACATAAAGAGCAAACATGATGATTAGTTTCGGGGACAAATCGGAACTAGTTTATAAATCAATTTTGGACTGGTATTCTAATCTCATGATGATGACATAAATAATTTATTAGAATCGATTTTACCATTTATATGTATATATACATATACATGATAAGAAAAAAATATACAGACATATTTAAAAACACATACACACATATATACAACAAAATTTACATATATTATAACAATGTTATTTTTATTATATATAGGAAGAGTTCATTTGAAAATCATTATTATTGTGAGAATCGCGAGAACCAATCTTAGCCGTTCAATTGGTAAGTGGAATTCATGGATAAAGAGCGTGGGGAGAGTGAGTGTGACAAAGTGCGTGTAACGAATTCATGGGTGACGCATTGTGATCTAACTTCACTACTGGCATGATTGGCGGTATGATCACTTAGACATGGTAATTTCTTAAGGAGTTTCGACATCTTTTAACCATTAGTACATAAATAGTTTTAAATAGACACCGTCACACCGGCTATGAAACAGTTGATGTGTAATTTTATTTTTTGTATAGAATTGAAAGTAAAATAATATATCCGATATGATAATGGAAAATGATTTACACACAATAAATATTCATCATACATAACAAAAAGTATGTATCTAGACAATAATACACTTTAAAATGTGGATGCGAAAAATAGCTCACGGTTTTGTAAGGTTAAAAAAGTCAAGATTGTTGTATATGACAAAAATTTATTATGTACATATCATCCCTCTTACTCACAACCGTAAATAATAGCAACTTAATTAGTATGACGAAAGATTGATTAACTGATTATGTCACCACCTGGAAGACCTAATTGTATGTGTTTATAAATCAAAAACTTGATCACCACCATGTGTAGTAACCTGTTAACCGATACAACATGCACTAATTAATCCCGTCCGTCCCCACTTTAATTAAATTATTATGAATTAATCATAGGGTGTTGGGGTAATTAAGTAGGCTTTTGTTTCAAACAAGATTTGTAAAACCCTAATCAATTGGGTGTAGAAATATTGGGGTTGCAATTGATTTCTACTTTTGGCTTTTAATGTATAAGTCCTATATATCCACTTTATATATAAACCTTTTCCAAAACCCCACAAATACAGAAACACATACAACCTCTAATGCATAAGGTACAAAACATGATTGCATGGAAAGTTGGTATGAGAAATGGAATTCACCCAAGTGAAATTTAACCTTTAATTGTATGTATGAGTCTAGCTACTTTAATTTAATTAGTTGGGAGGGGCAAGAAAACAGTAAAAGGCATGGGAAAGTAAAAGAGGAGTGGTTGTGAAACAAGAGGCAGCTTGATGGATGATGTAAACAAGTAAGGAAGCAAATGGGGCCATTTCTAAACTCCATTGTTGAGTAGTCAACTTCAATGTTGCTCTATCTCTTCTATACATTACTAACTCATTATATATATAGAAAGACTTGTGTCATTTTTTTTCTTTTCTCATGTCAGATAAATTTTATATCATAATGTGACTAGCTTGTTATACATTATTTCAACATAAGATATATATAAAGGTGAAAAAGGGTAAATAATTGAAGCATGCATTTAGTTTAATTAGGGGATGTGAAAACTAGCTATATATGCATGTGACTATACGAGTTTTCGGGTTGGTGAATAATCAATCAATCCTTTCCGAGACAGTATTACGAAACGAGTTTTACTAAGATATATCAATATACACGAGAAATTTAAACGATCCAAATAAAAACCGAACTCTAAACTATCATAACTTTTGATCCATATGAAGATAAATTAATAATACATGTAAAAATCAGGACGAATGGCAATTAAGATGTTTGGCCCAACTATATATATTGAGCCGAATGCATTTAGATCTCCAATTTTCCCTTTTTCATAAATTTGTAGATCGATCATGCATAGTAGTTTTTATTAATTTTGAAGCTGAATGTTGAAATTGAATAACGTGTGAAATCAAGAATACTTTTAATTCACACATCAATTTTAATTATTTAAATATTAATTTATTTATTTTCAGTTTCAAAAGTTTTGGCATTATTTAACAAAATTAGGTGCAGTGCGTCCTTTATTAATAATATATGCTATGGTATCTTCTAAGTTGAAAATAATTAAATAATACGTAGAGTATAATTAATATTCTCCTCGCGGAACATGTGTGAATACTTGTGCGTGTATATTGTTGATTCCGGACTGCATCAAGACCGCAACTCGATCATGAAAGGTGAGAGCTACTGGTTAATTAGCCATAATTAATTTCTTATAAGAAAGTTAAATAATAATGTTTTTTTTATAAAAATATCTTTCTTAATTAACTTTAAAAGTATAAATATAAAATAATTTTCAATATATATAAAAATAAGTATATAATTAAAGAGGCAGTGACCCACAACTTTCGGTATTGAGGTCGATCCATCATTGGATCTAAATGTTCACCCAAACCCCAAGTAAAATGGTTGGGTAAAAAAAAAGGAAAAGAAAAGCAAGTCATCTATGATCCACCAGTTGACTTAATTACTTGTTTCAACTTTCAACAACTTACTAAAACAACATGGAAATACAAAATTTAATTAGATTCTAATTTTTTTTAAAAAAATTGTTCAAGCTAGCTAGCTAGCTAGGTGAATTAAATTAACAATTTCAAGGTTATCAAGATATATATAAAAGATATGTATAGTAGGAACCCTTTTCATCTCAAATGTCTAAATTTTTTCTGTAAAATGTGTTCTAGCTAGTTCATATATATAAATTATTATATACTAATTTTAAATTAAGACTCAAAGTTAAACATGATATTGAACGTACGTCATAGAATTATATTAGCAAGTCAAAGTTAATTGGTGCTAATCATGTTTGTTAATTAATTATATATATTAAGAAAAGTTGGTCCATGCATGTTTAATTATTCTTATTTACTAATTCAAGACAGAGAGATCCATTTTACGTTCTGGAATTTAAAAAAGGCAATATCAGATCAAAAATATTTGATTCATAGAATGAATCACTAAAACGTTGTTATAATTAATTAATAAATGAAATTATAATTATAAAATGTTAATTAAAGTCAAAATCAATAGATGATTATTTGACATACGATCTTAATTAACTCAATAAACAGCTTCGAATAACATACTTAATTTCGCGTCTAACATGAGCTAATTAATTAAACCTAGAATTATATACATATATATATATATATATACATATATATGTCAAGAGACAAAAAAGTAAAAACAAAAAAAGGTGATTAAATGGGTGGAAATTTTGGACCATAAAGACAAGAAAGATAATATATACGTGAGTGACACGGTTGGTTGCACGCACCAAAAGCACTTTTGTCCGTCCTAATAATAATTTTTCTGATAATTCGAAATTCGTCAATATATACATAGAGGCATCATTTTAATTAAGTCTATTTACTTACTTACTTTATAATATGTTTATTTGACTTTTTTTATAAAAAAATTTAAAAAACAATATAAAGAATCTAAATATCAAAATTAATTGGTTAAATAAATAAATAAAATTAAACATGTATATTCCATTAATTTATGAAAACTAAAACCTATTAATTATATATAAATATAGATCTGTTGGTAGACATAACATTCATAATTACACAACACTTTCAGACTTTTTCACCCATGCATTAGGATTTTTGCAAATATATTTAATTTTAAATATAAATGAAAAGGAGAAAGAAGGAAAAGGAGAAGAAAGACAAACTTATTAGGAATAGGGTATTTATGTAGATGTGCACGTGTGAGAGAGAGAGAAGAAACATAAACATTTGAGTATGGATGTTACGCGGTTGTTGTTGATATGTGGGGTGGGGTGGGGTGGGGGTGGGGCTTCTCCTTTTTCTCAATTTCTTTCCTCTAGCTAATCATTCTAGTGGTTGGTGCATGGCCTAACACAATTTTTTTGGTCATACATTCTTTCGAGCTTTCTATGGATTGTGTTTGGTGATCCATAATCTATATCTATATATATTACCATAATTATCGATTTAAATTTTAAAAATTTGAAATAAGTGATATTTTCATAATTTTTCGTAAATCACATGTGACTGTATACTGAATCACATGTGATTTAATATTAAAATTTCAGAACTATATTTTTTAAATAGACTTTATTGTACATAACTCATATATATATATATATAGGCAAATGTTCAAACGAGAACCGTTTTTCGTACGAGAACCAATCTTAGTCTTCCAATTCTCCCTCCTTAAATTGGATTGCCCACCCATTAATTCCTTACATACACCTTGCCATAATCAATCCTCCCACGCTCTTCATCCATGAATTCCATTTACCACTTGAATGACCAAGATTGGTTCTCACAGTTCTCGTACGAAAAACAGTTCTCGTTTAAACTATCCCCTTATCTTACATATATGAATTCCATTTACCACTTGAATGACCAAGATTGGTTCTCACAGTTCTCGTTTAAACTCTCCCCTTATCTTACATATGATTGTTTTTAATTTATTTTTAAAATTGCTAATTAAGAAATCTATAATTATTTACTTTTCATCTTTTAATTTTTTTTATCATATTAGCATTATATTATTTTTATTTGGTAGTCATTCATACACGTACTCTTTGCTTTTAGTTTTTAACCATATACGCACACAAGAAAAAAACAAAAATATGCTTCACAAACCATGTAGCCGTGAAGATGCTTATTCGTGTGGACATCATTAGAAAGTAGAAACAGGTCCTATTAATTTTGTTTACTATAGTAATATGAAATTAAAATGATAAATATGAATATTTTTTCATAGACGAAGCATTTTTCCATTTCACACAAAAAAATGATGTAATTAAGTTACAGACACATATACATACTCATGTATATGAAAGAGTTATTGTGAGAATATATATTTACGTGAGAATGAGAAAATAAATCCTAGCCATCAATTAAATGTTATCTATTAGATCTAACGGTCGCAAGTCATAGTCGGATAAGGCCACCTGTAGCACCCAAGCCGAAGGGCTCGGGTTGGGCTTCAGCTCTCTCGGGTTCCTTCGGGAACACCACCCCCCCCCCCCCCAAAAAAAAATTCGGGTTAAGGCTCGGATCCCCCCACCCGTCCATACCCGATTGCTTTTTTTTTTTTTTTGCTTTTTTGGATGTGTAAGAGAAATTAAGGAGAGATAAAATATTTGGGTTTTGGTTAAGAGAAGGAAAAAGAAAAAAAATGATGTGACAGCTAATATGTTATTTGAGTTAAGAATGGTTTGGTTGGGTTAAACACTACTCATAATCTAATGAATAAAATGAATGGCCAAATAAAAACTATCTTATCAAATCGAATAAAAGACCAAAATTAAGTCTTTCATTCTTAGATAAATATATATATTCTTATTTGAATATACCACTATATATATAAATAAACAACTAAAAAGACGGTAGACATTAATATTGGTAATGAGTGTAGACAAGAACCATAATTACCAGGTAGAAAGAAAAAACCAACATTATTAATCATGGTTTTCCACTATTAATCACTTGCTTCACTTTGAAATAACTCACGATCGAAAGCATAAATAATTTGACAAAATATTTGACTTCCTTAACTGCCCCTCTAAAAACAAAGTCTTAATTACTTACTAGTGGTAAAGACGTCCACCCGCTTATGGTGGACCATGGAGTAGGAGAATATGTTGAAAACAACCATATATATTTTTGTCTACATATTTGGTGTGTTAGCCATATTGGTGTGGAAGGTGGTTGTTGTGATAAGGTGCAAACCAATTGCAAGCATGAGGGGAACCATGAAATACTTAGCTGGGATTACAGGTCAAAGTGGATATGGATCAAAGTCAACTGCTGAGGAAGTTACTCAAGATTGTTCTTCTCTTCCTCCTCATCTTACTGCTATTGTCACTGGTAATTAATTCTCTCCATCTCCATCTCCATCTCCACCTGCAGTTGGTTTATTAGTGTATTTACTATCTTCTTGCTAGTCTTCAACAAAATTTCACCGTACGCTTCAAAATAATAATAATTATTATAATTCTCTTCATCTGATCGATCATATATTTTCTTTTTTGGCGATCAGAACCCAACTTTTTTCGTTTTCTAGTTTATCAGTCATGTGTGATTCATACATATATATGTATATATTTATATGTGTGTGTATATACATATATGTATAGGAGATATATGTAAATTAATCTTTTTGCAATCTTCTCTTGCTATACTGGAGATACTCAAATATTGTAAGTTAATCAATAATCAGTATCAACATTCAAGATCGAGTAATTTGATACATACCAGATATATATAACAGTTTATTGATTTTAATTATTCTTTAATTATAATCATTTTATAAATCTTTTACGGTCGAAACATTAATTGCTATATATGGATTATAGCTTAGTATATGTTATTGCTGTTTATGATCGATCGATGTTTTGTTATCATCAAACTTTAAAAATTCAATAAACGATAGAAATAAAGTGAAATGAATTCGTATGTAGACCACATATTTTGACATTTTGTCACTCAAATCCAACTTTTAAAGAGTATATATGTATAATAATGGCATATTATATATGTATGCCACATATGATAAAATTGACCTATTATATGAAATTAAGGTGGTTTTTAATATTTATCAATAATATAATTGTTAAAAACTCTCAGGGTAATAAGACAGTTTGATTCAGAAATGAGTTTCTAAGGAATAGCATTTTCATGTTCTAATTAATTAATTTGTATGATATAAAATTAAATATATCAGAAAGCTATATAGTAAACTAGAATATTATATATGATTTTGTTGATAGAAAGCTTGATTTTATAAAATAAAGATAACAAATAAGTAATGAAGTGGGACCCTTATCCCTGTTGATCAAAAATTTGTTTTGTCTTTCATGAAGACATTTTCTCATTGGTTTACACAAATATCACTGCTATCCAGACAATCCCCATGACAAAATCACTATCATGTTTTCCCTTTTTAGTAGGCTTGATTCTTTACTTGCATATTTCCTTTTTCTTTGACAGTCATGTGTAAGGGTAATTAATAGTAATATTAATTTTCTTAATTAAATTATTCCATTTTTATTATAACTACTTAAGTTGGTAAAATAAAGAAATTTATTTTATATTTAAAACGAAAATATGAGTTTGCTTTATAGAATTCCATGCAGATTTAAAATTATGTAATTATTTCACTTATTTTTTTTTTATAAATATTTTGGAAGGGGCTACCTCCGGAATCGGGGCAGAGACAGCACGAGTGTTAGCAATGAGAGGGGTGAGGATTGTAATGCCCGCAAGAAATCTAGTAAAGGCTGCTAAGGTGAAGGAAAATATAGAAAAAGAAACCCCAAACGCCGAGATTATAGTATTAGAGATTGATCTGAGTTCATTTGCTTCTATTAGAAAATTTTGTTCAGAGTTTTTGTCGCTAGACATACCTCTTAATATTCTCATGTAAGTTTCTACCTCCATCCCTATATATCATGTTGTTCTTGTTTGAGTAATTTTATATATATATATATATATATATATATATATATATATGAAAAATATTCAATATAGTTTATACTTAATTTATAGTTCTAAATGACTTATTTTAGCTTTTGAATTAATTACATCAATGGTCCAGATTGCATTTTAAAATTTTGGGCGGCGTGATATTTTCGTAATTCATATGTGATGCTTTTACAAATCACATATGATTGTATACTGAATCACCTGTGATCGATATTGAATATTAAAACTTAGAAGTTAGGACTATGTTTTTTAAATAGACTTTATTGAACACAACTCATATATATAAATTGTTATAATAATGAATGATTTGTTTCTAATTTTAATTATTTTTGTAGAAACAACGCAGGCAAATTTTCCCAGAAATTGGAGTTCTCAGAAGACAAATTTGAGATGACATTTGCTACAAATTACTTGGGTAATTAATCTCTAGCTAGCTAGCTCACTTGATTACATACCCTAAATAATAAATAGAATATATATTAAACAAAGCTCTACAACAGTAGGTACGTTTTTTTCACTTTGGTAAAAAAAATCATGATAAAAAGTAAATTCGGAAAAATAGAAGTAAGAAACGAAGGTCAACCAATGTCGGGTGCGTCGATTAGCTTGCTAGCACTATGAACAGTTGATGCACTAATTAATTCCACTGGTGCTCCTAGCAACTATACCACCATTCAAAATCTAAACGCTAATTCATGTCGTAAAAAATTACGCCATCATATATATATATATATATATATATATATATATATATATATTCGGTCGATCGGCCGGCCGGTTAATTTTATTAATAATATCCGGCCACTTAATAATTAATTTATTTTATAACTTAATAAAAACATGCATATATGCATGCAGGTCATTTTTTGTTAACGGAACTACTGTTAGAGAAAATGATAGAATCCGCACGAGTAACCGGAGTTCAAGGAAGAATAGTGAATGTTTCTTCTGTGATTCACAGTTGGGTAAAGAAAGACCATTTCAGTTTCAGCCGAATGCTACAACCAAAACAGTACGTACGTAGGTCGCATGTGTTAATATATTCATTCATTTATATATATAAAACTCATCCCGGCCCCTACCTAGCCTTAATTTATTGTCATATATATATATATATATATATAAGTATGGATATATGTGTGTGTGTATATATATATATATATATATATTCGATCGTTGATGGAGTACATCTAATGATCCTCACCTTGATATATATATAGTTATAACGCGACACGAGCGTATGCCCAATCTAAGCTGGCCAACATCATGCATGCACATGAGCTCGCAAAACAAATGAAGGTACGTATGTATATTCAAGCTAGCTAGCTGTTATTAATTTACAGGTTATATCTGCTGTGTATATTATATATATGATGAAGTTAAACGTACGTACTCTGTAGGTATTATATTATTATTATTATTATTATTATTATTATTATTATTATTATTATTATAATAATAATAATAATAATAATAATAATAATGTATACTTGCTACCGAGTTTATCTATAAAACCTCATTTATATATATTTATTTAATTAATTAGGTTTTGGGTTTAATTTGTTGGAATGAAATGACAGGCAATAGATGCAAATGTGACTATCAACGCGGTACACCCCGGGATTGTGAAAACCGGAATCATCAGGGATCATAAAGGCATTATCACAGGCATGCATGCATATATGGCTTATTAATTAATTAATTTATAATTAATCACGTAATATATATATAATTACATGTGATTAAATATTAAAATTTTAGAAGTATGTTTTTTAAATAGACTTTATTGAACACAACTCAAATATATATATATATATATATATATATATATATATATATATATATAAACTAATCATGTAAATATAATATTGAATAAAACAATGAAATCATTGTATAAGGATATGACCCACGCAATTAAGCACGAAAATAACAATTAATATGTAGGTTTAATTTTACGTTCTTAATTGCAGATTCTATGTTCTTCATCGCTTCAAAATTTCTTAAATCGACTTCTCAAGGTGCATCAACAACATGTTATGTTGCACTGAGCTCGAAAACACAAGGCGTAACGGGAAAATATTTTGTAGATTGTAACGAGACTCGTTGCTCTTCGCTTGCAACCGATGACTCAGAAGCACACAAGTTATGGAAACAAACTCGGGCACTCATCCATAAACGGCTACGACTTCAACTTATAAGACCTTAAAAAATATATGTTAAATTTATTTTGATTTTATTTAACTAATTAAGCTATATATACACACAAAACGTTATGTTAGGATCAAGGCGTTTACCACTAAGTCAAAATGAATTTCTGGTGATCAAGGCGCTACCTTTTTCTTATATATCAAGTAGTCTAGCCGTCTATGGTTTCTATTTTTACGAGGTGACTTTAACAGTTATGTTGGAAATCCATTATCCAACATGTTATGCAGGTAAAGATCGATCGATCGTTGTATATATATAGATATAAATAAATGTAAATGCTGTATGCCATCACGCCAAGATCGATCGGCAAAAGATTAATTCACTACCACAATTATTTCCTATGACTGTGTGTTTTTAACTTTTAACGGTATATATGTCACAAATATACTCTTGTTTTCATATATTGGGACTTAATTTAACCCCTGATCGATAATTTGTGTTTACTTCAAATTTAAACTTTTAAAAAATCATAATCAATTAAATTAATTACTAGCTAGATACAAAACATTTAGTAACCACATGCAAGAAGAAGAACGATTTAACTTTGCAACCCAAACTATTTCGGTAAGTCACAAGCAAATTAACTAGCTACCCCGTACGTGGGCCGGGTTTATTACCTTCTTATTATTAGTAGTTATTCATACTATATTATAAAGCATTTATGTTATTGTAATCTCCTAATTTTAAGTAATTTTAAATTACAAATTTATCTCTTATTTAAACCCATAAAGAAACCATTATATGGAGTTTAGTAGATTCTTAAATACCATTTTTATAACTAAACTTTAAAAAAGTCAAGTCAATGCAAATTAATTTTCAAATTATATGATATTAAATACAAATTAAAAACTAAATAAAAATAATAGTCTAAATATTTTATCATATAACACATATTTTAATTTAAGTATTAAAAAATACGTGTAGCTCGAACTCATAATCTTAATAACATGTAATCTAAATTATAAATATTCTCAGATTTTTTAAATGGCTCGTGTAATCAAAGCAAATATATATTGCGAACGAAAATTGTTCAATATTATCGTAATGTGTGAATAGAATAGTCTTATGTTATAAAAAACGGACATGTTATCGAGTAAGAATTATATTTAGTCGCTGAATTATACGGGTACTATGCTAGTAGTCTTATAAAGAGGATCGAATCGTTTCGCACGACAACTACGTACGTCAACTGGTGTATTTCCTTCAATTTATTATAGAAAATTAGACTACTTGGTCTGCCTTAATTACTTTTTTTAACAATAAAGAAATTTTATTTAAAAACTAGCAAGTTGTTAGCAAAAATAACCACAAAAAAGTTACAAGCCTATTAGCCCGGCCAAAGGATTACAATATCAAACATTTGATTAAAGAAAAATCATTGAGTTTCCTAAATTACATGCATGTTCTCTGGATTATATTCAACAATAAATACCGATGATAATGGGTATTTTGATTGAACGATTTCTTCAAATATGACCATTTTAATTCGTTTAATAATTTGGTTAATTGGTTACCTAGACATCGCCTCCCACCTTCATGCCGCATGGTGCATGCATATCAACTTCCGATCTCCGACTCACCTCTATATTCAAATACTTATTGAATTAGTGCTTACAAACTAGTATTTATATCCTTAGGCTTGTTTGGTTCATGGGATTTCGAGAGATTTCGCAAAATTTGTATTTCAAAACCCTTAAAATCCCATGTTTGGTAAAAAATAAGAATGAAGGGATTTGGATTTCAAATCATATGATGATATGAATACGTGATTTCAAAATCCTTAGGGAGGGATGATATTTCTAAATCCCTCCTGTGGGATTTAAGAATTAGGACCTATCTAACCAACAATAAACTCTCGCATTCACCACATCGATTGACACCTCACTCTCACCGTCGTCGCTGCCTAAATCGATCACCACCATAACCGTGACTGGCATCACCATCGTTGACCTCCACTACAAACGTAACTGTTGCCCTTCACCGTCTCCGCCTCCACCACAGTCTCCCTTCCCCACCTCCATTGTCATCTCCCTTCCCGTAGGCCGTATCCACTATCGTCCTTCCCCGTCTCCGCTGTCGTCGCCCTTCCCCACCTCCGCGGTCATCACCCTTCCCCGTCTAACCCATCACCCTTCCTCGTCTCTACCGTTGCCTTTCTTTGTCTCCGCCTCCATCATCATCGCCCTTCATCGTATCCACCACCGCCTTTCACCATCTCCCCCACCACCACCCTTCACCATCTCTGCCTTCGCCACCGCCGTCCTTCACTACCTCTACTGCCGCCCTTCACTTTCTCTGCTACCGTCGCCTTTCCCCATCTCCACTACCACCTTTCACCGTCTCTGCTAATGTTGTTGTCGCCTTTCCCCATATCTGACGTCGCCATTCATTGTTTCCGCCACCACCAACACCCTTCACCGTCTCTTCCGCTACCACCGCCCTTCACCGTCTTCGTCTTTACCGCCACCGCCCTTCACCGTCACCGCCTCTACTGCCGCCTCCCTTCATTGTCTACGCTTCTACCGCCGTCACCCTTCACGGTCTCCACCTTCCCCATATCCAAGCTAGTCAAGTTGTGAAGTTGAGTCAACTCCTTTACCATCTTTGCCCTAGAAATCTCATTATCTATTACATGAACCACGCAAGGGATGTGATTGGATTTGAAATCCCATGGGATTTGGAATCCTTAGGATTTCAAGTTCATGAACCAAATACCCTTTTAAGGTATTTACATAAAGTACCATAAACTATTACTAATATTAAATGTAATACCAAACTTCACTAAAATGTATTGAAAACAACTTGTAGGGACCTAACATTCTCCATTTTTGTGTTCAATTTACAGTTAAGCATAATAAAAAAACTGATCTATTTAATCATAAAAACAATCTCCATATATGTTCAGAATATGTAGAGATTCGTCATCTTTCTGTATTCAATGTTAGGAGTATGTTCCTTGAAGTTTTGAGTCTTCAAGAGATTTTTAAAGACTCATCCTCGGTAATAATGTTGCTTATCAGAATTTGCAACCATGGTCATCTCTTTTGTCTTCATGGGAACAAAATTGAGCATTACACGAGAATAATCTTTCTTCATCATGCACAGATGTTGCATGAGGGTTAGATTCGCTAATTCATCACCTTTGAAACTTTTTTTTAAAAATTTGCTCCCACTCAAAAGTAACTCAAGATCTAATCTATGACTTCAAGTTTTGTCTGAAACTTGCTCCCTTTCAAATTTGTGAATAGTTGTTTTCCTTTCATTGAAACTTGTCAGTTGTTTTTGTTTCATCATTTAGGAAAAAAAGATCTCATCTTCTCAAAATGTAAGTAACGGTTGAAATTTTAAGACACTTGCACTTGATGTATCAACTCCCCCTTGACTTGACATCCTCCGCAATATATGAATTATCATATCTTCTGCTTCACACTTTTGATTAACTTTGTCTTCTTATACAATAATTTTGAACTTCATTTTCATTTAAGTAAAATTCAGCTGATTATCTCTTGTAATTTTCTCAAGATCAAATGAATTATCTTTCTTAAACTTGATTCTCCCACTCATAATGTCTAGGATCCATTATGATCATCATGCATTTGTAAAGTGTATTCAACTTGATTTTGGCATGACCCTTTCAAAATTATATGACAATTAACGCATCCGTTGTAATACCGGGATCACATAGAATTCCATTACAACATCAGTTTAAATAAACCGAGTGACCTACCTTTAGCGTTGACATGATGTTAGCACGGGTAAGATTTCCATCAATCACTGTAAAAAAGGCAAATGATTCCACTGAGTATCCTAAAAGAAAATAATATTGAAAATGGCTATAAGGTAGCTGTCCTCCTATTTTCAATATCAACAATTTCTAGGAGAGATGCTAATAGGGTATGTGATAAATCTCCTTGTGTTAATAACAAGTTAAAATAAAAAACATATCCCTTAAAATATATATCTAAATTTGACGATATCATCAGATGTGTACGAAGCTATTGTTCAACTATGCACATACTTGATATTTCCGGATTTTACTACGTTTTTATCCGTCAATATTGTGAGTTTTACATGTTTATTATGCATAAATGATCATATTATACACCTAAGTATGTTTTGGGGATGTTTCTGGTTAAACGTATCAGAAAAACCAAAGAAGCAGTGGAAACCGGGTGAAAAACTAAAGAAAAACGAAGAACTTGTCGAAATTAGCAGCTCGCTCCGCGACGTACCCCTTCATGCCGGAAGCCAATCTTTCTCACGCCAGAAGAAAAACTCTGGAATTTTTCATCGCGTGTCTCGCTCTACGAGCTCGTCGGCAAGCCAAAATTATAAATTGATCATTTAGAGTTTCTAGATCATATCCTTTGCATAGTGGCCGACCTAAACACGCCCTTGGAGCCAAGAATGACCATAAAAGACCATTTTCCACCATTGGAGGCTTGGGAATTGGAGATCAACACTCATTCATCATCAAGTTCCATTCGGTTTGTCTAGATCTTGCATGTTTTCTAGATTTCACATGGATTTTATTAGATTTTTTATTGTTTTAAGCCTGTCCATGGGCTAATTTCCTTTTATATTTACCCTACGATCAAACCCTAGCATGATATTACTTGATTTCCCGGGTTAGTGTTTGGAATGATTCTAGTTACATGTTCATTCAATTAAAGCTTTAATCGTTATTGGTTTTACCCTTCGTTTCTTGATCTATGGCTTGTATTGAGTATGAATCAGATGTTTTTATGATATATTTGTCTTTTCAAATGATTTATCTATGAATTGTTTGAGGGTTTGATATACTCTAATTTATACATGTTTCTTATGCGAATTTCCCTGCATTCTGCCTGGATTTCCGATGAAAATCTCTATATAAGCTACCTAATCACTTCTTGTTCACCATACAGGCATATATTGGCTTTTCGGTAGCAAACGAGCCATTTCCGGTTGATTTATAGCAAAGTTGGTGAAAAAATAGAAAAAAGGGGTCCCTCACGACCCCTCACGACCCTTCACGACCCTTCACGAGCCATGAAGACCACATGCTACACGAGCCGGATAGCCTTTCACGAGCCATGTGGAGCCAGGTCCTTCACGACCTCTCACGACCTTCTCACGGCCCGTGAGAAGCCTTATCTTCAGTTGCAGAGCCATTTGTCCCACTTGGTCCACTAGCCTCTCACGACCCCGGTCACGACCCGTGTAGGGTCGTGAAGCCTTCCTCCTCACGGGTCGTGAAGGCCCTTCATGGTCGTGAAGAAGGCCCTGTACGTTTTTAAATATCAGTTCGAAAAATAGAACAGGGGTTCGACTTTTTACACAATCTCTCTCAAATTCCCGGTCCAAAACACGTCCAAATACATCTGGGAATCCTTGGAGCATTGGAGAAGCAAAGGAGAAGGCAATTCAAGCTTGTGGAGCTTCCATCTTCGTCACCTTCATCACCATTGATTGTTGTTCTTCATTTTGGTAAACTCTAATCTGATTTCCAGAATGTTAGGTAGCAAATCAGTGTATTTTATGATGGATATTGTAATCATGTGCTTCTAAACTCATTTATTCACTTGAATCAATATGATACCAATGTAGCCTTTGGTAATATATATGTTATTATGCTTTGATCATATGAATTTCTAGAAGTTGTTGATGATGATGATCCAATGAATGCATGATTTGGCTGTGTTTATTGATAATTTCAGTCCTTGTGGGTTGTATGAACATGTATGATAGGTTTGTCTACATGGTTGTTCAATGTATCTTCAAAATTGCATATATTCAAACAAATATGTTCATGTTAGATTCATGCTAGATTTGGTGGTTTTTGATGTGTTTCATGTTTGGTATGCATTTTGGGGGCTTCACATTAGGTTAATGGGAGATGGATTGGAATATTGATTTATGCACCTTGTTGTATTTCCTAGTGGTTGAGAAGTTATGCTCATGAAACTTGATGTGTTTAGACAAATCATTTTGTAAGTAAGGATTTGGGGTTACAAAGGTTTTTGAATCTTGAATTTCTATAAACTTATGATTTGTATGAACACGGGTTGAAATATCATTATTTTTAACTCTTTACATGTTGATTTGGTTATTTTGGCATGTTTAAAGAAATCTACTTGATCAATGTTATGATGATATATATATATATATATATATATTTGCACTATCCATGGCTATGTTGGATGATTTAAGATTTGAGTGAATATCTTTATAAATCGATTGTTATCTTCGTGCTCATCCCGTTTGATTGTGTGAGAGTTGACACCATCTTCAGTTGTTTTAGATTTTTTTGGCTCTTTTTCTGTGATCTCTGATGCTTGTTTGACTAAACAATGGTAATGGTTGAGTATTGGTAGCTGTCGTTCCCTGAGTTCGATATCCGGTTTTACAATAGCCTATACTACATACGTGGGTTCACTGCCCGTGTGTGTTGTGTTTCTAGGGTAATTCCATCTTTAAAACAGCGTGGTAATAAGCTTTTAAATCGTTAAAAATATAGTACACCTAAGCCACACCAAGTTTTTGGCGCCGTTGAGGGGATTGAGGTAGACAGAGCTAAAATTGACGTTATTTCAAAACTGCCTCCCCCTACAAATGTCAAGGCTATTCGGAGCTTTCTTGGACACGCAGGGTTTTACCGGCACTTCATAAAGGATTTTTCAAAAATCATCCGGCCGTTAACCCATCTGCTTGAAAAAGATGCTCCATTTGTTTTCTCTCCTGAATGTGATCATGCATTCAATTTCCTGAAGGAGAAATTAACCAATGCCCCTATCCTGACGAGCCCGGATTGGTCACAACCATTCGAGCTTATGTGTGACGCAAGTGATTACGCAGTTGGTGCCGTCTTGGGCCAAAGAATAAATAATCACTTTCAGCCTATTTATTATGCCAGCAAGACTTTGACTGACGCTCAAGAGAACTACACGGTTACTGAAAAAGAGTTATTGGCAGTTGTCTTTGCATTCGACAAGTTCAGGTCTTACCTTGTGTTATCCAGAACGGTGGTATACACTGACCACTCTGCCCTCCGTTATCTGTTCGCGAAGTAAGACGCGAAACCCCGCCTAATTAGGTGGATTTTGCTCTTGCAAGAGTTTGACAATGTCATTAAGGATAAGAAGGGAGAAGAAAACCTGGATGCGGATCATCTCTCGCGTCTAGAAAATCCAAATTTGGAGATGCTGCACGAATCTGGCATCAAAGATAACTTCCCTGATGAATTCCTCTTGGCCTTAACTAGCATCGATGAGATTTCATGGTTCACTGACTTTGCAAATTACCTTGCGGGCGGAATCTTGCTAAAAGGCCTCTCACACTAGCAAAAGAGGAGATTTTTCTCTGAACTAAAGCATTATTTTTGGGATGATCCCTATCTCTTTCGGATAGGAGCTGACCAAATCATTCGGCGATGTGTGAGCGGCGACGAGGCCAAGAGTATCCTCAAGCATTGTCACATGGGCCCAACTGGTGGCCACAACGAACCTGGATACACTGCCAAAAAGGTCCTTGACTCAGGCTTCTACTGGCCTACGTTATTTAAGGATGCTCATCTCTTGATCAAATCTTGTGACACCTGCCAAAGGGCGGGTAATATCTCTGCACGTAATGAAATGCCTCAGAACAGCATTCAGATTTGTGAAATCTTCGATGTATGGGGCATCGATTTCATGGGTCCTTTTCCACCTTCGCACGGTTGCAAGTACATTCTAGTAGCCGTTGATTACCTTTCGAAATGGGATGAGGCACAAGCCTTGCCTACTAATGATGCGAGGGTAGTTTGCAAATTTCTGAAAAAAAATTTCTGTCGATTCGGTACTCCGAGAGCACTTATTAGCGATCGGGGAACTCACTTCTGCAATGCCCAACTCGAAAAGGTGTTGAAACGATATGGGGTGACCCATAGACTATCGACTCCTTATCATCCGCAGACAAGTGGCCAAGTTGAGGTCACAAACAGAGGTCTTAAAAGAATCCTGGAAAGGACAGTAGGAGGAAGCCCGAAGGATTGGGCTGAAAAGTTAGATGACGCGCTGTGGGCATTCCGCACAGCATTCAAGACCCCTATAGGTACCACACCCTATAGGATGGTCTATGGTAAAGCGTGCCGTCTTCCTGTTGCACTAGAGCATAAGGCCTACCGGGCTTTGAAAATGATAAATCTTGATGCCTCTGGTGCTGGTGAAAACCATCTGCTTCAAATCAATGAGCTTGACGAGCTTAGGCTCCAAGCTTATGAAAATTCGAAAATCTACAAGGAAAGGACGAAGGCCTTTCATGATAGCCGCCTGAAGGACAAAGAATTCCAGGCTGGCGATCGCGTGCTTCTCTATATGTCCCGTCTTCGCCTCTTTCCAGGCAAATTGAAGTCTAGATGGTCAGGTCCGTATATTGTACACAATGTGTATCCGCACGGTGCTATTGAACTTGTTGACAATGATGGTCGAATCTTTAAAGTCAATGGTCACCGGCTAAAGCACTATGTAGGGGCCTCAGCTTCTGAAGATGCGTGTGAAGTACTGATGCTTCACCCCGCAGGTCCTTAGCCGAGCGGGCGAGTCTAGCCATGGACTCGTTAAATAAAATTGGAGGCGCTAGCGGGGAGGCACCCTCATTCTGTACATACAATTCGTACATAGTTGTTTCCTTTCTGTTTGTTTTGGTGCAAAGGGGTCGCCGTGACCCGTTTGCTTTTCCGCGCGTGAATCTTGCGTTTCTATGCATATCCTTGTGCGATCCACCCATCTGCATGTGTTTAGAGGAAATATGGGTTCCCACGACTCCGGGTGGCCATTGAACCGCGCGTTGCGTTTTTCTTTAAATATCGTTTTATTTTTGTTGATTTTTGTTTCGGTGCGCCGTCACGATTCTAGCGACTCAATCATGTCTGACCACCCTTCCTGGGGGTGTGTAGTTGGTTTTGGCTCTTATCGATAGCAAATTTGAAGTTATGGAGGTGTTAGCCAGATTCTGCATTAAAAATGGAAAATCTGCAGTCTATAGGGTCTTCACGATCGTGAAGCTTCATTCTTCACGGGCCGTGAAGCCCTTTGTCTATATAAGGTCTCACAACAGAGACCTCTTCACAACCCCTCACCACCTCCCACCCTTCACGACCTTTCACGGGCGCCTCCACGACTCTCCACGGGCGATCTAGGGTTTCATTGTCTCTCGAGCATTTTCTCGCTTATCCAGGTATTTTCTTTGCTCCCTACTTGTTACAAATGATCTTTAACAGCATTTAGGTCTGTTTTGGGTCGAAAACTTGCTTCAAATCGTTCGTTTTATGCGTGCCCTAGTTTTCTGTTCGAACACCTCTTCACGACCTCGAGGTCGTGAAGCTCTTATGCCTTCACGACTTGTCGCCTGTGAAGAGGCTGGGCCTCGCCAACCATTTCTTCTTCACGACTCTGGGCTCGTGAAGCTCTGTACCTTCACGATCGTGAACAGTGTTTTTCCAGATTTTTCAATACTTTTCAATCTGTTCCGATCTGTAGCCTGTGCCATCGACCATTTCAGACCTTGGATTGATAAAAACCCTGCCTTTGCTCGAAACTCACATCGTAAGCAGGTTTTTAGCAATCCTAGCGCACGCATAGCCATTTTCTGACCTATATTCTTGATACATGCAACCATGCCTTTGCGCCGTCCTCGTATTCGTTCTCCTCCACCAGCGAAGGATCCAGCTGCTCCGCTCGAGCCATGGGGTGACCCTGATGTCGCCCGGTGGCTAGTCTTCCAAAACCGGAACGATCGTGACCGGTTTGCTGAGCTCAGATTGAGGTCAATTGCCTGCCAGCGCCACATAGACTGGGAGGCTCTGAGGCGCATAGGGGTCCGAGACAGGGCTCGGCAGCTTTGTGATCCAGTTTGGACCCGATTCTTCTCCATCTCCGAGCCTACCTACCGAGAGCTTACGCAGGAGTTTCTCACCACTTTCTACTACCAGCCAGAGGTCCAGAACCTTGATTATGCCCGAGCCATCCAGTTCAGGCTCGGAGGTCGCGAGCGCGCCATGTCTTTGCGCGAGTTCGCCGTTCGCGTTGGTATCTACACGCAGGAGGAGGTTCATCTGCCTATCTTCTCCGACGGACTTAGGGACTTCCCTGCAGGGGTCCATCATTATGACTATTGGCCCGAGATTGGCCATGGGCAGTATGTGGGCGCTCAGCCTAAGGACACCGCATTACTGGAGCCGCTTTTCAGGATCATTCACCGTGCGGTCGCGCTGACTATTTGCGGCCGTATGGGTGATCCCGGTACCGTTACTCAGAGGGACGTATTCTACCTCTACTGCATCATTGGCGGCCACAATGCCAATGTCGCGCACTGTCTTGCAGATTACCTCACCAAAGCTGCTGGGGCCCGGTCTTCCTCACCGATGATGGGCGGGGCGTATATCACACGCCTGGCCCGCTCTTTTGGCCTTCTCACCCCTGCCATCCTTGACCAGCTTCACGATGAGGGGCCCACCGTCGCTATTGACATTGACACGCTCACCAATATGGGCGTTATCCAGAGGACTGGCGGTGGGTTGGTACTTCTTGATGGCCAGGGTAATCCCTAGCACCATCCTCAGCAGCAGCAGATACCCGAGGGCCAGGGCGCACCAGATCCAGACCCGCACCCTGTGCCTCCGCCTTAGCCACGACCACCTCCACCACCTAGACGTGTTTACTTCAGGCAGAGGCCTGATCCTGGGCCTTCCACGTCAGACAGCCAGACGAGCATATAGGAGGTGGGGGCCCACACCTTCATGACGATGAGTTCCCCCCTCCTCCTCCTCCTCCCCCAGCATTTGACGCTCCGTTATGGGAGGAGCGATGGGATTGGATTTCACGCACACTTATTGCTTTATCCCAGGCTGCTGGCATCCCGACTCTACCACTGCCACGACAGCCACAGCAGGACGACCTGCCATCGCCACCGCCACCGCCACCACCACCCGCATGAGGGACCTAGTCTGATGGCCCCGTATCACATATTATGTATATTTTGGATATGTATAGCTTAGCTAGAGGTTGTACCGTTTTTTTTTGTCGTGTACAAGCCTCGTAGTAGTATTGTACTAGTTTAGCTTTAGGCTAACTCATGGTTGTACGGTTTTGGAAATTGTCTTTGTACAAACCTTATTGCTACTCATTTGGATGTACTTGCATTATTTTGTTATATCAAAATGCATCCGGCCGCTTTTGGTTATTATTGCTATTATTGCTATCTTTTGCTAATTCCATATGTTTGGTTTCATGAGTGCTATGTCTGATCCGAAAGTTTCACCATGGATCGAGCTGAGCTTTAAGTGTGGAGACATTCACATTGTTTAGCTGCTGTTTTACGCTTCAGGGAGTCTTCTTTTGCCTTTCTCCTGCACTATTTTGGTTAATGCTTATCTTTTGGTACATTGGGGACAATGTACAACTTAAGTGTGGGGAGGGGGTTACATTTTGTGCCATTTACTTGCTATGTCTGTCCTTTTGTAAACTCTTGCGTGCATAGAAGTTTAAAAATGGATTTCAACCAAAATTTTTGCAAAATTGTGTCCTTTTGGAAAATTTCAGATCCTCTTGCATGATAGATTTTTGAGCAAAGTGGCACTAAGAGGATTGCACCACAAATAACTTTCATGAAGCTATCTTGTCACAAATTACTTGAGTTTTGTTTATTATTTGACTTCAAATGCACATCCACACCTACACTTGCATTCCTGAGCATTTGAGCCACAACACTTCGTTTCTTGATTCAGTTAGCTTATGGAACTGCTCATATACATGCTGATTGTTGCTTTGATGACAGAACTTGCTTATAACATGCATTTCAAGACCATGAACTGAATGTGTGCATTTACATGATAGAGGCACTAGGAAACCCAATTTAGCCTGCTTGCTTTTTGTTTTTAGCCACTTTTCATTTCATTTTCCCCTTAGTTGCCAATTTGAGCCTTAGCCTTTCTTTTCACCACCCTTGTAATCCATGTTTTTGTTTTATTTTTGTTTTTAAGTGTTCATAGCCAATTTAACCCGCTTGAGCTGCTTAGTTATGTTTAGTTGTATTTTACCCTTCAGTTGGTCATGCACCGAAGCGGGACATGGAAAGTTCGTTTGTCCCTCGCTTTGTTCTGTTTATGTGCGTGCGACTGAGTTTGATCCAAAAAAAAGAGAAAAATGAGAACTTCAGTTGCTTGGCATGCTTTTGCTTGGTCGTTTTTTAGGCCTGTCATACATTGAGTTGCGATTTTTTGTCAGTTTCTTCTGGATGTCGACCAACATTTGGACGGCCTGATTCCATCACTACTCGGTGAACTGTGTTCTTCAGCAAAAATATTGTAGTTTTTCTGTTCAGTTTCAATTATAGCATCTTAGATGTGTTTTAAATTCGGTTTCTGGATTCTATTCTAGCCACCTTTATATTCCTTTTTTTTCTACCTATAGCCGCAGCCACGTTACACCCGATCAAAGACCTCTTGATACATGCATTCGTTGTTGTTAGTTGGTGGAGATTTGATGTATAATCAAGCTTATGTTTATCTTGGCTTCAATTAAGCACCACTGCACTATACACATGCCCTGATACATGTATAGATTGAGTGCTTGAGAGACCACATGGTGAGTTATGAAGTCAGATACTTGTCAGAATTCTTGTGTGCGTGTTGGGTTTGCTTAGACTTTGTCTACTGAATATGAAAGTGTGACCTCGGTCCTTTGCTTAAAATTCTGTTATGCTTGTAGACCTTTATTTTGTTGGAAGGATGCCTTTTTGCACACTAATTGAGGTTGCTTGATATCCTTTAAGTTGATTGTTGCATCAGAGTTTGCTTGAGGACAAGCAACGTTTACGTGTGGGGAATTTTGATATACTCTAATTTATACATGTTTCTTATGCGAATTTCCATGCATTCTGCCTGGATTTACGGTGAAAATCTCTATATAAGCTACCTAATCACTTCTTGTTCACCATACAGGCATATATTGGCTTTTCGGCAGCAAACGAGCCGTTTCCGGTTGATTTACAGCAAAGTTGGTGAAAAATAGAAAAAAGGGGTCCCTCACGACCCTTCACAAGCCGTAAAGACCACATGCTACACGAGCCGGATAGCCTTTCACGAGCCATGTGGAGCCAGGTCCTTCACGACCTCTCACAACCTTCTCATGGCCCGTGAGAAGCCTTATCTTCAGTTGCAGAGCCATTTGTCCCACTTAGTCCACTAGCCTCTCACGACCCCGGTCACGACCCGTGTAGGGTCGTGAAGCCTTCCTCCTCACGGGTCGTGAAGGCCCTTCATGGTCGTGAAGAAGGCCCTGTACGTCTTTAAATATCAGTTCGAAAAACAGAATAGGGGTTCGACTTTTTACACAATCTCTCTCAAATTCCCGGTCCAAAACACGTCCAAATACATCTGGGGAATCCTTGGAGCATTGGAGAAGCAAAGCAGAAGGCATTTCAAGCTTGTGGAGCTTCCATCTTCATCACCATTGATTGTTGTTTTTCATTTTGGTAAACTCTAATATGATTTCCAGAATGTTAGGTAGCAAATAAGTGTATTTTATGATGGATATTGTAATCATGTGCTTCTAAACTCATTTATTCACTTGAATCAATATGATTCCAATGTAGCCTTTGGTAATATATATGTTATTATGCTTTGATCATATGAATTTCTAGAAGTTGTTGATGATGATGATCCAATGAATGCATGATTTGGCTGTGTTTATTGATAATTTCAGTCCTTGTGGGTTGTATGAACATGTATGATAAGTTTGTCTACATGGTTGTTCAATGTATCTTCAAAATTGCATATATTCAAACAAATATGTTCATGTTAGATTCATGCTAGGTTTGGTGGTTTTTGATGTGTTTCATGTTTGGTATGCATTTTTGGGGCTTCACATTAGGTTAATGGGAGATGGATTGGAATATTGATTTATGCACCTTGTTGTATTTCCTAGTGGTTGAGAAGTTATGCTCATGAAACTTGGTGTGTTTAGACAAATCATTTTGTAAGTAAAGATTTGGGGTTACAAAGGTTTTTGAATCTTGAATTTATATAAACTTATGATTTGTATGAACACGGGTTGAAATATCATTATTTTTAACTCTTTACATGTTGATTTGGTTATTTTGGCATGTTTAAAGAAATCTACTTGATCAATGTTATGATATATATATATATATATATATATATATTTCACTATCCATGGCTATGTTGGATGATTTAAGATTTGAGTGAATATCTTTATAAATCGATTGTTATCTTCGTGCTCATCCCGTTTGATTGTGTGAGAGTTGACACCATCTTCAGTTGTTTTAGATTTTTTTTGGCTCTTTTTCTGTGATCTCTGATGTTTGTTTGACTAAACAATGGTAATGGTTGAGTATTGGTAACTGTCGTTCCCTGAGTTCGATATCCGGTTTTACAATAGCCTATACTACATACGTGGGTTCACTGCTTGTGTGTGTTGTGTTTCTAGGGTAATTTCATCTTTAAAACAGCGTGGTAATAAGATTTTAAATCGTTAAAAATATAGTACTCCTAAGCCACACCAGGGTTTACTGGAAAAAGTAATCAAGATCTAGTTATCATAAGTTAAACCAAAGAGATTTGAACTTTACCATTAGGGATATGATTGGGTTTAGTTAATACTGCTTAACTTGGTTGTTAAATCATGAACTAGGTTGTTTTTAGATGTGATAATCAATCGGAAGTTGTCTGTCAAATCCTTTACACAATAACTACATGAAATCAGAATTTGAGTATAGTCATGTCATTCTGTGCTAACCAATTAAATTGATCTTGAGGAGTATTGAATTAGGGGGAGAGATTAGGATGTATACGTGCTCCTTTATCGGTTTTCCTTTATAAAAGTATCAGCAATAGTTAGTAGTTTATTATTTAAATTAGTTTTCTAGTTAATTGATTTCTAAAACTGAGAAAGCTCCGAACTTTAGGTTAATTGATAGTCTGTTATTCATTCTGTTGCTTGCACTGCTCTTCGTGGATACGATACTCATTACTTGCCTCTATTGTGCTACCGCACGATTAAGTATACTTACTATTGTGTGTGTGCTATAAAAGGTGAATATTGGACTTAATTTTATAACTTAGATTTCACATATCAATACCCTTCAATGATATAGTACTAGATCAATGCACCAAAGTTTGCACGAAGCTCTGTTCTAGCCACGCTACTGAAAAACCTTCGATGATAATGCACCATTCTTAGGCTTATTAAGATTTATTAAGCAACCTTGAATACACCAAACCTCAAAGCAAAAATTAACATGTTCAGAAAGCCAAACAATTGGATCTAGAATAAGATTGAATTTATAGATTTCACGTTTTGGCTCTGACATATCATGTTACCATTCACAATGCATTGCGTTGGATAACTAATTCACGACTTTATCGAATTGGGACACCCGTCGTGTCACGGCCTTGTATTATCACGACTTGACCATAAAATGATATTGTATCCCTATGAGTCTGGTTTTCGTGGCTATTTGAATCACCTCAATCCGAGTTCTTTTGTGTGAGATATGATCAAAACAATGAAGATGTGTCGTAATGGACAACTTTTCTCATTTCTTCATTTTTTGCTAAAAGCTTCTTATCATCTGCATTTTAAACTGAAATTTATATTTTAATAATAAGTATTTTTTTTACTTATTTATGAACAATAACATGCTAAAATAAAACAGATATCACTTAAAATATATATCTAAATATGACGATATAAGTGTTCATTTGTTTAAGTGTTTGGTTTGTTCGTTTCATCTATGTCCACTTCATTTAACTGTTAAACAAACATAAAGAAACATACCTAAGCATAAACAAACGTAATTAATGAATACATATATGAACAAACATGCATGACCATTATTTGTGTTCGTTTATCTAGCTAAATGAACAAAAAAATTAATAAATAAAAATTAATGTTTATGTTTAGTTCATTACATAATAAACAAACACCAAAAAAAAAACTTTTCACCGAATGATTTCTCAAACGTTTGGACCATTTACTTATAAAATTATCTTTTATAAATCCCAAAGTAAGTCTATAAAGACATAAAGTAACACTTAAACACATCGAAATTCTGTAATCACTTTTATCTTTAATTTTCAATTTATGTTTAAATCAAGAAACAACTCTTTATAGAGTTTGTGTTCAATAAAGTTTATGTAAAAAATATATTACTACAATTTTAATATTTAATCACAGGTGATTTAGTATATAATCACATGTAATTTGTAAAAGCATCACATGTAAATTACTAAAATGTCACTCCGCCCAAAATTTTAAAATACAATCTAGACCATTGATACAATTGATCCAAATATTAAAAATAGTCCCTTAAGACTATGAATTAAGTATGAACTATATTGAACATTTTTCACTCCATGATATATAATAACCATAATCACATACATATTATCGGAACCACCGGACCGGTCCGTTGATTTTGAAAGCGGAAGTAAAAAAGGTTTTCCTTAAACACATTTATGTATAAAAGGAAATTTATTAATACTAAGATAACTATATATCATTAACCTAAATAAAAATGGCCTCTCTCAATACAACTTTTTTTAAAGGAATGTATTATATGCTAACTTGTTTAGCCTAATAGGTATATCACAAGTCAGAACAAAAGAACTATTACAACATATTTTGCCTAATATTTTCTTGACCTAATAGCTTATAGGCTAATTACATTAAAGATGAACTTTCGTATAGTTTATTGTCGTACGGGCTTAAATCTTATAATAATATAAATAAGAGGCTAACTTGTATCAATTTTATTGGACTATCTTGACCTTTTATTTAATAAAATAATTTTATCTGCTTAATCTTAACCATTCATTTAACTAAATATTAAATTTTAATTTTGACTTTTCTTAGTCAAAATTATTACTTTATTAGGAGAAGTTCATATATGTCCTTAAAATTTAAAATATCATATTTGACCACCTTAATTTACAAATATCATATTTACCTTTTATAAAAATTACAATATAACATTTAACCAAATTATTAACTTTGTCATTTTAATTTTTTTTATAATAATTTTAAACATTTTTTAACCAATATTATGATTGTTGGGTTCTATAATAAATACAATCATATATCTTCATATAATGATATCATGTTTCTGCTGTCACGTCTGCCATAAACTTCACGTCTGCCATATATGAGGGCCATGTGTTGCCATTTTTTAATTTTAATTATTTTGTGTTTTATAATTATTTAATAACTTTTTATTAATATTTAATATTTATTATTTTTTAAACAACTCATATATCATACTAACATCTAAACTATTAGTTATAATAATAGATTCATATACATATATGTATACAAAAAATAATTTTGGGCCCTCATAAACATGGATATTATGCAGTCGTCAATCCTACACACCCTCAAGCCGCCCAACATATTATTATTATCTTATTCTTATTATTCTTATTATTATTATTATTATTATTATTATTATTATTATTATTATTATTATTATTTATTTTTATTATTTTTATTATTATTATTATTATTATTATTATTATTATTATTTCAAGAACATGTTACTATAACTCATCTTGTATAAGATTCCATGATGATTGATATTCAACTCGTAAACTGAGAAATTTTACAAAACGAAGGTGGTGTTTAGGATTGTAATTTGAAAATAAATTATACGTTTTTAATAATCAGAATTAGATAATCAATTGTAATAGAACATTTTACTGAATAATAGTGTTTGGATTTGATTATGTTGCTTTATATCTCAATAATTAGATAATCAGTTTTTGAGTGCTTATCAAAATAGATTAATTGATTTTTAAAGGGTAAAATCACAATAATGAAATAATTAGTTTGAAAAAGCAACTCAAAAGTAGATTCTCAAAACTGCGTTTTGTAGTCTCCAAAATGCAAATAATTGATTTATGAAAACACAACCCCATATTTTAAACTAATTATCTGCAATTTCAATCACAATAATTAGATAATCAATGTTTAAATAAAATCCCAAACACCCTCTAAATAACCAACTTTCATTTTACTATCAGGTAAATTTATATATTAGACAATTACTTCTTATGTTTATTAAAAAAGTACTACTTATAGAAAATAAATAAAGCCCCAAGTTCAAAAAAATAAAAAATAGAACATTAAATAAATCAAATCTTAAGTACTTAGTCTTTGGATTTTCTATTTTATCACTAATTTTAATAGCAATCCAACATCTTCGGTCTACACTCTACACTACAGAACAGGAGGCAGCCTTGAACTCTGGCCCAAATAACCTCCTATCTAAAGGTGCACAAGACCGGTTTTTTAACCGAACCGGATCGGATAAAAACTGGTCCGGTTTTTTTCGGTTTTTTTGAGATCGGATTTTTTTCAAACCGGATCGGATCATAACCGGTTTTTTGAGGATAAAGTGTTAACCGGTGTAACCGGATTCGGATCGGATCGTAACCGGATTTTTTAATATCCGGTTTTTATTTTATCCAATTTTTTTAAAAAAAAAATCAGATTTTTATAAATTAAAATACTTAAAACATTACAAAGTTACTTAAAATTCTTAAACATTACAAGGTTCAAATTAAAATACTAAAAATACTTCTAGTACAAATAGTTAAAGTTCAAATACTTAAAATACCATTCCCAAACTATTTATAAAGAAAAAATGTGAAAAAAGCCAAAAAAACGGTAACATAACGGCTAGTTTTTGAATCTCGAGGACCAGTTTTTTATCCGGTTTTTTCCAAACCGGTTTTTTATCCGACTAAAAATCCGGTTTAGCCCAAATCCGAGAAACCGGTTACACTATCCGGTTAAAAAAAACCGGGCCGGTTTTTAAAAAAACCGGTTTTCCAAAAACCGGTTACGGATAGTTTTTGCGCGAAATCAGATATTCGGATTTTTTATGCACCTCTACTCCTATCCAACATTCTGGCCCAAGTAACCTCTTTTAATTGGCTAATACCCTTTATAAATCAAATCTTAACGCACAAAACAGGCCTAAGAAATGGCCGATTTCTTCAACCATTAGTCCGTATCACACAAACTTTTATGTTGTCATCCGGTGGTAAACATGTTTCTCTAGCTTTGGTACAAAAACCAATGATATAACTAAAGAGATTGTAGCTTAGCTATACCAAGATTTGTGTAAGATATTTCTTATGGTCATAAATTCTAGTCATAGTGTGAACAACATCTATAGTTTGGAATAAGTTTAGAGTGTGCATGTGTCGCTTTACATCATTTTCGTGCAAAAAGATCTAATAAAAACAAATAAAATAATTTGTGAGTTTTTGTATCCATTTTGGTTTATCATTAAAACCGAACCGAAAACATGATATCTAGACATGTAATCGCCCTAGGCCTGGGTCACCAGGACAACCGTCCAGCGCCCATAAAATTTAGGGGCCTGCTTTGAAAAAAGTTGTTATATGTGTGAGTGTGTGCGCGCGTGTAAACCCATTAAAATTAAAAGTATTAGCCCATTAAAAGAGCCCAAAAGTTAGGAACTAGTTGGAGTGAAATACTGTAATTGAAGAGGCGGTCCAAGCCGAATGAAATTGAAGACTCGTTCTAGGAGAAGTCAAGAAGTCGAGTAGTCGACAGGCCTTCTCAAATATTGCATTCACGATCCTGATTCTTGGAGAGTTAAAGAGGCGAAGGACCGGTCTTCCTCTCAAATCTACAAATGTGACGGAGTCCTTTCGCTCTATCCTTCTCTCGAAATCAAGAAGTTGAGTAGTCGAGTGCTCACTGGTTGCTGCCGTCGGCCCGTCTCTTCTTTGTCTCGAACAGTCGCTGCGGTCAGGACGTAACATGGGTCGTTTTTGACCCCAAACCATAACCGATAATATGGTTATGTGTTTTTCCAAACTGATGGGTATCGGTTTCTAATGAGGTGATTAACGGTTTGTGATAACGGATCGGTTTTCGTTATCGGCTTTATTGGTTAACCGTTATATTAAGTTGGGCCATTATTTCAGAATACGGGCTTGAATTATATTTTTTGTTGTTTTATAGTAGCCACAACTTTGGCTCAAACAATTAATAATTTTGAATAACTTTCTAAGCCCATTTTTATGACAAAAATACTAAATGGTAGGTAGAGTTATATATTTAATAAACAAATTTGGCATGATGCTACACGCCTCTTGGTATCCACCAATTCACAACTTATACATTCATTTTTAATATATTAAATAGCGTCACATGAAAGAAACAATCAAGTGTTCAACCTTCACAATGACTCTAGTAGTCCAGTATATGAACCAGGCATGACGTAATAAGTAGCAAAAGTTCAAGCTTTTACAAAAAATATAACTTGCTGACGCACCATAAACAAAAAAATAATTAAATAATAAATCTATAAAATAATTAAATAATAAATCCTTATCAGTCCGTTTACGTATATCAAACCGAAACCAACCCACTATCTATTGATTAATAAAATTTCATAAACCAAACCATCGGTTTTCATTTGGTTTGGTTTTAACGTTTTGGTTTAATCAGTTGCGGTTTGGTTTTTCATTTAAGACGCTCACACCTAGCTAACGTCAGCCCGTTTGCTGCTAGGTGATTCTCGGAGGATAAATAGTGACGGAGTCCGTTCGCTCTATCCTTCGACCAGTCGCTGGTCGATTCGTCGCCGCCTACTTGTCGTCGGCCCGAGTATAAGTTCCAATCTTAAAAGTGAAATTCTGACCGAGTATAAGTTCCAATCTTAATCCTTTATAGTTGTATCTTGGATCTTTTTGTATGTTAATCTGATTACTGATTTGAAACCTTGAGTCTTGACTGTGATTAATGTGATTACTAATTTGTTCTATGATAACTGATTTGATCCTTCTCTATGTTAATGTGATTACGAATTTGATATTTTTGTATTTTATGTGACTAATTGCATATTTAATATGTTAATGTGATTATTAAATATTGAATTCTTAATTGAAACCTTGAGTCTTGACTGTAATTCTTGAAATTGTTCATTCGCCTGCTTGACTATTTGACTTTTAGTCTTAACTTACATAATGTTTCAAATGAAGTATTTATGCCTTTATGGGGTAGCCAAAAATGAAAGGAAAGGGGTACATATGTTCGATATGAATTTTAATTTGTTGAAAATAATTACATTAGGAGGCTTCTTTTCAAGATTCTGTCCACGACTTAAAAATTGATTGGACCGGCGCTGCATATAATCGCGAATTTAAGCATCAACCACGATATTATAGGCATATATATGAAACAATGTACATATACAATACCAAATTTAGCTGCTCTCACTGAGTTTTGGTTTACTATAAAAAAAGTTGCATTATTATTATTATTTTGAACAAACAAAGGAGTTGCACCGTTAATGTTGTTTGACTTCTCAATTTATGCCCAGAATACCATGAAAATGCTTAGGTTGCATTTGTTATGGTGGAATAGGGAAGGGAAAATGATGGAAAAGAAACCATCATTTTATTCCATTGTTAAAAGATGTCTGTTAATTAGTCATGTAGGAATGGAATTTATCATTACATACGGAATGCGATTCCCTCTGTTTTAAGGATTTTCATTCATTAGAGGATGAGTGTTTTTTCCTTATTCTTTCTGGGAATGGAATGGATTGCTACAATTTAATATTTTTTTCCTTTAATTTTTTATTAAAATTTATTTTATTCCATTACTATGTCCATTTCTCTTTATAAAACACCATATAGTAATGATTTATTTCATTCTGACAAAACAACCAAATATGTCGATCAATGGTAATGACTCATTCCTTTACCTCCTCAATTCTATTCTTTTGTTCATTTCATTCCTTTATCATTTCTTTCTGTCTAAAGAAACATTTATAACCTTCGTTTTAGAGAAAGCATCGCCAACAATTGTGGTTATGATGGACAAAACTAGAACTAACTTTAATAAGCAATAAATATAAGGGAAAATATAATAGCAATTTCTACCATTAATCTTGCAAACATGACAATGTTTTAAGTTATTTCTATCTTAAGTTGTAACTTAGTACTAGATTTGTAGCTTTAGCTTACGTTCAAGATAAATCCTTTTCATGTGATCAAAGATCATACCGATACATTTTATGCACCTTCAGTATCTATAATGCATCATAAAGTTTAAAAGACCATCACCGCCAACCAAACTATTGTTGCCATTGCCAACTACCGCCATTGTTGCCAACCACACGTGTCGCCACTGTTGACCTTCGTCCACCGCAATCACTGACGACCACTACCATCATTAGTAACCAATGCCTCCGCCAACCATTGATGTACAGAAATTTATGGTCATATTGTTAGGTTACACATCTACAACCTAATATAGTATTTATTAGGTGTAATACTCCAAATTTTATATAAGTTATTTAAATGGGGCGTGACATAAAAGTTGAGAAAAGCAAATAAAAGTTATAAATTATTAGCTGATTTAAAATAATGATTCCAAATATATCCTAATTGGGATTTATCGGTAGCGTATGGATGAGTTGTAAGTCGGATAGGGGAGCGGGATACCCGCCAAAAAGAAAACCACCGACTTGAGTTGGCAACCTCCCTCCTCTTATTTCTTTTCTTCTTCCTTTATTCCTTCTTGTTTCTTATAGCCTACACTTACACAAACCTCTTGATTGGTTTGGAAAAAGAAGAGCAAGGTATTGAAGTGTTGTATTGATTCAATCAAGGAGTCAAGATTTAAATCAAGTGCAATTGAAGGAATCAAAGTCAAGATTGTAAGTATTCATTATGTTCTTGTTCTTGAAGTGTTAATGGGTTAAACTAGGTTTAGATGATGACTTATGATCAAAGAATGCTAATTTACTGTTTGAGAGAGTTAGAAGATGTTATGGAATGATTATTAAGTACTAGAAATATTGTAGTAGCCATAAAAGTGAGTTTTGGCCGGAAACCAGTAAGTTTCCGAAGGACTGTTGTTCCAGTTGTAGAATACGGGCCATGTAGAGGAGAACAAGCCGTGTAATTTTAAATACGGGCCGTGTACTGCCCTAAGTGGCACAAGCCATGTTTGGGGAGTCTATAGCTGTGTAGTAAGGGTCTACACAGGCAGTGTAGGGTTACAGATTTAGCACTTTGTAGTATACGTCCTGTGTAGTCGTGTGAGTGGGAAGTGTACTAGAACAAGGTTCGTGGGGTAGGCCGTGTTGGCGTATGCAGGATGTGTTATTGATATCGTTTCAACTGTATACATGTGTTATTAGGTAATTGGTAATTGTGGGGTTGACCAGATTTCAGAGACATAAAATACCAGCTAAGGTGAATACCTCAACCTGGTACTTAGAGATGTTAATTATCTGTAATTGTATATATTCAATTATAGAGTAAGATTAATGGCATGATTATTATTATTATTATTATTATTAACTGTTGATATCAAGAGAATTGCTATTAACTAATTGTTAATGAGTGTAGAGATGAATACATAATTAACAAAGATGGGTTTAAACGTGAATAAGAGGCGGGAGATAGAGATACATGTTTATGTCTAAAGTTTGAGTGTTCAGGTTTTATACTAAATAATGAGAGGTGAGTATGAATGAATAAATGAGAAGTGAAAATCAGTTAAATAAAAGAGAGAAAAGGGTAAGATTACTATTAAATAGTTAATCCTACATATTAAAGTGCAACTATAATTAATGTTGCTATTAACTAATTGTTAATATGTACAATTACATAATCAAAGAGAATGCGTTCTTACAGAGATATATGTTATAAATACATATCTATATACATTATAGGTATGCATGAAAATATTGAGAAAAGTGATATATTTGTGAGATACATATCAGAGTGTTAAGTATAAGAGTAACCGTATGTGTATATACAAATAAGAGAGAGTACAATATACTATGTCTAGATATATAAATATATAATCATTAAAAAGAGGAAAAAGAAACGAAGTGAATGAAAGAGGAGAAAATAATGCAGAGCATGTGTAAATACGAAATAAGATATAAGCTTACATCATGATTAAATAAATTAAGCATAAGAGGATAATAAGAGTTATAAACATTTTATGTATAGCTATATATACACGAAAGATGATATTTAAGTCAATACGGCTAAATGTGATATGTGTATACGTGATGTTTATCTGAGTAGATGACGCACCCAGCCTGTGTGACAACTAGAGCAAACAGCTCATTGACTAAAGGCCAACATGCCTGAGTGACAATCATTGTTGGTCAATGTGATCCACCACATGATGATGTAGCATCCAGGGATCGATATGATCCTAGAAGTCGATGTAACTTCTAGTAGTCGAGGATTACTAGTGGTCGGGGAACACATATGTGATATTAATGATTTGGTTTTCTATGATGTTTGCTTATAGTTATTTGTATATGTTGTATATGTTATCTGTTTTGTGTTGCACTAATTGCCTGAGTGGCAATAGAGATGCCTTAGTGGCAAGAGTGATTGCCTGAGTGGCAAAACAGAGGCCTGAGAGCATAATTTGATGAGATTACATTTATATGTTAATTATTATCATTTGAGTGCTTGTGGAGTTACTCACAGGGCTTTCTAGCTCATTCATATTATTGTTTATTTCTTTCAGGTATGGTGACAGACGAAGCTTTCAGGTGGACATACTCGAGAGTTTTTGTACAAAATAAAAAAAAACTATTTTTATATTATGACTGAGCAAATTGTTGCCCTTTTAATAAAATATTAATGATATTTTCTTGTTGCACGTTTAAAAAAAATCGGGTGTTACATTAGGGTTGCACATGTGCAGCATTTCATTAGACGATCATAAAATGTTAGGTTTCATATGTGCGACATTTTTGTAAATAAAAAAAACCCAAATATTTTTTAAAGTTAATTACCTCACTGATTCTTTGTTATACAGTGAAATTACAAGTTTCGTATTTTAAATTTGGAAATTACTTGGGTATTCATTTTTTTTCAAAAAGTTGAATGATTCTACTCCAAATGAAAGAGTAAAATTTATTGACTTTTTGATATAAAAGACTGCTCCTGTATTTTCCAAACTTAAACGACGGAACATGTAATTTCCCTAAACCACAAAGGAGGAATTGTATAATTAACTCTTTTTAAAAAGAAAAAACACTATAAATACACATCTCAAATTAAGAGAGTAGAATACTCACTAATTTGATAAAAATCTTGTAATATATATATAACCTTTATATATTGAAAATAGGTTGGTTTAAAAAAAATAGGATAAATCATATTGATCAAAAATCAAATTAACACTTCCGTATTAACAAAACACTCCTTAATTAGACTATTGTTATTTCTTTAAAAAAAAAAACTTTTTTGTCCATTTTTAAAACATTGGTATATATTTCAAATGGATCAATAGTTGAAATTCTCGCAAATAATATATATATTATTTATTGTCTTCGATACGATACGACGAGTGTAGGTAGAACAACGTAATTTTAATCATGTGATCCAAACAAGATTTGATCATTACGGTGTTTAATGTTTCATTTCTGGTCAAACTTTTTAGCATAAAAATATTAGCACATTTTTTTTAATACGCAACTGTTGGATTGTGATCCGAATTTCAAGTTGGGCCGTTTATCTATTATTTCACGGCCCATATTATCAATATTAGGTTTCTCAATTATAATACATAATTTTTGACACACATTTTTTATAGGTGAAAATCATTAATTTTGCTTGTTAGTTTTTCTTTGTTATTTGTAGGTTTAGGTTACGTTTGATTACCTGCATTCTTATAACCTCCTCATATTTTCTCATACAGTGATATCATCAGCTGTGTCTGTAATTTTTTCCAATAAAGAGTTTTTTCACGTTAAATCTTAATGTTCTCATTTTTTATTATTTATTCGTATTTCGTTTCTACATGGTTTAATATATTTATTTTGGGGTTTAGTTTCTCAAAATGAATTCAACATGTCACGTTTTACTATTAGGTGTATAAAACCTTAAAAGTTTCTATTGTATGTATGAAACTTTTAATTTTTTGCTATTATATGTATTTTGATTACATGAAAAAGGAAAAATGTATAAATTTTGTATATACAATAGAAAGTTTAATACACACAATAGCGACAAATTAAATGTTTGATACACACAATAGAAAATTTTAATGTTCGAGACACAAAATAGCAAAACGTAACAAGTTAAATACATTTTGATAAACCAAAATCTTTATTTTTACAATAGTAACAAACTCTACTATTGTTAAGGATATATATAAAAGATTTTACAATCGTAACAAACTCTACTATTGTTAAGGATATATATATATATATATATATATATATATATATATATATATATATATATATATATATATACACACACACACACATATAGGGAAGTGTTCAAACGGGAATTATTTTTCGTACGAGAACTGTGACAATCAATCTTAGTCATTCAATTGATAAGTGAAATTCATGGATGAAGAGCGCGGAGGATAGAGTGTGGCAAGGTGCATGTAAAGAATTCATGGGCAATTGAATTAAAAGATGGGGAATTAGACGGCTAGGATTGATTCTTGCAGTTCTCGTACGAAAAACAGTTCTCGTTTGAACTTTTGCCTATATCAAACGAGAAATGTTTTTCGTACGAAAACCGCGAGAAGCAATCTTAGCCGTTCAATTTCCTCTCCTTCAATTGAATTGCTCACCCATGAATTCCTTACATGCACCCTGTCACACTCAATCCCCCCACGCTCTTCATCCATGAATTCTATTATCCAAAATGAACGGCCAAGATTGGTTCTCGCAGTTCTCGTACGAAAAACAGTTCTCGTTTAGACCCCCCTATATATATAGTATTATAATTAAAAAAATGTTTTTGATGTCTATCACTATTTTTAAATATATTTTCAACCAATCATTACCCAACATTTCAAAAAATTCCCTTAATTAAAGGAGATTAACACATCATCATCCTAAACTACGATTCTTTATGCATAACACATTTTCAAATTTAACCCTAAGAAATAGGATATTAACAACAAAAGCATTATCTAAACTTCAATTATTTTTCTTAGAAATAGGCTATTGGTTAAATCTAATTCAAACGTATATCATCAATTTAAAACTTGAAAACCTCTATTTATACGGGTAATCTTCGTGGCTAGATGCACATTTGATGCCTCATTCCCATATTCATCTTCCCAAATCAACGTCTATTCCACTTCGTAAGTTTCTCGTGTTCATCTAAAAATATTCATTAAATAATTATTGAGTCATATGTTAGTATCATTATCAAATTTAACATAAAGGTAGCTATATCAATGTTGGAAATTAGTTCATTCTAGCTCAAACTTCTCCTACAAATATAATCTAAAACCAAGTTTTAGTATTAGTTTTTATTTTGGTGCAAAGCTAATGACTCTTAATGCGCCTAAATTGATACTTATATCATGGTTATTATATTATAGATAATATATATATCTTAATATCCACATGTTCTATCTTCTATTCTTCTTAATCAAAAACTTCAATCAATTTTTTCAGATATCCATATTAATTGTTTTCAAAGTCTAAACATGATTTAATTTAATAAAGTACAACTCATAGAGATTTATATTAGTAATTACGTTATCAAGGATTTAGAGTTTAAAATGATGAAATTATATAATTTAATTTATATACGTCATTAAATTTACTTATTCAAACCTAATAGGATTGGAACCGATCTACCAAGGATTAACATATTTTTCACAACATGAAAAATTATGATATTAACAACCTTAATTTTTCTTAAAGTATTAACAAATCATGTATTACCACGAAACATAGCAAAGTTTTACATGACAAAAGTTCATTCTTTTTCCAATACTGCTAATAAATCTTAACATCCGAATGGTAGTGTTATATTTTATTCATATATTTTCATGTATATTATTTTTTTAATCAATTTGAAAATATATTGTATGAAAAGTTCACTAATCATTTTTTTAGTGTAGTTAAGGGAGCATATTATTCTTTTCAGCCAAAACCACTATGAATTCTTGGTATGATAAAATTTTAATACTAAATCTTTTATGGTCTGATTGTCAATTGTATGTTTCTTTTGTTTTAAAAACATAATAATCGTAGAGAACGTATTGGCTAACTTTAATTATATTAATGTTAATTATATCAGGATTTGTCGGATTCCTTTAGAGTTGGTAAAAATTATAAAATACCACAATTAGTGATTGTTACGTCGGGTGAATTTAAATGGTGTTTTTTAGTTCATGAAGATAATAAAACCAAGATAATCCAACTCTTTGGTAAAACGCTTAAGAGATACCTTCTTACAAAAGTCAAGGCCAGTCGTTGTCTAATATTGGATTGTTTTGAGACGGCCCATTCTCTATCATGGACAGTTATATGTGCCGGTTTCTAGAGTGAAGAGTAAGGATTAGGGGTGTTCACTAATCGGATATAACCGAATTACCGAACCGAAACTTTTGGATTGGACTATTTGGTTCGGATATTTCGGATTTTTGGATTGGATCGGATGAGAACCGAATAATTATTATGGATTTCGGTTTGGTTTTGGTTGCGATTATGCAAACCGAATAAACTGAATAAACCGAATAAGAATATATATATATATATATATATATACTACTAGAACAAAGTAATCTATACGTATCATGTACATGTTTATTTATAACTTATTATTTTTAATTATATATTTATGCCAAAACAGTCCCACTAGTAATTGTAACTTGGAAAACTATATTTTAATCTTTAATAATATACATATCAAATCTAGTTTTTAAATATCTCATCTCTTTAAACATGTATTTATGTAAGAATGAAAACCGAATTGTATAAACCGATCCAACCGAATTGTAATTTGGATGGTTTGGTTCGGATCTTAAGATTGTTTGGATGGATTGAATCTCACTTTTCAAAGCCGAAATCCAATTGGATTTACTCAATCGGATCGGATTAGAACGATCCATCCGAACGTACACCCCTAGAAGGATGATTTGAAAGTTATAATTTGCAATAAATAAGACAACTCTACTAATAAACTCATGAATGTTGTTTATAAAGAAGTTCTATAGAAAATAATGACGATGTCATATATGAATTTCCGAATTTGTTTAGGTTTACTAATTTTTAAATACATTCTATATTCTATGTATGTTTTACAATTTAATTTTCTATACATGTCAGTAATTTAAAAAAAAACAAAAAAATTTAAAAGTGAATTTAATCATCCCCGTGCTTATACACGAGTATGCATTAATTAACAATTATATTATAAATCAATCAAAATTGACTTTACCTTGTTTGTATTTTATATCTACAACCAAAATTGATATACTAATTTTTATACTAATAAGAATGTTTAGAAGATATAATGTGAATTTGTTTAGTTAATTAAACTCCTTATTCAATGTTTTTGAAGTACGTACGTACATCTTATCTTGAAATAATAAAAGGAATACACAGCTACAAATATAAATGATTAATTTTATTGTTTTTCAGCGGGTTAATTAATTCTTTATCAAATATTAATTCCTTATACTAATATTAAAATAAATGAAAAAATTAAGTAGCACTTATAAAACGTTGACTTGTCAAATCAGTTATATATGTTAAAACAAGTGACACGACAATCAAACTTTCTAAAAAGATCTATTTCACGTTCAAAGGTCACAATTATCATGAATTCTATACAAAAAAAAAAAAAAAAAAAAAAAACTGTTAGAAGTCACTGAGGTTGAGTTCGGTTGGGTTCAGAAAGTCATGGATACTAGAAAATAAAACCATACCACGAATTGTAATCCACCGGGTTTTGTTTGTTTCGGGTATTCGGTTTCTTCCCTTTTTGGCGTTTTTAGTTTTTGATAACTAAATTTCCTCCATTTGTTGGTATATATATATATATATATTGCAACTTTTTAACAAAACAACCCCCCACCTCCACACACTCACCAATTTCTACTCTAAATGATCTTTCAACGATACAATTTATAAATGTATAATATTGTTCGAATTTTTTTTAATTTTTTCATTATATAAATATAATATATTTTGTTAGTGTTTAGTTGTTTTACGTGCGTCTTAAATGTGGAGACTCGATCACACATAAGAGTAAGAAGAAACTCATATCTGTGTTTGAGTACTACAATTTTCGAAATTATGCTCACATGTTTTGCCCTTGTTTGAGTACACACTGCTGGGTCGTTGTACCCTGGGAAACATACGTCAAATTTGTTTTAAGGGAACTGTGTCTAACATAGGTACCGGTCTTCGATTATTTTGTTTTCGAGTATTCTCTTCTACTCTGTTCTTTTGTCGTTCGCGTTTTGATCGGTAAATACCAATATTTCCCAATAAATATTAAATATATATTCTTAGAAAGTACATTGAAATGAATTCCTTGGACAAACAGTGTTTTATTTTGTATTCATACTCACTCTTTTCACAAGATCAAGACAAATATTAAAATAAAGAGATGAGATAAAGAAATAAAATTTGTAAATTTCGTATATCATCATCTCACGAGTAGAAGGATGACGTATGAAGATTTAGTTTGAAAAAAATATAAATTTTCTTTTACATTAGGAAATTACTTTTTACACAATCAATCCAGATTAAACAAAAAAAAAAAAATAGAGTACAAAGTTTTATAATTTATAAACCACTTTTCGTTTTATATTGTGCTAGAAAACAAATTATTAGACTAATGAAGTAAGGTAAATTGAAACATAATGATGTTGGTATTCGACATCAGTTTCTGGATAATGAAACACATTCATTAACTAAATTACCTTTTTAAGGTTTGAAAACATACTTGCACGATTTGCCAATCTTTTACTATAAATTAAGGAAGATGATACTTTTACTCATAAAATTGATTCATCTAAGAAAATATATGTTTTACTAAGGGTTTTGTATAATTATATGGATGAATCAATTTTGTAAGTGGATGTATCACCTCCCATAAATTAAAGACTAATATGAATATAATTTATTAGATAATCTTATTTATTGTCTTAAATAAAAAAATTAATTATTTAATGTGATCATCTATTTTAGTATCAATTGAAATCTAGTTTTGTTTTTTCTTCTATTTAAATCGTATTCAATTTTAACTTTAACTTAAATCAAAATTATTATGGATAATTTTATATATGTCAATCTTAAACCTAAAAATATCGTATTTGCACACCATAATTTACACATTATATTTATCTTTTATAATATTCCAATCTATCAAATTGAATTAAATTCTTAATTTTATTATTTTAAAATATTTTAAATTCTTTTAAATTATAAGTTTATAACCAATAAATATTTAACCGTGTTAATCTAATTGTAACAATAATGATCGATGATCTGTGCAAGAAATATAATCACGTCTCTTCGTATCATGATCCACGTTATGTCGTCACGTCTGTTCTCTCCCTCGCGTCAACGCTTATGTCGCTAATCTGAGTGTTAACGCCTTCTATCGTCATTTTTTTTAATTCTCATTTCTTTCGCCTTTTATAATTATTTAATATATTTCTATTATTAATTATTATTTTTAAACTAACTCGTGTATCACATAAATATCTAATCTAGTTATTCCTTACTTTTAGGTTTATACAAGTCATTCATTTTGAAATAGTTATGATGTTTTCATACATGCTACAAAATTAGTACATCTTTTAAAAATAATGACTCGAGTAACGTCTGGGCATTACATGTTTTCATCCTGCCCCTTCTCTCTCTCTCTTTCTATATATATATATATATATATATATATATATATATATATATATATAAATGGTCCCCGTGATTGTTATAAAATCTTACTTTTAGTCCTTTTACTTCAAAAAAATACAATAATTATCCAAACATTTTTAGCAATATTAATAAACTTAAAAGTGTGAAAAATTATAATCAAGCGTGGAAAAAAAAATAAGTGTGACAAATCAAATATCTACATTTAAAAGTGTTCAAATTGTAGTAAAAATCATATTTATTAGTATAGACAAATTATCAAAAAATTTACACTACTAAGCATGAACAATATTAAAATAATTTTAAATTTATAAAAGTCCACGTTTTTAAGTGTGAATTTCTCTAATTTCTTTATTTATTACTAAACTTATACATTTAAAAGCGTTGTCTTTTAAAATCAGATCTACAAATTTACAAATTAGAGTTCTTTATTTTTCCAACAACCTTTGTATTTAAACTACTTTTTACAATTATAAAATTTATAAGTTTTAGAACTTTTACACATTTTTTACTAATCGTGGGGAAATTAATTTGTATGTAGTGTTTAACTTTAAAAGTTATGAAAATAATTACCGTGATTATCACTTTGTTTCGCTTTTGATACTTTACCTTAACGAACGTTACATTCTTCTGTTAAAGCCCTCATGTGCCTTGCACATGAGAGTGTTTTCGTCATTCTAACCCTTATCTTTGTGTTACCAGACACTTTTTCTATTTAATTGCCTCAAATTCTAATCATTATTAAACAAGATTGAATAATCTAATCTAAATTATATAAAATTAAAATAATTCTCAAGTAGAACGAAGATGTAAGTAAACAACACAACAATTAATCATCAATTATCACCTTATTCTTAAACCAAGAACAAATCAAACACATAAATCAGATTGCTAAATTAACCATAAATTGAAACATACATCGCTTGGTACTTGCTTCCAGAATCTCATAATCATACCAACATGTTTTCTTTATTGAAACCAAAAAACAATGCCTAAAGAACACCCAAATGATTTAAAATGAAAAACATGTGAACACCCAAATTGATTGGTAAATTTGAAAACTTACAAATCAGATTTGTAAATCTATACTAGTGAACACCCAAACTGATTTAAAATGAAAAACCTACTTTTCAATCTAAAAAAAAGGGTTTGAATGAACATAGTGCTTCGATGTGTGATGGTAGTGGTTGTGGAGGTGTCGCTGACTACAAAGGTTCGGATATGATGAGATGGTGGTTCAAATCAATTGCAACACTTTGAGTTCCAAAGAGATGGTGATTGTGGTGGTTCAGATGTGGTGAGTGGTGGTCATGGTGGTTAGATCTGGTGAATGTTGGTTGTTCATATTTAGTGAGCGATGGTGATGATGATGGTTCAGATGTGACAAGAAAGTGGTTCAGTTGTTACTCGACAAATAACGGCGGCTGTCATTTAATAACATGTGACGGTGCTGGTCTTAAAGGTGTGCTGCTGGCAATCAAGTGGTGAGAGAGATCAGAGGTTAGGCAGTGATGGTGGTTGTCCGGGCCCTTACATAATAGTCTAGAGTTGTAACACCCTGATTTTTAGTCTAAATTTAAATTTTTCAAAGATCAATTTGTAACCATCTTTACACAAAACCCTTAAAATTTATTGCGGAAGCATTATAACATTCTTGAAGTATTTCAGTGAAATACAGTACAATTTATAACTAAATTTTCCAACATATGAATCCCAAAACCTTTTGGTGTTACTACAATCAATCTCACGACCATTATCAAACGTATGGAAATCCAAGATTACCGGAATTGCAAGTAAAACTATGCCCAAGGCATCTACCCGCCTCACCAAAGCCTCTGTACAACCTGCGGATACAAAATATTTTTATACACAGAGTTAGCTATAAACATAGCTAGTGAGTACATCTAAAAACATTTGTTTTATCAAAACCAAGTCATCCTTTTTCACTTTTGAAAACATAAGTTTGGCAATCAATATTCTTTTAAAATCACACATAATAGCACATAAGGATGCGGGTCTGTCTATTGGGCCACAATGTATCCACGTGGTAGCTAGCCACGGTCAACACGTGCCCACATGGGGGATAACCACATCACCCCGTCAAGGTGGGGGATGCACGAAGCAGTCCACCATACAACGATTATCTGGAGTGTAAGCCTTGTTCACCAAATTCACACGTGTTGCCCCGGGTTCGGTGGCTCGTCAGCCCAGTGAACCCACACAGTCATGATGGTCTACTGACATACCCTTCCATTCTCTGCACCGATCCCTCAGTTACCCGTACCTCGCGGTCCCCCTATTGCCGAAGCCACAGGAACCTCTGTGTACGTCTCAATGACTAGGAACCCTATGGTACATAGTTATATCACACAGTGGTCCGGACCGAAGCACATATACCCCAATGGGTCACATAAGCACATACCCCGAAGGGTCACATAGGCACATACCCTGAAGGGTCACATAGGCACATACCCCGAAGGGTCACATAATCACTTACCCCGAAGGGTCATAAAGTCTCTTACCCCGAAGGGTCATAAAATCTCATACCCCGAAGGGTCATATAATCACATACCCCGAAGGGTCATAAAATCACTTTTGGCATCACAATGCCCAAAACATTATTGGTGAAAAACATATCTTTCATTTATCCAAAATCGTTCCACAGTAGTCATCTCATTGCCCAAAATATATCAAAGCGTAAACACATATTTTATTTTCTCAAAACCACGTTTGTTATTTCAGAATCAAAGTTCACCCCATCATGGAGTAACGTGTTTCAAAACCATCATTTAAAACTGTCATTGGCTTTAACCATCTCCACAATTGAGCAATGGTCTTATTTTAGTAAAACATCCTTATACACTTCTTTTACCAAGTTCACAATTCCACAGTCTTTAAACCCAAAGATTTCATAAAACATGTGTCACTCAAGTAAACCATATTATAAAACAACCCATGGTTTACACATTCTTTAAGTTCAAAGCTACATAAACAGTTGTAAATCATATTACCCGCATCATAAAACAATTGCATAGTTTCCATATTCAGAAGTTCAAAGCTCATAAATAATCTCAAATTGTTTAATTCATGTTACAAAACAATTCATAATCCACATCCTTTGAATCATCAAGATTCATCAAACAATTGCCAAACAATCAAAACACAACATGATGACTTGTAATCTTTTCAACAGTTGGGTATCCGCATGGTGTACTCACCTGAGGGTGTGATGAGGATCACAACCCCATCCAAGCCAAAGCTCAACACATGATCATATACCTATGATCACCAAAACACAAGGTTAACTTACATAAGTTAACCAAAACAAGGTTTCTAGACTCAATTCTAGACTTAGACACCCTTTCGGGTCTTAAAAGGCTCCAAATAAACCTCTTATAATGTAACACCCAGAATTTTATCTATAAGTTAATATGAGAAAATGTATAAAGTATTACACGAGTTATAAATTGATATACGTGATAAGATATGGTTTTAAACTAGAGGGGCTAAAACCGTCAGATTTTATATTATTTAAGTTCAGGGACCAGTTATGCAATTACCCTAAACTTATATATATATATATATATATGTCACCAACTTTGACATTAGAAGTCAAAGTTGGCATTTCTCATTCTGCAACTCAGGAATACATATGCATATCAGCTCCAAGCTCCTCCATTTCAGTGAACAATTAGTTAGTACATGTAGCATCTTCAAGAGTATAGCAAGTATACAACATAAGGTAAGGTTTTAACCTTTGTTTTTTATGTTATTTAAGATTAAACACATGATTCAATGGTGAATTCATGTTAAGATTGTTTCATATGGTTTAGATTATATATATCAGTTGTAGGAGGTGTAGGAAAATACCTCTAGTTGATTTTATGAGGAAACTATCGGATTATTTGGTGAAATCCGACAGTTCTTGATAAGAACAGTCTGCTGGGCTGTAGTGTACACGGCCTGTGTAGCGGTACACGGCCGTGTAGTAGTTATGGCGGTCACAGGGCCATGTAAGGTTACATGGTCGTGTAGCACGAGAGGTACACGGCCCGTGTAGGATGACTAGACCACACTGGCCATGTTGCCAGCTTAGGTCGTGTAGCTTATAAGGGACACGGCCCGTGTAGGGATACACGGCCCGTGTAGGCCCTATTTCTGATCTGAATGCCTTATGTGATTTTATGAATTGTTTATATAGGAGGTGATTGGCACATTACCTGTATCATTGACATCTGTGGATCAATTCATGATAGTATGATCAGAAGGTGAGTCTTCTAGACTTCACTTCATATATGCAGCATGTATGCTATTATATCAGATTATTGACATGTCATGTTATTCATATGTGTATAAGCTTGCTGTTATGCGCAGTAAGTCTCAGAGGTGGGGTGCTTACTGCTAAGTCCAGTAAGGCTCAATTATGGTACAGTACTGTGACCCATGTTGCTGCCCTGGGTCTAGAACCAGAGGCTAGCATTGTTTGCCAGACATACGTGTATTATCTTCATATGATTTTATACATGGGTTTATATGATGTTTAGTCCGGTTTACTCACTAAGCTCTCGTAGCTTATCAGATACTATTTTTAAAATGTTTTGCAGGTTTTAACAAAGACAAGGGCAGAGCTTCGGTTTGACTAGCATTTGATAAACTCTTTGAAATTAACGCCTGGTTTGTAAATATCAAGTTTTTGGTACCAAACTTATGTTAGTATTTATGTGCGTATCTATTGATACATCAGTTTTTCAATCAAGTAATGCTTCCGCTTTTATGTTAAACTTTGAGATGCGAACACTTATAGGTGTTTGATCTTAATATTTCAAATTTGGTTTTTGGGGCGTTACATATAACCATAGGAATCAATCCCCAAGCATATATAGGGTCAAAACAGGTCAAAATAACATTTTTGAAGGTTTCAGAGAAGCTCGCGCCGCGAAAAACTTGCTGGAAAATCTCATTGTGCAAGCCAAGCCTCGTCGCGCCGCGACCCCTATGTGTCGCGCCGCGAGACCCTGCAACAGCAACAATACCTTGTTTTTTCTTTGCTGCAAATCCGACCAAAACCAAACCTTTCCCCAAAACTTCATTTGCAGCAACCAAACAACTATTTTAACTTCCAAAACATATCACTAAACAACCCCATAACTAGGATTCATCAAAACTTGGGTAATCAAACCTCAATTCAAGGATTTTGACCCATTTACTTAAACAAAACCCAATTTTAACCAAGAATCACCAAAATCAACATATATAACTAAAATCAAACACAACAACAAGTTAGAACTCACTTGATTTTGCAATCCACTTGACTAGTTGCTTTCTTTCTTGCTCAATCCAAGCTCAAATGGTGAAGAGGTTGGAGTCTAAACTCCCAAATATTGAATTCCAACACTTGAATCTTCAAATCTCCTCTAGATTCACCTTCTTCTTCTTCTTTCTTTCTAGAACCCTCTCTACTCTTCTCTTCTTTCTCTCTTTTTTTCCATATTTTCTTTCTTCTTTGACTCCAAATGAGGAGTCAACATATATATAAGCATATTTACATAATTAGTCCCCCTACTTTTTCTCTCTTTACATATATATATATATATCATTTATTTATAAAACCCAATACACTACTAATAACCCTTAAATACCAACATAACACATAACTTTATTATTTTTTCAAGTAAATTGACAATATATATATATATTATGTTTTTATAAAAATACAAGTTTTACAAGAGTGCAGAGATAGAGAATTTTTGTTAGAGAGAGAAGGAGATAGTTTGGGTTGTAAATGGTGGGTTTTTTGTTTTTAATTATTGAAATATAAAGAGTTTGTGTTTGGTAACAAGGATAATAAATAGAATGACCAAAATACCCTCATGTGCAAGGCACACGAGGGTTTTAATGGCAAAATATAATGTTTATTAGGGTAAAGGACCAAAAGTGAAACAAAGTGACAACAACAATGATTGTTTTCGTAAATTTTAAACTAAATTGAAATTTCATGACAACCACATAGACCATTTATGTAATTAACTCTCTCTCTCTCTTTATATATAGATACGCGCGCACACACACACAGATATATATATATATATATATATAGGGTAAGGATCCATATAGTCCCACCCTTAAACATAGAACTCAAAGGCCAATTTTTAGCCACTCATTTAAAAGGGCAAAATAGTAATTGTAAAGGAAAATCATACTCACGCGCCTCTCATGGACCTTTCCTAATATTTTCTTTTTTAATTTTTTATTTACCACTTAAATCTTTAAATGACAATAACTATTTCAATTTTGAGAATTTGAGCAAAAAAATTATACCAATCTACTCATTTTTTAATCCTCTTTCAAACAAGACCATTCTTGCCATATTTTTGAAAATTTTATTTTGAAAATGCAAACCATATGAAAATGATACCAAAATGCTATAATTTTGAATCATATGAATTTTTATCATTGTTGACTCTAACCATGTCTATCTATATCATTTTCGGCTAAAAACATGTGTATTTATATCATTTTAGGCGAAAAAACACGTGTATTTATATCATTTTGGACTAAAAATATGTGTATTTTTATCAGTTTTTGCTGTAACCATGTGTATTTATATCATTTTCGTCTGGAAAGTTATCATTTTCAGTGGCTGGAAGTATCATTTTCGGTGGCTGGAAAATATTATCATTTTCAACTGGTGACTGTAATTGTTATCATTTTTTGCTTAAAATGTTATCATTTTCAACTTGAATTGTTATCATTTTCGGGTGGCTGGAAGTTATCATTTTAAATGTTCTATATTGTTATCATTCTTATCTGGAAAATGATATCATTTTAACTAGAATTTTTATTATTTTCTGCCAAAAAGTTATCATTTTTGACTGAAAAGTTATCATTTTCGGTGGCTGAAAGTTATCATTTTCAACTAGTGGCTAAAAATTATCATTTTCAACCGGTGGCTAAAAATTATCATTTTCAGGGGCTAGAAATGTTATCATTTTCAACTAGAATTGTTATCATTTTTTGCTGAAAAGTTATCATTTTAAATGTTGTATACTATTATCATTTTCATCCGGAGAATGATATCATTTTCATATGAAATTGTTATCATTTTCGTAGAAAGTTATCATTTCTGGTTAGAAAGTTATCATTTTTAGTGGCGGGAAATTATCATTTTCAAATGGTGGTTGGAAAATGTTATCATTTTCAATTGGTGGCTGGAAGTTATCATTTTCTGTGGCTAGAAAGTTTTATCATTTTCAACTGAAGTTATCATTTTCGGCTGGAAAGTTTATATTATTATCATTTTAATCTAAAAAATGGTATCATTTTAATCTGAAAAATGGTATAATTTTCAACTGAAATTGTTATGCTAGAAAGTTATCATTTTTTGCTGTAAAGTTGTCATTTGCGGTTGGTATCATTCATATGGTTTGCATTAATAAAAATTTAAGAAATATAGGAAGAGTAGTCTTGTTTGAAAGAGGATTAAAAAATGAGTAAAATTGATGTAATTTTTTTGCTCAAATTCTTAAAATTGAAATAGTTATGATCATTTAAAGATTTAAGGAGTAAACAAAAAAATTTTAAAAAACACTTTGGGAAGTCTTAAGAAGACGTGGATTTCAATTCCCATATTACCCTTTTTCTATAACTAAATCTTATAATTAGTTGCTTAATTACAATTATGTCATTATTAAATCTTGACCATTAATTTAAAAAATCTAATGGTTCAGATTTGATATTTGGGTTCTATGTTTAAGCATATGATCTTTATTGATCCATTTTCTATATATATATATATATTGGGGATGATTCATTTGAGAACCATTCTTATTGTGAGTATCACGAGAACTAATTTTGACTCTTAATTAAAATAAATTAACGGGTAATAATTATGATAGCTTGTTAATGACTAATGGAGGGCTTATTAATGACTTACTAATGGCTCATTAATAAGGGGTATTTTGAAAAAATTAAACCAATCTAATAATGACTCATCCATCTGGACGCAATTCACGGTTGGATAAATAAATGATAAAAAAACTCTTATTAACGAGCATTAATGATGATTACAAATGGTACTCGTTGTACTCCTAATAAATATGGTTCTCAATTGAACTTCTACATATATATATATATATATATCTATACTACTATATAAATCATTTAACATTTTTTCGCATTCTTAATTTTAAGACTTCTTAAAATTCAATCAAGATAAAATTTTGACCTTTAATTCTATTTAAATTAATCTCATCCACTCAATATTTAACCATTTTACTCTCTTATAATTTGTTTTAATTTTTTATTTATTTAAAATATACTCTGCACGTTAACACACATTCTCATACAACTACAATTATTTCATAAATTTAAATTTTTGTTCTTATTTTAATGTTTTTTAGAGTTTATTTTTAAGATTATTAAAATAGTTGATGCAAATAAAAAAAATTAAGAAAAAGCAAAATGTTGTTGTAGAAATTTTTTTTGTGGCATCAAGTCTCACGAATAATATATCATTACATTCTTGAAAACGATATGTTGTAAAATAGAAATTATTTGTCATTGCAGTATTGCGCGGGTACAATGCTAATATATATATATATATATATATATATATATATATATATATAGAGAGAGAGAGAGAGAGGGGGGGGGGGAAGAGTATAAATGTAAATTGTTTTTTCTACAAGAACTAATTTTGGCTCTTGATTAAAATTATACAATAGATAAGAATTTTTGATAGCTTATTAATAATTCATTTATAACTCCTAAATAAGTCATATTATGAAAAAATCAAGTTTTGCTCATTAATAACAGTTCATCTAGACGCAATTGACGGTTTTATAAATACTAGTATTTTATCCGCGCGATGCGCCGGGGTAAAATAGTTTCATTTGTTGACTTGTCAATTCAACATGTTATTTGTGATGTTGCCAGAGAATATGGTGGTTGTGATCTTCGTACAAATATCAAGTTAACGCAACATTTACGTTTAAATAACAACATTCTATTCTTGTATGAACGAATTCATACCATATTTTACGATCATATTACATGGTAGAATATAAACTTTTTAAAAACAGTAAGCAAATGTGACAATTATTTAGATCATGTTAAATACATATGTACTTCACTCATCATATTACACGTAACAATTATTTGGTTGGTTTTCTGTTATTAAATTCAAGACAGTTTTTTGTAATTAATTTTTTGACAGTTTTAAAATGTTTAAGATAATTGTAGGAATATATTGTAAATAATGCTATTTAAGTTGTACTATTTTAAAAGTGTTAAGATTGTTGCTGAAAGTTATCGTAAATAATGTTATATTACTCATACTACTTAACTTAAAAAATTGTTAAAAAAAGAGATAAATGTAATTAAATTCTGACAGTTTTAAATGCTGGAAGTTATTGTGAAGTATTAATTATGTATTTAAATTGTCTTAAATGCTGGAAGTTATTGTAAAATATTAATTATGTATTTAAATTCTAAAGATTATTGATGGAACATATTGTAAATAATGCTATTTGAGTTGTACTATTTTAAAAGTGTTAAGATTGTTGCTAGAAGTTACTGTAAAACATGCTATATAACTTGTACTACTTAACTTAAAAAATTGTCTTAAAAAAGTGCTAAATGCTTTATAGAATAGTAAAGATATAAATGACCAAAATGCCTTTATTAATGAGTCATAAATTATATTACAAATAGTTAACGCAGTTTTAATATGAAAAACAATTCCAATTTCAATTTTTTTCTTATAAAGAAATGCATTACTCCTGGTAATCACGTTGTTGATGGAAAGCGACGTACCCACTTATATATTTAAAACACTGTTATTATTTATTTATTAATAAAGTATGGCTTTCGGCTCTAAAGATAATAGGAAAAAGAAAAAAAAGTTTACCTTGAAATAAGGATGGAACCTTCTAATAAACAAATCAAACAGATTTCATGAATGAATTAACGTACGCGCGTGTACATATTTTGCAGTTTGAATGAATTAACTTGTTTGGATTTTGTGTTCTGTTCGACCGCTCTCTCGTATTAGTACACAACGTACGTACGTACTAGAGGATGCAACTGTCTGCCTAAGGCCATCCGTATGGCTTTCCCTCTTCCCTTTCCAACCTCAATGTCACATCAGCTTTTTTTACTTTTCCTTTCCCAACCCAAATCAACCCAAACTTTAGTATAGCCTCTCCCAAATCAACCAAAACAACCCAAATATTTCTCTCTCTCATCACACTCACAAAAAAACCAAAAAGAAAAAAAAACAAAATACTGCAACTTTCCTCGGTCTCCATCGGGTTGGCGGACCCGAGGTGCAAAATTTTCCATCAAACCCGAAACCCCCGTAGGGGTGCTCCCTCCTCTACCCGATGAACCCAAAAGGACCCGAGGCCTCTTGGGAGAGGCCATACGCATGGTCTAATAAGGTTTTGGTACTATTATCTGGACCTATATCTCTCTCACATATTAGACATATTATATCATATCAAGTAATTAGAGTTTTCAATACAGGTCGGTCATATATATATACTTACATATATTATATCACAAGAAATCAATTTAATTTTTTAAAAGGTTTAAATAGAATCGTCCTAAGATTTTAATCGACACTTCCATTCATCCACTAATTACAACGCCTTAAAATTTGCTCAGCACGTACTATATATAATCTAGTCCTTTTGGTTTGTATGGAAGCTAGCTACGCAACGCCAAGATCGATCTTACCGAAGTCTAATCAAGACCGTGAAGCACTATTCTTTGCTTAACTCTAGACGTTCTCCCTCTAGCTTTTGTAGATTAATTGTAATCCCTTTAGTTGCTTTTAAAAGCATCTTGTTAGTTTTAATTTGTCTACCGGTGTATATGCTTTTATATATGGCTCAAAAAAAAAAAAAAACAGAAAATCATTTATATGTGATAAGAAAACAAAAATTCACAACTTAGTAAGTGTTTGGATTGCACTAAGAAATAATAATAATAATAATAATACTTTGTCAAAGTTTGCAAGTCTATTCATAGTTTGAATTGACCAGATTTCTCATAATTGAGATTAAAAGCCATAATGATCAATTAATATCTCAATCATTCACTTTAATTACTTTATCTAATAAATCAGTCAACAATTACCCAAAAGAAAGCCAACTTAATCTCTTTACAAATCCATGCATGCAATATATAATTATTGTTTTTAGTAAATGATTATATGAAAATAATGAATAAATTAGTTGCTCTATTTAGATGCTTTATTCGAAACTTGATCCTTTTGAAAATCTTTTGGCATAAAAAAGTAAAGAATATACATATATATATAGGGTGGTTCATGCGAGAAGTATTATTTTTACGAGAAGTGTTTTAAAGCGTTATGGTCAAGAGGAAACATGGCATTATTGTAATTAGAAAGAAAATTAAGGAAGTAGTTTTAAAAGAAAGAAGGATACCAAGGTCATTTTACCATCCAACCCTAATTAAAATCACCCCCTTCCATTCTCCACGCCTCTCATCTTCTTCCACATTCTTCTCCCATATTCATGTTAATGGTTGCCGCCCTCCATTGACAAACACGACAAAACTATTGCCGATTGTTGCTCCCTTCTCATCGCAGGTAGCAACAACGCAGTCTACTTTCTCCTTCGATCTCCTTCATCACAGCCTGTTATTTGTCTCATTAACAGAGTCAACTCGTTTATTGTTTAACCATTGGAAATCGTCACCATTTACACGCCACCGAATGCAACACAACACAAACGATGCAAGATTCTTCGACTGATCTGGCGATCTCTATCCTTCTTGGTCTCTCTCTCTATCTCGATTTCATGTCTAGATTCAACAGTGAATGCTCCAGATTCCGATTCATTGTTGTTGACTGGTACACTACTTCTAATATTATCAGAGGAGAGAAAGAAGGGGGCTCCCCTCACCGCCCGTATGATCGAGCAGCCCCACCACCATGATCGTACTTACATCACCGCCCCACCACCATGATCAGACTTCCATCACCGCCCCATCTCTGATGTTCAAATCAATGAAAGTGAAGCCCAGGTTTTCTAATGTACAAATTGATGAAAATGAATTAGATATTTTTCGTTGTTGAACTACACACTAGGTTATTGTGTCGTTGATTTTTTTGTGTATGAACACAGGCGAACATGTTAGCTTCTTTGAAATTCTAGTTTTTTTTTGGGGTTTGTTATGGTGGATCGATGTTACAATAACTTTGCTCTATCATGAACAACAAATGAAGATGCCACATGGTTTCTAAATTGGATTTTTTATTTGTCAATCTCGATATGGTTTTAAGTAAATAATTTTGTTGTTTTAAGCTGTTGAAATTATAATACATAAGAGCTTGGATGAATTGTTTTTTTATTTCATTTGTTTATTTTATAAGTGATGAAAGTTTTGTATTGTAGGGTTTATTTTTCTTGTTGTTCATCTTTGTTTCACGACGAACAACCCTTGTGTGTTACAAGAAATTTGAGAAGTTCTCCGATGATTTGTATTTCTGTGTAGGATGTTTGATGTTTGTTATATTTTTAGATCTTAAGCCTAGACATATTGGGTTCATTAATGAACACCTGGAGTTTTTTGGACTACTGAACGAAGTATTAACGATGAAAAAATCGAAAATATTTGGTTGTGTTCACTTGTGAACATCCTAAAATAAAAAAATTGCTACTGATTAATTTTTATTTAAAAATTAGAAGAGAGTAAAATAGGAAAGATAAATAGATTGGAAAGATAAAAAATATGGGTTACCATTATACCCTTTTGAATTTTAAAAAAAAAGAAAAATATGATTAATTTAGATAATTAGATCAAATACAAATAAAAGACTAAGATTGCTTCTCGCACTTCTCGTAAAAATAACACTTCTCGCATGAACCCTCCCCTATATATATATATATCTATACTAATATATAAAACATTTAGCACTCTCTCCTCCTTAATTTTAAGACTTCTTAAAATTCAATCAAAACAACATCTTGACCTTTCATTCTATTTAAATTAATTTTATCCACTCAATTTTTAACCATTCCAATCTCTCTCCTAATATACTTTAACTTTTTAATCAATTAAAATATACTCTCACACAAACATAAATATACACCCATAACAACACAATTTCTAATATCTTATTAACTTCTCTATCCTTATTTCACAAATATGATTTTTTCCTTATTTTAATGTCTTTTAGATTTATTTTTAAAATTAATAAAATAGTTTATGCAAATAAAAGAAAAATTGAAAAAAATGGGACATGTTGCTAAAGAATTTTTTTTGTGACATTGAATTTTGCGAATAACATATCATTACATTTTTAAAAACGACATATTATAAAACAAAAACTATTCGGCTCCGCAGCATTGCGCGGGTACGATGCTAGTATATATATATATAGGCAAAAGTTCAAACGAGAATTGTTTTTCGTACGAGAACTGCGAGAACTAATCTTAGCCGTCCAATTCTCCCTCCTTCAATTGGATTGCTCACCTGTGAATTTCTTACATGCACCCTGCCACACTCAATCCCCCCACGCTCTTCATCCATGAACTCCATTATCCAAAATGAACGGCCAATATTGGTTTTCGCAGTTCTCGTACGAAAAACAGTTCTCGTTTGAACTCTCCTCTCTCTCTCTCTCTATATATATATATTGAAAAGTTCATTTGAGAACCGTTTTTATTGCGAGAACCAATCTTAGTCGTCCAATTCTCTCTCCTTCAATTGGATTGTCCACCCATGAATTCCTTACATGCACCCTGCCACACCCAATCTCCTCACGCTCTTCATCCATCAATTCCATTATCCAAAATGAACGGTTAAGATTGGTTCTCGCGGTTCTCGCAATAAAAACGGTTCTCAAATGAACCTTCCCCTATATATATAGGAGGGATCCGGTAAGAATATATTTTAAATAGAGAACGGTGAAAATACTTGTAATCCAATAATTTTATTAAATAAATAAGGGCTATAAACTCAATATACCTTAATTAAATCAAGTTTAATATCGGCCATTAAATAAAGATCATCCAAGTGCTATAAACTGTTATACAAGTTCTCATCTTAAAAGATGTTTTCATTTGATCATTAATGAGAAGAAAAAATATTCAAGTTCAATATACGGTTTAATTGATTAATGAAGAACCATTTTTATTGTGAGTACCATTTTTATTGCAAGAACTACGAGCAATCACGACATGATTGCATAATGCATTGATAAAATATTCAAGTTCAATATGAAGTTTAATTAATTAATGGTCTTAGAGTTCCTAAAACATTTGTCATAATCATAAATGTTTTCGTATGTAAATTATTTAATGGTCTTAGACCGTGAGCCAGACGGTGAATCTGAATCTGGTTCAGATCTACCACAATCTTGTCCTATGTACCAAACTCTTGTCTTACACTCTTGTTATGAAAGCAGCGCGCAATGAAGGCAGGGATCGGCACTCACTCACTTACTCTCTCATTTGCCTGCGGCGCACCTTCATTCCCGAGTTGATCTGAGCATGGTAATCATAGTTACGATTCATGATTTATAGTTTCAAATTTTGGTCGAGAGATTGCAAAAAAGTACAATGGTTGATTTGATTTGGTTCTGTTTATATTTTCTTGATGGAAATGTTAATGGGAACGACATAATTTTAGCTTCAAATTGCTATTGGGTTAACCCAAATTGTAGGCTTTTAGGGTAACACGCAATTCGGCTGAGATCACAATAATAATAAACGTACATGATATATTTATGATAAAGAAAATGAAAAAATGAGGCTTATGGGATTTTGAGCTTTGGAGCCCAAGTAAAACTTGTATTTAATTAAGTAAATTGGACTTTTGCATTTTCGTATTTTGTTGTGCATTTTCGTTTGTTAAATGCGAATTGAACTTTTCTTTGCATTTTCGATTTTTTTTAATCAACCAGCTTTATGTGTCTTTGGTTTGTGCATATTGGTTTATTAAATGTAGATATTCGATGTTTTTACATTTCAGGTGCATCTTGATATTCTATGTTTTTACATATTAATTGGTTGTTTTTTAAGTTATGCATTTTGTTTTTTTATGGAAAAAGATGCATGTATTATTTGCACTAACATATATTTAAATAAGTAAATGATGAAATTACTAATATATTTTTTATTTAAAGTGTTTGTGAGTATAGAAACATTTAAGATAAATACTGTTAGAAACATATATTTCTTAATTTAATATGATATTGCCACATTAGTTGTTTTTTTTTCATCTGTAGTTAATCGGTTTTGATCTTCTCTCTCTTTCTATTTCTAGTATTTTCTAGATGCATCTACATTATCTAAAAATGAGCAAATGTATCTTTGAATTGTTTTCATAAATATGTCAAGATTATTTTCAAATTTAAAGATAATGAGGTATAGTAATTTTTTATAAATAAAATTCTAAATATGGTTAAGTGAATATTGGGAATTTTTTAATAAAATCGTGATACATGTATATCTTATTTGGGTTAAAATCCTCTCATGTTTGGTCAAATATGATCTATCATGTTCTCTCTCATGTTATCTCACAAATATGAGAGTGAGATCTACAAAAGAACCCATTATTCACTTAAAATAAGGGTCCCACTTTTATGTATGTGAGAGAATATGATAGATCATATTTGATCACAATATAAGAGGATCTTAACCCATCCTTTTAGATTTTCTTTTATATTGTTTTTAGCTAGTTATTTAAATTAAGGTATTCTTTAGATTCTCTGAAGTTCCTTATGAGTATATTTCCTAAAAATGCACGAGGATTATTATGAAAAATCAACTCACCTAAAAATATTTTAATTAAAATAAAAATTACAATGAAAAATCAAATCACAATAAGTTATAAAAGTCAATATAATACTTATCTTAGTTTAATTGTATAACAATTAAAAGTGTGTTTTTGTTTTTATTTTTATTTTTAAATGAACTAAAAAATTTCCAATGAATGTAAAGGAGTTTAATCCTTTAGGCCATTTTTGCTGGCTTGTTGCGTACTTTAAATATTAAATGAAAAAAGAAAAAAAAATTACATTCAACCAAGCGGGGATAAATATCTTTAATCCTTTAGGCCATTTTTATGGCTTTTTTATCTATGTTTTTTTACCACATCATTTTTTTCTTTTTCAACACAGACGTTAGTATGGCATTTTTCACTCTTACCCTTATGAATGTATATTAAGAGATAGAAAGAGAGAAAGAAGGGATAGAAAGAAGAGAGATAGAGGAAAGTGGGGTGGGGTAAAGCTTGGGTGGACTTATAAGAATACAAGGGGTGAAGGATACTAAGATAATGTTTGTTTGACAGAAATCTTTAAGATTCTGAAGGAATTGGAATTCAATTCCTAAGAATTCCTGTGTTTGATTCACTTTAATGAAGGAATCTAAGGAATTTGAATCCATCATATGAGGGAAAGTGAATTGCATCACTAGATGGAGCGATTTTAAAATCCTTTGAACTAGAGAATATGAAATATTACCTTGTTACCTTTAAACATCTTTATAGCCCTAATATATCTATCTCGTTCCATCGACATAACACGTGAGCCGACTCTACCCTCCAAACACCGATGGCTTCTTCCCCCGCCTCTAGACCCTTTTATCGCAGCTTTCCCCGTCGCCGTCTCCACATCCTCCGTAGCAGCCTTTTTCTGTCGCCGGCTTCCTCCGCCATCGCTTCCAGACCCGCCACCGCGGCCTTCCTCCATCACCGTCTCCAGACCCTCCGCCGCAGCCTTCCACCGTTGCCACCTCCAAACCCTCCACCGCAACCTTCATTTGTCGTCGTCTCCAGACCCTCCGTCGCAGCCTTCCTCCGCCAAACCCTCTACCGTAACCTTCCTCCGCCAGACCCTCCACCGCAGCCTTCCTACATCGTTGTCTCCACACCCTCCGCTGTAGCCTTCTTCCGTTGTTGTCTCCAGACCCTCTGCCTTCCTCCGCTAGACCCTCCGCCACAACTTTCCTCCGCCGTCGCCTCCAGATCCTCCGTCGTAGCCTTCCTCCGTCAAACCCTCCGCCGCAGCCTTCCTTCGCCGCCACCTGCAGACCTCTGTCGCAGCCTTCCTCCGCCGCCGCCTCCGGACCCTTTGCCGTAGTCTTTCTCCGCCAGACCCTCTGCCACAGCCTTCCTCTGCCGTCGCCTCCAGACCCTACATTGCAGCATCTTCTTTGTCAGTCGCAGTCGCCAGATTCAAACAAAAAATAGTAATATTTTATAATTTATATAATATATTTTTACATAAAAATTATAAAACAAACTAAAAATAAGTAAAAAAACAAGAAGGGTAGTTATGTTACTTTACATTACTGAAACCGAATTTCAATTTCATTTCCTGCCAACCAAACAGATCATTGATTCAAATTTCAATTCCTGACAGATTCCAATTCCTTCATAAATTCCAATTCCCTTAGAAACATTTTGCGAACCATACGCCACCTAAGGCTGTGTTCACTTTTAGAAAAATCCTCCATTTTTCTAGAAACTTTTTCAAAGAAAATTGAAAATAAGAAAACATGTTCACTTGCACATTTTTTCAAAAAACTCACTTTTTCACATTTTATTTTTCCAAATTTTCATACTTTTTCAAACAACTTTTCAAAGAAAACACTTCAACCAAACATGTTTTTCATTTTTTTCTTAAAAAGAAAAACTCCACCCTTATCTAAACACATTTTCTATTTTTTTTAGAAAATGAAAACTTCACCATTTTTCACAGAAAAACAAAAAACGAAAACAGAAAATTTTTCTTTTGCTAAACGCAGCCTAACCCACTCAATGAGATAGGGAGAATGTCTATTGTACCCAGTGGGCATATCACCCGGTGCTTAGCGGGGCCGCTAAATCCAAACTTGTCAGGACTCGGGATGGCCATATTGAAGAAGGTAATTTTACCTTTCCATTTTTAAACCGTTGCAAACTTCTCATGTTAGCACTATGACGCATCACTTATCTGGTTTGTTCATCGAGTACCCAATGCTCTAATAAGTTCATAAAGTTATTATTATCAAATGGAGTTATTGAAACTTCTAATATTAAGGAAATGTCATACTCGTTAAAGATCTAATTTTAGGGAGCTGATTCGTACATAACAAAATTTGTCCATACAATATAAATACAAACATTTAACAACATATGATACAAGTTAAGAATACATAAATCGTTATGTATGAACACTATTTGTTGTATACTATACGAATCATCACCCATAATTTTATGGTGGAAAATCATGTATCTATGATTGATGATTGCTTGGATTTTCTAAATCATAATTGTTTAATTGATGATAAAAACTTTGAAAAGTTGGCACAAAAAGAAATAAACAGAACAACCCTAGAATTCCTTGTACACCCCATCAAACCATCATGGTGTTTGCCTACATAACAGCCCACTCTTTTAACTTTATGGAACATATCAGATGAATCTTCGTTCATTTAATGATTAACATTTTCTCTAAACTTCAATTAGAATGGACTTTATTTGTTCTATTTAATCACAATTTGATAATCAAACGAGTTTTAATTTCTCGGGTGATGCGTCAGATGAAAACAAATTAATATATTAGCTTCTTACATGTATATGACTTGTTAAGTTTGTATAAATAATAATCTATTATATGTAATGAGAATCAAGTTTTAGTTTTGTTACACAAAAATCATTTAATTTGCTTCGCATAAGCAAAAAGAAGAAGAAAAAACACACATTCATCGATCAATATTTAGTTAAAAATTAGACGATTACAAATATATATGTTTTTATATAAGTATCATATTACAAAAATATTTATATCAGAATATAGATAAAAATGAAACGATTACAAATATATATCTTCTTATTTACATGAAAAATTAAATGTTAAAAGATACAAGAATAAATAAATAATATATAGAACTATTTTCTTGATATGATAAAAGTAAAAACAAAAGGTTAAATTGAAATGCATTAGGCAAAAGGAAAAAAAAAGACTCCAATGAATTTGTTGTTTATATATGAATTGGAAAATTTCATAGACCAACCATTGGTTATGTGATGAGAAAATGGTAAAGTTAAATGTACTTATAATTTCCTTATATATTAATTAATAACCTATATATAGTAGAAAATTTTGTTATTTGAGGGTCTATCATAATAGAGTTGATATATCCTAGCTTGGATGTTTCAGACAAGTTCTTGGTCTGTATCATTTCTTATTTGAAACTAACACAAACTTAATTAAATGTTTAATAATTAATATATGTCAAGGAAAAATAACCAAAACGTACAAATTTTTTTAAATAAAATAAACTTACATCTCAAACTAATAATATGCATGGATTCCCAAAAATCAAGCTTCAAAGTTAAGCACTAATATATTTAATTAGTCGTGAATTAACCTGATAGTAATACATAAATTAGTTAATTAGAAGTTAGAATGTGAATATATAAGCTGCATGTTGGTAAAAAAATAAAACTATAAGTAAAAATTATAAAATAAATAGTAACAATTTTCAACTTGTGTTGCACAGCTTCGTTTCTTGGTATAGAAATCATTTGTTATCTTAAGTTTAGAAAATGTATTAATTAGCAATCTCTCTTTTAATGTTAATAATCAAACAACTTTTTAGAAAGTCAATCAACACCCATGCTACTACAAAGCCTTATTTCCTCAATTCTTATTGTCTAGAAAGCTCTTAAACTTATTGCGATTGAAACAAAAAGAATTAATTAAGTAATTAACATAAGACGAACCAATCTATCAAAAACATGATGATGTTTTTTTACTCCCGTGTTTCTTGTAAGCCTATACATAACTCGGTAAGCGTAGAAGCCTTTTTCAATTGGGGATGATTACGTACATCTAGGTCGTAATGTTGCAACTTAAGTTTTAGTTGAATCTTTTCTTACTCTATAGAATCTAGCGAATAGAAGGTTTTTGTCAATTTACATACATCATGAGTATTGAGTAATTTTTTAAGATCCAAAGCAACATGACTAATTAAGACGTAGAAGTTTTGTCACATATTCGCTAAATCTTCGGTTAAACTCTTGCAACTAATGTGTTCAACGGTCACATTGTCTTTCTTACGACGAGACCTAAATATCTCTCTATAAGTAATTGTTATCCTTCATTTCTTAGTTTTTTTAATCAATGTCAGTTGTAGAAACCACAGTCAATAGATTTTTGTTGTAACGTTTGGCAAAGCTTGTTACTTTTATCCAGTATTTCCTTTATCAAATGCATAGCAATAACAAATCAATTGTTTTGTTATTTGAACATACACGATAGCTTCAAGCGATGTATTAAATGGAGCGAACGTAAAGAGTTTTATATGAAAAAAATGATCGATGTTTTTTTATGGAATCATATACAAATGTGTTAATACGTGAAAGTTTTTCATAATAGCTTCATGCATACATGTTGTAAAAGAATTGTCTTTGATTCATACCGGTATCTATTTGTAGAACGTTTAATATGTATATTATGCCTTTAATTGATGATTTTATATATCTTAAGAAACGAGTAAATACTTGATTGGTCAATTTTTGATGTAAAATGGTTGAAAAATAAGGTTGGATTTGTAATTGCTAATTCATAAATGATGATTGTGGTGTGTGTATGTACTAAATAAACAATTATATATATTGAAAAGAAATCCTTGATACTCGATGGGTATGGGGATTTAGCTTCATTCCACGACGGTGATGACAATGGTATGGGGATGCAGTTCCGTTCCTCCGTCCACATTATCATCTCTACCTTATATGTTCACGAGCCATCAAGGGTGTTTGTTGTTCAAATATGAGCGTTATGTAAAAATCTTCTAGTCGTAGCACACTAGTTATTAGTGATTGTCAAATTCAATTATCTTTTTCGGCTATCACTAGACTTGTGTAAACATACCCACTTGACTATAAGAGCACGGGGAGATTTAGAATGTAGGTTCTTATGATGTGTTCCATCATATTAGAACGAATATTGTTATAGATTTTTTGTACATTCTTCTTGTTTTTTTGGGGCCTTGAACTTGCTCCTTCATCAATAATAACTTTTTTCTCAAAAGTTCACAGCTTATTAAAATATTTAAATAATTATGTTGATGTGGTCAGACAAATCCGGTCTATGATAACGACAAAAACAAAGATGAAGAAGATGACATTTTATAAGAAAATAAAAAATCAAGAAAAATAATATATTAAAAGAAAGAGGGAAAGAGAGTTGAGAAAAAGTTTATGGCATCAATGATAAATATATGTGTGTATCCTTGCTTTTGGCAAAGTGGATATATACCTTGTACAGTAGGGTTTTTTGGCAATCAGGAAACTGCAAAACCACCTCATTATGCGAATAAGGGATTATATATCCTGCGAATAAATCTTTCTGATTATTTCTTAGTTGTTATATCAAGACAAATGTTAATATTAATAGAGAAGATAAAAAAGTAGAATTAATAAATTAAACGTATTATATATGATTTCCGGTAATTATACAACTGGAATAAATATAGAAGTATAAACGTATAACTAATGAGTTCCAAATATCTAAATAAAATAGTTAATTATAACCTTTTTGTTTACCTACAAAAAAAGCATAACAAAATGAAAAATTTAAAATGAATATGTTTTATCACATTAGACACAAGAGTTTAGACACAATAATTAAAATAAAATATATAATAAATATATTAATTGAATAAGTTAATATGTATCATGTGAGAGCCTCTAGCTAATCCAATCTTGTCTCGTGCTTAGATTCCCAAAAATGGACACACTTGTAACATAATTTAAGTAAAATAACACCCATACTCCATAACATGGATGATGAAGTAGCCCAAAATCCAAATCATATTCTCCACATACCCTCTTGTCACGCGACATCACGTGATCCCTCTCTCTGCTGCTTAATTACCTTTTCCTCGCATCTCTAATTATTAATTAGTTCTTTTAACAATATGAACACCTACTCCGAAAGAAAATAAAATTAAGACAAATATCGAATCTTTAGCCGATTTAAATAACCCAATAAAAGTATTTATAGATCTTGACAACTGATTGTTGATCGATGTCAACAACTGTAATGCTTTCAAATACTTCAATTCACCAGATCGAATAAATTCCTTTAACAATATATATATATATATATATATATATATATATATATATATATATATACCTTTTAATTAGTTGTTACTATAATTTAATGAATTTTAATCCCGTGACTAATTATTTTTTTACAGTAAAACTCACGTATCTTTTAAACCTACCTTTAAATCATTCATCCATAAGTACTATAACCTTAAACATCGGAGACCACTGGGCCCAATTTGTAACACCGTATTTTTAACCCATAAATTTTTACTTTTAATTACACTGCGGAACCGATTAATCATCAAAGTAATTACAACTAATTACAAACCACTGTTTACAAAATATCAGTATTACAAACACGGCTCGTCACAAATAAATTATCAGAGTCCTAGGTGATTACTCCCCAAGCTAACCACCTTCAGCCTAGCCGCGGACTTACCAAAACCTGTAAAAAGAGTGAGAGGTGGGGGATTAGCACAAAGCTAAGTGAATGGAGTAACACACAACAAATATATCAGCCTGAACCGCATGATATCAACAACCACAAATAAGCACCCTGGGAAGACCGGCGGTTCTGCAGGAACCTACAACCAATGCCGGTCAAAGCAAAGGTTTACCGATAGTCCATTTGCTATCCTTACACAGTATCATCCTCTGGTAGCAACAAATGCATCCCAAGGTCCTGATACTGCTTAGCCAATAGCAAATGAACCCAGCCCATAAGCCCAGTCGTAAACTGACTTCCCTTACAACATGTATACATATCACAGAATACAACAATTAACATTCACAGTTAATTAACCAACAGATATACAATCTATCCAACAATAGTTGCAACCAAACCAGTACAACTAATATCACACGTGAGCAAACATCCACTCACCTCAAGCTTTCAGCTTTTCCACTCAGTGATCTTATATTACTGAGCCTTGTCTGTTCCTAAGAACACAACAAACTGAAATCAGTATCCAATTCATAAATATATATCAAACATATATATTTATATCCTTTTAATCAAACATAAACATGTAAAATTCACATATGCATACACATATAACACATGGCATTAAACAATGCAAATCAATAAATCAAAACTGTCGGATTTCCTAAGAAATCCGACACTACTATCGGAATCCGCCAAGAACCATCGGATTTCCAAGAATCCGATACATCCATCGGATTTCTACACTTTGTCTTAACTTGGCACCCACAATTGGATTTCATGCTTGGAATCCACCATCGGATTCAACATTCGGATTTCATAGGTTCCGGATTTATCATGCTACGGATTCAAGATTATCGGATTTCAACACTAGGATTTCATACATCCGGATTTAAAAGTACCGGATTTCACAATCGGTTTTCATCATCATCACCACAATCCGCCATCTTCATAGCTTCAAGAATCCGACAACTTCAAGTCTTCTATAATTCTCATTTCCAGATTTTACAATTCATATATAAGTTCATAAGAACACATATAAGCATGTTTAAACATATAAGCATGCATCAAGAACACTTTTACACCTAAGAACATCAAATCCGACACACTCATAATATATTCATATCAAAACCCAACATAATATATCAAAACCGTAGCATGCTTATAACAAATAGCATGTTAACAAGAATCATGGAATAATCATCAACCTTTAAAGCTTTGAATAACAAAATCAAGAAATCGCAAATTCCGATTGTTTGTTCTTCTTCTTCTTCTTGATTGCTCTCGGTTTCACACACAACACTTTTAAGCAGATTGCAAATTGTGAAGGATTTATCATCAAACCCACGTATACATGTTAACTTCAATTAGTTAAGCATGAGGTGTCACCTTCATATTAATTGCATGCATACACACAATCAACCGTATATATATATATACATATACACATATCAACACTCATATAACATTTAATTTAAATGATTAACAATCAATTAAATATAAATCAAATCGAATTATAATTCACGTATAACATACTCAAAACCTACGTTTCTACTAGGCCCAATCTCAGGATGTTACACAATTCCCTTTGAGTTGTGACTAAAAAATGTGAATTTTTATTTTTTATGTGGAATAGAAAACAAAAGAAATGCAGGTTTTTTTTTTCTACTGAATTTTCGGGTTAAATTTAGACTTCTCTTTTAAAATAGTTTTTTTTGGGTCAGTTTGGTCCATTTGAAGATGCCACATAATATAAAGAATTTATGTGTTAAGTATGTGTTTAAATCTGTTTTCAGTTTGGTATCGGGTCAATATCTTTGTAGGATCAACTTAAAAGTTATTTTATAGAAATGTAGATATCAAACTAATCGCCTATAAAAGTCTGAATATTACATTCTTTCTATTAAATCATTCTACCGAATAATACAAATATTTCAACAGCTTCTTCAATTCATTTTTCTTATCTTTTTTTCGGTTAATTCGATACAATAAGTACAAGTATAAATATAATAATTAAGTAGGAGATATAAAAATTCTAAGAAAAGAAAAGCTAGCTAGCTATACAAAATTTGAAAGAAGGCAGGGTGCTGACATTGCAATTTGTCTGATTACATACACTTTCAAGGGGATTTAGGCGCAGATCTGGTCGAATAAAAAATAAATTGGAAGTGTTATAAGGGTCGTATTTTTTTTTTTATTTATTTATTTTGAAGTCGGTCTAGCCTAGATGTAGATCTAGATCCAATGTGGCAGGTTCTGCAATAGCTGCTAACTTAGCTACATCACCTTACTCATTCAACTGTACTTGTTTGTTTTAGTAGGTAACGTTTAAAATAGGTATATATGTTGCTTATTTGAGTTTTTAATTTCACATAGATTAAGCGATTACATCAATTTTATTTCTAAATATTAGACCACTCCATTAGGCTATCCTTAGGCTATCCGTATGGCTTTCCCTCTTTCCTTTTCAACTCCAATGACATATCAGTTTTTTTTACTTTTCTTTTTCCAATCCAAATCAACTCCAAACTCTAGTATAGCCTCTCCCAAATCAACCTAAACAATCCAAATATTTTTCTCTCTCCTCACACTCATAAAAAAACCAAAAAGAAAAAAAAGAAAAAAAAAAGGCTGCTCGGTTTCCATCGGGTTTGCGGACCCGAGGTGTAAAATTTTCCATCAAACCCGCAACCCCCGTAGGGGTGCTCCCTCCTCTACCCGATGAACCCAAAAGGACCCGAGGCCTCTCGGGAGAGGCCATACGCATGGACTTATAGGGGTGAACATAGTTCGGTTTTGAAGATACGTATCAATCTTGTATATGACAATGTATTTAAGATTTCCATTGGTAGATATAGAAATTGTTAACGGTTTGTAATCATGAATTTCTTGTTAGTTGATTGTATGAAGTTATTAGCGTATAAATTTGTAACACCCTTGAACTTGAAATATTACAACGTATTTAAAACTTTTTGGCTTACAACAAGTTAAATTTAAGTCAAAGTATAGCGAAAACTAAAGTTTACAGCCATGTGTTAACATATTTGATTTACAAAGGAGTAACTAGGTGAAGAGTACGTATATATCAAGTACAACACGTTTATCAAAGGCATAAGGAAGTGTTACAATTGTAGCCTCTAAAAATGTGTTTTCCAAAGTATTCATAGTTCACAAAAGCCTCCGGGGAAGCTACCCTTCTTTCCAAGTCCAACTAGTGTGTTAGGATCAAGACGCTTATCATTAGGTCAAAAGAAATTTCTGATGGTCAATTAAAGTGCTGTCTCTTTATTATATATTGAATAGTTTAGCCGCCCATGAATTCTATTTTTAATGGATAGCTTTAGCGGTTATGTTTGCAATTCAATATAGTGCTTACTATTTTATTTTATAAATTATTACATGTGGATACATAACCATTAATAAAACAAGTTTTAAACATAAACATAGTCAAATGAAAGCAATGGGTTCATACAAATTAAACGAACATTAGTCATCATATAAGTACGGGTTTTGCATGCATGCATATAAATCACATCACAACAAACCATGTAGGGAACTAGGTAGGATGTGGGAGAATGTTGGAAACCCAAAGGTAGTCCACTTTCTCCCACTAAACTAGGACACAATGATGGTCATGTCCATTCTATCGACCACAAACCGTTTAAAATTCGTTAGGAGTCATTAAATGGAAGCAATCCCTACAGGAGTTGCACTTCTCACCTTGGAATTCTTGTTCCAAAGATGATTAAACATTCCACTTTATGAGATCAAAACTTGAAGAGAACTCGAAATGGATCCTTAATTTCATTCCAAAAGAAACCTATCGATCATAAACACTTTTGTGCACATACCAATATTGTAATATTACGTACTAATATGTAATTCAACGTACCCATGCATGTTATCATTTTTTTTGAATTATTGATGGTATCAGGTATGCAATATCTTTATATTCTTGATTCACCAAAAATAGAGGAAGTTTTAGGCTCCAAGAATCAAAGTTTAAAGTACAAGGGATGTATCTATTTTGGAATAAAGTTAAAAGAAGATTGTACGTGTTCAAAGTGTGTATATATATATATATATATATATATATATATATATATATATATATATATATATATATATGATAACGCAAAAAGGCCATAACATGTGATGGTGATAAAAGTCATTGGTGTACTATAAAACTCATTGGCAGTTTCATTGTTTACTCGACTCAGATCTCTGCCTCTCTATTTTTTAACTACTGTGGACCCATCCTGTTTTTGTTCATGCATTTAGAACTTGTACCGTACAATTTGTCAATCCCATAACTCTATTTTGTATACTTTTATGAGATATTGTACTTGGTCAGCTCGCTCGTCTATCCGAAGCTAGCTAGAATACATCCACCATGTACTATTTATATACACATACATTAATGATTTATATAGACTTTATTTCATTCGTCTCCATAGAAATAATTAAACCTCGCTTTTGGCTACCTAGCTATATCACATGTATTATTTGTTAGCTTGTGCATGCATCACAGATACAATTTTATCAAATAAAATCTTAATTTGACGCTAATATATTGAAATAATTATTATTAGGCCATGCGTATGGCTAGACCAAACCGATCGTCCTCACCCCACATTCTCTCATACCTCTTCTCTCATACGGAGTAAAGGAATACAATGAAGTTCGTAATAACAAACGGTGATCGTACGTTATTAAACATAAAAGTATTATCTTAAATATCTTTAAATTCACATAAGTTACAGCAATGTGTTTAATTGGTTTTGTATTTTATGAATGAAGGATGGATGAAACATATATCCAAAACTTGAACTTCACTCCACTCTAATGTAGCCCCATGTGTGTGTATTTATACATTTATATTTATATAGAGAGATAAATTAAGAATCCCCATTAATTAACACCCAAATTAAATGTAATTCTTAGTTACTGTTGAAACATCATGGCCTAGCTGTCCTTTGATCCGCAGATTCTGGGTCTCTCCCCCTCACTATAACCTCCTTTTCCTCATTTTTATAACACTAGCGACCCCCACTAACACTAAGCCCGCAACTCCACAAAACAAATGATTTGGTTTTTCTCACATTGTTCCTCCTCCCTAGGCTCATCCCCTTCCTTCATCGTAATCTGCAACTAAATTTCCATTTTTGTAATGCCACTCTTTCAAACTCTTTTTCTGCTCTCCGTTTTCACCATTCCTTCTTGTTTTTCCCTCAACCCACAAGGTGAGGCTCTTCTTTCATGGCGGAATACCTTAAAAGGAACAAATTTGCAGGCCTTAAGCAACTGGGACTCCACCAATGAGAACCCATGTGGCTGGTTTGGAGTGTCTTGTGATGTTAATAAGAATGTTGTTGAATTGAGTTTGAGTTATGTGGACTTACTTGGAAGCATTCCTTCTGATTTCGGCTCCTTGTTGAGCTTAAAAAAGCTTGTGCTTTCAGGAACCAATCTTACCGGTTCCATCCCAAAATCAATCGCTTCCTTACAGAACCTAAATTACTTGGATTTGAGCGACAATGGGTTGACCGGCGAGATCCCAAAAGAGATTTGTAGTCTGGAGAAGCTTGTGGAGCTTTACATCAACACTAACAGGCTTGAAGGTTCGATTCCGATGGAAATCCGGAACCTGAAGAATCTGGTGGTGTTGACCTGCTACGATAATCAGCTTGGTGGAAGCATTCCGAGTAGCATCGGGGAGCTTAAGAATCTTCAGGTGATAAGAGCCGGTGGAAACAAGAACATTGAAGGCCCATTGCCAAAAGAAATCGGTAATTGTACTAGTTTAGTGATGTTGGGTGTTGCTGAAACAAGCTTATCAGGTCCTTTACCTTCATCAATTGGTAATCTTAAGAAGCTACAGACACTTGCTTTTTACACCACCTTACTTTCCGGCCAAATTCCGGAAGAGATTGGCGACTGTACCGACCTCCAGAACATCTACTTGTATGAGAACTCGATATCAGGTTCGGTCCCTAGGTCGTTGGGAAATCTGAAAAACCTCAAAAATCTGTTGCTGTGGCAAAACAATTTGATTGGAATCATTCCGCCAGAGCTCGGAAACTGCCTGCAGCTTATTCTGATTGACATTTCGATGAATTCGTTGACGGGAGTCATTCCGGTGACGTTTGGGAACCTGACCTCTTTACAGGAGCTTCAGTTGAGCGTTAATCAGATCTCTGGCTCGATTCCGACTCAGCTCGGGAACTGTAAAAGTCTTACACACATCGAACTCGACAACAATCGGATTACCGGTACAATTCCTGCTGAAATCGGAAACTTTGAAAACCTTACTCTGTTGTTCTTGTGGCACAATCATCTTGAAGGTGCAATACCTAGTTCCATTTCGTCTTGTCAAAATCTCGAAGCCATTGATTTGTCACAAAATTCACTAACAGGGCCAATCCCGAAAGGTTTGTTCAATTTACGGAATCTGAATAAGTTATTATTGTTAGGGAACGATTTGTCCGGTGAAATACCGCCGGAGATTGGCAACTGCTCATCGTTGATCCGGTTCCGTGCAAACAACAATCACTTGATTGGATCGATTCCACATGAGATCGGTAAATTAAGAAATTTAAATTTCCTTGATCTCGGATCGAACAGGTTGACCGGAGTAATTCCTCCGGAGATATCTGGCTGCCAGAATTTGACGTTTCTAGACTTGCATTCTAATTCAATCTCCGGAAGCTTACCAGCGAGTCTAGACAAAATTGTATCACTCCAGCTCGTTGACGTCTCTGAAAATCAGATCGAAGGCACGTTGAGTGGTATTCTGGGATCACTGATTTCACTCAACAAACTTGTGCTAAGTAAGAACAGATTTTCAGGACCAATTCCGCCGGAAATTGGTTCGTGCATGAACCTTCAGTTACTCGATCTGAGCAGCAACGAGTTCTCCGGCGAGATTCCTGCGAATTTAGGAAAGCTTCCAGCCTTGGAGATTGCTCTTAATCTCAGCTGTAACAAACTCTCCGGCAAGATACCGTCGGAGTTTGCTGCCTTAGATAAACTCGGAGTTCTAGATCTCTCTTACAACCAACTTACCGGAGATTTACAAAATCTCGTCGAACTTGAAAATCTCGTGACTCTTAATATCTCTCACAATGATTTCAAAGGTCACGTGCCTGACACGCCCTTCTTTGCTAAACTACCACTCAATGTCTTATCAAACAACCCTTCGTTGTGTTTGGCGGGGAATGAGTGCACCGTTGACAAAGGTGGTGCTTCTCGCCGCAGCAAGGGTGCTAGGGTGGCTATGGTGGTGCTGATAGGGGTCGCGTGTGTTCTCCTCCTATCCGCGTTCTATATCATACTCGCCGGAAAGATGCGTGGTCGCAAGCGTGGTTTGGATGACGTTGACGTGGAAATGGGACCACCATGGGAGATCACATTATATCAGAAACTCGACTTGTCAATTGCCGACATGGCAAAGTACCTCACACCTGATAATGTGGTGGGTAGAGGTCGTTCCGGTGTCGTCTATCGGGCAAATATTCCGACGGGGTTTCCCATAGCCGTGAAAAGATTCCAATTATCAGAGAATTACTCCGCAGCTGCATTCTCATCCGAAATTGCGACTCTTGCACGCATCCGCCACCGCAATATCGTCCGTTTATTGGGTTGGGCTGCCAATGGGAAAAACAAATTGTTACTTTATGACTTTTTGCCTAATGGTACACTAGGCACCTTGTTACATGAGGGTAACATCGAGGTTGTCGAGTGGGAAACAAGATTCAAGATAGCATTGGGGGTGGCCGAGGGCTTAGCCTATTTACACCACGATTGTGTGCCGCCGATCCTCCACCGTGATGTGAAGGTGGAGAACATATTGTTGGGTGATCGGAATGATGCTTGTTTAGCGGATTTCGGACTTGCAAGATTGGTGGAAGATGACAACGCCTCATTTTCGGTTAAACCTCAATTTGCTGGCTCATACGGTTATATGGCTCCAGGTAAACCAACTACGACTATTTATCTACACTTAATTACCAAGTCTAGCTACGTAAAATATAAATCATAAATTGGTTTATTTGTATTATTTGTGTTTCCAGAATATGCTAGCATGTTGAAAATTACAGAAAAGAGTGACGTTTTTAGCTACGGGGTTGTGTTATTAGAGATCATAACCGGGAAGAAACCAGTTGACGAGTCATTTTCCGAAGGTCAACATGTTATCCAATGGGTTCGTGATCACCTCAAGAGCAAGAAAGATCCGGTGCACATTATAGATCGAAAGCTACACGGCAATCCAGACTCACAAATACAAGAAATGCTACAAGCTCTTGGAATAGCCCTTTTATGTACTAGTAATCGTCCTGAAGATCGACCTACAATGAAAGATGTTGTGGCGTTATTAAGAGAGATCAGACAAGAGCCTACAACAACCAATGAATCACATAAAGATACTAATAACCCACGAAAGGATTCAAACATTCCTGGTGTTTATTCGTCATCATCAGTAACTCCGGCTCAGTTGCTTGTTCAAGGCTCATCAAATTGCTCCCTTGCTTACTCAACTTAATCCCGGAACATAGAAAATCACAAGGAATAAGTTATAGGATTAGTTGATATATTAGCATTGTAAAAATGTTAAAGGGGTGTGCTTTTTTTTCATTTTTTTTTTGTAACTTTTTAGAAATTATAATATAGAGCACAAGATGAGAAAGGGATGGAGGGCAAATTCGCAGTTGAATTCTTTAATCATTCTAGACATGAATACAACAACTTCCCTTCTATTAGAGTTTAATCATTATAGTAGCTATTAGGATTATTGTAGATTGATGCAACATGAGAGAGGGAAAACTTCTCTTATAATTCAGACATATAATAATAAAAACTTCTCTATCGAACCTTTTAGCCTTTTTGAATGGTTTATAATCTTTTGTATTTTTGCTTTAGATAAAATATACCGACATTAGATAAGGAATGGAATTAGTAACTTTGATTAACGTCGGTTTCTTATAGACTTAAAGAGTTAAAGGTCGACTCAGAACGACATGCATACATAACTCAAAAACCCGTTTAATTTATCATAACAATTGGGTACGTGACTAACACATACCCTTGGAATCCCATTGACTTGAGATATGTTTGGGCTATGATATATGCCTCGCCATGCATTCCTTAGTTTTGGAACAAATCTAATTTAGTAGATCAAAACGATCTCGTTGCGACACAAAACAAACACAAATAATATATCCAAGATGTCATATCAAATATGCATAAAAGGAAGAATTAGAGAAGAAAAGAAAGAGAAGAAGAAAGCAATGATCACATATGCGTGAAGCCTATCCAATCAACAAGTGATTGAAAATAAGAAAGACCCCATTTGGGTTGGATGGAGGATCATGTCATACTCAAAGAAGGAGTACAAGGATGTTTTTTTATGAGTTGTATGGATTGTTTGTTTTCACAAAATGCTTTTGGGGAAGTGGGCCTCCATAGGGTGTTAATTGCCATCCATACTTTGTCCAAATGTGCCAAGGACCTTCCTTACCTTCATGCATCTAATCCATCAACAGGACCCCATGCCATGTGACATAGATGAAATGCACAAATCATCATATAATAAAGTATAAAAACAAAACTTAGTTTTCTTTATTTTCGGTGGTTTCACTGTTAACAACAAATATGTATTATATGAACTCATATGTAAAATCAATCACAATTCCTTCGATTGTTATCAAAGTTTGATTTGAATTGTAAATGCTGCCTTTTCCTATTTATTTTCTCCACAAAATTATTAATTTTTGTCATGCTACATATAGCAAAGGAATGATTGTAATGGATTACTCAACATGAATTTGACCACTAAGATAACATATTGTAACTAAATAATGGTTCACAACCACCATATTGTTTTAGTTCCTTCTACAATTCTTGAAAAAGTGATTCATGGTTTGGTTTGGTTTCCGCTAGAATTGCACTTCCGTGACCATGTCTCATCCTCATCGCTCCATCATGACAGGTCGGCGATTCAAAGTTTCGAACTCGCTCTCGCTTGCTCACATAATCTCATACTCATCGGTACATTTTGTGAGTCTTCAAATTCCTATATTGCAAGTCTCCAACAAATCCCTGTATTTATAACATGTATATATAGGGTCATTTAAATATGGAGATTATCATTTATATTGCGTCTCTCTTCACTAAACCATCATCTATTCATCTTAATCGGCTACCGGTTGCTTCAAAAACAGTCACGGGGATTAGACTGCATATATCTAAGACAAAGAGTTAACGTCTAGAAAGGAGCCCGAACAAGAAAAAACTCATTTAAAAAAATTGTGTCTCTTCAAATGTAAAACAAATTGCTTCCCCCTTTAAGATGGGCCAACTAACTACTGGACCTTACAAGAACAACCAAACAAACTCGCCCCCATATGCTATTCAAAAGGCCCAATTTCATTATCCAGCCCACTATTACCATGCCACATAAATTCAAGAGCTACTTAGATAATCTGTCCAGGCAGGGCACGTTTGATATAGAAACCTTCTGAAGTTTTCAAAGTTCGAATTTTCTTTTTTTGATTTGAAAACTTTCCGTTTTCTTTAATATGAAGCTGAAAAAAGATTTATTCTAAAAAATCTAAAATACTTTTAAAACTTTTTAACGAGAATTAAGGTGGTAATTTTGATAATATTAATTCCGTTAAATTTATGAAATAAACATTGTTGTCCTGCTGTTATGTTGGAGCTTGTCCTTATCTTTCCCCAAAGTCTGTGAAAAAACATAAACAACAACATGTAAGCACAAAACTTAATGAGCTAACATCATACTTACACTTTATAGCGGATAACACACACTGCAAACAAATCACATAATGCGGCTGTGCCCCCCTTGATGCAGGGTCCCACCTATTGATGCATAAAATCAGGCCCTGCCTGCTATAACACTTCACAAGTCTCACCTTCAGACGATGTCATCTACTCCCAACCACCCACATAGGCTCGGTTGGTCCAAACTGTAACACCGCTTCTAAATTCAGTTGCTTTGATGTCAAAACATATTTTAACAGCGGAATTTTTCTTTTTAAAACAATCAAACAGTTATTTTCATTAATAACTTATCAAAACACGTTGGTGTTACCAAGTACAGGAACCGACCATAGCATCTATTTACAATACATCATAAAATATAAGTGTTCCACCCACAAGGGGCAATGTGTATCCCAAAAGCAACCCGCCTCGCAGGCCATCTAGTCTTTACCCGAAAAGGGAAACATAGTATCATTAGCTACACTAGCTAGTGAGTACATACAATCATAAGCATCAATATAGTAAATCATGCGTCATATCATAAACAATCATTGCTAGCTTAGCACATAGCGGTGTGCTGACAAGATCGGTAAGAGTTGTGTCTTGCAGGGTAATCAATCCCGCTCAACAACTCAGATCGGGGAATCAGACACGACCAATCCGCGCTGGTGGGGGAGCACAAGGCAGTCCACCAAGCATCGTTCACAGAGTCAAAGACTCCACAGGTAATCCAGCTACAACCGGCTGATCACCACTCACGTTAAGGCACGGTGGTTCTGCAGAACCTTGACCCGGGATGCACCCCGAGTCACCGTTAAATCCAGAAATGACCGAAGTCCTGTTAGGATCCAGCTAACCGGCTGACCTTAACCATGCGTCAAATAGTCTGCAGACATGTCACATACACGTATACATACATTTGTTCCACAGGGATCCATCATTTTACATATAACATCATACAGTTATTCATACGTTCATATTATCATGTATTAACTAAGTGGTTCCAATCTGGACCCACTGGCATGCTCCTGACACATATTCTAATATTACACAAGTCATACGCTTACCTCCTCAAGCATACCTGCAAAAAGGAAGTTAAATACACAAAATACATCCACATAGCATGCAAGACCTTACTCTACCGAGTCTCGTGAAAGTAGGCACTCACCTGAGCTGTTACTAGGTACAGGTATTTGACTTGAGTCCTCTAACAAGTTCACCTAGCATATTATACTTACATCAATCATTCACATGTGCATTCAAGACTTCACAAAACAACATTCAATCTTGGACATTACACAAATCCGCTAGAACTGTCAGATTTGTGGGAAATCCGAGGGTTCTGTCGGATTCATGAAATCCGACACATTCAACCATGAAATCCGATACTTAACACTCGGATTCCAACACTTATGAATTCCAACCATGCACACAAAATCCGACACTTGCGGATTCCGATACATAGAAGGAAATCCGATACTTCCATTGAAATCCGATACTTATCGGATTCCGACACTTAAAATCCGAAACTATGGAAATCCGATAGACTTGCGGATTCCATATTTAAAAGGACTACAAAACATGAAACCCGACAGAGTTGCGGAATCCGACACTTCTTTCGGATTCCGACACTTCCTTCGGTTTTCATCACATGCGGATTCCGATAACTTCATAGTTGCGGAATCCGATAACTTCATCAACTGTAATTCCGATAACATCATTTGGTCATCTAAACAACTTCCTTTTTGGCTTGCTTTAAGCCCAGAACATCATAACATCATCATCAAATCATCATAAACACATGAAATCCCAACAAGAACACCATTCATGCAAAACCCATTTAGAAAGTGAGCTTTCCATGTTCGTCAAGGTGTTCATGCATGGATTCATAGTTCTTAACATGTTACACACGATTCTAATCTTCTAAACATATCAGAATCATGTTGCTCACCTTAAAGATCAGTAACCAACTTCTTTTCTTCCTTTTCTAGAAATCCGAGAGCAACAAAAGAGAGAGCAGCGAGAAACCGAGAGAGAAAGTGTGTGTGTGTGTGTGTGTGTTTTCTTTTGCTATATTTGACTTGGAAAGTCAAATTACACACATCTATACCTTTACATATACAAGAGGCGGTTGCCTCATTCTTCGCACATGGGTTTCCTTAAATATCTATACTTGACATACATACATTTAACATGCATGCACACGTACATACATACACATAAACACATAATCACATAACTTGCTTCTATTTAATTCAACAAGTATATACAAAACGCGTCCTATTACAATAACTACGTACATTTACGTATCAATTACAACTAGGCCCAAGTTGAGGATGTTACACAAACAATCATAGGTCATAAGCAGCTAACACATAACTGCTAACTATCAACAACTCATATATCACTTTCATATGTACTATGAGTACGTATTACAATATAACGAGTAACTTAATGCAAACTCACATGATTGTAGTTTAGGTAATTCAAGAGCTACTTAACGGGTCTCTAGAACTTACACGACCAACGGCCAACACCTACAATTTAGGTTCCTCAAACACATTAGTTATTAATTAAGGTTTTCAATTCAAAAACTTTGATTCTATACTTAGTTCTTATTTCATAATTTGACTATAAGTGAAGTTTACAACTTTTAATTCATGATCACTAATTTGCAATTGTTCCTTAGGTTTGATATAGCGGTGAGCATGGTACCGGTACCGATTTTACCGAATACCGAATTTGGTTTAAAGACGGTACCAAATACCATACCGAGTATTCATACTACGGTATCGACACCGATACCGCTACCTATTTTACCTAGTTTTTTCGGTACTAGTCTCGAATACCGATTTAGCAATATTTCAAGTACCGAGTACCGGACCGAAAACTCTAACTCGGTACCGGTACGGTTCGGTATTTTCGGTACCCGTGCTCACCCCTAGTTTGATATGCGATTTCAATTGACACTCAAAACCGATTCATGATTTTGAGCAATACCGAATTTACGATACATATCATGGTGATTTGCGATCCAATGTTAATCATGAGATTTACGATTGGATTCTCAATTTATGATTCTAAGTATATACATTATTTTCAATTCCATGAAGCTTTTCGATTCACAATTTGCAATTTGAGTCATAAGTCTATTTACGATTTTAAATTTCGATCCCCTCTTAAGCGTAGTTTTTGATTTAATTTGCGATCTTGCTAGGAAGCGTTTCATGATACATGGCAAGGTCGATATGCGATTAATTAATTGGGTAATCTCACGAAGAGACTCAAACCGATTTACGATGTAAGCCTAATATACTGATTCCTTAGACCGGCCCTTCCCTGATTTACGATTCTGAATCCCTCCCAAGAACATCTGCGATTGCCACAAAACATAGTCAACACATTAGAATTCAAAACTTGATTAATTACTTGTTGTTCGCTCATTCTTGATTTAATGGGTTCCTATCATCGATTGAACCACCCGTTATCAATTAATTGCAAAATCATTACATATTGAAGGATATAGACCAACTTTTGTCCCTCGGTTCCTACTTCAACCTTTTCGAAAAGTAATACCTAATTAAAAATTTAAAACTTGATTCAATCCCAACCATTTGATGTAAAAACTATCTGTAATCAATATCTAGGAATAGGGGAATCATTACCCGGTGAACTCTCGTCGATTTGATACAAAAAACGTTATGATCCGATCTTCTTTCCCCTGGCAGCGAAGAATAACACGAACAACTCTCTATCACACATTATTACGGCTACAATGTCATTACCTAGGATTTAGTGCCCTAATATAGACATTTATACTCTCTTCTCACTCCTCTGTAGCCAAAATCCAAATACTCGCTAATACTAACCAAACAACCACTTAATGCATGTTTACAAGATAATTTTCAACATACACTCTTTAATCTAAAGCTCGAATTATATAAAAATAATATTTACGAATGAAATTTGGTATTACAACTCTACCCGCTTGGATTCGATTTCGTACTCCCGGTAACAAAGACTACTGATCGGAGAAAACATGGGATTGAATATCCAAGGGAGCGTTGAGAAGGTGAATGGTAATGAACTGAGTTACAGTAATTTCGTCGAGAGGTACTTATCGAAGAACGAACCCGTTGTTATAACTGGGCTCATGGACGATTGGAGAGCTTGTAGGGATTGGGTTCTTGATGATGGAAGACCTAATCTCCAGTTCATCTCTTCAAATTTCGGCAATTCTAAAGTTCAGGTGCCTTAATTTTACTCTACACAAGTTTAAATTCTCTAATGTTAACAACTTGTATTTGTTTTTGTGCTCTATGTAATTATGTCTCTACGCATAGGTATACCAATTTAGTTTGTTAACATTAAAATAAAACGTAGGCCGGAAGATCTGCTTGATTGTGTTTGATATTAGGTGAACAGAATAGTTGAGAATATGTTATATATACGTTAATGATGATTTTATTATGTGAACATTTATCTTTGTATTGTGTAACAATCAAGTTTTAGGTTGTTTTGCGGAGAATGGAAATCAGATGTTTGGTTTTGGTGCTAATTTAGTACAAACTTTCAAATGGTTTTCTTCCAAGTTGAATTCCTAATCTATAGAACTAAAGTTGAATAACTTAGGTGGGAACTGTATGTATGCGTGTATGCAGTCAATGTGCATGGTCCAAGAAGGTAACACTTTGTGTATCCATATAGAACTGTTAAGGAAAATAAAGAGGAAAGTCTCCTGTGATTTTTTAAGTAGTGTTTATTTCCTGTTTTATTTAACTGGTTTTAGAAGTATGTATGAGATGGCTTACGAAAAGAAAGCCCTATCTTCTGATTAACTTATGCTCCATGTGCATCTATTCCAACTCTACATACGATTCACTGTTGTTCGAATCTGCTACCTAATCTCTCACCGTTACTTTTGTCTGGCAGATATATGCATTTAAATTAAGGGTTACACACCTAAATTATACTGTTTCCAGGCTTCCAGCAATAATTCCTCTTTTCAATATTTTAATCTGTTTGAGAACTCCTACAACTTAAAAGTGCAATTCGGTTGTCTTTTCTACTGGCACTGCAATCTTAGAAAATTCTATTTCTTTTTACAATGTATATTTACTTTAACTTTCCAGATTTCACATCGTAACCCGTAGGTTGCTGACTGTGGTAGCATAGAATTTATGGAGCAGAAGAGGTTTGACATGTCAGTGGCAGAGTTCATTAATCACTGGCTCGAGCTTTCTTCAGTGGAACAGGACAATCATTCAACCAACAAGTGGAAGGACAAAACCCTTCTGTATTTGAAGGACTGGCACTTTGTGAAGGTGTTGTTCAAGTTGGTTCAATTAGGACGATTATTAGTTGTATATACTTATTTATTTGAAGTTTGCAGGAGTACCCAGAGTATACAGCATATACAACGCCACTATTTTTCCATGATGATTGGCTAAATTTGTATCTTGACTGCTATCACATGCATGAAAACCATGACTCGTATGAAAAGAGGGACAAAATAAGCTGTTCTGACTACCGTTTTGTGTATATGGGTGCAAAAGGTTAGACTGTTAGAGCGGTTTTTCTTGCAATATAGAGAACATTGTTTGTGCGTTTTCTTGTGGACAGTAAGTGTTTATATTCTACTTACTGGCATGTGTACCTAAAAAAAATTGTTTGCATTCAGGAACGTGGACTCCTTTTCATGCTGATGTCTTTAGGTCTTATAGTTGGTCAGCCAATGTATGTGGCAGGAAACAATGGTACTTTCTATCTCCTGGACAACATCACCTTGTCTTTGACAGGTAAAATCTGGATTATCCTTAAGCAGATAATTGTTAGACATTCGTGTAATTTTATATGATATATGAGGCGATGAAAGGTTTGAGCGCCTGATGCTTTATGCATAAATCCATAATAAAATAATGAAGGACTTGAAGCAGCAATATTTTTTTCAGCCATTAGTAAAGCTGAAACATCTTTGACTTGGAGGATCTAATAATCTCTTCCATCACAAGAAATGATCCGCCCAAGGTTACTTACCAGGACTGTTGGTAATTTTTTTGCCACATGTGATGAGGCTATAATGTACTGAGGGTGTAAGATAGCGTATTCTTTATGTCTTTCTTGACTCATCTCCATCTTCATTGTGATAACCATACTGGAAGTTTTCTAGGAAGTTGGGAAGATAATATGAATACACTTACGTACTAATAACTGGAAAAAGGGAAGAGGGATACCTTTAAAGCTAATTACTCGGATGTAATTAAGTTTATGTTATCAACCTTTATGATATATGATGAAAGCAAATAGAGATTGTAAGTTTCTTTGTTGAGGTTATTGTTAAATGACAGTTTGTCTCCAAATTAATTTATATATTCCGCTAACAATCATCATATTCTACCAACACTCCTTCATTCTAAAAGTAGTCAAAACATTTCACAGTTTTAACATAGAGTGAACTAAATTTTTCATAAGATATTAGGGTTTCAAGTCACGTTTTGGAACTCTTACCTGAAGCTCCAAATGTGATAATGTCCCAACTTTAACCTTCTTAGACTTGTATTTGAGGGAGAGAATGGAGAGTTGCTTTGTAGTACCCCCCCCCCCCCCCCCTCCCTTCCCTTCTCATTGTGTCTGACTGTCTAGTAAGTACAATAGATGTTTTAGTTTTATTCCATAATGTACCTTTGTTGTTTGTACATCCAGAAACATGAAAAATTCTGTGTGTGACATCTTTGAAGAGGTTAGCGAGACAATATTTCCTAATTTTAAGAAGGTAAGTTTCCTTTGTAGACAACTAGCTAATATTTAGCTTTTAAGGACACCTTTTAGATTCATCGATTTGCTTATGTGCTTGTGTTTTGTGCAGACCGTATGGTTGGAATGCACACAAGATCAAAATGAAATAATATTTGTTCCTAGCGGATGGTATCATCAAGTTCACAATTTGGTGTGACACCTGGCACTATTATCAAGTTCACCCAAATAACCAGATTGCTCTATGTACAGATTTTATATTATTTGGGCTGTGTGAATGATCTGTCTTGTATACGTGTTAAATCTGTTTATTACAGGAAGACACAATATCAATAAACCACAACTGGTTCAATGTCTATAACCTCTCTTGGGTGGTAAGTACAGCCAAATAAAGTAAAGGATATACTGTAGATATGTAAATAGTTTATTCTGAAACTGAAGTTATCTTTCATTAAATTTGTTTCTTGTAGTGGGATCTTCTTATGAGAGATTACAAGGAAGCAACAGAATGTATTGAAGACATCAGAGATATTTGTGATGATTTTGAGGGACTCTGTCAGAGGAACCTCGCAGCTAATACAGGTGTGTTGTAGACTATAGGAAGACATTACATTAATTAATCTCTTTAATATAAAAGGTTGCCTACATAAGAGACATGCCTGCTCTCAACTTATTGGGATTGAGGGGTGTTTGATGTTCATTTAAACTTATTATTGTGACTTTTAAACTTCTTGTGACTTCAAGTCATAATAACCCGTTTCACTTTTTTTAGTACAAGTGATTATGATACTGATGTTATGATTGTACACAATCAAGATAGTCAAATTTGGAGGAAAAAAATAAGAGGCTAAAGTAAGAAAACTGATTATTGAGATAAATTACACTGAGCTGCAGCTATTCTATACTTATGCTATGCTATCATATCATCATGTCTTTGCAAAATAGTTCATCCTTAAAGCAACATAGGCAAAAACCTGAACTGAACTATAAGCATGCTCCACAGCCTTTAGTTGAAGTAAGGTTACAAGCATTAAGCTTTTATGTTGTCAGGTTCAGTGTATATATATTTCTAACCCATGCGGTATTTAACAAATTCTGCTATCATGGTGCCAGTTAGAGACTGATTTAAGCAGTTGAAATGTAGAATTGAGGTTTGCCAAGTAAACAAGGGGACCTCAAGCACTTAAAGTATTAGGAAGACTTTTAATTAATATAACTAAATTATGTAGGGACCAAGTGAGCACAAATGAGGAGTGGCCTTAGCCTATTTATACTTGAAGCCTACAAGTATACTGAAGTGACCAAGTGTAACATCCAATTTGCTTCGAAGAATTCTTAATTGAAATCTGAATTCCATCCCAAAGTCTGGTTGATAGAATAGAAGGAATTGGATTTCATATTCCATTCCATGTAATGTTTTGTTGGCAATTCCAGAGAACTCCTTCACACAAGGGAATCTTGATTCCTTAGGAAGAAGGAAAGAATATTCCATTTTCCATTGGAATTCATAGTATTGCTTAAATATAAGTAGTAAATAATAATAATAACAACAACAAACTAGTAAATGGAGAAGGGTCCCTGCTCAGACGTACATAGCTAGGGATGAGCAAAATAACCGTATGGACCGGACCGAACCGAATTACATATAAGCGGGGCGGTTCTCGGTTCCAGTTTTTCGGGTTCGGTTCTTTCGGTTCCGGTTCCAACGTTGTTTCCCAAGGTCGTTTCCATAATAATAACGACAATAACAATAATTATAGTCTTAATTATTTTTAATAATAATAATAATATAATTCTAGTTCTAAATAATGACAATGCCAATAATAATTCTAGTTCTAACAATACTAGTATTAATAATCAAAATAATAATACAATAATTTTAAAATTATTAATATTATTATTATTATTCCATTTCCATTTCATTTTTACCAAGCATATGCAACAGATTATAGTTCATTTAGATTCTAATTTCTTTGACAAAATTCCAATTCCTTAAAAAAATTGTGAACCAAACGGCCCGTAAGGGCGGGCGGGCTTAATCATCCTCGATCAGGCTTCCAACTTCGGGCCCACAAGCATGCACTTTAGCTGGATTAATTGTATTAACTTCTTAACTAACTTTCAGTAGCAAACTTAAGTCATGTGTGCCTAGTGCAGTAATTAATATGGTTTATTATTAAACAAAGAGATAAGTGTAGCTTATTACAATAATCATCATTTGGTATGCACATGCCCCGGGATCAAGTCTTTATGTATTCGAAGTATGCTGATATATACCCTCATTGTCCCCCTTAAATGACAACTTTCTTTTTCTTCTTAACCCTCTCATCCTGTCCGAAGACACATTTTAAATAGAAATAGATCAATTTTTTCCTTGCATTTTTGCTGTAGCCACCGTAGTCGCACTTCTTGTTGTTCTCGTGCTTCTTGTCATCGTCGTCACCTCCGTAGCTGTTGGTTCTTGCCACCGCTTTAGCCACTAATCTGTTGCCGCCTTGCCGTAACTAAATCCTAGTATCTATTCTATCTAATATATAGTGCACATAAATAATAATTAAATACCTTTAATCACATAGATTCGTCACTTAACAAATCTTGACAAAAAATTGATTAATTATATATTTCTTTTTTTCCCAAAAATCATGAACGTTCCTGATAGTTGAAAATTCTCATAATCTATTGAAGAATCTTTTTGTTGGTTAACCAGTTTCATAAACTTTTTTAGAAAGCAATGTTAAAGAAATAAGATGCGCACGTAATGATAATATTAAGTCTTCAACCCATAATGGCTACGTTTAGAGATTCTACTGGATATCAATCAGACCTGTAATCAGAGGAGATACATAAAGGGCTGGAAGAAACTTATATATATATTACTGATGTGTTTCTTACATGTAAAAGGAAAAGGACAAGGATATATATACACAAGGGAAAGGGAAACCCTAGCCCAGCAAGGCCCATAAGGCCCATCAGGAAAGTAATCTAATAAGCTAAATCCTATACAAAGAATATTAACTATATTAATTCTAACACTCCCCCTCAAGCTGGAGCATAGATATTAATCATGCCCAGCTTGTTACACATGTGAGTGATTCGGTTTCCGGGTAGGGTTTTAGTGAAGACATCGGCTAATTGATTGCCGGTTCTGATGCGGGAAGTTGAAATCGATCCATTCTCTAGCTTTTCCCGAGTGAAATGACAATCTACTTCAATATGTTTAGTTCTCTCATGGAATACCGGATTATTTGCAATGTGAATTGCTGCCTCGTTGTCACACCATAGATTCATTGGCTTTGACTGATTATATCCGATCTCACTCAGAAGGTTACGTAACCATATCAATTCACAGGTGGTTTGGGTCATCGCACGATATTCAGATTCAGCACTTGATCTTGAGACAACATTTTGTTTCTTGCTTCTCCAGGACACTAGATTCCCTCCCACAAAGACACAATAGCCAGTTGTTGATCGTCTGCTGGTAGGGTCTCCACCATAGTCAGCATCAGTAAATCCTTCCACGATGTGATGACCATAGTTTTGATATTTGATGCCATAACCAGGAGCTCCCTTTAGGTATTTCAAAATATGACAAACAGCATCCCAATGTGCGGTCTTTGGTGATGACATAAATTGACTTACCACACTTACTGGAAAGGCAATATCAGGACGTGTGATTGTCAGATAATTTAGCCTTCCTACAATTTGTCTATACTTCTCTGGGTTCTCAAGAGGTTCCCCGTCATCAGCCTTCAGCTTCACATTTGGGACCATAGGAGCTTCACAGGGTTTCGTATCGATCATACCAGAATCATTCAAAATGTCTAGACAATATTTACGTTGAGACAGACAAATTCCTTTGTGAGTCCGAGACACTTCAATTCCCAAGAAATATTTCAGTGGACCAAGGTCCTTAGTCTGAAATTGAGATGCAAGAAAGTCTTTTAGTCTCTTGATTCCATCCTCATCACTGTCAGTGACCACAATATCATCAACATAAACCACTAACAGAATACATCCAGAGTTAGACGAAGCAAAGAACACCGAGTGGTCATATGAGCTCCTTTGTAAGCCGAACTTAGTCACTACAAAACTAAATCGTCCAAACCAGGCATGAGGAGATTGCTTTAGGCCATATAGAGACTTCCGTAGTTTACAAACCTTCCCATACTCCCCCTGAGCAACGAACCCAGGGGGTTGCTCCATGTAAACTTCCTCTAGCAAATCTCCATGTAAGAAAGCATTTTTCACATCCAATTGATGAAGAGGCCAATCATAATTGGCTACTAGAGAGATAAAAAGCCGGATCGACGACAACTTTGCAACTGGAGAAAAGGTTTCAGAGTAATCGACTCCATAAGTCTGAGCATACCCCTTTGCAACCAAACGAGCTTTCAACCGAGCCACGGAGCCATCAGGATTAACTTTCACAGTAAATACCCACTTACAACCAATTGCTCTTTTACCGGCAGGTAGCTTTACCAAATCCCATGTATTCGTTATGATCAAGAGCATTGAGCTCATCAACCATAGCATCCCGCCATCCAGGATGAGTCAAAGCTTCACCAACCGTAGTTGGAATAGGTATAGATTCAAGAGTAGAAACCAAAGAGCGAGAGGACCTGGAGAGTTTATCATAGGAAACAAAAGAAGCAATGGAGGATACGTACAGGAACGTTTACCTTTGCGAACGGCAATGGGAATATCATGATCAGGATCTTCAGTTACAGAATCTTCGAGTGTGTCACTCTTAGGAGAAGGCGGATCTGCAGACTCGGATGGTAATGGTTCAGAAGGAGATCGTTGGCGTCTATGATATACATGAACAATGGGTGGTTTAGTTGCTTCTGGAGATGATGCAGATGAGGCAGAAGACTCAGAATTGGATGAGGAAGGTGGGAAGCAGAAGACTCAGAAACAGGTATTGTATATAGTAACAACTCATCAACTTTGTCCCTTTGAGAATCCAAGAGGGATACAGGGTAGAATGGCACGCTTTCATGAAAGGTAACATCACGAGAGACAATATACCGGTTAAGTGTAGGAGAGAAGCACCTGTAACCCTTCTGGAAACGAGAGTAGCCAAGGAACACACATTTCAAGGACTTGGGATCAAGTTTGGTTATACTTGGACGCGTATCACGAACAAAGCACGTACTACCGAAAATCTTTGGCTCGATGGGAAACAATGGCTTTGCAGGAAACAGAACAGAGAGCGGGGCTTCTCCATTCATGACAACAGAAGGCATTCTATTGATGAGGAAACAGGCTGTAGCTACAGCATCAACCCAGAAGGGCTTAAGAACAGACATTTGAAATAGAATTGCTCGAGCCACTTCAAGGAGATGATGATTCTTTCGTTCAGCTACTCCATTTTGTGCTGGAGTATCAACACCTGAGGACTCATGGAGAATACCATGTTGAAGCAGATATGACTGAATTGATTAGGACAAATATTCCTTGGCATTATCACTACGTAAGATTTTAATAGATGTCTAGAACTGAGTTTTAATTTCAGAATGAAAGGAACACAAATGATCAAACACTTCTAAACGAGTTTTCATAAAATACAACCAAGTAGTTCGAGAGTAATCATCAACAAACGTAACAAAATATCGAAACTCAGTCTTAGCTGTTACAGGACATGGACCCGAAACATCAGAATGAACTAATTCAAATGGGGACGCAGCCCGCTTATTGACTCTAGGACTTAAATGAACACGCTGATGTTTGGCAAACTGACATGACTCACATTGTAAAGACAGTAGATGAGAAAACTCAGGACACAACTTCTTGAGGCTCTGTAGGGAAGGATGACCTAGTCGACAATGGACTTCAAAAGGAGATGATGAACTAGAACTCGCCAAGGAATATGGTGTACGTTGTTCAAATATATATAGGCCATCCGATTCCCGTCCTTTACCATAATTTTCTTCGTCTGCAAATCCTGAAATACACAATGATCAGGAAAGAATGAGACACTACAGTTCAGAGTACGAGTGATCTTGCTTACAGACAACAAGTTAAATGAAAAATTTGGTAAGTTTAGGACTGAGGGTAATGAGACTGAGGGGGACAATTTCACTGTGCCAGAACCAATTACTTTGGAAACAGAACCATCAGCTACTATGACTTGAACTGACGAGGTATGTTTATTGAAATTAGAAAGGAGTTTAAAGTTACCAGTCATATGATCTGAAGCACCTAATTCAATGACCCATTTGGAGGAGGATGATACAAAACATTTTTCAAAGTTACCTGTCTCAACAAACATAGCAGTAGATGTAGTGGGATTCTCGGAGCCCTGTGTATGAGCATGCTCCTCTTTAGGTTTCACAGTTGTGTTATCTGATGTAGCTACAGCGTGTGCAGATGAGAGCCTCTGATTTCTAGCCAGCCGCTTCTTGCAATTGAACTTCGTATGACCCATCTCATGGCAATAGTAACACTCAACATTACTATAATCGGAGTTAAGCTCACGTGAGTCAGATGCTCGATCGTTGTGACCGCCTCTAGAACTTCCCTTATAACCTCCACGAGATCCTCCACGAAAGCCACTACGGTATCCACCTCTACTCACCAAAGCAGTATTATGATCAGAAGGTTGGGTGGACTGAAAGTTCTCATTTCTAAGAACACGAGCAAATGTCTCTTGAAGAGAAGGTATTGTTGATTCATTCAAGAACTGAGATCTGATGGATTCGAATTATGGTCGTAGACCAGACAGGAAGCTAATAACAGCTATTTGTTCCCTTTGAGCCTTCATAACTTTTACATCAGTACTCAATGGGAGAAGAGAGTTTAGTTCTTCATATATCTTCTTAAATTCCATAACTAAGCAGTAAGAGACCGGTCTTGTTGTTCCCCACGATGAAAATTCTTGCAAACAGTATAAATTCGTGAAATGTTGCTTTGTCCAGAATACAAAAAGTCAAGATAGTCTATTAACTCTTTCACGTACTCACAGTGACTGACAAGAGTTGAAACAGAGGGCTCAATAGAGTTAATAATTTGCAAGAATAAACGAGCATCTTGTTGTAACCAAAGGTCATGATCATCCTGACTAGGAGGGTCAGATTCCAGATGAGAAGCCATTCCCATGCTACGAACAGTTCTAATCCATTCAAAGTAGTTGGTACCATTAAGTTTGTTGTCAGTAACTCTACTATTTGTTGGAATAAAATCTAGTGTACGAACACTAGAATACTTTTCATCAGATTTAGCCATTTGACACCAAGATTTAAGCAGCCAAGTAAATACCAACACCACGGATCAGATACAGAAACTAGATCTCAAAACTTTCTACAGCACCCAACGGTGAAACTTACCGGAACAGATGAAACTTACCAAAAACGGAACGAGGGGACAAAACCGAGCAGACCGGTGAAAATACCGGCGTCAATGGTGGCCGGAGGGGTCCTCACACGCCGGCGCGTGGAGCAACGGGCAGCGGACGACGGCGGCGTGTGGAGCAGCGGATGGTGGTTGGGTCGGTTGGGTTTTGGTCTCCGGAAATCACCGACTACGATTGCAGGGGAGGTGAAATCATACGAAGACAATCTGAGGTCCGATTGAAGCAACAGATCTAGATCTTGTTCAGACTTGTACCTTCAGCTGTTCAGACTTGTACCTTCAGCTGTTCAGACTTGTACCTTCAGCTCTGATACCATGTAATCAGAGGAGATACATAAAGGGCTGGAAGAAACTTATATATATATTACTGATGTGTTTCTTACATGTAAAAGGAAAAGGACAAGGATATATATACCCAAGGGAAAGGGAAACCCTAGCCAAGCAAGGCCCATCAGGAAAGTAATCTAATAAGCTAAATCCTATACAAAGAATATTAACTATATTAATTCTAACTATATTAATTCTAACAAGACCCAAGGATGACAATAAACATTATGAAGTTTATTGGTTTGTTGCTATATTCTTCCTTGACATTTTCAACTACATTTTAAAATGGGCTAAGTTCTATCAAAATGCATACAACTTTACGCCAATAATAATAACTATAATTATAGTAAATTAGTAATTATAATATATTAATTATGATAATGTTTTGAATTTTAAAAGAAGAAAATCCATGTCAAATGCCAACTAACCCGCCATGTCAGTAGAACCTGTGTAATGCCGGCATGTAACCTGCTATAACAGGTATGATGTACATAGTAGCAAGTTTTGAAAGATTGTCACACTCAAATTAAGGTTTTCAAGTTCGACACATACCATAGGAATAAGTGTGACGTTGCATACATTTTGATAAACTTCTCTCTTTTTTAAATCAGTGATTACACAATTATGTAGTTCATGCCTTCTAGGTGGTCTCTCTCTTGGGATCAACAATGGCTCTTTTATGAAGAATAATGCTGTAGTGAAAATCCTTCTTGTTGTCATTTCATTTTTTTCTTGCTACTGTTTAGAAAGTTGTTTTATCCCCTCTTGCAGGCATGAATTTCTACGACTTTTTCTACTTCATGGTTCGTTTTTCCTTCGCAAACATCATCCGACTTTGCCATCTTGCTAGAAGCAGTTTGTCTGCCAAATGGAGTTCCTCTCATAAAGCTCAGCATCTAATCTTCAACCTTGAGTCTGCAAAAGATATTGCAATGAAGATGAAATCCACATGTTTATCCGAGAATCATAACATCTCACTGGATTTCACAAGTATTTTGGAGGAACCCACATTCTCGGATCTATGTTCCCAGCTGGAAAGAACATATGCTTTTATACACGATCAATGCCCATTGATCACCAATAGGAACAAAAATTTAGTTAACGATTTGGTGGACATGGGCCACTCTATATTGATCAGCACTGTGGTTTGTAAGCCTGAAGATCTAGTGACTCTTATAGACAACACCTTGCAACATCTGATAATATGAGGAACTTGTATACCCTGATTCTGTATCCAAGTTCTTTCGTTTCGTCAAATTGAGCTTTAAATTGTTTAACTACAGTTCTTACTTGTAAACTTGTTCATTTTGATAGAAAGTATTGTGCCAAGCTATATATTTCCATATAATGCATGAGCAACGCCCTGTTGTAGTTTCTTACTGCAACCAGATATAGAAATCAGGTGAGATTTCACATCACTGAAAAACAGCTTTGTTTCTGTTACTTCAGAAACGTGAATAATTTGCTTTGAACTCTTTTACTTGCCTGAATTGTGCCTCCAGCATTCCCGTGTTAAGTCTAATGCTGCTTTTGAAATTGCAGTTATTGACAGCTTGTCTTGTTTCTGGTGACCATATACTCCATCTTGTTAAGGTGAATACTCTTTCTTGCCTATAGTTTATCTAACCCATTCATTTGTGTAATATGAAGTAGGTTGTTAGCAAGATGCAGTCATCATATTAACAAAATGCTAAAACATGTGTTAACGTTTGTGAGTTAATATTTATTTTTTATTGTTTTATTGGTTTCTTGAGTGAATTTTTACTACTTAAAAGGACATATTATAAAACCTATTTGTAACAAGGTTTAGAGATAGTTGGTAATACGATTGACTAGTGAAATAATATGATTTGAGACATGCAGGGTCTGAATTATGTGTTACAATTAATAAAGACAAAACAAGATCTTGGAATTATCCCCTTGATTTTTATTTCTTAAGCTCAAGTATCAAGATGGGTTGGGTTTAGAAGTATGCTTGTCTTATCTCCATTAACTGTGCTGAGTTGACTGTATTTTAAAAAGTCCAAATTTATTAATTTAACTGAGAAATTTTATTATATAAGATTCATTACATTTCCCAAAGTTGGTTTTTCATATTGCTACCAACACTTTTTTGTTTGGTGTAGTCTCCATTAAAAGTGCACGAGCATGACTATAATTCTAAAGAAACTGTTACCACGAGTTTTCTTTGGAAGATGATTTGTACACAATAAATTTTTGTCATACATAACAATTGTGACTTTTATGTCTCTATAATCCCACTATCTTTTTATTTTCATCCACTTATTCAAGGATATGATGGTCATAACAACTACTACACTAACTGTTGTGTGTGACAAAAATTTATTGGGTACAAATCATTTCCCATGATAATTTATTGACTAGTTGAAGCTGCATAACAATGTGGGACCTCTTACCCATGGGGCCGTTGTTAGAGGCTTATGAGTTGAATAAGACTATGATGGTGATAGAAGGGTGTTGGTTACACCAAAGTTAGGTTAAACAGTATAACAAATAGGAGAGTAGAAATAGATATCCACCCATTGACTTCATTATTAAGATTTGTGTCAAATTTTGTTTTTAACCTATGGTTTCACACCATTGCACATGTACCATCTAAATACATGCATATAGAAACCACCAAGGTCATCACTAAATAACAAACCATAATATAGAAATCACCATGTTTTCAAAACTAATATACAAGAGCTTTAACTGTGGAATACTGACCTATTTTACTAAAATTGATACTCAAAACTTACAAACTCACATTACTATTTAGGTAAAGAATTAACCACATGAAAAAAGAAAAAGGGTTATAGTCTTGTAGACCAAGTTTATATTCTTTATTGACACCTTCCATTCCTTCCAGGACCTCCATAATAAATGTAATCCCCCCAAACATTGTTTTTGCCTGACTTTATGTCATAACAATTTGGATGATCAGCCAAGAGATGAAGATTTGATAGTGGAAGCAAGCTATTGTCCCAGTCAACAACCTTCAAATTCCTAAAATATGAAGCTTTCCCAAAGCCTTCATCTGCAAAATGACCACTACCCATTTGTGTTGAAGTGTGATATCCCCTGGATCTTGAGTTCACTATCTCCCCTCCAAACTGTATCATACTTGCATGTCTTTGTAGATGACTGAACAAGAAAGATGGCCAATAGCCTATCAGCAATCCTGATCCCAGTTGGAGCCACCAGTGTCCATGTTTTGGATCCTACACAAACAAACATCATTTCGATCTTTTTATTATTATTATTATTGTTTGAACTTGTAGTTCCTCTACTTTAAGGTAAAGATTTGACTTTCTACGTATTACCCTTTTCATAGCCTTGTTAAGTTGAATTGGGTATGATTATTGTTTGGAGTTGTACTAAACAATTTTAATGTATGGATAAAAATATATTCTGTTTTTGACTATTTGACGAGTTAGCGGATGATCAAGCTCATAGCTAATATAACATAGAATCAAATATCATGTCTTCACTTTTAAAATGTACCCTCAGGTGCAAACACCTAATGAACTCATATTTAAGCTATTCCTAATTGACTAATTTATAAATTGATGATCCTAGCTATTATAATATTCCTGTTGCACTCATAATGTATAGAAAGTACTCTTTATAAAGGTATGGACTCAATCAGCAAATTTTATATTCTTTTTATAATGGATAAATAAATTAGAAATAATTAAAGATGACAAATGGATCTTTGTATCAACTAACTTAAATAGTAATAATCTTATCTATATTACTTAAATTAAATATATATTATTATACTCAACACAAAGAAAAAGTCTACACATGGGAGACCACTTCATCGAAGAAAAATAGAGAATCTTGTAATTTAATATTAATACGATTACTGATATATATATATATATATACACACAGAATTATAAGTTGTGGTCCATAAAAATAGTAAAGTAAAAGACATCCATATGCAGGTCCACCTTTAGCTTGGAAATTAGAAACCCTAATTAGGGAAGTTAATTGCTCCAGCACAGGCTTCAAACTCAGCTGTAGTAGGTATATTGGAAAGATGTTTTTGAAAGTTGTCGATTCTAGCCCCGTGAATAAAGGTGTAAATTTAAGAGTAAAATTAAAGTGTGTGTTCAGCCGTTAATTAACACACAAAAAATTGAATGTAAAAATTTGATAAAAGTAAAATGCAGTGTTAAAAACATAACTAACTAATTAATTAAAATTCCTGTTAGCAAGCATTGATTACCTTCCATATCATAATGCCGATATCGAATTGTTTACCCTTGAAAGATGATCTCGGAGATATTGCAGCACCTATCGCAATCCGGTTGTTTGTTTGAACAAATCCCGAGCACAGTAAGTTGTAGCATCCCGTGGTTTGGTAAGCATCAGTCTGTTAAATTTAACGCTAACTTAATGTTACATATGCCAAAAACAATTATTATTAATTATTATTATTGATAACATGACTTACCGTCCAATAAGTGAAAAATCTTGGATAACCATCTCCATATAACTCTGGGCTTACCTGAATAAACATCATGAATAACGAGTCATTAGAGTGAACAACACTTAACTACTTAAGTAGTGTCTACTTAATATGTGTAACTAATCAAGAAAATTAACTTAACCACTTTGTAATTTGTTGTTAGTTATTCTACTTACTGCATGTGCTCTTATTTACATTTGCATAAATGTTACTTCCTTCAATTCGTCATCACTACTCCAACATGCATATATATATATACCTTGAATTGTTATTGTCCTTGTTGTTATTATTATTATTATTATTATTATTATTATTATTAAAATTAAAATAAACACACACACATATATATTATAATTATATAAAAATTAAGTTTTGGTAAGACTTGCATATATAGATCGACCCTAGATATGCCACCTGCAGCTAGAAATGATGGAATTAATGAATTACCTGCCAACCAGCTTCAACGGTATTGAGATCGTTACCAAATGAACCAGAGATAACCCATACTTGTGACAAGCTGAATTCATATGGATCTGTAACTGCTGGTGTCCATACATTGATACTCGCCTTTGCTCCATAATATTGATCTCCATGAACAAAAGCAACCGCATGCTACAATATGAATGATCATGTTATGCTTTTAATTTAATTATATAACCTTTTTCGATATGCATGTCATGTGCTAAAATATGAATGAATTGGTACTTACTTCATGACCACCGCTAGCTGTGTCGTGCCTCGCATGCCTTATCGTCTTTCTTCCAAATCTTTTTAGAGAACTCGCTCGTAATACATCATGTTCAGTAGTTCTTCTGATCGGAACAGTTCCTTGTGGGCAGAACTCATGATTGGATTCTGCCCACAGCTGAGACATTATTTCAATGTTTTCATCACTGGAGTTGTGACCCTTTGGCCTCTCCAATGGTGCTTCCTATTGTTTTATTAAAATGTCACAAACCATGTAATATATATATATATATATATATATATATATATATATATATTTAACAATTTCTATAAATAGGATCAACCTAGCTAAAACACAATTTGAAAAGCAGATCATAAGTATATATACCAATGGTTTTTGTCCTTTGAGCTTAGGATGATCAAATGCAGGTTGAAGATGAGAAAGAACACAATCTATCAAGTCCCCATCAGAACTCTATTTTCATCACACACAAAGAAAAAAAATAGCTTGTTAATTATTTGTCACTTGAAGAAACTGTAAGAAGATATGATGAAGAAAATAATTGAACACTGAAATTAAAAGAAAAATGCCTGAATGGTCTTGATTGAAGGCTTGTTGATCTTCTTAAGATGACTTCTGATTCTTTTTAGCTTCTTTAGCTCTTGCATTGGCTTGAAAGCGGTTTCATTCTTCGGTACAACGGGAACAAACATGAGTAGCATACAAACAAACATGAAGAAAATGGAAGAAGAAGAAGAAGAAGAAGAAGCCATGTTTGTTTTTTTGTATTTGGTAGTACTATTCAAAGATAACATGAATTGTGTTTAATCTGTGTGTGTTTTGAGGCAGTTGGAGTTGTCCTCTTCTTACAGAAGTAAGATTTGATCAAGAAAACAACAAGAGCAAGAAGCTGTTTTTGGTTTTATTCCAAAATTTTGTCACAGGGAAGAAAACACAAAAAAATACAGATGCATACAAGACAGAAGAAAGAAGAAAGCTTGAAGCTGCAGCCCTTCAAAAGACAAAGACTTTGTGACTTTTTAAAATAACTCATAATCATATTCCACTTTACATAAGTACACCCCCAAACAATTTTATAATATATATGCTCAATCACTTACACCAGTTATTAAAACTCATATTATATCAATATGTCTCTCTAAATTTTTTTATAAAAATATACTATCAATTAATTGGCAAATCATTGTGTATTAATTACGTGTCACATTTTAAGCAACAACTGTACTCTAATTTCATTTTCTTGACCTCAGTTAAGTTGATGTTGATTTGATTGGCTTAATAGTCCAAGTTAGATATCAAAACTATTGCTGGGGGTGTTGAAGTTTTTTTTCAATTCTCATGGCAACCCGACCCCCACCTTCAATGCACAACACTCGCCATCTTTTTTTTAATCTTTTATTAGTATAATAATAATTAGATTAAATTTTCATATAATACACGGTTTAGTTTGAAAAAGTATTAAATAGTTATAAAACGCAAAATAAATGAGAGTTTAAAAAATAGTGACAGGCGGTGTCAACATCCAGACAAGCAGTGAAAGCATTGACGCGAGGAATTGAAGGGTAAGCGTGATGGCAAAAACGTAGTATTATGATACAAAGAGACGTGATTGTATTTATTGTACAAGTCATTTCTCATTATTTGTTACACTCAGAAACAATAAGGTCAAATATCTATATATTGGTTATAATTAAAAAAAGATTAAATTGATTATAAAATATTTTTAAATGATATAAGACAAAAAAAATTGGTTAAATATGATATTTTAAAATGTTATAAATACAAATATGATATTTATAAATTTGAATGGATAAATTATATGATATTTTAAAATTTAAGAATGACATATATAAAACTATTTTTAATATTTTTGATTTAAGTTAAAGAACTTTGACTTTAAAAGTCAAAATCATTTAGAATTTTCAATTTAAATAGAAGATTGAGATTTAATTTTACCAAGACGAAAAGATATGATTATCGAGGTTATTCAAATTAGTCTTTTATTAATATTTAGAGATAGAGATAGAGATTAGAGATTATTTTATTTATTGTTATCTATATCATTAAAATTATTGTTATCTTATTCGATTTGATAAATAAGTAGTTTTAACTTGTTTGGGTGTCGCGACGGGTGAATTTATATTTAATTTAAGCTTATTTTTCGTGCGTGTATATATCTACCTGATTTCAGCATTGTTAAGTTATTATTATTTTTTCAATGATCTAGAATAGTTATGAAAATTAGTATTATTTACAGACTTCATTTCTAAACACTAATCATTGTTAGATCGTTATAGAATAAAATACTTTTACTTTCGTCACATATATTTTTATATTGTGTTTTAACCGGGCCTGTTAAGTTTTTATAAATGATCATTTTACGTACTCTTTCAAGAGTTATAGGGTATGTTCGGTACGTAGCTTTTTGGAGCTTGTAGCTTTTTGTTTTGAAATAAAAAGCTACAAGTCTTGTTCGGATGAAAAAGCTAGAAGCTTTTTTTTAAACAAAAAGCTCGAAAATAATAAGCTTCTTGAAGTAGCTTTTAAAACTAGCTGGAAGCTTTTTATATACAAAATTACCTAAATATCCTTTTTAATTGTTTCGCAATTCCTTCTATTTTTATTATTTGTCTTTTTTTTGTTATTTTACACCATTAAGTTCTAGCTATTTTGCCAAACACATATACAAATAAAAGATACAGCTTCTAGCTCTAGCTACCAGCTACCAGTTTCCAGTTATCAGCTACTTCCGCCAAACATACCCATAGTTAGGGTTGAACCCGAGTTTCCTACTCTTTCATATTCCAAACACTAAAAAAACTTTTTTTCATCCACAAAATATGCTAATTTTAGTTCCATCCTTAACCTCTTTAAAAAAATTATAAGAAAACTAATAATTAAATTCATATGACTCTTATAAAGTTGTAATGCTGCAATTTCTACCCATTTAATTACGTACTTTAATTAAATAATCACCTTTTTCATATGATAAAGTATTTTGATGAATATTGAATTATCGAATTAGAATTGAAATCCTTTTAGTTTTCATTTAAATTAAATGAAAAACAGAAACATGTGGCAGCAGATGCCTAAAAAGCAGCGTTTTTACTCGCAATTCGCAACTTTATTGTTTGGATTCACAGGTAGTGCGGTCTGCTCGATCCATTCTTAGCAACCCAAGGCTATTTTTTGTTTTCTTAAAATCAAAATAAAAACAATTATTTTTTTAACGGCTGTGTTTTGTTAAATCTTATGGAAATAAAATTCAAAAAATAATTTCGTAACTTGTTGTTTGATGACGTCATTTCTTCAAAGTAATACTGTCACACGAGTCCAAGATTTACTGTTATATTAAAATTTGAATCATCTCCCTTAGTTTTAAGTTCTAAATTTCTGGTAACAATATTGCTTCTTCTAAAGTGAAAGAAGTTTATTTTGTTTCTATCACTTTGTTATATGTTATTATTATTAGTATCGCTATTTATAGAGTATAAAAAGGTATAGCAATTGTTATTATAGGAAAGGTCAAGAGTTTTAGTCATATAAATGTTTTAATTACGGATGTCTAGAAAACGGTCATCAGGTATTGTATGCCTCTTAGACCACGTACATCTTACTCAAAGGCTCAGCGTCCCGTGATGAACTGAATTAAGAATACCCTCCGTTTACCCGTTATTAGTATTGTAAGGAAATTTACCATTGACCATGGTGATTTAAGCTTGTTAGAAGCAACATCATGCATCTCGTTGTTGTACCGTATTCATGTTTGGTTGTATATTAAACGTAGGTGACCATTATTTTTATACTTGATTAGTGTTTAATTAATGAATGAATTAAAATGATGGAGGTGAATCAAATAATCACTTGTTGTCTTTCACTATTATTGACCTCCTTAGATATGATGCTTTAGGCAACTTTACCTTTTCTACTAAGTAACAAGATGGTCCCAATTATTAGCTATAGCCTAGCTTATCCAAAAAAAGGAAATCCATCTTAATTTCCTTGGTTATAAGAGTGGTAAGTTGTGCATAAATAAATATAAAAATATAAAAAGACAGCAACTATTTAAAGCAAATTAATAATGGAAAACTCATCTTTTCTTTATGGTCATTTGGACCCCTTAATATATAAACCATGTGGCGTTGGTTTGCCACTAGTGTTTATGGGCCCTAGCTTTTAAGGTTCTTCAGATTTCTCTCTACGTTTTAGCCTTTGAGGCACCAAATGCCTCCCACTTACACTTTATTTAAATCATAGAAACACGCACTAAAGTCTGTCGGATGAACACGTTTTACATCATTTCATTTTTATTATTTTGTAAATCAACGTATATATGGAATTCATGTGGGAACCAATCTTGGTCGTTCGTTTTAGATAATGGAATTCATGGATGAAGAGCGTGGGGAATTGAGTATGACAGAGTGCGTGTAAGGAATTCATGGGTGGGTAATCCAATTGAAGTTAGGGAAATTAGATGGCTATGATATATGATGGTAATACCACTAAAGTAACATCTTTTTTGGGTATTTCATTTCATTATTTTGTAGCATTCTTCCAACACTTTTAGGTTATTTAGCAAGATTGGTTTACTATATCATATTAACTATATTTGATAACATGTATTCATCTAATAGAATATATCTAACACAATTACATATTTATATAATTTTTTAGAGCATGAATGTACTACACATTTCCCCTCAATCTTCATCTTTAATATCTCGTCAGTGTTACTTCTCCTTTCCATCTTTAAAATACTCAACTTTCAACCATTTCATAGCTATTTCATTTTTAATATAAACATGTATATGTGTGCGAGGCTCTCTATGTGTGTGTGTGTGAGAGAGAGAGAGAGAGAGCGCTTGTGGAGAACGTAGAGGGGAGGAGGGACTATATGAGGGGGACTCTTAGGGCGGGAAGGAGGTGTGATGGACCGGATGGTGTTCCCGCGAGGCTGCATGGCCACAGGCACCCCAAAACCCCGCAACCATACCCGACCATTGCTCTTACATCTTAACACATCAAATGTGATGATAGTGATGGCGCATACTTTCCGGTTATAGGCTTATACCCTATACTATCTAGTTAAAGTGTTAAACACATTACATATCAATTGGATTATCGGATTATTGATATTTTCGTCACACCTGGTTAGTTTAAAGGTGCTCTATCTCTTTGCTAGCTAGAAACAACGTACCTTGGTAATCATTGGAGATTTGGAGGTTATGCAACGCTTATCGAAAATGTTATGTACGTGATTATTCTCTTCGGAGACTTTATAAATAAGAGGTGATTTTCGCATCATAAAAATTAGTCATACACCATCAATAATTGATTATGAAATAAATCAAAACAATTTACTACGATGCCACTATTTAACATATAGGGGAGGGTTGAAACGAGAACTGTTTTTCGTACGAGAATTGCGAGAACCAATTTTGACCGTTTATTTTGGATAATGGAAAAAATATTGACAATGTTAAAAACAAGTTTGTATATTTGAACAATCATTAAATGAAACTTTTCGGCTAAAATGTTTTAAAAAAATAAAGTTGATTGTATATAATGATAACTAAGACAAAGGAGATCTTTGCAACCGCAAGCACGCGCATGATTACAATCTCTATGAATTCAACTAATATTTGAAGCATCAGATTTAGAGTTTATATTAAAAACTTATCATTCCTTAAAATTAACCATCAAGTACGTAATTCAGCTTATTCAAGACAATGTGCTCCACCTGCAGTTTGTGTCTTCTTTAAGGGTTTAAAAATGGTGGTCACATTCAAGCTTCTGGTGGATGCATGATGCATGTGCTCTCTAAGGTATGTATGTACATGTAAAAGCTGAATTGCTTTATGTAAAAAAAGCTTCCACTAAATAAAATCATCCTCCAAGTTGCAATTTTAAACTAAGATAGAATTATGTCAAATGCATCCTTTGATTCAAGCCTAGCTAGCTGAGTGGATTGAGTCAACAAAATACATTTTTCCCCATTGTTTTGTAATAATAATGGTTGTGGAAGGCCCTTACAAGGTGAATAATCCATATGATTGAAGCTAGGAAGAACAATAAAATACAGATATATATATATATATATATATATAGCAGTTAATTGTCAAAATACCATTTACATTTTCCAACAAATAAAGTATAACTAATTTCCAATCAACATTATACAAATCTCTATATTTATATTCTAACAACAACAAAAGAAGAAATACAAAATAAGATTTTTAATAGTGAGATTCTACAACCCAAAAATAAAAAAGAAAAGAAATAGAAAGCCAATTAATGTAGGTTGCATCAAATGAACCATTACCTTCATGACTGATGAGTGAAGACGTGAATACCCGCTACTATTACGAGCCCGATTTTTTTCGGTGATGATTCCTATGGCTGGCCCCTCTTCATCTAGGGTTTTGTTCATCTAATAATCAATTGCAAAATTAATTCTTGTATGAAGCCTTGGGTGAGTAGAAAGCAATTGCCAAATTAAGATAAAAAACAGAAGGAATTACAAGCTTGGAAGAAAAGACAAAGAAGTAATAATGAATCAAAATACTTTTCTATAGGGAATATATGAAGTCAACAATCGGACCACCTGTAACCTCCACAGCAGAACGTACGAAGAACGGGTTAGGAACACAATGTCTTCAAGAATCATTTGAATGGAAATTCCAAACCCCAAAGAATTTATCAAGGCGTCAATTTATGTGGTTTCTTTGTTTTTTCATTTTATGCGCCAATAAACTTAAAAAATAAAAATTCAAAAATTATAGGTAGTGCAAATTGTGAATGGGAGGATCTGTATAAGATTTCAGGTAACCCATTGGCGAGGAGGATCCGCGCCTAAATAAGGATTATGACGTCAATCATTTACTTATGCGAAAACCTTTTTGAGAAATAAGGGGCTATAATTAGTGTAATAAGATCTAAAAAAGAAATCATAACAACACTTTTATTTTCTTTTAATATATATTAGGTTTCAAGCCCGTGTAAACACGGGCCAACGTGTAATTCGATATATGGGTTTAAGATTAAGAGTAATTATTAAAATAAAACATTAGTATAGAAGTTAACACAATCTTTATTAGCTATCTTGTCGTTAGTTCATTTTGCTCAAATGTCCAGATAAGTCTATATTATCACACAATCAATTAATTAAACAAAAACAAAAATAGTTGTATATATTTGTTTAATAGTTGGTTTCACTTAGGACTGAACTTCGTAAATAGCTACAAAAAGTTAATGTCTGCATTTTGCTTCTTAGTTCTTTTGCTACTATTTTTAAAAATGAGGATATACAACATAGATTTCAAGTTCTTCAGCAGCTATTGTTGTTGCATTGAGCCCTAATAGAAGCAGCTCGATCTCCTAACTCGAATGCATCATGCAGCAAGATTGATGACCAGTCACTAACTAGAACAATGTGGTCTCTTTGTCTTGTTATTAGTCTCATATGATCACCATAGGTATTCACCTTATATATATTGTGTGCGAGGGAGTAATTACCAGAATAGGCTTATGGACATGTTCATGAAGGTTCATATTTCTTACGAATCAAGCAGGAATTATCTGTATTGTTATAAAAACATGTGTAGGTTAAATAAGATGAGGGGAAATATTCATGCTTTGCAAAGTATTGTGTGAAATATTATCAACACCATTCTTTTGTTGCTAACATGTGGAGCAAATGGGGTTAAAAATTGGGCGAGTACTTATTGTTGAGGAGTTACATTGTCTATTGACATATATACATGTAGCAGACCTAGCATACATAAGTATGTGTCTCGTAATCGTGATTTTGTGTTGTTCTTTTGATAGAAGAAAGGAAAATTAAACATGAAAAGAGTACAACAGAGTCAGAAGCACAGTTATTTGTTGCTACTTTTGTATGTGCTTATGATCATCGGTATATAGTGTAAATTCTTCATTGTAATATTTGCCTTTTGGAATAAATCTTCAATTCCTTACTTCACCTAGAATTTTTCCTACATGTGTTTAGTATATGATGTGGCTAGTGATAGTATTAAAAACATGTATAGAGTATATTTATGTTTTATTTGACCTTTTATAAGCATCTATTTTGTAACCGTAAGAGGCACACAATAGGTCATATAAATTGGTAGTTTACAAGATTGTAATGAATAGTTATAACTAATTGATTAATTGATTATTGTCTATGGGTGAATTAAACTAGTGAGAAACCTAAGGATCATGTAACGTAGTTATTCTCAATCGAAGATTTTTATCATCAATGTATCTATTTTGTTTAGGTTAGACCCAAATTAAATAAACATCAAAAAAACCTAAACTTCTTAACTAATGACACATCATAAAACTATATAGTTGAATTTATTTCAATTTTGAAATGGAACTCAAACACCAATACCAAAAAGGATTAGATACTAAAGAGGATATATATTAAAAATTAAAGTTGTGATGTGGTTTAAAAAAATTGTGATATACTAACAAAACACGAATACTCATAGAGTTGATTTTAACAATCCTCGAACAATTCCCATGTATTAATAATGTATGTATTTCCCTAAATCAGTATAACTAAGAGAGTTGTGTTAGTAACAATTTTCTAATAAGAAAATTAAAATTTAATTAAACAATTTTGGTGAAGAATTTTGCAGTATTAATTTTCTATGAAATATTAAATGAGAATTATTCATGTAAGCTTGAAAATGAGTTAATTACATATTTGGTCCCTGAGGTATGTCACTTATTACATTTTTAGTCTTTAAACTACGTTTATTACTACGCTAGACGTTCCTATTGTTTGCATTTTATTATACTGATGGTCCATTTCCACTCACTAAGCACTTAAAAAGACAATAATACCCTTTATTATTAATTTCTTATTTTTTACAACTTTTATTGAATTTAAAATTTGATTAATAATTAGATATTATTAATAAATTAATTAAATAACTTTAAATAGCCACCAGATCATCCCCCACTATAAAGTTTAACCACCACCGCCACTTTTACCACCATAACCACTAGGTCCACCATCACCAACAAATCAAACAACCGTCACCACCACCAACATCCACCTTCTACAACCTCTACCCAACCACCCTCGTCTAACAACCGAATGAAGAACAAGAACACCAAAAGTTCAAATGAAGAACAAGATCTGAAAACCAGATCTGAAAATCGATGCCAACACAACAAGAACACCGAAAGTTCAAATGAAGAACCAGATCTGAAAATTGATGGCCATACAAACCCTAATCGAAACCCCCACCAAAAATACACACCCAATCGAAAGAACAAGTTCTGAAAATCCAATGAAGAACAAGATCTAAGAGAGAGAGAATGACTAAACAAACCCTAATCGAAACTCCACCAGAAAAACTAATCAACGGCTACACAAGAACCTTAATTGCATGAAAAGTAGGTGTCGGTGATGCGGTAGTGGAGGAGAGGGTGATGGCGGTGTGCGGCAGTGAAGAAGAACCCCAAACCCTAATCCAAAAAAAACCCACTTCCAGGTGGTGTGCGGCGATGAAGAAGGGAGGAGAGAGTGATGTTGGTGCTATGTGACGTTGGTGTAGTCACACACACACTGTTGTGGTGCTGCTCCGGCGAGGTTGGTGGCGACATTTACTGTAGAGAGAGAGATGATGGATTGAGGGTGGTGATGTGAGGGAGAGGCGGTGGTAGCTTCCGGCGACAATTAGGGCGGTGGTTTCTTTTGAGAAAGAGAGCTGTTAGAGAGAGAATAGATAGGGATGGGTGAGGTTGGTATCTCATATAATATATATATATATATATATATATATTATAAAGTATATAAATAAATAACATATAATATTCTTTATGAGTTTTAATAATATTTGAATTATTTAAATTAGAAAAAATAATAGAAAAAGGAAATAAGGGGGTGTTTGGTATGGGGAAAGGGAAAGGGAAAAGAGGGTTTATCTTGTTTGGGTGTATTTGAGGCGGAGAAATGGAGAGAAAAGAGGGTTTCTCTTTCCCGGTTGTCTTTGTAAAATCATTTCTCTCCATTTTGAGGAGAAAAGGCAAGAAAAGGCGAGATTGTTGTCGTTGTTGCGATGTCAATGGCGTCGATGTCGTCGTCGTCGTCGCGATGTAACCCTAATCGTCGCCGTCGTCATCGCAATGTAACCCTAGTCGTTGCCGTCGTCGTCTGTTGCGATGTTGCCGACGTGTTTACGGCGATGTCGTCGTGCGATTGAACGTCGTCGTTGTGGTTGCGATTTCCGGCGATGAACCCTAATTTTTGGTCGTCGTTGTGGTTGCGATTTCCGGCGATGAACCCTAATTTGTGGTTGCGATGTCTGTTGCGATTTCCGGTTGCGATGTCTGTTGCGATTTCTGTCGATGGAACCCTAGTTTATGGCGATGATGAGTTCCGGCGTCGGCTTGGCGGCGTCACCGCCGCCACCGACGAGCTTCCGGCGACCTGAGCCTAATTTCTCGTTTTCATTCCTTAATGGTACCAAACAAGAACACGTTTTACTCATTTTCATTTCTCCCTATTTCTATTTCTTTCCTATTTCTATTTCCATTTCCTCCTTTTTCTTTTCCCCTACCAAACATGGTATAGTGGTATTTTCAATTGATAATGTAAGGATATTTTAGTCGTTTCAATTGTATAAGCGTAACAAAATGAAAAAAGTAGGACATGTAGCTTAAACATACTGGGAACCAAATATGTAATTAACTCCTTGGAAATAGAATCATCGGAGCTTCCTAAACAGTAAAGTCACCGCAGTAGAATGGGGAAGAGGAATATAGCGATCATTATTAACATCGTCTGCGTTTTAAGGTTTACCAGCGCCTATGAATCACCGCAGTACACCGTGATTCACTCCGAATCGGAATTTGAGATCAGATTGTACAGAGAGTCGGTCTGGATGACTGCTCCGGTTAAAGAAATTTCGTTCAGAAAAGCTACCAACGATGGCTTCCACAGGTCGGTTTCCCCCTCACTGCTTCATGATTTTCTTATCAAATTATCGATTTCTTATGTAATTTGCTTGTTGATTCATGAGCTCTGGAAATATGGATGGAATATGATGCTTCGTGTTTTGAATAGTTAAATTTACCAACATGTAATCGCGCTTTCAATTTTGTTATATATTGAAATTGATGCTCCTTTGATCCTCTCCTAGCTACGATATAGCTTTGATGTGATTTTGGCGTATTTTTGTTCCATGTATTTGAACCTCCTGTAAAAAATTTGAATTGGTTTGTACTGACATACATCTCAAGGATTAAGGTCTAAGTGGAGAATGTATTTCCAATAGTGATTTTAGACTTTTAGTAGAAACAATTGGTATTGGTATCCAATATGTAATAGTCCAATGATTTACCTAATGTCAGTTTATAAATCACAAGTTATCCTCTACAACTCTTTACCTAATGTAGTTTATCTTGAAACCAAACATAGCTACATAGAATTTCACCTGAAAAGCTTACAGGAAAAAGGAACTTTCACAAATGCACTCACACAGTCTTGTTCTCAGGTTGTTCCAGTATATTGAAGGTGCAAACTTGAACAATTCCCGTGTATCAATGACAGTGCCCGTCTTAACAAGCCTTGTACCAGGAGCAGGACCTCTTGACTCATCAGCATATTTCGTGTATTTCTATCTCCCCACAGAGTTTCAAACCATACCTCCACTTCCTCTTCCTGAACTTAACCTAACACCCGATTCATGGCCCACCACTTGCAAAGCAGTCCGTCAATTCTCGGGTTTTGCCAGAGATAAGAACGTGGTTGAAGAGGCTGAGAAGCTAGCCACCAGCTTGAGCAGGTCTCAATACTCTACTTCTTCCTCTAGCAACATTGCATACTCAATTGCACAATACAATTCTCCACTAAAGTTCTTTGGGCGAGTAAATGAAGTTTGGGTGGATGTTGATGGCTGTGAATCCACTAACGTGGCTGCATATTGAGATTCTGTAGACAATAGGCTGGGGTTTGCCAATATTTTAACCAACTGGCTCGTGTCGTCTCACAACCCAAGTCTATACTTGGGTTATACCACAATACTTGTAATGTGCCTGTGTGTGTGTTTCGTTTGTAATTATGGTGGAATAATTATGAGCTCCCACGCAGTTGGGCTGTCGGGAGTTATATTACCTAATATGCAGTTCCTACCGATCCTATGTTCAATGTGTTTTTGTCCTTTAGTACTTTCATTGCAGTGTCAAGTTTATTTGCTTGTGATTATGATCCTCCTTTTAATTTGAGAGAGCTAAATGAGGTCAAAATGGTATTAACAACAAAGCTTGCTATTCAAACCTATGACCTTAGCTGTTTGAACTCTTGTCTCATGTTACCGTACTTGTTTTATGTGACAAGATTGACTCGTTTACTTAAGAATTTGTTGATACAGGTTATGCTTTATCTTTAAGAGATTAAATGAGTAAGGCAAGAAAAATTCAGTTATAATTTATAAGGGAAATGGGTCAAATGGGTTGCAAGTCTTTTAAATTGTAATTTCTATAAAACCTTTTAGATGGTCATGTTCATTATTAATATTTATTTTAGAACAGCAGCAAATTTATATACCTGAAAATTTATAGTACACCTAATGGTGGTCCTGTTAATTCTTGCGAGACTTAAAAGTAGATGGGATCTGGAACAGAATGTCTAAACAAGCAATCCCTTAAGCAAAAAAAAAAAAATTGCAGCCAAGTACCTAAGCATTGCAAATACAACATAAGCCAAAAACCAAAGTTCCCTGACCAAACATAAATTACGAACAGCAGCCTTGGCAAAACAGCAACTCAAACTGATCTAGGCACAAGAGCCAGAGAAACCAATCTATCTTTTTAGGCTTGCTTCTACCTGAGAGCCAGCCGAATACTTGCAGACGCAACTCAAAAAAATGACCTGCCCTGTTTCTTATTTTCTTGAGACCGTTTGGAGCCTCCAAATGAAGTACAAAGTAGCGGACACCGCTGCGTTCCATCTTTCAGAAATCATGTTCATTATTTTTGAAATTATATCAATTGTAATTTTGCTTTTCATTACATGCCTGTTATTTACAAAAATTTGGATAAAAACATCTCAGGTCAAACCAGTCTAATACAGCTCGTTCTAAGGCAAATGAAAGAAGCACCCCTCTTTGACTGTTTACCTAATCCATTTACCCCACCCATTTTGCCACGGCAAGTGCCTAACTAGGTATCACAAAAAATAACAGAAGAGCTCCATCATTATTCACAAATCTTTAAAAAAAATAAGAATCAATTTGCTGTTTTACTAGTTGGTTTACATGAATGAATCAACTGTCACAAGTCTATACACTAGGCAGGCCGACGTTTAGGACTGATATAAGATGGCAAAGATGTCACCTTCCTTCCTAACATTGGCAGCTTAATCTGGGTGTGATACACAACGAATAGAAGGAAAACAAGAACAACAAAAAGAAAATAGGGTGAGAATAAAACCCTCCTAAATCTTGCGTAAGAAACAAAACTAGCTCTAGTAGTGTCGCTAAGCTGCAAGGCTTTTCCTTCAACCAATGCAGCTCCTAAGGTCCAAGATACTTCTCCTGGACCAAATATAATCTCCCTATCACCAACACGGAGGTTGTTTTCAAGGAGTGAAACCATATAAGGAACTCGAAAACATAGAAAATCAGCATACTTTTGATTTATCGGCATTTTGGTCAAACCAGACGATCTTGAACATAGTTCCTGCCCTTTCTCCCGGATCTTAGATAAATTTGTCGGTTCCCTTAAGTTTAACAAATTGTAAACAGCAAAGAATCCAGATAAGGCGTGGAAACGTGCAACTGAGTGAGTTCCTCCAACCAAATTGAGCATGTTTTCACCTGCAACAGAAGTTGGTGAGTTAGTTTCTATCCCCTGATACCATATAAGGGTCCCAACTACATCAAGAAACTTATCAATTTATATGACCCGTAAAATTCCAAGTGCCAACTTTGACCTGTTACTTAAAAACGGGTTGTTTCAGTTGTGTTTTATCTTAAACGGGTCGAATGGGTAAGATAAATTGTTTTGATTGAGAAAACAATAAGTCAAATGGGTCAAACAAGTTGAAAGTCATCTCAAGTCTATCTTATCAGTTCCTCCTAAATTGTTTAACCCAAGGATTTAGGTCTATGATTGTAATAACATTGATCTGTAACATGGGTAACACATTAATTGTTCATTAAAAATGTTAAGAACAGGGACAGAGAGTATTTGTGGGTCAACACAACACAACCCAACACAACCCATTCCATCCAGCTTGCCATCACTACATAAAATATAATGATGAAAAGCATGTAAAAAAGAAAGAACAAAACTGTTTAGTTTGAACTGACCATTTCTTGAAGATAGTTCTGTGCGGTGTGAAGCATCTGATAGCTTTGACCAGTCTGATGAACTGCTTGAATTAATGGCTGCAGCTCTTGCTAGCACTTTGCACTTCTCCCAATCTGGCTTCCCAACTAGACGCAAGGACAAAATGTTGTTCTCTCTCATTTGCCTAGTTGAATTTCCTTCAAAGCATCCATGGCAAGTGTAGTTTAGTCTAAATCCGTTACTGAGACAAGGATGGCTGATCTCAAAAGTTCCAAAATCTTGTTCTATAATTGCTTGTGAACGACTCAGCATAACAACGGTTCTATCAAAAGCTTCATTCAATCCAAAAGATGGTAATGAGGCTGCCATAATCAGGTGCTCAAAAGAACCAACCTTTGATCTGAAAACACCACCTCCGCCATCATGATTACCCACCGCTGGCTCTTTGATTTCTGTTGCTACCTGCAATGAAGAACCTCCGAGATCAAGAAGACCCAAAGTGGGCAATCTTGATGAATTCCCAAATATACCCATGTGATGATTTAAAGCAATCCAACCATAGTAACCTTCTTCTTCCCCACTCAAAACCCTAATCCAATCCTTCTTATGCTTAAACTTGTGTAACTTAACAACAGCCTCGATATCATCCAAAACCCCCCTAGCAATGTCTTTACTGAGCCTTCTTAATCCGGCTGTAGCCAACACAAAAATTGGAGTATCTCTATGTCTATCTAAAGGCACCCATTTTTCAGCCCTGCGAATCAATGGCTCCAAAGACGCCTTAATCCCAGAAGCATTTCCTACAAATTTATCTAAACCAGGTTCGGTTTGCATACAATGGTATGCACAACCATCTTTCTGATCATCCGTCTTTGTTGAATTATCAGGAAAAGAATGTAACAAAATTGGGAATTCCCAATTCCCATTAGTTGTAACACCATTTTTTGGCCTCCACTCATATACATTTACTCTTGTTCCACTGCTTCCACAGTCCAACACAACATTGAAATATGAATCATTTGTCGCAAACCCTGGACTACGAAAAAAGTAATAACCAAGAAGTATCAACAGTACAGCTGTTACAATGAAGATAACCAGTTTGAATACTCTAGAATGATGAAATACCCCCCAAATTGGAAGCTTTGTTTTTGAAGGGGATTTCGGTTCCATTGGAAAACAATTAACATAGAGTAAGTAAAATGGTATAGTAATCTACATTCTCGTTCTTCATTCGACGATTCAGAAAGCAAAAGATGGGACTGCCGATGTGGAGTAAGTAACCACGGGATTGTTACGGGATGCGGTGCACCAGCGATGCTAGTATGATCTGACTTTTGGATGCCTAGATAGAACAATGGATTGCAAAACTAAATCAATCTGTGAATTACTCAATCACATACCTTCGCCTTCTTTGAAATCTAAATTCACAGCCTTACGATCCTAAGGTTTGGAATCACATACCGGCGATCACTCCGTTTGTGCAGATCGTTGAATCTGATGGTACCAGAAAAGTAGAAAACCTTCCGCGGGGGTGACGCAGTCATCGACGGTCTGAAGTACGACGTCGTTAAAGCGCTTCGTTTGTTTATCGCCTATTGCGTAGCGCATCCAATTTTTATTTTTATTTTAATAAATATAAATGGTAGAGAGGGTCAGATGGATAAATAGAGAATGGTAGGGAGGGATAAAAGAAGGATGAAAAGAAAAATAATGTGGCGTTAGGGGTGTGTATGTGACCTGTTAGATTGAAAAAACTGACGAACCGGTTCGAATCAGACCGAGACCGGTCCGGATCAGGACTGGTCTGTCCGGCCTTCAGTCCTTGTTTTTTATAGATCTTGGGTTTCGGTCCGGTCCGGTTTTGTTTAATATAGTGTATAAAACAATCAATAAACTGAAAAAACCAACTAACCGGACCTGACCAGACCGGGACTGGTCGGTCCGATCTTCAGTCCTAGTTTTTTATACATCGATTTCGGGTTTCGGTCCAGTCCGGTTTTTGAACCGATCTCACCCATATGTGACGCTAGTATGACAAGAAGAAGAAGGAAATTAATGTACATGATCTAACCGTGTCCTAAAATTGGTGGGTTTTTTCATGAGACGTTGTATTCATATTTGTTTTTAACTTATAAAAAATAAGATTCTTTAAAATGAGAAAAAAAATTGTGGATTTCATTTTATTATCGTTCAGAGATTAGGACGATGAAGTAATAAGAGTTAGGGTTGTAAACGAATAGAACGTTTATGAACCGTTTGTGAAATTGTTCGGCGGGAAGTTCGTTTATGTTCGTTTGTTTAATAAATGAACGAACATAAACAAAAATTTTCGTTCGTTTATATTATATATATTATATTATATTTATGTGTGTTTGTATATAGTATTTATTTGTGTTTAATAATGTTGGATTTGTATTATAGCGTGTGTTCTTTCGTTTACATTTGTTTATTATTTAAATGAACGAACAAAAATATACATGAAGTAATCAATCTTTTAAACAACCGAACACAAATGCTCGTTCATTTATCGTTCGTGTTTGTTTATTTGTTCGGTTAAAGTTAAACGAACGAACACAAACACAGAAATCCGTTCGTGTTTGTTTATTTGTTCGGCTAAAGTTAAATGAACGAACACAAGCAGCCCTAATAAGAGTCAATAAAAAGAAATATAATTTTTTTTATAAGCTCGTTTAATATGATAGTAATAAAAGTTTGTATTTTAGATAAAATTCGGGTGGTTTTTATGATTGCTAATTAAACAAACCATTTCAATGTTTCGAACAAAAAATCAAACAAACAATTCATGGATGGTGCTTGTACAGGAAAACAAACTTTAAAATGTTTGGTTTCTATCGCTTAATCATGTTAAATATTTCTAGTCGCGTTTCTTATGATTTTACACTACTTTTTTAGCCATCTATGATTGTTTTTGTAACCGTAAATTAAAACCTTTGTTAACTATCCAACGGTACAAACATTCGTCTACCATTTATTGAGTGATAGAAGGTACAAACCAATACAACTTAAATCACACCCTACCAAAGCAAACCCAATCAACACAAGTATAGTAAGCCACTCATTCTTTACCAAAAACATGTATGACATCCTTTTCCAAGAATAATGTTTTAGCTTTAATTTTTCTAATCCTTTTAGATACTCAAAAACTATGGTCACACACATTGCTTTGAGTACAACCAAACAGAGCATGCAATGTAGATACTAAACCCAATATTGTCTCTTGTCTTCACTCAATTGATCAAGCATTCTCTACACACTTGTTCTCTGACCCATTTGCGCCATTGTTCTGTTTGCAAATTGCATGCAATTCTTCCAAAAGTGGAATACCTTTAACCCAAGAATTCATCGTCTTCAATTCATCTTTTCTTCTTATTCCTTCTTTTTACTTTGAAAATCCAAAAGATTAGAGTACCAATTATTCAAAAGGTTTTCCATCTCACACACACACACTATGACGAGCCATCATTACATAAGTGAACAACATCTTCCTAGCATCAATATCTTATATTGCACGCGTGTCTAATCCAAACTTGTTTAATGCTACAATAGACTCGATCTTCGTAGTCAAATTGGCGATAGTTTCTTCCTACAAATTGAAGAGTGACGATCAAACAAAATGATGGCACAATTGTGGTCGAGATTAATCTATAATGGTGTGAAAGCTTGTATTTGTATAGCTTTTTTCTAATGGTGTGAAATCTGCTTTAATTGATGTTCTTCCATATATTTTTATAATATTCCAAGCTTCAATCCAGTATTTAAGGTGTTCATCACCATCCTACCCATAAAGTCATAAGCCCTTGTGTTTATACCCTCCATTTTTCTTTCCCTTACCCAACGCCACATCAACACCACATCATTCTCTCTTTCATTTTCTTTACCCCACCCAAAATAAGTGTTATACATTCCCTTTTACTACCCAAACTTTCCCAACTTTTTTTATATTGACAAATATTAAAAAAAGACGTTGAGGGGGGTTGGGGGGTTTGGCATACTCTCAGTCGAGTAATGATACCCGAGTAATGTACCCGATGCCACTACTCGAGGTCCTTGTTTTGGTGTTCCCGATGGACTCGATGGTACCCGATGGAGATCGGGAACAACATAACGTTTGGTCTAAACACCACATGCTTTCTACTAATGACACTCCGACCCATCTCGTATATCACATGTATAACTATAAATTTGGCTCACCGAGCTTTGACCTAAGTTCCTTCTAATGATTTCTCTAGTTGTTTGTACATCGCTAGAGAGTGAATCAAGCGTCTCAACTGTAACATCCAGAGTTTCGAACCAAGTTTAACCTTTTCAAATGTCATTTTATAAATATTTGCCAACTAACAACGAAAGCTAAAATATAAAACGTTAACGACCACCGGGTCAAAACAAAATTTTAATCAATACATAAGTCAATTAAATGAATGTGTCACATTGGTGTTACATAAATTCAAATACCGCCAACCATTAATAAAAGCTTGACATGCATCCTAATAACTTTGCATAAGAGTATTTATAACCCTTACACCAATCACACAGTCATATCAATTTTTTCCCACCACTCAGACCCGTAAAAAAAAATAGAGTGAGAAAGGGGTGAGGTATGGGGTGGGAAGGGGGTGGAAAGGGGTGGGATGTTTTCAAATGCATACCACACTAGGTGGTGGGGTATTAGAGGTTAAAATAGGCCCACACTTAATTTATCTCTCTTTTTTGTTTTTCTTTTTTATTTAAGGCCTTGTTTGTTTTTTTAAATAAGGTCTTATTTTAAGGAAACGTCTACGGATGCGCAGACGTTTCTGATAAGCTTGTTTGTTTTTTCATAGAAACGTCTGCGTGCCCGCAGACGTTTCTAATAAGGTTGTTTGTTTTTTCGTAGACATAAAACCTTATTCTGTCTTATTTTTGCTTATTTTGAGAAACTAAAATTTATAGCTTTTTTTCGCAGACCTTCTCAATTTTAAGACCTTCTAAACCACATCTTCTCCTTAAGACGTGAAATAAGACATAAGACATTTATGTCTTCGAAAACAAACAACACCTAAGTGAGTTTTGATTGGCTAATAGGTATTTTAAGTGGGCCTCATAATTTAATGTGGTGAGAAGTAATCGCTACGAGATTGAGTGGTGGGAAAAAAAACTGACGTGATGATATATTGAGTGTGAGAGTTACAAATACTCTAATGGTCACTACTCACCACATCAAAATCTAAGACCTACTTAATATCTAAGTACTTAATTTTGAAAATAAAAAAGAGGAAAGAGAGAGGAGAAAAAGAGGTTGATTTACTGGGAAAACAGTAAAACAAAAGAAGATATATAGACCTCACCCACATTGTAACCCCCATCATGTGACTTCCACCCCACAAAGCCGCCACCATGAAACTGTGGTGTGACTTGATGTTTGAGCCGCTTCTACCCCTTCCTCACCCCTTCAGCCACACCCCTTACTCTAAGCGGTTAGAACTCACGAAGGCAGCCTATTGCAACATGTAAAGGAAAGACAACATATAGGGAGTTAGAAACAACTAGCTAGTGAGTAAAGGCACCAACTACATCATATAAGGCATGTCATCATCAATTTTGGCATGTAACATGTTCATAATGGCACACAATACTAATCCTGAATTCCTGATCACAAGTCCTTAAATTGGGGAATAACCACATCAACCAACAAGGTGGGATAGTGAATGATCCACCATACATCGTTAAGAGGCCCCTGACACGACAAGACTCAACTCAAATAACTAGGGTTGACCATACTTATATTGTTAGCCCCTTACTCCGTCAAGGGTCCCAGACATACCGTGACAAAAGCCGACCTACACGAAACGACTAACCGGCAGTCATAACTTGTTGATAATCTCAGATGACAATCATGTTCACCTCTTACACAATTATCATGATCAATACAACCACACAAATAATTAACATGTAAACGAAAATGCAAATAACTCAAGACACATACCTTGCTCCTTCAATCTTGATTCCTTTTCAATTAGTTGATTAGAAGCGTTAAATACGATTGCTTAGTCAATTGCAACACCAAATTGTTTATCTTCCTTCTTGTTATTTATAGGAAGCCAAAAAGAAATGAAGAAAGCATGAAGCTTTCTTAAACCATAAGGTAACCGACTCTTATGAGTCAGCTTATCTATCTAAGCTGGTATATTGCTTCTCTATATGACTTACAATTTATTCATAAATGTGCTATAAATTTTCGGTGGAGAATTATTTAAAGGCACTATTTCAATCTATCCAATCTAATATATATATATATATATATATATATATATATATATTAATTAAAAGAAAAGGAACGTGACATCATTTTTTTAAAATTAATTTCCACCGATCAAGGATTTCAAAAAAATCCCTTAAAATTATGAGATAATCACATCATATTTTTAAATCCTCTTTTCCTTCTAAAATATGGTTCCTATCATCTTTTTAAAAAAAAATAATTTTCACCAATCAACATCAAGAATTTCAAAAATCTCCCTTAAAAATAGGAGATGATCACATGATCTTTTTAAAACCTCTATTTATTCAAAATTCCTTCTAAAATACAATGCCTCACATTAAACCTACGGCTTCATTTTGTTTATCGACACTTATTCCTGTCATTTTTTTGGTTAATCGATATCTCATTCTTCTTCCTCTACCTTCTACATGTAAGATTTTCGATTGATGATATATTAAATCAACGAGCAAAAGCTAATTTAGGTAAGAATGTTGATGATATTACTAATATTCCAAGATTGAAGTTGATTATATCATATCCTAAAATACCATTCAAGTTCAAAAGAAGATAGTTTTCTCTCCTGGTTTGTTTTGCAATGACGATTAACAAAAGGCAAGCCAATCATTGTCTAATGTTGGATTGTTTTTAAGACGGTCCGTTTTCTTTCATGGACAGTTATACATCGCGGTTTCTAGAGTGAAGAGTAATGATAGTTTGAGAGTTCTAATTTGCGATAAAGAAAGCAACCCTACTAATAAAACCATGAATGTTGTTTATAAAGAAATTCTACAGAAAATATGATCACGATGTTATGTATGAATTTCCGAATTAGTTTAGATTTACTCATTTTTAAATACATTCTATATTCTATATATGTTTTCAGTTTTATTTTCTATACACCTTAGTAATCTAAAAAACCTAAAAAAAATTAAAACCGACTTAAATCATCTCCGTGTTAATACATGAGGTGTTACTTGTTAGCTAGTAATTTATAATTGCAACATAACAACTTAACTTATAATCTTATATAAAGAAAACTCGAGACTAACTAAGCAACTTGTTTTTAATTTCAGTAGTTACCAAATATATAATACCTTCTAAGTCAAACAATCAATCACGCGTACATGGAAATGTTTGCTTTTATAAGTGAAGTTTATATTTTATAAGTGAAGTTATCTGTGAAATGTTTATATTCAAACTGTGTATAAAAGCAAATTTCCCTCTATTCCTGCAAATTCCATCATATACTTGGCTTTTAAATGAAGTTACAGGGTGGTTGCTTTCAAGTGCATGTGCAACCGTGCTCGTTTGCTGTTTAGAAACTATTGACATCAAGGTACTTAAAAAGGCAGGACTATATTTGTGAGGCAGGAAAAATTTCCTCTTTGTAGAATCAGAGATTCCATCAGAGATTCCAATTCCTTCAGAAACATTCTGCGAACCAAACGCCACCTCAGGTGATAACATTGAAAATCAATAAGATGAGTTGGATTAGGCCACTCTCCACTTCGCTCCAATCTACCTGAATCTCAAAGCATTAGCGAGCTTCTGCACTTTAAATAAACTCACAAACGGGTTGAAAAATGAAAGAACAGTCACCACCACTCCCACCTGACTGATCTCCCTTTTTGTTGTTGTGTGTGTCCAATTTGGGGGTATTTATTTGACGACTAAACTAATGTATAAGCGGCCTGTTTTACTCCTAAATCAAAACATCAGTATAGGATATCACAATGCAATATTTTCCCACGAAGTCAAACAATTCAAGATTGTATCTTTAGAGAAATCAAACACTTAAGATAGGTGTCCAATTGACTTAGTGCACAGAAATTCTCCTCACATAAATCATCTGATCAAATTCAGCTTCAAGAAAAATAAAAACTTGGACCGATAAATCCACTATAAACTAAGAAATCATTGATAAATTTCACAGATAACTTCACTTAAAATATAAAATATAATTTCACAAATTTTAATTTGCTTTTATCTTACATTTTATACATGGAGCTAAACATTTCACTTATAAAATATAAGCTTCACATGTATGCTTTTAAGTTTATTGTTTTTTAGTTTGAATATGTTCAGTTTGAAGCAGTACTATGGCATATACTATGAACTTCAACAACACTAAAGGCTAAAGTTTACAACTCTTTATTAACTGTCATTAATGAAATTTCTCATGCTATATGTTTGGAGGTATTATTAAATGCTAACAAATATAGTTATAAGCCATAGATAGATAAAGATGCATGAGAGCATATCACCAGCTTAGCTGAAAAAAATATGTATACAAAGATTCAAGAAGAGAAAGCAGATTTTATATATGTAGACAAATGAGATTCAAGAAGAGAAAACTAGGACAAATCAGATTATATATATGAAATTCAATTATATAGACAAATCAGATTCAAGTGGTCTAACTCTGTAGACAATTATATATATAGTGAAAAGTTCATTTGAGAACCGTTCTTATTGCGAGAACCAATCTTAGCCATCCAATTCCCCCTCCTTCAATTGGATTGTCCACCCATAAATTCCTTACATGCACCCTGCCACACTCAATCCCCCCACGCTCTTCATCCATGAATTCCATTATCCAAAATCAATGGCTAGGATTGGTTCTCGCGGTTCTCGCAATAAAAACGGTTCTCAAATGAACGTTCCCCTATATATATATATATTATATATATGAAACTAAGACTTTAGACCATACGTTGATAAGTCATTTTCACTCAATTTCCAATTTGTTGTCCAAATTAGTCATATATTTTTCTTCAGTTGATATGAATTTGAGGTATACACTAACATTCATACAGTTACTGAAGAACACATCATAGCCATGTTTACGTATTACAGTAAATTCAAAAGTTGAATGTGTAAAAAGTATCTAACTTAATAGAATTCTATCTCATGCATTTGATCAACTTTTTTTAGTGATTAGTCTAATTTTGTTCTGAAAATTGATCAATCTATGATTAGAGTGTCAAATCTGAATACCCCATTGCTCATAATAGTATAAACATAGTTTGTAAGCAACCATGTCAGTTGAGTGTAGAAACAAAAGTTATACTAACCATGGGCTTCGATTCTTCAAATGTTCAGTCGATTGACTATTTATCAACTATCGAGGGTGGATGCTTAATTGAGGGCTGTATGAATCAAGGGCTTCAATCGGGGGCTTCAACCAAAGTTATCGAGGACTTCAATTGAGGGCTAAATGACAGGGCTTCAATGGAGCGCTGTATGAGAGCAGGAGGGCTTCAATCGAGGGCTTCAAGCGGTGATTGGATGAATATGGCGTCGTGAACTTGCAACCGCCAAATACCACCCGTCGTCCAAATGCTTCAATTGACCGATGAGACTGAGAGAATGAAAACGGTGATTCGTAGAAGAAGGCGTCGTCAACTTGCAACCGCCCAATAAGACCAATTTGTTTAACGCCTGGTTCTATTTGTTACCTATTTTAACCCAGGTGAAAAAAATCAAGGCCCATTTAATCCAAACATTTATATTAATAGTTCAAATGGACCAAAAAGTGAATGAATGGACAACTTTTGCCAACTCTAGTACTGGTTGATAGTACATAAAATTGTTATGTATGACCAATTATTTGTTATGTAAGTATCATCATCGTGAAAATATTTTTGATAATAAAGAAAGTAAGTATTTAGTGATGTTGTTACGTGATGCAAACCCATTTGTTAAATTAAAAGCAAGTTACATAATTAATCTAATGGTAGACAACGCGACTTTTCAAACAAAGCCTTGACTATATCCAAACTCACTTTGACTTCATAATTTAAGACCCTGTCTTGTTATGTTTTTATTATTTGGGCTTTAGCCTTTTTCCGGTGCTCGCTCGACCCACACACACAACCCCTTCGATTCCCCTTCGCATCACTTCTCTCCACCACACACACACGCCCACGGAAACCCAAATTCATCGGAATACCTAACGCCACCGTCTTCCTCCCCTTCTCTGTCACCGCCTCCTTCTCAATCTCCTTCTTCTTGCTGCTATCGCTTTCGAAGATCGCAGATCGGACTCGTAATTCTAGATCCGAATTATCTATCCCCGGTGAGCATTTTCTCTTCGTACATATGTGCGGTTTTCCTTTTTTTTAATCGTAAAATTTCATTGTTGTTTCTCAGTTCTTGTTAAATTGGAGTTGAAAAAATTAGGGCTCGCAGGTCTGATTATGTTTATAGAGGAAGTACTTTTTGCTTCTTTTTTCTTTCCCCGTTAGCGTAAGGCATGACCTTGGACAAATGCATCAAGTTCTATTGTGAATCGATTTGTATTCATACACGGATGCTATATGGCGACACTGGCATACTTGCTGATGGCGGATGCTTTTCTTTTCGTTATTTTTTTGTTTTTTTTTCTTTTTTCTTTTGTTGATTTAAGACACGATGAATATAGACTGGGTTGCCATATAAGTATAAAAAAAGTACATGACATTGAAAGTTCATTAGTGATATGTTGGAACTACGAACATGTTTTTGCTCTGAGTTATTAGAACTAATGACATTAAAGCAAACAATATTTCTCAAATTCCCCTTATCGTTTGATTATGTACATGGCTGTATGCTTTCAGAAATTAATGGTAGGGGGGTTGCTTGAGAACATTGTGTGAAAACTGAAAAACAAGTTGCTGGAACCTTATGTCTTTGAGTTGATGGTAGATCATGTGGACTACAGGTTCACTTCATCTACTGTCAAGTTTATTATACTAGATAGCACCTGCTGTTTAGTTTTCTCATTTCTAAAATCTAAGATTGTAATCAGTTATTGTTAGAATTTAGAGTGTTTCTGGATGGCGATGTCTAGTTACCTCTGTCATTAGCAGCTAAGCATGATATGATGTCTAGTCTTTGCTAGCATCTAGCTATAGGGAAGCCAGACTATTGCATATTTTGATGTTTTCCATCGAAAAGAATAGGAAAAAAGTAAAAAAATGGGAAAAGAGCTAACTTTATAGGCCCGGACTCTACTTTCATCTTGTTGTTCCACTATATGCTTTGCATGACATGCATGATGAAACTTAGTGCTTTATTTGTTTGCTAACGGATGTGAATCAGGAATTGATCAGATCAACACTACATCTGCATGTCAATATACCTATCATGAACTAAACTACGCATGGGAATATTTCCACATACTTATATAAATACTGAAGTATATTTTTTCAGCTTTTCTCTGGGTACCCTTTGGGCATGAGTTCAAAATGAGTCGTAAAGGTTGGTACGAGAGTGTTGCTACCATTAAAACTGTGTTTGCCGATAGTGGTTACAGTTACCTAATTACATGATTGAAGATTTCTTCATGTTCTTGATTCTCGTTACTATATTGCAAATCGTCTCTTACTTCTACCTAGATGCTGATAAATCTCGCCTTTCATAGAAAAAAAGATACCAATAAATCTTTGACGAAAGTCTTGTTGCTATTTGCTAATTGGTATCCCTAGAAGATTCTCTTAGATTCACTCATTCACCCAATTCCAAGTCTACCTCATTGACATATATAAGAATGATATTGATTACAATTTCCTTAATCATTAGTTTGACTAACATGATTTTATCTCCTTGTTCTAAACATATATTTGTTTATAATGACAAGAAAATTGTTCTAGTATAAAGACGAAATTGGCCCATATTTTAGTATGGTATATATTGGGAGTTTTTCTTCAAGCTCTTGTTCAGAGCGCATTGTGTTTAAAACATTATTTTTATTTACGGGCTTTAGTTGGTAGACTATACAACTGCAAAAGCTGACTTAGGTGTTAGGTTGTTCATGTTGTATCCTCATATAACAGCTCTTGTTGCTAGGCTGAATTAAAGTCTATATTTTTTTATAGTAAAAAAGCAAAATCTCTGATTTTATGATCTTATCTCCAGGTTTTATTGACACTTCTTGGATGACCTTGGAACTACATTTGAACAATGACATCGAGTATGTTGGCCGGAGAACGGAGGTATATTTTTTCACTTATATATGTGTTGCATCTGAATCTTAGTTGCATTTTACATATCTTTATATCGCAAAGCTTGTAACTCTTGAGTGGAAGAACGCCAAATAGGTTGGAAAGAGTATTTGTTTCAGACTTCTCGTTTACTTTCTATTATCGGTTTTGCTATTTTTTCCTTTCCTCAGACAGTATGGGTCACAATTATAGGTGATGGTTTTGTATATGGAATTGTTAATCGGTTAATCCTATGGAAGACATTGTGAACCAAGTGGAGAGTTTACAACTTAGTATAAAATTTAGAATCAATTATGGTATTGCTTAGCAGTTGGGATATCAAAATACAATGTAATATTTACAATATTGAAGGGAAAGGTGAATATTAGGATGAAATTTGCAAACTAAATTAAGGAAATACTGATAACAGAAGGTGACGTCTTTTAGAGAGGCCTCTAATGCATCGGCTTAAACCAGCTTAGGGCATTTCTCAGAAGGATCAATGAGATTAATCCACTTTTTTTTCATTGTTTTCTGTTTTAGGTGGGCCTCTGCAAGAAGAGGCGGCATGACTGTCTTGGGCAAAGTTGCGGTTCCTAAACCTATTAATTTACCGAGCCAAAAGTATGCTTTTACAGCTGTGTTATGATCAGTTATCTTAAGATTTACGTGGTAATATTCTAAATTTCTAATGATTTTTGTGCTGCTGTTTTAAGGTTAGAAAATCACGGTCTAGATCCAAATGTGGAAATTGTTCCCAAGTGAGTTGTACTTTCCATTAACATATTCTTCCATAAGACTTTTACCCTTTCACTTTACTTTTTGCTGCTACTGCTGCTTCTTTCTCTGATTCTTGAAGTGATACCCATGTTTGTTACTAACAGGGGTAGCCTAAGCTGGGGAAGCCGACCATCATCATCATCGGCATCAAATCCTTGGGGTTCATCAGCAGTATCTCCAAATGCTGATGGTAATACTGTTTCGCCGCATGGCCGTCCTTCATCTGGTGGAGGCCTTAGCCGACCATCTACTGCTGGCAGTGATAGACATGAGTCTACATGGGGTCCGAATTCTAGGCCATCATCTGCTTCGGGGGTAATAACATCAAACCAGTCATCGCTAACGTCCTCTCGCCCACTCAGTGCAGAGACAAGACCAGGAAGCTCGCATCTATCTCGTTTTGCCGAGCCTGTATTTGATAATTCTGTGGCATGGGGCCCCAATGGTACTGCAGATAAGCTTGTAAGTTATTAGTCTGATTCTTTCTGTCCTGTAACAGATGTGTTGTTTTTCAGAGTTTTTTATGCTTCTAAATCTTTTGACAATTGTGTGCAGTCAATTCCTTCCAGAGCTAATGATTTCTCTTTGAGTTCTGGGGACTTTCCGACGCTGGGTTCAGAAAAAGATACTACTGCAAAGAATGGTGAACCACATGGTAATTCTTATTATGGTACAGTCTTAAGCAATTGACAAGTCTGTTTTTATTCTGTTTCTGCATGGGTTATCATAAAGATGTCCGAGTAATGAGTGGTGACTTACTGGAGTAATTTTTGTTTTAGTTTTTGACCTTATTTGTTTTTTGCAAAATATTCTACTCTACCAAAGAGTTTATGCTCTTAATGCTATATGATAGTAGTTGGAAATTTGTTCTCTGGCCGCCGCAGAGAAAGGCATGAATTTAATAGTAGTTGCGTTGTACCTGGTGTGATAAATTTCAGTTTCGTTTCTTTCTAAGGATCTCATCTTAGTATGATGCATGGCACGTTTTAACGTGGTTCTTTTTAAGGATCCCATTCAGTTATAGTACATGCAATTTTACATGGGTAATTTACTAGCTTATAGCAAGAGCAACTATCCAGCAACCTCAAAAGCTTAAATCAAAATACAAGAAGGCTTCATTGACTGAACGAAAAACATGGCAAGTGCGGAAGATAGAATCGGAAACTAATCTGAAGTAACAATAGAAGATGAGAAGCAGCACATTGACACCCAATATTGACATAACTGAGATAATAGCAGTTGCTATTATGGAGATTGACATTTATGAGTAAACAGGAAAAGGGTAAAAACAAGATATTTTGCTTGGTGAGAAAGGTAGGAGTAGAAAGAAAAATAGACGTGAGCAAAAGGAGACGGAATGAGATTGGAACAAAGACAGAGGTCTAATGTCCTTATTTAAACGTCTGAAACCTATATAATATCATAATGTCAATGGTTGTAAGTTATATCAATTGTGCATCTGAAACTCCAAATATGATAAAGTTAATTAGGCCAATGGTGAAAATGGTACCCACCATATTATCTCTCTGCAGAAAGAATTTTCTTGGTGCCTTAGTTTGCATCTTGGCTATATATAGGTAAACTGTTTTATTTTATATAGAGTCTGACTGTGAAGTGTCAACCTTGTATTTTTCTTTTTGGTTCTTATGGCGATAGTCTAATCAGGTTATATAATACTACTACTTTGTTTTGCCCTTGTGTATTATTTATTTTCTCTAAGAAATACTGAATTCTTTCTTTCCATGTGTAATCTACTGAATCTAGACTTGTGTGTGTAGCAGATCATGGTTCTCATGTTCGTCCCAGCTCTGGCTCTGGTAGAAGCGCACCTGTTAAAGAGAGAAATGAGATGGTTCATGCTGGTTAGTATCTTTTCTAGCCTTCATCTTTTCATTATCTGTTCACATGTTAGGTTCTCATAACAACTAGCAAATTGATTGTTTTTTTAATTGAGTGCAGATCCCAAAAATGGAACTGTTGATACTTGGACACGAGATGGTTCTCCACATGCTGAAAGGTGGCAAGGGGAACCACAGCAATACGTCAATCCAAATGTACCCCCTCAACATTTTGATGCCTGGCGTGGTCCACCAATGAATGCACCTCCTGGTGTCTGGTATAGAGGGCCGCCGCCACCTGCTGGTGCACCATATCCTCCTGTTCCTCATGGTGGGTTTCCAATGGAACCTTTCCCTTACTATCGACCTCAGATCCCTCCAAATTTAGCAACAAATTCACAGTCAGGTCCTCCACAAGGGCCTGGTCCAAGAGGTCATCAGCATCATCATCATCCAAGAGGCGGAGATTTTTACAGGCCGCAAATGCCTGAACCTTTTATGCGTCCTGGTATGCCAATGAGGCCTGGTTTTTACCCTGGTCCAGTGCCATATGATGGTTATTTTGGTCCTCCAATGGGCTACAATCCCAGTGACCGGGATATACCATTTATGGGAATGCCACCTGTTTACAACATGGGCCCACCTCAAAACCCTTCAGAACTTAACAACGACCCCCACTTCAGAGGTGGTGTGCGTGGATCAGTTGGAAATGTGTTTGTTTCAGAACACTTGGATTCTATTCTACCCGAGGAATCTCGTGGGCCATACAAAGTTGTTAGAAAACGTGAAAATGAAAGAGATGCTGATGAAATGGAAGAAGAGAATCTAGAAAAGAGTGACCAGCCAAGGCTACCATCAATCCACAAGAATGAACGGGGAACAGACAACAGAACGAGGAATGAAGATATGCCTTCAAGAAGAAACTTAGGCAGCCAAGGTTATCTTTCTGAATCTGTAGTTCTGCATTCATCTGATGGCCTACACGCATCCAATGATAGTTGGGGAAGTTCTTTGGAAGTGCCTCAGGATATTCCAGCTAAACCAAAAGATTCAAGCTTGATACAGAAGATTGAAGGTTTGAATGCAAAAGTGCGGGCTTCTGATGTTCGAGGGGATTCTGAGCAAAATAACAATAGGTTATTTGATATCCACCCTAATAAGGGCAACCCTACTATTGCTTTCGGTAGCATTTCCGCCACTGGAGATCTTGACAAGAATGCTTTAAGAGTAGAATATACCTCTAAAACTACCACTCCCAATCCATCACTATTCTCAAGGTTTATGATTTGCAATTAGCTGAGGACATACTTTATAATTTATAATTGGTTTTTTCTTCTCTTTGTTGCTAAACTTGGTTTTTTTAGGCAAGCACATCATCGAGCAGATCATCATGGCAAAGGAAGATCAAGCAATCAAGATGCTGATGGCTGGCGAAAGAAATCTCCATTTCAAGGTTCAGAGGTTGCTGCTGCTTATGTTTCAAGTCAGAATGTTGGTCATGCTAGTAGCACACCAGAGAATATTTCAGCTGAGATCCTTGAAACTAAGAATACCAGTGAATCATTGACTCCAATTATTGATCCTGCTGACGGTCAAGCACAGGTAGGTTACGGCACGCACATGCACACTTATCATCAATCAAAATTATTTTGGTTCTCTTGTTTTATGTGTTATGTCTTTACCATTTATCATATTCTCTTATTTGTTTTTCTTTTTCAAAAAAATTGTATGCGCCTATTTATATATGCGACGTCATCGTGATCAGCGTGCTAGGATGAGGGAGTTGGCAAAACAGCGTGCAATTGAACTACAGAAGGAAGAGGAAGAAAGAATAAAAGAGCAGAGAGCAAAGGCTCTTGCGAAACTGGAAGAGTTGAATAGGCGTACACTAGCAGCAACAACAGAAGTAGATGGTACAGAAAAAACTACCACTAGTGTTCTCGAGCAGGAGACTGTGGATGGATCAAAAAAACCATCTGTACCAGCTATTGATGATAGCAAACACCAGGTACCAAGTTCAGGTTTGGATGCAAAAGCTCAAGCAGTTACCCAGATTAGTGAGAATAGCCAACAAGAGCCTGTTGACCATTCTTTGCTTTCAAAACAAACTGTTGCCAAGTCATCTCATAATGCTGAAAGCAAAGCTGCTCCACTTGGTAACGATCACAGGCAGAAGCGTGCCAGTCACAATAAACAAAAGCAGAGTGTACAAATGATAGAGACTTGGGTTGACAACCCAACTCCAGTTGAGACATTTAAAGCTCCTCCAGTTGCAGCAGCAGCAGATGATATGAAGAATTTTGGAAGTAATGCGATTGCTGTACCAAAACTTGAGACCTCCTCAAACATAAACTCAACTATCTTGTCTGAATCAACACAACAGAGAAAGAGAAACAACAAGAGTAGCAAGAATAAACAGAAACTCGATGTTACTGCTGCATCAAGAGAAGGTGATCTTGCAATTGCAAATGTAAATCTGGTCACTGAAAGCAGAAAGCCAGAGCTCAATAATTCAGATGCTAGCACTGTGTTAGTGACTGATAGCAGCAGCAAGGATGCAATGCAACATAATAATCTCTCTTCTTTACCAAGTGAGGAAGCCCATGGCAGAGTAACCAACCAGCATAAGCCTTCTCAGCACTCCAGAAGGACGCCAAGAAACCCACAAGTCAATAATAGATTCCATGTGGGTGATGTTGCTGTGTGGGCCCCTGTGCACAAAGATGAACATAGTCACAACGATGATGATGTGTCTTTGACAGCAGCAGCAAAGAACGTAACTTCAGCCCAGACTAATCTGAAAAGCAAAAGGGCAGAAATGGAAAGATATGTTCCTAAGCCAGTGGCCAAAGAGTTGGCTCAGCAGGGAAGCATTATCAACCAGTCACCATCTTCACTCATAAAAGTGGAAGATTCTACTGATAGACATGACTCTGGAGCAATCCCTGTATCTCTGAGTGGTGATAATAAGCAGCAGGTGAAATCCCATGGAGCATGGAAACAACGAGGACCAACTGAGTTGCATCATGATCAGGGTTTTCAACAGGTTGATCCCCAGCCTTTGACTTCAACTTTAAAGAAAAATCATCACAAATCTATGATCCAACATCAAGTCCCGAATCCTGTTTCGACTGAAACCAATGTTACTCATGAATGGGACCCTTCTGATGGCTGGTTTATGCCTGAATACCCACCAGCTGAAGTCACTCCTCTTGTGAAAGATCAAAGTGGTGGTGTCATGGGTGGTAAAGGAAAGAAAGCATCATACAACAGCAAGGGGGGACAGAGGAGCACAGTGAAAAATCACAATGCCGATTTCAAGGATAGTATTAGCAGCACACAAGTGGAGGTAGAAGATCAAACAGATAGACCTGTTTCTTCCAAAGAGAATCGCTCTTCTCAATGGCAACCAAAACCTCAAGCTTACAGGGGGGGTGGTCGGTCCGGTGGTGGTCAAAATGTGAACTCAGAGGTTAAAAGGGTTCAACCTGACGAACCTGTTGTTGCTGAATATAAGAATCAAGAGGCGAGGAGAGAAAGAAAACCGGTTTCATCTAGAGGACGGCCGCACTCTCCAATGGAAGATGAAGCCCCATTTGAGCAGCAGCATGGTTTTAGGAAGTATGGAGGTCAAAACAACCGTTCTAGTGGTGGTCAAGATGATAGGCGGAAGCATAATAACCGCGATAGGCAGAGGCAGAATTTGCATTATGAGTACCAGCCAGTTGGGTCAAACAACAATACTAGTAACAAAACCAATAATTTTGATGCACATGTGGATGGATCTGGCAATGCA